>OX335670.1:13437330-16332330 GCA_946894065.1 Acleris literana | reverse complement strand
TAAGTGTGCTTGTGACTATTGGCCAAATGTTACATAATTATTACTCTTCATGCTAATGTCGATAACAACAATATGTTATGTCTGATTGGTCTTAGGTAGTATTGCTTTAGCATGGGAATGAAAGAAAGAGAAGAAACAAAGTAGAACGATCGGAAATAGTTATTTGTTACACAAGGGGGGAAAGTTGTATTTTACCTGCGAGTGTTTCAACACACGAGACGTAAACTTTTCACCCGTGTATAACACAAAACTTTTCACCTCACTACAGCGAGGAAAATAAACTCAATTCCGCATTTCGCACGGTTTCCCGTAATTCGACAGGTGTTAATACGTCTTTCGTCACTCGAATGACTCTTTTTTAATAACAAAACAAACTAGAAAAACATGCGAATATTTAACGTTGACCCAAAGCTGAAGGAAAACAGAGGCCCTACTTTGAAAATCGAAGTTCGAAGTTACGTTAGCTCCATCCCATTCTCTCGATTTAGTCTCGAAGGACGTGTGACAGAGATGGAGCTAACGTAACTTCGAACTTCGATTTTAAAGTAGGGCCTCTGCTTTACTACCTCTATGCGTTGACGGCTTAATTAAAAAGTTTTGACTTAAGTTTTTTTTTATTATTTCGGATGCGTTTTGTTCGCACATCGACTTACTTGGACTGTCAGAACATTTTATCCGTTTTTACAACAGAATGAAGGGTAATGATGAATGCTGATATTTATGAATTAAAATAAAGTTGTAAGACTGTATTTAGTATTTTTTACTCGATGCAATTCATTAAATGTGATGTTAAAAATTCAGCGGTTTTAACGTTTTACGTTTTGTTAGCTGTCAAATATCACTAAAGCTGCCTTCAAATGTCAAAACTCTTCACATGTGGATAAAAAGCGATTTTCTCAATAGATATCAAACAAACAAAAAGGGCTTTCCGAGCTAGTGAGATGAAAAAGTTATTTTTAGGGTTTCTGCATGATAAAGAGGATTGTGAAGCTAAAAATTTGGTTCAAAATGCGATAACGTTTCTGTATGCTTAAACCAAGTCTGATTTTTTTGATTTTTGAATATCCTGTATACATATATTATGAAAAACTAGGTCTCTCAGTACGTTTTCCTTTCCAAGAAAATATTTTTTGGAGAGTAACTAATAAAAAAATTAAATACGGAAACGTACAGCATACATGTAATACACGTACACACACGCTAAATTGACTGACATGCTAAATTTGATTTAATATTGAATTGTATACATAGACGCTGTGGACATTCACGAATACTATTTCATTATTTAACTCTATTATACCTCTAGATATAACTTGTAGTTGTTTGTTTAAATAATGTTTTATATAAAGTTTTTGTAATATTGCACTTATGTAGTTATCTTTCTTGGTTGGATCACAATGGTGCTACTTAATCAGATGCTTTGCCTTAAATAAGATTTCGTACGCCTAAACGGCTCAGCATGGTTGTACAACATAAACCTTTGTCACCTACCTGTTACCTATGTTGACAAAATAAAGGAAATTTGAATTTTGAATTTTTGTACAGACCTTGTTTTTCATAATAAATACAACATATACAAAAATCGTGAAAATCGGATTCGATTTAGGGGGGTGAGAAACGTTATGGCCCGGAGCTAAATTTAGTACCTATGGGACACGTTTGACAGATACGCGATTTAAGCTTTTCTGAACTGGAAATCTCTTTAAAACCGTATACCGCCGTTATCTACTGTTTTTGTTGAATTTGAGCGCATTTTTATTGAGTTTCGGTCAATAGAACCCTATTTACATCAATTCACGGCTCACGTTTCGCCCTTACCCCGAGCAAACGCCTGCAGCGATTGCCTGTCCACATTCATCACAGCTATCTGAGATCATTTAATTGCAAACTCTCGCGCATCTAATTGTTTTTTTGGTTCTTACATCAAGTTACCAGATGAGTTGAAAAACCTTCTAGAACCAGTTTATTTGTATTAAAAGTGCATTATCAGGTTGGTTAACTCGGGGCCGCCATGTGTCATCAAGGCTGGTGTACTTCTATGAAAAAATACTTTAATGAGAACCTGTTTACTTGTAATGACGTTGCCAACAATTGCTTAAATGAGCCAGGTTTTGTTAGTCATATTAGGTAGGTGCAATTAGGTATTTTTACGTGAGGTACTACGTAAAGATGCAAATTGCAGTATTACGTGCTCGTGACTGCATATTGCTACGCTGACAAATCGGACATGAAGTGAAGCCAACATCACGTACTAACGCAGGTCCGGGTCTTGCAAATCAAACCTCTAGCGATTTTATCGTTAATGAATAATATTCTTGATTCCTGCTTCCTAATTTAAACTAAGCATGAACCTGTATCTGTTTGATCATCTTGCATATTGGGCCCGCCCCGACTGTGTTCAATAAAATATATAAGTGACATGACATTAGCCTTTGTCCATCTGAAATAATGTACCTTTCAAATTATGAAGGAGTTTTTCATGTAGGTGCAGTGGCTTCACATATTATCCTCCATATAAACAAACGTCTCTCATAATGTCTATCCTCTTGAATTGTCCTTGCGTCTTCTACTCCAAGGTTAATTGGAAGAGATCCCATATGGGATAAGTTCGCCTATGTACGTCATCTATATTGATGCAAACATGTCTTGCAATTGTTTATGTGCAATACAGAGTTTACATAAAAACGTACAAAATCTCCCCCGTCTCTATTTATAATAATATTAATAATAGTAGATAACATTGAATTATTGCCAACAGAACCGAAATAAACAAATTCAACGCAATCGGAGTCAAAGGAAAAAATCAACACAATTACGCAAAGGTATAACTTATTTTTTTAATTATGATTATTAATTGAAAACGTGTAATTCCCAAACTAGGTATATATAAATAAAGGTAGAAAGAGGTTTGTATATCCACAAAAATAGTTTATTCGTCGACACCGATGACCGAGAATATTTATATCCTGTATTATTAGGGCCCATGTTTATTTGCGATTGACACGCCCATTTGCATTGTAAGCCAAACCACAAGTCGAAGGCAATGACGTTAATAATAAACGCCTTACTAAACAATAAGACGAACCGTTCTGTTTATTATTTTTAACGCCTTGAAAATTATAATAGCACTGTTATATTTACGACAGTACATTTACTTGCACTTCCGAGGGTTATAATATCTATCTACATCTACACTAAAGATAAAAGTTTTGTATTTTAGTATGTTTGTAACGAATAAACTCAAAAACTATTGGACCGTTTTCAAAAATTCTTTAACCATTCGAATGCTACATTATCCCTGAGTAAAATAGGTTTATTTTTTATTTTTCTGCGCGGAAGGAGTCGCGGGCAACAGCTATAGTTTATATAAGTAGATAGTCTGCGTCTACTACTGTATTTGATGTGGTAGTTTGATACCTAAAAAGGGGTCTAATAAACAATGACTGAAGTTTTTGCCAGTTTTTGTCTCCAAAACGCCCTAGAGTTTTATTTTATCGTACTAAAGGATATTTTTATCTGACATGGAGGTGAATGAGCACACTAGGCCACGTGATGGTAAGTGTGATCCGTGACCCATAGACATTTGCATCCTCAAGACTACAAACTCAAGACTACAATCGTAAGACCGCAAATGCGTTGCCAACCCTGAGTACTAAGATGGAGACCCCTCTAAGCTAGTAATTTCACCGGTTGTCTTATCCTCACACCAGAACACAGCAATACGAACACTGCTGCTTGGCGGTAGGTAGGTACAGTCAAGGTCAAAGATAAATATCCGCACGAAGTTCCAAAAATATGTACACATAGACCTTATTGCCATAGTAATAAGGTCTGTGTACATATTTTTGAGACTTTGTGGTGTATACATATTGGTGACCTTGACTGTACAGTGCTACCATTTTCTTAATAGTGATCGGCAAGCTTCGTTTTTCTATGACACACGAGTGACAAACATACTGTCAGTTGCGAGTGCAAGCGTGATAGCGATAGCCAGCCGAAAGCTATCAAGAATATTGGGAATACTGTAGGTAGGTAGGTAGGTGCGTAGGTGGGTATAACGTTGCAGCTGTTTTAGAAGTACGGAGAGTAACAATCGTCCTACGCATTATATCACCTGTTATTATTTATTAAAGAGAAAAGGCATGCCGTTTTAACTGTATCATTTTGTTTCTTATTTTTATGTGATTTATATTGTTTTCGGACGTCAAGCTCTATGAAGTAATCAGGTCTGTATTCTCTCCTCTGGCGTAAGAACCGCAACAGAACGTCGCATTTGTAGAGCCACAATCAAGTGTTTTCAGTCACTACTTCTCTCTTGAACCCTACCTACATAATGTCCGGATGTATTTCAATATGAATACTTACATCCGGAAAAAAAACAGCAACGGAGATTTTTGTTGTAAATGTTTTGTTTGTTCTCGAGCAACTAGGATTAGGTACCGAACGACTGATTGATTGTAAAACCAACTCCCCTATATGCGACTAATTACAACAGAGGTGTTCAAGATAAAAAAACATACTCTAAAAAAACCGCCTTCAAAAACGCAAAAAATAACTTCTTTAAAATTGTAGGCACCTAATATAGGTTAGTCCAACTGATGTCGGCTTTTTGTTGAAAATGTTGTGGTCGCCGACTTCAGTTGGACTAACCTATATTAGGTGCCTACAATTTTAAAGAAGTTATTTTTTGCGTTTTTGAAGGCGGTTTTTTGTTTTTTAAAACATTTATTTTATTTTATACTTTTTAGTGATCATAATACGCTGTTACGTAGTCCCACTTCTTAGTTGAAATGAAACTTTAACTTATATCAAGCACGCCGCAAGCAACGCCGCGGGAAAGTCATAGTCATATTTCAACAAGTAAATATTATTCGTTGTAGGTAGTCGCTGAACTATCTTAATCGAGATATCTTATCGCCACCCTTGAAATCGGTACCATTGAGGAGTTCTGGTGGCCATCTGTGGTCTTCATCATCAGTTCCACTACACCAAATTATACTTTCTGAATGCAAATGCTGGACTTGTTACTAAAAATACTAAAATCGCTATATGTTTGCCTACAATATTTGAGGAGTTCCCTCAATTCCTCACTGATCCCCTCATCAGATACAGATTTGGTGACAATGGGACCACCTCGGAAGTATACTCTATCAAACCAAAATTTTTTTTTTAAAATCGGTCGACAATTGACGGAGTAATCGGTGAACATACATAAAAAAAAAAAAACAGTGGAACGTATAACCTCCTCCTTTTTTGAAGTCGGTTAAAAAGGCCAGAAACACACAACTCTTCTTAACCCTTAATTTGGCCAAATCCAGAATACTGTACATACCATAATGTTCACTTTTTTGTTTGGATTGAGCTTTTATTTTTTTGCTGATTCAAAATCAAAAAGGGTTTGAATTAAGGGTACCGGTTGTTATAAATGGGCGGTAGTGGTAACTTCCCATCAGGTAACCAGCATGCTCGTAAACCTCTCATATACTTAAAAAATATCTTACGGTCTACTGGTTCCTTTTACTTCTTTTTCTGACGCCTTCTGTGTTATCTCACCTAAGTTTAAGATTACTCGGCTGACTCCCTCACATTCCTGGCAGGTAATTCCTCACGCGTCTCCCAAAGGTCACGAGTGAACAACCAGATAACCGCGGCAAAAACAAATCGCGTCGTGCCGCCGGTTCATTGCCGCGGATAATTAGGTACTGGGGATGCGTAAGAGAAAGAATAAAAAACATAGATCAGGTTTCCGCTTATTAATAATAATAAGTAATGCACAACCTGTGTTTTTAATTAATGTTATAATTATAACCCATATGATGATGGTTTATTTTTAGTAAGCTGCGGCAGAGTACAAAAAAGAGGTACCTACTTATATTTGAATATCTTTTTTGAATTTTTGACCCAATTTTTAATGAATAACTAAAGAATTTATATTTAGTAAATCTAGTGCATGTAATTATTGTATTATATAAGAAATGTGTTATAGAATTACATTAATGCTGACTCTATCACAAGCTCATAAAAAAATTGTTACTAAGTATACAGGGTGTAAGGCGCATGGTTGGACAGAAAAAAATGGTCTGAGTAAGTAGTACATGGCACCACTTATTCGCCATTTTTTTTGTCCAACGTTTGATGCTAACACCCAGTATAGCATCAAACGTCGCGCGAAAAAAATTAAATGAGTCGTTAAATAAATTATTTAACGTTATACCTACCATCATTTTAAACTAAATTAAGCACGCCAAATGATTTTATCATGTCTTATCAAACAAAGCTCAGACTTAGTCACTGAACAGGTGCACTGCTGCGAAACATAATACAGTTTCATTTACATGAAACATACATTTGTCGCGTCAAGCTTATGAGAATCATTCCGAAGAGCTAAACTATGATGATTACACCACTTTGCTTCCATTAATATCAATATGAGACTATTACAAAACAATTAATACTCAGATATGCGGCCGCTTACACTTGAGAGCAAATTGCATTGGATTTGTTAAGATAATTTACATTTTTTAATCAGTAGGTAGGTGGGATGCGCTGAGCATGTATTGCGTTTATTTTAAACGATTTTTATACAAGCTTTTCTTTTAAAGCCAGAACCAGTTCTCATTATTAAAATGGGTTGAAATTTGGTAGGTCCTCCAAATATGTGGTTTTTATTGTTAAATTCTGTTTGCATGTCAGAAAACAATAAGGTTGATTAGATGTGTCAGTAGCATCATTTTTATTACATAGGACGTTATGTCAAAATTTTAAGACCACTTATTTGGCGGACTGTTTTAAGAGCTGATCTGATGATGGACCCGGGAGATGGTGAGGGGATCTCCGCTGTAGCAAATGTAGACCAACTGAGGATTGAATTAATTCGATCGGTCACCATTTCACGTTCCGAGGACAATCAACAGAAAAGCTCGTCTTACAATATTTATTGACAGGATTTTATTTGTAATTTAAGGTTAGGTACTTAATAAATGTTTTATTTGTAGTAAAAAACTCAAATGCACACTGTAGGTAACAAATAAACATTTAAATTATTATTTTTAATAATGTGTCTAATATTTTCCTTAAGATCAAATACGAGCATATTGTATTTTTTTAGTATTTCAAATTATTCCAATATTTACTCTGACTGTACCTGTCGTAGCTAAATTACAGCCAGTTTTAACGACGTTTGTCTTTATCGCTAGCAACAAGCAATCTAAAACCTCTTTTACTTTTATTCTGACGAGAGTAAAACTGCATCAAGTCTCGAGTTATTACTGCTACACATGGACGCCAGACAACAGGTTCCAGTGAAGATTCCCAGCAGTTCTGTCGTCCAAAAGAAAAACGTAGTATAAGAGTATGGGGTTCAAAAGCGCATACTGCTTTTTGTTTTAGACGCATAGCTGTGGTCAAGAACTGCATTCCTGCGGCTACCTGCCAGATTGTCGATATTCTATCTAGGAATACGTTGAGTTACTACGAAAACCCGTTTCTTTCGTGCCAGTGAAATGATAGACTAGGCGTACGTATCTAGTTTCTAGATAGGGAAAGGTTAAACGCATCATTAATGTTGTAAGAACATTTATTTCTTCATTATATTACCTTTATAAAATGTGTTAGCAAAATGTCGTGAGCCGGACTTAGCAATTTTTTACTCCCTACCAAGACCTAAACGTTTACCACATTTCGGCCGTTCTCCGTCATTTAGTTTTTTTGGCAATTTTGTTGTGGTGTGGAGGTAAAAACGTTGCGCATCAAATTATATGCTGATTATTTCCTTAATTACTCCCCCATCATGACTTTATTGTAGTCATCGTCAATTCGTCATCAATGTCAATTTACGAGTAATACGTCATAGTGACTGGGTCTTTATTCCGCTTCGTCTTATGCCTTATTGTTGTCAATACGATAACAATATGGTAGCTCTTATAGTCATTAAAGCTTTTGCCCGCGACTCTGTTGGAAATAAAACATTTATTTATTTATTATTTATTGCACAAAAAACAAATTAGAGTACAAAAGGTGAAGGTGTCTCTACCAGCTGACCTTTGGGCAAATCAGAAATGTTTGGTAGGCGGTGCAATATTGTATGAACGAAAACATTGACAATACTATAAACATTTATTCATTTATTTATTTTATTTATTTATTTATTCGGAGATAAAAACAGAAACATACAAGTGAAGTAACAATACAGGTAGAATATGCGTAACTCATACAGAATAGTTTATGATGTTCCCCTGAACATATCTCACTGAGAACATAAGAAAAAAAAAGAAATACAACTTACAAATGCACATTTTTGACTACACTTTCATTAAGTAGTTAGCATTAACAATAATTTATTAACATTCTATGATGTCATCTTCAAAAATTCATTCATTCATTTCATCTCTGAAATAAAATCGGTTCAGGCCTTAAACCGGAAAAAGTAATAAGTAAACGTAGTAAGGATAAGGTTAAGGATTATCTAGTAAAGGCAGTCGTAGCAACAACAATAAATATTTAGTATATCTGGATTAGTCCCCTGTCATAAATATTGAAAGAATGAGCTACACCAAGCAGCTAACATTCACACAGAGCTATACTGTTATCGTAATTCTTGCCACAATTGATCGAATTTAAGTATATTATCGCCTATTTGTTAAATACTTAGGACAGCGGACTGACGAAGAATGAAACGCCCGTGGAATCACCCATCTATAGAAAATATTGTGTTACCCAGTACGTAGAGTAGAATAGAGGCCCAGAGGGCCCTGCCAAGATGCACTACGCTAACTAGCGGTTCTATTCGTTTCGTTTTTTTTTAAACCAATCGCGTCAATGGTAGATAACGTGATAAATTCACGTGATCTACCAGTGATGCGATTGGTTAAAAACGAAACGAATAGAAGCGTTAGTTGGCGGAGTGCATCTTGGCATAGGGCCCTCAGTTCGTTAAAAGATCCGTCTATTCCGCAAATTACTTCTTTCATAAAACAATCAAAAAGTTAGTGATAAATTACACTGTAAAAATACATGTTATAAAACATAAATGACCTGTAGGAATAACAACATACTCCCTGCGTAAAATGCTACGTCTAAAATTATAACATCTTAACATACTTCGACGCCAATTGCATCAAAAATTACGCAGACATGTATTACGAGTACAGTCGGTAGCAATTTGTGTAATTCTCGTTGCACAAGCGTGGGAGTTCAAGAGCAAGGCTACGTTTCGTCTACGCGTGTACTCTCTTACCATGAGTACTCGCTAGCGAGTCGAATGCTATGTAGGGGCACGTAAGGGGGGGGTGACTGTAAGGGCACAGTATTGTTATAGAGTGCGAGGGACAGTACCCTTGCCATGAGTTACAGTTACCGTACTCGTTAGCGAGTCGAATGCTCTGTCCCTCGCACTCTATACGAATACTGCGAGGTCTGCGAGGGACAGAGCATTCGAGTCGCTAGCGAGTATGGTAATTGTAACTCATGGTATGGATACAGAGCATTCGACTCACTAGCAAGTGTGGTAATTGTAACTCATGGTAAGGGTAAAAGCGTAGAGTCGATTGCTTCTGTTTATAGCTATTGACAAAAAAGGTCGTCTGATAAAAATATTTCCACTGTTTACATTTTCATAAAATAATGTTCTCAGGAATGCGAGATGATTATTTTATGAACGTTTTTGCTCAATCATAAAAAAGGAAGAACGAGCAAACAAAGGCTCGCTAACCTAATAGCCCTAGGTTACTCTACTCATCCTTTTTTCACCAAGTAAGTACCTACCTTTTTATAAATAATTCTAAAATATTTTTCAGAAGAATTCTACAATTGTGGTAAATTTTGAGTGACCGTGAATCTCACACAGGCGAAAAAATGGCAGCTTTTTCAAGTTTTTTTTTCTTAGCGAGTACTGTGCTCAAAGACGCTAACTACCTATTAAAATATCTAAAAAAAAGTAGACTTAAGTTAATAGCGACCTGGCTAAGTGAGCTGATGACTTCAGTATCAAGTAACTCAACGTGTTTAATTGCACCGGATGTTGTTGATTTGCGTCTGTGGAATTACTTTATTGCGATCGCGGTGCCTTTTGTTTTAATTTTATTATCCGTAATACGCCGTCGATACCTAGAGTCGCACAGTCTATTACATATTCTAAATACACGCGTCTTTAATTGTTGTTAAAAAGCAAAAAAGCATTTTATAGAATGACACCTGAAACATTTTGGTAGAATACCGTTAGATAGTACTTACTAAATTAATTACCGGCGCAGTCAAAGGCCACGGGAGACTTGAATATAATCGTTTTGTCTAATTTGCACAGCATTTAAGAGGATTGTGAACTGACGCTTAAATCGCGTAGCTGTCAACTTTTTTCCATACAAATTTAGCTCCGGGCGGACGTTTCTCATCCCCTAAATCAAGTCCAATTTTCACGATTTTTGAATATGTTGTAGCTGTTATAAAAAATTAGGTTTATTCCCCAGTTTTTCCATAATATCTACGACATATTCAAAATTTGTAGAAATCGGACCAGGTTTAAGGGAAGAGAAACGTTATCGCATTTTGTATGGAAATTTTTAGGTTCACAATCCTCTTAAGAAATAACTCGATTGAATGATTGCCAGTGACATGATTGGGTACCTATCAAACTTACAAACAGTGACCGGTTGACGGCTGGGAATGTTTTAAATGAAACCGAGGCTATTGAAACTTGCAGAGTTCAAAACAATGAAAGTGTCAACTACACGATCCACGAAAAGCTTTTATCTTTTTACAGCCATTTATCTTGTTGCAAGTTTTACAATTCATAAATATAATGATAATTAGAAATGAGTTCCGAAAAACGGAAAACAAAAGACAGACGGTACGAAAGACAGTGATTATGGATTCACTGACTTTCCTCCGTCCCCCGCAGCCCAATAATCGCACTGACAGTCTGACGGACCCAGCCATCTGTTAGAATGAGAAATGTATGTACGTCTGTGTTCTAATACCTTGAACTGCTAGGCTAAAATCGGCGGACTGTTAGTTTATGGCCATAACGAAGAGGCATAGGTATATCCAACAGTGGATAGGACGGATGGACAAAAACTGCCAATCTTTGTTTTCTCAAGATTCAGGTGTTTTTTATGACGCATCTTCCTGTTTACCATAACAAATGGACTCGACGCCTTGGCCTACTTCGTACCCGTCAGGACTTTGCAATCTAGGTGCGAACCAAGATTAAATTTTCCTTCACAATCACGATTTTCATGCGCATCTGACGCGAGCCGTCATTAAATGGTGACTTCACCATTCAAAGATTTACCTACCAATCATCAGACGTATCCCAACATTTTATTAACAACTACGTCAGTAGGTACCAGTTAGTACTGACGCAGACTTTCCGCTTTACGTATAGTTGAACATAGTATGCGGTACAATTTCGTACTATCTTCGGCAGCATTCTGTAAGGGGGCTGATACTTTATTGACCTATCACCTATCACACAATGACATAAGAGTGCTTAAAAAGGAATAACATTTTTAATAGTACATTACTGCACAGGCCGGGAAATAGGCCGTTGCGGGACGAGTAGAGTTAGCGTGGCCGAGACGCAGTCGAGGCCGCGCTATATACGAGTCCAGCAACCGCCCTTTCCGGTCGAGGCTTGTATTGTATAGTGCTTTTCTCCAACAATGTGAGGAAATTTTACACAATTGTTAATAATATTAAACATAGTCCCAACATCCTTCCCAGTCCTTGAAAAAAAGGAAAGAAACGTACGATTTAGTATGACACTGAAATAAAGCATTAATAAAATAAGATCACACATTTAAACGTAATAAATTCAATTTGAATAAAATATACTGTAAATTTTGTTTACGAAAGCAATTTGTTTTAAAAAAAAACGTCAAACTATTTGATACACTTTTAAATACGCTGTAAACGCTATTTGAAATATTTAACTTTTTTAGTCTATGACGTTTAAAAAGTAAAATACACAAGGAAGAATTTTGATTGCACGAGTCTTTGGCTGTCTGGAGTTATTTATCCTAGTCCAAACATGGTTTTAAAAAGTAAAACACCAGGTACGTAATGAAATTTCATACATTTTTCGCGGCCGCTGCCGTTGGTAAATAATAACTTTGTTTTTTTTAATTTTGCCTGGACCTGGAACTCACAACTTCGCGGGCTGATTTTACAACAGTAAGGTTAACATTTCCGAGCATGTGGGAGAAAAGGTAATTTATAGCTATATACCTAGCTATTACAGCGGGCCTAATATGGCTGCGTTTATCGCGTGACAAAGTGTGGAAAAGACATCCGTCACCTTCTGACACGTAAATAAGCACGAGAGTGACGGATGCTTTATCCACATTTGACACGCGATATAGACGCAGCCATACTAGGCCCGCTGGTTGTCGTTAGCGTAGGAAGTTAAAGTAGGACAGTTATACCTATCGGTGATTAACAGCTGCTATATTGGCGTAAAAAGATGCCCGTCTAGAAGCACCTTAACGTATACAATTACGCAGGTGCCAAAACTAGAAAGTTCTTCAGAATAATAACGTTGAAAATATTTATTATTTATAAAGTATGTTACTAAAACCAAGAAATTAAATTACGAAAAACAACACCAACAACCTTGACGAACCTAGGCGTAAATTAAAAACCTTTTTAAGTCTCCAAATTCACCTTAACCCAACTAATTTGAGTGCTATTAGTTCCATCCAGTCGCCTATCGCTGATCTGTATAGTTGCTGTTAAAGCACAATAAATCAATCCGACACAAATCGTTTAGTTTGGCAACACTTCACGGGCCGCGGCCCCGATGCTATCGTGTCATCCGGCGATTCTGCCTGATCCTTGTGCAATAGATGCGCTAGATGCTACCCACTTTCTTATTGTTTCGTCTTAATTATATAGCATACAGTTGTTACATCTATCTGGTTCAATGGCACCCGAAGGGTCTGCGGTTGAACGGTTCGCCTTGAACTTTTCATTCCCCCTTTGTAAAGACTCAGGACCTAAATTATTGGTCTATAAAAATGATTTGAGGCAATTTATCTTCGCAGGTCATAAAATTTATGATTTGTAATTCTAGCCTTCGAATATTTGATTTACTTGCGTCGTTAGAAGAAGTCTGATTGAATTGTGCGAAAATAGTTATTTGTGCAACAAGAGAGCAAAAGTATGTTTTTTGCTGCGAGTATTGATTTTGAATCCCGAGTAAGCGAAGGATTCTATAATTGAGTCACGAACGTAGTGAGAACCTAGTTTAGAATCCTGAGCGCAGCGAGGGATTCAAAGACACGAGATGCAAATAGCTTCACTTCAGCACATAATTCGGAGAACATTATTCAAATATTAAAAAAGATCTTGCTTTTTCTTACTGTCTTTCACTGGCAGCAAAATCATTATTTTTTACTGCTTTAAAACACTAGCATTATTGAATCGTTATAAGGTCTTAAAGTGGATATATCTCTTTGTATTCGACTATACATCGGTTGAAAATTAAGTACCTAAGTGAAATTATAGGTAAAGGTATGCATGATTTAACCCATTTTTACTTTATTTAGGAGCCGTGCCCTTGTTGTAGGGGAATCTCTAACCTTCTCTACTAGCGTTTTTAAAAGATTACCGCTAATTGAGATAAACACAACTGGGAACATGCAAACAAACGGACACCATTAAGCATTTACTACACATCTTCAAGCACCTCAGGATGTAATTTGCAAAACCCAATTGTTATGTAAAATAACAAAAAATAAACACAATATGCTTCTTCCTTACTACCATAAATCATAGTAGTTATTAATACAGATCGTTGTTTTTTTAAGTCTGGTTTTAATTGCTTTTAACCGGTAACATATATCTCATCTATGTTCTCCTTTGCCAAAAACAGTGTATCATACCATATGGCTATATTTATCCATAAGACTAAAATTTTACATGCATATTAAACAGAAGCTGTCATGATTAACTGTATTTTTTAGACTCAGGTTTCGAAGGAGTTCCTCTAACGGTTTTAAAATATCGAGTCACAAAATAACTGCTAAAGCTAATCGATTTATGACTGCAAAAACTTATTATGTAACTTTATATTCAACATTTGATTTGACTGGTTATGTAGAAAACATCTAAATGCCATTAGTAAAATAAATAGGTCATTAATTACCATATTATAATGGATTTTTTTTTACCCTTTTGTTGGGAAAACTTACTAGCCATGCGTACACTACATTTTTTTTGGACATTTATTGTGTTCTGATGAACGGGGCTTATAATAACCGCATCTAATTACTGAACATTGTGTATCAACATGTTAATTAGTCAAAAATTAATTGTTAACGGTTCCTAACACGCCTTGTCCAAATGTCCGCGCAATAAATTTTAAGTGGCTGATTACATTTTAGTAATTGTTCGCCAAATATTTCATCTATGTACCGTTCGTCTACCGCTAATTGAGATAAACACAGCTGGGAACATGCAAACAAACGGACACCATTAACTTTATAACCCAATTAAATAGGCGAAAATAATAAATGTGTATGGGAGAACGACCGCGAGAGTTCAACGACAAGAAGAACAATTTTATGACTTCCTGATTATTTTTTGCAAATATTCAAAAACTAACAATGTGATGATGTCCTTCGTTAGGTATTCATCTATGAGGAATCTTGCTAACTCTGGAGATGACAGCGAAGATGGCTAGCAAAGTATAATTTGTGTTTAAAGGTACTGTTGAAAGGCGTACAGTCGACAAAGACATCGACCCACGTTTGCACGTTATTTCAAAGGAATAAGGTGCGAAAGTGGATACGTATCTTTGTAGTCGATTGTACAACACAACAGATCTGATGAATTATGAGTAAACGTGTAGGTATGGAAGAGCTTTGGTCAGGTTTTTTCTAATAAGGCGTCTCTAATTCATAACCAATAAAAAAATGCAGAAGATAGAGACAGGTTCCAGGAGCTGATAGAAGACCTTCACTAGTTAGAAGAAGAAGAGCAAGGAGTTAAATCACGTGATCGATCACTGCGGCTACCCATTATGCCCAAAATATCAAAGAAAATGCTGGTGCGTGACCAGTCAAGGTATGAATTGTAAAATTGGGAACAAGGGCAGAAACTCAGAACAAAATAAAATAAATATAAATAGGGTAGGGGCACCAAAAGATGAACGACACCCAAAAGGTGAACACTCGATCGAAATAATCATATAATTAAATCGTGACAAATGTTACATATTAGTTCGGAATTTATTTTTCTTAAACAGCAACTCTTTGCTTACACCTCCATTTAATCTGAACGTAGTATTATATCCTTTTTGGCCGTGATCGGTCGTCGTTCTTGAGCATCCCGCCGAAAACGTCGATAGTATGGGAAAATACATAAGGATAGTGCTCTCCAAATTTAAGCTTTTAATTACGTATAAAATTCAATAATTTACAGTCTTAGACGAATTTGCTTGGTATGTATTCTTGATTAATTACTCTTTTATTGGAGTTATACGATATTTCTTTTTTTTATTAGTTAACGAGAAAAAGCCTTTCAAGTAATGGTTTCAAAAATGTATACCTAAGCCAATACTTGAACGGTGTTCAGCTACTAGGCAAGGCGTACTTTTTATAAAGCTTCTTAATAAATCGTACTGAAATGACAGATGGAAAGTTTAGAACTTAAAATGATCGTTAAATGCTCTTGTATTTTTAAACCAAAAGATGAACATAGCTTTTGATGTCTAAGCCAATGATTTTGGAGTTTCAATTACTATGAAAACTATCACTGTTCAATAAAAAATGTGTGCCTAATACTTGAACGAATTAAATTTACTAGTTCATGTTTTGGATTCTATTCCAATATGTGGACTTTATTATTGATTTGGTTCGTTCATTTCATAAATTGTGTGTCCTTAAGTTGAACTGAGTAAATTCAGTCGTTCAACTTTTAGGCATAGTTTTATAATATGAACACTACTAGTATTTATGGAAATGTTTACTAATATTATAAATTTGAAAGTAACTCTTTTTGTCGGTTTATCTGTTTGTCAAAAGATAAGTAAGTAGTTTTGCTAATGATTATTGATAAAAATACTAATTCGATGTTTTTATGACACATATAAGCATAAAAAATAGGAACCTCATGTACGTAAGTAATATTAAATGAATGTAAACAATAAAAATAAAAAAACGTTAACTTGCATTTTATTTCTAAAAGTGCCGTAGAATTACAATGATATAGGTTTTTTATTATGTTAGTTCAACTTTTGGGCCCAAACCGTTCAGAATTAGGGCACGGCTGTTCATCTTTTGGGCAAATCGGTGCATTTTTGGATTCAACGATTTTTAGAAAAATACGGTCATATAATAACAGGCTTTATAATAGTCATTTTCAATCTAGACCATATACTGTACCATATAAAAAAATAAAATAGGGTGAAATTTGTTAATTTCACTGAGAATAAACTGTCTAAAGTTGGTGTAGTCGCTTAATCGTTCATCTTTTGGTGCCCGTACCCTACTCCATTTTTGAGTTTGCCGCCAACAAATTAATGAAAGAACTTCACTTGGTTATTTTATTCTGTGTCCAATATGAGAGATATCAGACCAATATTTAATAAATAGCTCGAAGTGAAGACTGAAGTGCCGCCGCAAAATTGAAGATCAACATATTTTTGTACTCTGATCGAATCGGCTGCCATAAAGAATACCACTATACATATGAGTACATAAAAGTCTTCATATTACTCAATTAAGACGAACAAAAAACGGTCATTGTTACCGCATGAAACAAAACATCCTTATTTAGTCCGCGTCGCCACGATAGCGATCTAACATGCTGGTAATTATATTTCGGAGGATCTTAAACGCATAGGGTCAGTGGCCTTGTGCGAATCAGACGTGAAGTAAGTATACTACTTTGCAAGTAATAAGACAAACACACACAAACTTGATTTGACGTAAAAAATAACGGTCAAAAAGCATTAGTTAGGTGTAAATTCGAAGCACTCGTAATTGAATTTAGATTCGCCAAGACACCATACGGTACTTATCGTTATATGATACGTTTATATCACGTTGATGTTAATTTAAGTTTGGTTTTTTGCGTGAAAGTATGAATGTTCGTGAATTAATTAACTTCAGTTTATTACTTGGCTTATAAGAAAAATCCATCAGATATTTGACTAGATGACTTAATTCGGAATCATTGATTCTCTCTATTTCCCGACTACATTATTTTTTAAACAATTTGAATTTGCATGAGCACCCAGACTGTTCAGTACGAGTAAAGACGAGTTTATTCTAGCGTTAAGCGTTAAGTATTTGTTATCAACATAGCCATATATATCTTACACTTGATTAATTATTTCGTAAAAACTTACAACTATACTTCTTTACTTGCAGAAATTCAGCAACGTTAATATTTTGTTCATACTGAATTCTTAAATCTTAATTTACACAGAGTGGAAGTTGGATTCAAAGCCTTACGTGTTTTAAAAGGTGACAAAAAACGCCGCGTAATACAATACAAGACATTGTTTTCGAATTATCATCTCCGCTTATAGCAACAAACGGTTATTCTATAATTGATCGATACGAATCAAACGCGGTGACACATCGCGACATTCGACAAGAAACGTGAGCCAAAAATCCACACCCATTGTGTGCAGAGTTAGCCTTTACCGTTGTTTTTTTACTGTTAGATTTCTCTAGATTTCACTTCGGGGAAATTTTAGGATTAGGTAATTACAGAAACTTTTTTTTTACCTAAATTGAAAATTAGTCATGTCATGAAATCGTGTTTAAAAAAAATAGGTACGTCGTTACCGTTAGTAGTATTCTATATTCCTTTTCAGGGTATCGTAGTCAAAAGAGCCCTTATAGTTTTGCCATGTCCGTCTGTCCATCTGTTCGTCTGTCCGCTGTTTACTCAGAGACTTTTGGTACCTACTACAAAGTTGTAATTTGGCATGATATTTAAATTACCCCATCAAAGTTTGTAAAATAAAATGCTGAATAACGTATTTTTTCGGGTTCCTCCCATACATGTAAAGCATAGGTCAAATTATTAATTTTACATGAATCATTGATTGATCTTAAAAATCATTATGTACATTTTATTATGAATTTTATTTTTAAATTTGGAGGCCCGTCCAGGAAATATTGTACTCGAAAAGCGTCATTTTGGCTAGAGTTGCGTGTGGTGTGTAAATCCCTTTCGTAAAATTCAGAAAAATATGTTATATGAAAGTCGATATTAGGAATTGAAAAGGAAAACTATCACGACTAGGAAGACTTCATTAGTTTCTGAGATACAGACGACTAAAGTATTTAACCTACTAAAATAATCCATGAGTACGAGTAAGACAGCACCAAATACCTTTAAATAGAAAATTAGTTCCTGCTTGTTGTTTTTTGAGATAGTTTTTTGGTTTATAGTATCGCCTTCCTAACCCTACACTGAGCATGGTCCGATCCGGCATGCTCTGGCCCGGTTTTTTATTTATATATAAGACACACTTACCTTAGCTCTAGGTAGCAAAACAAACCTACTTTTACTAGTAAGCTCAATTGCGATGCCAAGTTTTTCCGCTCAAAGCCAAGTTCAATGTCAAGAAATGTAATGTATGGAACTGTTACAACATGTGGTCGGAATTGGGGAAGAAACGTCGAATTCTTGGCAACAGATCTGATCATTGCCCCCACTTGGCATCGTTGCCAAATGTGTCGAACATTCCAGCCTCATTATGGTCACTTTACGGTAAACTTTCATAGGTGGGTAGGTATTTAGAACACAGTGTGATATTTGTTACTGACCTAAAAATAAAATTGACACAGACATATCGCTGCCAATAACAGCGAACAAAATGAATTCTACTATTATTGCCTGACAGTATACTTACAGTACAAAGCCTACACAATTATAAGCATGAGCACACTACCTACGCAACTTAGAAACGTGTCCTACGTCGATCATATCTACACAAACTGAATTATTCCATTTCCTCAACTATGAACTAAGTTGTAAGGGGCAATCCACACCCACAGCGACCGATCGTTATGATAACACCATAATATAGATCGCAACAGAAGAATAGCAACTCAATTTGCATACACACGCAGCAAAAACATTGAATCGTGGTTTGAGATAACAACTGAACGAACAGCATTTTTTACTGCGCGAGTCAGTGATAGAATATTCGTTGTGAACTGGATTTGGAGGCGGGATCATGTCTAATTGCTACTTGTCAGCAGAATTAGCGTAACTCTAGTTGTGCATTTTAAATGCGAGATTTTAAATAATATATTGTTCAGATTAAGAATATCAGGGGTTTGTCAGGGTTTTATTTGTAACGAATCATTGACACAGCGGGTTTATCTACTTATAAGTAATTGTGATAAATGTTCGTTACAAATAGAATGCCACAAACAATAATGTTTTTACCCTAGAGATTTTAATCCGCTTTTTGCAACTTTGCTCTTAGAATTGGGGTAGGTTAAATGAGTAATATGTATTAAGCCACAACCATAGACAGGAAACAGAATCGGGACAGAATGGAAATTGAAAGAGGCGTCAACTGTACTGCACTTATACATACTGAATTACTAAATAATGATATCTTCATAATGTTGAAAGTCAGATGGGAAGTCATTTTTGAAAACCCGGAAAATTGCAGCGCAATTCAAGCTTCTCTTAAGCTACATTACAATCCGACTTAAATTTCCAAAGATCGAAAAAATGTTTGACTATGACGTGATCATGATTCATACCTTTTTACTACAATAAGAGAATCGGTTTAAATTTCTGTAGCGTTAGCGAATTGACACTTTGCACTACTGTTCATCGTTTATAGTATAACTATATATAACTTGTTAATAGTTGAACTCCCACCCAGTCAGTAACCCTTTGGAATGTTTTATTCTATTATATTGGATAACAATAAATATTACGAATAACAGTAATATTTTACTTTTCAACTTAGGGTATTCTTAGGTTTCAATAAAAGTTATATGAGATTATTGAGTAGGTATGCATAATGATTAACCTCGTGGAAATTTAATTTAGTTGGATAAAACCCATAATTTTTGCCAAGTGGTACATTTCGGTAGAATTCTGACCTGATTCCTGATGTTTTGACCAGTGTACCAGAATATTATGTTACACAATAATTAATATTTCTGAGCTATTTCTTTGAAATCATCGGAACGCATGACGTTTAATTGATGTGTTATGGTATCTCCGCAATTAAAATACCCGTGTATTTTTTCCTCATACACATCCTAAGTCCTATCACAATAAAATAAGAAAAAAATAAAACACCCTGGATAAAGCGTTGAAATAAACCTATCCCCTTCTTTATACTTAAGTATTTTGCGTTGGACATTACCATTTCCTCCCGGCGATCGAGCTGGGAATTGAACAGGTTTCTGGGACTTATTGACGATGCGCTATTATAGAATAATGACCACAAGTATCCTATTATAAGACCTGGTAACAAAACAAGCATTTTAACACGGCGCCGAGAACTATATAGATGGTCTATTTTGTTCGGAATTAGTGGTTCTGGCACTGAAAGTGTTAAACAGCTGCAGGACAGGATGATACAGGAATGTGTTTATGCATAGCCGGGATGTTTTTACAAGTTAGCACCTGGCTTATCTATGTTTATGAGGTATTCGATTTGTTTGGAGTGTCTAAATCATTTGAAAATGTCTTTTTATCCGCAAAAAACAATGCTTATCTGCGACATTGCCTAAATAATGTATTCTATACAAAGGTTCTTTAGCAAGAAGGAAATAGAAAATTTATAGAAAATGAAATTCGAGAAAATATGTCACTAAGTATTGGCCCAAATAAGGAGAAACTTGTTTGTTTTTTTTCAATTACACAGGATGTATGTTAAATACATCCTGTATAATTGAAAAAAAAACATATTATTACGTGCGAATGTGAAACACTTTATTGCTTAAACGGAACTTTACTCAAAGTAACGTAACAATTTATTAATAGAATTCATTGCAAATATAATGAAATAAATAAGACGTTTAATATATGAATAATTAAGCTAACTGGAACAACTAAACTTCATGACTTGAAGTCAAAATATCGCCGTTGCTCTTTATAAAACAATATTAGCTTTGGTTTTATCGCGATTTATATTGTACAATATTGATGTTTTATTATAATAATAGGTTCTCCGGATGTAGTAGCCGTTACAGGAACTACTTAATAATTACTTCGTCAGTTACATGTTTTTTTTGGATTTGGAATGTAAAAAATATTGAGTAGACAACCAATAATTAGGCGCTTGATCGCTCTGATTACCAGAGAACTCGTATCGTCCTTACTTTTTACTGTGTACCTATTTTTTACAAGGGCCTAAATTATACATGCTGGCGATTTACGTCTCAAACGAAGATGTGAGGCCATATTAAGGTGGATCTATTGTTTGCAATGGCATATTGGCAATATCAGCATTTCGTCGTGATTTTTTTGAATATTGTGTCCAATTTCCAGCAGCCAGCTTACTTGAAGTTATATTTGTGTTTGAAGGTGACAATCCATATAAAGCGCACTTAGAAAACTATATAAAAATTGTATAATTTATCAAATGGTACTTTTTTATTCATGAAGTTTTTATGGCAAGCCGATCTACTCTATGAGTTCTATGACTAACAAATATTTCACGATATTTAAATATAAAATGTAGTTTTTTTGCAAAATCTTGATTTTTTGTGAATTGCATCATATTTCTATAAAATGTAAAATTGACTGATTAAATCGTCGCAGATAATTTGTCCGTTCGATCCGTTTAGGTACTCGAAATAACTTGAAATTTGCATGCGTAAATTCAATGACAATGCTTTTATAAACTACATCTTTTTGCTGACTGTACCTCGGCGCAAAGCTATCTGACAGAGAATGCTGGCAGCTATCGATTGAATTAACATGAGCCGTGCGCGCGCGCAGCAATCTCCGCATCTTCGCTTTACTCACTAACAATGTGTGGCAGACGGAGAAAAAGGATTTCTGCGGTTAAGACTTTCAGTACCAGTCTTCCTGTTTTTCTCACGAAGTGTACCCGACATCGAGTCATTTGGCACCATCCACTAACAATACA
Organism: Acleris literana; assembly: GCA_946894065.1. NCBI lineage: Eukaryota > Metazoa > Arthropoda > Insecta > Lepidoptera > Tortricidae > Acleris > Acleris literana. The sequence goes on along the minus strand of OX335670.1, from coordinate 16,310,243 downwards.
TAAACCTGCAGGAATGATCTAGATCTGAACACAAGAAACTTGTCTCATTACGAGTGTTTTAACACTTTTCTAAGCTAATCTTTAAGGAGAGCTTTAAACTTGAGTAAATTTAGCACTAGAAAATCTACTTACGGGTAAGGAATCAACCGATTAAACCCAACCCATCGATTTTTTCTTTTTATTAATTCTAAATTGTTGTAATTGTAGATAAAAGTTTAATTTTGAATTTAATTTAATTCTATTAGTATTATAGGTAGCTAAACTGCCTGTTACTTGATACCATCGCACGCTCTGTTCACCTATAATTAGTGGTACAATTGTTATATAGACTAATTTGTTTTATTTTAACTAGCTTAAAGAAAGCTGTACCTACTGTTGGTGATCCTATTAAATAAATAAATAAATATACTCGTAAATTGCCAAAAATTTTAATATATTTAAAAATAGTCAGATAAAATAGAACTACGCTTAGTCAAACCAATTTGAGTCATACGACCTTTGACCTTGTTAGAAAATCTTTACAAGAACTAGCTGTTTAAAAATCTACATACTTTACTTATTTTCCTTTTGCATGAATATTCGCTCCCTCGTTTAATGTTCAACTCATCATTAATAATTATGTATATTTATATTCCCATCTAAAAATGTGACCCTTAGTCGAATTAAGTTCGTCTAGGTAATTTAAAAAATGTCAATAATATCAGAATATGCACTGTAACATCTCACCAAAATTCGACTCAAGTATTACATCGTCATTGTCGAATGAAGTCTCCGTTATCTACTGTTAATATAGTTACATCCAAGTAAAAACTAACCGTAACTATGTTATAGTTGCAGACTTTACCACTTTTGTTGTTACATGGTTTTTGACACTTGAAATCGAAACCAATGAAACTATTCTTTTGTTTCGATTTCAAGTGTCAAAATATATCTAAAAACTACAGCAAAAATACTTTTCTTCCCTTTCTGTTTGGTCAAAGATTAGGGAACATATTTCCCACATATTAACAGTGCATCGCTACGCCTACAAATTGCTGTTCTTTTCTATAAGGAGCATTTTAAATCATAGACGATTCAATCAAAATTCAAAATCCTTTACAATCATTTGAAAACGAACACTTAGGGCCTGTTGTTTGATCAGTAGTTAACTCAACTAATTGTTAAAATTCGAAAAAGGAATCGAAAATTTGACTCTGTTCCTTGAGATTTTAACCATTAGTAACGTTTTTTGACCATTAGTTAGTTTAACTACCGATCAAACAACAAGCCATTAGGGCATTCGACAGGAGCAATTGACACAATGTGTATAGTTAAGGATGTCCTTTAATAGGTACCAAAATGACTTAAGGAAAGTTCTGTCACTGCACACATTCAATGTAAATCATAAAACGAATCTAGCTTTACAGTTTTGTCAGATAGCAGAATAAATAATCTATTTCCCGTGTTATCGCTCCTGCCAGGAATACCGTCGTCATGGTGGTACAATCAGACAAGCCCTTGGCAAATAGACCGCGCCTGTGACTGGCAAAATGTATTCACTGCCTTAGATTCAAATCATTTGTTGAACATCTCTAGGACCCAGAGGAATGCTTTGTTTACACTCAGCACATATAGGTGTACAAGTACATAGGGATGTGTTGTATTAAATTTAAGATAAATAATATTTTGTGTTATAACAGTCCTTATAGTCCTTGTAGTTTTTATGTGTAAATTTCACGTAACTTCTCAATAACTTCGCTTTTTTATTGAATTTTGTGAAATTGTATTGTAGAAGAAATATTAAATCGAAATCATCGGTAAACTTAACTTAAGAGTCAGTGTTGAAAAATAAAGAGGATCAGTTTGCATTTCTATTAAATTGTTAGACAACTTAAAGCTAAGTTTTGAATAGGAAAAATATAAAGAATGAAAAAACAATTTTTTTAATATTAAAAATATTAAAAAAGTGTAAGTAATCAACCGCAATAAAAAAAAGAAATTAAAAAAGAACAAGCTGCTTGCGCAGTGAACTAAAGTTTTGCCGCGTTCATTAGAGTTAAACGAGTGCGTGAATACAATTAGTGTTAATAAGTCACTTTAATTATCTAGAAACCGAAAAAACTTTTGATACTTCAAGTTTAAAAATATAATTAAATAATCTTACCTTATTTTTTACGAACACTCTGTATACACTGACACTGGCTTTATAAAGTTATCCTTTATAAACTTTGATAGATAACTGGCAACTTCGAAAAAAGGGGAATATTTTTAAAAATAAAAATCGTTCTAAATTCAAAGTGAACTTTCCCGCGGGCGCGCTCAGTTGATAGTGGGCGTTTTTCTGGGGGCTGCGCGTCCTTGCGTGGCGGACAAGGTCTCGGCGAGGCTGTATGTGAAGCCGCGCCGTGGCTCCTTCGCCTCTTATACGTACGACAAGACAAAACCGCTGCCAGAGCCTTAACCGGGAAAAATAGATTAGGCTAGTTTCCATCATGAATCCTCTTTGTATGATATTTTTATTTCCGTGTTGCAAGGAAGCTCTAAGCGTTAAATTATAATAAAATGGTGAAGTCATACATAAACTGATACCTAAGTTAAAATTACTAGTCAAATTGTAAGCATTACAAAATTCCATTAAATCATGAAATTATATTCACAAGATAGGACATCATAACATAATTAGAACATCTGTTTGACGAAAAATTTAGTTAGACCCAACAAGCAAAGTGCTGATTATATTTCAATATAATATTTTCTTGCTTTCCCTTCATCCCTCCATTCAGGCGATTCTTGCCAGCCTTTCAAAGCCGAATCTGTCCAAATCGTCCTGCCTTAATATAATAATAATATAATAAATAACTATAAAATAATAATCAATAGCTGTTTAGGATAACTCAACGTATTACAATGTGTATTTTGACACTAGTAGAAGGTACCGATTGCATCATAAGAGATCCTCTTCTTGTTTACGTAGAATGGTACTATTTTAGGAAAATGATTTTATTAACTTTAAAATCTATAAAACACAACACGGTCTATTGCATATCTTGTATTAAACTTTATTCTAAAGTGCTTATAAATGGGGTCACTTATAAGTATAATGTTCAAAATTATCAACATTAACATAGGGTTTTTTTTTAAAGGCCACCCATCGGCGATACCAAGCTGGTGATTCTTCAAAACGTATCTTTTGCGTGACATTTGTTTTACTAAGCCTTCCGTCACGATGTCCTACCAATACATATACGATTACGTTTAACCTGGAACTTTTGTGGAGTCATGCTTGGAACTCGTAAGTATGTCTGTTAATTTTAACGAGGCACTGGTTTTATCTCACGACAATTTAAACAACAAATCTCAAGCCAGGTATTAAGCAGTGGTTCGAGTGGGCGCAAAAGCACTTGTTAATTAAGAGCTATCACGAAGAATCTGTTTTTACCACGCTTACGTTTGTCGTTGACATAATAATCTCTCCTTCTCGCAAAAGCTGAATAGTTAGAGAAGGATGGATATAATTACACCGCAAAAGCTAGTGGGTTTGAGCGTCAGGAGCAACCTGTCAGATTCAAAAAATGAATGTCTCGAATTCCGTTCCTTGCAAAAAGATTAATGTGTCCCAAATAAACCGTTATGTCGCTTTTAAGAGTACAATCGGAATGATATGTATCTTTTTACAAAACGTTAAATTTTATATAATTGCGTTCATTTTTCAAACATGTTGAAGTGAGGAATTGCTTAACAGTACTACCAAATAAGTAACGGGTAAAGCTTCATTAGATGATTTTATATCAGGGGTCAATTTATTTTATCGGACACCGGTAAAGCGTGATTAAAATAATGAATCCTTGATAAATGCTTGATATTTTTATTTAAAAAGTAATTAAATTCCGTCCAATAATTACCTTCTTAATATAAAGGTTACATTCAATTAATCCAGTTTAAAACCTGCATGATGATCTTTTTAGCAAGACTCTTTAATTTAATCTCGTTCATAAGGTTTTGTTATCTTATGTTGCCTTTTTCATACATTTTAATAGCTATTCACTAGAAATAGATCAGATTTAGGTGGATCCGTAATTCCCATTATTTTCGGATCCAGTTCCGTCGACAGATTCGTAGGTATAAAGTATAGTACCCTTACCATGAGTTACAATTACCGTACTCGCTAGCGAGTCGTATGCTCTGTCCCTTACACTTTAACTATAACAATACTGTGAGGGACAAGCATTCAACTAGATAGCGAGTACGGTATTTGTAACTCATGGTAAGTTTATCAGGTTTATCAGAGAGCTCGAGGCTGCGACCCATGAACACATCCATCGTGTCAAATACGTTAGTACGGTTATCCTATCGCAAGTTTGAAGTTTTGTTTCCTAATTGTTTCATTTGTCCGAAAAATCATAAGTTGTAAAAGCGTTTCTATATGTATAAATATTTAAGTATGTACTTCCCAATATAAGTTTATCGTTGTCTAGTACCCATTACAAGCCTGGAGCTTATTTTGGGACTAGGTCAATTTGTGTGAGATTGTCCCTAGGTTATTTTTTTTCTGTTTCCTTTTCAAAATGTTTCTAGAGATATTCCAGAGAACAGATAACGAACGTTTCTATTCACTTCGTTTTTAAACCAATCACGTCACTGGTAGATGACGTGATACGAAAAGTCACGTGGTCTACCAGTGACGCGATTGGTTTAAAAATGAATCGAATAGAAACACTACTTAGCGTAGTGCATCTTGGCAGGGCCCTTTGTAGAACCTTTTGTAAGGTTAGGTTTGTTTCATAACAATCCAGATACATTAAACGGCTTCAGAAGTTAAATGTATTTCTAACGGGAGCCCTTTGTTTCCCATAATTTTATGTAATTGTTGACATAATTTTTGATAGTCATAATTTTTTATATCGCTGAAACTGTAAACTTTTCAGAAGTTCTGAAATATCTAACGTGTAGACAAGGCTAGGTTAGATTAAGTTAGAGTTATAAAAATCCTGAAAAAGTAACAATCTCTTTAAAAAAACACGTTATGACTTGCGATGATTATGACCTAAAAATAATTATGTCAGTCAATATAGACCCATTTCTAACTTATGAAAATTCGAAGAAAATGAAACAGTTGGTAACTGAACTTCGACCTTATAAACTGTAGCATGTAAAAACACAACTGTTCAATTCAATCGGACTTCAACGGATGGCCATTCCGCCAGGAATGGTGCCAACTGCAATGTCATTCCAGCTTATCGTAACACATATTTTGACAAAGAACGCAATATATCACTGCGTACGAGCATGATAACGTCGACATTGTACCGCTACGGTGAGGAATCGCAATTGCAAAGTAATACGGTTTATTGCATAATATTATCGACGCTGTAAAATGGTCTTAACACAAAAAGTGCATCAAAGACGTTAATAATTTAGATAGAAAGTTTTATATGCTTCGGAATCTTATCGTTTGTAAGTTATGATCGAGATTGCGGTTTGGTTCGATTCCCGCTTAAGTCCAATATTTGCACTGTCAATGCTTCAATTTTATGTTTTTTTTTGTTATGGTAAGGTCGTGTAAAAAATGGTAAGTGTGTAGATAACGTTAACTAACTAAATTGTTTGACAAAATAATTTAAATTTAAAAAAAAGTGGTCAAGTGCAAGTTGGACCGAGGGTTCCGTATTTAAGATAACCGCAAAAGAAATATTCATTTTGTTATGAACTTTTTTTTCTATGCAATTTTGACTAGCCTAATTTTAAAAATTATTTTTGTTATTCCTCAAAAACTGTAAATAATGAACAATTTATTTTATTTCCCCATAAAATATTTTCAACCCGCCAATCTAGACCCCTTATCAATTATTTATAAAATTGATTTCATTTTTTTTACTATAAACAGATGCGGGCAAGCAAGTTGTACAACTATGCCAAATTTTAAGTTGATAGCGTGTGTAGTAGTTGCTGAGAAAACCTGCCGTGACATACCTACAGACAGACAGACAGACAACAAAGTCTCACCATAAGCGTACCATTTTGGTACGGAACTCTAAAAACAACATGTAAATGGAGTAACTAGTCAGCAGATCTAGAGGGAGGTCATGGGAGTCATTGAGCCATGATAAATTAAAAATTTTGATCTGTGCTATGAAAAGGTCGTGTTTGTCGTATTTTGTTGTGATCCCAAGAACCGAATTCTATACGAGTATCCACCCTTATAGTCTCTCCAAACATTTTTGAAATATTTTATTTTACTTTCGGTACGAGGTAGTGTATTTGAAACAAGCCTTCCAGATAGATTTCCATCTGCTCAGCCTTCTCAGTGATCGGAATAACATGAAATGCATATGGCCTGAGCGTATGACAAAGCAAGAATGTCCATTGATTTTATCTTTTATCAACCTGGGCTTTACATATATATTTCATCATAATACACTCGTATAACGAGGTATCAGGCAATCGTTGAGAAAATATTTAAGAAAGAAAAAAAATTGGAACCTTCAATTCAAGAGGCTCGTGACTCGAAGTTCCTAAAATTGTGTTTTTATTAGGACCCCATTCCTCACCAACTTGGAAAAAAATGCTTTTTTGTAAAGCAATTAGGTTTTTTTTTGTTTCTACAGACTGAAGTATACTGACAAAACCTAATAAATACACACACAGAACTAGGACTTCTAAAATATATCATTTAAAAACTGTTTTGTTTTATTTTTTAATTATCTGTATATTTTTTCAGTTATTGTCCTATTTATTAGCGTATTATTTTATTTCAAATACAATACAATACATAGGTACATTCATGTAATTATTTTGCTAAGTTCGAATGCGTTGAAGCCTGTTCGTAAAAACCATAACGACGAAATCAAATCAATAAATCTTTCAATTAAATAAATGTCAGATTGTAACCTTAAAAATGGTATATATTTAGACGATATCCACTGTAAAAATAACTTGTATCCTAATTGGTTAGCAATTTTGCACGCAGTAGGGTACCTAGTACCAGATCCAATAGCAAAACCTAATTTTATTCTTCATAAAACAATTGCTTATACAATGCAATTAAAAATACAGTAAAATAAAAACAGCTCAGTATTTCTATAATTGCAAACAAACAGATAGAGTGAGGCAATCATAAACGCATAATGATGAGGTGACTAAGTAAAGCGCGCCCTGCTTTTTTCTTCGCTTTCATCTAACCTAGGCTATTTCTGCATTTGCCATTGTTTATACATCAAAACAATTGTCAAGACATTAGGTTTCTGTGTCGCGTACGCATCTCCAATGGTAAACAGCCGTGCAGCCTTGACTGGACAGTAACCGCCTCGATCGAGGTGAACGATTCGTAGTTTTAGGCGGTTTCTGTAACAGGACAAACCTTTGTTTTTATAAGTCAAATTCCATTGCTACGAGTAGGTGTGTTGAGGAGTATAAATGACTTATTAGCTGTAGGTAGTCTCTCGCCAAAATTAAAAAAAAAGTTAAGTATTAGGAGATTGTAACGAGGAGAAAAATTCAAAATAACGTTAATATACCTTTAGTCTAACCAATAGGCTTAGCTAATAATTATGCAAACGCTGTTAACGTTTCTCGTTTCTATAAACATGTGGGTTCTCAAGTTGATCATGTGGTTTATCTAAACGAATATGTAGGTAAATGTTAGTCAAAGTCTTCATTTTCAATTGTTTTAAACTAATCAAAACGTGGAGAGTAACGTTAAAAATAAAATAGCGTAGTGTTAGCTAAAGGTTTTCTATTTCGTTAAAAAATTAAAGCGATTCAGATGCCAAGATTTAGGTGTGATTTCGTGTACGAGTGGATTGGGCCTTAATCGACTCTGAATTGTTTCATTGAAACGAAAGAATAACCAGGCTTTATATTTACAAAGAATAATAATCTTCGCGGACTTTTCTCAATGTTATAATATAACATGCCATCTCTATCCAATGCTAAAAAAATAATAATTTCAAGAGTTAAAGTCGGTAAAACAAGAAATACTTTAAAGAGGCTTACTATGGATTTATTTTAACTGGTGATATTTTGTAAATATTAAATTAAAAAAAAATAGGATGAAGTAGAGGTTTTAGAATCAAGTTGTTTGCCAAAGGAGCCAAAAGTGTACCGCAAGGTGTTCTTCTGATTATCCGTAAAATCTTATTACACGTTGAAAGTTTAAAAATAATGTTATTTTAGTTAGACCTGTGTAAGGGGCCTTCAAATGCTGTAATATTTTGGAACGTTAAGTTCTGGGACTCTCTGTATATTCACATAATACTAGGGAGAAAATGTCTAGCTAGGTATAGTAAAGTAAAAAAAAACCATGAATCAAGGAAAACTGGAAATAGTTCAATTCTCGTGGTGCACAAAATTTTAGTTTGTGTAGCGTAGGTACACACTGTATCGGTCAATTCCTTGATTCATTGTTTTTTTTTTACTTTGCTATACCTAGCTAGACATTTTCTCCCCAACATTTCATCCTCATGTCATTTTCTCTCTACGTTTAGTTTGAAGGTTATTGTTATACGACAAAAGCCCTGAAGTGCTCAACATTTTCTTTGGGCCACTGTACATAAAGATACCTACAGCGATGTTACATTTCCATTACTTATTAACCAACATCGCATTTACCTCAAATGACTGCACAATTTTTCCTGGAAATTCTTGTTTTTTTTCTATAGTAAAAGCCGGGCGTTTTCCATGTGCAGTTTACCATATAAGGCAATTGCATTATACCTACCTCACACGAAAATTATTTGGTTTCCAGTACCCTTACCATGAGTTACAATTAACGTAATCGCTAGCGAGTCGAAGCTCGGTCCCTCGTAGACCTCGCAATTTTCTTATAGAGTGCGAGGGACAGAGCGTTCGACTCGCCAGCGAGTACGGTAATTGTAACTTATAGTAAGGGTACAGAAGTTTAAGTAATAGTTTTCTTTACTATCTATAAATATAGGTTATTGGTTGCATGCAGGATATGAGCGTTTGGCTCCACTAACACTAAGATTGACTCTTCAGACCCTCTATAATTGTTCTTTTCTGTTAAGATCGAGTTATGGGCAGGAATAATGTAACTCATAATTCAAATTGGCATATAAGTAGGTAAGTGCTTTATATCCCTACCGCCTGCACACGTAAAACATAGACCAAAAAGTAGGCAATAAATAGGATAACTATGATAAGTATACATTTTTATGATTGTAGAGTATCCTTCAGTCAGTATCTTAAGTTTAAGTTAGTTGTATAGAAGTGCAGTCTAACATCCTTTTCTGCAATACAATTTTTTTATTAAACTACGAGTATAGCCCTTTTTTATTCTGTACAAGATTCAAAACCAAGTCATTATTTCGATCGCGATTGCTTTGCAACTCGACCCGACCGCAGTTCGATTACGTTTTGTTTTACGCAACTTCTGTCGGTCGTGAAATAAGTACCTGCGTTACTATAAAACCTGATCTGGCGTAAAAATAGACCAGGTGTAGAGGACTGCTATTAGGCCGCCGCCCGGGACATTTACCTTAGCAATTTTTTTTTATTTACTTTTCGACGAGAATGCAAGGCACAGACTTATTTTAGAAGCAAGAACGACGGCATTTTAAACATATAGTTCTAGGAGAAAAATATGTGTAAGTAATTAAATAAATACCGACGTCTTTTTGTGGATTATTGGTATTATTAAACTTACCAGAGAATATTTACGCTAGGTCCTTATTTATTTTATATATTCACATAAATACAATTCGGTAGGTATAACTCCGTAAGGCCGGCCGCATACATACGTTTTCAGTATACGTTTTCCGCATTCGTTTTTTTCCGAACGGAAAAATTTCCGTACGTAGGTACGTTCCGAATGCAAGCCGGTGCATTCGGAGAAACCTAATGACGTCATGCGGAAAAAACCTAATGAGGTCATGCGGAACGCGGCGCTTTCATACATTTTGTTTGAGCTGGCGCGCACATTCGGAAATTTCAATTCAGAATCGCGCTCGTTCCGCGCGCATCGGGCGTATTTTCGTATACTTATGCAATTTTAGGTACTAACATAGTTATTTAAGTTATGTGTGTAATACTAACAATATATGGATTCCGTGGTCTGAAATAAATGCATTTTATTTATTTTATTTTATTTATTTTATAGCATATAAATCGTCGTCCTCCATTGTCGCGCGTTCACCACGTTATCACTATCCGTGACTGACTGTATAAATTCCGAATGAAGAAAAACGAATGTGTGCGCTAGGCTCACGGAATTCCAAATCGGAATTCCGCATTCGGAAAACGAATACGGAAAACGTATGTATGCGGCCGGCCTAAGGATCCCCACAGAATAATTTCGGTTTTACCGCCTATATCTGATTGAATGATTTTCCCGCTTTTAAGCGCACCAATTACTTTCCGTTATAGAATTTTTCCATGAAGTTATAGATAAAGGTGGAGGCAAGGCAACACTCTCTGAAGCCGAATGAAGCGTCCGTGAAGTCATTCTATCTCAAATACTTTGGTCCCCTCCTCTCTTTCTAACTAGGGTAGTTAGAAAGAGAGGAGGGGACCAAAGTGTTTGAGATAGAATGACGAAAAAGTACATTCAAGACGCTTCATTTTGGTCTAGAGAGTGTGGCCTCCACCTTTATCTATAACTTCATGATTTTTTCCGACCAGTGGGGCCACGCGGAAGTCTCTTTCTAACTCCTTTTGCTAGAAAGAGAGTTCCGCTTGTAATTTGTAACTTGTAGCTTCGTGAAACGGGCCACAGTGTTAAGGGCTACGTTATTGATAATGGTAAATAATACTCGGGCAATTTTGGTTTTTGCAAACATTCTGTTGACAAAAATAACCCATATATAAAAGTAGGTAGTAGTACCTAGTATGAATATTGAAAAAAGTTTTTCTTCTCCAGGTGTTAAGGATGGGTTCAAAGTTCAAAGGATATCAACAAGGTATATCAAAGTAAATATTATTATTTTTAAAGAACCAACAAACCACTCGCTTCACCCGCTGGCTCACGCCGGGGTCCCCATTCACCCTGGGTATTACAGTACACAACACTATTTGACCGTCGCTTCACCTTGGACACTATAGTGTCCGCAGCAGCGTGCGTATTCGAAGTTCTTAAATTTATTATATTCCACTCATACGCATGAATAAAACGGCTATTAAACATTACTATCATTTTCTTGAAAAAGTTATCCGATTTTTTTCCTAAATGTGGCGCTTGTGTACGATTTATAGTTTTAGTAATAGCAAGTACTCAACAAATATAATCAAATCCCTAAAATTACATTTTATATTGTGATTTTAGGTTTTAACTACTTATTTTATAAATTTATATGTTAAAGAAAAACTGGGACCCAAAACATAAAATATATTTTCCAATAATGGGTGACCGCCTGATTTCGACCGCCAGAGGCCCGTTTCGCAAAGCAACAAGTTACAAATTACAAGCGGAAGTCTCTTTCTAACTCCTTTTGCTAGAAAAAGAGTTCCGCTTGTAATTTGTAACTTATAGCTTCGTGAAACGGGCCACAGGGGCACGTTTTATAAAGCTACAAGTTACAATTTTACAGGTCTAAACTGGCAACACTGCTCTAATGGCTGGGGCACGTTTTATAAATCTCAAAGATGAAGGAAAACACTAGATCCCGTGTAGCCAACTGTCAAGCGTATCACCTTTTCCTTCTGTGTACAACACAGTTTTGTAGACAATTTTTATTAGCCAATACCCGACATGTGAAACCTACTAAATTAAGACGAATGGGATAGAATAAGCGGCTAGTCGGATAAAGACCTAAGAAAAAGTGTCACTTAATTTAGTCGGATTACTGTTGTTGTTCGCGATCTGTGCGCCCATCCGTCGGAATTTTAAAATAATTCTCCGAAAATGTATTTCTTCGACAAGTTATCAGTGAAGTATTTAAGTATAGGTTCAGTGGAATGACGTGTGTATTTCGTGGGTGTAAATCCCGAATGGGAAATAAAGAAAATGATCCACAAAATATAAGCTTTCTCAGGTGAGTGATGTTTTACAATAAAACTGTTGATTTTCGGCCATAATCCGGCCGTTTTGCAAGTATAACTAGAAACATTATCATGGTATTACGTCTTGTAATTAATACAAAGCCACTATGTGCAGTAAATGTGCAATTTTAACACATTTTTAGATTTTCTTTCGGAAGTAAACAATAGTGCTTCCAAAATTAATATCGATAAGTAAACTTTCGATATTTTCATAGAGTAAATGAGTAAATATATCCATGAGTATGTGTTTAAATATCAAAAAGTGAATACATTTTGGGTTAAAATAGCGATGCCGAACAGTTAAAAGGCCGATGTTTTAAATCGCTTTTTTTATCGCAATATAATATCCACACTAAAGAAAGGGGCTGAGCTTACTTATAAGGGGAGGAATAGAAAGCACTTAAATAGGAAACAGGTAGTAGGATGGAATAAGCATGTCCGCGGTGCTCATGCGGAGGCTCGACGTTGCTATCAAACGTGGTTGCTGCTCGGTAAACCTACTTGTGGGCCTGTTTTTCAAGATATGTGTGATTCAAGGCGGTTATTTAAATCTAAATTAAAGTTCTGTAAAGATAACCAGCAACAAATAAAGATGGATATAATAGCCAAAAATCACTCAGAAAAACAATTTAAGAGTTTTTGGAAGGCCACGAATAAATTAAGTCCTAAATCGAGTCTCCCTGTGAGTATTGGAGGCTTGCACGAGCCTATTGATATTGCTGGCGCTTTTCAGAAGTTTTTTATGGTTGAATCACCACTGTCAAGTACGCAGCGGGTGGTCGGCGAGGAGTCCGTCAGTGCGAGTGATCTCTCTGTAAGATTTACTGCTAAAGAAGTTCATTCAGTTATACAGGGAATGGTAAGAGGTAAATCTCCAGGTCACGACGGTCTCAGCGTCGAGCACCTTAAGCATGCAGGGTTACATCTGCCGCGGGTGCTCTCCTTGTTCTTTAACTTATGTATAAGTCATGGTTATCTGCCAAATGAGCTGATGGTAACCGTTGTAGCTCCTATCATTAAAAATAAGACAGGGAACGCCTCCGATATGTCGAATTATAGACCAATTTCATTAGCTACTATCCTAGCTAAGGTGTTGGACAGTCTGCTTGATAGCCATCTAGCCCAATTCGGATTTAGGGCCGGTCTTTCTACGGAGAGTGCCATATTGGCTCTTAAGCAGACTGTTCAATACTATACTTGTAGGAAAACGCCGATTTTTTCCTGTTTTTTGGATTTGTCGAAGGCGTTCGACCTAGTTAGCTATGATGTGTTATGGCAAAAACTCCAAAATGAAACGAAGGTTGCTCCTGAGGTTATTGCTTTGTTTAAATATTGGTATGGCCATCAGAGGAATAGCGTCAGGTGGAACGGCTCGTACTCGGACGTGTACTCCCTGCAGTGTGGGGTGAGGCAAGGAGGACTGAGCTCGCCGCGCCTCTTTAACGTTTACATGAACCAGCTGATGGATGGGCTCAGTAGCACCGGAGTTGGCTGCCATGTAGATGCAGTTTGTATCAATAACATTAAGTTATGCAGATGACATGGTGCTGCTGAGTCCATCTATCGGTGCTCTAAGGAAACTGTTGTCCTTGTGTGAGGCATACGCGATGGCTCATGGGCTCAAGTATAACGCTAACAAGAGCGAGCTCATGGTGTTTAAGGCGGGTAACAAAACCTACGCCGAAATACCTGAGGTCTTACTCTGCGGTGCCCCGTTGTCTAGGGTAGCTAAATTTAAATATTTGGGCCATTGGGTCACTGAGGATCTAAAAGACAACTTAGATATAGAAAGGGAACGAAGATCGCTGGCTGTCCGATGTAACATGTTGGCCCGCAGATTTGCTCGTTGTACTACTCCCGTAAAAATAACTCTTTTTAAAAGTTACTGTCAAGCGTTTTACACGTGCAGTCTGTGGGTCTCGTTTACGCAGCGGATATACAGCGACCTTCGCGTCCAATATAATAACGCGCTGAGGGCGCTGCTGGGGATGCCGTGGCGCTGCAGCGCATCGGGCATGTTTGCGGCCGCGGGCGTCGACGGCTTTGCGGCCGTCATGCGCAAGCGGGGCGCGTCCGCGCTGCGGCGCCTGCGCGGCACCGCCAACAGTGTCCTTCGCGTGTTCGCGGACCGGTGGGACTCTCCACTCCTGCGGAGATGGATGCAGCTCCACACCGATCTTTAGTTTTAATTAAAATATTTTTTCTCAAAAATGTCCGGAAATGTTGACATTCCTATCTACGAGTACATATTGAGACGCGAAGTACATAGTTTACTGACAGTTCTCAAATTTAAAAAAAAAAACATTGCGTGCTCGCTACACAAGCCCGCAATGTTGCATACAAATTCCATTACTATCTAGAGTCTGGCCAGTATAAGTTGGCAATGGAAAATAGCGGCAAATTTAAAATTTTGCTATTGCAGCCCATTTTTTAGCAAAAAGAAAACCTGTCACCATCACGTTTTTCACTGGTAGGTAACCTTGTGAATGAATGGAATAAAAAATGGTTTTCGTTTTGCTAAAAAATGGGTTGCCAATCCTATTTTTTAAAAATTTGAGGTTATTTTTCATTGCCAACTTATACTGGCCAGACTCTAGCTTGTAACTTTTTAAAAAGTGAAACGGGCCATAATAAAATGAGGGCACAATTCTTATACATCCAAATTTTACTCGAAACATAACTTTTTTATTTGTGCCTGGAATAGTTTATGATTTTTTTAAAAACAAATATTGCGTTTTTCCTTGTCATAAACAAAAAGGCGGTAAGGAGTAATGATTTTTTCACATGAAGTTTCTGTTTGTATGCAATTCAAAAAATGAGTTCAAGCGATGAAGATTTGACTCCAACATAATTCGCAAGCTCGTCCGTTTAAAACGATACTCGGCCCGCAATTGCCTACTTCCATGCCTAGGCAATAATGTACTATTAGGTACCTACTAACATAGCTTTATATTAACTAACAAATTATGGATTCTTTTATCTGAAATAAACTATTATTATTATTATTCTAGATATTTATTTAATTTTCTGTACATTAGGTTTTTTATAACAAATATTCAAATATAAAAGTAAAATAAAAATACTAATACAAAAAAATAGACATTATAAAAAACCTAACCTACGAGTGCCGCCGGCAGCGGGGCAAGGCTCAAGCTACCGGTGGTTAGGGCTGCAGAGAGAGGAACCTCCTCACAATACGTGCCGTGTCGAGGAGTACTGCCTTCTGTATCTGGCCCTTGATCCAGCCATCTAGCGAGAGTCTCTTGAGGTGTTGGTCGAGACTCTTCGCTATAAGACCGTTTGCCGAAACAACTATCGGGACATTGATCGTTGAGTCAACATCCCACATGGCGGTCACCTCGTGAGCCAAGTCAAGGTACTTGCTGAATTTGTCCTTCTCGGCCTTCACAAGGTTCTCGTCATGCGGGATGGTGATGTCGACGAGCACTGCCCGGCGTTGAGATCGATCTGTCAACACGATATCAGGCTTATTGGCAACAATAGTCCTGTCCGTGATGACAGATCGATCCCAATAGAGCGTAGCACGACCATTTTCGAGAACTGGCGCCGGTGCGTACTTATAGTACGGCATATTATTATTATTATTATTATTATTAAATGTCGAAACTTACAACGTTTAATGGCACAGGCGTGTGCCTTTTATAGACATAGGCATACAATACTTATTGTAGATATTTGGATCATTCGTTATTTTAAAATCAGTATTTTAATTTAGTATGTATTTTTTAAGTACAATAAAGGAAATTGATTCCTAGACCATTTTGGACTATGTCGTAGTGACATAATCAATTAGAGACTTCTTATGATTTTATTTACAGTGTCACTTTGACATAGTCCAAAACGGTCAAGGAATCAATTTCCTTGACTATACGTACATATCTATCGATCGGTTAAAGAGCCTACTATATGTGATATTAATTAATTGTATTGTTTCAGATTTGCAGTATCGCTCGAATTTTAATAAGAAATATATATATATTCAGTAATCACATCAATTCATACGCAACCCAAACAAATTAACCTTGATGCTCAAACAGGAATGGTTGGAGATGCTCTGACAGAAATGGTTCGTCGTTGTTTCAGAAGTTGCAATGCAATCCGGCATCAAAAAAGAGTCACAAACTGTCTTCCAATTACTGTCTTACAATTACAAGGCTTATTCATCATTATTAAAGATAAACGTTTTATTTTTAAATAAAAACTGTAAAAACTGTCTTTAGTTTTATTACACGACAAAAAAGTTAATTTCTCAGTTTACTTTTTCGAAATAAGGCCACTTTTCAATTGGTAATCAATCGCAATTATTATTGAAAATAGGCTTATCCTTTGCCTGTTAATTATGGTTAAACCTAATATATCGATAAACCGCACATCACTGACTGCAAACTTACGCACACTAATGCTGAGTGACACACACAAACACACCTAAAAAGTGGTACGCTTTTGAAATCCAATCGAAAGCGCTCATATATAGACGACTCTTTTTAACGAAGGGCATTTGTAACAGGTGCGAAGAGTACTATTATATAAGCCGTTTTTACACTCTCTCTATGTTTTACTACCTCTATGATAAAGCTACAAGTTACAATTTTACAGGTCTAAACTGGCAACACTGCTCAAATAGCTGGTCGTCATTGGTCCAGGTTATGTCAAATGGAAACTTGTAACCTGTAAATTGTAATTTGTAGCTTTATAAAACAGGGTCCTGTGGCCCGTTTCACGAAGCAACAAGTTACAAATTACAAGCGGAAGTCTCTTTCTAGCAAAAGGAGTTAGAAAGAGACTTCCGCTTGTAATTTGTAACTTGTAGCTTCATGAAACGGGCCTCTGGTCGTCATTGGTCGAGGTTGTGTCAAATGCAAACTTGTAACCTGTAAATTGTAATTTGACACACAATTGTAACTTGTAGCTTTATAAAATGTGGCCCAGTGGCCTGTTTCACTAAGCTACAAATTACAATTTACAAGCGGAAGTCTCTTTCTAGCAAAAGGAGTTAGAAAGAGATTTCCGCTTGTAATTTGTAACTTGTAGCTTCGTGAAACGGGCCTCAGGAGGCGCGGTGAATCAACTGTATTTTGTACCTTAGTACAGGTGAAGCGAGGGTTTATTGTGGTCGGTTACTATTAGTACCCAGTATGAAGCGAGTGGTTAACCTTTCGGTGGACAGCGCCACCGGTTGCACGGTAGGAGAAGTGGCACGGCCGTTTTGGATTATACCGTCGAGTGGCGGGCCCCGCCTGTGGTGGGAGCGGGAACCGCGGGAAAATGACGCAATTTCTAATGATCATTGTTCAGCGCGGCAATTCGACCATTATTGAATGCCATCCTTGTCTATTGACGAATGCATCTTGCAAGTGTGACCTAGCCAATAATAGTTTTGACGGTTCTACTTTAGGTGCGAAATAAGAATCGCAGAGGGTCCAGGAGCCGAGCCGAGGGCTTGTTATGTCAGGTCCAGCTCCCGGATCCCAGCCACTTCAGGAGGGTTCCGGCTATCGGACTTTGCCACCCGAAGGGTTAATTAAAAAGAAACCAAAAGAAGGCCCCAGCCTGTCTATGTTATTATACGTCTATGACTATTATGCTCGGAAAATATGTTATAATGTTGGTTAGCCCGTCTCATGCACAGCCAAGAAAATGACGTATATGGGATGGGCCTAAACTTTTCTTTATCTGTGGTTCAGTTCCGGCTAGAACGTCAACTCTAAATTTGTGCGATATTAATTTTGTGGACTAAAATCTCGCTGCGTGCTGGAGAACTGATTAAAATTGATTTATTATTTATCATAAGCAGCTTAGTATCAATTCAATATGCCACGTGGTATGTATGACATCATGGCTCATGATTTTTTTCAATGTCGACCCAATGTTACTAGAAATGTGCTTTCTTGTTGTTTTCACCTCATGTATTTTTGTTTTATAGGTAAATACACCAATCACAAGGGCCGCAATCGCAAGTTCACCAGCCCCGAGGAGTTGGAAGAACAGCGAAAGCAAGAAGAGTTGAAACAAAAGTATTCCATTATGCATTTTATTGTTGATATTAAAATCCGACTGCCCGAACATTCTTGCCACCTCGTCAGTCGTCAGTGGTTCTAAGCAATAAATCGTCTAGTTCCATGTTACTTGGGTTTTTCAATTATCATATCATTAATGTAAACTAAGTATATTTATTTGCTGATAACCAGATAACTTGCATCTATGAGTTGTTAGGTTATTTACATTGAATATGAAATTTTTCCTAGTCTTTTTGAGTCCTGCGAAGGCCTTATCTACCACTCCATTTTCGTTTCAAAATTACATTACAATGGTTTTAAGGACTGTTTTATACTAAATAATTTGATGCAATAACATCATGTGTTTACATTTTCATTTATAACAAGATTTCAATTCAATTTACGTGTCATTCTTTTCAGATGGAGGAAGGAGCATGGTGGTGACATAACCTCTAGTGAGGAAGACTCTGGTGACAATAAATCAGGATCAGGCAGCAGCGATGAAAGTGACTCTGATGAAGATGTAAGGAACTATTCATAACTTAACCCACCATACAACGAAATTTGTCAATGCAATATGAATCTATTGTAAATGAAATAAAGTTAATTTTCTAAATTTGATCCTCACTATCAAATCATCATTATCATCATCATTACTAATAAAAACAAAAGAAATTCCACTTTACTTCCTTTACACTAGACCTTTATTTGAATGGCCGTATTACTTTTTTTAGGAGGATATTACTTTATGACTGGTGAGGAAACGAAAAAAAACATTTAAGATATTAATCTCAAATCTAAATCTTTATTTATGAAATCCTCATAGCTTCCTTGCTGCTTGAAAGGATATGGATGCCTATGCCCAATAACATAATAATCTCAGGTTATTTTCTTAATGAGTACTAACTAATAATTACATATTTTAATGACACTACACTGACATTAGGTATAAATTTAATAATTACTGCAATGTGTGTTTAT
The DNA here is from genome assembly GCA_946894065.1 of Acleris literana. Taxonomy (NCBI): domain Eukaryota; kingdom Metazoa; phylum Arthropoda; class Insecta; order Lepidoptera; family Tortricidae; genus Acleris; species Acleris literana. Next base: position 16,291,275 of record OX335670.1, on the reverse strand, counting down.
AATACCTTATAAATTTAAATGATTTGTGCCAGGATTGTCTTAATAATTATGTAATATTGAAAATAATTTAGAATATGGATACTTGGATAGTGACCCCTCTCATGTGGCTCCTCGCACAACTTGTTATGTGTGCGTGTTTTGTGTTGTTATGTGTTATGATATGCAATAAAAGTTTTTCACCATTTTCGCCAAAGACATAAATTTAAACTTAGATTGCAGCTTTTTTTTTATTGAAATTCACGAAACTAACTTATTATTTTCAGCATCCAACAAAGGCTAAGGGTGTATCTGGACTGATTGAAGTAGAAAATCCAAACAGAGTTGTCAAAAAGAATAAAAAACTAGCAAGCCTGAATACCTCTCTTGGAGAAGGAGAGAAACCGCAGCTATCTAGGTAAGTGCTTAACACCATGTTATAATTTTAACGAAAATAATAGTTCAGTTACAAAGGTTGCAGAGGGGTGCATCCATTTTGATCAAGCATTAATAATTGAACAGAATGGACTATACGAGAAATGTTCATAAAATTAGTGAATTCACCTTTTAAACACCACAGATGGCTCTGGCCGTCAAGTAAAAGTAGGGTTTCCATCTCTAAAATTTGCAAACCAGGACAAGACGCGTGAATACCCCGAATTTTGGAACTCGGAACCCTAACGGTTCGTCGGTTGTCCACATCGCGGCGCGCGAGTCGCGCCGCCGCCGTCTCGTCGCTCAGCGGCGCGGCGGCACAAGACTTTAATTTTTTATGCCTGCTCCACACGTTTTGCGTTTGCCGCAAACACTGCGGGACGCAACTATATGTTAGAGTGAGCACAATGTATTTCCATCTCAATCTAACGTATAGTTGCGTCCCGCAGTGTTTGCGGCATACGCCAAACGTGTGGAGCAGGCATTAAACCCGGACTACAAATGAAACCCCGCCCGGACGCGCCCCGGACGCGCTCTAAACTAGGACAAACCTGGGTAAACCCAGACGGATGGCAACCCTAACTGAAAGTCATGCCACTCACGCCAAGTAAGCTAAACTACAGCCATCGCAAGTTCAAGATTAAAAGAGACTTTGTTTTGTATCAATTAAGTTGTAATTTGCATAGCATAGCAAACATGTTTGGTGTGTGAGTGACACATTTTTGTCAATTCTTCCAGCAACGTTCAGGGAAGGACGATGGCCGATTGAAAGATGTTTTACTCACTTGACATTGGCAAAATCACTGCGAAATACCTCGGTGGACCTCCATTAATAAAAGATTTTGTATTCAACGTAACACATTCATAAGGTTAAATACACATGGAGATTCCGGTTAAAGGGCATTTTACCATAACTAGCAAACGCATCCACTCCTTTCATTGGCTATTCCAGACGCGAGCGCGAAGAGATCGAGCGGCAGCGGGCGGCGGCGGCGTACCAGAAGGCCCACGCGGAGGGCAAGACCGACCAGGCGCGCGCAGACCTCGCCCGACTCGCCATCATCCGTCAGCAGCGCGAGGAGGCCGCCAAGAAGAGAGAGCTGGAGAAGAAGGCGAAGGATGATGTCCCGAAGAAGAGGTAATTATTTTAAAATGTCTTTTTAGGGTTCCGTACCAAAATGGAAAAAGGAACCCTTATGGTGAGACTTCGTTGTCCGTCTATCTGTCCGTCTGTCTGTATGTCACAGCAGGTTTTCTCAGCTTATTTGCTATCAACTTGAAATTTGGCATAGTTGTACAAATTGCTTGCCCACATCTGTTTTTGGTAAAAAAAAAATGAAATTAATTTTATAAATGAAAGCAGTTCTTGTAATAGAGATCGGGATTTTAAAAAGTCGTTTACGAATTAGTTCTGGGTATTGTTTAGAGCAAATGGATTTACAATGTACTTGCATAGTAACTCTCAGGACCATTAGCTGCCGCACACTGAGGACGCCCAAAAATTCTGTCAAAAATTTAATTTTTAGGCCAGATTTTTTTGCCTTTCAAATCTTAATCTGCTTTTCAAGACCAAACTATTGAGTCTATATCTAGTGGGTTTATCTATGTTAAGAGTAGCGGAGATCCTGTCGCCACCTTTCGACTCCATCATCAGGTCACCTCTTAGATTCCAAATAGGCGATAATATACTTAAAATTTGATCAATTGTGGCAAGAATTAAGATAACAGTATAGCTCTGTGTGAATGTTAGCTGCTGTGTGTAGCTCATTCTTTCAATATTTATGACAGCGGACTGACGGCGGTTGAAAAGCCCGTGGAATCACCCAGATACAATAATATTGAATTGTCATCAGGTTTACATTATGAGGTCCAAATTTCAGCCCATTCCGTTAACGGGCAGTGGGTCAAATTTAACTTGTAAGATTTGGCCTGCACATACATACATAGATTCATACCTGTCAGTTGCTGCATACCATATTTGCAAAATATAATATTCTCAAAACATCATATTCGCAAAATATTATATTCTCAAAACATCATATTCTGAAAACATTATATTCCCAAAACATCACATATACACAAACATTATTTATTTGTCAACCAAGTCCTTCTGTTTGGTTGCTGCTGTATTGATAGAAAAAACATGCAGTACAGTTGACTACAAAGAGATTATCAACTTGCATTATAATAAAGGCCAAATGTGGATACGTCTATTTGTAGTCAACTGTACAATGCCTTGTAAAACCAGGATCAAGTGTGTTGACGTGTCTTGAGATAGGGATCTCGCTTAATATGAAATTATTATTATGGCCTTGTGGATTGCAATTTTCAGATTGTAGTCTTGAGATTGCAAGTGTCTATATGGGTCTCAGACCACGCTCACAAACAGGAGGCCTGTGTGTTGGATTGCCATCATTCATCATCAGAGGTCGGAATAGGCAGTGCCTATTTGCCTAAACTTCGCGGGAGGACGTAACTAAGAGTGGTTACAACCACCAAAAATAATGATTTCTTCTTTTTATTGAATGCGGGATTTCCGGGATTTTATTACGAAATACTTGGTTATTTTATTTACATTAGAAATAAATCAGAATATGTCATTTGATCATGTAAAATTGTAGACAATAAATGTTTTTATCATGTGATATTGAGTTTTAGTATCAGTTTCCACATTTATATATTATTAAAAAGATCCCGGAAATCCCGCATTCAATAAAATAAATCATTATTTTTGGTGGTTGTAACCACTCATAGTTACGTCCTCCCGCGAAGTTTAGGTAAATAGGCACTGCCTATTCCGACCCCTGTTCATCATCGATAAAAATCTAATAGAATATTTCGTATGTTCACTTATGTTTTCTACGTGAATAAATTATTTTTCTTGTTCCTTTGCAGGTAGACAAGTATAGTTACAAAAGGGCGCAAACGAACACCTTTTGCTATTTCACGTGATCATAATCTCAAACTAGGTAGCTTCCAAAATCTCAGTCCCTGTCTATGAATACGAATTAATATGAATTACCATGTGAATACTACCATAAATTGTGACGTAAGGAATTGTCTAATACTTCTTATCATGCATAATACTATATTTATTGACTATGTTTGATTTTGTGAGACTGTCATAGCTGTAGCATGTTTTTGATGTAAAACATTATTTTCTATCACACTTCCATAAAGACTTCTGTTTAGGCAGTACCCGCTGGATGTCGTTACGTGTGATCTAGTGACTTCTCTGATGTCCTATGTGAAACCATAAATCATTTGAATATCGTGCCGCTAATTTCAAACTCTGCATAAAACTGCAGATTAGCGCCATCTAGTATGTACTAATGGTAGTTCTTGAAAAATTTAACTGGCACTGCTATTATTATAATGCGAGTAACCAAATAGTAATAAGAAAGTATATGATATGCAGATGTCTTGGATTTTGGTCAAGGTGTGCGTCTTGGAAATATATCATGTTATTTGCTATTGTTGATAGAGACAAACGTGATTTTTTAAATGTTTAACTTGTTCGTCTTGTTTTAGTAAAATATCTTGTATAAAAAGGATGGCACGTCCATGGTTGGTGGATATAGCCTATTGTGGAAATAAACGCTAGCGTTGTACTGATTCCTCTAGTGCGAACCGCAAACTACGGACCTGCCTTCGTTTTGTGGTATGTTTACCAAAAGAAACCTTGTAAACTTTTTTATATTGCATGTGGAAATTTCGAATGTTGAAGTAAATGGCGCACGCACAAACTTCTTATTGGTCTTTTCAATTTTTGTACTGTCAAAGCTAGCATATAACGACTGAAGTTTTTTTTAATTCTTATGTGTAATGCGCCAGTTTAAAAAAACCGAGCAATGGATTTAAACTTCTGCTGATCTTCCGTTCTAAACTTTGCAATAAATTACGGTAAGTTGCTGAATGTTGTCACGAATATAATGAAATTTTTCGATTTTAGACATGATTTTTATTATTACTTTTTATTGTTGATCCTCGCGTTCATTAATATGAATTATAAAACTATTATAAACAATAAGGTAGACGAATATTGATAAATAAATGTGTGTACATTGGAAGGTACATTATATTTATCTATATTTACAAATCCACCAGATACTAACTATGTATTAAATTGCTTAGGTCTAATTTATTAGATAGTCTTACTAGACAATTTTATATGGGAATGTGTATATCTATACAATAAATTGAGAATTATCTATGTAGTAGTCTAATTGCACCCAGTCTCCTTAACCTTTAGAATTGGGAATAGATGAAGTTAACGATGCTTCAAATTTATAAGACTAATATTGTATAGTGTATCCTATGAGCAATGCGGTTTTTGATGTCTATCCCACTAATCCCATTGAGTTGTCTCATAATAGGACAACAGACCTTTCTGTCCCATCAGTTCCGTGGTACAAGTGGCACTTATATTTTTGTCCCAGATAGGTTTCGGTTGTTAGTTTTGCAGTCTGCCCGAAAGGCCAGACCACCCAGAAAAAGGTGCTCCGTCGACACTATCAAATTGTCCACTGAAATTAGGAAAGATGCGAAAACGACACAGCTAAAGAAAAAATAAACTATATACAGTGATGAGGGTAATGAGACTTGGGGGAAAAAAAAAATAGGTAGATATTAGTGCCACTTGTCCCATGGGATTACTGGGACGAAATCTTCTCAATACTTAATACTCAATTATTTATTGCATTCCATAAAGTATACATAGGTGGTACTTAAGTTGACTTAAAAGTTAAGAGATCATTATAGACCCTGTAGGGCACAGCAACTTATAAACTAGTACCTAGTCCCTTGATGGGACAACTCAATGGGCCCAAAGAACTATTTTACCCAGCTATATTTTCTTTGCATTGTACTTCAGAATCCAACACAGTCCGGAAGCTCATGGCCGAATGACGTTCGCTGACGCTCCAAACCGAAGATACAGAGTCCTATAGGCAGTTCAATAGATAGATCTTCAAGTCCTTGCGACACGATATCCGCTCCTATAATACTAAAAGTATTAAGGAGACGATCGAGCGAAACAAGGGCTCCAAAGTGTTTACAAGAGACATGTCTATTGGACAAAGCCAGTTCACGACGCTGAAGACGGAGGATGGGAGTGTAAGCGTAATAGGGCAGAGGTTCTAAGGGAGATAGAGTGGTTCAATAGGCAGCTGTACTCATTGACTGCTGGACCCGCTACTGGCCAAATCCAAGTGCGAGACTTACTCGACACTATACCGAAGATGTCTCGGACATCTGCAGCCTGTACGAGATTAAGATGGTTCTCAAACAGCTTAACAACGAGGCACCAGGGGACGACGGAATCACATCAGAGCCCCTGAAAGCGGGCGGATCACAGAAGAGAAGTACTCAGAAGCACTTCAATTCCGTTTTACTCGAGAGTAAAACGCATGAGTCGTGGAGCGTTGGGTGTGGGGAAAGGTGGGTTTCTTGTTGAAGAATTACAGGCCCATCACGCTGCTGAGCCACATTTATAAGCTGTTTTCGAGAGTCACCAGGAATCATCTCGAACTTAGACTTGATGAATTCCAGCCTCCCGAACAAGCCAGTTTAGTACCATACCTAGAGTACATCCATACGCTGCGGCAGATTATACAGAAGACCGAGAAGTATAATCGGCCAATATGCTTGGCGTTTGAGCTAGGGATGTTACGGAGGCGGCTTTACCGGAGCCCGAACCGGATCCGGAGTTTTTTATTTTATTTAAATGAGTGGGATCCGGAGCCGGAGGCGAAGTTGGAGCCGTATCCTTACCTATTTAAATTAATTCCTGAACCAGTCAAAACTTGTAGGCGTGCGCCGCGCTGCTGCGGCAAATGCAATACCTTCAGCTCCGGTATTATCTCGGTAAAAAAATAACGGATGCGGAGGCGGAGGTATGAAATAAAAAATAGCGAAGGCGGAGGCGGACCCGAAGGTGTAAAACCAAACGGAAGTTCTGTCTTAACGAATGCGGAGGCGAAGCTCCGTATCATCCGTAGCGGTAGGTACCGTATCGATTACCGGCACATCGAAGTGTTAATACAACAACACCACAATGTACAGGGCCTCTATCCAACCATATACCATAACAGGTAATCGTTAATCTATGGTGCCCTTAAGATGTACCCTGTGGATGTACCAAACTAATTTGACCCTAGTAAGGTGTAGTGACTTGCTTGTTCTATCTATGTCGCTACACTCACTACGTGCGTGTCACGTCAGTGTGCATGAGCTTATTAGCATACCTAGTTACCTCTATGATCTATGCTATGCAAAAACAAATGCTAAGTTTTAACATTTCAATAATTTAATTTAGTCATGTATTTGATGCCAAGTCGCGAGACGCAGCGGAAACGTTAAATTGGCACGCCTGTTGAAACAACCAAGTTTCGTAATAAATCTCGATTTGACGCGCGTTTACCAGGATTCAGGATAAATAACATTTTGACAACTTTTCGCCGCAATCACAGTGTTTACATCGAAGTTTTTAAACATTGCGTGATGGATAAAGCTTAGATTGCTCGTTGATGAGTTTCTATCTCGGCTTGTAAAATAAACATACTCTACCGAACTTCATTTTAGAAAGGTGAGATATTAATTAATGAACTTTGGGAATGTTTGTCTTTAGCTACTGTTTATAATTTTAATACGTGCATTGATTTTTAATAACGGAGGTCCATTATGTTTGTTAGTCTAACCTGTAAAGTTTTTATTTATTTATTTACATTCTACAACATTTTAGGGTCTTTGCTCATAACCTGCGACCGGGTCATGTCAGCTCCGTTAGGCAGCTCTACTTTTATGAACCCGTAAAGTTGGGGCAGCCTTACTAGGCTACTAACTACAACTGCTAGACGTAAACAACTACTAGACAAGAAAACTACTGTTCAGGCCAATGTGCCCTATAGCATCTCCTGGGATTGAATCCGGCTCCTCTGATTTGAAATTTACACTAAGTACATTGTTTCCTTTCCTTCTGACGACGTCTCTGTAAAGTTACGTTTCGCACCCAAAGGGTACCAACGGGGCCCTATTAGTAAATCTCCGCTGTCCGTCTGTTTGACAGCGGGCTATATCTTATACCGTAGGTAACAAGTAGAGAGATGGAATTTTCACAGTATTTTTATAGTCGCTAGGTATAAATAATAACAATTTAATACCTAAACTTAACATAAAGTTAAAAACCGGGCAAGAGCATGTCTGATCATGCTCAGTGTAGGGTTCCGAAGCCGATGCCAAAGTTAACACAAACACCATCTCAAAAAACACCAAGTACCTAGGTACTTACGAACTAATTCTCTATTTCGAGTTATTTGGTGCTGTCTTAGATGATTTTAGTAGGTATAAACATTTTAGTCGCCTGTATCTCAGGGTCCAATCAAGTCTACATAGTCGTGATAGTTTTTCTTTAAAATTCGTATATAAGTGGTGTCATCTCAGATATTTTTCAGATTTTAAGTATTTGTAGTTTTGGCTGTAGGAGGGAGGGGGACACATGACTCTTACAAAAATTAGCGCTTTAAAGCTTAATATTTCTTAAACGGATCCCCACGTTACGTGTAGGGAAGGTATACACCAAAAAAATAATTCAAGATTTTTTTTACCACTTTGTTGGCGTGACTAATATGTATATTCTTGCCAAATTACAGCTTTCTAGTACCTATTAAGAGTCTGAGCTAGGATGCGGACGGACGGACGGACATGGCGAAACTATAAACACGTTTTCTTAGTAATTAATCCTTAAGTTAAGGTGACAGAATTCAAATTAAATTAACTATGGAATTGTTTTTTTAAATAATAAAAATCTCGGAAATTATGCGTTATTGGACTACATGTTATACCACATTATATACTCCAAATATTAAAAAAAAGATAAAAGATAAAAGATGTTTATTCAGTAAGTAGGCCGCACGGGCACTTTTACACGTCAAAAATCTACCAGCGCTTCGCAAGAGACCAATGCTGAGAAGAAACGCCGCAAGAAACTCAACAGTCAGTCGTTTTTTTAAAAAATTACTTATACAATTATAGAACTTAACCTAGCATTATATAAAACAATGAATTTAACATTAAAATATATATATCATGCGTAGTTGAGCAGGAAAATGTGTCAAAACTCAGTATGTTCAGATGAACTCTTAAATTGTAATAATAATAGTATACATATACTTACCCATGACGGTGCAAAACAACCACATAGTTTTGATACATTCTCCTACAGAAACCGTGTCCCCTAGACAATAATTATACCTACAATGTTTAGATATTTTCCTGACTAAGCTATTACTAAGTTATTTAGGTGTTTAATTTAGGCCAAGCATTTTTATCTGTTAGATAGTCCTCGACCCTATAATAAGCTTTCGACATCAACGACTTTTTCAAGTAATTTTTAAGTGCTGGAAATGATAACTTTAAAACTTCGTCAGGTAATTTATTATAGAAATGAATGCATTGACCAACAAATGATTTATATACCTTACGGACACGAAATTTTTTAATAGCAATTTTATTTTTATTTCTTGTATTCAAATTATGTATATCACAATTCTTAACAAAAGAGTCTTGATTTTTAATGACATAAATAATATTCTCATAAATAAATTGTGACGCTACTGTCAAAATACTAATTTCTTTAAATAGTAATCTTAAGGAATCACGGGAGTTTAGGTTATATATGGAACGAATGGCTCTTTTTTGTAACACGAATATAGTCTGTATGTCAGCAGCTTTTCCCCAAACCAGAATACCGTACGACATAACACTATGAAAATAACTATAATAAACTAAGCGAGCTGTCTCAACATTGGTAAGTTGCCTGATTTTCCTAACAGCATAAGCTGCCGAACTTAATTTACCTGCTAGTACTGCTATATGGGGACTCCATTGCAAGTTTTTGTCTATAGTTATCCCTAAGAAAAGCGCCTTGTCCACCATCTCCAAACACTCATCATTTAGAAATATACTAGATTCTACCGGTCTAACATTAGGCAAAACGAACCTAACACATTTAGTTTTCTTAGCGTTAAGTAGCAAATTGTTAATAGTAAACCAATTAAGTACTTTAACCAGCGTGGCGTTTATCCTACTGTAATCGACGGATTTTCGGTCCACCTTGAAAATTAATGAAGTATCATCAGCAAATAGCACAATATCACAAAGGTTATCTACCGTGGGTGGTAAGTCATTTATATAGACCAGAAATAAGAAAGGACCTACGAGGGGCGGCTGAAAAGTAATCTACCTAACAATGAAACAAAAGACTGTCGTGGCTAATTTTTTTTTATTTTTCTATATAGTCCCCTGCTAGTAAAATGCACTTATTAAATTTTTCAAATATTGAATTTAAACCATTAAAAAAAAAATCTTTCGGTTTGTCGTCAAAAAAGTCAGTAACCGCAGCCTTCATTTCGTCATCGGTCATAAACCTTCGTCCCCTGATGTCTTTCTTGAGAAGTCTAAACAGAAAATAGTCACAGGGGGCTAAATCTGGACTATAAGGGGGGTGGTCAATGGTTTCGAAGCCATTGTCTTTAATTGCTAGCTTCGTTGTGCGGGCGGTATGCACTGGTGCGTTATCGTGCAAAATCAGAATACCTTTGTTTAGTTTACCTCGCCGTTTTTCTTTTATTGTCTCTCTTAGTTGGTATAGTAAGTTTGAGTAATAATCAGCATTCATTGTAGTTTTCTTCGGTAAATAATCTATGAGCAAAATCCCTTCTGTGTCCCAAAAGATTGTAGCCATAAGTTTACCTGCCGATGGACAGACCTTGAATTTCCGAGGCGGCTTCTCATCCTTAAATTTCCACTGTAACGACTCTTGCTTACTTTCCGGGTCCCATTGTCGAATCCAAGTCTCATCACATGTTACAATTCTAGAAATTATTTCTTCCTCTTTCCCTCGACTCATCTCCAAAAACTCTTCGCAACATTTGACACGCCTCTCCATGTCAAATGCAGTCAACATTCTGGGGACCCAACGTGCACTAACCTTGGACATGTTCAAATGCTCATGAATTATTTCATTGACTCGCTCTTTACTGACGCCCACATCTCTAGCTATCTCCCACTGCTTCACTCGTCGGTCCTCTAATATAATTTTTTTCACCCTGGCTACATTTTCATCGGTGACGGCCGAAACTGGTCTTCCACTACGAGGATCATCTTCCAGACTCTCACGACCTAACTTAAACTGCTTTGACCAAAACTTTATAAAAAATTCGGAAGAACACAAACTGCCAAACACACGTAACATACGCTGTCTGATCTCCGAAGGCGTATTCCCTTCTTTAGTCAAAAACTTAATCACCGCACGCTGCTCGATTTTATCCATTTTCACTTTTTCTACCGACATGTTTGAAACAATTGTAGGAGACAAATAAACGTGATGCAATAAACAAATGAATGTAATACATTTTGAAAATAGAATAACAAACGAATATAAATCCATACCAGCCAGCATTATTTTTGTATATATTTCTGACCAAGGAGATTACTTATCAGCCGCCCCTCGTAATATAGAGCCCTGAGGCACACCTAATTTAACAGTTGCTCCAATGGACTGTGTTTGGTTTACAACAACCGTTTGTGTTCTATCACTAAGATATGAAGACATAAGATTTAGAGAATTATTTGACAGACCATAATGTTCTAATTTTAATATAAGAGTCGCATGATCTACGCAATCGAAAGCTTTGGAAAGGTCACAAAAAATTCCTATTGCATCACAGGATTTCTCCCAAATATTGTATATATATTTAATGAGTACAGATGCTGCATCAGTTGTGGATCGTCCTCTGGTGAAGCCGAACTGATTACTGTTAAGCAGTTTATTTCTATTGAAGTGACCTAACATATCTTTTAACATTAACTTCTCAAAAACTTTACTTAAAACCGGTAGAATAGAAATGGGACGGAAATTCGTTAAATCACTCATGTCGCCCGATTTAAAAAGTGGTATGACTTTACTATATTTCATAAGATTTGGAAAAACCCCCTCTGAAATGCAATTATTGTAGATTAAAGCTAAGTGAGGTGCAATTATATCTATGACATGATGGATCACTTTAACTGACGCTCCCCATAAATCCTCAGTTTTTTTTAAACTGAGCGACTTAAATACCTTAACAATAGAAATTGAATCTACATGGCTAAAATCAAAGGTTACATTACATTTAGTAACATTAGCACAAAGTAGTTTTTGAGCTACAATCGCAGATGATTGAAGACATTTCGTTGTATTAATAGCTATAGTGGAGAAATAATCTTCGAACGCTAAGGCCACGTCTTTGTTTGACGTGATTTGTTTGTCACCCTTGTTTAGGGTGACTTGATTATCACGAGTTTTAGATTTACCCGTTTCTCTATTTATAATTTTCCACGCCGTTTTTACCTTATTATCAGAAGCTTTGAGTTTAAGACTTAAAAAGTTTGACTTAGCAGTTAAGCAAACTCGCTTGAAGGTCCTCGAATAATTCTTAACGTAAACTAAGAAGTCAGCATTCTTGTTCTCCTCCCTCTCTCTATATAGTTCATAAAGCCTATTTCTACTTCTATGGATGCCTACAGTAGCCCATTCACTAAACTTAGTTTTTGACCCAGAAACAGTTTTCATCTTAAAATTGTTGTTAAATTGATGAAGAATTACATCAAAAAAATCTTTATAAATACTATTAGAATCATTATTTGAAAAGGATAACCCACAGAGATTGCTCTCAACTTTATTTTTGAATAATTCTAAACGATTGCTAGTTATGGGTCTGTATGTTAATGCCTGCGGTTCTTGATGAAAATCATTTAAAAAAGAAGCCTTCTGGCCACTATGATCAGAATTAAAGCAATTAAATATTTCCTTATCCAAACACTCGCAATTACAATAAATATTGTCTAAACAGGTAGCACTTGAAACTCCTATCCGTGTAGGTTCAAAGAACAAATTACCTAAGTTAAAAGATTTAAATAAACTTAAGATCTTAATAGTATTATTTGAAGATTCCAGTAAATTAACATTAAAATCTCCACAGACAATAACATGCTTTTGGGTTTTACATACTAATTTTAACACATTTTCCATACTGGATTCAAATGTGTTAAAATCAGCTGATGGTGGTCTGTAAACACAGATAATTATGTAATTTTCTAATTCTATGCATGAGATTTCTACAAGCCTCTCTATGGATAGCCTAACAATATCTTTCCTTTCTTTGGATTTAACGGTACTTTTAACAATTATTAACGAACCACCATGAATGGCGGATTTTCTGGCAAAAAAACTAACTAATTTAAAATTAATGAAATCAAAAATTAATTGATCTGGTCTAAGCCAATGTTCAGTAATACACATAATGTGTACATTCTCAGTATCTAAAAATAATCCTACTTCTAATTCTTTGCTGGAAAACCCTTGAATATTTTGATGAACTATATTTATACTCAAAGGTGTTTCCGCTGTCCTATACTTTAGTTTAAATGATTAGGAATGGAATTTTTACCACTGTTATATCTATTTGGTTCTATATTAAAAGCCAAAAGTTCTACCAAAGTCAAAATATATTTCTTTGGCAAATGAATTTTTTCAGATGTTAGCGTGAGGTGCTTAATAAATTTATTTAAGTCGAAGAAATGATATTTACTATTATGACATATAGCATTATACATTAAAGAATTTAAGGATGCTATTTTATTATTATAATTGTATGGCATATTTTGTGAATATGGTAATGCACAAAGTATAATTTTACCTATGCCTGCCTCATCAATAAGGTTTAATGTTGACAATAATCTTCCTACACTAGACTTATCTATACCAAGACTGTTTCCTACTAGAATCACTAGAGTAGTAGAACTGTCATAACTTCCCTTTGATATTAAATGACATAATTGCATAAGATTTGCATTATGATAACAAAAATTTGTTACATTTTGTGTCAATTTGTTTCTTAACATGGAACCCATTCCAGACCCTATCTGATCCGAATAAATAATAGTTTTATTATTGCTAATTTGTCTAGGGGACTCATCTAAAACTATTTTTGGGGCACTTAGCTTAGAAGAATCAAGAGCCACATCTGGCTGAACCACAGCTGTTGGTACAGTTCCTATACAATTACAATCACCAATGCCATTATTAATTAAAGAATTAAAACGGTCTTCATTATATTTACTACTCTCCAGCAATTGTGTGAATGCCAGCATGTGCTCCTTGATTTCACTAATAGGGTATAGAATCCCGGTACCCGGGTACGTCCCGGGCACGGTGTATGTTATGGTTAACTTGTGGTGGTACTCGGAACAAACAATCTAAATCGATACCTATTCTAAATTATGCCCCAATGCCTAAAACGAAGATTCCCGAGCCCCTAGACCCGGCCAAACCCGGCGAGGCTATTACCAAAGATACTCTTCACGCGTCATTATCCACTGAGGGTAATGCGGCATCGCGCGATACTCAAAATTTATGCGCATATCATATTAGTGTATCTCGCTACAGTGATAAATATACCGCGATTAAATCTTTCAGATAAGTCCCAATACTTCCAGAAAATGTTACTTCCTGTGGGCCTAGTATAGCGGCGTGTATCGCGTGACAAAAGGTGGATAAAGCATCCGTCCCGCTCTGACTTTTAAACCTGTCAAAAAGTGACGGATGTTTTATCCACATTTTGTCAAGCGATTAACGCAGCCATATTAGGCCCCCTGCTAACGGTAAACCATCATTTTATCGAGTTTCACTTCATCGATTGTATCATTTCATCGAATTTCATTTCATCGAACGGTATTTTCTGCTGAAACCATGATATTTTCAGGATATCTTAAACATTAATCATGTGGTTTAGGTTAGGTTACACTTGTCACTACCAAAAAAAAGAAACTCCTGCGACAAGAAATCCCTTTCGACGAAATGAAACATTATAACCCCCCCCCCCCCCTAATGGGGGGCATTATAAGTAACCCCTGCTAACATTATAAATGACAAGTTTGTTGCATGTTTGTCTCTCATTGACGCATGAATGGCCGCATCAGATCAATGCAGAACATAATTATGATCCCAAAAAAACAACGTAGCTATAGTAGGAAAATCGAGCAACGAGTTTTAAGTGGACGGAGTTGCGGAAAACAATAAATATCAGGGGAAATCCAACGTGAATATAAGATCTAAATTTGATATAGTCTAAGGCTTAGACTTAGTTATTGTCTGCCAAGCTCATTTTAGCCATTCTATAACAAGGAAAGAATCAGATAAGATATATAGCAACAGAGAAACCAATTTTTATACTTAGTATCGCTAAGGACATGCTGAATAAAGGCAAAGATACCTTACCTAATACTAAGTACAAAAAAAAACTTGGCTTGTATAGGTAAGGTCTAGTTGCAACTTAATTTATTCTTAGGGTTCCGTAGTCAAACTACCCCTAAACCCTTACAGTATCGCCATGTCCGTCCGTCCGTCCGTCCATCCGCAGCGTAGCTCAGAGACTCTTAGTTTTAGGAAGCTGTTATTTGGCATGAATATACTTAAAGTCACGCCGACAAAGTGGTAAAAAAAATCTTGAAAAAAAATATTTTTCCGGGTACCTCCCCTACACGTAACGTGGGGATGTTTTTTTTTCCTTCGTCTACCCCATGGTGTTTGGTGTCGTTGGAAAGGTTTTTCAGAAATTGCGGGTTTGTGTAAACGGTTTTTCGATTAAGGGATCCATTTGTCAAATATTAAGATTTAAAGGACAAATTTTTGTAAGAATCAAGTGCCCCCCCCCCGTTCAGCCAAAAGTAACAATACTGAAAATGGGAAAAATATTTTAAAGAAAAACTATCACGACTAAGTACCTAGACTTGATTGGTTCCTGATATATCGGCGACTAAAGTGTTTATACATACTAAAATAATCTAATAGAGCACAGCACACAACTTTAGTTCATACCTAGTTGTTGTTTTTTGAGATGGTTCTTGTGTAGTAACGGAACCCTACGCTGAACATGGTCAGACATGCTCTTGCCCGGTTTTTATTTAGTAAAAAAAACAGGTCTCACTTGAGAATATTGTAGAAGTTACCAAGGTATAAGCACTTAACTAGTTCATAGGCTTGATATTTTTAATTCGTGTGTTTTCAAAAACCTCTTAATAACACTTACCTGACCTTAGACAAAGATCTTACGTAAGTAATAAAACTATTATAAACAAAGAGAAATCTAGCAAATTCTCCCTACAATTACTTCGCCTTTTCGTATATTAACGACATAAATTTTACGCGTAGTCACCCAGATTTCCTCGTGGCGCGGATATGGCGTCATTTATTTAATATGCGCATACATGAAAGTCTTTATGAAGACATTTACCCGTAAAAATAACGGGCGCCTGAAAATAAACTAGGCTAGGGAACAAAAACTTCACTGTCGGCGACAGATTTTTAATACTACGAGTACTTAATAAAATCTGGTGAACATGAACAAGAGGAACACACACCTTTTGGGACCCTGTAGTCATAAATAAGGTACAAAATATGTACAACTTCTATGCTGCTTTTATATGCATTTAGTAATTTGGTCAATTACCTTAGACCATATTTTCACAATGTAGTTATGGTCACTCTAAAACGATTTCGACGGAGATAGGCTTACTACCCTAATTTTTTTCTAAACAGAAAGATAAGATAATCTTCCCTATTTATGATTAGTCTATCAACGGGCACATCATCGTAAAACATGTACTATGAAGGATTAAATAAAGTCATTGTAATGTAAAATAGACGAAATTAGTTTCTTAAAACGGTCTGTTAGGTATTAAATATTTTTCATTAAAAACAGGAGGTAGGTCTAGATACTAATTAGGTACCCAAAATTAAAACCGGGGTCATAATTCCACATTGTTGTTACACCTTATGATATTTTATTGTTTTTAACTCGGCCGCCTTATCAAGTTTATAACACTGCCATAACGTTGGCAATGTGGCAACAAAAGGGGAAAAGACAATGTAAAATAAGGTGCCTGATTGGTATAAAAATGCATGGCTAATTATAAACTGAGTATCGTTCGGGGTAAAAACAGCCTCGTCTGAAGAATCGTTCGTTTTTCGACGTTTTCGACGAATTTATTTTTTATTTTCGAAGAGTTTTTTTGACCCCGAAATCCCCTAAAACTACAACCACCAAAGACTTCGCCCGCTTGGAGGCTACTTTTTCAGAAACTGTCCGAATTTCTTATCTATCAGCATAGTATAGCTACCTATATCAGTACCTCGTAACCACCCTCAGGCAAATAACATTCAGCCGTTTACGCGTGATTGAACTGATTCAGGAACATTATGCAAACATTTAAACATCTACATAACTATAAAATCAACGCCTTTGGATAGGTAGCTCATGGTTGTTGTTTATAAATTTATTAGGTATTGATAGATAGTAGTTATAAACTTCTTGCGTGAACAAGAACCTATGAATATAGCCTCTTAATTGCTTGTTATAGCTTGGTAAGTAAGACGTGGGCTGGAGAAAACGCCGACACGTCCAATTTAGTACCTAAGCAATAATATATCGTCTTCATGTCTATATCACTTTGATACACGAAATCTAGATGGTTGTGTGGGTTATGGGCATGAGCGTTACAATATTTGAAACTTTATTTTGAAATTCGAGTTGTAGTACTATTATTTATTCTGTGGCATTAAAATTAAAATAAAGTGAGATCGAACGAACCAAACCCGAAAATTAAACAAAGTAAAACCTTTTAATATATAGATACACGAATAAAGCAAAACAAAAAGCAAATTATACCAGGCAGAAATCCGAAACAGCAGTAAATGCGGCCATTAAATTCAGAACTACTGATCCATATTTAAAAAAGCTCGCCTCACACATACAATCAAGATTGTAACTTGAGACCTTTTAAAACGTTAATATATAAATGCACTCTCATAGTTTACCACTATTTGAGTCACGTGATTCAGGCTTCAATACACATGGACGATTCGGTTAGCCTAGTTTTGGTAGTCAAGTGACCCTGCCTACGAAACTAACGGTACTGGTTTCGATTCCCGGTAAGTGCAAATATTTGGGTCTAAAATGCGTCGATCTAGTGGACCTAACGATATTACATGTACTTGTAACCAACACGACGAATAAATAAATTATAAAATAAGTAATGTAACATACCTACGTGGCTAAAGTTTGAATTCAGGCTCCGTGGAGGCTGTAAATTCTCATTACCGGGCCGCCCGCGGCGCACGGTCAAACTATGCTAATTTAACATACGTCTGCCGCCGTGGACGCGAGGTATAGTCGGGGCGATAATTGCTACATCAGGTATGTACTTAACGGCTGGTTTCGGCGATGAGTTAACACTAAAGCTCTACGAGATAGAGCCGAGGTTGACTCGGTGTTATTATGATAGCATGTAAAAAATATATGTAATTCGACGTTTATGATAAACTTAATGTATACACCGTACATAATACAGAGCAAACTTCTTAGATTCTTTTGTATTCGGGTAAAGTCGGTTAAACTATCATAAGAGCATTATGAGGAGATTGAAAGAGAAGTACCTACAAACCCGAAGGTCGTTTTTAAAGATATTTCACTGTAGTAATGTATACTGCTTAATATAGAACACAGTAAAAATCATAAAACTTCATCAGAATACAAGGGGGAACCAAACGGGATGTAATGTACTCGTAATCTAATCAAGACTGTTTATAAGGAGGTACTATTTTTATTGGTTTTTGACAGTTGAATTAGATCCGTTAATTGGATTATCCTCTTGATTTAACATGACGGTTCTAATTGTTTGTTTCTCTTTTCTGCTTGAATCACAAAGTAAACATTTTTCACATCGAATGTACAATGAGGGTAGTAAAAAATAAATTTAGCGAGATATTTGCATGCATGCAACAAAGTTCCTGAGAGGAACTGAAACCGTTTCACTGAATGCCTCTCCCGGGCCCGTGAGCGGCGGAACATTAAACTCTGCTAATTTCCACATTTTCTCTATGTATATTTATCCCACAATCAAATAAGTACCTAAGTTAAGCTTACAGGCGAATACCTGCATAATTTGAACTAGCAAAATGTGTTCAGAATTTTCCTGATGATTCTAATTAGAACAGTTTACCTTGAACATTCCGAGAAAATCGCGTTTGGTAGTTTGCAAAACTAATATTATTTTTGTCCACTACTTACTCTAACGCTTTGTTAGCTTTATACTCTAATGTATTATTCCTAAACATCACCCGAACGCAACCATTTTTATGACACTAATAACTAAAGTACTCTATTTATTTAATACAAACATGTCACTTAATAATTCAATACTCATAGACACGTCAGCATTATTCGGAAGTAGACGTGAGTTCCGAGTTTTCACGATGTGAAAGGATTATTCACTAGATCTGTATTGACTATAATAGTCGAGCTTTATCGTACTTCACCCCCGCACCTCAGGCTTACCCTGGCTCTCAATTAAGTTGTAGGTACGCCAATTGTTTGTACATAACAAAATCACGAAATGTACACGACCGACACGGGCGGCTGATAGCCAGATTCAACTCAAACAACAATTTCCATGTTATAGTAATTATTAAAAGTGCTACCACATCTAGGTACTTGAGATTGGGCCTGGTAGTACAAAATAGCGGATTCAACGAAGATGTATCAAACAATCACACATTTAAATCGCTATAAACAATTATCTGCCGCCATAGCCAACAGATAGCCTAATTGCCTAAGCCTAATTGAAAAGGTAATGAACAAAGTGTCTAAGTTTCCTGGCGTGCAATAAATAATTGATAAATTAAATGGCAGAGAGCTTGGGCCAAACAGAATTAAAACTTTCCGGGAGGCTTCACCTAAATCACAGCTAACTGATTTATATTTCACGCACCTTCCTTCCTGAGTGTGGGCCTGGAAATGAGCTAGCGTGCCTCACGTGGTAAACGAATGCTGACAACAGAATCTTTTTGTTTTTTTTTGTTTGAAAGTGGTTTAGACATCCAAAGTTTGTATACCTACCTACTAAATATGATATACCTATACGTGTAAGATGATTAAACACAAACACAGTTATTTACACACTTCAAAAATAATTATAAAGGAAATATGTGCAGGTATTCAAATGCATAATGTCTTCTAAATATTATTACGTGGGATATATTTAACTAAAACGGTATAAATCATATTTTATCAATACTTTTTAACCCTTAATGCTTTTAATATTCCTACTAAACTTCAACTAGCTCGAGACAAGACTGACAGTCTTCTTTCTAAAGTTAGGCTCTGCTTTTGTTTTTAAACCAGACTTGAGCACGATTTCAACTTCATCTTACACGGGAATTTAACTCTGAAACTTAACCGCTCAAAATTGGGAACAATAGAAAGCAAATTAAAATTAATACGTTTGATAATTAAATATTCAAATAATTCCGAAGCACGTGCGACGGAAACGATGGCACATTAATTTGTTTTGCGAGTCAACCCGGCGAGTGTACACAGCGCGTTGTTTGTTCCCACCAACCCACACCAACTAATTGAACTTGGGTTTGACTTCCCCAGGTTCTTGTTGCTATTGTTGAACTATTCCATTTGATAAAGATTATTACAAGTTAATTATAATATTACTAGAGCTAACTACGGCGCTGAGTGCGGAGCCAACTTTGTGCGCGTAACGTTCCAAGTTTGGCGGAACTGCAAAAGGAAATTAAGGTTTTAAAATTATACGCGTCTTAATTAAACGACAAGGATATAAAATTATTATAAAATTATATTCGTCCAAGGGATCTTTGCAGTTTCTCGGTTACATAAACTTTGAACGCCCGATCCTAGAAGTAGCAGTTTGGTAATTATAATGAACTGATTGTTTACTAAGTTTTTTAACAAAATCCAACAATAATACAAAAAACAAAACTAAACGTATTTAAATTAAAATAAAACTAAGCTACTCACATATTAAAGATATAACTAATAATGACCACTTTAAAAAGAACGCCTAGACAGCAGGCTGCATTACCTCTCTGGATAGCTAAATGAATTTATTGGTTTAGTACCTATCCTGAGGGCCCTGCCAAGATGTATTGCGCTAACTAGCGTTTCTATTCGTTTCGTTTTTAAACCAATCGCGCCACTTGGACATCTCGTTGGAGGTCACGTGATCACGTGACTTTTCGTATCACGTCATTTACCAGTGACACGATTGGTTTAAAAACGAAACGAATAGAAACGCTAGTTAGCGTAATGCATCTTGGCAGGGCCCTCTGCACATGTAGCCACTTCATCGTTTGCGTCAGGGAGCAAACTCAGTAGATTATGATAACTTGATTATTGATTGATTACACAAAAAATTTAAGCTGCAAATGTAATTTTAATCAATCTGCGGTTTTTTTGTAACCCTCTAAAACGAGTCGCATTTCCGACACTTTTTGAAAATATTTTAGACATTGGAAAACTATGTTGTGCTCTATTCAATTCGGTAAAATAATATTGGTTTTGACATGTTATCGTATTGTCAGCGTTAAGATAACTCTTATTTACTTAACAGAAATAGCCGAGTTAAAAACAATATGATATCATGTTTATATTATTTTTTAAGTAAAGTTATATCCTAGTAAAGAGACTCAATGATCCCGCAGTCAAACTGTGTAAACAGTTTTGTGGGACAATGTTCTATTGATGTATTGTAATTGTTTTTCGTTAATAAATTTTAATAAATAAATAATAAATGTTAAAAGCATGATATTGTTTTATCGAGTGGAATAGAGCCCCTGTTCTGTTTCATATCTTAATTTAGGCTTGATCTAGTCAATCATTTAAATACCGTGTTAAATGTAAGTAAACAAATAAAACAAATTATTAAAGTGCATGAATGTGATTGAAGGAGAACCTATAAACCACATACATTTAAGATGTAAGGAAACAAATGAAGTCAATATCGTCTTATTTAGCTTAAGAGGAGTAAACAATTATTGCCTAAAACAATAATTCTACGAGAAAAGTAGGCAACTACTTACGCCGGCTTTAGATGAAAGAAGGTAATCTTCGTCTTTTATTACATTCCATAATTATTAGGTAGGTGCTCGTAGGACCTAACCGATCTATAGAATACTGCAAATATGTCGTTTGTAAAACCTTTATAAGTCTAATTCGTTTTCTAATCTGAACTGGATGTGGGTAGAAATCAAATTATTTATTATGATTTCTGACCCGATCGTACTCGTATTTCGAGCTAAATACGTCAATACCAGGGTCGCGTATTTCATGGTCCGGACGTCCCGGCATAACTCACGAATGCCGGAATCCCCACGCTGCCGCTCTGTGGAATGTAACTAACAATTTTGGTATTTATTAACCACATTTAAAAAAGGGTGAAATGGAGATCTGAGATGCTGAGATTTTTTGTTAAGCAATTTTTTAGGGTTTCGGGCGAATGCTCCGTTTGAGGAATGAGCTCCCTGCCGAGGCTTTCCCTGGGACAACAGTATGGAGATCTTCAAGAGAAGTAAAACGAAGAGTCATAAATAGGTTTTTAAATGGTCATACTTGGTAATACTTTTGGTATTGCAGGCTTCCGTAGGTATAGGCTACGGCAACCGCTTACCATCAGGCTGGCCATACACTTGTTTGCCACCATCGTGCTATAAAAAAAGGAGTGGAAGCGAGACTAAAGACTTCCTAGTCTTAAATTAGAGCAATAATTGAAAATAATTTAGGCAGTAAAGATTAACATTGCATGTTTTGTATGAAAAAATGATCATTGAAACATAAGTGTTCAAAACTGTGTCTACAAAGGTTTTTTTTACGGACAATGGTAAAGATACGACCTATTAGGGCTATTTAACTTTTCTCAAGTACCTTCTCGTTATTTATACTTTAAGGGATTAATAAAAGGCTAACAGTACAAACCACCGAACCCAACGTTTTAGAAAACACATAAGTAATCCTGAAAGTTTTATAACCGGCCCCCTACCCCCCTAAAACTTTCATCTCGTAAAGTATTTGTCATTGTATATCTCCACCGGCATAAACTAGATATACCTAGTCGACGCGAGGACGGACGGCATCTGCAGAATGAAAGAACTATCTTTAAGGCCATCGATGGTCTTTACGGTCCCGTTTCATTTCGAGATAAACGTGGAAGACAACCTTTAGTTTACTTTAAGCTTTCAGTTTGATAACTTCAGCTACGAATGTGACTTGAACTAGACGGGTAAAGGCTCGGCCTCACGGGGAGTTTAAAAACTACTCAGGAAAATTGAACGATTCCCTAAGCCAATGGTTCATTTCATATACCAAGGCCCGATTCCATTTGAGACGGTCATAAAGCGTCGACATCAAGGATTAGTGATAACAAAAGATTGTTGAAAGAAGTTGAAGTGCTCAGGTAGTAAAGCAATTGGGAATATTCATGTGTTTTTTTACAGCTTCAATAAAAGCTGATTCATGTAACAAACAGGTGAAAAAATAATTTTTGAATAGCTATAAAAATAACCAAGATATAAGCCAACAAAGAAGAGAAAGAAAGAAGAAGACGATAACAGAATTTTACGTGAAGCTTATATGGCCGAACTGCACGATGACGTCACCGGAGCATCGAATCTCTCTGTCTAATTAGCAGTTTAGAATCCTTGTAAATATCATCCGTATTTCTTGACCGATTTTAATTTTAATTTCACTTTTGGGGATTTCTTTTACGGTATTTTCATATTTTGTTGAGAAATGCGATTTTAAATTCCATGCATATTCCCTATTAGTCAACAATAGCTAAACATTATGACTCTCATTTTTAAGTCTCAAGTGAAATCGGGCCATGGTATTTGAAATGAACTATAACACTAAATCCTAGCGTATTACCATATTCCACCTACCATAATCATTCAACTCCGCTTTATAATCTTATTCCACGAGGTTACGGCTAGGTTTAGTACACAATTACAGGAGCACTGAACTCAGTTGTGTGCTGTTTGCATATTAAATATGGGTTTGCGTATCATATTAAATTGTGCTGTAACAGGAAAAAATATATATAATAACGCTTGCAGGTTTCAGCATCCGATTATATTACCAGGTATAACGGACAGATTGCACACACGGCAAACTGGATCCCTGACCTACCGTTTGTCTTAGAGTGACATTTTGATCGACAACTAGCCCCATTTAATTTTGATTTATAACGTCACTGTGACAGTTTTTACAAAAAATATTAAGTAAATCAAAAACTGCTGAAGCAGTCTTTTGAACGGAGTGCCTTTGAAGCGCGTGCCTTATGTTAAGTTCCTTGGTCACATTGTGACGGAGGACCTCAAAGACGACATGGACATAGAGCGAGAGCGCAGGTCTATTCGTGCTAATATGGTGGCACACAGATTTACTCGATGTACTATAGACGTCAAATTAACGTTGTTTAGGGCGTATTGTCAAAGTTTTTATACGAGTAGTCTGTGGGTCAATTTTACACAGAAGTCATATAATGCATTACGTGTGCAGTATAATACCGTGTTCAGGGCCTTGCTGAGGCTTCCCCGCTTCTGCAGTGCGTCTGGTATGTTTGCGGATGCCGCCATCGATGACTTTTACGCAATCATGCGCAAGAAATCCGCATCCATAATTAGGCGAATGCGGGGAAGCCGCAACGAGATTCTGCATATGGTAGCGGACAGAATGGACTCTGCCGTCTTGAGCCGCTTCATGGACTTGCACGTGAGACGTGGGAGCCCATGATGCCAGGCCTTTATCCATTAAGAACAACATTATTTAATTGTACTAACATAGTTGTTATGTATTCTTGTGACTAACAAATTATGGATTGATTTATTTGAATTAAATGTTTTTTTTTTATTTAACGGAACATTCCTTAAGTTCGCTAGAGATATCTTGAATTTGATAAAACAAAAACAACACCAGAATATTCGACAACAATAAACTAAGCCTCCATTATGACTGAAAACGAGAACGACGCAATTTAATATTTGAGATTTAAATTTCGCCATTTAATAGGGCACAAAAACAAGCAGCTCGGAGCTTGCTTATTCAGCCGCCATTAGCGAGTGGGGAGCGAGTCAATAAATCATTTCTCGGCAGATCGGCATCTCTTGTCGATTCCATTCAATAGCGATTTACCCGCGGGCGCTTCCTATATTGGTGAAAATGTTACAGTAGAACAACAACGTTCTCCAGTTTACTATCGACAACCTTGTATCTGCTGACGGCCTATAAAAATGTTGAATATTTCTTAGAACCTTGTCATTTTAAACGGTGTTCACTAAATCGTAGAAATTCATGGTGAAATTTTCCACTAAAGTTTTCAACATTTTCTTTGGAGTAGGTACTATACTTACTCTGAAAGTAAACTCGTACTATTTTATCATCTTGTATTTTTTTACAACACTCTCCTCTTATATTTAGGCTCTGGTACCCTATTCCACTTAATCTCAAACGTGAACAATATGGTACCTCTTATTAATTTTATAGAAAAGCCGGCCCCTGTCGTAAGCAATATGATAACTATACGGTTTAAGACAAAGTGAGGACTAAAAATGAATGGCATGAATTAGCTCTTTGAAATTATATAAATAAAAATCAACGCCTAGGCTTGGTGGCATCACTAAGGAGCCACTGTATTTATTCGAATATGAAAATAATGTTATTATTTTCATATTCGATTATTAGTTCGCAAATATGTAACTTACTTGATCTATATTTTACTTTTTTTTATGTCAAGGTGAAGGCACGCGAGCACTCAGGCCACCTGATGGTAAGTGGGATCTGAGACCCATAGACATAACTACTTCCGAGGTCAAACCGTCAAAAAACAAAGTAATTCGTCCACGGTATAAATGATAGAGATCGTAGCATGGCGTAAAATAACGCAGATTTTATGCATGGAAGCCCTGCTCTAGTTAGGGCAGTCTGTGTATGACTTCTGTCTTGTATTTCACTGTTGTAAATCTTCAAAATTTGGCCGTATCGCGTGTTTGTAGACCTACTATAATTTTCTTCTCGAGCTCATCACTGCGGTGTGCCTACTCGCTGTTAGACATAAGCGTCTAATGCGCCTGCGAACAGCGGGCCCGCCTGTTACCCCACGCCTGAATATTGCTGTTTTGACTTTTCTCGCAGATTTAGGTGTTACAACAACTAATAGGTTTAGTAGAGGTAATAGGTAAAATCAAAATACTTACATACTGCAACATCTAGCACTTTCGGTATTTTCATTTTACTAAAAAGCCAACAACAGTCTTACAACTCTTCTTGAGTGGCCGGGCCTTCATGAGCCATGACACTTTGGTCAGGAAACTACACCACTATGGAGTTAGAAGTACTGCGTTAAACTTAATAAAAACGTACTTATACGGGAGAATTCAAAGGGTAGACGTGAATGGAAAACGATCACCTGGGTCAGTAGTCTCAATGGGCGTACCACAGGGCTCAATTTTGGGTCCATTTCTATTCCTCATCTACATAAATGATTTACCATACCTTATAAAGGACAACCATGATATAGTATTGTTTGCTGATGATACCTCACTCGTATTTAAAGTTAAAAGACAACAGGAGTTCAATGTTGATGTAAACAATGCTATATCAAAAGTAGTAGATTGGTTCAGTGTTAATAATTTATTACTGAATGAGAAAAAGACTAAATGTATTAAATTTATGACAACCAATGTGAAAAATAGACAAACTACTATAACTATTAAAAATGACAAACTAGACCTAGTTAATGATACAGTATTTCTTGGTTTAACGTTAGACTCCAAACTCCAATGGGGTCCTCATCTGGCTAAATTAGCAAATAGACTCAGTTCTGCAGCTTTTGCAGTTAATAAAATTCGGCAACTAATAGACTTGAAAACCGCTCGATTAGTTTATTTTAGTTACTTCCATAGTATTATGTCATATGGTATTTTACTATGGGGTAGTGGTGCTGACGTAAACAGCATCTTTGTTCTGCAGAAGAGGGCTATTCGTGCTGTTTACAAGATGGGTCATAGAGACTCTCTTAGAGATAAGTTTAAAGAAACCAATATATTAACAGTATACAGTCAATATATTTATGAAAACCTTATGCATGTTCATAAAAACATCGTTAATTTTAAAAAGAACTGTGACATACATAATGTTAATACTAGAAATAAACATAAGCTCGCAGTGCCCTTTACACGGCTTCATAAAATAAAAAACTCTTTCACGGGTAATTGTATAAGGTTCTATAATAAGCTCCCAAGTAGTGTTACTCATCTATCAGTAAATAAATTTAAAAGTTACGTTAAACGTAAACTAATTTCTAAAGCGTATTATAGTATCAAAGATTATATGAATGATAATAATGCTTGGGACTGAATTGTTTGTATTACAATTATTATTGACCGTGGAGACTATATACATCTCCTTTGTATGCTTATTATTTTAATTTGACATCTGGAGACTCTTTACATCTCCATAATTGACCGTGGAGACTTTCTACATCTCCTATGGATGTTTATTTCTTAAATTTAATTTTAATTTGACATTTGGAGACTCTTTACATCTCCATAATTGTATTATTGACCGTGGAGACTTTCTACATCTCCTTACCTATGTCTATTTTTAATTTTTATCTGAAATTTGGAGACTTTACATTTCCAATTTAAATTGAATATACTTTAATTCTCATAATTGCTCCTGGGACCTGTACATCCCTGTGACATTTAAATTAGTTAGCTTAAGTTTATCATAGTAATAAGTTACTCATATAAAAAAAAAAGACTTCCTGTTGAGTTTCTTGCGGCGTTTCTTCTCAACAGAGTCCCTTGGAAGCGCTGGTAGACTCAGACATGTAAAAGTGCCTACAGGGCCTACTTACAGAATAAATGAATTTGAATTTGAGCAGCTACGGTGATGACTTTTCATCACTCATCAGGCTGCCCGCATATTAAAAAAAGTCTAGACTAGTTGTCTGCGCGACTAAAACAGCCATCTTTAATCATCATAATGAGATATCCCCTAAATTAGCTTCATGTATGCCTCCCAAAGATCCGGGACTCCCAAAGAAACATCTCGAAAAAGACAAACAAATACCTAATAATGATAAAACATTTTATTCCGATCAACATAGAATCATTGTGTTAGTAGCTACCTAATACAATGCAATAAAATCTTTATCTTTATGCTGTACTTAGATCAGACTGGAAAAAAAATTGGTCTAAAATTGATCATGCTTCATTTTAGTATAACAACTTAATGTGCCCTGAACTTCGTTTGCGCATACTCATACTTTCCAACACTCAATAGTTTAATAATGACCGCTGCTATATTAAATGGATCCAAATATTTTTTTAACCCGAGGTTTTACCTCGTCCGCAAGCGCAAGTTATTGCGCCTGACCAGTTCAAATTACCTTACCCAAATAATATTATCGGGACTTCGTTAGCTCTATCGCCTTTACACATATAAGTTTCTACTTAAGAGTGAAAGTGATAACACTATTGAAAGTTCAGAATTGCGTTTCACAAGGTACTGTGGCCGAAGGTGACTTAGGTGCGGATTACCGAGTTATTTGTTTGGCGACCGCTGGACCAACGTAGAGTAAACGCCAAATCCCTGCGAATCCTGTCCGGGCCGTGTTCAGCTGTTGGATTACATAGTGGGGACAATAACCGGAATACTATTCTCGAATATTCTTCTGGTTTAATCAGAAGATATAGAAGTAATCGATGTACCTACTCGTATTGGTGTAGGTATCGGTAATATAATAACCTCGCCTAATTGCGTCTTTTCCAAGGCAACCCACATAGCATACATTTAATTTAAAAAGGTGTTACTAAAAATGGTATATTTTTCTGGTAATGTTTGAAAATATCGAAGCTGATATCACACGTTCCACAAAAATTCAACTTCTAAAGAAAAAGAAGTTCTGTTGTGGTTTGTGGAACCGAAATCATTACAATTTGACATGTCATATGTTGTTTAGGATTCGATTTGGCTTGTTAATTAAAAATAAACTTTGTAATAATGTAAAGTTTAGAAAACATTGTATTTATGATAAGCAGTTTACAAACACGAATGAAGGCAAAAGCTGAACTATGAAAATAGGTACTCGATGATATAATAGATATTTTTCACTCTAAAATTATACTAAAACTAAATCAACCCCAAAAGCAAAACAACTTTAACTGAAAACGATTTAAGTTTGCATAAGGAGGGGAGTATTGGTTATGCATATCCGCGCGCTTGGATGCTCAGGTACGCCCGGGGGATCGCTCCGTGCATCCACATCCAATATTTTGAAATTTTAGTGAACAAACTTGTTCCGAGACTTCCGAGCCTTCCAATAGCGTTCCGGGTACACTTATATAGTAATTGAATGTATTCCAGTACGATGGATGTATTTTAATCTGGTTGTGAGCAACGACGTTTTATTTAGAGATTATTAAAATTATGGCGATCAATTCGGCGACAAGTTAAAATACAAGAGTAATAGAGTTGTATGCGGGCAACTTTGAATGTGGTTCTTATTAACTACTAGCTGTCCGTGCCCGCCACCGCTTAGCTGTATTTTTTTTTATACAATCCTTGTCCTGATAATTACGAACACAACAAAAAAGAAATTATTCAAATCGATCAATAGTCTTTCTCGAGTTATGGCTTGACCAAGGGAAACAGGGATTCATTTATATTATGTATATACATATAAATATCTACTTAGACCCTGTTGTTTGATCAGTAGTTAAACTAATTGTTAAAATTCGAAAAAGGAATGGAAAATTTGACACATTTCCTTGAGATTTTAACCATTAGTAACGTTTTTTGACCATTAGTTAGTTTAACTACCGATCAAACAAGAGACCATTAGACCCTGTTGTTTGATCAGTAGTAAAACTAACTAATTGTTAAAATTCGAAAAAAATTGGAAAATTTGACACATTTCCTTAACGTTTTTTGACCATTAGTTAGTTTAACTACCGATCAAACAACAGGCCATTAGTGTTTTAAATAATAAGCGCCCCACTAAGTACGTATCTACTTAAATTGCTTTCCCTGCTTTGATTACGTAAAATTACGTGATAGTGCGCATTAGCTATCTATGTGTTCATAAAAGAGCCGATGCGTAGTTAGCCGGTACCATATTTTACTGGCACCTGAAATATGGTTGATATTCCTTTAGGGAGACATAGTAGCGGCCATTTGCAGCAAAAAAGATCAGATAGTGACTGAAAATTAAGTTTTCCTAAAAAAATGCGCAGCTACTAAAAGATTGTTGCTAATATTTTTTTAGGCAAGTTTCCTCTAATATATCGACGCGATGTAAGAGAAGTTTTATCTATTTCCCATAAAGAGTTCTATCATATTTGTTGGCTCATTCCACATTGATACGTATCATAAATCCATAAATATTCCGAAAATCTACCTTAATAAATAAGTATCTATCTTCTTAGACCATCGATCAATCATCATGCTAGTAGGTAATTATAGCGCTTGTGAGCGAACCCTAATTGTGTCGTTATGTATTCTGCCTCAGTGATTCGCCGAAAGACAGGCGTTACTAAAGTAAACGATAGAATTTTGTAGAATTCTTGGTAGACATCGTCTAATCTTAAACTGTTTTTACGTTAACGCTACATGTGTGCGCATTTTTCATAGGTCGATTAGTGGCGAGGCGTTAATTTATCAATTTGATGATCTCTTATTATAAAGTGCCCATAAAAAAAAATGGTTATTTGTTATACAAGGGGGGAAAGTTGTATTTTACCTGCGAGTGTTCATTTGAAACACGAGCTAGCGAAAGGATTCTACGATTGACCACGAGCGAAGCGAGTGGTTCAAAAATAGAATCCTGAGCGTAGCGAGTGTTTCAACACACGAGACGTAAAATAACTTTTCACCCGTGTATAACACAAAACTTTTCACCTCACTACAGCGAGGAAAATAAGCTCAATTCCGCATTTTGCACGGTTTCCCGTAATTCCACAGGTGTTAATACCTCTTTCGTCACTCGAATCACTCATTTTTAATAACAAAACAAACTAGATAAATATGCGAATATTTAACGTTGACGCAAAGATGAAGGAAAACTGCTTTACTACCTCTATGCGTTGACGGCTTAATTAAAAAGTTTTAACTTAAGTTTTTTTTTATTACAACGGATGCGTTTTGTTCGCACATTACTTGGACTGTCAGAACATTTTATCCGTTTTTACAACAAGAATGAAGGTTAATGTTGAATGCTGATATTTATGAATTAAAATAAAGTTGTAAGACTGTATTTAGTATTTTTTACTCCATGCAATTCATTAATTGTAATGTTAAAAATTCAGCGGTTTTAACGTTTTACGTTTTGTTAGCTGTCAAATATCACTAAAGCTGCCTTCAAATGTCAAAACTCTTTCTTCACATGTGGATAGAAAGCGATTTTCTCAATAGATATCAAACAAACAAAAAGGGCTTTCCGAGCTAGTGAGATGAAAACAAACATGACACTTATCAATATTCTTTGAGGTGTAATAAAGATAGGGTACCTATCAAACTTATCGGTCTACAAACATATGAAACCGACCCCAAAGTTCACATATAAGTAAATCAAACAACCAAAGCAAAGTTAGAAATGAGTTGAGCGAAAAAAACTCTGAAATGAATAATTTCCACGGCACGAAGGAAAAGTTTCCGCCCAACTGCGGCAAATGAACCACGTAACATAATTTTATGAACTAAATTTACGAGAAGAGTGCGGTCTTTAAATCAAAGAAGAGTATTTGCACGGGCTTTATTGCGAAGTTCCGACGCGAGCTGCG
This sequence comes from Acleris literana, assembly GCA_946894065.1. Taxonomy (NCBI): domain Eukaryota; kingdom Metazoa; phylum Arthropoda; class Insecta; order Lepidoptera; family Tortricidae; genus Acleris; species Acleris literana. The sequence goes on along the minus strand of OX335670.1, from coordinate 16,260,122 downwards.
GAGCGGGAGGAATACGAGCCTTTGGTCAACTTTGTTTTGCGATAAAACGTACATTATTTGCAAACTACTCACTTTGTTGACTACGAGCGAGAATTTATGACGACAGACTTTAAGACTTGACTGCCAAGCGGAGACGCCCGGGGAACCCAGTAACCCGAATACGCAGGGTAGTATTGAGAGGAATGAGACTTATTACGAAATTTTATTCATTCATAATTCTTGCTTTATTACGACCCACTGTGCCGGGCGTTTTATTAATCTGGTCCGATTTTCATTTTCCCGGCGCGGCTCGTCGCGACAAAATTGCTTTACAATATAATTACAGACGACCATTGTTGCGGAGGCCGCTCCCACTGCTTCGATTTACATTTAGAATGGAACAAATTTGTACGGAATTGACCCTTTAGCGGCGGCCACAGTTTTCGTTTGCATTTAAACTACGTATGGCTGGAGCGAGAGCATTGGAGCTTAAAAAGCATTATTCCAAACAACCAAAATATCACAATATCGCAATAACACAATATCGGTGCGATATTGTGTTATTTTATTTTATAGTTTATACTAAAAAGTTTAAATTAAAACAATGCCATCCATTCACTAAAGATCTTTATTTACTCTTATAATACAAATAACTTTATATACAACTTCCTATTGATACTATAATTGTTTATAATGTTACAACTTGTTAACAGTAACAGTAGGTACAGTGATTGATTAAATAATTAAAATAATGGTACGTACACATACCTAGGTAAAATAATTATTTACTGGTAGATTTCATTTGATGGTCCCAAAATTATAGAAATCCAAGTAAACACACCTAAATTTCAGTTTTTTGGGGTTTTTAACAGATATTAAACAGGATTGTTTAGTCGCTAGTCACCTGTTATATTCGAGATGAAAAATAAGCAAGTTATTCTGTTACAAATTCATTGTCGTAACCAATAAAGTAACATAATACATTGCTTACCTCAACCACTCTCCCTGAAATGTAATCCTGTAAGGCTGGGTGGGAGCAAATAGAAAAGGTAACGATAATAAATGATTCAAGGAACATCATAGCAATAAATAACTACTAGGTACTGGACTTGTAACTCTCGTGTTCGATGTTACCCATCCGGCAAAATTGTTGTAAATCTGGACAAATACTTCACTATAAATATTTACAATAACATAAAAACAACCATTGGCACGAATATAAAACAACACTGTGTTCAATCTTGTACATTGCAGCAAAGGATTTGGTTTAAATAATTAATTGATCTTTGTTTGAACAATTATAGTGCTAATTATTTGTATCTATCATTTTATTTACACGGCACATGGTTTAAGGTAATTTTACCTAAATTAAACTAAGTAGACAATGTTTGACGTACTTTTAAATATTTACACAAAACTTATCTACAATAAAGGTACGTGAAACCAATATTTATAGAATGGAAACACACATAGCGACTTGGTTAAATTCGAGGCTGTAAAACGAGCATTTTGCATTGGTCCGCTTATAAAAAATTAATAACCACGATATATTTTCCTCGCGTCGTTAGTCAAACTGTTCGACTCGGTAATATCCTTGTAAAGTGCTATGTAGTATTTCCTTTCCTTAACTTACAGAACAATAACACTTTGAGTAGTAAACCGTGTAGCTACTACAGAAATCACTTTTCGCTTTTGACATCGTCTCACTTGTTCACTTCACAGTCACGTCACACCACTGGACAGGTTCGTTATAAATGTGCCAGTATGTCGATTTCGGTAGGGGGTTGTATGTGTGAGTCGTTGAGGGCGGTGGAGCCGGAGACTGTGACGATTACAGGCTGGGCGTCGGTGTGGACTATGGTGACGAGGTGGTGTTCGGGGTCTTTCTCTTGTTCTGTGGGTTTGGGGAGTGCTTCTAGGGTATCTTCGGCATACTTGAGGTCGTGGGGGGAGAGGGGGAGAGCGTCGGTGACCACGGGCGGGTCGGCGCGGGGCGCGCGGTACGAGGGCGGCCCGCTGTACTCCGAGCCGCACCAAGCTCCCGTCGACCCTCTGAAATCAGACCACACGATTTATAACATAACATTACACAACCAACGCTAAGAACTCGGTTTCGATTACTTTGTGAAAATTATTTATTTTTGATCTTTAATGTTATTAGCAAAACCTCTTTTGATTCTGTTATCTAGGTGAAGAATACAATACATGATCATACGATGATACGACTACTTATCTACATTTAATAATTACGAAAACAATACAAACATTTGATTAGGAGTTCAATTATTTGATGATAATAACAATCATTTACCTGACTAGACTGGCTGAATTTGATCTGTACGTTGGAGGTGGGGACACCGCGGGCGCACTTCTGTCCAAGAGAAGTAACCTGTAATGATAAACAAGACATAACATTATTAAGTTAATCATTGAAGGTGCAAAACAGATGCTGTTTATAAAATACCGAAATCGAAAACTATTTCGTATAAAAGTGAATAAACCTGCCTGGCACTGAATGCAGCAGTACAGTACAGTGCAGTATTTTACTTTGTATTTAAGTAAAAGAAGGATGGAGGAAGAGATGTGTTTAATAAACATTCGCTTTTATGACCGCGCTTTGAGTTCAGTAAAAAGCCCTTTGTGGGGCTTTATTTTTATTAAATTTCTTTATATAGGTCGCTTATTAGGTATCTTTTTGTCTTAAATGTTTGACTTAGTGCGAGCTAAAGCGGTTTTGTTGGCAGGAAAAGTGTAGAAAAATCATAGGCTTTGCTAAATAGCAGCCCTTAGTATTATCCCAGCTCTGACGAGTACAAAGGGCACACTATAATATATAGCCCAAAAAATAAAGTTTGGAATAAGTTCTTGAGGAGCGACCTCATGAGTTTGTACTGAGTGACGACAAAAACAGATGGCTCACTCTAGGTCGCATAGGTCGTGGTGGTAAATGGTAAACCGAAATGTGATCACAACTTTTCTGACCTTAATGATACCAAACTTACTTTAAACATTTTTGATTAGTTATCTTTTCACAATATTTTGTATATTTTTATTAAATTGTTTTATGTAATATACACAGAGTTAGGAAAAATAGAGTTCATATCACGTTTTTACATTTGACCCTCTGGCCTAACTTTGACCCTCATCAGTGTGGAAACGTACCTGAGTCTATACTCTTGCATGGAAGCCTGATACGTCGGCGGGGGCGGCCTGTAGTGGAACTCTGGGTAGAGCATGGCAGCGTACGGATGATGCGGGCGCGCATAGCTGGGCGGAAGGCGCGGCACCAGGCGCCGGCACGAGCTGCGCCGGAGCCCCAGCAGCGCGCAAGGAGCGTCGCGCGCGCCGAGCCGCCACGCCAGACCCGCAGCCGTCACTAGTACTACGCCTATACCTGCAACGTTCAATATAAATTTAGTATAACGTGACAGTCTACACGAGACAAGACCAGCAGCAGTGCACTGCATTAGCGTTAACTCTCGTAGATTAACACACACTTCGGATTGCCTATGAAATTTAGCACGTCACGGGAATCAGATAGATTACGACTGATACGATAATATTGTTTAAAGTTGATACGAATTTAAATTCAATACATTAATATAGCTTTTTGCGTAATATTAAGCAGTGCTTGTTGAATAATTTCATATTGACAATAGAGCATGCAACTGCGTATGTAACAATCAAATAATCAGAGATTCAAATTAAAAGCATTCAACAGACATGTCGAATTCATACATAGCCCATTTTGATTGTAACTGAATATTTAACCAATTTTTTTGTTAACTTAATATTGTTTAACATAATGTTATAACAGGAAATAATTATTACATAAACCTACACGGAAAATGGCGACAAAAACCAGTAGGTAGGAAAAATAACCTCGTTACGATAACAAAACATTTAATTACGCGCACATTAAATAAATGTTTTAGAACAATAATTAGCGTCATATCGTAATAATTACAAAATAATTTGGCACGGCATAACAACTGCCGTAACTTTAGCAACTGTTCTTAATTGCTTTTGCTCACGCTCGCGAACAATATGTCTCGGCATGATCCGGGGGTACGGCGGGCCACATGCTGTTTCGCTTTGTCTTGGACCGAATTCAAGCGAGCTACATCACGGTATTGGTGAGGAACGGTGGGTGGGTGTACGCATTATATCCGCAATGTAATCGGTGATCGCGTAGGAAAACGAAGACGCGTGAAGTTTGAAGCAACCGCTGACACGTACAAATTGCCCCGTCGGCGCAACAATAGATCGCTTGCCTGTAACAACAACATCATTTGTCCCTAACGCTAATGAAAATCCAATTAATTCCGCTCCAAAACTCATTTGAAGTTTAATTGAAAACTTCGCCCGTTGAAGGGCGGACGCGACTTTGTGAATGATGTAATGAGATTTCGGCCAGACTTGTTATTGTCATATGCATGGCGAATACCCGATGAGCTCCCAGATTGTTTCACGGTTAATTACGGCCATTTGTTACGTAGCCATAAAGCCGTTTGCTCGAATTTATGAATATTAGAACACGGGCCGTTGGAATTCTGCTCTCTAACCATAGGCACGCAAAATTGGAGTTGGGTGACGCTTTGTCACCTACTTTCATTTCGTTCGCCGGACCATCAGACCGGATAACTGGGTTTTAATCGGCGATAAAATAAAAAATGTCTAGTTCGGCTTGGTTAAGCGTGAAACGAGTTGCGAACTGTTAAATGATCAAAGGCTATAAAGGGCTTTATTCAAATGGGCAATTTTATATTGCCGCGTCAAACTTTTAGCTCGATATCAGTTTCTTTTTGTTCGACCACAGTCAAGTATTGGAAAGTTAATAACATGATGTAAGCATGAAAACTCAGTTTGAATATAATTAAAAAAATGCTATTTTATATGTTTATACTGTAGGAGTTGATAAAAGTAGGAATAAAGTGGTGAATACAAATTTAGAATAGACATTGAACATCTATGCGATTTGTGAACAAAAATTACCGGAAATCCGGAATTCAATAAACATTAATTAATATTTCACCCGGTTGTAACCACTTTATATTATGTCCTTTTGCGAACTTTAGGTAAATATACTCTACCTATTCCGATTACTGCTTATGACCATAGCGTCGTGAAAACATATTTTTGTGACCTTTATTGTATATCGGGATTGTGTTCGGTTTTGGGGAATTAATTAATGCCACTTCACTACCGGATAACACTTATTTATTTATATAATTTAAATACAGTAGGAGACGATCTTAACACTTAGGGAAGCCATATGTAAGAGAGCGAGTGAGTGAGTGACTGACTCACAGATTGTATGAAAGAACGAACAATATACAACAACCTTGTTCGATGCTATAATTTTACCTTGACTGCATCACTTTATTTGAAAGAGATTTGTACTAAATGGGTTTAAAACTTGAATCGGGTTTACTTGTTTACTTTTTTAGTAAAATTTTTTTTGATAAGAAAATGTTCTACATTTCATTTTTCCGTAGCTATATTGCTAAAATTTACGTTCAGGGTTCAATAAGCATGTAATAATGCCGTCCTTGATACGAGGGTAGAGTGAGAAGTCTGGTAAAAATCATATTAGGGGTATTTTTTTCACAAATTCATTAATGTCAAGTTGTAATGCAGCCTTTTTGGAGGTAAATCGTATATTTTCAGCCAGTTCGCACGGCTAGTTGTTTTTTGACAGCTATGAAAAACAAAATAATCACTTTGGTGTTTGCAAACATGGAGAAAAGTTAGTTTCGTGTTCTGATTAAACATTATTTTGTGCGAAAAAAAATAATAACGGAAACAAAAAAAAAATAGACAAATATTACGGGAACTCTGCTCCATCGATTAAAATGATCCACAAGTGGTTTACTGATTTTCGTTGTGGCCGTACAAGCACTGCTGACGCCGACCGACCCGGACGCCCAGTTGAAGTCACTACACCAGAGATGATCACCAAAATCCATGACATCGTATTGAACGACCGAAGAGTAAAGGTCCGTGAGATAGCTGATATTGTAAGCATTTCATACGAACGGGTTCGTAATATCCTTCACACTTGTTTGGATATGAAGAAGCTCTCCGCCCGTTGGGTGCCGCGATTGCTCACAGTGGATCAAAAACGCACTAGGGTGACCCTGTCAGAGGCATGTTTGGCGAAGTTTAGGTGTAATAAAAAGGAATTCTTGCGTCGTTTCATAACTGTTGACGAAACCTGGATTCATCATCATACACCAGAAACCAAGGAGCAGTCAAAACAATGGATTGCTTCAGGTGAACCTGCACCAAAGAAGGCCAAAGCAGTTTTATCTGCGAATAAAGTTATGGCTACTGTCTTCTGGGATGCTCGTGGTGTAATATATGTTGATTACCTTCAGAAAGGTAAAACGATTAACGGCGAATATTATGCCAACTTGTTACAGCGATTTCATGAAGTTTTAGTGGAAAAACGACCCCATTTGGCGAAAAAGAAAATCATTTTTCACCAAGACAACGCACGGGTCCACACTTGTGCCGTTGCTATGGCTAAAATCCACGAGCTGCGTTACGAATTGCTCCCGCATCCGCCTTATTCTCCTTATTTAGCCCCCTGCGACTATTTTCTTTTCCCAAACTTGAAGAAATGGCTTGGTGGAAAAAGATTTGGTTCCAACGAAGAAATCATCGCAGAAACCAATGCGTATTTTGAAGGGTTGGAGAAATCGTACTATACGAAGGGAATCGAAAAGCTAGAAAAGCGATGGACCAAGTGTATTGAGTTAAATGGGGACAACGTTGAAAAATAAATATTTACTTTTACCAAAAAAAAAAATTGTTTAATTTTTTCCAGACTTTTCACTCTGCCCTCGTAGAATTTAAGCTAGAGCCTTCCGTTTAGTACTTTTCAATTAAAAGTGGTGATTGCTTGAATTGTCGTTTGGGTTGCCGAGCACGACTCTAGGTACATACATACCCCAGCACCTGGACAATTTGGGTGCTTCCTTTAAGTTTTATTCGTTACTCACCTATCATAAGTAGTAGTAGGGTGAGTGGTGCTCTAGGGTGCGGCCTTAGGGCGCCAAGCACGGCCCCTGCAGCCACCAAACAGGCGCCGACGACGCCGAGAAACAGCACGCATAGCCGCAGAGGCGGCCGGCCGCAGCACGACTTGGGTGCGTTGCCTTCGCCCTCGGAACACGCGTACGCCGCGCCTCTGCCCGATCTGTAATACAATAAAAGTTGTGTAAAGAACAGAACAGTGGACCACTTAAAATATCTAATAAATTAGGAAGGAGAGGAAAATATTGTTCGGGGACTAAAGCCTTTTAAGATAACGTATTTGGATTTGAAGAAAATCAACAGAATCTTGCAAAAATTGAATGGCAATTGAAATCAAACGACCAATTTTTTTTGGGTCCGTTTGGTTTACAATTTTACATTTTAACCAACTACCTACGTAATAATAACACTGGAAAGTTATTAAAAACTCAATGAAAATTAGGAGAGTAATCAACTTAATTAAAACATTCGTCCCTAAAATTCCTTTAAACCTAGTGTAAGAAAACATTTTCAAGCTGTCATAGAGTTAATTACACTAAAATTCCCAACGATATTGAGGAGAAACCTAAGCTTAGATGGTAAAATTCAGATCAACAGAAACGTTGCGAACGTTTTATTTACTTTCTAACTCCGCCCAAAGCAGTTCGAAAGCAAACACGTTTTGTGTTTGCAAACAATCCGTAAACACACAAACATGCAACGATGTGTTCATTCACTATATGGGGGCTTGGCGCGGTCCTCGACTGCCTCGAATTAAGCCTATTACGGCTCATTCCGAGTGCTGCAGGCTTTATCTCGACGCTAACCTCTTCGCTTTGCGCCTGAGTGTTGCGCGATTAGCCCTACATTAACTCGCCTTCATAAATGTGTGCAACGTACTTTGAGATACATAATTGCAGCAGTTATTGGCATCAACGTTATCTTGTTTAGTAAACAAAGTTGAAATAACAAGGTATTTAGTGAATATTGAAACGACTTTGTTATTTTTTCGGATAAATACAAACCTATGCGAGATAGTATGTACCTACAAGATAAAAGATACAAGGGTTTTCTATAGCTTGGCCTCAATTAAATACATTTTACAAGAAAGCGGTCATGTTAGTACCTACATTTTAAACTCTATATAAAATTATATTTAAAATATTTGCAAGACACAGGTAGCACAAAGCGATTTCAGTAAACGGTAAAATTGAATATTTAAGATGGAGGAGCACCGTTTGACTAAATCGTGCTGCATTATGCATGGCGATGGCGCCGTGTTCCCACACGATATGAAGCTTACGTCTCCTCTAAACCCCATTACGCCAATGATGATTCGCTTGCAATAAGCCAGAAATTAGACGCGCATTCATGCCGTAGCATAAAATGTAAAATTCACTCCATCAACATAACTACGTAAAAGTAATTTGCTCTCGACCTGATAAAATAATTTCGTGACAGGTAACGAGAGGTTTAACGTGGAAATATTTTCAACATTAGTATTTAATTAGAAATTGCATAAATCCCTGTAACTAAAAATTCAGCACAGGAATGAACTTAGTATGAAAACGCTAATGGCTTTTCTGTGTTTTAGACAGTTTCGCTCGCTCAGAATAAATTTTTCTTAGTTTCCTTTTAGAAACCATCCAGAATGGCTATTTTAGCATTAGCTCCAGACAGCTCGAGTTTATTTTGTCGCTATCGTGCTCGTCTGAACTATTCCTGGGCACGATCATAATTTTATTCAACAATATTTTAGGTTATTCTAAGCTTAAAGCTAAAGTAGTAAGCAACGCCGAGATTGAATGAATCTTTGTTCGCTCTAAATCACCTTTGCGTTTATAAATTACTGTCATCGGGGTTCGAATGAATGCACACGAGTGTATCGACCCGTCGCCCGACCCTAGAGGAAGAGGGTTCTTATAATGTTAATACTTAATGGCCGGTATCGGAGCACATACGTTTACATTGAAACAAAACCCGACCACTTTTATCTCAGTCACGCTCCACTAAGAAGCTTCTTAAGCTTTCAATTGCACAATCAAAGCCATTCAGCACGAAAGTCGTAAGACACATTGATAAAGGAAGTGCCTATTAAATAATTGAGAACATTCAGACGCGACGGTAGCAATTTAAAAGTCAACTTTTATTATGTAAGAGAAACTGTCGGATTAAAGTTGAGTCATGAAACGAAGACAGAGTGTCATAAAAAGTAAATTTAATCCCATTAAGTTTAGTTCGTGTAATAGATCGGTATAGTAAGTTTAAAAGCAATGAGAGTAAAGTTCTCATCGGACAAGTTTCGTGTATAAAGCGGTGCTACGGTCGCTCGGAATGGCCGTCGGACATTTTGATAAATTGCTTTGCTACAATAACATTCATTCCTCGGCGCTCGGCTCTTGTGTTTTTAATTTGACTAGTCATCGTTCGTTACGACCTCGGCTGCACTTCAAGTTCAAAAACACGTATTTCGTTTCTTCATTACGCGCCCTTCATAATTTGAAGCAACCTATTTAAATTGTATTGCGTAAATTAGTGATTTATGGTTCGACGTCAAGAAGTCTTTATGTAACTCTGAATTCGATTGAGTTTAAATGCGCGTCGGTAAATTATTTAAGTCCATTTTCGACATTTAATTTGCGTGTCATTAAAAAATGGATCTTATTTGTTACAGTAAATAAGGGAAGGAACAGTTACTCCACAAATTAGCGCTGGTGTGGCGCCATCTGTTCGTCGGTGCGATAAGCGGTGGGACTCGGGCGCCGGTTTATGGGGCCCATAATGGCTGGCTACGTCCACGCGATACGTGGGCCTAGATGGCTAGGTTGTTACTGATGGTATCTCTCTACTTTGCTTGTAAGTTTTAAATGAAGATAGATTATAAAATTTTTACACGTAAAAAAAAAACCCGACGAATTGAGAACCTCCTCCTTTTTTTGAAGTCGGTTAAAAATAGACGGAAATTGCAATTGCTAATCCATCTTATATGTACAATTACTAGGAAGTGAATGGTTTTACCCTACAATCAAAGATGCTTCTTCATTCCAAGTGGTTCAACTTACTTGAATTTATTTAGTATCATCATTTAGATGATATTTAGTTAAAAACTTTAAGCTATTCCATACCACAAATATTTTTTTATAAATATTTATTTAACTGACACACCATAACTTTTGAAGCAGTCTACCGTAGTCTCTCATATTATTACAAAGTTATTTACCCGCTAGAGTAACAAAATGCCTGGTATTCGGATATTTAGCAGGTAAACGTTTATCGATTGCTTTCCAAATATTCCCGAAACAACAAATTATCCGAAAACCAAATATCCAATCCAATATGTTCCTGAAAATACCATTGCACGAGTACCTACAATACCTACATACTAAAATATCACAGAAAATAATGATATTCAATATCACGATACCGTCATATTGGGTACCTATATTTCGTATAGTTTTTGTGTTAGGTTTTAACTAGGTAGGTTTTAACGCCCGTTGTCACATGAGCACAAGTCGCAATGGAGCACTTCGACACAGATACCAAGAATAAGGTTGCCTCGTGCTTAAGCCGGAACACGTTAGGATTTAGTCATTTCAGGCTCCTAGTTCAGCTGTCGAGAGATCACGTTCAGCGCCCATCATCGTCATCTGTAAGGGGTGATAAAGCACTGAGTACGTCGCGGGCGTGTGTTATGCGCATATTAAATCCACATAACATCTCGAGTGGTGTGCTGCGGAGCGCGAAATTTATGTCGTTAATAAGGGCCGGAGGGTTAATTAGCTGATTTATGTAGGCTATACGAGTATGCGGGGAGCGCACGCGCCATTATGACCCCTGCCATTGACAGTTTAATAGCCTCTTCGTCTAACGCTGCAGCTCGTCACTCGCGATGATGAAACGGTTTGATAACCGCGAGCGTGTGACGGATCGAGAATTTTCAAGGGTTAAGGCCCGAGCGTTTGGGTGGAAACTATTCAAGTTTCGAAACGTACGGACTAATGATATGCTCTAGGCTATTACTCGCAGTTTATCGCCAGCAGTTGCGGAATGTAGTGGAATGGGCGGATGATATGCGTGATAATATCTCGGATGATGTACTAAGGGCATGCGGTGTTCTGGCGTAACAGCGGGTCGCTTGTTGGTCGTAAAACTGTGCTCGTTTTCGCTTAATTATTACATGACATCACGTACTTTCTAGGAATATTAGCTTTTAGGCTATAAAGTGTTACAGCTTGGTATTATAGTATTTTCATTCCATTACGACGCGCCCCACTTACTTAATTTGACATGTGGGTACATTACATTACATTACAGTAAATTTTGAAACGCTATAAAACTGTATAACATGAAAATTACTCTTCGTAGTTTAAATTATTTCTTTTATTTACCGATGTCTGTCGCAAATTGGGAATTTAAAATGACCGCTTAACAATAATGGATAATTGTGATTGCGTGTTAAACGAATTCGCTCCGGGGATGTGTAAATTGAAGAGTTTATTGCACTTGAAAAATAAACACTGAATTACCGTACGGAGACACGCTACTTGGAGTACTTAAACTGTACATAGCTGGCTACATATAGCGGCATCTAACTGAGGTGAAGTTTTTTTTTTGTGAATCAGTTAATTTTATTCATAGCATGTATTACTTATTACGACCACTTCCTTTACCGATATACACTACCAATAATTACGTAATTTGTAGTTGATATAATTTGGTTTTTCCTTGTCGTGACTTTCGTAGTCAATTAATTATAGCTTAAAATAACCAGCGCTTTACCATTTCAGGCATTTATGTCAGTTTAGTCAGGTGGGTTAGGGGTTTAAAATGGGAAGTAGCAAGCAAATTATAAGTATCAGGAATATCAAAAAATCAAAAAAAGAATCTGATTGCTGCGGCAATTCTGGATGAGCTGCGGTCCCAATTACGATATCGATATGTTCCGTACGCGCACTGATGGAACACACGCTTCCCCAAATTACCATTTGAGTCACCTACGTAAGATAGAAGTCCTAAGTGAATTAAAATTGGTACAAAAACAGTATTTTCTACAAATTATGTAGGTACCTATCTGTGGCCAAAGACAAGATGCATTGCGAGATCGTTGTCGTTATCGAAAATGTATTGAATATAGTTTGACGTAAGACGTAAGCTTCCGGATGGTCCCGTCTAGCGCTTATGTCGATACCATACTCTTTAACAGTTTTCGTCAATCGTTTACGATAGCGTTAAGCATCTTGTCTAGGGCCTCTGAACTGCTAAAACAACTTGCATCGCACACTTCTCTTCTTTTATAGATTTTTTCAGATTGTACTTATTCATAATTGGATACACGTGTATTGCGTATACATAACAATTAGAATAAGTATCTATGTATTATTTATTACAATATGTTTGATACTTTGATTGCAATTAAAACCATATTACCTCCTTCACAAGAAGCGTATAACGAGCTAAACGTGAGTATTAAATTTCACATATGGCGGCAGCAAAAAATGTTTGAAAGCATTAATTCAGCCACGTGTAAATCTCGGCTCGGCGTAGCCTGTCTTCGCCATTCGATACGGAGAGAATGGGTCCTTTGTGAATAAAGCTACGCCCACACTAATTCCAGTCATAGATGCGCCCAACCCTTTCACGACCCATTTGGAACGAACTCACTCAGCTCAGCCAGCTTAACCTTAGTACGGCCGTTCATTAGTAGCAATATGAATTATATTCTAGGACAAAATGAACTTACTTAATAACTAGTGTTTGATTGTTACCTAAAGCGACTCCGAAATTTTTAAAACTTTTTTTCATGTCAAAACAATAAAGGATCGGCGTGATTTGAAATTTTAATAGTTAATACTATATTTTGCACAGCATTGGTAACGACACGTTGGATACCATTTCAATTTAAGCAAATAATGGCTAGTCGAGCATGCATTCTATAAACATAGAGAACTATATCTTTGATATAAGCTACTTTACATCCCGGAAAATAAAATGGTTTACAAGGAAATAGCGATAACGAATTACACGCCAACGCAGTCGCGAGAAAATCTAGTAATACAGCGTTAACAACCAAGTGTCGTGTGCGTATTTGTAAAGAGTTTACGGATCTTATTGTTCGCTTTCTATGATCCGATTTCATCAGATAACAGCGAAAAGTGTAAAATTTCTAAAACAAACAAAATGGATTAGAATGACATGAGAAATAAGTAACATTGAATTGTTAGTCATTAATTAGCTAGCAATAACACACGCACCGCAGTTATCTCGTGGGACTTATGAGGCACAGATACCTCTAGGTGCGAGGCAAGTATTCCGTGAACTTAGTTCACACGTTCAGCCTTGGGTTGACGCGAAGGGCGTTTTTTGCTACACCTGTAGTAAGCCAGTGCTCGTAGGCGGAGCGGTTAATCATACCAGAGTGGTACTAGGAAGAGGAAGCTAAAGCGATCACGACGGGACAGAGCAACGCTCGCGCTCGCGCGGTCACACGCGTGTTTGCACCATTAGTGACGACTCATTGTCTGTTCGCGTTTGTTTGTTCCATCTCATGTCAGCTACGGCTCAGATCTGATCCAGGCTGAAACGTTTCCTTGTAGAAATACATTTATATATTTCATACCAAGCTGAAGACTCATCAAAAACATCAAAGACGAATTGTAATTTGTGAAGCTATTTGAAATACATCCACATTGACTTGGAACGCAATCGTCGTTCGAATTTCTCGCGAAATGAGAAGGCTCAAACCACAATTTATTTTGCTGTTTACTGAGCCTTATAAAATTGGTCCAGAGAACCGAAATGACACGTCTGACACGTCTATGTTTGTGACAATATCACGTGGAAAACCCTGCGGAAATAAATTGGGGACGCGATAAGCGCTCCCTTTGACGAGCCTTGTCTTCGGATTAGGATGTGAAAAATGATAGCTTTACACGTACGCACGAGAGCGTTTTGCTAGACGCGACTTAAATACCTCTGACAACGGATAACACGACGTGCTCTGAAGCGCTCTATCACGGTGATGATGATCTTACGCGGTAAGTCGAGTGGAGTTAACAATTCAAAAGATTTACTCGCTTCTAACATCGCATCAATCATTCCAAAGTAAAGATTTGCAGCGTATTATCGTTGATGATTTTGCTCACAATGGTGCTAACCGTTCGTCAAAAAAAAACAATGAGAAAAAATGTTTAACGCGAGTCGACACGCATTTAGCGGTTTTTGTTTTTACACCCTCGGCGCCTGGACGTAATGGGAAAAACAACAAATCCCAGCAAAAATCACGACATACATGTGCGAATAGGACAAAAAGAGCACAACATACGCGCCGGTGGCCAATGTGCGAAAAGGCTTTTAGCTAACCATGAAAAATAACACATAAAAACAGAACATGCGTTCCATGACGTGAATAATTGGAAGTAGTTAAATATGTTTCGTAATTACTTTACGTGCCCTTAATATGTCGGTGTATTTAACAAATATCTTGAGTAAACAGTGCTTAGAGACAGTCCGCTCACAAAAGGCGGAGAAAGGTAAATGCTAATTAACACGTTAATCTTTGCAGTCGACTGAAATTAGAAGGAATTACGTACAATTTCGCTGGGATGCCTCAGATTCCAGTGAATTTACTACCCTTTGCATTTTTGTGATTTTCAGTACATTTGTAATTTTTTTTATGGATCTGGAAGGCCTGCAGCCAGTTTGTAGGAGACCCTTACAGATTCTAAACTCTTGGTAATAGGGGGACTAAACACCCTAATCAGAATGATTGTCAAATTAGAACAGCTCGACGAATTGAATTCCTTCAAGGAGATTTCAGATACGCATAGATACCTACGTTTTCATAATGTTCCCTTACCTACTTTAATAACTTTTTTTACTTATTGTTGGAACCTAAAACCAAACACACTCGAGACGTTTAAAATAACTCTCCTCGTTCGGCAGTCGGGTGAAAATATTGAAAATAGGGATTGGCGTTTAACGGTTAACAGTGGGAACATGGTGTAGAAATTACTTGTTCCAGATTGAATCGTTCGGCGGGAGGGTAAATAATCGTGTTGGAAGCATAATAGATAAAGTCGCACATCTGTTTTCTTTCACTCGGTATCTGCGTGTCAGGCCCAAGTAGGGGTGATAATATTCAGGGTATCTGTTTGTTAATACTATAATCAATATTTATCGATGACAAGACGTATATACATATGTGTATAAACATTCAGTAGGAAATATTCTACTGAACTGGTAGGAAAACAAAATGTATTATTGTATTTCAAACGAATATATATAATTCCTAAGCTTACGTAGAATTTTAAAACGAATCAACAGAATGTTAGACGCCAAAACGCTGTTTCGTTAACGATATATAATTAATAATTTCGATGTATAACTTAATCCATCCATCAAAAGTAGTCGATCCTCTAGATAAGATCGTAAAGAAAAGTCGTCGATATAATCATCTAACAAAAACTAGGATAACTTCAAAGACGATATTGTAATTTGTGAAGCTATTTGAAATCCATACACATTGCTTCTTTCTAGAACTCATACCTCTAAAATCTCAGGTAATGATTTATAATAGATATATTAAGAGTCATTTGTCTCGATTTGTCAAGACGTTTGCCAACCCTGTGGCCGGGTCCAGCCGCAACACATTAGTCGCAGGATGTTTACTTGTGTGCTCGTCCCGCTATCAGTTAGCTTAGGCAAGCGATTTTGCCACGCCGCACTGACATCTACTGTTTACTTGACATACAGAGACAAATCTTTACCTTTCACTTCCTTTCCAATCAATAAGGATTTAGTTTCCAATATTCCCTTTTATGTTAGCAATCACACTGTGCAAGAACATAGATTACGACTTTAACATTGAAAAAAAAAAACAAAGTATTCACAACCATTAGGAAACGTCGTTACGTGATTAGTTGATTATCTTCTTTATATTCAACTTTTATTATACAATAGAATTGTCAAACTATAATTATTGTTCAGCCATTTTCTATAAGTAATTTGATTAGCTTATTCAGCCCTTCACAGTACCGAATTGTCAACGAAACCATTATGGAAGCGTTTTCCCGCAGAAGCAGAGTTGATTCAATGTTGATACAGAAAAAGTCCAAAAGAACTCCCAAATTACAACGCAAATACCGTCACAAATGTAATTGAAACAATTACAGAAGTGCTTACAGTTTGAATCCCTCAAAAATACAAACAGTGAGCCGATAAAACCTTTTGCCTCTCAAAAGAAACTCGCTCAATGTCTACAACCGATCCTTTATTCATTCATACCGATTTCCATAGGAAGCAGGGTGAAGCGCATTTGAATTTCTTATGGGAAATATTCTCTATTGATACGAATGTTTGTTTCCAACTCGCTGGGGATATATTTTACAAACAAGCGATCCTGTATTTACGACTTTACCTCAATCTTCGATTGGTATGACTTATATTTGAAAGCGCTTTTCGTTTCAATCATGATGAAAACCAAATAATGCAAAACATATTCTGGCTAAACACAAGTCATAGAGGTATCAGTTGGTTAATATTTATGAACTCAGAATAAAAAAAATACCGAGAGCTAACGAGGCCAAATTACAGAGTACATTTTCAATCACATCATGTGATTTACATACCACGTTTTACGGTGTAAACAATGTAGCAAAAAATACATGTCGTTTTACTTTGTAATAAAACATCGAATATTAACAAAGAAATAAAAATAAAGATCGATGTTGCAAATAATGAAAATAAAACTTTTACCAACGTAACATTTGATGCAAAAGCCAGGTATAAACTGCGATAACAGATCGGGTAGTTACAATGGGAATAATGACGATGTCCCAAACTTTTGTTCGGTCCAGGCGGTTGCAGCGGCAAAGCCTTTTTCCTCCCCCGGTGCAGCTGCTCCTCTGTTACCTCAACTGAACTGGCATCTGTTTGTACAAAAGCTGCGTCATTCAATTAGGCTGCATTCGGTTTAAAAACGCGTGCTCATTTCAATTACTGCAGTTCGCGTGTTATCGGCATACGTAGTATTGTTAACCTTGTATTCTGGGTCAGCATGAATGATGCATATTTACAAAACATACTCGTGTTTTCTCGGAGTAAATAAGGGTCTATTAGGTTGTTTATAGAGCAGTGTTTTACGCATTCGCTACTTAGGGTTATGCCGGCTTTCAAGCCGCGAATAACGTGACTGCGGGCCCCGGGTCCCGCTCTTGGGGGCACTAAATGCCGTTTATGCGTCAATGTGTTTTGGCCTCTCTAAAAACACACGAACCGACGACTATTCCTTTTAGGGTCATTTCAAGGAAAGTCATAGTCCCTTCGAGATGTAAATATAGATATGTCAACTATTAAGGTATACGTCTATTATCATATCGATCATTAATATTTTCTGTATATTACCATTTTAAATAGCCACATGTGTGCACTCTTTCATGTCCAAACAGAATGTCTGCACAAATTGCCATCATAACGACCGCCTATTGATAATAATTCCCTCTAGTGATATATGGTATTAAGAGGGTGTCACGCTCCGGTACCCGCAGAGATGCACGTGGGTGATATGGACAAAATGGAAGGTTCTAAAACCTCTAAATGCGAGACCGCAAATTCCCTAATACTCGTCAGTGCAAAACTGCAAATGTAGCGCGCGTTGAAACGTACTTACCCCTCTCACAAATAAATGAGCGCGTTATCCAAAGATGCAAAGTACCCAAAGTACCTCCTGACGCGTTTGCGGCGTACCGTGTATTTATCGCTGTCGCCGTACCGTTTTTGCGGTTTGTACCGTAAAAGCTTCAGAGCATAAACACTAATGAATTCTTATGCTACTTGTTTTGTACCCAGTTTTGAGCATTTTAAAATATAGTGGGATATGAACTATACCTACACATTAAGTTCGCCATTCAATTTATCGTCCACTTAAAAGGACTCATTATTACAATATACAATTATTTTTTACTGACATAAAAACCTTTAATTTCAAAGCAAAGTATTTCATCATTTTGTTTAATCTGAAAGCTTACTCTTAAGTCTTGGATTGACATTGATCACAGACATAATCCTTATCAGTAAAATTATGTTTCGGTCCGGCCTTCTCAATATAATATTTATTAGTTTTAATAGAGAATTAATATATAGGTAGAAAGTTAATCAATTTATCAATTTAGTAAACGTTCTAAATATAAGCTGCCCAAGTAGTTTCCTAATAAGTCACGGCACCGAACATTAACACGTGGTCGATAACACAACAGTAACAAGCGTAACAAGACTGCCACCTAATTACTATTGGTCGCAGCAAAAACCTTTTTCCATTCCGAGAGAACGTCGCAAAAAAGTCATCCTTTTATCCTAGTAGTTATCTGTAAGTAAGTTACGTATCGGTAGGACGACGGTCGCGGTCCGTATAAACGTCGGCAAATTGAGGGACCCTCGTCCGATGGCCCCTCTAATGCGATCCGAGTGGAAACATGTCGGAGCGAGACCACTGCAGTACACTTCAATTACAATGAAAATACTGAATGATGAAACATAGCTCAACAAAATTAATAAACACATAAAAAAATATAGAAAAAAAACTGTTTAAAAAAGGTTTAAAATGGAAAGTAAATAAAACACAAAATTACGAACCCTTTCCTTCCACCTTTCGGCATCCCGCATACACGTGAAAATTCAATTAATTGAAATTTGCGTCGTATTTCTTTCACCTGCGGCATTCTCTCCAGAATTGAGTTTGTATTTCAGTAAACATCGTCCTTTTAAGTAGTAATTTAGTCAATGTATTTACTTGTATAAAAAGGTACACCGGCGCGGTGGCGGATATTCGCGATTCTCAATTCAATTTGGCATAACGCTTCAGGGTGATGAAGAATTTCCCTTTCAAATTATGAATTTGATACCGCTGTCACGCGATTCATCAATTTTTGACGACGCGCTGGTCTAGTTGGTAGTGACTCGTGGATTTAATTCAAATCCCGGTAAGGGCAAATATTTGTGTGATGAGCGCGAATATTTGTTCCTGAGTCATGGATGTTTTCTATGTATTTAAGTACGTATTTCTCCATATAATAAGTGTTCATATCGTTGTCTAGTACCCATAGTACAAGCCTAGAGCTCAGTTTGGCACTGGGTCAGTTAGTGTGACATTTTGTTCTCTGATATTTATTTATTTTATTTATTTTATTATGGTGAAATTTGTGTGTACCTCCACTGAATTTAACTACCTCGAGCCCTTAGTGGCGTTATGTATAACTATGAAAGTTAAACGAAAGACGCCGTACTCCTAGCGTGCTTTAACAACGAGGTGATGAATGTACCTATATTGTGAGAAGTACGTCAGAAAGCTTTGTGATTTTATTATTAAATACTCTGCTGAAATTTGAGTGACGTAAATTGAATGCTTCTTCACAATATTTGAATGAAGAGATGTCCCCGCGTGTGAGCAGTGAATACAGTGTAAACGATGCACAAAGAGGAGGCGGTTCAGTCTGCCGAGAGACTAATTGGAGCGGCAACTACGGCACTACGACAGCTTACTGCCGGCGCCGCTGCCGATCGACTTAATTAAACAACAAAATGTTACAGCCTTAACAAAAACAGAAATCAACTTTAACTAGCAACGCCATTTAACAATGCTCCACATATATAACGTATTACAAACGACTTTCATTAAAGCAAAATAATAGCCACTAACAACGTTTACAACCTAGTAATGTATTCTGATGATTAAATGCGAAGTTGAAATTTAGTTTTAGTTACACTATGAAAATTATGTAAGTAATAAATTAAGTCCCTTTTAATTTTATAACTTTAGGCATCTTACCACCTGCTTTAGTGAATTATAAACGTTTCCACCGCGATGACCATTACAGTAATACTTATAGTATAGGTAGTACGTAGTACCTACCACAGTAATACCATTAACTGAATTGAAGGGAACGCTAAGTCAGCGGATTATCAGCCGTGTCGCTAGTAGTTAATTACCGTCTGCCAATTGCTACTTGGTCTTAGAAATCTCAGCAAATAAAACACCCGCTGATAATTATTTTACAAAATTGTATTTAAAATTAAAATATGTACACAACATTACTATGATAAATGACACGAATAATACAAATACAACCCACTTTCCTGGTAATGGTTTCCAATTTTCCTGCACGATAAATAAATGTTAATAACGTAATAAAAATCCAGAGCAGATATGTATATGTTTCCACTATTAATTTGGTACTCGTTATTAGTAAAGTCTGGGTGCATAATAGCATCGAAATAATGAGCCGATTCGTCAAGAGTGTCGCGGAAACCGTTTACTAAACCACGGCTTAGAAAAATAAACGAAGTTATAATGACGGCCATACAGTCCAGAGCCCGCTAATTGCGTTATCTATGCACATAAACAGCTGGTCATTAAGGCACATTACGAGGCGTTACGTGAGCGAGTGCTGAACGAAACTCCTATAAAACTTGGCCGCCATTAGCCCGTAACGAGCTCGAAACAAAGCCACCAAATGTACGAACACATTGTCGAGATTGCGGCTATCATTTTTTTAGCCACACGCCACGCCGCCATTTACATAGCTTTACATTCTAAACTAGCTGAGGCATGTAGCTAGAAGCTAGATTATTTCATTAATATCTCGATGTATAAGTCGTACAGTATTTCCAAAATGAACCTAACTCACTAGGTATTTGACAGGTTGTTTTCCGGGTGCGGTTGAGACCTTATCACAAGGAAACAAGGTTGCTGGGCCAAAACGGGTGCGTGCCGTGTTACGAACTAAAATACTCACTAACTATGAGGTAATTTATTGGTGTTATTTCCTTACCGTAAATGGAATATTATGAAATATGGTTTGTTCAGGTAGTTTGTAGGGGAAATAAATGTTGCCTACTTTCAGACATAAACTAGAATCATTATTTCTACAAGGTCATACAAGGTCATACAAGGTCATACAATGTACCTAGATGACAAGATGCTTTCTACGGAAATAACAAAAAATAATAATAATAATAATATTCTGTGGGCCTATACAAGATGCATTCTGTGAACCCGACGTAATCGTCTTATCGTTATCCAAAATGCATAGCGTTGACATAAGCTGCCAAACGGTCCTGTTGAGCGATTCCATAGATTTTAACGTTTTCGAAAATCGTTAACGTTAACGTCTTGCATCCTGTGTATCACCGAATATGTAGGTATTGTTTGGCATAGTTGCCGGTTACGGTTTGTGGGCCACTGTCAATATGCACTAGCTGCGGCTGCGGTAGTTATACTATTATTAATTCTGCGCTGCGGTATTCTATCACAGGTTCGAAATCCCATGTGTCATTGGTCAGTGGCTGTCGTAAGCGACCGCCGAGCTAACATCCTGCACTCGGCTGCATCGAGGGCAGCATTTCCCGGGGCAGGTGCGCGGATGTCGCCCTGACCTCCGCCCGAACACCCACATGATTATAACAGATAATGCCTTACGAAATACACGTGTTTAATGCCTTTTTAATCAGCGGCCTTGATCATTTTTTATTAGTTGAGTCTTCACGAGCAATTAATTCTGAGGTAGAAGTAGATGTTCTTTAGTCTAGGCAAATTGCATTCCGGCGATTTAGAAAGCAAGAAGATAGCAGGATAAAAGGCCCTATGTATTTGACGAATAAGTCACTATTTTTTTCTTAAGCTCGACAAAAGACAATAAGACACTGCGAAATATAAGGTCACTTATATATTTAGAGTTTCAATCTCTAAAATACATTTTCTTGTAACTCGTCGAATTACTCCATTTCCTTTTAATACGCATAGTGACAGAAACCTATTACGGTGAGTTCGGAGCGTTTACGAGTAGGGTTTTCTTGATTTCCAGAGACAGCCGGAAATGATGTGGCAATGGTTGACAGCGAAATGATAAGTTTTCTCAGAGTCTTAAAAACATTCGGTTCTGACATGGCATTTTTAGTTGCGACTTGAAACCTTCCCTTGTTAAACACGTTACCTTGTTAGATAATAAGGCATTGCTAGTGAACTTGAATCGTTTATGTTCGCTACAATAGGAAGTGATCAAACAAGAGCGTCGTTTGTTTAGGCGTTAGCTATGAATGCGTCTTCGCACATGGAGCGGAAAGGCCGATAGTGTTTGTAGCATTGGCATGTGGTTGACATTTGGCCCTCAAGGAAGACAAAAGCAGTCCGTCCCGCGGAGCTAACGATCTTGACACCGATACGCCATTGTCCGCGTAACGTTGTAACTACACATTGTTCGAGAGCTTCGATTTATGGCGCGGCCCGGGACGTCACACCGTCTCAGTTTAATGGCCGGTGGGCTCGAGTTCCTTTGATATTGACGGATCGTAAGCATTTGTTACTTTTTGCGCCAACTATCTGGTCCTGTCATTGCTTTCACCATTGAATTCGGGGTAGACATTAAGTGCAGAATGAGACATTTTGGTAGGCAATTATTTATTCAGTCATATTTGGGATCTTTATTATTATATGAATAATGAGTCGGGGTTTTCTCACGCAGTTTCTGTAAACTTTTCCTTTGTACTTTATGTCTACTCGTACTCGTTGCTGCATTCTACTTCTCTATTTTTTTCTCAATCAAGCAAAGGTTAGCTAGCAGAGATCCCTTAAATGTATAAGTTCGCCTTTGTACATTCCTTTTCTGTATTGTATTTGAATTTTTGTGTTTTGCTTTTGTAACAAAACGTGCAAACGTGTTTAATTTATTGTTAGTCCATTCTTTAATACGGGTCTATATTGACCGACATAATTATTTTTAGTCATAATGTGCTAGGTCATAATCATCGCAAGTCATAACGTGTTTTTTTTAAAGAAAATGTTACTTATTCAGGATTTTTATAAATCAAACCTAACCTAACCTAGCCTTGTCTACACGTTAGATATTTCAGAACTTCTGAAAAGTTTACAGTTTCAGCGATATCAAAAAATATAACTATCAAAAATTATGTCAACAATTACATTATGACCAATAAAATTATGGGAAACAAAGGGCTCCCCTTTAATACCTGTAATACGTATGTTGTATAATATGTATGTTTGTTAAAACTTAAAATGTTTATACATCCATAATTTTTAAGTTTACCTACACATAGGTATTAGTAGTATCGCTCTTACAATAATTGCAAATTTTAAACTGTTACTTTACTTAGGTACCTAACTACTTACTATGTCTTGATTGAGATATTTACAGTATACTATAACTGTGCATTAGTCATTAAAAAACTATTTCTTTGAATTAGACTAACTTAGGTAATTCATAATGATATACAATTTAACAGCAAGATTTTTGTGAATTACGATATTCACATTTAAATTAAGTAGAAAAAAAAATAAACTTTGCGAAATATTTACATTTAAAAAAAACGCAAAATAAACAAAATAAGTTAAATAAATGATGAATTTGATTTTTTTTTCAATAATTAAAACAAGTTTTTTTTAAAATGTACTCCCAATTCTTTTAATTTCTTATGGCATAAGTATGATGGAGGGTAATGAATGAAGGCAAAAAGGCATCATCAACATAAAATGAAATTTTAAATATTTAAATCTATGTTATATTTTTTATTATTTTTCCTAAAACAATTAATCATCCGTCTGCAGTTGGAGATATTGTTGCCAAGTTCCTTGAGGAAAAGCACACAATAACAATTACCCGTTCATGGGATAAACCTCATTACTCAGAAACTAAGGCTACACCATTTCCTCCACAGACCGCCGCTTCAAGCTCATGTTAACTAATACCCATTATCCTTAATGCTTTTAGATAATTAAGCATTTTAAGTGTTCATTAAATTTGCCTATTAGTACAAGTTATGGAACTCCGTTCCATTGTAAAATGAACATTTTATAATATTATATTATCCTTTTTTTTCCATGCAAAGGTAGGGAGTCGATTCTGACATATCTGACACCTGTCACTCCAGTACAATTTACAACCTTCAACCAAATAATAATGTTGGGATGACAACGGACATACATGTTTACTTGATGCTATCCAATTAAAATCAGACCTTAATGCCACAAGCGTTGTTTTGAATATTGTTTTTATGTCATTCATGGATCATACACTCATCAATACAAAAGCTTTTTCTACAAGTATGAACGTATTTTTTGATATAAAGGGCGAAATAGGCTAGCAATAGAAATTGCAAAAGTTAATGATTGCTGTCTTACTCTAACTTTAGTTCTGTAGCAAGAAGTACAGTTTTGCTGTCTTTTTCGAAGATTAAAGTTAGAGACGTCGCAGTCAACTACTGCAATTTTTATTGATAGTCTAAACCTCGCTTAAAGTACCGCGGCAAGTAGTTAACCATGTGTTGAAAGCAGTCTAGTTTTGCATGTATCAAAATTACACTTCTACTTTTTTGAACAGGTAGAGAACCTAAATCTGATAACCCGTAGTGTGACATTAATGCCAAGAACAGCGTACAATACCACCAGCTAAAGTTCCATTCCGGGAAAAAGATGGATATATATGACTCCTAAAGCTCTATCGCTTTCACTGACTGCAACTTGGCAGGATTTCACAGTTCATATGATCCCTTTTGATTAGGCCGGCCTTTAGTTTATACTTAGCCAGTTGTGAGTCAACGTTTAAAGCTTTAAAGCATTAACCTTAATATTATTAAGAAACTTCCTACAAAGATTGTCAATCGTGCATAGCAGAAGCACTATTATCTTGCGTGTAGCATTGGCCTTTGCCGTCGTCACGGACTCCTCGGCCGCCATTGAGAGCGATCTTGATATTTTTTATTCTTTCTGCGCGACAATTTTGTCAACTGCCTTAGTTTTTATACTCACAAAAACAGCAATAAGCAGCGTCCGAGTTTGTCTCATATTGTAAAGGCAATGGATACCAACAAAACATGATTAATGTTGACCATTATTTGCATGACAACCTTCGAGTTTTTACTAGCGTTTTTTTTATAGTTACCGCAATTATTATTATTTTAAATTATACATATATTTGGACGAACGATGATTATATTTTGTCTTAAATACAAAAAACGATTTAACAAACCAAAACTCTAGGTTTAGCACTAACTTTTATAACAGGCAAAAAGTTTGATTGGTTTGGCCACTCACGGCGTGAACTTTACGTGGCGTTATAAAAACGCTATGGACGTAACAACTGCCTACAATCTAACTGACGATTCAAACACTAAAACGCACGCACATTCTACGTTAATAATGTAAAGAAAAAAACGCTAGATTTAAGATGACAAAATACAATCATATAATTATACAAGTTATCATAATTTCTTAGTTGTGGTAAGACCTTTTACAGGGTCTCACTCGCTACCACCATCCTTTAACCTGTCGCCATACAGCAGTGTCCGCATTGCTGTGTTCCGGTTTCGGGATAATGGGACGTCTTAAGACAGCCAGTGAAATTACCAGCACAGACGCATTCCATCTTAGTCTCAGGATTGGCAACACATTTGCAGTCTTGAGATTGCCTTCGTAAGATTGCAAATATCTATGGGCTTCAGTCTTAGTTTACCATCGGGTGGCTTGTGTGCTCGTTTTCCTATACTATGCTATTCGAAAAATACTTTCGACTTCTGTGCATAAGGCTTTCCTCGTAATGAGAGTCTCCACACTGCAGATCCCTTCACGATGATATCCTTCACCGAACAACAATGTGGTGTGAATTAAAGAGAAGCCAGATTTGGAATGCCACAGAAATTACAGGTTATAACTACCAATGCTCCTATTCACTTCAGCAGTAAGTGTTCAGGATGCTAAAAGTGAAGATGCGTAAGGAAGAACACTTAACTGAAGCTACGTGTAAGTCCGATCCTCGCTTGAAGACCACTGAGCGTGTGAACAACCGCGTCGTAGTTTGAATTCCCATGTTACATGCTTATTAAGAAGCCGCGGAGACTTGTTTAAGAATTAAATCCGTGTGAACGACGCGGCCTTGTTGTGATTCATAGTCGTACTGCATCGGTTCCGTTAACTAAGCCTTGGAGACTTTATGTAAGCTTTTTGCTACCACAAATCTTCAATAGTAGGCAATTAACTTGTCTTACTTGATTAAATTGGCGAATTTGTTACGGTTCCTAGGCAGTGAACGATAATCCAAAAACGTTATTCAGCATTTTTCGTTTCTTTATTTGTGTAGAGACCAAAATGGTGAATGGTTAATTGGAACGACGCCCTGGCAGCTTTAGTGTAGCATTTTCAATAAGACTTCCACAGAAAAAGAAGTTAAATTAAACTCCTAAATAAATTTCAGGTTACCTAGATCGAGGCTGATGCGTGCTTGTTTACGGTTATTATAATTGTAGACCTTAAATCAACAGACATGATTTGAAGCAAAAAGGAAACTTAAATTATTTACGTTATATGGATTCGCGTTCATGAACTCAGGTAGTTATAAATTATGTAATCATATAACGTATCGAATCATATCAATTCGAATCTACACAGTAGATTAAAGTGTGTAGTCTACAGTTTTCAAAGTTTCGCTGAAAATTGCTGGCAACATCAAAATGGTGGTATTTTATCGCTTCAACGCACTTTTATCGGCTATTCATAAACGTGGTCAACTTCCTAGATACAGTCCATTAAAAGTCAGTCCAAAAATCCCATAAAATTTATGTTCGCGCATGACGCCGTAAATGCAAGCTGTATACATACGTGCGGAGCTTCAGAGAAATAAACCCGATTCCATAAAATTCGGGTCGACGGATATTTCTTTCACACATTACAATAAATCCCTTCGGCGATCGCTGCGATAATAGCGACTTAGGAACAAAAACAATTTTATTGCGTCTACTTTGAGAGCTGTTGATTTGGCTTTTGATTTTGTCGAAACTGTGCGTTTTGTTTGTAGCTGTATAAAAACGTCCCTAGAGTATTTCTCAATCGCGTTGGGACTGTTGGATTGAAACAAAGAGTGCCCATTTCGGATCGTGGTGCGCCACGCGCGGTTGCGAGAGCCGGCACGTTGCGACACGCTCGTGACTGCACAGCACACCAACCGATTGCTGGATAAAGTTGCTGTACTGGTTCGTATATTACGACCTAGGCACCTAATACTGCCTAGCGCATATAAGGGTTTGGCGTTAGAGGCTTGCTCAATCGGAATCCTATCAACTTTCTGATTCGTACATAGCTTTCGCGTACGAGTATTACGAAAAGTTTAATGTTAATAACCCGTGAACTCGTGTCTGTATAGCAGCACATGCTCTTATAAATATCTTGTTCTATCATTTAACGTAAAACATCCCCTAAACCCTATCCATTGCAAATTGCCAACTGAAATCGACGTGTCCACGTATCGACGATGGGAATCAATTTCGGAAATTTCGATCAAGCGACAAAATGCAGCGTTCCAGCTACACGCGTATTGTACCTATAATTCAGTTGCATATGGGCTATATAGGTCAGATTATTGATACAGCTCACATTTCACGCGGTCACGACGCGACATCGCACTCCCTTTGGCCGAGTAATGTGTTGATGTCGCATGAAGTATTTAACGAGGCAATGTTGCCTTCGAAAGCTGTTAAAATACATTTATTAGCTACCGAGAAGATGAAACGCGTTTGTATATTTCATTCGCGCTATTGACAAGCTTCAAACGCCGCCGTATAAAAGCAGCAATGATTTTTGATTATGCTACTCGGCAGCAGTACACAATTATGCAAATTCTCCCTTTGAACTTTTGATTTCCTAGCAACAAAGGAAGTTGTGATGCTAAAAGGTTTCTTTTTTCCTCAGTCGCATTGCTAGTTGACATTATAGATTTTATAGAAAATAATGTTGTTCGCGTTGTACTCGTATCTATTTAAAATAAGAAGAGATTTTCGTTGTTATTATTTAGTATGTGAACCAAAGGTTTTGTTTTGTAAACATGTCATTACTCTTAGACAAGATAGACATAATATGTATGTTAATTCAAAAAAAATTACTTATGCGTAGCTGTCGAATTCAAATCATGATACGCAATGAATATGAATATGACATCAAGGCGTAAATGATCTTGAATAAAAATAAAGCAATATTTCATTTATGATTTTCTGAATTTAAATATTTGATGCGTAAGATCTGAACAACAGTTACACAATAGTCAGAGGATGGAAGGAAGATATCAGTGTAGGTGTTTACGGGCTTCCTGATCGTGATGCTCCACATTTGTTCTATCCGGAAATAATAAAACATACAAACTTCAAACGTGCGAAGTTCCTGTTGTGTAATGTACCATAGGCACTTCTTGTTTTAATGTACAGCAAAGAAGCATAATAACCGATCCAACTAGGCGTTAAACTTGGTCAATGGAGAAACAGATATTTAAGACAGTACATAATTTTCTTGAACTAAACAAATATAAAATAGATACGTTCTTATTTTTGCTTTACTATTAAGCAATCACAACCCGTTTAATCCGCTGCAGAGTTTGTTGTGTAAGTGATGCCATGAATAGTACACGATCATTGCAATAAGTTATTCAGCCCTAGTCACGCTTGATATTGTGTTATGATTCCTCAGATGGAATAATAAAGCAGTCCGGCGACCTTCACCCGTGGCGACAGGAGCAGGTGGTGGAGTTGGCGCGCCTTATTGGGATGCGGCGGGCCTTCTGCATTCTAATGCGCACTGCGATTGCAATCCGCTTGACGAATGCAGGGCAAGGCTGGTATAACAACGCGCTATCAACGTTTTGCATTTAGCCTCCTAATCCAAAATGAGATAAATTTATATGAATTAATTTGAAATCTAGAAGAGAATATTTAACATAGCGAGAGACACGTCTTGACTTTTAACTAATGCCGAAATAATGACTTAAATTAATTCTAGAATAAATATAGCTCGATTTGAGATTTGTCACTAATCTTGCTAAACAAGGTATTACGCCATGTTTTTAATGTCATGAAGCACTTGTCCATTGCTAACTCTATTTGTGGTATTACTGCGTGTGGGTGGTTTTATCGGCTGGTCTAGATCGCTCTGCTTTGGATCTACCGATTGCAATGACCAGGCTTTGTATGTAATACTGAATGTAATACATTATTAATATGCTTAGAAATGCTTTCTTAAGCGTAGGTATTATGGTGCAAATTACACAATAATTGAAACGCTAAGTAATCGATAGGAGAATGCAAATCTAGTTAAGGAAAACAAAATAGATAATCTGACTAAGCGGAGTAATTCATATATATTTAGATATTGACATGTTAACGTATTTTTTTAACTCCATCGCCATTAGGGGAAGGTTGGCACCATTCGTACACGGGGAAGCTTCATACAGTCACTACATCTGTCTGTTAGGACGTCGTATTTATTACAGCTTTGCGTATGTAAGTAGGCTCAGGCGGCCGTCAGTTGTCAACGAAGTTAGCCGCCAGAGCGGCCATTGCGAGTAATGCCAGAGGAGGTAATGTGTTTT
This sequence comes from Acleris literana, assembly GCA_946894065.1. Classification (NCBI taxonomy): domain Eukaryota; kingdom Metazoa; phylum Arthropoda; class Insecta; order Lepidoptera; family Tortricidae; genus Acleris; species Acleris literana. Next base: position 16,230,714 of record OX335670.1, on the reverse strand, counting down.
TGCACGCTCAGAGTAAATATTTTGTCGTTGTTTTCGGGTGTTTCGTGGTTATGTGAAGTGATAAATTCTATTGTTTAATTGCTAAGTGGTAAGTAACTAAGACCACGATAATAATAATGTATTTTTTTGTTTGGTTTTTATAAATGATTTGTGTGTGGGTCAAAATCTTGGGCACATTCGTACGCGTTTTATTAACGAGTTTTTTTTATTTCAGAAATTACGCAAAAATGATGCGGTATTACAAGAAAAAAGAGACTAGGTCTACATTAATAAATGAAGAAAATATATCTTCGACAATAAAAAACGTTTTGGAAGGAAAAATGTCTTACAGAAAAGCAGCGGATTAATATAACATTAAGACTTCAACTTTGGAGATTTGGGTATAGAAAATAAAAGATAAACATGATGACACTGGCCAATGAATACGAGTTTTGATACTTTGCTATTTTATTTAACCTGTACCTACCTAACAACCTATCGTCCGAATGTACCCCTTTAGTGGGGTAGATTCGGACATTTGAAATCTTTTATTAAAATGCATTTTATTCATTTATTTTATGAAATAATGACTCCATACATTTTTATTAGGAAGCTGAATGTATATAACTAATTTGTTATAATAACAGATTAAACAATTTATCTTTGATATCAGATTTAAAAAAAAACAATGTCTAAAAAGTGTACGAATGGTGCCAATCTTCCTACTGTCAAGTAAATAAGAGCTATCATAATGTTGACAATACGATAACATTAACAAAAGCAATTAGGTTTTGCGGAGTAGAATTAGACCCCCGTAATGAAATTGTAACAGTTCCGTGTTTCGTTTTTCAATTTCAATTTGGTATTCAATACAAAGTATTTGTTTTGTACTGTATGATAACTCGGCTAATTACGTGACTCGCGTAATGCCGTGATACCATGTTTCATGTTTATTTCAGAGCCTATGGTCACCAATACCGCTGGCCAACAATAGGTAGTGCTTATACGGGTAACGGTTCCAGAAGTAAATTAACTAAGACATCTTTGCTGCAGTCCACATGGTTGATTGAATGAAGAAACGTCAAAATATCGAACATGGTCCAGGGGGCCTAGTATGGTTGCGTTTTTCGCGTGACAAAATGTTGATAAAGCATCCGTCACTCTCTTGCTTATAAACGTGTCAAAAAGTATGTGCATGACGAAATGATATAATATAGTAAAAAGAGGTAGACATGTTATACGCACTTCGATAGTGGCACCCTAAAACCAAGCCAATTGGTACACCTTTACTTAGTCTTGCGCCGTCAACGGAACCGTGAACTAGTCTGCAGAGCAACATACACTCGTCTCTGTTTCGCTCCCGGAAATTAGAATACCATCCTGCTTTCATTTGTCATTTATGAATTAGTGTGTAATTGCAATATTTACTGATTATGTTTGCGTAAGCCGGGCCATTTTTACACGCGGAATACCGTATACGTATATATCTACCTCTTTTATATTATCGATACCTTAGTGCACAATCGTACTAAATGTATTTTTTTTGCCAGTAAAGTTTCGAACTTATTATTTGTGCACAAACATGCTAATTACAATAACTTTTCAAATGTAATTAGTACAAGTGTGAACTAAGGTATCGTTATATCATTGGTATGACGTATGTTTTATCCACATTTTGTCACGCGATAAACGAAGCCATATTAGCCCCTCCCCCCCAGTTTGTAGCGGTAGTTCACGGTTGTGTACAGCAGTTAATTAGGTACCTACATTCATTGTTCCCGTATGTAGAGTTATTAAAAGTTTTACCAGAAGCTCCGATACGATTGCACGCAATTATGCGAGATATCCCATCGACGGCGATAACCAGAACTTGATGAATAGGCAGGTGTTACCTGGAACAAAAATAAAAATGTTTTTATTGCTTGTAATTTTAGCCGTAAAAGTAAAGCAGCCACTTCAATCGTAAATGCGACGGTGGGCAGGTTTTATTTTCTTTATGATCGCTGTACGCTTGGCAGGCTTCGTTGAACATACGTAAGCGGTGGCATAAAATACGTAATAACTAATAAATAGGTCAATTACATTCATAAACTCTTGAAATATGACTCTAAGTTCGCTCCACATTGAACCACGACAGACAAGGTGATTCTCTAAACAACTCAATCTTAAATTCGACGCACCAAATATAAACCGGCGAGTTGAAGTAGTCCAGTCAGAGCGAAAATGCATTGCGTTGGGGTGCATTCTCAGCTTACGCGCTTTACCCATCGAGTAAGGATCCGTATGACTTTTACTCCAACCGTTCGACAAAAAACCGTTTTTAAAATAATAACACCTCTAGGCATCTATTATTTGCGGTAAAAACAATACTCCGCAGGGGAGGAGCGGGACCTCCTAACACAAGTAGGTATTGTTATACTCACCAGGAGTAGGGCTGCCATATTTTGGTAAGGTATCATCGGGACGCTTTGGCTGGCTGAAATGGCGAGTAAGAAAAAAAAAACAAATTTTAGGGCAAGGCAAGACAAATATTTATTTTCTTATTACATAACTTAGGAATTAGCAGAAGAAGTACTCGGCATGTTATATTTTTCCGAGGACTTAACTTTTTTTAGCAAGGCTATATTGCCTTTAACATAATGGTAAAACTCAATGCATGTCATATTATAGTTTATCTGACACTGTAATATTGACTCCACTGTTTTCGGCAGCAGAGAATTCCTTTCATCAGTCCACTGAGCCGTCATTAAAGAAAACACCCTTTCCACTGTAGCGTTGTGGGCTGGAATTGCAAATAAATACTGGCATAGTTTAAGCATTTGGCACTTTCTTTCGGGATTTTCGGTTTTGTTCAAAAAGTACATCCATTTCTCTTCCAGAGACTTCTTCGACTTCCATTCTTCAGATGCCCGTTCAGACTCCAAAAAGGTTTTCAGATACGTATATTCTTCATAGCATCTGTCACCCAAAATCTCCACACCATGTTCAGTAAGATATAGAATTGTGTCTTCAATCTTCGCCCATTCTGGGATTTCAGTTAGCGTCATCCAATTGAAAATTTCATATTTATTAAATGAAACAGACCACTTTTTCAGATAATCTATTGCTGTATTATAAAACAGTACCGTCTCCTCCTCAAATTTAGAAATCAATATTCCTGTTTCAGGTGTTGGATTTTCCCTTTTAAGTTTATTCAATTCTATTTTAGTTTGCATGCCAATAAACTTGTCAGCTTTTCTTTCAAGCAGTTGTTTTTGTGTTTCATCTAAGATGTTTTTTATTTCAATTATAGATATTTTATTCTTTTCAACACTTCTTACATTTCGTTCGAATAAGCTCAAATTGGACAGCAAAAATAGAAAATAAATTTCACTGACCGGATTTCTAAAGAAATCTGAAATTATTTTAGGTGGCCGTTCTTCAGCGTCAAAAAAATCTTTAAGCGGAATCCAAAGTTTTAGGATTCTCTCAACAGCGGGCATTAACGACAGCCATCTTGTTTTTGAGTGCGACAAAAGAGTTTGGTAATTTATATCAATAAATGAGCAGAACTCTTTCAGCCTTTCTGTGCGAACTGTGTATATCGAAAAATAGTGAAAAATCTTTAGGACAATGATTTCAACATCCACAGATAAAATTCCAGCAGCGCTGGATACTGTATTGTGCAGAATGTGGGCCGGACACCCAATTCCTTCTAACGATTTTCCTAATTCTTCCTTCATTCTCTTGAAAACATTGTTTTGACCATGTCGATTAAGTCCTCCGAAGTTGGTATTGGCGTTGTCTCCACAAAAAGCTATTAGTTTATCCAAAGAAATCTGCAGTTCTCTTAATGAGTTAATACAATAGTTCGATATTGTTTCCGATGTTTCATTTTTTAAAGAATCAAACTTCAACAGTTTTTGTTGGATACCGTCAGTTTCCGTAAAATATTGAACAAGTAAAGGAAACATCTTTTCAGCTTTGTGATTGGACGCATCCGTGCCTATACCGTAAAAAGAAACTTCTTGAATTTTTTTTACAGTTTCATTCACGGAGTGTGGAGCGAGAATATTTGTTACAATGGCTGTAGCCTTTGTCCTAGCTGTAGACTGCTTTGCAGCAACTTTTGAGTCGGGATACATTGTGGAATTCAATTTCACGGTACAATCAAGAGATTTGAATGACTGATGGTGTTTAACAACTTTATATGCTGTCGTTAGTTCCGCTGCAGCAATAAGTACTTCTTCTTGGGTATTTTCTTTAATCATAAATCCAGATATGGGCCTTGCTGTCGATACTGTCATGAATTTAGTTTTGTGATTGGTTGTAGAAATGTGATGTTTTACGTCTCCCTTACCGCCGTGAGAAATTGATATAAAACAATTACAAGTACTACACATCGCTTCTTCATTTGTACGTCCTCTCTTTATGAAACTCCACTCTTTTGTATAATCGTCCGAGAAATGACACTTCCTCTTTTTCGCCGTAGACATTCTCGTTTAACTTTAAATAATTATGAACTGCCGGCACCACACCACGTACTAATCTAAACTAGACCTAGTTAATGATACAGTATTTCTTGGTTTAACGTTAGACTCCAAACTCCAATGGGGTCCTCATCTGGCTAAATTAGCAAATAGACTCAGTTCTGCAGCTTTTGCAGTTAATAAAATTCGGCAACTAATAGACTTGAAAACCGCTCGATTAGTTTATTTTAGTTACTTCCATAGTATTATGTCATATGGTATTTTACTATGGGGTAGTGGTGCTGACGTAAACAGCATCTTTGTTCTGCAGAAGAGGGCTATTCGTGCTGTTTACAAGATGGGTCATAGAGACTCTCTTAGAGATAAGTTTAAAGAAACCAATATATTAACAGTATACAGTCAATATATTTATGAAAACCTTATGCATGTTCATAAAAACATCGTTAATTTTAAAAAGAACTGTGACATACATAATGTTAATACTAGAAATAAACATAAGCTCGCAGTGCCCTTTACACGGCTTCATAAAATAAAAAACTCTTTCACGGGTAATTGTATAAGGTTCTATAATAAGCTCCCAAGTAGTGTTACTCATCTATCAGTAAATAAATTTAAAAGTTACGTTAAACGTAAACTAATTTCTAAAGCGTATTATAGTATCAAAGATTATATGAATGATAACAATGCTTGGGACTGAATTGTTTGTATTACAATTATTATTGACCGTGGAGACTATATACATCTCCTTTGTATGCTTATTATTTTAATTTGACATCTGGAGACTCTTTACATCTCCATAATTGACCGTGGAGACTTTCTACATCTCCTATGGATGTTTATTTCTTAAATTTAATTTTAATTTGACATTTGGAGACTCTTTACATCTCCATAATTGTATTATTGACCGTGGAGACTTTCTACATCTCCTTACCTATGTCTATTTTTAATTTTTATCTGAAATTTGGAGACTTTACATTTCCAATTTAAATTGAATATACTTTAATTCTCATAATTGCTCCTGGGACCTGTACATCCCTGTGACATTTAAATTAGTTAGCTTAAGTTTATCATAGTAATAAGTTACTCATATAAAAAAAAAGACTTCCTGTTGAGTTTCTTGCGGCGTTTCTTCTCAACAGAGTCCCTTGGAAGCGCTGGTAGACTCAGACATGTAAAAGTGCCTACAGGGCCTACTTACAGAATAAATGAATTTGAATTTGAATTTGAATCAAAAAATGCACAAACACAAAACCGTTATATGCGTTTGCGCGCGGTTGGCAGCGGGGCTAGCGGGGTACTGGCTCACGCGGGCGGTCGCCGGTGCGGTGTGGTGGGTCCGCCCCCTCACCCCGCGATTACGATTTGCACAGTATCGGGACATTTTGGTATATGTCGGGACGTCGGGACAGAGACTTCAATAACGGTGACAGTCCCGATATATCGGGACGGATGGCAGCCCTAACCAGGAGGGACCGACCATAACTTTGTATTAAGACTATAAGGTACCTAATCAAGAATTTTTGATTTTGATTTTTTGATATTGCCTAGAATAGAGGCCCTGGACTGTATCATAACCATAATAGCATTAAAATTGGTACATAAATACAAATTTAAACCTTTTTCAGCATAGTCGGTCTATCTGATAGTCTAGATGACATTTTGTAAACATTATTCATACCTATTCAACCCGCGCACTAAGCCTAATAATAAAATCAGGTTTTTTTTCAAAATTCCTCCCTCGCGTATAAAGCAAGTGTAAAAAATATATTTGATACATCTTAACCTTTTAAACGCCACGGTAGATTGCTATTTTACGTGCCCGTGACGCCACGGAGGTCGTATGCCGCCACAAAATGTATGAAGGTAGAACAAGTTGCTGACAGTCTGGCGTCCGCGGCACAAAAATCTGCCGATGTGAATTGCCGTCTTTGGCGTTCAAAAGGTTAAAAACCATTAGGTATATGCATTTTATTATAAATTTTAAGATCAGGAGGAAATATTGAACTCCAAAAGTGTATCACTATCGCTTACCTTCTGAAAAACAATCAAGATAACCAAATAAATACTCGTAAACAAATAATTAGTTCATACTTGCGGTTTTTTGACCTAGTTTTCTGTGTAAGTGACAACGGCAAAGCAACCCTACAATGAACACGGTCTGTCTTGTTCTTGCCCGGTTTTCTAAATAGGGTAATCGACACTTTTTTCAAACAGGATGCAATTACTGTTTATCAAACTGCAGCATCATTAGCGGCAAGAATATGAAATTAATAGGTGTTTACATCAGAAGGGCTAACTAACGGCTAATGAGCTTCCCTTCGCTAACTTCGCTGACTAATTAGGTGTTTATGTTGGAACCGCAACGAAACTGAATAGTTTAACATATTTAAGGGTGTTGTTATCAGTGTTATCACATCAATCAATCCATGCATCGATCAATAATCAATCGTGCTTGCAAAATTTATCAATACCTAGGCACTAGATGGTCACAACAGTTTTTTTTTACACATAGATACAAACATACATACTTTCACGCCTATCTCCCAATGGGATAGGCAGAAACTATGGAACGCCAGGTGCCCCGGTCTAAACTAGGGCTTCCAATCCCGGTATACCGGGATCCCGATATTCCGAGATCGCGCACTATTTTCCAATCCCGCTTGTTGCGGGATTACGAGCGCGGGATCCGCGGGATTTGCGGGACGCAATAGTTTGGCAGACAAAAAAACAATTGAATGCTCACCAAACTAATTAAAGTTTTAATTACTTTTTCAACATTCTGTTGAATATTTTCTTAGTTTTTGTTTATTGTGTGTATGATTTTGTTATTTTTTCTATATCTCTATTCTATTTTTTTTTTTGTTTTATTCACCTTATATCAATAGTATCAATTTCTACGCGGGATCCCGCAAATACCGGGATACCGCGGGATTGAAAGTGTTCAGTCCCGCAGATACCGAGATTTAAGATAGGCTGCGGGATTGGAAGCCCTAGTCTAAACGTATAACTTACGCAACTTATTTACTTACATTCTTACTTTATTTTTTTACCTCTCGTATTTTCCATTTTAATTACCTCACAAATGCAACTTGCAGGTAGCCCGCATGTCACTGACTGTCTTGTGTAACCAACAAAGGTGAACCGAGCTACTCTGCCATCCAAAGCAAAAAGACCGGAAGTATATATGGACTTCATACTGCCTTTTTTATTTGGGAGACTACTTATTCTGACATGCAAAAAATATACTGTCTGCAGTCAGGCCAGCTGTTAATACTGTGTAACTCAGGTTTAAGAATGACGTTTTATAACACTTTGCTAAATATAATATTTTCCGCAAAGTCTATTTTAATAATACCAACATAAATATTATAAATACAAAAGAAAGTCTATGTATTTTTACCATTTTCAGACTTCGGTGCAATTTGGTATGGCATGGGGATAGTCAAGGCCTTAGTAAAGAGACAAAAAAACATTTCATCTTGAAAAAAAATTGGATTTTGGGACTATATTGTCTCCAATAACATTAATCTTTCGATTTGGTTTATCCATACCATTGTTTTTCATAATCGTTACTCATCATGTTGTCTTTGGTCATTATTTCAATAGTTATAATTTTCTTTCACCCCCCTTTCATTAGTCATAACTATTGAATTTCAACCGTTATTGATCATAACATTAAATATGGTGATTGTATTGAATGATAGAAATTCAAAAGGAATATTATTATTTTCAATAACGCTTACAACAATAAAAAATATTAATCAGAAAATTTTGGTACATCATCTCATCATTTTGCTTATCCTATCGTGATTGGTCATAAAATTAGATACCTATAGTAATTTCATTAGGAACATAATATTATGTTCAATAATGATACAAGGATAAATAGTATAACGCATTAGTGATATTTTGTAAGGGGTCGCAGCTCCAACTTAACCAAACCTAGTTTTCTGTCAGCTGGTACTTTATGTAAAGGGTCGGAGTTCTAACCTAACCTAACCTACTTTTCTGACAGCCGGTCGTTTTTGTAAGGAGTCGCAGTTCTAATCTAACCTAACCTACTTTTTTGTCAGCTGGTCCTTTTTGAAAGGAGTCGCAGTACTAACCTAACCAATTTTTTTGTAAGCCGTTGTTTTGTTTATGTATGATGTATTATTTGGGCGTTTCTTTAAAAGTTTGTACCTAGTAAAGGACTAAAATTAAGAAACAACTTTTCCGCTGAGTTACGAAAATTAGTCGTACATTTATATACTGCCTCTCAAAGCCAATTAGCAGCCTCTCCAATTCAATAAATGAAGTAGATTCAATCCTCACCCGTTAGTAATATGCTTGCACTTGCTACAGGAGTTTTGTCTGAGATACCACCATTAGTCTTATAACAAGTATAGCTAATTTCGTAACTCAGCAAACTTTTAAAGAAACGCCAACTTCTGAATTTTTAAATTAGTCCTTTAAAACATTAGAGAATAAAATGTTATGACTAAAAATAATAGTAATTATAAAAATATGAATGATAATTGATAATAGTGATAATTTATGAAAAATAAACGGTATGCCTTTTAATATTATGCTGATCAGTTTTATGACTTTTGTCTTGTAGAATATGTAACAATATTGGACTTAATCATGATATTTATTTCGCGTTATACTTAACAACCATTATGACTATTGATTATTGTCACTTAAAATAATATGGAAACCAATTTCTGACTTTCGAAAATAGAAACAATAAAATTATGGGAGTGGAAGGGATCCCCAAGGTTTTACTTACGGCCGCGTTTGCCTACTCATTACGCGGACGAAGTCGTGGGCAGAGCTAGTTAACCAGAACTCAAATTGAAGCTAATTTTACTTTAGTCGTCGTACTATGCTTTGTTTTATCATTAATGGTATGTATGGTGTCATATTAATAATTTCGTGTACGAGACATGACATATTACTATTTCCTATTACCTTAGAGCTTAACATGTTGCCAAGGCTGAAGCCTAATTAATGGGAGCAGAAAGGAGATTAGAACGTTACGCAATTCTGTTTAATTGACATAGTTTATATGTTTGCGAGGGCCTAAATTGGCTCGTTTGATTGTGATATACGAACTATGATTTAACAAACAATATCGTCATTTTAGCCTAAAGGAAGTCCTATAGCAGCAATATTGAGACGAGTGAGCATTTCCTTTTGAATCAAACACTACATCTGTTTACTTATGTACTTTATTTATTAGTGATAAAATAATATCACATACTACTACTGTACGAGGTGAACATTTAATGATCATCTCATAATTAAATCAAACCGCGAATAAGCTGGATTTACCTATAATATGTTATTGGAAATGAAACCATACATCTCGGTTACTTTTTATAGATACTCGTGTGTAAAGTGCATAATCATACGTACCGTATCGTTTCGAATAAGGTCGTATTCGTCTTCTTTTCTAAATTAGCTTAATTAAATACGAACTTTTTCTGCCAAAAATGATGCCGTACCTTTATTGACTACATATGTAGATGATTCTGCACAGATGTAAAATCTAAATTAAAAAAAAAAGTGTATGCCTTAAGCCACATTTACACTTGCAAGTTATTGTTGTAAGTTTTGAGACACAATTATGGAAAAAGTGAGTGGCAAATATCTGCATATCTGTCATGCAGATAGCTTTGTTTCAAAACTTGCAGCAATAGCTTGCAAGTGTAAATACGGCCTTAGAATCCAGGGTTAACTAGCAATGCGCGAGTAAATACATCTCTGTAAACCTAATACGAAGAGCTATACACATACTGTGTACGTGTTTCCGAGGTCAATAGCAAACACTATTACGCAATAGACCGTTCGATCAACGCACTGATGAGCTATTAGCGACAGAGTGTCTGTTCACCGCACCATTGTGCACCGTCTACACTAGCCAGGGTCTTTATTCCACCTTAGGCTTAAACCATTGCTTTTCACGACACGGCCGCCTTTTTTAACAAGTTAATAAGTGATCATACTTTAGCAAAATGATTTTTGACATTGATTATAGTCAATGTAATTACACTGATGATTAATATTGTTGCCATTGTTGTGAATAATCGTCTGGATTCCATACGATCCTAACAAGACGTTAGATACATCAACTAAGATGTTAGTTGAATCACAAACGAACTTGCTACTAGCACCTTTGTATAATACACATATTTTTTATCCAGATGTATACCTATAGTATGTATAGTACCTGGACCCAAAAAATATATCTTATACACAATGTCTCAATTTCATGCTTTCAACCATACGAAATAACCGTTTCTTTTTATTAATAATGGGTCCTACCTTTGGGTTACCCTTGGAGGACGAAGATTTTATCTACGATGAAGCTCCCTAGAAGCGAGATCCCTAGTTATATTAATTTAATTGATTCCATTTTTTCGGTACCAGTTTATCGACTAAACATTGGAAATCAAAAATCGTCACTACCATTTCTCTATCCAGAATGTTTGCGCCATTCTTTCATAATCATGGCCGTACCTAATCGAACACCTGAGTACAAAAAACGGCACACGTGCGAAATGGTAAATCAAGTCTGCCCCACACATGCACGTGAAGCCTTTGCTTTGCAGTCGCTAACTACATGTGTATTAATTGTTCCATTATTCTGATGAGCTGGCGTCAGCTGTGAGTGCACCTGCAATATGTAGAACTGCGCTGTTCCTGACGTTTCCAATTTCAGATCTTTTATGACGTAAGATGTATTTATGAAGACATGTTATAAGAATGTACCGGAAATGTGTTTAGGTAGGGCTGCCATCCGTCCCGATATATCGGGACTGTCACCGTTATTGAAGTCTCTGTCCCGACGTCCCGACATATACCAAAATGTCCCGATACTGTGCAAATCGTAATCGCGGGGTGAGGGGGCGGACCCACCACACCGCACCGGCGACCGCCCGCGTGAGCCAGTACCCCGCTAGCCCCGCTGCCAACCGCGCGCAAACGCATATAACGGTTTTGTGTTTGTGCATTTTTTGATTCAAATTCGAATTCAAATTCAAATTCATTTATTCTGTAAGTAGGCCCTGTAGGCACTTTTACATGTCTGAGTCTACCAGCGCTTCCAAGGGACTCTGTTGAGAAGAAACGCCGCAAGAAACTCAACAGGAAGTCTTTTTTTTTATATGAGTAACTTATTACTATGATAAACTTAAGCTAACTAATTTAAATGTCACAGGGATGTACAGGTCCCAGGAGCAATTATGAGAATTAAAGTATATTCAATTTAAATTGGAAATGTAAAGTCTCCAAATTTCAGATAAAAATTAAAAATAGACATAGGTAAGGAGATGTAGAAAGTCTCCACGGTCAATAATACAATTATGGAGATGTAAAGAGTCTCCAAATGTCAAATTAAAATTAAATTTAAGAAATAAACATCCATAGGAGATGTAGAAAGTCTCCACGGTCAATTATGGAGATGTAAAGAGTCTCCAGATGTCAAATTAAAATAATAAGCATACAAAGGAGATGTATATAGTCTCCACGGTCAATAATAATTGTAATACAAACAATTCAGTCCCAAGCATTGTTATCATTCATATAATCTTTGATACTATAATACGCTTTAGAAATTAGTTTACGTTTAACGTAACTTTTAAATTTATTTACTGATAGATGAGTAACACTACTTGGGAGCTTATTATAGAACCTTATACAATTACCCGTGAAAGAGTTTTTTATTTTATGAAGCCGTGTAAAGGGCACTGCGAGCTTATGTTTATTTCTAGTATTAACATTATGTATGTCACAGTTCTTTTTAAAATTAACGATGTTTTTATGAACATGCATAAGGTTTTCATAAATATATTGACTGTATACTGTTAATATATTGGTTTCTTTAAACTTATCTCTAAGAGAGTCTCTATGACCCATCTTGTAAACAGCACGAATAGCCCTCTTCTGCAGAACAAAGATGCTGTTTACGTCAGCACCACTACCCCATAGTAAAATACCATATGACATAATACTATGGAAGTAACTAAAATAAACTAATCGAGCGGTTTTCAAGTCTATTAGTTGCCGAATTTTATTAACTGCAAAAGCTGCAGAACTGAGTCTATTTGCTAATTTAGCCAGATGAGGACCCCATTGGAGTTTGGAGTCTAACGTTAAACCAAGAAATACTGTATCATTAACTAGGTCTAGTTTAGATTAGTACGTGGTGTGGTGCCGGCAGTTCATAATTATTTAAAGTTAAACGAGAATGTCTACGGCGAAAAAGAGGAAGTGTCATTTCTCGGACGATTATACAAAAGAGTGGAGTTTCATAAAGAGAGGACGTACAAATGAAGAAGCGATGTGTAGTACTTGTAATTGTTTTATATCAATTTCTCACGGCGGTAAGGGAGACGTAAAACATCACATTTCTACAACCAATCACAAAACTAAATTCATGACAGTATCGACAGCAAGGCCCATATCTGGATTTATGATTAAAGAAAATACCCAAGAAGAAGTACTTATTGCTGCAGCGGAACTAACGACAGCATATAAAGTTGTTAAACACCATCAGTCATTCAAATCTCTTGATTGTACCGTGAAATTGAATTCCACAATGTATCCCGACTCAAAAGTTGCTGCAAAGCAGTCTACAGCTAGGACAAAGGCTACAGCCATTGTAACAAATATTCTCGCTCCACACTCCGTGAATGAAACTGTAAAAAAAATTCAAGAAGTTTCTTTTTACGGTATAGGCACGGATGCGTCCAATCACAAAGCTGAAAAGATGTTTCCTTTACTTGTTCAATATTTTACGGAAACTGACGGTATCCAACAAAAACTGTTGAAGTTTGATTCTTTAAAAAATGAAACATCGGAAACAATATCGAACTATTGTATTAACTCATTAAGAGAACTGCAGATTTCTTTGGATAAACTAATAGCTTTTTGTGGAGACAACGCCAATACCAACTTCGGAGGACTTAATCGACATGGTCAAAACAATGTTTTCAAGAGAATGAAGGAAGAATTAGGAAAATCGTTAGAAGGAATTGGGTGTCCGGCCCACATTCTGCACAATACAGTATCCAGCGCTGCTGGAATTTTATCTGTGGATGTTGAAATCATTGTCCTAAAGATTTTTCACTATTTTTCGATATACACAGTTCGCACAGAAAGGCTGAAAGAGTTCTGCTCATTTATTGATATAAATTACCAAACTCTTTTGTCGCACTCAAAAACAAGATGGCTGTCGTTAATGCCCGCTGTTGAGAGAATCCTAAAACTTTGGATTCCGCTTAAAGATTTTTTTGACGCTGAAGAACGGCCACCTAAAATAATTTCAGATTTCTTTAGAAATCCGGTCAGTGAAATTTATTTTCTATTTTTGCTGTCCAATTTGAGCTTATTCGAACGAAATGTAAGAAGTGTTGAAAAGAATAAAATATCTATAATTGAAATAAAAAACATCTTAGATGAAACACAAAAACAACTGCTTGAAAGAAAAGCTGACAAGTTTATTGGCATGCAAACTAAAATAGAATTGAATAAACTTAAAAGGGAAAATCCAACACCTGAAACAGGAATATTGATTTCTAAATTTGAGGAGGAGACGGTACTGTTTTATAATACAGCAATAGATTATCTGAAAAAGTGGTCTGTTTCATTTAATAAATATGAAATTTTCAATTGGATGACGCTAACTGAAATCCCAGAATGGGCGAAGATTGAAGACACAATTCTATATCTTACTGAACATAGTGTGGAGATTTTGGGTGACAGATGCTATGAAGAATATACGTATCTGAAAACCTTTTTGGAGTCTGAACGGGCATCTGAAGAATGGAAGTCGAAGAAGTCTCTGGAAGAGAAATGGATGTACTTTTTGAACAAAACCGAAAATCCCGAAAGAAAGTGCCAAATGCTTAAACTATGCCAGTATTTATTTGCAATTCCAGCCCACAACGCTACAGTGGAAAGGGTGTTTTCTTTAATGACGGCTCAGTGGACTGATGAAAGGAATTCTCTGCTGCCGAAAACAGTGGAGTCAATATTACAGTGTCAGATAAACTATAATATGACATGCATTGAGTTTTACCATTATGTTAAAGGCAATATAGCCTTGCTAAAAAAAGTTAAGTCCTCGGAAAAATATAACATGCCGAGTACTTCTTCTGCTAATTCCTAAGTTATGTAATAAGAAAATAAATATTTGTCTTGCCTTGCCCTAAAATTTGTTTTTTTTTTCTTACTCGCCATTTCAGCCAGCCAAAGCGTCCCGATGATACCTTACCAAAATATGGCAGCCCTATGTTTAGGTAGCATTATTTACAATTCCATTCTATATTGTTTAGTTTTTGATAAATGATGAATTTTAGGTTACTTACAAACATTTTACTCTAGTATTTTAACATAATAATATACTACTAGGTTGAAATGTTCGGACCCCTACCCGTGCCCTAAACCTAAATACCCACAAGATGCTACTCATTTTTGAGTATCAAATGCGTTCGGTCTCTAACGTTGTTTAGTTAGTACCTAACCTTGCTATTATCGGCGCGTGATTGGCCGCATGCGTGTTGATTACGCGTGCGCTGTATGCAACACACGCACACGCGTCGCGTGATATGGGATGCAAACAGCTGATTTGAATAATTGTTGCGTTCAATTGATACTCTGATTCAATACTGCTCTTCAATTATCACTTGATGCTAAGTATTAGATCCGGTTGCAATATAAGTTGCACGTAATGGATTAGCTAACGCCCTGTTTCAACTAAAGTTAGTGGTACATACGGCGACGGGATCAAATCTATTCACCAACTTTGTTAATTTGACCTCAAACCGTTCTTAAGTTCAATTGAAAGCCGAAAGCTTCTAGCTTCTCAATGTAGGAACCTGAAATATATATAGTATATATACAGACTGTAGACATACATAGTATATAATGGTATAGACATCAGTTGCCGAATAAAGTAAGCATCATCAACATTCTATAATTTCTACAAATTTTGAAATAAAAACAAGCGCGTGTGTTGGTACCTGTGGAGTTGGATTACAACGCTTACATTTAAAATTTCTGTAAAGTAGCATTATTCATGAAAAAACTTGAACACGATTGCCTGTGTACATCATGTATATTTCCGGGCAATGACTCAAAGAAATCACGTTCATGGAAACAATTAATAGCCCGCGGATGAATTTGGGTCAAGTGTGCGCGGCATAAACAAACTAATTGCTCCTGCAATCGTGCCTCGCGCGTCTTTTTCAACTTCAAGCTTTTATAGTTAAACTGTAACGAGGTGTTTTGAGTAGAGTGAAGATTCATTACTTTTCCATAAATATGGCAGATTCTAGGCTACTTCTACAATGTTTGCATCATCGGTTTGCATAAAAGTTTATGAGTGCGTACTATGCTATGCTACGAACGTAGAAGTTCAGAAAGGGCATTGTCGCGCAGAGGCGAGTCTTCTAGAATACTTGGTGAGTTTGAACATATTTATTTAATATCAATTTATGTATTACAATGCAGCAACACTGTGTTATTATGGTTTGATATATTTGCGTGTTGGCACTCTTGTAGAAAAGGAAGACCTTAAGGTTGCCCGACATGCACAACGGTGACATAAGAAATGGCGGGACGGACGGTGTAGGAGTACGGTGAAAAGGTGTGATTGTTTATCGGAGATACGGGCGATGCAATCCTGGTGAGTGTTTAACACTGTATCCTACATTAATAAATGCAATTGGTATGGAAGGATATGTAGACCTACATGGTTACTAGTCGTTACAGGTTATCCAATGATTTATTGTCCGATCCTGCCGTACATTGTACATTTGAGTAGCAACGGTATCGGACGGGGAGCCCGTTCGGGACTTTGAGTGTGTATGCGAAGCACACAGGCAAGCCATTGCATGATCGATTATGAGTTGAGGAACACGTGGCCAGGACTATGGGGATGGTGGAGGTCCTCGCGGGAGCAAAGCTCCCGTGTCCGATTGGTGCTAATAATGTAATAGAATTACGTACTAGACCGTGTTACGAAGTTAACCCTAGCTTACGATGATTTGTTACTCGTTGTACCCATAAGGTTGAATTGTATTGAGCACCAAGACACAACAAACCGTGTCGGAGGCATAGTCGATCATGGAAGGGTTATGGTATATACCAAACTCTTAATGAAGAGCAATGTGAAGCTATATCATAATTTCAATGGTCTAAATATCCATCCATTCTTATTTATGTTTATATACGTGATTTGTATCTAAAACTATATTTCTTTGTTTCATCTATATAACGTTATATCTACCTGAATTCAGGCAATGTTACTAATAACGCGTAGATAGAAGAAAAGGTCGCAACAGGCATTGGGTAAATTTGTTTGAAGAATATTGTCCAGCGGACCTAGAGCAGCGGACAGCGGATTTAGAGGACCTCTAATTACACATAGATATATATAATTTATGGCTTTAAATAAGATTGGAGCGGAGATTTTAAAGATTTAAGTATTCAGTTTTTAGTAGAAAAGTACACCCAAGTATGAATATTTATCTTCATATCTCGGCTCCGATGCACTTAAGAGTATTACATTACATAACAAAATATGTTTATTTTTAATAATTCTATGTTAATTTACCACTTTTATGAATGGCCGCTCACCTTGAAAATGTATGAATTTTACAAATGACAACACTTACCCAAACCCCTTTGAAATGACCTATCCATTCTCTTCTCTTACAAATTCCGGTGAACAATGCTATCCAGAAGTAGTGGTAACAGAGGTTTAGAAAATGATAGCTTCTAAGGTTAGTTTCACTGAAAGTGTTCTTAAAAAAAAGTTATGTTTAGGATGGCGATTAAAAAAATTGCAAAAATTTGCAGGCAAGAACAATTAGGGGCCCTAGACAAGATGCATTTGGCGTTCGTCAACGTTATCAAAAATGTATAGGTAGGATTGACGTTAGCTGTCAGTTGGTCGCGTCGAGCGCCTACAGCAATTCCATACATTTTGTCAGTTATCGGAAATCGTTTACGTTAGCGTTAAGCAACTTTTTCGATATTAGCGTTTCGAAAGATAAATATAAATAACTTTAATTATGTGTTAATTAACAATTACAGATTCATAGTACCCCCTATTTATTTAATGCCCGAAGAATTAAAGGAATTTACACTAACTTTGCACGCAATAAATATTTAGACCTAGACTCGACAATTTAAATATCATTAGCAATATTGTAACCATGATAGTGTGTTTATTTACTTCTTCTTCTACTACTTCCGACTCGAATAGTAGCATCGGCTCGACGATGAAAAGTAACTTTCCTATACGTTTTAACTCAGAGAATTTGGACAATTCAAGGTATATCTACATTCTACACTTTAATGCTGGAGAATAGCTCACCATAACATAAAAAAATATTCAACTCGCAAAAATCTGTAGCTGACGTTAATAATGAAATAATCTTAACGAACACAAGAATTGCGGTAATAGTGAATCTGGGTCGTGTTTCATCTCGCGGCGAATTCATTTGGGGCGGCGTTGTCTCGCCGCCGTCCGCTTCATTACCGGCTACAGCGGTTTAAACTTCTATAGGATAAAATGGCCGACGGTTCACGAAATTTGGATTAAACTGCATTGTTGTAAGATGGGCCGCCATAACTGCCTTCAGTTGAAGGAATCTAGATAATAAACGCGCTCATCTCGTTTCATTTAACGTCAGTTTTTAGGAGATTCTTAAAACATTCATAATAAATTTTTCTACATTTTGTCAAAGTAAGTAAATTTACTGTCTAACGTTTATTGTCCAGGCAGTTAGCCAATCAGCCAAAACACCGACACACAAGCGTGTTATGTTTAAGTTACTCCATTCAAGAATTCTTTGGATCGCCTTTACAAACTTCTTTATCGCTGTCATAAGACTGACAATTTACAAACACAGAAATACCTAAGTACCATTATGATACTCCGCAACGCCAGTATATTTACACAACAGCTGACCCGTTGTGGATTACAATCCACAATTGCAACAGGAAATATCTGGATTCCATTTTAATTCTTGTAAATACAACCAGTTTGGATTGAGATAATTCCACTAATGGACGGAAGAAGAAACCGCCGCCGTCAACTGAAAATAAACTGCTACGATCTAAGAGGTCGAGAACGGAGTTCGCAATAAAACCGAATTAAGCTTAATAGTAAAATGACAGGACCAAGAAAAACATACATACATTTTGGAATGTACACCATGTGCTCACAGTTTACAAAATCGAAGGCATTTTTTTAATGTTCTTATAAGTAAACGTAAGTTTGAAGTCAAATAATTTCTTACTTAGGCACAACTTAAATATTTTCAACTGACGGATGATCTTCATCACCACTTATTCCAAGATTTGTGTTTACCAAAAACTTCCAGCATTTTCAGTACATTATTGTGTCACACCATGAGTTGACTGGTGCCGGTGAACAAAGCGAGTTTCCTACGTGCAACGTTACAAGTAGGGCAACGTGAGACCAGCGCGATACCAGCCATTATAACTAAGTGGTGCAGTACCCAGGCACTGGGTTCTTGTTAAGTAAGTTTTACTTCAAAACAGAGTAAAAGCTATTTCATTGAACATGCAACCAAGAAGTTTGCATCGCTATCATGCTCCATAACAGATAAGAATATCGTAAAGTAAACTATGAACTTAGGATCGCTTTAGGTTCTCCTAAGTAAAGCATTCAAACAAGAACCTAAACCGTTGCCTCGTAAAAGTAAACATTCCAGGAGGTGGCTGCTCCGTTTACGCAACGTGAGCTATAAACTACATGCTCGAACCCTCGAAGTTATAATTTTGCTATTCTAATTTAGAATATCTGTAATTTTCATCTGAATTTATAAGTTACGTGTCGTCATCTCATTACTTGCTTCCTTAGCGTGTTGTATTCTTAACCACAATCTAAAAAAGAAACGCTTTATAAGTTAGTTTGTTTTTCTGAATGCCTGGTCTGTATGGCAATGTATAGCCAAAATATTAGGAGTATTAGGACTAATTCTAATGCAATTGTTTTTTTGGTAGTTAATTTTGTCGATGTGGTCCATCTTAGCCAGGTTTGATGAAAACCGGTAGTACCGTCCAGGAGTTATCACCATGGACTAGATCATCTGGCCTATTACCTATCGCAATTGACTTCAAAGCGGAACAATTGTTTTCATTTTGTATGCAGACTCGCCTTCGGACTGTCAAAATGAAAAAGATTGCGATTGCGAGTGCGTTAGGAAATAGACCTACAGGTCCGGATCACCTTCCGTCATCCAATTGATTTCAAGTTTGGTACCTACATGCGTACAAAATGTACTGTAGGTATCTAACCAACAAGCTATTCTAACGCTAATTAGCGTTTCTATTCGTTTCGTTTTTCGAAACCAATCGCATCACTCTGTTAGATGACGTGATACGAGAAGTCACACAAATGCTTGTACGAATCGCCGTTGAAAAACACTTTCAATCGCTTATGAATTGCAAGGTCTGATGATCTACCTAAAGTGAGTTTGTTCACAAAGTAACCTCGAGGTGAGTGTGAGTCCTATCTGTAAAGAAATATGGGTTAGTTACAAGAAAAATTAAAATTTCTGCGAAATAATCATAGCAGAGTAAATCTTTCATGATGTCTCAAATATAGAAAGATAACTATTAAATAAATATTATCGTAAGACCACTATTGATTTTGGAACACAATTCTAATGTTTGTTTAGGATGTTTGAAAGACTCGGCATTGTGAAGCTGTAGGCTCGCCCGGACACGTGTTAGGGGTCAGGGTGTGCTCGAGATATGAGAAAAGGGATTAGAATAATGTATGTCGGATTTGGCAAAGGACAGGGTTCATTTTTAAGGCTCCTGTCAAAGCTAGGAACCTTTAGAAAGATGACATGTTAATTTAAACCTCCTCTTTGCCGAAAATGTTTTAAACCCAGTAAAGATGTACCTAACACGAGCAAGGTTCTATCAATATTGTGTAAGTTTTGCGCTATACACGGCCGAATAACTCGCTTCGAACCTAACTTTACTGGAACTTTTTTCAGATAAAGTGAGCCGATATTTATATTACTAACTTTGCTTCCCTTTCTACGTTCACTCGCATCATGTTTGAAACAAAGTACAAAAGCTACCTAGTATCAAATCAACTTAAAGGCATTGTAGCAACGGAATGTAAAGGTTATATTTTTATAGAGGGAAATGAGGCCAACAGTAATGTCGTACTACAAATCGTGCAAAAGAACCGCATTTACATTTAATTTCATAACTTTCCATTCGATGCGCTGGTGCTTATTCGAATTTCAAAACGTTTAAAACGCAGGCACTTTAGTACTTCAATTTTATTAGCACCTCAATTTTTATCTTTTGGGTCTTTTGAAATAATGTAACAAACAGTTTGTTTACTTGATTAAGGAATTTAGGATAAAAAATGCAATTTTACCAAAGCCTAAATGGTTTATTATAGGTATTTAACGCGCTTCATTCATTATTTGTAATTGGCGCTCTATCGAATTGTTAAAGTTTCGTGCTGCCTTCTTACTGAACAATAATCAATTATAAATATTTTTTCAAATTTTGCCTAAAAATGTTGCCTATTTGTACCTATACCGACATTCAAAATTCATTGTACGCAGTGTTTAGGACATGGCGAGGCGTTATTCAAAACGAATTAAAAGCGATTGTGTGAGCGAGGGCAATCATTGATAACAATGAGCTTGCCGACCGGTCTGCGGGAGGAACCGTGTCCTCCCTACACGCCAGCGAGGTATGTTGAGCGGTGTTATTCTCTGACTAAATAGAGGTCAAAACGCTGACGGACTTCAATACCCAAACATAAGGTATTGTATCTATAGATGCAATAAAATGGATACCTATAAAAATAAATAGTATAATGAATATGGATATATAAATACTGGTATTTAAGCGAGCCTCGCACCCAGGTTGACCAATGATTCGAAACAAATGAGACGCTGTGTTTTTTCCCGAAGCAAGTCCTTAAGTCTCGAGTCTTAAATTAGCTTGACAGGCATAATAAACTCATACGAAAATATCATAAAAACAAAACGGTTTTAACAGGAATAACTTGGTCAAAACGAAACGTCTATGCAATGTACCTTATGCCTACTAATAAAGATTTTATGTTACATCTTTGTCGGCGTAATGTAAATGTGTAACTATGCCAAATTAGAGCTTTGTAGTAACTAGAGTATCTGAGTTAAAGAGTTGAACCGCAGACAGACGGACATAGCGTAACTATAAGGGTTCCTTGTTGATTACGATCCCAAAAAACCGGGAGAAAAGTATGTCTAATATAATTCAAGAGCTAGTGCATTCAAGAATAACTCCACCCAGTGCATTTATCTCGTTCGCGTGCGAGCGGCGTGTGAAAATTTATTTTTTACAATGCATTTTATTTGCTTGTTGATGCGACACGTTTTCCGCCTGCTATGGTGGTCGCCCTAGTTCTACTTCACTCTCAATGGGATAATATATGCAGCGGGATAACAAATGTTGCTAACTCTGTAGGATAATTTTTGGCTGTAAACGTCGCAGCTGTGGTGGTTTTTAGTTGATATTCCACAAAATATTTGTATTTTACGTCCATTACTCAGAACATAAAACGAAATGGCTTACATAAACCATATACTAACAAAACAATAGCAAATACTACTACGTCAATAAGCAATTTTCTTGTTATATTGGGTAAGGATCCTGGGTAAATTTACATACGGAACAAAAAACAAGTATTGACAAATAGCACGGGGTGTTGTAGGCGTATATACACTTAAACATATACGTTGACCAACATTGACGTGTGCCTGCTTTGATTTACGTAGGCATTATTTTTATCTCAAAAAATCTATAATATTTTGATTTCGCTATTGTTTGGCCTAACCACACTATCTAACTCTTAGTTAGTTTATTTTAGACAATACAGATTCTCTCGTTAGTTATATTTTACTACATTGTACCGGTACATTAATCTGACCTAGATTAATTACAATTTATGCAGTATCGATCGCTAATACTAAGTCAATAATAATATATTCGATTCGAGATCAAGCAGATAACCTCGGAGTTTCGCCGTGACACATATACCGGCTATGGTCAGAAACTAGATCGACTCATCGTCAACGTACTGATTTACGTGCAATCAGTTGCACATGCATTACCGATGACTTGAACAACGTGATCTAATGCATTTCTTTAATTCATTCTAAAATTTGGCCGATTATTACTTAGTAGTCAAGGTCTTTCTACAAACGTTCCGAACGCTTTTCAAGTTTCAGAGCTTTCGACGAATTCTTTTTTTTTTTCAAAATATTATAAGTCCAATAATTTAGTCTTTTAATTTATCAGCAGATACTTAATTCTAAGAGTAAGTACTTATTGTGTATTAGAATACACTAATGAAAATGGTAGAATCTCATAGATGCCTCATCCATTTCAGTAAATCTCTGTCCACTGACTAAATAGATTTTTTACTGTAGTCTTAAAAGAAACAGCTATAAATTTCTTGGCGAGATCCCCGGTGCAACTCCGGACTTTTGTGTAAGGAACAAGGCGGAGTTAATTACTTTGTATCCTTAACGAAGTGCTAACTTGTAATGCGTATGCAGGTCCTTTCGGCTCTCCTGGAATATTAACTCGTTATAACGGCTTCGTTTACTTTGTTACTTAGCGCTGTAGCTATTCATGTTTTAAGATTAAGTACATCATTCAGTACTTTAGAATTTCTACAAGTCTTAATTAAGATGATCTATTTTTAGAAAGTCTGTCAGCTACTGCTGCAAGAATATTTTCATCACGTAGAACAGTCACAACATGGGATTGTTAAGCCAGTTGCCCTGTTTGTATTTTGGCCGTGTAACGCAAACCGGGTTTAGTTCGTAACTCGTATATCCAGTATGTACTACTCGAATAAGTAAGGAAGAGTAACATTCCTGTATTGTGAGTGTACTTAAACATTACAATTAATTGCCAACAGATCGATATTTACTTAATTTTGCGCGAAGATAAACAATAGCGTGGAGACTGGAACGACGTGGAAAATACTAACTGCAACGTTTCTTTTCAGCAAAATCAAATAACGCATATGAATCCTATGCTCTAACCACAATGGAACTCTGACCCACCATAGAACGGTGTCACAGCGACATTATAAAACAATTTGTTTGACACTTCCTACGACTTGAACACACTGTTTCGCACCGTGACACAGTTGTATGGTGGGTTAGAGTTCCATTGAGGTGATAGGTGAACCTCTTTGGAAAATAAATTAAAGTTTTCATAAGCTTGCTTCTTGCTCTAAGCTAGATAACCTCTCAAGACTAGTCAAAACATCAGCGCAAATTAGCAAACATAGCACTTAGCGCTAAATATTTTATCAGCGGAATTAGATCCAACTCGGGAATACGAAGAGCAATGTAGACCTGCCACTCCTCTGTTCAATTAGGCTGGAAGTTACAAGAGTTGAAAATGTTCTCATTGCTCCTGACGGGGGTTGCCATTTATCATACACTCGTCGTCAGGCCGGATGACACTGGCCCTTGGGGCGGTATGGATAATATTGTTTTTTAAAGTTTCTACGGTGACAGAGATATTACATTAACTTTTTCCTGGGACTTCGACGTAGAATTCCCTTGGGATGGGTCCATTTTCCAGGAAAGAGAGTAAGCCAATTGCCATCCTTAGAATTATTTAACTGGTGCCTATTGTGTCTAACTAAACATTGTATAATACTAAGATTATAGTCCTAAAACAGTGTTGCAGGGCTTTTGTTTATTTGTAATTTTTGTTGTTGGTTTAATAAATAAATAAATAATAATTAATAAACCCGTTAAAATATTATCAGTTGGAAACAAAACAACTCGATGCTTAGATATGTTTTAACGTGAAAGAAGGATATAAACAAACACGCTTAAAGATTAGAAATACCTATCCAAGTTCGAATAAGGCT
This sequence comes from Acleris literana, assembly GCA_946894065.1. NCBI lineage: Eukaryota > Metazoa > Arthropoda > Insecta > Lepidoptera > Tortricidae > Acleris > Acleris literana. The sequence goes on along the minus strand of OX335670.1, from coordinate 16,206,321 downwards.
TTAATGTTAATATCAAAGTCGTAAACACTTGTGCTAACAACGTGTATGTTTTTTTATTGGGCCAACTTGACAATGGTTAAAAATATTTTTAGAGAAAATAGTAGTTAATTCAACTGTAAGTGACATTAAAGGTGAATTAAAATACGACTTTATTATCACCTAAATATTTAGTCACATAGTGTTATGGCGTTAAATATAAATAATTATATCCTCTACGGTTACCCTTTTCCGAAAAAGAAAGTCATAAAATCTAAAAATATCACCTCTAAAAATGATAAAGGGCTTGTAAAACAAATTAATATAAAAAGAAAACCATAAAGTATCGTTATTTATAGACTAAGAGACAGCGCGTCCGCGCTTGTTTTTCTTTTTAGTGGCGTCTAAGCCCCGACCAAAATATCCGGTCGTTAGTCGACTCGTTCTCAGGCTAAAATTAACAACTCAAGCCTAATAGAGTAAGTAGTGAAGGGAACTGTAATGTTTTAGGAAAAGGATAAATCAAGTTTAAGTCTTAAAACTAGATTTAAGACTGACAGTTTTATACATTTTGACATAAGCTAAGCTTATGCCTAAATCTAATTTTAAGTTTCTGCTGCAAGTGGCCCTTATACGGAAAAAGCCGAGTTAAAAAAATACCATAACACGTCAAAGGTAATATGGTTAAACGATGTAGAATGCCCTGTGTTTATGTTAAAAGCTCAGGAAAAAAGTAATTCACACATGCGTGACATAGAAAAATAAGGTAAAATATAATTAACAGATAATAAGAGTCACTCACTTGAACCAACGACTCATATTCGATACCGAACGTGTATCTCTTATTTACCTGAAAAAAAAACAATGTTATTATTAGTCAAAATTACACACGACACACACGACACACAAACGCTGAGCAACTACGGAACCCTGTCACACAAAGCCAAGGTTTGATTTTAACGTTCTTTCACCACTTCACGCTTTCGTTATGACAGGAATCCATTGAAGCTCAAAGTGGATCGTACACTTAGTTCTAACAGCCATTTCAATTCAGTAGATCCCGTTTTAGGCTAGATCCAGACAAAGTGCTTAATGTTAACGTAAACGATTTTCGAAAACTGTCATAATGTATGGAATTGACATAAACACTCGACGCCCCGTCCACGTCCGTTAGCTTGCGCCAATCCTATACATTTTCGATAACTACGTTCCCACAATGCATCTTGTCTAGGGGCACTGTTCGGCAATCATCCATCAAAATGGAACAAACAAGCTCAATAATTCATAACAGTGAGAATAATGGAGATTGGATTTATCTATATAAGTGCTATTGTAATAATTATCGGCGTTTCGCGCTAAGCCTGGGAAAGGCAATGGGCCGTAGACAAGATAAGGACAAGATTCTGAGAGGGTGCCAGTGCGTACTTTGGTTTAGTACGGCACTAAGTTTCAAACTTCGATATTGCTCCGTCCCTTTTACTCGTCATTCGTGAGAGAATTCGTTAGTTAAGAGCTAACGTAACCTTGAGCGTTGATTTTTGAGGTAGACCACTATCTGAAACGCACGCAATTCGTATGTTGGAGAATATACCTTCTTGGAGACACCTAATTCAGTGGGTTAATTCAACTTATAAAAGTAAATAATAAAAGTCAGAAATAAAATATCAACAACTACCTACTTAGTACAGTGTTCAATATTAAAGGCTAAGGATTTTTTGCTATTGCAAATACGTATCTATACAGGGTGTCCCAGGAAGTAGTGTCAAGCGGAAGTCCAGAGGTAGTGCACCTCAAGGGGCATCTGAATCACCCCCATGTATGTTCCGCGATTTTTAGTATTTTCGGAGATATGGATCATTTAAATCAGAATTTTGGTAAGTTTTCCTTGTGTCCATGTTATGAAAAACCCTTAAGTTCATGTATTATTATAATATTTTTTCAGTGGTTTCTTACATTGATAGAATAATTATGAACTTAGGATGTTTTTAAAACTACATGCCAGCTTTTTTTTCATGATGACTTTTTGTGTAATCACACAAAGTTTGTTTGTCCATACTAGCTGAAAAACAAACATGGGGTACAATTAGTATGGAGAAAAGTTACTTTCTCCATACTAATGTGCATGCAACATGCAACATGTTTGATTACACAAAAAGTCATCATGAAAAAAAAGCTGGCATGTAGTTTTAAAAACATCCTAAGTTCATAATTATTCTATCAATGTAAGAAACCAATGAAAAACTATTAAAATAATACATGAACTCAAGGGTTTTTCATAACATGGACATAAGGAAAAATTACAAAAAAATCTGATTAAAATGATCGATATCTCTGAAAATACTAAAAATCGCGGAACATACATGGGGGTGATTCAGATGCCCCTTGAGGTGCACTACCTCTGGACTTCCGCTTGACACTACTTCCTGGGACACCCTGTATAACATTTCATTATTTTTTACTCCTGAGTACTTATTTTTATAATACACCCACAGTTATTAGTAAATATAAATAAATTATAACAAAGCGATATACATACCTACAACATAAAACAAAGGACATGTCAACATAAACAAGTCATCAGGACGAGCAGGTTCTATAATCTATGACATTCCTGGGGTGAATAAAAATCCAACAACAACAATAACAACAATAAGTCAACTGGTTGAGACTACAGGAGGTCACAAAAAACATGGATATAAATACATACACCCGAAAAACATTACCTTCCTTTTCGAGTAGTAAAGTTTAAATGCGCTTGAAACATGTTATCGCCAACGTTATAAAGTATTCCAAAAATTTAAGTATTTTAATCAAGACCGTTGCCGTAGAAAATTAAAACGCGCTTGCGGATAAAAAATCTATTTAGGAATGTCTGATTAAAATAACTACTATTCCGTCCAACCGCAATAAAGTGTAGGCTACAGAAGGTCCACACCGTATAAAAAATGGACAGCCTTAACTGTAGGCAACCGATTTACTATGGGAAAAGTAGACTGGTGCACTGTGAGGTTTTGTAAGCTGTGTGGAAAGGACGTTGGTTCGTGGGTTGGATTAGTTTCAGGCGATCTTATTTTTCCGCTTAAATTCGTGCACTGATTCGGCATGGACGGATTTCCACCAGCGACGTGACAGGTGAGCCGTGTTACTATTACATCACAAAATACTTCCGTTCGGAACGCTACAGAGTTAAAATGTTTTAATTTTGGTAATAGGAAACGGCTTTGAAGCCGGATACAAAAGAGAACTGAACATTTCAATGTTATACATGCTAGTGAGTGGATGCATGTTTTTTTGTGTTTATTTAACGTAAAAAAGGAATATTCAAATTAATAACGTTTCCTATTTACACCATGGAATTTGTTTAAACTCGGGGGTTACCAGGGGTTACGAGTATCACAAAACCGGCCATCGTGGAGATCCATGGGGAAGGCCTATGTCCAGCAGTGGACGTCTTTCGGCTGATATGATGATGATGATGATAACTATGGGGGGTTGCTATACATTTTATTTTTTAACATGGCTAAGCAATTCAGTTTACTGTAAGAGAAAGAGACAGAGCGGTGTAACTGCTATAGCTCTGTCCCTTACACTCATCCTAAACTAAATTGCTTAGCCATGTCATGGTAACCCCCCTGTAGCCAACTGGGATGTTTATGAAATAAAGGACTGGGAGATAAAGGCTTGTGTTTTATTATGGCATACATGTTTTTCCATTTCGGAAAGATAAAGGCAAATATTAGCAAGAGAATTCCAAAATCTTATTTACTTATTCATGAATGTGCGTATTAAGTGATCAAATGTGACAAGAAAATCCTCGACTTGCTCGGAAATGTAACAGACAGGTTGTTATTTTAATAAATTATCTTCTGAAATTAATGAGAATACTCAGAAAACCTTCGCATAAAAGGATCCAATATATTAACTACCTGCGCCATTTCGTGAACACAGTTTGAATTTTTGAAACGATGATATAAAATGAGTCATAGGTTCTCAAAATTATTTGCTTTTGCCAAAATCAGATGAGAGTTTAGAGTTAATAGTTTAATTTTGTCAATAATGAGTTAATATGACATATTGAGAAGATTATTTTTTCATCACTTTTATAAGTACCCAATCTACTAACCAATTTTTTGAATAGGTATAATTAAAACTTATCACATGAAAATTATTGACTGTAAAAGCTTCTGATATTTTTAACTTGTTCAACGTTCGACTTAAAGACTCTCCACAATAAACGTTGTTATGATTTTCGTGTATTTTGTCTTTTTAAATCTTAGGATACTTATTTTTAAGTAGTTCCGCGCCGAAATGTCGTTCGCCCGTTTTCAGTTGGTGTTCAAGATGGAGTGCATCAATTTAAACCACATGCGCTAGGCGTCACTCGCGGCCGAGACTCCCGCCAGCGCTACTCAACGTTTTAATTACATTTTATAAAGTAATTAATGCTCTTTTATAAAAATTATATTACTCCAAAAATCACTAATATCATACCAAGCAATATTAGCGTTCTATTTCAAAATTGGCATTCTGAATACTTATTTTTCAATTGATCAAACAATTATTTAATGAACTCCAATATCTACGCGTCTGCAGCACAAAAATGTTTATTAAAATCCCATCGCACATGAATGAAGTATAAAAATTCCAGAGATTTTAATAAAAAGTCTTATCAGCCAGTTATTTTATTTAAAGGGAACGATGTGATATTTCACTCCGTCTAATGAATATCCCTCGACCCAATTACGTCACAATAAAGAATGCTGTCGTTCATTATGCATAAAAATCTTGTTTTTTTTGAGACAATAGGTACATTAGAAAAATGTGAAACAATCTTTATTTTGGTGAAAGATTAGAAAATTAAAGTCAAATTGTTTAAGATACTTACGATTAATTTAAACACACGGTCGTAAATGTGATTTACAAATATACATTTACGACAAATTTTAGTACAAAGAATTAATGCTAAATTCAAATATTAAACCAAAATAGTGACCCAGGCTTGCTTGAGTTTGAATCCTAGATTTGCAAGTAACTTCATTAGCTAGTCGCTAATCCTCGAGCTGTCATGCCTAATTATCATTCAATTATGCTCATAGATCTCGTCATAGGTTGTACAAGATCAACTTTACTCTGTGGAACGTCATAGTCTGAATTATTTCATTAGGTACACAATCATTGCGTTCAGAATTTAATTTACGCCTATACTCAAGAATTTTGTTGTTTAAAGCAGAATAACGTCAGATTTCCCAATCTTGAGTTATAATGGAATTTTGAACGTGTCTTCGTGACTCCTTATTGTATTTCCAATCTACAATATTACCTATGATTATTTTTTGTATATCGTCAGTACTTTACGAAAATAATATAATTTTTTGATAAACATTTCCTTACGTTTCTCTTTATACGGCTTTGTTCTTTACGCCATTTATAAACAAGATTTTGAAATGGTGATAATGTTTATTAACTCAATTAATGCTACTTAAATGCAAACCTTGCTCTTTTTACTTTCTTCACGATAGTATTTGTTACTCTGTTTAGGGCGTATTTATTGGTTTCGGTTTTACAAACACTGAAAACATTTAGCGTGGGTGTAACTCTCATATCTGTCAACAGCATCACTAAACAAACACTTATTGACGTACTGCATAGTAAATCTACTTTGTTAAAATACAAACGGTCAATTTTGTGTAAATAACCTCAATATAGCAAGTCTAGCTACCGTAAGCCCGAGAAATTCTAGCATAAACAATCTATACTTGGAACGTAAACACGAGAAAATTGCTTCAGTTGACTTCAAAGGAGCTCGATAAAACTCACTCATTTGGACGTTTTAAGCGACATCTGCTTCTAATAACACGCTTTAAAAGAAACGAATCTACATAGGCATAACCATATGTCATCATAATTTGAGCAGAAAGACATAGTATTAAACAGTTATACCAGTTAATGTTTCATGGGTTATCAGGTAGATTTTCCAATAGTACTATGCGAAAACAAGCATGTAATTCCTGGATAATGATATGTAGGGCACGAGGAGATGCGGCCTACCGCGGGCAGGTAAGATTTAACGAGCCACTCAAAGCGCTCGTATCCGCCCAACTGCCGATAAAAGATTTAACAGATTCCCCACCAAAGACATCAAAAACGAACGAACCGATCATCAATTTAGCTAGAGGCTTCTTTCGCTTCAACGACTTGCCTACATCGATAAAGCTCTTAAAACTCCGAATCACTCATTAAATATTGGCAGAAAATATCGCGAATTGCTACTGACGTTCAGTTTACGTCCCGGCAGGTAAAATATTACTTTCTCCAATCGACCTTCAGCGCGAATCCAATTTGAATCGACGCAATGCCGTAAACAAAAATTATCGAGACTCAAATTGAAATTCCAAAAAGCACTTAAGAAAAATAAGTTTAAACAGCGCTCTCCAGGTACATAAATCTAAAAGCAGTCTCTAATTGAATATTCTCTTTGCGTAATGCCATCTTATTTCACCCTTTAAAAGAAATACCTACAGGCTGAAAGCGAAACATGTAAATTTTATCGAGTCTGGGCGCGCCTCGGCCGCTTCGGGACCGACTCAGATTTTTTTTCCAGTCAAGGTAAAAGAGGAAACTTGGCTCGTATTTTTCGCTAAAAGTTGCCCTATTGCATTCTGCGAGAAATACTTTTGTGACTTACGATGCGACTTACGGGGATAAAAACGAGATACGCCGCCGAGCTTAGGCGTCAGTATACTTAAGACGTTTCGGTCAGTGTCACGAGGCAGTTAGTAGAGCGTGCGCTATAATCGCAATTCGCCGTAATCACTCCACTGCGCATTACGTAACACACACGCAACAGACCGAAGCTAACATTAGCGACCTTCATACACCGCCTGCGATAAAAATAAACAATTCCTTCTATTTAGGATGCGGATCTTAGAGTTGCCAACAAAGTAAACGCCATAAAATAATTGTGTGCGCGTCGACCAACAACTTATTCAAAATAAAGTGTAGCCTAGAAAAAACCCTGTCTCCTGCTTCCCTTGTTGCTTTGCTTGTTTTGCTTTTTTTTCCTGCTTTGAAAATAATATGATTCGCATGACGCGCCCTTATCACGTTTTATGAATTCCATAATTGAGTGCAAACTTTAACCAGTGGCCTCATTTTCCATCCGCTTAACTATGTTGTTTTCTAATCGTTTTCATATTGTTTTGCTTTGTTCCTTTCTTGCCTTGTCATTATTGTCAAAGCAAGATAGAGATGAAACATAGCAATGGAAAAACAGGCCGTTTACCTGCGTGAAGTACAGGCACTGTACGGAACGAATAAGAACGAACTACGAACCCTACCACATAAAAACACTCATACATATTATTAATTTATCTAATTATTATTTATAGTTTATTCAGATTTTTATTAAAAGTCATAAATTCATAATGCCGTATCTCTCGCAAAGAGGACAGAAGCAGGCAGTTGTGTGCGAATAAAGAACGCGAACGCTTTAAGTAATATAGCATTACCATTTTCTAAAGCACTCTATTGAAGTTTTTTATTATTTTGAGCTCTGCGCTTTGAGTCCTAAAGTTTGAATTGCATTCTTACAACTCTCAGGACGGAGTCACTCCGTGGGTAGTGATGTGATGCTGGCGGTTTGCCTTTCACTCCGCAGTTATATTATTGTTACACCTTAAAGTAACGTCTAGTTCATAATCTTGGACAAAATCTATTAGCCTCTTAATTAGCCAATTAATAAATAATCCTATTTGTCCTCATCATCAATAATCATTGCACGACACAATTCCCGGCCAATCTACAGCTATTGATGAATATAAGGGTACGTAAACGTTACGTATCATAATATATAAAGTTAAAAATATATAATGGGCATAATAGACAGTCTTAATAGTCTTTTTTTTTCTCAGGATGTTTATAAAACAAACCTAACTTAACCTAATATAATAGGTTCTATACAATAACCTTTTGAAAAAATCTTAAAATTTGACAGTTCAGAAAAACATAAAACTATGATATACATATATTACTACCATTACGTATTATAACATTTAAGAACCATTATATATTTTAACATTATGTACTATCATATGATCCCTGAATAAAACCATACGAACCAAAAGCGACATTAAATACATTTGCATCCAATGATTTATTACCTGCACTGCAAATTTGCATTATAGTAATAAGCGTACCGTTAACACACAACAATATGCAAAGTTCCCGACCACTAATAGCTAACTGTTAACAAGCGCACATTATTTAATCTGACGAACTGCAAGCGTGCCAACAATGAACGGGACGCATGCCTTCCGACAATGAACAGCTACCGCTGGAATATTGCGCTAAACACACCAAACGAGTATGCCATGTTTATCTGATACCATGGAATCAAACAACGGCAACATACTGTTTTAAACATAATAACATATGTCTAAATGCCGGAAGTATGACATTTGATAGCAGTTCGCGCATATCAAAGCCCACGGATACATTAGCTACGGTAATGTTAGGTCGATTTCTAAAGAGCACGAGAATATTTTTTGTAAAACAAACTGAGTGAGTAGGTCAAGCGGGTAGTTAAGAAAAAAGTGAATAGTCTCTCCAAGTTTGCGAAGCGCTGGTGATGCAGTCTTTACTAGAGATTTGTGTATAGATATACGGCTTACGATATTACAATGTCGTATTTGTGGAAGTATCGAAGGGGAAAATTACTAGTTGGGCGATGGATGCACTGAAGGCTTAGATTTCAATCAGTAAATCGCCATCACAGTAATTTGATGCAGTGGCAACAATGAATACCGCTTCCGATGTTGTTTAAACAGCTGTCGATTTTGAAACTCTGCATCCGTGTTTATGAGTTGCTGCGCTGACGCTCACAACCTATTGTCTGGTTCACGTGTAAATAAGTTAAACTAAATAAAAATTTCTACGTACAATGTTACGAAGAACAGTTTTTTTTTCATATCCAACTTTAGCAGCTGGTCATGTTCATTTTTAAAGAATGCTGAGATTTTATGTAATTGTTTTTATCGTTCTTAAAGTTATCTTTCTCCTGATCTTCCTAAAAGCTACAAAAATGTTGGAGACATAGAACGTGTAAGTGTGTAAGCTTTAGCGGGACGACGCCTCGGGAATCGGCGGGAGCAATTGGATCCCTCGGGATTAAGACGCCTCACACAACGCGGCCTCAGCGGTTCATGTAGGCGAGTATTTAAAAAAAGCACTCTTTTCGTCTGAAATAAAAAATTTGGAAACTGAGCACACTTTAGTGAGTATCTAAGGCTGAGTTTGTATAAGAAAGTTTCATGTTAGTCTAAGAGCGGTTCCGCACTACGTCCGATCCGAACCCGTGAAAATACGGACGGATGGCTTCCGTCATCCAATTTCTCTATAGATCCGTATTTTAATTCGTATTATAATTCGATAAAAAAATATACGAATACTTTAGGTAAATTACTCTCACCTAAAATGTTACTTTTTTTTTCAAAGCAATTTGTAGGGCTAGTCAAAATTCATTTACTAAATTCAGCGACTGTATAAATAGACATGGGGGAACCTACGACTGCTTAACGGCAGTCGTAACGCTTACAGAATGCAACTTGTCTATGCCCCTATTTAGCTAGTAGTAAGTAGTAGACGTTTCTTCTTGATGCAATTCATCCAATCAACAAACAAATAATACTACGTTATCTCTAAGTGAATTCACGTCAGTAGATCCACGGAGAGTTCGCGGCGGGCATCGCTCAGGTACGGCGAGTAATTGGGCCGCCGCGGGCACGCCGCTCGAATCCCAACGCCGGACGGGATTGCTCTAATGACACACATGTGGAGGCTTTTTGTGCGTCCCCAGCTTCAAACTGATTAGGCGCAGTGAGGGAATGGAAAGGGCACGCGATTTAACGACTCTCATTGATATGGAGGAAGGACCGCGACACAAGGAGAAAGGTTATAAATATATCTTTGGTAATAACAATAAAAGTAGGCAGGATTAGGAGACATGCTGAGCATAATGGTCTAAGATCCGAATAGGAGACGACCTTCACCGGGCTGTTTATTCGATAATAAGTATTTTATATCAAATTTAATATGCTAAGTAATATATGGCGAATAGTATGACTGAAATATTTCAGTCCAGTCGTTATATGATTAAAAAAACAACTGAAAATGAACTTTTTTTTTAATTGCTATTTCTTGTTAAATAGACCAATTACATACTAATTAAATATGCAAACGTTAGGTTTAGTGTAAATTATTAGTACGGACTTACCTACCTACCCAAATAGTTATCGCGGGAAAACATTGTCAACCTAACGTTTGCATACTCTATAGGCTTCATGCTTTCGATTAGTATGTATTTAATTGGTCTATTTAACAAGCAACACCAATTTAAAAAACCGGACAAGAGCATGTCTGACCATGCTCACTGTAGGGTTCCGAAGCCGTTACTACACAAAAACTATCTAAAAAAACAACAAGTATGAACTAATTCTCTATTTAAGGTTATTTGGTGCTGTCTTACATGATTTTAGTAGGTATAAACACTTTAGTCGCCTGTATCTCAGAGGGCCCTGCCAAGATGCATTGCGCTAACTAGCGTTTCTATTCGTTTTGTTTTTAAACCAATCGCGTCACCGGTAGATCACGTGACTTTTCGTATCACGTCATCTACCAGTGACGCGATTGGTTTAAAATCGAATTGAATGGTAACGTTAGTTAGCGCAATGCGTCTTGGCAGGGCCCTCAGGAACCAATCAAATCTACTTAGTCGTGATAGTTTTCCTTAAAATTCGTTATATGTGCTTTCATATAAGATATTTTACAGATTTTTAGTATTTGTAGTTTTGGCTGTAGTGGGGGGGACACTTGACTCTAACAAAAATTAGCTTAAAGCTTAATATTTCATAAACGGATCCCTTAATCGAAAAATTGTTTGCACAAACCCGCAATATTTTTAAAAGACCTATCCAACGACACCCCACACTATGGACTAGACGAGAAAAAAAATATATCGCCACGTTATGTGTAGGGGAGGACCACCTAACATTTTTTTTTAAGATTTTTTTTTTCCCTTTGTTGCCGTGACTAATACGTATATAACATGCCAAATTACAGCTTTCTAATACTAAGAGTCTCTGAGCTGGGCTGCGGACGGACAGACGGACGGAGTGTCATGGCGAAACTATAAGGGTTCCTAGTTTGACGACGGAACCCTAAAAAAAAAACCATGTTAAGTTTTTTTTTTATCATATCAGGACTGGACTGAAATTTTTCAGTCAACCTATTCGCCATACCTACATTACTTAGCATATTAAATTTGATATATAATACTTTTTATCGAATAAACACCACGGTGAAGGTCGTCTCCTATTCGGATCCCCTACTCTGAGTATTTTTTGATAAATGCTAAACTTTAGGAATAACTTTTACTAAAGCTAACACGCTTGTCAATTTCGGACTGTCAATCCATTTCTAATTTAAGCAGGGAAAACGCGGAGAGTAAGTAAATATCGTTGATGAAGACAATATCCTCCGGCTCCAAGCCAGAGCATGGTTGACCTCTATCTACAAAATTTGCACGTTACCCTACACATCCCATTACCTTAATTTTATTCTAAATACAGCATTGCTATAATTGTATTTAAAGGTGATTCAACATCGAGTTCTTTAAATATTGGTAAGTAATGAATGCGTTAACTTAACACAAAATGTTTTATTTATTTGTGAGACCAAAAAAAATTTCAATTTGGAACGCGTTTAGTTTTTTAGACCAACAGATGGCCAAGTATTTTGAATTTTGACGCATTAAAATAAATAAAACGCATCTTATCGACTTTATGACCTTACGAGGTGCAAACGGAATTTAACCATAGGGTGGCTCGTACTTATCCAATTTATTTGGAATAGTCTGATTCTATAATTGTTTGTCTAGAGTGAATTTTCTAAAATTATGTGCGATATTTATATGTATTAGTCTTTTAAATGTCTGCTAGGATGTTGGTGAATTCCGTACACTTTTGCGTTTCCATTTGTAAAATTTAGATTTTTCAAACGTAGCAGGCTCTATGATCCCGTTCCTTTAAAGGCGTTATTTATTCCAATTTATTATTTATCTGGCTGATGAGCGCTGGGAAGTGGAGTGAACCGTCTCTGTACGTGACTGGGCTCCTTCATTTTGTCGGAGCTGTGCTCTCCTATATAGTAATCGAGACAGATGCAGGTTTTCTTTAGCCTTTTGGGCCTCATGGAATTGTCATCTGGTGCTTTTTAGTAAAAATCATGGCAAGTATACAATGATAATTGTAATATATCGTTGTAACTTAATGAAATCGGTTTTAAAATAAAATAAATATTTTTATTACTTATATATTATTAATCTTGTTAAGCAGTAGGCAAACAATTTTACAACGTACTTTCCTCACGTCTTGTGTACTCAACGTTCTTGTGTACTTGATTAATTTTAATATTTAAACCACCTAGATATATACCTATTTCGCGTATCTGTTCTTAAGTACTTTTACATTGTAAGATTGAGTTCTTCAAGTCATATTATAAATGTGAATGATTGCAGACTCGCTCATCAATCACGTCTTAACGTAACGGATAGATGGATTCAGACATATCTGGTAAGTGATCACTGAGGTGAGGCTTTTATGGATTATTTTTTTACAAGGAAATGAGAATAACCGCGGGGCATCTGCGAGGCTGTAAGGTATAACATGAAATAGCAGATAAATATACTGATGTTATACCCCCAAATAATGGAATACCAACTTAAAGAATGATTGGCTGTTGAGATGAGCAGTAGTCTTATGGTGGGAAAGCTGCTAGATTATTGATGTGAGTGCCACCCGTGCAGCGTAGTGAATAAAAGTTTTTTTTTTTATCTTCATGCTTAGGTACACACGAATTCTACTCAGTCGTATGTTAAATTGGGTAGTAGACGATAATAGCATCTAAAGTAATAACTTTAACAAAAAGCAAGCTTTCAAAACCCGACTGTTGCTAACCAACTTTAAATCGTTATAAATCCTAAATGATCATTCAAAATGAAAAATGATGAAAGAAACCTGAAGATGATTTTTAAATGCCTATTCAATGATACCCCACTTGTCATACTTGGTCGACTTTTTTTTATTTGCACAATATGGCGTCTGGTCGCCGCCATATTGAATTTTGATAACTGTCATATCTTCAGTGACACTCACCAGATTAAGACAAATCGATTGACATAATAATCATCAAAATCGGACAACGGGTTTAGTTTTTATAGTGCCACAAAGGAACAAACATACATATACATATAGGCTGTGAAACACATTACCCTCCTCCTTCGGCAGTCGGGCAAAAACGAAACATGCTACCAGAAAAGTAATCGAGTTTTCGTGTTTAATAACCAACCGATTTCTAGCAAAGTTGCATTGAATATCTTTATAATTCTACCATTTCCAAAGTGTTCCCCAACTCGGCAGGAAATGGCGGAGTGAAATGTTATTCCCGAGAAATGACTTGTTGAACTAAATCAAGAAATTCGAGAAACTGAAATCGGGGCGAGAACACTCGGAGCAGAAAACAGAGGGTTGCTGCCGAACGTTGTTTATAACGTCGTTAGTGCAGTTCCTCCGCTTTCAATTGTTTCGATTTCAACTCTTAACTTTATTACGACGATTGCTAAATAAACAAATGAACACATTCAGTGCTAAGCTTCCTGATTGTGATTAAAAAATACACCCGTGAATGAGTTGTTGGCACTTATACATTAGTTAGTATTTCGGTAAAACAGCAGTAGGTACAGCGGTGACTTACCATATTGTATGATTCAATTTAATTTGAGTTGCGATTCATCGATGCATTAATTGTAGTATTATACAATAGATGGGACAAAAACCCAACCAAATTCGGTAGGTACTTAATATTGCACGCCATCAGGGTGGCTACGGAAAGAGAATAGGCAGACTTATGCAGAGAAGGCAGGATGATTCCTAAGCCATTCGCATTTCTGGAAAAAAACTGTCAGTTTTAAGGGACAGAAATGCTTATGCCCAATAGTGACATAATAATGAGCTAAAAAATAAGTTAACTTATCTACAATTATAAAACAAAACTAAGTTTCCAAAGTTCCTATTTAAATAAAGGTTAAAAGGTGCTCTTTGCAGATTATCATCTGCATTTCACCACTTCCACCTAATGGACATCGGATAAACGATCGCCCACTCAATTTTTCTAAAAGCGCGCAAGAGCAAAACTTGATGAAGGCCTTTGTAGTTAAACGAAGTGAATGCGTCACAGTTTGCAGAGAAAATCGACCGACGGCAGCACTTTGTGACTAGTCTTTGATATTGTACACTACAGTATGCTATAGGATATTTAGGAAACTTTAAAACGATAAAACTACAAAATATTACTAAATCAGTTACAGCTACGAAGGGATGTTTTTATTTATGCTATCTCGCATTAATTCTTTGTTTACTGCCCATTATTCAAACCGTGAAAACTTATGTAGCACAACAGAACATCCGAAAATACAGGTTATGTATAGAAAATCACAGTGAAGAACAAAAAATATCGAAACTGGATTCAGAACAAGCAATTTGGCGAATTTTTTTAACGAGTAGCAATTTGTCGGAATTTGTGGGAACCGAGTCCAGTCCTGATTTGTATACCGACGATGAACTGCTCTCACTTTTTGTGAATGTTAGCCTCGGTTTGACACGGAATCGAAATTATGCTTTCCCACGGTTTTGGATACGCCCCAGGTCTGTCATATAATTTTGCCGCTTTTTACAGCGGTGCAAATATTATTGAAAATTAACGAACCGTAAAAGATTTATACCGTCGGGATAAAGCTGAATGGAATCGTAAATAACGGTTATATAACTAACCATGTTTATTTTTTTTATAATTTTCCTGACGTCTACCACATTTGTACTATAGTGAATGTAAGTGTTTGGCACACAAGCCACGAGGGAAATGTCCAGTATGGCCCACTCTACATCACTTTGCGCCACTCGCACTTTGTGCAAAACTCGGTTGGTGACTGCAAACAAGCATCAAGAAAAGTAAATTGTTTTATTAATTAAAACGCAAAGTGTAAATAAAAACATTTCAGGAAAACGGCAACATTGGTTCGATAACAGTAATATCTACACCAACTACTTAAGTCCAATTAGGGGTAAATGATAAAAAACTACTTGAGTATTCGGATCATCGACAGGCAGTTACTTTGTTCAATGACTGAGAAGCGGTATCTAGTTCATTGACAGTGCAACGTGATGCGGGCACGCCAAACGGTTAGAGTACTCGGAAACTAAATTCGAAACTTTGTGAGCTTTTACCCCTTCCACTCCTGAGCCGTACATCAATTGTTAGAAATTGACAGGGTTAAAATAACTTAGATTTTAGGAGTACAACAAACCTAGTTTGACGTCATCCACTAACAAGTTCACGGATCAGTAAACAAAGTATACCGCAACTAGGCTATGAAATAATAGCGGTGTCATCATCGGAAACCGCTGGTTTAACACTAAATTGCATCCGTGTATAATCGAGATTATGAGAGATATTCTTAAAGCGCTTTACGAGAATCCCAAGGCCTGAGGCTAGAAACCTTTATTCGAACACTCACGATCGAGTTCGAGCAGTGGAATGCACAGACCGAGTAATTCCGACAAATCTTATTGAAATAAAACTCTTGTCAATATTTTAATAAGGCCTGCACTGATGGGCCTAACGCACAGGGAGAATAAAATACATACATACATAAATAAACTCACGCCTTCATTCCCAGAGTGGGTTAGGCAGAGAATTACCAAGCACTCTTAAATAAGTTGTTGATAATTCTGTAACCACGTTTTGGTTATCAGTGACAGGTTGCAAGCCCATCGCCTAAGAGTACTAGAAGCCTAAAATAAAATAATAAAATAGACGTTCCCGATTCCAACCACGTCATTGCGAATGGTTTAATCGACTGATTGATTGATAGCATCTCAACATGATAAATCACCATTCCTTTGAAGATAGCTGTTTACTGCTGAGAGGGAACGAAATTTCTCACGTAATGACCGGATCATTTGTTGTTATTTTAAGGCCATCTACTTCTTTGATTATAGCTGTTTGTGTCTAAGTATTAATTAAGGAAAACCGAGTGACAACAAAATGGTTAAATACAGGGCATTCCAGCTCATGCAGGGTATTTAAATGATACGCACCCCTGTGATTAATTACACCGCAGCCAATAAACATCAGCAACTCAAGAAAGGTTTCCCGTTGCCAACCAATTGTTTGCTTTTGGGGAAGTAAAATCTTTTTTGAAGACCTTCAACTGTTCAAAAAAACCGTAGAGGGGAGTTAGTCATGGATTCCTTAAACACTTACAAATGACGGATAATAGTAGTTTACGTGACGGTTGCTTAATGCCAATTACGCAGAGTCGCGTACAATACTTTAACTACACACATATTATAAGTACCCTAGGATGGGTTCAGAAGCCGAAAGGCAAATGACCAGCATTACCTGTGGTACTAGGTGACAGCGATGACAGCTGTAACGTAATGTCATTACGTTATCGAATATTGTAAGGTAATGTGACCCAAATTTGGAACATCTTCCAAAATTAACAGCTGTCATCGCTGTCACCTACTGACACAGGTATTGCTGGTCATTGTCTACGGGTTTTGAACGCATAATAGAGGACTTATGATATGTATGTAGATGAAAATATTTTTTCATCAGAATATATCTCTTATGTCGAAATCATAAATTGTAGCAATTTTTAAGTATTTTTCTTTTTTTCATTTTAACCTATTCACATTTTTGAGACTTTTGTTTAGTCTAAGGCTTCATTATTAGAAATTATAATATTATCAATTATTTTGCATTAACCTTTTATTAGAGGTATCATATAAAAGCTCTCAAGTTATTAATGTAAAATAGGTAAATGTTTTTTTACCATGGACAGAAGCTACTCTTAATTGTACACCTCTCGTACCAACAACGAAGTTCGCGTTTTTAGCTGTCTCTGTCTTTCTCTAGATTAAGTCAAGATCAAGAGTGAGCGAGCTTCAGAAGTTTTGAATTTAGTGTTTGAAGTGGTACGCTTGGAGTTAAAGGAGCCACCTGGTTGCGCACAATTAGACATCTAAGTCCCATTCAGAATTGCAACGGAGTCGACATCTGGCGGCGAGCAACGACCTCGGAGATTACTTCAAAAATCGAAATTCTAAATTACTATAGCTTTCTCCCTCTCTCGAGTTGGCCTGTAATGAATAAGAGAGGGATAGAAGTTTCGAATTCAACGGTTCTGAGTAACCTGCCAGTACCGGTTTGGTTGGCTCAGTGCAGTCTGCGCTCGCGCATGCCGTGTGCATCCCGTCTCAGCGATGCCACGCTCTGATTGCATTGTTTACATCGACATACAGTATAAGTTTGTACATTCAAATATTCTAATTCTGAAGCTACTTTTATGGGAATATCTACTATCGTCAAAAAATCTTGAATGACAGGATTTAATTCAAATAATGTTATGTCACATTCTCAGTAATATAGTTTTTATTATTATTCATTAACCCCCTTACTAATAAACGTTGAGTAACGGTGGTATAGCTATACAATGTTTTGTCCTTATCTGTCAAATTCAAATGTCACAATGACAGATAAGGACAAAACATTGTATAGCTATACCACCGTTACTCAACGTTTATTAGTAAGGGGGTAAGTATTTACTTCTACTAACAAAAACGTGGGCCACTTGAAATAAAAACAGCACAATAAATTTTTTGCACAGCAACAGCCGTTGTGGCTATTAAAAACCTACAGAGAGCCCAACGGGACCTTTCAAAGGAAAAGTAAACTAAATATTTACAATCCAGATAACGATCACTTCAGTTTTGCTTATTCACGGAAACAGTAAAATTTGCCCATTTATGGCGCCAACAGTTCTATTTCCAAACAAAGGATAAAATTAAAGTTGTGTCGTAATAGCTTTCGGGTTGATATCGAGACAATGACCATTTTGGATTTAGAACGGGCGCCAGCGCATGCGAAAATTCAACTTCAAATAAAAAGTCACCTAATAGAGACTGGCGGTTACGCTGTTTTTGTCATTGCTACTATACGAATAACATGGCAATACTAATCAGAACAGCGTAAACGTCAGTTTTGATGAAAACTGCTTTGATTTACACTGCCACAAATGATCTGCAGGTAGCGACGCGTGATCGTTCCGTAGGCTTGCCCGCAGCTATTTACAGCTGTTACGGAACAGTCTGAGAAAACTATTTACATAACATTACAGAGGCATTTCTTGTTATGTCACTTGCCTTTTATTACGGGAAACGTCGGGCTGATACGAGATGGATCTCGCGCCTGAACGTTTCCCCGGTTCCGCAATTATACGGGTTTAGTACAAGCTACTTTCAATTTATGTTGTATACGTATTTCTCATAACATAATCCTTCTATTTTTAACCAACTTCGAAAAAGGAGCAGGTCCTCAATTGTTCGGTACCTTTCTTTTTGAAGATGAAGTGACATACGAACATCCCTGTTACAGTATCACTAAGTCTGTGATGTATACAGCACTTAAATCAAGGACACTTGAGTTCAGACAGCTGGTGTATTAGTTGACAGAGCGTTTCCTCCCGCTACCTTATCCAGTGCCGGGCTCTCCGATTTCTATATAAAATGGACCCAAGATCGTAGCACTAAATGAGTGAAGGTAAAATATGTTTGTGTTTGTTTTTTCAAGGCATAACAATCGCTAACTTACACGATATGTCACCACATGAGACAATTTATCTTTTTTATGGCCATGGCCATGTACATTTGCCTTCTCTATGGCAAATGTACATTTGCATTCTCAAGACTAGATAGGTATGTACAATCTTAAAACTGCTATCCTAAGACTGCAAATGTGTAGCCGACCCTGAGGACTGAGATGGAATACCTACCTCTATGTCACCGGTTGTCTTGTCCCCACACCAAAACACAACAATGCGAATACTGCTTCTTGGCGGTAGGTTAAAGGGTAAGATGGTGGTAACCAATGATATAATATAAAAAGAGGTAGATATGTTACCTATACGGTATTCCGCGTGTAAAAATGGCCCGGCTTACGCACACATAATCAGTAAATATTGCAATTACACACTAATTCATAAATGACAAGTGAAACAGAGACGAGTGTATGTTGCTCTGCAGACTAAGAAGTTCACTGTTCCGTTGACTTCGCAAGACTAAGTAAAGGTGTACCAATTGGCTTGGTTTTAGGGTGCCACTATCGGAGTGCGTATAACATATCTACCTCTTTTTACTATATTATATCATTGGTGGTAGCGATCCAGGCCCAGACGGACCCCGCTCAAGGTTTTAGCATAACAAAAACGTGTCCTTAACATGTTCAAATTGCACAACCAATTTAAATTGGCTAATCATTGCATGCTCGAACTTGACCTTGGTTGTAATACGAAAATAACGATCTCTTCAAAATAAATCCGAGGATTGCTTATGATAATGATTCATGTTATTGTGAGTTGGTGATATTCAGAAAAAACCCACCATATCAAGTTCAGAACAAAAGCCAATA
Organism: Acleris literana; assembly: GCA_946894065.1. Taxonomy (NCBI): domain Eukaryota; kingdom Metazoa; phylum Arthropoda; class Insecta; order Lepidoptera; family Tortricidae; genus Acleris; species Acleris literana. The sequence continues at coordinate 16,186,764 of OX335670.1, read as the reverse complement.
ATAAATGCGGTAAAGCGAAAGGAAGGACATAAAACTTTTTTTCACGTTTCCCACGACGCACGGAGCACGCGTAGGCGCACTTAAGTATTATGTTGTCTCTTTTTAACTGCATACTTTTAAGGAGGATACACCGTTCTGTTGCACACGTGGCTGTGTGAAAGAAAGGCGTCCTGGCGAAGCAGGTTTTACGAAGCGAACGGGATCAAGGTTTGAGCCAGAGAACAGACCTGTTACCATTATTGTACCTAATGAACCCGATAGCAAAACAACCAAGATCAACCCGCAGTCCTTCAGAAATGTAATGTACAAGCAGTCTTATGATTGCACCCACTAAAAAGACAATAAATGTACCTAATGCGTTGAAATCTTTACCGCGCCTACTATTTAGCCTTGAGCGTGCAATAAACAAAATTACAGTCTGTACGTTAAACTATGTGAACGGCCCTATAGAAACTCAAGTAGCGTTGTTTGTTTGAGCTGTTCCAAAGACGGTCACTGAATCACTTGTGTATTGTGCACGGACGATTTGACTTTGAATGTCAGGTAGAGACTCATTGTACTTATTGTATAAACGTCGCCCAAGCAGGGGATGATTCAAAAGATACGCCATAGTAAGAGAATATGGGTCCTCGAAATGTTTTGGTTTAGTTCGATATTTTGGTTAGGGCTGATGTTATAAGAGATTAACTGTCCTACTCTTTGAAGTCTGGGATATGTTAAACTTTCTGCTTTCAACAGATTTACCACCGCATTCGAAGTTAGGTTATGACGATTAGTACTTAGTGACATTTTGTTATGGGTACACAAATTTGAAAAAGGACCGAGTATAAAGCATACACGTTGAAACATTATTTGATATTGTTGATTATTCATACTCCTCAGGTAGTAGGTACATGGTACTTAAACGTGTTAACGGTATTTACATTGTTTTGAACAATGCAGACGTTATGCATTAAACAAACGCAATACATAAATTATCGATCGCAACGTAACGATTGCTGCATTGCTTCAGTTATGAAATCATAATATTTAATTACTCGTCGTTATATTTTGGCTAAACCTGAAGATTGGATTAGACCTTAAAGGAAAAAGGAACTTTGTTACCAATATAAAAACCTAAAAACAATTATAGACATTTTATACTTAAAACATATACGGGATTAAGTTTAAGTAATGAACAAGAGCTGTCTGACATACATACTATTGTAAGTATGTGATTTGATATACATATATTTATGTGTGCCGTTATCCTCTAAAGGGATAAATGTACGGACTGCTTATTTATAAGGACGGAAGGTATATTTTGACCTTATTGGGGACATAAAGCGAACTAATCAAGCATGCAGCAGCCACGCTACGTAACCCAGCATCAATAGCAACTTCCCTCCGCAGATCCTGTTGTATACCTACATATTAAGGATACAGTGCGAAGGGCACAATTTCTATAGCAGGTAGAGGCATCCCTTTTCGAACGTCGACCGTTCCACAACCACACACGTGTTCGATGCAATAAATCAAACCTCTATACTGACACACACAATGTTAACTTGGTATACCGTACACAAAGAACGGCGAAATCGAGTTCGTACAATGAAGAAACTTTAGATGCAAACATGCCATGCGACTTCGGCCACGTGCACAAAGCAAATCTCATTTGGGTACATTTCGTGTAATTGAAAGGGACCATTTGTATCACCAGACTCAGCCTGAGTCATCCTGTAGTAAGTACAAAAACCGGTTTCGGTGAGAAAAAATGATGCGCCGACGCCGAGTTGACCTGGGTCCTCGTGCACTGACGCACGAGTGTGTGCGGCCAGTGCCGCCCGCAGGGAGGCTGCGCCGGCGACTATGGCTGTGCGCGTACGACGTAACCTGTTCGGCGTGCTTCAATGAAGAGTGGCACAGGAGGTAAGCTACTTTCTACCGGCCGCTCTACAAGCTCCACGTGATTTTACTGTTTACAAAATTTTGTGTCTTATACTACTTAGTGCTCAGTTTGGTTTGGTTTTTTGATGTATTTAAAATTAATTGCCTTAAGAACCTTGTAAACAGCACCCTGTTTACACTTATTTATTTATCTCACAGACCTGGATCGCAACATCAGGCCATAACTACGGCTATAGGTACTCAATTCAAATATATGAACTCGTACAGGTATATTGTACCCTTCGAAGTGGTAGGTATACTACACTTTGCAAACATTTTATTTCCTGAAGGTGTTTTATATCTACAATGTGCAAGGTTTAAGAGCCGATAAAATCTCTGCAGAAAGTGGAAATCAAACGTTATTTTGCGCAGCATCCAAACAGACTTTGTTCGTTCCGAATGTTGTACAACATATACATGATTTACGTAGTACCTACAATACGAGTACAACAACAAGGTAGAACGAAGAATTTACTGTTTTGAAAATAGGCAGTAGCAAATGCTTACTGGTTTATTTTTCGTTTACGCAAAACAACGGTACAACGTATTAAAATGATTTTTGCATATAGTTAGTCGAAAGACTGAAAAGCGACACGCTACCTTTTATTCGGAAAAATTCACAGTTACTGCGGGAATAACTATAAACGTGGGCGAAGACGCAAGCAAAAGCTAGTTTAGAATAAAATCACTTGAGTGAAACTAAAATCAACTTACAAACTTTAACCGTGCTGTCAGTTAAGCGAGAACTAGCAGTTAAATTGGGTCAAATATAATATTTAAGTAAGTATCTTCAGTGAGTTTATCAAACCTTAAAAAATACCTGATAAATTACGTAAATACCTACCAATTTCAACAGAACCTGATCTGGTTAAGGGATGGATTCAGGGTTCGTCGAGTGGATAAATAAATTATAACGTATTTCCGGTCGCGGAAATTTGGATCCCCCAGTTCCTAACAAGATTTGATCACATCTACAATCCCGGAAAATGTCGGTGCACGGGGGAACCCCTTTCCAAAGGGGAAAGAAAGTTGGCCCTGCTTTTAATGGATCGCACTTTTTCTTTTACATCACCCAGGTAGGCCTTTAAAAACAGAATATAATATGCAACAAAAACAAAACCACTTCATATTTTTACAAGCTTGTTCTTTGTTATATACGACTTTAGGAAAACATGCGTCGCCCTTTTCGTCTCTGACTTGGAAAAACCGAATAGAATATGGTATTTAGGAAAAGCAGTCACGAATTGTATTAAATATGACTATTATACAGAACAGTTCAATGAAAATTTTAGCATATTAAATTTTTTTATGAATCCCTAGCTTAATTAATTGTCGTTGACTTCGCTCAAAGTAAACAGCGCCCGTGTGAGGGGAGGCGTTACAAAAGACCGATGTCCACGACACTATCCGTTGATACAAATCCTGTGGGATGAAATATGCGAGGGTATTGGGGTAGTGGAAAGATATATCTGGCTTCGCGTGGCATTGATTGCTACACCTTTTACACACACATATGTATCGTTTATATTGATTTATTCTGTGGAACATATATTGCTTTGTAACTCGATACAGGACCTATGAGGACAGGTCTATACCTACATAACTGCTATGTTGGTCTGAATTTACTTATGATTAATTGCACAGTTCACGAACAAATTAAACAGATGATTAAGCATAAAATAATGGTTTACGGTTGTGAAATACTCGTTTATCGGTAAACTATTGATTGAAAATAACACACCTGTCCTAGTTTCTATCATGAGCTATGACTAAATCTAGGTTCAAAAACAAAAGCCTGGTACGGGAAACGATACCGTATTCCTCTTGATTTGTTTGACTAACGACGCGGTCGATATCTGAGAAGAGTAAATGTTTAACTGACTCGTTAATTGAATTCTAAACTTGAATACACTTCACCTCATTGGGGACACAGAAGTTAATTAATTTGAACTGTTCGCGCACTAACGCAACTCGAGTCGATACGACATTTGTGGTGGTGCACTGTCCCCATAAGCCAAAAGGACGTATTTGCAACTTAAATAGCCAAAAGAGAATGAAACCTCTCGTGCGTAAAACAATGTCCCAAATGCATTAGGAGATTTGATTTTTGATTTGCATTCTAGTCTTCATTTTGACTTATTCGGTCACTTAGTGGATTTAAGTATAACTTAATTCACATTAATATACTTTATCAAATATCAAAATTAATTTGTACTTATGATAAAACCTTACTTGAACGACCAAAAGTATTTTTCAGCACATGATACGAAATCCATAAACGTGAATTCTTGTCCGATTCAGTTTAACTATGGAATAAACGCAAAGTAACACAACCCCAGTCCTCGGGAACAATAGAAATAAATTGAAATCCTCCAACATAGCCTACAAACAATTCCCTCCTGGGACCCCGCAATTAATATGAGCATAAATCACTCGACGGACGTCGCTATTATGTTCTATTATAGAGGATAGTATTACAATGATTCCATGATTCATGGGGCACAAGCTGGTTCGTTCACACGATATCATTTGAATACGACATTTTAGCACGTGTCATGTGGTTTTAATTTTCTCTTTCAATACAAAAAAAACCTTGTTATTCTTGGAAGACCCTACAAAAGTACCTTCAAATTATTTTTTCAATTGAGACTTACTAATCAAAAAGTGCTATTTTAATGTGTGTAACAAATAAAATGTGTAATAAGATAAATACCTTATAAGTAGCTAAAGCGACTCCATAAAAACAATATAGGAAAGAAAAACAAAATAAGTAATAGGTATTAGGTATACAATGACACATCAAGAGTCAGTTTATAATGTGAGTCAAAGGTCGGCTTCACGTCTTACGCATACTTAAATAACAGTAATTAATTTATGTGACTTTGTCACAAAGGCAGTAGGGTAGGTAATATATATTTTTTTAACATCAAATACGAAAAATAACGAATATGCATTTCAATATTGAAACACAGCCGTAACATATTATGATCGCTGTATTATTTACACAAATTTAATCAATACTGAAAACGAAAAATGGGAATACATTTTCAGCAAAAGCTTTTTACAGCGCAGTTTTATTAAAAGCGAGAAAGAACGCTGAATTATTATGCAGCCGTGGTAGCCACGGTAATAACTGTCACCATGGACGCCCTTTTAATAAATCGAAGGGTCGAAAACGTTCAAAACAACTGTCAGACAGAGTTGCGCAACCGCTCCGCGTCAATAGACGCCTCGTGCGCAACATTAATCATAAAACGAATTACCTATTCCCATTCCCACATAACTACTGCGGTAATTGAAATTTTAATTAAATTTGGAAGTATTTCTTATAGTGTTAACAACGTGAAATACTCGTATTCGATACGAAAAACAATTTAACGGATTTTTTAAATGACTCCTACATATTGTAATGAATGAACAACCAAAAAAGTCGAGTATAAATTTACCTACAAATAAAGTTTGACTTTGACCCATCACCCGATCCTTGGGTAACTTTACATACATATTAGTATTTAATTAAGAAAAGGAAGTTCATTAAACATAAATTCATTATTCATAACCATAACTTTCATGACATTAACTTAACATGGGTATTTTTGCTATTGATATATTTGAGGCCATGATGAATCGGCTTCGCAGGCATTTCATACATTTTAATTGTAGGTAGGTATTTCATTGCAGAGCCTGTATTTCATTTTGTTGCAAACTTTATCGTTATCGTATTGTTTACGGTACACAACAGTACCACAGGCGGGTAAGTACCTATATGGTTTAAGACAAAGTGGAATTAAAACCTTGCATTATCCGATTATTTCGTTATCGATGGCGATACGAGAATAATAAATAAATAAATGTCAGGGGACAATCTCACACAAATTAACCTGGTCCCAAGCTCTAAGCTTGTACTCAGGGTACTAGGCAGCGATAAACATACTTATAAAGAGAAATGATTTTGGTGCCTATTACCATCTATCTATAACATAGTTATCATCATTTAAATGTCCAATAGGTATATTTTACTTTACATATTTACGAACTACCGAATGAAACTTACGCCAGTTGCCAAAGAAAAAAAATAAAGTTATATATTTACCTATATGTAGATACCGTCGGCAAAGAAAGTGGTCTACCAGTTTTGACAAAAGTTTCTGCGAGATCTAATTATCGCTAAGGTTGACACTTGTCACTGTCATAATATTATTGCAAGTGAAAATCGAACTTGTTGTATCATGAATTCATGACGTGCAAATGAACTTCAACCGTAGGGTGGTAGACCTTATTTTTGGCTGACTGTACTCAACTGCTTTTGTGCTTGATAAAATGATCAATTTATGAATTGTCAATACTGACATACGTAAAAGTCAAACAAGTAAAAGTGCAAATTACATAACTATTGAATCTACGTAGGTACATAATTATGTTTTTTTTTTACTTAACGACATACCTTTGTTCAGGCACTAAGGCAATTAACAAGATTTAACGTTATAATTTATGCATTAGTCAACAATGATCGTAATTCCGCAACGTCTGTTCATGAGTGATCGGAACCTAGTGGCGGCCATGTTTTATTCTGCTTTTAAAACCATTCCTCGATTCGATGCTGAATAATGTCTTTTGAACTCGTTCCGCTTTATGAAGCTCTCGACTATTTCCCGTTTACGATTTATTTGCGAGAAGCCAATAGAGTTCTGTCGAGATACCGCTCATGCCTTTAATATTCAAAGTTACAGCTGCTCTTATTTACTTACTTTTATATTTGACTGCAACAATTATGAGTAAGTACCTATGTACGTTAAAACAAAGTAGAATTTCACGAAAATATGAAACTTGTATTATTTAAAGTGTTGAAAGCCATTGGATTTGTACCCATAGTTGTATTTCTGGTATGTTATTTTCTTTATTCAGTAGCGTAGATCAATTGATGCGAAATAAATAGAGAATAATTAAATATCACGACGTTATAAATGGTTAATCGATATAGTTTCAACATCGATCTTATCTTGAATGGAAACTTTACCTCACCTGGCTATTTGCCTCTAATATTTAGACAGTTGAATAATGAATTGCATTACGCATTTACTATTGCAACTTAACAACAAATGTATATTGTGTTTTGGTTGTCTTAACTGAAAATTGACTGGTATTTATTTAGCCTGAGATTGATAATGCTTTGTATCACTGAGGTTGTTTTAAACTGTAAAACCACGTTCAATAGACGTTCCTACATACATATACATTCATGCATGTATATACATTCATGTAAGTATAAGTACATCGTTGATTTTATCACCCAGAAGTTAGAGTTAACTTGGAACTAGAACTTTAACGTAATACAAATCTCTTACAAATCATGCTTGCCTCACGCATTAAAATCAATATGCTTGTACTAGTACAATATAACAATAATTCGGTAAAAATAAACAACAGGAAACATAATTGGTGCTTAGAAAATTGTTTTAGTAAGCCTGCAAACATTGAGTTTCAACATAGAAAACATTTTGCGGGCGCACTGTGCCTAATCAGTACATGGTACTGCCTATTCAAAACTTTCGTTACGGCAAAGAACCAAAGAAAATCAGTCATTATGTTAAAAGAAATAAGAATTAAGACAGCTGCGGAGATAAGGTTGCACGCAAATTGCACGAACGTGGGTCAGCCGCAGCGAGGTCACTGAACGAAATGTCAGACAGCCGGATCCGTTTCACTATGTATTCGAACGTTATCAAACGCTACCGATATAATTTAACACTGTAAGTGATTTACAGAAACTTTAATATAACTAGTCGCTTACTTATCAATGAATTCATAGAACATGACGGAATGACAAAGATAACTCGACACCTCAAACTTATAACAACTTAACTTATTTGAATGCAGTGTTATCGTTTTTAGTGAGTGAGTATTTTGACGTTAACACGATAAAAATGAAAGGCCGGCGTCGAACACGCAACATTTTCATTTGATTTCTAAATGACAATTGTAGTTCAGAGTTCAGCCATTATGCTGACACTTTGATATGATGCGTGATTCCACGCCGACCCGTCATTAGGCCCGCGAACGACGGTCATGTAGGTACATAATGACCATAGAAAATTGCGTGGAAAGATATCACTTGTATGTCCTACAATTGCAAGGTTGTTGGTAAAAATTTCGTAATGTTAAACACAACCAAGCCTACTTTTAAGTATCGGTAAGAATACGTGACACAATCCCTTAAGTTTCTTTGTTAACAAAGCACTTAACGTAAACGAAAGTGTTTAATGCGCTATTGTGTAACGTTATCTATTTGTGGTCCGAATAATGCCAACAATGGAATATATGCTGCATTACGTGGCTCATCTATCGTATTTCTTTATTCTGTTGACGTGTTGTTACATAATTATTACTGCATTGGTGCGATTGTGTATGTGCTCTGTCATACGTAACACTTAAACATGGACAATAAGTTCAATTTTGAGAGGTTTAAATTTCAATTCAAACCCTGTTAATTTAATACACTTTTTTAAATAATTTCTTTCAATTTCTTCTATTCTTCTTCTATATTAATAAGGATTTCTAATGTAACGTAATTACCTACGAAAGTTTGTGTATTATCACAAAATTAAAAGAATCATTTAAACTTCCCTTAGTAACAATTTATCTGCGTATATTCTAGGGGAAATTGTCGGTGAAGATAAGTTTTGGCGTAATTAAAGACTGCCGTCTCATTTTCCCATTGTTTAATTGCGAGTCTAATTAAGTGTGTAATGAAAGAATCATTCGTAATGAGCGCGAGCGCGAACAAAATAATTTTATCAGAATGACTCATCATTAAGACAAAGCAAACGCTTGATCACAGGTCAGTCAGTATAATAAGTAGTATGGTAATATTAGGAGTCGCGCTTTATAATCTGTCCACGTCATGAAGAAAAGTCTTTTTTTAGATATTATCTATTATTATTTAACCTCTTTAAGCAACATACACCACAACATAGAGAGCTGAATTCGTCAGGAGCGCGCAGTCAAGTTAAAACATCGCGACTGCTAAGTTTGTCGGTTGTGGACTCTGCGCGAGTCCGTTTGTTCGATTGTCTGTTTCCAAACCATTTTAACGCGGAGTAAAGATGTTAAATAATGATTTTAAAATGTTTAAGTGTGCAGTCAAGAGCGTAGCATGCAGAACTAATGCTACTCTCTAATGCTTTGGGTTCATCTTTCTCAAAAAATGTTGTATTTATTTCCTGAGCCTATATACCAACCACGAAAATTCATAATAGAAGGTAATGCTCACTTAAATTTAACGAAGCTAGCAATTTATTTTGCTAAATTGCAAAATATGCGTTAAAATGGAACAATAGATAAAAATATAAAACTACATATACGTATCATTATAAATGTCACAATCAAATAAGACTTTTTCTGTCATCATCGCTACTAAACATCACTAAAACGCCAACTTTACGGTCGCATCTTCTTAACTTGGAACTATTGCCGGGTAATAGAATTCTAAATGCTTGAACTACCGAAACTTACAGAACCGAAGTAGTCTATTCAAATCAGTTCATTTAATCTACACCGGGTTTAGGATATATAATTAGTTTACTAGTGAAAATGATTAAATCGCGTGGCTTTTGCTCACCCTCCGTGGACACGGGACACCCTAATGATCCATAAAAGTGACAAATCTCCAGTGTGGCCTTCATTACCTAATGTCGAAAACTTTAATTTTATTATCTACATCTATATTTTAAAAGATCTGATACGGGTCGAAAGGAACAGCTGGGTAGTTCTACTAGCGTTTCAACCGCTATCACTTTCCTGGTCGCAATATTCACAATTTCCCTGTAGGATCGGATTACCATTTTGAGGTATTTTGAAGAATGCCTGGACTCCTAGAAAATAACCGATAAAGGTAATCCGAACCTACTGGGAATTGGTGAATAGTGCGACCAGGAAAGTGATAGCGGTTGAAACGCTAGTAGAACTACCCAGCTGGATGCGAGTAATACGGTGCAGATCTTTGCGGAAGTCCAGCATTAGACGTGCACGGCTGATTTAATGATGACGATGATGACATAAAGCTTTGGACAAAACTTCATCAACGACCTATTGAAGTTTTTTTAAGATTTTGAGGGTAAACAAGTATAGCTACATCTAATGAGGGCCGTTCACATGTTTGTAATGTATGACCATAATCATTCAAAACACTTTCAATTTTCCTATTACTTTAATTATTATTTCTTCGAGAAAATATTTGTTTATACTTTGAACGTCGAACGAGCGTCTGATCTGCGAAATATTCAATACGAGTACGAACGGGAATAATATCGGCGAAACAACTCATATGTTGTTACAGTAGGTATAATAATAAAACAGTTCTTTGTAAAATATAAATATTAATGATTAAATGTTCATGAATAGAAAAAAATTGCAATGTAATCATAATAAAGAGTACCAAGCAATTGAGTAATAAATTACAATAATTTGTGCGAAAAATTGAGCACAGTTCGAAATATAAATATCAACACCGGCTTTCTACAAATAAACGATGAATTGAATTCACTCATCCGAAGGATACAATACACGGCTATTACTGAAATTACGTTTAAAGATTATTTCGTTTCTAAAGAAATTCGATTAGAGTTGACAAATCGCGGAGTCAGCGCGCCAGAGGAACCTACATTCGCGGCACTTTCACCGGCGCGACCGCGATCACGACACTATCATGTGGCTTGTATACAACTCGGTTTTGTGCTCAGTTAGAAATCGTCAATGTCACTCCTTAACTTAGCAAAAGCAAAACGATGAACATGATTTTGCCATTGTAGTACCCGTGTCATCAAAATATATTCCACCACCATCTAATTTGGTACTGTTGTTCCATCCTTCGTTATAAATGTTATAATAATATTTCTGACAAACTTGATACTTTGAGTCCTTAAGCAAGCTTCAGACAAATAAGTATGTGGATTCAATTACGTATGTACAACACAAGCCTGTTGTAATCCATCGCACAATACAGTTTCTAAACATTAGCATTAGAACGTAATATGTATCATAAAATGCATCATTTTCTATTGTGGTAGGATATAAAATCCCAAGCAATTTGTAACAAAACAATATCTACGCTAGGATTTCACAACGCACGACCGCAGCGACTAGCGCCAGTGTTCTATGAGCGTGCTCGGCCGCCGCTTGCGCAACGTAAGGTCAAACAACTGAATCAACTAGTCATTGGCATATGGTGCTAATAGGTGCCAAAATAAAACCTAGTTAAGTACGGCTAACCATACGCAATCGCAAGATTTCATGGTCATGCGTGTACCATTAGTCACTCAAAGTTTAAAATTACCAATTGCCGCTTTTAAAAGTTCAAATAACGCAGTAAACTTTAAAGAGAAATAGTTTTAATTTACTGTGAAGGTTTCGAGGTTGTGGGTGCGGACAGGCGGACAATGCTTTCTCAAATTGGATTGCATCGCCCAAGGACGGTCGAAGTCGGTCCGTAATTGGCTGCTCGACTTGTCTACTAGCTCAGCCAAGACTTCACGCTATCTTGACTTGCAACTGCTCAAAATGCACAGAAACAAAAGATAACCATCAATTAAATCATCGATTTTAACCTGGAATTTTGTATTAGATCACGGCGTTATGTTCCCGTACCAAAACGGTTAGTAAACAAAGTTAAGCTTTTGATGAAATTCAAAACAATGTGGTCTGAAAAGTAAAGTCTGACAGGTTTGTTAACAACGATTAAGTCAATCCACTTTCGTTTACTTACTTTAGTTTCCAATACAGGGTTTTTTCTAGCGGGTTTGGCGCAAGTCCCGGGCCATTAGGATGTTGGCGAGGAGCCAGAATCGCGCGAGGTGTATGTTTATTTGTAAGCTTAACATTCAAGGAAGTGTGGAATCTGGGAATAGAACTCCGTTTTAGCATGGAATGATCACTCGGTCGAAGGAAAACGGAGTTTTATGCGAACGTTAGCTATTGATTGTGAGAGTATTATGCTGGGAGAGCGGCTCCGGCTCGTTTTTAATGTAGGTATCATCATTCATCAGCCAAATGGGGGCACGAAAGGCGTAGAATTTTATGTTGAAAACAAGTTGAATCGGATGCATATGTGTTTCGGCTTTTACATTTTAGATGGTCGAAATAATAGCTGATATAGCTTTTTTATTACGAGTAATAAGTTTAGTAAGTTAAGTACCTATTTGTTTTGGCATATAATAGGGCATGTGCATATTACGGAGGACTTAGTTACATATTCTTGAAGAAACTATATTTATGAAATCAATCAATACCCTATATAATTTAACCCATTTTTTTATGTGATGTGCACTTGTGATAAACAATGATGTCCAATATTTAAGTTAGTAAATATGTAGGTATTCTAAAAAAAATCTTCTGTAAGTACTTCATCTTGTTGCATTACGGTCGTAAGTGTGGGTATATTTTTGATCTCGACTGTACGATAAATGTGGTTGTGTTTAATAACAATGAATGGTGTGTGAAAAAGAGGAGAACAACGAATTAGTGGTGATCTAGAAATATGACAATCGTTTGCGGACGCGCAGCCCACTTCTCACCTGCGCGGGTGCGTTTCGCGAATGTGATATTGACCGCCAACCGATTGGAGGACATCGCTGTTTACCGCTCAATCTGGAATTCCCTCGCGACGAATTTTAAAGCTGCTAATCATTTACTATTTTCGCCTTCTTTTTCTTTAGAGCGTACTCGCTCGACGGACAATAAGGGTTACTTATACCGTTTGGAGGACATCGCTTTTTAGTTGTTTAACGCCCTTTTTTTTCTTTAGAGCGTACTCGCTCCACGTATATATGGGTTACTAATAAAAGGGCTTTTTAAAATGTTGTATGATCATATGATGATGTCACCAATATTCGAAGGGGCTAAGTACTATTTATCCTACTATTCAATATAAATGCGAAATTTGAAATGGAGATAGTTAATACCCTGGATTAACACATAGATAGGTAATAACGATAATCAAAATCTACGCGGACGAAGTCGTGGGCAGAAGCTAGTTATGAATATAAGTTGCAGAGTAGATTCGGACTACCATCTTCTTACCGTTTCGGAACTACTCTAATAGCCGTATTAGCGTAGTGATTAAAGGGTGATTTACACAGTTTGATAATAATGAAAAATCTTACAGTGGGGTTTTCGCTGTTGTAAGCCGTAAGTAATGGGTGCCATTAAATAGGTGGGTATGTTGGCCATCACAACGTTCAAAAATAGGTACCTGAACTAGCTTTAACGTCTGTAATAATTATGTAGAATGAGTTCAGATATTGTTGAGCACTCTATTATATCCATTTGATGGCGACTGTACAGTATACAAACAAAAACGTCTTTTAACAAACCACTTCACAATAAAAGTGCGTGTTTGATTACTTCTCAAGTAGTCTCGTTCCTGACAGCCATTGACTTTAAATTCTAAATACTAATATTAACTCCTTTTATTTCAGGAATTTAAGCAGACAAATAATTGGATCCTCGATATAAATTTTAATCAAATTCTTGAGTTTATTTGAACAACAAGTGCTTTATCTCAAAGCAATATCAATCTCAATTTTACTAAATTTGAGCTTTGTTTAAAAAAATACGGTATGAGTTAGTGAGGAACATAAGTACTTTACCAGAGCTGTAATAAATCAAGCAATATGTTTAGGAAGACGAGTAAAATTTACATTAAAAAACTGACCGAGATCGCAGTTTCTCATACCTAATCAGTTATTATGATGTTAAAGAAGAAAGTCTAAAATAGAGTGCTTATATAAAATTAAGAACCAGTTTTTATGTTTGACATGGTTACTAAGACGACCTTGCGGTCAGCACTCTCTTTACGTAAAAAATACTATACCGGTATAGTTTAACACGGAATCACTAACAGTTCCGTCCGTTGATACCGACGGAATAGTTAAATACATTATTTTTATCTGAACGGATTGTCCAATATAATAGACATGGATAAATAATGAAATAGAAATGGGCTTAAATAACATATTTGAGTGATTTTTTTTCTAACACCCGCGGAATTAGCTGACCGTATTCTTACAATGTATGGTCATTCTCAAAAACCATTTTAAGGAAAGGAATAGGCTGCCCTAAATTCAATTGTCAGCTATTTAATAGACTCGTACTTAGGTAGGTAGGGTTTTTTTGAAAAGTCCTTGACATTTTTATGATCTTTAAGGTTTTAGAAATACCTAAAAGACATCAACGGGTACAACGTCGTAAAATATTTACAAATGGAGTAGTTTCTAAAAATCGTCTATTATTATTAGGTGCATATTTTTCAATAAAAATAAGACGTACTTATTTTTCTAGGTATACTGATTGTCCCTATAAATAAGTAAAATACGTGCATGTTTTTTGTTAATAAAACACGTAGGTAATTTACACACTGACATGATTGAAGTGTCTCAGAACCTTTTTCTTCTTATTTCTTTCTTATTTATTTTAAACCAGTTGTTATCACCGTTATCTGACAAGTAGACAATTAGTTACTTCGTTTTATTCGGAAAACGACACGTAAACAACTTAAAAGTGACCTCTACCCTCTCTTAAACGTTAACTCAGGTACCTTCATTAGTAATACCTAGATACACCTCTGTACCTAGTTACATTATATCCCTCCTCCGCGCAGCCTACATCACGCCGCTTTCCACCATGTGCTCGACCAAACCAGTTCCTGCACAACCTACACTAACTAAATTAACCAACACATGTACGCGCGTACCACAGACATGTATACCTGCATAGGTACCCGCTATACTAGTTCTATAAGCACCCAATTAACAGATTGCAAATAGTTCAGATTCGATTATCTATAGTCTATAGATTAGCAGCTGCTTAATTAATATCGTTGTCTTTAAGTAATGATGGTAAGTAATAATGATATTTATTAGTTTCTTTATTTGCTTAATCTTTTATTGTTTTTGTTTTTTGCTTAATTAATTGATTAAATCTACTTTCTTATTGTTTTTACTAACGCTGGATAAAGACTTAATAATAAAAGTGGCTAAAGACAAGTAGGACTACCTACCTATTTCGAGTTCCATGAGCAATAAAGTATTAGGACTTAAGTAGGTTCCTAAGTTTGTTAATGCCATTATTCGATGTTTTCAAAGCATGATTTGGACAAGACAGATTGATGAAATGATGAATCAATAATTTTAATTATGTAGGTGCCTTAGATAGTGTCGAATATAAATCGCCTGAATGTGCAAAAGCAAAAATACTGCTTCATAAATATAATAATAAATATTTATCATACAGCAATGAGGCTTGACAAAATGAGTTACACAACTCGGCCCGTGACCAATCGACGCATGTGGAGCGAACGTTCGGGCCATTTTGGCGCAATTGTTACGACGCAGCGAGCGCCAACAAAAGACTTCAACGAACGAACGGCGCGAAGACGACGCTACGGTTGCGGAGGATTTATGTTGCATTCATGTCGTATGTACCTACTCTATCTCGATCTTTGTTCCGGCTTTGTATACACGCGAGACCGCCTTTCTCCAAAGTCAGTTCAACCTGACCGACTAATGAACAGTGCGACAGCCGCATGTTAACTATAAACGTAGACTGAAGGCTGCGATGTTGTTGAATACCTTTGTTTAATGATATCGGCCTTGAATTGCGGCTATACGGACAAGATTTATTATGAGATAAAAATGCAAGCGGAACGTCTCGTTTTGTATACATGTGCGACACGAAACCACTAACGAATAAATAGTATCTACTTAACACTAACTTTATTATGTACCTAGGCTAAGATAATATGGGCAAAGAGGGCCGTCAACGTCAGTTGTTTTGGTTTCTCTCATTCCCCACTTCAGAAACATAGTAGTACGTAGTAGTATAGAGTTTTTCGCACCTGAGAGGGATGGGCTGAAAGGGGAACCGATGCGCGGGCGGATGCGGCGCGATGATGGGCGCGGGCGGTACGGGCCCGGGCAACGGGTGTGCCGGCAGCGAGTGTGCCGGCGGCAGCGGGTGCGCCGGCAGCGGCAGCGGCAGCGGTGGCAGCGGCAGCGTGCTGTAGGGCGGCGGAGGCACGCTCTCCGGCTCGGGCGGGCGCGGGGCGCGCGCGCGCCTAGCGCGACGCCGCCGCGGTTCCTCTGTCTGACACTCCGCGCTGGCCACACTCCTCTCGCGCTCCGTCTGCACGGCACTGTTTACATTACAACTGACGGGGGCATCTTGCACTTGCACTATCACACTGGACACGTTCCGGTCGTCGGCCGGGACACGCACCGAGACCGCCTCGGCCGGTACGGGCAGGCGCATCGCGTGGGGGTCGGAACGTGGCGCGCGCGCATGTCGACCGCCGCCGGGCGACTGGCCCCCTCTCGCGGCGAGCGCGCCGTCGGTGCGGGAGCGCGCGAGGGGCGGCGAGCGGCAGTCGTAGGGCTGCCACAGCAGCGTCGAGAGCGCCTCGGCGGCGGACAGCGGCGGGCCCGGCGCCGGCGCCTGCCCGCCGCTCATCTCGGCGCCTCCCGCCACCCACCGCCTGCGCCTGCGCACAACAACACATTTTTAGTATTGAAGCAAAACTAGTAAAGGGGTACAAAAACTATTTTGAAGGCACATTCCTATGGAGCTGGGACTTCGGGAAAATTAAAAAAGTAGGACAATACCAGAATCTCTGTGTTAGGTATCTTGAGAACACAACACACCCGAATTACCTAGTTGTCAGAATTTACTAAGTCTTGGTATCCACTGCCCATTGATTAGATAAAGAAGGGGGTACAGGACATTTTTTTGTTGTACCCCCTTTGGTACACACGGACCCTGAAAAATTTCACTACTGTTTTTCGTGCCAATTCTAGAACCACTCGAGATAAAATAACTAGAGAGATTTGAAACATACAATTTTATATATTATGCTGGGGGGTTATTATGACTTGGCTATGTAGTTCATTTTACGGCGAGCGTAAAGAGCAGAGGTATAACAGTTATGTAGCTCTATCCTTTTCTCTCAGCGCAAACTGAACTGCATAGCTATGTTGTAATAACCCCTCAATTGTGACTTTCATCTCCGGTGAAAAATCCTTGAGAATAGGGAACTAAAAAACCTGAAATCCATCCATACTCAAGGAATATTATGTTTCTTCTTCATTTCTTGTAAAGATACAATCATCGAAAAATAATGAGTACTGCTTGATTTTA
This sequence comes from Acleris literana, assembly GCA_946894065.1. Classification (NCBI taxonomy): domain Eukaryota; kingdom Metazoa; phylum Arthropoda; class Insecta; order Lepidoptera; family Tortricidae; genus Acleris; species Acleris literana. The sequence continues at coordinate 16,169,655 of OX335670.1, read as the reverse complement.
GATGTCGGAAATCGGAAAGTGGATTGCAAAATATGATTACGTCTAGTCATGACATGTAGTATAGTACAAACTATTGACTGCCATAAAGTTAAAGTTTCGATTATTGTTGTCCAAAACGTTTTACATTATACGTATTAATAGTCATTATGTTAAAAGTCATTATTGAAGAGTATAAATCGGAATGTCAATTATTGCGGGTTATATTTGTTGGAAGTCATAAAATTCATAGTCATACCAATTTATGTCATAATAATTAAACTTCATAATTTCAAATGTAATAATAGAACTTGTAATAAATGTTATTAGGTCAAAACTTCCTAGTCATAAAAGTACAACTCATACTTAAAAGTATAACTCATACTGAAAATAGACATGTACGATGTGACAGGATCGACGGAGCTCCGTTTCGCGGAGTTCCTATTTCTGGGTAGTTAAGGCCTTCGGCCTTGACGCAATACTAACCTAACCTAACCTATTGATCTATATTTATCGTCTATAGTAGGGGTTTTTTGTTTAAGCGGGGGCTCCGCCCTCCGTACCCCCCATCCCCTTCCACTAAGTGTTACCTTTTAATAATTTCAATTATAGAGATATGAATATTAAAACCAAAATGAAGGTGTGACTAAAAATAATATAAAAAATATGTCTTAAAATATTTCTGACTGAGTATAAATATGCCTTTGATGTTATAGGGTTTTAGGTTATGACTTTTGAGTATTATAATCTTTTACATTATGGATAATTAATGTTCGAATTATAAAGCGTTATGACCTAAAAAAAATATGATTTCCTATAGGTACGAGTATGAACATAAATAATATGGGTACAAAAGTCTGACTTTCAATAATCGAAACAATAAATGTACGGCAGTCGAAGGGATCCCAGTTCAAACATTCTCACTGTAACAAGTATTTACGAAACAGAAATCTCTGGAAAACATTGTACTATCAGCCCAATGGAACTCCGACCCACCAAGGAACTGTGTCACAGAGACGTTATGACTCAAGTCGTAAGAAGTGTCAAACAAATTGTGTTATACTGCCACTGTGACACCGTTCTATGGTGGGTCAGGATTCCATTGGGATGATAGTACTTTAAGGCCCCTGTACACAATGGCCCATCATGGGCCAACGTAAGGGACGCATTTACAACTTAGAGCGAGCAACATATTCTTGGATCTCACTCTTACGCATCACTCCGTCCGTACGCTGGCCCATGATGGGCCTTTGTGTACAGGGGCCTTTACGATAACTTCATCACCACTTCATCACATGGAAAATCAAAGAAAAAACTAAAATCGTTCTGAGAAAATATGTTACTAGCTTTTTTCAGGGTAGCGTTCGTTCGTCTTGTACAATAAACTTTTTATTTTTTGATAATTGTGATAATTATGTACAAGTATGTCACATTAATATTAAGTTTTTTTTTACAAATATGTAGGTAAATAGTCCTTGTTTTATTTCTTCGTAGTGGTTGAGAAAAGCACTATTTTTTCATACGTGGGAAATGTATGGGAGGTTAAAACTTAATTTATTTGTTTAACACCATAGAACTCTCTCGCAATAAGGTGATTTATTAAACGCCGTTCACTTAAGTTTGTGTAATGTGACTGTGATTTGCCACTGCACACTGCTACAGAGTTATAAATGCGAATCTATTTTGTTCAAATACTTATTCTCTCTAAGTTTGAACAAACTGACAAAAACGTAGGAAAGATATTCGTGACAGTTATAAAGAAAATGCAATACACCCATGGTTTTTTTAATACCCTCGAGGATAAAATAAAAAAGGTCTTAAAAACCAACAAATGCAAGCATGTTATTTTAATATTTTAGTTATTTTTCCCACAAAACTTGTGATTTAAAAAAAGTCTACTGTATCTTTAAGGCGACAAATCGTCGAAATGAGCCATTGGCGGGCCGCTTGGAATCGGTGTGATATTTCAGGCGTCGCTGACAGCGAGCGAACGACGAACACATTTGGGCGCGCCAGATAAATCAATCCGCGCTGCAATCGGAACCGATGACGGGGACGAACCCGTTTTACTGTCAACAGTGTCAACGTTAGACGCGGAAGCCTCCCGCCGAGCTGATCTGTTCCAGCAGAAAAGAACAGCTTAGGTGCCTAGACAAGATGCATACTTATCACGACGATATACCTATCGTATTGTATGGTATTATAGACATCTACCGGACACGATTACGATTAGAGAACGTCGATTTTATTTCCAGTGACTCTCAACTTAGGCTACGTTTCTGCAGCAAAGAGGTGCGCGAGAAAATAAAAATCAAATCTGCATTGTGCGAAGCCTGGTAAATTAAGTTTGATGGATTACTAGCACACCGAATAGCTACCTCGCACAGGCACAGCTCTGTTAGAAACACAGCCTAAAGTCGAATTTCACCGGCAACTTAACAAACAATTAGAGTTTTAACAGCTGTCAAAATTTATGAACTTACAGTCGATTAACATTGATTAACATTTAACATCGTATGATGAAATTGTTACTAAGTATATAACGAAAGTGTTAATAAGTAAAGTTCTAGGCCTACAGTCCGAATTCATAAATCTATTGAGCAACCGCAGCCATAAATTAATATGTAGTACTTAGAGGTTACTGTTGTTTTTGGATTTGATGCAATAACGCCAATAACGCCCTATCGTTCAGGGAATTTTTTTCAAAAGTTATGACAACTAATCATACAATTCGTACATTGTAAACAATGCAACCAAGTTACGTGCAAGTGAAATGCAATGTAACTACTTACTTAGCAACTCACAAACTGAGATGATAGTGCAATTATTAACAAGTAACATTCCAGCCGAAAAACTTCCACTGTTGGACACAGGCCTCCCCAATTACTATGGGAGTTGGTAGGTAGTACGTGTGTTTTGGGATGTGATCTTTGTGTTGTTCAGGTACTTTTTTTTATTGATATTATAACTGGATAGTATAACGATACAATTTTACAATTTAAAGCTTAAGACTACGCTACATATCAGTACGGTTCTCCTATTCTAACCGGTAATTTTTTTGCCCTATTTTCACTACCACTAATTAATTTAATTTCACGTGCCTAATTACGAATCCTGAAAGTTGTACAAAGCTTTTTTAACTCAGTTGTCTGTTTTCACTGAACTTTACAGAGCTATCAATCAGAACTCACGAATATAAGTTACCTCTGTTAACATTGTAATTTTGAGATTCTAAGGGACAAGTGTACCTACAGTTCTTTTTACCAGAAAATTAAATCTCATAGCATTTGTTGTATCAACATTATACTGCAGCTGGCTTACATCTTCAGGATTATCTGTAGTTTGGTAAAGTTTTAGGTCATCGCGTACATATTAAAACTACAATTTAGTATTTTCGCTAGGTTGCCTAACGGCACAGTCGACATAAATTAAAAAGAAAGGGTTCCCAAGTGCGATCCTTGCGGTACTCCCGTAGGAATGTCAATAGCACGAGATTTATAGCCGCGAAGAGCAACTAAATGAGACAGTTAATACATCGCAGCAGTGAATACCCATATGCTCAATTTTATTAAAAAAAGCTTCAGCAGAGTATTGTCTTCCTTTTTGAAGAAGAGCTCTACCAGACTTCGGTTCCATTCCGTTTTCCCTTCGTGAATGAAACGGAATCAAACTGTTCATTAGTATTAAGTGTACAATGGTTTGTAAATTATGTCTAGTTTTTGTGTCCACGTATTAATAATACTGAATAGTTGCAACTATTCAGTACACTTATTTTCTTTTCTTATTAAATAGCGATTGGTACATATATTTAAAATACTAATTACTTCCAAAGCGTTATGCTTCGATGACGGCAACACTCTGGCGCATAATGTTGAACATAATGTAACGTGTGGTGTTACGTGTAGATCCGCACGGATCAGAACATTTCCGCCACGTTATATCACAGACCAAGGACTTTCTAACTTATGTTTTGTTTACCACTTTAATACAGTAACCTATATCTAACCCGTCATCTCTCTCTGAACTGATACTAATCATTCGAATGATATACTTCTGTTTGAATGTAACCTTTAGAATAAAACATAGGATATCGAATTGAATAATTGGGTAGATAATAATCGATCGAATATAAAAAGTAGTAACGACACCGTTCATGATCTGCTTTAAATACAGCGTTGAAATATTAACATTTAAAATTAGAACTAAAGTTAAAACAATACTGAAATCAAATCCAAATATTAATGAATTAGAAATAAATAGAGAATATTACAGGTGTACTCATTGGTTTACGTAAATTGCATACGTTGTTTTATATATTGCAACTTGCTTTAAGCCCACTGAGTTGGTACTCCACTGACAGTGTTATTTTACTTAAGCTTCTTTACATATTAAATGAGCGACTGTATTTATACAAACAAACTTAAAGGATCGCGCACTAGTAGGGGTACTGTAATCCTGGACTATAGGATTACACGGCGTACCACATATTACCGACAAACCTGGAAAATATGGATGGCACATTTTTAATAATGAAGTTTCATATAAATCCAGTTCGTATCTTACGAACTCGTTACATGAATATATTAGAATCGAATAATACAAGCACAACGTATTCCTGACTCAAATTGTCACTTTTGTCTAACTCGCAATTTCTGAATTCAGTGCAACCATTGTAAGATCGGTTATTCCGAAATATTTTAAACATAACCTCATTTAGAAACAACGTAACTGTACATTTGATTGATCGATCACGTTTATGCTCCTCTCTGATGCACGATGTTCCCGCAACGCTATAATCAGGTATTTTTTTAAATAATACGATAGCTTTAAATTACTTCTGTATAGTAACGTACCTATTACATATTTTAGCCGTAATTCATAACACGTAACTCTTTCGTAAGCAACTTTATATTCACAAATCGCAAATTTGATGTAATAACACATAGATCACTGTGAAACTACGTATGTATACACATATACATGCAGATTGTGTTGATTCTGATTTCCATTTATAGCGGGCGTTTTGTTAAGCGATGCGGCTCAAGTTATTTTATTATTAAATGATGTGATCTCGCAGACAGTGTACGTACAAGATACGTGCCTTAAAGCCGAGTACGGTTCAGTGCTTTCTTCAATTACGTAACTCTTGAACGCTTCATTTCTAACGTTCAGCTGTTCCGTTTTCACTCTAACGTTGTTAGAGAGAAACTAAAGTAGAATAAGGCTGAGCTACGTATTGCGCTAATCTCAGAAAATACTGCGTGAATTTTGACGGGTTTCCGCGGTCAATTATTTTATTAGTCAAGTAAAGTTAAGGAGTATAAATTCAGCCGAACGATTTCACGGAGCCTGGTCAGAGGGCCCTGCCAAGATGCATTGCGCTAACTAACGTTTCTATTCGATTCGTTTTTAAACCAATCGCGTCACTGGTAGATGACGTGATACGAGAAGTCAGGTGATCTATCAGTGACGTGATTGGTTTAAAATGAAACGAATAGAAAGGCTAGTTAACGCAATGCATCTTGGCAGAACCCTCTGGATGCATAACGCTAAGTTAGCGATTTTCAAAAATCGACAAAATATATAGGATTGACGTAAGCTGATAACAGATTATGTCAACCGCTTCTGTCAACTCCATACATTTCGAGTCGATAGAAAACAGAAACGTAAACAGCGTTTACATCTTGGCTACGCTTACAGGGCGCCAGGCAGGTCGTTAGATAAATATAATAAACTTATTGTACCTTATATGTCGCCGGTAGTTTGATTTTTACTAACTACCCGCCTGTTCGTCTGTGCACCGAGTTCAATATTTTTTATACCCTAAACACAGATTGGAGACGATTTTGTCATTCCCCAGTGTAAAAGAAAACGATAGGAAACGCAAGTATGACAATTGTCGGAAACATGGGGCAGTCTTGCTTTCGATCATCGAGCGCAGGAATGGTTCACTTTTAAGAGTTGGTTTGGTCAGTTTTGGCCAGTTTTGCAAATAAAAAAAAAAGTTTAAAAAACAAAAACCCGCCTTCAAAAAGCAAAAAATAACTTCTTTAAAATGGTAGGTAAATAGGTCAGTCCAACTGAAGTCTGCTTTTGGTAAAATATTGTTGGACGCCGACTTCAGTTGGACTGACCTATTTACCTACCATTTTAAAGAAGTTATTTTTTGCTTTTTGAAGGCGGGTTTTTGTTTTTTAAACTTTTATTTTATTTTATACTTTTTAGTGATCATAATTATGCTGTTATTCTCCCATTTCTCAAGAAACAATAGAACATTTCAATCTCGCCGCAAACAACGCCGTGGGAAAGTCATAGTCATATATTTAAACCTAAATATGCTTTGTCATAGTCGCTCAACTATCTTAATCGAAATATCTTGTCGCCACCCTCGAAATATATACCGTTTAGGAGTTCCGGTGGCCATCTGTGGTCTTCATCATCAGTTCCACTTCACCAAATAGTGCTTTCCAAGACCAAATACACGAGTTACAATGAAAAATACCAAAATCGCTATAGGTGTGCCTATAAATTTTGAAGAGTTCCGTCGATTCCTCATGGATTCCACCATCAGATCTTCATTTTGAAATAAATGGGACCAATCTGGAAGCACCAGCTTTCAAATAAAAAAAGAATCTTCAAAATCGGTTCACCCAGTCGAAAGTTCTGAGGTAACAAACATTAAAAATAAAAAAATAAAAAAAATACAGACGAATTGAGAGCCTCCTCCTTTTTTTTTTGAAGTCGGTTAAAAACGATATTTATGGAGAATCCGATGGGTGAAGCCACGGGCGCTCCTGGTAGGTGAATCTTTAACAAACTCGCTACACAACTCGACGGACGAATGACTAACCGGCGAGTTTAAGTTATTCCGTAAGAGCGTACAAACAACATTTTAGGGCGTGCATATTAAATTAGGTAGCTTTAAACTTACTCATATGACTTACCTCGTCCGATCGACTAATCCACAAGAATCCAAAGAGAATATATAACCTCTGCTGTTCCCTGCGGTCCTCAACAGCTGAGGTTTTGATACAAGACACTTATTCGACAAATATACAGTCGTTTTGAATTTAATAGAAGTACCTATTTAATGATTTAATGGATTTGCAGAAACTCCTGAGTCAGTGAACATTGTAAATGCCACCTTGTCGAATTAACTATAGGCTGCTTTTATATTTGGTATTAGGTCTTTAAGCGAGGACAAGGGGAATTACGACTAACAATAAATAAAATGGCACATTTGACTAAATTTCATCATCACCAGTGTTCAACTATAATTCATTAATTCATTAAGGCTAATCGCTAAGCGGTCTATATTAAAATATTGTACAATACAGATAAGTCTCGTAGAGCACATTATAAATATCGCTACCTATAGATATTTTTTCGAGTACGTTAATTGTAGCTCATGGTAAGGGTAGTAGGTACTGTTTCACAAACCTATCTCAGTATATCCGATTGGCTTTGTAGGTGTTATGGCCGCTAAGCTCATAGCGACCGGTAGCGAGCGAAGCGACGTAGTAATCGGTATAAACGACTCGAACCATTTCAAGGGTGTTCAATCGACGATGGCAAAAAAAATAATGCTCTTACTATAATAATGTCAAGTAGGTGTCATGTCAACGAAAAGTGTGGCCGTGGTGGACCCCATAGATTTAATTATTTATATTTTTGTAACGTCAGTAGGTATTTAAAGTAATTAAGTAACTGAACTCTTTATTGCACAAAAGATATCATTTCATAAAAAAACAGTTACTATATGAAACTACCTACTACTTACTACTACTTCTACTGACTGACATATTTAATACTACATAGGTACTCAATATTTGACAAACTAATCGCCAGAAGCAGCCTTATTTATTAAAGTAAATTATCCAAGGACTTTTTTTACCTACTCAAGTGTGAAAATAAGATCCTTGAAATTATCATAAATTATACCGTAATATCAAATACCATATCGTAATTAAAAAAAGTTTTTTGTTGAATAACCATTTATTTAAAATAGAAACACACACAGATATCAGTTCAAGGATACTCGTATTTAAATATCAAGTGAACGCAGTGTTTGAAAACGATTGGACAGACGCGAAACCATCGCGAAACTTATAAACTTGGCAACAATCATGTAACATCGAATGGATTAAGCAATCGGTATGTTGGCCTAAAAACAGTCATACCTATTTCTAATTTATGTTACGATATAATTTTACTAAATTGTGGCTACTTTGGCATATGTTTACAATGTATAATTAATTGATTATCAGTAGTGAAAATAAGTAGTAGAACTTGAACCACTCTCATTAAATGCTACGATAGTACCAGGTTTTCTTTCTGGTTTTTTTTAAACTGTCGGGTGATGAAAGTGATTATTCTAAACTTTATTTAGAATAATCAGTTTTTAGCTTGGGGAATGCCGGTACTTTCTCACTTGGTGTACCTCATTCGCAAATTACCTACTGCATGATACTATTAACCGAATGCAATGAAATTGTACAGAAGATTTATTGCCTGATGTTAAATTTATATCACTATGGGCATTTTTTGAAAAACAAAGCAATTAATTTTATTCGCTTAAATGGCCTGAATATTTTTTTACTAAAAACTTTAGGTAATGTTCAACGTTTAACCGCAACGTTAATTGGTTACTAAAGCCTAACATCTACACTACCTACAAATCAAAAATCATCATCATCATCATCATCATGTCAGCCGAAAGACGTCCACTGCTGGACATAGGCCTCCCCCAAGGCTCTCCACTCAGACCGATCTTGTGCTTTTCGCATCCACCGCGTTCCCGCGATCTTTACAAGGTCGTCACTCCATCTTGTTGTTGTTTATTATCATAATATTGAACTTGGCTCCCATATTTATGGTTTTGCTGGAATAGACTGTCTAGTGCTTATTATTAGGGTTTTTACCTGCCGCCTTTTTAACCACCGTAATTATAAGTGACAGATGACGATTCGGTATAAATTGCAGAGTTATTAAGTTTTAACATCACTAGAATTCATACAAGGTGCGCAATGCACACTGATCTATAATCTGTCACCTGTCATTGTGAGGATGGTGAAACAGGGGGTTCTCTTTCGTTTGGCCGAATTTCAATTGCCATAATTGTCCTATCACTTACCATAATATTAATTTCCCATAAGGCATTTTTTCTGAAACCGTCAACTATTCAGACTTGTTATAAAAATTACCTGACAGGTTTACGGTTTCAGAAAAAATGTCTTTATTGCAAGGAATATTATTTCAAGTGATACAATTATGGCAATTGAAATTCGGGCAAACGAAGTGATCCCGAAATAGGGGGGGTGGTAAAAGCAGGTGTTAGTTTTTAACGAAAACTTCAATTATTTTAGAACAGCAGAAAATCATTAACATACGCTTACGAAACTAGCGGTCCCAGGGTTCCCAGATTGGATTCCTGCTAAGGGCAAATATTTGTGTGATGAGTGAGAGTATTTGTTCCTGAGTCTTAGATGTTTAAAATCTATTTAACTATTATTTTCTCTACGTAAATATTTCATGTTGTCCATATTGTCCTATTACCTACCAGCAGAGCTTACTTTGGGACTATGTCAATTTGTGTTGTACTGTTCCCCGATTTATTAATCAAACTGTCCTGGTACATATATAGGTGAAGTATGTATAAACCTCACATAGAGAAAGCAATCATTCGCAATAACGTTGAAATCAGAAACCTAATCTGTTTATAAGTCAGTCACTCATGCATGCTCAAAGCGATATTGCGATATCAATAAAGCCGATTGCGGTAGCTTTGAGGGAAGCCGTTTGACTATAATGACTGATTTAATGCTTTCATTTAATTAACAAACTATAAACGTCACAAAACAAACATAAAGACCCTAACAATCCAATCCAATAAGACACTCACTTACGCTAAATCTTTCGCGGTGTAATGTCTTTTAAACTTCGGGATGGACAACTTGTGCTATTTTCATTAGTTAAGTAATGAAATGACTTTTACTGCGTGTTTAAAAAAAGTGTATTTCGCCAATGTCGAGTTTTAGAATCACCGTGAATTTATTAAAGAAATAAGTACAATAATATCTACACGCAAGGACAATTGTTCAGTTAAAGAGTATTTACTCTGGTGGTTAGCTCTACGCGCCATGTCCCAGTCCCATGGACAACTTGTACAGTTAACAACATTACTTAATTGCTGTGCTATTATAGAACGCGGTCATAATGACAGCGACAAGTCGAGATAAAGAAATGACATCAAAAAAACATTGGCTTTCTGGGACAGGGTTCCATAGTGCCTCACCTATCCGCTCACGAGCCCTTATTAGCTTATAAATAAGGTCGACCAAATTCGCACGAGCACTCAAGTGGCTATTAAAGTTGTTGTCTGTACCGCTGTATTTAAGGTAACCTCAGCTCTGTCAGCTCACTGAAAGGGAAGCTTAAAACTTGAGGCTGCATGAGAAGAATTATCATTTGCTGCTTAATTTCTTCAAGTTTAACTAGACATGATTTTAGTACATTATTTTAATATTTTTTCCCCACATGGTCGGAAATGTTAACCTTACTGTCGTAAAATCAGCCCGCGAAGTTCTGAGTTCTAGGCCCAGACAAAATTAAAAAAAACAAAGTTATTATTTACGAACTGCAGCGGCGGCGAAAATGTATGAAATTTCATTACGTACCTGGTGTGTTATTTTTTAAAACCATGTTTGGACTAGGAGAACTATATCCAAACAGCCAAACACTCGAGCAATCGAAATTCTTCCTTGTATATTTTACTTTTGAAATGTCATAGACTAAAAAGTTCAGCCTTTTCAAACAGCGTTTACAACGTATTAAAAGTGGGTCAAACAGTTTGACTTTTTTTTAATAGAAATTGCGTTCAAAAACAAAATAAATTGCCGAAATAACATAAACGCGTAATTGCCGAAATAACAAACTATATTTTATTCAAATTGAATTTATTACGTTTAAGTTTATGATTTTATTTAATGCTTTATTTCAGTGTCATACTAAATCGTACGTTTCTGTTCTTTTTTACAAGGAAATGTTGGGACTGTGTTTAATATTATTAACAATTGCGTTAAATTTCCTCACATCATTGGAGAAAAGCACTATACAAGCCTCGACCGGGAAGGGCGGTTGCTGGACTGGTATATAGCGCGTAACTTTACTCGTCCCGCAACGGTCTATTTCCCGGTCTGTGCAGTAATTTACTAATAACTAAGTAAACATAATTGTTTATTGGGATATGTGTGTATTGTTTTCATTCATATGTATAGTTGACGTGTATTCAGTTCTACAATACATACTAATATTATAAATGTGAAAGTAACTTTGTCTGTATGTTTCTTACGCTCTCACGGCTAAACAGCTGATCCGATTTCGATGAAATGGTATGTACTTAAAGAGAAGAAAAAAAAAGAAAAATACATTTATTCACTACACAAAACACACAGAAAAAAAGTAAAACAGAAAACAGCAATAAAAAGAGTAGTGAGTTGTCTTCGTGGCAGTAGATAACATTGAACCCCGGGGAAGGACACAGGGTAGAAATAAACGACTTCTACATAGACGAAGACGAAAGACGAAGACCATCGCCTATATGTATAGAGGAAAAACTCACGAAGTACGTTTTTTTTTGTATATTATAAACCGAATATTGATAGACTTATATCTACTTTCCGTGCACATCTTGTAAGTTTGCCTATTCTTGTATAGTTGGCCTTATAATTAGCTGCATCTCTTTGTACCAAAGGGTGACTGGGGTGTAGCTAATAAACACTTTGTAATTAAGTAGCCTTTTATTTCTTTTCCAGATTCACGAATACAATAGGTGTGACCTAAACGCTATCACAGCGGCGTCTGTCTATTTTTTCCATAAAACAAAGCACCGCTGTTCCTTCGAACCAATTTGATTTCAAATCTATAAATTTAAAACCAAATTGGACACTTTGTACAAACAGTTTAATGTGATAAGGTCCACTTTCAGTAGCAGAACCTTACCACATTACAGTACCTTGTCGCTTTAACACCTTTGACAGATTAGTACAGTACTACATGACTTAAAAACGACCAAGCACTTAACTGTAAGCTACTTATAAGACGGACCCTACTATTCCTATTTTAATAATAGCCCAGAGTGGTCTTAAAATGAATATCCAAACGAGTTCTCCCAAAATAGCCATTATATTGTTTAACGTTAACGTGATGGCTTCGGCTTTCCTGTTTTTTAGACAATAATAGAGGCCCTCTAGGACAAACATTCATGTTGGTATAAATAACACACATTAGCTTACCTATGTCAATTCCATCTAGCTGCTTTCTTGCAATTATTACGAATTTTACGATGGATATTATTGTCTAGACATAAGTAATTCGTTAAGAGCGTTTTTATATTTGATCTCAAGGTAACGAATATTGAACCCTTGACCTGATCCTGTCTGAGCTGAAATCTGAGGACTGAAATTACGATTCCTCTACGCTTCACTTGGTCAAAGCCACACTTCAATAGGCAGAGTGCCGCAAAGCTGTGGGCATCTTGCATAAATAATCCACCTCGGCCTGAGTTTCTTTAATCCCTTCCGAGCAAACGCTTCCAAGAATAGAGATTTACCCGAGCTAAACTTAATATTACGCCTAAGCTCCCATAGTAATCCTCAGACAACGAGGCTGAAATTTTAATAACGCCGAGTGAGAAACGAATTTTAAAACTTAAAAGTCTGTGCACTCTTCATAAACTTTGAATGTTTAAGATAACCCTTTGTAAGTTAGTCGGGAATAATAAAGCACTTTGCAGATTCTGTTCTTTTGGATTTTTCAGTATTTTACTTTAATACTGATTTTATTATGAATGTATCGTTAAATACTTCCTTGTACAATTAGTCAGTAATTGTCTACCACTAGGTCAAACAGATAATAGGTAAGGTTTGCGCAAAAAATAAGAGCCTTAATGTGCTTTCCTTTTTTCTCTTTTCTATTAAAATATTAGCTGGCTGGAGATAGTAAAAAAATAAAGCTCCTACATACTTTCATCGACTTTAATTGCGGCCATACTAAACCACAGCCCTAAGAAGATTTCACTCGCGTTAAGGAAATCTAGCCCATATTTTCTATACTTTCGAAGCTTTCTTTGCCGGTGTAAGATAAATTCGTGTATCGTGCTCTCATACCAATTTAGTTAGAAAGCTGAATGTTTCGCAATTTGGTATTAAAGTCATAACATAAACAAGAAAACAAAATTAGTACGACACTGTCATTCAAATTATTTGGCACATTATTTAGTTAAATTAAAAAAACAACTAAAATAATTAAACAAATCACACGCTATTAGGGTGACGGCACCATTTAGTCCATCGTTTAGCTGTCAGGCACAAAATGGACACGTCACTCTCAATTCAAATTTCGTACGGGCCTTAATAGATTGTTGCAAAACAAATGATAACCTTTATCTTCTGTAAAATAAGAATCAAGTGTCCATTATTGATGCCTTGTCCATTACTGGTTCCATCACCATAGTCAAGTTCGAAGTTTTTACATACGGAATTCTTACATTCCTACAAGAATCGCAACGGAGGTGAAAGTGTTAACCACGGGTTATCTCTAATCAATTTTATCTTTTAACAAACTGCTATGAAGGTCAAATTACTACCGGTTAGTAAAGCTTTGCGAAAAACCGGTAGCGAGACAAGTTTGGTGACGATTCAGTTATTATCGACGAATTTAACGCAGCCGATGCGGACGTGCCCCGTTGGTTGTCCAGGTTTTTCTCCAGTACCCTTACCATGAGTTACGATAGGGAATATGCATGTTTTTTTTTACAGCTTCAATAAAAGCTGATTGATCATTACAAACAGGTGAGGAAAAACATTTTTTGAATAGCTATAAAAATAACCAAGATCAAAGATTTGTTCCTATCTCTTTCTAGCAAAACAGAATTTTACGTGGAGTTTTATATGGCCGCACTGCACAATGACGTCATCGGTGCACTTCGGATCTCTGTATCTAATTAGCAGTTTAAAATGCTTGTATCACCCGTATTTCTTGACCGATTTTAATTTTATTTTCACTTTTAGTGATCTCTTTTACGGTAATTTCATATTTTGTTGAGAAATGCGATTTAAAAAATCCATGCATATTCCCTATTACCGCACTCGCTAGCGAGTCGAAAGCTCTGTCCCTCGCACTCTACATATAAGAGTACTGTGAGGTCTGCGAGGGACAGAGCTTCGACTCGCTAGCGAGTACGTTAATTGTAACTCGCATGCGGTGTCGCATCTTTTGTTAGGGTTCCGTACCCACGGGACCCTATTAATACCTATGCCTGCGCTGTCCATCCATCCATCCTAACTTTAAAAGGCTGTTTATTTTGAACTGTACTAGAAATCGGGTTATTTTTCTTCAGAAAATTTGCTATTACGTCGGATCTGGGCGTTTTCCGAAAAAAGTGTACATAAACTTTTTTTTCCAGAATTTGTTTTTGTTTGTTTTCTTACTCAGAATCGTTGATACTGTCGATCCTCATACAAGAAAAAAAGTGTCCCAGATTTTATTATGTAAGTAAGTTTTTCTTCCAGTGCCTCACGACCATATAAATAAAAAAATTACATACAAAAATGAACGATCTGGAATGGAATATTTGGGACACTTTTTTTCTTGTATGAGGATCGATAGTATCAACGATTCTGAGTAAGAAAAAGAAAAAAAAACGAATTATGGAAAAAAAGTGTACATGTACACTTTTTTTGGAATCGCCCCTTTAGGAACTAATAAATAAAAAACTAAAGAAAGTAAAATAATCAAGGGGGTCCCCATACATGAAACGTTTTTTATTTCAACGTTTTTTTTTGTTGTATCTTAAAAACGGTTAAACATACAAGCGTCAAATTTAGTATGGTTATAGTACAAACCGTGAAGAAAAACAACAAATACTAAAAAAGGTTCAAGTGTGAGTTGGGCTCGCGCTGATTCGATTCGAAATCGAATTCAAATCGGAATATAAGTAATAATACCTACTGTGCAGCGGAACCCTCAGTGAGAGAGTCTGAGTCGCATTTGACCGGTTTTTTTATTATAAGAAGCGTGCATTTGTAATGACGCACATAAGCCTTTAAGGCACAGGGCGAAAGTCAAATGAAAACGCTTAAGTGTTACCGGCAGCAAATGCATTACTCGAAATTATAGTACCTATCAATTTTCGAAATCCAAAACCAAACCATCCTAGGTTTCTAAAACCTTGCAGATAAAGATAAAGGTGGCAATTTTTTCGACACAGGCAAACTAAGGTAACGTGAGCCTAGATAGCATACGATATTTTTTTAATTATAATTCTATGATAATACATATAAATATCATTGCTTATCTCTCTAATTGAAATTATTGAACTATAGTGGCTCCATGATGTGAAAATACCTTCACCATAAGTTTGAAATGTAATCCCCCATATTTTTTTAAGGTATCGTATCTAGAGTGCTCGTTGCGTTACCCCGTTGTGCTGTGGGACTCGGCGATCGTTGACTTACAGCAGCGTCAACTCGCTAACATCCTGGTACTTTCGCATCTCCCAGTCACTCGACGTCAGCAAGCCATTGACGAAACAAGAATAAAAACGCCTGATATGATGTATTATTTGTATTCAACTGTATTATGGCATTATTATATTATGTTACGAGCAGTGGGAGGCGGCGCCGGCGCGGCCTTGGAGAAAGTGTGTGCAGTTTCTCTACAATCTACCGACTCAGCCTGATCACCTGCATCGCTTTGCAATAATAATAAACATGTGAAAAGTTACATTACTGCCGTAAGCTATCATAGCAGCTGATAACTCTCGGATTAAGGTCCAAGTAAAGTGCAAGGAGAGGATAAATAACAGTTCTCGTAGAGTACAGTCGAACTCAGAAGTAGCTGTACATTTAAGTACATTTAGGGCCACTTGCACCAAAAATTGAACACTGGGTTAAGCCACTAACTAGAGTTAAAATGACAGTTTTCGTATGAATCTGACGTTTACTAACTCGAGTAAGTGTCTTAACCCAGTGTTAATTTTTTATAGCAAGTGGCCCTTGACAGTGGTTTGAATTTAGTAAATCAAAAGCTGCGATAAAGTACTAAAATGTACACTTACCTGACTTCTGAGTTCGATAATGCCTATGTTGTGGTAGTTTTTGTTCTGGGTCGAACGGAGGGAAGTCAGACAATAACTCAAATATACCGACACCAAATATATAAACGGTTTTATAAAAAAAACGGCCAATTTTATAAGACATAACCAATGCTTTACTCTTCTTAAATCAATAATAAAATTCAAAAGGATTGAGAAACTCGTTCAAAGTGAAGTAAGATTTGTCCTTGCCACGGCCAAAGCGCCTTGAATTTAGAGTAGCCGTGTCAAAAATATTAGTTTCGTGTCTGCATCCAATCTCCGCCAGAAATACTGCCTAGTCATTTTACAGGTTAGTTTTAGGCAACTTAATAAAGAACACACAATAACAGTAAATTAGCCGGCTTATTATGCAATAGTTAGAAACAAGAACAATGGCGATGCTCGGAACGGGCCGCGGCACGCACCGCGCCGCACGCTTTCCCCGAAGGTCGCTGGCTCGGCGCTGTCGCAACGCTCCGCGCTGCCCTATGACTCGAGACCATTTCCTTAACGAGCCTTTCTCTGAGCCCCGTACCGCTCAACATCTTCGTCACCTTATTTTATGACGTCAATAACAGTTCACCGTCACAATACAATGCTTTAAAATAATCGTTAACCTTATTGTTATCGCGTTCGATCGTAACTACCAACGTAAAAGGTTTTCAAATCACAAGTTTATTACCACGTACACTTAGATGTATGTAAACAGCAGAATTGTACCTAAGTATATCTACTTGAAACATCTTCAGGCTGCTTTGAATTCATCGATAATTCATCTTCGTTTGCGTTTGCCGACGCGGCATACAAAACAGTGAGGATTAACGCATCATCAAGTCGTTTATCAGCGACTCCATCTCGAGCGACGGTAATCCATCCTCATGAGCGAATGATCGCCCGCAGAACCAGTCGCAATTCGACACCCTAATCCCCATCGATATTTCACAAACACCTCACTGCGATCGACAAGGCGACGTTATTCTAGCAGCCTATATACCCAACTATTGTCGACCTTGTCTCGCCTCAACATCAATCTTAATAACTCATACTTTGACAATACCGCCAATGTGGTAGTAGAAAAACTTTACAAAACCAACGTACTTGCTACAATTTAAAAGAGCCCTAAACCTTTTTAAAGCGCTATTTATATTGCTAACGGCGAAGATAAACTTTTGGGCGAACAGCTACACACCTGACCTATTGGATTTTCAGTGGAATCCTTATTCGACATATTTTTACGGGATATGTTAGGTCCTGCGATCAACTTTCCCTTTGAGCTCCTGAAATTTAATCGCGGTGAAAATGTCGTCAATATCCAATGTTGATAGGCTGCCATCCTAATTGTTTACCTGTCTGGTATGTATGCAGTTCAAATAAATTGGTCTGATTAACAATTTTCATCAATTATTAAATGAGCACTCCAATCTGCATGAATTGAACATTTTATTGTGCTCGTTACATCAGCCCGCCTAGTAACTGAATAGGTCAGCTAATTAGCTGCGCTTGTTTATTATAGAGATGTACCGTAATGTCTGACGTCGACCAATCAGCTCTTTCAACCTACGTCTGCCTATAAAGCGGCTCCGGTTTCGCAGTCATAATAGGGAAACCACTGATACGTGGTAAAAACCAGATACAGCGAGTAGTTTCTAATGATAGGAAATAATGTCCTGTGTTATGTTCAAAGATATTTAAATAACTCCGGTTTCAGCGATAGTTTTCACAACACAGGCTAGGTTAGAGCATGAATACTAAATCAAAGCAAAAGTAGACAATACATGGAAATTTTAATCCGTTCCCGATTTTATCCGAAGTTCCTTGCGCATAATCCAAATAAAAAAGCTGAATTCTTTCAAACTTCTCCGTAAACCTAAGAGTCAAGCCGGGGCCACATAGTTTTGTAAGAAAAGTACATGTAACACTTTACCCCGAGTATTACTTTTGCGAAAAACTCAGCTGGCATTCTAGAGAAATAGAATGCGTTCCTTTTGTGGCTCGCGCACAACAATAGCGCGCCGCGGAACTCGGAACAAAAATGAAAGTGGATTCGCTTGTTATTTTTATAAACCCGACAATCTTGTTTCTCCTCGTTGCGTCCTCATTAGCATACGGTGTCAGGCCGGTACTGTCCGAGAGTCGCCGCCGCGTTCTAGAGCGGAACCCTAACGCGATTTACGAGAGTGAGCCATTGTGAGATCTTAAAGCTCCTCAAAGTCAAATTACGTTATAATTTTCTTGGCGTTGTTCGTGAGCATCTCATTGCAAAGTTGCCAAGTGGTGATTTTATTACTCTCATCTAGTTATCCCCGTTTTACCCAATTTCGTTTGACGCTAACTTATTTCGACACAGGGCTTCCTACAATATCATAAACAAGTTGTACTTAAGCTTATCTTATTTTTTTAGTCTTATCTCTGTATGTTTCGACACTATTCATCGGTTTTTTTTTAGTTTTCAAATGATAACTTTATCGTTTTTATTTGTTTAAGAGACTAATATATGCAGTGTCATACAGTCTGTCAAGTCTATCTTGCCTACAGAGGTCCTAGCCAAGATGCATTACGCTAAACTAGCGTTTCTATTCGTGTCATTTTCAAACCAATCGCGTCACTGGTAGATGATGTGATACGAAGAGTCACGTGATCTACCAGTGACGCGATTGGTTTAAGAACGAAACGAATAGAAACGCTAGTTAGCGTAATGCATCTTGGCCAGGGCCCCTGGAGAGTGATAAAACGTGACGCATGACAAAATAAAGAAATGGAACGTGTCATAGGTAATTAGGGTTAGGATTTTGATGGCACAGCGTGATTCTAGGACAGAGAGGTACTATTTCTTTGTTAAGCTTACAAATTTTTGTTTGATATGATTATTTATATTTGTTTGTTACGCTTTCACAGAGGAAATACCTATCCTCCTTAAAAAAATCATTTAAATTGGCTTAACCGTTTAATGAACGAATGAATGAATTTTGAAATATGAAAATACTGAAGATCAAAATATAGTAATCAGATTCGCGATCTACTGAATACCTAAGGGCCAAATTAAAAGCACCCGAAACCGACGTACGTGCACAAAGAGATTGATGAATGTAGATGAAGCGAAAGTTATATGTTTAGACTGGTGTACCTGGCGTTCCATAGTATCTGCCTGTATGTATGAGGATCAAAATCAAGGTGGTATCTTTATAATAAGCGTCATATAATAGTAAGGAAATAGCGACTCCATGGATTCTAGAACCACGGTATGCCACCAAATGTCCCAACCCTAGTCATAATAGGTAGGTATGTGGGAATCTAATCGGATTAGATTACTAATTATTTAAAATTTAATTTGGTCATTGTTGTTTATATTAACTGTGCGTAGCGATGAGAGATGCAAGGTTATAAGATGTTAAGGTGTATAAGATGTACATATGAAGGAGCAATTGAACTTCCGGCTTTTTGAGAATGGAAAATTACAATTTCTGGAATTGATAGTCAAATGAACGATAAGTAACCAAATCATGTTTACTTATTCTACCGTCCAAAAGAAAAAGGTAGTAACTACAATAGTATCAACTCCATATCACATACTGCCTTTTTGTATTCATCGGAATATATCATCGGATTTGTTGTTCCTTTTAAATAATCAAATAATTCAATTAACATAGTATACCAATACAAATGATAAGTTATTCATTCTTTCTACTTCCACTCGTATTCGTATATTTTTTTAATATTACCGCTTCGTTCCTGATTACAGTGATTACTGTAGCAAACATTCCCAGCACAAAGCGACGACTCCCAACGCAATAGCCCGCCACGAGCAATGACCGACTCAATCAACGATTTCGTGTTAATCTTAGATTTCCTGCCCGTCCACTCTCTCCGTTATTTTATCGCGCAAGCCTTCCCCCGGCGCTGCATCATATTTTCTCTTATTGCTCGGAGCTCGGATTTATAGCGAGGCTTTTTGAACTTTACATTGCTTCACAATATCGAATAAAACCCAATAAAATCACCACTTATCCTTCTCTTCGTCACAATATTCTTGTTACAGAATCCTGGTAGTACAATGTCAGAATTTCGATTGCCCGAGCACTAGGATATTGACGCCCCTTTAATTCGTTACCTATTCAGTCCAGGTCATAATAACCCCACGACACAAACGCAATTACAACGGCACAATCAAATTACTGTGAGTATTATTTCATTAAAGCTTCGGTCGGCGCCAGGACGTCTAAACAGAAACGGGATGATGCATGTCCGCTAGCCCGAATTCAATTACTACGGAATTGATTACCATCTGTCTAAGCTGGGCTTCCGTCTTCATATGCGGTTCAAGTAATAAAGCAACATGCCGTGACATTAACACGTTCTGTGTCTACACTGACCTATCAATATGGGCTTCGGAGAGAAGGTCACGGATGATCTACCGACTACGGATTGAAATGGTTTTTGGGTGCTGGAATAGGGTTCAATTTTATTAATGATCTTGTATGTGCCTAGATTACGTTTTAATTTCTTCCAGTTCAAATTTGTTGGTACATTCGTGGAATCTATGTTTATATGCTATACGAGTAAGCGCATGTCAGGTCCCTGATGAAAAATCCTACATGTGTAAACAAGTTCCAAAGTCTGAACCTATAACTTAAAAATGTTCGCGCAAGAAAAGCAGAAGCGGTCCCCTGCGAGCTATGTCCGCAACAAAAAACATTGTTCCAAAATTAAAATTTTTACTCCCGAGCCCTTGCGGGTAAATTCTCCGTGCATAATTTATTCGTCGTTTTATTTGTGAAAAACACCGCCCGGTCTCACCTGTCCACAGCTGAGGTTCAATAAAAGTTCGGCCGCGACGGTCGCCCGTCGACGACTGAAGCATCACCCACAGGCGGGGTGCATAAATAATTTAGCCAGCCAATCCGCCGCTTGTTTGCATGCGGATTATCATATTAAACGGATATCAGGGTCGACGACCATTCGCCCGATACAAATGCATACAATCCGGCAGCATTTACAGAGCAAACAGCGGCTGGCTCAAATAGTGGTCGCTGAATGTGCTGATACTGTATTGACCAGGGATTTTAGTTTACATATTGAGCGCGTGAGAGGAGCACTGCCACAACTGAGGTTATTTAATGCAGTCTGTTATGTGTCTAAGCACGATAATGTAACGAAACCATAAGTAAACAGGGCAAGCGGTCTTTTTCATTTATAGATGTATTATTGCAATGTTTTTTATCTGAGTAATCTTAAATCCACAACTCTTAGCTGTCTAACGCCAGAGTAACTCTGCCAGAGTTAGCATAACCATGAATAATCAACTTTGAAATTCACATTAAGTATTCAAATAGTATCAATTGAAACAAGCACGCTTCCGGGCCAGTCCTTTTATTCGAGCTCGGCTTCCGCTCTCGTCTGCCCGACCGCGACGCCGCGGGGGTAATTAGACATCTACACAAATAATCTCCAAAAGTTCCCTTACTACGCGAACACAAACTTCACAGTGTTGCTAGATTCGAATTTTGTACAGTTACGGCAAAAGGAAAAAGAGCAGGGAGTACCGATGAGTACGTACCCTAATAATAAGTAAAATAACAAATCAAATTAAATAAATTTATTTCAGACTTTACATGCGTGTGTTCGCTTCACGGTCTTTTTTTTACCGAACTATTTTCTAAACTTTAGAAGACCGATAGGCAGCATAATATACGTTTTACTAATTACGTACCTACTACTTAAATAACTTTTTACCGGAAAATCTTGCCTTTGATAAGGATTTTATCCACAGTTCATCCGCTCTCGCTCTTCGTGTATTATTTTATGCTTAAAGAGGCAAACGAGCTGTGAGCCATGTCAATGGCTCCACCAGGGTATCCTGCCATTTTGCCGAAATATGTTTGGTAAAATGTATCGTTTCCCAACCGTTTAATTTGCCAACACATTTTTTTTTCTGTAGTGACTATTAATATTTCAGGATTTATTTCAGTACCATCGAGTTGAACCCTATAGGTTAGGTTAGGTTAGTTTTTATAAAAATCCTTAAATAATTACGGTTACTTAAAAAAAGCGGGTTGGCAAATGTAACGGTTGGGAAACGATACATTTTGCCAAACATATTTCGGCCATACAAAGGTGTCTACCTGCAACACCAGGAGAGGAGTCGCAATGCGTTGCCGGCCTTTGAGAAAAGACTATGGTCGTCTTTACAAGGTCCCCAAGTAGTAACGTCATCGCTTAGTATGGAACCCTCGGTGCGCGAGTCTTACTTTTTCTAACCAGGTTATTTAGGAACCTTATAATGCGCGCACTCACAAACATAAATAGCATCAAGTTCACCTTTTTATTTTAATGTCTTCCGCCTTCCGTAAAACTTATCGTAGGGGAATAATTTAATATGTTAACGCAAAATATCAGTGTATCAAAAGGTAAAAAGAGAAATGGGGTTTATAAATGAGCAATATCATCTAGAGGTTTACCGGCCGTGCCCGTTAACATTTCTCTTGGCGGCAACAGCGGTACAAAGGGTCGCACACGAGCCCATTTTCCGTTAACCTACCCTTGACTTTATGCCCGCCTTTTGGTGGTCAAGACAGCCTTTATTCAATAACAAACATGTTTTGATGTCACGAGAAGAAAAAGGATGTTGTTGAGGTAAGAGGAATGAAAATATTTAGCTTCTTGCCGTAGGCACGCAGGCTTTGTTGAAAGGTATTCAACGTAAGAATGTTATGTACGTACAAGCTGACCTCTCGGTAATGATTGGACTTTATTAAATGTGGGTTATAGTGCCAAAAAAGTAGTATTTGTATAACTGCTTAGAATTAGTCAATCATTTTTATTTATAAAAATTGCTTATCTTTTCCGAAAATACCTACATTTGTAAATCTGAATTTAGGTTGTGTCAGAAACTTCTTGCTAATAGTTAATCTTTATAAGTACGATTATATTACCGTTTCTAGCGATTCCATCCGCTTGGATCCCATTGTGCATCCATATTATTTCTAGTTAAAAGTACCTACTTAACGAAGATATTTGAAACGTTGCGTAGTTTAAATCGCAGATAGACGGGCGAGTAAGTACGCGTATTTAAAGCTCGACGACCTTTTTGGCCCGTGTTTACCTTTAGAAGTTCGCGTACTTAGGGTGACACACAGGCAAGTAAGGTCGCCGAGCCATAAGTTCCTACGGCGTACTTATTCGCCCGTCCATCTGGGACTTTAGATTTTAAGTTGGCCTCAAAGCTAATAAACTGTAAAAAAAGAGCTTTCTGCGTCATGCCATAATAAACCGACAAATAGACGAAATAGAAAATAATATTATTTATGTTTAAAACCCATTAGATTTCAATTATTTTTAATCGTATATCTGATCCACAGTAGGAACAGATACAAAACGTTTACAATTGTATCCAAGTAGGTATTGATTAATTATACTCAAATAAATTTAATACCTAACAGTGGAGACCATGGGACCTTGGTCAGCTGATATGAAAAGCTTTATTAAGGCAATGTCGTCCCGCCTCATAGACTCCTCCGGAGATCCTAGAGCTGATTCCCTCTCTCAAAGGATTGGGCCAGCTCTCCAGAGAGGTAATGCAGCCAGTGTCATAGGGACCATGTCGCGAGCGGACCTGCTAGAGGGGTTTTTTTATAGTGGTGATTTTTTTTATCTTTAAAATTTGAGTAGCTTAGTTTTATTTTAATTTGAATATGTTTAGTTTTCTATTTTTAATTATACCTAACACATATTTAGCCCAATCATCTGGAACGTATTGTAAAATATTAAGAATCTTATTAAGAATCTCTTAGTGGTGGTAGGACCTTGTGCAGGGTCCGTCCGGATAGCTACCATCACCAGCCCACCGCCAAGCAGTAGTGTTCGCATTGCTGTGTTCCGGTGTGGGGATAAGACAACCGATGAAATTACTAGCATAGAGGCATTCCGTCTTAGTCCTCAGGGTTGGCAACGCATTTGAAGTCTTAGGATTGCAGTTTTGAGATTGTAGTCTTGAGGTTTCAAATGTCTATGGGTCTCAGATCCGACTTACCTCCTTGCCATAAAAAAAAACATTAGACCTGGAGCAAAAAATCCTCACCAAAACTATTCCCAAATCATTCTGTGCGCTATAGTTTTGGCTAACTCACTTTATGCACTAATTACTTCGATAAGTCTACAGGCATAATAATGTCGTTACAGAAACCTGACAGTACGAGTAACCTACATACATCGACGTCGGAAGAGATATTTAATAAAAACGCCTGGCTTTTGAACAAAGCAATATTGTGTGTAACGTACAATGTTGGTGTTTGTAGGCGTTGCGCGACTGCATTTTATACCGCTATAAATAATCCTTAACAGGCTACAAAATGAAGCACAATGTAACAAAGTATTTTCTCTTTGCCTACATATCGTTTTCGTATTAGAATACACATGTACATGTACAGTACATGCTTGTACGTAATTAATTGGCGTTTCGACACTTTACTAGCATTTTTAACCGACTTCAAAAAAAGGAGGAGGTTCTCAATTCGTCGGGATATTTTTTTTTACTCTGTAAATATGCCGCTCAAAGTGAATGCAGCTCCTTTGTTTAAATGAGCTTGTTAGATATTTCAAACTAGAATTCTTGATAAAAAGCAGTTAAAGGGCACAGGGTAAGTTTTTATAAAAAAATACTGTTCTTTTCAGCGGCCTCGGATGATTTTACTATAATGGTTTAGAGGACCTCTAAATGCACATCAATATGTATAATTTAATTAAGGTGATTAATGATATCGGTACTGAGTTATTGTGCTTTTGGTACTATATACTTACTAAATAGTACTAAATTTGGTACAATATTTTTAGATAAGCTACTATCGAAGAAGCATATTTATATTATAGATCCTTAGTATTACATTATGTAACAAAAAAAGTTTATTTTGAAAAGTTTATCATAATTAAGTACCTTTTTTACAAATGGCCGCTAAAAATTACAAGGTATTTACAAATGAAAACATTTATACACTTTAACTAAGATTTAGACTATTAACGTTTGGGGTACATCCGTGGTAAAAAGCGCTATTGATAACTAATAATATCGATTTACATAATTAACTGCAAAGTACTGCAAATGGATCTCAAAGTGCAAGATATCACGAAAATCTATGTTTTTTTATGGTAAGACAAGAAATGAAATGGTGATAAACTCAACTCAATTATAATTTATATAAAAATGTTTTAAATTGTTCCCTAAGTATATTACTGTACCATGCTTATGGTCTCAGCAACCAAACACCCTATATTGCTATGTTAGGTAAACGTGGCCCTAAACATACATCCTGTATTATTATGGGGTAACCAGAACCAAACCGTTTTAATTCAATCGCCTGTTCCTAGATACATCCGCATCTCTCAGGTTTCTGTTGTAGAAAGTTCTCGGTTACTTCCTGTGTACAGTACCTAACCAGAGCAATATCCCTGGATTCACTCAAATAGAAAGGAAGCAAGCAAGACAGTTCATGTTGTGGCATTAATCAGAGGCCAGCGACATTTTGGCTACCGAGCAGCTATTGAATCAGTGTTAATTGAACCCCGACTAGACACGTTTTATTAATTGAGGTACAGTTAATCTGATTGGGATAAAAACGAGAAAAATAAGCAACATTAGTATCGAAACTAATTTTTCGATTTCGTTACACAATCAGGTAGAGAAAATCTTTTAGCATGACAAGAAATAGATACCTTTAGCCTTTTTATCTTAGATGATATCAGAATTATAGAGGCGAATCTAATTACTTATAAGTTGCGGGCAACATCTTGTACTTAGTGGTTTATTGTATTTATTTGCATTTATTTAAACTGGTTACAATACTATACAAAACATTTTATTGTACACCAAACCAAAACATAACCGCCCATTTAAGACCATTTTTTAAGAAATTAAGCAAATTAAGTTCTAAGATTACATTATAAGTTGATAGCTTCTGTAGATTCAGATAAAAAGTGTTCTGACATAGAGAGATAGGTGACCTAAAAATTAAGTTATCAAAATCAAATTCCAACTACTAGGCATAATAACCAAGTATTATTAGATCATGCTACAGTCAGCTTTGTTTTCAAGTTCAAAAACTCTGCCTTTGTTTAATTGAGTTCCCAACGCGCCTCGCTCGCGCTGACGAATTACTCGCTCTAAAATTAGGCGAAGAGGTACAGCATATAAAAATATACCTTAGGATACCTTTTAATACCAGTAAGGTGCAAGCGTTACGAGCGGGCCTATCACGGTCGTGTTTATCGATATGGATAAACGTGGATAAAGCATCTCTCACTTTCTGGATGCTTTATCCACGTTTTTCCACCGCGATAAAAGCGACCATAATACGGGCCCGGGTGCCTAATATGGCTACGTTTATCCCGTGTCAAAATGTGGCTAAAACATCCGTCACTTTTTGGCACATATATAAGTGTGAGAGTGACGGCATCCGCATTTTGTCACCCTAAACCTATCACGATCGTGTTTATCGATATGGATAAACGTGGATAAAGCATCTCTCACTTTCTGACCAGTAAGTAAGTGCGAGAGTGATGGATGCTTTATTCACGTTTGTCCACCGCGATAAAAGCGACCATAATATGGGTCCTGAGATTACTATGAAGATAAAAACTACGCAAGAACCGTAAGCTACAAAAAGAAAATAGCTACACTTAAGCTATACCAAAACTTGGAGAGTGTGAACTCGTATAAGTAAATGGATAGCCCATGATTTGCAAACGTTCTTACCCTCCCTGTAATTTGGAGATAGGAATCGTGTCGGCGATACGCGCCGGCTCGGTCGTGATTTACTTCAGTTGTCTCCTTACTTAATGAGGGAAACTTTTTGCGACTCCGTACAGAGGCATAGATTAGCTAAATTGTGCCGTCAACTGGATGGGCCTTGGCTTATTACTCGTTAAAACTCACATTGGTTAACGCTGTTGTGTGCGAATTAAAAAAATTAAGCTGAAAAATAATAATTATTATACACATGTTTGAAGTCAAACGTTAAAAAAAACCTTGAAACTTGCGAAATATCAAAAAATTATTTTGAATCAATTTTAAAATAAAACAAAATACTCGTATTATAAAGCTGGAAATGTCATCTTTCTATTAAAATTGTACATATTTCGGTCCAGCTGCACCAGTGTGCATCAGGATCAATTCATTTATTAGAACACTTTTAAACCCAATCCTTTCCCATAATCCATCCGGATTAAAAGACTATTGTTACACACAACGCAACCGTAAAATCGCGTCGATACCCAAACCTCTGCAAACTATTCCCAAATGAATATGCTCCATTAGTTCGTTTCAGTTCTACATCAGTAAAGAGATTTATATAGGTCGTTGTTGTTGAGACGAATAAAATTTATTACCTTCAATACCTTGCGGAATTGACAAAGGTGATTTAGAGTTCAGGTAGTCCTAAAGTACGACATTTAACCGTTTAACTATCAAAAGCTTGTCCGGGTCAGTAACTCGGTTAAAGGTAGAAATGGAAGATATTCCCCCGAACCGAAATGGAGGGCAAAAGCCACACTCCAGGGATCCCGAGTTGTCGATACGCCGAGCCATCCGCTTATAGCCACTCGAGCGCAATCCCATCCCCCTAGAACACCATTCTGTCCTTTACTAACTTATATTTGTGCAAGCGAGACATCTTGTACCGTCGCACAGTTTAGAAGTTCTGAGCATCTCTATGAATCGGAGAGTTGAACGTCGAGCCAATCGAGGTATACATGAGTTCGCGTTTCGACGCCTTTGAGAACTCGCTTGTTCCTACTTTTGATAGTTCTAGTTTTACTCGGAGAGTTTCCGACCGCGTATTTATTAAAATATCTGTGTCAGAGTAATAATACTAATAATGAAGCCCGACAGCGATGACAACTTGTTCTAATTATTGAAACTAGTTTCTTTATTTCATAGAAACATACGTGATACAACCAGTCTAGTCCAGTGATTAAAGAATGTTTCCTTATTACATACGAGGTTTTGTTTTTTACAGTTCCCTCGGGAATAGCGAGAAACCAGTTTTTACCCGACTGTGGCGCAGCTTAAAAGGAGGGTTATGTGTTTGACCTGTATGTATGTATAAAGATAAAGAGATAGAGATAAAGATAAGTTTATTGATTCACTAAGCACAAGAACATACCTACAAGAAAATATCCCATGTATGTATGTACGTCCGTTCCTATGTCCCTTCGTAACTATTCAACGGGTAGACCGATTTTGATAAATGATACGTCATTAGTAGCGTTGAAAATGACTTGTAAAATACAAGTATCTTTCAAACGCCCCTATATTTTTCAATAAAATACAGAATCTTTCCTGGCGGATCTTCGAGAATCTTTCGTAAGTTTAAGTTTTTTACGTGTAGTTTACGATGTATTTTAAGCATTATTGTATTATGATAGTGATAGGGACATTAAATTGTATCGTATGTAAATATTTTATTGTAAAAACGGGATAATCACAAGCAACAAAATAGACAGAAAAACAAAAGGTTTGTATAAAGGCGGACTTATCCCTTTAAGGGATCTCTTCCAGTTAACCTTTGAGAGATTCGGAAATGTTTGGAATAACTAATACTTAGCCAAACGTACAACAGTGAAAGGGATTAGATGTTTCATAATTACGTTAGTATTAAATAACCAATTTAAAATACTTACTAAGAAAATAATATTTGATTTTTCCAATAATTTACACTTACTTTGTTTATTTTGTTTCAATTGATTCGATTACATAAAGTACATTACTGTTCAATTAATATTAATAAGCAAGATTACTTCCCTTTGATTGCTAATATGAAAAATACACAGTATCAAACAAATATTATACGTGTATGATTGTATTTTTCAGACGAACCACTAATTTGTTTTTTTTCGAAAATTACATGTATTTTACA
This sequence comes from Acleris literana, assembly GCA_946894065.1. Lineage (NCBI taxonomy): Eukaryota > Metazoa > Arthropoda > Insecta > Lepidoptera > Tortricidae > Acleris > Acleris literana. Next base: position 16,140,642 of record OX335670.1, on the reverse strand, counting down.
GGAAAGATACAAAATTTCGAAAAAAACCAAATGTATCTTTCGCAATTTTCATCCCTAGTCATTAGATTCGTCTTGATGGCGTGAGTGTCGCGAGATTTTATGTGTTTTAATGTTTATAACGTATATCGACGACTATACTATCTATGTAAAGGGACCTTATGGCGGATGGCGCTTACGCCGCACTGCGTCACGCGACGTTGTATTTATATGGGAGCATCTTTAATAATGGCGGAAGCGCTATCCGCCATAAGGTCCGTTTACATAGATAATGCCACATATTGCCTTTGAACGGTAATGATATTGTTTTTAACTCGGCCGCCATTACTATCAAGTGAATAAGAGCTATCAAAACATTAACAATACGATAACCCGTCAAGAGCAATGAGATTTTACCGTGTAAAATCTAAACCCAGGTTATCGACCAAATGTAATCACACCTTCAAAACGCTGCTCATGTACGGACTTGATTATCTTTTATTATAGCAGTAAATAAGAGAAACAACATTACTTTTCTAATAAATTCAACTGTAATAAAACATGCCTCGTTGGCTTTGCTAAAACTTCTTTGAAACCAGCTATTATTTATGACAATTCCCCAGACCGAAAAGAATTACTACGACTGTTTAAGAGTGCACGTCTGCATTACGATGCAAGTTGCGAGTCCTGACAGGGAGTAAAACTGCCGGAGTGGCCCCGGCAACACAGTTAATCTGGCCAAATTCAATCTACACAACTTCTACGGGCAGTGTCTATGTTTGCACCGAGAGAAGGTTTTTTTTACTAACGTCAAAAATTATGGAGTACCTATCTCCACATTGGTAGCATATTTTAATATAAAATAGGTTTGTGTTAAGTGATTTATTATTTAAACTGTCCGAAAGAAAAGAAAATATGATCTTTGTGACTATCAAAACTACGAGTGTGTTATGCTTATGTATGATTTTTTACACAATTAAAATATTATTTCGTCACATAAGTTTGTGTTCATAAGATGTTGCTGCACCCTTTTTGAATAAAAATGGCTTCGTTTATAATAAAAAGCCTACTTAGCATCACAATGCAGCTAGATTTTAATTAATAAAGAGTTGTCCATAAAACTGTAAAAAACCTTATGACAATAAGTCCCGCGCCTCACCGCGCGCCTCTCGCCTTTCATGATAATTTCCTCTCTAAGTTTTCTTTTATATCAACTTTTTTATTTTTCCAGTTTAATATCATGCAAAATGAAGGCTTTGGCTCGCCTTTGAATGGTCGGTCGGCTCATTGCATCCCGCCCGTAAATCCCGGGCATTGTCGGCGCGGGCGCTGGCGGCGCGCGGAGACAGCCCTCCCAGCTACAATCTACATCTGTACTTTATCAACCCTTTACTATAAACATTCACAAATTCCTCCTCCAACATCGTCTTAGGGGATTGCGAGTGATGCTTAGGTTACGCTATTTGGAGGAAATAACACGAGTTTGCGCAGCATTCAAATTTATTCTAGAACCTGCTAACACATGGTAGTTATACACCAGCAACTTTTTCTTTTTTAGTGTGGTTGCATTGATTTGAATAATACTCGTATTTTGTCGCAATTAGTTGTGATATTTAAATGTAAAGCGGTTGGCACTTTAATTAATAAAGACCAAACAAGTGCATACGGGATCGTGCTCAATGTAGGTTTCCGTCCACTATAAACAGAAACCATAAACAACACACTCCAAAACCTTTTAATTTTTTCTTATATGATTTTTAATGGTTACCAGTATAACCTTCAACTCAAAAATTAAACCTCATTTTGTTATTATCATTGCAGTAGAATTCAAAACTCTACCCAACTTAGTTAAATATTGTTACTTAATGACCGAGTCCTTTTGTTTTATTGCGCTTCAATATGGTCTAAATTGCAGTGGCCTCTTTCTCCATCTCAATCTCAGTTGAAATAAACTCTTGGTATTTCTGTCTTGTACTTTCGAGCGTTGAAGCGATTCTATTTCTCTCTCCTATAAAAATAAACCGTGAGAAAACGTTCCAGTGCCCCACGCCACTGGGTATCAAATACGAATTTCGCCCTTTTGTTGTGTTAGTGGCAGCTTTTTTACCTGCGAACCATTTTATTTCAGGAAAGTCTCTAAATTGTTAACGCTATCGAAATCCGGACCCAATGACGCGACGCGCAATTTATGAAAAAATACTTGGCGGGGGATTATCGCCATCTATTTTCTTTATTTCTTTGTAGCTAAGTTTTTAAGAAGTAGTTTTCTTATTTTATACTAGAGGACGCCCGCGACTTCGTACGCGTAGAAATATTTTCCCGCTACTATTTCTTCCCGTTGGATGCCGGATTTCGGAAATTATTTTCTTAGTGCACCCATAAGGTACCCATGGAATACTCCAAGCCCTAGCGGTTTGGGCTGTGCATGCGTTGATATATCAGTTAGTTTCTTCTTTTATACATACATTTGAAATTCCTTTAAAAACATATTACCGTAAAATATACCTATATCTCTCTTCCTAGCTATTACTAATACCACATGGTGGGGGGTCAGCATTCCTAATTTTTCTTCTCCACTTCTCTTTGTTGAGAGATGTTATTCTCTTACAAACGGCGTCTTGTCGATCAGTCGATTGAGCTATATAGTGTTCTCAAACTAGTAAACTTAAAGCTACCTTATTGATAAGATAATGCACGCATAAAAACGATATTTACTACGCTCAACTGACGTAACAACTTAAAATCGCCTATAAAAAAAATCACCCGTCGAGCTGATAAATGAGTCCTTAAGTAACATGGAAACTTAAATTAAGGGCTGCTGACGCTTGCACGCGACCGAGCCTGCGACTCCCGGCCACAGCTTTATCCCTCCGTCGCACCAATCAGAGCAATTAAAGAACAACAAAGAGAAAAATCTGCCGCCCGCAGGGACTGGCAACTCTAATTGTTCTTCGATCGGATAGACAATGAATACATTTTACTCCCTTCAAGTATTAAGTGAGTGTTAAAAGAACAAGTTTAGCTTAATTGCTTTGCTGATGTTTATCTTTGGATGAAGGAAAGGCGCTCGGGAGTTAAGCTCCAATGGAATGAGAGGTCGGAGTTCTTTCGTAGATGATTCGCCTGCCAGTATTGTATGGGACTTTCTACTTTTATAAGTCCTAACTAAACAAGCTCTGACAAATTGACCTCGTGCCAAACTAAGCTCTAGTTGGGCTTATATGCAGTTGTAGCTTAATTAGTGCTTATTTAACTAAACTTTGTGCATTTTCATTCAATAAAGTCTTACTCACGCATGTATAAAAATGCATTCAGTTTAGATAAAAAGGTTCTACCTATTCCGACCACTGCTTATATGTGTGCAATCCGATGTTATTCGACTTAAAACGTCTAAACATCCTCACAGAGTTTTGGTATTATTACTTAGTGCGATGTGTGATGTGATTCAATTCACGAAATATCAACGCATAGCGCAAATGGTATATTCTTTACAGCTAATAATTTTCACTGTTTATTTTCCGATGGGGAGGCGACACTCCGATAGCCCCCCATGGTCGTCATTTCACAGGCCATTTTCTTTAATGTAGGGGGAGTGCTTTGAATATAAAGTGCTGTCACTAATGATATAAACGATTATTGTCGAAGTGATCGCGAGCTAGACCGACGCCGGCAGATAAAACAAATTATTATATTAATGGCGTCTGAAATTACCTTTTGAACATCAAACTGATACTCGGTGTCAGAGGAAAACCTTTCCCTTGAATTAAAGATCAGACGACTGCGACCAATATCATTAGGTTTAGGTAGAAGAAAAGTCTTTCTTATTTGAGTCTCAGAGTGCGGTACTAACTTAATCAATACAAATAACATCAATTTAGTTTTTGAAATATTAACGACGATAGGTCCCATACGTTTTTATGAATGTGTGTAATGTAACAATCATTACCTTTTATGTCAGCTTTCTCAGACCACTGAGAAATTATTTCAATCTTATAGTGTTACCTCACGATCAGTTTTTATTGAAACTTTTTACTGACTGTTTAAACTGCGCATGGGTAGTGTCTGGAAACGAACACTTACTAAGCAAATAAGTCCGAATTAAAAACACCGTCCGATGATGGAACCATTTGCCGCATCTTGACCTTGCTGCACAAACTGCGTTTCAAAGACGACAAGTGTTAGCTGACTCTGTTGTCATTAATAAATTACTCTAGCTTGAGACTCTTCATTAGTGATATTCTTCTGACTGCGACTGCGATGAAGAAGGACAGAGAAAAAGTAAATGTACCGCGTAAAATTATTATGAGCAATATAACTGTTAATCGTCTCAATTTATTAAAAGCACTTTAAAATATTAAACCTCGTAACTTTTAATTTAACTCAAAATGGTTAAACTAAGTATAAGATAATATACAATGATAGATGTGTTAAAAGTTAATTTAATCGTATGGCAGTTAATGAGTCGCTTATAAGATGTTCCAACAATTATAAAAATATATATTCAATGTCTTTGCTTAGAAGGCTAAGTCGCAACTTAATGTGTTCAAATGATTTCTTAAGGTATAGTTATCTTACTTACCGTGTATGTACACATACCTAATAAAATAATTCTCACAAACGTTATATGCTAATATGTAATATCAAATTCCATTCGTTGATCATCAATAGTAGTCGCGTAGTAGTAGTAGGTAGTAAGCGTTGAACTCCTTCAAATAAAAATAAATACCAACGTCAACCTCAGGTATGAGACCCATTCAAATGGAAGTTCATTAGATAGTGGAAGTAAACGTTGAGCAGTACATCAATAACATCTGTTTTCGAACGTGCCCCCGACTAAAAGGGAAACGACTAATCGAGCGTAGACGGCTACGGAAAAAAAACAAAGTATTTTGCCTTTGCTGAGCATTCAGCGAGAAAATAAACTCTGGCCCCAAGACACTTTAACCTCGCCCCTGCTGTACAAATGAAGTGAAGGCACCGAATTAAGCTCAGAATGTTTGCCTACAGAATTGAAAAGCTGCAAAGTCATTGAATAAACTTTATTTGCCAAAAAAGGTTTTTTCTTCAAAAGTATTTTTTCTGTTTGAGGACTTATTAATTAAATAATAGATTGTCTTGAATTTTCATACATTTAACAAGACTTGTACATCAACCTATTTTTCGTAATAGATTTGTACTTTTTTTAACGAACTAAAAGCAGAGGATTTTTAAGTAACGTAACTTCTTTGTTGGTTACCTTAACGACGGCACCTAAGTAACTAAAGTAATCCAAGTTACTTTTAAATCCCTTAAAGCTATATCTACCCTTGGATAGCGTAATCATTATGTTAATCTCGGGCATAAACTAACCGCGCGGAAATGAAAGTCGTTACTCGTCGTGATTAAATAACGACTAGACCGACAAACTTTCTCGGGAAAATCATAATAGGAAATTGACAAATAACGTTACTTTGTACGTGTACAAATTGGGGTTCCGTCAAACTGTGAGGGATCACGGAGGCAGGAGGTATCATGTGCGAGAGGCCGCGGGCGGGCGCGTGATTGATGTTTAGCAAGCTCAGATTATATTGATGCTAAGCCGTCGCCGCCACCGCAGCGCTTTCAAGATGTTAATCGTCTCCTTTCAAACACGCGACGTAGACAAATTTAATTAAACAAGCTTTCACACTGTCTTGGATCCCCTATTAATACACGGCCCCACATGCTACCACATCCGTGTAAGTGAGCTACATTGAACATTTATTATTAACGTAACAATAATATTGAGGTACGAGCGCTACGTTGCGATGGAAACTAAGTAGAATATTGTGTTGGTTCCGACCGACAATTGATTAGTTTATGCATTAATGTAAGTAATGTACATAGATAAGAAATTGAATGGCTTTTTACTGTAGGGACACCAGCACGAGTGGTTTGCTGCCTGTAATAAATGAGAGGTGAATGTTCACGAGCCATTGGGCAGAAGCCGTGCCCAGGACAGAGATTAACGTGGCCTGTGTTTCATTAATATACCTAGTCAAAGGATCCATACAATTTTATTAGGAACATATTTTTATAGTTTTATCTACATCAACTTTCACTAGAAAAAATGTATTGTGTTTGTGTTAGTATTTGTCCTCTAAAAATCCTGAAACGCATACATGTAGTAATACTCGTAGAGACGTTTCAAATATTGTAAAGTTCAATATGTTACATAGGTAATATTAAAAATGTTATAGCTGATGAATGTTCCTATAGAAAAATCGACTGTGTATGTTGAAAAAATATACAGCACGAAATTTATGTGTGTAATACAGTTTTTGGAATGAGCAAATTTACCTCGGAATAGAAAAACAAGTAAAACCAACCAATTTGTATCGGATCGACGTATTTGTCCCTCGTCAACCCATTTCATTACGTTCGTTACGAACAGAGGGAATTTGCGAGTTAGGTCTAAATAACGAGGGACGTATAGTCAATACTAAACAAAAAATAAACAGCTAAGTGGCGAAAGAGAAACAGATCTGAATAAGTAGGAGCCTGCGATAATGTGGCGCGGCCGAGCGGAGTCCGCGATCGTTCCGCTTGACTTCGGAGGCAGGGCGGAAAAAAACAATTATAAGAAAAGCTTTCCCGATGATATTAAAACAGAAAGTTGTTAAAAGTTGCTGCCGAGCTTTTATAACTTGGGGAATTTCAATTTTTGTGATCGCTTTTTATTTCATCGGCAATTGGGTATAAATGAATACGTAATTGCCATTATATTCAAATCCATTACGCTTGTAATTTAGACCACTTAGTTATATTGTTTTTAATTCAGTTTCTAAGTATCTTTTATTGTAAAATTATGGTACTTTTGGGTTTTAAAGATTCACCAAAATTGCGGCCTTTTCAATGTGAATAATTTCTGTGATAGATGTATTTCATAATGTTAAACACATTCTAAAATGTCAAGCAACAGCAAGGCATATAAAAACAGAAAGTGACACATTTATAATTATGTCAGGTTCTCCAGGTTTCAGCTTAATTTTTTTTCAAGATATAATTTTACCACTTTGTAGGCGTGATTAAAAATACTCGTATGTATATTCATGACAAATTACAGCTTACTATAACAAAGAGTCTCTGAGCTAAGCTGCGGACGGACGGACGGACGTGGCGAGACTATAAGGGTTCCTAGTTTGACTACGGAACCCTAAAAAGGGGAAGGTGTAAAAATTACGTTGAAAAGAAGTGACCTAGTCATACAACACCAAAAACTTCCGATTGGTCAGACGTCGGACTGACTTGTTTCCTTATTTTTATTGTACTAATATTAAATTAGCTTTAAACGTACCACTTTGAGATGCATTTTCAATTGGTTGAAGCTAGGAAATTGGTAACCTAAATTTTAAACTCGTGGTCCCAACGGAAGACCAGCGATGGCTTTACTGCCAACACATACTGTATGTGACGTGTTTTTTTATGTTACTTTTTATTTTCTAGCAGTGTGTTGTTGTTTTGTAAATCTCTTTAACTGTGATAATTTCTAACAATGAATATGTAGATATAGTATGACCATGTGATTTGAACCACGCATCTTTCTTAGTAGGCAAGTGTGTAAAATACTCAAAGGGTAAAATAAATTAGTTTTGTACCGAATAAGTCTCGTACATCAAAGAACGGGTTACCATAACACAAAACCAATTAAGCAGCTGGATTTGAATTCGTCAAATAAATGATGATCAAAGTTAAACTGAGGACCCTCGGACAATGTGAATAAATAAATAATATCATATTACATACCTACATAATGTACCTGGATAAAAACGAATTGAAGTTATTCTTACTTTTATTTTTGCAAATCAGGGGCTCTATTTTACTTGCTAAGACAATACTGCTTTTTTTACGTTATCGTATTGTCAACGTTATGATAACTAGTTTCACTTGAAAGCAATGGCGGCCGAGTTAACAATACGATAACAAGTCAAAAATAATATTGTTTTACTGAGTACAATGGAGCTTCATGAGACGAATTATTTTGTAACGTTTGTAATGGGATCACCTTGAATCACCGGCACTCATTTGATCGAATGTATCATTTCATCGTATTTAATTTCATGGAAAGCTAATTTTTGCTAAAACCTTATTGTTTTTAGATTATCTTAAGCATGGGTTAGATCTGTGACCCCCAAAAAATTATTACTCCTGTACGTGTAAATCCTGTCGTAAAGACTGTCGATGAAATGAAAATTCGGCGAAGTGAAACATTTTATGAAATGAGTGTCGATGATTTAAGAGTATTCCAATAACTTTCAACATTAAGTAGTTAGGTTTTTACAAAAGTACCTTTGCTTTTTCTATAGCCACTCATTCACTTACCAAAAAACAACGCTGCGCTGTTGTCGAAGTTTATACCTCATCGACAAAAAGTATATTATTGCTTGACTTACGCACCTTTTTTCGTGGTTTTTCTTTAACTCTTGGTGGGAACAGTAACCCCCCATAAAACGCCTGTTAACGCAGCCTCAACATACGAGTATTCCAACATATAGGGCGTTGAGGAAAAGCATGAACGATTTCTTTGTTCAGGCCGGTTCGTTTGTCTTTTGAGTTTTGCCGACTAGGGTATCATTAAGTGCGCTTGTTAGGTGCCGCTTTCCCTTTCGAAGAGCGTGTTGAGTTCATTCCTGACTTATATGTGTATGTATGTATGTATTAGTCTTAGGAGACTCAACGTTGGCGTTTATGAACAAAGTTTATTAACATTTACAAGATTTAGTAAGTGAGATCTAAAACTCATATACATTTACAATTGAAAGACTATAGTCTGAAGACTAGATGAGATGCCTCAATGCCGCTATATGATTTAAGTAGTGTTTTAATCACTCTCGCGCACAACATTGTCTCCAAACAGCGTAACAAAAAGAAAGATTTATAAAGTAAAAACCCAACTGCATGTTTTTCTGGTAGTGTCGTCTACATACGTTAATATCCATTTTACATACTTCTATATACGTCGTTTTTTTAAATCAAAGTACCCAGTGCCTCTCTCGTCACTAACACTAGTCTAATGACACCTGACTCGTCATAACCGGGCTATCCGTGCAACCTCTATCAGAAAACAAATAATAAACCATACATACAACCCAATTACTCTCCTTCTTCGGCGTTTGGTAAAAATATCAATACCTCCGAGACCTTCTCTCATAAAAGTAAATCAAATTGGATCCTTTACTCAATCTCAAAGGAACGTAAATAGAGACTTTAGTAAAAGATTCGTGTAACAACAACGATTCGATAAATAAAATGAGTCGCTGAAACCTGAGCAGAGCTAGCTGCTCAGGCGGCCGATAGCGACGACCTAGTTCTGTCGGAGGAGATCCGCACTCGCCAACAAAACGGGTTTCATTCATTTCGATGCCATTTGCGGTGATTTATTTATGTTAAAACCGGACAGGAGCATGTCGGGCCATGCTCAGTGTAGGGTTCCAAAGCCGTCATATGTGCTTTCATTAAAGATATTTTTTATTACTTGTAGTTTTGGCTATAGGAGGGGGGGACATGCAACTCTATCAAAAATGACACTGTTCGAATTCAATATTTCCTAAACGGTTCCTGTTTCTAAAATCTAAAAATTGATAATAAGTATAATAACGTGTACTTGATGATTTTTGAGAGCTATCCAATGATACCTCATTCGTGTCATAATGTTAAAAAGTCTATGATTTATTTTTATGGGAGATACTGAAAAAGAAAAGGAGATCTTTTTTTTTGTTCCACTTCAAAACGATTACGTTTATTGATCATACTAAACCCAAAAATATAACCAAATTATTACAACAAATGAGCGAAAGCTTATATTCAAATGTAACTGGAAATTAAAATACGAATAAAAAAGTAATGTTTTGATATTGTTTTCTGTACATTTGAATCCTGTTATTATAAAGTGTTATGCAAAAATTAAATACGTGTAGAGGAATGTTTTGGTGATACTAATAAAAAGAAAACTATGCACTTCGATAGTTCTATATATTATAAATAATAACAATAATAACTGTTAATTAATAGAAAGAAGTATAAAATGTTTAACTTTTTTCTAGTCTTATTTTTAAGGGTATTTTTGATGCTTCCCAAACAACTTTTAAAACACTACCGTGAAACGGAACGCAGTATATACCATTATAATCTGTGCGCGGTATTTGTCAACATCAACTTCGCTCAAACGTTATTTTCGAATTGCGGGATGGTCTGAAGGTATTTTGCTGTTGGTTAGAGGGCCGATATATCAATGTGATGGTAATTTTGGGTAGCTTTCCCGTATTTGAAATATTTTGTGAAAATGGCATATACAACAACATCAACGGCCCCACAGAACCATTGCTTTAATTGTGGAGTACGATTTCAACGCAATGCACGAAGATGTTTACTGTCCAAGATAGCTGCAGCGGTCCGTCAACAACACTAGACCCGCTATTGCTGGGTACAGTCCGTTGCGACTGTTTGGTGGGCAGAAGCACTGTCGGCTGCTGTGCACAAATCATGTCTATTGTGTGGTTTTTATCTTGGGCTTGGCCTTAAAATGAGGTCGAACCACCTGCAACACTTTTAGACCAAGAACTACTACTTCTAAGGAACTTTGAAATTGATGATGATTCGGAGTAAATAAATATTTTGTTACTAAGACAGTTTTTTTCTCCTTGCACGACCAGTTCAGAACAACTCACTTGCCTGTTATTTGCATTTCGATATAATATATTTACTAGGTACGTAATCACACTTTTATAGATGCGAGAATGAGTCTGTCTGTTTGTTGCATAAGTACACTATTTTAACATAAACGATGGAAACCTCTATACCTACTACTATTACTACAGTACGATTATTTCCATTTTGGCACTCGGGACATCTCGGTTTCAATCGCAAGGGTTCTTTCTGGTTTTCACATAGAGTATATAGAATCGTAGAATTTACTCACATGAAATATTCAAACCTATTTAGTATAATGTAATGAATGACAAAACCTCAACTTAAGTATAGATTCTAAATATTCAAATAGACAATAATCAACTGTTTATGACGTGTTATATAGCTTTCAAAATCAAAAGGAATGTAACAGTTTTATAATTAATATCTCTATTTCAGACAGTGAAAGTGATTGAGCGTGTATGGTTTCATTTTTTATAGTACAATTACCTAGTACTTATTCTAAATAAAGCTTTTAAAGAAGTAAATTTCCTTGTACCTACTAATTTAATATTTGTGTTTTTAGTAATCATCATCATCATCATCATCATGTCAGCCGAAAGACGTCCACGGCTGGACATAGTCCTCCCCCAAGTAATGCGATGTAATAATTAAATCAAGCCACATCTGTCTTATTCATAGGTCTCCTGTAAAAAATGTCATAGTGGCAGGTGATACACATTACTGTTTTAGACTGTTCAGTGCGCACTATGATATTATGAATATGCAGCAATGTGTCTCGTGTCATTTGCACTTCCGATCTTTCCCGATGAATGTCGAGAATTGTCGAGTGTCTAAGTTCATTATTAATCGTACTGTAAACAATTATATTTTATATTCATATTTTTCACCATTCCGGTTAAAGAAGGTAAATCAAAAATATGCACTGTAATCTAGAGGTTACGAGAAAAAAAACGAGATATGTTTTATTAGTATACGCTGCAATTTGCGTGGGGCCTAATCCCCCTACAAAAAAGATTGTCTCGTTTGTATTACCAATTTTATTTTACAACTTTATCGGCGTAACTTGAATGTATAACTATGCCAAATTACAGCATGTTACGCAAAATAATAAAGTTACATACTAATGTTTCAAATTATTCAAACCAAAGTCACATATTGTTATTTAAGCACCTGTACATACATACACCTACAGTGTTAATCTATTTAACTTCCATACCGAGGAAAAATCAAACTGTGCCACTGTGCAGTGTTGCAAGCAGCGCTTTTGTGAGACGGCTCTTAAGTGCAAAAGTAAGTCCTTAACTTCCGTCAAAACGTAGAAATAACTAGTTGACGTGATTTTGCGCTAATACGTTGTTAGGTATACAACTTAACTTATTTTATACTTGTCACAAATATTATAAGTGCCCGACTAAGTTATACTTTACGCGGAAGATATGATGAATGAATGTTACATTATTACATGCAATTTCAGTGACCCTTATCCTCGTCTGTGTAGTTCAAAAGCTAAGCGGTATACAAACGGCAACGCAAAAGCGGAAAGATAATAACGAAATAATTACTCGTCCGCGAACAACGTGACGCGCCGTACGCGGTCCCGCGGTCGGCAGTTCCGCGCCTGCCGAGCACCGCTGGTTGTTCCAGAACACCAGTTTAATGTTATTTGTTCCAAAAACCGCAATGCGTTCTTCATCAAGCCCCATGGGACGGGTCTAGCGGGAATACTGCGCGTGATAATTCAAAATTACACATTTCCGAGCGCTTGGGTAGTTTTAAGCTAAAACGGCCTATGTGAACTTTTACGTTTATCTATTATATATCTAATGGATTAGAAATATCGGTATATTTTTCATAAACTTTAGCTTGTTTATGCGAAGAGTTTCTTACCGTGAGGACTAGGTTATTAATGGGGAAATATTAATTTCCAAAGTTGAATAATTTCGCATTGAACTTGAGACTGTTTGTGTGTGATAGGTTTATGCCACGTAAAAAACCAATTTAGACTTGACAACTTAAAGTATGGTGGTTATCTTATTTGGTTTTCTATGCAGCACAATCTTATTCCGATTATTAGGATTCCTCTGCTTTTTCACAATGTATTAAACTAAATAAGGTAGTGTGAAAATCATTTTTTCCAATACCTCAGCCGGAACTATTGATAATCGCAACTAAACCGGCATTGCCCGAGTGCTCTAAATAATGCACTAAAAGATCAACTCCACTACAGTTTTCCCGGCAATTTATCCTCACATTCCCACTCACCGTATAATATCACAAACGATCGGCGAACATCTGCTCAAGCGCCAGACGCATGGAGTTATTCCCGCGACCAATAAAGACTTTTCTATTCCCATTCCGTTTTCCTCATACCGACTTCATCAAATTCTCTCAATGAGAGGAAAAAAGTTTACGAAAAAAAACACCTCCGCACTTTATTCGTATATACTCGTATGTTCCGAAGTGAAAAAGGAAATACATTAATGATATAAGTTTAAACGTCTTCTTTCTTCTTTTGCCTTTATTGGTATGATTCGGTGAATGAAGGATTGAGGACGATCCCAATGACAGCCGTAGGTATTACGTAATTTCAAACACTTACTTTACTCGCAAACAAGGCTTAAATTAATAACCATCTTATTCATAAACTCACAATAGCTAAATTGCGCTTGAAGGATGCTCTGTCTTTATGTTTCATTATGAAATTTGAATTGGACAGAAAGGGATAATGAAAACTATAACTAAAATAGGTTTATTGTGAGTTAATGAATAATGGTTTGTACGTACGTAGTTTATATGAAAATTCAAAGAAACAAGGTGTACTACGTGTTTATATGTATTGAGCCGTCACATGGATTATCCAAGATTGACCGCACGTACCTAATTTACAAAAAGTATCCAAGTCTAATGTCTTGAGACTTAAGATCGCGATATAATCGATCAAAGCAAGCAAGTTACTTGCTTGTTTTGATCGATTATATGGCTATCTTTAGGCAGCCATGAGTGAAAAGCGTTGGTAATTAAATTGATGTCTAACTAATTTCCTTAGTACTTCTTGAACCTTTTGATAACTATGATGATCTAGATATATACCAGAAACTGACTGGCTGACTGATCGATCAACCCACAGCCGAAACCGCTGGAAACTTGAAATTCCGAGGGAATATTTCTTGGAGATCCTAAAAGAAGCTAGTGTAGTGGGTGCTAAAAGAAGATTTTTTTACAAATACCGTAAACTCGGGTTGCTTTAGCCCTAGGGGGTAACATTGCGCACCCTTAAAACTATAACTATTTTAGTGGTAGTCATCATAAATTGGTTCAAGAATTTTAGAACTCCATAAGTAGCCTAGGTCTGATGTAACATTTAATAGAATAATTAAATTTTAAAGATGGTTTTTGGGGTGGGCAATGTTACCTCCTAGGGCTAAAGTAACCCGAGTTTACGGTAAATTCCCTAAGGGGTTAAAACAAGGGGAGTAACGGGAAACTAATAATTCTTCAATTATACTTACGCCTTTCTACTTTTTAACCGACTTCAAAAAAGGAGGAGGTTATCCGTTCCACTGTATTTTTTTTATGTATTTTCACCGATTATTCCGTCAATTGTGGACCGGTGGAGGTAGTTTCATTGTCACCAAATCTGAATCTGCTGAGAGTAACAGTGAGGAATTTAGGGAACTCCTCAAATATTGTAGGCAAATATATAGCGATTTTAGTATTTTTAGTAATAAGTCCAGCATTTGCATTCAGAAAGTATCATTTGGTTAAGTGGAAATGATTATGAAGACCACGGATGGCCACCGGAACTCCTCAACGGTACTGATTTCAAGGGTGGCGATAAGATATCTCGATTAAGATAGTTAAGCGACTACAACGAAGAATATTTACTTATTGAAATATGACTATGACTTTCCTGCGGCGTTGCTTGCGGCACGCTTGAAATAACTTAAAGTTTCATATCAACAAAGAAGTGGGACTACGTAACAGCGTATTATGATCACTAAAAAGTATAAAATAAAATAAATGTTTTAAAAAACAAAATCCGCCTTCAAAAACGCAAAAAATTACGCCTTGCATAACAGTTATTCGCGAAACGCTCCACAATATAATGACTGCAAAGGAAAAGTCCTCCCATGTAGCCATTTTGTCGTGTGATATGACCCTTTGACCTGTGCGAGCACGGTGAGCTAAAAAAATCCAACACAGGAGTTCGGGGTCCCGCACATTAACTTATGCTAGATTTTTTACAAAACCGGCGACAAACAGTCGTGCTTATGATAGTGGTCTTTTTATGATTTGAATGATTTTCTTATAGAAAAATAATAAGGTAACATGTTATTTCTATTATGTAACTTGCTACTAAATATAAATATTTTATTTTGTACATTTGTATTGAATTATTTTAATCCATTTTGACATGTAATATTATCAATAAATGAGTTTTAAGATTTCCTATTACTATGTCATCTTTATTGAGATTATATTAGCGTGATTGAAATCTTTCAGCTCGGTTGTAAACGCTGATATTATTACCGCTGGGTTTATTGTATAGAAGTTAATTTATTATTGAGAGAGCCCGGGCCTTTTTTTACTTTGCCTGAAGTTCTTATTAACTGGACAGTAAAGACCACCGTATTGTTAATAACAGGTATGATAATCATAATTATATGCTTTGAACAAACTAGAGTACTGTGACTCTATGAACAAACAGTTTTGCTTGCTGCTTCATTAGGTTTAAAGAAATTTATTTCTCATAAAACATAGATGTTTGTAATTCTGTAGCTCTGCCTACCCCACTCTGGGAACGAAGGCGTGAGATTATGTATGTATGTATTTCTCATAAAAATGTTTACAATTCACTTACGTGAGAATTAAAAGTCAGTTTACAATAGTTTGGTGAGCGTATTTAAGCGTATTTACATTACAAAAAAAAAAAAAAGTAAGTAGGTTAACTACTTACACACATTTTAACGTATAAGATTTTAATTTTACTTTACTATTAAGACAATATTTATATGTTTTTACGTGGTGGGTGGGTAGACTTAAATCAGTAGGTAGACAAAGTCGAGCGTGAGCGCCGCACAGTTGCATTATGGTAAATAATTGGAATTCACCATATCTCTACAATGTAAAGCCAATCAAAAACCATTTTAACAAGTTGACAACAACTTGCAAGTATTTTGGATGTATTTATGTTTATGACATTTATTGTTTGTCAAAGGTTTTCAAAGCAAAAAATAACCACGGCCACAACCTTGCAAAATATTTACCAAAACTCTTTACAATGCAAAATAGACGAACTGTGTAGATCTTTGTTTAGAAAAAACTATTATGTTAAGTACATCCGAATTAAGCCATCCTGGGGCTCTATTTTACTCACTAAAACCTAATTGCGTTTGACATATTATCGTATTGTTTTTAACTCGGCCGCCGTTACTGTCAAGTAAATAAGAGCTATCATAATAACGTCGACAATACGATAAGATTTCAAAAGCAATTCGATTTAGCAAAGAATAGAGCCCCTAGGGGAGCGTATATGTATACGCTCACTTTTTCAATGTATACGTACTCCATACCATCTGACTTGTATTATTTAGTAAACACTTTTATAACCTCAAAATGCTCTCTTTTCTCCTAAAATTACAATTTTGTCATATAAAAACCATCCACCAGGAAAATAGTGTGCAAAAAAAACAGCCGTTTTAGCCAAAAACGATACATTTTGAGGTTTTAAAAGTGTTTACTAAATAAGACAAGTCAGTTGGTATGGACTTTATATATATATAGTTACATTCACTTTTCCGTTACAATATGTTTTTGGCTAGAGTCGTTATTATTTAAATAATGCTTCCGCTCAGGCAATAAAACATAATATCTACTATTTTTCATAAAAATAAACCGTAAGTGAACGTTTAAGCGCTGAGCGCTGCGAGCGCTCTAAACGTTTTCGAATTACGGATAGAGTAAGAGACAAATTTAATATTCACAGCGCGGATTGGAATCCGCACGAGTCAAGCTAACTTTAGTCGCGACTTTATCTCTTAAATTGTTTTGGTTTGAAAACTATTATGTGTTTAGTTTAAACAATAAGAAATACTTGGAAAAGCAACTGAATGAAATATGGTATTTTTATGGCACGAAAATAGCAAACATGCCATCTAATGGTAAGTGCTGTGAGGTCCATCTTTATTTATATATTTCCTTTAAAAAATACTATAGGCTTACTCAACGCCCAGTCAAATTTTCTACCAGTCGGCCCTTGGGCAAAGCAGGAAATTATCATGAACGGACATTGTGTATACGAAAAATAAAATACAACGAAAAACAGTGTATATGAAGTATACTAGACTTAAACCCTTTTTCACTTGATCTTCAGACGACTTATTCACTAGGACCCCTTCCCTAACCTAACCTAACCGCAGGTTATTTTGGAATACATAAAAAGTGGTCTAACTCAGTTGAAAACACTATGAACCTATTTAGTATAATCTCCTCGTGACTGACCTCTGAAGCAGCTCGCTCATGAACTCGGCGGACCAATTATTAACCGGCGAGTTGAAGTGGATCCGTAAAAAATACATTGAAGGGCGTGCATTCTCAGTTTACCCGCCTTACCCGTCGAGTGAGCGGGCTCGTATGACTTCGCTCACTCGAACGACCATTCGACAGAGAGTCGTTTTTTGAGAGTAATACGCCTGTGGTCACACCTTTTACAGTAAACGGTTAATTTAACGTGTTAATGTCTATGGGTCTCAGATCCCACTTACCATCAGGGGCCTGTTTTATAAAGCTACAAATTACAATTTACGGGTTACAAGTTTCCATTTGACACAACCTCGACCAATGACGACCAGCCATTTGAGCAGTGTTGCCAGTTTAGACCTGTAAAATTGTAACTTGTAGCTTTGTAAAACGTGCCCCAGGTGGCCTGAGTGCCCGCGTGCCTGCTCCTTGCCATAAAAAACTGTTAGTTTTAATAACATCCTCTGACAAGCGGTGAAATTTGAACAAAGTGTGTCCATATTGGCTCACATAAAAAAATGTAGTCCAAATGTATTGTATATTCATAATTATCTCATGTCATAAAATGTTTTTTACTGAAACGGTTTTTTATTTCAGGGTTTTTATAAAACAAACATAACCTAACCTTACCTCATTTACCAACTACATATTTCAAAAATCCTGGAATAAAAACTGTATGACTTGCGATGATTATGAATAACAATACACTCGGACTCAAAATAATTATGTGAAACAAAGCGCTCCCGAACAAAGTATGTAATATAAATTAATATAATGAAATAAATAAATTTGAACATTCTACTTCGGAATAATTCATTTACTTGTGTAAAGTACAAAATACTTCTCGGTTCAGTTTCTTTTTAAAGTTATTTTATCGTTTCATTTCAATATGTTTTGTTTCAGCGTAGTTTCATGCTGTAACTATGATCTCAACGTTCTCATGAACTAGTTCAAACTTGCGAAGAGCTGCAATTATGGTACTACAAAACTGGGCCTCTAACAATACGATAATACGTCAAAGTTATGGTATTGTTACTAACTCGGCCATCATTACTATCAAGTAAATAAGAGTTATCGTAACGTAATGTTGAAAATACCATATAACTTCAAAAGCGAATAAGGACTTATCCAGTAGAATAGGGCCTAGAACGGTCTTTAATATGGCCCCTAATATTCAGTAGGCACGTTTGTTGAACTATCGATAACCTAAGCCCGTGTGGTTGCCGGGTTAGAATAGTGCCACTCTATGTCTTCCGTGGATGTCGTAAGAGGTGACTAAGGGAATAAAGGATTGTAGTACTGTTAGGCGACGGGTTTGCAACCTATCACTAATACATTGGTAAACATCTTAGACTAATTGAGCAAAATGTGGTTACAGAATTATCAACTAATTTTATAGTTGTAGGTAATTCTGTAGCTGTGCCTACCCCACTCTGGGAATGAAGGCGTGAAGGTATGTATGTATGTGTATGTATTTTGAAGCGTCAGATTCGGTTCATCCTCTCGCGAGCTACAATGCCACAGACAGAGACAAAGATACATACGTTCAACTTGTAACACTCCTTTTTTGCGTCGGGGTCCCATACTCATACTCATTTATTTACAATATTTAATGTTAAAATCGAATTAGAATTTATTACATTACAAGTGCACAAAATATTGTAGTAAGTTATATTATTGGTCAAGTCATATGTAACATTATAGGCAAGTAATTAGTTATACATAACAGTAAACTGTGTACATTTAAAATATTTTCTAATCGTAATAATATCATGTCACTTTATTATTTAGAGAGAGAGAGAGTATTAAAGTAGACTACAAGTGTAAGTAATATCAGGCGGCGTATTAAAGTAAAAGCTCATTATCGTTGACCTAAATCGGTTATAATGAAATCAATAATGATTAAAGACCAGTTAAATAGCGAATTAAAAGGCCATTACGATTTTTATCTCGGATCTGAGTATCATTAGGGACATTGCGGACGATTACGCTAACAAATTATAAATGAACGAGATGAAAGCATACTGATACTCTTGGTAATTAACATTGAAGCATTTCAAAAGCAAAAAATATTTTGGCGAGGTCAAACGTATTTAAATTTCAGTAGCACGGCCAATAAAAACGAAATGGATGAAAGATGGATCTTTCGGCGGGTGCAAAATAAAACATTACTTAGGTAAATAATAATTAAATATGTACTTAGCTAAGATATTGTATGATACGTCAATTCAGTAATAAAAAATAAAGACATGAAAAACGTAACATCGCAAAATAAAATCAATCTATTCAAATTAAAAGAAAGGCATTAAAAACGCTCCCTAAGCTCGCAGGGAGCTACGCGCTACGCCTGGCAGCGCGCTACGCCGCTGCTACGGCGCGTCAAACGAACGATACCCGCCGCCATTGCTTTCCTTTTGTTATCGGCCTATGAGAACCGTTCTCTGTTCCAATCCTCCGCATTTCGCATTATTTTCTTTTTGCGACTAACGAATCGAATGTTATCGTCCATTTTTCAATGTCGATATTGATGGAATGATATTGCGCGGTTCTTCCAGCGCTCCTCGATGCGTGCACGTAAAAGGTTCAATTGGAAACGATTTTCGAAATGAATGCTGCAGTCGAACGGTAGAAGAGTTTTCGAGGATTGTTGTTCGGAGAAAGGTAAAATTTATTATCATTTTACGAAGAGAGCTTTTTAAGCATTTATTTTGAATTAAATCAGTTTTGGGATTTTGTCTCCAAAGATCAAGAAGAATCGAGAAGTATAAAAACAAAACGAACTTATTTGATTACTTATTTTAAAGTTACGAGTTTAAAAATGTTAAGTTTTGATATTTTCAACTCGCACTTGCCCAATTTTTTAATTTGTGAATCACCAAACAGAAACAAACAAAATCACTGTTTTGAAACTTCTGTGGGTAGGCAGGCTGGTCACGATGCTCTCAGGGAAATTGCTAAAAAATGAGGGGAGCGGTCATGTCTGCAAATGACGTGGGACCCGGAAAGAATAAAAGTATAATTAACAAACGTACCCATGTTTATGTAGCCGTGATGGTTGTACCAAGGCACTAGTAGATTTACTCCATGTTAGCGACGTGTAAAAAGATCACATGTGGCCCATTTACTAAATAAATATTTTGAATTCTGACTTTTGAAAAATCTATTTTCTTCAGTGTTCAGTTCATTATTAAAAAAACATTTATGTCAAATAACACTGATAATTAATACATTTACAAATAACTCTTCCATGACTTGACTAACTAAGTGACAGTCAATGTACTGCCCAAACCGCTGAACCTTGCAATTTGAAGGTCATTTGTAAGAGGTCTACTAAGATGTTATTTTTTTGGGAAATATTGATCTTTTACGCGTACGAAGTAGCGGGCATCCTCGAGTTGCCAATATACAGTTGGATATTTAATGTTTTAATTTATGGGTTACATGAATTAAAAGCGTTAGCCGAGTCATTATTTCCCGTGGCATAATTAAACTCGCCCTCACTTTGAGCTAAACTGAACCAGTTTATAACCAGCATGTAAACGCGGCCTGGTTAATCAAAGTCAAGCCACAAAATACAGCTGCTCTTAGCGGGCTCATAAAATTAATGCGAATTATTAATTACAAGGCAAACAATTATTCCCACCCCTTAATTTGGAGACCACGGCGCGGCAGTTTCAAATTATTGCGCTAAATACGAAGTCCAATTTATCTCGAATCTCGTCAGGATCGAGATTTAAATTAAAATGTAAATGTTGTCGAGTTGGCCGCCCTTTCTAATTGCGAGCCGAGCCGGGCCGTTGTCGAAGTTGCCTGTTTGCGGCCGCGCGCGCAATCCGCACGGCGATTAACCAAATTATACTTTTCGATTGTTAGATGAACGCACTTTTGAAACTGCCACCATTATAACGTTGCTTTGGACAGCCGGCATTCAATTCTTTAGGAATAAAATTTAAGTTTGTGTCATTTTCCTATTACAGATGTATGTAACTTCCATAGGTACTACAAAAACAAAGGAAAATAAAGTATCAATCAATACCTAAACATTACCTTACATTACCTATATCGTAGAGAAAGTGAAATACCGCGTAAGTACCAAGCCAAGTAAGGTGCAATACAGTGTGAAAGTGTTTGTTTTTGCACCTTATTGAATTTGTTAGTGAGGCAGTGTTGCACTATGCCTGACGGTATCGCATAAAGGACAAATATCCTTGTCTATTTGTTGAGTGACTTAAGCCATCTAGGCTGATTCGGCCTCTCACTTAGTCGATACCCAATGAGGGCCCACAGGCCCCTAGTTCAGCTTGCTACACAGGCCTAGTTACATTACATTTTCATTACACTTGCGGACAAACACAAGCTATGTAAACTCTCTCAAGTGTGCCAGTCATACACTGTTTATCGTCTAGCTGGGTATGCACTACGAGTAGGTATATTCCTGCAGGCACCATTGCAAGTTCTAATGGAGTTAAGAATCACAGCAGTAAGCTCGTTCTAAAACGTTGTATCAAACTTAACTAATAAAAGGGAAGAGTAGAGAATAATATGTTGAATTTTTTATCTGTAAATTCATATTCAACTTCAATGATTGATGATTGTTGAGGGCTGATTTTCGGAGACGCGGGGCGTAGAGCAGCGCGTTGCAGGACGCAACCCATAGGAAATTGAAACATGGCGATGTATGAGGGCGATCACATATAGACTGTAAGCGTTATAATAGACGCTACATGCGACGTGCACCGCGCCGCTTAGCGCTTAATATCTCCATAAAAGAGCTCCAAGGTCACTTCATTCAGAGTTCAGCCGTCGTTTAAAAGGTATCTATAAAAATAAACTATTATGTAACCGAGTACGAATTAATGCTACAAACATCCATTACTGGCATAGACATATTGGATACCTAACGTCAGGCATAGAATATACATAATAAGTAGTACAAGTAAAGAAGATGCTCTTCGTAACTAAACAGCGCGTTAGGCAGGTCAAACATGGCTACTTTCTTTGCTCTTTTCTATAACATGACTTGTATTCATTCGCACGTAAAACTTAACCAACCCCATACAAAAGTCCCATCTAGAAATGCCACTTTCAAGCTGATTAACGTTTAAAATATTTTTAGGTGCGTCATTCTAGTCATCGTCAGGTTTTAATTTTTATGGTTCCGTAGCCAAAATGGCAAAAACAGAACCCCTATACTCTCGTCATGTCCGTCTTTCCGTCCGTATGTCACAGGCATTTTGCTCAAAAACTACAATAGGACGTACATTGATGATTTTGGAGTAAGTGGTCTAGTAGAAGCCGCTATTTAGTTTCGTAGTTAAGTAACAAAAATAAATAATTCCAGGGGCGGCACTCCATACATGTAACAGAAGAAGAATAAAAAAAAAATCTGCATAAATCTTCATGTGGCACATATTTCCACGGTTCTTTTAAAATATTTTAAGGTTTCTAATCAGTTTTTTTAGATGAATATTTTCGGAAATAATCGCTTCAAAAGTTGCATAAATTGACCCCCCCCCCCCTCCCGATTTTATCTTTTAAACCGTATGTCCAAAAAATATGAAAATAAACACATAGGTAACGCTTAATATATTATTATTATAGTCGTGTTTATCGACGTGGATAAACGTGGATAAAACATTTGTCACTTTTTATCCATCACGAAAAAGGCGACCATAATTCCCTGGGTACGGTTACGCGATCGCATCGCCGTCGTCCATGTAGGTTCTCGAATGACAAGCCTGACTAGCCCTCTGGGCCTAGGGCCTCTGTACGTCCCAAGCGAGCGTTTATTCCGTATGATCCAAATTCCGATTCAGATTGTTTATTTGCGATGACACTGTCGAGTTGGCAACGTATAAAATCACCATTAATTTTGGGCATTTCATTTACTTATTTGTGTGTAGTAAAATGAATTTTGATAATAATTTCATTGTAAATAAGTAAGTCGTTTGAAAACTTATTGAAAATTCGAGTAACTGCAATGCAACGTTTAAAAGTAACGTTTTAGTTGAAATTCAAAACATTAATTAATCCAGAAATATTTAAAATCGCGTACGAATAAATGTTATTTCAGTCTGACGTCTGAGTCTCGACTTTAGTTTATCCAACGCTCAGCCCTACAAATGACGTAGGCACCAACCTCCGTATAATTCTTACGCAAGCACGTATCAAATACCTAAGATTTGTCTTTTGAATTCACCGTCGAACAACCTCGATACTAAAATAATCACCTCCTTTGCCCAAATCATGCCCAAATAAAATAGGATTGAAAGCCGCCATCAGTAAAAATTGCTTGAATCGCTTGAACAGATGGATGCTATACGAATTCATATACCTATATTTCAGCCGATGTGCCACGTCATTATAGGCACCGGGCTGTCAGTGGAGCGCTTTCATATTTATAAACCTTAATTATTAAACTATTATATAAATAACCACAATTTACCTCAAATCAGCGGTAATTGTGCCAACACGCTACTCTACGATTAAACAATCATATCCACTGTCAGGCGCACGATAGGGTTACTTAATCAGCATTCAGCACCAAAAGGTGCCCATATTGATAATTGTTTTCCAGTGCGAGTCAAAGAAAATCATGTTGCCTATGCTGTAGTATGGTAGACCACTAAGCATTAGAAAGCCCGTGCCTACACCTTGTCACTGAGGTTCAGGGGTCGTACCAAGGGTTTCTAGAGATTTTCAGGACTGATTTTGTTTGGGCCAGTCTTGAAAGTTCTGCCAGCCCTAACTGCCCATAATTGTAAGTGTCGTAAGTAACTATTAAGTATATGGAAATGATTTTACAACCAAATTGATTCGCATTTACTTTTGTAATTTCCTTAGAATACAAATTTGGTGTAAAACCCAACGTGTAGAATATCGTACTAATAAGTATGTGTTTGTTTGTAACTCCTTCACGGTGCAACAGCTAGACGGATTGGTAAGGACAGCTTAGACCGTGGCTTAACACATGGGCTTTTCATGCCGGAAAATTTAAGTTTCCCAGGGAATAATGATAATCGAAATCTACGCGAACAAAGTCGCGGGCGGAAGCTAGTATTCTATAAAATCTGAAAAGACGCCCCAATTTTTAATGCGTTATGGACATGTCAGAGCCCGCAGCTGCTGCCATGTTAGGGTAAGTTCTATAGCGAAGAGATTTTATGAAAAATTCAAGTTTTCGACCAAGATCTAAAAGACCTTTAGACCTTTTGTAAAACCGTAATTTATACAGATTTATTGTACTACTCGATAGAAGCAAAAAGTTCGTGCTCGAGGTATTTGATATCCTTGTGGCTACAAACCTACGCTTTTTCTTTGACGGTCAAAGTTCAGACGCAATTATGACTTTTAATCGCTTTACGGGAAGGTCACAGGTAAGTTAAGGAGGCAAGTCAATCTAGAGGATATCTGGCAGTTAACCTGAAGTTGAGAATTCACTGTCAACTTGGAAGCGCGCAGCAACCCGGGCGGGAAACTTGTTTAATTGCTTCAGATGTTGCGGAATTTGTAACTGACACTGCATAATGTAAACCACCGAATACATAACTGAAGTTCAGCATCGGTCACATTTTAGTATAAGTTCCTCGGTATTCCGCGAGTCAAAGGCTTTTCTACTCGCACGTTATTTAAATGCTGCCACGTGTTAGAAGATGAAAGATGTTTGTTCAGTTAGTTATGAGTATTCCGTTGGCTTCATTTAATTATTTCCTGAAATGTTATTAAAAACCAATAATAACTCTAGTTAATTTACAAAATCAATATAGTTTTTTATTAAGTATATTTATTTAAAGACCGACAGTTTTTTTTTTAATTGGTCAGCATCACAGTTTCTGAAAAATTTGTATTTTGTTAAGGCCCATAATTTTGATACTGGGTATCTAATCTGCCTATACTCATTTTCAAATCAACAATGTTTGCTCAAACTGAGTTAAGTCAAGAACACGTTTCAGGAAAAGTTTAATTACGAACCTTTCTTCAAAATTCAAAAGATATTAAGGCGTTCATAAAAATAAATAACTTTCCATTCATAAAGTTTTTACGACCTTGTAGAGTTTATAGGTAATTCCCAAAAGAAGTAACAAGCTCTGCAATCTTATTAAAACGAAAACGTAAATCGAACTCAATTTTACCTTAATAAGTAAAGAATTAATCTGAAGTAAACATACTTATTTCCATCATTCCAAGTATCTGAAGCACATAATCCATCAACGTTTTACTGAATATGTTATGTTACAGTTTTTCTCCACACTTCACGTCAGCACTTCGTCACGGGCCACTGTGCATAACAGTGTCACGTTTCATTTGTTGTTTCAGTAAAAGCACCCGCGAGTGTTCACCGAAGTAGACGTACTACGACGTCGCGGTTGGGGGCTGGCCCGGGCACGTCTAGCCGCTCCGCGTCGCGCGTTCTCACTGGGCTTTTCCCTAAAGCAACAAATGATTTTCCGAAACAACCCTCTGCCACAACTCGGTCGAGAGTGCAGAACCTTCACACAGTGACACGAGGCGCAACATAATGGCAGTTCGTTAGCATAACTCTGTGTGGGTCCGGCTTAAGTGAAATATTTGCGTTATTAAATGATTTCAGCCCTTCAGCGTTGAATGGCGTTTCCGTGCAATCGAGCGTAGTGCCTTCATGTTGGCAGGGAGCACAGCGGGGTTGTTAGGTAATTCAATTTTTAAATGTTACGAGTACGGCTCCGGTGCTGTAGCTTGCAAGTTGAAGATCATTTAAAATCTGTAAAAAAACCATATAAAAACGCGTTTTGATATTGACAATCAACAGAATTACATCGACAGATGTAAACTAACTATGACGACGATTTTCTTGGTTGGCAGTATTGCATGCTATCATGGCAACTTTCGATTTCGATTAAATTTCGATGGGATAAAATGAATCATTTTTACATATTGAAACAAGATAAATATAAAAATTTACTTTTTTAATCAAAAAGTAATAATAACAATTATTACTTATAGTCTATGAAAGTATCCCCGGGTCCTGCTTGAAATTATGCATTTGTTACTAAAAAATAACTTTATCTATTTCCTTTAAATATGTATATATACATATTTAATGCCATCATGATCTCATGACCGCTTATCCGTAATAGTGACTTCCTGGTATTACTCTTCTCGTTTAAGCCAGGCCATGCCATAGTAGAAAATATTGATAGTTAGCTTTAAAAACATCACCATATTATTGTGTAAGTATACCGATTGTAGCAGTTGTATATATCCAATCAAATCAAAAAAATATCAAGATCGACGTCAAACATATGTTTAAATATTTCACTTTATTCCATTATACTAAGGTGCATTTTTTTATGTCAACTGGACTATTCATTTCCAATGACTAACACACACTATAACGCTCATGATTATTCTTTACGTGCCTTTAATAAACTTTTACCTATTTATACGCTCTCAGTGGGTTACAAAATAATTCCAGCTTAATTTTTAAACCTGAAGTTCTCTGACGTCACACGCACCGTCAACGTACAGAATGGAGGCATATTTCTGAATGCAGAGTGTATTCGCGTCACGGGGCGGAGCCGCGGCTAAGTAAATTGTGGACGTGCTTGGCCCGCTGCCGAACGGGTCGGCCGCAAAGGATGCCCTCCACAACTACACTATAAACCTAAAACTCACTGACCTGTATAACTTTTCATATGTTGGTAGTTGGTAGTTAGTCACTTTACTTCAGGTGGTATTAAAAAATGCATATAGGTAAGAGAAAGTAGCGGTCTTATTCTAAGGAGCAACTGCGCTAAATTATGTTTAGTTTTAACACCCGACGAAAAAAGAGGGGTGTAATAAGTTTGAACGCTGTGTGTGTGTCTGAATGTGGCACCGTAGCTCTTAAACGGGTGAACCGATTTGGAAGTGTTTTTTTTATTCGAAAGTGGTTTTCTAGTGGTGGTTCTTAGCTAAGTTTCATAAAAATCGGTCAAGCCATTTAAAAGATTGATATCTTTTATACGGCTCACGGTATTATATCGGGGTTATATTTTTATCTGTAAGTAAGTAAACTCTTTATTGCACACAAAAAAAAACAATTTACAAAAAAAAACACTTATGTGAATGTAAATAATGTACAAAGGCAAACTTATCCCTACAAGGGATCTCTTCCAGCTAACCTTGACCCTTACCTAATAGTTATTAGTTGAGTTTAACTTTTGCGATTGCCATTAATTAGGAACTATGTCAACCGTCTAACTAGTTTTTTTTCAATAACTATTAATCAAATCGTAACATTTTTTGAGTTATTATTTGCACAAAACACAAAAAATATGCTGTTACGTTGTTAGTGTTTTATAAAATATTTTTGTTCTTTTAACAATAAAAAGAAAAGCAAATACTTTATAGAAATAGTGGAATCTGCCCTTATAATTGTCCTCACTTGCTTAATAGTAAGTCAACCAATTTATACATATTAATATTAAAAATCCCGGTCAAGTGCGAGTCGGACTCGCGCACCGAAGGTTCTGTATTTAAGATATTATGGTTGGAAAACGCAAAAGAAAATACTCATTTTGTTATGAACTTTATTCTCTATGCATTAAGGTCAATTTTGAAATAACCTAAATTTTAACACGTTTTTTTAAAGTATTTATAATTTTTTTCCGAACCTAAATAAGAGAGTTGGTAGAAGTAGACAACTTGATTTCATTTTCGTGTAAAATATACATAATTATGTTTAAATCTGGATTTTCCTGATTTTTTGGTTTATAAGCAGAGATCGGACAAATGGGCGTCATTACTCGCAATAATGTGGACATGACTCCAAAGATTTTAATTAAACAAATTAATTTACATTAATCGGTTTCTTACCTGAACTTTAATCTTGATCCTTTGCAGGACAGTAATAAATTAGTGATACAAAGACGTGAGGAGTGGCCATTAATATTAATCTACGTAAGTTTGCTCCAGTAACATGGAGGAGCTTTTCGCATCATAAGTTTATTTTAGCCGTGAGAAGGAATAAAGTAACCTCGAAAAATTATAAAAAATACTGTTTATTTGCATTAATACATCTACACATTAACAAGTCTTTGTATTATTTATTTATTACTGCCTTGCAAAGAATGAAAATTATTTTTAGGATAAGTAATCAGGTAATGTAATTTAATTTGTTTAATTAAAATCTTTGGAATCATGTCCACATTATTGCGAGAAATAACGCCGATTTATCCGATCTGTTTTTATACTTCGGAGATAATGCGGGAGCATTTTTGTAACATTTTTGGCTATAAATCAAAAAGTACGTTACGGAAAATTATAACAAAAGTAGTTTTGAAATTTTCAGATTGAGCCTTTTCCTATTACACCCCGTTTGCTATAATATCAAATCACTTTCATTTTTTAACCCTATCCATTCTAGACCCCTATTCAAATATTTAGATAAATAATTTTATATTGTTTTTACTAAATCTAATGCAGACAAACAAGTTATACAAATATGCCAACTAAGTTGGTAGCATCTATAGTTTCAGAGAAAAACTACTGTGGGAAACAGACAGACAGACCGACAGACGGTTTCCTTTTTTTACCATTTTGGTACGAAACCCTAAAAGTTACATTGTAAGGACATAACCACTATACTTAAATAAACACAAAACGATTTAAACAGTTTCTTGCCCGACTGATTTAACTGAATTATGCATTTTTAGATAGTTGCTTCTTTACCACTAATAAAGGATTAACAAAGTGTAAGTGTAGTCGTTCTGAAAACGAGTAAGTTACAGTCAACACCAACAACATTACCGAATAAAGTAAATAGTAAATATAACATAGGAATACGAGTTAATTTCGAAACATTTAGTTTCAAATCCCTAGTTACCCAACCCCTTTCACAAAACTCTGTGAACACAACAAATCCTGTTCAATATGGAGAACTATGCTTTCAATCTCACGTAACTCCGTGTATTGGTGATACAGGGTGACCTCCAAAGTTTGTGAATAAATTAGGTTTGCCAACTGAGGGCCCGAGAATGACAGGAAAATCAATAGGGACTTCACCTGCTTTTACTTGATTAGGTAACCGCGTATTGGCATGAATATCAATACTTTTGTTGAGGAATGTTTTGTGTAGGTATACATACTTGTTAAAAAAAATATACTAGGTTTTTACTGTACCTATTTTGCCAGTGGGTACCATCGTCGGCGTTCGCGGTGATCCACTTGGGAAAAAAAATCTTTGCATTCTATTGGCCATTGCTGCCGTGTTATCGCGTTTAAGTACGAGCTACGTTCAAACGATTATGGCCCTAAAGGTTTCTACCCACTACACCGTATCATACCATGACCGTACTGTGAACGTATCAGGCCCGGAAGGTGTATTAAAATGTTGGTTGGTGACGGAACGGTCTAGTAGGCATAGTCTCATACTTTTCAATACAAATTTTGTCTGACACGTTCCTATCACGGTCACGGTCATGATACGGTGTAGTGGGCAGAAACCTTAAAGGTGGAACACCGCGAACGCAGGCGATAGTAGTACCTAAGCATACATGCACCAAGCAAATCATTATGCAAGCTGAGTACGATTTGAAATAAGTCAGGGTGAGTTAACCTTTGGATTTGCTTTGTTAATAAGAAATCGCTTCCTTAAAAAATATTGTTTGATTTTATTCCATACAATTGACCGACTTAAATACTGTTTGAGGTACCAGAGTAATTTTTTTTTCTTTTTCGTACCTTACGAAGTAAGAGCCAAAACTAATCTTGATACACTCTCAACCTAGGTGCAGCGATAACTCTCATACTTGAAATTTCATGAAAAACTAAGTTGTCCCCGGAGTCGAAGTCGTATAAGTATCACGAAAGCTGCCCGACTTAACTTCGGAATAAGTGTTAACGAGCACTTTTACCACGCCGAGTTGTGTGCGCATATCATTGACATGTTGCCATAATCGAAACTTTTCACTTCACGCGCTAGCTTTTATTTTTAGTGCTTACCTTCTTACCCAATAATTAAGTTTATAATCATCGTATCTAACTTCTAAATAACTTTAAAAGCCGAACGCGAAATGATATCATTTCAAAATACACATATCGTATTCTCACTGTTCTAAGTGCACCAGATTCTTATTTGGTTACATCAGTTAATCAGTATTTAAAATGCATTGTGTCCAATATATACTTGCGTCTATACTACATAATAAGTAGGTAAACCCAAAAAAAACTCGTTATGACATCTAAAAAAGATATTTTAAAATTATTCCAGTAATTGAAGAATGAAATTCAATCTCTTTGTAAAGCATTGCCCACAAACAACAACAGAATCCATTCCACAGTCTGACAATAATAAAATACAAATTCAAGTATACATCTCGAGGAGAAAACTCATTAGTGGGAATGTTCGGAATAGGGTGCTCGAATGAGGTATTAACAAAGACAATAACTGTTGCAAGACTTAGTATGAAAATAAAGTTTTCCGCTTTGTCGACGCGATGTGCCAGTTTATTCCGACGAAAACGTGGAACGACGACGAAGACGTTTCTCTCTTTATTGCAAGACGTTTCATCAAGATTATTTTATTTTCAGAGCAGAATATCGGCGTAGATGTGCCCGTCCGCGAATAGCTACAATAAAAGCTATCAATTTCAAAGTCAAAAGCCACAATGCCAAATAAAGATGAACGAAACTTAATTTACTTAATGTTTTTCCTTGAAAACTACCTAAACCACTAAAAAGAATTGGTTCTTGCTATTGTAAATTACAAACTTTCATCCATTAGTGGAAATAAAGCATGTCCTTAATTGAATTAAAAGGATGCAGAGTAAGCTCCACTTAGCAATCGCTAGTAGAGCCATAAACAATGGAAACTTTAGACAAGTTTGAATGTATTGTGGGTGCGATTTTGTCAACAGGAAAATGGCGGACCCTGCTGTCGCTTTCGGATATTTATGACCGCGACTCGACAAATTTTCGCATCCTTTTTTCAGAGCCGGACTAACCGAACGTAAAGGTAAATAAGATAAAATAAATAAACGCCGTGCAGTTGACTACTTATTTGACTGGAGCGATTCATGAATTGGAAGTATCGCGAATTCACTGCGATGCACTGTACGTTGATTTATTCAAAAAACGAATATTGGGATTGAATAATAGAAAAATAACAAAAACCTATTTTTGAGTAGATTTTGGCATTCCGCTGAACTAAAAGTTCAGGCTTTTAGGATCCTCTTATTGTATAGTTTCACAACAACTTTTGCAAAAAAACTCGCTTCACTCGTTTAGGTAGTTAAGCACTACTTAGTGGCAAATTATGTTACTGAATGTAATAAGTACCCACATTTTAAAGTTTGAAAGGAAGGATAGTATGGCGAATGCTACACGCTCGATATTTGTCGTGATATTTGGATCATAATCCAGGATCACGATATTTACCGAGTGTGTAGTATACCGTATCACGTATCGTGATACGGATCGCTGGATTTCTAGAAATCCAAAAATCCACGATCTGTATCAAGTATCGTCCATAAATATCGAGCGTCTAGTGCTACACGCTCGATATTTATCGTGATATTTGCATCGTAATACGAAACGTACGAGTGTACTCCATGAAATTTACCGTCGTACTGACGCGATTCGTATCGTATGTGTAGTATACCAAAATATTACTAGATAAATATCACGTTAAATATCCCGATACATATCGAGCGTGTAGCATTCGCCTATGTTTGATTTAGATTAATATCAGTGCAAGGATAATCCTTATTTGCTATGGTATACATATAATAATTAGGATAAAATAATTCTTTGCGCAGTAAGTCAAAGTTAATTGTTTTGTATAAAAAATAACGATTGTAAAAAAATGCCCCTACGAACTATGAAGTGAAACAAAACATACTCCATTGTTCAACTCCATCTTAATCGCTATACTCGCTATCAAGTTATGTGTTTAATCGTTAATTGACCCAGATATAAGTTAATTAAATTGTTACTTTCCCTGCGTGTGCTTTTGACTTGGCACTGATTTTTGAATTATTGTATTCTGTGCATGTTCTGTTATTAATATATAATTATATAATTTTGATGTACCTCTACAGCGAGCAGCTACAAGTTACTCTTTTAGGGTTTCGAGGTCAAACTAGGAACCAACCCTTATGCCCGCCTTCCACTGCGAGCGGAGCGGGCTCCGTATGGACTCGTTTTAGCTTACAACGGTGACTTTCAAGTGTTTCCACCGCGAGCACTCCTCTTGAATTCACCGTTGTATGCTAAACGGAGTCCGTACGGAGCCCGCTCCGCTCGCAATGGAAGGCGGGCATTATAGTTTCGCCATGTCCGTCCATCCGTCCGCAGCTTAGCTCAGAGACTCTTTGTTTTAGGAAGCTGTTATTCGGTGTGAATATACGTAGGCATTTGTCACTTCTTCAAAGAGGTAATATAAAAATTAGGAAAAAAATTATAGGGAAGTCAACTTCCCTATACGTTAGGTATTTGGGGACGTATTTTTTTTTCTTGTCTTACACATGAGGGTATCGCTGAATAGGTCTTTCAAAAATATTGTGAAAGCAATTTTTCGATTAAGGGATCGGTTTGTGAAATATTAAGATTTGAAGTGCTAATTTTTGTTAGAGTAAAGTGTCCTCCCTCCCCCTACAGCTACAAATATACTACATATAACTATTCAGAGCTAAGTTCCGGCATTTCGAGTCCTTTTCCGGCTTCTTTGTTACGGAAAGAAGGACACGGAGTAAAAGAGTAGACTTTTACAACATTATCTGTAAAAATAGTGCAAAATAAAATGAATATGAATCTGAAAATATTATCTATTTTAAACATATTGTGGAGCCCGGGCGGCTGAATGTGGTCACTTGGTGTTTTAATTTCACCTTTCTCTAATTAGCAAAAGCAAATAAGAAAGTAGAGGTCGATATTTGACAATAGAACACTCGAAAAATTTCATTCGAGAATGAAGTTGAAACGGTAGTCGTATTTTTTAGGTTCGGGTTGTCTGTAATGTTCCTTTGTATGCCATTTATTTTCCTATTTCAGCACCTGCTGCAGCTAAAACTGTGAAATACAATTCAGCTCGATAGGATTCGTCTCTGGCGAGGTGTGAGCGCGACCGCAAGGTACCCGGCGGACCATTAGAGCTCTGCTTTCGGCGCTCGACACTCTCAGGTTATGTAAGTCGAACGACATTCACAAGATATACGACTTTAAAATTTTTATTTATTCTTTTGTTGTGCAATTTAAAAAAAATACGGAATTGAGTAATAATTTTGTGATATACACGAATAATCGCGCTTGAGTCTTGGATGTTCTCTATTTATATATATTAAATACATTATTCATTGCGTACAAGTCATGACCATAGTAAGCCTTTTACAAGCACATGATGTGGACACTCGACGACCGGGCCTCTAGCCTACGAAGACAATAGCAGCCTTTACACGGCACAGTTTGGAGCGCGGGAAACGCCACGCGCGGCGCCATTCCACGCGCCAGTCCGAACCGTAGGTTTTTTACTATTTTACTATTACAGTTGCATTTACACGTACGGTTCGGCGCAAAGATTGGAATGGCGCGTGGCGTTTCCCGCGGTCCGAACTTTACGTGTGCAGGCCGCTATATTTATTATGACCTTAAAGTTTTGTCAACGTGTTGATAGCTCTTATTTTACTGAATTGGCATTAATGGCGGCTGAGTTAAAAAACAGTGGTCAAAGGCAATATGGTTTTTAACAATATTTCTTTTGACGTGCTATGGTACCTAATGTTTTTAACTCGGCCGCCATTACTGTCAAGTAAATAAGAGCTATCAAAACGTTTACAATAAGATAACAGGTCAAAAGCAATATTTTTTGCCGTCGTAAAATAAAGGCCCTGGGCAGGACAGCGTCATCAAATGCATTTGTGACTATTTTAAATACATAGATAGATAAAAAACCCCGACATAAAAAAAAAAAACGTTTTATTTCAGACCGGGTATGATCCATAGAGTGTTAGTACAATGAACCTTTAACCTATGTTAGTAACACATGAGTATGACAATAGTAAAAAATATAATAGCGCTGATAATATTAGAGCTGATGATCATCTTTTAAACGATCCAACCGAAATTCATGAAACCTAGCTAAAACAATCCTGATTGCACTAACTAGTAAAAAAGACGCTTCCTAATCTATCCGTCGGTTTGGGAGCTACGATGCCACGGACAAAAGGTCAGACAGACATTAAATTTAAAGGTCCCTCTTTTTTCGTCGGGGGTTAAAAACACAATACCTACATAACAAACCTAAATCTAATCAAGAGGACACACAAGGAATAAAATTATAACATTGTGACATATCACGTAGAAATATCTGTGATAGCAGTAATTGATACAGCATCCAAGAAGATTGTTAATTGGCCCCAGAGCCGACTCAAATTCAAATTCATAAATTCATATTCATTTATTTAAAATAAGTTACACAATTATCCGGGTCGAATCCTCCTCTTAAGTTTACATTACGAGGTATATATGCTGCTATTAACAAATAGAATTTTTATATAATAATATTTAACTTAAGTATACAAAGGCAGTTTGTGCAAAAATAAGGTAATTACTAAAAGTTTGTGTAAAAGTAATCCGGTTTCGTTATACTTACACGTAGTCCTTTTCTTTTAGCCATTATGTTACGTGCTTTTTACATTCACTAAATCCACCACCACACCATCAGGTATCATATGCTCGTTAACATTCTCCAAACCATACAAAAATCTATTTAATGAGCGCGAACCAAACACCGAAGCTTACGAAAATAACCTTAGGTACAGAAGTGTATGGTGTATGCTGAAATACGTTTCCCTGCACTTGCGATTACCTCTAATTAAGTGTAGTACCTGTTCGTAACTAACTCTCTGTAGAAACTCAGTAGAGCCTACTAGAAATTTCTAAGAAGAGTACCGCTGAGCCCTGAAACTAATTACCGAGGGTACTGGTCAGTAAGTAGGTCGCAAGTTTGCATTCCTCGTGGATCGGTAGTCGCCAGGCAACGTTCGAAAACAATCCCACGCTCCAATACACATTGATAATTTTGCTCCCGGTCTCCTGCATTCCAATTCACAGGCAGGTAGCCTAGGCTATGAGGCTATACGAACCGGAGTTTTGCACGTGAGCGTTCGTGAGCAAATTAGACGAATGTCATTTAAATAGATATTGGCAATTACGACGGGCACATTGCCTATAAAGAGCATTACAATTAAAAGATTTTCCACATATAAGCCAGTTGAGTTGATTCTAAAAACAGAAATATTTATTACTTTACGCGTTTGCATATTCTTATTACAGCAGACGAACCACATCGGAGACAAGACAGAACTCGAGAGGATTGCGATATTAGGGTTACGTAAGCCCACGACGACGTAATGTGATTTAATGCCATAACGAATTTAACAAAGCATAAAAATCTCCTTAGTTTGCATATGTTTTGTTAGAACAACGAGATTGTTGTTTTAATTATTCATTTATAACGTTCTGCTTTATTCTCTTCTCCCGTACGTTTATTAATTAGCATAGGAATGTTCTGGTTAGCATTTTGTTTTCGAAATTATCTTTCTTTTTCTGTTTTGCGTGAGTCAGACTCCATTAGAAATGCTCCAGCCCAGGTATAGTCGTAACTAGAAAGTACTTATACCTGGCGTATACGGAGCCTGGCCCTGCAGCTGTACTTTATTGTTCCGTGCAATAAAAGCATATTTCATCAGGTTTTGCAGCGTTTTGTACAAAGGCCAATTACGGTTTGGATTTAAGGCACGACTCGGGCAGTTAGATTTGCGCCGACTGCGATACAGCGACTAATGGGCCCGGCTCGGACCGCCGGCAACGCGCTTTGTATTATCGCATACTTCCTTGGAATTTAGTACTGATTATAATTATACACTATTGCATTGTTATTTTACGTTAGAACATACGTTGATAACGTTCCTTTGTTAATAATAGAACCTGAGATACTATAATATCGTATTTTTAACACTCTTATTTACATGGTGACATCTATTCGTTATGACATAATATTATATCAGACGTTAAGTATATGGCTAATAGACCGCAGTACCGCACTCAAAAGTTTTTTAATTTCATAAGGTTTCTGTTTGATGTAAAAATTATAAAAATATCCATGTTTTGTTGCTGTATCTTTTATTTCGGGTAATAAAACGCTGAACTTAATCATAAATGAAGAGTTATTGTAACTTGGTCAAATACTGAGGCAAAACATTAGGTTAAATTATTCCAAGCAACGCTAATTATATTCTATTTAAATTGCGTGCGGCGTAATCCACTTAAAGCCATTTTTAGGTCACACTGTCAAAGGAAAGCGGATTTAAACCCGCGGATTATTTCCCTAATGATACGGCGCGGTTATTTTTACAAATAACAAGGTTATGATGGATATATCCAACCCTCAAACGTCATGCCTTATTCATGCTGACGCGATAAATCACGGTCGCATATCCCCAGTGGATTTGTGATTATCCCTTTCCAAGAACACAGGTCCACCATAATATTAAATTCTGCTCAATATCGCAGTCTAGCAAAACCAGGTTATCATGACTTTAAAGTCCAAGTAAACCTAAGTCAAAGAACCTAGTTATACTGTAAGAATGTGGAAACAACCAAATACAGGAAAGTAACAGTGTTCTCACCGGTTTCTAGTTTTAAACTACGACTGTCCTAAGATTAATGCCGGCTTACGAACTCCGTTCGAGCGGTTGCGCGAACACGAAAGTTTGTTCGAAATCACACGAGGGGAAACAATAAAATTCAGGGATCTCCGCGGCAAAGCGGGGAATGTTCAATGCTCGGCCGGCTCTAAATCTGATCGCGAGCCAAGCGATCTCCAATACTTCCGATATTGCACCGCTAGGTCAACCTTATACACAATTTCACAATCACTTCTACATTTTCTTGTAGTTTCAGTTGCATCGGTTGCATTTATTCAAATATAGCGTCATAGTTATAGCATTCTTTTACAGAATAATATTGTGTGGTTCTTGGCTTTAAATTAAGTCTTATAAGAGTGATAACGGTCTAAGATCCGAATAGGAGGCGACCTTCACCGGGCTGTTTATTCGATAAAAAGTATTTTATATTAAATTTAAAATGCTAAGTAATATATGGCGAATAGGTTGACTGAAAAAATTCAGTCCAGTCCTTATATGATTATAAAAATACTGAAAATGAACTTTTAAATATACCAATTAAATACTAATCGAAAGCATGAAGCCTACGTTAGGTTTAGTGCAAATTATTAGTACCAACTTACCTACCTCCCCAATAGTTACATACATACATAATCTCACGCCTTCTTTCCCAGAGTGGGGTAGGCAGAGCTACAGAATTACAAACATCTCTAAAAACTTGTTGATAATAGTTTACGGGAAAAAATAGTCAACCTAAGGTTTCCATATTGTATAGGCTTCATGCTTTCGATTAGTAGTATGTAATTGGTCTATTTAACAAGCAATAGCTATTTAAAAAAAGTTCATTTTCAGTTTTTTTTTAATCATATAAGGACTGGACTAAAATTTTTCAGTCAAACTATTCGCATTTGATATATAATACTTTTTATCGAATAAACAGCCCGGTGAAGGTTGTCTTCTATTCGGATCCCCTACTAAGACCCCCCCCCCCCCCTACTATAAGGCTGCGTTTTATTTAAATTTGGTTCAATTTTCCTTACCCACGATCCATCACAATGTCGAATGTTAATAAAAAAATAAAATAAAAATATAACTTTTACTTACGTGCTTAGTTGTGTTAATTTGTTAAGTCAGTAGCAGGCCTAGTAGCATGGCTGCGTCTATGTCGCGTGTCAAATGTGGATAAAGCATCTGTCACTGTCGTTCTTATTTACGTGTCAGAAGGTGACGGATGCCTTATCTAAACTTTGTCACGCGATAAACGCAGCCATGCTACTAGGCCAGAACTTCAAATAGCGCTATTTTATTTACGATATAATTATTAATTATATTTTTATTCAGAGGAGGGTGTCTAGTCATCCTATTACCAGGAGTTCAGAACCTGTAAGGGTCTGCTCTAAACGGCTGGCCTTACAGTCAAATAGATGTTATTCGCGAGCAGTATTATAACGTTTTAAAACTCGGATCCATAGCGGTATTCATCATAACGCTATAAACTGCATATCGATATAAATATAATAACTGTATTTCCCATGACGATGTAATAACGTTATACGTCACCTCGATTAATGCTCTTAACTTAACTGGTTCTTAAAACACCGCGATGTTTTCATCGCTGTCCATCTCATATGCATCATAAAGTCACGAGCTGCACAATTCTTCGACTTAGCGCATTATTTTTTATTGGTGGTAGGACTATGTGCAGGGTCCGTCCGGATAGCTACCACCATCCATTAACCCACCGCCAAGCGGTAGTGTTCCCATTGCTGTGTTCCGGTGTGGGGATAAGACAACCGGTGAAATTACTAGCATAGAGGCATTCTCCTCAGGTTTCAGGGTTGGCAACGCATTTGAAGTCTTAGGATTGCAGTTTTGAGATCGTAGTCTTGAGGTTTACTTACCACCAGGTGGCCTGAGTGCTCGCGTGCCTTCTCATTGCCAAAACAAAAATAGCACAAACCGGCAACATCGCGCTATTCATAACGTTATTATAACGTTTTTCTGGTCTTGTTATAATTTTGATTTTGTTGCGATGTAGCTCTATGAAAAACTATCGTAATATTAAAACGAAGTTTAAAACAATAACGAAATACATATAGCGTTACGGTATCGATATTATGTCATATCGTTATGAGAGTCTGATTAATATCTAGTACTCGGCTGTCTCTTCCTGTCACACTAGAAAAAAAATCAGCATTTTATAGTAGATTCTTAACAGACACCAAGAACAGTATGCAAAGGTTAACAGTATTTAGTACGGAATTGTAATTCAAAATGAAAAAAATAAAGGCGGGCAACGTTTCAAGCTTCTACGGTATGTATTAAGAATAAAATACTAACACGTACAAATTGTGATTGTTGAGTGTTTACTGCAACTACAAGCATGTCACTTAAGGCACAACCAGTCAACTGTCAACGAAACACATATTACCTATGCATAGCATAATTTAGTACCCAAAAACCTCTCTACCTCGTTTATTGACTTAATATAGCCAACTAATAGCAGAGCTCTTCAACGTCCAAAACCAAACTAAAGCTTAATTTTGGTTTAGCTTAACGAATCCAATTAATCAAGTAGCTAAACATTTCAGCTCGCAGTTATCGTGTTGGAAGTTTAATATGTGCACATTAGCATTGCGAAATTGCCTGGACATCGCACATATTCTGCGGTGGACCGAAATCCCTCTAGTAAAATGTATTTCGGCTTTCATTTTGTTTTTCCCAGATATAAGTTTACGGTTAACTCTGTGTTGCCTGAATTTAATTTAAAATACACAAAGCAAATAAATTTACCAAGCCCAACCTAACCTCGCGGCTTTCACTGTTCACTTATGTTTTACCAAATCATCATTTGACAAACTAAATCATTTTACAAACCTTTAATTCGCAAAGACATACTTCCCGCAACATATTTTTTTATTTTTTGTGGTCATTAATCTAACCTACCTAACTTATATAATAAGTCCATGTACCCTATGTAATATGTTATTGTTTAAGCACAATTACATTTTACGGCATGAAAGTTTGTAAAATGATATAGGTAGTTTGTCAAATGATGATTTGGTAAAAAGTCAGGATACCAAAATTATAATATAGAAAAACAACTTAGGCTCAGGAACAAATACTTGCGCCCGGGTCACTACTAATTTTACAACTGCTACATTCACTGTTTATCCAATATTTACCTCTAAACATACGTAAACAAAACACAAAACTGTGCAATCATCACTTTCAAGTAAACCGCAAGAAAATCAAACAGCCTCCGAGCCGTGAAAATGGGTCGCTTTCCATTGACAACGTGTGATAAATGGTATCCTGGCGCGAGGAATGAACTTCGCATAAATCTCGCAAATATTGTGCCACCTATCAGCTGGAGACATGACGTATCGATGCTGCCGATAATGGGTATAATAACCTTGGGAGATTCCATGTACGCGCCGCTGGAAGTCCATTTGGGCGAGTGGTTTTTACCCTGTTACGTCCTAAAAGTAAAACTCTTTTGTTGTGATTTAGCTACATATAACATGTGAACAGGGCCGAGATTCTAGGTGGTAAAAACCATATCGTCTTTGACCTCTTTTCGTATTGTCCACGTTTTGTTAGACTTTATTTTGTTAACAGTAATGGCGGCCGAGTTAAAAACATAACAGGTACCTACCATACCAGGTCATACCATAACAGGTCAAAGACGTTATGGTTTTTACGGCCTAGAATAGAGCCAGGAAAGCGTCTAAAGGATACCACAGACCAACAGCAGTCCAATTGGGCCTCTATTCTGCGGGGTAAAACCATTATTGCCTTTGTTTTTATTGTTTTTAGTTAGCACGGCCGACATTATTATCAAATAAATAAGAGCTATCTTAACGTTGACAATACGATAACACGTCAAAGGCAAAGGAAAGTTAACTTTTTAAGGTCCAGTTTCATTGGTTAGCCCGCATGCTTGTAGAAATCCATTGACGAGTATGTTTTAACATTATTGAGCTGGAAGGTATTGCAGTGACGAAATGTACCTACCACTAAAAGCATGCGGCCTATTGACTAATGAAACTGAGCCTTTATGAAGTCAAAGTCAAAGTCAAAGTCAAATTTCTTCAATTTAGGCATAATATTATGCACCTATGAATGTCAAAAAGCATTACCACGGGTTCGAAAATAAAACCTTTGCCCCGAGAAGAACCAGCGGCGTTAGAAACTCGGAAACGTATAATTTAATAAAAATACATCTTACATAAATTTACAATATCACAGTATTTTTGCAAAGATTTATGAATCGAGGATTTACAGTGCTTCAAGCGTATTCCAGCAGTGTATCGTATCACACTTGTTCTCTCACCTGAAAGTATATTTGTCATCCATCTAAGAAACATGAAGAAAGCCTCATGTCGAATTTCACCAACCACTTAACAGATGATTAGAGTATTACTCGTAACAGCTGTCAAAGTGTATGAACTAACAGTCGATTAACATTGATTACCATTTAACATCGAATGGTGAAATTGGTACCTCTAAAACTATCAAAAGCTTAATGTAACTACCAAGCTCCCTTAATTTCCTCGCAAAATTGAGCGCATACCTAGTTCTCGGCCCCAGACGTGTTAATTCAATTCTGGGAGTTTCTGAGGCCCGCACTTAGAAACATAGAATCGCCAGGTCTGAGCCAGGCGGTCATGTTATTGAATTGATTCAGGCTACAAAGGTCCAATTACGAGGCACAGACTACAAGGTCAATTGGCAGGACGCTCGTCGAATAAAACTACTCTAGATCGCACAGAGTTCGCCTTCTTTGAACCTGGAGATCTAATCCTAAGTACTTGCAGAAAAAGCTACGTCTAGTTTTACTTATATTAGGCCTAAGTTTAGTAATGATTTAATGGCAACCCCTACTTTTTAAACTAAGAACCATCCTTTAAGGAAAAACATTTTTTCTTGAAAATACCGCATCTATACCAGTCCATCACACACACATACAGATAGACATCTGACAGTATCGGGTAAGTATATCAGAGACCCACCACCGCGATGACGGTGATGGTGATGTTGGGACGGGTTGTTGTGTAGTTGTGAATAAATAAATGTCTTATTTAGTTTTATTGTATTTTTAATTATTTATGGATATGATAGTAGGTTAACACACTAATAAATTAATACTAAGTTGGCATGAAACCCGAGATCCCATGTGTTTTTTTCTGATGGTTGCTAAGAGAGTGTCAATATCGATCAATATCTGAATCGATCATAATAATTTGAAATTTTGAAGGATTTGGATCAATAAAAGAAACGTTAGAGTGGCCAGGAACGAAAACAAAAAAAGGAGGTTGTAACCACCTTGTTACAGACATACACATAGATGCACACGTTAAACTTATAACCACCCCTCTTTTTGCGTCGGGGATTAAAAATGTATGGAATTTACTAGCTCAAAAACGATCTCTAAAGACTAGCTAGCTTTAAATTCTTCGAGTAAGGACGACTAAATGAAGCAATTAAATATTAATAAAAAAAACTGTACCACGAAAGCCTCAGAAGCTCCACAGTTTAATCACCACTAAATGAGAGATCGCAAGTTTGCATCCCTTTATCCCAAAACACTTTACGTTTAAATTAGGATTTAGGTACTTAATCTGTGTTTTATATAGCTAGCTAAGGCGCAGGATTTTCTACTTTAAGCCGTTTGTTACATAGTTTAAGTCTGTAAAAAATACAAATATTCTGAGGTCTGTCTGCCTGTGCGTAAAAGACTAAAAGGCCTTTTTTCAGTAGATGAACCACTAAGCCTCTAGAACAGTTTTCTTTAAGCTGTCTGGCCAGTCGAAAAAATTTTCACGAAATGCGAGCGTTTACTTATGTTTCACTGACCTTCTTTAACCTTTTCTTGTTATAGCCGAGGCGAGGGTATAATCTCAACTGTTCGAAGCAAATAACCTTTTCAGGTAACTTTATTCGTTTCGTGCAGCAGCGTTGTTTACAAGTAAACAGACGAAGGAAAGATGCGAAATGATTTTAGTATTTGTAAAACTAACCTTCCTATAAAGGCGAGCTAATGTCACATTGCTCTTTTTTTCTTGATAATCGTAATTAAATTGAGTAAAATTCTCTATGTGCATCTGATGTGTTGTAGTTGTAGGTAATGTGATTATTGCAATATTTTGTCATGATTTTGATTGTGTATATTTACGCAATATGTATAATAAAAATACGTTCAGGTTTGGAACCCAACATTCTGTGGTCTGTGGGAATCCCAATCAGGATAAACAACCGTTTTAAATGCGGTATCCTGACTTTTTACCAAATCATCATTTGACAAACTATATCATTTTATAAACTTTCATTTCGCTAAAATGTAATTGTGCTTAAACCATTACATATTACATAGGTTATTAAATAAGTAAGATTAGGTTAGAT
Organism: Acleris literana; assembly: GCA_946894065.1. Classification (NCBI taxonomy): domain Eukaryota; kingdom Metazoa; phylum Arthropoda; class Insecta; order Lepidoptera; family Tortricidae; genus Acleris; species Acleris literana. The sequence continues at coordinate 16,097,431 of OX335670.1, read as the reverse complement.
TAATGACCATGAAAACATATCAAAATATGTGGCGGGAATTACGTCTTTGCGAAATAAAAGTTTGTAAATTGATATTGTTTGTCAAATTATGATTTGGTAAAACATTAGTGAACCTTAAAATGCGCCATGAGAACTTTTCTCAATTTTAGCTTAATAATCAAGGAAATAAAAGAGTCAGGTGATAATGATTAATTCGGTCCTTAGTGACGATTCTTCATACCCAAGTTGGGAAAAGGAACGAGTTGATTATCTATAAAATGTCTCCGAGTACGGTAAGACAGTGAACACTTGTTTAGGCAAATATCTGTAAAAATATATTCCAAATGACTTTGGCTTGACTGGATTCACAATGAGCGTCTTTATGACAACCTCCGCCCGGCACGTTCCATTGTCCATTGTGCCGGCCTGCGCAGAATTCTTTCATATTTGTGCGAAGACCATCAATAAGGTGATACAGATACCCATTGTTTCTTTTTTCTTTAGCATGCATTATGAATAGAAGCAATATCTATTTTCCTCTACAATACCCGCTTAAGCGTTATTGTTCTAATCTCGAAATTGCCTGGTATTTATTTTATGAGAAGTCGTAAGCCTTTTCGTTTGACATCGTGATTTTTGGCCGAATATGTTATCTAATTTACGGCCCTAGAAGTACGAGAGAGAACGCCACTAACAGGGCCTAGACAAGATACGTACCTAATGCTATCATTAGCGATATTCCAAAACTAAGAAAATTTATGGCAATGACTGAAGCGGCCGAAGCGATAGACCGTCAGTTTTCGTCAATCCTATACATTATCTCAGTTTTCGAATATAACTAACGTAACGTTATGCATCTTTTCTATAGGCCTCTAGAGAGGTTAAAATATTATGAACAACGCTGACTTTGATTAAACCGCAGAAACATTTTGTTTCCACATCAATAACAGACATAGTACAACAAACAAATTCGAATTTTGTATAATTGACAAACTTTTCTAACAAAGACTACGGCGACGAGACCAATCGGTTATTATAATTACAGTCGAGTATCCTGAGATACTAATTAACCCAGTGATTAAAAGTCAAAGTGTGGTCGTAATGGCAATGTCATTATGAATTTAATGATACAATAAATATGCTTGTTGACGTAGGACGTCTCGGCAAGGTCTGTACGAGTACCCATACTATACTCTTATAACTATAACAGTTGAGAACCGAAATGTTTTATTTGTACTACCTACATTATAATAACGTAAAACCAGTAGCTCAAACAAATATATTCGAATAAAAGTATATTTATTTAAAAGAATATAATAGAATAGAACAGCTTAATTTATTCGGCTATTAAATAAAAAAACTGCTTAAACGACTTTTGTTTTAGTATGCAGATCAAAGCTAAATTAATACAATAATAAAAAGGAGAATTGAAGAAAAAACGAATTATAAGAATATGAAACCAGGGCCTCTATTCTACATTGTCATAACACCGTTTGTCGTTGTATTGATAGCCCTTATTAACTTGATAGTAAAAGTAGCCGAGATAAAGACAATACGATATCAACAGGCGTAAAAACAATGTAAAATGAGGCCCCAGTACGCATATAAAAATAGCACTGTTGACGTAAATTTGCTCATCATGAGCTCTGACCTATTTTCCTTTTTTGTATGATTATTGTGTTAATTTCATGTTATTGTACACGTACCAAATTCAATACATAAGTAGGCGCGTATTTTGTTTTTTTCACGCGGTACCTTTCCCCTCCATGGCGTTTCATAATCCAAAGACTTATGTTTTCTTTTCAGTCGTTTAGTTTCAGCTCACAAAAACATTTGCCTAATAAGGTAATTAATAACCCTAATTAGACGCGGTCAACTATATTTGAAACAGTATTCATCCACGGCAAAACAAGGGTCAAGTGACTTTACCGTGTCGTGGCTAAGTGTTATTCATAACAATCGTAACAGATAGCGTAATTCTGTGCTACTGTGCTGCGCCCGCGCAAGGCCAGACGGGTCAATTGGTAATCAACTCAAGGAGCGATCTTTCCGACCATTTAACTATAATGACCAATTAAGCCGTATGATTCTTAGCCACAATTAAACGCTTGCCTGCGTTTGGTCAACCCTTTGCTGTTTGCTAATTGTTCGAAATACAAATCGCACACAAGTTGACACAGAGGCTAAATGTTTATTAAATATACTGTTACTGGTTTAAGTTTGTCGGTTATGCTGCTTATTGAAACATTTTGCAACAAAGAATTTACTGTATCTAAATGCAAGTTAAGCATTTTTTACTGCATTCGAGGGTAGGGAAAAATATGAACTGCAATTATTGCTTACACGTATATATTTTAGTATGTTTGTACGGGGCGTTCCGAGAGTCACGGTACTGATGGAAAATTAACGCTGTAGGTGCCGGCTCCACATGCTTGGTGTTTGCCACAAACACTGCAGGATGCAACCATACGTAGGAGTGAGCCGTGTTCACTAACATATGGCTGCATCCTGCATCGTTACGTTTGCGGCAAACACCAAGCATGTGGATACGGTTTCACACCTTAGCATTTTGCTGAGACAGTGTCCGTTTTACTAGCGCGAGGCCACACTTACTATACCGTGCTATTCCTTTTGTCTTCATTAAGTATTTTGTTTTGATATATTAGTGTCTTATGGTTAGTGAAACATGTCTTTCTTCATATTCTTCAATTTAGTGAGAGAAAATGAATTACAACATAAATTACAATTGGATGAGGTAAGAGTAAAACCGAGACCAGCCCCCTACGGCAAAAAATTTACAAGTGTACTTAGCTACAATTTGTTTTGTCGACTTGTACAGTTGTATGTTTCATGATACTCGCAGCAAATAAAGAGTTTGAATTTGAATTTAAATTTGAATTAAAGTTTTGTGGGATAGGCCGCTGGTCGTTACATGTATGTCATTATATTGGGTTATATTTTGATAAGTTTAGTATAATATTCAATTTCTGACAACGACAGTCATTCAGTGTCACTAAACCATTTGATTAACAATGACTCCAAACCGGTTGAGTCGATTATGAGCAGTTGGTAACTTGTTCGTTAACCACTTAAGTTTTTCACAAAGCCAACCATGGCAGTAATACCTATATTTTTTCAATGATATTTTAAACAAATATACGTCATCTGCGCGCAAAAACGTTCCTCGAAAAGGAAGGCAAATTGCCTTACTTTTTATCTATTTATCTCTTTCTAACAATAGCGTTCGCTATGGATTGCCGTCTTTGTCTCTGTCAGTAATTGGTCACGGGTTTTGAATGCGTTTAGTATGAGCATAACGTATCTTAATATAAAATATCATTGTATTTTTTAGGGTTCCGTATCCGAATCCTATTAATATGCCCACGCTGTCCGTCTGTCCGTCTTAACTTTAAAGAGCTGTATCTTTTGAACCGTAGTAGATAGCTGTTTTTTTTTTTCAGAGTATGTGAGTTACGGCGGATTTACTACTGTGGTTACAGAATTATCAACAAGTTTTTAGAGTTAGTTAGTTTAGAATATGCATGTTTTTTTTACAGCTTCAATAAAAGCTGATTCATGTAACAAACAGGTTAGAAAAAACATTTTTTGAATAGCTATAAAAATAACCAAGATATAAGCTAACAAAGTTTTGTTCCTATCTCTTTCTAGCAAAACAGAATTTTACGTGGAGTTTATATGGCCGTACTGCACGATGACGTCACCGGTGCACTTCGGATCTCTCTGTCTAATTAGCATTTTAAAATACTGGTATCATCCGTATTACTCGACCGATTTTAATTTTAATTTCACTTTTGGTGATCTCTTTTACGGTATTTTCATATTTTGTTGAGAAATGTTATTTAAAAAATCCATGCATATTCCCTATTCTTTAGCTCTGCCTACCCCACTCAGCACGGGTAGCACAAGTTGTATTTTCTCGCTTGACGCTCAGTGCGTCTCTATCGTTACATACTTGATAGAAAGGGAGATCCGAGCGACAAACAAGTCGCGGACAACATGTGCTAGCCTTGCTGGGAATGAAGGCGTGAGTTTATGTATGTATCTTCTAACAAATAAACATCTGCAGCAGTATAAAACCCTCGGTGCGCGAGTCCGACTCGCACTTCACCGGTTTTTACCTGTGCATGTGTCCCGGTGCTGGGTCAACACCTCCCCTCTATTTCTCCACTCTTCCCTACGGAGATTATATTATACAACGACGAAAAATATACCCCTTAGTTTCGCTGAAGTCGCGTAAAAATGCTAAGTATGTATACAAATCATAAAATAATTACGCAAATGATATATGACTAGAGTAACTATTTTTTTAGAGCATTAGACGTAATGGAGTTATTTCCGAGTGTTTTCTCCGAACTTTCTGTTTGGCCTCCCTTGGAACAGTTGTAACTAATTATGTCTATGAGATTTGACAGAGTTTGACGGGGCATAATCGATCATCCTCGTGTGATATATTTTATTAGAAAAATAGAGATATGAACCACTTCTAACATATTATTTTGGAAAATAAAACGGTAATCTCGTGAAAAGTTGAAAACGGCACGACATTGGCACTGGTTAAAAATAAAACTACTTTAGACAAGTACGTACTTACCACGCACGAGCAACTTTTTTATTAATAAAATAAATAAGCAAATTACTAACGCGATTACCTACGAGTAAATAACTTAATATTGTCGTCAATATACCTAACTATGTCAATAATTGACATTTTGCCATTGTTTTTATTACAATTTTAACAGTTTAGGTATCCTATGTCACCCGGGAGGTGCAAGGATTAAAACGAAATCACACACATCTAAATCGGCTCAGGCGTTTAGAAGTAATTATGGAATAAAAATCATACATACATACATATATTAACTCTGAAAACATTACAGTATTACACTCCTTTTTTTGGGCAGTCGTGTCTCCTTTTTTTGGGCAGTCGTGTAATAAAAGGAAACAGGAGCTCTATTTAAGTTTGTTCTAACCTATATTGATTTTATATATTGCTGACTTTAGCTCTTATTGTCAAGTGGAAATGAGATACCATACATTACATTAAATCACGCCTGTTTCCCAGAGGGGTAGGCAGAGACCACTTCTTTCCACCTGCTACGATCCTGACAAATCTCTTTCGCTTCTTCCACATTCATACATCGAGTCATGCATGCACGTCGGTTTCGGGTACTTAAGATCCGGCCCTTTTCCAGTATTTCTCCGATTTGATTCGAAAAAGTACGCCTAGGGCGGCCCCTTCCGACCCTCCCACTCACTTTTGCTCTGTATATCTCTTTCGTCAATCTTCTTTCATCCATCCTTTCCAAAGATACCATATGAGATACCATAGTGTTAAAATATACTCGAAGGCGCAAAGAAGATCAAATAGAATGGAGGCCCTGTTAGCTGTATAAATAAATATATAAACAAATAAATAAAATTGGAACCGTCAGTAACGAAACAAGTGCAGCTCATTCATGAGCAAGCACAGACTAGACTAGGTAACCCAGATCATATCTAAGGTTGTATAATTAGCCAGGTATCTTATAATTAGCCTCACGTACTCGAAGCGGACCTTTGCCGGTGTTTTATGTGTTAGTGTTACCTAGTTGATTCCGCCGCGTCGTGACTTCGCCATTACCTCCTGCAAGGTAGGGTTACCAACCGCGCAAACGTAGTAGAATTATAAACTTTTCATATACCTAACTTCACATAAGTACCATTAAAAAACTTCCATGACTGACATGCCAGCAGACAAACGCTTCAAATTGCCGTTCCTACAAAATTAAATGCTCTGAAAAGCGATTTTTCAAAGTTCAACCTCTAACATAAAGAAAAGGGCGAATAACTGGAAACAAATTGTACGCGTTCGACGTCGCAGGCATCTCCTCATTGTACTCTATATCAGAACGTGTTGTGAACTACCAAATGAAAAAATAAGTACCTATCGCTGATCAAAATAACGTAAGTCCCGTGTTAAAGTTAAAACTTGTTTGCCACAATAAATTTTTAGGCCTGGAGCCCTTCTTAGCACGCTTATGAAAACTCTAATTAACTATTGACTTTTTGGCGACCTGCGTCGCTATTGCCTAACGCACTCGCAATCGCAATCGGTTTCAAAACGCAACAATTGTTTTCATTTTGTATGCAGACATTCAAGTCATTCGATTTTCAAAATCAAAACGATCTGGTTCAAGGTTCAGGTATTATATCAGTTTAATAATTAACGGGACTCGCACTATATGTATACCTATACTGTATCCTTTACCCTTATCACAGATTTACAAGTTAGGTACACCAATATGATAAAAAATTAGTAAGACCCAAAAAAAGGTTGGCAACCCTACCGCTGCCCCACATCGTGCGGTTTTCCCTTCGCAAAACATTGTCAATTGCTTTAGAATGCGTAGTTTTACTCGCTTAGTATGATGTGGCCACATTTACTTTGTAATTATGGTAGTGAAAATAAAAAGTTAAGTCGGTGGTAATGTTGACACCGTTTTACTTTTATTTATATGTAGCTACTTTAATACAGCTTAAAACTTCCCATTGCGTTACTAATTTGTAGGCAAGCCATTATGTGTTTTGGCTTGGAGCGTGGAGAATGATAACAAGTATTAAAAGCAAAGAATTTTAATAATATGTATAGTAGTTTTGTGCTCACCTACATCAGGCACAGAATCGACATGCTAGTACAATTAAAATTCCATTCAACGACATTTTATGGCCATTAAGTTAGTTTATTACTAAAACCATTCATACAACCTTCTTTATGAGTAGGTACTTTGGTTGGTTGGTACTGGACTGGGCACATGCATTTCTGAAATGGTTTAGAAAACTTATAATTTATTAACTACATAATAATATTTAAAAATGAAGTTTTTACTTGCAATGTCACATAACATACCTAAGTACCTTTACCGTGTTAAATATTTATTAAGCAATTTTCTGCCTAAAGTAGGTACCTAACCTAATTTTAACGACTCATTTAACATTCTTTGCTTACTCTGGAGTATGTGCACCTCTAAGTAGTTATGTTACTTGGGTCTAAGTATATTATAAAATGAAAATAATATTTACACGTTTTAACTTTTTGACTTTATATAGGTAGGTTCTTACCTATAGATAGGTAGCGATAATTCGCTATACTATGAACTGAAATCGAAACCTACAACCGCGTCAACGCATAGGCGACTGCATTTCAAAGAAAATGACTGCATCACGTAGATAGGTAGGTACCTACCTGTTCCTGTGATGCTTTTATCAAGACGTAAATGTCGAAATCGGTTTGTTGATGTAGGAACTCCGCGCAAACCAAACCAAACCAGTCGAGTAGTTCACAATAGTAAACCAACCTGCGCGGCTACTGCGCTCTTTCCGTACCCGTGTTCCGTACTCACTCCACTCCCGCGCAGCCGGCCAGTCTCCGCGGAAACGCCTGCGCCGATGCGCGCACCTCGACCGCGCGCGCTAAACTTTCGAGTGGGTTAAAACAATAGTGCCGGACTTTCGTGACAAAGTTTTATTTAACACCAAGTGTGTAAGGTGCTGTGAGACATGTGAATTCGAGTTGTGATTTGCGTCAACCCTGTGAACTTTTTATGGTTAGGAACAAAGTAAGAAGTGTTTTCGCTACTTTATGGGTTCGACGGCTTGCGCGATTAGTTGCAATTTTAAATTGCATTGTTTATAATGTCAAAAATTAAAAACTTAAATACCTATAGGTACTTAACTAACTACTTTTAACGTAAATAATGAAAGAGATAGTTGCTCTTATTTTAATTTTATTCGATAAAAACGTACCTACCTTCTACAAAAGGATATTTTTGTATATATAGTTAAATGAAATACTGTTAGGTACAATAATTGCATATTTAAACCACTAAAATATACATTGTAAAAATAACTTAATTTTGTTGTCGAGCTCTAGAAGTACCAAAAAGGGTTCTAAACTAGGGCCTATCTGCAACCTGGCACTAATCTTGTCTAACTGACCCACAAAACAACAGCAGGCCCTCATCTAATCGGTAAATCACCTTCAGCCATGTTACGATTTTATGATTGCAATCAATGCTCAAAAAACCGTGTTGATACTCATTAATAACAAGGAAAAACTGGCTGAGACCAGCACAACTGACAGGTAAGGTATCGCATATCTGCGCTGTGTCTACCTGCTTGTCTATGTGTTCCCAATGCATATTAATGCCACCGCAATACCTGTATAATGCGCTTGCGACATTTCCTGGTAGGTACGAGAGACAATGCTGCAACCGACACCGAAAGTGGACATAAGCATATAAGCTTAAAAAGTCTTAGAACATTAGTATCACATCCATGAAGATATGTGTACCTTATTGGATGCAGTTTTGAAAATTAGGCAATGTGTTCCCCCAAAATACCAAAACAAATATGGATATGAACAAAGATTAAGTCGGTAAAAAAATAACATGCTCATTTCGTTTAATGAAAATGAATGTAATAGATAGGTACAGGCTATTTTAAATTTAAGTAAAATTAAACAGTAAAATTAGTTATATATCCCAGACAAAGATCTTCACAGAAGAATTAAGATAAAAGAACAGATAATGACACAAATGTTACAAAGTACTTATAGAGTAATTAAGATTATTGTTAGGTTACCTTTTACTGTGACGATTTTTATAATTAAACAAGGACACATATGGCACCTATGACGCGATCGTGACGCCGCGTGATGTTCCATTATTTAAACAATCTGTTTCGTAGCCTTGCCGATTTTAGGACTTTGACAGTAATAAAAATAAATAACACTTACCTTACAACGTAATTCGAAAATATAGAAATGCCCAATTACTCACAATTAACTTATCCTTACTCGAAGAAGAGAAAACATTTTGGCAGACAACCATTATTTCAGCTAGTAGGGGGCCACTTGTTAGATTCAATTAATCCGGATGATAAGGAACAGCAGAAGTATATCCTTCGCAACCCTGTCAGCCGACAGGCGCAAGCGACTTTGCCGCAATCAAATCATGAAGCAAACACCAAGCAAGTGATCTTGAATGAAACTGGAATAAATCATACGGAAGGTGGTTGGCCGCGTGAAGTCGTTTTATTGAACGAGGAACATGTCACACGACATCGTCGCCGCGTCATGCACGAGGAAAACTACGTTCATGCAATAAAATCTCTCTCTTCGGACATGCTACACTACTTACATCAAAATAACGCAGTAAATTTGTATGAAACCTACTTCGCCGGTATGCGTCATCGACCCCCGGTAGAAACCTATAATATACGCGAAGAAAACGTTTTCAGGGATCCACTAAAGCGTCCAGTGTCGAGCATTAGCTGGACCAACGAGAAACAATCCAAACTGGTTGTGTCCCACAGTCATAAAAATTGGACTTCAACAGAAAGCAAATCAAACGAGTGTTATATATGGGACGTTACAAGACAAACTGCACCAGAACACGTAATAGCCCCAAACTTCCCATGCGGCCAACTTGCTTGTTCGCCAATTGATCCTGCACTTATAGTTGCAGGACTTGACAATGGAACCATTAATATTTTCGATATTCGAAGCGGCAAGGAGGCCGTTGCGAGCAGTACCGTGTTCAATTCTCACCTCGGACCGATTTCTGCCTTGCTCTATTCACATTCTCGAACACACACTGAATTCTTTAGCGGCTCACCAGATGGTTGCTGCTATTGGTGGGATTCGAGAAATCTTTCTGAACCACTAGATCAACTCATTATGTCTCTCAAAATAGCACCAGGAGAAAAACCAATGTTAAGTAACGCCGAAGCCATCAGTTCATTAGAGTTCAACTCGGGACTTCCAACAAAATTCCTTTGTGGTACTGACTCCGGACTAGTCATAAATGTAAATCGCATGGGCAGAGAGCATTCAGAGGTGATGGCGTCGTACTGGACGTGCCATCGAGGAGCTGTCCGCGCCGTGCACCGTAGTCCGTGCACTCTCAGAATGTTTGCAACCTGCGGAGAGTATTCTGTCAATGTGTGGAGCGAAGAAGTACGCACTGCTCCCATTATTATAACAAGGCCATATCGCTACCAAGTAAGTGATGTTGCTTGGGCTCCTCTCAGATATTCCTGCTATATGGTAGTTTGCCAAGGAGGATTTGTGTATTATTGGGATTTTCTCCGGAGATATCGAGAGCCGGTATCAATATTAAAAGCATCAAAACACGCACTTACAAAGATAACTCCTCATGCGGATGGCTATTATGTAGCTGTGGGTGACTGTGCGGGGTCTGCTTATATGCTACAATTATCTGAAAGTATGGCTGTTCCTGGTAATAACGACAAACAACTCATGAGCCATACGTACGAGCGTGAAACTAGACGTGAAAATTATATAGATGCACGTGTAAGGGAAATAAATCTAAAACAAAGAGTACAGTTAGAAATGCAAGAAAACGAACCTTCGACCCCTAAATCTGAGTCACTTGGGGAAGAAGATATGGAAGCAGCATCTGAAGAAGAATATTTTAAAATTGTTAATGAAGAGTTGCGCCAAATGGGAGAAATGACTTCAAGTTTCCCTAGTAAATTACTATAATTATAATTAGATTTTCATTATTGCTATTGTTAATAAAAACGTCTACCTATAAGTAGGTGTTCACTGTGATGCAAAGTCGTGATTTATGTTTTTCACGTCTTAACCGATTTAATGTTTATCTGACACACTAAGAAAGACTTCCATAGCAATATAGGTACGGAATATTGAATATAATGAAAAAGGATGAGATTATAACATTAACATGTACCCACTAAGGTATATGTATAGTCTAGGAAAATTGCTTTTGATCCTATTACATTACTAGGTACTTTATAAATAATGTCATTAGCTTTGTTTGCAACTCAATGAACAAGGTTAAACGTATGGTCCCGGATGTTTCCTGCAGTCAAAAAGCCCGCATGTTTTCCCGACAGATCCGGTGAACCGAGCGGTGACGGGGCCCTTGACCGCCGATTTATCTTTAAAACGACAAATATACCTCGAGCTCTTCGAGTTCACATGCGCCTAAACGGGTAAATGGATGGAAGGGACGTGGGAGGTCTGACTTGAATGGTAGCGTAAATTGCTCGTGCCCATGAGTTGCGTGAATAGTACGTCACAAACGCGTTGTCGGCAACTTTCACCGAGCCTTACCTACTCTATCCATCGCACGCGCAGCGACCGTGTTTGCGGTAGCCCCGTTTTCATCCCAGGCAGCCTGTTCCTGGTTGAAGTATAATGTGCGATACTTTATACTGTTCTATAAAGGAACAATTAAAATATTTACCACCTACTGGTGTCAGATGTGGTGCTTTTATAGAGATCGTATCATTTAATTGAATCAGAACGAGTTTTTTATGTTATATAAATAAGTATCTTGGATTAGTAGAGGTAGCTACATGCTTTGAGATAAACTCTAATATAAACGCTTTGTTCCACTTCTACAAACTTGTTATTTAAAATATTTCGTGTTATAAATTGTATTTAGTTTTATTATTAAGAGTTAAAATACTATTTACGAATAAAATAATATATTTCGTCGTGGACGTAATGTAAAACTGCTGTCGATTCAATTTATGCCACGCTCTTAAAAATATTACTTGCAAGGTTAAAATGCGTGCCTATTGTAGTTTTAAAAGGCATTGCCGTCGCCAACCAACGCCTTAAACTCTTAAGCTTGATTCCTTTGTTGATAGTACAAAGCATTTACAATCTATCGTACCTACCTAGTCCTTTCTTACTGACGTTAAATTGTTTATGACTAAGAAGAACGTGGTCACTTGAAAATCCCAGATTAATATTTTATTACGCTCTGGAGCGGGCCCCGTGGGCTGGGGTGAAAAGTTTTGATGACCGCTACGATTATTTGATTAAGATTACTTGTGCTCGTGTTGGATACAAGTCGTCACCTCCATACAAGATAATGCGCACATTTACGTAGAAGGCATGATACAAAACATGATAGCGGCCAGTGAGGATGTTCATCGAATGCCAATGTCAACTAATTTGCAAACCCGCTCGTACTGTTACTCCGTGTGACCCACATCTCCGCGAACAGATTAATCGGCACAAGTATATCAAAACTGGATGTCTTTATTTAACACAAGAATGGAAAAAAAAATCGGTGGCCAATACCGCCGCGTTAAAATTCCGCCACAGCACAAATATGGTAAATTAATCCGAGTAGGTAACCTACTAATATAGATCACCTTCTGGCTACAAGTGTTCAAGACGATTCAGTGTGATTAGAAAGCCACCTTAAACTGCTGTACAATTGTTAATTAACTACCTACTTATTCAAAATCAATACATAGGGACAAGTAAAATAAAGGGTATGGGTCAAAAAACTTAACACAGTGGCACACAAGTTTTCAGGTTCTTCTACTAATTGGAGAATCAACAATCTCTTACCCCACACGAGTTCATATACTTGTTCTTGCGTATTTTCCACGTGCTACAAGCTGCTAAATTCATTTGCTATGCATGTGCCACTTTTACGACTATGGTCTCGTAACATGTATAAAAACTTCATGAATTTCTGATAGCGTTGTATAAGTGCACATTTTTTTGATGGATGACCCATTGACATGTCATATTTTGGTTCGGTAGGATGCTAATGCCACAATTAGTTGGCAACGCGTCACATGCTTTGTGTTACCGGTTTTGTTACCGTTATAAAGGAGCAGGTACCATTGGAACAACGCCATTGACACATTGTTTAAGTAATTAGATATTTACTTGGATCGGTAAAAATTACTGCAAACCGGGCTTAGTGACTAATTTTGTAAATAAAACTCTTTACTGAAGGTAATAAGGATACGAATTTGTATAAAATCGTTGTCTTATCTACCCGATACATTTAACTTATTCATAAACAGATAACTTATAGCTAAAATTGCATGAATTAAGTGCATAATAATAAATAAATGATAAATAATAATACCTAGATAGGATTCTTTGAAAACCATCTAACGTGCATACTACCTGTGCCTGAGCGGAAAAAAAGGCGTATTAAAAAAATCCCAGAATTCCCTTTAGCTCTGCTTTTGTGAAGTAGTTTGAGGTACAAATAAACCACGTTATTTCAAATTGGAATTGGTATAGGTAAGGACCTGCCTCTAAATTGATTACAAATTGGGGTCACTCCCTCAATCCTTATCTTTAACTTACATGTTCAGTCTTTGTTTTTAATCGCATACCAGGCCTGAGGTTTGTATTTTTTTATAATCGGAGTTTGAAATAACAACGTTATATACATCTCTTTCTCCCGATTAAGTCTTGAATAAAGAGTAGGGATGAGACATCCGAAGGTTCAAATTTAGTGCTTCGCAGTAACCATCCTGCTGAAGCCTCCATTCTAGCACAAAATAAAGTAAAATGACGTCGCGCATGAGTTCAATAAATGCTTTCACATAGCGCCGCCGCCGAACCATTGAATCGAAATATGATCTAAGTCGATCTACGTTCTTAAAGATACCCCATTTTACGGTATTCAGGTAGGTATTTGGCTATAGAATCAATAAAAATCGCGTTACTGATAAATCTTCTCTATACTTAAATAATGCTTGCTCTAACTAATCGCTCTACATTCGCAAATGTGTCAAACGCTGGCTGGCCCGTGGTTGCCATGAAATCTGTTGTTGCCGTTTCTTCGTTCATGGTCAAAATAACCATTGTCACGGTACCTGCGATAGCACTCCCTGCTGAAGGACTCGTCACGAGTCCGAACATGTTGAGTCGTGTCACAGTATAGAGAACAGTAGATCGTCTTCAAACAAAGGTACATCGCGCGGCTTGCGGCTGTGGGCGGGGCCTGTGGCGGTTCGAACCAATACGAAACGAGATCTCAAGAAGTTTCGAGGGAACTTAGTCGGGGCCGCGGCGTCATTGCGTTCGGTTGCGTTTTGTTTTAGCGCGCGTACTTAGCTATCGAGCGACAATGTCGCTGCCGAAAACGCTTAAATATTGTTCTGTATACGGATGTCTAAACCTAGCTTAGGTAGGTACAACTATATCAAGATTTAATAAAAGGTATTTCGTACCGGCCTGCCTATAGTATACGTGACAGGTAACATGTGACGACGTGGATGGCCTAGGTAGTTGGTAGTGACTAAGTAAGTAGTGACCTTGCTTACGAAGCTAGCGGTCCTGGGTTCGATTCCCGGTCAGGGCAAATATTCGTGTGATGAGTGCGAGTAGGTATTTTTTGTTTCTGAGTCTTGGGCGTTTTATATGTACCTATGTATTCATATTAAGTATGTATTTTTCACTACATAAGTATGCTTATCGTTGCCTAGTACCCAAAGCACAAGCCTAGAACCAAAGCGAGCGGCCAATGCTCTAAGGAAGCCGCGCGGCGACGGCGCGTGCCGCCAATAATAGGTACTTAAGTAGTCAAAGGAAGCCGCCTTGCGTGAAAGCGGTATTATGAAAAGGTCGAAAAGGAATTTACATATCACGTCACATACCTATAAACATAATTGTTATTTAGTGTCAACAGATAAAAAGTATGTAAGTAAAATAATTTAAATTTGGTACTTAGGTACCTAACAATATTTATACTTACTTTAGGTTTGTGTAATTTATGAAAATTAACATGATTATAAATCACAGTATGGCCAAGTACGTGACTAAAATTTAAAAACAAGTTTGGACAACCCTGACCCCCGAGCGGCAATAGGTATCAGAATCTCCTAAAAGGCCGGAGTCGAGCTACTTTTCTATTTATACTATGGTCGTGTCCTGTTTCGTTGGTAGACGACGTGCTGGAGTACGTCCGTCAGAAGGTTGGATGCAGACTGACGGTGTTCCAGCTGCGGTCGCTTTGCTATGTGCAATTTAGTTCGTTTGGCGTTCGCGTGACGCGGTTGATATGTTGGGGACCGTCTCGGATGTCCTGACTTCTGCCGAAAGGTGTTGTATTCTGACAGTTTCGGAGCAACCTACCAGCAGCGACAATGACGCCAATTTTGGCAAAACAGGACCACTCTGTTCTCTCACCTCGGTGTTACTTTTAAGTTTTATAATGTTTATGAATGTTAGTTGTAAGGTACCTACCTATTTGTAATTATGGACCTCGTCGCTCGAAATAAAAAAAATATGTTATTAATACGTTCGTATGAAAGCTGTTGTTTGTTGGCCATAAAAGCTGTTGTTTTGAGGCTACGAGTATTCAAACTTTAATGTTGCAGTGTCACAATGGATACGTCGGTGCGATGAGGCTGGCGCTGGCGCTGGCGCTGCTGGCGATGGCGAGCGCGGCGTCCGCGCAGCTGCGGCCGGCCGATGCGCCGCCCCACACCAACGACACACGTGAGTGAGTCTATACCTACCTAAACCACTTATAATGTAGCGATTTGCACCAAGACGTGAGACACAAGACTGAGATGAGAGAAGGCATGGAGGATCTACACCATGTTTGTTAAGTAACAACCTATGGTTCATGTCTCCGTCGCCATGCGAACCGCTGCTTTAACGCATGCAATGGTTTCCATACACAAGAGTTCTTGGCATTAAATTATGTTAGCTGCAACAGAAAATTGAGACAGGAGACCGAGACGGGAGACAGACACCGGTCACTTAACAGAGACGGGAGAGACCTAGATATTTAAAGTCACGGTCTCCCGTTGGCGTCTCGGTCTTCTCGCTCTCATCGTCGCACTGCAAACTGACACCTACAATGGTTTCTATTTCTATACCACGGACCTAAAAAAAAAACGGACGTAACGTTACACTAAAAAGGTGTGAAGTATGCAAGGTCTGTTATTTCGTTCCGTCATACACGATTTACCGTCTCACAAATGCACTAGGTCTGTTAACCCGCCGCCATTACGCGTCGAGCCACAGCATGAGTGACATTTAATTTTACCAAGACTGTTCACCCTGTTCATAGCGAATTACTCCCTCTCCACAATCCAGGATAAATAAAAGCATTTCCATTTCTTTCACTTCCTTAAAAAAACTTGTTCGGTTCTACAACTTTTAAATACCCTAATCATTATCTTTAAGTATCTATTAAACGTGAATTACTTGCAGAGACATTGTTGTCTGGTCAACTTAAGCATTCAGAGGCTATTAAGTATTTTCATACGACCAGAATATAAATTTTGGAAAAGGCCAAAAATAATTTTATTTCTTATCATACTTTTCAAAGGGATGTTTTTACTATTTTCCATTTTGTATAATGATGACTAATGAAATAATAATAATAAATAAAATCTTATGGTTAAAATGTTACATACCATTATGGCCTAATTCTTACTTAACAATTCAGTCTTATCCCTGGCCCCTCTAGACTATGCATAGCACCAACCGAGAAGTTAGTAGACCCCTGATCTCTAGGTCAATAGCCGATGCGCACGTTATTAAGAATATACACTAAAACTACCCACCAAAAAAAAATTTGCTGCCACTCATATATGTTCATACATACTGTACAAGACTAGACTAATGTGATAGATAAGATCTTTTAATTAGAATGTAAAAATAAAACGATGTAGGTACCTATATCTGAAATATGTGCCTGTATAAAATTGTTTGCAAGAAATACGGTCATAACAGTTGCAGTTTCTCAAGCA
This sequence comes from Acleris literana, assembly GCA_946894065.1. NCBI lineage: Eukaryota > Metazoa > Arthropoda > Insecta > Lepidoptera > Tortricidae > Acleris > Acleris literana. Next base: position 16,080,871 of record OX335670.1, on the reverse strand, counting down.
TAACAGAGTAAAATAAAACTAAACACAGAACGTGAATAAAATGTTAATATTATTATACCGGCGGCGGCTTACTCCTTCACGATTTCAAGCTAGGGAAGCAAAATAAGTATCTCATCGTTATTTATAAAGAAAGTCCTTTTGAATTTATTTGGATATGCTGTATCTAAATTTAGCTTATGAATACTGGCACGACTCGAATTACATCCCAGCCCCTCAGTGCCCCATAACAAGGAAATGCCCCTATAATTCCACGGCCCCTTATTTCGGCACGGGCCCATTGAAATGTGTACGCAGATATTAAACGAATAACCAATAGCTGAACACATAAATACAAATTAGTACCAGGGAAGCGATTATCGCAATATGTTATTCGTAACTAAGGTTTTTTCCAATTATTCTAACTAAGAGGCGACTTATGCTGCCACACAAGGACCAAAAGGGATAGTTTTATGTGCTTCGTGAGGTGGAGATAGATAGCAGCGTCAAATTCAAATAAGTAATTGCTTTTTACTGTAAAACTACAGCATTTATAAAGAAAATGGTAAAAGATGAAGAAGTTATAATATCAATCAAAAAACGCTATTATGCTTGTCATTTGTTTAAATTTTGTGTTTGCGTTGAAAAAAATATTTATATTCTATTCTATTATTTTCTACTCAACTTTACTCGAAAATGTAATTAAAGACCAAATTGGGTTGCCACTAAAAAAAAAAATTGCCTTAGTATATTTCCACTTTTTAAAGACCGCACTAAGAATATTTATTTGTAGGTAGTTTTAAACCTTCGATTTAAATAAACAAGTTAATTCAAGTTACTTACACAAATACAAGATGGCCTATTAGGTAAATATGTAACCATAGAAGATCTTTGGTAGCAAAACCGTTATTGCACTTGTAATACTTCGGGTATTAATAACATTTGGTACGATAAATAAACAATAGTTGTAAACAACGTTAGATGCAATTTAAATATTACATACGTTTAGCTATTCGACAAAATAACAGGCCAAAAGCGTGTAGCTCACTTTATAATGACAATCATCGGGCATTTTACGAGCCATGACACCATGGGGTCCATGGAACTTGACAGAAGCGCGTGGAGCTAACCCCATGTGCTTCTGTTTAGTCCACCAGAGTAAATCTCTTTAACCGAACAATTGTCCTCGCGTGTGATATCCATGGACTTGTTTCTCTAATAAGTCCATGGTGATTGTCTAAAACTCGATACTGGCGAAATACACCTTGTTAAACACAAGGAGTGAAAGCCATTAATTAAGAAAAAAAAATGGGGTCCATGGGTAACTGTCAAGTTTAACTCAAGCATAAGTGTAAGGCATCCGAATTTAGCTTGTCATTTTGTTTTAGGTGATAAAAAAAATCGCCATTGAACACACACCCGCCATTTAATGACTTAACACACTATATGAGAAAATATTTGTTTTGGAATATCGGGTAGAAAAAACATGGAATGCAAATTCCCTATTGTTAAATATAACTTTTGATATTGAAAATGTTAGAATTATTTTCAAATATTTACCTACAACAATTTGATTATCAATGCAAAAAGGTTGGCTAACTCTGAAATGTTCGATTGACACTGACATAAGTGACTTTGACACTTATGACAGTGACGTATCTGTCGTAGTTTTTTTGGTCTTAAATTAGATTTTCGAGTATATTAAATTAAAAAACATCGTTAAAGATCTTGAGGCCCGAAGATTAAACCAAAAACATGCAAGTTTTGAAAAATAAAAGGTTTTTGGTTTTAACCATGTTTTCACGTATAACTGTTTGAAGGGAAAATTTTCTATTTATTATATCCAAAAAAAAACACAGACTATTGTTGTTATCTAGAACGTGGAACACAGACTTTAGCATAATATGTGGCCTCTTAAGTTCCTACGCTACGCAGTGAGTGAAGCAATGTTTTGCACGAAGACAGTTCGATATGATATGACATAATATGCACGCTATTTTCTATCCGGGAAAATTGGTCATTGTCAAATAGCAGAACGAAATCGAATAATAATATAGCTTTTTTGTCATTAATATATCACGTACAATAATTTACATGCAGTACCTATTCTTGATTGCATCCATGAATCACGTTCGGCATTAATTTGAATTTTAGAAATCAAAGCCTTTGATGTGCGCTCACGCTGTAATGAGCTTACAATGAACACAATAGAATTACTATTCGATCGATCCCACTAATTAGTCGGCGGCACACTATCGCGTGCGCTTTCCATTTGGAAAGTACGTACCGGTAGAGTACACGAGCCCACTGTGGTTTTAACAGCAAATTGATTTACAAAAGTCATCACGCGAAGAGTCATAGTCCGAATTTACCAAATGAGTTGCGTTAATAATGTTTAAACTACCGCAATGACACACGTGTTTTTTATACTGAAACGGAACTCAGAAATGTAGCAACGTAAAAGTAAACAAGTTCGATTTTTTTCGGGTACTTAAATGAAACATTTTTTTGTGGTATGAGGCTGAGGTGGAACTTTTAGTTCTAGTATTAATAGTTTCAATATAAACCTACCTTTCTAGTGTTGGCTTGTCACCTTAATAGGAACTTTCTCATTTTGTCTCATACAAGTTATGTTCTTTAGCATACGATTGTTCCCAAAATGTCAACAAGTCAGACGACACGGCAGTAAACTGTCAATTAAGATATGTTTGGTAGGGAGTAGGCGTAGTGAAATTTTGAAACTTAACATTTACCATTCGCCATCATGTCGCCAGTAACGACTGTGGTCTAAAGAAAAAGCGAAAGCAATTTTAATTTAAAATACTTAAAATACCTACATTTTTTTTATTACACAAGTATTTCAATAAAATTTGCTACAAACAAAATCATCAAATGGATGTTCGTACGATTATCATAAGAGTTACCTAATCGTGTTGTATAATTTTCTCTGCAATCACGTTTCAAAGTACAGAGGAGCTTGATTTGATTAGTCACTTATTGTAAGTTTCTTGAGTATGGAGTATGGTTAGTTAAATAGGTGTTGTTCTGACTTACCTTCGAATTCGTTATCGCTACTGTCTCCTTCTTACACCCACGAGGTGGCCGAGTAAGCGCACGTTCGTGCATCGCCATGCATTCCATTACGCCCAAACACGAAATATTAGCATAGAAATACCAGCGCGACGAATGTCAAATTGAGGAGCATCAAATGAGGACTGACTCCGATTTGGTATTTAAAATCCAATCTTAATTTCAGTATTATCATAATGAGTTTTCCGGGTGTTCTGTGCGTGAAATCGTGACATTGAGTAACTGTACCCAGTACTTATACTTAGATTCACGAGTAAGTAGATCTACTTATGTTGCAAAACTTGGTCGAATTAAGATCAGTGCTTGCGTATTCAAATTTCGTGTACCTAATGTTTATTTATCTTGTAATAAAGCCCGACGTTCCAAATTCGTGAGACGGGGTCAAAATTTCTAAGAATTAAATTTGTTGCGAATCTTGGGGTGGGGTTAAGACTTCATTAATATTTCTATGGATTAAGAAGATTTTTAAACACTGTAAACTCAAGGATTTACATCCTATTTAAGGCGAAATGTTGGGGATGAGCTGTTATTAATGAGTTTCTAAATTTTGCGCAAATATTTTTAACCTCCTTTTTAAAATAAGATTAATGATTAAGGAAGTTGGTAAGAAGACGTCTTGGTACTTTAAAAAAATATCGTGTTTCAAGATGGTTGATGTTTTACAGCGCGGAACATTCATTAACAAAATAAGTTGGGAATAAGTTCTTAACTTCTATCTTGTTCTCCTTATTATTGTTACTCGAGTTTTAACAAAGGGGGTTATTTTTGGACATTAAAATTTATTTTATTAATATTTTTAAAAACATATTTCACGTCATTTAAAATTCGCATCTTTCAACTTTAATTTTTTCCTTGCAATGACTTCTGTCTTGTGTCTTGTTACAAGCTTTTATTTAACTTCACTTGTATTTATGTTCAGGAATTTTGCAATTGGCGACGGAATCATTGCTGTGTGTATGTATGTATCTACCCGCTGAGTTGGGACTCGTTAGTTTCGTCTTGATAATAAAATAAATGATATTTGAGCGGAAAAACTATGGTCGGCAACAAAATATTGTTTTATATTTCTTTTGTTTTGAAACCAATTCTACAATTCTAAACCTAGGTACATTTAAAACTCTTGCGTGACTAGTGCTGCCAGACGTCCCGATTTACGCGGGACGTCCCGTTTTTCAGAGGGCTATGGTCACGTCCCGATTTGCCCTTGATCGGGACGCCAATTGTCCCGATATTATCACATTCCTAGAGTGATCATGAATAAGATCAAAAATGGTACGCCATTTTGGTGATGGTTATAAGACGGTTGTGAGTCGCGAATTTTCAACTCTATTATTTGTACTGTCCTGATTTAAAATCCCAGGTCCCGATTTTTTTCTAGACCAGTCCTGATTTTCGTAGGACTTGACCTTGCAACTCTATGCGTGACTGACGTGACTGACTGACAGATAACGTATCCGCTGAACTATGGGAGTTGGAATTTGGAGGTATTATTCCTTGGTTACACTCTTACACTAGGGGTTTCGCTAAAAAAGGACGACTCGGGTAATTTAGTTATATACCTACTCTGTTCCATCTAGAATGATGTCTGTGACAGCTCATATAAACACGTGCTTATTACTCTTATTTCTTAAACTTAACTACCTTCTACATTGGTACAAAGTACTACAAACCTAGCGACGCCGTTCAGGAATTTAAGTAATTAGTCGCCTATTTTTAAATTGCTTGTGAGAATAGTAAGTGATTGTAATTACGAAATACGGTTGTCACAGGGATCGTCCTAGATTAAATAGAGAATACCTAGTTCGAATTTCCGGTATGGGCAAATATTTTTCTTCTGAGTCTTGGTTGTTTTCTATGTATTTAAGTATGTTTATCGTTGTCTATAGTACCCACGCCTAGAACCTAGCTTGGGAGTAGGTAGGTCAATTTGAGTGGATTGTTCCCTCATGTTGTTTTCTCGATGACGATACGTTAACGTTACTTACTCGATAGAAGGTTAATTAAAGTTCAAGCATTGTTCCTGTTCTGGGTACAGACCCAGAACAGGAACAATGCTTGGCAAACATGGCCAAGTGAAGTGCTGCCATGATGCCGGCTCCACATGCTTGGTGTGTGCCGCAAACACTGCAGGACACAACTATACGTTAGAGTGAGATGGAAGTACATCGTGCTCACTCTAACATATAGTTGCGTCCCGTAGTGTTTGCGGCAAACACCAAACATGTGGAGCAGGCATGAGACTGTATTAAGAGAACTGTCCAAACATGACAAGGCAGTGAAAGGGACAGACATATGACTCCTATAGTTCTATCCCTTTCACTAACTGAAACTTGGCAGGTATCCTCATTGAATCATGAATCGCAGGTTGCAGCGGCGAGTGCGTGCGCTGCGCGGCCGATGGCTGCATCAAATGCGCGCGGCTGCTGGTGTGGCCCGGCGGCGCCTGCGCGAGCGCCTGCCCCTCCGGCTCGCGCGAGGCGTGGGCGCACGACGACCACCTCATGGGACGAGTGTGCTACCCCGCCAATACTTATAATGAGGTACTACTAAATGACAAATTTACGTTTATCCGAAAGACGCAGCGTGAAGTTACGTATCCAGGACCATGATCATCCATATGCCCTTCGAAGGTTATCCCTCAAGATCAAACCGTGCTAACCCTAAATTATGGAGTTTCTTGCGGCGCTTCTCCGCAATGATGGTCTTGTCCGAAGCGCTGGTAGATTCACTCTATATTACCGACGTGTAAAAGAGCCCTCTTGTGGCCAATTTACTGAATTTATAAATACTTTGAATATTGTTTTTTTTAATTTTGCTACCCTATGGTAGAATGGTGCCTTGCACCCACCACCTTCGGAATATAAATAAAATAGGTTGGAAGTAGAACTCCAGTTTCTTTGCACCAGGCCCTTTGGTTACTACCTAGGTACGCCATTTCCGCTTTACCCTCGGATTTCCCTTTGACAGCAAGGGTATAATAGGTAGGTACTCTACAAGGTGGACCGCCTTGTAGGCCTCCTCAACTTTTGGATGTAGCCTCTCCATATTCTTGCCAAATCGAAGTCATAGGTAGGCAGGCAGTCATAGTGTTTTCCATAACCAATGCTTTTATATAAGTAGGTATACCTTTTTTCCGAAAAAATAAGAGAACGATATTAATTGTTAGGTTAGTTGTGTACACCATTCAGGATCCAGTACAAAAAAATACAGATATAGAGATCGCATACCTTTGTCTTTTAACGCTTGGACCTTGGATAGTTGGGTAACATAATATGTAGGTCTTCTCATTTTTCACAATTCACGCAATTTTACTCGCTATTGTGTATTTCTCATTCAGGTCTCATGTGGCCTTTACAATGTCGTCGGCATCTCGTCAATTAGCCATATCAAGTCTAGCAATCACTTTGTTAGAGTCAGGTGACGTATATTTTTAATGGGGCCAAATTGATTGACATCTCTGGCTCTCTGCCATCAGATCCCCAATTCCCGAGAGCTTCATTCTAGATGAAAAATCTGCAGCATATTTTTATTATACCTTCTTTATAAGTATTAAACATAATCTTTAGTGGCACGAGTATTAGGGTCTAGATTAGTTTATTATTTTACAACACTAACCAAAAAGTTTTTTTTAATCAAAGGAATAACCTTTACTTGTACTACGGATAGTCACTAATACTACGGCCGCATTTCACCAAACTGGAATAAGGTCTTATATCTAGATTAAACGCCGAATTTGTATAGACTAATCTCGGAGTAAGTCTTATTCCAGTTTGGTGAAATGCGGTCTAAGTGTCAACATAGGTAAGAGTTAAAGATAAATAGGATAAGTTTACGTTACGGTTCAACTATTTATTGTATGTGTATTGTATGTGTACTAATAGGTTTCAAATTATGTAATTATTTGATGTGTCAAATGCTTTCATAAATTGAAACCATTCGCAATTTGATAGTCAAAGCAAATTGAACCCCTTGTCTTAAGGTATAAGGTCATTAATACATTCGCGAATCTATGAGACTTTTTTCTAATGGGGGCAGTATTAGAAAGAATTGTAGCCATTCAATCACCGCTACTGAAAAGCATAACAATAAGTATTGAAAACGTATCCCTAAGTATTTCGCTCAAAGAAAACTGTTTTCTAAAGGGCTTCAAAAATACAAAAGCATTTTCAGATATTCCGTAGAAGCAAAGCCATTGATGAAATGTTTTACTTTTCGACGTGACTTTTATACTTATATATTAAACATCTTCTTTTGCCGTGATTTTCGTAAGTAATCAGGCTGTTCATTCGAACTTAAGACACGAAATTTGAGAATATCTATTAGAAAGAATTGTCTATTACATTATGGTAAGTACTTAATTCGATACGGAGGACATAATTACTCGTATTATTCACACCTATCACTCTAACTAACCTATTGCGGCAGAGGGGTAAATGCGTATTTTAAATATTTCTCTTAGTTGACGAAAAATTAATACAATAGGATATTAGTTATATCAAACAAAGCTGACAGTACCAACAGCAAGTTCTTTAGTGATTTTACTAACATCTTAGTTGATGTATCTTGTCTTGTTCGTCAACATTCTGAACAATGATAATCTTGTTAGAAGCGACCTTTTTTCTTCAGTGTACGTTGTAAAATAGAATTGGTTTCTATTGGTTGTGTTGTAAGTCTGGAACAATCTAACTTACTTTGACTCTACGAGCACCTATATGTAGCTCCAAACATTTCACCCCCCGGGAGCACGAAAAAACAAAAAAAACTGTTGATCCGACCGCTACCAAACTTCACAGGATCACCCGCTGGGCTGATCTGAAGATTGCCTGAAAATTTCATCGAAATTGGTTCAGCCATTTTACGTAGGGTAACATACACACATATCCTCTTTGATTTTTAGGGCCGAGTTCACCAACCAATTAAACAGCCGGTTAAGTGTTAATCAGCTGTTAGTCAATACATTTGACAACCGTTACACCGCTAACCGTCCGTTTAATTGTTGGTGAACTCGGCCCTTAATATTAAATAAGGGTACTTCGTATCTAAGAACTATAAAGTCATCGGATTAGTACGGGTTTAATCCATGTGTGATGTAACAGCTAGTAAAGTGATAAAGAAAAGATTTATAGTGCATAATGGGGTTAACTTGGTGCACAATCGCGTATGAAGCAATCGCTGATGAGCGACACAGATGAAGTAACGCGGGAGTCGTTAAAAGTGATTCGAGCGTGCCCGTGTTTATGTTTACTAACTGCGAACACGTGGCTCGTCGCTTACATGCGCCGGAGTCACTTTCAAGTCAGATAAAGCGCAGCGATGTTACGGCGCCGGCGCTGCTTCGGCACTAAACTAATAACAACAGTTTGATAAAATCGGGCGGGGCTATTGCGGCAGAGGGGTAAATGCGTATTTTAAATATTTTAAAAGAATAGAACGTTTTAAAACTAATTTTCTTCTATTAAAGAGAGCATACCTTGTTGTACGTTTGATTCTCTTGAAAAAAAAAACGGATTTTTTCCTCAGTCGGAATTTCCCCGCTCCACCTTAGTCATAGAGCTGTAATGTTAAATTTTATACTCGTTTCTGACATTTTCTTGTTTATTTTTAACCCCTGACACATAAAGAGGGATGATATAAGTTTAACTTGTGTACAGTCGACTACAAAGAGATGTATCCACTTTTTCACCTTACTGCATTGTAATAAGGTCCAAACGTGGATACATATCTTTGTAGTCGACTGTACCTGTGTATCTGTTTGTGGTATCGTAGCTCCCAAACGGATGGCCCGATGCGGTTTTTTTTAAAGACAGCTCGCTTAATCTGGTTCGGTTCAATACATACCAGAGCCCGTATTATGGTCTCCTTAAGTGCGGTGGATAAAGCATCCGTCACTCTCGCACTTATATCAAATCAAATTCATTTATTTCATTACATTTAGACATTTTACATAGATCGATACAAAGATTGCGTAATGAAAAGGGCGTGAGCACAGCTAGGCTGAATTTGAGCTCACCCGTGGTCCGCCGTGGAGAGATTATATAAAGGTACCCCCATAATTAATTTTAACTAGTTATTTTCCAACTTTCCTTTAATTATGTTTATACTTAATTTAAATTTTTAACTTAAACTTTATGGACGCATCCCTTAGCGGGCTCACAACATTGACATCTACGAATTGCTTTTGGTAACCCATATAAAAGATTCTAAGCTTGGACTTAAAACTGTTGGATACTCTTCGCCCTATGCAATGGCGGAGGAATATCATTCCAACACTTACTGGCTGCGTATCGGAACGAACCCCTAAAGGCGGCAGTGTGGTGCGCGGGCGCCAACAGCAGCCGAGCGCGCGCGTCGCGACGCTGGCGGCCGGCCGTGCCCTCACGCCGCAGCTTGTCTAGCAGCGCGCGCGACGACTGCTGCGCCAGCACGCGGAATGTCGCGCACGCGACGTGCAGCCGACGCCGCGCGGACATCTTCAAGGAGCCCTGTCGATTAAGCGCCGGAGTGATGCGATCGCGACGTCCGAGACGTTCACTAAATCTAGTACAGGAGTTCTGCACTTTCTGTATACGCTGACTAGTTTTCCTGCGGATACACGGGCCGTAAACCGTATCGCAGTAATTAAATTGCGAGAGTATTAAAGATTCAACTAAAGTTCGCGTCACTTCAGGGCTAAGAAATTCACTTATTTTATATAATGACCTAAGCCCATACATAGCATTTTTAACTTTTAGACTAACGTGTTTATCGAATTTAAGTTCCGAGTCCATAAGCAAACCCAAATTTCTAGCACAATTCACAAACTGTATATCGGTACCATTTAGCTGTAATCGGAGATCAAGCGAGAGCACTTCCTGGGCGGCCTTCTTGGGGCCGAAAATGATAGCGGTAGTTTTACCCGGGTTCAGACAAAGGGCGTTGTCGCGAGCCCACTCCCACACCCGCTGCAGATTTTCATTGAGCTGCCGCGCGGCGCGCGTCTGTGCTTATATACTGGTCTGAAAGTGACAGATGTTTTATATACATTTGTCCACATCGTTAAACACGACCATGATAGGCCCGCAGATCAATATACAGCATAGAGCTCCTGAACCGAATCCACTCGGAATGATTCTTAGCTAAGTTTTATGGAAATTGATTAATTAGACCGTTTAAGATATTAGCTCTGGAAGTCGTGGTCGCTATTATTTCTGAATTTTTATCTATTCCATCATCATTTACTTAAGGCTTTATGCTCTTGTCGGTGAAGTAATTTCCATTCTTTTCTAATCCGAGCCATCTCTGTTTTAACACCTTAAACGGTACCTACGGCGTCTTCTTTTTTCTGTTGATTGATTTAGGTAAGATCTTCTCTATTTCGTTGTAATTTGACGACGCGGTAGTCTATTTGGTAGTGAGTAGTGACCCTGCCTATGAAGGCCTATGATAGCGGTCCTGGTTTCAATTCCCGGTATGAATAAATAAATATTTGTGTGATGAGCACGAGTATTTGTTTCTCAGTTTTTGATGTTTTCTATGTATTTAGGTATTTATTTCTCTATATATACTACACGCCTAGAGCTTAGTTTGGGATTAGGTCAATTTGTGTGAGATTGTCCCCTGATTTTTTTTATCTATTTGGTTGTTATTATAAATAAATAAATAATTATTAATCTGTAGTTTTAAGAGATAGCTGTTATGTTCCCAAATTTAATATTATAGGTTAGAATCTTCTTTACAAGATTCAAGGCAAACAAGGACGATTCGATTATATATAGAGCGTAAAGAATTAATATAAATATCTATCCAGCTAACTACAGTCGGTGTCTTGAAGTCACGAATATCTTTATCTCTTTTTATACGGAATTCTGTAGGTATAAATATAATAAAGTTAGTGTAACTTTATTAAATGATCTCATTCGATGACTCAGAAACGTCTGAGACCATACTTGAGCACTAAAATGTGCATCTTAAAAGACTTTGTTGTGTCTTTCCTGTTTTCGTAAACTTTAGTGAATGCCATTAGACATTAAGTCCGCCATTTAAATGTATGTAGATAGTAAAGTTTATGTGTATTAAAAGGCTACAAATGCCTTTTTTGGTCTTCAATTAGAAATCACAGTAGGTATAGACGTGAAGTAAGTACCCTAAGTAAAGTTTATTGATAATTTTGTTCAATTTCGTTAAAAGCTGTATTCTAAATACTTTCTTTGAATTTATACATATTAGCAGAAAGCACATTTTTGTTTTTTTTAACCAACTTCAATAAAAGTTTTTTGTATCTATGTTCACCGACTTCTCCGTCAAAGACTGATTTAAAATTATTATTTTTTGTTTTATAGGGTGAGGTAGGCTCTTGTTACCAAATTAGTAGATGTGGGAATCCGTGAGGAATGGAGGGAACTCCTCAAATATTATTAGGCATGCACACAAAGATATATTTGCGTTTTCGAAGGCGGTTCATTGTTTTTTAAACTTTAAATTTTTTGTTTACTTTTTATACTATATCTGTCAACATGTCTACACCGCAAGAACCGCTTCATTAAGTATTCATTTGTTTTTCAGTTGTTAGTGGGGGGCGCGTGCGGCGCGTTGGCGTGCGTGGTGCTGGTGGCGGCCGGCGCGGCGTACGCGCGCTGCCGCGGCGGGGCCGCGCGGGCGCAGCCGCTGCCGCAACGCCCGCGCCATGACGACGACTCGAAGCTCAGGGACTTCCACAAACAACTGGACTGCTTGCGGGTATTTTTTATAGATTAACTTAAAGTCACACGGGTGGTGTATCGTTAATAGTCAAAGAAGTTGCTGGTTGCAAAAACGATTCGCATTTGTCCGTTTTGTTAACCATAATTGTTACGATCGCATTTTTAAGGTACGAATGCCTTTTTTAAGACTTAAGATTGAAGGTTTAGCCTCCTTTTTGTAAGTCTTTGGAAACTACATACACATTTGGGTAAGACTTACAAGCCTTTCAACCGCCCGCCCATACTGTGTGTTACGAAATATTTGATCTGGAGAGTGATGAATTGGGAGATCATTCAATGAAAGTACGACGTTAAGCAAAGGTTCTCACAGAATTCCTCGAAAGATAGTGTCATTTGTCGTCTTACATATTAGCTTGTGAGCCTTACCCATTTAGAAACTAAGATCATTTCCATTTTTGGTTCTCTACTCGCAAAAATACCAGTGTGGATCTAAGTTAATAAGTCTCGTCACTAGGTATTAGTCGTAACTGTATGAATAAAGTTACAATCCATCTTTACCGAGCGTCAACGACTACCTACGACAAAGTAAAACCAAATCTCGCCAAACAAAGTTACCGCTGTTAGTCTACTCGATCTACCGTTAGCAGTAGCTTACTTAAATAAGCTGCATTAGTGCATTAACTGAGACGGAGCGGTTATTTGATGTTTACCTTACTCGTTAACCGGCTTTGATAAACTAACGTACAAAGAAAGCCGGATCCATCTGGTTAACAGATCTTTTCAACGCGTATACGCCACTTGCGGTCGTAACATTGTGTGATAAGTTACTTGACCAGCGTAACGAGACCGTTAGGAAACTATACGAACCTGAAATGTGATTTAGGGATAAGTTAAGCTGCTCAGCTCACTGATAATTGCCTGGAGCTCTATTCGACTTGGTAAAACATTTGGCATTTTATTATTATTATTATTTATTTATTTATTATTTACCAACAAGAAAAATTACAAATAAACAAATGCCCTGCGAAACTGTTTTAGGACAGATTGACTGCAGGAAGACTTTAAAAGGACAGTACTAAGTATAATCTTAGTATTATACAATGTTTACTTCGACACAATGGGTACCAATTACATAATTGTACGGCAGTGTATCTAAAAGATCTTTCTTTATGTACTTTTATTTTGCTCGAGACGGATGTCCTCAGGTAAACTGTTAACAATATATGGCAGGCGCTTCTTTACCCACGGACACCAATGTCGTACCATGATTGTGATCAATCCCATGCCAGGTCATGCTGTCAACTGTCATGGTTATTAATACCTAGCCAAAAGGTATTTGTGCTTTAAAGTGACGGGAAGCATGTTATCTTAATATCAACGTTACGATAACTCTTATTTATTTGACAGCTAAAAACAATACTTTAACAAGTCCGAATTTTACCGAGTAGAAAAGAGCCCCTGTTTTAATGTTCAAAGAAAAACTAAAGATTAATTAAAAAATAATTTACTACCTATTATAAAGTATTCAATAATAGCTAAGACAAACTAAACATTTTAGCGCGAATTGCCAGAGACTTAGCCAAATCCATAGAAAAGCAAATCGCTAAGTGTTATTTAAAAACTTTTGCCGACTTTCAAGAATAAAATATCAATTTCTAGAATTCAAGAGTTTCTTGGTGGTTTATTGTAAACTTTAACCGGGTGATACTTCGTTATTGTAGAATCCATCTCGATCAACACGTTTAAGCAATTTAGAACTTTAAAATGTATGATTGTTGCTCGAAATTGCTTACAAACTCTATAGCTAAAATACTTCTTGGGAGTAGGTAGAAATTTCATTAAATTAAGGCTTTCATAAAGTTCCATCGTCTTCATCAGGTGTGGCAGTGAAACGACGCGACGTCCCGCGTACATATTATTGTGTACCTATTCGAATATACCTTAGAGGAAAGAGTCATTCCGTTGAACAAAGGGCAGAAGCTATTTAAAAATTAAATTAGTTTTGAGTTTCTTTTTTGCCAACACTATATCCATTTCCGCATTCATCTAGCTAGCCGATTACGCGGATGTAGATCAAAAGATGTAACATGCGCGTAATCGTTACGTAACATTTCGTTCCAGCCTCACGCATACACGCTGCTCGCGATTCTGAACCACACGCGAGGGCAGGTCAGGGAGCTGTACCAACTCGGCAGCAACGACGCCGCCATGGCTTACAGGTAACCTAGAGAAAAATAAAGTCAGTAACCTAGAGAGAAGTTAATAGTTAATTAACAAAGTTAATATTTCACGTAACGGATTATCTTTTAAGTTAACTTCAAAAATTGTTAACTGACTCATTAACTTCCGTTAACTTTCCATAATTATGTACCTACCTACTATTTGCCAAAAGGACATCGCGCGGAACGCGCCGCGCCTTAAAAAAAACACATACTTACCAACTGAAATTAGTGCGAGTGTGTGCCTAAATAATTATAATTACTAATAAAAAATCTAATGAATGATACACCCTTTTATTACTTTTTCATGTCTGTCTTGTCGCAACCTAACCTAACGCAACTACTTGTAAAATGCAATTTCTATCACGAGTTAACGATTAACGTTAACTCCCGTTAAATCATCCGAAATGTAACGCTTAAACGTTTAACGGAGTTAATTTTTTAAGTAACGGATTATCGATTAACGTAGTTAACTATTTGATTAAAGGTGCCCAGCTATGGGCTTGGGCTCTCGTTTATGAAACAGCCTCACGGCGGGATAGTTCCTAGACTCAAAAGCTATAATGGGTTGCTTTTTATGGCCCCACTCCTCGATCACCGATCATGGGCCAGCGTAAGGGCTTGTCCACATAACAACGCACGGCGCCGCCGCCCATACATGATAGGTACACGGTGCGGTGCTGTGGTACTACGGCACGACATTTTAAACACTAACGAAATAATATATCGTTATGATAACTATATTTTTCATATGGCGTATACATTTTCATAGGGTTTTACGGGAGACTAAGGTCTAAGTCAAAAAAGGTCACCTGTAAATATATTACCAAACAGATAAAACCCTCTCTAAATATTTACACGGTCGCACGTACAATGTGTCAGTTACCAATGCCCTTTCCTTTTATTTCTTGGTATGGCAAAATAACATCATGAAAATACATCTATTAGTGGTATTTTTAGTACCACATGACAGATATAACTTGATTATGGTTCTCTTGATGTGGGTCCTGCGAAATGTACCACTCCTTGCGATAAGCGATTGATTGGATTCAGGGGGGAGATTGAGAGAAAGGGACACAGCTGTATAACTGTTATAGCTCTGTCTCTTTCTCACAAACTAAACCAAACTGCTTTAGTATGTCATGGTAACTCCCCAGGTAAGAATACAGAAACGCAGTTAATAATGTTAAACGTGACGAAACAGCGTGATAAATAATACGACGCCTACCATAAGCTAAATACCTATTAAATAGGTACACACAACAGTAATTTCAACAGCAATTTAGCTTGAAATCGGAAATTTCATTTGTCAATAACTGAGTCGTACGTAACTAAATTTAAATATCGGCGAAGTTATAAGTGTATAGATATTTTTTTATTTAATATATGTAATAAAAACAAATTATTAAATAAAAACTATAGATAGAGTAGCTCGATAGCCTTGTTCCGAGCTTCGGAGTAAGAGGACTAATCCCTAGTCATATGCGCTTGACTCGAGGGCCTGACAAAGCTGGGGCTCTACTTCTATCCTATTGCTTCCATCCTTACGGTACTGCTTTTGACATTGTCAACACTTAATCTCTCAAAACTCTTAATATTTACTTGACAGAAGTATCGGCCGAGTTAAAATCAATATCAAAAGCAATCAGGTTTTACGGGCCTAGTTGGTATTGTTGCGTTTATCGCGTAACAAAATGTTGATAAAGCATCCGTCTCTCTAGTTATATACGTGTCGGAAAGTGACGGATGTTTTATTCACATTTTGTCACGTGATAAACGCAGCCATATTAGGCCTCATGGACAAACTTAATGACGTTCTATTACGAGACTCCATTGACTCCACTGTTTAATCACAGCGCAGTGCACAACGTCTCTGTAGTAGCGGTTTGTTTACGTTCAGTTCTTTGTAGCTAATATTAGCCGTTTGTTACAGCTGCGTAATGAGCGACCTGGCGAAGCTACTCATCCTGTTGAACAAACAACAGGTTCCTGTCGTGCCCGACGAGTGGCCGCGGCTTGCCAGCTGGGCGGAACGGTAACCAATACTTCCTAGTCGTTAACGCACAAAGAGCAGAGGCGGAGCGCTGCGGAGCCGGATTCATATAACAGTGGCACACTGGGCAAGGCGTGGCGGAGGCGGTTTTAGTATAGCAACGCGCCGCTCCAATGTTTGTGTGTTAGCGGCTTAATGGAAATATTTATTATTTATCGTATGTGTAGGTAGAGTAGTTTAATTGATATACTTACTCACGGTCTTACATTGTTGACCATTGTAGGATAATGTCATGAACAGAGGTCGGAATAGGTAATGCTTATTAACCTAAACTTGACTCATGTTCATTCATGCGTGAGTGAGATTGGAATACGTTATTGAATGAAGATGCATCAAGTTTAGGTTAATAAGCACTACCTATTCCGATGAAGGATATCTACTATTTTTTGAGATCTTATGTCACTTTCGATAGGGTTCTCATTCTGAGGTTTAGTACGGGTCCCGTTGGCACCCTTTGGGTTTGGAAACCTAAAAAGGTTACTAGACCATACTGAAAGTCTTGGAGAAATCGCTTTCCTGTAGAATCAACTTTCGTGCGCCTTGATCATTTATTAACTTGGAATAGAATCATACTTTAACTCATTTCTTTTGCGTTTTTTCAGAATATTAAAGCGATACAGTCGGAACCCGTTACCTCAGCAACCACGCGAAGGCCAACTGGTGAACTTCCTCGTGCCTCCAAGCCAAAGTTCAGACTCTGAGCTCACTCAGCAGTCCTTCTCGACGTTTAAGCCACCGTCTTACTCCCCTACGTCCTACGACACGAACATCTTGGACAAAGAGTTGGAGAGTGAATGGCCGGACGTCCGCCCACCGAGCTACTCGCAGATAGAGAAGGAAAGAGAAACAATAGTTCGCTCCGACCCGTGGGAGAGGAGACCTATTGTACGGAGAGAGAGCGTGTGGCTAGAAGACGAACTCTTCGAAATGACGAGGCGACCTCAAGACGAACTCACCACAGAATTATAAAACAAAGAAATAGCATAGCTACCGCATTTGTTTCTGCATTCCAGCGGGCCTAGTAGGAATGATACAAGGTATAAATTATCCATCAGTGTGTTTCTCTCTAACATCAATAGTTAAGTTAAGTTAAAAAGAGGCACTCAGGGATTTAATGGAATAAGTTACTCCTGTGTCACTCTTGATGGGCTCGCAAGTCTTAAGTACAAAGTAATTCTATGGACTACGTATGCTATTAGCTAAATGCTGTAGTTATTTTGTGTTAGCAAATATTATTTTAGTAGGTAGTGCTTATTAATGCATAGTTTATTTTAATACATTATACCGTGTCGTACCTGTAACTTATCGAAATAAAAATAAGAATAAACTTAATAGCCTTTTTGTTTTCATAATTATCACCCGATAGAAACCCCGGTAACCCAATCCTTATCTTTATAGTAATATTATTTATAAATGAGAAAGTATGTATGTTCGTTTGTCCTGTCATACAGTATAATCCGGACCAATACGTGAAATTTAGCACATGTACCGGGAATCGCAGTAAACGACTTTTTCATCACACCTGCTCGTAAATAGTATCCTAATATGCTCGAAAAATCGACCGTAAATCCAAAATAATACCCGTGGGCTTTTTTTTACCATTACGCCCTATCGTGCGTAGATTTTTTTTAAAATATAATACGTGGACTCAAACTATCACAATACGTCAGGACCCCAATTCTTGTGCCGTTCGATATGAAGTTTCATTCGAGACGAAATGTCAGTTGCATACAATTTTCTAAAAATCTCGTATATAAACTATTGATCTCGAGTATCACTAGAATCGGACTCCTGAACACGTTTGACAAAATTATCTGTGGTGAGTCATAGACAATGATGTAGTCTGCCGATAATTTATAAATACTGATTATAAACTGTGCCATTCCAAAATAATAATTATAAAAGGGTGTCTTTGTGGACATATCAAAATTTATATATCAATAAAAAACATGTCGTCATCAGAAGAAATGGATAATGCGACTCCGCCGGACATCGCCATCGCGGCTAAAATTATTATTGAGAATCGTAAGTTAAAAATATGATCGTATGCCTGATTTTATTTCATTTCCTCGCAATATTCATGAAAAACATTGTATGTTACACGGGTGGTAAAGGAAATACAAAGCTCGGGTCATTGAGGCGTCAGCCTTCGGTTTCGGGCTTCTAACAGACTCTCGTTTATAATTCTATCTTTACCACCCTTAATACACACTGTACTATAAGATATGTCCCAATGCACCTATTTCCAGATATTTATAAGAGGATTCTTTCCATACATAATTTGGCACTTGACTGTACTTTAAAATAAATTGACAAAAAAAATATTTCCAAGCGTTTTATTTGCCCGCTTTGCTTTTTGCATATTCATATTTCCGCATATTGAGACTAATCTATACAGTTATTACACACTCAGGAGCTTTATCTAAAGTTAAAACATGGCTGAGTAAACAGGTGCATACAGTCGGCAAAATGGATCCCTAACCCACCATAGAACCGTGTCCCAGTGACGTTATGAGCCAGATTGTAACAAGTGTCAATAGTTATTTGTTATACCAGGGTGGGGAAAGTTGTATTTTACCTGCGAGTGTTCATTTGAAACACGAGCTACCGAAAGGATCCTATGATTGACCACGAGCGAAGCGAGTGGTTCAAAAATAGAATCCTGAGCGTAGCGAGTTTTTCAACACACGAGACGTAAAATAACTTTTCACCCGTGTATAATACAAAACTTTTCACCTCACTACAGCGAGGAAAATAAGAAAAAGAGCTTGTACTATCAATTATTATTTATTTACCTCTTTGTCAATACAATAATTTTGATGTATAGAAGTAGGTATTGGTAAAATCAAAAATAATGCAAAATAGCCTAAGCATATCCAGAGGCCCTACTTTGAAAATCGAAGTTCGAAGTTACGTTAGCTCCATCCCTGTCACTCGTCATTTAAGATTAGATCGAGAGAAAGGGATGGAGCTAACGTAACTTCGAACTTCGAATTTCAAAGTAGGGCCTCAGTCTTTATGGAACTACTCCAATACCGACATATACAATCATAACATTCATAGTAACAAATGGACTAGGATAAATTATATAATTCCAGCCTCAGTAAGTAAGTAAGGTTTATCAAAAGTAATTTATTACTCATTTTTAATAACAAAACAAACTAAAAAAACATGCGAATATTTAATGTTGACGGCTTAATTGAAAAGTTTTGACTTAAGTTTTTTTTTATTATTTCGGATGCGTTTTGTTCTCACATCAACTTACTTGGACTGTCAGAACATTTTATCCGTTTTTACGACAAGAACGAAGGTTAATGTTGAATGCTGATATTTATGAATTAAAATAAAGTTGTAAGACTGTATTTAGTGTTTTTAACTCGATGCAATTCATTAATTGTGATGCTAAAAATTCAGCACTTTTAATGTTTTACGTTTTGTTAGCTGTCAAATATCACTTCAAATGTCAAAACTCTTTCTTCAATGTGGATAAAAAGCGATTTCCTCAATAGATATCAAACAAACAAAAAGGGCTTTCCGAGCTAGTGAGATAAAAACTAAATGTCATGTCACTGTGGCGCAGTACTATAGTAGGTCGCAGAGACGTTTTATAATGAATCAAATAGTGAAAATTGTCAAACAAAATGTTACTGTGACACAGTTCCATGGTGGGTCCAGCCGGGTCTAATTTTCAATCGTGATTTTTGGTGCTCTGGAAGCATTTCCAAATATCGTTTCAGCCCGTTCCTAACACATACCCGATTTTAAAAATTTCGAACAACTTGACGTTGTTTTCAGGCGCCTGAAAATGTTTTCCGTTCAAATCAGACCCCCTTTATCAGATTACACCACAACCTGAAAACCCATTATCAGGCTCTTTCAGGACCCCTTATGGGCCTCTAAAGTCATCATCCTTTTAGTGTATCTTGGATGTGGGTGCCCTTTGATTGACATAATGATTGTTTGTTATAACGACTGTGTGGTCGAAAATCGTTTCGTCTAAAACCCTTTTAGAATGATATTACAGAATTGAATAAACATCTATTGTGTAGTTTAGTTAAGTTAGGTTAGGTTATTTTATTATAACAATAAAAAAAATACGATTTCAATTGTAAAAACCGTTTTCGACAAAATGATTTTCGAAATCATTATGACAAACAATTATTATGCCAGCGGATATAGACCCCTTGGATGTAGGCCTCTTCACTCTTCCACTTTTGGCGATCTTGTGCCCGTTTCATCCAGTCTCGACCTCCGTGCTGTCGAATGTCGTCCATCCAGCGCTGAGGCGGACTGCCGCGCCCTGTAGAATCCGCTCTGGGTCTCCATTCAAGGACTCGTCGACCCAGCAACTCTGATCCATTCTGGCAATGTGTCCAGCCCATATCCATTTTTCTTTGCTATAACAGCCATGACGTCATTTACTTTGGTCTTACTTCCGATCCATTCGTTACGTTTCCGGTCTCGGTCTCGAGAAAAGAACTAGGCATTAGAAAACCTCAGATTAGTAAGTCTCTCTCCATCAATCATTAGCCATTTCCCTGCCCATTTCATCTGTTGGAATACACATTCTATGCAAGGGTAAACAGCTTCGGTGATATAGTGTTTCCTTGTCTGACAACTCGCTCTAGATTATATATTGTTAGTTTTGTTGTGCAGGGAGACACATGCAGTTGCGTTCTGATGGAGCTGGTTGAGGATTTGTATGTACCTTTCATCGATACGGCATTTAACTAGATCTTACGCTATGGTCCCCCACTCTATGGAGTCAAACGCTTTCTCGTAGTCGATGAAGGCTAGGATAAGTGGTTTCCTATACTCGTTACATTTCTCCACGACTGTTTTGGGAGTTCGGAGGTGGTCGTTGGTGCTGAAGCCTGAGCGAAAGCCTGCCTGTTTTCTGGCAGGCTTTCGGTACTAGAACCCGAGAGATGAGGTAATAGACATGTGGCAGTAGACTTATGGGTATGTAAGTCTCCAGCTTCTTGATGTCCCCTATTTCGTGGATTAGAGTGATTAATGCGTTGTGCCGTGATGCAGGTGGTACTTTACCTCCCAGGATGAACTTTGTAAATAAGATTGCCAGCACTTCACTAAGTAGTCGCCTTTGCCTGTGAGCTATCAGTGCCTGGCTCGGTGATACTTTGCTTTGTAGTTTCATAGAAATCCTGTAGGTAGGTATTATTATAATGCAAGCAGCTGCTCTTAGCCTGAAACTACTCGCACTTCCCTTGGTTTGTTTAATTGTTATGCCCTTTTCCTAAATAAATGCGTACACTTGCCTACTCTGAGCACACTTTTCACTTTTCTCAATCTCTCAAGGGTTAGCTGGAAGAGATCCCTTAAAGGGATAAGTTCGCCTTACAACAATCAAGTGTTTATCTAAATACATACATTTATCTCGGACTAGTTGTTACCCGCGACTCAGCCCGCGTAGGAGTCATTTGTTGCTATTCCCTCAGTAACTTTTCTATTTTCTGAGATACAAAGTAGTCCATGTCCTTCCCCGAGGCTCCATACCTAATTTCACCACAATCGGATGAATCAGCCTAAAATGCGAACAAACAAACAAATATTGTTTTTCTTTTGTATATTAGAATTTAATTAGAAAAAAAAAACGCAGAGCTAGGGCCTGTTGTTTGATCAGTAGTTAACTCAACTAATTGTTAAATTTCGAAAAAGGAATTGAAAATTTGACACATTTCCTTGAGATTTAAACCATTATAGTAACGTTTTTTGACCATTAGTTAGTTTAACTGCCGATCAAACAACAGGCAACATTAGGTAAGTACGTAACAAACAAGGACTAAAGGCATAGAAACCGTACTAAATAAGCAGAAAATACATTATGGTTCACTTCTTTTTACTTATGGTTTTCATAGTGATAAAAAAAAAAAAAAGATAAAAGATGTTTATTCAGTAAGTAGGCCGCACGGGCACTTTTACACGTCAAAAATCTACCAGCGCTTCGCAAGAGACCACTGCTGAGAAGAAACGCCGCAAGAAACTCAACAGTCAGTCGTTTTTTAAAAAAATTACTTATACAATTATAGAACTTAACCTAGCATTATATAAAACAATGAATTTAACATTAAAATATATATATCATGCGTAGTTGAGCAGGAAAATGTGTCAAAACTCAGTATGTTCAGATGAACTCTTAAATAGTAATAATAATAATAATATAATTATATATATATACACATATACATATATATATATATATATATATATATACATATACTTACCCATGACGGTGCAAAACAACCACATAGTTTTGATACATTCTCCTACAGAAACCGTGTCCCCTAGACAATAATTATACCTACAATGTTTAGATATTTTCCTGACTAAGCTATTACTAAGTTATTTAGGTGTTTAATTTAGGCCAAGCATTTTTATCTGTTAGATAGTCCTCGACCCTATAATAAGCTTTCGACATCAACGACTTTTTCAAGTAATTTTTAAGTGCTGGAAATGATAACTTTAAAACTTCGTCAGGTAATTTATTATAGAAATGAATGCATTGACCAACAAATGATTTATATACCTTACGGACACGAAATTTTTTAATAGCAATTTTATTTTTATTTCTTGTATTCAAATTATGTATATCACAATTCTTAACAAAAGAGTCTTGATTTTTAATGACATAAACAATATTCTCATAAATAAATTGTGACGCTACTGTCAAAATACTAATTTCTTTAAATAGTAATCTTAAGGAATCACGGGAGTTTAGGTTATATATGGAACGAATGGCTCTTTTTTGTAACACGAATATAGTCTGTATGTCAGCAGCTTTTCCCCAAACCAGAATACCGTACGACATAACACTATGAAAATAACTATAATAAACTAAGCGAGCTGTCTCAACATTGGTAAGTTGCCTGATTTTCCTAACAGCATAAGCTGCCGAACTTAATTTACCTGCTAGTACTGCTATATGGGGACTCCATTGCAAGTTTTTGTCTATAGTTATCCCTAAGAAAAGCGCCTTGTCCACCATCTCCAAACACTCATCATTTAGAAATATACTAGATTCTACCGGTCTAACATTAGGCAAAACGAACCTAACACATTTAGTTTTCTTAGCGTTAAGTAGCAAATTGTTAAGTGAGTTGGAAAGAGATGAATCTATAGCTATTCTTTTCTTATTTGGTACATCGTCACAAGTAAGGTGTGATTTGGACCTATAAGCACCTATAGTATTTGGCCATCTAGACAAGGAAAGACAAATCCTTCCTATAGGAAGCACAAAGAAGTCCCTGTGTAAAACCTTGTGACAATGACAGTTAAAGAAGAAAAAACAGCCTACTTTTTGTTTCGTTTTTTCTCATGTAATACGTAATCTAAAAAGTAGAGAAAGATAGCTGACGCAAAGTACGTCTTATAGTCCGGTTTCTATGCTTTATGTCCTTATTCTTAGGTACCTACGTAAGTTGTTAGTTAATAGTTGTCCGAAAGAGCGTTGCACACTAAACCGTTTGAGTTACATGCAAAAATGCTGCTTAGTGAATTTTAAACTAAATGCGTTTCTACTGTATGTGCCTTTACGCCTCACCCAAGTATTTCATTTATGAAAAGCTCTATTATGGACGGTTACCAGATAATTCTTATTTTAAACTCAAATGTTACATATTTATTGGGTCATTCGCAAGTTATTGGTTTAATTAATAACTAGATGATCTTAACCGGATTGCAAAGTGAAACGAAATTTATCTGTCTTTATAATGTCACTCACAGTGTCAGTAAGCTCAGCTGTCAGTTCACAGTGAAAACTGACAAGTTAAGTCGTTTTGTGTGTTATAATTTTAATTTCTGCGAAATTGTTGATTAAACTCAATAACAATGCGAAGAGATAAAAAAGAATGATTTATGCTTCTTAGGTGAATAACCGTCAGTGTTAGATCGATATATAAGTATATTATAAACCGAAAATGTTGCAAGTGAGTACCTTTATAAGCGCAATGACCGAACATAACGGTAATTTTACAATACTCTCTGAAGATCTAACTATATTTATAACGATTTTATTTTTATGTGACATTTAGTGATGCTTTTCAACTGTCCTTGAACTTCACACCCACACAGATGAAAGGCGTAGCCTCGCATGTTTAGATTCGCGATAATGCATTTTATTTGCGATACCACTTAAAACGGGTTGGGTCCAGCGCAAATGTGATTTTAGTCATGTAACCTCGGAGTGATATTCTTATTTCAGCTGCCAAATTGATTCTGGAGCAGTTTTGATTGTGGCAGATTTTTTCTGAGACCAGCCATCACAGTAAGCCAAATGGTAAGCATTGTTCAGTGTATAATAACACAAGCCATAACACTGGTCATTCAGTTAAAGTATTTACTCAAAATTGTTGAGGAAAATCTTTTCTTACATTTAAACATTATGATCAGATTGTTAAGTGTTTATAATACAATATTATTTGTTTTAGCTTTCAAATTCAACTGAGGTTAAATTATTGGCTTCCACAAACTTCATTCATTCTGTTAATCATGATGCAGTTGGCAGCATGGTAAGTTAGAGAATATTTAATGTCATATTTATTTAATCTTATTTTTTTTATTGCTTAGCTCTTTAACAATTCTTGTGTTTTTGTGTTTTTAGTTGAGTCAAATAGGTAATTAAAGGTCTACTTGAATATATGTAATTTATCTGGTCTTAGTACTGTTTGTTCCCTAGTAAGCACTAAGATATTGTAAAGTGATGATTTCAGGGGCTATTAATTTCTTTTTAATTTATCAATAATGGAAACTGCAGAATAGTTCAACTGACTGAAACTTTTGTGACAACCTTTGGAAATGCCTGCTATCCATGTCTTTTTCCAATATGTCTTGTAATATTTATTTTTCCAAAGCTATGATTATAATTAATTTAATGTTTAGTTTACACGCTGGCCTAGTTGGTTGTGACCCTGCCTACGAAGCTAGCGGTCCTGGGTTCAAATCCTGGTAAGGGCAAATATTTGTGTGATGAGCGCGAATATTTGTTCCTAAGTCATGGATTTAAGTATATAATTCTCTATATAAATATTTATATCGTTGTCTAGTACCCAGAGTACAAGCCTAGAGCTTAGTTTGGGACTAGGTGAATCGGTGTGACATTGTCCCCTGATATTTATTATTTATTATTATCATAAGACCAAACAAGGGCTACAACTGAGATTATAATCTGCAGAAATATTTATATTGGTATAATTTAGTATGCTTAATGCGCATGACAGGAGCCTAAAATAAGTAAAGTGCTGTGTATGTCCAGCAGTTGATTGCTTTACACTGATGATGATACTAATTTTTGCAATAATGTGTAAAAATTAAGCGAAATAATTGTTTTTTATTCTATTATATTCCATAAAATCTTTTAAATGGGTAATTTTGTAGTTAGTTAAGTTTTTTCAGTATTTCAAGCTCATTGCATACAATATGAAATGGCCGGGGAAAAACGATACAACCAATACAAAACCCTAAAACGGATTTTTTATTATTCATGTTTTATGTAGTATGGGTGAAATAATAGGAGATAAATTAAAGCCAAAATTCATTTATTTATTTCAGTAAAAAATAATGTCCATTAAAACTAAGTAAAACAATGAATTTAACTCATAATAGAAAATGTAGTAATCAAGAACTTTAAAAAATGAGCAAAAACAAAAAATAATAAGAAAAACTCATTGTTTTTCCCCTGGACTCTTCATAGTTTAAACATGATTGCCTGGCCAGTAACTGTTTATCATAGCAATCAATAGTGACCTATGCTGTCTTTACTATTTTATTACAACTAACTTAGTGCTAAAACCTGATGAAAACCAAAGATAGTTTTAGATTTGTGTTTTATCACACCTTGAATTAAAGAAAAAGACTCCTTGTTTTTAAGTGTGATCTGTCCTTTTCTATGGGACAATAAGCTCTATTTTGGTTGTTTTGATCCATTCAGATGTTCTGCAGAGTATGCTCTCTGACTTTTTTTTTTTAACTAGCAGTTTAAAAAAATGATGAACTGCTAAGTCAGCTGGGGTTTAGCGTGAGGCCGGCTTTATATTTTGTGCTATGGCGTAATAATAATAAATATAATCAGTGCATTACCTGATAACTCAATAAAAAATATTTAAAAGTATTAAATATTTACCTACCATGTAATTAATCCGATCCATTTTATCGCGCTAAGACCTGATTTTGATTAAAATAATACCAAAGAGTCATTTACTGAGGTCACTCTCAGGCTAGATACCTTATTTGGGCTTGATAAATTGTGTTCTTTATCAGGATTCTAGTGATACTTAGATTTATGTTCTTAAAAACCGTGATAATTAGTATAAAACCGCTTATTCCGAAAATCTCAGGATCGTAAACCTTAAATACGCGAGCGATCGAAAATAAGCTCCTTTTCTTAATCATTAATTAATAATACATACATATAAATGCTATGTGACGTTTTTTTATTTGTCAAAGTACGCGTTTTAAGTTAAAAATAACACTACGACGCAATAAAAAATTCGATAACATTGGCGTTGTGTTGGATTTCTCTGTCTTACTTGCGACACTACCATAATATTTCATCACGTGCACACATTGAATGCTGGACTTTTTTATGACTTGAAAAAAGCAAATTAGCACTGGTCACCTGATGGTAAGTGGGCTCTGATGCCTACATTTCCAATCTCAAGACTGCAATCCCAAATCTGTAAATGCAACTTGTTTGCTTTGCGGGAGAAGATGCGCACCCTGCACTCCTGCAACGCTCCTACCACCAAGCCATCGCGCTACTTAATGAGTTCCTTGCTCGGATGCGGGAGGCCGACGTGTTTGCGGACAAGTGGCCTGTCCTTATAGTGGCCTTAAGCCACCTCCTACATTTAATAAGCTGCAGAGTTATGTCTAGTTGTGATGATCCCTGATTGATTTGTACATATTGGACCCCTTTTATGGTTTTATTTTAAGTAAGATGTATAAATGTTATTTCTAGGTCGTGTCTTGAATTTTTAGCTTTTAAGTTATTTTGCTAGGCGCTTTGGCTGACGCTATAAGTTCACAAGACATTGTTTTAATAAACGCTTTGCCGATCCTGAGCACTACGTTGGAATGCCTCTGTACTCGTACTCGTCATATGAAATAACTTTACCCCACACATTGCCGCTTAGCGTCAGGTTAAATTGTGCTCGCGATCCGAGCCAACCTTGCCCAAGTTCCTACCATAACCTGAGTTGCCTGAGGGCTGGTTATGTGCAGGTACCAGAAGAAGATCAGCTCTTACGACAAGGAGGAGTGGGAGACGATGGTGGAGCAGCTGTTGATGCGCGGCACGTACCGCCGCCGCATCGTCGACTTCTCCTCGCACGCGCGCTCCTACCTCATTGACGTGGACCTCGTCAGAGGTATACACATCGCTTATTCTATAACATTATTTCTTGTTTTTCTTCCTGTGATACTGTTACAGGGAAAGTTGTACAAGTGTGTCAAACAAGCTGACAGCTGCTGTAGTTGCTAAGAAATATAATAGACAATAGTATACAGACAGACACTGAAATCTCAGCGTATTGCCCGCCTTCCACTGCGAGCGGAGCGGACCCCGTACGGGCTCGGTTTACCTTACAAGGTGACTTCAAATGTTTCCATCGCGAGCAAACCTCTTGAAGTCACCGTAAACCGTCATCTTGTAAACGGAGTCCGTATACAAATACGGGGCCCTTTCTGCTCGTAACGGAAGGCGGGCACAAGGGTTCCTTTTTTACAAACTAACTAGGCCTGTCTACCGAAACCATAAAACTGTGGTGTACCTACTGATGTTCTTAATGCTGAATATTAACGAATTTACCCCCAAAGTAACAGTCCTAGTACTGTGGGTATTGTATTACATACTAAACATACCGTGATTCGATGAACAATTGCTTAGATGGAAGTGGCTTTTTCTCATAAACAATTTTTAGTAAATTTTCTTGTTGGCACTGTGCGACGCCTAACAGGAAACGGAAATGGCGAAGCGAACGATTAACGTTCATTGTTGCCTCTTAATTTGCAAATGTATCGAATGCTTTCGGCAATTTTGAGAAATTGACCAAAGACTTCGACTTGTAGGGCAATGGAACTAAATACAAAATTGGAGCAAAGTTACCCAGTCAGGAGCAAAGTAGGCACATTTTACGGCACTGAGACTGGTATTTGCGCTCATATTTCAATTATTATTTGAGGTCATGTTGTCCAGGGTCTTCATTCCCGAAAGCCAAGCCGACGCTAGGCATGCGGCGGGTGGTCTGGTACGCGCTGGTTCGCCTGGTGTTCTTACCCGCGCTGTACGCGTGGTGGGTCCAGCAGACCTCGCCCAGCTGCGCGCGGTTCTTGCTCGCTCTGTGGACCATGCAGCTTACTAACATGCTGTTGTATTTCACCGCGCCTGCTGGCTCCGTTGACGTGAGTTTGCTAAGTTAACACGAAGTTCCATTAGCCTTGCATAGACAATATATTCCGTTTGATCCTTTCAATAGTGATAACTGTATACATACACTTAACTCGTGAGTAGCTTTTGTCTGCGGGCTAAAACCGTTTGTGCTCACGCACCTAGTAAGACTCCATGCAATTAATTACCACACATGTACAGAAATATCAATATTAAAATTTTGTTGTATGCAATTAAGTTAAAGACATTTTCTCCCACATGCTCGGAAATGTTAACCTTACTGTTGTCAAATCAGCCCGCGAAGTTCTAAGTTCCAGGACCAGGCAAAATTAAAAAAAAACAAAGTTATTATTTACCAACGGCAGCGGCCGCGAAAAATGTATGAAATTTCATTACGTACCTGGTGTTTTACTTTTTAAAACCATGTTTGGACTAAGATAACTATCTCCAAACAGCCAAACACTCGTGTACTCAAAATTCTTCCTTGTATATTTTACTTTTTAAATGTCATAGACCAAAAAGTTAAGCCTTTTCAAACAGAGTTTTCAAACAGTTTTTACAACGTATTTAAGAGTGTGTCAAATAGTTTGACTTTTTTAAATATAAATTGCGTTCATAAACAAAATAAATTGCCGAAATAACATAAACGCGTAATAAATGTTATAGTTTAAACTATATTTTATTCAAATTGATATTATGATATTACGTTTAAATTTGTGATTTTATGTAATGCATTATTTCAGTGTTATACTAAATCATACGTTTTTGTACTTTTTTTCATGGAAATGTTGGGACTGTGTTTAATATTATTAACAATTGTGTTAAATTTCCTCACATTGTTGGAGAAAAACACTATACAAGCCTCGACCGGGAAAGGCGGTTGCTGGACTCGTATATAGCGCGGCCTCGCCTGCGTCTCGGCCACGCTAACTCTACTCGTCCCGCAACGGCCTATTTCCCGGTCTGTGCAGTAATGTACTATTTCTCAAACATGCAATGGAATGTTAGCGTTATGTTAGTTATTTTAGGCCTCAAAGTATCAGGTTGCGGGCGGAACACCTCGAGAGAACTGTAAAAGAATTTCATACAAAATTGAAGGCCTAGGCCTGGAAGTAGTTTTTTTTTAACTTTCATGTAAACATGGCGGCTGCGTTTATGAACAGCTGTTTTTTTTTTAATATACTAAGCCGTGCATCCAACCAAAGCGTTTGCATAAAGGCACCAGGTACCAGGAGGGCAGAAGTTATTAGGGGTGCGTAGCGCAACTTAGATCGCAGGGGGTGTATGTACAACGGTGCGGCCCGCGCGGCGGCGCAGCGGCGGCGGGCGGGCGCTCGCACCCGACACAGCGCGGATGACTGAGCACTGTAGGTTACTTTTAATGTTTATGCACTCCTAGGATTTGACATTGTAGTTTTTGTTTTAAAAAATTTAATGAATTATTTATATGTTTGAGAAAAGCACTATACAAACCTCGGCGTGAAGTGGGGTTGCCAGCCTCGTAACTATCCAACCCCCTACTTCCCGGCCTCTGTAGTAATGTACTATTGTAGCATTTTTGGCCCTCCACCAGAGGCCATATTAATAAACTAATCTTGACTAAGATGCCTATCTAAACGCGTCAATAGTAGTTTTTTTCTATAGTTTCACGTTTATTTTAACCTAACTTGAGACACACTTGAAACAAGACGAGTTACAATACAATAAACAATGAAATGAACACTTAGGGGATTCTGTCAGATCTCGTATCGTTCTTCCTCCTGCTGAGACGGGTTCCCATTCCAGCCGCACTGTTGGCTGGTCCCGGCGGGCCTGATGCTGGTGCTGTGCGTGGTGCACTCGCAGATCGTCAGCACCACCGAGATGGAGCTGGCGCGCGTGCGCCCGCGCTCCGCATACCGCCGCAAGTTGCCGCGGTACTTCAGGTGACTATAGAGTTGCTTTTCAATTGAATATCAGGAGACAATCTTACAACAAACGATCCTAGTACCAAAGGCGAAAGAAAAGTAGTCCTAGGTTTGTACAGGCAAGTACAAAAATATGTATACAATTTTGAACCTTATCCTATTAAAATAAGTTAAAAATTGCATGCATATTTTTGTACTCTACTGTATTATAGGTGCTGGACAACGATAAACATACTCATATTATAGAGAAATAAATAATTAGATACATAGAAAATATCCTAAAGGTTTCAAGATTTTGGAACAACTTACGCTAATCACACAAATATTTGCCCTTACCGGGCGGGGATCGAATCCAAGGCTGGCTTCATAGGCACGGTCACTACTTACAGTAACCTCTACTTCTACTCTCACTAAATAATATAATCTGTAAACGCGAAAATTTGTGTGTATTTTTTGAAACGGCTGGACAGATTTGAATCAAATTTGAAATGGAAATAGCTTATAGGTACCATGAATTAAACGTATGGTATTTTTATTCTGAAAAATAAAACTGTTCCCGTGGGATGGTCAACGTGGACGAAGTCACAGGCAGCAGCTAGAAAGTGTATTTGGTCCCAGGCGGCCTCGTTCGGAGTGCGACGGCGGCAGCGCGGGCGGCTCGGGCGAGAGCGGCGCCACGTCGAGCCAGGGCAAGCCCAGCGCCAAGCCCGCCAAGTACCGCCGGCGCCAGTCTCGCACCGAACTACCCGACACGGGCCTGAGGTACACTTCCCGTTTCATTTTCCTACTCCTAAATAGTATTAACCCTTTCAATTACAATGACCTAGTATGGCGCTCTTAAATAAATATAAATTACAATTAGGAAGCTAAAAGGGTTAGGAGAGGAGGTTGAATTTAGTAGGGTAAGCAAGCCTATAGTCGGCACCTCCCCAATTATTAATCTTAATTCTTGTCGTCGAGTCAGTGGTGACAATCCGTCAAAAATTTGGTCTCACATCTGATGTTTGGTGCAAATCAAAGGGTGTTTTACCCTAGCTACCTACCCTTTCTGGTGTTGTATGTTCTTGAGTAGCGGTAGTTATGTATGTATATGTATATCTTAATAACCTTACTTTTTTTCACGTGCAATGCAGTACTATAATAATTATAATTTTAATTACGACGATAGGGTTTAACAACCACTTTTACTTGTCAAAATTACAGAAAACGCAAGAAAGAAATTAAAGAGAATCTAATCAAAAACATGGAGCCTATTATGAAAAATAAGTCGCACACGAAAGCCAAAGATTCGGACGACGAGGACTACATGGAGTGGAAGAAACCGGACGTTTCGACGCCGATAGTGACGTTCACGCCGCCGCCCGACGAGGGCGCGCAGAGCCCGTTCACGTTCAAGCCCGTGCTCACCAAGAAGCGGCTCGAGAGCCTCGACGTGCTCGGCCGCGCGCGCGCCGGCCTGGCGCGCGCCCACCTCGCCGAGGGAGACGACGGCTTCGAGAGCCTCAACGGCTACTACTCCAACGGCAGCGAAGGCGACCGGGCTAGAGAAGCGCGGAACCCCCCCAACGAACTAGTCAACGATGAGCCATTAAACCCAAAGCCAGTGGAAAAACCAGTGATCGATAATTCTAGTATTAAGCAAGTTCCTAATCACGTGCTAAGGAATATAGATAGACTGAAACGGGAGGACGATGAGAAGTCTATCGATCAAGAGTCTGATGGATCGACACCGACGAGCGCCCGCGGCGGCGGCAAGAGGGTCGGAGTGAGGTTTAAGAAATCGTGGGCCCCGGAAACCATTCCACGGGAAACCAGCGATGAAGAGTATGTGAAGAAAAAGTCAAAGGTATGCAATTGCGGGTGCTCTGCCTTTTTGCCGAAAATCATTTGGCAAAATGTATTATAGTATTGTAGTAAGTTTTATTTGCAAAGCCGCTTTTTTTTTCCTGTAACTGTACCTAAATATTTCATGATTAGTATTTATAAAAATCCTGAATTATTTACAGTTGCCGAAAAAAAAGCGGGTTGGCAAATAAAACGACACATTTTGCCAAAAGGTAGAGAACCATTAAGGCCGAGCCACACCGGTTTCGTGACGTACACGTGCACTTGCGCGTTCGCTTTCCACTGCGTTGTATAGTGACATGTCGTTATGAGAATTCATACTATACAACGCAGTGGAAAGCGAACGCGCACGTGCACGTGCACGTCACGCAACCGGTGTGTCTGGGACTTTAATGGAAACAACTATTTTCACCCTAAGAACCCAGGTTACAAGTTAATGTTGTTTCTTATATGTATAAGAGGTTTGACTCGACTCGATCCTTCTGTGATATTGACCTTTTTTTAATCAATCCGCAATCGAAAAAACAATCTAATTAAATAACAAGGTATTCACACTTCATTCATTTAGTCTCCGTTTGATGTCCTAGCGTCTAAGGGCCACTTGCACCAAAAATGTAACACTGGGTTAACACTAACTCGAGTTAGTTTCTTAACCCAGGGTTAAATTTTTGGTGCAAGTGGCCCTAAGGCACATATGAATACAGTCAACCGTGGCGATCAAAAAGTTAACTATGATAAGTTATTTTAAAGGTACTCGTAGTAAACAGACGGATTGGTTTGTAGAAGCTAGAGAACTACCAGACGTCGTCGTCGGAGGGCGAGTGCTCGGCGTCGGCGCCGTCCATCGCGCTGCCGTCGCACCACACCATGTCGGACTGGGTCGGCCAAACCACTAACAGTAAGCACTTTATATTCATCATCATCATCATTTCAGCCGAAACACGTCCACTGCTGCTATTTCCAGCCTCCAAGGTTTGCCACACGGACCTGTCCTGCTCCCTGCTGTATTTTTATATTACCAAATATACATTAATAGGTATTATTTATGATCATTATCATTAACATAACCTCCACTACTCGCAAAACCGATGGCCGCTGGGGCGCAAAGGTAGGCAGGTGGCCCGACAATATGATAAAGGGAAACGCTGGAAATAGCTCGATTGAAAGCCGATCGTGGTAGAGATCTTTGGGGAAGGGCTATGTCCAGTAGATGTGTTTCGGCTGACTTAAATTATAATTCTCTCAAATCTAATCTAACTAATATTATAAATGCGACGTTTGTTATTCAATCACGCCAGAACGGCTGAACAGATCTGGATGAAATTTCACACTGAGAAAAGTTATAGTCTGGAATAGCACATAGGCTACTTTTTATCCCGAAAAATTGGACATTTCCAGAGGGAATAGCGATATTCGACTTTTACGCGGACTAGTATTGTAATAAAGCAAAGTATTCCTTATTTCACTAAGACCGCAAATGAAGGGTACTCGGAAAGAACATGTCTAGTAACTTTAAAAAAATAGTACATAACCGCAGAGACTGGAAAAGAGGCCGTTACGGGACAAGTACCTATATAAACCGAAATTTATTCAAATTACATTCATTATATTTAAATTTGAGCTTTGGCGATGATGCTGGCGACAATGTTTTCTGTAAAGTGTAAATTTTGGGGGGTTACCCTTGAAATATCGACAAACTTTTAATCGAATTTCAATTCAAAGTCAACGTTTCGCTTATTTTCATTTGATCGAATATTCTTTACATCGAACAATTAAATGAAGTATTTTTAAAACACCGATTTTTAATGTGTATAAATATTATTTACTAGATAATTTATGTCACGGATCTTTATTTCATACTTTATTACCCAATATTTTATTTTGGAATAAAACAAATCGGTTCTCGCTTCGCTCGTCGTCGCACCTATTTGTACTCTGTCGCATAACAAACTTCGGTTTCTTATATAGTTTATTAAATATATTTTTAAGCTTTTAAAAATCTTTGTACCGTTCTAATAATTGTTTTAATAAATAATGAATAGTCGATGAAGCCATAGTACTACAAGAGATAATATTTATACTAAATATTCTATGAATCGTTTTCGATGAAATGAAATTCGATGAAAAGTTTGTCGAGATTTCAAGGGGCACCCAATTTTTGGACTGTGATTAATATTATTAACAATTTCGGTATATTTTCTCGCATTGTTGGAGAGAAGCACTACGTATACGAGCCTCGACTGGGAAGGGCGGTTGCTTGACTGCGTCTCGGCTGCGCTTACTCATACTCGTCCCGCAACAGCCTTTTTTCCGGTCTCTGCAGTAATGTACTATTTTTTCAGTTTCTAAAAACCTCAACTTAAAAATGATGTACAGTTCAATTACACGGTTCCTAACTTTCAAATGGCAATATCTCTAAAAAATACTAAGGCGACTAGATATGTTCTCTCCGTGTAACTATCGAATTCGAGATTATTTTGATTATTTTTAATTTCTTTACTAGACGGTATAATAAAAAAAAACTGTGGCATGTCTTGATTGGTTAGCGTACTCCATCACATATGTTCCTCTGTTTGAACAACATGCTCAGACAAAGTATAGCCACATGTGTGACCGGGAGGGAGGGTCGCGAGCCGTGTTAGTCTACGTGTGATCTGTATTGAGGGTGTGTCCGGGTGCGGGCAGGCGAGGAGAGCTACGGCTCGCAGTCGGGCGGGCACTCGGACGAGGGCTTCCACTGCGCCGACAGCGCCTGGGACCCCTTCGCGCTGCTGGACCCCACAACCGACACAGGTCTGACTTTACTCATTATCATGCGTCGAACTCCAGCGGGCATTTTGCGAGCGCGTCATTTGGTAAGGTTAACAAAAAAAAAACTGAATTTACGAATACACGTACTTAGTATTTGTAACAGATATTTTCAGTCAGACGAAGAACCTTGACTGCGAAGAATTTAGAGAAACCTTACCAAATGACGTGCCCGCAAAATGCCCGCTGGAGTTCGACGTATGCTCTTTATAATAGCCTCCTCAGGCCCACCGTAATACAAACAGCCAGTTTTTTGTCAGTGGGACTTCGAATCTAACATCAAGGCAATCAAATTCAATTAAGTTTGTTCGAAAATGCCGTTTTCATTTATGAAGATAGGAAAATAAACTTTATTCCTATTGCAATATAGTTCAAATTAAATTGCCTTGGTTATGTACATTCTACTGCACATTGGGCCTTACGAGGATAACATAACTGTTACATAAATAAAAACCCCCGATATAATGGTGACCCCTTGTTTCACAGCTGATGGATCTATTAAACGGCTCAACCAATTTTCATGAAACTTAGTTAAGAACACGGCTAGAACACCTTCTTTCAAATAAAGGTGATATAGGTACTTGGAATTTTTACATAGTTTATATTAATATGGCCACAACAACAAATAATAAAAAAAGGAAGAAAAAAAAGAAAGGGGAATCACTCCAATCAAAAATCTTTGTTTTTTGTTTGATCTTAATTGTAACTCGCACTTGGCTGGTTTTTATTATTTGTTGTTTTCGCAGGGTCCTATTACAAAGCCTCCGCTGTCCGTCTGTCTGTCATCGGGCTGTATCTCATGAACCATAATAAATAGGTACACAGTTGATTTTTTTACGGAGTGTCTATTTATAACAACAAATATTAAAAATGTAAAAGCAACGTTTTTTTCGTTTTTTTGCTCGACCTTAACAATCGCCGTATCTTTTGAACCGTAATACCACAAAACAGATAGGTACAGAAGTAAATCACATGTATGTACTTCACTTTTCATACCTACGCTCGGCGGTCGCTCCAGGGTTGTCAACTATGGCTTATGCACAAAACATTATCGTGGTAGTGGCACTCGTATCTAGTTGTAACAAAACAATAAACCTACCTACTATTACAATACAAAAAGTTTACAGAGCAGAACCGTACAAAATTTTACGTTTGTCAATTTTCACTACCGAAAATCCCTAATAACTTCTAAAGGATTACCCTAGTTACACAATTTCCATTGCCCTATCCATTTTAGACCTAAACCTATCAAATGACACTAAAAACAACACAATATCTACACAAACAAAAAAACATGTTTTCAACTTACGTAAGGTGGCGTGAATTTACCTTACAATAATTTAGTTAAGTACTTCGTTTATACTTATTCAAAATAGGAAACTATTATATAAATCGATCTTAGATATATTCTTCGGGGGCAGAGGCCTACCTACCTAACTGTTAGTAGTAATCGAAAAACCTACAAGCAGATACCTACTTACCTCACTGAAAACATTGGTAACTTAGAAAAAATGTTGAATTTAAACAACCATCCACTTAACAGTTACAATAACTCTTTTTTTTTTGCTCCATAATTGCACAAAAAAGTTCACAGACGCGTGTCTCAAGCGGATGGCACTCGCGCTCGCACTGGTCCCAGCCGGTCCGAGATATCGTGTCCGTGAGCAGTGTATATGTGTGCGTTGCTTGAGCGCACTTTGTATGTAGATTGACTTCTGTACCTATCTATTTTGTGGTAATACGTAGACACATGGAATTTCCAAAAAGTGAGTACTATAGCTGCTTTAACAAAAATCATCAAAATTAAAAGAATACGGCCGGATTTGTTCTAATAGTCTAACAAGTTCGTGCACGACCGCCCGGGGTTATAGACGAGGCGTCAGGAAAACCATGCCTCGCTGCGTAATATTGATCGCCTCGCCTCCTCACAAGTTTGTCACCCCACGCTCGCGCTCGAACTTGTTGGAGTACTTGTTCGAGTTGGTGTATGAAGTTTGTGTGAGGCAGTGAAGTGCACGATGTGGGAGCGCGGGTCGACGCTGCGCGCGGAGCTGTCGGCCGTGGACATCAGCTGGTACGTGGTGGCGCGCGCCGAGCGGGCCATGGCGGCCGACGGCTGCGTGTGGGCCTGCCTCGTCATGGCCGCCGGCGTGGCGCTCGTGGCGCCCGCCGCGCGCCTCATCCAGGTACCGGCCGCGGGACCCGGCCTCCGGGCGCGGGGCCTGACAACAAACACGACCCGCGCCTGATTTGCGGGCCTAGTATGGGTGCGTTTATCGCGTGACAAAATGTGGATAAAGCATCCGTCACTCTCGAGCTTACATAAGTCTCAGAGAGTGACGGATGTTTTATCCACATTTTGTCACACGATAAACGAAGCGGTATTAGGCCCCCTGCGACTTAGCCCTTAAAATAATAAATAAATAAAAAGAACTGAGATTTAGTCGGTATTTGATTTAACCTATTCAGAAACAAATATAATAATTATCATTATCAGTTATCAGGAATGTTGATTGTAAAATAACTTTATACGTACGGACATTCTTTATTAATTATTTCGTTGGTTCCTATGGTTTGATTAACTTTATGGACGTGATTAACGCTGTGCATCCTAGAGTACCATAAAACTGTCTTAACTACATTTTTTTATAAATATTATATATACTACGGTCCTTTCCAATAGAATTGTCTTATTTAGTAAACACTTTTCTAACCTAAAGTGCATCATTTTTGGATAAAATGCCCGTTTACAGCTGAATAAAGCAACTAGAGACCACATTTCGCACACTATTTTCCTGGTTTTACATCATGGATAGTTTTTTTTACGACAAAATTGATATTTCAGGCGAAAAGGGAGCACTTTGAGGTTATAAAAGTGTTTACTAAATAAGACCCCCCTTACTAATAAACGTTGAGTAACGGTGGTATAGCTATACAATGTTTTGTCCTTATCAGTCATTGTGACATTTGAATTTGACAGTTAAGGACAAAACATTGTATAGCTATACCACCGTTACTCAACGTTTATTCGTAAGGGGGGACAAGTCTATTGGAATGGGCTTTGTACATATTTACTCGTTATTTTAGGTTGCCGTTGAACAAGACACCAGAAGCGAAGAGGAGCTGCAGACGCTTTCGATCCTGACGTACATCCCTGCGTTGATCGTCAACTATAGCCAGGGGTCGCTGTGCTCTATATTAAATGGTGCTTTTGGCGAAAATATGTGGTGAGTAAAATCGACCAGGTCGAAACAGAGCTCGAGAGTTTGTCACTTTGTAATAAAATAAAGTCACCCTTAGCGGCTTGTTCCCATAAGTTTATTTCAAGAGTTACGCTAATTTCAATCTACGATTTCCATAATAACTCTGCTTTCTTTGAAAAACGTGACAGAAAAAATGTACTATCAAATGCGAGTGTGTTATAGCGATAGACTGTCGAGGGATAAAAACTAATAAGGACATAATACTTTAAATGCGTGTCCCCATCAAAGTTTGTCACCCTGTGGGACGGTTGGGTTCTACAATCGAACCCAACAGGCCCACTTTTTTAGTATTTTATCGCAACGATGTATTAAAGTGAGAGTGTTTGGAATTTAGTATTTACATCAATAACTGCGACAAGTTACTTAAGAGGATTGTGAAGCGCCGCTAAAATCGCGTAGCTGTCAAAAAAAATCCATACAAATTTAGCTCCGGGCGTTAACGTTCCTCACCCCCTAAATCAAGTCCGATTTCCACGATTTTTGAATATGTTGTAGTTATTATAAAGAACTGGGTCTGTACGTTTCTGTTTTTTGTTTTTTCAATTTGTTTCATTCTTAGAAATATTTTCGTGTAAAGGAAAACGTACAGACATAGTTTTTCATGATATCTATACCATATTCAAAAATCGAAAAAATCGGACTAGGTTTAAGGGGCGAAAAACGTTTTCGCATTTTGTATGGAAATTTTTAGCTTCACAGTCCTCTTAAGACTGCACGGAGCGTCCGGTAGCGCTATCATTATTATTATTGTTTTCTAATAAACCAAAGTATTGTCTTAAAATCGAAGGATGTTTTTTTTACAGATGAATACGTTAGTGTCGTAGAAAAGTTTATCATAATAATGAGGGCGGCACTGGACGGTCGACGTCTTCTTAGGGGCAGACGGCTCAAAGAGAGACATTGAAAAGTGAGCTTTGAAATGTGTTAGTACGGTACAGTTTTCAGTGGACGACTGCTAGCTTGTGCCGAGGCAAGGCGTTGCCGTTCCGATGCCGATAAGTATGTTACAATGGTGTTTCAAACAAAGAATACGGAACGGCTCGATTCCGCTCCTATGGCGAGCTATTATGTGTGCGTTAACTTTAAATTTTCTGCTGCTTCCGAGTTCAACTGTACCAATACCGTTTTCTAGGGAAATCTCCACGAACGTGATCTCCTGTGCGCTCCGCTTCGCCCTGAGCGGGCTCGTGTTTTTCCTGCTGGCCGTGGCCGAGCGCGCCTTCAAGCAGCGCTTCCTCTACGCCAAGCTGTTCTCTCACCTGACTTCGGCGAGGCGAGCGAGAAAGTCTGAGCTGCCGCACTTTAGACTTAACACAGTCAGGAATATCAAGACTTGGCTGTCCACGCGATCGTATTTACGGGTAAGTTTATAGGTGGATGAGATCTGTAACATATAGCCTACTGCCTCATTCCGTCTTAACAAGGTTACGGCCAGCGTCAAATGAGCTCGTACGTATGAAGCGACGCTTCGCCTAGTTTATTTCAGCGCTTATCATAAGAGCCTTGATTATGTGACGTTGCATAAACTACTATTCATATTTTACGTAATTAAATCCCTGTGACTATTTTGTATTCGTTTATTCTCCACGACTCTAAAATCCAGCCGGTTTTCGTTGTTAACTGATTTAGCCCAAATCATATAGCAGAACTACTTGAACCATTTAGAAAGTAAGGTTAGTTATCATTATGTATTAAAAATATAATGACAACTAATATTATATTGACGACATTAGCCAAACAGCACTGCTTTGGGTTTTTAAACCTTTTTTTTTTAGACGTATATAATATCATGTTATGTTGGTCTGCCAGCGCCGCGGGCCGCAGCGCTCCGTAGACGTGATCGTGTCGGCCGCGTTCA
The DNA here is from genome assembly GCA_946894065.1 of Acleris literana. Classification (NCBI taxonomy): domain Eukaryota; kingdom Metazoa; phylum Arthropoda; class Insecta; order Lepidoptera; family Tortricidae; genus Acleris; species Acleris literana. The sequence goes on along the minus strand of OX335670.1, from coordinate 16,040,771 downwards.
TGCTCACGCTCATTCTGCTCGCCTGCGTCAGCGCACAACTGCTCCGAGTAAGTTACCGACATTTGCTTATTTTGTCTATGGCCCTGGCCACATCATCACGGCACAGAGTGGTTAACGTGGCGCCGTAGAAACGCAAGTTGCCGCGTCGTGCTGATACACCGTGCCGTGTTTCATTATAAAGTGCAATATTAAGTCGAATGTCCTCCGCGTAGAGATCAAAATAGCTTGAAGACGTTGTTACACGGCACCGTTTGTCTGCACTGGCAATGTAGCCGGCCCTATCCCTTGTATTACAGCCCTTCTAAAGATAGAAAAAACTATCTTTCATTTTAGCTCTCAATAATGACGGACGGAGGGACTGAGTTATATTATATCTCTGGAATAAAGCATACCAATTTAACTGTATATTCAACTTTGGGTTACTCCACCTGTAAACAAATACAATGTCAACCTTTAGCATAGAGCGTTAAAGATTGAAATAGAGCCGCTAAAACTGGTTTGTTGGTACATTGTGGCTCCGACGTCAGTTATCGGTCGCATGTCAATCGCACCGCGACGAATCGGTTTAGCCACACCGACACCGTATATTACAATTTACAAGGTTATGAAATTAACAAATACAAACCGGCTCATTGCTGTAAACTTGATTAATAAGAACGCGTTATTGATCCGTAGTCAACTATTAGTTAAAAAACGAAAAAAAAATGCTGATATTCAGTTTTATTTTTTAACCATAGCTTAGCTAGCTAAAGTTTAAAATTCAGGTACAGCGAAAAGACAGATGATTGAAATCAGCCCTTGATCTTGACCTCAAGACTCTAGGCCCAACTTGTTAGAGCCAATGCACAATGCACATGAATTTAACGTTGTAAGTATAGGTATTTTGTATTTGTTGTTATTTACTTGACTTAAGTAGGCAATTGCATCTCTTTCGCCATAGACTGGGTAGAGCGGGATTAAACTGGCGTATGTCAATTCCTTTCATTTTGCCACAATTCTGTAGTTGTTAGCTTTTCTAGAATACAATTAAATGATTATATTAAATAATATATTATAAGGAGAATATCTCACACAAATTGACTTAGTCTCAAACTCTCTCTAGGCACGTACAGTCAACAGCATAAATAAGTGATAATTTATGTACCTTGTCGCTTTCAATCGTTTTACAATTTTGTATGACATTTCAAACACGACGTTAAAGTGACAAGGTACATAAATCATCACTTATTTATGCTGTTGACTGTACTACGGGAACTAGACTACGATAAACATACTTAAGTATATAGAGAAATAAATTGAAAACATCCATGATTTAGGGAAACTCGCGCTCATACCTCAAATATTTTTCCCACACCGGAAATCAAACCCGGGCCCGGCAGCTTCGTAGGCAGGGTCACTACCAACTGCGGCTTCATGCGTCGTCAATATGCATGGATTTTTTAAATCGCGTTTCTTGACAAAATATTTAAAAAACCGTGACAGAGATCACCAAAAGTGAAATTAAAATCGGCCAAGAAACACGAAAGATACAAGAATTTTAAACTGCTAATTAGACAGCAATTAGACAGAGAGATCCGATACGTAACGCCGTGTGACGTCATGTAACACGTCGGCCATATAAACTCCATGTTCAATTCTCTTTTGCTAGAAAGAGATAGGAACAAATCTTTGTTGGCTTATATGTTGGTTATTTTTATAGCTATTCAAAAAATTATTTTTTTCAACTGTTTGTTACATGAATCAGCTTTTATTGAAGTTGTGAAAAAAAGTTATGAATATTCCGTATTGGTGCTGGCTCTGGCGTTTAGAAAGTTAACTGATCACGTCGCGTCAGGAATCGGTGACGCTGGAATGCGGCTGGCTGCTGGAGGCGCTGGGCTGGAGCCTGTGTCTGGGCGTGTGGCTGCTGCGCCTGCTCACGCTGGGCGGCGACGTGTCGCGCAAGTACCGCGGCTGCCTCTCCGCCATCCTCACGGAGCAGATCAACCTTCACCTGGCCATCGAGCAGCGCCCCGGCAGCAAGGACCAGCTCACCGTCGCCAACAACGTACTAAAACTGGCTGCCGACCTACTCAAGGTAAGGGCTGACCTCTCTATTGCGCTGCTACACCAAAAATATCTAGGGCTAGAACATTGGTAGCGCGCCGTAGTTCTAAAACCATGGGTTAGCAGTTATTTACAATCCATTATTGATAGCCTAATTTGGTTTTTACAGTAAAGTTTTGTAGTAAAATATACTTTTTAAAGTAAGGTTCAACACTTATGTCAAAATAATTACATTAAGAATTTGACTTTGGAAAAAGGTTTTCTAGAACCACGGCGAGCAACCAAATGTCCTAGCCGTAGTCATATAACCGTCATGTCAAAATATAAAACACTTTTAAATGTCTCAAGGATCAGAAAATAATAAGTTAAAATAAGAAAATACGCGCTGTTGTGTGACCGACACATTTCCTTAAAAACTAAGATAGCTAAATTAAAAAAAAACATTAATAAATCATTTGCTTTTTTTGCAGGAACTGGACTCGCCATTCAAGATATCTGGAATATGTGCCAACCATTATTTGTACACTATAACAAAAGTAGTAATTCTATCGGCCCTCTCTGGCGTCTTATCGGAAATGTTAGGATTTAAATTAAAACTGCACAAAATAAAAATCAAATAAAGAGTGATACGCTACTTGCAATATAGTTATTTAACTAGAAACATTTTTTATAAGAGTAACATTTTTATTTTTACTTTGTTAAATGGTAGTACCTACTCAAACATCTACCTATAGCGAAATAGGTAAGTACTCACAAAATAGTGGTTTCAATTTACAAGTACCTAGTTTTACTTGGATATGACTTGCCAGTTGCAGATGATTCGCTGAAACTTGCGCTAGATTTGTAGTACCTAGTAGAGTCTTAATTCATACCTCGTTCATAAAACTAAAAGATATGCCATTGCGGTCCTGTCGTGTAATCTAGGGCCTACTACAAATTAGCGCTGCATTCGTAAGATCTTAAATAATTAAAACAAAAAGGGGTGTTAGTTATTGTGTCTACAACGACCTTCTGATTTACATGTGCCCATAGTGAGGGTTAATTGTACTGGATAAGAATAAAGCTTAAATTATTTTTCGATCTTTGCCTAGCATGAAGTGTGTAAATAATCGTCGTCGTGACCAGGAATTCGTTATTTTTGGTTTTATTCGTTTTCTTTCAAATTACTTCAATTTTATTGCAACTCACTTTATACTTTTACTTACTTTTTGATATTACTACCATATTGATCTCAATTTAACTCTACACGTAATATCATGATCACAAAAACCTATGTAACCTCCGCCCTGTATTAGTTAATTAAGAGATGATAGAGGTTTTTGGGCTCAGTTATACCTAGAATTGTTGTAAGTAGATAATAATTGACGTGCAGTTTATTTGAGACTGGCTTGGGTAAATAAAATAAGTCGTCGATTCAACAAAAATAGTCCTCGAAAGATTTCTAAGTATACCCCCTGTCATATCGCACCTTCAGAACAATAGTGACTTAATTGAGAATTAGGAATGGAAGTGTATATTAGGAATTTTGAATTAGGTCTCTATTGTTCTGAAGGTGCGATATGTGTACCTCTTTTTTATTTACTTGAGTGGTTTTGTGATAATTGTTATTAAACTGTAGGAATGAGTGATGATGAGGAAAGCTTGTCAGAAAGGCATCTTCACAGATTGTAGTCCTTTCCTTAAAATTGTATGTCACATAATACTTTTAAAGTCGAAATGTTCCTAATATACACTTTATACGTTTTCGTTCACCGTTACGTTGCTAAGTGAATAGTATTTTTAGTAAGCCTTCGCTTTATTGTTACCTTAAAGAAACTCTTATGAACACGTTACATCTCCAGAACCTCAAAATGCCGGTTGAATGTTATATTTGGTTGATTTTTATGGTCAAGATATGAAGATAGTGAATGTTAGAAAAGGCTGCCTGCCTGTTCGTACATTGGGAGCTGTTATTCACTTTCTCATTAAAAGATTTATCTTAATTTGGTCCGTTTCTTTCGCACAGGACGAAGCTCGCGCAGTTTAGCATAACGTTCGAGGCAATCAGCGAAAATATCAAAAACGTATATTACTTGCCTTTTTTCTAAATAGTGTACAAATTTGGGTATTTCAAATAATAAATAATGGCCAATCTCTAGCCGTAGACGAAATTATTTCAAATGTTGAAAAATTAATGTTATAAAAATTTTCAAATTTTTTGGCCTTTCCCATTTGTGAGCATGGTTAAAACATTTATAAAGACTAAGGGGGTTTTTTAAACATCTGTCTTTTTTGAAAGCGCATCATCCGATTTTAAATCCACTTCGTATAGCATCCATCCGTTCATTAGTACCTAGGAGTAGAAGCTAAGTGGTCTGTTTTTAATTACAGTAGATATAGTAGACTTAACGATACCAGTCCGGTATGAGAGTATTGATGTAATGACCTCTTCTTAAAACTACTCTCTGCCTTCAAAGCCTATTTTTATTCATAAGTGGTCGAATGATACAATTTAGTGTACTTTATTTATATCCAGGTCATTTTATAATCTGGATGCAAATTATAGGTGCTTCCAGACCTAGGCAAATTAGGCTGTTGCTGCCTTAGTGATTGCAATTCTTGCAAAGAAGACTTAGTAGTGCTAATTTAAGAAAAAAGACGATGGAGACACAATTGAAATGCATAGGTACAAACGTTACTCAGCATTTGTATTGCAGGAAGTATTGCAATTGCACTGTTTGGCTACATTAGAGAAATAAAATATGGACAAATATATAATTTATGTAATGTTTAAAATTACACCTAGTGTTTGTTAGTTTCGTTTAATTTCTGTGACGAAACTCTGCCATCCCAGATTTGATTTGCCTGTGTCTGAATTATTTATTCTACGTTTTGCTAGAATAATTTTATAGTGAATTTCCCTATAATGATAAGATTTCTACGTTGATTTTAGAATAAGAAGCATAAGATGCATAAATAAATACATTTTATCGAGTACCACTACTTGTTTCATTATTTTAAATAGGTACCACAATATGCAAGTAATTAAAAGTCTGCTTTGCTTGCTTGCAATCACTTGCAAAGTAATTGCAAGTGCTCGATCGTTGTCTTCAGAGCCATTTTATAAAATCTGTGCTGGCAACGTCCTCTTCAGTTTTTTTAGTAAAGTGAAATTGAGTGAAAATTCTCAATGTCAGCAAGCTCAGATTTTGTAAGGGTTTAGTTAGACCAAGCGAACGAACAAGAATTCTATGGCATTATCTCTTACGTTTCCTTTGTAAAAATAAAGACATAACATGTTCTAGAGCATTCGCTCGTTTGGTCTAAACCCACCGTAAAGAGAACTCTATAAAATGAAAATGACACTTATTACGACCCAAGGGCAAAATTTATCATAGGAAGTTTCTAACTCTACAAATAGGATGCAAACAACGAACTTGCAGTTAGAAGAAATCATTTTACTTGCCTTACGTCAAATACAAAATGTGTCACACGCCGATCAGGTTTGCTATGCTATGCAAGTTACAACTTAGTTCATACGAAATCAAGTCTTTTTATTTAACCTATTCATTGCCGAAGACGCGAATTCGCGTCCCATGCATGTGTAATCGTAATGCCGAGGACGCGATTTCGCGTACTCGAGTTATTTGTTTTTTTTTTGCTAGAAAACAATTGTACTTAAATGCTGATACCAAAATGTTACTGTCGCGTGGAAGGCGGCGGCACTGCGTGAGGAGTAAAAATATGAGGCGTCGGCAATGCATTTTATATGAAGCTGTTCACGTCTGTAACACCCATAGGGTAACTTTTTATATACTGAGACACCCAACAGCGGATACCCCCGCTCTTAGTCGAGCACATAGAGTAACTTTTTATATACTGAGTCGAGCAGTAAGACGTCACTTTCGTTCTTATTACTTGGACAGTTTTTCTGATCACCTTAAGCCGATTCAGCGTCGATAGATGTAAGAAGATTAGGAAACCCTCACGCTCTTATTAAAAAAAACCATGCTTAAACTAAAACTCAGTACTCAACTTAGATTCATTGTTTTATACTATTATAATTTTTGGACATTGTAAATTCAAATTTATTGCATTATACATATATGTAGTTTATATTTTGTACCCTTTTTTTATGTTTGCTTCGGGTGCTCACAGATATATTTATTTAGCATGTTCTCAATAAGTGAAATGTATAATTTCTTTCGGGAAATAAAGTTCTTTAACCATAAAATATATTGTACGTTAATAATAAGGAACATTTCATGGGTGCGTCAATGTATGAAAAAAATAGTAGGCAATCCCGAACCGTGTGGTGGACCCCTCATACTTTTTCCAGGCGAAATATTGTACGAAACAACATATTACTAAACACGATCTAGGGAGTTGTCAACAAATATTTTCTACAAGTTCTTTTTTATTAAAAAAAATATACTTTAAAAATGTATTTCAACTGGAACGAATGAGTGTTCCATGGATCTTGAACCATAGCAGGCCGGGAAGCCGTGGCGTGGGTGGATTGTAAACACTTAAGGCCGAACCACACCGGATGCGTGCGCATAGACATGACGTGCGCGTTTGCATTTCACTGCGTTGTATAGTGACAAGTCGTATGAGAATTCATTCTATACAGTGAAAAGCGAACGCGCACGTTACCTCTACGCGCACGCATCCGGTGTAGCTGGCCCTTTATACTAGGACTCTATTTTACTCGGTAAAACCATATTGCTTTAGTCATGCAATATGGTTTTAATAAGTAGAATAGAGCCCCAGTACGGCTAGCACAATTTGTATTTTCTCGCTTGTCACTCAGTGCGTCTCTATAGTTGCAGAACTTGCAGACTAAATAGTAAGGAAGATCCGAGTGACAAATAAGTCGCGGACAACTTGTGCTAGCCCTCCTGCCCCCCATTTCACCATCCTGACAATGACAGGTTACATTTGAGTGTACATGGCGCATCTGATATGAATCCCGCTGATGTGGAAACTAATTAACTTTCCAATGTATAGTAAATTGTCACCTGTCACCTATCACTGTCAAGATGGGGAAATAGGGGGCTAGTGTTAATAAAATAATTGAGTAGGGTCTAGATGGCACATTAAGAGAAAGAGAAGCATTATGGGTAAAAATTTATTAAATCAACAAGAGCAGTGCAGAACAAAACTTTTATACTCGAGGTAAGACCAGTTTCTGAATTTTAAGTCTTGATGAAATAACTGAAACAAACTGTCATATCTTACCTAAACATCATATTTCTTAATTAACTGGTAATTAGTCCTATATATTCAAAAACTAACATAATTAGAACCAAAAAATAGTGCGTTTTCCTTATTGCTTTAACTTAAAGCAAACATTCTCGTGTTGTGATGGATAATTATTTATGAACAAAACACTTTAAACTAAAATAAAGTTCCACAAATGTTAGACGCTGCCTAAGTCAAACATAAATATCTGCCATAACCCATCAACATTCCATTCAGCTATAACTTTATTACAACAGTCACTCAATATATTATTATCAGTTTCCAATGCGATATTTTATGAATTTCTTAATAATCTACACAATGCCATAAGTCTAACAAAATGAACAGTAGTAACTAAAAAGTGCAATAATCACTACAGACTTCCTAATTTTATTTTAATTACGAGTTGCATCCAGATCCAGATTATCTTCTTAACTCAGTATGCAAATACATTTTGTTATGGCGTCATCAAACACTTCATTTTTCATGTATCCTATAAGCAAGTTCGGCCTTACTCTCTGCGATGTCCGCGGCGATTATCGCGATCGCGTCCGCGCGATTTCTCCCGTGATCCGTCTCGTTTACTTCTACTGCGCGACCGGCTGCGTCTGTCAACAAAATTACATTTTAAGAGGAATATTTGTTTCGTTGTATATATATATATACTATTACGACCAACGATTCCTCGTAGCAGATCGTCGCACATGATTTAAAAAAATACTCGTAATTTGTATTTAATCAAGTCGTGAACTGATTTGTCACATTATCTGCGTTTTTAAATCTAGCTGTGCGGCGCATGTTCGTTGATTGAAAACTGTATAATAAGACCGACCTGCGTTCTCGGTCGCGATCCCCGCGGTCGCGCTCCCGCTTGTCGTCCTTGGCGCGCTCGGGGTCGCGCGCGCGCTCGCGCTCGGGGTCACGCGCGCGCTCGCGCTCGGGGTCGCGCGTGCGCTCGCGCGCCGACTCGCGGTGGCGGCGCGCGCGCCGGTCCAGCTCCCGCCCGCCCACGTAGTGCCGGCGCCCGCCCCCGCGCTCTCGCTCCGATGCGCCTCGCTCTTCACGTCGCTTATCCACAGTTTTCTGCGGGACGTGCCTCATATTAAATTGCTAGTCACATGTTGCTGTCGATATAATGACGAATATTAACTATAACAATATTTCATTATTTCCCCGTTTAACTACAACACCTACAGCTAAATCAGCATTCGTAATGGATTCGACATAGATCTCGATTACCTTTAGTTCCGAAAGCTTTTCACGAATGGTTATAAACCCGAGATGAAGTTTCCCTCCGAAGTGGTCGGCGAGCCGTCTGTCGTTGTCGTGAATCCCGAGATAAGCCGAGCACACTTCGCAGACCCGCAACTTTTGTTGCTGGTAAGACGATGCCGGCATTGAGTTTCGGTACTCCTGTTCGGCTACTGCTTTCTTTTTACGCAACTCGTCTATCTGCAAATATTGTAATTTTGAATATTATGTGTATATATTTACAATATTATTATTATTAAAACAAGTATAAAGTAGAAACTTTCTCAAATTGACCCCACCTCTCCCATGAGCTTGACGCTCTCTTCCACCATTCCCTCCTCACCGAGAGCCTCCGCCCGCGCCAGCTTTTGACCGATTTGTTCAGCGAGCTCATGTACGGAATTCGCTTTCTCAGTTACTTCGGCCGAGAGTTCCTCCTGAGTTTCAGCCAGTCTTTGTTTAGCGGCAGACGTTCGACGGTCGCAGTCAGCTATGAACGCTTCTAAGTGATCGGTTGCCTTCATAACACACATCGAAAAGTTATTAAATCTAGTTTGAAAAATAAAAGCCTGGTAGGTATATTTAAGAAAGATAATTATAAAAATTACAACAACATAGTGTGTCAACTCTTAATTTAATACTCACTGATGCATTTACTGCATTCTGCTACCTCAACATCTCAAATCTCGAGTGCAGAAATTAGCTAGTAGTACAAATTGACACATATTTAACTAAAATTTTTAATTCATTAAAGTCATCCCTGTGCACTTTGTATTGCAGTTGTACAGATATTCGTAAACCTTTGGTAAAATAGTGATATAAAAACTTGAAAATGTGATGATACTCACGTCAATATCGTAGAAATAGTCTTTGGTTTTTGATGCTAATTCAAAATCCGCCCGTAGTGCCAAATCGTGTATTTTTGGACACTCACCTAAATCCATACGCTGCAAATTAAAAGAAGTCGCACCAGATTCAATAAACAATTAATAAAGTACCGAGTCAATGCCGGTTGTGAGGACAACATCTCGATAGATGGAAGGTTTAAACAGAATAGCATTAAGACATAAAAACATTCAGTGTAGAACATAGTGTTCAGCAACATTTAATACTTTACTCATCATACGGTGAACCATATCTATGAAGGTGGCAGCACACTATCATAGGAAACCTCTGAATAAGATATCTTAATGTGGAATCTATTCTGCTGTTTTGCACCAATAAAAATACATAATTATAATTAGAGCACTGGTATTGCTCACAGTTTTTAAAAGCAAATCTCAAATGGCACATTCTTACAGCATCAACACTAACAGATTTTAAGGGGCATAAGAGGAAATGGAGACATTTGAATTAGTTTTCAAGAAGTGGTTGCATTATCCTCAAAACCATTATATTCCAGTATTACAGATTTTATAGAGATTACAGAGATTGCAGACAGTGATTAGTGTACTGCCGCCGCTCTGTCATGACGATTTTAAATTAGATTAGAAAATAATACATTTTTGATCTTCACTGAATAAAATAAGAAAACACATCCACCGCCTATACATTTTTTTTACTGCATTAATAAAGGCCGAAACCGCACTGATAGGTCTACAACGGCGCGACGGCGCAATCATCACATTACAAATGATGACCATTTTATTGTGGTCACCTAACTGTGCGACTCCGGCTATACAGTTCTGCACCGAAGGTCCCTTCTTTCAAGTTCGTTTGAAATGGAAGCAGGTCTTCTTAGCTTCAAAAAACTAAAACCAATTTAAAATGTCAGCTCCCGGCGGTGAATGGGTCAACAAAATATCAATTAAAAATAAATTAAAGAAATCCCTTCCAGTACAGAAACCATTTGAAAAGATATTGTTTGAATAAAATACATACAATCTATCACCATCTGCTTGCTCCCAGGTTCACCCGATGATAAATATTGATATTAAGTACTTACAAATCATAGAGGAAACACCCATCCTTTACAACTTAGTTCTTAGTTAGTTGACTCACTCATAGACACAATAATTTAATGTCTCTCATTTATTAATAATACACTAATTACTTTAAGCTTTAAATATATCCCACCTCATGTACATAATTTAAATGCTTAAAAAAATATTGAACAAATATGTGTAATGTAACTTTCCAAAAACAAATTTTGTTTGTAATAAAAAGAAACAAGGAGTTTAATTTTTTGATAAATTTGCTTCCTGCAGTACAATCATGACAACAGGTAAGTTGCTTGCAAGTCTATAAAGGGTAACTACTAACCTAACAGACAATTGCAATTTGAACTTTAGTTTGAATTTCCTTCATGCAATTAACTTTTATTTTTCTAGCCATGTAGATAGCTCAGTACGTACCCGATGAATCACCAAATTGCGCTCACCCGGCTTAACATTTTGTTCCTAAAATTTTTACATGTACTCACCAAAGCAGCATATGAACCGATGAAATTTTATTGTTTTTATATTAAGCCTGGGACCCTTATTAAATTAAGTCCTGCTTAGCATTAAATATACAACCAGCTATCTATAAATATTTTATACGTACATCTTGGTACTTACAGAACAGCCTAACTCATACAATCTATCCCTCATCTGTTAAGTATTGTGATGAGCAATAAAGACTAGTGTTGGGCATTTTCTGAAAAGCATATTTCACCAGAGTTAATGCCACTCCAATAGATTTTTTCAGAGGCACTACAGTATCATGGCAATAGATGAGTCAAGAAAGAATGAAAATGGTTAACATATACACTGGGATAAAATAGGATATTTTAATATTATTTAATTCAATTAAAATGATATAATGCCTCAATCAAATCAGGAGACTAGATAATTATTAAATAATCCCAATGCATATGATCTTAAAACACTTCAATCCCATATAACACCACAGAACCTACAAAATTTCTGTGTTTTTATTTAATTATAAATACATTAGTGGGAAAGTTTATTACACAACTTTTGATTAACACATTTACTGACACCAACAAACAATTATTTAAAGTGCAGACTCTGTCCACCATACAGATAGAGATTCTTTGCACACAACCATCTAATACTTATAGGTGTCACCAGCTGTGTTAATAATTTCTTGAATTATATTTTATAATTTTTAATAATTATTGAAAAAAAAGGACCAATTCACATATTTCAAAAAGATTACTTTTAAAAATCACAGAAATTCAGTAGAGACCATACACCCCCGCAATTCAACATACCAACTTGAATCAGGGCTTACCGTGGATGAAAGAATTTCATGTGGACAACATTGCAACAAAAATGATTTGCATACAGCATCATCGAAAAACTTAACTCCATGCTTATCAGCTTCACCTGAAAACCAATTAATTTTGCAAATTATTCAAGCTGTAACAAATCAGTAAATTTGCTAGTGCACATCAAACAAATCTAATTTTAGCTTTTCCTTGTCTTATTTTTAAACAAGCAAAACCTAATATTAACCTTGCTATATCGCAAGTAACCATGCTGTAAAACGTATGCATGAACAGACTCCTACATGAGATGCACTGGAAAATTTAATTAGATTATTATGATATCATTAAAATATTTCGTGTTTACGTATTGTATAAATCAAAAGCAAAACTGAAGCGTCAGAGAGAATATTAAAAAAAAATGATTATCGTGTATTTAGAGCACTTTTAAAATATAAATACCATTGCGGGATGTGCCCATCAATTGATCCAACATCGCCCTCATTTGCTCGTGAGCAGACATTCTGCATATGGTATGGCTCGTGCCTTACTGCCACTAACTTTATTTTTATATCACGTGACCCACGATTTTTAATAATTCTCGATTTAACAAATACGGAGCCAAATTTAATCTAAAATAGCGAAATCCCGTAAGAGGAGACTGAGAAAATCACTCGAACAAAATGGATGGCGAACAGGCGAAACGAAAAGATGCCACACAGAATATAAAAACGGTGTTTGCCACAGGTTATACTATGGCAACGTACAATGATAGCACAAGACCTTGCACAAGACGTAAAGGTCCTTAGCAGGATGGTTACCACCTAAAATTACCACGACCCACTAAATTCGAAACTTCGGGTGCCGGCCAAGGCCCGAGCCCCTGTCACTCGTCAATTGAGAGTCTCGAGGCGAGTCCGATGGTTACGACGAACCACTAAATTCAAAACTTCGAGAGCCGATCCTTGTCACTCGACAGTCCAGACTAAATTGACAGAATGAGATAGACAAACGTAACTTTGAACTTCAATTTTCAAAGTAAGGCCTCAGATTACAAGGGTATGTCTAAAGGCCCTTGGACACTACTTTGAAAGTCAAAAATTTAAGTTACGGTAGCTCCATCCCTTTCTCTTGATTTAGACTCTAAAGACGAAAGAAAGAGATGAGGCACCCGAATTTTCAATTTAAGTGCTTTGTGATACCACAACATACATATGGATATACTGTGTGCTTTCTTCACAAAGCACATGATCACTACCCTTTGTGCAACCACGCAGCGAACGCTGTCGATCAACTTTACTTATTACCTTCACCAAACTAAGATTTTTTTTCATTGGAGTATAAAATCATTGTAATTCATTCGAGGTTTTTTGAAAATATTATTGTTTAATAGAAAATTATATCGATTAGCACGAGAATCGAGAAACGGTACAAAGTTAAATTTATTTCAATAATGGTAATATTCATTTAATATTTGTCAGACTAGCCGGAGGCCTACTTTAAAAATCGAAGTTCGAAGTTACGTTAGCTCCATCTCTGTCACTCGTCCATCGAGACTAAATCAATGTAAGGGATGGAGCTAAGGTAATTTCGAACTTAGGTTGTCAAAGTAGGACCTCAGTCTTCCGTTCGTTGGTCGTCCGCACAGAAATAAGAACATATAGCATAGAAACCGGACTATGACGTACTTTGCGTCAGCTATCCTTCTCTACTTTTTAGATTACGTATTACATGAGAAAAAATGAAACAAAAAGTAGGCTGTTTTTTTCTTCTGTCATTGTCACAAGGTTTTACACAGGGACTTCTTTGTCCTTCCTATAGGAAGGATTTGTCTTTCTTTTTCTATAGGTCCAAATACTATAGGTGCTTATAGGTCCAAATAACGACTTACAAATAACGAAAGAACAGCTAAAGATTCATCTCTTTCCAGCTGACTATTAAAACTATAAGTAAAAAGAAGTGAACCATAATGAATTTTCTGCTTATTTAGTACGGTTTCTATGCCTTTAGTCTTTATTCTGTGGTCTTCCGTCTGCTTCCGTCATAGCAGAAATGTCAGACAGACTGTCAACATTTCAATAAATAAACAGCTTTTCCTGAAAATTATAACTTTATCAAATTCTCATGGTTTACCTGAAGTTTCCAACCTTGCCTTGTTCCATAGAGTTGTAAGGATTGAACTTTAAATCATTTTATAATTACTAGCTAAGAATGTTTCAGGTGCAAATATAATAATGTTTCGAAGAACAATCAAGATATTGCTTCCAGCGCTACAGCCGAAGGTGGAAGATGTAATATACTTTAAAGGTTACGTTACTACATCGGAACTTGAAACCGCTATATATTTTGTTAAATACTCGAGAAATCAAAACCATGTCTGGGAACAGAGTGATAAAGATAACCAAACAAATGTTATATACGGGATCTGTAATGGAACTCGATCTGAAACGAAAAAACTTTCATTGTACCGAAATTATTTTGTTTGTAATCAAGTTACTGATGTGCCTAAAATTAATATTTTAATATTGAATGGCAACCCAGCTGATATAGCAGAAAACTGTATTGTAATGCTTTATGAGTATGATAAAATGAAAGCTACTGAAATAATTTGGGAATCCACGGATAATATAATGGAATTACAAATGTTGGTACAACAGCATGATAGGTATTCTGATTGTAAAGACAAACCGTATGATGAGGTTTTTATTAAAACCCCATTTTGGCTAACTTACTCCATGTTCAGCCAGCATGTAATCAATTGTGTTAATTTGGTTTATTGGCTTTATACAACTATCCGCATGGATAAGAAAGTAAGTAAAAAAATGTGGTTTTGAATAAGAATGTTTAACAGTATTTAATATGGGTAGTTTATTATTGATATTTTCTGTTCTAGATTTCAATAAGAAATTGGAATTTGATGTTGGCAGTTGTTATGGATATTATGCTAGGGTATTTTATATTACAATTTTTAACAATAGATGAAAAGGAGCTTAGTAAAATGTTGATGGGAGTTCTTGAGGTAGGTGGATATGAAATTAACTAATTACCATTAGTGGTTAAATTATTAGGGCCAGTAGTATAAAAGCTATACCTAATAATAATGTTGTTTTATTTCCATTTAAATATTTATCAAAACAGAAAGTAGACCAAAGGCATATCGACGGTTGAAAGGCAAAACGCTTCAAGCGACAAAATGAGAGATATTGAGTTATATACATATTTGGAACCAGCAAATTTTTCTGCGTCGTTTGAGTTGGATTTCAGATTATTCTGGCCACCCCAATGGCACTTGAACCAACCAAAAAATATGCCTCATTTTAGACCCCATTGAATGAAACGACACGAAAACACTATTTTTTAAGTCGGAGGATATTTCAACATTTTAGCCTTTTTACATTTTAATTACGTTGTCTTTTAGGCCTTTTTTGCTTAAGCTTGAATATTATTCAATGTGTGGTAAGCTAAAATGCAATAAAAGCTAATACTAAACAATGTCACTTGAAACATTCTCCTTTCCGTTAACCATGAACATTCATGCCACTTAACGCACTTTTCTCTGCGTTAAAATAAAAACGAATGTCACTTAAACCGTTTTTACGTCCCTCAGAAAAGTATACCTACGTTATTTGAGTATTTACTGCTGTATTCGTTTTGAATTATTGGATGCCTTTAATCTATTTTACCTTCATCTACAGTTTATATTATAATCTTCTTAAATCATTATGATGTGATAATATTGTATGATAATCGTCCACATAATACATTCAAGATAAATTCTTATAACACATAGCACATTTTAAAAGGACTCAACTAATAATGTTTGTCAAAATAAGTCAACTAAATTTACTATGAAAAAAAAATCTGGTGTCATTTAATTCAAACGCAAATTGAAGGTAGTACCTACTACCGCGCGAGTCTAAACGCAAATCCCCCCCGCGCGGGCGCATCAGTCAGGCGCAAGCGTTGAGCCAAGCTGGTTGTGAGACTAAGTAGGTATTTGCAGTGTGTGCTAAGTTTTAGCGTGTAAAGTGATTGATGGTGGTAAGTACGTCAGTTTATTTTTGTTTTATTGTTGTTAATGTTAATGTGTGAAATCGGTAATATTATATTAGGTACCTACCTATTAAATAAATACGACAGAATTATTATACCTATTTAAGAACAATAGGTATAGTTTAAGGTTAAGTTTTTAGGTAGTTGGACAACTTATGCATTTACTATTTTTGCGTGTATGTTAGTATGTTTGAACACTTAATGCTTTATAAGTACGAGCACACGAGCACCGACGTAATTCATAACCTTCTAGTCTAGGTAGAATTGTGATTTGGTTCTTTTAGTTTTGTTGGTAATTCTGGTAGCTCTGCCTACTCCACTCTGTGGATTACGGCGTGAAGGTATGTATGTATGTATTTATGTATGTATCAGGTAGGTATATTATGTTCCAAATCGATCCAAATGTATCCGATTTTATACCTATCTAATGAATAAAATATCCTAAATGGTTGTTTCTAGGACATTCATGTTGTACATAACATAATCCATGATTTTTATCACAAATGCATAAGTAGCTCTGTCTGTCTGTTTGTTATGCTTTCAACCTACCTAGGAATCCTAGCCCTACCTAGTCGCGGGCCAATGTTAAAGGCTTCTTAATTGCATGTATGCAGGCTAATTGTTTAACACATTTGCTTTTTATGTTACTTGTAGCAATAAATAATGGAAACAAACCGCCGAAAATATTTTAGAAAAATTATTAATAACTTACCTGAGACCAATAATGCAATTAAAAGGAGCAATGATGAAAATAGTTTAGAGACTGAGTGCAATAAGGTGACGGAAAACCTAGTGAAGAAGCCTTTTGTTACGAGTAATATAGTTGTAACGATGCTAGGAAGTTCATCATACCACAAGCAAAATGAAAAAAACATTTATGAAGACACGGAACAAGAGAAGCAGATATATGGACAAGGAATTAACAGCGATGAAGATTTTTTTAGAAATAACGATGTAGTAAAAGAGGTAGGTATTTAATTGTAGGTACGGTCAATAAATTAAGTTGTTGAGCTAACATGCAGCCTTTTTGCAAAACGTCAATATCATAATGTTAAACATTTTGTTATTTTACATTTTATTACACCTACTATAGGGTTAGGTAGGTATATTGTGGCTCAAACAAGAACATGAGGATTTATTGTATGCGAATATTATTTAAAATTTCATATTCAAAAAAATAACATCGGGAATCTAGAATCAGTAACAGATGAAAACCAAACCATCATAACAGACAGCACAATAATTATTGAATTGGAGGAGGTATGTAATAATTCTTACTAATAATTATAATCCTACTATTCACTAATTTATTATAAAGGCGAAAGTTTGTGATTATGTATGTATGGATGTTTGTTACTCTTTCACGCAAAACTACTAGACGGATTTTGATGAAATTTGGAATGCAGACAGCTTATACCTGGGATTAACACATAGTCTACCTTTCATATAGCTATTCCCTTGGAAACTTGGTAGCTTTGGTAGCTGGTGGAGTAATAAACTGCGGGGCTAGACAAGTTGCCATCGAAAACAAATGCTTGCGTTAAGTGATCACTTTGGTGATCACCTGTTGCTTTGCGTTGTCATTGTCATTGTTGTCAAAAAATGCATGGAATTGACATAAGTCTCGTGATATATCACTTGTTTCAATAGTGATCACATTACAGCATGTCAGTTGTAACGAGCGATATATCACGTGAGTTATGTCCATTCCATTAATTTTTAGGGTTCCGTACCCGAAGGATAAAACGGGACCCTATTACTAAGACTTGTCCTTGTCCGTCTGTCCGTCTGTACGTCTGTCCGTCTGTCCGTCTGTCTGTCTGTCTGTCTGTCTGTCTGTCTGTCTGTCTATCACCAGGCTGTATCTCATGAACCGTGATTGCTAGACAGTTGAAATTTTCACAGAAGATGTATTTCTGTTGCACCTATAACAACAAATACTAAAAACCAAATAATATTATAGTTAAGGGGGGCTCCCATACAACAAACGTGACTTTTTTATAGATAAAGGTACGGAACCCTTCGTGCGCGAGTCCGACTCGCACTTAGCCGTTTTTTGACAACGCAAAAAGCGTTTGCATTCGATGGCAACTTGTCTAGCCCCGCAGGTAGTAACCGTATACGGTCTAAGAAGAAGCTAGTTACAGAATATGTCGCGAAATAATGTTTTACAACTACGTCTATGCCTTTGCTTGTATGGTTTCCATACTAATATTATTATAAATGCGAAAATGTGGCTGTCGGTCTGTCTTTTACCGCTTACCTACCGTCTAATTTTTGCTATTATAATATTCTATAATTATCTTATTTTCATTTGAGTGTATAGTGTTTCAGAATTTTTACAAACGGCCGCACGTTACCAACGGCAACGTGTTGCCCGTCCGTAAGGGACTTTACTAAAGATAAATTAATTATATTTTCCAGGAGAATGGGCTAAACGATGTAGATATTGAAGAGCTAAAAACAAGTCATATTAACACAGAGAAACTAAAAGAAACGGAAAAACCAGATTTGACGCATATTATAGAATCTAATCATACTATGACTATTACAGAAACAGATCGGTCACAACTACAGGCAACGACTATTGATATGCAACCAGAGCGAAAATCCCCAGAAAACGAATCTGCTAGCGATCTTCAACCAACGATTACACAAATAATAGCAGAAAAAGATATGGATTTAATTAGAAAATCCTTGGAAGAAGACAATCCTGAAGCTGAGCAAATGGATTTTGTGAACTTGCCAGGCCCGAGTAGTCCAGCTCAACGTGACAAAAATAAAACTCGATTGGTCAAGAAGATAAATTGTTATGTTGAACTAGTGTCTGATAACGAGGATTTTATATGGGACTCTTCTTCATGGAAAGACACCAGTGATGACTCTGCTTCTACTGATGGTAAAGAGTCAAAAAAAAAGAAGAAAAAGAAAACGGCAATCGAACCTGAATTGGTAGTACTGGATTAAAAAGAAGTAAAGTAAATAAACGTAAATTAGCTAGAGACTCAAAGGAAAATGGTAAAAAGTACTTAAAGAAAGATGGTACAGAAGTAGCAGAGAAAAGCATGCAGCCTAACCCCTGTGTAGGAAAAAAATGTAGAAATAATTGTCAAGAAATCGCTGAAGAAAAACGTAAAAAATTATTTGATCATTTCTGGAGCCTTTCTTCACAGAGGAAAAAAGATTGGATTATAGCTATGACTACTAAAAGCGATATCAAGCGGAAAAGAAATAAATCTTCAACATATAGAGAAAACACGTATTACTACTATATCAATGACGGAGAGGGTCGCCGCCAAGTGTGCTTGAAGTTTCTTTTGCAAACCCTTAACGTTTCTCAGAGGTTTATTAATTACACCCTGAGTAACGCTTATTTTGGAATGTCTAAAGAAGACCTCAGAGGTAAAACCGTTCCGAAAAATAAAACCCCCGATGTAGTTAAACAATCTGCTGTTAATTTCATCAAAGCATTACCGGCACTCCCATCTCATTACTGCCGCAAAGAATCTACAAGATTGTATCTACCTGTTGAATTTAAAAATATCTCAAATCTCTACCGAATTTATAAAGAAGACCATACAAGCAAAGGCATAGATGTAGTTGGAGAAAGAGTATTTCGTGACATATTCAATAATGAGTTTAATGTTGGTTTCCATGTACCTAAAAAGGACAAATGTATGAAATGTTTACGCTTTGAAGGAAAAGATGTTAATGAATGTCCTGAAATGAGGGCTCATCTAGAAGAAAAGGAAGCATCAAAAGCTAGGCTTGTGATTCACCGTGAATTGCCTAAGAAAAATGCTACTGTTATGTGCACTTCTTTCGACTTACAGAAAGTTCTGAACACACCATACGGAAACAGCATGCTTTTATTTTATTCCAGAAAATACACGGTATATAACTTATGTTTTTATTGGAGCGTTACCCGAAACGGGTTTTGTTACATGTGGGGGGAAACAGAAGGGAAACGAGGAGGTGTAGAAATAGCTACTATATTACAAAAATATATAGCTAGTGTTGATTTGCGTGGAACAGTAAAATGCTTAATTCTGTATTCTGATTCGTGCCCTGGTCAGAATAAAAATAAGATTGTACTTGCTGCAATACATAATGCACTGCTACAATCTCAACACCTTGAAACTATCCAGATGAACTACCTCCTTCCTGGCCATACTGAAATGACTGTGGATAGCATTCATGCTACGATTGAAAATTCAACACGGAACACAATTATATGGGCACCATCGCAATGGTCCACCGTGTTTCAATTGGCCAGAAAGGAACCAGGGCCTTACCACGTGGAAGCTCTGCGACACACGGATTTTAAAAATTATGACGATCTTGCGGATAAGTACTTCAAGGGAAACCTACAAGGAAAAATTAGCAAGATTCGGGTGGCGACTTTCAAAAAATCCTCACCGAGTGTCATGACAATCAAAGAAAGCATGAAAGATGACGCACAGACATCTAAAGTCGCAATTGTTGCAAGGCCAAAAGAATTGGTTTCGAAATATAAAGCACCTTTAATAATAACCACTGCAAAGTACAAAGATTTGATGAAATTATGTGAAACTGGAGTCATTCCAGTGCAGTACCACGAAGAATACACCAACTTTTCACACCGTGCTGGAAAAGATACATTAGTGGATACAGACGTTGAAGATGATTCTGAATAAAATCCATGTCTAATGTAATAATAACTAATTGATTTATTTTCAATACTGCTTCGCACACAAGCTCTGAGAAATCCTGTTTACACTCCCACCTTCTGTAATATCTTTATTAGTATGGGTTTTGGTCGCGTCGTGGGCTTGATAGAATTACCGATTACGAAATTAATTGTTGTGACAAATTGTCATAAAAGAAGGTGGCGAAAGTGTAAACATAATTTCTAATTATTGCGCGAGGTGCAGTTAATTATTATTAGGTAATTGTACCTTAGCTTTTAAGTACAGGTTACAGGATACTTGTGATTGATATTGTCCTATTGAAGAATGTAAGTTTTCATTTGCGTAGGCACTTACCTTGCAGGTAGCATTGAATGCTCGAGGCTTATCAGCAAGCTCGTATTATTTATACAATTACTATGACTGATCTCTTTTTTAATATTTTTTATCTTTAATAAGTAACGTATTTGTTATCATAATTCAATTCATATCCATCAAAAGTTAGTATAAAAATACAAGCTAGTTGACAAATTCACAAAGTGTGAAAGCTATTTATTGATTTTGGGTGAATTTAGAGAAAAATGGTACAACCTCTTTAACCGAGTACGCATTTTTTTCATGTTCGTTTACAGAGTGTTTATTTTTGTTTGACTGAAAGAAATACTGTCTATGTATAAGTCGCTTGTTATGTTCCTTTTATTTGATAAAACATACAATAATAATAACACAATGATCTTTTAATATCCCATGAATAAAAATGATACAATTTGCCTAAAAGAAGATGGTTCAAGTGCCGGCGTAAAAAATAAAGAAAGACACTGGTGGACTTGATTCAAACGAAAAAAAATACATGTAGTCGTTTATTCCGTTCTCCTTTTTTCTTCTCTAGATTAAAATAAGGGTCAGTTGTTTTTCCTTACCGATATATTATGCGAAATTGTATTTGAATCATTCTTCTTCGTCTTGATTATAAGAATGATAGGCACTTCAATCATTTTACTTTCAGGCATTTTTTGGGTCAGTGATGGTTAAATCATTTTTCTTTACTAATAAAAATATTAGGTTTAGCGCATTTTGATTTAAGAACCATTTATTTAAGAAGATAAAGACTTTTTTAAGATGACAATTATCATAAAATAAGGATAAAAAAATAAAAAAAATATTATTTCTCAATTTCTGTAGCAATTGGGTCATAATTTTTATTAATGATTTTTTTTATGTATTTTATCCATTGAAATCGCTTTACTGTGGATATCCAAAAATGACGCTTAAAGCGTTTTGCCTTTCAACCGTCGATATGTACTATGGATACTTTGTACAAAATTTATTAGTATAATTTTTATACTAGCAAATGCAAAGTTTGATCACTTTTCCTTATGATTTGGTTTGGCCACCCACTGTAAATGTATCAACTTAAATATTTTATAATTCTAGAAATTAGTAAACTCTCTATACACCTTATTAAAATGGCTGATGGGTGCCCCTGCTGGATTGAAATTAAATAATGCATTCAATAAAATGTTGGGAAAATATTTCTCTTACCACACACAACTTTGGTGGCTATTTTTAGGCAAGTATCTTACCAAACATTCTAAAAAACTTTTATATGTCTTGTACCTACAACTGATTTTCTTTAACCTCTATAGTAACTGACATTACTTATATTTTTTCAGATGTTACTGGTGAAAAATTAGATGTAATATTAAACTTGTTCCATTATATTGGATATGCCGGGTTTACATTTCAAGCTGCTATAGTTTCTGATATGATATGTATTGCGACATTTCATTCATATTGTATTTATGTCTATGCTGCGAGGTATAGTGCTCAATAGTTTACTTGTATTATTATATTTAAAAAAACATAAACATCTTCTCATCCTCTGTAATGTAATATTTTCCCAGTCTCCCTGTATCAGAGTGTAATTATCAAATTATA
This sequence comes from Acleris literana, assembly GCA_946894065.1. Lineage (NCBI taxonomy): Eukaryota > Metazoa > Arthropoda > Insecta > Lepidoptera > Tortricidae > Acleris > Acleris literana. The sequence continues at coordinate 16,018,382 of OX335670.1, read as the reverse complement.
TTTTTTCATTATTTTGTCATTTACCTTTCATGCCATATTGTAAAGACTCTCCCATTTTTACAGATTATTCAACATTCAAGTATCTGGTCTAACAGCATTGTTAAGATTATTTGTTGGACGTAAATACAATCCTCTACGAGGTGGGATAGATTCTTGTGAATATACTAATCAAGAGTTGTTTGTTGGGACTGTAGCATTTACCATATTACTACTACTTATGCCAACAACTGCTATGTATTATGCAGTTTTTACATTGGTTTGTATAATTTAAATTGTGTAGTGGTTATAGTGAGAGAATTTATTACACTCTATTAATTAAATTATGTAATAACCTTCTGATCTTTTCAGTTTCGGCTGATGTCATTAGTTGTACAGCATATTCTGGCCAAATTAATTATCCTAATGCAAACTCAGCCGTCATATGTCATATTGTTATGGCTAACTAATTCATATAAAGTAGCAGGCAAGTATTGGTAGTTCTATAATTAATTAACAAAAATATAAAACAGCAAACACAAAATTCTAATTTTTTTAACTCGTGGAGGCAAGACTTTTTCAACCCTCATACTATGTCAAGTCAGAATTGATGTTTTAATTTACGAGAATTTTACTAAAGTTGCATAAAGGTACGCCCACACCAATGATTAAAAAACGGTGACAGTACGGAATCGCAGTGACGCATCGTTAGCGTACCATTTTTGACGCATGCTCTCCACATCGCTGCTTATCGGTGCGCATATTATGATGCGTCAAAAATGGTGCCATGATGTTACTATGACCCCGTCTTTTGTTTACGCAACGACACCGTATTTTAAGCAGTGGTGTGGAGGGCATGCGATAAAATCGGTACGGATACGATGCGTCACTGCGATTCCGTACCGTAGCCTTATTTTAAGCTGCGGTGGGGTCGCACCTTAAATTGTGACCCCCGGCCCCTTTATCTTTTAAACCATACGTCCAAAAAATATGAAGAAAATCGCAAAGGTAACGCTTAATAAATACTTTCAACGAAAATTATTTTCAACAATCTGATTATCGGTTTTTGAGTTATTACCTACCGAAAAACTGCGCTGCTCAACAAAAGGACGTAAGTGTCATTAAGATAGGTACGCTCTTTTGCTAGTGTTTCAGATAGTTTTTGTGTAGTAACGACTTCGGATCCCTACACGGAGCTTGGTCAAACATGCTCTTGCCTGGATTTTTTTTATATATGACTAGTACAGTTGAATTCATAAATATGTATTCAATTTAGTACCTTGTCACTTTAATCGCTGTGATAATTTGTAAATGGCAGTTTGAACATTTCATTTAATAGACAAGGTAAATACATATTTATGAACTCGACTGACTACCTACACACACTCAACATTGAGTGCGAACTAGTGTGATTTTGAAGGCCTGGACTAGTGGGAATTTATCGCAGTGCCAACAAGTGTGAACAGCCCTAATTTTCTAAAAGTTCTTATGTGATAAATAATGAACAATATATCGTGTGGGAATAGCCCGACAGTTATTGGGTAAAACGACCAATTACTTATTGGCACCCAAAATGCCAGCCTTTCTTAACTAGAAATAAAGTTCATGGTGCTAATAATCTAAAGGGTATCAACAATAGGGCAGTTTTCCAAAGTAGCCGACTAAATATTATCGCCATTTATCGAAATAAAATACATCACATACTACCGTACAGCATCTAGATTGTTGATGAACAATAACAGGGCTCTATTCTACTCGAGATAAACCCAATTGCTTTTGACACTGTATCGTGTTGGTTTTAACTCTGCCGCCATTACTGTCAAGTAAATAAGAGCTGTCATAGCGTGGACAATACGATAACGCATGTCAGGAGTAATTAGATTTTTACATACCTAAAGTCACAGATACAAAAAAAGCCCTTTTGTTCCCAAAGTCCAAAACTCGAGGTCAATTTTTTGGTTAAGCGTTTCTCCCCGTGTTGTGAGCCAGTAGTTTTGGGCTGTATCAAAATTATAAGAATCGGACACTCCCACGATGTTAACTATTAGGAACAAAAGGGCTGTTGACGCTACATCTCTGTAGGACTCCTGCTTCCGAAAATATTTACACTGATATTATTATTTGATAAGCTGGGATAACTGGGACTGGAAGTCTTGTAAAACTTTTATTGGTTTTGTAGGTAACATTCTGGTTGAAGTTTTGAGGAGTGAAGATTCTTCACCGCTGGTCTTGAAATTAAGACTATTTAACAAGTCCGTGCAAGATTTAGTCAAGAATTTCAAACCTCCAGTTGAAGCGCCGAAGCATGTAGAATGGACCAACTTGCTCTCTAACGTGCTGTCAGGCAAACAGATTGTATAATAACTAGCTTGGTTTTGTACTCCACTTCATAAAAGGATGGGGTTATAATAAAAATCACTTTTGTATGTTTTGACTTACTTTTAATATTGTTGAATATTAAATTGCGCACAAACAATAACTGTTTCATCTCCACAAACATCTTAATAAATGCTTGAAACCCAAAATCATACATCAGAACTCAGAACATTCAGAACTTAATCAATGCGTGAATTTTAGCCAAAATACGCTTTCCTACCAGTCAAATTAATGCGTGAATTTTAGCCAAAATACGCTTTTCTACCAGCCAAATGTGTGTTTTACAGATTCTTAATCGGCTAATCTCGTTCTACATTGAAGGGCCTTTTATCCAAAATTCAAAGCTACCCGCGACCGCCTCGCCATATTTCTTCGCCCCTTAGGGAGGCTGCTCTAGGACAATAAATCTCCGGGCTCCGAACCCGCGAAGTTTATCAATCACTTAAAATGCAAAATGGCGAATAGTATTGTTTTGACATCTGTAAGACATGGCGCTATTGTTGCTTGGCCAAACATGTATCATTTTTCCTAGTTGTACAAATAATCAATGTATTTGATGCGTCTCGAGACGAGCATCTCACTCAGGATTAGTCACTCTTAGCTCAGTGGCGATCCACTGTCGAAATGTGCTAAAACTAAACACTAACCAAAAATTAATGGTAGTCAGTATTTTGTTAGTGTTTAGAGACTTACTTTTCGAAAAGGAAGTTCGAAGGATACAAGTTATTTTACTCTAATTTGTATATATAAGACCACACGTGAGTTTGATGATATTCAATCTTTGTGTACAGAGATTAGACCGATGTAAAATACTGAACTAAGTATAGAATAACTTTTATGAAAGAATTGTTTTATTTGTATTCGTTCATGTTTATAATATAATATAAAAAACAAGAGTTTACAAAACTAGCTGTCAATACAATGAACATAGATACTGACATTAAATAGTCGGGTGAGCGGATTTTTTAACCCGCAGCTAACTAAACTAATAGTTTGTAATCATGACCAAGGTAGAGCTTGTACAAGTTGGAATGACAAGCCTCTCCACCGAAAACTTGATAGAAACTTCATAGATTTATATGTAAATTGCGGTGGAGGGGCGCGTCATTACAACTTTAGCAGCTCAAATTATAAGCTAAATTAACTTACAGATCAAAAACGCCCCTTATGTTAAAGTTTTCTTGACCCGTGATGATGATGATGAGTGGGGACGCTCGGCCGGAACAGGCGGGCGGTCGATCAGTCTCCTGGTCATTCCGCCGATTTCTTTACCCGTAGTCAACTCAACAAATAATCAAAGATCTTAACCAATTTTTAAATCTGACTAAAATGATTCACACTTTCAATTTAATTATCAAATTTAATATTAGTCCAGTTAACTACGGATTATGAAATTCGCCCTTAGGCAAGATTATGTAGTGAGAGCATTAAGTATTATTATTCACATCCGTTAAAACTTAACCATTAAATTTATTTCCAGTTAATAGTGTGAGCACAAAATTACACATTAAAATTACTACATTCCTACGAAAATAACTTTATTGCTATGTGGAAACTAAGGAACATTAAATTTATTATGTTAGTAAGGCTAGGACATTAAGGTGAGACATACCATGCCCAAAAATATAGAAACATTCACAATGTATTTTCACAATGGGATGACCAATGAAATTAAAAATGTATACATATATATAAATTCCGCATATATAAATATTATATAATGGCAATGGTTAATCACATTGGTTAACAAATAAATTTAGTTAAATTAAACCGAACATTCATTGTCTCAACAATTAAAGAATTAGAACTGAAAGTGGACACTAATTTTACATTATGTAATGACCCTGACAAATTTTGGGGTACAAGGTGTTGTAAAATAATATCAGTTTTGTAAATTCTTTACTTGCTTGACTCTGAACATCCAAATACATACATGTACATATATTATTGTCAGCGGCAAAACCAAATCGGCTAAATATCCTTACAATGTGATGACGACTCCGCTTACTAAGTTTCATTTTATAGTTAATCTGATCAAATATAAATTCAGACCAGTATCTATTTGATTCGAGTGTATCCAAAAAAATAAATTATAAATATATTTTTTTCAAATTTTTAACATTCCATATGATCTCTTAAATTATTTACATAAAGTACACTCGAAAATATTTTTGTCCCCCAACTTTACTACGATTTTTAAGTATAAATCCACTACGGAAATTTAGCTGATGCTTAGAATTCATTAAAGAGGATCACCGTAATAGGCGCAGGTTATGAATATACGTCCGATAAAAAAGAATAAACATTGAATTGTGACCGTAACAGAAAATTACTTTTTACATATTGTTAGGTCTCAGGGACGGACAACACACTTTTGTAGAATTCATTTGATTTAACTTGAATAAGTTACTAAAACAAGAAGGGATTCTTATTAAAACACAATTTGTTAAACTCTTACAAGCGCCTACAAGTGTGCCTCAGCTATCGTGGTAGGTCGCCGGTGGGTAGCCCAAAATTATTAATTAGAATATTATGATTATTTATTACATTTATTACCAAACCTTATAATATGTTTATCATCACAGTTTATAGCAAATTATATAGGAAATGTGATGTTTATCATAGTACACAAGTTGAATATCAAATCAGCAAGAATTGTATATGCATGAAGCAGTTTTAAAGCTTCTTCGATATATTTGTTTTTTTTTTTACTTAATATGCTATGATCACATATTAAGGTATATTTTATTTTCAATTGATATTGTTTCACTCAATACTTGTCACCTTGTTAGAGGTGGACCCGAGGGACACCCTGGGACAGTCAATCTAACTCGTCAAACCATCTTATTCATTTAAGAATAAAGTTTCCAGAGAGCGCCTAGATTTGCCCAGTTGCCTGGCTCCCAGTAATATACCCAGTAGTACTAGCGGACAAAGAAATTGCATTAACTTACAAACATTTTTTAAAGAAATTAATGCAGTTTATGTATCTACCAGTATAGTTGAAACCGCCTTGGAACTTGTGTACTACTATCACTACGCGCTAGTGTTGCAACTTAGGTTTGCAGTGCGGTGGCGAGGGCGTGCCGCTGGTCGCCGGGTTAATTCTTGAGTACACACCTGTAGTCCTTATTGACATCTGAGCTTGAATTTGGTGAGTGCTCTTTAGGTCTAACAGTACCACGACACGATGCTAACTTTGATTCCAAAGCCTACAATGAAGAAAATTACAAATATGAATGATACTAATATTAGTAGATGATGAAATAATGTGCGGTTAAAGCTTCCACCACATTTTATTAACACAAATGTCTAATAATAATGAAATCGGGAAATAAACATAGTACATACAATATAAAACATGCAACTGCAATTGTCAAGGCTAACTAACATGATCTGTTAAGGCGTTTTAACGCCCGTACAGCTATGGCATTCATTTTGTACATTTATATGGTCAATAAACATTATAAAGAGTATACTCAATAAGTACAGGCATTGAGAACTAGGCCCAATTGCTTCCAACTCAAAAAATTAAAGCTTTTATAAAATTAGATACAATAAATTGTGCAAAAAGTACTAATCTATGCAAACTAAACTGTTTGTAAGATAGATTCACTAAACAATCCAATTTTATGTGGTTATCGTACTATTGTCGTCTTTGCTTTCCCTCGAGGTTGTCCATTTCTAATGGAGGCAAAGCTAAGGAGATTTTCGAGGCCTTCTCTAGACCTTACAACGAAAGATCTCCTTAATTTTCCATTATCTCCCTGGCCAGATCTTACAAATGGTTCCTCAGAGGATCTGTGTTTTAATGCATGAGGTTTCTGTGTTTTTAAATCAGGGCCTGAACTTTGTCGATGGAACACTTTAGGATTCCTATAATCTATGGGTGTTTCCATACTGTTTTCTGTGCGATCACTGGTATTGGAATTTTTCTCTTCTGTCTTGGTATTGCTCTCACTCTGTGAGACGGTGGATTGTGTTTCACACGAGCATTTGATTTTACCACACTCACGGCAAAGAAACCTTTCAAGCTGTAAGCAATAAAATCATGCAAACTACATACAACATAAGCACAACTAAATTAACATGCAAGTGCAAGTTTCATTTTAAGAAAAGTGATGTTTATAAATGTTCATAATGCTTGGTTTATTAAGCTAACTAACATGGAACTTGGTAAACAAGTAATATATACAGTGACATCCTTATTGTTAATAAGTCTTTATCAACAAAATAATAATAATAATATAACTTAAATAATGATTAAATACATGTTATATAGGGGAACAACTTTATTATAATTAAATGAAAATATAATAACATAACATATAAATAATACTATAGAATACTAAATAAATAATTTTCAACATATAATATATAAAACAAACAGTTATTATATTAATTTATATCATTTACTTACATAATATATGTATATAAAATTTAGTGGGCCGGTGATATAATTGAATAAAGATTTACTTTTTAACGCATTCACCACACCTGACGCTCAGGTTGCATCAAAAATTCACAAAATGACGATTAAGGTGGCTGAATCCGTTATGACGTAAATTGGAAAAGTGATAATGCAAGTGTCTTAAAAATAAACTATGTTTTAATAATGTATGCATAAGTTGCTATCGCTAAGACAATAACTAATGCAGCTTTTATTAAAATTTTAATTATATGGATTTCACTCACCCCAACTTTACGGAGCAGGTCTCCGACTATGTTGATAGCCGAAACTCTAACTGATGGTGTCATGGCGTTACCATTTATTTCTCCTAATATGAAAAAAGGACTTATAAAATGTCTAACATCGCAGAGAAACTTAAGATTAAGAGGCCACATATGCTGCCACGCCCACACAAGTATCAAAAGGGATGGCTTTATGTTCTTCCGTGCGAAGAACGCGAGATGGAGATAGTTTGCACGCACCTTGATTCAGATTCAGCGTCAAATTAAATATTTGCTGTTTACTATTGTGTTAACCAATTTAAAAAAAAATGGTTTACCAGTATGGCACCTTTATCGCATGTTTTTGGACTAATGCATGGTTGAGAAATAAATCTACCTATCGAGGTATTTGTTTCCAATTTTGTTTTCACGTTTAACAGTTTCAAGGAAATATGATCAAGTTTTATATATACAAAAGAGAACAGACATAAGACACATGGTCTTTATGGTTATTTAGATCCAGATCGCGGAACAGTACCGACTTAAGCATAATTATGTGGCCTCTTAACATAACACTTATCTACATACCTACTTTTTATTACACGTGTACACACACAAGCAATGAGTAAACAGGGTGTCCTTGGAAGTGTGGTTTAAATCGAACAGGGTCATAGGTGATGGAACCAGTAATGGACAAGGCACCAATAATGGACACGGTTCTTATTTTACAGAAGATAAGGGTTATTCATTTGTTTTGCAGCAATAAATTTAGGTCCATATGAAATTTTAATTAAGAGTGAAGTGTCCATCATTGGTGCCGTCACCCTAGAGGCGGTCATTTCCAATCATTTTAACCGATAGTGATGCTGATTCGATCTGGACGGTTAAAAAGTTATGATCTTTTTATAAAAAGTGCTTCTCGCGAAGCATCTCATCTTCTAACGTTTAGAAGATGAGGTGCTAGAAATGCTTCGCGAGAATCCAGGTCGCGTTAGTCGCATGTCAAGTCAGGTTTATCGAAGTCCGTAGTACACGAATAGGAATTCATCCTTATCATATTCAACGTTAAAGTAACTAAGGCCCAAAATTTCTGCAATCTGCGTAAGAGCTGCAGCTTCCCGTGCAGTTCCACCACAATAACCATAAATAAAATGCATATCTGCGTATTCATGACTGTCGAACGCGGCAATTTTGATACATTTAAGTAAAAAAGGTTCCAGCTTCTAAATTCAATATTTAATATTGGTCAATCGAATGCCATTATGATCTTTTGAAAAACAGGAGGCACTCCAACATTTTGAATTTCGAACTTTAACACCGGCCTATACCTACGCTATTCACACTAAAGAAGAAATGGAAGTAAAAACACGTCCTGCACGGGTAGCACAAGTTCTATTTTCTCGCTTGTCGCTCAGTGCGTCTCTATCGTTACAGACTAGATAGAATGGGATATCCGAACGACAAACAAGTCGCGGACAACATGTGCTAGCCGTGCTGCTGGATAAAAAAATAACTCCTAGATAATTAACAATAATACAACAAACTAAACTAGAATCAACATTAAACGGACATGTTTTTACAATATGTGGTTAACTTTCTATAAATTCAAATTCAAATTGTTTATTGCGTATCACATTTCAAAAATACAGGTGGAAATACAGGTAGGTATACATGTGACACCCTGCAAGGGCACAGCAACATAGATCTAGAAGGGCTAACTAGGTATATTTAGTCAACCTATGTATGAACTAACACTTAACAAAGTATGGTGAAATTATTACCTACTTAAACTTTAACCTAGGTTAACATGTAAAAAAGCGTACATATTATATATAAATTCACAAAAACACACGCATATATGCATAAATTTTCGAACATTAGTAGTTGACATTGAAAAATTCATTCAAATTATAAAAACATTTGCTGATGAGAAATAATTTTAATTGTTTAATAAATAGCATTGGCTTATCTAGATTTTTTATGGAATTTGGTAAATGTTTATACATTTTTATCATCATATATGGTGAGGGCTAGGACGTAACCAATTTTAATTTTGAAAAAGGTAATTTAAGCTTGTGTAGGTTTCGGTCGTTACGTCTTATGTTTGTCACAGGCGTAAAAAGATCCATATGTTTTCTCACAAACTTTCATGCTTCGAATATGTAAATGGAAGTAAGAGTGAGCATTTGCAGCTCTATAAAATGAGGTCGACAGGATTGCATTTGATCGATATTTGCTAAAATTCTAACACACTTCTTTTGGAGGATAAAAATTTTGTCTGCATCAGAGCAGTGTCCCCACAGTACGAGACCATACGACAAGCGTGAATAGGCGTATGCGTAGTAGGCTACTACGGCGGTCTGCAGATCAGTGACACGCTTAAGGTGCTGCAGAGCATATATAAAAGATGACAGCTTTTTTGATAATTTTTGAATGTGCGATTTCCAGTACATATTGATGTCGAGATCTATACCCAACAGGGTCGCAGAACTTACAGTTTCTAAAGTTGTATTATTATAGCAAAATGATATCTGTAATGGTGGTTTTTGGTGAGGTCTAAATTGAATTATTTTGGTTTTGCTTAAGTTAAGCTTCAGGTTATGCATATCTAGCCAATTTACGATTTTATCAAGCGTTAGTTTTAATTTATTTTCCACTTCATAAATGGTACAACAGGGCAGCAGTATAGATATATCATCCGCAAAGAGTACACTATGATTGTCTAATATGTTTGGGAGATCGTTAATATAGATAAGAAATAGGCAACATCCTAAGACGCTACCTTGCGGGATAGAACCATTGACGGGGACTCTATCAGATCTGATGTGTTGTATAGCACCCGTCTCAAAGTCGACTTGTTCAATTTCAACGTATTGTGAACGATCACTAAGGTATGATTTTAGCCACGTATGAGCCAGTCCTCGGATTCCCGTGTTATACAATTTGTCCAGCAGTGTGTCATAGCAGACTCTATCGTATGCTTTACTCATGTCGAGCAAAAGGCCTACAGCGTATTTTTTATCGTTAATTGCATTGAATTTTTTTAGGGTGTATTTATAGGTTGCTAGTGTTGTGGAGTGGTTTTCCCTAAAACCGTTTTGGTCATCATGTAAAATTTTGAATTTTTCTATACGTCTATAGAGACGTTTTACCACTGCGGTTTCAAATATTTTAGCTGATGTCGGAAGAAACGCTATTGGGCGGTAGTTGTTTACGTCAGATACCTCACCGTTTTTATGAATGGGTTTTATTATTGCGATTTTAAGCGCGTCAGGAAAAGTACCTTCTATAAAAGATTGTTTTATAAGCTGGGTGTACGGCTTGGTTAGATACTCCGCACAGTGTTTAATTAAAGTAGGAGGAATTTCATCTAAACCAAAAGATGATTTACTTTTGAGATTTTTAAGTATTCTGTGTATTTCTTCAGGTTCTGGGGGGCTTAGGAATAATGATTTATTAATTTGGTTTGTTAGGGGTATTTTTTTTTTACTGTTACAGTGTGAATTTCCGACGGACGTAAAGAAGGTATTAAAGGTGTCTGCTACTCGTTTGGGATCCTTCAATGGTTTATTGTCTAGTACTGTTCTAATTTCGATGTTCCTTTTAATGGTTTTAGATGTTTTTTTCCTAGTTTCGTTATTTATTATTTGCCACATTGACTTAGTTTTGTTGTGCGAGTTTTTAAATGAAATTTTATTATTTATTTTTCTTGATTTATAAACGGCCTTTTTAAGAACTTTGCAGTATTGCTTATAACAATTTCGTAAAACTTTATTTTTGGTCTGGGATATTAACAACTTTAATAGCCTTTTATTGCGGCATGATACCTTTAAACCTGGTGTTAAGAATGTTTTTTTTGGATTCAAATTTTGTTTTCTCTTTATTTTTGGAATGTATTTATTTCAAGCGTCTTTCAAATTTTTATCAAATGCTGTATAATTTTCGTTAACATTTTTATTATTCAAAATTACATGCTTCCAATCAACTTTCCGAAGCTCGTTTTTAAACTTATCCATAATTGCTTCATTATATAATCTTTTAGTTATAGTAAAATGTTGTAATTTAGGTTTGCAAATAGGGGTGGAAAACAAAATACCTCTGTGGTCTGATAGACCAAATTCGTGAACTTTTAATTGAGAATTCTTGACTATAAAGTTGGTAAAGAGTAAGTCAATGCACGTAGAGCTAGTGAGTGTGATTCGCGTGGGTTCTTTTACCCTTTGATGAAAGTTGTAAGATGACATTAAGTTCGATAATCTATACTTTTCGTTACTATCTGTAAGGAAATCTATGTTAAAATCTCCTCCTATAATAATATTCTTGTTATTATCTTTTAAAGAAATTAATTTTAATAATGTATTTAGATATGTATAGAAAACTTCGATTTCTCTTTTACTATTTGGCCAGTATATATTTATAACTAAAAGATTCTTCAATGGTAATTCAATTGCGCAAATTTCAAATGTCATTTCCAAAGACAAGGATGTAATGTCTAACCTCTCACAGTATTCCATTCCATTTCTTAGAAACATAAGTACACCACCGCCTTCGTGGTGATCACGACAGAAGAACGAGCACAAATGGTATCTAGACAGATTAATTAAATTTATTTTATCTTTGTTTACCCACGATTCAGATATACATAATACATCAATATGTGATTGGTCTTCCGTTAACTCTTCCGAAAGGTGGTTTTTATTCCAAATGCTTTGTATATTCTGAAAGAGGAAATTTAAACTATTTTCGAAAAGTAGGGTTTCTTCTTGGATCACCGTCTGATAGTCGATCTCCTTTTCCGAGTTCGTATGATTTTCGATTTGAGGGTTGAGTAGAGCTCGGGGCCGACGTCGACGGGTATATCGCATATTCTATAGGTGGCTCCGTGATTGTTGAGTTTTCTTCTCCTTTTTCTAGGAGGGATTTATTTAAGTTACTGTGCGAACGTCGTGTCTTGGTACTGTGGTCTATATTATTTGATGATTGTGGGATACACGCTACTTCCTTTCCATTTACAGTTAATTTATTATTCCTAATTATTGTATGGTGGCCGCTCTGTCTTGCCGTTTGTAGAGCAGTTCGTAGTTCTCTCTTTTTTTTTCATATCTTCTGGACTTAGGTATTTAGTGATAGTTAAACCTGTTTCTTCAAGGAATGATGAGTTTTCTAATAGGTATTTTTGTATTCTTTTACTTATATGTTCTATTTTTATTGGCCTGGATAGTCCTCTCTTCCCGATAAATGATATCTCCTCTATATATCCTGATATGTTAATATTCAATACCGTAAAATGCTGCAACTTTGCACGGATTTTGACGTTTTTTCCTTATATCTGTGAAACTATTTGTCTTATGTGGTTTAATGAGTATTAGTCGGAAAACAGACCCTATACCTCGCCAAATTAGACTCAAATATCAGTAGGTAATCATACAATATTTCCTAGTTATAAGCATTTGAAGTGGCAGGCAAAGTTTTAGGCCTAAGACGTAACTTTGCCTAGACGGTTATCTCGATAAATAACGTTTTGCCATTTGTAATAATACTTAATTGTGTACATGAGACATTGTGCTTGTCCCTGGCAGTCAAATTATTGCTATAAGCTTTATGTTTTTTTTCTTCACAGGCAATAGGCAATGTTGTACCAGGTTCCACGAACTTTCCATACAAAAATATCGGCAACTGTAGGGTTGTGCCAAAAAAAGATTGTTATTTAAAAAAAAAAGTATTTTTTTAATTAAAAAATAATCATCACAACGAAATCGTGTCCTATTCTTGAAAATATTAGACTTACGGAAAATAGACAATATTTACGTACACTGGGACGCACCTACTTCTCGAAAATCACGTTCCTTGTACTTAAAATTTTAAAAGTTGCGAGACACTAAAAAAATGCAGCCACTCCCTCCAACTTATGATGCACAACTGGCGTCGCAACAATGGAGTTACCAACGTAAAAAAATTAAAAATGTTTTGCCAGAATAATGAAAATTACTACCAAATGGTAAAAAACAAGAAAAAACTGAGCAAATGCGAGATATCGTAATTTAAACGAAATAGGCAAAATTGAGCTTAAACGGCAAAATTGCAGCATTTTACGGTATATCATAAAAAATATTCGAGATTCTATTCGTCACTTCGGTTTCACTTTCCCAATGGTTTTCTGGTAGTCCATGCAGGACTAATACTTTTTCATTTGCATCCGGTTTTAATCTAGGATCCACAGTTGTCATAAGGTTTTGGATTTATATTTTGAGTTTTTCATTTTCTGCTTGAAGCTTGCAGACATCTTGATTAAGCTGCCCGATCTTAGCATTTATAGACGTTACGTCACTCTTTAGTTTCTCCTTTTCAGCACATATGTTCTCATGGTTGACTTTAAAATTGTTTTTTATTTCAGCTATAGCGTTTTCAAGTTGACTTTGAATTGAGATTTGCATAACTGATATGATAAAACATATTCGTTGTTTTCTAGTAATATAGATTTATATTTTGTTAGTGTTAATTGTTCATCTTTATTTTCATTTTCGGGAGTAAGAGATTCTTGTGGGTGCCGTGACTTTGGGGAACCATTTATAAGTGTATGGCCTTGGGGTGCGATTATTGATTCATCTCCACTTAGTAAATCAGTGCTAACATGATAAGGTGGTGGCTTTCTTATAGTGACATTTGCGTCTTGTGTAGGATTTGATTTGTGAGAAGGGTGTGGTAAGTCTGACTGTAGGCAAGATCGGATGGGTGTGTTGCTGTTGCCCTCTTTTCGTTCAATGCAGCGGCAAAGTGGACATATCCACGATTCTTTGCTTTCTAAAGACATGATGTTAAAAAACCTCTTTTCTGACACGTTCGCGCATTCTAAGTCGTACATGTTATGACACAGCAAGCACGTCAGATATCTTCTGTCGTTTATTTGTTGACGACATCCTGCGCACAAAAGTGCCATCTTACGGCTAGTAGCGGAACCCTTATTAAATCTTGGAACGTTTTATTTCTTGTGTAAAAATAGAAATAGATGGCGCTGTCAGTCAAAGCTACTGGTCGGTATTGCAGGTTTGAAATTTGAATGGTCGGTATTACAGGGTCATTACTAACGTTTTAGAGGTTATAAATTTATTTGTAATTTACATACCTTGATCGTTTATGGCCAATTATATCTTTATTTGGCAAGCTTTTAATGTTATCCGCTGGTTCACAAAACACTTTACTTCTTTGCGTTGGCGTTTTCGTGTGACAACTGTTTTATGTCTATTCGCTTAAATCACCATTTAATCAGGAAACACTCTTTTAATTACGTAGATAACACTTTCACATGTGGATCATGGTTTATTTTCCATGAAAAAGCGGCGATATTAATGAGACGCTACCGTTTATATATTTTAATTAGCAGTTTTTACAGAGCTGTTGTTTACGCGACGACTAGCGCCCTCTATATATATATTTTTTCAGGCGAATTTTTACAAAATCGAGTACCTAATGATTTGGTTAGACAGAAGTCTTTGTAAGAAACCATTTATTTTTCTGACACCATGAACATCTTTTCAGCTGACACTATCCCAAAACATATTTAAAAATAAAATAAGCTTATGGGGTAACAGGTATTTTTTTCTCAGAGAGCAATTTTATGTGTTTTTATAAAAAAAACATAACTTTTTAACTGTTGAAAGTCGAATCACGACTTATGAGTTAAAATGATTGGAAATTACCACCTCTATGTCCCTGTTTTATTTGATCCACACTTCCAAAGACACCTGTAGATGCAGTTAATAACTATAAATTGTGTTTTGGTTAGATAAGTTCGTATTTATCTTGCTTGTCAGAAGGAAAAAAACGAATTTATCCAGCAATATACAATGTAATAATGATTATTTCTACATCTGTACCTACTATCGAAAAGCATTAATTTTACGACATACTAAAGGTTTCTATTATGTTCATGTTAAATAAAGCTATACATAAATGTTTTTTAATTAAATCACTACATTGTAGATGAATTTTTTTAGACATTTTTCCTTGGGAATGGAATAAAAATATCATATATATATATATTGCAATTATTCAAGATTAATATAAAGTTCTAACTTACGTTTTAGTGGAGAAGGCAAGATAGTTTGGGTTTCTATTTCAACCTGTCCCTTAGTAAGGTTTGTGATGTGTCCATTAACTGTAACACTTTCATTTGTACATTCATCTTCTTTTCTATACACTGGGATCTTTTCGACAACCTTAAGTTCTTGTTTCAGATCTAAAACCACGAAAATATGATTAGAACATAGACATTATTACAAGTTGTGGTTATAATTCATTTTGGATACTGCGTATCATTTTAGTTACACACCTCTAGCTTCATCATTGGCTCGTTGCAATCTGACTTTGAGATTTTCTACCTCATCCACTTCACTTTCTAAAACTGCATTTCTTTCATATGCTTGGTTTAACAGTGACTCTATACATGATACTGACTCTGATATAACCCTGCAACGAGAAAAAAATATAAAATTATCTCCCATCTTCCAACTCACATAACCGAGTTACATTTCTGACCCTCATATATCCAAGTATTGATAAATTGTTTTGTAATATTTTTAAACGCAAACTACTCAATAGAATAAGACTGTGCTCTATGCTATAATTCAGTTACTGTAGGGTGATCCGCGTGACATTCATATTTCATAATTTTCAAGATTTGCTAATTACTGGCATGCAAGACATAAAAAGAGGTGATAATAATAAATTACTGAACATTATTGCAAGGTTTGTAGCAATGTAGTATTTGCAGTCTTTTGACTTTTTGACAATTGTTATATGTAAAAATTATCAATGCAGTATCAAAACTCCATATCCAGCATTATACTCGTACATAAACAATTAAATATAAACGGGCATCTAGACTTCTCTACTATAATCTTAATTAACAACCCAGGGCCTCTATTCTTCTCAGTAAAACAATATTGCCTTTGATGTGGTATAGTATTGTCAATACGATTGCTCGTGTTTACTTGACAGTAGTGGCAGTCGAGTTAAAAAGGATACAAGACACAACAAAGGCAATATGGTTTTACCTAGTAGAAGAGAGAGCCTGGCGACTTGTCAAAAATCAATGTGTTACTGACGGGTGTCCCTCACAATCCCTAATAACGTTTGTCCTAACACATCGTTTGCCCAAATTTTCATTTGCCCTAAACTGGTTTTCGGATGAGTCAGGCAACTTTTTAAGTTTTCCAATTATATCTTCGGTTTGGTTAGGTTAGGGTTGTATTATAACAATACAAAAAAGTTTTAAAATTTATACGGAAATGGTGTTAGGATAAATAAAAAATCGGACAAACGATGCATTAGGACGAATGACGATTAGGGCTTCCATAGGGGAACCGTTACTGACACATTTTTTTCCGTTACTGAGACTTAACATTGAAAAAAAAACTCAGAAATGCTGTTAGTATTTAGGGCCACTCATTATAGACAAAAATAAATGTAATAATAACATACAAGGAAACATTAAGCAGATAAGAGGTTACACAATGTTGTTGTCCTAGTGCCATAATTCAGGAAGGAAAAGGAGAAGGGCACTTCTGGAATTTATAGGTTACAACTGTTGGCTCACCACTCTATCATATAAATGTAGAGAGAACTTTAATTGTTTTAGGTTATCTGTTTAGACAATGTGTTTATAATAATAATTATGGAACACCAACAATTCAACATTACCTCTGTCCTCTTTCCAAGTCATCATTTTTCTGCTCCAATTCTCTAATATACTCTGCTTTTTTGTCTTGTTCGATTTTAAGGGCTTGTAGTTCATTTTCTAAAGCATTTGTTTCATGTTGACTTCTTTCTAATTTGGTCTAAAATAATGAACAAAACATACTTGAAAAAAAAAAACCATAATACCATAGTTTTTTACAGTGTTAAGAATTACAAGAAGGTTCTCAGTTTGACCCGTATATGTTTGTGTGTATTTATGTATGTATATATGTATATGTATGTCTGTATGTTTGTCCACGATTATCTCGTGTTCGGTTTTGGATTGGATTTTGATACGGTTTTCAGAAAAGATTTGTTTGTTACATTCTGGAGAGAGTTTTAGTATACATTTGGTGAAGTGCAACTTGTGATGAAAACACAGATGGTCACTTGAACTCCTCAACGGTAACGATACAAGGGTGGTGGTAAGATATCTCGATTAAGATAGTTGAGCGACTATAACGAAGAACATTTCATTACTTTCCTATGACTTTCCCGCAGCTTTCCTTGCGGTGAGCTTGAAATGTCTTAAAGTTTCATATCAACTAAGAAGTGGGACTAAATAACACATTATTATGAGCATAAAAAAGTATAAAATAAAATAAATGTTTTAAACAACAAAAAAACCGCCTTCAAAAACGCAAAAATAACTTCTTTTGAAATGGCAGGTCAGTCAGTAGGGTTGTAAAAAAACGGTTTTTTTTCTGACTTGAAAAAAAACATGAAAAAAAACCGTGAAAAAAAACCGTTTTTTTTCTGGAGTACGTTTTTTTTCAAAAGTATGAAAACTCAAAATTTGCAAGGCAGTTAATACTTTTATACGGTTGTTTTACTTGTTTTAGACTTTATGTTAACCATTAAACCAATTACATTTAACAATTTTGATTAATAACAACATAAATGAAATCTGTAGTGGGAGTTATCGCAATTTACTGTTGGCAACACCAACGGCGACCAACGCCTCTCGTCGCCGCATCGGGGAATTCAGGGATTCCCCAAAAATTGTTTGTATACTGAACGTTCACATCTCGTCGCGGCATCGGGGAATTCTGGGTCTCTGGGATTCCCCAATAAATGTTTGTATACTGAAAGTTTATCGAATTAAAATGTACGTTGTTACTATTGACACAGAGCCTAGTTTCCTAGTTAGACGAGACAGAAGAAGAACCAGGAAATTCTGATGCTGACCGAACTAGTGTTGATAGTGCTGATAGTTCTAGTGAATAGGTTTAAAGTTCTTTTGGCACTTACTAAAAATAGTTTAGTTAAATAAATCACGAAAAACCGTTATTGTGGCATATTTCTGTTCATCTGAAAAAAAACCTAATTTAGAAAAAAAACCATGGTGCCAGGTTTTTTTTCATGTTTTTTTTCATAAATTTGAAAAAAAACATTTGGTTTTTTTTCTATTTGCAACCCTAGGTCAGTCCAACTGAAAGAAAAGCAGACTTCAGTTGGACTGACGTGCCATTTTAAAAGAAGTTCTTTTTTGGGTTTTTAAAGGCAGGTTTTTTTTTTAATTCTAGTTAATGTATGTTTCTACAGAATAAATAGTGTTTTTTTCTTGCAAAAACAATTGTTTATACCTAATGCCTACAAACTCCTTTAAAAGATAAGGATGCATCACTGTAAATTATGGCCTTGAATCATACAAGAGTTCCCTTGGGCGTTTAGCACTAGTTCATTTTTGTTTTCGCTGGAGAACACTGGGCCACAAGCTAAATATAGAAAAACTAGACCTTGGGCGCTAGAAGGAAGGATAATATGTAACTTCAGTTGCAATTGCCATTTGTACATAGATACTTATACAAATGTTCTTTTCCAAAATACCAGAATTTCAAAGTAGAGGATTCCCAGAGACGGATCAAAATGGCATGGAATAAATACTGGGCTCTTAAACACATTTTCACTATGCCAAAACTGGTCAATTACAAGGGAAATAATCCACAAACTTCGAGTGTGCCAAAGAAGTATGGAGAGGAGCATGCTAGGTCTAGACTGAAGGATAGAGTCCAAAATATAGAGATACGAGCCAGAACCAAAGTAAAAGACGCAGCAGAGGGCCCTGCCAAGATGCACTACGCTAGCTAGCGTTTCTATTTGTTTCGTTTTTAAACCAATCGCGTCACTGGGAGATGACGTGATACGAAAAGTCACGTGGTCTACTAGTGACAATATTGGTTTAAAAACGAATCGAATAGAAACGTTAGTTAGCGTAATGCATCTTGTCTAGGGCCTCAGAGCTCGCGTGCAGAAGTAAATGGCGTTGGGCGGGACATGTCGCGCGCGCAGAGGACGGTCGCTGGAGCGAGCGAGTACTGCACTGGTGGCCGCATGAAGACAAGCGGCGCCGCGGCCAACCCCGCCATCGTGCAAGTGGCTGGAGCGACATGGACGCGATTGGCTAGGTATAGACATAAATGGAAAGATATGGAGGAGGCCTTAACCCAAAAATGGGCTATACCAGACTACAAAAATAAAGATAATCCGGTACTTGATGCAATTAGTATATGTAATATTTAAATAGAATTAAGTAAAAAAAAAAATATATGCATGAAATGGAATAAAAAATAATACAATGAAAGTTAAAATAAGTAATATATATAAAACTATGTAAACTGAATTTTTCTTTAATTAATGAAATGTAATTGTAACTATTAATCTGGAAATAAAAGGCTATATTATTATTATTATTATTATTATACATAGATACTTATACAAATAAATGTTCATTTCCAAAATACCAGAATTTCAAAGTAGCAGATTCCCAAAACATGAGATTCAAAATATTGGGTAAGAAACAATAAATGACACCTACATAATTGTAAATTTCAAGATTTGGGGTTCTGATATATAGAAAATCTTGTATTATGAATTTCTTTTATTTTGAATGAGCATCATCATAAATGCATCCCCATAGTGATTCATTCATAAACTCACTATTCTAGGATTACATACCTTTAGCATTTCAATTTCATTTTTAAGCCTCTGATTCTGATGGTCTAAATCCCTGTTCTGTTTCTCGACTTGTAATAATGAAGCCTCAAGTTCTTTCTCAAGTTGTGCTGAATTTTCTGTATACTCATCCAACTCTTGTTGCATGTCACTTGCCCTGGTGACCACATTAATTTTAAGATGCGTCAGTTTTGATTAACATTTTCATATTGTTACAATTTAAAAAATGTGTAAATAAAGTTAACCTCGGCTAAGACAATAGTTTATAACTATTAAATAGACAATTCCCCAAAATGACTACAACCCTAATTTTAGAGCTGATAACCAGGGATCAAACTTATGGTGCCAATGAAGTCAATTTTCATATAGGATAATTAAAAATGGAAGACTAGTACTGAATTGACATTCAATTTCCAACATCATAAATTTAGGACATTTGTCAAAGTGACTTTTGACTTTAGTTGACTGACACAGGATTCTTTTTCGAACTAACAAAATTTGACTTGAGCCTTACGAGGATATTGACTGAATTTGCCATTTTAGCAATAAATGGTGGAAATGATTATGCTGCTGCTGTGCTCCATATTTTGATTATGATTAAACTGTATTTAACTCTGAATATTTTACCATTTTTATTTTATATAATTTATTTATTTGTACCAGTACATATCCAAAGACCTGCTAAATGAGAGCACCCTGTGTATTTAATTATGTCATTTTAACGTCATCAGCACCAAAAGTTTGACCCCTGCTGATAACTGTGGTCCTGGGTTTGATTGCCAGTGAATATTTGTGTGATAAGCGTGAATATCTGTTCCTAAGTCTTGGATGTTTTTTATGTATTTAACCCTTAATTGACGACGTAGTTTCACAGCACTTTCAAAGTAACACTTAGGGTCGTAGGCCATGGTGACATAAAGTTCAAAATATTAGTCATCACGTCTGTGAGACGTATACCACATCAGTTAAGGGTTAAGTATGTATTTCTCTATATAAGTATTGTCTAATACCCACAATACAAGCCTAGAGCTTCATTTGGGACAAGGTTAATTTGTGTGAGATTGTCCCCTAATATTATTTACAACTCTTAAATATCTCAAATGAGTTTAACAATGAACAAGAGTATAAGAGAATTTCTATTTAAAAAAGAACTTTTACGAATTGGTATATCTACTTGGACAGGTTGGGCTATGTGTGATGCCAGACAGATATACATCTTAAACTTATAATACCCCTCTATTATTGTCAGGGGTTAAAAATGGCCAGCAATGGTTATTGGTTTCCATTTTTAACTATTAGATGGGTTTACTATTAATTGAAAAAGCCCGAGCTTACTGTTATTTCACCATTTGGGTGAATAACAAAAACACTGTAGTCAGGGACTCAATTAAAAAGTCCTTAATATTTTAAACAATCACCATTTATTTTTATTCCAATAGAACAAGGTAACTGGATAATAATAATAAAAAACTTGACAGGTATTTAATCTCCAAATACAACATTAAACACTTATCTGTGAAATGTTAATCCCTAAATCTATCCACATACCAGAATATTGGGGACAAGCTCAAGTTATCCTAACGTTTTCTATACTGAATTTCTAGACTTGGTCCTTATTTTGACAAGCTCATCATACTGGCTGTAGACAGGAAATATATTTAAATTAAGAACATTACAAATGATTATCTCTTAGCACTTGAATGGTCAATCTCTGAACAATTAATCTTCAGTTTACCATTTCTATTTGAGTTTCTACTAAACCAGTTCAAAACTTACTTTTGCTCATAGTGTTTTGCTTGCTTCTTCCAGTATTCCACAGTATCAGATTCTGATTGCCTTGGAGATTCCATGTTTTTACGTTTCACTAAAGAAGAATTCAAGGATAAACCGTAATCATAACAAAAGTATGTTATAGGAAATACGCAACGCACTTAAGGTATATCTTTTTCCGGAATATATTTGTATATATATTTAACCGGAGAGTAAGGATTTAATGTAATCGTTTTTTAAAATAACTAATAACCGTTGGAACGCTAAATTATTATATGACACAATATTTGCTCTTCCAAAAAACAAGTAAAATGCCAATTGTAACAAGATGGCGCTATGATACCTTACTCTTGCTGTCTGTGGTGCTAGTTAAGTGTTGCCAAGTTGAATTTATAAAAGATAGATGGATAATTTTCATCAAAATAATTAAGGGCAGTGAGCCCGAATCGACAAGTCCTTTGCTGACCAAATTGTACTATCAAAAAAAATCAAATACATTCGCATAAAGCCCTCTACACAGTATCCATCCGTGCCGTCCGTCCGGGCGCAATATCCGCGAAATACACCGTTTAAATCGTGTTTAAAATAACTGTCGATGAAATATGTGACGTTATCTATGTAAAGGGACCTTATGGGGGATGGCGCTTACGCCGCACTGCGTCACGCGACGTTGTATTTATATCGGAGCACATAGATAATGCCACATATAATTATAAAACTATAATACATATATTTTTTGCTAGTACATTATCTTTAAGCCCTCTACGCACTATCCATCTTGGAAGGACAGCAGCGCACGACCGTGAGGCCCTATCCAAATATCCACTTTACTTTATTATTGACTAGTAGCGGAATATTACCTCTAATATTTTTGATTCTAGCTTTGATTGGCACTGACAGTAAATTGTCTTGTGTGTTAATTAGTAATGACATCCATAGAATTTCATTATCTTAAGGGGGCTCTCAGATCATGTGTGACATGCCCCGAGTTAGCACAATGATAATTATAAATAAAACGTTTATGGTATACCAAAATTTTCATACCGATCCATTTCGTAACTAAATTAGGGTTAAACTTTCGTTTAAATGTGTCCTTCGACTTCAAGACTTTGTTGAAGGCGGGTATTGAATCGTGCTGTATTTAGAGCGCCCACTTAAAGGGGTGATGGACTGGCGAGTAAGTATGCCGTACTTGGGCATTTTCATGAAAAAGTGAATCCAATTAAGGACTGAAATTAAGGAACTTTAATTTTGTCAGTTTTGTGACGAAAATTAGCTATACATTGAAGGCCGCCAAAACTGACAAAGTTAAAGTTCCTTAATTTCATTTCAAGGATACTTAATCGCCCGTCTATCACCCCTTTTATGCGCATTTTCATATGAATTAATTTACTAGCTGTACAATATCGGACCCTGTTTGATGCCTGTCTCGCACGTCAAACTTTTTTTGCCGAGGTAGATTCACGATATATCGACTATTTCCACCATTTCCCCCAAATGGGGCCTTTAATAATCTTATATCTTATAAACTCTTTAGACATGCGTTACGCGCTGTGACATTATAACTGAGATTTGGAACATTACAAGCAGTGACATCAAGGGTTGACGTGTACCTGTCAGTCAGCAGTCAGTTGACCTGTTATCAAAATAAAAGAAATTAGTTCGGAAATGAAATAAAATTCTGGCTTGAAAAATTATATGATAGAAGTCTACATGTAACTGTGGCAGTGTACGTTTACTATGATTTCCCAGTTTGGTCAGACTTGCTTTTACTCTGGCCGATTATTATATTGTAACAAGAAGCAATTGCAATGCAATTTTATCGGACATCAAGTTTAGGTTCCAACTTACCTTATTGTTTATGAATGACGTGTAAATGTTTCCGACGATAGACACTGAAGAAAACATAGTCCAAGTTGCATTACAAAGTAACACATCTAGTCCTTCTAAACATGCCCAAAGATCATCTGAAAATTCTGAAGTGGCCAAACAGCAGAATAGTAAAGAATCAGTTACAATGTTGATCAAGGAAATGGTATTTTTCGTCGCTTTGGCGCTGACTACATACGGTGCACTACATAATACGTAAGTTGTGTGTATTTACATTTCCATTAGACATTTTGTAGATATTTTAATAGTTGTATATTTCAGGCCTTCTAAAGTTTCAAAGCATCCCAGAGCAATAAAGTTCTTCAATTCAGATTCTTTAGTAGCAGATTGGCACAAGGGGCAGCTTGGCAATGTCCATGCAGCAATCAATAATGTTGATGTGGCCTTTGTTATGTATTATGCACCCTGGGATGCGGAATCCCAGTATGTCCGTGGGCAATTTGAAGAAGCTGCTAGTGTATTAAATGATCGGGTTAGTATGACCTTGTTATTGGTTACATACAGTTTGAAAAACACTGCTGTACAATAATTTTTAAATTTCAATCTATATTGTTTATAGTGATAAGACTGCCTGTAGTTACATTACATTATTCATCACTTGAACTTTTCCACACCAGGTACACTTCACTGCCATCAATTGTTGGAATCCAGGAAGTGAATGCAGACTGCAACATAACAAAATTCCATCATGGCCAATATTGATTGCTTATACAAGCACTTCAAGAGGTGTTCTTTTCAAAGGTTTGTTTGATTATTACATTTTAAACATTTTTACCTATTTTCCACATATCCTTATATCAATTAAATACATCTTAGCCCAAAGCCCATTTCTATGCTGGAGCAAAACCCTTTCAGTTTGTTCTGTGGTCCTAGTTATAGGGTGACTGAACAAGTGAACACCCTCTCATCTGAATGAATGCCAAATTAGACCAGCTTATGGAAATAAAGTACCATTTCCTTTGTTTTAAAATCAAAACCTAGAGATTCAAATGCCAGTAATGAAATAAGGTACTTGTTCTAGTATCCTCAAGAGGTGATAGCCATACCTCGGGGTTTTCAGTGCGGGAATGATTTGAGAAACAGTAGAGATAAACAGATAGGTTATAGTCTGAGAAAAGTCATATTATGCCTAATGAATAACTACCTCTCTGCGAATTGTATACACACTATAATACAATTTTATTTTGACTCATGTAGTAGGTACTTTAGCTTTACTACAAAGCCTTATGAGCAGTGATCGGAAATAAGTGAGCTAATTTGCCCAAACTTGATGCATGTTCATTCAATAATGTATTCCCATCTCTCTCACGCATGAATGAATATGCGTCAAGTTGAGGAAAATTAGCTCTACCTATTCCGATCACTGCTTATGAGATAATAATAAAAATAATTAATTAATTACCTGCAGTATTAAAGTCTGGTATCTGTGAACTATTTACTTATAAATCAGTAGGGGCTTAAAGAGGTATAATGACTGATTTATATATAAATGAAAAAGATATTAAGATTATATATTAACATATTAAGTATTCATGTATATTTTTTTCAATTAACCTGTCGTTTGTCAGACAGATTTTAATTGCAACATTAAAGTTCGAATTATTAATCTTTTGTCAGTAAAAGTCAAAGGTAGAGGAGAGGTTACTTATTCATTAGGTAGAATCCTGCTAGAGTACATTCTGTATTTTATGTCAATACCTACTCTTTGCCTAATGTCAAACATTCCCACACCGAAAACCCCGGGGTTTGGTGATAGCAATAGGCAATCTTTTTTATGTGTATTAAAAAAGAAAACCATGTTGCTGTGGTCCCTAAAAGGGATAAGTTCGCACTTGTACATATTAACCTCGTAAGGCCTACCATACTGCAAACACAGAGTTTTTTGGGAGTTTGACTTTGAATCTACTATCAAGGCAATAAAGTTCAGTTACGTTTTTTGATAATGCCATTTTTAGTTTATGAAGATAGAAAAATAAATGTTATTCCCATTGCACAGTTCAAATTAAATTGCCTTGATTATGTACATCGTATTACACACTGGGCCTTACACGGTTGATCATAAATAGTGGGATTACAAACCCTAAGGACCAAGATAAAATGCCTCTATTGAGTGAGGTGGCCATGGGCACTCTCATTCATTTACTGTTGTAATTTTTGACGATGCATTTTCCTAGTTGGTATAGACCCTGCCTATGAAGCTAGCAGTCTTAGGTTGGATTCCTGGTATAAGCAAATATTTGTGTGATGAGCGCAAGTATTTTTTCCTGAGTCTTGGGTGTTTTCTATGTAGGTATTTAAGTATGTATTTTCTGTATGAGTAAGTTTATCGTTTTCCAGTACCCATTGTAAAAGCCTAGAGCTTAGTTTGGGACTAGGTCAATTTGTGTGAGACTAAAAAAACAACAACAAGAAATCTGCCTTTTTTGTGGTATGAGGTGACCTCTGCTGCCACACCTTTGTCCCAATGCCATTGTGCCTTTGACTTATTCATTACCAAATACATGAATGATAAGAAGTAAAATTTAAATTTCAGGACCCAGAACTTCTCACAGTATGGTGAAATTTTTAGAGTTGATTATGAAACCTTTAGAAAGGATATCATCAACTGAAGACCTTGTTCAATTGTTGTCAATTTGCGATGTAAGTAATCTGTGTGTATCTACGACTAATAACAGACTTATTATTAGAATGTACAATGAAGGTGATGTATTTGCATACTTATAGTTAAGTAATGTACTAATGTGGCGTTTAATACGTCACCTCTTTACTACCGCACGCGCATTGTGCTGGAATGCAAATATATCTCTTTGGCTGTACTTTGTAAATCAGCTAGGTTTTGGGATTTTTATGCTATTTATTTTTTATCAGCAATACCCTTTTTTATAGCTATGTTTAAAGTAAATGGAAATTCAAAATATCATGCTCAACATACATTTAAACCTTACTAGTTTTGGAATCCTTTAGTCAAGAGCAAACCCATAATCAATTAAAAAAAAGTACT
Source organism: Acleris literana (assembly GCA_946894065.1). Taxonomy (NCBI): domain Eukaryota; kingdom Metazoa; phylum Arthropoda; class Insecta; order Lepidoptera; family Tortricidae; genus Acleris; species Acleris literana. The sequence goes on along the minus strand of OX335670.1, from coordinate 15,992,008 downwards.
GGCTTAACAGGTTTGCTGTTCCATGAATCACATATGAATACTTGAATGCAGTTTTGTCCCTGGTCATGATTTTTATGAAACTAGTGTAATCAAATTTGGATACAACTTTATATACGGAAGCATTGGACGTATGACGATGCAAATGATTTTGTATGGAGACAGAGAATGTGTTAGTTTTTTACTATAAAAATAACTTTTCCTATATATTTCTAGGCTGTGGCGGTAGGGTACACCCCAGTCGTAGAAAGTTCGAAGCCTTACAATATTTGGTATCACGTGGCCTTGAAGGTTCGAGAGTTCGATTTTAGCGGTGAAATCTGCTTTGGTGTCGTGACCTCGGAGGACCTTGCCAGCGACCTCGGGGTGACTAGTGTGCCAAGCGCCAAGCTGATGCTGTGGAATGATACCCAGGTATCAAGTATATTTATGTTAAAACTCAGTACCCTCTTGGTTTCAACAGTCAGTCTGTCTACAATTGGTTTTACAATCTTTTAATTCTAATCAAAACTGACAGTACGCATGCCCTCTATTAATGCAACGATATTAGACTGAGTAATTGGCTTCTAAAAGGCATATTATCATTTATGTTGTTACCCTAAATTGTGAGTTACAACATATTCAGCTAATCTGCACCGTACTGCTGCACAGACGGCCCTCCATGCGGCCATGAAAAGAGAGATAATGGTGTCCACAAACCAGACACACAAAACAAAAAAGTAACAAAAATATTAACTTCACATTTTGAATACAATGATTCAAAATAATGGTTTCCAATTAATGCATTTTGGACTTTTTCAGGAGTACATATTAAGCGAAAATGAGGGTATGACTTGGAATGAATCGTCTCTAATGAGCTGGGTGTTGGAAAACTTCTCACAGCCAGTGGCGAGGGTCATTCCCATGTGGAGGAAGGCGTTTAGCTTTGAGAGATATGTCGATGGCAGTCCCCTGCTAATACTGTTCACCCCACTCAACCCTCTTTACGAGCAACTGCCTTCGTATTCCCTGGTCAGTAATTAGCATATTTAATTATATACCTACTGATGGATTTTAATGTTCAATTAATTATTAATTTGAACTAAACTTCTTAGATTTTTTTCATGTATGTTATTTTCGTATCCAGCTTCGAGAAGTAGCCATGGAATATTACAATTGCAAGAACAATGACAGCCTACAGTGGACCAGTGAACTAATAAAATTGCAACTAGTCCAAAGACTCATGTATCAGAAAAAGGATTTCATGAAATTCTGTGAGGGTTACAAATTTAAGCAGCCTGTGAGAAAGTCAAGTCACCTTTATCAGAAAGAGATTGTCTCGCATAATAACAAGTACCCGTGGAATAATAACACGCAAAAGAGCCAGAAGAGTGGTGTGTTCGATTATCTCTTTAAAAGAGGCTTTGATATTTCTAAAATAATTGGAAGCGGCGATGATAAAGCATACCTTTTGTCGTCACTCGGCCTGCAAGAAGAGTGCAGTACGACTGCGATGCCGGCTGAGAAAAGCTTCTACGAGAGCTTCGAACAGTGTCAGTCCTTTGAAGAAAAGGCCAGACTTGAGAGCGAGATGATGCAGGGGGAAGAGTAAGTTACTACCTAACGTAAAGTCGGCCTTACTAGCTGCACACTTTAGTGCTTCGTCACTTTCACGTCATGTTTGAACTGCTGTACTAATCTGTCAAAGGCGTTAAAGCGACAAGATACAAAAGTATACAGCTACTTATAAGGCCAACTGTATTAGTCACGTTGCGATGTTTATTTATTGCAAATGCGCTTGAGTTCTTTCTAAAAAAAGAACTAACTACCTAGAGCCTGGTCAGGATAATAAAGATCCTCACAAGCGGGCGCACCCTATATCATTTTAAATCTTATTACGTGAATAGCAATAGCATAAGTTCATATCATTTTCCCCATTATGACAAGGTTTATTTTAATTCTAACACAATTATGTGAATATAAGTTGGTTATAGACAAAATGTATCCATATTACTTAAAATTGTATTAAAGTAGTTGTTTTTTGTAAATTTGTATAAATACTTATGCGTATACGTAGGGTGCTAGAACCAGTAATGGACAAGGTACCAATAATGGACACTTGATTCTTATTTTACAGAAGATAAGGGTTATTCATTTGTTTTGCAACAATCAATTTAGGACCGTATGAAATTTGAATTAAGAGTGAAGTGTCCATTATTGGTGCCTGTCAGCTAAGTGTCCATCATTGGTGCCGTCACACTATTTACCCTTAACTGAACAAAAAGTGTCACGTCGCTAGTTTTAATAATTATGTCAGTTACATAGAAAACATTAACATTTCAGCTTAGGAACCACGATGCTACCTTTCGAGGACGATCCGTTATCACCTGAAAACCTCATCCAAGATAATGTCAAACATTTCTGTAAACTGATGAGGTTCGCTAAGAAGTGGGGTCCTCCTATCGCGCCCCAGAAAGTATCCAATAGTAACATTACGTACATCCAGGGACTGGCGTGTGCCCTCAACTACAGTCTGAACATGCTGGCCGTGGACAGTGTCAGAAACCACCATTTTGCAGAATCTCTCGGCATAGATATAAGTAACAAGAAAGACAAGACTGCCGTTGTTATACTAGACAGTAAGGTATGCCTATTCATTTTATTTTATTTTGGAATTCATATTTGGTGGAATTCGAAAAAGGCGTTACTAAATATGGGCATGTAAAATAGTCTATTGCTAAAAAAAAGTATAGTAATGGCATTTTTGGTTACTGTTTACTAAAAGCTAGTATTATTCGTGTGGTGTCCTAAAGATAATGAAACGAAGCAGCAGCACGACTTCATTAGGTTACTAGTATTTCGTGCAAATAAGACTTATAGTCAAGCTGGTATAAAAGGTCCGTTTGCCATAGATGTAAACAGGTACAAAATATATGTTTTTTTTTGTTTTGTTCGTAATATTCAGGACAAGGTTTGTATAAAAGATGAAATTAAACCGGGCGACGCCGGGCACGAACAGCTAGAAAAACAAATATAAAAGCATTTCATGTCATGTCGTGTTTGTAATGAATAACAATAACTGATTAGTCTGATTACATACTTGCTTCATTGTCTGAACTCAATCATGCTGTGTTTACATCTAGTAAGAGCGGACACCACATTGCCCCAATGTATAACAACGAATTTTGTGACCCATTAAAAAAAACACTGACTCTGTATGAAACACTGTTTCTTTTGTAGACTTCGTTCCTATGTACTCTTTATTTATAAAAAATATCAAATAAATGTAAATGTTAGTATGAAAGTGTCACCCATCTACTCTTGAAATACTCAAATAATCAACATTACAAAACCTAAAATATAAAGAAATATGGCTAAAACAATCTCGAGTGTATATTTTATAGTACAGAACCTGCCCAGTGCCAGTCCAGCCGGTTACATATTGGCGAATTGTATTTTGGCGCCATTAAAAAGCTATAAAGTATTGTAATAGCGGCTCTTATCGGTTTTAGTAATTATTAGAAAATGTCGACAGAAGTTGATAAGGAACTGGTACTTTTATGTTTACAACCAGGTATTTGCGTCGTCGATGGATAGTAAACCTCGTTTTTATGATGTATGCGCATGTATGTAGCTCAACTAACACATAGGCTAGCTTTTATCCTGAGAAATATCACTGTTCCCGTGGGATGGTCCAAAATAAAATATAATGTTTCAGCACGAAAGTCAATATGTGCTATCAGAAGAATACACGGCAAAATCGCTCAGAGAATTTATCTACAACTTCACTGCTAAAAAGCTGAAGCGTACTCTCCGAACGTTGGTGGACGAGGCGGCTCGCACGCACTACTTCGGCTCCGACGGGTCTTCCGACCAGATGGGCGTAGGGGAGCACTCCGTCCACATCGAAGACCTGACGACAGAAAGCTTCAGCCAGTTGGCGATGAGGCCGGAAAACGTGAGTAAACTTATTTAGATAAATCAATCACGCGCGTTAATTCTATATTCACATGTTTTTAGTTTACTTACTTCTAATAAAAAATAAAATACTTAAGAGGGCCGACGCTAGAACTTTTATTTTTGTGATAAAATGATCCTGTGATCAATGGCAAATTTCGAACTTTTTCATTTAAAGACTGGTAATATACGGTCCCTTTTTATATTTAAAGGAATTTTAAAGCAACTGCACTTCTATCCTTTATACCTTTAAATGTCAAGCATTTACAATCGAACGCTTCAGATATCCAAGTCTCGGGAACAAATACTCGCGCTCATGACACTAATATTTGCTGGGAATTGAAATCGGGACCGCCAGCTTTGTACACAGAGTCAAGCACAACCAACAAGGCCAAATGCGTCGTCATGCGTAGGAACGAATATGATGTTTTTTCTAATAGAAAACGGACTTCAAGGGGTTACTATGATGATATCTATCTATATAGGGTTATTGATAATCGAAAATAGATAGTAGGAGCAAAATTGAATCATATTATGATTTTTTGATTTGTAGGTATATATTTAGTAAATAATAAGTACGTTTATTTATACTATATTGCATTATAAAATCAAATAATAGTTCAAAATTTATCCAAATTTAGATAAAGGAAGATGATTGTCATTTTATTGCACCTACCTACTTTTTGATTTCTGTTTCACCTTAAGGTTGACTGGTAGAGAATGCTTGTAGAACTAAGTTCACCTTTTGTACATTACTTTAATTTTTGTGCTATAAAGTATTAAAATAAAATAAATAAATAAGGCGTATTCTACCTAAATAGGATGAGGACTAAATCTCTGTATGATATATCATAGTGAAGGCTGTGGATGGCCAAGTGGTTTTGTGCTATGCTAGCAAGTCAAAGTAGGGGATTTAAACAAGGTAAAGTGGGATCAAAACCCGATCATACTTCTGTGGTTTATAATTATTTTCATTTGAGAAAATCGAATAACATCTCGAAACACGGAGAAAGTCTCCGAAAGGCTCGATACGAAGATGCTTAGCGAAACGAAGACCGCTGCGCGCGTAATCCCGACTAGAGCTGCGATCAGAATGATGTCTATTTTATATGGGCAGAGCAGATAGGTATATGTAGTTGTGAGCTCATGATACTCGTAAGTAATATTGCAACTACGGACGAGGTATGTTTAATTAATGTAATAGGTATCTGGTAGACCGAGCGTCAATCGGGTAAAAACCAAGTTTTCCCAAAGATTTCATGACCCGAAAATGCCCTATTTCACAATTTTCATTAAAATCGTTAGGGCCGATTTCGAGAGCGCAATTACAAGTAAACAAATAAATATATAAATATGACTCGTGCTAATATAGGATTTAATTCGAAATGGCAATGCTAATGACATATTTTAAAATATTTTTTTGTAAATTGGCACAAGTAAAATTGACCTTTTGAACGCCTTACGTCGAATCGAATACAAAATGTGTCACTCACACGCCAAACATGTTTGCTATGCTATGCAAATTACACCTTATTGATACGTAACAAAGTATTTTTTAAACTTGAACTTGTGACGGCTTTAGCCGTCGTGGCGTCAGTGGCAAGACTTCCAGTTCAGAGCCGGAGCCGCCTGTGGCGTTCATAAGGTTAATGAACTTTTTGCTACCGTACCCTGAAAATGGTAAAATATTGAGAACGCTTGTAACGAATACGGAACCGTTTCGGGTCGGCAGCTGACGCTAGTGAGCGTGTGCGGCGGGCTGTGCGGCGCGGGCGCGCGCGCGCTGCTGGGCGCGGCGCGGCTGCTGGGCGCGTGCGGCGTGCCGGCGCGCGCCGCGCGGCTCGACGCGCTGCGCCACGACCTGCCCTGGCACCTCACCGTGCACACATACCCCACTTTCTTTGTCTTCGCCATGCGCCGGTGAGTAAACAGCTGAACACACCTTTCTCATTTTTCCATTATAATATACCACATACACATACATAATATTATATTATATCTATTTTAACCTCGCAATAGGATGTACATAATTGAGGCAATTTAATTTGAACTGTGTTGCAATGATAATAAGGCTTATTTTCCTTTCTTCATAAACTGAAAATGGCATTATCAAACAAACTTAATTGAACGTTATTGGCTTGATGGTAGATTCAAAGTCCCACACACAAAAAAGGGAGAGAACGTTAATTTCCAGGAAAAGAAACGAGCCAGTATTTTTCAATTTAGTTTCATACTTGGTGCAGCAACTGAATTATTCAAACATACCATTAAAAACCCAACATGGGTATTATCACATTAATTAACATGAAAAAATGTCGTATGAATAATTTAAAGTAGGTATTCCCTGAATTAAATACCAAATAGGATTTTTTTATTGCATAATTGGTGTTAATTAAGGGCTGATTTATCAATCACTTGATAACAGTATTCGACAGATAAAATTTAAGTCTGTCCTTTTCCACAAACAAAAACAAAGAAAAACTATAACTTTAAACTGTCATATATGATTTAATCTGGAGATTGAAAAAACCAGCCTAATTAAAATGTGTAGTTTTAATTAATGCTACTGGTAACAATAAGTTTTTAAAATTTTGTTCCTTTCATTGGCAATTATTCAAAAAGACTGATAAATCGTTTAACATGCAAAAAAGACCGCCTATTGTCGTAGCGGCCGTTTATGTTCTCCCTATTTTTAGTATTTTTTTCACCATATTCCAATCAAAAGTAATTCATATTATAAGATTATGATAGACTATAGGTATCTATAGGTATCCAAAAGTCTACCAGCCAATGTTTATAATTTAAATATTTTATGCATAATTAGTAAATAAATACATTCGATAAAAAGGTTTGTTATGTAATTCCATTTCCGAGTTTAGAAGGCTCATAAACCATCCTTGGTGGTAAAAAATATACCTATCTGCAAAAGTCATAACAAATTACTAAAGAAAAGATCGCAAAGTACAGAAGATATCGGACGGCCAAATCATATTTCCTGAACTATACTAAGTACGATTCTTTGGTAACGCCACATTTGTCATAATTCCTTACCTATAGTAAACAGGTTACAGTTTGGTATTTCAAAACCCCAATTCTCTAGATCGATATAAACAATAATATGTGTGTAACCGGAGAAACATGATGTGTAGTGTTGCCAATAGTTTCGCGTCCAAAACTCGTTGTTACCGAATATTTAAAAATGGAGCACAGTGGTTATAGTATTTTTGGTGTCAGGGGCGAGGCGGAGAGCGTGCGCTACCCGGCGGACGCGCGCGTGTCGGCGGGCGGGCTGGTGGCGCTGGCGCTGCGCGCGCTGCCGGCGCCGCGCCACCTGCGCGTGCGGCTCGCGCTCTGTGCGCGCACACAGGTACGCCTTGATTGATTCATTGTAAATACTACAGCCTCCCAGATTTCAAAACAACACAAATCATGTTGACTCATGTTGAACTTTACAATATACTCTAGTAATATGGATTGAAAAACTAGAAATTATAATAACAAAGTGAAAACAAACAAAAAATATCAAAGTAATTTAAGGTTCTGAGACCTCATAACTTCGGATATTTTGAGATTGTTTTTTCACCTGTAGGTGAATTCAATGATATAATCAGAATCCTTGCCTTTAAATTCAAAATAAACGTAGCAGTATTCACAGTAAGTAGTTAAACGCAGTTTTTCACGACCAAAATACAAATTACGGTGTTTACAGACTTGTGACGTCATAGTTCAGTATCAATTTTTATGGGGCCTTTTTAACTCTTAGTAAAAATGTCGGACTTTGACCGTTATTTCTGACTAATGCAGTGCTCGGATTGCAGTTGGTCCCATAAATACATTTGGTCCTTCAAAAAAACAAAATCGAATAGCAGCATATATTTTTATGTCAAATAGCCAATAGGCTACAGGCTAGGCTATAGGCTGAATACAGGTTTTCGAGTTTTAATTTATTTATTGACGACCTCGCGCGGAGTCGGCGCGAGACTGAAACTCATGGTGGTCATGGAGTCACCGCTATAGATTTAACACCATTTTGCTGTCCTAGAAGCAGAGGAATTAATATAATTATAAGTGTATGAGGTACGCACGCGCACATTAACCCACTTTACGTTTCAGCCTGGCACATGATATTATACCTATTACAGGATATTTCAATTTGTATTTCAGTCGACTGCGGAAAAAAAGACTTGTCTGAGTGACATAAAAGATCACATAACGACGCTTATTGGCAGAAACCTTAAGTACTGGCGAAGAACCGACAAACGAGAGCTCAAAGATGCACTCTTTAAGAGGCTTCAGTATCTGCACAGAGTGTCGCTGGAGCTCAGCCTGTTGCACAGGACCGAGCTCGGCGACGACAACCGCAAGAAAAAGGCCTTACTACAATCACTTAACAGTTTATCTGAAAACTGGGACATCGACATCCCAACTCTAAGAAAAAAACTCGTGTTCTCATCGAAGTCCTCTAGTTGATATTAGATTTATTATTATGTATATAGTGTAAATTCATCAATTTGTATCATGTTATTTATTTATACAGCCTAAAAGTGCTAATAAATATGTTGAGAAAACTTTGTGAATTATTCATTTTAAGGAACTTTAAAATAAATAAATATCAGCGAGACAACGTCACATCAATTGACCCAGTCCCAAACTAAGCTCTAGGCTCGTACTATGGGTACTAGACAACGATATAAATACTTATATAGAGAAATATATACTTAAATACATACAAAACATCCATGACTGAGGAACAAATGTTCGCGCTCATCACACAAATATCAGCCCTTACCGGTACATGAACCCAGGACCGCTAGCTTCGTAGGCAGGGTCACTACCAACTAGGCCACACGCGGTAATTATAGACCGTAGGCACAAAACAGATAGGTACAAAAGTAAATCACATGTATGTACTTCACTTTTCATACCTACGCTCGGCGGTCGCTCCAGGGTTGTCAACTATGGCTTTTGCACAAAACACTATCGTGGTAGTTGCACTCGTATCTAGTTGTAAGAAAACAATAAACCTACCTACTATTACAATACAAAAAGTTTACAGAGCAGGAACATACAAAATTTTACGTTTATCAATTTTCACAATCGAAAATCCCTAATAACTTCTAAAGGATTACCCTAGTTACACAATTTCCATTGCCCTATCCGTTTTAGACCTAAACATATCAAATGACACTAAAAACAACACAATATCTACACAAACAAAAAAACATGTTTTCAACTTACGTAAGGTGGCGTGAATTTACCTTACAATAATTTAGTTAAGTACTTCGTTTCTACTGATTCAAAATAGGAAACTATTATATAAATCGATCTTAGATATATTCTTCGGGGGCCGGGTCGGGGAGCTTACCTACCTACCTAACTGTTCTGTGTAACGTCCAACCATCGAAATACCTACAAGCAGATACCTACTTACTTCTCTGAAATCACTGGTAGCTTAAAAAATTTAATGTTGAATTTAAACAACCATCCACTGAACAGTTAGGGTGGGTGTACCAGTCCCAAACCAGGCACCAGTAGTTGACCATTTCTAACTTTCAACGAGAATATTAAGACTTGTTTAAATTTCCCACCTGTTTGAATTTAGCTGTCAGCCGCGAAGGCCATTGATCAATCGGCCAATCATAGCCAAAAACGACTTAGACGTTATCTGTATTCTTTTTCAAGGCTTATTTACGAACTCCTCTCGTTCATTTCGTTCCGGGCGGCCATTGTAGTTAGCACGTGTGATGAGGTAAGTTTTTATTAATCGATTCAAATCTTTGATTTTCACCGTAATTTCGACTGACTTTTGAATTTATGGGTTTCTGTTACGTGTGTTCTATAGGGTTTGCATATTATTTCCTTAAATAATGCTAGTTTTTATTGTTTTTTTCCACTGGACAACTACTGGTACATAATAGTTCGCGGTGTGTCGGTGGTTGACCATTTGGTTTACTATTGGTGACATTGCTTTTTGTGAGATTCTTGATTTATTATTTATATTTAACAAACAGGCATGTTCACTTATTGTAATATTTTGGAAAACGCTTTGAAAATGTTATGTGGTCCAGTAGCGAACCAGTGGTTTATTACTGGTGACATCAATACAAAAAATTGTGTTCCAGTAATTGACCATCTACACTATCTTTTCCAGACATCATGCCTCCAAAAACTGATTCAATCAAACCAAAAAGAGTCTTCTTTAAATATAAAGAAGACGACGTTATGAAGGCCATCGATGAAATTAGTAAAGGTGGTAAAATACGGGAGACATGCCGGCGATATAATATTCCACACTCAACGATTGTAAATAAAATGAAATTGAGACATCCAGTACAACGGAAAATGGGACCTCCCACGATTTTGACTCCTCAAGAGGAGTCTCTGCTAAAATCATGGATAGTAGCGATGGCGAAGAAGGGATTTCCTGTTAATAAACAAATAGTTCTTGAAACAGTTAAATCTATTATAGAAGAAGATCAACGTCCTAATCCATTTAAAGATGACAAGCCTGGAAGAAAATGGTTTACCAGTTTTTTAAGAAGACATGAAGAAATAGCGGTACGGCATGCAGAATCTATCAAAATAGCTAGAAGTTTAGTGACTGAAGCAGCTTTGAGAAAATGGCATGCAAATTTAAAAGAGTATTTAATCGCTGAAGGCGTCGCTGACATTTTAGAAGATCCGGAAAGAATTATAAATGCAGACGAATCCGGTTTTCAAACCAACCCTTCTTCTGGCTTAGTCTTGGGTCCTCGAGGTTTCAACATTTTTTATGAAGTAAAAGAGAAGGAGAAAGAGTGCATCACCGTACTGGGAACATTTGCAACTTCAGGAACTATATTACCGCCACTTATTATTTATCCATATGAACGGATTCCATCCGAAATCGTTAGACAAGTTAATGAAGAATGGGGGGGTTGGCAAGTCAGAAAAAGGGTGGATGACATCAAAAGTCTTTTATGGATACATTGCTAATACTCTGGTTCCAAGACTGATAGAAAATGGGGTCAAGTTTCCTGTTTTGCTGTTAATAGATGGCCACAAATCACACATAAATCAAGAAGTCTCAAAATTATGCATTGATGTTGGTATTATTTTATATTCACTCTTTCCAAATGCGACTCATATTATACAACCGGCCGACGTGTCTGTATTTCGCCCCTTCAAGAATTCTTGGAAAAAGATAGTCAGTGACTGGAAACTGAAGACAAGCAATCGGTGTGTAACTAAAGCTTTGTTTGCACCCCTTCTAGAAGCAACATTCAATGACATCTCAAAAGATGTCATCTGCAATGGATTCAGAAGATGTGGCCTGTATCAGTTCGATGCTAATGCCATTAGCTATGAAAAATGTATGACTAATACATCTCGGCATGACAAACCAGATAAACCAGCCGTCATTGGTCCGGAGCACTTACTGTATTTTGAATCTGTAATGCCAAGTAACCGCATTCGAGAGTTCCGAGCAGCTAAAGATTCCTCATGGACAGGAGACGAATCTGCTAAAGAGCTGTTCTATGCTTGGTTAAAAATAACCAAGGCTGTACCCGAGAACACATCACATTCCGACAAAGTAGAGAATATAGCAGAAAATATTCATACACCGGAAGAACAACTGAAAGAGGTTTCCGACAATGAAGGACTACCTGAACTCGATAATCAGCTTGATCTAATAAACGAAATTCGGACTTCACCTGTTGACATTTCTACGGATTTGCCATCAGTAACACTTCCTGAAGCTGCAGCCATAAGCAATGACATCAGCGAGCCTGTTTCGGAGTTTATTCCAAGCAGACCGATTTTCACTACTCCTGTAAAGCGAGTTACGGAATCTCCTTCATCAAGTAAACAGCCTGTTAACTAATTAGTCCTGCATTCGCTAAAGCAGTGGTTTGGCCTTCCGAATCTCCAATTAAAAGCACAAAAAAGCGAAACAAAGTTCGGCTACCTGATGCAGTAACCAGCAGAGAATGGATGAAATATTGGAAAGAAAAAGAAGACCTTAAGAAAAAATAAGAAGAAGAAAAAGGTATCAGGGAAGCTAACCGAGCCAACAAAGAGAAAAAAGCAATGAAAAAACGAAAAACAAAGAAACAAAAGACAAACTCGGATGATGAACTTTCAAAAAATGAGAGCAAAAGACTGAAAATATATTCAAATTCTGATTTTTCCGATGAAGACGATGCACCACTCTCCAACTTTAAACTTGTGAAGTTCACTAAACCAAAGAAAGGCGATTACGTTATCGTATCGTATGAAGGAGAGTATTTCCCTGGGACAGTGGAGAATTTAGAAGGTGATTCTTATGAGATAAGCACTATGACCTTTTATATATGTGATAAAATTTGGTACAACAAAAAAGATATAAAGGAAACAATTGCAGCCCTGTCCTGACAAATAATAGAGGATTCTACAGAGTTCCTGAAATGGATAAATTCATGCCAAAAGTCTGAACTGTGTTCCTATTTCCTAGGTTTTTAAGTTTTTAAATAATATATTATAGTTATAACTTTTGTAATGATAAGGACCTTAGTGCCATTGCCCTGATCTCGATAAATACAATTTAATAAATATTTTTTGATCTCAGATTTATATAATTTAAAATAGCTTTTCTTTATCTCAGATTTATACAAGTAAATAAAGATTTTCTTAAATACAAGTGTTATTTTATTTACTGGTCAATTACTGGTGCATTAATTGGTCGAATACTGGTGCAAGCTGGTCAAACTTAGGCACATTCCATTTTGCAATCTTAATTATTTTGTTTAAAAAAATGAAATGGATATTCAGTATATCTATATTCATAAATTGGTTCAGCAATAAATGAGGAGTGTTATATATTTTCTTAATAAACATTGGTGCGATAATTAAGGTACAATATCAAATACTACTTCAAAATATCTCTTAAATGGTTTGGGACTGGTACACCCACCCTATATAACTCTTTTTTTTGCTCCATAATTGCTCAAAAAAGTTCACAGACGCGTGTCTCAAGCGGATGGCACTCGCGCTCGCACTGGTCCCAGCCGGTCCGAGATATCGTGTCCATGACCAGTGTCTATGTGTGCGTTGCTCGAGCGCACTTTGTATGTAGATTTACTTCTGTACCTATCTATTTTGTGCCGTAGGCCTAGACTGTGAATGTCTGACATCATCTTGCCCTTATCCCAATCATTTGGGGTTGGCGCAGCCCGTGTTTTTCTTCCAAACATCTCTATGAGACGTCATCTCAGTATTCACTCCCCTGTGTCGTAAGGTCTTAAAACTCTCCTCGTCACATGACTTTCATTCCTTCATCACATGCCCATACCATGACAATAAAAAACAAAAAACCGCCTTCAAAAACGCGAAAAATAACTTCTTTAAAATTGTAGGCACCTAATAGGTTAGTCCAACTGACGTCGGCTTTTTGTTGAAAATGTTGTGGTCGCCAACTTCGTGCCTACAATTTTAAAGAAGTTAGTTTTCGCGTTTGTGAAGGCGGTTTTTTTGGTTTTTTAAAACATTTATTGTATTTTATACTTTTTAGTGCTCATAATACGCTGTTACGTAGTCCGACTTCTTAGTTGAAATGAAACTTTAACTTATATCAAGCGCGCCGCAAGCAACGCCGCGGGAAAGTCATAGTCATATTTGAACAAGTAAATATTATTTGTTGTAGGTAGTCGCTCAACTATCTTAATCGAGATATCTTATCGCCACCCTTGAAATCGGTACCGTTAAGGAGTTCCGGTGGCCATCTGTGGTCTTCATCATCAGTTCCACTTCACCAAACGATACTTTCTGAATGCAAATGCTGGACTTGTTACTAAAAATACTAAAATCGCTATATGTTTGCCTACAATATTTGAGGAGTTCCCTCAATTCCTCACGGATCCTCTCATCAGATTCAGATTTGGTGACAATGGGACCACCTCGAAAGTATACTCTATCAAACCAAAAAAAATATTTTGAAATCGGTCGACAATTGACGGAGTAATCGGTGAACATACATAAAAAAAAAACATACAGTGGAACGTTTAACCTCCTCCTTTTTTGAAGTCGGTTAATAAAATGCAGGAAGGGTAATAAAAATACTCATCTAAATAGAGCGTGATCGTGGCAATAGTTTATTTTTGTGTGACATTTAAAACTCGACGTCTCTGCCGAAGAAGCTGAGCGTGTTCTGCTTGGTGCTGCGGCGCCAGCCCCGCACCAGGGACAGCGTGGCCAGCATCGCCTTGTCCACATACTCGCCTGTCAACAAGGCGCGGATTCACATGTATTACCCACCATGAGCTGGTCAAGGATCTCAAAGCGGAATGAGGAGTCAGTCAGAGATCAGTCAGTAATAATATATTATACAACACTGCGGTCATAAATATTTGACACGCTAGAGACGACGAATAGAGACGACAGATATGTTTGAGCTCAATGTTGGATAATATATTCTTGCTGATGACTGTATCGTCAAACATTGAAATGTACTAAGTCGCAACCCACTTATGTAGGGTCACATTGATGCATCTTACTTCTTACTAATGTTAAAAGTTTGGATGTTTGTTACTCAATCAAGCTTCAGCCACTCAACGGATCGGGATGAAACTTGGCACACATATAGGTTATGTCTTGGAATAGGGCATAGAATTGTTTATTTCCCGGAAAAAGTTCCCGAGGGAATAACGATAGGTAATCGAAATCACGCGGACAAGGTCGCGGACAGAAGCTAGAGTGATCTAATAAAACAAAAAAGAAATGTTTCGTCACAAGCCTAATCTAGATACATACTTCAATTTAATGTGATATAATAATATTGTTAATGCGTTTATTACACATGAATATAATATTCAGGCATTTTTGTAGATAATTAAAAAGTTTAAATTACAACCTTACGTTACTGGTATCACCGGATTTTCCAAATAAACTGGCCGGTTATAAATCTGCCATTTTGATGTACCTCGAACCTATGTAAATAGCATAATATTGGTATTTCACTCTCGCTCAGTATCATTACGCCAATGATTTCCATACTGTGGCGGTAACAATCAATTAAAAAAAAAAATATATGGCATAGGAGGCAAACGAGCAGACGGATCGCCTGATGGTAAGCGATTACCGTCACCCATAGACACCTGCAGCACTAATCTTAATTTATAACATTAAAATGGTAATCACTTGGTATACTTATTGAAAAAAAAGGAATTATATATTTGATGGGTGTTCTCGTCCAATTTGTGTAAAATTGACACTGGCATTTAATGTTATTCACCTATTACATAAATTCATACTTTACAAAATATTATTTTGATATTACCCCGATTTTAAAGTTAGAAATCTTTTGGCAGCTGGATATGCTATAGTACGTGTCCACTCACGTAACTGCTTTTCGGAAGAGAAAACCACACGAAGTAAATTATTGTACCATGCATTGATGCAACCGTATGGGTGGTGGGGCGCGCCTTCGTGAATCGCAAAACACTAAATGTAACGAGGAGAAGAGTGCTCCATGATAATTGTTTTTAAAAAGAAGTACTTACGGAGGTGGCTACTATCGGACACGTTGGGAAACTTCTGGTGGTAAGGCTTGAGCAGGTACACCAGTTCGGTGCCCACGACGCCCGCCAAGTAGTCGGTGACCGAGCCCGCCACGCGCCCGTCGTTGCTGCTTTGGTGCACCTTAAAGTAAAAAGTCCCAATAACCAAAAATGTAACAACACTGAACCTACGTAAGCTCAGTATGTATTTTTATGTAAATAAGACTAAGTGTGACTTAAATTTCCTTTTTGCTGTTGTGGCACACCTATTGCAACCTTCAGGTTAGGTTAGGTTAGATGCATGTCCATCGTTGGGGTTTACGCTATCTCCTAAACTTACCAAATTTTATTTACCTTTTCGCCACCATTGACTTGATATAAAGTCAGTACATTTAGTCTTTAGACTTCATATCAAGTCGAGAATTACAGTGCAAAATAGACCTGAGTATTTGTGACGTAAGGTTGAAATTAGTTGTGGGTTTTAGCTGTCATTGGCTTGTCAGGACCACTTTTGTATCAAGTCAATGGCAGCGAAAAGGTTAAAATCTGTTTAGCGGCTCAACCGTGATAGCGTAACGGAGTTATTTTGACATTGTACCTACCTAATATCCGCGCACTAAACATTTTATAGCAACCTCTAATTGCCGCACTCACAGACGTCAATTAAATTTAAAGCTTGTTTAGTGACGTGTTGTCTTATTCTATTGCTATGGTAAAGAAAGTGACAGCAGCAACTTTAATCAAGCATTAAATGTCTCTGACTGCGGCAGTAAGAATTAGAAATTGGACCAGTAGGGGGATACTCTACCCGTACATTCAAAGACTTAAATTTAATTGGGACCCACCTTAGGTCCAAAGTCAATCTGACATTCTACAACAATAAGGTTGAGTTTCCTATAAGTTACAAATGACTTGGCATCTCTAATGACATTGAGTACTTCAAGCATATTTTTTTTGAAATGGGTCATAAATTAACGTCCTTGACCGTACGTCGCCGTCGACGGACGATGTCTTGTATTTTTTTTATAAAGCCCTTCTACTAAAAAGTACCTCATAAATGCGTCCGTCGGGCAGTCGCGACTGCCGCGCCGCGTACTCCCCGATGGCCTGCAGCTCCTGGTGGTTACTAGGCCGACGCAACGAGTACCGCCACGGGTAAAGCATTAACTCCTAGGAAGATAACAGTGTCAACCTAATGAATTAATAACTAAAGACGAGCATAATTCTACAGTTAAATAGATAACGAAAATGGAAAATGTACCAGGTGCCTAAACACCTACTAAACATTCCTGAAAAAAAAACTCCATACGCGAACTTCCCTACAGGACTGTAGCTCTTATAAAATCGTTATGTAGGTATTTATAATACCTACGTATATTATTTTTTTAGATTTGTGACACCGTTTAGGAAAGATTGAACTCAAAAAGTGTAATTTTGCGCTAGAGTTAAGTGTCCGTGTAAAAAAACCGTAAGTATCTATACTCTATTTAAGGGAGCCCTGTAATTAGGCACCTTCACATGTGTGGGTACAACGATAATAATTCAACAGTCTTTTACTTATTTATTTGATGTATTACGTGTGCCATCATGTGACCACTGCTTTTCGGAAGAGAATAGATACCAGTTGAAGTATATTATTGTACCATGACTCATGAGGCTTGGCAAAAAACATTACCTTCTTCGGCACGAAACTGGCATGCAGATGTATTGCTAGCTTAATGGTTTCTCCGAGGTTGTCGACGTATTTGCGTATCGCCTGCGCCTCACTTGTGCTGAACGGCTTACGGCCCGGGAACCATTGCGAGCAGCGATCCGGCGACTTGTGAACATCGTCTGCAGTAAGTTTCAATTGTGAGTCAAGTAAGTACTCGACTACAAAGAGATATATCCACTTTTTCACCTTGTTGCATTGTAATAAGGTTGAAAAGTGAAGTAGGTACGTACATCTCGTTGTAGTCGACTGTAACACTGTGCAACCATTTTCTTAATAGCGGTCGGCAATCATAGTTTTTGTATGACACACGAGTGACAAATAACAAATATAGTGTCAATTACGAGTGCAAGCGTGATAGCGATAGCCAGGCGAAAGCTATTAAGCAGCTGGAAATACTGTATTCGGAGTTAAATTTGGACAAAGCTCAAAAGTGTTTATTGTAATAAAAAATCTGTTTTATTAAAAATGTTTATAGTAAATAATAGTAGGTATTAGTAACAATGTTTAATGAAAAAATAATTTACTCATTTGCGAGCTGCTTTGCGACGTGGATCTTTGTCCATGGCTGGTGTTAGCACAAATCTCAGCAATTTATTTAATTCTAATTTAATCATTCTGTACATTAAAAAAATTCCATTAGGTACTTCCTGCACGTTGAATTTTATTGAACTTTATTCCATTAACGTTCAGATATATTTCAGCAATGTTTCAATACCCCATGTTGCGTTTGTAAGTTATATTTTGATCGATGCCTTGCAATTCGCCGTTTGAGGTGAAATGATCCCATCTTGTGTGTAAAAAATGACCCCAGGGATCATATTACCCCATTAGCGAATACTCCTAAGATCCACCATACAACGAGATTTGTCAATGGAATATGAATCTATTGTGAATGAAATAACGTCAATTTTCTAATTTGATCATATATACAAAAAAATCCACTTTACTTTCTTTGCATTAGATCTTTATTTCAATGCCCGTTTTATGTACTATTTTTAGTACAAGGGACCTCAGGAGGTAAGCGCGACTGTGTGCTTGTTTGTCTATAATAAGAATAAAAATTGTGAAAGTAAAAAATTGTACTTACCTTTCAGATCCATTATTCGAGTGCGGAATATATGAACGTCAATCATATATCTTCCACTATTTTACTTTCATTAAATGGCCGAGCCATAATAATCCTATTACATATAACACGGTGGAAAAAACGAACGCCATATTGACGGCAACTACCTTAAATATTGGAAATAGCAAATTCTACGCAAAGGAGACTTACTTTTGTTTTGAAAACATTTATTATACGGCAATTATGGATTTTTGAAAATTTGCCTGCACTATTCGGGAATCGAACTGGTCAAATATGACAATATAATAAAGGTTTTTTACGGTCTTTATTTAATTTTAAGGTGTATATAATTGTGTTATAGACGTAAATGATCACTATCAATGACCTTTTCGATCTATATCATAAAACACGACTTTATTGTTTTGTCATATTCGGCCAGTTCAATTCCCGGTTAAGGAAGAGGATTTTTTTCAAAAAATCCAATAATGCAGTATTTTTTGTTTAAAAAAATAGAAGTAAGTTTCCTTCGCGTCGATCTTGCTATTTCCGATATTTAAGGTAGTTGCCGTCCATGTGGAGTCCGTTTTTTCCACTCTGTATACTGTGTTCACTAGAATCACTATCTCACCTTGCCAATGAAATGCAAAGTTACGGTTTACATTCGTTCCAAAACAATCGTCTGTTTCCTTATCCCTGTCAACGTTTTTGTGCCACTCGGTGGGGCGGGAGGTGGCCCGGGCGGTGAAGTTCTTCGCCCACTGGCTTGCATTAAACTCAGGAAGATAGCTCATGTTTTGAGTGAATTGTACGCCATCCGGGTTCCCCAGTGGAATCAAATACCTGGGATAAAGTTCATATAACTCAACTAGGTATAGGTACGTGGCCGTCCAAATCAAAAGGCATTTTAGGGCGGGCGGAAAGGCAACCGTTATCATGATATAAATAAAGGATGTTTCGTAGCTTCGATCAACAATATTCAACTAGATAACCAGTCCCATACAAAATCAAAGCTAAATTCTGTCCGCGTGAATCTATACGTCAGTTGCATTTGTTCTCTAACGAACCGAGACAAACGTTTTAAATCAGTTTTAAGTTCACCCTAATAACAACCATGTTACTTAGTAATAAAGTAACAAATCTTCAAAATTTGATCTCATACCTACGACTATTCGTCTCATAACATGAACACGTCAATAAATGACATCTGCTAATTACAAACGAAAAAACGTATGATAAATAAAATCTATTGTATAATCACCGTTTAACGTTTACCCATGTTCTTAACGAAACAGACACAAATGCAGCGTTTGATGAATTTTATGATATAGTTACAATGTTTTACAACTTATGTTTTCCTTTCATTAGGGTGAAAAGAATAAATAAACTTATTAGGAACAAATGGCTTACTACTGGTTTAAAAAGATGTTGTGTAAATAAACGAAATTTGTATCAAATGGTAAGGAAATATAAAGATAATACAATGCATCTTGGAAAGTATAAAACATATACAAAACTCTTAAAGAAATGTCTTTATACAGCTAGACAAATATCAAATAGACATTTCATAGCCATTTCTAAAAATAAATGTCGAGCGTCGTGGCAAATAATCAAAAATAACTGTGACAGTAGGCTAAATAACAATGAAATAAATGAAATTATAATTGGATCTAATGCGATAGTAAATCCAGAAATAATAGTTGAAAAATTTAACGATTTTTTCATTGACATTACAAATAAAAAATATAAACAGACGAAAAAACATCAAACTATAGCACAAAATGAAAATAGTTTATTCCTATACCCAGTTAGCCCCATAGATGTTACAAAAGCAATAAAGGCGTTAAACAATACTAAAGCCACAGGTTACGATGATATATCTACGAAAGTTCTTAAACTATGCGCCAGTGTCTTATCAGTGCCTTTAAGTCACATTATGAATAAAGCATTTTTGCAAGGCGTTTTTTCCGGAACGCCTGAAATTCTCCGTGGTAAGGCCGCTTCACAAAAAAGGGTTAAAGACAGATTTAAATAATTACCGGCCCATCACTTTGATACCAATTATTTCAAAAGTTTTTGAGAAAATTATGTTTGATAGGATATCCAACTTTGTAACAAAACATGACATTTTATGTAGTAATCAGTTTGGATTTAAGAAAAATTGCTCAACGACCTTAGCTTGTTTCCATTTAGTTAAGACGGTTACTGAAAGCTTAGACAAAAAAATAAATGTAGTAGGTATTTTATTAGATAATAATATGAGCAAAGCATTTGATTGTGTGAATCATGACTTATTATTGAGTAAACTGTATAGATATGGCATAAGAGGCCCAGCGTTGGACTGGATCACTAGCTATCTCAAAAACCGTAAACAGTGCGTAGAAATTACGAAACTTATTGGCCGGGATAAAAAGGTTTATAAATCCAGCTACAAATTAAACCTATTTGGCGTGCCACAAGGCAGTATTCTGGGGCCACTGCTATTTCTGCTTTATATAAATGATCTGCCGATGGCTACGAGACATAACTGCATTCTTTTTGCAGATGACACCACGCTACTTGTAAAGGGTAATGATGACGAATCATTTGAGGAAACTGTTAATAACGCCTTAGTAGATATAGTTAATTGGCTTGATAATAATAATTTACAAATAAATATTAGTAAGACAAAAATGATACAATTTCAGACATATAAAAGTAAACATATTGCGCCGAACATTAAATACCAGGACGCCCATGTAGAGGAAGTAAAGTCGACCACATTTTTGGGATTGACTATTGATTGTTTTTGCAATTGGAAGGCTCACATTGACCTTACGTACTAAATTGGACAGATTTGTATACGTTTTGCATCGTGTTCGAAATGTGGTGTCGGAAGCAGCGGCTTTGACGGCATATCATGGATATGTGGCATCCCTTTTAAGATACTGCATCATTTTGTGGGGAAATTCAGTGGATGCAAACCTAATTTTTAAGACCCAAAAGAAATGTATTAGGGCAGTATGTGGTGCAGATTTCCTTGGACATTGTAGACCATTGTTTAAAAGTAGGAAAATATTGCCGTTGCCAGCGATGTACATTTTTGAAATTTGTATATTTGTCAGGAAACACTCATCTAATTTTAAGACTGTAACAAAAACATCAAAACGAGGTGCATATAGGAGCAAACTCACTATGCCTAAGACAAATCTCGCTTTAGTCAGAAATAATGTTCACGGGATGGCAGTAAAAATTTTTAATTCACTGACTGACAATTTTAAAGAACTGCCTATTAATTTATTTAAGAAAAAATTATACAATCACCTTGTGGAAAACAGTTATTACTCAACTGAAGAATTTTTAAGTAATTGTAATTTATGAGGACAACGTGTAATTATTGTTTTCTTTGTATTATTTGTTTTTATGATTAGTAAGTATGACATTAATTTTGATGTCCAATGTAAAAAACCCTGATATTGTCTAATCTAACCATTAAATATTTGTACGCCACACTACGGCAAAATAAGGTTGGAAACCAATGAAATGTAACACCTATTCATACCCTTGTTTACGCAAATAAATTTGATTTGATTTGATTTGATTTGATCAATCTTATCGTGCAAAAATTAAAGTACTTTTCCCCGTTGTTGCCCTGCGATTTACATCGTTCTTTTCTATTCACTTTGCTTCTTCGAATTTGACTAGCAGAGGTATGGAGTCGCATTTAATTTAAAATTAATGTAAAACGTAAAAGTTTTGTTGTTTAGTTAAGATTACTTATGTTCAACTATAGCTAAGAATCATCCAGGTGACAAGTACTTATAAAAAAAAAGTTAATCAACATCGGTCAAGCCGTTTTGGAGAAGAACAACGCACACCAGGATTATACTATATAATTTTTTAAAGTAAAATTACGGTAGATAATTCTCGAATACGAAAAGAAACTGGGCAAAAGCATGACAGATCATGCGCAGTGTAGGGTTCCGTCGCCGTAACTACATACATAAATAACTATTTCGCAGAACAACAAGTGACATCACACAGTGTTGTTTAGTAAAAAAAATACATTATTGCTTTACATATACCGGACCGTTTTTTATATTTATTCCACAATTGATTTTAGTCCGCGGTATAAATATCTATATGTACACAGAATTTCGATTTTGTAACTTTAATAGTTTCTGAGGAAAAATGGTGGGACTTACAAACAGACAGACAAACGGACATGCCGGATCTATACTTGTACCTAGTTTGACTTCAGAACGCTAAAAAGGCCGCTGACGGAAAACGGTCGCTGTTCTTGTAACACAATACCTACCTACCAGAGCCTCTATTCAACACCAAAACCAAATAATCTTGGACCTGTTATCGTATTGTCAACGTTTTGATAGCTCTTATTTACTTGACAGTAATAGCAGCTGAGTTGAAAACAATACCATAACAGGTCAAATACGATTTTGATTTTACTGCCTAGAATAGAGGCGTAGTAGTGGTACAGTCAAGGACTTTAATTGTTATGACACGATGGAACCCTGTCATAATGACAGCGTCAAACCACATGACAGAAATTACGCTTAAATGAATGATTAACGTTATGCGACAGGGTTCCATAGTGGCATAACAATTAAAGTCCTTGACTGTACAATAATCTCCATGCATGTTCCGTTAAACAAGTTTGCGCGTATATTGGCCGACCTTGGCCAAACATTCTTAGCTGAGGTTTCAATATTGTTATTTTGTTGGAATTATGGCATGAATTGTTAGTGTAAAGTTTGAAAGTAAAATATTCTACATGTACTTACCTAAAATAAGACTCTCCGACCGATACATTTCGTTTTCGATAATTATTTTTGCAACATTGTGGCATTTTGATGCGTGTTGACATTGGCTGTCTGTCAACAGAACTAATCGAAATTAAGACCTCACGCCGCAAGTGAGTCGTTAGTATCCAAGAAGTATTTTTTGCGCTGACCCGTTATCTAGTTGGTAATTGTTGATCGAAGTTTCGTAGCTTAAAATACGCTCAAGCTGCGTAAATTGAGCTACCTCAAAATCGCAAAAAGTAATTACAAGGCGTTATATTGGACGTGGTTACACCAGTATAGTAGGTACCTATATAAATAGTAACATCTTCAAGCAAAGGTACTATCGCGCGGCTTGCATGTGTGCTTGCCTCAACCGTACGGGCCGCGATTCACCACATGCACACTCAGCAGAACGGCGAAGCCGGCGCTAGCCAGGGCCGCGCCCCTAAGCTACCTTGCCACTTTGGCCTTGTTGTTGACTAGTAGAGAATTCCATAAGGCATTAAGTCCGCCGTTTATAGGTACTTAGTTTTTGTACTGTTTAATAAACTTTAAATAAATAAATATAATATACTTAGGTACATACCTTAGGTTTGTGTAATATAAACATTTCAAAAATAAATCATAGATCAAATTGTGGCCAAGTAGCTGTTTAAAACAGAAGAATAAGTTTGGACAACCCTGAGATCCAAGTAACAGAAACTCCTATATAAAGCGCCGGAGATAACATAACTTTCTTTATATTTACACTAACACACCGCACCGGTCGGTGTAAAGGACGCACTACATTTCGCAAACGTTACGTCAGCTATTTTTTAAGCTTAGGTTCGCGGTTCGGTTAACTCGTCGACCAACGCTGGCCGGCATCGGCATAACGTCCTTTTTGATTTGGACACCAATTTTATTGTCATTGTGCAGGTACTTGATTCTTTATTATTAAATCTCACCAGTCATAGTCGTTGAAAAACGGAGTTTGGAATTGGGTATCGTATAAAAGCTTTTCTGCCAACTCGAGAACTGCGTTCGGCGCTCCCCACGCCATTCCATTTAATGCTACAAATGACAAAACCACCTGTATTATAATATTGAAACATATTATTTATTAAACCAATATCTATATACTTTCTAATGTATTAGTTGTGACCGTCAGTTATAGACAATACAATGAGCCATATCACACTTCCGAAGTTTCGATAGGTATTGTTGACATCAGAACTTTACAGGGTGACTGGAAATTCGCCGTATTCCATGAAAGGGGTTATTCTACAGCTCATTTGTAATGATTTAAGTCCAGTCAACCAGGGGTCAAAACTCATTGGTTTTCGAGTTATTCACGTTTTTATTTTATTTTTAAAACACCCGCCTTTCGACCTAAAACTAGTAATTATGTAATAACTTCGTTATTTAGAAATAAAAAGAAGCATTTTTCAAATAGCCAATGGACAATGATTACGAAAAATAAAAATAAATGCTAATAAAATGCAAAATTTTGCAAATAAAAGGATTTGAAGTTAGAAGTTCTAGTAATTATTTTCTAAATTTTGTAACATTTTAAATCATAACTAAAAAAAAAGCATGACACTTCACGTACAAATTACAGGAATAGTTTGCTCAATTCATAAGCTTTCTAAAAAGGTACAATTTATGACATTTTAATTTAAAAAAATACAATTAATAATAATAATAGCAGAACAGGTAGATGACTTGACTTAGCGAACTTGACTCTAAATGGGTTTGTTTGTGTCGTTTTAGATTCTCCAAGGGCTTACTTTGTCTTCAGTTATCTTAACATATCTTCTTGAGGTAGAAGGCACAGCAGATTGCCTTTGGTGACACAAACAAACTAATGAAGGGTCGTTAGGGTAATTAATTTAATTAGTTTCAGTCTTCAGTTTCTTATCTTCTTAGACTTAAAGTTGTCTTAGGTGATACTTTGATAAGTAATTAAGCAAGGTTAGGAGAAAATGAGGAAAAAATAATAAACAGTTTCATTATCAAATAAACTGAAATCTTAAAAACTAACGAACTGTTTGCCCTGGTTTCGAATTCAAGCACGAAGCCTTTTCGTACTTCGTTGATTGTTACTCCAGAAGATAAGAAACTGAAGACAAAGTAAGGCCTAGAAGGCAAAAAACCCCACGTAGAATAAAATGACACAAACAAATTAAATTAATTAACCTAATGACCCTTCATTAGTTTGTTTGTGTCACCAAAGGCAGTCTGCTGTGCCTTCTACCTCAAGAAGATAAGTTAAGCTAAGAAACTGAAGACAAAGTAAGCCCTCGTAGAATCTAAAACGACACAAACAAACTCATTTAGAGTCAAGTACGCTAAGTCTTCTACCTGTTCTGCTATTATTATTATTAATTGTATATTTTTTTTATTAAAATGTCATAAATTGTACCTTTTTAGAAAGCTTATGAATTGAGCAAACTATTCCTGTAATTTGTACGCGAAGTGTGGTCCTTAATTTTTTAGTTATGCTTTAAAATGTTACAAAATTTGGAAAATAATTACTAGAACTTCTAACTTCAAATCCTTTTGTTTGTAAAAATTTTGCATTTTTATGGCATTTATTTTTATTTTTCGTAATTCATTGGCTATTTGAAAAATGCTTCTTTTTATTTCTAAATGACGAAGTTTTTACACAATTACTAGTTTTAGGTCGAAAGGCGGGTATTTTTGAAAAAATATAAAAACGTGAATAACTCGAAAACCAATAAGTTTTGACCCCTGGTTGCCTGGACTTAAATCATTAAAAATGAGCTGTTGAATAACCCCTTTCAAGGAATACGGCGAATTTCCAGTCACCCTGTATATGTATAGGGACATTTACGTCTACCTGGGCCTTTATTCTACGCGGTAAAACAATATTGCTTTTGACGTGTTATGATACAGATCTAGTGAATAATCCTTTCACATCGTGAAAACTCGGAACTCACGTCTACTTCCGAATGATGCCGACGTGTCTATGAATGATTGAATTATTAAGTGACACGTTTGTATTAAATAAATAGAGTACTTTAGTTATCAGTGTCAAATGTCAAACCACGAGTTTGAAGTATATCACACCGAGATGTTAAAACCACCACGATCAAATATATAGAAATTTCACAGGCTTGTCGATCTAAACGTTTCCCAGGTCTTAATGCTTTCGGCATGACTATTGAAAAGAACTGAAAACAAACTTAATCTTAATTAACAAAAAAATACTCTGGTATTAACCACTCTATATCGACTATCACTCTCGCTATGCGACGTTCCCCCACGTTGTCTTGATGGGTACTGAGTAGCATGACAAATACGAACATTGCCGAGAAAATACGATGTGAAAGGATATTTCACTACATCTGTATTGTTTTTAACTCGGCCGCCATTACTGTCAAGTAAATAAGTTCAAATCTTTGATATATGGCTACTGTCCAGTGGGACAATTCTGCCAGTGTCAAGGTTGGAAGTTACACGTGATCGGTGAAAACGCTTTTCCAGAAACAGATGCTGATTCATCAGTTGAGGAATCTAAAAATAAAATAAATTTTACAGGGTGAAATCTAAATCGTGATCACAATGATCAACTCTGTGTTCTACCCGGGGATATGAACAAGTTTCACAATGGGACCAAATCTGAAATCAAAAAAAAGAAACAGCTGCTTCATACATTTTGGTCGAGTAAGTATTGAACTTTTCTATGAAACAGCTGATTATTTTTTCGGGATTTCAGAGTTGGTCCCATAGTGAAAGTTGTTCATATTAGTGGGTACAATACAGAGGTGATCATTGTGATCACGACTTAGATTTCACCCTGTATACATTAACTACAACTACAAATACTAAATCTAAAATGGCAATTTATAACTTAATATTAAAATCATTAATATACTTAGCTAAAATATATACAAATGAAGTATTTACAAAAGTGAGGACATAACTAAGGCTAGCTGGACGAAAGATGAAATCAGGAAGGAAATTATATAGAGAAACTGGAATATTGGGACAATTGAAAAAAATGTGATCTGGAGTTCCCTCCTCGAGACCACACTCACATAGAGAATGATCCCGAACACGGATCTTCGCCAGAAAAGAGGGCGAACAAATATGACCAAGTCGCAGTCGAATTATTGTGGAGGTGGAAAACTTATATATTTTATTAAATTTAAAAAACCAAGGTTTTACAGGCAGGTTAGGTTGAATGCCACCATAATGTCTACCCTTGGAAAGACGAGAACAATTCCACAAATCAGACCAGTGATCAACCAAATGGGACCTCGCAGTAGCACGCAAGTCTTGACTGAAACATTCCGAGTGGGAGGAGCAACCAATCTCTATCGCTTGCTTCGCGAAAAAATCAACCTGTTCATTGCCTGGTCAAGTAAATAAGAGCTATCAAAACGTTGACAACACGGAAACACCTCAAAAGCAATAAGGTTTTACCGTGTGGAATCTCAGCCCAGTTATACCTGGGTACTTACCTGCTCTGTTCCATCAAGGTTGATGAATATACTCACAAGCGAGGAATTTAAAAATAGGCGATTAATTATTTAGACTCCTGAGGGCCCTGTAAAGATGCACTACGCTAACTAACGTTTCTATTCGATTCGTTTTTAAACCAATCGCGTCACTGGGAGATGACGTGATACGAAAAGTCACGTGGTCTACCAGTGACGCGATTGGTTTAAAAACGAATCGAATAGAAACGTTAGTTAGCGTAGTGCATCTTTGCAGGGCCCTCTGAACGGCGTCGCTACGTTTTTCTACCTTTTAATGCAGTATTTATGTAAAGGTAAAGAAATAAGTTTAATACGTGTTTATACGAGCTGTCACAGGCATCATCCTAGATTGAAAAGAATACCTACATTATAAACCCTTGTGTTTTATGACTCATGTCATGCCCCAATAAAATTATAAATAAATAATGCAATAGAGCTTGTATGATGACATTGATGACGGAGGTTCTCAATGGCCAAAAGTAAGTCCATCGAAGTTATGCATGTATGTCAACCTGGGTAGTAGTGAATCCAAGGTAGTTTATCATACCCTCAGGCTGCACATCCGTAAGCGTCATTGTAAGTTTTCCACAGTGCATAAAAATGCATTGAGTTTTTTTGGGAAACTAGAGGACGCCATCGTACGCGTAAAATGAGTTTCCCGCTACCTAATTTAACCCCTTAGGGCATGATTTTCTAAAAATCCCTTCTTATTACACCCCTAGGATGTCCAAGGAATATTCCAAATTTCAAGACCCTAGGTCCAGCGGTTTGGGCTATGCGTTGATATGTCAGTCAGTCACTCACTCAGTCAGTTTCTTCTTTTATATATTTAGATGAAGGATCTTTCCTCACCAGCTATGATGAGTATTCCCGGTTTTTTGCTTTGCTTGTCACTGTGCAGCTCCAGCGCGACGAGGCTGCGGTTGCGCGCGGTGCGCGTGCGCAGGCGCACCACGCTTGCCACCTCCGGGTCGGAGCGCGCGATGCGCTCCGCCGCCGCCTCCACCGCCCTCTCGTCCGCGTACCTCTTATACTTCAACTCAGTCCCACTATGAGTGATCCGCATCTTAGCACCCGACCTTTACACAAATAACACGCAGAAAATTAAGTTATTCTTTAGCAAATCAAATAATAAAACGATGTGAACATACTGCTTGTAATTCCTTGGCGGAAATAGCAACATAAACAAAGCACCAAAGAAGTACAAAATGGCAATTATATAGACTTTAAACTGTATAAGCATGATTGTAATAAATAATTTATTTATTTAAAATTTCTTCCTGAACTACTTTTTTTCTTAATGTACGAAAATGTCAAACATATGTGTTTCTAAGACACTCGTATGCACAGAGTAGGTACAGTGATTAAGCCATAGGATTAAGCACTCTGTGTTTTGTTCATTGGTCTGAGTTTATATCAATGGTCTCTGCCTACCCCCCTGGGAAAGAGGGGTAGTTTAATATACTTATGTATATCCTATACCTATTGAAATACCTACCACACAATAAGCACATAATGTGTATTTTTATTATTTATGCTATGAATTTGCGGTATCAAAGATTGGTCTCGAAATAACATCCAGAATAAACAAGCTGGCGACCTTTTGTTCGCATAAATTACAGAAGACAATATAATTGTCAACATATGTCCACCATGATTGATGTATGTCAAATGATGATGGTCAGATTTTTATTATCATGAAAATACGTATATTTTTGATAGTATTAGAATTTATACAATTATGTTTCAGCTTAGAGACTATTTTAACTAAAGATAATGAACATCCGTCGTGTCCCATTTCGTGTACGTAACCTTACAGTTGGCCAATCGAACTGGGGTGTGCAATAATTTTATCCCCGTTCTTCACGCCTTGTTCCAGATTTTCGTGGTAAAAGAGCATTGCCAGAATATACTCGGTGGCGATCCAACCAAGTGACTAAGCAAGAGTTCATAGTAAAAGTGGACGATGATGTTGTTAGTTCGTCCATTCCTAATGCAAACCCAGTTATGGCCATTAACATTGAGGGAGCGACGAAGGCTTTGGAAAAGATTATTATCGGGGGAGCGGCGCTCCCGTCAGCTGCCACACATGTCGGGCCGACGGTCGTGCCTCTCGATTACACACGGTTCGTTCCTCCGACTACTGTTAAAGTGACGCAAGTCTACGATGATTTATACCTGGCTCCGGCAAAACCTGCCGTACCACTGCACTTGATAAAAGGTAATTCTTTTAAACGTTTCACCTTGATTTGAGTTGGCAGAACTTTGTTTTTAGTTATTGGCAAACCACAGGACATTCGAGGTACAGGCCTCCATTTCAAGACTACATGGCGAAAAACCCGCTCAGGGATGACAGCCCCCCGGCCAGTCCGCAGTTTATTACGCGGTCTACAACGTCAATCGGTCGACAACAGCCTCCCATAACTCCAGTAGCATTCTTCACTCGAAGTACTGGAACATCAATGCTAACAACTCCACCTTTTGATGAATCTGTAAGTTTTTCCAGTTTTCATGTTATTTTACTAGTTACTTAATAAGCGTTTAATATGTAAAGTATTTGTCTCGATAGAGGATTCTCCAACCTTCATATCGTCCCTTCCGTACGACACATTCATTTGATAAAGAAAGAACAAGCAGAACAAAAGTGAAAGCGGAATCACTACAGATATTTGAACCTTCTACCGAAGAATCAAGTCCTCTGGATATGATGTTTACTTCTGTAGAGGAAGACGATCATAGTAATGCTAAAGAAAAATCAGCAACAAAAAAAGATTTGTTTGCGGCTGCTGATATAACAACTAAAATTACTGACAAAAACGAATGGGATGAAATTGAAGAAATACAATCAAAGCCAAAACCCCCAATGGACAATCAAGATTCTGCAGATCATGTGTCATTTTATAACGAGGAAGAAAATGAAATAAGTAATAAACAAAAAGATCCGGATTCTGTAGAAATCGATGCTAATAATAAAATAAGCGCAGAAGAGATTAAAGATTTTTTAGGGTCTTCAGCGAACGATGATTTTCGTAAGTTTAACGCAGAAGATTCTAAAGAAAACGAAGTGAAGGACAGTAAAGCAGGAAAAGACGATTTAGAATCAAAAGCTGATTTCGAAGGACTCCTTACTCGTCATGAGATATTGGAAATTGAAAATGAAAATGACGATAAATTGACTGCCAAAAAAACCTCCATAGAACAAACGACTACAAATACTACTACTGATTTTGAAAATAGTACTTCAATTTCCATTTCAACTGAGGAAGCAAACTTGGCATTACAAAATGTTTTAAGGGACCAACGTCGCCCAACTTGCAATTTACTCAAGCTACGACAATTAAGTTTTCAATGTCCTCGTACGCTTCCCGAGGTACGTTTAGTCCCTAAATTATTTATATTTACATTATATTACATTTACCGCCTGTTTCCCAATGGACAATTAAAGCATATCTGACAGATAAATTAAGCCCTTTCTCTTTCTTATACATTTGTAAACAATGGACAAGGAGAGAGACAACTTTAAATGGCAGATAAAGGGGTTTGGGTAAAAGTGTTGTCATTTGTAAAATTCAAACATTTTCAAGGTGAGCGGCCATTCGTAAAAGTGGTAAATTATGATAAAATTATTAAAAATAAACATATTTCGTTACGTAATGTAATACTCTTAAGTGCATCGGAGCCGAGTTATTTAAATATTCACACTTGGGCGTACTTTTGTACTAAAAACTGAATACTTAAATCTTTAAAATCTCCGCCCCGATATTATTTACCGCCATAAATTATATATATCTATGTGTATTTAGAGGTCCTCTAAATAACTATGTAAAAATCATCCGTGGCCGCTGAAAAAAAAAAGACAATATTCTTCAAACAAATTTACCCAATGCCCTTTACTCGTCGATTGTGAAACAGGCCCTAAGTATCAAGATTTTATTAATTTCGTTTAAGTTATTTAGCTACCTGCAAGACATACCCTGTCTTTCAAAAGGCCTACCTTTCCAGAACCCAATGGTACGAGGTAATACGAGTGATAAAAAAAACCGTTGAAGTGCGAGTTGGACTTGCGCACCGAGGTTTCCGTACCTATTTAAGATAATATGCTTGGTAACCGCAAAATAAAATACTAATTTTGTCATTAACTTTATTTTCTATGCAATAAGGTCTATTTTGACAAGCCTAAATTTTAATACAGATTTGCAAAGTTTTTTGGTTATTTCTCAAAAACTGTATATAACTTCATTCGACTTCATTTCATTTTTCCCATAAAATATAAGTATACATATATCTATACATCAAAATGTTTTCAGATTTTTTGAATTATAAACTTCGGAGATAAGCGGGGGAACCGTCATTTTTTGTACATTTTTGGCTATTAATCAAAAAGTACATGATAGATTTTTTTTAAAAGAAAGTTTTAAAATGTGAAGATTGAGCCCTTTCATATGACACCCCATTTGCTATAATCGAACCACTTTCATTTTTCAACCCCCCATTCTAGACCCCTTTTCAACTATTTATAAACTTTTTTTTTACTAAAAATAGATGCGGGCAAGCATGTTGTATAACTATGCCAAATTTCAAGTTGATAGCATTTTTAGTTGCTGAGAAAACCTGCTGTGACATTTTTTTACCATTTTGGTACGGAACCCTAAAAACGATGCGCGTAATATAAACAGATGCTGGATGGCCTAGCCTCAGCCTCGCGATGCATTGGTCTTGGAATGAATTGGGATAAAACCAAAGTCATGATTAATTGCCACATTGATCCGGGACCGGGCGTCGTACACGGCCACCTTCTCGAAATTGTTTCCGAGTACACTTACCTCGGGCAAATTCTGCAGTTAGGTAAAAACAATTTCGAGAAGGAGGTCAAGAGGAGGACCCAGCTGGGCTGGGCAGCGTTTGGGAAATTACGTCTAGTCTTCTCGTCATCCATACCGCAATGCTTGAAAACGAAAGCTTTCAGTCAGTGCGTCCTACCCGTTATGACCTACGGAGCTGAGACGTGGTCACTCACAGTAGGGCTGGTCCACCAGTTCAAAGTCGCTCAGCGAGCTATGGAAAGAGCTATGCTCGGAGTTTCTCTGAAGGATAGGATTCGTAACGAATACATCCGACAGAGAACCAAAGTTATCGACATAGCTCAAAGAATCAGCAAGCTGAAGTGGCAGTGGGCCGGCCATATCTCGCGAAGAACCGACAACCGCTGGGGTAAACGTGTTCTTGAGTGGAGACCGCGTCTCGGCAAACGTAGTGTAGGACGCGCTCAGGCCAGGTGGGATGACGATCTGCGAAAGACTGCAGGCAGATGCTGGATGCGGCAAGCTGAAGACAGGGCGCTATGGCGCTCATTAGGGGAGGCCTATGTCCAGCAGTGGACTAATATAGGCTGATGATGATGATTATTATTGTAAGTAGTTAGTACCGTAATTCACATCATTCCTAGCTTTGCTTCGAATAAAACTACCCTTGGTTTTAAAGTAGCAAGGGTACCTACGAAGTCCAAATTGGTTTTAATGTTACGTTATTGTAGCCGAGTAAGTAATTCGTGTCGGAAATCTTTTCGCAAGAAAGCATCAGCACTTGCACGACCTCGATGATTCTGCAGCTTTTACTAAGCATTTTTCATTGTTTACAGCTCACTTGCGCACAGCTGATTCACAAATCGCCATTTTGAATTGTTTACTTGAGCGTTTTTCTTCAAGTCTTCGGCGTTCGAGTAGTTTTCATTTTTGTACTGTAGAATACAGAACAGAATGCAAGTCAGAAGTGCCACTAGGCTAGCCTATTTTATGGATTTTGAAATTGGGTTTTTCTGTTCGTTACGATATACTTAAGACGATCTAATATAAGGACGTTGGCTAGCATTTACTCGTAGCTATTCGTTTAGATAAACCACGTGATCAATTTGTGATCCTATACATTTCAAGACGATAGATAGAACAGAAAAACGTTACCAGCGATTGCATCTTGGCTAGGCCCTCAGAAATGCCATATACTTAAAAGCTTTAGATAACTATGACTCGTGTAAAGTGCGGTGTGGTTTCTGAAATATAATGACACCTGCAGCAGCAGCCGGACCTTATAAGGGTTCTAGTAGTATTTCATAAAAATAAGACGTAGGTGCGGAACCCTCTGTGATTGAGTCCGACTCGCACTTGATCGGTTGTTTTATTGTAATAAAATTTATTACTAATAAATGTAAGGGTAATCTAATTCTTATTTTCTATACAGCATAAAGGACAATAAAAATAATAATTTATTTGGGGTTCTCAATCAATCGACAAAATAAAAATTGTTTAATTGATCAATGACTGAATATGTTTGGGAAATGAAGAATGAAGAAAAAACGGCGATAGGTACATTAGTAACCCATCAGGCGCTACAGATGTTTGGTGAGAGATGCTTGATTGATGTGGCAGAGCAGCAATCAAAGCTTTTATCGCATTACTTTTTACGTTGCCTGTTAACGTTTTTCATTTCAGCTTTGATTTTCATCATTACAAAGTTTTTCTATCGACCTTGCAATCAATAAGGTAGACGAGCGAGTGCTAGACATGTCAAAAGAAAATATTCATTTGCGTCGTAATATGGTGACATCGAAATCTCAAAATGAAAAAATAAATGTTAATCGGATTGTATGAATAGGTTAATGTCAGGTCCTTTTGCTGGCAGTTCATTTCTTTATTTAAAAATTGGTGTGTGAAATGTCAAAGCTAAAAATATTTCTCATCACTAAAATGAGGGGCTTAGAACGACTTTGTCCACAGTCCTATTTCGTCACCTTCCTAACTTGTCCACAATGCATTATGGCCCACTTTTCCTATTCGTCGACATTCCTATATTGTCACCTTCCTAACTGATCAACTTTCCTATATTGTCACCTTCCTAACTCGTCCACATTCCTATATGGTCTATAGGGGTGCCCTCTATTTCGCCGAAACTTTTTACGCCGAATGTATAGTTACGCCGAATTTTGTTTTCGCATAATTTTTCTCCAGCTTAAACGGAAAATATTTTTTAAAATGTTTTATGTAATCCTGGTAGAATAGAGTAGGTTAGGTTAGTTTTATTTTATAACATTTCAAAAAAGTCAAAGGTCGCAGTACAATAACAATTATGCGAAATTAGGATTCTGCGAAATCATACATTCAGACAATTTATGATTATGCGAAAACAAGGGGAACCGGTCTATAGTGCTAACTGGTCCATTTTCTTTTTTCGTCCACAGTGCTAATTGGTCCACATTCTTAAACAGGTGTAATTGTTAAGTGTAGCCAGGTGATCATTCCGTAAATATAACAGATATCAGAAAACTTAAAACGGATATCGAAAATACGTTACCCATATAGTAAAATAACATAAATAACTTTTTTTAAATTACATCCTGTATAGTCTACATTGCCATCTCGTCCACATTTCTATTGCGTGTTCAACTTCTAAACTAGTTCACTACTCTTCACAAATCCCATGATGCGATGCCGCGGGTGTGTTACAAATTACAAATTTTTGATATGTTACAAACTCATCCTTTAGTACAAACGTCGTTATCGCAGGAGCAAAAGCAAATCTATCAAAGAACACATATAACAAAATGTCTGTTTAGTATAAACG
The DNA here is from genome assembly GCA_946894065.1 of Acleris literana. Taxonomy (NCBI): domain Eukaryota; kingdom Metazoa; phylum Arthropoda; class Insecta; order Lepidoptera; family Tortricidae; genus Acleris; species Acleris literana. The sequence continues at coordinate 15,956,900 of OX335670.1, read as the reverse complement.
GAATTTTCTGCCTATAGTCTAAGACTCTAAAAAATCGCTTTAAAATTGAACATCACATTATGCCACGTTTTAGTCATGTGGACGAGTTAACATTGTGGACCAGTTAGCACTGTGGACGACATAGGAATGTGGACAAGATAGGAAATTGACGATATAAAAATGTGGACGAGTTAGGAAGCTGACAATTTAGGAATAACATGCTGACGACATGGCATTGTGGACGAGTTAAGAAGGTGACAAAAAAGGACTGTGGACAAAGTCACCCTGAGCTAAATGAGGTGCCGATAAAAGTAATGTTAATACTTAATCTTATTTTATTTGTCGCAATTCAAAATATGGGGACAAGTACTAGTACCTACAGCGACGAGCACTCGGACGTCAATTAATAGAGGATGACGTTAGAAACTGCTCCAGTTTTTATCCGATCGGTCGAAGCTTACTTCATGTTAACAAATCAAGTTGTTCTGGCGCAGGTCGTAGCGCAGATGAAGAAATGGGCAGAAAGGAGTCCCATAGCGACCTGGATTGATATTACCAAAAACAATTATACTACCATGGAAAACCCGATTTATATGATGACGGTAGATGACCCCAGCAGCGGTCAGACAGTATCAGCCAAGCATACGGTGTTAATAGTAGCAGGTGAAATAATTCGGTTGTTTAGAAATGTAAGCAGGGCCCATATTATGGTCGTCTTTATCGGTGGATAAAGCCTCCGTCGCTCTCGCACTTACAGACCGGTCAGAGAGTGACAGATCATATATCTACATCGATGAACACGACCATAACAGGCTCGCAGGCTGTGATAGCCCAGCAGAAAAAAAACATATTCATATTCATTCTTCTTCTGCATACAGATTCTTGCATACAAATCACATGTTACTTACAAACTATTTACGTACAAATAGGCAAGTTAAGCATATAAAACACTGTTGGGCACAACAATAGTACCTACTACAATCGTACTAACTAGCTGTTCCCGTGCGCACTTCGTTGGGCAATATTTTTTTTTGGGTAAATAATAGCCTATGGCACTCACAAATAACGTGGCTTTCTATTGGTAAAAGAATTTTCAAAATCGGTTCAGTACATCCAGAGATTACCCCCTACAACGTCACATATCTTTATAATATTAAGTATAAAGTATAAGTATATATTAGTATATAGAATATAAGTAATAGTATACGTTGTACTTTCCTTCCATTATAATATAATCAGTACAATTATGTACAGTCACGCAATAAAAATGTTGAGTACACTTAGAACCTTGTCATTGTGATTATCATTGTCATTGTATATAAGTATAGTTTGAAGTTTATTATGAAAAGGCACTAAAGTGCTAAACATTTTCGTTTGGGTATTGTACGAGTATATGTATTGGGCATTGGAAACAAAAACGATCGCGTGGCCGAACCACTGCAACCAAATAGGCTGGATACCAGAAGGTATCAGGCTCACAAAAGCACTAACAGTAACAAGGTCAACTCCGCTTACGTCAATAAAAGACGAAGAGGGGAGGATTACAGAAACGGGTTTAGACACCCTGAAAGTTATGTGTAATACACACTTTCCCGGCTCAATCTAACGCAGAGCGCAATAGACAGTGAACCAATACGTGGATCGACAGACAGCACGCACAAGAGCACAACACGATACAATAGGGACACACAAAAAGTAAGTAGATGACAAAAGGATAAGGTGGGCGTTATTCACCTTCCAACCATACAAGGCGCCAGGCCCAGATGACATATATCCAATTCTACGACAAGAAGGCGCAAATGTAATTGTTCCGCATTTAAGTAGGTTGTACAGAGCGTGCTCAGCCTTCGGGCACGTGTCACACGTGTGGAGGCTTGTAAAATGATCTACCTGCCTAAACCAGGCAAGGCTGATTATAGTGATGCCAAATCATACAGATCAATATGCCGATCATAATTTTTCCTAAAAACACTAGAGAAGCTGCTAGGCAGGCACATAACGGATGGACCTCTAAGGGCTTGTTTACGGAGACGCGGGGCGTCGCGCGTAGCGTTGGGCGGCGCGGTCTGCACTAAATTCAAACATATGGCGTTGTATAAAAGCGTTTACAGAAAAGCGGTTTTACACGCGTTTGCTTCAAATACAGCGTTATTTGCGGCGGCGGAGCCCGCGGATGGCATCGCCGCGTTGCACGCAGCGTCGCGCGCTTCAATAACGGCGGTTCCCGCCACTGCGCCCGCGGCAGAACCTACTGACAGTCTTGTTCGCTCCGCTACTCGAGAGTCCGCCGCGGATGCAGCGGCGGGTACCGCTGCTCTCTACGCGCCGCATCACACCCCTCATCTTCATAAACAACACCGTACATTGCCATATGTTTGGGTTTGCGCGTGTGATGACGCGGTCCGCTGCACGTAGACAACGCGACAACGAAGGCGCTGAGAGTGTTTGGAATGTGCAGATCAGCATATGGGAAGACATGGGGCCTTAACCCTAAAGTACTGAAGTATACCATGATGGTTAGGCCCATAATCATGTAGGCTGGTGGCCAAGAACCCAACCACCCAAGAACCTGGTGGTACGGACAGCCCAAGTATTCTTTCAAGAACTTCAATATCCACATTCCGACAAGGGATATAAATGGAAGGATGGGTTGCACCTATCAAATGGTTCAAGAATGAGCTCTGGTACGGGGGCGGGTAATCACGCCAAAGACTATAGAAGCATAAGTATGGGCCACTACGCATCGGTCTTCCAGGCGGAGTTGTATGCTATAAGTAATTGCCTGTACGCATGAGAATAAAGTAGACTCGAGACTAGTCAACAATGGAATCCAAGCTTTAAACAAGTTTGGTAGGCATGTGAAACTGATGTGGATTCCACGACACGAAGGCTTTCCCATAAATGAAGCCGCGGACGAGCTGGCAAGGGAAGGGTCCAAGGGCGCATACGTCGGAACTGAACCATTTGTGGCACCCTCACCCGGCACCATAACAACAGCCCTGAACAACAATGCCCTAGAAAACCACCAGAAAGAGTGGAAAACCACGGCAGGCTTAGAGCATGCAACGCTCTTCATAGAAAGAGTTGACCGAGCTGGACCAAAAAACTTTGGAAACTCAGCAGTAGACAACTCCGATACATTTATCGTAGTGTTTACTGGGCACTTTGGGGTTAAACATCTCCCAGCAAAGATGGGATGTCATAAGACAACACAGATTGTACAATGTGCGGCGAAGAGGTGAAAACAATGAAACACTTATTGCGTGGATGTGATGCCCTCGCCGGAGCAAGAATGAAAATCCTCGATTGTGGCTACCCAGAACCAAACGATTTCAAGGCACTGCCATTGCTATCCGCTTTTTGGGAGGGGTGGAGGCTGCATTGGATTAATCGCTAAAAGAGGGGTAATTAGTGTAATTACACAAAAGATCCCCATAGGGTCAAAGTGTATCCGTAAGGACCCCGCCAATAAGATAAGATAAGATAAGATAATGGGCATTGGAATTCCGCATCCCTTTATGCTCTGTCGTCTGTGGGTATAATTTGGTTTCCTTACCTAGGTATTAATGTGTTTTTTTTTATGGTGTAGAGAAGGTAAACGAGCACACGGCCACCTGAGGGCCCTGCCAAGATGCATTGCGCTAACTATCGTTTCTACCTATATTCGTTTCGTTTTTAAACCAATCGCGTCACTGTTAGATGACGTGATACGAAAAGTCACGTGATCTACCAGTGACGCGATTGGTTAAAAACGAAACGAATAGAAACGCTAGTTAGCGTAGTGCATCTTGGCAGGGCCCTCTGATGATCAGTGGGTTCCTATATAAGCAACGTCTAGATTACAAATGCGTTGCTAACCTTGAGGTTTAAGTAAGGATGCCTTGATTCTAGTCACTTAGTAACACAACGAACATTGCTATAGGAGGCAGGTTAACCCTTAAAAAAGTAGGGTACCTACTCCCTTAGGCGTCACCCCCACGGGCGAGTTTATCGCGGCGATTTCGACCTTATATCGTTGGGTAATCTCCACGGTAGGCGATTATTCCGCCAGGGTATCGTCACGACTCGCAGCAGCCCGCCACGTGTCCGGGACTGTATTTGCCGTACCTCGCGATAGATGCTGATCAGACGTTGCGAGGTGTTCGAGTCTCGCGGAGAGTAACTCGCATCTCGCGGCGGGCGCGCGGCTAGTCATTGACGTTTTGCTCGTCAATTTCACTCGTCGTATCACCGCAATGAAATCGCCCGTTGAGGTGACGCCTTAGGATCGGGGAGGCATGAGGAAATTTTGTTTGTGTGTAGAGCGAAACAAGCTTAGGGCCCGGGTTTAGTTTCGGATTTGTTCTTTCCTAATGATGGGTAAGCCCTCGGGTACGGGAGGCGGGGGTGGTGGTCCAGGATAAAAGGTGTGCCCGTAGGCACGTTTCGTAATTGTTATCAAGTCAAGTATTGATGACGATGCATTTAGATTAAACATTATCTGTACCTACGTGTATCTAGCGTGGATTAGTTAGTACTGTAGTAAGGTAACATTGTATATATACGCATGTGTAGTTGTAATTAAATTAGATTTTAACTGACTGACAAAGTGGTTACTCTCTCACCCTCTTCAACATGGACACCTCCGGTAAAAAAGGCTCGATGCTGGAAAATTAAAAGCATCCTAAAAATAAGCATCCGTTTGCAATACTCTCACAAGTGTAAAGCGAATTGACGTTGTCCCGAAAGGTATACAAGGGCGTGACCACCACGCAGTCACCGCCGCGCTGTACCTGCTGTACCAGCTGATCGAGCGCAGCGAGGCCCATGCCGAGCTCCTCTCAAAGTACCGCTTCTGGGTCGTTCCAGTCTTGAACCCTGACGGATACGACTACTCCATGACGTTCCCGCAAGTATGATGTTTAAAGGTCTCCTACAAAACAAACGAAGTTGTGTTTTAATTTAGGAAAATACTTTGATGAAAGATGAAACTAGGTAAGCTCAGCAAACCAAGTATAGGATGAAAATTATTTTTGGTTATAACAAATGGTTTATGGTTAACGAATATATTTTAACGAGTACAAGTATAAAATATCGAAACAATTAACAAAAAAATATAGGTACGTAAGATTTTGGCAAACTACTTTTGTGCACAGCTAAGAAACTTTGGCCGCCTACCAATTCCATCGTCAGAGCTCAGTGTACGGTTATGCGACGGACATTCCCCCTTTAGGGCTAAAGTAAACTGCGATACGGTGTTCAATTTCAGGCCTATAATCAGATGACAGCAAGTAGTTTAAAAATTGATTAGGTACCTACAAAAAACACTGCACGAAAAGGATGAAAAAAGGGGAGGAAAATACGCGAGGGTCATCAACATCCTATGACTAGTTTCAATAAACCTTTTTTTTAAAAGATTTGTGTAATAGGGACCCGGTTCCATGGAAATTCCCGCACCGATTTGAAAAAATCTTTAGATTGTTTTTCTCGCCTAAATATACGTGTTTATGCCATAAATGTATGCCACATTACACGCATGTGTTAGTAAATCACACACCGAGGATATTTTTGTTAATAAGATTATATTCAAGATGGCATGGCATGCAGTATGTATAATTTTATTTATTATTTTAATTTATATCTTTATTTTTATTATTTCCTTCTCAGCACCAACCTTAAATTATTTCTGTTTAGCCCATTTGTTGACTGGTAGAGAATGCCTTAAGGCATTAAGTCCGCCTTTTGTATCTACTTTGTGTATTGTGCAATAAAGTTTAAATAAAAAATAAAACACAATAGTAATAAGGGCGCCACTGGACGCTCGACGTTTGCTCGGTGCAGTCTTAAGCTTGATTATAATTGTTTTTTTTGTGATCGATTGATCGAGCAGCGGCGAGAGTGGACAAAAAACTTGCGGCAGTCGTGGGAGGAGTGCAAGGGGCGCAAGCCCTGCGAGTCCTGCGAGAAGTACGGACTGCGCTGCACGGTGCAGTCCTGCTACGGCGTCAACCTCGACCGGAACTTCGAGTACCAGTGGATACCAGGTTACCTAGTTTACAACATTTTTACACGAGAGGGAAGCAAACTAGCATGCTGGTTACGCATTCACTGTCGCCCATGAACCAATTACAACGATCACTTAAGAAGGGTTGTCGGTCCATTGCTAGTTGTCAGATAAAATATGTAATAAGTACTAATCAAGCCTGAAATATTTACAGTTTCGGAAAAAAAAGCGTTTTGCAAAAATATATGTTTGTGAAATGAATCAGTTCAAATTTCAAGTCCCTAGGTTTAGCAGTTTAGGCTGTGTCTTATTTGTCCGTCCATCATCGGTATTGTCTTGGAAGAGTTTTATATGTACCGACACTAACCAGAAGCAGGAGTTTTTGAGGTTTTTAAATGGCATTTCATACTAATAAAACGTAGATGCGGAGCTGTCAGTGGTCGGGTCTGACTCGCACTTGACTGTTTTGTTATATTATTGCTTCTCTTTTTCCTATTTAACACAATTTGCGCCGGTCACGCCTGTCTCAATTAGTTCAAATTATCTACCTTACAACAATAGTCGATCGGTGAAATCGATTTATTTAAATACTTAGTATGTTAAGCTTATTGATGCAATCACAGGAACATTACTTAGATAGATGGTTCCTAGCTCGAATAATTGTTTCAATCCTTAAATATGTATCATTTGAGACGATATTCACTGAAGCGAATTTAAGGTAGTGGGTAATAATTAGTTGCAAGTGAAATAAAGTAGAGAGAGAGATTCTAAAGTATACCAACTAAGAACATCGAGACAATATAGCTTACCCTATTTACCATCATAAGGTTAATCAATTCATGCATCCTTCGAAAGAGCGAACGTTTCGTTTGTAATCAGGAAATTATAATTAATAATTTACATAGATATGCAAAGATAAAGTTTATGTTAACTGGTATGACTAATTTAAAAGTGTAAAATAAAATGAAACAGATATCAGGGGACAATGTCACACAAATTTACTTAGTCCTAACCCAAACTAAGATCTCGAGGCTTGTACTATGGGTAATTGGTTACCCACTAGGCAACGATGAACATACTTATAAAGGGAAATAAATCTTAAATACATATAAATCGCTGGAAACTCAGAAATGAATACTCGCGCTCAACACACAAATACGAGTATTTACCCATACTGTAAACCGAATCTGGAGCGCTATTTGTTTGTTTGCTCTCCGTTTCTTATATGTATGCTAAATCGGTACAATAGATTGAAGGTTTTTCTCCCAGAAAAACTATCGTCAAAGAAGTCAATAGACCAAAAACGCCTACGCTATTATGAGGCTAGACGCTAAGGAAGCAATAGTAGGTATATTTAAATGAAAAACCGTTGAAGTGCGAGTCGGACTCGCGCACCGAGGGTTTCGTATTTAAGATAATATGGTTGGAAAACGCAAAAGAAAATACTCATTTTATTATGAACTTTATTTTTTATGCAATAAGGTCCATTTTGACTGGTTTAAATTTTAGTACAGATTCTTAGTCTTTTGATATTTTTTCCAAAACTGTAAAATTTGACTTCATTTTATTTTCCGCGTAAAATATAAAGAATTATATTTAAATCAGGAATTTTTCAGATTTTTTGGTCCATAAACTTCGGAGATTTTTGGCTATAAATCAAAAAGTTAGCCACGGGAAATTATAAAAAAAATTGTTTTGAAATCAGCAGATTGAGCTCTTTCGTAAGACATTGCTATAATCAAGTCACCTTAATAGATATAACTAAATTTGCTACAATTTGAGCGTAATTCGAGCACATTTTGTTTATTGGTTGCGGAGAAACAGCAAGTCAAAGATGAGCAGTTTTCTTCAAAAAGTGAAAATGTGTTGGTAGGTTTATTTCGAAGATACATAACGGCTGAACTAATGCTCCTAGGGAATATTCATGTCAAAAGAATTTGTAGAGAATTAAATTAGCCTAAATTTAATATCAAATGGTGCTTCTAGCTCTCATAGTTGTCTCAAAAATATAAAACTATTAAAATATCTGATTTTGGTTGTATGAATGTATTTCTTAAAGAAAAACCAAAAAGTGTAAATTTGACATTTTAGTTGTAACATATGGTTTCAAAACAAATAAACGTAAACATAAAAAACACAGCAAACATATATTTAAACTATAAAATAATACTATTTACAAGGTCAAGCAAAAACAGTTTAGACTTTCGTCCTTTTGGAAGGACCAGATCTCATCCAGTCTAGATCAGTAGGGAGGAGTGGGGGAAGAGAGATAATGTTTTCTGGAGTGGAGGCGGGCCGGCTCACGGTGGTGGGTCGTCCACATCCTCGTCCTCCTCGTCCAGGACGATAGGGATGGCGTTGTTGCAATTTCACCCGTGGTAAAAGGAACATAGGATAGAGCACCTGAGCCCAGCCTGTCTGCAAGTGCACGACCCTAACTAACCTCTTTTTGCATTTGCAAGGCACCATTTTAAGCAGTTTCTGAAGAGCAGGCTCGGCGTACATTGCCCATCTTCGACTTGTACGGGTAGCACAGGGTTTTCAGGGTTGCAAACTTGGTGTTAACTACTCTCAAGGGAACTAACAACATATAAAAAAATCGTAGTTTTTTGCGCGTTTGCGATCTATGATGTCGTTATAGACTGGGCTAAAAAGTACGACGAAAAGTTTTGAATGGGCTGCACCTTTTCCGGTATACCGTACTTCCGGTTCAAATTTGGGAATGGCGACAGGCAGATACGTATTCTGCAGGGTCAAAACTCTCTGATAACGTTGTCACCCCACCTGTTACATGATTTGCCGCTTGCATTCTATTTCGTCAAAAATGGTCCTAGACTAATTTTATTGACACACCAAATTAGAATAAGACAGATGAAGATCGAATTAAGTATTGGTCAAAAAAAATCCCGTGTACTCGTAAGTGTAACTTTAGATTTACTTTTTATTGAAAATTTTCAAAGAGCGTAGTTGATAATACTGGGCATGTTCGAAGAAGATAACTTTTTAAACTGCATACTTACCTAAGTATTAGGTTTTTCTCGAGGGAACATCGGTTTCTAAACGCGTTTAACGCGGATATAGTCGCATCTTACATATGTATATGACCTCACGCTTAATCAAGGCGATAACGAAGGATAATTTCATTATCCATATCAATGTTTTGTAATCCGATTGTATTATTAACGTTGTAGGTATTTTAATAAATTGCGGTGCGAAGAAGCATTAGTTCGCCTTTTCGGACTAACTTTACCTCCATCATCATTTCAAATTTAATATGCTTGTATTATAGTGTCAGCATGCCTAACCTAATTTATTCGAGCCGAAAAAGTATAGAACGCAGGTATACCTTAATAGAAAGTTTTTTCTGATTAGACCTAAAACTTTTAAAACACGGTGTTCTGCCCTTTGGGGAAAATAGGTCTGGCCAAATTTCACTTCCCAAAAAACTTATCGCAGTAATTTAATTTCTCAAACGAATCTTTAGCACATTTACATATCACATGTTATTCATTTGGTCAAATTAGCATCATTTTACTTTGTCAAGCTTTATTAAGACAAACGTTTATTAAACAAATGTTTTCCTTTGGCAAATATTATATTCCAAAAAAATGATTGTTCAAATTGTTACTTCGCACACTCAATTTATAGCATGTCTAGCAGTGTTGCCAATTTAGCACTTTTATTGCAAAATTTAGCACAATTAGGACCAGTTTAGCCTTAAAATTTTACACTTAGCACTTAGCACAATTTTTAGTAGGTTTAATTTCTTCCTTATTGTTAGTTTTTATATAGCAACCATAAGGCAATGATATCAATGGCAACTGTATCGTAATTTCTTAATAAAAGTATATATGTTTTATAACGTTTTTCTACGCGTTTGATATACATAATTTTGTTATGTTTGATTGTATGCTGTACTAAAAAAGTTATTTTGGTTTAATGAGGGCCACAAAAAGGCTTATTGTATAACTTTGTACAACTAAACGCGATCAATTTACGATAAACTCAGTTCACGTGTTAACTCGAGTTAAAATGACAGTTCTCGTATGAATCTGACGTTTACTAACTCGAGTTTAAATTGATCGCGTTTAATTTCATTGGTGAAATCGGCCCTAAAACATTCAATTCGGATGATTGACGCATTTTTTATTTAGCCCATTTTTAGGCAGAATTTTTCCGGTTTTAGCACAATTTTAGCACTTTTTCCAGCTTAGTTTTAGCACTAAATGAAATTCGGAGTTGGCAACACTGATGTCCAGTTAGGTTAGTTTAGGTTTAAATTAGGTAAGGTAGTTTAGGTTTTTAGAAAAATTGCTAACTGTTAAATTGCGATAAGTTGTTTTGACTTAGGTATGATTTTTTGCCAAATGATAATTTGAGTAAAATAGTTTGGGATGTGGTACTTTGGGAAAAGTTTTTTGACCATACATTAGTAAACCGCTTCTTTGTTTACATGATTTCTTAGGCTAAAAAAACTGAAATTTATGTACTCACTTTGACACAACATACCATATTTTGACCCAACTTCCTAGTCGCTATATATTTTTTTACAATGTATGTGTCCATAAAAAATATTTTATTAGAGAATAGTCTATTAATACACTTCATATTGGGATGTTCTTGTTATCAGCGGATGAGTTACACTCGGAGCACCCCTGTGGCGATTTGTACGCAGGCGTGCGTCAGCTGAGCGAGCACGAAACGCGCGCGTTCACATACTACCTACACAACCAGCGCGTGCCGCACACCTTCATCGCCTATAAAGAGGGCGAAGTTCTCGTTAGTATCCCCTTCTGACTCTTACATGGTTTCTGTCTGTGCGAGCACGAAACACGCGTTCAAGCACTCTCTACACAACCAGCACATGTCGCACACCTGCATCGCCTTCAAGTAGGGCGAAGTGCGCGTTAGCATCCGCTCCTGAGTCTGACATGGTTTCTGCGACGCCTGTGCGAGCACGAGACGTGCGTTCAAGTGCACCTCGCTACACAACCAGCACATGTCGCACACCTGCATCGCCTTCAAGTAGGGCGAAGTGCGCGTTAGTATCCGCTCCAGACTCTTACATGGTTTCTGCGACGCCTGTGCGAGCACGAGACGCGCGTTCAAGCACTCCCTACACAACCAGCACATGTCGCACACCTGCATCACCTTCAAGTAGGGCGAAGTGCGCGTTAGTATCCGATCCTGACTCTTACATGGTTCCTGCGGCGCCTGTGCGAGCACGAGACGCGCGTTCAAGCACTCCCTACACAACCAGCACGTGCCGCACACCTGCATCGCCTTCAAGGAGGGCGAAGTGCTTGTTTGTAGCTGCTCCCGACTCTAAGATGGTTTCTGCGCTGCCTGTGCGAGCACGAGACGCGCACGTTCAAGCACTCCTAGACATCCAGCACGTGCCGCACACCTACATCGCCTTCAAGGAGGGCAAAGTGCTCGTTAGTATTCGAGTCAGGACTCTTTTTTGTTTTCGGCGCCGGCTAAGTGAGCACAAACGTTCGTGATCAAGCACTTTCAGCAGCAGCGCATGCCGCACACCTTCATCGCCTTCAAGGAGGACCAAGTAAGTAGTCGTTCTAGTAGGACTAGACAAGTAATATTTGGCTTGTGGTGTCGAAAACATATAATAATAATAATTTTGTGACAGAAACTAAATGGGCTTTCGTTAAACTAAATGAGCTTGCCCACATGCGATTTGTCTTAAGTTCTAATTATCTTCCATCCGCGCTCACCGGATAATGAACTACAATCCAGCATTCACCGGAATACGTGTGCTGAAAACTGAAGACTAGCATTTATTTAATACTTCCCATTTTGTTGGCCTTATGAATTTGCTTCCAATGAAACCGAAATGATTTCTTTTTACAGGGAGTGATGTATCCTTATTCGCACACACGAAAGAAACGTGCCTTTGATGAAATTTATGTGAGTATCATCTTTAATGTTACATAACTAGTTGCAGAAGTAAAGCTTTTAGTAGTCTTTACTCGACTCAACTGTCAGTAAGGTTAGACAAGTTGCAAACCACAATAGTCAACGAGGACCGTCTAAAATCGGTCCAGCGCGAGTCGGACATGTGCAATGAGGGTTCCTTGCCGCGCCCGACTCACACTTGCCGTTACTTAAGAGGCCACCTATGGTGCCACGCCCCCACAAGAATAAAAAGGGATGGCTTTATGTGCTTCCACGCGAAGAATGTGAGATGGAGATAGTTCGCTCGCGCCTTGAAATTCAATTAATTGCTGTTTACTTGAAAACCACAACATTTATAGAAAAATAGTTTTGCCAGTATTAAGAAATTACATATCCTCAACTATTGGATCGAAAATCATCCTTAAAAATTATAGGGTTTCGAAGATTCAACCAAAAACATCCAAAAAACGTGTCATGTTTGAAAAATAAAAGTATCGAGGATTTTATTTCTAATCGTGTTTTCACGTTTAGCAGTCTCAAGGAAATATGATCAAGTTTAATATATCCAAAGAACAGATACAAAGGCTTTATGGTTATTGAGATCCAGATCGCGGAACACTACAGACTTTAGCATAGGTGGCCTCTTAAGTTTACACTGTAATCTCAGTAAAGTTGAAGCTACAAGCGTCAAATTTAGTCAACGTGCGGCTGAATTAGGAGGACAATCGAGGAGCTCAAAATTGCCTATACGCGGTGTACATCATTATGAGTTCTTCGACTGTCCACCTAGGTAAGTACTTCTGCTGCTAACTGTGTTACCGTTTTGACGATAGAACAAAAACCAAATAAACGTTAAAAACATTTCTTGAATGGGGACCTTTATTATTTAACCTTTTGACTTTTTGATATTGTTTTTTTTTGGGAAATTCGCTGTTACTCGTATGACAAATAAATTATTAAAAATAAACAAAAAACCCGACTGCAATAAAAAAAAAACAACTGAAAAGCGAAAAACAAGCTCTGTAATCTATAGAAAATTGTAAGAGCATGTACTTATTGATATTGATAACAATTTAAATTTAACTTGAATATTCGAAAAGGTGTTCCAGGCGGGGACAAGATAGTCCAAATGTTAAATTTTTTCAAGAAATAGCTTTTGAAATTCATTGCTTGTCCGGCCTGCAATACCTTTTCCAATATTCAAGTTAAATTTAAATTGTTATAAATATCAATAAGTACATGCTCTTACAATTTTCTATAGATTATAGAGCTTGTTTTTCGCTTTTCAGTTGTTTTTTTTATTGCAGTCGGGTTTTTTGTTTATTTTTAATAATTTAATTTATTTAACTCTTTTTAGTTTTTATTAATAAAATAGTGGTTTAATTAATTATTACTAAGCAATATATGAGCTCTGAAGCTTAAATTTTTAATGTTGCGAAGCTACAAGTGACAAATTACAAGCGAAACTCTCTTTCTAGCGAAAGGAGTTTATTACTCAACATTTACGTATTTTTTTGACTTTCCTGTCAAAATAGTAGCATAAAAGTATTATAATGTATACATTTATTTGGAATGGGCTATTTAATAGCTTTCATTTGATACCCATATTGTTATAATAAAAAATATTTTTTTTTTATTAACACTCCATATTTTTTTCCGCGGACGCCATATTGAAATATTTTATAACCTATGTCACTTCGGCAATTAAGATAAAACATAACCCTCCTTCTGACGCAGTCGGGTAAAAAAACAACTGGCTATCTTTTACGGTTCAGGAGGCCCTGCTAAGATGCATTACGCTAACTAGCGTTTCTATTCGTTTCGTTTTTAAACCAATCGCGTCACTGGTAGATCACGTGATACGAAAAGACACGTGATCTCTAAAGTAAGGACGTCTGGACGGACGCGCGGACGGATAACGAAAGATTAATACCTAATAAGGGTTACCCTAAAAAAAAATTGTATAGAATTGACGTTCGTTGTCATGCGTTAAATCTGTCTAGCCTACCTATTAGTCCTGGAGCCCACTGCAAGAAACCCTAACTCATAAAAAAATGGAAAATACCTACCGTGCAGGCGAAGCTGACCCTTAGTAACTTGAATGCTCTTGGTCGGCCGCGGTTGGGAAAATCATTAAAAAAAGTCATCTAAAAATTTATCGAAAATTGTATGGTAGGATAGAGGCCTTGACGGACAGTTAAATAACCATGGTCGGTCAAATCCTGTGTTGATAGGTTCCGGTGTCCGGTGTCCGGAGACGGCTGGACCAATTTCAAAAAATTATTTTTATTGTTTGTAAGGGTATACTTTTCAGGTGGTCCCATTATCATCAGGTTGGGTTCTGACGGTGGGATCCTGAAGAAATAGAGGGGACCGTTCAAATATTATAGTCACACCTGTAGCCATTTGTTTATTTGGAGTCGGTTTATCGTTTTCTAAACATTCTCTTAAGAAGCTTGTATCGTGCTGACTGTTGCAACAGTATGCATAAAAATAAGACCTTTAACCAGTTTTTCGTGATAGAGGCAAAGAGCGGCCAAGGCGGCGCAAGCTGCCTACAGCATCAGCGGGCGCAAGTACGTCGCCGGACAAACTTCGGAATTCCTGCGTAAGTATCTTAAAACAGGTTGACTCGCGGGGAAGTGCGCGGGGTAACTCTTTGTTAAAATAATGGCACAAAAGAAATAGCCAAGTTATAAATTCAGAGTCAAGAAATAGTCCAAGAGCCCGTAAGTATTTCTGAGTAGGTGTTTGAGGCACCGTGGAAACCTGTACAGTACTTCTTCTATGATGTTTAAATAGGTACTAATAAGAGGCAGACCTAGCTAAAGGGTATTACTTAGGGCTAAACTGAGTTATTTTATGATTCCTTTTTTTTAAGAAGTTAAGAAGTAAAATATTTAATATTTAGTCGGCCCTAAAAATAAGCCGTCATATTTTTTTTTTTTGATACAATGTATTTGAGGCTCGTTGAAATTTTAACAGAGCAATGTTGGTAACTAAAAAATAATATTCTTAAAAAGCCAGATTATTCCGGTGGGACATTTCACCTACCAGGGGCACCTTTTATAAAACTACAAGTTACAATTTTACAGGTCTAAACTGGCAATACTGCTCAAATGGCTGGTCGTCATTGGTCGAGGTTGTGTCAAATGGAAACTTGTAACCTGTAATTGTAACTTGTAATTTGTAATTTTGTAGCTTTATAAAACAGGCCCCAGGTGATCGAGAACGTTGAACCTTGAACTTTCAACTGGCAGGTGAAATATATCAGCGGAATAACCTGGCTTTTTTAAAATATTTTTTTAACTTTAATTTTGAATTTTTAGATATTATCTATGTTTTTAAATATGTATGTTTTTAAATGTTTGGAGTCCTTTTTTTTTGCGAAAATAAATTAATTACCTTAAAAAATCGTAACTCGGTTTAGCCCCAATACCCTTCAGCCAGGTCTGTCTCTTAGTATTTAAATATCATAGAAGAAGTATTGTACAAGTTTTCACGGTGCTTCAAACACCTTCTCAGAAATGCTTATGAGCTCTCACTACATAGAACCTAACAATCTCAGCGAATAACGTGTCATTCCTTCATTTACTAACCTCGACTCCATATTATTACTTGATATCCGTTAAGATCTCATCTGAATTATTTTAGTGATGAAGATGTCAGTCCTGTATTTTATTTGGACTTACCGATTACCTAAGTATTGACCCCTTTTTAACCGACTTCAAAAAAGGAGGAGGTTATACGTTCCACTGTATGTTTTTTTTTTATGTATGTTCACCGATTACTCCGTCAATTGTCGACCGATTTCAATTTTTTTTTTTTGGTTTGATAGAGTATACTTCCGAGGTGGTTCCATTGTCACCAAATCTGTATCTGATGAGGGGATCAGTGAGGAATTGAGGGAACTCCTCAAATATTGTAGGCAAACATATAGCGATTTTAGTATTTTTAGTAACAAATCCAGCATTTGCATTCAGAAGTATCATTTGGTGTAGTGGAACTGATGATGAAGACCACAGATGGGCACCGGAACTCCTCAATGGTACCGATTTCAAGGGTGGCGATAAGATATCTCGATTAAGATAGTTGAGCGACTACCTACAACGAATAATATTTACTTGTTGAAATATGACTATGACTTTCCCGCGGCGTTGCTTGCGGCGCGCTTGATATAAGTTAAAGTTTCATTTCAACTAAGAAGTGGGACTACGTAACAGCGTATTATGATCACTAAAAAGTATAAAATACAATAAATGTTTTAAAAAACAAAAAACCGCCTTCAAAAACGCAAAAAATAACTTCTTTAAAATTGTAGGCACCTAATAGGTTAGTCCAACTGAAGTCGGCGACCACAACATTTTCAACAAAAAGCCGACATCAGTTGGACTAACCTATTAGGTGCCTACAATTTTAAAGAAGTTATTTTTTGCGTTTTTGAAGGCGGTTTTTTGTTTTTTAAAACATTTGTAACATTGAAGTGTTTGGTTGAATACTTATCGTTAATTTTAAGTTGCTTATACATGTATATATTTATCTAGTCTAGTAAACTTACTTAAACGACAAATACGGAGTAGAAACATAAATCCATCCACCACAGAGCGACCCTGTGAACCTAATCTTATAATGTAAAGTGAGTGAGGCTATGTAGCTTCACATGGCGTAATTTTTCGGTAAGCCAGTAGGCGAGGAAATATCCATTCGAATAGTCGCCTTGTGAACTTAGCCTAACTCTCTATTATTAGAATTAGCTATGTTTGGTTTTACTTTTTCTAGTAATGTTGAAGGTTTTCTAAATGTTAAATGTTATCACTAAGTCTAAGACGGTTAGAAAATACGTCAATCAAACAACAATGCAGCCCTCCTTAGAAAAAAGGGCGTAGGTATATCTCATAGAACCTCATATTGTATTAGTGACCTTATTTGTTAAGTTGGAGGGTTAAAATTTACTTTGACTGTCAAACTGCGCAAGCGTCCTTTTTATTTAGAAGGGCAGAATGATTTACTTGTGATGTTGTCTTTCATTTTGAAATTCGCTCTTTATCCTATTCTACCATGAAAAGAACCAAATGACTAGAGTGTAAAGGGATAAAATAGAGTCTATCTAATTTCAGCTATGTATGCTGGCGGAATAGAAGATTGGATTGATGGACATCTCGGAATTGACAACACTTACACAGTGATGATGTTTCGGCCGCAGGATGCCGACTCTAAACTCATAACGGAGGTGAGTTCTCTTTAAGTGTAGTAAATTTATGCAGGGTGTTGGGCACATGGTTGGACAAAAAAAATGGCGAATAAGCCATCTGTGACCCATAGACCATATAGATATTTTCATTTTCAAGACTACAATGTATAGACTGCAATCTTAAGACCAATTTAAGGACTAAAATGGAATGCCTATATGCACCGGCTGTAGGTGAAAGGTTAAGGTGGTAGTGATCCGGACGGTCCCTGCACACAGGGTCCTACCACCGCTAACTCAACTAAATCAGGAGGAGTAAGCAAGATGAGACCATAATTCAACAGTGCAGTGCAGTGTATTGAGAATTGCACAGGGCTTATGAAGAAACCTCCACAAAGATCATCCATTACCCGCAAGCCCTCAAGCCGGAATTGAGTGTGTAGTATGCGCCGAAGTGGAATTCCGGTCTATCAGAAAGAAAGAAAAAGAAAGAAAAGAAAAAATCATTTATTCGTAACAAACAGACATCAAAACTGAACAAAATACTGACACAAAAAACCTGTTGGCACGAAATGGTTCATATCACCGGACTTTCTTTTTGAAGTCATAGGTACATAGACATACAGCATTGCTGCAGAGAGGGGGTTAAAACCGGTAAAACTAATAGAGACTTCGAAAAACCAGCGATACCGGTAGTAAATCTAAGTTCGTAATCTTAAAGATGCAAATATTCATGGACCTCAGAGCTCACTTACTACCACTAGGTGGTCTGAGTGCTTTTTTGCTACTTCTTTAATCTGAAAAGTGCAGTAGTGCATGCATGCAGCACTACTGCAGATAGACGTACTACTTATTCGGGCCTAATAAGGAGGTCCAGGAACTTAGGAGTAAAAAAAATTTTTTTTATTAATTTATTAAATAATGGCGGTTTTATTTGTGTTTTTTATTTGTATCTTGATTGTTGCTGTTTTGTGAGAATTGATATCTTGTGCAAATAATTCCTAAAAATAGCCCAGGCCACAGTAAAGTTTTAAAAAGACTAAAAACACCAAGAAAAAAAACTAAAAGAGGTCAAGCACTTCAAGTTCTTTAAAAACTTCTCTGATTAATGCTCTTTCTAACGACGTACCTATCATTTGCGTAGATTTTATTTTATTAGCAGGAGTTATTTGCCAATTTAGCTGGACAGTTGGCATCTACTATTTACTTTCAAGCATGTTAGGATCAAGGCCAAAGAATTATGCCAACAATGAATTCTGCCATTTTTTGAAAAAGCAAAAAAAAATTTATCACGGATCTCCTTATTAGGCTTGAATTAGTACATAGCACCACTTATTCGCCATTTTTTCAACCATGTGCCTACCACCCTGTATATTTTATTATTTGAAGTTTAAAAAAAATCTTAGTGCTAATTACAGCTAGGTTACCTGACTGACTATAGTGTTTTCAACCCACGAAGCCGAATCTCGACGTCTCTAAAACATTGAGCAACGTCAATTTGATTTACGGGAAGCGTCTTGTTGTCTCGTCATGGAACGAAAACACTACTTACTGAAGCTTATTTTTGCTAATTTAGCAATTTTCATTTTATCTGTAGAGTTTCAATTGAATGACCTTAATTGTATATTTATATCGAGGTGTTTTGAGAAATGAGAGAGATTTAGGTACTCGAATATAAAAACTAAAATCATTTAATGTACCTACTTTCAGCGTGTCGTCCACGAAGCGTTCGCAGCAACGGACACGTTGCTGCTATACACTGCCGACAGGCAGGGGGCCAAGCTGGCAAAGGCCGACACGAGCACCGCCCCCCCCACCCCCGCGCTCCCCGCCTGGCTGTTGACACTCTTGGCGCTCCTGCTGAACACAACATCTCTGCTCAGCAGCTGAAGCCCGAGCCGACTCACTGAGAGATGCAACAAGCTAAGCTTGCTCAGGCGCAATTAGATAAATAAGCGTTATAATACAGGTTTAATAGCCATTTTGTCTTGAATTTAACGTTGGATTATTGTAAACTTGCATGTAGAGATGTGTTGCGACGGCTGTCTGATTCGATGTCGTCTCAAAAAACTCTTGGCTAATTATTATTTCATTTTATGTTAAGTGATTATGAGGTCGAAGGAAGCAGAAGAAATACGAACTATATTGTCTTCCTTTGACTCAAAAATATCAAGGTTTATAACATAACCACAACTGTTATTATGTGATAGCAGTCATTATCTACGATATCTTCCGTCTAGTGCTCCTTTATTGTTTTTCCCTCGGGAAGCATCACTTTTGGAAGGCGTCCTATGTTCTAACACAGGTATGGATCTGTGTCTCGATTTTTATCCCCATCTTCCATCTTCTATCCTTCAGCCGTTTATCCGACGTTAGTAATATTCGTTAGAATAGAAAAGATATTTCGTTATAAATGCTTAAAACAACGTTCGTAGCTCAGTTTTCCATAATCTAAAGTTTTATCTCGCTTTCGTCAAAAACTCTTAGAAGACGTGAGTCAGACAGCCGGCGGCGTTGCCAAGAGAGTGTCTTCAATACTTTTACTGCAACTGAATTTATTGTTGTGTTGTGTAGCTTATTAGAGTTATTAGTTAGCAGTGACATTTTATAGATTTGATTTTAACGCTTTTACATGATGATTCAAACATAATCCATTGTTTTCTAATAAAAATAGTGTCTTATTCTTTTATTAAATTATACATTATTTTTGAAAGTTTTTGTTTTTTATTACATTTGTCAAAATAACCTTTATTCATTCAAATGCATACAATTGTACAATCACTAGCAAATATATGTTATATAGCTATCTAACAATAGGGAGTCTATCTGACACATCTCTATTACTATAGAGTTTTGTCGGATATTTTTAAACCCAAAGTTGGTAAATATATTTATTGCCGGTGACTGTACTGCACGGTTATTTATAAAAATCCTACTGTATTAAGTTGCTGTTCGGTAATTTATGTTATGATTCAGATATTTATAAAAAAAAATGTACATTGTTTTTTTATAATAAATACTCAAATATAAAAGTAAAATAACAATACTAAAACAAAAAATAATTATTATAAAAATCTAGCCTACGAGTGCCGCCGGCAGCGGGGCAGGGCTCAAGCTACCGGTGCGGTGGTTAGGGCTCCTCACAACACAATACCTATCTACGTGCCGTGTCGAGGAGTATATACTGCTTTCTGTATCTGGCGCACCTAGCGAGTCTCTTAGGGTGTTGGTCGAGACTTTTCGCTATGAGACCTTTCCCTTTTCTTGGCAAAACATGAAAATGTCATGGATATCTAAAAGCCTCTTCGGATTTTGGACCAGCAAAAAAATAAAATACCAAAAAACGATATAAAATAGTAGATTGTATAACTAGGGTCTAAAATAA
Organism: Acleris literana; assembly: GCA_946894065.1. Classification (NCBI taxonomy): domain Eukaryota; kingdom Metazoa; phylum Arthropoda; class Insecta; order Lepidoptera; family Tortricidae; genus Acleris; species Acleris literana. The sequence continues at coordinate 15,936,452 of OX335670.1, read as the reverse complement.
GCCATACCTAGTACCACGAGATGGTTATTTTCCCTCGCAGGGAAAATTGTTCGAGGGGTACCTAATATGGCTTTTAGACCCGAGTAATACACTCTACTTTTCACTCCGATTGTGAGAATATAATAGTACATTATTGCCTAGGCATGGAAGTAGGCAATTGCGGGCCGAGTATTGGTTTAAACGGACGAGCTTGCGAGTCCGTTTAAAAATACGAAGCCCGCAATTGCTGTTCCTGCCGAGGCAAATATAGTGCTTTTCTCAAAAATCGGAAGAAATAAATTGTGTTGGAGTAAAATCTTCATCGCTTGAACTCATTTTTTGAATTGCATACAAACAGAAACTTCATGTGAAAAAACCATCACTCTTTACCACCTTTTTGTTTATGACAAAGAGAAAGCAAGCTTTGTTTTTAAAAAAACATAAGCTATTCCAGACACAGATAAAAAAGTTATGTTTCGAATAAAATTTGGATGTATAAGACTTGTGCCCTCATTTTATTATGGCCGTTTTCACTTTTTAAAAAGTTACAAGCAAGATAGTAATGGAATTTGTATGCAACATTGCGGGCTTGTGTAGCGAGCACGCAATGTTTTTTTTTTTAATTTGCGAACTGTCAGTAAACTATGTACTTCGCGTCTCAATATGTAGATAGGAATGTCCACATTTCCGGACATTGTTGAGAAAAAACATTACCTATACAAAGGTACAAAATTAGAAAAGATTATCCACCACAAATTCCACGGCGAAAATATTGTTTTAATTCGGCGGCATGTTTTTTTTTAAACTTCTTGGACACAGATACAAAATATAGACAACGCCACTGACCGTGTGAGTATTTAGCGCTTCAAAGCGTTGCACAATCGATTTAATCATATTTTAACGATTGTAAAATAGGGACTAAAATACACCTAATGTTTTGAGAAATGAATTCTGTTACCTGATTGGTCGATTTTAATACAGCTGTATTCTGGTTGGTTGATACCAAATACAAAGTTTTTTTTAAAGATTTAAGTTAGTTAAAGAGTATACGTACCAAAAAGAACCTAACGTTCCGATTGACAGTCGATGTGTATTGTGATTGGTGGATTTAATTTGGTGAAGTATTGTGATTGGTAGATTTAATTTGGTCAAGTACTTATTTTGATTGGTCAAATTAAAATGTTTTGTAAATGTAAATCATTCTATTTTCAATACCTTAGGTACCTATCCCAGTAACTGAGATCAATTTGTTGATTTTATTATTTTACGCCGTTGTTCCAATATGTTTGATGGCAACTGTACGTACCGTACCTGCTCCTGTCTTTTTTGAGGGTTCAAAAACGGCTGTCGTAGTCTGACAGACAGCGCGGATGAATAGGTGATCCAATTACTTACAACAAGGGTTTCTTTTTCCTCATAGCATAATATTTAATTAAAATCAAATCAAATCAAATGACTTAGCGGTATTATTTCATTGTGATTAGTCGCGAGTATACAATTTTATGCAATTTGTTATGAAAAACTAAATAATAACACTTGCAATGTCAATCATGTCAATCACTCGGAACAAATTCTTGGATATTTAACAAACAATTAATGCGAAGCGAAAACATCAACAACTCAAAAAATATAATTCCATAGTTATAGCTTGGTTGAATGAACCGTTGAAAACGCAGAAGAGAAATTAACAGAAAGTAGTCAAAAGCAAAACCTCTTTAGCACCTGGGATGCTGTCGATAGAAACCAGTCAAGTGCGAGGCGGCCTCCCGCACCGAGGGTTCTGTATTTAAGATAATATGGTTGGAACGCAAAAGAAAATACATTTTGTTATGAACTTTATTATCTATGCAATTTAGCTAGTAGTCAAAATGACCCTTATTTTGACTACTAGTCAAAGTTTTTTGATATTTTTTCCAAAACTGTAAAGTTTGACAACTTCATTTTATTTTTCCCGTCAAATATAAGTAGTATAATTGTCCTTAAATTGGGAATTTTTCAGATTTTTTTGGTCCATAAACTTCGGAGATAAGGGTGATGGTCATTTTTTGTAAATTTTGGGCTATAAATCAAAAAGTACGTACGGAAAATTATAAAAAAAATATGTTTTGAAATGTCCAGACAGAGCCCTTTCATATGACACCCCAATTGCAATAATCAAATAACTTTCAGTTGGGGTTCACAAAAAGCTGGGTTTTTTATTTTTCACAAAGTTGTTCGATGGTCGAGGTCACAAACTTGGATTATTGTTGGGCCAACATCATAAACAAGTCTGCATAAAATCAGAACTAGGTACTTGACGCAAACTATACCCCGTACATTCAATGGCCAATTTTATTGGAGTACTAAGGAACTATCATTAACCCATCCTTAATATTTGAAAAGGGGTCTAGAATGGGGGTTTGAAAAGTGAAAGTTATTTGATTAAGCAATTGGGGTGTCATATGAAAGGGCTCTGTCTGCACATTTCAAAACTATTTTTTGAAGTGATAGCTTCTTTATGGAGGGTAAACCATTTCGTTACGTAACGCGCGTTACTAGACATCCTGTCTGGCTTCCCTCTCTCACGCATACGGCAGCCGTTAGTACTAATTTTTAAACAATTTTTAAATACAAAAAGATACTGGAATCGGATGGGATTTGAACCGCGGCACCATGGCGTCATAGACCTACCTCTCAGCCGCTAGGCCAATCGTAAGTTACAGCTATGGACGGAAATGGTAAACGTATTTGATCTTACCTGATGACGTCATCCTGTATTGCGTGTCAAAGCATACTGTTGACAGCACGTTGACAGTGAGCATAGAACCTAAAACTATCACCGTTTTTGAATGTGATTGTGATTAGTTTAAGTTATAGCTTATATAGTTACTGATTCGATTGTCTTGAAAATCGATATCTGAGGGCTCCTTGAGAGTACAAATCCGAACCCGTAATCAGATTTTAAAAAAGTGGCCACCATTTTGAACTTTTTTGTTACTGGTTCGATTGTCTTGAAAATCGATATCTGAGGATCCGTGGGGGCTACAAATGCGAACCCGTACTCAGATTTAAAAAAGGTGGCCGCCATTTTTTACTTTTTTGTTACTGCTTCGATCGTCTTGAAAATCAATATCTGAGGATCCGTCGGGACTACAAATGCGAACCCGTAGTCAGATTTAAAAAAGTGGCCGCCATTTTGAACTTTTTTGTTACTGGTTCGATTGTCTTGAAAATCGATATCTGAGAATCCGTCGGGACTACAAATGCGAACCCGTACTCAGATTTAAAAAAGTGGCCTCCATTTTGAACTTTTTTGTTAGTGGTTCGATTGTCCTGAAAATCGATATCTGAGGATCCGTTGGGACTACAAATGCGAACCCGTAATCAGATTTAAAAAAAAGTGGCGGCCATTTTGAACTTTTTTGTTACAGGTTCGATTGTCTTGAAAATCGATATCTGAGGGCCCCTTGGGACTACAAATGCGAACCCGTAATCAGATTTTAAAAAAATGGCCGCCGTTTTGAACTTTTTGAAGTGATAACTTCTTATATGGGAGGGTAGAGATAGTTCAACTTAAATTAGTTTAAGTTATCACTTCTGTCGGGCGTCCCGAGACGCACACGTTTTTTTTTATAATTTTCCGTACGTACTTTTTTATTTATAGCCCAAAATTTACGAAAAATGACCATCCCCCTTATCTCCGAAATTAATGGACCAAAAATCTGAAAAATTCCCGATTTAAGGACAATTATACTTATATTTGACGGGAAAAATAAAATGAAGTTGTCAAACTTGACAGTAAAACCTATAAAAAGTTTGAGTGTTCAAAGTACAAAACTTCCTATGTTACTTTGAATACTGAAACTTGTTACAGGTTTTCTAGTAATGTATAGGTGAATGATTAAAACATCAACAGTTATTTAACTTTGTGTTAAAATGTCGAAAGATAATAATCTAAAGTTAAAGTATTGAAGTCAAAAATATCGAAGGTTACAAAATCGAACGGTTCACTTATCTATAATCGTAATATCTACGTCTGAAATGCCACACGGTTAGAACATCGAAAGTTCAGATTTTGTACATTTTTATGACCTAAGTTTATTTGCAAAATGTTAGGCCGCTGATTATTGCTATTTATAAATTGCGAACCAGTCGGTTTGATCGAAACCGTCTCTGAGGTTAGGTTCAGAAGGCTAAGGCTAGGTTGTATGATAATAGGGTAGGGGCAAAAGTATTTTCGTATTTTGAATGTACAACAAACATTCTAAGTACTCTAATCTCAAACCAGTATATGAGTTTGTTCCGGTGGCAGTGGAGACCAGTGGTCCTTGGTGTGTAGAAGCAAAGACTTTTATTAAGGCTGTGGGACAGCGATTGAGGGATAGGGTCTGTGATCCTCGGTCCGGTTCGTTTCTGGTCCAACAAATTTCGTTGGCAATACAACGTGGCAATGCTGCCAGTATATTTGGAACCTTGTTCGAAGCATGAAGCATGCAAGCATGTTGCTGATTAACTATTGTAAACTCTTGACGAAGCATGTTGCTGATGATTCTTGATACATATTTGATAAAGCAATAAATTAATTAGTTATTTATAATAAAAGCTTGTGTTAGTAATCAAACCTCTTTGGCTGTACTGAATGTAACTGGCTGGTTTTAATACCATTAAATGTAGACATTCTGAAGACGCAATAAATAAATAAAAAACTAGTTCCCGCCATTTTTCAATTGTTTTTCAAGCAAGGAAAATGAACGTATGTGACGGAGAAATTCGGTACATTTTAAAGTTTTATTACAAAAAAGGTAAAAATGCGACGAACTCCGCGAATAAAATTTGTGCGGTTTATGGTCCTAATGCGGTATCAATAAGAGTAGCACAAATGTGGTTCAAGCGTCTCAATTCTGGAAATGTTAGTGTGAAAGATGAGGTTCTCTGTCACAAATAAAATCAGTGCCATCTTCGAAAAAGAAGAGTAAGATCGACATATTATTGCTGAAGAACTGGATGTTGATCATAATTCATAAAACAGTTTTACGTCATTTACAAAAGTCTGGGTACAAGAGAAACTTGACATTTAGGTGCCACATGATCTCACTGAGAGAAACCTAATGCAACGTGTTCCATTTGCGATTCTTTGTTGAAGCGTAACAATTACGAACCATTTCTTAAACGGTTGATTACGGGTGATGAAAAATGGGTCACTTACGATAAGAATGTGTGAAAAAGATCGTGGTCGAAGCATGGACAAGCCCCACAGATCGTGGCAAAGCCCGGCCTGACTCGTAACAAAGTGATGCTGTGTGTATGGTGGGATTGGAAAAGAATCGTCCACTATGAGCTTTTGCCACCGTGTAAAACTATCGATTCTGACCTCTGCTGTCAGCAACTGATGAGGTTAAAAGAAGCCATTGAGAAAAACCGGCCGGAGCTGGTGAACAGCAAGGGCGTAGTGTTCCATCATGACAACGCCAGACCGCACTCATCTATAGCCACGCATCAAAAATTGAGAGAGCTTGGCTGGGATGTGTTGATGCATCCTCCGTATAGCCTTGACCTTGCTCCATCAGATTTCCACCTGTTTCGGTCACTTCAGAACTCTTTAGGAAGCATAAAGCTAACCTCAAAAGAACACTGTGAAAACTACCTGTCAGATTTTTTTAATCAAAAATCTCAAAATTTCTACAGCAATGGGATCATGGCACTACCCAAAAGATGGCAACAAGTCATTGATCAAAACGGCACATACATACTCGTATTATAAATAAATAAATAAATATACCTAAAAAAATATTGTCTTTTGTATGAAAAATACGAAAATACTTTTGCCCCGACCTAATATATGATATGTACTCATTGTTTTGTACATATACTGAATAAACAAATTAAGTAATTTAGGTCGGCCAGTCGGTAAATTATCGCAGCTCAACCTAATACCACAAAATAGATAGGTACAGAAGTCAATCTACATACAAAGTGCGCTCAAGCAACGCACACATAGACACTGCTCACGGACACGATATCTCGGACCGGCTGGGACCAGTGCGAGCGCGAGTGCCGTCCGCTTGGGACACGCGTCTGTGAACTTTTTTGTGCAATAATGGAGCAAAAAAAAAAAAAGAGTTATTATAACTGTTCACAGGATGGTTGTTTAAATTCAACATTACATTTTTTTAAGCTACCAGTGGTTTCAGAGATGTAAGTAGGTATCTGCTTGTAGGTATTTCGATGGTTCGTTTTAACGTTACACAGAACAGTTAGGTAGGTAGGTAAGCTCCCCGCCCCGGCCCCCGAAGAATATATCTAAGATCGATTTATATTTATATAATAGTTTCCTACTATGAATCAGTATAAACGAAGAACTTACTTAACTAAATTATTGTAAGGTAAATTCACGCCACCTTACGTACCTAAGTGGAAAACATGTTTTTTTGTTTGTGTAGATATTGTGTTGTTTTTAGTGTCATTTGATATGTTTAGGTCTAAAACGGATACGGCAATAGAAATTTTGTAACTAGGGTAATCCTTTAGAAATTATTAGGGATTTTCGATAGTGAAAATACACAAACGTAAAATTTTGTATGTTTCTGCTCTGTAAACTTTTTGTATTGTAATAGTAGATAGGTTTATTGTTTTGTTACAACTAGATACGAGTGCCACTACCACGATAGTGTTTTGTGCATAAGCCATAGTTGACAACCCTAGAGCGATCGCCGAGCGTAGGTATGAAAAGTGAAGTACATACATGTGATTTACTTCTGTACCTATCTGTTTTGTGCTAATACTCCTCCTCGCTACGCTTGTCGTCGTACCTAATTTTTATAATTCCACTACAATAACCGTTCGATATTTCAACTTTCGACATTTTGGACCTCGATATTTTAACTTTAGATGTATCACGATATTTGATTAGATACCCAACAATGACGTTCGATATTTTAAACATCGGCATAATAGCCGTTCGATGTTTCGACTTTCGATGTTTTGGACATCGATATTTTAATTTTAGATGAATCAACTTTCGATATTTTGATTACATAACCATTAACCAACAAGTACGTGCGATATTTTAATCATCGCCATATCAATGCTTCGATATTTCAACTTTCGATGTTTTGGACTTCGATATTTTAACTTTCGATATTCAGATATGTACCCAGGGTTCGGCCATAAGTAGAATTAGGAAAAATCCGGTGGATGTAGTTAATTGGAGAAAATTCCAATGACAGAACCCAGTAAACGAAATACTTATATTAGATACAGCTTCTACCCGCGACTTCGTGAACATTTCAAATATCGTTATTCTCTCGGGAACCTATACTTTTGCCTTCCTCCAAAGCTTCCGGAACAATATAGTGATATAGTGATGTGAGTGATGCAAAACTATTCCTTCATGTCAAACACAAGAAATAATAACAACTACTTACTTATATCGTGTCAACACAAATACCCAAGTCAAATATGTATAGGCTAATAAGTTAACACAATATATAGTTCGCTTGCTAATTTTCGAACACATTTTCCTTTGTGTACCTAATGCAACGGTTACGAGTACATATAGTTATTGAGTATACAAACATGACGAGCGTGTATCAGTCGCTTTGCTTAACAATGACATGGTTCGTTATTCACTGTTCATACAACCCGGAGGCACCGTCGCTGCCCGGGGTGTCACCGATCATGATTAAGTCGGTTCCACGTAGATTACAAGGAGCTCTCAGAGTGGCGCTCGGTATATGGTATAATATAAGCGAGAAATAGCCCGCGCTCGTGCTCACTCGCCAGCCGCGGCCGGCCACCGCGCTCCTCCAACGGTCGTCTCTAAACAAAACTTTCAACTAAAAGTGATACGTAGTGTAGCAAAATGGTGAGAAGTTGGTTTGTCAAACGTGTTGTGGTGTCTCAGTGTGTTGCAGGTGTTGAAATATTACCGCATTCGCGATTAATGCATGTTTAAGTGTTAGCTTTAAGCTTCTGATTCCATTGTTATGGTGCGATTTTTTTTTCAATACCTACTAACAGGATAGAAACTAGCCCTAAACAACTACAATTTATAACTTGAAAAAGACTACCGTAAACTCGGGTTACTTTATCCCTAGGGGTTAACATTGCCCACCCTAAAAACCATCTTTAAAACTTAATTAAGTATTCCATTAAATGGTACATCAGGACCAAGCTACTTACTAAAATTATTTTAACAATTTAAGATGATAACCACCGAAATAGTTATAGTTTTAAGGGTGAGCAATGTCCCCCCCTAGGGCTAAAGTAACCCGAGTTGACGGTATGCGTAATAGTGGTATAAGGACAACAGTGCTGAGTGTCGGTAATGCTGAGACCCTGTTAGTTCGACCAGACTTAACAACGTTCCCATGGTCTTTTGTTACAATTTGAGTAACATCGGCTAACGTTCTTTTTAAGTAAACTAGAAGATTAAATCTACACGAATAAGTTCAGTTCAGTCATAGGGATATAAGGCCCCATTAAGTGGCTTGATCATTCTGATAAAGTTAAAGTTGAATAGTATACCTACTTAATGCACTTTTGACGACATTATTATTTTTTCCTAACGTGTATATTCAAATTACTTACGCCTAATTATCATATTTTAAAGTTTCACGTGTGGTTTATCTATGGCACACGATACACTGTCCAGATAATCTGCAGATAGTCATTATTATTTTGATTAGTTTCGTATTATCTCTTGCATTCCGCGCCATTGTTATACGAGTACCTACTGCGAGATTACCTACGTTCGGCGCCCTAATATTAAAAACAACGTGATTTTCGTCCGGTCGTTGCAGTGCGTTATAAATATAATCGAAATAAATGATATAAGCTTTATGTAATAATTAGGTGACGAAGGATATCTTCTACACCACCGCATCGTGGTGGCAAGTTAGTGCAACATCGACCTTTAGTACCTACGTATAATGTTAATAATTTATCTATTTAATCAGACTAATCATTACATGAATTATTAAGTTTATTGGTAGATAACATTAAACAAGTATCGGCTTACGGATTTAAGTTGTGACGTGCATTGGTCCTAGCAACAAAACAATAGAGATCTACACTAACTTCCCATAGTACAAGTCCAATAGACACATTTAAAGGACGATATTTAAACGCGCGTCAAAAAAAGTTGGAACCTAATAAAACTGAACTGCACAGCAAAGAAACTAAATGTTCATCAAAAGCGTACATAGTTTGATAGGCGTTGTGTTTTTGTTCTGCAGTTCAGTAATTTTTCGAGGTGCGGTTTTTATTTTTTCTGCGCAATTAAATATTTATCAATATTAAAGTGTTAGTCTTCTTTGTATCTGTTACCGTCACATTAAACTTGTTGAAACATTCTCAACTTGGTTTAGTAATAGAAACCTCAGGACATAAGTACAAGCTGAAAGCGCCAGTTTAAAATTTTAGGCATAGAGGACGACTGAACTAATTCCTCACTACGACATACTAAACTCGAAAATCTAATTCAAGACCAAAATTTTAACCTCAACGGGGGGCGCACATTCGGTGATGCCTGCATTTTGGTTTAAGTTTCGGTATTTTTATTGATAAAATGTTTTTATGAAATAATGTTAAAATAACTAAGTAAATAAGCAAGATGGGAACTGTCATATTCTGGTCTTTATTTTGATTTTCGAGTATAGTAACAATACAGGCCCCCCTATACACGCTTGTTCCCTTATAGTGAGGCAAATATATAGTATAGCCCATTACAGTGTTCCTTCCTCGTATTTCCAACTCTCTTTGTCATAACGAAGTTTAGTCTGTCCAGTCGTTCCGAAATGCATTTAAGTCGTCCCGCCACCTTCGCCTTGGCCTACCACCTTATTCTGTGCTACCACGTACCGGCGTTGTTACCGGCGACATTTCTGAGGCACCCACTCGGATTCAATTTGTGCTACCTGCCTATCACGGTACGGCAATGCTGACCGGCACAATCCTACTTTAACCTGGCGGTTTTCCCACCAACGTTAGATATGAGAGTTTAAGTAGAGCGCTGTGTGGGTTCCTCAAAATGCTGCGCTGCTTCGCTCTATGGTATGGCTAACCTTCAACTTCAAAACCTCGATGAAGGACCACGTCCGGGAGCCGTGGCCTACGAATGGCGACGAGTTACTATAAAAGCCTTAATGGTGGCTCAAAAGGAGACATTGAAAAGTGAATTTTGACTTGGACGATACATTTTATAAAGTTAGCGAAAACATTAGCCAGGCGCGGGCCTCGCGTCGTCGTATCGTTCTAAGACAATTCAAAGCTCACTTTTCAATGTCTCACTTTGAGCTGATCCGATGCCGAGCGGTTATGTCTGCACCAACATTTACTACAAAAAAAAAAAAAGTAATTGCTTCAGATACCTTTGAGTGCGTAAACTGACGCCATCTATCTTTTTTTTGTAAAGTTTAACAAACTTTTGCTAAATATTGCAAAAAATTATACTTTTTAAAATAAGATGGAAAATAAGATTGAAAATGCGTTGCGCACCCTAAGGACAGATTTTAGATGTATGCCTCTATGTGTAATAGGTAGGCAGAGAAGCGGTAGCACGGTAGGGTGATTGCACCAGTGTTGGACGCTTTAAGCTGACAGCCACAAATAATGGGCACTTAACTCTTAATTCAAAGACCATACGGTCGTAAATTATTGTTGCAAATCCAATGAATAACCTTTATCTTCTGTAAAATATGAACCAAGGGTCCATCATTGGTCCTTGTCCATTATTGGTTTCATCGCATATTAACACCATCCTCGCTTAACGTTATATTATGTTTAAAAATGTCTGGCTGTTGAGTTTCTTGCGGCGTTTCTTTTCTCAACAGTGGTCTCCTCTTGGGAAGCGCTGTTAGATGTTTTAACGTGTAAAAGTGCCCGTGCGGCCTACTGAATAAACATCTTTTATCTTAGTTTTATCTTTAGTAATGGAATAACCTCTGACAACGCATTCAGTGCCGCAATAAGTAATATTTCAATAGGGCTTGTTATAAGCCTTTAAATGCTTTGTGCATATGTAGTAAAAATATAACTAAGCACTTCTGCGCTGACTGTTGGTAATACAAAAAGTTATTATAGAATACCGGGCAACATAAAACACCAGGCAGAATAAAACTATACTACTTACCTACTAACACATATTTATGTAGGTATGTACCTATACTTACATCGTAATAAGTATAATAGCATAAACAAATAAAAATCTCAATTTCTGTTCGTCTGCACATAATTCGCTTATACGTAACTTCAGTATTATGGTAGATCCATCTACTAAATTATAGGTAATAAATAGGGTACAAAAGTAGTACCTAGTGGTTGAGGCAAATATTTTTTTAAAGTTCGAACACAAGCAGGGTCGTTCAGGGGGTTATGGAGTAGGGAAGGGGAGGGGGGGATCACGGGTCTTTGTTCGAGTTATACACATGCACAATATGAAACTAATTTGCTTACTATATACCTACCACCTCCGGCTGATGCAGTTTGTAGGAAATGACATCTATTAAATAACAGTAATAAGGGGAAAGACAAAACACGAACTACATTCTTCTGAGATCACGTACGGTCAACAATTGTCGCTTTACGTCGTGTTTGAACTGCCTTGCGAAATTGTGAAACGAATGAACGCGACAGGTGATCATTTACCTGTACGGCTAGCACGACCTGTATTTTTCACGATAAGCCAAAAACGGAGTGGTATGTCTTCAGGGTTCATGTATGTTAGTATGTCAGTTTCATTATTATTTCACCATACTTGTAACGTCAAATTACCTTAACCGAATTAGATGCAAGGGCATCATTGGAATCCTTACGTCACGGCGGGTGACTTAAAAGCGTTTTGTGGCCATCGATAACCAAATAAATTAAATTGTATCCGAAAAGAAAACGAACCACAATGTGTCTTTAATCTTTAAATATATAAAGAAATTAAATAATACACAATATACAATAGTTAAGTCTTCTTCGTCATTAAACCTACTACATAGTTTCAAATCACAAAAAGCTTTAAAAATGTATATTAACACGGTTTTTTTTCTGTTCTGTGGATATTAGTATGAATACCTACATCATATACCTATTGTCACACTTGTCTTAACTGTCGCTTAGTGCATCTCTTTTGTCGTGCACAGGTAAGTAGAGGGGATTACCGAGCGACAATGATGTCGCCATCAAGTTGTGCTAGCCGCCCTGCGACGACACTCTTAGATTGTTTTGTTTCCAATGTTGGCTCACTGTATCATTGTTTACGGGTTTCTCAATAAATGACACCGTTGTGCGTTGTGCGGTCAATTAACCTGAGATAAGCGCATAAGTAAACAATAACAGTTAACTGTAAGCCCAATATTTCCATTAATCACAAGATAATATTAACAAATCCAAAACGTTATCTTATATACTGACGGAAATAGTTACTGGATGTGTCATGCATGATAGTTTTTTATAATCACAATCTGCTTCGACCACAGCGATTCACCGGCCTTTGTTAACAATGACCTCTAATTTGTACCTTGTATAGTTTTCTATCAGCAAGGTTTTCGGTTCGTAGATAAAGACGAACAGGGTTATCGAGTGGCCCTACCCCGCGTGGGCGGAACCGGGGCCGCACGCCATCCTTGCGCCGCCGCGGAGACGTTACGGTTACGGCACTCAAATATGTATCACATTCGCGAACTCGACACGTGACCCTGCGCAAGAGTTTCGCAATCTATTCTAGATGGAATGCGCCGAAATATCCAGTCGCCTTTCTATTATGACCATGAATTATGTGGAATCAATCGTCAGTTCACTTAATAAATAATTTACGCACATTATTTAACTAACACTAAAATACTTATTATGTAATTTTATAACGTTTGGAGCCTTTTTTTAAAACATTGATAGGTATGTATGGTAGTTAAACGAGTAACTAATAGGGACTTTCTTGTGTTCGGGTCGGTTATAAACTCGTCTACTTATCGTTAGTATTAATGTTTGCTTTTGTCCTAAAGCGGTTTTTTAAACCTGACCTAACTTAAACTTAACAATCGCTACTTTTGAAACCATAAGAGTTACCCAGATAAAAACCTCGGGACTTAATAGCGTTGTTGCCAGAAAATTACTGTTCATTATGAATAATAACCCCGACAAACATGTGTAAACATCGCGTGAAAGTATAAGCAACCAATGTTTCATTCGGATTCGCGATTCATTAGAAAAAGCAGTCAATATTGTGAACAAATAAAATCCACCTGCTTGCCGGTCTGTTCTGCTTTTACAAATACACCAGTGACTTAATATTCATGAAATTTGGTATGGAGGTATCTTGAGTTCCGAGGAAGACCATGGGAAATAAATTGAAAGGATTTTTTTTTCAGTGAATTGATGGATGCTCTATATTCCGGAAAATTTCATAGTTCCAGGTGAAAGGATAACTAAGTTTTGCAAAATTTATTACTTACAATAAAATTTAAGGAGAATTTTGTAATTCGCTGGTGATGTGATAAGATTGATAAGGTTTATACATATGTCATACTTGCCCTGAAAGTGGTATTTCCCCCTACATGTTTCATTAAGTATCTTTATTAATTAGGCTCTTATCTTACTCAGTCCTGACGCTGTAAATGTCAACATCCATATTCTAAAATGGCTGACGGCTTTTTGAAGGTTGATTTTTCTTTCAATTGTTTTATAAAAAACCAGATTATTTACAGAGCGCAGAACAAGTTAATGTGGCTTTCGACCCCTCGCCTGAGCGTCCGCCACATCTCGGCCCTCCACCGCACGGCCCTCCACCTCCCGGCCTGCCCCAACAGCAATGGATGCCACCACCCTCTCCAGACAGCACAGAGAAAAAGGTTAACTTAAGCGACAACATAATTTCTTAGTGAAGATTTTTCTTACACAAGTTTGAAAAAGGAACGAGTTAACCGTCTATAAGTTTAAGTCAAAACGTACATCTTTTGGTCAAGCTTTTGTTGCCGATTGTACTTTTTTTTGTAAAGTCCCTATCTGCCTGTCAAGATCATACTAATAAGTCCCAACACGGTAGGTCTACTTAAGAGGCCGTATACGAAATTGTGCCGATTTCGCTGATTTACGTGATTTTACAGACGTGATTTTACAGTTGAAATACTGTATTTCTACAAGTTTTAATACACAACACGCAAGATAATTTCTAATTTTAACGAATGTATGAGCTACTTTTTTGTTTTTATTATTTTATTTTGATTAATAGACCTGACTCCGGCTGCTATGTGAATTTTGCTGGAAGAGGTTTAGAATGTCTGAATGTCATATTCATGAATCGTTTTGACGTCTTAACGGTATGAAAAATTTACAATGTATTGCTGTGAAGGTCGTCTAAAAAATGTATGAATTACTTTTTACCACTTCCATATAAATTTTTCGAGTAAAAGAAATAATAAACTTGGTAAATTTTTATAGAAAACGGCCAAAATTTATTTTTTATTTCGGTTACTCTCTTACATAAAATTAAAACAACAGAAATATACTTTAGTTCAAAATCAATCCATTACCAAAAAACATATCCAAAAAGTCCAAAAGAATTGGCAATAAATAATGTTTTAAAACAACCAAAATCTCGCATTATAATACACGACAAAAATAAAAAAAAGTGGCTCATTTATTCGTAGCTCATTTATTCGATCATAACTAAAATTACATTTAATGTTGAGCATTAAAACTTATAGAAAAGCAGTATTTTAACTGTAAAATCACAAAAATAAGCAAAACCGGCGAAATTTCGTGTACGGCCTCTTAAGTAAGAGTATAGGTGAAATCCTGTGGCCACCTACCGACTCCATCATCTGGTCAGCTCTTTGATACCATAATATTGCATTGTCATTGGGTTTACATATTATGTGGTCCAAATTTCAGCCCATTCCAATTACGGAAACTGGTTCAAACTGTCTTGAACTGGACAACTTACATTGTACATAGTGCAAGATAAATAAAAACATGTAACAAGTCTAACAAAAAGCATGCTTTGAAAACCGAACTAATAATCTAACTAACCCAACTAACCGAATAATGTCGTCAACATTATGTTAGTTTTCATGCCGCGCAATTTTCCGCCAAAAAAAATGATTTCCAATAATGTTAATATAGCCTATGACACTAGTGGTTAAGAGGAATCTAACCACGTATAATTTAATAAAATCGGTTTAGCTGTTTAGTAGTTACGAGGGAACATAGAGTCGGACATACAGTGGTGGTCACATAATTAGGGACACTTGTTTTTTTCCCATACAATTGCCTACAAATATGACTTTTCAATTTTGACCACCATTCAAAAAGTTCTATGCTAATTTAATATTTGGTTACACTCATCGTTAATTAATGAACTAAGGTTTAAATGTATGTACAATTCATCTCTTATGAAAACGGATCTTTCATTTTATAAGGATTTGAAAAAATAAATACCTCGCGTTCATACAAAGTTGTAAAACTTTGTATGGACAGGTCAGCACTAAGTTTTTAAATCCCTGTAAAATATAAGGTTCGTTTTTAACAGTAGTTAATTGTACATAAAGGGCATTGGGTAAATTTGTTTAAAGAATATTGTCATTTTTTTTTTCAGCGGCCACGGATGATTTTTCATAGTTATTTAGAGGAATACACATAGATATATATAATTTATGGCGGTAAATAATATCGGAGCGGAGATTTTAAAGATTTAAGTATTCAGTTTTTAGTACAAAAGTACGCCCAAGTATGAATATTTAAATATCTCGGCTCCGATGCACTTTAGAGTACCTATTACATTACATAACAAAATATGTTTATTTTTAATAATTCTATCATAATTTACCACTTTTATGAATGGCCGCTCACCTTGAAAATATATGAATTTTACAAATGACAACACTTTTACCCAAACCCCTTGAAACCTTAGTTAATGATCTAAAGTAAATTGTATTTAGCAATAAAATTGGTCAAGAACTTTTTGAATGATGGTCAAAATTTAAAAGTCATATTTGTAGGCAATTGTATGGGAAAAAAACAAGTGTCCCTAATTATGTGACCACCACTGTATATTCAGGTGAAACATTTAACCCTCCTTTTGGGCTTTGCCGCAGTCCGGTAAAAACAGGCTCACTCTGATAACGGCGGTTAGTTGAAGACCTCAAAATGATCCATACCTACACGATTCTATTGCCAAGAGTATAACAGCATGTGTAGATACTTATTTGACCTCTTCGATTGTCCACCTTCTTTTGCTGCTGAGTTAAGTATTCCGCATAAATTAAGAAGGGTTAAGACGTCCAATGTGTGCAAGTGAGAAAATATTGTACCTACCTATAGGGCGATGTTATAACTATAACATAAGTAAAAAAACCCAGACTATACATTAGTTGAAACGTTTTTTGATACGTTGTTGACAATATGGTTCGTCCCAATTCTGAATCCGTTCGATGTGACACGTCCAATACTTCCGACACGGAGATGTGGATGCATCTTTGATAGATAAGAAAACAGTCTTACCTTACGCCAATAAGGTCTTTGTTCGTCTATTTATACGCTAGTATAAATACTAGCGTTTCGCGCAGATCACATTCTTTATTTTGGTTACTGAGGCCCAGTTTACTTGGGCTAGCTATCTATCATATACTATGGCCGATAGGTTAGTACCTAAATAGCGTAAATAGGAAACTGGAATATTTCATGCCTACCCTACCTTAGGTTGCCTTACCCACCTTATGGTGATTCATAATAGTACCTACCAACTCCAGAATAGGTAATATTCCGAGTTTAGCAGGGTCGGATAGAATAAACATTTTTTCATGAAATGGATTATATTGAAGGGTATCTCACGTTATCTTAGAATGATATGGATAATAAAATGATTATTTTAATGATGTATTGTATACTTAAAGTAATCCTGTCTTATTTATTTGGTTAGTGTTTTAACGTGGTATTTTTATGGCGGGATGTCTAAGTTTGAGTAGGTATGAGTGATAATGTTTTATACTCGAAAATCTAATTCAAGACCAAAATCTGACAGTTCCCATCTTGATTATTTTATTATTTTAACATTATTTCAGAAAAACATGAATGAAAACTCGTGTAACCAGTAATATTAGGGTAAGTTTTATTGATAAAAATACCTAAACTTAAACCAAAATGCAGTTATCACAGCGAATGTGCGCCCGTTAAGGTTAGGATTTTGGTTTTTAATTAGATTTTCGAGTATAGTAGTTTAAACAGACTCAAATTAAAAGCAATAGGTATTTGCTCAAGTCATACCTACTTAGTTTTATTTTATTTACCTACCGCTTTGTAGCCTTGCACTGTTTTTACTCGTAGTAGCCATAAAGAACAACATCTTTATTTTAGGATTTCATGTGTAAAGGGCAAAGCAAGCCATTATGTCACGTATTTCACGTATCGATTAAGAATAAACGGATTGAGTTTCAGACCTGAATGAAGTAAAAATGTTATCTCAAACGTGCCTAAATCAGCAAATTGAATAAGAAAGGGCATTGGGTAAATTTGTTTGAAGAATATTGTCATTTTTTTTTTCAGCGGCCACGGATGATTTTTACATAGTTATTTAGAGGACCTATAAATACACATAGATATATATAATTTATGGCGGTAAATAATATCGGAGCGGAGATTTTAAAGATTTAAGTATTCATTTTTTAGTACAAAAGTACGCCCAAGTATGAATATTTAAATATCTCGGCTCCGATGCACTTTAGAGTATTACATTACATAACAAAATATGTTTATTTTTAATAATTCTATCATAATTTACCACTTTTATGAATGGCCGCTCACCTTGAAAATATATGAATTTTACAAATGACAACACTTTTACCCAAACCCCTTGAAACCTTAGTTAATGATCTAAAGTAAATTGTATTTAGCAATAAAATTGGTCAAGAACTTTTTGAATGATGGTCAAAATTTAAAAGTCATATTTGTAGGCAATTGTATGGGAAAAAAACAAGTGTCCCTAATTATGTGACCACCACTGTATATTCAGGTGAAACATTTAACCCTCCTTTTGGGCTTTGCCGCAGTCCGGTAAAAACAGGCTCACTCTGATAACGGCGGTTATTATTAGTATTTTGTAGGGTGGTTCCATAAATGGGAAAGAACCCATAAAAAAAACCCGTCCCGGCATACTTATGTGGAGATTATGTTACCAGCTAATTCAGTAACGGACAAATGAATACTTATACTTTTATTATTCTCAAAAAATAGCGATGGGGAGGCATTAAATGTAGGTAGGTTATGAACATTTTAGCTCTCAAAAACATAAGAATTTAGAATTATTCTTCTGATATTTAGTTTATTTATACTACAAATAATGAAAACACCGATTCATAATACCTAAAGTTAATAGTTTGAATACCGTGACCAAATGAAATCTTCTTGTGAATGCCAACCCACGAAAAACAAAATAAAACAAAATGAAACATACCTATTTCGACTAACGCTAAATCAAGCGATTAATGCTCAATTGGATCGTAGTAATCTATACTTAGTTAAAATTACCTTTCAGTCGAAATCTCCCCGCCCGACCTTACCTAATACCTACAGCTAATTTTTACACGACTGCCCCAATAAAGGAGTGTAATGTTTTCAGGGTTCATGTTTGTATGTCAGTATGTGAGTTTCTTTATTCCACTATAACTTCTAAATCCCTTGACCGATTTAGATGTGTGAGGTATCATTAGAATCCTTACGTCATCCCAAGTAACATAGGCTATGTGACGTTAAAATAAAAACAAAATGGCGGACTATATATTCCATATAGCGGGGCCGAAAGATTTTTTTTAATTACAAACCTATCAAGTGGGGTATCAAAATAAAGGGTTTTAAAAGACGATTACAAAAATATATACAACTTATGTGTTTAAAGCTTATTTTGGTAGAAAGAGATTTTTTTAAATAAAATTAAAACGCACATAAAAGAAATGGCATCCGTACGTATTGAGTGTGGTATCAAAAGAAAGCACTTTGAAAGCCAATCATAGATATATATGATACTCATATGTTTCATTGTACCTTTGGAGAGGAAACACGAAATGTTCTACATCGCGCTATTGTAGTTTTTCCTGGCAGCTATATAAGACGTGACTGTGCACGCGGCGCTTACGATATTTTTCAACTGAGAAGTGTAGATAATATTATAACAAGTATATGACTCAAATGACTTCTGGTTTCTAAAAGGTATAAAATAAAATAAAAAAATTATAAATAAAAAAACACGACTGCTGTTTAAAACAAACTGAAAAAAGATAGAATTAAATTTTAGATATGGTAGTTACTTTAATAAAATAAATGTAAACTAGAATATAAGTGTACAGTCACAGTCATAAACATGTTTACACATTTTCTCTATATTTCAACGCACAGAGCGACAAGCGAGAAAATACAACTTGTGCTACCCGTGCAATGCTGTACCTATTTACTGTCAATTAACACTGTCCACTGTCCTTGACCAATTTAAATCGGGCTTAACACAGACATTACCATAATATTATGCTGAGTCAGAAAATAATTAGTATTCGTTATGTCAATTTCAGGAAGACCCCGGAGAAAACATACCCGAGCGCGCGACATGGGGCAACCAGATCGAGTTCCTGATGTCCTGCATCGCCACGTCGGTGGGGCTCGGCAACGTGTGGCGGTTCCCTTTCATCGCCTACCAGAACGGCGGAGGAGCCTTCCTCATCCCTTACATCATAGTGCTCTTCCTCATAGGCAAACCTATGTACTACCTTGAATGTGTACTGGGTCAATTCAGTACCAGGAATTCTATAAAAGTATGGTCACTGTCACCGGGTATGAAAGGTAAGTATTTTTTGCCCAACTTAAAGTAATCTATGTAGGTTGAAAAATGCAGAGCTAATTTGCCTTAAACTTGCGTCAATAAGCGTACTATAGTTGTAGGGAAGCTACCAAAACTAGATAGGGTGAAGCACCCACAAAGTAACACACCACTACGTTGTCCATTAGGCCAGGGAAAACTTAAGCTTCACGTACATTTCAACAAAAAAAAAAAAACTCCTAAGGATCAAGATGTCCCTAAGCCAGTCATTTCCTTGGTTGTCTGACCCCCACACCTAAACAACGTGTGAATATTGCTGCGGTCGGCAAGATGATTATGACGGATGTAGCGCTTAAACTACCGCCCGCGATGTGTTCAAAAATATCGATTTACCTTCTCTAGGAACTGGTTACGCCCAAGCCCTAGGCTCCGGCTATATCCTGTCGTACTACGTGTCCATCATCGCGCTGTGTCTCTACTACCTTGGCATGAGCTTCCAAGCCACGCTGCCCTGGGCTGTCTGCAACGAGGCCTGGACCGATGTGGACTGCGTGCCCTCCGATCAGACTGAGAATATCGTCGAGTCTAATAACTCTGTGAGCAGTGCTGAGTTATATTTCGTGTAAGAAAAATTATATTTCATTTAATAACGCCATCTGACGCGTGCTAGGGTACTGGTATGTTCTGTCTACTGTGCGGAAGGTTGTGGATTCATATCTATTTGAGCCATTTAAGTTTTTTGTTAAAACCACACATTTTAAGGTTTTCATACTTTCTGGTAGGTAATTTTTCATGCTCTGAATATACGTAATTTAGATGTTCGAATTAATATTAAAAAAAAACATTCCGCATTCTGAAAAAAAATGTATGTTAAAAATACTAAATTTCCGTTCCATACTTTATATAGGTTTTATATTAAATCAGGTTTGATTTTCTTAATACCTAGGATATTTTATATTACCTATGATCAAAGTTCATTATGTAATAAAAATAAATTTATCATACAATTTTTAAAGCACTCTATTTTCATTTTTTGTATTACGAGTAGATTAATAAATAAAAAGTTATTTTAGTCTTAGGTAGCGTCGAGTATGACATGAATCCTCACTACGCGGATAATTCAAATGTAGAATTCTAGCGAGAGAACCGAGCGATACCGCCCTAGCTATAATAAAATTATGACAATTATGTCATAATATCCCTTTACGACACAATGTGCATTTTTTTGCAGTACTTATTACAATCATTACCCATGGTACGATAATCTTAGTGTGACCAATGTGAGTTCGATGTCCTAAGGTATTATTATGATTATTGTTATTTGGTGCTATTTATTTTTATTTGCAGGAGGACAGTGCTGCAACAGAGTAACAGCATTGTTGGTGGACTTGGTTAGTATCCCTACTAATATTATAAGTGTGAAAGTAACTCTGTATTTTGTCTGTCTGTCTGTTTCCGAGGAAGGACATGGGATACTTTTGATCCCGGAAAATTTTATAGTTCACAAAGACGATTACCGACGCAGCAGGCAATGGAGTAGCGGGTAACAGCTAGTAAAGTAGGTACATATTTGCTCTAACATTTTGCGTAAACCATTTTAGACAAGAAAAATAAATAAGCAAAAGAAAAATTGAGAGCATTTTAACTACTTATATAGGGTGGACAAATCTAATACCACATGGTCTTATACATTTTAGCCTTCTTCAAAATCTTGTAAATTATGGTGAAAATTACAATTTTTTTTCAGTACCACGCCTACTTTATAAAGACTAGCGCATACATACATAGGTACAGAAAGACGCGGACGAGGATTCTTAATATGTTTCTAGAGGGTTTACTCGAGAGCGGTTACAACAGTGCGTATTGAAAGAGGACTTCACGACCTGCATTGCATTGAACCTGAAGATCTCATCTGAAGGAGTTTAAACGTGGTCATAAGATCTCCTGTATTTAACGTATATCTACCAAGTTTAATTTACTTAGTTATTTTTGATGGATTGGTCTTGAATAGCAGTTGACTATTACGCAGGAAAAAAATACACCAGGTGGCCCTGCCAAGATGCACTACGCTAACTAGCGTTTCTATTCGTTTCGTTTTTAAACCAATCGCGTTACTGGTAGACGACATGATACTAAAATTCACGTGATCTACCAGTGACGCGATTGGTTTAAAAACGAAAGGAATAGAAACGCTAGTTAGCGTATAATGCATCTTGGTAGAGCCTCCAGTAACGCAGTTAAGTAAACGAAGCAGAATTGTTATTGTTAATCGCGACTCTATTGATGCAGGTGCTCCTATCTGGTACCTAACGCTGTTCCTGCTGCTGGCCTGGGTGATGATCTTCCTGATTGTCGCGCGCGGTGTCAAGAGCTCAGGAAAAGCCTCCTACTTCCTTGCTATCTTCCCCTACGTGGTGATGATCATATTGCTCATTAGGTAAGTTTATTCCGGTTGAGATTAAGTAGTTATTTATTTATTTGCTTTAAGTATCACCATCTGGGCTTCACAGAATACCAGCGTTGCAGCACTAACAAGTTTAGTGTCGCAACACAATGCTGAGTGAAGACCTATATTGATGTCACACTACCGCACTCTAAATGTTAAGATTAAGTAGTAATTAAATTATATGTTTAAGTTGGTGATGGTGCTGTGTGTGAGATCGATTAAATATTTTCATTTCATTTCATTTTCATTTCCATTCACCGGTCTGTCACTTGCCAAAATAATAACGTGTTGAGATATTAGGTTAAATTTAAAGAACGATTGTAACATTATTTCAAAAGCGGAGTATAATTTGAACCACTGCCGATCCAGTCTAAGGTCTATCCGAATAATTTATCAGTTTTATCACACTAGCGACGCACGTTCTTTGTAAATTATTAATTAAGTATAAATGAATCACAAAAAGATCGCACATTGCGTGTCTTAGGTTTATTACCGTTTTGAAGGCCATAGTCGGCAAGTCATGTTCAGACGACAAATAAATTGTTCAGCATGTTGAATCTTGTCGTTATAAATGTCATTGACTAAATAGAACTGTACTGAAAATCTACGTTTAGTTTGAAGTTAATTGTGACAGGGCATTATGTGCTCAACATTTTATTTGGGGTCTTATTTATGACGTGGGCATTTAAAGTTGCAGTCGACCGTAGCGTTTACAAGGTTAAAGCACTTGTTACTGTTTTGTTGTTTCTGCATAGCATTGTTTGTGTTAGGAATGGTGGGATACAATAAACAGGAGGTTAGAAGGGAGCTAGCATTGGTTCTGTAGGTACATTTTTAAGCTATTGAGAGGCAAGTTGTTCAACCCGGGAGTTCTGGCAGTGGTGGGCTTCAACGTGCCGGATCAGTACGCTGGCCGAGCCGCGCGCGCGCACGCAGCTGTTGCGCCGGGCTTCTATAGATTAAACCGCGTAACGATCGGGGTTGACCTATTCTGTTGTTCTCTGAATAAATTCACAAAATAACTTTGTAATATATCACAGCACGTGTGTTCCACAGTACTGCGACGCTG
Organism: Acleris literana; assembly: GCA_946894065.1. Classification (NCBI taxonomy): domain Eukaryota; kingdom Metazoa; phylum Arthropoda; class Insecta; order Lepidoptera; family Tortricidae; genus Acleris; species Acleris literana. The sequence continues at coordinate 15,913,193 of OX335670.1, read as the reverse complement.
CCTGGAGCCGGCACGGGTATCCTGTTTTTCCTCACGCCACAGTGGGATAAACTTACTGAACTTGATGTAAGGACTTCTTCAATATTTACCTAACATTAACATTAGGACAACACTGACGAGATAATTTGATGATGCTTCATATTCAATTATTTTGTAACGGCTTGCTCTTCTCTTCTTGCTCATTGTATTCCTTAGTTCAAAAATATATTGGTAAGCAATTTTACATTTGTACAAGCCTAGAGCTTAGTTTGGGACTAGGTAAATTTGTGTGACATTGTCCCCTGATATTTATTATTATTTAAATATATCTAATTTTATAAGTTCTTCCGTTCTAAACTACATTTGATCGGATGCGCCTAAGTTAAGGTAACAGCTCCTATTATGGACAGTGCTCCGGTTATGAACAATCCCATAAATATAAGTTTCTGAGATTGATATGCTTTTAGTGTTACAATTAGATTTTACGAAATTATTCGGTATTACCACTATTCCAATAAAATGTTCAGTATTGATAAGGTTTCATTAAAAAAATGTTAATTTTCAACAATGAAGCCTTGTCCATAATAGGTGATTTTACCTTACATACTCGTAATATTTTTTTATCAATTACGGAATCAACATACTAAGTCAAGAAAATGTCTGGAAGCCTGTTTAAGCTGCTAGTAGCCTGTTTAGCTCAATCTATGGTTGAAGATCGATTAGGTATTGAAAGGGAGGAAAATAATCTACATTAGATTGTAAATGGAAATTAGACCCTTAATAACAATGGCTTTGAGAAACCGGATCTATATTATGTTCCCCTAAACACTGCTTAGTTGGAAGCCAGGAGAAATATTATCTCTTGTACATATTTAGTGTCGCATCCTTATGCACCGTGTAGTTAATGTATTCGTAAGCAAATTTTTGACAGTATTGTTTTGTGTGCAGGTGTGGTACGCAGCCGTCACGCAAGTGTTCTTTTCTCTGTCCGTGTGCACGGGAGCAATCATCATGTTTTCCTCGTACAACGGCTTCAGACAAAACGTTTATAGGTAAACACAAATCATTCTTATCGTACCTCGACATCCCATTAAACTACTTATTATTTCTACTGCTGTCAGACTGTCTGCATAATTATGCGCAGGATTCACGACCAATTTAGCGTGTGATAATGATCGTCATTATAAGATGACGCGTAACTTTAATGAGTATAGGTTTAAAATAGTGAAGTTACAGCCCCAAATCAAAGTTTCATAGATAATAATTAGATGCTTGAAAGGAGAAATGGGACTTATCCCATCCCATCCCATCCCATCTTATCTCATTTATTTATCGCTTACGACAAGAAAAGAGAGCCATGAAAAAGTGGAGATTTAAAAAAAGAGATTTTTTCTAAAGCTTTATTGAAATAAAATGAATCTTGTTTTTTTTGGCGTTGCCTTCTCAATAAGGTCATAAATATGATTTTATCCAATCAAAATGTAGTCAAGTAAAATTATCCAACCGCGAAATAACGCTTTTTTTAAAGTAAATAGGAATAAGCGAAAATAGTTTAGATATAGTAGTTCAGGTAATTTGATCTAAACTTAAGTATTTATTTTTAACTGTGGATGTAAGTAAAGTCATACGTTTTCGTATGAGATAAGCGGACAAAGTTGTCAGGTGGACACGAGACGTAGCTCATTCGATGCAGAAAAATTAGCCGATATAATATATAAAAAAAAAACAAAAATGCCTTATTATCGCGAAATATTTAATGTCCCTAATTTAAATTACTCTCTAAAGCATACCTGTAGAGGTGTGTAATGGAGCGGAAGAGTTTTCTAAGTAGGTAGAGTCATGTCATGATAAAATATGTTTAGGCCTACACAGGGTGTCCCACAACTTAACATAATATTAAGGGACAAGAAAGCCCCTTCTATACCGGTCGAGAATCATAGTTTTAACTGTCCAATATATTTATTAGTTTAAGCGCCTGTTTTACAATCGACGAGTAAATTTATTTGCCATTGAAAGTTGGCTCTCTCCTTGTCTATTTTCAACTGTAAGAACGAGAAAGGGCAAAATTTATCTGTCAAATATGCTTTACTTGTCGATTGTGAAACAGGCGGTAAGAGTTGTTGTGTTATTGTTGAGTTGAGTGTTGTTGCTCTCTCTGCTCCTGAATTTGTTTTTTGAACATCTAGAACATATTTTTTTCAGTAGGTACGAAGAGTTATATACATAAAGATAAATCTAGATGGCGAAAGTATTCACTAAAGTGTATATTTTATTTTACTCATCAAAAATGACACTATTGGCTACGAACGACTACGTGAACCGAGCGTCCGGAGCGCGGTTAAATCTATGTGCGTAATTAATTTACCAGATTAGGTACAATCCTACAGAATTTGGGGTTTCTCCACAACTATATCTCAAATTTTCAACCAATGACCGACATGCGATTTTTTCTGGTCACAGAGACTCCATGATCGTGACAACTCTGGACACCTTCACCAGCTTGCTGTCTGGTATTACTATCTTCGGCATCCTTGGGAACTTGGCGTATGTGCTGAACAAAGATGTAGTGGATGTGGTCGGCTCCGGCGGCACGGGCCTGGCCTTCATCTCTTACCCTGATGCCATCGCCAAGACTCCAGTACCTCAGGTAAATTCAGGACAGCTAAGAGATTGCACCTCTCGTCTGGCTGGCTTTTCTCGTCTAAACAATAAGGAGAGCTCTAAGGATTTAGTGTGGTGCTTATATGACGAAATTAGCGGTCCTGGGTGCGATCCCCGGTAAGAGCAAATACTTTTTTTTATTTTTTTATTTTTTTATTTGTGTAATGCGAGGGCGAGTATTCGTTCGTGAGTCACAACGAGACAACTCGTTTTCTATGATATACGAGTATTCTGTAGGATCTTCGTTTGTCTAAGCAGGTTTTCAGCTGAGTCGGACAAATTTTTAAGTTTGCTTAAAATATATATGGTTTGGTTAGGTTAGGGTCGTAATTAACGATTGCCTGAAGCCGAGCGTTTTACAACGCATTAAAAGCGGAGTGAGGCTAGGAGGGGAAAGCTCGGCTGTGCCCCCATCCCTGGGGCACGTCGCCCACGCCCGCGTGGAGCTGAGCCGGCGCGGCGCGGTGCGACTCCTTCCGTCCGTCGTCTCCAACAGAAAATAGGTCATACAAAAAAATACGCATATTATCTTTACCTACCTAGATCTATAAATAATAGTATTTCTTTTTGTTCGCAGCTGTTTTCAGTCCTGTTCTTCCTGATGATGTCGGTGCTGGGGATCGGCTCGGCGGTCGCGCTGCTCTCCGCGATCAACACGGTCATGCTGGACGCCTTCCCGAAAGTCCGCACCGTGTTCATGTCGGCCTTTTGCTGCACTGTTGGTTTCAGTATTGGACTTGTCTACGTGACGCCGGTAAGTACCTATGTGGATAGCCTACTTTGGAACCCTGCCTACGAAGCTAGCGGTCCCGCGGGTTAGATCTCATGTAAGGGCAAATATTTAAATGATGAGACTTGGATATTTTTCTATGTATTAGAGTTTCACTGTGACACTGTTCTATGGTGGGTCAGGTCAGGGTAATTTATAACATCTTGATATGAATGTATATCTTTGTCTAGTTTTCACAGTAAATGCCAAGACCTTAGTCTGGGTCCAGGTCAATTTGTGTGAGATTGTGCGCCGTAAAATAAGCCTTTATATTTGGACTTTCCCAGACTGAACCAATGACATGAATTTTCACTGAGGTACTTTTCAGGGTGGTCAATGGATACTTGAGCTCGTGGATTACTTCGGCGGAACTTTCCTGGTGCTCTTCTCTGGTATCGCTGAAATCGTTGGAGTCATTTGGATTTACGGTAATTGTTTTAGACCACTACTTTGGATTCAATTATTTCTCATGCATGATTTACATTAATATTCCAAAATTCGAATAGGTACTTACCGACTAGCGGAGCACCATAGTGACAATATCATTGTCTTGCGTTCCATTCCAACAATGCCTCCATAATCACCAGATAATCTTATTAAAGTATCACTAGCTTTTACCCACGACTTTTATTGCATCATTTTAATTAAGTAAAACTGCATTAAAATCAGTGTAAGAGTTTTCAATTGATGTGAGGAGAAACAACTGTAAAAAATTGGTAACAACAAATAGAAAAACCGGCCCAGTCCGAGGTTCCGTACCATTATCGAGCCAAAAACGGCAAAATTATCACGTTTGATGTGTAGGATCCCCAAGTAAATATTTATTTTATTCTGTTTTTAGTATTTGTATAGCGGCAACAAAAATACATCATCTGTGAAAATTTCAACTGTCTAGCTATCGCGGTTCATGAGATACAGCCTGGTGACAGACAAACTGACAGACAGACAGACGGACAGTGGAGTCTTAGTAATAGTGTGGTATTCAATTGACAGATTTGTTTTAGCTTTAAGAAGATTAAGGAATGTTTCCTCTAAAGAGACTGCATTAAAAGCATATCGTGCCTATGTAGGATCAATATCGGGCTCCTCATCACTCCTTATTCTGTCGATGCTTTACAGACCTTTCGAGCATAGAAGAAATCCATGAGGGCCATTTGTGTGCACGTAGAATCGGATCGAATGACTTCCTTAGTAATCCCGTTGCACAAAAGTTGTGTAATGGATAGATTGCACTATATACTTACATAAGAAAAAATACGTGTTCGCTGTTCATTTTAACGTTCACATTTTAAATGTACTTACAGATTTTGCCTTCTCTGATGTAACATAGTGTAGATAATGCAAGTACAGACTTTTAAAAATGATAGTTGGATTCTACAGAAACTCCAATGCAAGATGCATTACATCACTTACTTTGTTGCATTATCTTTATTTTAAATGCATAAACAGGAAATAAAAAACACAAATAATATTAAATACAGCCCAGGGACTAATATGTAATGAGATATTACATTCAAGATAGCATGAAATATTGAATATAACATGTATGTGACCGTCTAAGAATACTGTGAACACATTGTCATGTCCTTCATTAGATATGCGTCATATGCGTGCATATCTGTTGATGATAGATCGTTTCGGCCTCGATATGCTTTTATCGTCTGGCAGCCATGAAGCTAATTAAGTAGGTAGTTGATTAATTAGTCTGTTTAATAGATTAAATGACAAACAATTATGCTAAATCATTAAATAAGTAAATGCATGAACCATTTCCCCATAGCGTGATCGACGCGTGGAGTTAGATTAACATTTTTCATTTTCCATTTATTGACGTATAATCAACGTTATACGTAGATGACTGTGTACTTATGATACTTAAGATATAATTCGATTTTCTTAATGCCCCTAAGGTTAGCTCCAAGAGAGCGAATAAGTTCGCATTTGTGAAGATTTTACTTTGTATAAGTACTAATCTTATAGTAAAGAATTATTAAGAGTTATGTAAAACTTAACATAAATAAGTAAATAAGTAAAAGTGACGTTCTGGTGTAAGTATAAATAATTAAAAAACCTCTTTGGAAATACTTGATTATGGAGTAATGATGGTAAATTGGTTCGTTTACATCTTTGCCAACCAATAGGAACTTGTACGTTGGCGAAGTATAATTGCACTGAATAGGTATGGTCATAGCCATATTTAATTTTATACTTATTCGATTATAATTCCGTGAGGCGGTTCGAACATTGGGTACAGTACGGACTGACACGGTACAAAAGTAATCACCTAGCTACTTAACTATGACGTTAATTATGTACATTTAGAAGGAAATGCATCGAGAGGCATACAGTCACATGTCTGGGAAATAAGAATAATTTATCAAATCGAATTTTTATTTTTTGTACTTTACTTTAATTTTTTGCTTTTAATGTTTTCGAAAATCGTTAACGCATGCATTTTGTCTAGGCCCCCTTATTTATTTTAAGTGCTTTTTGTCAGGCCTGGAGAACGTGTGCCTGGACATCGAGTTCATGCTGGGCATACGCACGTCCATATACTGGCGCTGGTGCTGGGGGATCATCACGCCGGCCATGATGATCACCGTGTTTATCTACGCGCTTATTTCCTTCGACACGCTCGAGTTCGCTGGGGTGTCTTACCCCGTGGCAGGATACGGTATAGTTGTGTTGCAAAGGCTAGAAAGTAGGCAATAGTTTGTCTGGTTTTGTAAAGATTATACGGATGCATAAATGGATTGAGGATAAAAATTTATCGACAGATCAGCAAACATGCCGACAAAAGTTTTCTTAGCCTGTTTCACAAAAGTGCTGTTTTGTGAACGGGACTCAGGCCAAGTTATTTTTGAGTATACTATCTTGGGTAGATTCTGCAATTCGGTAAAAACAACTTTTAGAAGGATGCCAAGAGGAGGGTCCAGCTGGACTATGCAGCATTTGAAAAACTACATCAGCAGGCCTTTCGCGTAACTCACTCGCAATCGCGATCGGCTTCAAAACAAAACAATTGGTTTCATTTTGTATGCAGACAAGCCTTCGATTTTAAAAATGTAAACAATTGTGATTGCGAGTGTGTTACGCGAAAGGCCTGCAGGTCTTATCATCACCCATCCCGCAATGTTTTAAAACGAAAGTTTTCAATCAGTGCGTCCTACCCGTGATGACCTACGGTGCCAAGACGTGGACACTAACAGTGCGGCTAGTCCACCAGTTTAAGTCGCTCTGGGTGCTATGGAGAGTACAATGCTCGGAGTCTCACTGAAGGATAAAATCGGTAACGATGTTATCCGACAGAGAGCCAAATTAACTGACATAGCGCAGAGAATTAGTAAGTTAAAGTGGCAGTGGGCTGGCTATATCTCCAGAAGAACCTATAATCGTTGGGGTAGACGTGTTTTTGAGTTGAGACCGCGACCTGACAAACGTTGTGCAGGACGCCCTCCGGCGAGATGGAGTGATGATATTCGAAACGCTGCTGGCAGATGTTTCATGCGACAGGCCGAGGATAGGGGAGGGCTACGTCCAGCAGTGGACTGATATAGGGCAATGATGATGAGGATGATTAATGGGCGGACGACGGATGCAATATACGTCAAAATCATATCAAACGATATACGTAATATGGATATGACTATAATTGGTTTAAAGAAGAGAACGTAATTGAAAAATTATCATTTTATTGTTGTAGTAAAAGATCGAGCCTTTAGATAATCGTAAATTAGATCCGGTTTATCAAGTATCCTTTTGCGGATTGTGATTTCATTTCACATAACTATTTTAAATATGAATATTGAAGGAAACGCACATAAAGCCCCAAGTAAAAACGTCAATGCGATTGACAAGTCTAAGACGTAATAGTCAGGTATAAACACTCAATTGTCTTAAGACTCTCAAGAGGAGATAATTTACAAGTGGCCAGTAATTTAAAAATAAATATCCTAATTATGTTCTATGGAGGATAGACGTATTATATACTTACTGATATATTTATAATATATTTATTTTTAATAAAACTCTTATCCATCTTATTCTTTCGCCACCATATTGCATCCATTGTCCGCCCTTTAATAATGATGATGATGAAGATGATGATGATGATAAAAAAAAGAAAAAAAGAAAAAAAAAGTTGCCTTACACAGATACACATACAAGAGAAGAGGAGAAGATACATTTACACAAAGACTTAAAAATATCCAGATATTAAAAACCCTGACATACATCACATCTCACATTCTTTAGTACATCCAATCGTCCAACCATTCGAGCAATTAAATTTATTTATATTTTATTTTTTGATGATGATGATGATGATGATGATGACGACGACGACGACGACGACGACCACGACGAAGACGACGACGACGACGACGACGACGACAACGACGACGACGATGATGATGATGATGATAAAGTTTTAGGATCGCAAATTACAATAAATTTCAGCCAAGGCACACTGGATGCTGGACGTTAAAAGGCGTCATAAAAATTAAAATAACTCCTATGACTATTTAGTAATACCCGTATTTAATATAGAGCATCCTATAAAGATATTACAGCATTATATTTTGCAAGAGATAGGTAAATATTTGTTCAATCGTTGATGGATTACGACTACTAAGTATTGGTTTTACCATTGATACAATATTTTACTTATAGATAGGCAACAAAATTCAAATTGCCCATAGTCCATTATCGTTGATGACCGCACATTGAAGGATGTATCATATAGGCACTAATCAATGACTTTACGTAGATTATTACAGCGTATCAATGTATTATCTACCTATGTAGATTGTAATATGGGATTGTGCATAATTAATAACTTACTTGATAACTGTCTATGGATAACAGATAAATCAAGTGTCCCGGACAACATCTAAAACTCCCTTAGAAGTTACCAATGAATTGACCTTTTTTTCTCTTCCAGTGGCGGGATACGCAATGCTTTTCATAGGCATTGCATTCGTTCCTATATTCATCTGCATGACAATGGCGAAGAACAAGACCGGAAACTTTTTTAGGGTAAGTGCAATTTTATGTCCCACTTCCGACGTGATCTGACCCTGTGGGCCACTACTCCTGTGGTTGGATCTAACTTTATCTGTTTTTAAACAGTTCTGTACCAAAATTCAGTTCCGTGTCATATATAGAATTGAATAATAGTACATTATTGCCTAGGCATGGAAGTAGGCAATTGCGGGCTGAGTATTGGATTAAACGGACGAGCTTGCGAGTCCGTTTAAAAATACGAAGCCCGCAATTGCTGTTCCTGCCGAGGCAAATATAGTGCTTTTCTCAAAAATCGCAAGAAAAAATTTGTGGTTAGAGTCAAATCTTCATCGCATGAACTCATTTTTTGAATTGCATACAAACAAAAACTTCATGTGAAAAAACCATCACTCCTTACCGCCTTTCTGTTTATGACAAGGAGAAACGCAATTTTTGTTTTTAAAAAGAACATAAGCTATTCCAGGCACAAATAAAAAAGTTATGTTTCGAGTAAAATTTGGATGTATAAGACTTGTGCCCTCATTTTATTATGGCCCTTTTCACTTTTTAAAAAGTAACAAGCTAGATAGTAATGGAATTTGTATGCAACATTGCGGGCTTGTGTAGCGAGCACGCAATGTTTTTTTTTTTTAATTTGAGAACTGTCAGTAAACTATGTACTTCGCGTCTCAATATTTAGATAGGAATGTCAACATTTCCGGACATTTTTGAGAAATAGTACATTATTGCCTAGGCATGGAAGTAGGCAATTGCGGGCCGAGTATTGGATTAAACGGACGAGCTTGCGAGTCCGTTTAAAAATACGAAGCCCGCAATTGCTGTTCCTGCCGAGGCAAATATAGTGCTTTTCTCAAAAATCGCAAGCAAAAAATTGTGTAGGAGTCAAATCTTCATCGCTTGAACTCCTTTTTTGAATTGCATACAAACAGAAACTTCATGTGAAAAAACCATCACTCCTTACCGCCTTTTTGTTTATGACAAGGAGAAACGCAATTTTTATTTTAAAAAAAAACATAAGCTATTCCAGGCACAAATAAAAAAGTTATGTTTCGAATAAAATTTGGATGTATAAGACTTGTGCCCTCATTTTAGTACGGCCCTTTTCACTTTTTAAAAAGTTACAAGCTAGATAGTAATGGAATTTGTATGCAACATTGCGGGCTTGTGTAGCGAGCACGCAATGTTTTTTTTTTTTAATTTGAGAACTGTCAGTAAACTATGTGCTTCGCGTCTCAATATGCAGATAGGAATGTCAACATTTCCGGACATTTTTGAGAAAAATACATTATTACCATTGATGAAGGGGTCAAACTCAGAGACCAATATTTCAAAGTTAGGCTAGTTCAAATGGTATGAAATGCAATAATTTTTTCATTAACATAATTATCAGTTTGTTCTGTATTTGTATGTTGTTATTTGTTCCAGACGTTCGTCCGAGCCTTCCACACGAAGCCGTCGTGGGGCCCGCGCGAGCCGACCACCAAGCACCAGTGGCAGCTGTTCAAAATGGACGCCAAGGCAGCGCGAGAGAAGCGCACCACTAGCAAACTCACGCACATTGGCCTGAGTTTGTTAGGCGGATATAGCAGAAATTATTCAAATTAATCGTTAATTTATTCATAATTTATTTATTGTACATATTAGCGACATTGACAAATAAAATAACTTTTAATGTATTCTGCTTGGTGTTTTTTTGCTTCCCACTAAATACCTATATATTACCATGTAAGTATGTAAGTAGTAGTAGTATGCGAGTTTTTACTGTTGACACAAAAGACAAGCGTTAATAAGTTATCGGAGCCGTTACATACGAGTAGGTATGCTTAAGTTAAAGTATAAATTAAGGCGCGTATACGGCGTAAATAAACTGAGCCACCTATGAGCTATGAGCATTTTATTATTTTTCGGGGTTTTCTGTCCAAGATCATAGCATCTTTTCTAGTCTACGCCTAAATAAGTACGTAAGTCAATAAAAAAATATTGAACTAACAGCCATTATGAGTCTTGGGGAGTAGAGCAGTTCGTGTTTTTTTTGTTTTGATTCTTAACTCAATTTTTATCAAGATAAGTTTGATTTACTAATGTCTAATGTAATCTCCCTCCTGTAGACTAGATAGAAAGAGATATCCGAGCGACTAACGAGTCACGGACCACTTGTGCTAGCCTACTTGCAGTTGGGGACGGAAAAAAATACGAAAAGAGCTCAGAATTTTATACTTAACGAAATATTCACCATCTTCATACCGTTTATTTTCCCGTGCTAAAATAGCGTAAAATATAGAAATATAAAATCTAAAGATCTTAAACATAAAAAAATATATACTTACACATATACTCGAAAATGTAATTAAAGACCAACGTGGGTTGCCACTAATTAAAACAATATTTGCCTTAGTATATTTCCACTTTTTAAAAGACCGCACTAAGAATATTTATTTGTAGGTAGTTTTAAACCTTCGATTTAAATAAACTAGTTAATTCAAGTTACTTACACAAAACAAGATGGCCTATTAATTATTTAACCATAGAAGATTTTTGGTAGCAAAACTGTTATTGCACTTGTAATACTTCAAGTATTAATAACATTTGTTACAATATATAAACAATAGTTGTAAACAACGTTAGATGCAATTTAAATATTACATACGTTTAGCTATTTGACAAAATAACAGGTCAAAAATGACAATCATCGCTCACTTTATATAATGAGAATCATCGGGCATTTTACCAGCCATGACACCATGGGGTCCATGGGTAACTGTCAAGTTTAAATCAAGCTTTAGTGTAAGGCATCCGAATTTAGCTTGTCATTTTGTTTTAGCTGTTAAAAAAATCGCCATTGAACACACACATCCGCCATTTAATGACTTAACACACTATATGAGATTTTTTTTTTTTATGACATTTTAATGTTTTGAATATGGGGTAGAAAAAAACATTGAATGCATATTCCCTATTGTTAAATATATCTTTTGATATTGAAAATGTTAGAATTATCTACAAATATTTACAACAATTTGATAAGAGGGGGTGTTCTTTTTATAGTGGTGATTATTATTTATATCTTTAATATTTGAGTAGCTTAGTTTAATTTTAATTTTAATACGTTTAGTTTTAATTTTTAATTGTATTTGTCCGAATTTTCATTAGTTAGATACAATTTGATTAACAATGCAAAAAGTTTGGCTAACTCTGAAATGTTCGATTGACACTGACATAAGTGACTTTGACACTTATGACAGTGACGTATCTGTCGTAGTTTTTTTGTCTTAAATTAGATTTTCGAGTATAGGTATGCTGTAATTAAAAAGGCTCTAGAAGGCTGAGCTATCAAGAGTCGCCCCGACGAGGGATTTGGTTATACTTTAAGGTGGAGTAGTGGCAGGACCTAAGACTACTGTATGCCTAATGTCAGCCTTCGATCTTCTTTTGTTTCAGATTTATTCAAGAAAATATTAAAAAATCAATTAATATTTCCCACTCTCATAATAGTCATTATACAATAATTATTTGACCCTATATCTAGTGCTGCCAGGTCTAATATATATATATTATAAAGCATAATTTATATATGTATATACAAATATATATAGAAATTATTATTATTTATTATGCTGTGCCAATAAAAAATCGGGGCCTGGGTTTTTAAATCGGGACAGTATAAATTAAATAAATTTGAAAAATCGCCAACCCTACCCTAGGCCCCTAACATTTTTGATCTCCAGGGGCCTGTTTTATAAAGCTACAAATTACAATTTACAGGTTACAAGTTTCCATTTGACACAACCTCGACCAATGACGACCAGCCATTTGAGCAGTATTGCCAGTTTAGACCTGTAAAATTGTTACTTGTAGTTTTATAAAACGTGGCCCAGTTGCTATCTTATACAGTGTGTGACATCCATAAGAACATACATTTTAAGTAGGTAACGATAGCTTTAGGTGTTGTGAACCGTTTAAAAAGGAATTAAGTTAATAGCTCCAATATATTTAGTGTCATTCATTTTTAAAGTGTCCATCGAGCAGCAATGTACAACATTAAGTCTAAGTTAATTGCAAGTTAATTGAGGGATAATAGGGCCTCAAAAAGGGTAGCCCCACCCATAAAGATGGTATCCACAGCCACACAAGTGGTCCAAAAAGATCTCCGACCCAACCCTTCCATGGTCGGGCAAAAGAAAGGAAGCCCGTAGTCTATAAGCATGCATGCGTCAGGATTCCCACTCCGCGACTCACATAGCTATAAGTCTCCCCCCCCATTCCACCCCCATTCCTATCCCCCCCTTTTTGTAAAAACCCCGCGGATATGTAAACGGAGGAAGGACTTTCTCCTCCGGCCTTTCAGCACTGGCTGGGGTAGTATCCGCGGGAGTCTAAATTCTTGTTGGTAATAGGGGCATTGGTGCTTTTAGCCGGTGCGAGCCCGGCAGTAGCTGGGCCCTCCATTCCCAGGTCTCCGGAAGGGATTTTCACCTCTGCCCTTTTTTCTTAAAGTAATTAAAGCAAAAAGCAAACAAAAGCAAGGAATTTTTGTCTTTGGCCCTTTCAGGCGATTACCACAAACGCATTACGCATATGTTTGATACATTGCGTGGCGAATTAGTTAGTATGAAAAAAAAGTACGACTTATGTTAACAATACACATGTTTTTATGTTAATTAGGATGCATATAAGGTAACTGTTGTCAAAATACTTATATGTTCGTATGGATGTCACACACTGTATATTGCTGAAAATCGGGACAATTGGCGTCCTGATCAAGGGTAAATCGGGACGTGTCCGTCCATAGAACCCCGAAAACCGGGACGTCCCGCGTAAATCGAGACGTCTGGCAACACTACCTATACATATGTATATCCTAAACCCGAATCGGTTCTTTTGTTGCTTGCTGCAACACGCTTGTTGGGAATTCCACGCTTGCAGATTAAAAACACATTCAAACAAATATAATTATTTACTAGAAACACATAATGCTCAAAAACCAAGTCATTATCAAGGTAAGTACAATAAATGCAAATTAATGTTATCATTTTAGTATCGAAATAATACATATTACATATTTTACTATATACCAGTTAGCACAGTCACAGACAAAAGTTTATCAAACAATATCGACAGGAAGAAACAACGCAACGTACCAATCCAAATCAAATGAAATAGTAAATAGTAGTTATAGTTATAATGTACTAATGTACATTTAACATAGCAAAGGTTGGAACCTCGTAGTAAGGCCGGGATTACACCTGTAAGTTATTACGTAAGTTTTGAGACGCAACTATGGGTAAGAGTGAGTGGCAAATATCTGCATCTCTCTCTTGCATATAGCTGTGTTTCAAAACTTACGTAATAACTTATAGATGTAATCCCGGCCTAAGTATTATTATACTCGTATACCTACCTGTGTTAGGAGACCCCGCTCTTCTATAAAAATGGCGTGATCACTATAAATAACAGATAAACTAATCCGACTTAACAAACATTAAATTACAATACTTTTTTTTAATCATCTTAGAAATATAAAGTGTATGTATATGTGCGTGTGCTTGTGCGTGTGCGAGTGCGTGCGTCTTTGTATGTGTGTGTGGAGGAGGGTATAGGGGCAACAATGTCCTTGTGTTGCTTCAGGGTCGTAAGTAAAACATACATATAATACCTATACTAATCAAAACAAAATAGGGGCCACGCTATGTTCTGCATACAAAAGGACTGTTTTCAGAGAACGATTATTATAACAAATCTTAACCTGTAATTTTCGAATTTATTACCATTCGAAAGCTGCAATGTTGCAATGCTGCAATGTTCAACTTACAAGCTGTGTTTTTTTTTCAATTGTTTTATTTTTACAATGCGTATGGTTTTTAAAAAAGTTGCTTTTTTTTTGCTCATTTTGTATGAAATTTGACAATTGTTTTAAAAAACCACAGGCACTGTAAAAATAAAAAGTTCTAAAATAGTTGATTATACATATATCCATAGAAGGATTTAGTAGCATTAACATAAGACCAGAGTAAAAGTTAAAGATAATGGTGAAAAAAAGAGATAAGAAGATCAAGTAAAGATAATAGGTAAGTAACACTATCGATCGACCCTTCAAAGTTATAGAGGTAATTATTTAGAACGGTTTTTCATGGTTTATTACGATAAACTAGGTATTGCCTCTGAAATACTGGTAATCAAACTGAGAGGGAAATCTCTCTAAAAGTACCTACTTATTTCGTTTCTACCTTTAGTCAGGGTTAGGCGCCCTTATTGTTGATGGGTATGCTATCTGAAAGAAGAATATCTCAGGATGATGACTGACTAAGTATCGTTTATTATTGACTCTTTATACAATTTATTACTTCGTTTATCTGTAAGTTGACACCAATAATCATTTTTACCGTGACTGTACGCGAATCTTCGTATCAAATTTATATCTCTTCATATCTTAAATTCCAAAGATATAGTTAGGCAATAAATAGGTTAAGAACTGCTAGACAAGCTCCCACATATGCGGCGCACGTGGCATTGCACCGTGTCTGAAAACAGTTTTTAATGGTGACTATACGTATTGGATTTATTTTAATAAAAATAATCGCAGTCTTGAACATTTTCTGAAATTTTAATAAATTCTTAACGTTGACTACTTATAATTAGGTACTCACGTTTTATTTTCACCAGACTAAATTGCAATTCTAAACATTAACCAAAATTAGGTACCTCACCTACCGTAAACCAAAACAATCAAATCGCATGAATCATTGCATCAGCATTTCATCTGAATTGAGCGAAGACTAGTAACTAACCTTGTAGCAATTTATTAACAACGAGACAGCAATAGCGTTGAGGGAGCACTTGTTGATTGTTACGTTCTATCGGGTAGGAGCCGAGCACAGCGACGGTGGGTGAGAATGGTCTCACAAACGATGGCTTCGAGCCTTCGCCAGCAGACGACGGCCGACCCTCTACGCCACCTACAGACTTTGCCAACGGAAAAAATATTGCTACCGTAAGTTTAGTGCATTTCTTTATCAACCCTTTGAAATGATCAATGATTGAGTATAGGGCGCAAATTGTACCCTGAGGCGTGGTTGTGATCATAAAATCTTGCTAGCTGCGCAGTGTTTGTCTACGTAGACTTGTTACTAACTTAAATCACAGGGTAACCTATGTTAACTTTTGAATGTAATTGTTAAAGTCTCTGTTTCTTATAGCACTAGGAAGTCCGTCAGCCTAGACAAATGAAGAGATCGAGTTTTCCCCCAAAAAAAATCTGTTTTTTTCGTTACATATCTACTTATATAGTTACTAAGCCCTTTCTGAAAACCAAGTTAAGTTTATTAACTTTTTTTTTAACGTATTACTTATTCATTATTTATCAATCACCGCTTGATACGTTTCTTAAGGTTACAACGATTTCACGATGTCTTCTAAATCTTGTGATCCGGACATAGCATTGGTATAACCAAATACCTATAGGTATTATGAATTGCTTCATACGTAAAATATTATGCTCACCTCATGAGACTTACCTAAAGAAAGCGTGCGCTACAGCGAAAAATAAATGTTTAAAAAAACAAAAACCCGCCTTCAAAAAGCAAAAAATAACTTCTTTAAAATGGTAGGTAAATAGGTCAGTCCAACTGAAGTCTGCTTTTGGTTAAAATATTGTTGGACGCCGACTTCAGTTGGACTGACCTATTTACCTACCATTTTAAAGAAGTTATTTTTTGCTTTTTGAAGGCGGGTTTTTGTTTTTTTAAACATTTATTTTATTTTATACTTTTTAGTGATCCTATTTATGCTGTTACGTAACTCCACTTCTAAATATTAATGAGAAACTATAGAACATTTCAAGCTCGCCGCAGACAACGCCGCGGGAATGTCATAGTCATATTTAAAACTAAATGTGCTTCGTCATAGTCGCTCAACTACCTTTATCGAAATATCTTATCGCCACCCTTGAAATAGGTACCGTTAAGGAGTTCCGGTGGCCATCTGTGGTCTTCATCATCAGTTCCACTTCACCATATAGTACTTTTCAAAAGCAAATGCATGAGTTACAGTGAAAAATACCAAAATCGCTATAGGCGTGCCTATAATATTTGAGGAGTTCTCTTGATTTCTCCATGATCCCATCATCAGATCCCGACGTGGTGACAATGGGACCAACTAGAAAGTATAACCATACGAACAACGAAAAAATTTTTCAAATCGGTCCAGTGGTCTTCGAGTAATCGGGGAACATACATAAAAAAAAAAAAAAAAAAAAAAAACCCGACGAATTGAGAACCTCCTCCTTTTTTTTGAAGTCGGTTAAAAAGGCAAATACTTATACCTACTTAGATAGTTCTTCTTTTAATAAACCCACATTTGATTATGGCTAATTAAACACATTATTTTTATAAAATATGGCTTATTTCAGGTGTATACTCGATGAAGCCAATATACACATTATACACGGTACTAAGTACATGGACTTTTTTTGCTGCAAAAGAATTCGGTTGCCTCCTTCGACTAGCATAAAATACATTTATTTAGTTATTTAATGATCATGTCATGCCAGTCGCGTACCTATCACAATCATACCCAACATGTAAAATTATTCGTTTCGTTGCCTTGTATCATTAATAGTACAGAAAAGCCACGTTTAATACTAAACCAAACGTATCGGAGACGTTGTCTTATTGCAATTTTAACCATGTATCTTATATTTCAGGATACGCCAGTGATTATAGTAAATGATGTTCCTACACCCGCACATAGCGGTTCTCCGCCTATACAGGATAAAATAGATCTCGTTACAGATGAACCAAAGAAAAAACAGGTCAGTAACATGTTGATAACATCATTTGGGACTAGCTAACCAGTGTAGGTACTTCGGTCGGTTGGGCCAATGCAATAGCGTTACAGCCATGCAGGCAGATGTAACAGGTTACAGGAGCACCTTATGACGTTTCCTTGCAAAGCCTCTTTGGAGAAACGTCACTCAACCTTCGAATAATTATTCGTATAAAAAAATATTCGTAATATTTTTATTCGCGAATAATTCATTCGCAAATAAATTATTCGACGAATAATTTATTCGAATAAGGATAATCATTGGAGAATTTCATTCGTTATTCGCGAATAAGTTGGTTATTCTAATTCGTTATTCGTCATTCGAATAAATTTTGCCCATCTCTGAGTCTCAAGCTAAACACAATACATTGTTACTAACAATATTTCGTTTATTTACCCACATTCCAATATTTCCAATCCATTTTTTAAGTGATAGAATTTAGCTTCTTCTTAGCGATAAACGAATTTAGGTTCTAATTTCCGGTCACTTTAATTATAACAGTTATATTTTTCTATTTTACAAGGTTTTATTTAACTTGCAATATATGCTTGTATGTATGTATGTACGGATCCAATCTTGCAAGTTAAATTGGACCTTTATTTCTGATAACAATACAATAATATAGCACCATCAGGCTGGTCTGATGATGGAGACGTAGGGTGGCAATAGAAACTCCTAAATTACACATGATAAACCCGTCGTGTTTGGGTTCGTTAGAATCGTCTTGATGAGAAAGTATATGTCGTCTGTGCAAAAAAATACAGTCGGCAACAAAATATTGCCCCGAAAATGAAATTTTTGACACAAACTTATTTTTGCTTCAAAAACGCTGAAAGACGCGTCAGAATCTTTCGACTGAGCGGTGTGCGAGCTCGCATTATCATGATGTAATAAATAATGCATCGTTTGAAGTTGCCTCTACGGTAGCACTCCCATATACATATAGTATCTGGGTCCCACTTATAGTCAGGTGGCCTGTGTGCTCGTTAGTCGTGCGCCCCATGCCTTTAAAATAAGTTAGGTAACCTTGTGGGATTTCAATAAAATCAGCATTATAAAATGTTATCTTACGAGTAACCTATTGTCAACGTCAGCTCTTATTTACTTGACTGTAATTAGCGGACTGTAACAATGCTACAACATGTCGAATGCCAAATGTTTTCATTGAGTAGAATAATACAGAGCCCGAATTATGGAGTGGGCAGTCTCTAGCAATATAATATGTTAATTTTTTCATACTCGCCTAAAAAACATCTGATAAATTCTGGTCTCTTTTAGTAGAGGCTAAGCACGTCAAATATTTTAAGAATTGAATAATATTTTATGGTATTTAACAGGTGATCTGATGATGGATTCGGAAGGTGGCGACAGGAGCTCCACTATTCTTAACGTAGACCCAGCGTGCGGCCGTGTTAGGGCTCAATAGTTTGGTCTTGATAAGCAAATAAAGAATTTGCAAATAAAAGTACAGTCGGCAACAAAAGCTTGTCCCAAAAATGATTTTTTTCACAGAAACTTATTTATTTTGGGTACTTACCAAAACAAAGTTTTTTCCCATAAGTAAAGAAGTGAGTTTAAAAGAAGAAAGTTTTTTGTTGTAGTAGTTAACGACATACCATGAATTTATCACAATTTCGTGTCTTTCCGATATATAAACCAAAAACCTAAGAATAATTTAAATTTCAGATGGAGGACAGGTCACAAAACCGTCCGAAATGGGACAACCAGCTCGAGTTCCTGATGTCCTGCATCGCCACGTCTGTGGGGCTCGGCAACGTGTGGCGGTTCCCCTTCGTCGCCTACAATAACGGCGGCGGGGCTTTCCTTATCCCCTACATCATAGTGCTGTTTGTCATTGGAAAACCTATGTACTATCTGGAGACAGTCTTGGGACAGTTCAGCAGTAGCAACTGCGTAAGGGTGTGGGCTCTCTCACCCGCCATGAAAGGTAGCTTTTGTGCTCAACCGGTTACTATATTACATGGGTTATGTTTTATTTTTGAGTATTAAGGTAAATGCACTTATTACCGAGGTACTTAAGGAAGTTTTTAAATAAAAGCAAAGGGTGATTATCAAAAATTGTACTTAGTTAAGGCCTTAATCAAGAAACGTTATTTTTCTTCTATTGGTTTACGATAGTTATACATATTTATTTATTTATTTAATACGTGTATCAACAGAATACAATGCTGAGATAATAAGAGAATTATTGTTGACCATATGTTTTCAGGGTTTGTATAATTGTACCAAATTTGATGCTTGTAGATTCCCTTTATAATTTAACTTCCTTAAAAAAATGTCTTTTAAATCCGCCGTAATAACACACATTCTGAAAAATTATTCAACTAAGCGTACACGTGCGGCCTACATACTGAATAAACATATTTTATCTTTTTATCTTTTTGACACGCACCATCACTGAACTAGGGAAGAAACTTAAGTCGGTATAACTTTTGAGTTCTACTTTTTTCAACCTTACTTCAATAGTAAATTTATGTCATGTACCTATCTACATATTTATATGTAAAACTGTACGCATGTAGAAGCGCTGTTTAGAAGCGTCCTTACTAAATGTTTAAAAAAACGCACGAATAAGAAAACATTTTAGTATAGACCTAGCTTTTAATACAATACAATAGGGATGATATTCAAATGTAAGTACACCGAATAGTAACGTGGCACTTAAAAACGCGTTTAATGAGTTACTCCATTAAACCGCTGAAAAACTTATTTTACACTACCGTAAAATGTGCCTACTTTGCTCCAAAATTTGCTCCAAATTTAGAAATCATTTTATTTTTGAAAATCATTTTACTGTGGTATATTGATTTATGTATCTTTGTAAAGAAGAACATCCCCACTTTCATGCTGTAATCTTAAATGACATGGAAATATTGTTTTGATATAAATATATAAATTTTAATTTAGGAGCAATGTTTGGGAAACTTTGCCCCCGAATTAAATTTGCTTTAAAACTTGTATTAGAAAGCGTTTGGTGCAGTTTCAAACCGTCGTCAGTCACAGTATGCTCCAGTAATAATCATCTAAGCCTAAGTTTGAGTAGGTTTGGAGCAAAGTAAGAAATAAGTTAAGTGTTAGGAACAAAAATATATTTGTTTTTACTTAAAGTTTTTTATTTTTAATATAATCACAATATTGTTCAATCTTAGTATTGCTTCACTTAGACAATAATCAAAAGTAAAAAAAGTCTTCTGAAAAAGGGTACGTAGAGGTACGTACCTCACTTTACTTAAGTAAAAAGAAAAAAGTTTACAAAAAAAGCAATATTCAACAACAAAAAAAAATTATCGTCTGAAAGGGTATCATAACCCTGTTAATTAACATTTTAGGATATAAATACCTAATCTCATGCTGTAATGTTCTCATATCCCCTATCCCCAAATTCGGTTTAGTTCAGGAACTGCAAAAATTTCAAGTCGACCATTTTTTTTTGGCGGATATCTGGACTTTAAAATGTCATTCCAATGATAATGGATTTCGTCTTTCGGGTTTGACCACTTTCAAATTTTTTTCATGAAAGATATATAACTATATTCCTGGATCAAAGTTACCCCAACACGTGGAGCAAAGTAGGTACGTATATTATTTTTTTAGATGATTCCTTGAGATAGCTAAAAGCTACTAGAAATATTGTTAACATGGAATAGCTTATTATATACAGGAACACATCAAAACATACTAACCGTGATTCGATGAACAATTGCTTTTTCTTATAGTAAATTTTTAGTAAATTTTCTTGTTGGATCTGTGCGACGCCTGATAGGAAACGGAAATGGCAAAGCGAACAATTCACGTTCATTTATGGCAAATGTATCGAATGATTTCGGTAATTTTGACGAATTGACCGAAGACTTTGACTTATAGGTCAATGAAACTAAAAACAGATTCGGAGCAAAGTTACCCAGTAAGGAGCAAAGTAGGCACATTTTACGGTAATATAGTTTAGTTTGCATTATCACATTTATGTTGTAAACAAACAAAAAAATTGCGATTTGCGTAATACATAATTGCGATGACTAATCGTGTTATGATTTTAATATGATTGATTATAGTCTCCTTTGCAACCTTCAAATTCCGGTTTTATTTTTTTTGTTTGGAAATACATTAAAAATAGGATATTAAATAACTCGGCATACGATGACTTTTTTTAATGTGGCTCCTAATTCTGAGGTATACCTACCACTGTAATGGCTGCAAAGGTACATTCGTTTCAATATGCTTTATTTTTTATACATGCTTAAATTATAATAATATAGTTGATTCGTCACTTCTCATAGGTGATCAACTCGAGAGACAGACTCAATGCTAGTAGTTCGAGCATCGATGTTAAAAGTAACAATTAAACACAGTTAACCATCCGCGCTCGTTTTTGAAGGTACTGGGTATGCGCAAGTGCTAGGTGCGGGCTACGTGCTCTCGTACTACGTGTCGATCATCGCCCTGTGCCTGTACTACTTGGCGATGAGCTTCCAGTCCACGCTCCCATGGGCCGTCTGCCTCCCCGAGTGGGAGAACTGCGTGCCCTCCGGCGTCTCCGTCAACGCCAGTGAACTGGAAGGATCGGCTGTCAGCAGCGCAGAATTATACTTCACGTGAGTTCCAATCACCTTATACAAGTTATCTAGACTTCATGTTTATTACAAAACCGAATTTTGTAATACTGATAAAATAAGGTTAATCTGACCGTAATTTGATAACACTATTTTTTTGATACGAATCACCTTTTTCTTGTGGTTTATTGAAACGCTTGGTGTATACGTACGTACATAAAAGGTCCAAAATTCTTTCATGAGTATTGTGCCTATTTATAATATTACTCACACGCGCTGAAGAAAAATGAGAATCAGCAGGCCTATTACGTAACTCACTCGCAATCGCGATCGGCTTTAAAGCGGAACAATTGGTTTCATTTTGTATGTAGACAAGCCTTCGATTTTCAAAATGAAAACGATTGCGCTTGCGAGTGCCCCTCTGTATTGACCGTTCGACATTCTATATTTGAAATTTGACGAAACTTCCATATTATTTTGTACATGCAAGAGGCCCTTTATTCGAGTTTTTTACCTATGTCGTTGCCGATCGAAAATGTATAGGATTTGCCAGCTGACTGATGGTTGTGTCAAGCGCTTATGTCAGTTCCAAACACTTCGTCAATTTTCGAAAATCGTTTACGATAGCGTTAAGCAACTTGTATAGCCTCTCTGTCTCACTGGTAATATTGATAGTCTATCGCCCCTATGATGTCCCACAAATAGTAGGACCGGTCTATGGAGTCATAGACCGGTCCTACCAATTCTGAGATCACCATAGAATCAGACCACTATAGAAGAATGATGAAACTATAGCATAACTAGCTTTTGCCCGTGACTCCGTCCGCGTAGAATTCGTTTACCGCTATTACTTCGGGAAATGTCCGTCTCCGGGATATAAATTATCTCTGTACCAAATATTAGGACGATATCGGTTAAGGTGTTGAACCGTAAAGACGGAACAAACACTTTTGCATTTATAATATGAGTGAGAATATACACCCACCGCCGTGGAGATCCTTGGAGAAAGCCTATGTTTGGCGTGGACGCCTTTCGGCCGATATGATGAATATGATCATACATGGTAGTAAACGTGGACTAGAGACATTAAATTATTAGATATCGATCACTATTTCATCGTTCTCATGTAATCCCTCTTCTCATTTCTCGGGGTAGGCAGCTACGCTATGACTGATTCATAGTCGTATCGTGAGTTGTATAACATTGCAAAAAGTTCAAGAGTTTTCCGAAAATTAGAGACTCTATTTTATTCGGTACAACCATATTGCGTTTGAGATGTTGTGTTATCAATGTTATGATAGCTCTTATTTTCTCGACAGTGGGTAATAGCGGACGAAAACAATACGATAACACGTGAAAAGCTACATGGCTTTACCGAGTCGAGTAGAATAGAGCCTCGGGTTTTCTGACAACTGATGCAGTTTGTAGGTATAATATGAACAATAAATTGTTATCTAGAAATATATTTATCTGCTGTAAGTATATGTATATCTAAATGATAGGTATCAAATCTAAAGTAATAAAACGGTGATATAAACACAATAAATCTTGCGTGAGTCATCTCATCACTCATCAACCATCCTTATAGGTAGTACAGTAAAACTCTGTATGAATTTAGGACCCTCCTTCCAAAAAATTAGGTAGGTACCCGCCATTTTTGGATAACTTCTACAGGTAGAACCCCTTTAATAGAAATTCCAAGTTCCCGACCTTGGGATGCTGCCACAGGCTCTGCCACGTCCACAAAACTATGAAAATTTTGATGTTTTCTCAGGTTTTGTTAAATGTATTCAAAGCTTTGGGCTTTAGGTGCAGCAATTATTATTTTTTAGGTTTCCGTACCTCAAAAGGATAAAACGGAACCCTTTTAGGATCACTTTGTTGTCCGTCTGTCCATCCGTCTGTCTGTCAATACCCTTTTATCTCTGGGACGCGTCAAGGTATCGAGTTGAAGTTAAAACCATATTCTACTGTCGCTTGAAGTTGGGAAAAAATCAAAAGTTCTAAGATACGGCCGTTTTTGCCGCAAAAAAACGTAAATATATTTCGACACTCTCAAGGGAATCAAAATTCATAGGGTATTTTCCGTTGACCTAGATCTATGAAATTTGGCAAGTAATAATGTCTTATACTACAAGTATAGGAAAAAATCTGAAAACTATTACAGTTTTAATTAAATCACAAAAAAACAGGGTCTTTTGAATTAAGCTTACAGCATAGCTATAGTGGTCAAGACGCTCGCATGATTATGTATAAATAGTCAAATTTAACATTACTTACGCATTAATTAACATCTACTAAAATTCTTAATATTATACATTATAATTTATATTATCATCGTTTACAGAACTATGGGAAATTATTATTAATTAATAAAGTTGTTTTCTAGAGGAATGAACCAGACTAAATGCGCTATAATATAATTTGGCTTATAAATCATTTCTATGGGCAGTTAGGATTTCATTTCATTCGTGGCGGAGCACGGACCTAAAAAAAATACGGACGTAACCTAGTCTAATCATCAGTGAAGCACACAAAATGGCCGTCCGTTTACGAGTGAGCGTGCTTTGAGATAGAAGAATGATGAAACTATAGCATAACTAGCTTTTGCCCGTGACTCCGTCCGCGTAGAATTCGTTTACCGCTATTACTTCGGGAAATGTCCGTCTCCGGGATATAAATTATCTCTGTACCAAATATTAGGACGATATCGGTTAAAGTGTTGAACCGTAAAGACGGAACATTCGTGGCGGAGCACGGACCTAAAAAAAATACGGACGTAACCTAGTCTAATCATCAGTGAAGCACACAAAATGGCCGTCCGTTTACGAGTGAGCGTGCTTTGAGGGTTGCCACATAAATCGTAAATTTTCCTATTTTAAGGCCTTTTACCAACTTTAACTTTTTGCAGCGATACAAATGCGCATTTGACAGCCGCAGCACTGTATCGCGACTAAACCTAGACGATTTGTGACTGTATCGATAGGTACTGCATTGAGACTGAATCGCGATTGTATCGCTGCAAAAACTTCGTACAATTAAATCGTGTTATCATTTATGTACTACTTCAGCATTGGGTTCGATTGTGTCATGCAACCATTTTAATTTAATTGAAATTGGGTTTTCTCATCTTGTAATGACAAAACCAATTTCAACTAAAAAATAATGGGAACTAGAGATGAGAAAATTATATGACAATTTAAATTTCAACGTTTGCACGACAGAATAATATTAATAATATTAATATATCAAACCACATTTTTATGAACATATGTACCTAGTGACAAAAATAATTTTAACGAATAAAGCAATTCTTATTTAAACTTAAAAACTTGAACTTTTAGGAAAAAAAATCCATGAAAAAACTGGCAACACTGATTGTCATTTTTGTTTGTAATTTGCGTCAAAGTACATAAACACATGTTTATGAAAAATAACATGATTAAACATAACTTACAGGTGATAAGTGATTCCGTGTGGATTTTTATATATACTAATGTAGTTTTTACAAGTTTTTACTACACAATGCGGCATTTTCTTCGGTGTAAAGTGATATGTCACACGGGCTGTGGCTGGACGCGTAATGGCGGCGGGTTAACAGACCTAGTGCATTTGTGAGACGGTAGATTGTGTATGACGGAACGAAATAACAGGCCTTTCTTGCTTCGCACCTTTTGAGTGTAACGTTACGTCCGTATTTTTTTTAGGTCCGTGCAGCGGAGTTAATTAGTTTGGAGTACAGGTTTTAGAATATTCAACAAAAACTCAAAAACGTTAAAATTTCAGTTGTTTTATGTGCATAGCAGAGCCCGCGACAGCAGCACTCCAACCTAGGTTGAAAACTTTGGACTTTAAAGAGCCCCTCTAGAACATATCAAACATTGGCCAAATACCCGACCTTAAGCAACGTAAAATTTATAATGATATAAGTAGCTTGTTATATTTAAAACGGAGATATCTAAAATTCGTAGACTACATTCTGATACTGATTCTTCTTGTGCGTATTTTTCTGAACGGTTCTCATTATATATTTCTTTCAGTATAAGTAAATCAAAACTTAATTGTTAAATGTGTTTCTCTTTCTCTTTTAGGAAGACAGTACTTAGGCAGCTCGATGGCATCGAAAACGGAATTGGTAAATACTTGTATCTTAAATTATTTATTCTTCGCAAGGTTCGGTTAAGAACTACCAAAATAGGTACACGTCGACGTAGAAGGGTTTGTTGCGTTAGGCCTTTAACCAGATGAATTACCTCAAACTTCCCTCGACGACACATACCTATGTTTAGCCTAGTTGACAGTGACCCTGCCTACGAAGCTAGCGGTCCTGAGTATGTGACGTTATTTATGTAAAGGGACTTTATGGCGGATGGCGCTTACGCCGCACTGCGTCACGCGACGTTGTATTATATCGGAGCATCTTTAATAATGGCGGAAGCGCCATCCGCCATAAGGTCCCTTTACTTAGATAATGCCACATTTATTGTTTTGTACTACAAAACGAGGGATGTTGGAGGTCGCCTTCTACGTCGACGTGTACCTATTTGTACAGTCAACATCATAAATAAGTGATCATGTATGTACCTTGTCACTTTAACGTCGTGTTTGAAATTTCATACAAAATTGTGAAACGATTGAAAGCGACAAGTTACATAAATGATCACTTATTTATGCTATTGACTGTACCTACGAGGGGTGCCTTTTAAGTTCTGTCGTTTGAAAAAACTAAAGACAATTGAAATGGCGACATGGTCGCAACGTGGCCACTTTTCGCTACAAACGTGGCGACCATTTTTTTCGAAGTGCTCCGTGAGCGTATTACTTTGGTCGGTTTTGGCTCATCTTGAAACACCCAAACAGTCGACTGCTGTTTAGAATCCGGATCGTAGGCATATATCTAAGATTCGTCACCACTGATAATGTCATAAACGTGTTTAGAGTCTCCTCGGTTGAATTGCCGCAGAGTTTTACGGCACCATCTAACGCGAGCCGTTTTTTGGTCTTCACTAAGTAAATGTGGTATCCAGCGTGAGATCAATTTTTTTACACCTAAGTGATCATGCAATATATTTTGAACACTGGTCCCTGAAATGCTTAATGAAGCTTCTATCTCGCGGTATGTCGCATGGCGATCTTCGACGATCAGTTGCCGTACAGCATCAATGTTTTCCTGGGTTACAGCTGTTTTTGGTCGGCCTTCACGATGCCTATCACTAAGACTAGAGCAACCACGTTGAAATTCCAAATACCAACGTTCCACAGTCCGGATGCATGGTGCTTCATTTTTAAAAACCGTAGTCATCTCTTCAAAGCACTGAAGACGCGTTAAACCCCTTTTAAAGTTGTAAAATATTATCGCACGTAAATTTTCCTTCGAAATTTCCATTTTCACAACCGACTTGTCAACTTTGAACCGACGCTGTACTAAAACGAATCGGCCGATCTCGAGACATTCTTTTGTTTTTGAATTCTAAATTCAAATATTT
Organism: Acleris literana; assembly: GCA_946894065.1. NCBI lineage: Eukaryota > Metazoa > Arthropoda > Insecta > Lepidoptera > Tortricidae > Acleris > Acleris literana. Next base: position 15,885,881 of record OX335670.1, on the reverse strand, counting down.
TAAGATGATACTAGTTTTTTTTTTAATAATCACGGGAGTTTTGCAAACGACAGAACTTAAAAGGCAGCCCTCGTATAAGTATTTGCATCATTGTCTAGTACAGTGAACAGCATAAATAAGTAATCATTTATGTACCTTGTCACTTTGACGTCGTGTTTCAAATGTCATACAAAATTGTGAAACGGTTGAAATCGACAAGGTACATATATCGCACATGACAATCAATACCGTCTTAACTCGAAATGTGACGGTGTTGAAAAATTTATTCTAATTTCAAACTACGAGTAGGTACTACAAATATAGTTATGCGCTACAATTTATTTTTGAGTTAATACGGTATTGAATGTCATGTGCGATATGATCACTTATTTATGCCGTTGACTGTACCCACCAATCTAGATCTTTTAATTTGGGACTAGGTCAATATGTGAGAGATTGTTCCGTATATGAATATGTTTATATTTATTTGTAATCACAGGCACACCTATCTGGGACCTGACGTTGTGCCTGCTGGCGTCGTGGATCATCATATTCGTGATAGTGGCACGCGGAGTCAAGAGTTCAGGCAAGGCCGCCTACTTCCTCGCTATATTCCCGTACATTGTCCTGATCATTTTGCTCATCAGGTAAACCCCTTATGTAAAAGTTTAAATATCTAAACTATAGAAAATTAATTTTAATAATTCAATGATTTATTGATTGTTTACTTTGGAAGTTTGGATCAGTTTTTTAGGGTTCCGTGTTCCGTAGTCAAACAAGGAACCCTTATAGTTTTGCCATGTCCGTCCGTCCGTCCTCATCTTAGCTCAGAGACTTTTAGTTCTAGAAAACTGTTATTTGTATTTAGCATGAATATACATATTAGTCACGCCAACAAAGAGGAAAGAAAAATCTGGGAAAGAATGTTCTTAGGGTACCTACCTCCCCTACACGCAACGTGGGGTTTTTTTTTTCTTTGTAGCTTTATTAACACAAATGCTCACTGGGGAAATGCTGTTATAATTTATATAAGATCTCATTAAGTGAAATGTAAATTTCTTTGAGATAATACAATTTCTTTAAACCGAAGAATTATTATAATAAATGCACAATGATCCAGATATCTATGCTATTATGTTAGCGTAGGTACAGTCGAGTTCATAAATATATGTACCCGATAGTACCTTGTCACTTTAATTGCAGTCACATTTCATATATGGCAGTTTAAACATATTTTAAATAGACAAGGTACTAAAGTGTACACATATTTATGAACTCGAGTGTACTAAAACCAAAAATTTTTTTTTAGGGCAGTGACTTTGCCTGGTGCCGGTAAAGGAATAGCGTTCTTCTTCACACCCGATTGGGGAAAGATCTTAACCCTTGAGGTCAGTTAAAATGTCGATTACCTATGATATTCAAAAAATAAATGTATTAAAAAACAAAAAACCGCCTTCAAAAACGCAAAAAATAACTTATCTTTTAAAATGTTAGGTATACGTCAGTCCAACTGAAGTCGGCGACTCACAATATTTTTAGCCAAAAGCCGACTTCAGTTAGTTGGTTGGTATTGCGTTTAGGAAGGCGGTTTTTTGTTTTTAAAAAAATTATTTTATTTTACTCTTTTTAGTGATCATAATAAGCTGTTATGTAGTTCCATTTCTTAGTTGATATGAAACGTTCAGACATTTTGAACTCGCCGTAAGTAACGCCTCGGGAAAGTCATATTTAAACAATTATCTACCTAAATGTTCTTCGTTACAATTGCTCAATATCTTAATCAAGATATCTTATCGCCACCTTTGAAATAGGTACCGTTTGGGAGTTCCGGTAGCCGTTAAATTTGTGGTCTTCATGATCAGTTCCACTTCACCAAATGATACTTTCTGAATGCATATGCTGGACTAGTTACTAAAAATACTAAAATCGCTGTATGTATGCGTATAATATTTGAGGAGTTCCCTCAATTCGTCACGGATCCCCTCATCAGGTTTATATTTGGTGACAATGGGAAAGTATACTCTATCAAACCAAAAAAGATTTTTTAAATCTGTCAACTCTGTAAAAAGTTCAAACTGTGAACCTCCTTTTTTTAAGTCGGTCAAAATACTAAAACCTTCTCCTAAGTGTCACAAATACTTTTCTGAAAACTGCATCAAAGTCGGTTCAGCCAAACGCGAGATAATCGCGAAAAAACTTACATACATATTAAGGTCTGTTCATTCTTATTTGTCTTATATAGTAAACAACTTTCTAACCTCAAAATGAACCTTTTTAGGCTAAAACCACTATTTTAAACAAAATAAAGCAATCATAGATATTACATTGGCCAAATGATGCCCAAAATGTTTATTCAGTTTACTTTATTTACGACAAAGCTGTTTTAGCCAAAAAAAGGTTCATTTTGAGGTTAGAAAGTTGTTTCCTATATAAGACAAGTAAGAATGAACAGACCTTACATACAGGTCAAACTGAGAACCTCCTTTTTTTGAAGTCGGTTAAAGAGGTTCTTATTTCTTATGCAGTCTTAGTTACAAGCTTACAAGCCTGCAATTTGTTCGCTCGCCAGGTGTGGTACGCGGCGGTCACGCAAGTGTTCTTCTCGCTCTCCGTGTGCTCCGGGGCTCTCATCATGTTCGCCTCGTACAACGGGTTCTCTCAAAACGTCTATAGGTAACTAGGATTATATAGTTACTTTATTCTGACCTAATCTATCATAGCTTTGCCTGCGTCGGACAGTTGTAGTCAGATTGTGTGTTAACACATGACTACACATTCAATCCAAATTTGCAAAAAAACTAAATTTAATACACCGTGTCGTAAACTTATTTTACCCTAAAACCTAGTTTTTCACGAACATATTGAATTTCAGAGGAAGTTCCTAGTAATCACGTGATCGCTCATTGCACCGTCTCATTCAAATAGGTTGAAAAAAATAAAAAAATAGGTACCTTTCTTTCGTGTCGTGTCGTGCCGGATCCTTCCCGACCCTGGGGCTTTAATTTGTCTGCAAAAAAAACAAAAAAAAAACAATCTTCGATTAGCATTCATTTGCTCGAAACGTCAAATCACTTTCGAGCTAGGAGCGCTAGGAGCAAATTAAACTCGGTCACGTGACACCGATGACGTCATAGCCAGGCAGACGAAGGGATTAAATTATAGGAGGCTTTTGGCATACGAAAGGTTAACAACGACGAAAGTGTACCAACACCAAATAAACATTTATTACAGGGACTCCATGATCGTAACTACTCTGGATACGTTTACGAGTTTAATATCAGGAATCACTATCTTCGGCATCCTGGGCAACCTGGCGTACGAGCTGAACTACGACAGCGTCGACGACGTCATCGGCTCCGGCGGCACCGGCCTGGCCTTCATCTCCTACCCTGACGCCATTGCGAAGTCGCCTTTCGCTCCGCAAGTATGTCAACACTAGTTGTTATATTTTTTTTTTTTTTCCACCATCCGACATACCAGTCTAACTTGCCCTGCACCACTATTTCTTATTCTGTGCCTGCATGAAGCTCATAGCGACCTTTTTCGAGTAGGTATGGTAAGCCGCCAGTACGCCTGAGCAAATCTCTGAATCGCTGGGTTCGTTCGTTGGCCAGCCCAGGATAGAGTTAAGCTTGTGTACGTTGCCTACGAGCTCGCTGGCAAACTCGCCTCTGTAGCGTTTGAAAATAACACCATGTCTCCTCTCTTAAATATTTAAACTTTAAGCTTACTTAATACTGAAACTTGGCATCAAGCTCCCCAACCACTACTACTTATTAACCAAGATACTTTCAGTACGAGTAGGTAACGAAATAGATTCGTTGCGTTTTTTAAATCGTAATTTAGAAAGCAGGCAACTGTGATCGATGTTAACAACGTGGGGATACGGGAACGTTAAATAGATAGGTCTTTCAAAAATATTGCGGGTTTGAGAAAACTATATTTCGGTTATAAGGATTAATTTTTGTTAGAGTCAAGTTCCCAAGATGAAGAAAAAATCAAGACTACTTAGTAGACCTAGTAGTAGACCTTAGTAGACCTACCTACTAAAATCATCTAAAACGCACCAAATAACTTTAAATAGAGAATTAGTTCATAGGTACTTGTTGTTCTTAGAGATAGTTTTTTTTGTAGTAACGGCTTCGAAACATGCTCTTATCCGGTTTTTACTATTTATTTGACAATAATATTTCTTTGCACAAAAGACATCTACACATAAAGCACAGAAATACGAAAATGATGAACATGTTTTTTTTTAGGATACAAACTGGGGCCTGTTTTATAAAACTACAAATTACAATTTACAGGTTACAAGTTTCCATTTGACACAACCTCGACCAATGACGACCAGCCATTTGTGCAGTGTTGCCAGTTTAGACCTGTAAAATTGTAACTTGTAGCTTTACAAAACGTGCCCCTGCTCTAATACTTTTTCAATTCGTGAATTCGTGATCAAGTGCACAAACAGGCAGGATTTTTGTACAATTCTTCATCGGTAAACGGCTTTTCCATGCGGAAATACCTGATTATCAAATTAGTATGGACGAAGATAACTTTTACATAATTACGTACAAATAAAACCGGCGGCGGCGACTTTTATTTGGCTCTTTGTACCTACCTATCTTTTTTCCACAGATACCGATACCAAGTGCGTGAAATATGATAGCCAGTTCCGTGAAGATATGAACAAAACTCTCTTATCTCATTTATAGGTCTTCTTTATAATTTGATAAAATATCTGGAGAACTTTTTAATTTTTCCTTGACTAGCAATCACTATATTTCACCGAAACCCGATGTCTTACTACAAGTATTTTATAGCAAAAACCACCATCACCTAATTGTCACATACGAGTATTTTTGATACAAGGGGTAAAGTAAGGGAACCTCCACTCCATATTCCAGTAGGTAACTAAAATCGGTGGAGCACGCTTAAATCAAATGCTGTTTCCTCAATCACAAAATGTAAAAGGTATTTACTAGATGAATTAAGTCACATACGTAGGTAATAGTAGTCCGGCGCCACTGACATAACAGTTTTGAGGTCATAATCATAAGTTACAAAAACTCTAAAGTCGCTATTTTTTGCATGTGGATACAGTGTGTTGGTACTTGTAAAGCTTTTATATTGCGTTTTGTGTCACATCTTGCCATTGCTTTTTCAAAAATTCGATGTTTTGTGACATTTTTTCATTTAAAATTACGAAACTAAAATTAAATTAAAATTTTAAAAATATATCGGAGGGCTCAGACAACATGCACTACGCTAACTAACGTTTCTATTCGATTCGTTTTTAAACCAATCGCGTCACTGGTAGACCACGTGACTTTTCGTATCACGTCATCTTCCAGTGACGCGATTGGTTTAAAAACGAATCGAATAGAAACGTTAGTTAGCGTAGTGCATCTTGTCTGAGCCCTCTGGATCCTATCTAGGATAACTTGCGCATTGTGCAAACCGATTTTGTGTCATCTTCGTCAAGTCAAACTGATATAGCGAGAGTATGTAGGTAACTACGACGATATCATGGGTATAAACGACAAAAAATATGAATACTTAGTGTTTCATTTCACAATAGTAATACCTAATGTAGACGTAAACTCTAATAAGTACTTACCTGAATCTTCTTTTGTGTTATTTACAGTGAGTTGAAAGAAAACAAAACAAGATTGAAATGCCATGGATGAATTTGACACAAATTGGTTTGCTTAACTGATACTAGTGATCTAAAACGCGTAACATCTATTTAACCGATTTTACCTAATACTCTGTCAGAGCTATAGGGCGACGTGGTTAGGTAACTACAGATTAAATATCAATATTCCAGTGGATGAAGATGACACAAAATGCGTATGTAATTAGGTACTAATTAGGTTACTAGGTACTTTATTATTACCTACCGTGAAAGATAAATTTCCATCTCGAATTTTACTTTCGTCCGATACTGTTGAAAAAAGACAAATATCTAAGTTTCTACCTTAGCAAATACTTAATATGGCACAAACTTATGCATTAAATTGGGCAAACGGTCCAAAAACTATATGCCAAGAACAATCGACTTTAGGTAATATTTTTGAAATCTCAAAACTCAGCGCCGCCGGACTATAATAAGTTTACCTAAGTAATTAAAGATTGTTTGTGACAGCTATTCGCGGTGCTCTTCTTCCTGATGATGGCGGTGCTGGGCATCGGCTCGGGTGTGGCGCTGCTGTCCACCGTGAACACGGTCCTGATGGACGCATTCCCGCGGGTTCCCACCATCTACATGGCGCTGATCGCCTGCACCTCTGGCTTCCTCGTCGGTCTCGTCTACGTCACTCCGGTCAGTCTCCGCCCCTATCCTATCAACTGTTCTGGGGTACAAGCTCATTGCAGTTACCTAGGCTTGCAATTTAAAATAAAAATCAAATGTTTCAAAATCACGTTTCATAATTTGCAGTGTCTCTTGATTTGTGATGTGAGTGATATATTTGCAGGGAGGCCAATATATTTTGGAGATAGTGGACTATTACGGAGGAACCTTTATGAGACTTTTTGCAGCGATTGTGGAAACTATCGGCATCTTCTGGATTTATGGTAAGTAGTAATCAAAATTACGTGGTTGTTAAGACGTAAATTCTGTCTGTTTTAAATTTCTAATGTTAGTACGTAATTGTACGTTAATTATTTTATATTTTTCAGGCTTGGAGAACTTGTGCCTTGATATAGAATTCATGTTGGGCATCAAGACGTCGTTCTATTGGCGTATCTGCTGGTCTATAGTGACTCCAACTATTATGATTATCGTATTCCTATACGCTATGATTGCTACAGATGCCCTCCTGTTCGGCGGCACTTACGTCTACCCTGCAGGAGCTTACAGTAAGTATAAGTACCCTACCTTACCCTCGTTTCTAAGGGCGCATCATGGGCGCATCTGGTACTAATACCGCAGTAATAAGCGCAAAGTCTTTACCTAATCTAGGCTTGAATTGGCTATTAAACTGAGGACACGTGTATGCAGTATACCTAAGCTAAGCGCTACATGCAAACTGCATGTGCTTCCGTAAATATTTGTTGTAGGTGTATTTAACGTCCGTTCTTTCTTTCAATTGCAGTTGCTGGTAACATGCTGCAATACATCGGCATGGCGTTTATTCCTATCTTTATGATATCAGCACTATGGAAGTACAGATCTTCTAGTTTTATTGAGGTTAGTAGCCAGTCACTCATACTGCGACAACAAATAAAATACGCCATTTCTGAAAGAGTCAAGATAGACTTATATATACAAATTTTATAATATAGGGATTGGATAAGAAAGATAAGAGTGAGACTATCATTTAATTCGTATTATAAATCTTTAAGTGGCAATAATTTTAAATTAAAGGAATTAAAACTTTACACTCGCCGCTAATCGTGGTACATCAGTGATAATAATGTATACAGTGTGACTTCAAATTTGTAATACAAAATCAATGTTCTACACACATCTTCCCTAAACTAAACCCCTCTCCTAAGTGCCACGCTGCTAATTTAATTAAAACTTTAAAAAACTACGTTTTTATTTATCCTGTTTTTTTAGCTTCATTGAAATTGAAATCATTTATTTGATGCAGTTACCATACCACTATGTTTAAATTAGATTGACAAGATAACATCGAGTGACAGGTATGACAGTAAAGGCTTGTTTACACTTTTTGAAGTATATGTATAACAACTGCTGGTGAGAAGTGATAAGTTAACAAGTTTTTACGATGATAAATTTTAAGTGTTATTAATCGTTTACCTACCCGTTGCTTAGTTGTACTTTATGCAGGTGCAAGTGTGGAACAAAATTGAGGACGAACAACGATTAAAATTGCGAAATATTTTATAAAGTATAGTCGCGGTCATGGCTTCAGAAATCGAGAATGAGGTGTTCGTTGAAATCGAGAAACCTTAAAGGTTATGGCAAAGAAACTGGATCAGCTGAAGAATTCGTACTATGCACTTCAAGCAGATAGGTACTTACTGTTTACACAGTGTTTAGTTAGGACGTACAGGGGCCTGTTTTATAAAGCTACAAATTACAATTTACAGGTTACAAGTTTCCATTTGACACAAGCTCGACCAATGACGACCAGCCATTTGAGCAGTGTTGCCGGTTTAGACCTGTAAAATTGGAACTTGTAGCTTTATAAACCTGCCCCTGCAAGTGCGGACAGTAGGTACGCGGCGCGCGGGTGAGTGGGGGCAACTACTTAACAGGCAAAAATAGACCGAGCGTCTATTCACTTTACTTCGCACTCGCACTTGTCACTTAACAGCGTGACCGTTTACACGTTGATTTTACTAATCACTTTATACCTGCACTTCTCACCTGCACTTGCTACTTGCTACTTCACAAAGTGTAAACAAGCCTTAAAATATCAAATTTATGGTAATTATTAGTTTTATTAGAATACTAGCTTTTGCCCGCGACTTCGTCCGCGTAGCACTCGTTTATCACAGTTTAGTAAATTAATAGTTTTAAGTAATTCTATAGTTTGACTCCCTCCCTGGCCAGAATGATCTTTCAAACACATGTAATATTGAGCTCGAAATTTACCGGGACATCAACTTTAACCATGAACGGGAGGGCACTCCCGATACCTCCAAAGAGTTCAGGAACTCTAAGGGTAGGACGTGACTTGCTCTGTGTCTATGACATTGTCTACCAAGAGATACTCCACAACATCGCCTTCTAAGTGAGCCATATTTTTTTATTTATCCACCCGACAATTTCGTTTGTCGGTGCTAATATTGCCCTCTCGTACAAACATTCTCTATTCTTTATATTGTTTTTTAGATCGGGGTACACGTTATTTTTTAGATCATCTGTGTTTTGTACAATATTACAGAATTCGCGGTTTAATGTGTTCAAATCGTTACTATCTCTCGCCATACGATCTTCGCCAATTTTTAGTAGAGCTGCCGCATATATTGCCCCGACTTGTATCATTGTGTACTCGTAGTTCCTGGCATATTTGTAGTGTTTTTTTTATATATACCCATATCGTAGAATGCATTTATTTTATCCGCTGGTGTGCCCCTAGTTATCCCCGGTAAATGAGAATCTGTCTAAATTCGCCGTCTCAAAGCACCATCCCTCCCATGATAGTTTGGTTGCTCTTATAATATCCATCATAGTTCAATATTACATATATTATATTATGAGTCTTAATGCTAATTATAATGTAGGTATCTATCATTATAAATGGCGTAACTCCCAAACATCATCCGTGGCCGCTGAAAAAAAAGAGACAATATTCTTCAAACAAATTTACCCAATGCCCATTAATCTAATTCGGTTCCGAGGTTAATCCGTGAAAGCGTAACAAATAGACAGACGACAGACAAAATTAAATTGCCATTTTGAATTTCTACCTATACTTTCACATCATTTTCGAAATCTGCGTCCTCAAAATCTAAGAAAACGACAATTATATCCACTTTTTAAAAAAGATCATGGCCTCCATCTTGAATTCTAAATTTGACATAATTTTCATAATCTGCGTCCACAAAATGTAAGAAAATGATACCAATGACGACTTTTTCAATAAACGTCATGACGGCCATTTTGAATTCCAAATTTGATATCATTTTCAAAATCTGCGTCAACGCAACCTAAGAAAATGACACCCATGATGACTTTTTCAAAAAACACCAAACATTGTCGTTATTCCCTCGGGAACTTTTAAATTTTCCGGGATGGATTTTTTCTATGTGTTAATCCAGGGTGCTACCTCCATTTTAAATTTCATCCTAATCCATTTAGCCGTTGCAGCGTTAAGGAGTAACTAACTAAAACCCCCTTTTACCCCCTTAGGGGTAGTTTTTTCTCAATCGCTGAAAGCAGTATATTTTATTTATAAACAGTAGCCTAAATATCAATTTCCTAATGTAGCCATTTCGATATCTCCCATACAAATTTCTACTCCCCATTTATCGCCTTAGGGGGAGTTTTACCGAAATCAAAGTTATTTTTTATATTAAACAGTATTAAACAGTAGCTTAAACACCAATTACCACGTTTACAACTAAAAAAATTTACATAAATGACCAAATTGTCATACAAACTACCATCCCAAATCTCACCCCCTTAGGGGTGATTTTCGAGGTACAAATTTAATCTAATTCAGTTCCGCGGTTTATCCTTGAATGCCTAACAAACAGACCGACGACAGACATAACTACTTTTACGTTTATAATATTAGTATGGATTTTCTTTCTACAGCAATATTATGTATACCTATCGATGTATAGTTTTTTTACCCCTTGAGTATTGTTTGAAATGACATTTTAGAATTAAATAACCGACCAATTCGCCGAAAAATTAAATGCCTGTCTGTAATTATTTTCGAGTGTTCATAATAACCGCCCTAATATTAAATAACAGCCGTAGAATTAATACGCCGTGAATAGTGGATAGTATTGGAAATACCGGTTCTTTTTTTTTAAATCTGGATATGTCAACGCTGACAACTTCAATCTGACACCGCTCCTTTTGATATAGAATAACAAAACTGAATGTAGGTACAAAGCCTGTCTCATGTTGTCACACTGGATGGCAAAAGCCATAGGAGAAATAAATTATTCAATTGCGCAATTTTGTCAAATAATTACTAATCTTATTCTATATTAGTAATTATTTGCGTCCCCAAAAACTAAGAAAATGTTACCCGTGACAACTTTTTCAAAAAACATCATTGCCGCCAGCTTGAATTCTAAATTTGACATCATTTTCATAATCTGCGTCCCCAAAATGTAAGAAAATGATACCAATGACGACTTTTTCAATAAACATCATGGCGGCCATTTTGAATCCCTAATTTGATATTATTTTCGAAATCTGCGTCAACGCAACCTAAGTAAACGACACCCATGATGACTTTTTCAAAAAACACCAAAGATATTGTCGTTATTCAATCGGGAACCTTAAAATTTTCCGGGATGGGATTTTCCTATGTGTTAATCCAGGGTATAAGCTATCACCATTCTAAATTTCATCCAAATCCATCCAGCGCCATTGCAGCGTGAAGGGGGAACAAACTAAAACTCCCTTTTACCCCCCTTAGGGGTAGTTTTTTCTAAATCGCTGAAAGAAGTATTTTTTATTTATAAACAGTAGCCTAAATACCAATTTCCAAATTGCTTATTTTAAAAATAACTAATCTCCTATAAAAATTTCTACCCCCTATTTCAACCCTTTAGGGGATGAATTTCGAAAAATCCTTTCTTAGTGTACCCTTAGGGTACCCAAGTAATATTCCCTTCAAATTTCAAGTCCCTAGATCCAGCAGTTTAGGCTGTGCGTTGATCGATCAGTCAGTCAGTTTTACCCCTTTCCATCCCTTCGGGGATAAAATTATCAAAAACGCTGAATCACGTATAAATTAATTTTCAATTTTCAACGTAAACGCAAAATTTGAATTGTCTAACTTAAACTAAAACTGACGGACTTTCACATAAATTTTCATCCCCTTAGGGGTGGAATTTCCAAAAATCCTTCCTTAGTGGATCTTTACACTATATAAGCAACACACTATATGTGCAAAATGTCAAGTCTCTAGGTAATAAGGTTTGGGCTGTGCGTTGATATATCAACAATCCGTTTTACCCCTTTTCATCCCTTCGGGGTTGAAATTATCATAAACGCTGAGACACGTATAAGTTAAAATTCAATCACCAACCTAAACGCAATATTTGAAGCGTCTAACTTCAAAACTGACGGACTTTCATACAAATGTTTTTCCCCTATTATACCCCCTTAGGGGTGGAATTTCCAAAAATCCTTCCTTAGTGGATCTCTACACTATATAAGGTATCTATGTGCAAAATTTCAAGTCTCTAGGTCCAGCGGTCTGGGCTGTGCGTTGATATATTAACAATCAGCTTAGCATTTTATATAATACTAGCTTTTGCCCGCGACTTCGTCCGCGTAGAACTCGTTTATCGCAGTTAAATAAATTAATAGCTTTAAGTAATTCTATAGTTTGACGCCATCCCTGGCCAGAATGATCTTTCAAACACATGTAATATTGAGCTCGAAATTTACCGGGACACCAACTTTAACCATGAACTTACGGAAGGGCACTCCCGATACCTCCAAAGAATTCAGGAAGGGTAGGACGTGACTTGCTCTGTGTCTATGACATTGTCTACCAAGATATAATCCATAACATCGCCTTCTACGTGAGACATATTTTTTTATTTATCCGCCCGACAATTTCGTTTGTCGGTGCTTATATTGCCCTCTCGTACAAACATTCTCTATTCTTTATATTGTTTTTTAGATCGGGATACACGTTATTTCTTAGATCATCTGTGTTTTTGTACAATATTACAGAATTCGCGGTTTAATGTATTCAAATCGTTACTATCTCTCGCAATACGATCTTCGCCAATTTTTAGTAGAGCTGCCGCATATATTGCCCCGACTGTGTATCATTGTGTACTCGTAGTTCCTGGCATATTTGTAGTGAGTTTTTTTTTAAATATATATACCCATATCGTAGATGCCGAAATGCATTTATTTTATCCGCTGGTGTGCCCCTAGTTATCACCGGTAGATGAGAATCTGTCTAAATTCGCCGTCTCAAAGCACCATCCCTCCCATGATAGTTTGGTTGCTCTTAAAATATCCATCATAGTTCAATATTACATATATTATAATTATCATGAGTCTTAATACTAATTTTAATGTATCTATCATTATCAATGGCCGAACTCCCAAACATAAATGACCGAATTCTCATACAAACTACCCTTAGGGGTGATTTTCGAGATAATAAGTATAAATTTAATCTAATTCGGTTCCGCGGTTAATCCGTGACAGTGTAACAAACAGACAGACGACAGACAGAATTACTTTCACATTTATAATAATAGTATGGATTTTCTTTCTACAGCAATATAATATGTAGGTACCTATCGATTTTTTACTCATTGAGTATTGTTTGCACTGACATGTTAGAATTAAATAACCGACCAATTTCCGCCAAAAAATAAATGACCGTCCGTATTTTCTTTAAGTGATCATAATAACCGCCCTAATATTAAATAATAGCCGAAGAATAAGTATTGTAAACAGCGGAAAAAAAGTTAAAATCTGGCACCGCTCCTTTTGATATAACAAAACCGAATGTACGAAGCCTGTCCCACTTCGTCACACTGGGCGGCAGAAGCCATAGAAGGAATAAATTAATCAATTTCACAATTTTGTCTATTAATTACTAATCTTATTACTCTATATTAGTAATTATTTGGTTCTCTATTGGATGGCATAATATTGTTACGCATAATTGCTTTTAGCCGAAATAGCGATGTGCATAATCATCTTTACGCATATATTTTTATGCATAAAATTAAAAAGCATAATCGTCATGAAGACTAACGTCAAATAGCATAAATACGAAAAGTCATAATAATTAATTGGCATCATTTCAAAATGCATAACAGTATTGTCCTAGAAAATAGTCATGTACAAATGGCACATAGCAATACAATTGCTATAGCGAAATTCGTAGACGTACTACGAGAAAAGGTTAATTTTGGTTTTGTGGTTATGTATATTTAAAAACTAAGGTAAGGTCGATGGAGGTCCGCTTCGCTGCGTTGCTTGGGCGCTTCGCGCCTGGATATCATACTAACCTAACCCAACCTAATGTACCTAACGTGACCTAATTTAACCTTACCTAATATGTAACAACGAAACTGTATTTTATTCATTTAGAAAACTGAAATTATGGTTATTGACATATATAACAAATAATTATCAGCCCAAACAATAAAATGCCTAATGTGTATTATTCTAATACAAATTAGTCCAACTGAAATTATTCTAATAGCGTTATATGCCAAAAAGTATCAGGCCAAAGTATTATTACACGACGGTACTATTATGCCAATACAAATTATGCCAAATCAATTATGCGAAACAATAATAGTCTAAAACAAATTATGCGATCCAAGGGGATCCCTAATTATTTATTTAAATATGATGTCATTTTCAAAATCTGCGTCCCCAAAAACTAATTTTACACATGACAATTTTTTTATAAAACATCATGGCCGCCATTTTGTATTTCTACCTATAAGTTCACATCATTTTTGAAATCTGCGTCCTGAAAATCTAAGAAAATGACAATTATGTCCCCTTTTTAAAAAAGATCATGGCCGCCATCTTGAATTCTAAATTTGACATAATTTTCATTATCAGCGTCCCCAAAATGTAAGAAAATGATACCAATGACGACTTTTTCAATAAACATCGTGGCGGCCATTTTGCATTCCAAATTTGATGTCATTTTCGAAATCTGCGTCAACGCAACCTAAGAAAATGACACCCATGATGACTTTTTCAAAAAATACCAAACATATTGTCGTTATTCCCTCGTGAACTTTTAAATTTTCCGGGATTTAATTTTCGTATGTGTTAATCCAGGGTATAAGCTACCTTCATTCTCGATTTCATCCAAATCCATCCAGCCGTTGCAGCTTGAAGGAGTAACAAACTAAAACCCCCTTTTACCCCCCTTAGGGTTAGTTTTTTCTAAATCGCTGAAAGCATTATTTTTTATTTATAAACCGTAGCCTAAATACCAATTTTCAAATGTAGCCATTTGGATATCTCCCATACAAATTTCTACTCCCTATTTATCGCCTTAGGGGAAGTTTTTCCAATATCTCTGAAAATTTTATTTATATTTATAGCAATACCAATTACCACGTTTCCAACTAAAAAACTGAACATAATTGACCAAATTCATACAAACTACCATCCCAAATCTCACCCCCTTAGGGGTGATTTTCGAGATATAAAGTATAAATTTATTCTATTTCTGTTCCGCGGTTTATCCGTAAATGCATAACAAACAGACGACAGACATAATTACTTTCACGCTTATAATATTAGTATGGATTTTCTTTCTACAGCAATATTAGGTGTACCTATCGATGTATAGATTTTTTACCCCTTGAGTATTGTTTGAACTGACATTTTAGAATTAAATAACCGACCAATTTCCGCCAAAAAATAAAATGACTGTACGTAATTATTTTCAAGTGATCATAATAACCACCCTAATATTAAATAACAGCCGTAGAATTAATACGCCCTGAATAAATGTTGAAAATAGCGGAAAAAAAATTTAAAATCTGGATATGTCAATATCCAGATTTTAACATTTTTTTCCGCGTTGACACGCTGACAACGTCAATCTGACACCGCTCCTTTTGATATAGACTAACAAAACTGAATGTACAAAGCCTGTCTCATGTTGTCACACCGTGTGGCAAAAGCCATAGGAGAAATAAATTATTCAATTGCACAATTTTGTCAAATAATTACTCATCTTATTCTAAAGTAGTAATTATTTGCGTCCCCAATAACTAAGAAAATGTTACCCGTAACAAGTTTTTCAAAAAACATCATTGCCGCCAGCTTGTATTCTAAATTTGACATCATTTTCATAATCTGCGTCCCCAAAATGTAAGAAAATGATACCAATGACGACTTTTTCAATAAACATCATGACGGCCATTTTGAATTCCAAATTTGATATCATTTTCGAAATCTGCGTCAACGCAACCTAAGAAAATGCTACCCATGATAACTTTAAAAAAAACACCAAACATATTGTCGTTATTCCCTCGGGAACTTTTAAATTTTCCGGGATGGGATTTTCCTATGTGTTAATCCAGGGTTTAAGGTATCTCCATTATAAATTTCATCAAAATCCATCCAGCGCCATCGCAGCGTGAAGGAGGAACAAACTAAAACTCCCTTTTACCCCCTTTAGGGGTAGTTTTTTTCTAAATCGCCAAAAGTATTATTATTTATTTAAAAATAGTAGCCTAAATACCCATTTCTAAATTGCTTATTTTAAAAATAACTAATCTCCCATACAAATTTCTACCCCCTATTTTAACTCTTTAGGGGATGAATTTCCAAAAATCCTTTCTTAGTGCACCCCTAGGTACCCAAGGAATATTCCCTTCAAATTTCACGTCCCTAGGTACAGTGGTTTAGGCTGTGCGTTGATCGATCAGTCAGCCAGTTTTACCCCTTTCCATCCCTTCGGGGATGAAATTATCAAAAACGCTGAGAAACGTATACATTAATTTTCAATTTTCAACCTAAACACAAAATTTGAAAAGTCTGAGTTAAACTAAAACTGACGGACTTCTATACAAATTTTCATCCCCTTAGGGGTGGAATTTCCAAAAATCCTTCCTTAGTGGATCTTTACACTATATAAGGTATCCATGTGCAAAATTTCAAGTCTCTAGGTCCAGCGGTTTAGGCTGTGCATTGATGTATCAACAATCAGTTTTACCCCTTTTCATCCCTTCGGGGTTGAAATTATCAAAAACGCTGAGACACGTATACGTTAAAATTCAATCGTTAACCTAAACGCAAAATTTGAAGCGTCTAACTTCAAAACTGACGGACTTTCATACAAACGTCTTTCCCCTATTTTACCCCCTTAGGGGTGGAATTTCCAAAAATCCTTCCTTAGTGGATCTCTACACTATATAAGGTATCTATGTGCGAAATTTCAAGTCTCTAGGTCCAGCGGTCTGGGCTGTGCGTTGATATATCAACAATCGGCTTAGCATTTTATATAATAGATATAGATTAACGATGGTTAAAGAAGGCTTAAAATTAGCCTGAGTGAATTTAATACACAATTCGTGATTAACTGAGCCACGACGAAGTGTTTTGTATAGGTAGGTACCAATTTGAAGTCACCTGTATAACCATTCGATCCTTGACAGATAGATTGGCGAGAATTTGAAATGTTGTCCATTTTGTATGGTCGACTACCATACCCCAGCCTGGCCTGGAAGGTACCTACTGAATGTATACTTCTATATTGTAATTCTAATTGCAGACTGTAAGGCGCGGCTTTAGTAAAACACCGACTTACGGCCCGAGTGACGTCGCGAAGCGCGAGGAGTGGCACCAGTTCTGCCAACAGGCCGAGTATGACCGCGAGCTGCGCACCAAGAACTGGTGCCACCACCTCCTCCTCAGCCTCTTCGGAGGACACCGGAGGAAAAACTAACTCAACAAAATAATTCAATCTCTCAAAACAATCTAAATTTAAATCGACAGCGATTTAATGTCTCATTGACGAAGCATGTTCCAAATAATTACGTAAATTGATTTTACGACGTCCTATGGTGAAGTTAAATGCTGCTGTTGACTCGTTATGTCTCGATTAAAAATAGTTCCCACATGTGTCCAGTTTCTTATTTACCTATTATCGTTTATTTTGTCACCTTTATGCCGAAGGTAAATAGGTAATTAAGGACATCCAAGCTCACCAACACACAATACAGTCGACGTCATAAATATGTTTTCACCACAGCAGCTCAAACAAGCAAGTTTTGCTGCTTAAAAACAGTGAGCGAAATTCGATTTTGCTGCGAGCGTGAGACAATAGTACATTATTGCCTAGGCATGGAAGTAGGCAATTGCGGGCCGAGTATTGGTTTAAACGGACGAGCTTGCGAGTCCGTTTAAAAATACGAAGCCCGCAATTGCAGTTCCTGCCGAGGCAAATATAGTGCTTTTCTCAAAAATCGCCAGAAAAAAATTGTGTTGGAGTAAAGTCTTCATCGTTTGAACACATTTTTTAAATTGCATACAAACAGAAACTTCATGTGAAAAAACCATCACTATTTACCGCCTTTTTGTTTATGACAAGGAGAAACGAAAGCTTTGTTTTTAAAAAAACATAAGCTATTCCAGACACAGATAAAAAAGTTATGTTTCGAATAAAATTTGGATGTATAAGACTTGTGCCATCATTTTATTATGGGCTTTTTCACTTTTTAAAAAGTTACAAGCTAGATAGTAATGGAATTTGTATGCAACATTGCGGGCTTGTGTATCGATCACGCAAAGTTTTTTTTTTTAATTTGAGAACTGTCAGTAAACTATGTACTTCGCGTCTCATTATGTAGATAGTAATGTCAACATTTCCGAGCATCTTTGAGTAAAGTAACTTTTAAATTATTATTTTTAAAATGCCAAGAGCTGTGCTGGGGCTACTCACAACATTTGAAAGAATTGAACTTCACTTTGTTCTGTCACTTTCACTTCGATACAAAAAAAGCGAGAGATAGAAACAAGTCGATTCGAAGTTCGATTTTCTCTGTCTCCGGACTGCAATTTTCTCGCTACAAACGTAAGTATTTATCCGTCATTAGTATAAAAATACATACATACATACATATATACGTATGTGCACACTACCCATTTGTAAAACTTTCGGCGTCGTAGTTACCTACTTACCAACTTAGTCAGGCCCTACTTCCAAACAAAACTGTTACTTTTAATTTGCAAAATTGCAACAATTTTAGTTTTAACTTTTAATTTTTGAAATTGTTTGTTTTACATGTTGTTTAATTTTTACCATGTAGTTTTTTTTACCTATGTAATATGTTCTCGCTGCTGAGGTGAAAAGTTGTACTTATGTGTCACACGAGACCAAAGTTTTTAACATCTCGTGTCTTTGAATCCCCGCTACCATCCGCTACGCTCAGGATTCTAACCTAGAATCACTCGCTACGCTATTTATATAATCCTTCGCTTACTCGGGATTTAAAATCAACACTCGCAGCCCAAACCGACTTTGCTCTCTTGTTGCACAAATAACTATTTCACCTCAGCAGCTCAAACAAGCATGTTTTGCTGCTTAAAAACAGTGAGCAAAATTCGGTTTTGCTGCGAGCGTGAGACAAAGTAACTTTTTAATTCTTTTTTTTTATATGCCGAGAGCAGTGCTGGGTCTATTCACAACATACGAAAGAATTGAACTTCACTTTGTTCTGTCACTTTCACTTCGATACAGAAAAAGCGAGAGATAGCAACAAGTTGATTCGAAGTTCGATTTTCAAATTCGATACCTAGTAGGCCCAAAAAGAATCAAACAATAAAACGTTCGGATACACATAACCGTAAAATTGCAAATTATCTGTTAAAGTTTTAAATGTGATTGATTATAATATTTCTTTTATTCATAATCGGATTATACTTTTTTTTAAATGAAATGAAGAAAATATTTATGAAAAAAATACGAAGTTTAACATGTACTTATCTACATATTATTTATCGTTCTAACAATCTTGAATTTTGTGACATAAACCGCGGGGCCAGTTTCAGAACGCATCCTTAAAAAATAGCGGGATTATTTTTATTGTTTTTGTTTATTCTCTTCTGTTACCTACGCTACCTATCTACTTTCGATACACTTTGGATATTATAAAAGTAATGATAATTAAATATGAGTGAGTCCAGTGACGAAGTATGCTATTTAACTCCGGAAGCATTGAAGCAACGTGTAAAAAAGTTTCCTGCCTGAAAAGTCTCGCAAAAAATATCTAAAAGCTTATGATAGTTTTAAGCAATGGAGATACTTTTCTGAGACTGTTAGCGTACTTGATAGAATTATCAAGAAGCAACCATCTTTAATGTGGAGTATTTACTTAATGTTGAAAACCACAATAAATACAAAAGATGACGTGCACTTTCAAACCTATCCCAAACTTATTGCATTTTTGAAGAGAATGTCAGTAGGGCACAAATACAGAAAGTCCAAATTTTTTTGGCCGCTGACTTTAAAAAGTATATTTATTAGGCTCCGGACTGCAATTTTCTCGCTGCAAAAGTAAGTCCTTCATTAGTATAAAAATAATCATTTAATATGTTCTCGCTGCTGAGGTGAAAAGTTGTATGTGTCACACGAGACCAAAGTTATTTACATCTCGTGTCTTTGAATCCCTCGCTACGCTCAGGATTCTAACCTAGAATCATAGAATCCTTCGCTTACTCGGGATTCAAAATTAACACTCGCAGCAAAAAACAACTTTGCTCTCTTGTTGCACAAATAACTATTACACTTTAGTACCTTGTCTATTTAACGTCATGTTTTAACTGCCATATGAAATTGTCAAAGCGGATAAACTGTCAAGGTAATAAAGTGTAAACATATCTTTGACGTCGACTGTACACAGACCTTATTACTACGGAAATAAAGTTAAGTTAACTAAGTTTTTGATTATTTATTTTTAACTTTGAATGTAGGTACCTACCTAACCTACTTTAAAACAGCCTTATTACCTTCAAATTATTTTGTATATAAGTAAAACAGTACTTTTTCACCCCCCGACGCTAAAGACCGCTATGTGTGTGTGCGTTTGTCTGTGTGTCTGTCTGTGGCACCGTTAAACGGGTGAACCGATTGGGATGCGTTTTTATTTTTATTATAGAGGTGGTTGCTAGCTTGGTTTCATGAAAATCGTTTACAAGATATCAGGTCTGAAAGCAGGGGTCACCAATACGATCATATCTAATAGTTATTATTTATAGACTAGACTAGGGAAGTTTACAAGATATGCTTTCTCACTTCGCATGTTCGTAATAATCAAACAAGACAAAACCAACTGAAACAACCCCATAGAATAGTGGCACCATTGTTCAAAATAATGTTATTACATTTTTTTTGGAGTAGGTTACGTTACTGTTTTGGCCGATTTAAAACAATAAAAAAATGTGTTCAGTTTGTTTTCATCACACTTGCTCGTAAATAGTGTCCTAATGTGCTAGAAAAATTTATCCCTATCGTGCGTAATAGCTATTTTTTAAATATAATACCTGGACTCAACTATCAATCATAATACGCCAGGACCCCAATTCTTGTACCATTCGATATAAAGTTTCATTCGAGATGAAATGTCAGTTGCATACAATTTACCAAAAATCTCGCATATAAACTATTGTTAAGACTTGGGGTCTTATGAATAATAAATAAAAATCGTAGATGGTACTAATATACTTCTATAATCCAAATTCCACAAATTTGTAGAAACTAATATTTTAATTGAATGAATAAGTTGTATGACGCGCACACAAGCGCGCTAAGAGCCGAGAGACGAATGCGCTGCGAGTAGGTGCGGCGGAGAGACGAAACTTCACCGAAACTGGTTTAGCTGCGTTCCGCCCCCGCTTCACCACTTGTACTCGTAGCGGCAACAACAATTGATCTCGACTGTCACTAGAATCGGACTCCGGAAAACGTTTGACATTATCTGTGGTACTTAAGTCATAGACAATGATGTAGTCTGCCGCTAATTTATAAATACTGATTATAAACTGTGTGATTCCAAAATAATAATTAAAAGGGTGTCTTTGTGCACATATTAAAATTTATATATCAATAAAACATGTCGTCATCAAAAGAAATGGATAATGCGACTCCGCCGGACATCGCCAACGCGGGAAAATGATTAGTGAGAATCGTAAGTTAAAAGTATGATCTTTTGTCTGATTTTATTTCATTTCCTCGCAATTGTGATGAAAAACATTGTATGTTACACGGGTGGTAAAGGAAATACAAAGCTCGAGTCATTAAAGCCCTCAGCCTCCGGCTTCGGGCTTCTAACAGACTCTCGTTTGTAATTCTGTCTTTACCACCCTTAATACACAATGTACTATTAGGTACGTTTATTTTTACATTTTTGTGCTGCACTTTCTGTGTTGCTATTGTTATTCTTACAAATTACTTAATAAACTGGTGAATAGCGGGCAAATACTAGAACAACGATGTTCTCCCACAGATTAACAGTTCGTTCGTGGCCTTAACACCAGAGTAGCGAAATACCAGATTGCCGGATGCACCACATTCATTTTATATCGCATTCCCATAATACCACTTTTTCTATAAAATGTGAATGGAAAATGTGGTATTATGGCAATCGATATATATATATATATATATATATATATATATATATATATATAAGGTAAACCTGACTCACTGACATACATATCAACGCACAGCCGAAACTACTGTACCTAGAAACTTGAAATTTGGTACAGGGGTTCCTTTCATGATATAAGTGAGCACTAAAAAAGGATTTTCCGAAAATAGACCCCCGAAGGGAAGGAATAGTGGGAGTAGCGGGGAACTAATTCTATGCGTACGAAGTCGCGGGCATCCTCTAGAGCGATATAAAATGAATGTGATGCATCCGACAATCTGGTATTTCGCTACTATGATCTTATGGCCAAGAGTGTATCAGTTTACCTGCAGTCCCGAATCTATCCGGCGAGCTGACAGTCAGAACAGAATTAATATTAGGTAGGTACCTAATGCTTTCGACAGAACTCGGCTTGTGGTTGAAAATATTGTGAGTCGCCGACTTCAGTTGGACTAACTTATCATTTTAATAGAAGCTATATTTGCGTTTCTGAAGGCAGTTTTTTGTTTTTTAAAACATTTATTTTACTTTACACTTTTTAGTGATCATAAGTAGTCCCACTTCTTAGTTGATACATGAAACTTTAAGACATTTCAAGCTCGCCGCAAGAAACGCCGCGGGAAAATCATAGGCATTTTTAAACAATTAAATGTTCTTCGTTTAGTCTTAATCTTAATCCCTTTCGAGACAGTGGTCCAAGCTTTGTCCAACTGAGAAAATAATTTCCATTTGAATATCAAATTAACAGGCTCGACGGGTGTCAAAGGGCTCCCTATGTTTTCCATAACGTTTGTAATCCTAATTTCACTTGCCAGAATGTTTGTGGTAATTCATAATCGTTTATCCTAATGATTACTTGACATAATGTTTATCGACCTATTTTCTTTTGACATAATTTTTTGGTTCCTAATAATCGTTTCTCCTAATGATTAACTTGGGCTTTTTAATTTTTGCCATAATGTTCGTAATCCTTATTTCACTTGCCATAACGATCTTGCTCCTAATTATCATTTGTCCTAATCATAACGTGACAATGTTTATGTACGTAATGTTTCGTGCCCGAATTTTATTAAACATATAAAATCATATTATTATCATTAGCCATATGTTTTTGTAGTCTTAATAAGCTCTTTATAGTTTGGTTTTAGCATCCTGCGGAATGAGAGGGGAGAGGGGAGAGGGAGGATAAAAGGGGAAGTTGGAAGAACCACTTCCTTTCCAATGCATTTTTTTTCCGGTTATATTCATAATGGCACTGCTCCGGCATTGCGGGAAGTGCATCACCTTCGCTCTTGCGTACTTACCCAAGCGCAAACACCTGTGCTCGCCACGTTACAGCGGGCGAGGGCTGCCCTCCCTCCGCGCCTCCGGCTTTTTATTTACACTCTAAGGGCAGATATAGGACCACGCGGAATCGGGGTTGGCAGATTCGGTTCTGTTAGGACAATCGATATTTTATTAAAGCGCAACCTACTAGTAAAATTACTGTTGTAAACGTTTATGACATGCAAATTTATGACTTAATTTATTAGGTGTCACATGTTTAATACTAACGAAATTAGGACATGAAAGATTATGGCCACCACAATTATGACTAAAATGTTTTAGGACTATCAATACATAATGGGAATTAAGCATAACGGGTAGGTACTAAACATTATGATTAATACCTATCCATTATGGCAAAAGTGTTATGGAAAATGAATTTAGGGCAAACGATACTATGGCAAAAGAAGGAACCCTGTGTCAACGTTTTGATAGCTCTTATTTATGGGTGCGCCAAAGTCCATATAAAATTGCAACTCGGGTTATTGGAACTCTGAAAAATTTTCTCATCATAATGATCACTCTTCATACTCTTCATAATATTTTTTAATTCTAATGATCGGAACTTATGCTCAACTGAACTTATTACGCCAATATTCATGGAACCGTACACATTTCAGAATTTCTTAAATATCTTACGTGTAGATAAAATTAGGTTAGGTTAGGTTAGATTTATAACAATCCTCAAAAAGTAACAGTTTCTTTTTTAAGAAATGCATTATGCATTATGAGTTGTGATAAAATTTTTCGAAGTAATGATGAGTATAGACACAAATCGTTATTTGTATAAAAAATCTAAAGACAATTTTTTTATGATTATGGACCCCTTATTTAGGTACTTCACAGTATTGGGGGCGGGGTTAAAAACAATATCATAACAGGTCAAAGATGATATGGGTTTTAAAGCCTAGAATAGAGGGCCAGTATGAACGAATATGATGTTTAAAGTTACGTTCTTAGATGATTTTTACAAGCTTCTATTTAACTTACAATGTATGTATGTACGGGTTAAATATTGAAAGTTAAATTTGACCCACTTCCCGTCAACGGAATGGGCTAAAATTCGGACGACATGTAAACCCGATGACAATGCAATATCTTGGTATTTAAGAGGTGATTTGATGATGGAGTCAAAAGGTGGCGATAGGATCTCCTCTATACTGTGGTACCGTAGCCCCACCGTATTAGGATTCAATAGTTTGGTCTTGATAAACAAAAAGATAAGAAAAAAAGTAGTCGGCAACAAAAGCTTATCCCAAAAATGAAATTTTTGACGAAAATTATTAGTAAGTAGGTATTAACACTTTGGTCGCCTGTATCTCAAGAGCCAATCCCAGTCTATCTAGTGAATAATCCTTTCACATCGTGAAAACTCGGAACTCACGTCTACTTCCGAATGATGCCGACGTGACTATGAATTATTGAATTATTAAGTGATATGTTTGTATTAAATAAATAGAGTACTTTAGTTATCAGTTTCAAATGTCAAACCACGAGTTTGAAGTATATCACACAGAAATGTTAAAACCACCACGATCAAATATATAGAAATAAGGTGTAGGTAAACAAGAAGAAATATAAATAAATGTTGAAAATAATTTCACAGGCTTGTCGATCTAAACGTTTCCGAGGTCTTAATGCTTTTGGCATGACTATTAAAAAGAACTGAAAACAAACTTTAACAGAAAAATACTCTGATATTAACCACTCTTTATCGATTATCACTCTCGGGAAGTGACGTTCCCCCACGTTGTCTTGATGAGACTCAGTATCATGACAAATACGGTACATAAAATGAAGTAGCATGACAAATACGAACATTTCCGAGAGAATACGATGTGAAAGGATATTTAACTACATCTGTACTTAGGCCCTGTTGTTTGATCAGTAGTTAAACTGACTAATTGTTAAATTCGAAAAAGGAATGGAAAATTCTACGCATTTCCTTGAGATTTTAACCATTAGTAACGTTTTATGACCATTAGTTAGTTTAACTACCTATCAAACAACAGGCCATTAGTCGTGATAGTCTTCCCATTACTTTCGTTATAAGTGCTTTTTCATTTGAGATATTTTCCAGGATTTTAGTATTTTTAATTTTGGCTGCAGTTCAATATACCTATCCTACGCGGTCTCCCAAATCTAAAGATTGATAACGCTAGTTATTATGTGTCGCGCGCGTGATTCTTTTTCATTCACATATACCTAACTTGTCCTGATAATTACGAACACAACAAAAGAAAACAGACACATGCGGCCAGCCGCCCGGCCGTTCTCAACGTGTTCTCAATCGTATACACAGATAAATAAGTAGAAAATTAATAGACTTGTTATTGGTCAGACTAATAAGTATAATAGACGCCGTTGCCAGTTATTAAGCGAACCGGATTTTTGTTCCCAATAGTGCATAAGCATAAATTAGCGCCGCTTAAAAAAAAGGTTTAGGTAATTCTATTACCCTGAACATGGTAGCTATGAATTTTAAAGTCTATTTTAGTGATCATAATCTTGTAGACCTTTAAAGCAGTTGCATTAGATAGGGTTCCTCCAGGTAGACAATGATACCAATTTACTCTGGTCACCACCTTCTGAATTACCTACTCCAAATCATGTTCAAGGTTATAATTATAATTGCAGCAAAATAGAAAACAAGATAAAACTGAGAAGTTTATTTATTATTAAATAAAATACATTATTACATTTTCAGCTGAGTTCAATGTATTATTATGCAGAACTATGAAAATACATGTTAATGTACTAACTTGTTCTAATTCAAAGCTTTAGCGACTTAAAACCAGGGATCGATACCGGTATTCATTAAATGTCTCTCTTCAATTTGTAACATTTCCTTGATATTTTCGATTTCATTGAAGAACAAAAATATTCAATAAAAAAGCGAGATACTAAAATTGAAGTCCGGTCTTTTTGTGTGAAAAAAATACCGGTATACGACCCCTACTTAAAACCAATAATAGGGTACAATATTACAAGTGTAAAACTTGGAAGGAATGAGCTTTACAGAAACGCATGAAAAACTTACAAATTGAACTTTCAAAATAAAAATCAACTACTTATGTTTGGACTTTTTCTTCTTCTTACTCGATTTCTTCTTATGCTTACGTTTCTTCTTTTTCTTCTTGTGATCGTCAGAGTCAGAATCAGACTCGCTCTCGCTATCGCTAGCGGCTCGTTTCTTCTTCTTCTTGCTACGTTTCTTTTTCTTCTTACGCTTACGGGTATCAGAAGACGAAGAAGAAGACGAGAATTCAGAGTCACTTGATGACTCCGTTTCAGTATCCGGTTTCTTCTTAACATTAGTAAGATCTAATTTAATAGTATCCTCATCTAATTTAGGTTTTTTAACATCGCCAGGCCCAGATTGTGACAGGGAACGTTCGCGCTTTTTAATACCAATAGATTCGTCTTTTATATCGTGATCGGATTCTACCGTTTCGTCATAGTCAGGTTCAAAATGGGCTTCATCCAGAGTCGATTTTTTTCTTTCGCGATCAGTGGGAATAGGTTTTGAAGATGTTGGTGACTTCTTCTCTTGAATTCGAGACTCAATGCTTGCCTCTGACTTAACCTTCTTTGCTTCTTTTGTATTTTTTTCTAAATCTTTTCTTCTTTTGTCACGGATAGGGCTTCGAGATGAAAACTTGTCTTGAAATTTTCTTGAGTCAGATGGACGCTTCTCTGCCTTATTTGGATCAAACCTGCTTACTCCCTCAGGTTTCTTATTTTTATCTCTATCGACAGTTACTCTACGGTATGTTTGTTCTTTTTTAGGTGTCTTTGATCGCGATTTGACTCGTTCAACAGTACTTTGCACGACTCGAGGTTCCCGCGTCCGGCGTAAGTCTTCAACTTTACCGCCTAATCGTTCTTTAACAGATAATTTCGGTGGAGGCGTTTTAGAAGTTCTCTTCTTTTTCTCGTTTATTTCTATAGATCTGTGCTGAGAATCCGTCACAGGTACTGTTATTTGAATATTATTCATAGGACTTTTGGTTTGTACGTCGTCGTCATATAGTTTTAGTCTATCACTACTTATTTTTTTTATTTCTATAGGCCTAAGAGAATTGATTGCTTTAGCAAAAATAGCATTTTCAGCTCGTTTAAGAACTTCTGATGTTACTTTACCCCTGTCCTCTTCTTCAGGTGAAGTTATTTCACCTGGTTCTTTCTTATCGACATTATCATCTTCTACCTCCCATTTTGATAATTCCGGCATAGGAGCTAACATTTCCTTTTCTGTCGTGTTTTCAATATCTGCTTTAAGGTCTAACTCTTCAGCATGTATTTGTAATTCAATCCCATCGAAGGGTTCTTCTTTGTGCACATGATTATCATTACCTTTATCATTAATGTTGTCACCCTCTTCGTTTTTAACATAATTTTGAATTATTTCTTTGTCAACTGCTTCTGCCGCTTCGTCACCGTATAATTCATTTCGTGGTTCTGCTTTATCTTTAATTTTTTGTACGTCTTGTTTTTCATCTGCCAATTTCTCAGCTTCAATATGATTTGGT
The DNA here is from genome assembly GCA_946894065.1 of Acleris literana. Lineage (NCBI taxonomy): Eukaryota > Metazoa > Arthropoda > Insecta > Lepidoptera > Tortricidae > Acleris > Acleris literana. The sequence goes on along the minus strand of OX335670.1, from coordinate 15,858,270 downwards.
TTGGTTTCTGTAGCCAAGTTATCTGTGTCGCTTTTATTCTCCTCTTTTGCATCACTATCTTTGTTTTCAGATTTATCTCCTTCATCATCATCTTTTTTAACTGATTCTTTATCCTTTTTATCCTTCTTTTCTCGCTTCTTTTTTTTATCAGTCTCTTTTTCTTTTTCCCTTTTCTTCTTTTTCCGTTCTCGTAATTTCTTTTCCTTTTCTTTATGCTCTTTTGTCCTCTCAGAAGATGTCTTATCTCGAACTCTTTCATCCTTTTTCTCTCTTCTTCCATCGCGGTCACGATCACGAGACCTACCTCTGGACTCACTGCGTCTCTTTTCACGAATATCACGGGCACGTTTAGGAGATCCACGTACTTTTTTATCAGGCGTCGTCCGCTCGTGATCACGATCTCTTTCTTTTTCATATTCTCGATTCCTTTCGTTATCACGAAGCCGTTCCTCGCGAGGTCGCTCTTCGCGAGGACGATCTTCACGTGTTCTATCTTCACGTCCTTTTTCATAACCCGGTTTCTTTTCCATGTCACGCGGCCTTTCATTAGGATCGCGACCATCACCGTAGCGTTCTCGATCTCGACCATCCCGTTCCCTGTGTCTTTCATGCTCTGGATTAGGATTGCGCCTTGATGTACCTCTGTTGCGAACGCCTGACCTGTATCCTGGGCGCATGTCTCTACCTGGATTGATGTCATCTCTAAATCCGTCACGAAATGCTGGATCATGGTAATTTATTGGAGGGGCCTCTCTAGGATCGACGCTTGGAGGTCGGAAAGGCACTGGGCCTTCACGGAACCCGTGGGGTGGATTGTCTCGGAACCCACCTTCTCTAAACGGAGCATTTCTATAGTTATCTCTGAAAGAAGAAGGCCCTCCCCTAAATCCTGGGTCACGATAGGAGGCTGGCTGCCCTGCTTCACGGAAGGGCTGTCCATCTCTATATGGCATCGGTCCTTGGTCACGATAAGGATGTTGTCTGTAGTTGTCACGATATCGAGGTGGGTCTCCCACATGGACAGGGATTTCATTTTGAGCAGGTGGTATTGGCATATCTCTATAACCTGGCGGACCTTCTACGAAAGGTGCCCTATAAGGATCTCGATAGTTAGGTGGTGGAAGCCTCTCACGATCCATAAGACCAGGTGGAGCAAAAGGAGGCTTTTCAAATGGCGATGGCTCAAATCCAGGAACAGCTGGCTCTAGCCCCGGAGGAATGTCATCAAATGGTGGAGCATCATAACGGCCTCGATATCCTGCCGGAGGCTCTATCTGAATTGGGATACTTGATAACGGTGGAATAGGCTTCGTTCCCATATTATTGTACATCAGTGGAGGAATATTGTTCCTCGGACCATATCTGAAAAAAAAATATTGTAATTAACACACGAATACTGAAAGGTAAACAAATATTAGGTTACTAGTTAATAAAAAAACATGTCCATATTCATTATACAAAATTTTCTAGTAATTTGAAAATGTACTTTATTATAACGAATGAAAATTGCCTCACGAATCGTAAAACCTATTTATTTAACAATAAAACCTTAAATTTACAAAAAGTATATAAAAAATTGAACTTGTAACTATTTGGACCTGAGGTCTACGGTGGTAAAAATACCCAGTTCACATGTAAAAAATATTTATTTTCCGTGGCGCAGGGTCCTGCAAGCAGGGCAACGCTTTTGACATGGAGCAACGAGGCTGCCCAACATGTAAATACTACCTGCGGGCCTAGTATGGTTGCGTTTATCGCGTGACAAAATGTGGATAAAGCATCCGTCACTCTCGTAATTACGTGCCAGAAAGTGACGGATGTTTTATCCACATTTTGTCACACGATAAACGCAGCCATATTAGGCCCCCTGAAATAGCGTTTTTACTTCGGTTTATATAATTTTGCGATATTTGTATTGCATTCTTGAATAACGCAAGTTATTCACATCTATGCATAGTACAGTCGAGCTCAAAAATATGTAGGTATACACTTTTGCACCTTATTTCAATGGAATAAGTGTATACTTATCGGTACTCGGCTGTACTCACAATTAAAGGGTACAACCGAGTTAATAACTGTGTAAAAAATTAAAGGGTACAACCGAATTAATAACTGTCAAAAAATAGAACGTTATTTGTTACAATACCATCAAACGCCTAAAATGCTGTGCCTGTATTTTGTTACTTTTTTTAAGGTAATCTTTTTGGTCTAAGATCCGAATAGGAGACGACCTTCACCCAGTTGTTTATTCGATAAAAAGTATTTTATATCAAATTTAATATGGTAAGTAATTATGGCGAATAGGTTGGCTGAAAAAATTTAGTCCATCATTATATCATTATTTTTTTTATTAAAAATGAACTTTTGTTTAAAATTGCAATTGCTTGTTTAATAGACAAATTACATAGGTACTAATCGTCAGTATGAAGCGTATAGATGCAGACGTTATGTTTAGTGCAAATTATTAGTACCAACTTACGTGTTTATACCTACCTACCCAATAGTTATGATGGGAAAAAATAGTCAACCTAACATTTGCATATTCTATACTTTCGATTGGTATGTAAATAATTTGTCTATTAAACAGGCAATTGCAATTTTTAATTATTTATGTACTGGACTGAAATTTTTCAGTCTATCTATTCGCCATTATTATTTTATATAAAATTGAATATTTTCGAATAAACAGCTAGGTGAAGGTCCTATTCGGATCCCCTTCTATTTTAATGACTATGTTGATGTAGCAACACTAGTTTTCGAATTGACAACAGGATTTTTTGGAAACATGTTCTGATGAATCATATTTATGTTTGTCTTAAAAGCATACCTTTTTTACTATTATTTACTGTGCTACGCCCGCTTTGGACTAGTCGTCGGAATGACGTAAATTTTGTTTGTAACCGCCGTTTCTTATAAGTCTATCACTAGTTGTGACGTAGAAAAGACCATTTGGCGTAGCTCTTTAGCCATTAACAGAAATTTGTGTATTTATTTTCTTAGTAAATAAAAACCTTTTTTATTTAAATAATATGCTTTTTCGACAAACCTCTATAAGCATTATATTTATCAGAACACTTTTAAAAAAAAGTTCCTGTTGTCAATTGTCTATTACGTATTTTAGCAAGATTTAACCAAACAAACTAACTTAACCTACTTAATGATATTAATAGATAAAAGATAAAATTACCGGCTGAAGTTTGCCCGTTTTGCCAAATTTCGCGTGCCCTATGAGTTGAGTAAATGTGTGCACTTGCCAATTAAAGAGCTGAAGGAACAACCGAGACCTTTTTTTCGCATTAGTTCCTTTGAAAGAAAGTCCCTTCCCCTTTTCGGATGAGGCCTGGACGCTATTGAAACTGGCTAAATTAGCAATAATCAATAGGCCTTAAGATGTGTTTTTTTTAAGTTGATTTTGTACCTGTTTGCTGTATCATGGAGCGACATGATCATGTTATGATCAAGCTCTTTAATAGAGAAAAAAATAGAATAAAAAAGTTCCTTCTGGTAATTTGAAGGAACTAATGCGAATAAAAGGTCTCAGTTGTTCCTTCAGCTCTTGTAAAGGAACAAAAGCGAAGGAAAAGTCGCAGTAGTACCTTCAGTTTTTCCAAAGGAACAAAGGTGAAAAAAAAATCGCCGTACTTCCTTCATCTCTTATGAAAGAACTTGTGCGATAAAAAAAACGCAATAGTTCCTTCGAAGGAGCATCCAAAGGAACTACCGCGAATAATCCATTACATTAACTTTTTAATCTAATAGCTCTTAAAAAGTATAAGCTACTAAGTATAACGTTATTACGTTAACAAAATGATTACCACCAACTTCCGCGAAGAAACAACTAACTACGCGCTGGCCCAGTTGGTAGTGACCCTACCTGCGAAGCTAGTGATCCTGGGTTCAAATCCCGGTAAAGGCAGATATTTGTGCGATGAGCGCGAATATTTGTTCCCGAGTCATGGATGTTTTCTATGTATTTAACTATATAAGTATTTATATCGTTATCTAGTACTCATAGTACAAGCCTAGAGCTTGGTTTTGGGACTAGGTCAATTAGTATCGCATTGTCCCCCTTATATTTATTTATTTATTTATTTTAATCCCAGAATATACCACGTATGTTCATAAGTTTTCAGACGTGAAGGAAAAAAAACAAACAATAACAATTTATTTTAATAAAACAAATAAAGGGGAAATTATATTTAATCAGAACACATTATAAAAAAAATAACATTCACTCCAAATGACCGCCTTTTTTAGGCTGCGGCTCCACTGAGGCGGAGACGAGCAGAGCGGTGCGGAGCTGTGCCAATATTAACCAATAGAAGGCGCATGCAGTCACGTGGAGCTCGCCTTGCGCACGTTAGTTTAGATTCTATTGGTTAATATTGGCACAGCTCCGCACCGCTCCGCTCGTCTCCGCCTCAATGGAGCCGCAGCCTTATGCAGGCCTTCAAGCGTGGTGACTACTCGTTCATAGAAAACCAGCACGTACAGTCAGGGGTATTCCCGGTCGACTACCTCTAGGGTGATATTCGTTTGCGCGTTCGACGCGTAACGACCTGAGGGCCCTGCCAAGATGCAGTACGCTAATCGAATAGAAACGCTAGTTAGCGTAGTGTATCTTGGCAGGGCCCTCTGAGCGCTGTAGGATTAACTAGCTGCAACGAACAAGACAAAATTTTCTTAAGTGGACGACCGCGAATGTCTCAGACTGTACCCTACCTTTTTAATAGGGATTCGCTTTACTCACTAATGTGCGTTTCAGGGACTGAAGGTTTGGATATGACTTTCAGAATGCTCTTAGCTCAATTTCCACGCAGAGTAATCCAAAGGGTTACGGGTCAGGGCTTGATGAGTACCATTCCTCTGAAGTAATAAAACTCGCAATATTATCGTTTAGCTTCTTTTGGGTAGAACACCACTAGGAGCGTCTTTAGGATCTGCTGTTTACCAACTACGCGCACAGTCCTAGCGTACGGAATCGAGATTGCGCTTTCATTATGCAAAATGTGCTAATTGCTCATTCAATGTGCCATGTGCTTTGAGTCTGAGAATTCCCAAGAGAAAATAAAACTATTACCAGTGTATGCATTCCTATCCGTCGAATCACAATCTTCGTGCACACGTGCAACACTAACCTGAACCTGTTTCTAAGAAGGGAATATAATCAAAAAAGCTGTAAAACCAAAACGTCCGTTTGGTAACTCTGTTTCATAAGTTCGCTTAATCAAAACAGAGCGTGTGTGTCAGGCACGGCGATTTTTACTTAACCGTCTGCCGGTCATCAGCAGAATACCTTCCACAAACTAGGTCATTGTCATTAGTCATTACATATAGTTAAATAGTGTTTATAACAAAATCATAAAAGTGCCAAGTTTTATGTAAAAAATATACAAATGATCGTGACCTGTAAACATTATTGTCCTTAAACTTATATTTTAAATGCGAAAGGGAGATTTTGTACGTATATAGTTTATAGCTTGGTAACGGACATAATGGTACTTTTCATCCTGAAATATCTTACAGTTGCCGAGGGAATAGCGATAAAAAACTTCTATTTTACACGCACGGACGAATCGCGAACTAAAGCTAGTTTGCTAGAAACAGTTTTCATTTTCATAATATAATGATGTATAGGTATTAGTACTGTGCGAAAAGAAAACAATGAAAGAAAAATAAAACAGTAATTAAATAAAAGAGACAATGACATTGACTTTGGTAGCAAAACCATATATTAAAAGTTATATTTAAAAGGTTTTTATGAAACTGACTTCAGAAACTCAGTTTATTAGAATCTGGTGTACTTATATCATATTTAAGAATTAGAATATTATTGTCAATCTTGCAATGTTCTCATCTTTGAATCTAATATTTAGCGATTCCAGATATGTTCAAAAATTTTGGGATTAGGATTTGTGTTTTCACTACTCCGTTACGGAACCTCATATAATGTCGTAGAAGTACCTATTGTAAAATAATTTGTTACATTTATGTTTCAATAAAACTTGGCCCACATTTGATAATACTATACATTGAGTACTATACTTTACCAATCATCACAATATAAGTAAAGAAAACAATGAAAAGAAATGCAACAACATTTATTATACACACCTTAATTTATACCTAGCTTATGGTAAATCATTTCTTATGTTTACGATATTAATAGCTACTTTAAAAAGTAATCTATTTCTAACAGCGAGATTTTTCTTATCAAACTAATAAAACTCATACTATAACATAGGTATTATACGTACGGTAACAAGCAGTTCCTCTAAACGAAATTACTGAATCAAAAATATCTAAGTGAAAACTCTTTAGGTTTTCAAAGATATTAACATCTTCATGTATTTATTACACGCTTTCAAGTCACTTTATCTTAGATAAAGCTAATAATTTGAAAGCCACTAAAATCAATATTAGAATCATCGTTTGCATTATACAAAAAAAAAATTCACCATAGCTTTTAATGCCTCGCATGCAGAGTTAGTTTAATAATAACCCTAAAACACTCGAATACGAATCGGTAAACAAATTAAACCTTCTCGTCTCTTAACACATTCACTGCCAGCCCACGAAACCAAAACCCAACCACACGCAGGCGTAGCGGCAAATAGTAATATAATACCGGGTAGTACGGTGTAGGACCAACATCATAGAATACCCGATAGTCGAGTACAAGACATGCATCTCATGGGTTAAGAGAGATATTTAGTAAACACGGGGTTAATATCGGTTTTTGGGCACTATAAAGGTGTCCCGAAACCAATTTCTCTAAAGTCGTGTTTGCCTTACAAATCGTGTCATTGGCAAACCTCTATTGAGTAGCATTTTAAACTTTTTGAGTTTGGAAAGTCCAAAATAGGTTTGAATAAATGGGACCTTTTCTTCACAGCGTCTGTTCAAAGTTGACAAGTCTGTAGCGAAAATGGAAATCTTAAAGGAAAATCTACGGTCGGTGTCAATTGAAATGGGCAAAGATGTAAACAAATTGGTACCGTTTGACACATACATAAAATGATTGTGAAGTTGAAAAAAATTATGCGATAACGTTACTTTCTCTCCCTGTAAACCCAGTCCGATTTTTACGATTTTTGAATATGTTTTAGATAACATAAAAAAATATGTCTGACCGTTTTCCTTTCCTAGAAAATATTTCATAGAATCAAACAAATTTAATAAACAAAAAACAGAAACGTACAGACCTAGTTCTTCATAATAATTACAACATATTCAAAAATCGTGGAAATCGGACTTGATTTAGGAGGTGAGAAAAGTTATCTAAATTTTTTAATATCTTACTTGTGCTTTACATGTATGCTCAGTACCCAAAAAAAGATTTGATTTTACAACTTTGACGGCATAATGTAAATGAATAACTATGTCAAAATACAGCTATGTAGTACAGTTGAGTTCATAAATATGTGTACACTTTAGTAACTTGTCTATTTAATGTCATGTTTAAACTGCCATATATTAATTGTCACAGCGATTAAAGTGTACACATATTTATGAACTCGACTGTACCAAGAGTCTCGGAGTTAAACCTTAAACCCCGGGCAAACGGACATGGCGAAACTATAACGGTTCCTTGTTGAGTACGGAACCCTAAAAAGACCTCACTTTATCTTCGATTATCTTCTTACTAATTTTATTTTTATTTTATTATATAAATGAGAAAATTCGGATGTTTCGATGTTTGTTTCTCAATCACGCTTCAACCACTGAACGGACCGGGATGAAACTTGGCACACATATAGGTTAGGTCCTGGAATAGGACATAGGATAGTTTTTATCCCGAAAAAACATCTGAACCTACGATAAATAAAATTTAATCGTTATAAGCTATGAATTTGCTCACAAGGTGACGTCACTTTGTACGGACGAGTAACAAAATTAAAAAGCTAATTAATCTCAGCTAGCCCTGTGTGGGTAGTGTTTTTATGTCTGTTTAAGTTTGTTATCCTGTAATCCTTTCAGTTTGTATTCATTGATGTGTGCGTTCACAATAGTAGTTTACGTGACGGCTGCGTAATGACAGGCATTACTACATGAAAGGCGAGTTTCATAATAGATCAAATGAGTGTTGTAATGCTAATTACGCAGAGTCGCGTAAAATACTTTATCTACACACATATTATAAGTACTCTAAGATGGATTCAGAAGCCGAAAGAAATGACCAGCATTGCCTTACCTGTGGTAGTCAGTGACAGCGATGACAGCTGTAACGTAATTTTGAAATTACGTTATCGAATATTGTAAGGTAATGAGATCCAAATTTGGAACATCAACCAAAATTAACAGCTGTCATCGCTGACACCTACTAAGGTAAACGTCCGAGTGCTTGACGCTGTACTAGTATATGGAATGTGCATTCTATGTCAAAGTGACATGGCTTAAATTCAAATGAAAAATAATCCTCTTAGTTCGAATTTAACCCATATTGCTTTGACATACAGTGCCCATGCCATGTACTAGTACGGCGTCGAGCACTCGGACGTTTACCTTACCACAGGTAAATGCTAGTCATTGCCTACGGGTTTTGAACGCATAATATAGGACTTATGATATGTGTGTAGATAAAAGTTACTAATGGCCGCTTGCACATAAAATTTAACACTGGGTTACGACACTAACCCGAGTTAGTAAACGTCAGATTCATACGAAAACTGTCATTTTAACTCGAGTTAGTGTCTTAACCCAGGGTTAAGTTTTTTGAGCAAATAGCCCTAAAAACACTTTTAGTTCTCCATATATGAACTATACGGCGCTAGCTCAGATTTAAAACTCTTGTGTACTGTGGTCAAAATCACTGGATTTAGCGATTACGTAATGGTCGCGGCGTTTGGCCAGTCGCCTGTGCCTCGCCACTTACTCAACGACTGCTAGTCGCTCTGTATTTCGCTCGCTTTATATTTCGTTCTTGGTTCGGTTAGGACAAACTTATATTATTCATCCTGGTAAGATCAAATTCTGAAGTCCACGCAGACGAAGTCGCGGGCAGAAGCTAGTAGAGTTAAATTGTAAAGGTAAATTGTTTTTTTTTAATTATTTGTTATTAGAGTGGGAGGCAAACACCCATGCGGTTTACCTGATGGGAAGTAATCACCACCGCCCATAAACACCAGCAACTCAAGAAGAGTTGTTGGTCCGTTACCGGCCAATTAGGGAAATGAAAGCTCTTTTCTTAAATGCACCCATGTCATAACTGATTGGAAATACCGCCGAAGGGAGTTCTTCCACAGTTTCATTGTACGAGGTAAAAAGAGCCTAGTGAAATGCCCGGTTGAAGAATCTGGCTTTACGATTAGTTCGATGGAGAAACAGCCGGTAAAAGTCTGAATAATTCGTCAGAACCCTCCCCTTTATAAAGCCACAAAACACAAACACGCAAAGTGAACTGACGTCCTTTCGCATAGATAGAGAGGGAATCGGAAAGATATCGCTGGATTGTTGACGATTCGAACCGCTCTGCGTTGTATCCGGTCAAAGGGAAGAAGGTATTGGGGTGCCCCTGCCTAGAGATGAGAACAGTACTCAATATGCGACCAAACCTGAACCTAATAGACTTGGAGGAAGTGGTCACCTGTAAAGTACCGTTTCGCTTTACTAACCACGCCAAGCTTCCTGGAAGCCAATTTGGCTTCTTCCAAATGACTACGAAACTAAATATCATGTGGTATATCAACGCCTAGGATTGGGCTTGATGGCGAGGGAAGCCCCTTCGAACTGAGGTGTTACGACAAAAGGGTTTTTCTTGGCAGATAACACACACTCCTGTGTCTTAGTGGGGTGAAATTAGACCACGTTGATTCTGCCCCACTTTGAGACCGCCTCCAGCAAGGGCTCAGTTTCAGACACAAGCTTTGCTCGGCAGACTTCGATTTCACCTCGAGAGAGATTGCTCCGGCCAAAGTAACGTGTGTGACTCGTACTGTCAATCTGCAACACATCGTTGATATGCATGTTGTCAAAATCATTGTGTGTTATCAAGGGTAGCGTACCTTATACTCAGAATCACCAAAAAGTAGCAATTGGTCATAGATAATGTAAAAGGACATTTCGATTTCCAATAAATGCCTCCCAAGACTCACTTTACCTTTGCCATGCGGGACTTTAGCGCTATACTGGGCAAACATGAAGCGATGGTGATACCAAAACGAGATAGATTTCATGATGTCAACGAAAAGGCGAATATTCAATGAGGTCTCTGTGATCAATACGGTTAAGACTGGCAATTATCACCGAGTGGTAAGAGGCACATTGAATATGTCAACATACGCCTTAATTCGTGACTGAAGAAATCTACGCTTCGAACAGCACCCATTCAAGACCTAAAGCCCGAATGTTTTCAGCTAAAAACTTAAAAGTGCTTCAATGCACAGATGTGGACTATTACAGCAACGAGAAAAAATGAGAATAAATATGATTTAGCAGTCATCGGATGACGCATCTAAGTATGGAATTCACGATAGACAGATTCACTGACAACCGTATTGAAGGCAACCACACTTGGCCATTGCCAATAAAAATTGAATTGCCATAAGGAAGCGTTTTTCAAGTATCTTTGTTTTTACTTTGATAAAGATAACTAAATTTGATACAATTTGAGCGTAATCTGAGCTCACTATGTCCATTGCTTGCGGAGATACAGCAAGTCAAAGATGGGCAATGTGCGCAGAGCCCGCTCCTCCTGCTTAAAATGGTGACTTGCAAATGCAAAAAGAGGTTGCTTAGGGTCGTGCACTTGCAGACAGGCTCAGCTCAGGTGCTCTATCCTATGTTCCGTTTGCCACGGGTGAAATTGCAACAACGCCATCCCTATCGTCCTGGACGAGGAGGACGAGGATGTGGACGACCCTACACCATGAGCCGGCCCGCCTCCACTCCAGGAAACGTAATCTCTCTTCCCCCACTCCTCCCCACTGATCTAGACTGGATGAGACCTGGTCCTTCCAAAAGGACGAAAGTTTAAACTGTTTTTGCTTGACCGTGTAAATAGTATTATTTTATAGTTTAAATATATGTTTGCTGCGTTTTTTATGTTTAGGTATATTTGTTTTGAAACCATATATTACATCTAAAATGGCAAATTTACACTTTTTGTGTTTCTTTAAGAAATACACATTACTCAGAACAATGTTTTTATCATTTAAGCAAAATCCGATATTTTAATATATTTTATATTTTTAGAAAACTATGAAAACTAGAGGCACTACTTTGGTATTCAATTGAAGCTACACTAATTCTTATCTCAACTTTTTTTCCAGGAGCATTAGTTTAACGAGTACGTAACTTGAAAAATGACCAAACACGAAATTTTCATTTTGTTGAAAAAAAATATGTCAGTCTTTGAGTAGCTGTATATCCGTAACTAATGGTAGCCAATTTAGTAAGCTTTGTTAAAGTATAGAACAAAGATACTCGATAACGCTTCCTTTATATAATTAATTCGAAAAAACTGAAACAAGCGACTTAAATTTTCGCAGTTTTCGACACAACGTGGAAGTATGCTCATTTCTTTAGTGTATGTTTATTTGAAGCCATAATTATAAAACTAAAATGGTAAATTCACAAAAAAAAAAACGTCCCAAAATTAAAAAATTATTCAGTTTTTATTATTTAACCAAAATCCGATATTTTACTATTTTTTTTATTATGGATTAAACTATGAGGCCTAGGGGCACCACTTTGGTATTATATTGAGGCTAATTCAATTATCTACAAATTCTTTTACCTAGGAGCATTAGTTAAGCCGGTACGTATCTTCGAAATAACCATACCAACACATTTTCACTTTTTGAAGAAAATTGCCTATCTTTGACTTGCTGTTTCTCAGCAACCAATAAACATAACGTGCCGTATTATTAAAGTATAACAAAGATACTTGAAAAATACTTCCTTAGATAAGTTTTTCGAAAAAACTGGAACAAGTGCCAAAAAATCCGCAGTTTTTCGAGCACCATGGGTAGCACAGGGTTTTCGGGGTTGCAAACTTGCATGTTAAATACTCTCAACGGACCTAAAAACATATAAAAAAATCGTAGTTACATGCGGGTTTGCGATGTTTGCCTTTTTTTGTGTTGTTATAGACTGGCCTATTGACAGGTGTTGTCGCTTTTTAATTTCATACGCCGCCATAAAGCTTACCCCGAAACACATATACCTACATAAATTATTCGGCAAGTATGAGAATAGCCTGTTCACTACAGTCGCCATCAGATATAATATCATGTTATAACGCTTTATAACATTTAAGACGGGGTGCGAATTTGCCTAATTGCTATTGTCCTTGTAGCGAATTTGTCTAGCTAGATGATCTTAAGACTATTTTCCTTTACCTATAGAGACCGGTTACAAGTCGGACAAACTATTAATTAGTCCAGTTGATTTTAGAAGACTTGCTTCATGGACCGATTACGTATTCGACTACCTTTGAATTTAGCCAGATGATTTTTAGGCGAGTTGGTGCCGTGACAACTTGCGTTTTCGACTACAAATACTATTAGGTTAGTATTTGATACTAACCCGATCGGGTAACTGCGTCATATGCTCTCCCAACGTTAGAAACTGCTTCGACCTAGTTAATCACTACCATTGAGGTTACCAGTTTCGTAAGGGTTTCGGATTTAAGCACTTAGCATTACGTTCGTGTTACCCTATCGATTCTCCCTCTCCGTTGACTGTTACGCAGATTCGTGTGATTGGTTGGTTACAGCCTTCACACACTGTAGTGCAAACATTATGTTGAATGGATTGCGCGTAGAGATTAAAATAGCTTGTACCCGTTCAATAAACACTTCATAGGGAAAGCCTAACGTGGGTTTTAAGGGTTCTTTAAGTGCTTAGTCGAATTAATTGTATCGTATTATTTAATCGTTTTCATTAATAATTATTTTGATATGCTTACAGCATCGATAGGGTTTGTAAAAAAACCGGTCAATTGCAAGTCGGAATCGCGCACCGAGGGTTCCGTATTTAAGAAGACACGGTTAACTCTATTCAAAAATTGGACCGCCGTTCCTTGCATAAAGACCCTGTTTATTTGTGATTTAATTAAAAATGTACAGTTTCAGATTTTTTCCTATACTTGTAGTATAAGACACTATTACTTGCCAAATTTCATAGATTAGTCCACCAAACGAAGGAAACTCAGTGGAAAAAACTCGTGTATAAGCGAATTTTGGCATAGTGGTAGGCAATGGTGTTTTAAACGACATACTAAAAGTACTGATGGGTGGGGGTGGAGCTAACGGGTGGAGGGGGGTGTAAAGGTTCATTTTTTTAGTTTTTCGTAAATAACTCGTAAACGGTGGCCCCTAGCAAAAAATGTTCCGTCACATAATTAATCTACATAAAATTCTCTACAAAAAAGATTCAATACACTTTTTTGCTGGGATCAATATTTAATGAGATGTGGAGGGAATAATAATTCCCGAAAGGCCATAGTCGGGTTTGCATAGCAAGTCGGCCCTTACATCAAATGGACTCGGGTTTTTTTTGTGAGTACCTCTTATTGTGAAGAATATTTATGCTGAGTATCAATATCTTAATTGTGACAGTTCTCGACTTACGATTACTTAATGATTTGTTTTTCATGTACTGTTTTTCAGGATGTATTCAAGCGATTTGCTTTAAATTTTGAAATAATGTTCTTTTCATAGATTTGCATCGCCTCCCAAAAAACAAATACTAGTTATCATATAAAAAAAAGAAAATAAAGACCAATTAAAAAATATATACTATTTTTTATATGGTTGTGACACCTCTAGATTTTTTTTTTCAGAATAGTCCTTAAAATGGCCTACTACTTGCCAAAATATCAAAATTGTCCAGGCGGTACTTCCTACCAAAAATCAGCAATATGTGTATTCAGTTCTGTATTCAATCGGTTCTGTTTTCTTTTTTTTATATGATAACTAGTATTTGTTTTTTGGGAGGCGATGCAAATCTATGACAAGAACATTATTTATAAATTTGAAGAAAATCGCTCGAATACATCCCGAGAAACAGTACATCAAAAAAAAATCATGAAGTAATCATAAGTCGAGAACTGTCACAATTAAGATGTTGATACTCAGCATAAATATTCTTCACTATAAGAGGTACTCACAAAAAAAACCCGAGTCCATTTGATGTAAGGGCCGACTTGCTATGCAAACCCGACTATGGCCTTTCGGGAATTATTATTCCCTCCACATCTCATTAAATATTGATCCCAGCAAAAAAGTGTATTGAATCTTTTTTGTAGAGAATTTTATGTAGATTAATTATGTGACGGAACATTTTTTGCTAGGGGCTACCGTTTACGAGTTATTTACGAAAAACTAAAAAAAAGAACCTTTACACCCCCCTCCACCCGTTAGCTCCACCCCCACCCATCAGTACTTTTAGTATGTCGTTTAAAACACCATTTCCTACCACTATGCCAAAATTCGCTTATACACGAGTTTTTTCCCCCGACAGGCAAATTTTGGTCTTCGTTCGGTGGGCTAGATCTAGGTCAACGGAAAATACCTTATATATTTTTGTTCCCTTGAAGGTCGAACTATACGTTTTTTGCGGCAGAAAAGCCAGATTTTTTTTTCGTTAACTTAGATGTTTGATTTGTTCACAGCTTCAAGGGACTGTTGACTTGAGTATATGGTTTTAATTTCAACTCGGTACCTCCATGCGTTCCTGAGATAACGGGTCTTGACAGATAGACAGACGGACAACAAAGTGATCCTATAAGGGCTCCGGTTTTTCCTTTTGTAGTACGGAACCCTAAAAACCAGTCAATACAATATACCCTATCGAAAACCCTTTAAATGGTAAGCGGTTCCGTTCCCGGTACTCTAATACCTAATTTACTTAATAACGGGGAGTCAATGTAACTACGTAACAATTTAAATATGAAGACTTGGTCTTTCATTGCACGTCGTTTCTGAAGTGAGGTAGTAATATCTTTAATTTTTAAGGACGGTTAGGTTAGAGAGGCTCTGTCTTTAAGGTGCCGCGAAGTTTTATTTAAAAAAAATCTATAGCTTTAATGTAGACCGCATACATAGGATTCCAGACACTCGATGCATAATCCAAAATAGGCCTAACTAAGAGAGTTAAATTTAATATGGAAATGATCGTGTCGGTGCCATGAAACTATCTACCAACCCTCAGAACGAAACCCAAGAATCGATAGGCTAACGATTTCAATATGACTACGAGATAACAATTTACCATCAATGTCGTACCCCCAAGTCTTTTACCGGCGAAACTCTTCTGACGATTTTTTCATTTAAATGATAGTCATATTCAAGTATACTTTTTTAGGGTTCCGTACCCAAAGGGGGATACAACAAACGTGATTTTTGCCGTTTTTTTGCTAATGTTGTATAGATAATGGTACGGAACCCTTCGTGTGCGAGTCCGACTCGCACTTGGCCGGTTTTTTTTAAATTGTTTCTATACTACACTTGTCTACATTTAGGTCCAGAAAATTACTCTTACAGTAGTAACATAATTGATTCAAATCTTTCTGCAACGCATGACAGTCATTAACAGTTCTAATTATTTTGTACAATTCCATGTCATCGGCGTAAAGTAAATAGTAGACAGCAGAAAAATGGGTCACAACATCGTTAGTAAAAATTACGAAATTTCGAGGGCATAATTGTAAAAAATTAACCCTTATGGTGAGATTTCTATTTATGGTGCTGTCTTAGATGATTTTTGTAGGTATTGTGGAGGTGGTGTACCTTTACACTTTAAGGACTGTATCGTTAATTATGGGTACAGGTAAATAAGCGTGCAAAATATTTATCTGTATTGCTTTTTTTTTTCAAATAATTTATACAACGTATCGCCAAAAACTAGGAAATAATAAAGAATACTTAGAGTCCTTTGCCAAGTTTCCTGACTTTTCTTTTAATGTGTCGCATAAGGTTTTGGACAACACTTTCACCAAAGGTTTTGGCTACCCGATTCCAATCTCTTTTGATTTTTTTAAAGAATTGGCTGAATGATCCTTATTAGGTAAATCCCTCTTCATTAGGGCCCTAAATCTCTCGATGGGACGTATTCCTGGAGAGTTTGGTTGATTGTGTTGTATGCTTACAAACTGCACGTTGTCTTTGGCATGTTACCACTTTATCACAATATAATCTTGGACCTTCGTGCTTCCTTAAAAGTGGCAGTAATCTTTTTTCGAGACATTCCTTTCGATAGATTTCGGCATTCAAAGTTTTTTCAGTAAAAAAGGGTGTCGACATCATTCCACACTGACAAATAGCTTGCCAAACTAAGATTTCTATCCAAAAATTTCCAAAAAAAATTGCTTATTCTGCATTGTTAACGACTGCTCCTTCTTTTACTGTATAGTGCTGTGGGCCGGGTAAAGTTTTGTAATCAAATGTCACGTAATTCTCATCATCCATGATTATGCATTGCTTTTTCTTGCACAAAACTTCTTCATACAGCTTCCGGGCCCTCGTTTTACCTGTAGACGATTGTTGAGCTGTTCGTTTTGGCTGTTTTTGCTTTCTATAACTCTTCAAACAATTTCGTTTCTTAGCTCTTTGTGTCATACCAATACCAGAAACTACTTTTTTAGCACAATCTCGGACCGAAAGGCCGTTTTTTGATGCGAACAGCGCGGTTTTTTAAAGTATAGTGTTCACCAAACTCCTGAATTCCATTTTGCACTGCATGAACGCCTACACCTTCATCTTTAGCTAACTTAATGTAATTCATACCAGTTTCGGTGCACCATTTGGACATAATAGATTTCCTCTTTTCAGGAGTGGGGCTTTTCATTTTGAAAAATACTCAAATATTGTATTAATTGACTATGTAACTTGACTTACCGACAATGACATATTCGACAGATGATATGTTATTATTTTTAAATAGTATGACTTCTATTTTAAAGTACTTTTTGTTTGTACCCATAATTAACAATACGGTCGTTAGCCGCCTGAATCTCAGGAACCAATAGTCTGTTTAGCCGTGTTAGCCTTTTAAGTTCGTTATATGTGTGCTTTCATTAAGATATTTTTCAGATTTTTATTACTTGTATTTTCGGATGTATTACACGTAACTCTAGCTAAAATTACACTTCAAAATCTCCTTAACGGTCCCCCGAATCAAAAATTGTCAATAACATGTACATAATCATTTCTAAGAGCTATCCAATATACCTCACTCGAAGTCATGTTGTAAAAAAAACCTTAGCTTTACCTATATGGGAGGTACCCATAAACATATTTTTTTTGCCGACGACGTTGTTGCCATGGCCGAGACCCTGGAGAAGGTGAGCGCAATGCTCGACGGCCTCAGTAGTCTCTCAATTAGTTGGGGGCTCTATTATTGAAGTTGTGGATTATTATTAGATTATAGTTACTTGGACGGAAGAGGAACAAACAATCCAACGTCGAAAAAAAAAAAACAGTGTAGAATACCAATCGACTAGGTACGTTTTGTAATAAGGGCTTTACACGGATGACTATGGACGTGCGGCTAGTCAATGAAAGCATAAAAAAAACATTTGTTCGGTGTCAAAAGTATAAATGTAATTTTTAGTGACCAGCCGCATGCGCCTTTAGTCACTAGGGGCTTGTAGCCTAGCTGAATTGCCATCTCATTACTATTATCGTGTTTTCTACAAATATATCGGGGTACAATCTTACACAAATAAACCTAGTCCCAAACTAAGCTCTGGAACTTGTACTATATGGGTACTAGGCCACGATAAACATACTTATATAGAGAAATAAATATGTATATACATAGAAAACACCCAAAATTCAGAAACAAAAACACTTGGTGATGCATTTGCAGCTGTGTTGATTATAAAACTAAACTTAATAGCTGGAAAGAGGAAACTAGCAACCATTTTAGCAGACTGTGAAGCAATAGGGAATATGCATGGATTTCTTTAATGGCATTTCTCTACAATATATGAAAATACCGTAAAAGAGATCACCAAAACTGAAATTAAAATTAAAATCGGCTAAGAAATACGGATGATACAAGCATTTTAAACTGCAAATTTGACAGCATGCTCATGTAACACGTCGGCCATATAAAATCCATGTAAAATTCGGTTTTGCTAGAAAGAGATAGGAACAAATTTTTGGTGGCTTATATCTTGGTTATTTTTATAGCTATTCAAAAAAATATTTTTCTCAACAGTTTATTACATGAATCAGCTTTTATTGAAGCTGTGAAAAAAAGTCATCAATATTTCCTACGTAGGTCACTCAAAAAGTTTTGAGATGCTCGAAATTTAAAAATGGAACGAACTTGTGTTATGTTTTTAAAAAGCTATTTTTTTTTTAAATAGGACCCAGTAAGCCATTAGCTAAATTTTAAAAAAAGAACGATGTTCTATTCGTTTTACTATAACGCTTCCCGCGTTTTTTGGTTGAAACGATGGAGCTTAACCGCGAACATTTGCGTGCTAAACGAACAATTAAGTTTAGAACGTTTACAGTCAGCATTAGGAGAGTCTGCTCCATCACGGACAACGATTTTTAGATGGTATAGTGAATTTAAAAGGGGTAAAACGAACCTTGAAGATGGCCAAAGAAGTGGATGCACGCAAACAGCAGTAACTGCAGAAAATGTGTGGACTACTGAAATGTTGGTACGAGAAGACCCACGACACATACACGGACATCGACGAGATCCTAGGCATTACTTCGGGGAGCGTTCACACCATTCTGCATAAACATCTTGGAGTAAGGAAGCTTTGTTGTCGTTGGATCCCGCGTTTACTCTCCGAAACTGAAAAACTGGCTCGTGTGGATTGGTGTCGTGAAATGCGTCATCGTTTTGAAAACGGGACATCACGAAGGGTTTCAGAAATCATTACTGGTGTCGAAACATGGATCTATCAGTATGACCCCGAAAGTAAGAAGCAATCGTCGGTATGGGTCTACTCAGAAGGACAGTTACCGACAAAATTGCAAAGACCTCGTAATGTTGGCAAAAAAATGGTGACTAGTTTTTTTTCTCGGAGCTGTTATCGACGTCAATGCTGGAAAATTGTAGATCGGTTAACTCGGAATGGTATACTACAGTAGCATTGCCGAAAGTTTTCCAAGCTGTGCAGGACCGGAGACCAAAGGCCGGGCTTCGGGGAATTATGCTGCATCACGATAACGCCTCTTCCCATACGTCCCTCAGAACAAAGGCGTTTATTGAGGAATCTGGTGTTGAAATCCTAGCTCACCCCCCCCCCCTACAGCCCTGACTTAGCTCCTTGTGATTGATTTTTATTCCCAACAGTAAATAAATAATAAAAGGCAAGTTTTTTTCGTGTGCCGAAGAAGCCGTTGCTGCCTACGAAGTAGCAATTTCAGACCTGTCAGACCAAGACTGGCAAGTCGGTGTAGACGAATGGAAGTTTGTATAGAGCATGATGGAGCGTATCTTGAAAAAAAATATGATATGTTGCATACTTTTTCTTTATCTCAAAACTTATTTAGTGACCCACGTATAACACTTGTCACTGACACATGCATCACATATTCCAAGAAATCAAAACTTTAACCTAAAGGACGCACATACTATGTTCTGAATGAGAGCGCGGTATGACGAGTTACCTTTGTTTCAACGTAGAGAATAAAATGGGTAAACGACCATGATCGACCACCTGCTTGCTGCGGCTGGGCGATTCCATCCCATCACCTTATTATTGTGGTGGTTACACAATTAAATTACAATCATAATAGAACCGTACACTTATCTCACAACTGTCAATATAAATAAGAGAAGAGAGGTATAAACTAACTCATCTAAGATATCTTTAACATCAAAATAAAAAGCAAGCTGGTTTTAAAAAGATCAGTCTTTTATTATTATTTTATCACAGTTATTTAAGATAATCACAGATATAAATCAACTTAATTAATACAATATTACAAACTGTGTCATCACAATTAACTTATGTCACCTCCTTTACCTTAATCTAGCATATTACCAAGACTCGATTCAGATAATTTTTGGATAATGTACATATTTCATTTTTTTAGCGGTATTTTAGCAAGGTGAACAAGTAAATACTCGAAATAGCCTATTTAATAGCATGGTGTAAGTGCATATTTTGGTGATTCAAACTTTTCACGTCACAGCTTGGAAATGTTATCAATAATCAGCATCGCAATCACAAAACAACACATATACGTACAATTAAACGCAAACTGTTTATAATAGCTTTTTTGCCCTGCAAGGTTTGCAAAAGTTGTATTTTCTCGCTTGTCGCTCAGTGCGTCACTATCGTTACTGACTATATAGGGCAGATCCGAGCGATAAACAAGTCGCGGGCAACTTGTGCTAGCCGCACTGGGCAATGTCTTTATGCAATCGGTTTGTAAAAAAAATATTACTATAGTACAATCACTAATATTGATATCGTGAACGGTATCACAATGACACCCATAGCATAATCAAAGTGTGATTACGGTTCCGTAATGAGCGGTGCCGTGATGATAGCCGTTCTGTAATTACAATTACATCATTGTTATTTACAGGGTTACACTTATCACGGATATCAGTAATGGCTTTTGATGTACAATTAAAATCCATTTTATTATATTACATTCACAGAAGTGTTTTAAAAACTGATGTGTGAACATACGCATTATTAAAAAATATATATAACAGAGCATTATATAATTTCTACATTAATAAAACATGAAAGGTACTTACTTAGTTACCATAGTTACGCTTATTACCAATAACATAATTGGCGTTTGGTGAACAATTTGCTTCCCATTTTTTATAATCATCTCAGGGGGTTTAGACAAAATGCACAACGCTAACCTCAGCGATAAGCGGAAGAAGCGATAGATTTTTTAGTTAGGTTTTAAAAGTCACTAAAGTTATGCATCTTGTCTAGGCCAACGAAACTGTTAAAAAAACTGTAAAAAACGCAAAACATGATCATGATAGAGTGCGTTATATTACTTAATCATTAAGAAAAGATAAAGTATGTGAATTGACTAGTTTCTGGCAAGTTTGCCGCGGTCTGCTCTTTGATCTCTGACAGAACCAATTACAACAAACTTAAATTGCTTAAAAATGTGTGAGCATTAGTACCAATTTCACCATACGATGTTAAATTTAATCAATGTTAATCAACTGTTAGTTCATACATTTTGACAGCTGTTAACGCTCTAATCGTCTGTTAAGTGGTTAACATCGTTTGGTGAAATTGGTACTTAGCCCTCATTGTCTAACTATTAATCCCTCGACATTCCTTTGCAGGTAAGTAACTTGAGTTGGCAAAAAAAATAAAAGAAAGTACAAAAAGCCTTTATTTACTTTTCTAATCATAATTAATGCTTGTCTACACAACCATAACCTCGGATACTCGTACCCTGTTTAAAAACGCTTGAATAGCGCCTCGCGTTCTTACTTCGTCATCATTTTTCGTTAGGCATTGAAAAGGTAAAACACAAAATCTACGTGGTAACTTGTATCATGGTACAGTGAAGTTCATATGTTTACACTTTAGTACCTTGCCTATATAATATCATGTTTAAACTACCATACATCAATTGTGTCAGCGATTAAAGTGACAAGGTACTAAAGTGTACACATATTTATGAACTCGACTGTACAATAATATAGTTGCCTCTTCCGAAAAGCATAGGTCACGTGACGGGAGACGGAACTACATCATATTCAAAAGGCTGTCAAAAGTTTTCAAACTTTGTAATCAGGGTGATTATAAATATTAGCTCGTAGCTTATAAAATTATATACAATAGATAAATAATAATAAATACTAGGATCAATTTTAAATTAATTGCATGGAAAAGAATAATCATACAAAAGAAATTAAAATATCAAATATTATTATTACGATTTTTATGTTGTAAATTCCTATTTTTAAGAAAAGTTAAGAATATTATGAGACCATCATTTATAAAATGTCTTCTTAAAGGTTTATGTGTAGAGCACATGCTCTATGTCTGGTTTATGTGTAGAGTAAATATCACCCGTACGGAGCCAGGACGGGTCGCTAGGTGTAAATACCGTTATTTCTTGCGGCGCAGTTTTCAACAGCGATCTCTTTTCGGGAAGCGCTGGTACCCAGACATGTAAAGATGCCTATTTACAGGGCTTACTTACATAGAGTAAAAAAAAAGCGAGAAAGTTAAGTTCTATAGAATATCCCTAATAGTGCAAAGGACTATTTTACGAAGAATCTTTTAATTTAATTGTTTATTAATTTGGATTCGAAGTTATCCTTATTTATCTAAATCTCTTTGTCTTATCAAACTCTAGTGGCGGTAAAACAGTGTGATGGGTGACGTACCTATGACGGATTTACAGAATCGTTAAAAAGGCACCTAAATATGTATTTTACTTTAAGGTCTGTTCATCCTTACTTGTCTTATATAGTAAACAACTTTCTAACCTCAAAATGAACCTTATTTTACTAAAACAGCTTTTCTATCGTAAATAAAGTAAACTGAATGAACATTATGGATATCACTTGGCTAGTGTATGGTCTGTGATTGCTTTATTTTGTTTAAAATAGCTGTTTTAGCCAAAAAAGGTTCATTTTGAGGTTAGAAAGTTGTTTACTATATAAGACAAGTAAGGATGAACAGACCTTACGTTTACGTGTTGATGACGATATTTTCGAGTCGATGCGCTTATTTACCGCTCGCTCGATACGCAACCAAACGCAGCGACGGCGCTACCTCGACTATGCCGGCTGGTCCGTCCTATTGATTTTGCGTGTGGTGGCTCTCAGCGCATACCGTCGAGGCCCGCACACATGCAAGTCGCGTGATGTATCTTTGTTTGTAGATCAACTACTGTTATATGAATTATATCTCAGGCACAAAACTAAAAATAGGTAAATGTTTCTGGGCTTAATTTATGACTACATTCAATAAATAAAGGGTACACGGAAAGAACATGTCTAGTCACATTAGTAAATTTTAGAGTTATCGTGATTTGAAAGTTAAGAATCATGTAATTTTCGTACGTTTTTTTCGTTAAAAGTCTTTTTTTAAGTGTAAAAATAAAAGTTATAATAAGTGCATGGCAAACACTACTTTTGTAAATTTAAAATATATTGTACTTACGCATATAAAAAAACTCTACAAAAAAAAGTGACATTAGAGTTGTTGGACTTTTAATTGTATCCGGTAAACTGGCATATTCGGTGTCGTATGGGTGAATTGCAAAAATATTGTACATAGTTAAGGGCTCAATTAAAAAATCCTTAACACTCCTTAATTTTTTCCATTGTGTAACGAAGATTTGTCATATAATCATATGGATAATTTTCGTAACAAAAAGGAAAAACAATGGAAGAAAGTTAACGTTGTCTCACTTACTCCTTCACTGTGTACAATATTTTTGCAATTCACCCTTGTACTTTTACGTCATTTGTTTCGTAGTTGGGTACAAGGTCTTAGTGTTTCGGGATCGGTTAAAGTCGATTTGACTAGCATAATATAGCACGAGAGCTAGTGAGAGAGAAGCACCAACTAGATGGTTGTTTAATGCGCCATTGCACTGGCAAATATTTTCCAGCCGCCCCTCGTCGTTTATTTCCTCACAGAAGTCGTGAGAACAGTGTTATCCTTAGCCAAAAAAACGGATGAACTCGGAATTCCTCAAGGGCCTCAACACAACTCGTCCATTTTTATAAATTGATACTGAATAATGAAATACATCGCCTTATAATATTACAATACTCGTGCAAGGATTGTTTACAAATTAGGCGTAATATTCATTCTAGGTTTGATTTTCAAGAAACTATCCAAATTATAGTCTTTTATCACCTAAAAACAACAACAAGGAGCTTCAAACCTTTTTTTTCACTACTTACAATTAGGAAATAACCAAAATATAACAAAATGTGTATAGTGGACCAAAAAAATCCTTCACCACTATTGAATCAGATTATGTATGTTAACTCTTTATTGTACACTAGGGTCCCGCTCTCACTTCGCTTCGGTTTATGTGAGTTTTCTGTAACACCCGTTCATAATCCAGAATTTATCATAAACCTTCCTCTTGAATCATTATCTATTGCTGAAAACTGCATTAAAATCCGTTGCGTAGTTTAATAGATCTAAGCATATAGACAGCGGAAGCGACTTTGTTTTATACTATGTAAAAATAAACAATTACAGTCCCTGTCATTTTAATCGCCGTGACGACTCATATTATGGCAGTTTTAGTACCAATTTCACCAAACGATGTTATATGTAATCAATGTTAGTTTTAGATGCATTTTGACAGCTGTTAACGCTCTAATCGTCTGTTAAGTGGTGTTAAATCGTTTGGTGAAATTGGTACTAAACATGACATTTAATAGACAAGGTACTAAAGTGTACATATATTTATAAACTCGACTGTGCAAGACATATTTGTATCGTTATAGTAAATGTACATAGGCGAACTCATCCAATAATATAATATGGTAAAGCGGTTTCTTGGTCGACTAAACATTCGTACAAAACTAAAAATTATGCTATTTATAAAATATACAACAAAAAATGGGATATTAACTTTTCGTATTGTCCAGTCACCCAAATTTATTCGTGTACCGCTGTAGAACACTGTTGCATTAAATAAAAAGGGTTCTTTGGTAGTAAGTACACGAAAAAAAAATGTTAACTGTACAAACCTAGTAGTAGTCATGCCACAATTACAAATGTGGTAATTTAAAACAATTTCAAATACAGATTGCTTAAAGTGATATTTGATACAAATACTTATTACTTATTATATACATAGATAAAAATGTATTTAAAAGCTGTTTGTTGCTAACTGTAACGCATTTACTGCCGGCAACGTATATAAACCTTTTCCTGGTGTGTTAGTCTATCAAAAAACGGCGGCCGGTCGAACGGACGAGCGAATAAAAGCGGCGAGTTTAAGTAGTCCCGTACGACCGAACAAAACACATTTTAGCGCGTGCATTGTCAATTAGGGAGCCTTATACGTTGGTGAAGTCATGCTACCAAATTGAATACACGCGCTAAAATGTGTTTTGTTCGCTCTTTCGGGACTATTTAAACTCGCCGCTTGGACCTTCACTCGAGCGAACGATCACCTTTGCTTGTTGAGAGAATCACCACCATGATCTTCACCCAATGCCTTGACCGCGTATTGCGTTCTTACAGTGTGCGAGTTTCGTACAAAACAAAAGATGACGCGCGTGGCGAAAGTTCGAAAAACAATGCCGACAGTTGATATAAATAAAGGTCTAAGGCAATATGACAATTTTTTAGTTAACAATATGATGGTCATCTACTTTGCACTTTGTGTAAATAAGAAATAGGGTTAAGGTTGATGCTATTTACACTAGCTAGAACACATCTGAACAAAGACTAATGCAATTTTGTTTTATTTAATCTGTAAAGTCATTCATTACAGTTTCCTATGCAGAACTTTGTTCAGTACCTAATATAGCTTCAAAAGCTTTGTTAAAAGAAATAACTAAATAATTTACAAAGTTTTTCGTACCGTAGCTGAGTCACTAGAAATAATATATTATGAAACATTGGGCCCAAGCACATCTCACACGTCTCTATTACTAGAGGCAAAAGAGCGCATCAGATATTTTTAGCGCAATGTCGGATAATAGTATATTGCTCAGTACACACATTCCATGAAGGTGGGTGGAACTAAGCGTTATTACAGAAAAACCTTTTAAGTGGAAGTTTTAACCCCTGTGGTTAGAGATAAGGTCAGGTTAGTAAAAAGATTCAAAGGGCCGACAGTTCTTTATTATTATCTAGTTTTAGTTCTACGACTTGCTCAATACATGAACTTCCTTAAAACGTTACAACTATACGAATCTTTAATGTTAAAATAAGGAGCTTATGTACCCAACACCGGGCATTGAAATAAAATACTGCATATCAAGAAGAAGAGATGCTTTTTGACAATGTTTTTTATATAAATTAACACTTTAAAAATAAATTGGTTCCATTAACGATTTGACAAACCTTAACAGAATATAATTTTAGATAATATTAAATTATTTTAAATAACTCTTAAATAAATTCATCAGCCTTTTCAATGCCAACAAAAGGTATTCACGGCGAATAGTAAGTAGTAATGGTAATAGTCAGAAGGACCTGTTAGGCAAGCGCAACTTTAATACAATTGTTCTTACTCATGCTTCTTACTTGTTTGGTTTAGAAATTGGAAGGACACGTATTGCGCGAGCAAGCGCGTAGTCGCAGGTAACTTGAGCTAGCCCCTTTAACTTTAAGACTACACCAAAGCTGGGCGAGTTTCAGTGTATGAGGAACGGTAAAATCATTAAGTAACTAAATATAAATATAGATCTTAGTTATAGGTATCTTACATATTCAAAATGTGTTGCTATATTATTGTTTATGCCAAAAATGAATTTCGGGTTAGGGTAAAGAGTGGCCGCAGGAGCATATGAGAGCGAGTGAGAGATAACTACAAACCCGAGGGCTGTTTTACAGTACTGTTTTTTATAGTAAAATGTAGGAGGCGTAGAACAACTGACAGTTGGGGGTCCGCAGCACGAAAATCCGTTACATGACTTAGTCTTATCGACTGTGACGGTTAAAATATGCAATGAAAACAGATTTTAAGAAACACGGTTCCTTCACTGCAAGCTTCTGAGAGTCCTGATTATCTTAGAAATTTACTACACATATCCATTTTATATAAAAGACGGATATGCATTTTCGAATTTCTGAAATAATAAAAATTAACTTGAAATTTTTGCTCGATCTTAATATTATTCGGTGGTACAGAACCCTTCGTGTGCGAATCCGACTCGCAATTAGCAGATTTTTTTTCCTAGTAATATTATTCATTTATTTAAACTTATTTGCACAAAATACAATAAAGTACAGATGGCGGACTTAATGCCCAATGGCATACTCTACCAATCAACCAGTAGGTTATCAACATCTGTTACATCGACGTCGAATTAAAAAAGCTTATTTTATAAGTATTGTACTTTCTTCAGTTGTTTTAAATTTTTATAAAGAAAATTCGATTTTAATAATTTTGACCAGTCCAGATCAATATGAAAGTAAACGGCTCTTGTTTCTCAACGTTCCGATACTTATACTTGTCAATATGCAACCTATGCATGCATAAGTCTCGGTTCAATTGCACCAGATCCAAAAACACAGTAAAGCAAGAAACCCGTTGTGACGCACGCTGTAAAAGCACACACGAGGGCCGCTCCACTGCTCTAGCTGAGTGGATTAGATTGTCTGGCCGCGCCGGTCAACTTTTCCACTGCTACCCACACGCACGCTATGCAAGTTAAGTGCATAAATCCGTGACGGGCTCACGCCACGTACCTTTCCCTACGAAGCAGTGGATAAGAGGCAAGTGTATACATTTATTTTGTACGTAGGGTTTTTTTTTGTGTGCCGTTGTAGAACTATCTGCCTACATATCGTCACCAAGTGAATTTAAATTAAGCCCACGTACATAGCTCAAGCGTGCCCCGCAGTAGGCTTCCGGCTTTAGGGACAGTGCCTTGTTACGTTTAGATCCGATGCAGCCGCGAACACCTTCAACAACTTGAGGGGTTGTAAAGTCACAACACGGGATTGTTGAGCCACTTGCCACTGCACGTATTTTGGCAGTGTAATACAAATCGGGTTTAGTCGGTTATACTCGTATATCCAAACAATGTAAGTCGCAGGAAAGTAAATATTTCATCTTTGTCATCGTGTTTGACAGGCAAGAAGTGCCATTTCTGAAAGCAAGACACGTTATTTAATTTGATGAGTTGAGTGGTTTTTGGAGCTCAGGGCGAGTTTGTCTGCAGTCCTATTTCATCACCTTCTTAACTCGTCCACAATAGGCCAGTGTCCTAAACAAATCTAATTAGTCCGTCTTTTACATTATCAAAAAATATTGAACACATATTTTTTCTTATGTCAATAAAACAAAATAACTATTTAATACTAATTTTGTAAAATAATCTGATAACAGGGAATGGTTCTACAACCATTTTTCTCGAAAGGGTTTTTGAATCACTATACATTACAAAATTATGGGATAACCCAATTCGGCCACATTTTTAAATCGTCAATTTCCTTTCTTGTCCACATTCCTAAATCGTCCACAGTGCTAACTGGTCCACAATGTTAAATCGTCCACATGACTCAAACGTGGCCCAATATGATGTTAAATTTTAAAGCGACTTTTTAGAGGCTTAGACTGTATAGGCATAATATTCTGTTTATACTAAACAGACATTTTGTTATATATGTTCTTTGATAGATTTGTTTTCGCTCCCGTGATAACGACGTTTGTACTAAAGGATGAGTTTGTAACATATCAAAAATTTATAAATTGTAACACACACCCACGGCATCGCATCATGGAATTTGTGAAGAGTAGTGAACGAGTTTAGCAGTTGACCACACAATAGAAATGTGGACGAATTGGCACTGTGGACTAGATAGGAATGTGGACCATTTAGCACTGTGGACGAAATAGGAATGTGGACATATAGGAATGTGGACGAGTTAGGAAGGTGACAATAATAGGAAAGTGGACGAGTTAGGAAGGTGACATTATAGGAATGCTGACGAATTGGAATAGTGGGCCATATGGCTTTGTGGACGAGTTAAGGTGACAAAATAGGACTGTGGACAAAGTCGTCCTGATCCGTTTTTCAGTTAGAATTTCAATGGCATTTCCAACTGTGAAGTATTTATCTATGGCCGTTAGCAGATCATATAATCATAGAATCATAGAATCATTTATTGCTATCAAGTTCATTTCAATTATCGTATAATCTGTAATAAATACTTCTTAATATTAACTTACTAAGATTGCATGACATGTTGATCTTGTGCCAACTGGAACGTTCATGACAAAGACAGTATACGTATATCTCATTTTCCACGGACGATTGTTGTAGTCTTTGCCTGATGCCTAATGCGCGTCACACACGGATCTATAATATATATTAAGATTCCAAAATATATATTATAGCAAGGTATCGTAGTATACCTTGCAAGAAGATATTATTAACTCCTTCCTTCGCCATTATAAAATAGGATTGATATTTTTTCGTATCTTAGTAAAGTTTGATTCTTTGCTATAATGTGATACAGGGTGGCAGAGGACCTTGGTGAAAACACTGTATTTTCTCCATACAAACTATACGAATATATAACCTGTTAACACACAAAAAACTATTTTTTTCAACCCTATACATGTGATTGGGTCAATGAATTTATTTGTAAACAATATTTTCATTACAGGACATTATTACGTTTTTTTATCGTTGATGTATACTTAGACCTGCTTGCAACGCGGTATAGTACATTACTGCATAGACCGGGAAATAGGCCGTTGCGGGACGAGTAGAGTTAGCGTGGCCGAGACGCAGTCGAGGCCGCGATATATACGAGTCCAGCAACCGCCCTTCCCGGTCGAGGCTTGTATAGTGCTTTTCTCCAAGATGTGAGGAAATTTAACACAATTGTTAATAATATTAAACACAGTCCCAACATTTCCTTGAAAAAAAGAACAGAAACGTACGGTTTAGTATGTTGTTACACTGAAATAAAGCATTAAATAAAATCACAAATTATTTAAACGTAATAAATTCAATTTGAATAAAATATAGTTTAAACTATAACATTTATTACGCGTTTATGTTATTTCCGCAATTTATTTTGATATGAACGCAATTTCTATTAAAAAAAAGGCAAACTATTTGACACACTTTTAAATACGTTGTAAATGCTGTTTGAAAAGGCTTAACTTTTTAGTCTATGACATTTAAAAAGTGAAATATACAAGGAAGAATTTTGATTGCACGAGTGTTTGGCTGTTTGGAGATAGTTATCCTAGTCCAAACATGGTTTTAAATAGTAAATCACCAGGTACGTAATTAAATTTCATACATTTTTCGCGGCCGCTGCCGCCTTTTTTTTAAATTTTAGTAAAACAATAATAAAACTCCATTATAATTCAAACTCATTTTCATTTCGTTTTGTTCATTTGACATTTATGCGTCATTAAGTTATCTGTTATCTATCACTACGGTAAGGTCAACGTTCGGAAATAAGTGTTTCCTTTCCTTACTTGATGATGGGTAGGTGCCATATCACCGCAATTAAAAATAAGTGAATTCGGTATTATTGTTTTTTACTTAATTCATGTCTATAACCATCACAAGTCGACTGTGTACAGTCGAAGTCAAAGATATGTTTACACTTTAGTACTTTATCCGCTATGACAGTTTCATATCGTCGCTTTACTTTCTCAACCTTGTATCTGATCGGATAGTTAGATTGGAAAAGCACTCATGTTCCTTAAATAATACAGACTACATTCCTATCTAACTATTCGATCAGATACGAGGTTGAGAAAGTAAAGCGACGATATGACAGTTTAAACATGAGGTTAAATAGACAAGGTACTAAAGTGTAAACATATTTATGACGTCGACTGTACCTCTTAATCGATGCAATATTTCCGGGAAGGTCTCTCGTGTCCTTCCACCCTGTATATATTCCGGTATATTAATACATAATTATGGCTCCGTTCTTGATGGGCTTAATGATAAAGTAAACATGATAAGCTAGTGGCTCAACAATCCTGTCGTGCTCTGCAATATTGCCGCCATTTTTCGTTGTTGAAACGTGATCATCGCAACCGTCTAACGGCCGAACCCTATATTCAAACCGATAAGGCTTGCTTCAGGTTAAAATTTGACATTTGCCCATACAAAATGTGTCAAATTTTAATCCGAAGTAAGCCTATCTATCCGCGGTTTGAATATAGGGTTCGGCCATAATAATAAATTAGATTAGTTGGTAATGTTGGTATTGACAACAAGTTGTGCGCTGTTTATACGTTAAGCGTGCAACACACTACGCAGATAAAATCTTACCGTAGCTGCGTAGTACGCTTCACGAGTCGCAACTGTGCTCAATTATGCCAACCCGACGGAAGGAGCGCGGGACGATCATTTCATTACCGACCGAAATGTACGAGATGGAGAGACAGAACAGTTTTTGACAGGTGTCTTCTTACCCTTCAACGTCAGGAATATGTTAGTTTTGTTCATGAAGTTATAGGTAAAAGTGGAGGCCACACTCTGTACTATGTGCTGATGCCAGTTGAAGTTAAGTTTATTGAACTAACTTTGGACTCCTGAGTTGCTATCTCATAAAAGTCATAAATCTAAATTTGCCCTAGTTTACCATAAGGTTTAAGTTTCCTACGATAACTTCATAGAATTATCATTTTTGAGGTAAAGAATTCTTGAGTTTTAATTAATTCTGATTATTAATTATTATAACTACCTATTTACTATTATTAATTATTCTGATTATTAATTATTATTAGTACTCATTTCCAAAATTATATTGTTATTGTTATTAGCCGCCAACAGACGTTTTCTGAAGTTTCTCAATTTTTGGTGGAAATTTGGATACAGAAACTACGGCAACACACGTCAACACGTCATTATGGCGGATTGTCAATTCAAATGTTATTCCATGCAACAGAAAACAGAATAATATCACATTTGTCGGTATAAAAGCATAAAAAATGGTGTAAAAATGTGTTGTTCTAGGTTGTGTTGTGGGTGTGGGATCCTGGATGTGCCTTGATATTTCACAGGCGAGTCCTAAATTGCCATATTAGACGAGTATTTGCATAATAACAGAAAAGTTGTTTATTGCAGAAGTATTTCTGTTTCGATGTGGTTTCGATTATCTAATGATAATGTCCTGTTTATACACCAAGTGCACACGTAGTCTCCAACGTATAAATTAATAGATATCAGATTTTTTCAAAATTAAGTTGATTATGAGAAAGACTCAAGGGTGACCATGTTGCAAAGTATTTTTCGTACAAATGTTTCAAATTCATTTTCTTTCTCGCTTAGGCGGCATTTGGATGAAAAAGTTCCAGAATCTAAACAGTATAGTACAGTTTTTTGTTGTAACTCAGATATGTTAATCGGTTTTATTCCTGTTTCAGCTTCAGTTGGAGCAATCACAGCTGAAGAATGATGCATCTGCAGTATCTTTCAATTATAGTCCAGTATCACATGACATGATATTCCATTCTGTGCCTTCGACATCTCGCCATGGGTTTTCACAACACCAAAAGACCTTTTCGGTCACTTGTTGAAAAATATTAAATAGTTTTATTATCCTACCTTGTTTTATTTTTATATGTGAAATGATGACAGTGATGGCTGAAATTTACTTTTATTTATTTGACGTAATCGTAATCGTTAATTGCAAAACTAAATCACGATTTGCGATTAGATTTTACTATGAACTGTGAGTTTTTTAAACTAGGATGAACACGTAGAATTGTTATTCCGTCTGAGATATGCAAAATTAAAAATTTCGATCCATCTCTAAGATCCCTTATCCACATCATCATCATCATCATGTCAGCCAAAAGACGTCCACTGCTGGACATAGGCCTCCCCCAAGGCTCTCCACTCAGACCGATCTTGTTAAAAACACATTAATAATTTAAAAAAATATATTCAGTTGTTGCATTCTAATACTTAGTGTTAAACTATTTGCTTAGGGTATACCAACCTACTGTGATTGATTATATCATTATTTTCAATTGAAACGTTTGCTTAGCAGTTTATAATACTATCGAGAGTTAGAAACTTGTAGCACAGACACATATTGGCAGACTTTTTTTATGTAAACTTGCCTCCATTGCTTAATAATTGTGGGGACACCCTAGTTAGAAAAAGAGGACTTAAGTGAGCGAGATAGAATGACGTCAAGGTCCATTCAAGGTCGCTTCATTTAGGTTTATAGAGTTTGGCCTCCACTTTAACCTATAACTTCATGGTATTGTTTTGATGGTTACTATGGTCACGTTTAAACAACAGTCACTATTGGTTCAAAATGAACTCTGTCTTTATTGGTCGTTACAAAAGGGTTGATATGGTAACGTTTCAATAACGAACAACGGCGGCATTCGTGTAACACAACAAAGTTAAATGATAACTATGATAAGCTAGTGGCTCAACAATCCCGTGTTGTGACTGTACTAGGATATAACAGATGATAATGATTAATATTTATACCAGATGTTATAAATAATCAATCATACGACATCGTATTTAGTCGAAAAGATCGTTTTTATTTGCCTTTTTTAATTAGCATAGCAAACTGACTAAGTAAGATGACTGAGACGGCAGAGTACTTTTCCGACAGCATACGATGTCTCTATATCTTTAAAACATATTAGTTGTTCCGCTCACGTCAATCTGTAGTGTGAAAGTATAAAAAAATCTACTACAACAATTGAAACTATTCTAAATCTATCGACAAAATAACAGTCTAATAAATACATCCTTGAAACGGTTTTACACAAATATGACCTTAAAACTATTTCTTATCGGTAGTCATAAATATTGTTTATTGTACGCCGCACGCCTTCTGGAGACATACTCGATGTGTAGATTTATAGTTGATTCACATCGCTCTGCTCGTCGCTGGTTCTGATACTCACCACGTTTTGAAGCATCACGTTGCATTAAAATTTTATTACGATAACAAATAATAGACAAAATGTGATACGAAAAATAGACGAAGGATATGACTTTTAGAAAAACCGTAAGGACATAAAATCTCGGATACAGGTTCAATCCGATGGGCAATTTCATAACGTTATATAATAAACGCACTTTCGTAGAGGACAGCAAAGGGCGCGTGTCGACGCTAGTTAGACTGTTACAATCGTACCTGGGTCCGTACGGCGGCTCAACGTTTCGGCGCGGCGGCGACAACAGTTCGTCGTACACTCCGGGATACCTGCGCAAATTGTATTACTGCATTTATTTAACACGGCTAAGGCTTACTAGCGCTCATTTATTAACACATTAATTGAAGTGACACCACCGCAATTAACTATCTTTTGCGCAAGGACAAGAACACATTGGGATTGGGACCAATTCAGATCAGTAATTTTTAATATCTGTAAATCTAAATTTATAAACGTCAAACACTTTTCTTGGTAAATGATGATTCCACGGGCGTTTCAACCGCCGTCAGTCCGCTGTCCTAAGTATTTAAGAAATAGGCGATAATATACTTTAAATTCGATCAATTGTGGCAAGAATTGCGATAACAGTATACTATAGCTCTGTGTGAATGTTAGCTGCTTGGTGTAGCTCATTCTTTCAATATTTATGACGGCGGACTGACGGCGGTTGAAACGCCCGTGGAATCACCCTAAAATAGAATTGAATTTGACGTTTACAAATTTAAACTACGTCAAGGAAAGGGTAACTTTCAAATTACGTCAGGTAATTTATTATAGAAATGAATGCATTGTCCAACAAACGATGTATATACTTTACAGACGCGGAATTTTCGAAAAGCGTTTTTATTTTTATTTCTAGTATAGCTCTCGCAATTTACGATGGCGAGTGGGCTTTACTTATGGGAAACACATATCTGTATACGTGTCAAAGTGTGCGTGACAGCGAAAGTGGATATGGTAAGCATAAAAAAATAAACAAACAGAAAATTATATTCTTCTTGAAGAAAGTGAAAACTTTGGCGACCATTGCTCGTCCCTACAAACAATATAAAATAAGATAAAACATCGAAAACAATAAACTATTTATGCTATGTTCTTGCCGTGATATGCGAACTATTTAGTCATGCATGTAGTAGCGACCTTCTTGGTTGCATCTTCTACGAAATTGTATTAACTCTATCTTGTCGTGAAGATGACATTTGTATTTCCTCTCCTAAAATTACGTACAATTTTATGTTAAATAAAACCTATCTGTAGGTTTTGTTTTTATTTCAGAGGGCTTATTATGGCCGTGTTTATCGCGTGACTTAACGTGGATAAAACGTCCGTCACTCTCGCACTTATATACTAGTCAGAAAGTGAATGTTTTATCCACGTTTTGTCGCGCGATAAGCACGGATAGGCCCACAGTACTAAATAAATTTACTATTTTTATTTTAGCGTACTTCAAAATAAAATAAATTAAATTATTAAAAATAAACAAAAAACCCAACTGCAATAAAAACAAGTGAAAAGCGAAAAACAAGCTATATAATCTATAGAAAATTGTAAGAGCATGTATTTATTCATATTTATAACAATTTAAATTTAACTTGAATATTGGAAAAGGTGTTCCAGGCGGGGAGAAGATAGTCCAAATGTTATTTTTTTTCACGAAATAGGTTTTGAAATTTATTGCTTGTCCCCGCCTGCAATACCTTTTCCAATATCCAAGTTAAATTGAAATTGTTATAAATATGAATAAATACATGCTCTTACAGTTTTCTATAGATTATATAGCTAGTTTTTCGCCTTTCAGTTGTTTTTATTGCAGTCGGGTTTTTGTTTATTTTTAATAATTTAATTTATTTAACTCTTTTTAGTTTTATATGCTGTATGAATGCTGGAAACCAAATTAATGGGGCCCTGTACTCCTTTGTGAGCAGAAGGGGCGTTTCACAAAAAGCGCGACTGGCTGTTCACAATGGAGTGTTGATCCCTACTCTGATGTATGGTAGTGAATGTTGGGTGTGGCAGGACAAGCATGAAAGTCGTATAAACGCAGTTGAAATGCGCTCTTTGCGTAGTATGTGTGGTGTGAAACTGATTGATAGAGTAAGGAATGAAAAGGTCAGAGAGAAATGTGGACTAAAAGAAGACGTAGTGACTAAGATTGAAAAGGGCATGCTTCAATGGTTCGGTCATTTGGAAAGGATGGATGAAAGAAGATTGACGAAAGAGATATACAGAGCAAAAGTGAGTGGGAGGGTCGGAAGGGGCCGACCTAGGCGTACTTTTTCGAATCAAATCGGAGAAATATTGGAAAAGGGCCGTATCTTAAGTACCCGAAACCGACGTGCATGCATGACTCGATGTATGAATGTGGAAGAAGCGAAAGAGATTTGTCAAGATCGTAGCAGGTGGAAAGAAGTGGTCTCTGCCTACCCCTCTGGGAAACAGGCGTGATTTAATGTATGTATATATGTAGTTTTATATTAATAAAATAGTGGTTTAATTAATGATTACTAAGCAATATATGAGCTCTGGAGCTTAAAATTTTAATGTCGCGAAGCTACAAGTGACAAAATACAAGTGAAACTCTCTTTCTAGCGAAAGGAGCTTATTACTTAACATCTACGTATTTTTTTGACTTTCCTGCAAAATAGTAGCATCAAAGTGTTATAATGTATATATATTTGGAATAGGCTCTTTAATAGCTTTCATTTCATACCCATATTGTAATAATAAAAAATATATTTTTTTATTCCCCCTCCATATTTTTTTCCGCGGACGCCATATTGAAATATTATATACCCTATGTCACTTCGGCAATTAAGACGAATCGAATGACACCTCGTATGTTAAAATTCGTCAAGCCGTTTAGGCTGCAGAGCGTGCCCAGAAATAGATATACATACATACATACATACATACATACCTACATACCTACATACATACATACATACATACGCTCGAAAAACATAACCCTCCTTCTGACGCAGTCGGGTAAAAAATACGTTATATCGCTATGAATAACTTTGCGTTTTTTTCCGGAGACCAGATATGCTAACGGTACTTCGTGGTAGTTAGCGTCGTGGAAACAATATGCACAAGTGACTTGAGCCACGGCGCGTTCGCGACTGATCACTCCGTCAGACACGCACACTACCGCAATGTGCATGTACACGAACCACTAATAAAGCCGACTCACCATCGTGAATTGCAAGAGCTATATTTAAATTATGTAAATTAGAATTTTGGTGAAAGAATCTAAATTCTTAATAACATAAATAATATTCTCATAAATGAATTGAGACGCTACAGTTAAGATAATAATTTCTTTAAAAAGTTCCCTTTAAGGAGTCACGGGAATGTAAGTTGTAATTACCACTCGAAACTCGTTGTAAAGAGTTGTGTATCAAATAGGTTTACCTTTTTGTAAATATTGCGTTTTCAACAAAATAAATTGCCATATTAACTTTTAAGCGCGAAGTAGCTCGCGTGCGACTCATAGGTCTTCTTTTCGCAACGGCCTTTTTCCCGGTCTCTGCAGTAATGTAATAATGCTTCTAGTACCAGGCGATAGACAGAAAATAACGTTAAAAAAAATATTTACCGATGAGGCGACATTGTGCGAGGCGGCGGCGATCGCATGGCAGATCGCCGCGGCGAACGCATCGGCGATCGAATCGGAGACCGTGGCGGCGAACGAAGTGGCGAGCGAAGCGGCGAGCGGGGCGGTGAGCGGAGCGGTGTCCGGAGCGGCGAGCGATGCGGGGATCGTGGCGGCGGCGAGCGGAGCGGCGTGCGATAACGTAACGGAGAACGGTGCCGACGCCGGGGGGATGGCGACCTGCAGAATATAAATGCATTTTTCTCAAACGCTCGAAAATGATGGCTTTTCTTTTGAAAAACGAGCTTCATTTTCTTCAATGGAGTAAAATAAATGTATGAAAACCTATTCGTAAAATCGACGATCGATCATAAAAAAAATCCATAAAGCCAACTTCACAAAAGGCGTTGAGCGGCGGTGGGCCGCGGTACATTGTGCGTGAAATTACCTCAATACTCGTGGTGGTTTAAAAAAATAGATTTTCTCTCAACCCTTTGAAATCTTTCTTAGAAATACTTTTATTATTATTTGCATCATTTTTGCCTTGGCGGAAACGGAATTGCCTGTCTCGTATTTTAACAGGCCTCCAAGTCTCGGCCTGCTAAACGCTTCGTCAGGCAATCCCTACTTTCCGGGCCTAGGCAATAATGTGCTATTATCATATTTTTCATATATTATTGTGCCTGTGACAGATGTCAGTTGGCAAATTTAGTGATGCTGCGAATTAAAATCCAATTGTTTCTCGATTATTCTTAAGGTTTATAAAGGAAATGTAATCGACTCGTATTATGTTATTATAAATTCGGTAGGTTAAATACATAAGGTATCATAATCATAAATCGTCTAACATCACGCTAGGACTATTGCCATCGTATGGTAAAGTCTAGATAGATGTTTTAATGTGGTAAAATAAAACGCAATGACATTAAATGATAATTCGTTTTAGCGAATCGATTTGGTCGAACAACGAGGTTATTGTCAAACGATATTAACGCATTCACTGCCACCGACGCATATATGCGTCACCGTGACTTCCACCCAGTGCCCTCAACGCATATGTGCGTTCTTACAGTAGGCAAGCTCCGTATAAAACAAAAGATGTGACACCTGGCGAAAGTTCAAAAAACAGTACTGGCAGTGAATGCGTTAACGGCCCGTTTCGCGAATAGGAAGTAAAAGTACTTTAAGTAGTAGTATTTTTAGTTCAATGAAATTGGTCCATAGTTTTTCATAATTTGTTCTTAAAAATGCGTAAACAGTAATTTATTGTTTTTTGAAACGAATTTACTATAGACGTATTTTTTTAAGGACTGCTTAATTGGTAGGAACTACGTTCGCGTGAAATTGAAAAGTTCAATCTGTCACAGGCACAATTAGATACGAAAAATATTATGAGTTGAGTTACTTAAATCCATTATTGGAGAGTTGACTAAACGTTTTCGCCCCATTGATGCTAGCTAGCAATCAGTTAATAACACGAATTGCACTTCTATCGTAATTTTGGTTAATGTTTATTCTAAAGGTGCTTTTTAATCGATAATGCAAGACGAGAATTAAAATCTCGCTGACATATTTTAACCAAAAATTGCTATCAATAGCTCTCAATTGAAGAAATGACACCTTATCAATAACAAATATTTTAAAACTCGTCTTGCAGGAATCATGTCTCCATGGCTGACCATAGGTGAGCTCAAATTCAGCCAAGCTGCTCAAATTCATAACCATAATCAATGAAATCAGTAATATAGGAAGGAAAATTTCTACATAATGAAATAAATAAATTTGATTTGACTTTATCAACCCGAACGATGCCCAGCCGAGTTAGATTTGACCGCGATGACCAGTGAGATCACCTGACACGATCCCCCAAGTATTAATGTCATTATTTATAGCACCTTGGCATTCATTTAGTATACACATGTTAGACACAATCAACAGGAAAAAATGGCAATTTAAATTGTATGCCCAAACCAAGAAACCAAACCAGTCCAGAGGGCTTATTTATTTATTTATTTATTTATTTATTTATTATATATTTATCTCTGTTCCTCGCCACTATAATGAATGGGATGGATATATATTTTCATATCTTAGTATTGTGTGGTTTTTTGCTATAATGTCATATTTCCCGGCATATTAATTATATTTCATAGCTCCGTTTCTGATGGGCTTTAGGCCGTGCAGCGCGGCGCGGTCGATGTATTTGTTTCACCGCGCGTGTCGCGACTTAAAACGAATTAATAGATAAGAATAGTACATTGTTGCAGAGGATAGAAATTACGCGATTTTTGGACGAGTCATATAGAGGGCCGAAACGTAGTTGAGGCCCTCTAGTGTACGAGTCCACTGAGGCAGACATAGTGCTTTTTACAACTACTGAGAGGAAATAAAATAAAAATTCATATTCAAAACTCAAATTTTAATTCATGTTAATGTGACATCACCGCCAATTTTACCATAGATAACTTTTTTTAATCTGCACCTCTATTCTCGTGGCACTCGAGATTAATAAACTAACATGCGAGATGAAGATGTCAACTCCATATAAAATTGTATTTGTTTCGCCATATCTCCCATGTAATTTCATCTCTATTGGTTCGAGATTAGGAGCCAAGCTTGAATTACATTTTTAAAAAAAAGCATTTTAAGGAGCTATGTCACAAAAATTGATTAATTGATTTTCATTGGTTCTTAAAGTTGGACAACAATGTTCTCGACCAATCAGCAAACACGCCGACAAAAACATTCTTGGTCTGTCCTGATAAGTGACGTTTTGTGACCCCAAACAAGACCATCTATGGCCATATTTCCGACCAGTGTTGTGAAATAGTATTTGGTAATAAAGCTTTTACAACTTAATAAAAAATCTAATTAATGTTCCGGAAACATTTCGTGACTAAACTTGTATAACACTCCATAAACCGATTAAAATATTTCGCGAGTGACAGCCCTAACTTTGTGCGCGGAAGACAGAGGGGCGTAGCGGGGTGAAGGGGAAGTAGGGTATCGTCTTGGGTCGTCCCATTCGTGTTCTTAATTCGTCTCATTCTGCTTTCGTCATCCATTCTTCATTCGTCACTTTCGCTGTTAGTCATTGTCATCTTGGGTCATAGTTGTTGTTTGTCTTGTTCTTATTCAGGTTCATTCGATGTTCGTCTCTTCTTCTTTTGACATGTTCGGTGTTAGTCTTTTTATTTTTTAGTCTCATTCGTTACTCGTCACATTTTTTTCGACACGTTCGTTGTTGGTCCTATTAGCAGTAAGTCACTTTCGTTTTTAAGTCCATTCATAATTCGTCTTGTTCGGTTTTCGTCTCAATTCCCGCTTTATTTATACAACCTAAGAGCTACGGTGCCACAGACAGACACGTAGATAGACAGACAGACACATATTGCGGTCAAACTTATAACATCCCTCTTTTTGCACGCGGACTTTGAGCCTGTCACAATAGTTCGAAAAATGCGGCGAACGCTTATGTCACTTTCATACATTTTGTCGATAACAAATTTCGACAACGGATATCGAAGCGTTTTGTCTAGAACCCCAGATCACTATTTACCTAGGAGCAGAATTTGCTCGTACAAAGGAGTGGAACCCCCTGACTAAGTACTTATAGTAGACAATTTTATACTTCATAATTTTCGTAATTTCTCTTTTCGTGATTCTAGTCGCCTTAAAGAAAACAAGTCAAATTTCGAATATCAAACGGGACAAATAGTGAATGTGTCCAATAAATAATGAGATCAATTTCTAAAAAGGCCAAATAAGAAAAATACGAACTTAGAATAAGACCAAAGACGATAGGACGAATAACGAATGAGACTAAAAAAGAGATAGAGTAACTCCGATCGTGACCAAAAAATATGAAGACTAATAGCGGAATGACCCGGAATAAGAAAAAGACAAACAACGAATATGACCAAAGACGACAAAGACTACCACCGAAAGTGACGAATGAAGAATGGATGACGAAATCAGAATGAGACGAATTAAGAACTTGACAAAAAACGAATGGGACGACCCAAGACGATACCGACAGAACCAAAATCTTTAGAGTAACTATTACTTTTTTATATTAATAAATCGAGTTGGTTTGTATGACAAAAAAAACGACATATGAACAAACTCTATTTTAGCTAAGAAAATGCATGATGTTCATAAATTAAATGGCATTGAAAACTTAGAGGGCTTTTTTAAGCGTCTCACGATGTGTGCGAAACACCAAAGCTTAAGTAATAAATATACATACGAACGGGAGAAACTCATAACCATGCTTTAATATGGTAAAGGGGGGTACACTACATAATCTCGTTTTTTTTTCTCAGAATTTGATAAACCCGAATTCTCACTATTCCGAATTTTAGTTTGACGAAGCGTCACAACAATTTTTTTAAATTCCGAATAATCACATTTCCGACTTATTAAAATCCCAAACAAAACGGAAATAGGTATTTTGTAATTCCGAATATTCCTATTCCGAACCCCGAATATTTATTATTCTAAAATTTTAGCAGCCCGAATTCTCTAAGATTTT
The DNA here is from genome assembly GCA_946894065.1 of Acleris literana. Classification (NCBI taxonomy): domain Eukaryota; kingdom Metazoa; phylum Arthropoda; class Insecta; order Lepidoptera; family Tortricidae; genus Acleris; species Acleris literana. The sequence goes on along the minus strand of OX335670.1, from coordinate 15,816,620 downwards.
TTATTTCGAATAAGCGCTTGATAAAATATTGTATAATACCTTGTATAATTTTTAAGATGCATAATGCTCAAAAACTGTAAGAAATGTCGGACAAAGTTGACAGAGCTCCGCGAGTGCGCGGCTCCTGTTCCGCCTAGCTAAGGCGCTTGGCGCCTTGATGCAACTGTAACCTAACCTAACCTATCAACAGGAGATTGACCTAATTAAGTAATGTGCTCGTCACCTCAACTAACTTTTGTTTCATGTAGAATACTTAAATTTCAATTCAAGTGGTTAGTTTCATACTTTCGAATTTTACATTACCTAGTGCTGGTGCTGGCTGATCTGGTTTGTGAATTTTTTGGAATTCAAATATTCGGAATTATGATTTTCGTAAAAAGAAAATTCTGAATTGTTAACATTCGTAAATATAATATTCGGGAAAACGTTTTCGTGATTTTAATACTCAGTTACATAAAATTCGAGATTTTGATCATTCGGCTTTATATTTTTTTGGTATTGTAAGAATTCGGAATTATGAAATTCGGTATTTTCAAATTCGGAATTAAATAATTCGAGATTTTAGGGTGGTCCGATAAAATAATTCTTGCAAGTATTTTTAATGCAACTACAGATAAAGATCATAGCAATACATAGTCACGGGACTCAATTAATCACCGATCAATTACCGATCTCTGTTTGCCCGCTCGTTTCCATTACATCGCAAAAAAAAGAAAGTATTCTAAGAAAATGTAGATGTAAAAGACAATTATCTAAGAAATATCTATTATTTCAAGAAATATAAAAATAAAGACCTTGTTTTGTTTTTATATTCCATTGTTATTATTGCATATAAAACTTAAAGGGCCTTCTAGACGGTTGTTGTCGGAGGATTGGTACACGGTTGGCAACAAGCTCCCGATTTCAGTGTGATTTGAGCTTGCGGGCGTCGCGGACCGAAACTAAAAATGGCTCCCACACATTCAAAATATCAAAAAGTTGGAGTTATAAAATATTTTGTTTATGTAGCATAAAAAAATAGACTATTATTACTACAAATTAAAGGATTTTTTGCCTTTACACTTAAATTAACTTTTAGACTAAAATAAGAGAAAGATGTAACGTATATTTAATTGTATGCAATGCATCATTATATTTATCAGTACAATTTTAGGAGTAAATATCTTATAAGCTACGCATCGTACGCACTCCCGCCCTCGCCGGCTGCCGGAATATCTTACAAGTCTTTTTATATAATTTTCTGTAATTTTATTTACTCTAGACTAATAAGTATCTTTAATATAAAGTATTGGTCAATATGAGATTGTCCCCTCAAAATTAATTATTTATTTATCATATTACGGCGACGACCATTTAACTAAACAGTAATAAAAAGTAAGTTCGCAAATTTGACACTAAACGTTCAAAGTATTGAGTTTTATTCTGCATAACAGTGTAAAAACTATTGTACAGTGCTACCATTTTCTTAATAGCGATCGGCAATCTTCCTTTTTCTACGGCACACGAGTGACAAATATACTTTCAATTTTGAGTGCAAGCGTGATAGCGATAGCCAGCCGAAAGCTATTAAGAACCTGGATATACAGTACTCATTTATCTGATTTTTAACCGACTTCAAAAAAAGGAGGAGGTTCTCAATTCGTCGGGATATTTTTTTTTTTTTTTTTTTTTTTTTTATGTATGTTCCCCGATTACTCGAAGACCACTGGACCGATTTGAAAAATTTTTTCGTTGTTCGACTGGGTATATTTTCTAGTTGGTCCCATTGTCACCACGTCAGGATCTGATGATGGGATCATGGAGAAATCAAGAGAACTCCTCAAATATTATAGGCACACCTATAGCGATTTTGGTATTTTTCACTGTAACTCATGCATTTGCTTTTGAAAAGTACTATATGGTGAAGTGGAACTGATGATGAAGACCACAGATGGCCACCGGAACTCCTTAACGGTACCTATTTCAAGGGTGGCGATAAGATATTTCGATAAAGGAAGTTGAGCGAGTATGACGAAGCACATTTAGGTTTAAATATGACTATGAAATTCCCGCGGCGTTGTCTGCGGCGAGCTTGAAATGTTCTATAGTTTCTTATTAATATTTAGAAGTGGAGCTACGTGACAGCATAAATAGGATCACTAAAAAGTATAAAATAAAATAAATGTTTAAAAAAACAAAAAACCGCCTTCAAAAAGCAAAAAATAACTTTTTTAAAATGGTAGGTAAATAGGTCAGTCCAACTGAAGTCGGCGTCCAACAATATTTTAACCAAAAGCAGACTTCAGTTGGACTGACCTATTTACCTACCATTTTAAAAAAGTTATTTTTTGCTTTTTGAAGGCGGTTTTTTGTTTTTTTAAACATTTATTTTATTTGATTTATTTATTTATCTACAGCAGGCAATGCGTTTTTAGCCTTTTTATATCAGATGTTCGAGATTGTGTTTATAATATATACTAGCTTCTGAGAGCGACTTCGTCCGCGTAAAATTCGTATTTATGTCAATCCACGGGAACCGGTCATTTTTCCGGCATTAAAAGTAGCCTATGTTCATCAGCAGGGGTCGGACAAAAAGTGCGGATGACGTAAAAATGACGTACCTAATCTTGCACACAGGATGATGTTTGCATTTAAACTTCCGTGTGACATGTAATAACGAAGTAGTATTAATGAAGTAACAAAATAATCGTAAATAAATCCATGGAATTAATAATACAGGTGGTAGGGTGATGTAGTGAATAAAATAAATTTCACGAAAGTTGTCACCATAAGGTACGATTATTTAAAATTAATTAGGACAAATCTGTGGGAACATCAGATAAATAGGTTTAATACTCAAAGGTGGGAACAGTAGGTAGGATTAGTTAAAATAAAAAAGATAATTTGATGTTATTATACTTATTATTTAATGAAATTATGCATAATTAATGACTATTTTTCAAACAAGTCTATTATTGTTGTCACAGACTTAAAATATGCTTGAATTAATTTTTATTCCTCAATTGATTGACAGGGGAAAAAAAAATTATCCAAAATTTCGCGTTATCCATAACATTAATAAGTTTGTTTAGCTTTTATTATTCCCTTACTCGTCTCTTACGATATCCACGAGAAGACATGGAGTGGCACAATTCTAACCCGGTGACCACACAGGTAATAATAATTGATTATGAAAATCAAAAATACTATTTCAAATCATCCTATAAGTGGTTTGACGTCATCCGCACTTTTTGTCCGACCCCTGTTCATCAGGGATAAAGATAATGTAGGATTGTAATGGTGAAAGGTTTTTTCAAATCGGTCCAATAATTTCGGAGCCTATTCAATGCAAACAAACAACAAAACCTTTCCTCTTTATAATATTAGTGTAGACTAAATCAATGTACATAGGATACCCTACGAGGTGATCTCAGTGGACATTACGGATTCGACGATTGACCTCTTTCTCTAAGTTGGAGCTACCTAACTGGACACTTGGACAGTTTGCCCCAGGAAAACATAACCGTCAACAACATTTACAATACAATACAAAACAATTATTCTTTATTGAACACCACATACAATATCAGCACGACATGTAAATCATTCCAAACGGTTATGGAGTTCCAGCTAAAAGCTTTCGAGATTTTGGAATTGGATCGGTGCTGCACGGAGCGTAGACATCATCAGTGGAGACCTTCTTAGTTCGACCTTGATATTCGATGTGCCTCGTACAGTCGACTACAAAGAGATGTATCCACTTTTGCACCTTATTGCATTCTAAAAAGGTCCAAAAGTGGATACATCTCTTAGTAGTCGACTGTACCATATGGTGATCGCTCCGATTTTCACCGCGTAGATCACGAAGACATTATTGAATATTTGCCTCGTCGTCGATATTATGAAGTCTATTCCTCGTACCACTGTCAGAGCTCAACCAGATCCACTTCCTATGATCACGCTTCCTGAAGAAAGAGTTCATCATATAGAGTCAGTCCTTCTCCATGAAGCCGGCTATTAGGTGGCCCCGGTGATTCCGACACCCCCCACTCCAGATTGCCCCTCTCTTAGCTCTTCACCGTCTCGTTTGTCCAGTTTTCTGTTGCAAGTCCCCTATAATTTGGAGCTATACGTGGCTCTGGAGATGTCAAGATCTCTCATCGTCAAGAGTGTGTCGAGGTCGGAGCGTATACCTTTATGACCTTTAACGAATATATTTTGGTCATTCAGAGTACAAGGCACGCTACCCTGGTCGAGATACTCGATTTTCACAACGTTGTTCACGTGGGACTTGTCCACGATAAATCCGATACACCTTCCTGTGACTGTTGGTCGTCATTCCGACAACTGAGCAAGTTGTTTGAATAACTGTATTTTTTCATGGCATTCTGTGGTTTTACTTTAATCTAATGCAATTGTTTATATAAAAAGAGTAATTTATTATTCAATACAATACTTTTAACACAATGAAGTAGATTTGTTTCTTCTTGTTTTACAAATGAACTTTGGTAACTTACATACTTGTGATATAGTAATGTTTTTTTTTATATCAGAGAAACTTCGGATAGAGTACTTGACCTTTTTGGTGCAAATGAGCTCTACTTAACTTTTCAAAAGAGAATGTGTGTAGCCCTGCATATTCTTACCGCGTCAACGAAAGAGAGCGATCGCGCGTGCGCCGACGCCGCGGCGACCACGGCGAGCGCCGTAAACGCCCACGGGACAAGGAGCGCGATCTGAAAAACGCAAAACAATATATATAGGTGGTCACGTAATTAGAAACACTTGCGTTTTTTCCATGCAATTCCCTACAAATATCATTTATACTTAGGTTTTCTAGCAAGTATAATTAATTACTACCCTAGTAAAAGGCGTGAAAGCCGTTCATTAAACCTTCGCAAAAATCGGGTGAGGCTAGTAATATCGTATGAAATCCAACCCCGTTTTGTTTTTTTTTTGAAGTTTAAGTGGCCTTGTCAGTCAGCCTGCTTCAACACGCACACAATTTTACACAACCTCTATTGGCGGGCAAACTGTACGGCGCACTAAAATTAACCATGAAAAAAACCTTTTGTTCCTGGTTGATAGCGCGCTTCTTCTTCCTTGAGAGAATTTCTTTGTTGCAGAGCAGTATATATCACTCGAGGGTAAGTATAGACTCGTGTGGTTTATGCACACTCGATTAGTGATCCGTGCCTTACTTCCCTTGGTGAATAAACTACTATTATCGAATTTGACCACCAATCAAAAAGTACGTGAACAATTATATTGCTAGTTATTAAAATTTACTTTGGATCGTTAACTAAGTTCTAAACTGATGTACAGTCAAGTGCAAAAACATGTATCGAAAGAATCCCCTCATAAATATAACATATTACACTGGCATAAGGAGCATTTGGACATATTTTTTATTTAGATTATGAGAAAACGCAACCTTCCATATCACTTGAATGTACATTGAACCATTTAAAAATGAACCGTGTACGAAACATAAAAATAATTTTTTATCATCCGTGTCTGACACAGGGACGGTTATTCACTCACTGTCGAAGCTAGAGTTTAAGGAACTATATTTAAATAAGGGGAATATATTATGTACATATTCGTCATATTTAAAGGGATTTAAAAACTAAGTGCTGACGTGTCCATACTAATTTATACAACTTTGAATGAACGCAAAAAGATTTTTTTAAGCCTTATATATTAGAAGCTTCGTTTTCAACAAAGATAAATTGTACATAATTTTAAACCTTACTTAATTAATTGATAATAACTGTAACTAACAAGTTGGTTAACCTTTTAAGTGCCTTACGACAAATACAAAATTTGTCATTCACACACCAAACATGTTTGCTATGCTAAGCAAATTACAACTTACTTCATACTCGTACGAATCAAAGTACTTTCTCTCTATTCTTAATTTGTGGCCGACAGTGGCGTCAGTGGCACGACATTCAGTTGTCGGCCAGAGCCAGGAACTGTGGCGTTCAAAAGGTTAAGGACTTATTGATTGGTTGTCGAAATTGAAATGTAATTGTATGGGAAAAACGCAAACGTTTCTAATTATGTGATCACCTATGGTAAATTCCAATACACTTGTCTTATTTAGTAAACACTTTTATAACCTCAAAGTGCTCCCTTTTCGCCTAAAATATAAATTTTGTCGTAAAAAAACTATCCATGATGTAAAACCAGGAAAATGGTGTGCAATATGTGGTCTCTAGTTGCTTTATTCAGCTGTAAACGGGCATTTTATCCAAAAATGATGCATTTTGAGGTTATAAAAGTGTTTACTAAATAAGACAAGTCTATTGGAATGGACCATACATAATATATACATATTGTGACATTCGATAGAGCACTACGTGACAACCTCTATTAACAAGTACGCAAGCAAATTATTCATAGTGCATTAAACTATCTTACAAACCGACCACCACTATTAACGCGATCTATAAGCGCTTACAAGATTAAATTAGAATAGAACTGAAGGTTGTTAAATCGACATATCGAATCGAATAAAAGTAGGAAGATCTACTCGATGATACAAGACTGAAAGATAAACGACCGCGACATCAACGAAAATAGCACATGCACAGATAAACTAGTGTGAAACAACATGCAAACAAAGCGATACGGCCTAGATACGGAAGATCCTCGGCGGACGCGCTAAGGACGGAAGAGCGGCCGTAGGATGGTTTGGAACGAACCTAGAGTAGCGCAGGCGACTGTCGCCGCGGACGCGGCGAGCGCGCGGTTCGCGCGGGCTGCGCGGCGGCTCGCGCGGCCGGCTGGCGCTGCGCGGCGAGCGCACCGGCCGCGGCGGCGAGCGCGGCGCCCGCGGCGAGCGCGGCGGCCGTGGCGGCGAGCACGAGCGCGAGCGCGGCGAGCACGAGCCGGACTGCGCGCGCCGCCGCTCCTCCTCTCGGCGCTTGGCCCGCATCTCCTTCTCGCGGATCATCCGGTTGAACGCCTCGAGCGGGTCCTCACCGTGCCTACCACAAAACGAAGCAACGTCAGCGACGATCGCGAGAACGTCCGAGCGGAAGATAATATTGCCGACTGTTAGCGTTCAAAATGCGTGCGGCCGTAAAATGATCGTACCGCCCGATTCGGATACTAAAAAATAATTACTAATTGATTTCTCTAAATTAAGTATGTTCAAAAAAATATGAAGCATAATTTGTTCTGCGGAGACATGGAAAAGCAGATTTCGCTGATATCAAATTAACGTATTGCAAAGTACGCACGCCATGAAACATAGAGTACTTATAAAAATCAAGACTAAATTGCCATGATTTGCGCCTAAAGAGTTAAATGGAGAAAAAGGAGAAGACGGTATGATCAAGACAATTGATAGGACAAAATAAAATTAAGAGAATGACGTCCAAACGGACACTTCCTATTAGCAAAACGTAACTGTCAAACAACAAAAGGTCATTAAATGCTAGCGCCCGTTCCGCTTACCCTTCGCGCGTAAGGTATAAAGCAACGTTCACGTGAGAGAAAACAATACTGGGCCTCGCCTATAATGCTGTAATCGAAATTGAGTGATGATTATTTCTGAAAATGCAAGAAATCACTATTTCAAAAGATGCAGTCATGGCAAAGGATCCTATTAAAAAAATTGATCGTCAAATTTTTATTTAATAATCAGGGGTCGGACAAAAAGTGCGGATGACGTCAAACCACTTATAGGATGATTTGAAATAGTATTTTTGATTTTCATAATCAATTATTATTACCTGTGTGGTCACCGGGTTAGAATTGTGCCACTCCATGTCTTCTCGTGGATATCGTAAGAGACGAGTAAGGGAATAATAAAAGCTAAACAAACTTATTAATGTTATGGATAACGCGAAATTTTGGATAATTTTTTTTTCCCCTGTCAATCAATTGAGGAATAAAAATTAATTCAAGCATATTTTAAGTCTGTGACAACAATAATAGACTTGTTTGAAAAATAGTCATTAATTATGCATAATTTCATTAAATAATAAGTATAATAACATCAAATTATCTTTTTTATTTTAACTAATCCTACCTACTGTTCCCACCTTTGAGTATTAAACCTATTTCTCTGATGTTCCCACAGATTTGTCCTAATTAATTTTAAATAATCGTACCTTATGGTGACAACTTTCGTGAAATTTATTTTATTCACTACATCACCCTACCACCTGTATTATTAATTCCATGGATTTATTTACGATTATTTTGTTACTTCATTAATACTACTTCGTTATTACATGTCACACGGAAGTTTAAATGCAAACATCATCCTGTGTGCAAGATTAGGTATGTCATTTTTACGTCATCCGCACTTTTTGTCCGACCCCTGTTAATAATTATTCGGTTTAGCAAAATCTTTCAGTTAGCTCTTTAAAGTTTAGAACGCCCGGTAAGTCATTCATTACCGTAAAATGGGGTGACTTTGGAAACGCGAGGTGACTTTGATAATTTTTTGAATCATCGATTTTGTGCAATGTCTGAGTTTTTATTTAGCTCTTTCGCTAAATTACTTTCATATGTTTCATATGCGAGCACAAAATATTAGTAATTCAAGTATTCTCAGACAAATTGGAGTTAAATCCTTCAAAACAAAAAACCACACTTTTTTGACATGTTTCAGGGGTGACTTTGATATTGTGATGTAAACACAGGGATAATCAAAGTAGCCCCATTTTAAGAATCGAGATTTTAAGTAAATAAATAACTGCGTAATTATTTTTTCCTGCTAAGCCGTCTGCCGTAGTCTGCCTCTAGTTGCTTTAAGTTACTCCACATGAGTAGTCGCCAATACAATATTTTTAATAATTTATTTTACGATTAAATGCGGGAGATACAGAAGATTTATTTTAAAAATTAATCAAACTAACCCCATTTTACGGTACTTATTTTAATTTTTTACTATATTATCTAAAGCCCGTTGCAGAAGATGAGCGGTAGCTAGCGCAAGTACTGTTACTGTACATATAATTTCTTCGTTTAAACATATTTCGCTTAGTAAAAGTGCCAGTGCAAGTTGCTTAGCTTATTAGCGCATCGTCCGAACGCGACACGGCACAGTGGGCTGAAAATCGGTTTCCATAGCAATAAGAATTGAAGTTTTCAAATGTAGGTTTTTGCTTGAAATGGCCTTTACTACACATTGTTATGCTAATGTATGATTTTGAGACAGTATGGCATTCTTCAAATTCAAAAAAATATTTTTTTACTGCCGTGAGTACTTATTTAGTAAATAGGTAAAAAAATACTTAGACATTTTGAAATTGTGACTTTCTCTTGTGTATTCTAGGGTTGCGTGAACGTTCATCTGGACTTACGTCATTCTGCTTCTTAGGTTGTTGGGAGATTTCCTTAAAATATTTCATCATTCTTTATAGAAGTTTCCAGTAAAGAGTTAGTTATGACTTATGACATCGTGTATAATTATTTCGCTTTGATATATCGATTTGTCATTTTGCTTCTGTGTCCCTGTGTTATTATGATCAATTTCTTTTGACTAATTAAATTAAAAGACATTAAAAGACACTCTGGTATAATCTGGTTCCCTTTGGTCCCTTGAAATTTCGACAAACTTTTAATGGAATATCAGTTCAAAGTCGTTTCCTATATTTTTATTTCATCGACTGACTATTCATTAACTCAAACGATTCAATTGAGTATTTTTAAATCACCGATTTTTAATTTTTAGAAATGTTATTTAGTAGATAGTTTATTTTGCAGAACTTCACTTAATGTTAGTATTGCATTTTTTTTAATCTTGTAAATATTACATCTTGGAAAATCATTTCAATATTTATCATTCCACAACGGCAATGGTTTATGTGCTAGTTTTCTGGTAGGGATTTATTTATGTTGGGGTCCCAGTTTTAACCTAACCTACTTTTCGGGGAGCGATTTATTTTCATTAGGATCACAGTTCTAACCTAATCTAACCTACTTTTCTGGGAGCGATTTATTTTTATTGGAATCGCAGTTCTAACCTTTCCTAACCTACTCTTCTGGGAGCGATTTATTTTTATTGGGATCGCAGTACTAACCTAACCAAACCTACTTTCCTGGGAGCCATTTATTTTTACTGGGATCGCAGTTCTTACCTTATCTATTTTATTACTCTCAAACTTTGTACTAAAATATTTTTGTTAATTATGTAATCAACTATGAAATAAAAGAGTTTTATAATAATACGTCGAAGAAATAAAAAGCAATATTTAGTTGTTCTGTCTCTTAAATAGTTTATGAAATGTGTATTTAAGCCATTAAAAATCATTGTACTGTTTTTCTAATAATTGTTTTCATAAATAATGAATAGTCGATGACGCCGACGAATACTTCAAGAGAAAATATTGTTCCGTTGCGTCACAGTACGTAGTTTTTTTTATGGCAATTAGTAGGCACGCGAGCACTCAGGCCAGGTAGTTTTTTTATTTTTTTTATGCCCTGGATACAGCAGCAAGTTTAAGAAGATTTTTGACAGATGACGCGACGCTGCTACGTTCCGAAACGCTATAGTTTGGCAATTTTGTATCGGATCGAGTCTCCTTAAACAAGGACACATATTATTGAAATACGAAGTTCTATTTTAATTTTTTTTTCGGTTGGTAGGAGCGTATCGAAACAGTTATTTCGGTTGTTTCGGAAGTAACATGGACTATTCAACGATGAAAAGAGTGACGTTGCAGTATTCTCTATGAAATCTTAATACACCGATTTTAATCGACGAGTACAAAAAAAACTTTATACTTTTTTATGACCCAAAAAAAGATAAACACCAAAATACAATAGAGCAACCACAGCACGAGCGATTTTTCTTTTTTATATTTTTAAAAGGATTCTTGTTCTTCCGAAAGAATGACTGACTACATTGCACATAGAATTTGGCCGGTTTTGAGGCCGCAATATATTTCTTAAGTTCCTCTTTAGGCGGCAGCGATTTCTCATAAAACAAACCTAGATTATATCGATAACTTATAATTAAGTCTCGATGCAGTGCATTGCACTCGCAAAAATACGAGAAAAACAGTGACCCAAACTCGTAAAAATCCCAATTAACACAAAAGTATTAGTTCCTTGGCCACAACAAACTTTGTGATATGAAAATTTAAAGCGGGAACGGCTAGGTTAGGTTTCCTTAAAAATAAAATCAATCCATCCATACTACGAGGGGCGGCTGAAAAGTAATCTACCTAACAATGAAACAAAAGACTGTCGTGGCTAATTTTTTTTTATTTTTCTATATAGTCCCCTGCTAGTAAAATGCACTTATTAAATTTTTCAAATATTGAATTTAAACCATTAAAAAAAAAATCTTTCGGTTTGTCGTCAAAAAAGTCAGTAACCGCAGCCTTCATTTCGTCATCGGTCATAAACCTTCGTCCCCTGAGGTCTTTCTTGAGAAGTCTAAACAGAAAATAGTCACAGGGGGCTAAATCTGGACTATAAGGGGGGTGGTCAATGGTTTCGAAGCCATTGTCTTTAATTGCTAGCTTCGTTGTGCGGGCGGTATGCACTGGTGCGTTATCGTGCAAAATCAGAATACCTTTGTTTAGTTTACCTCGCCGTTTTTCTTTTATTGTCTCTCTTAGTTGGTATAGTAAGTTTGAGTAATAATCAGCATTCATTGTAGTTTTCTTCGGTAAATAATCTATGAGCAAAATCCCTTCTGTGTCCCAAAAGATTGTAGCCATAAGTTTACCTGCCGATGGACAGACCTTGAATTTCCGAGGCGGCTTCTCATCCTTAAATTTCCACTGTAACGACTCTTGCTTACTTTCCGGGTCCCATTGTCGAATCCAAGTCTCATCACATGTTACAATTCTAGAAATTATTTCTTCCTCTTTCCCTCGACTCATCTCCAAAAACTCTTCGCAACATTTGACACGCCTCTCCATGTCAAATGCAGTCAACATTCTGGGGACCCAACGTGCACTAACCTTGGACATGTTCAAATGCTCATGAATTATTTCATTGACTCGCTCTTTACTGACGCCCACATCTCTAGCTATCTCCCACTGCTTCACTCGTCGGTCCTCTAATATAATTTTTTTCACCCTGGCTACATTTTCATCGGTGACGGCCGAAACTGGTCTTCCGCTACGAGGATCATCTTCCAGACTCTCACGACCTAACTTAAACTGCTTTGACCAAAACTTTATAACAAATTCGGAAGAACACAAACTGCCAAACACACGTAACATACGCTGTCTGATCTCCGAAGGCGTATTCCCTTCTTTAGTCAAAAACTTAATCACCGCACGCTGCTCGATTTTATCCATTTTCACTTTTTCTACCGACATGTTTGAAACAATTGTAGGAGACAAATAAACGTGATGCAATAAACAAATGAATGTAATACATTTTGAAAATAGAATAACAAACGAATATAAATCCATACCAGCCAGCATTATTTTTGTATATATTTCTGACCAAGGAGATTACTTATCAGCCGCCCCTCGTATAATATTATAAATGCGAAAGAAACTCCGTCTGTCTGTTACACTTTCACGGCTAAACCATTGAACTGATTGTGACGATATCTGATATGGAGATAGCTTAAACCCCGAGGAAGAACATAGGGCACTTTTTACCCGCGATATAGGACTTCTACGTGGACTATCGCAAGCAACAGCTGATGTTTTATAATAGTAGTTTATGTGGCTGGTGCATAATAAGAGGCATTAAAGCACGAGTGTGGTTTTATGAAACGAGCCGAAGGCGAGTTTCATAATAAGATCACACGAGTGTTTTAATGCCTAATTATGTATAGCCGCATACATAACTTTATCTACATGCATATCATAAGTTTTCTATAATATGTTCAGATATGGCCTGTATTTTCATTAAGTTAGTTTTACTGTTAACTTGTTTGTAGTACCAAGATTATAAAAAAAAACTATTTATAATGTACAGATAGGCTTGCATTTTCAAGTTAGTGGTACAGTATTACCGATACTTTAATGTTTTGGTACCGACACTTTAATTTAAACATTACGATGCACTATACTTTAATGTAAACATTAAGATACACCCACAGATACAGGTTTCTTAATATAGGCGATTTGCTTATCGCTTCTGAACATATTGTAGGGAAGTTATGATATGGATGTAGATAAATTCTATTAAATAACTACGTGTATGCCAAGTTCAGTTAAACGCGATCAGCCATTTAATATTCCGACATCTAACCAAACATTCGATCATACTTTATTCTGCAAATATTGTTCGGTAAAAACTTAACGGTCAACAATAACGTTTTATTAAAATAGTAACATCCGCTGAACAGCACGAATTAGAACCGATGTACCTCACTCATTAAAATCTCTCGTTGAAATCGCTGTAATTATTTAATTGATTTTGTTTTGTAGGAAATCCTAACTTAAACGGTTCCCGTTAAGTCATAAAGCGTGTTGAAACTCACCCATTCGGAGAATCCTTGATGCCGGGCGGGGGCGGCTGGTAGGGCTCGGGAGGAAAGCGCTCGCCGAACGGCGCGCCCGGCCGCCGCTGCCGGCCGTACGGCCCGCTACAACATCAACCGAACTCTTACGGCCGCACTCAGAGTATGACGATTTTTCATACACAAGTTTGAAAAAGGAATAGTTAATTGTCTCTGAGTACTGCGGTTTATGTTTATTGATCCTCAAAACTCATAGCGCTCGTTTTAGGCTCAAAGTCAGCAGCGAATTTATAAACTACCTAATGAAATCCTATTGCATAGGCAAACGTACAAAACGAAGCTTTTATAAATATTGTAAAAACACCTACGCCTACGCCTATTACAGAACAGGTACAGTAGAAGAGGTCTTAAATCGTCTTTCGATTTCGGGTAAAGTTTAGACTCGTATAAGAACGTATGAGATTGAGAGCGAGTGAAGTGAAGTAAACCCGAAGGACAATTTAATTACTACTTAAGTCATACTAATATTACTAGTTTCTGGATTCTGATAAATAAGACTAGATAAGATGTTTATGATTAATTTATTGTTTTATCAAAGTATGTACATATATACTCTCACTATTTACACATTTTTTCATTCGTTCTAGCCTTCAGTCACCGCCGCTTCTGGGCTTGAGAATCGTAAACCTCTAAGTTTATCTTTTTTTCCTGAGAATAAAAAGAACTCGCAAGGTGCCGGACTATACGGCGGATGCGTCATCATGAATTATATATTTTTCGTAATTTTACACATTTATTTTTTGTAAAAGGGTCATACACACTCGCAAAAACAAAAGTTGTCTCTCCTGTGGTCAATAGTTAAAGGCTTGTGTGGATATAAATTATGTTTTTATTTGATAGGACTAAAGTAGACCTGACGGCGCTTATGAGGATGTGGGTTCACCCAGAAAATTAGGCCTTAAAAACGTTAACTTCGGGTATGTCCACAGGAAAGACGGTAACCTAAATCTGTGTATGACCCAAAAACACTTCTTAATAAGTAAATAAAAGAATTAAGATATCAGTTGATCACCAAACACCGTCACTGACATTGTTCATGCGCGTAACCACGGTAATAACAATGCTATAATAATTATTATAGAACTAAAGACACCAACAGTAGCGTACCGTTAACGATATCAATAGTAGCGGTTTATAGTACACCAGTAAAAAAAAAAAGCGTGCGCATCTCGGGACGCCCGACAGAAGTGATAGCTTAAACTAATCTAAGCTGAACTATACCGCCCCGCCCCGCCCCGCTGCCGTACGCGTGAGAGAAAGGGAAGCCAGACAGACTGGCGCCGTAACGCGTTACGTAACGACGCGGTTTACCCTCCCAAAAGAACTTATCACTTCAAAAAACAATTCTTACCTGTTTATAATATTAGTATACTTACTTATTATATCTATGGCCAGGCGGAGGCACCCCAGGGATGAATGGAGGTGGACCACGATTGGGAAAACCCTGGAATGACAATTTTATTACCAATCTTTAAAAAAAGTAGGTTCTATGTTCGACTATATGTTGTAACCATTATTTCATGCTAACATTTAAATGATTAGCTGTCATTAGGTTAAAAGGAAAATCGTACACTTGAAATGACCATTCTAAAGTTGGATCAAAAGCAGGGCTTGAGACGGTTCGATAAATACTGGTTAATTACGGTTCTTAACCAGGTTTTTCGTAAACGCTCGCTGGAAGTCGAATCGTTTCGCGGGCGTTATAATCACTGGGAGTAACCTGGTATTTTTAGTTATTGATTCTTCTTGCAGTTTAATGGCGTAGCAAATTAGCTAACGAAATTAACCGTATCGAGCAGGAACAGTTTTATTTTGCTCTTTGATCAAAACCGAAATAATATCGATTCTGTTCGAGCAGAATCGAAATGAAAATGTTCTATTTTAAAAAAAAAACAGGTTTCAGAGCCCTAATCAAAAGTAATAGTACCTAAAGTGAATTTATTCAAAATGTAATTGGGGTCTAAAACATTGATAGCAAAATTTATTTTCGGTGTATATTACTAAGGCCGAATCTAATTTTGTCCATCGTAAATTAGGTGCAAAATTTGAATAAGCACAAAGAGAATGTAGTCTGTAGTGTAGTGAGAGATCTTTTTTTTTCTTATACTTTACGAGTTACAAGACGGAAATATAAAAATTTTGACAGCGCATTGGGGGAAGTGGGGGCGTGTAACGAAAATAAAATAATGTAACTAGATATATTAAGAAATAATTCATTTTATTTTATTTAATCTATGAAGTACCTGTATACCGAACTTTGTGTTTTCGAGCACAAATTACAAAAAGTCAAATCCGGGAATGCGAAACTAAATGGGCATGCGGTGGTTAACGTCAATATTTTGAAATTGTTATGCCACTATCGAACTCTGTCGCATAGCGTTAATCATTCATTTAAGCGTAATTTCTGTCATGTGGTTTGACGATGTCAGTATGACAGGGTTCCATAGTGGCATAAAAAATAAAGTCCGTGACTGTAACCCGCGGGCTCGTTTGGCATGAGTTGCTTTCTGTAACTATTTTGGTCTTTGTTTTATAGTAGGTATCGTAATCCGAGCAAAGCACGGGGTGGATTAGTAGCTTTATAATTTAGGTCTTTAACACTTAAAAATGCAAAAGGAAACGGTGCTTTTCTGTTAAAAAATTAAAATGTATGACGGCAAATATATTGCCGTTATCCACCAAAGGATTAAATAAAGTCAAGTATAATCATAAGTTACCTGTGATGCAAGAGGGTCCCTTCCTTCGTCTATGGTAGGAGTACTTGCTCTTTGCTCCTCAGGCCTTTGCATCTGAGGATAATTAAACAACTATACCATCCATTTCAATAGTATGTATTCACTGAAAAATATAGGTATATTATGCGCTTACATTCATTGACGGCATATTCGGAGGTGTGTCCATACCCGGCGGCTTCAAACCGGGTGGACCTGAAACAATAGAAATATAACACTGACAACGTGAACAACTCGTAAGCAAGTTATTTTATTATACTGCTATGTGATTTATTATAATAAGGCTACAACATAACTACACTCAGGGACAAATTTAGAGGAACGCAAAAAAGCAATTAGACTTATAACATATATCATAAATCATAAGTCAGATGTTGATAACAGCTAGGGTCATATAAATAAAAGGGTTATTTATTACCTTAAAATTGATGTTTTTAATTGTTTTCTAAGACCATTTGTTTTTCTTTTGGCTTAACTATATGCATTTTTTTGTAACATTTGAGTTTAACATGAACGAGTATTTATTGTTGCACATTTTAAAGAAAATAAAACAAAGAATACTATATCAGAAAACGACGTCAATAATCCAAAGAAAATACAGCATACTTAAATGGGTCGTCAATTGTTTTAAATTTATTTTATTTTACTGTAATGATCAGAGGTCGGAATAGGTAGTGCTTATTAACCTAAACTGGATGCATCTTCATTCAATAACGTATTCCCATCTCACTCATACATGAATGAACACGCGTCAAGTTTAGGTTAATAAGCACTACCAATTCCGACCCCTGGTAATGATACAAAATAATCTTTACAATTAATTAAAGAATAATATTCAAAAATAACCATGCTTTTCTACAATAATATTATACAGAGAAAAGGTTTGATCGTTTGATTGCATTGAAAAGCCTCCGAAACTACTGGACCGATTTGAAAAATTCTTTCCCCATTAGAATCCTACATTATCCCTGATGACCACAGGCTATGTTTTATTTTTCTGCGCGGACGGCGTTCAACAGCTAGTTAGTTATAAAATTGTTACTTCTTCCCGTTCCTCTAATTTTGTCCGCGAGTGTATTAGATAGATAAAAACCCCCGATATAACGATGACCCCTACCTTCAGATCTGATATGTACTAAACGGCCCAACCGATTATCATTAAACCTAGCTAAGAACACCCGATTTCAAATAAAGAACCACATCCAAATCGGTTCACCCGTTCACACAGACACATATAGCGGTCAAACTTATAACACCCCTTTTTTAACGTCGGGGGATAAAAAAAAATTTATAATAATCTAAGGGCTTAGCTAAACCTACTGAGAAGTAGGGAAAGCAATCCTGCACGTGTTATAGTTTAAAAAAGTAAAGGTTGTTCTTAATTAAATGTGAAAATGTGTCAGACTGTTCCTTTTATTTTTTAGAAAATGCGATCAAGCATCCTGAAAGTTGACTGACTATGAGGTAAACCAGTTTTTATACACTAGCTTTTGCCCGAGACTCCGTCCGCGTAGAAGTCGTTTATCGCTGTTCCCTCTGGCACTGTTTTATTTTCCGGGATAAAAAGTACCGTACAGTCCCTGTTCGGGCTATATAAACAATACCTGTCTCAAATTTCGATGTCGATCGGTAGAGACTTTCCAAATCTTATATTGCATAACATCGATCATGACATTTTAGTATGGGAATATAGTCATTTTATTTACTTAATAATGGAATGAAATTTCATATCTTTTGGATCCGTATTTCTTCTACATCAATAAATTAGCGCAAGTCGGCTTTATTTATTACACAAGAATGTACGAATGGTAACCATTTACATTTATTTATTTTCGTCTGACAAATAACAACCGTTTCCTACGTTGACGGAAAGTCAACTGGTAGCCAATTCAGCACTAAGTATTAACCCCGTCCTCGTAAGCACTAAGTGAGTGGAGCACGTTTTGAACGACAGGTATAGTCTTTATTTTTTGAACTGAGCTGATCCTCTACACAAAGCCCATTGTTTGTGTACAATACTATTATCTTCCTTTGTTTCCGTAACCACAAGCCGATTACATACAAAAAAATTAGAACTACATTGAATGTACATTGAATTATCAACCCTATAATTTTAGTCAGTAGGCTTAATATGTAAAGTGTCAGAACACAGGTACATGTCTTTATTATTTGATACTGAGCTTACGCTCTACACAATACTATCTTCTTCTGTCGCCAGGGTCGTACTCGCGTTGTTTAAAGTTTCACTTCAAATAAAACTATGAATAACTCGGTTGAAAAATAACGCATGTACTAAAAGAGCAAAAGCCAGTTACACTAATATAACAAATAAAAGAACACCTAAACCCTGCCTTAGTGTCCCCACCAATTGATAACAGAGCAGTTAGACAAAATAATCCTTCTATTTGTATTGCTATCTCGCTCGCTCGAAGAATTTTACGTGAACCTACGGGATACTAGTTGCATTGTAATTATTGTTTCTTCAAATTTGTCATTAGGATGTGGAATTGGATATATCTTTGACTAGCGACCCGCCCTCGCTTCGCTTCGGTTAAAATAAGTTAAAATAATCCAAGTTCATCTGGAATAAGATACTTTTCAAATTATAGATAGGTGCATTATGCATAGAAGTTTTATTGCATGACGATTTTAGAAAGACGTCCATTTTTGCGAAATTGAGTTTTTGATGCCGTTAGATTTTAAATTTAATTCAAATCATGACTGCCAGCTTTCACAGAATTTGTCTATATACAATGTTTACAGCGGACTTCTCATTGCACAATACAAAAAAAATTTGCCTGGAAGTGACGCGCGAAAGGGCTACATACTTACCTCTATGGGAAAAACACTCAACGCTCAGGCCTAGTAGCATGGCTGCGTCAATATCGCGCGTCAAATGTGGATAAAGCATCCGTCGTCACTCTCGTAAGGACTTATTTACGTGTCAGAAGGTGACTGATGCCTTATCCACACTTTGTCACGCGATAAACGCAGCCATATTAGGCCCACAGGTCTAAGCCCGCAACTTTGAATGTTTGACCTTGTGACTTTTAAATTGTCATTGCAGTCGTTTAAACTGGAAAGTATGGAATCCGGGGAATTAAAACGACTTTTCCAACCGCACATACGGTCAGTATTGTGCACTCTATTATCAACGTTTTTAAAGATGTTATTTGGATGAATTAAGGTTACGTTGTGAAATAAAAGGACACCCTTCTTTCAAAACCAAATTATGCGGGACGATCCAGAAGGTTGTAAGGAATTGAGAAATTCCGTTGGGAAATGGATAGTCTCTTCCAGGTCGAGCACAGTGTCTACAGAGTAGTATGTTTGTGTCGGTGCATTGATTTTCTATACCTACTTGACTATTAGTTGGTGATAAAATAGCTCTCTCCTTTATTAATATTATTAATTTCGGAATAAACATTGTCGACTAATTACTTTACAAAAACGCAAAGGTTCTGATTTTGAAGATTAATGCTCCTATTATCTTGGGGCTTCTGTCCATTTCCTATTTTGAGCAACGACTCTGCAAAGAGCCGTTTTCATTCGTGCAGACAACGAAACTCATATTTGTTTTTAGTTCTAATCTATGCTGCGCGTAATTTTGAATCTGCCATATATTCTAAAGTATTTATTTAAATAATATATTGTACGGGTCAATATTAATCCACATTAAATGCCCAAGGTAACCAACGTATTTATATGGATAAGGTTAAATACTGAATCGGACAGAATAGCTTCGGTAATAACCTAATATTTTAAAATAAACATAAAAATGGTTACTGTGAGTCAATCTTAGGAGATAGACATATGCCATCTAGGACGTTTCTCTAGTTTTTTTAGAGAACTACGATTCTTCAGTACATTATTATGACACATATCTTAAGGTTTAGCCAGCGTAAGCTATGTAAGGGCCCGAAAAACGATTTTTGACTGCGTGGTAGGAAAACATTGAGTTTTCTCAACTATATTAAAACTTAATTAGAATGAAATGTACATATAAACCACCAAGAATAAATTCCCTAAATGACAGTGAAAACCGTATCATAATCCGTTGCGTGGTTTAGAAGGAGTTAGCGGAGGAAAAGGCAGACAACGCGAAGCGACTTTAATTTATAGTATTTAGAGAAGAGATTAGAGAAGAGATGCATCGTTTCGGTTAAATTATTAGATACTTAAGTAATAGATTTCTCATCATCACATACACTCTTGAAAGTGAAAAGAAAGAAGTGGTCTCTACCTACCCATCTGTGAAACAGGCGTGATTTAATGTACCTATGTAGGTATATCATACACTCTTTGATGCTCTGCTGACTCATTTACACAATATACAGGAACCATTAGCCAAATGTTACGTGTCTATCTATTCTCTGTTGTTGATAACCAATTAAAGACACTTAGAGGGCTGTTTCAGCCTGTTTCTTATATTTCAATTTTGATAATTATTACACTCATGATAACTTTTGAATGGTATGTCCGATTTGAATAATTCAAAAAGTAATTTACAGGTATTGATATAGCCTTGAAAACGAAATGATTTATTGGGATACGGATTAATACCAAGGTACGAATAATGGGGCCTAGTTAGAACCGGCGTTACTATTGCATATTTTAACATGAAAAAGTAGTTTTTGTGACATAACTGTAATAGTTAGACATATGGTATTGTGAACTTTTTTTTAGAAATTGATGTCTTCTATAAAACTGTCGTACATCACATTGCTCTATTGTCAATAGTTTCCGCAGCGTACGCGATATAAGGATTTTTTTGGTATATTTTTCACACCTTGGATTACATTATCGAAGCTTTCATACAGATCCCTAACTTTTTTGAAAATATTATATATCTTATGTTCATCAGGGATAGTGTAGGATTCTAATGGTGGAAGAATTTTCCAAATCGGTCCAGTAGTTTCGGAGCCTATTCAATTCAAACAAACAAACAAAAAATCTAATCCTTCCTCTTTATAATACCTCTAAACTGTAGAAGTGTAGACAACATAAAAATATCTTTTAATCAAAACCAAAACTCAATCGAACTACCTACCCATTTCCCTAATGTAACAATTTGAAAAGCTTAATATAAATATAAGTACGTACGTAACTAACAGGAGAGCTCCGGTGTTTGATACTATGTGATGCTGCAGGGTGTAGGTACTAAAGGGCGAAGCGTGGCTATACGTGGCTATAGGGCCGGCGGCCAAGCGTTTCGATAATACAGATTTAGGTTGCGTAAGTATTTATTTAAATAATATAGTGTAAAAGATAATTTTAATCTTCATTCAATTCCCAAGGTAACTAACGTATTTATATGGATAAGAATAAATACTGAATTGGAGAAAATAGCTTCGCAAATAACCTAATATTTTTTAATAAAATTTTAAAGATAAAAATGGTTACTGTGATTCATCCTTAGGAGATAGACATATGCCATCGCGGACTTTTCTTTAGGTTTTTTGAAGAACTACAATTCTTCAGTACATTCTTTTGATATATCTCTTAAGGTTTAGCCAGCGTTTGCAATGTAAGCGCAAAAAAATGTGTTTATTTACGACATCACATTAGAAACCTCTAAAATTATCAGTGTTTCTGTACTATATAATGCATGTATTATACATATAAACCTTCCTCTTGAATCACTCTATCTATTAAAAAAACCCGCATCAAAATCCGTTGCGTACTTTTGAAGATCTAAGCATACATAAGTACAGACAGACAGCGGCAAGCGACTTTGTTTTATAATATGTAGTGATTCATCACACTATAATGGTGGTTAAAGAGCAGGTTTACTCAAAAATTCTAAAAGGTGGCATTAACACGTTTTGCTCCAAAATATCGAGTAAGTAATAGTTTTTTCTCAAAAATGTCCGGAAATGTTGACATTCCTATCTACATATTGAGACGCGAAGTACATAGTTTACTGACAGATATAAAATTAAAAAAAAAAAAACCTTGCGTGGTCGCTACACAAGCCCGCAATGTTGCATACAAATTCCATTACTATCTACCTTGTAACTTTTTAAAAAGTGAAAAGGGCCATAATAAAATGAGGGCACAAGTCTTCCACATCCAAATTTTACTCGAAACATAACTTTTTTATTTGTGCCTGGAATAGCTTATGTTTTTTTTAAAACAAGAATTGCGTTTCTCCTTGTCATAAACAAAAAAGGCGGTAAGGAGTGATGGTTTTTTTACATGAAGTTTCTGTTTGTATGCAATTCAAAAAATGAGTTCAAGCGATGAAGATTTGACTCCAACACAATTTTTTTCTTGCGATTTTTGAGAAAAGCACTATATTTGCCTCGGCAGGAACAGCAATTGCGGGCTTCGTATTTTTAAACGGACTCGCAAGCTCGTCCGTTTAATCCAATACTCAGCCCGCAATTGCCTACTTCCATGCCTAGGCAATAATGTACTATTTCTCAAAAATGTCCGGAAATGTTGACATTCCTATCTACATATTGAGACGCGAAGTACATAGTTTACTGACAGTTCTCAAATTTAAAAAAAAAAAACATTGCGGACTCGCTACACAAGCCCGCAATGTTGCATACAAATTCCATTACTATCTATCTTGTAACTTTTTAAAAAGTGAAAAGGGCCATAATAAAATGAGGGCACAAGTCTTATACATCCAAATTTTACTC
This sequence comes from Acleris literana, assembly GCA_946894065.1. Taxonomy (NCBI): domain Eukaryota; kingdom Metazoa; phylum Arthropoda; class Insecta; order Lepidoptera; family Tortricidae; genus Acleris; species Acleris literana. The sequence continues at coordinate 15,793,797 of OX335670.1, read as the reverse complement.
GAACATATTATATAACCTTTGTATAACTTTATGTATTATATAACTTTTGTTATATAACCTGGAATAGCTTATGTTTTTTTTTAAAACAACAATTGCTTTTCTCCTTGTCATAAACAAAAAGGCGGTAAGGAGTGATGGTTTTTTCACATGAAGTTTCTGTTTGTATACAATTCAAAAAATGAGTTCAAGCGATGAAGATTTGACTCCAACACAAATTTTTGTTGCGATTTTTGAGAAAAGCACTATATTTGCCTCGGCAGGAACAGCAATTGCGGGCTTCGTATTTTTAAACGGACTCGCAAGCTCGTCCGTTTAATCCAATACTCGTCCCGCAATTGCCTACTTCCATGCCTAGGCAATAATGTACTATTCTCAAACATGCAATGGAATGTTGGCGTTATGTTAGTTATTTTAGGCCTCAAAGTATCACGTTGCGGGCGGAAAACCTCGAGAGAATTGTTAAGGAATTTCATACAAAATTGAAGGCCTAGGCCTGGAAGTATTTTCTTTTAATTTTTGTGTGTACATGGCGGCTGTGTTTATGAACAGCCTAAATAGCTGTTTTTTTTTTAATATACTTAGAAGTCCTTCCAACCAAAGCGTTTGCATGAAGGCACCAGGTACCAGGAGGTCAGAGGTTATTAGGGGTGCGTAGCGCAACTTAGATCGCAGGCGGTGTAGCACGGTGCGGCCCGCGCGGCGGCGCAGCGGAGGCGGGCGGGCGCTCGCACCCGACACAGCGCGGATGATTGAGCACTGTAGGTTACTTTTAATGTTTATGCACTCCTAGTATTTGACATTGTAGTTTTTTTTTTCTTAAATTTTATTGAATTATTTATATGTTTGAGAAAAGCACTATACAAAACCTTGGCGTGAAGTGGGGTTGCCAGCCTCGTAACTATATCGTCTATATGAACTCGGCCGGCAACGTCCTACTTCCCGGCCTCTGTAGTAATGTACTATTATTTGAAGGGAAACTTTAAAGAACGCGAGTACGACCCTGGCGACAGAAGAAGATAGTATTGTGTAGAGCGTAAGGTCAGTTCAAATAATGAAGACATATACCTGTGTTCTGACACTTTACATTTTAAACCTAATGACTAAAAAGATAGGGTTGATAATTCAATGTACATTCAATGTAGTTCTAACTTTTTTGTATGTAATCGGCTTGCGGTTACGGAAACAAAGGAAGATAATAGTATTGTACACAAACAATGGCTTTGTGTAAAGGATCAGCTTAGTTAAAAAAATAAAGACTACTCTACTATACTTATTATTTATATTTCGATGGTTAGTAATTGTTCTTTAATGAGCATTATATATGTGTAATACTATTTTCATCTATTCCTCTATGGGCCTGTTTCACAATCGACGAGTAAATTTATCTGACATTTAGTTGGCTCTCTCATTGTCTATTTTTAAGTATAAGACAGAGAAACGGCTAAATTTATCTGTCAAATATGATTTACTGGTCGATTGTGAATCAGGCGGTAAATCTTTTAAGCTATTTACATATTTGTGTAGCCTAATAGGCCGAATACCGAATTATAACCTAATATTCGTGGCATCTCTAGTTACTTTGCCCGTGCCAATCGGTTGAACTTTAAATGCAGCGTGCTTTTTGGATCATATGGTGAGTTTCTAAGTTATATTTATATTGTTTTTGGAACCAAATTAACATTCGTTTTAAGCCGCTAAGAAACAACGGGAGCCTCTGCCCGCGTCAGAGCTTCGCCAATAAAGCGGATCGAGCGAGACAAAGCGGGGCAACTCGAGCAAGGGGGGGGAGGAGGGAGACTCGCAGTCTAAATTATAAAGAACAAAGCAAAAGATCAAAAAGAGCAGCGAGCGGATCGGAACGAGCGGCCACGGAGAACGCGCATCGGGAGCCGGAGGTAACCAAAGAGGGAAACAAAGAGGAAGCAATAATCCTGGAGAAGTCGGGGGGCGCACTTCGGTCTGTGGCGGCGCGCGGGACGCGGCGCGCGGCGCGCTCGGCGGGGGGCGCGCGCGCGGGGCCGCGGCGGGCGCGCCCGTGCGCGTGGCGCGGCGGCACGCGCACGGTGATGTGGTCCTCCGAGCCGTCCGAGTCCGCGCCGCCGCGGGGTGAAGCGTGACAAGCGCCCGTATCTACGGTAGTTCAGTACTCATTAACCTCAATTCACTAATTCCACCCGGTCTCTGTTGGCAAACACCGGGACGAAATATTAGCTCACTTACAGGTTTTATCGAGTAGCGGTTCGGACTCGATCAATCTTTAAACATGCACCCGTAACCCCGCCGACGTTGCATGCGAAATAATAATGTTAGGAAGTTTAAACGTAGACGGCGTGCGGTTCGGTGATCACTTACCGACGTTGGCCGGCGGAGGCTGAACCTGTCCGTTCGGCGCCACGGGTGCCGCGAGCGGCGGTTGGTCTGCGGGAGGAACGTTACGCTTTAAGAATAATAGGTAGTTTTTATATTACCAAAATAAACATTTACTTTCAATTAAACAGGTATAGATAAATTATCGAGAGCGCGGAATTGCATATGTAGTAGTAATGTGTGTTTACAGGCATTATATATTTAAATTTTCTCTTTCTTGTACTATCAGCATAAAATGAGGTTTGTTATGTAAGAAGTAAATACAAAAATAATGTCAGTGTCAAATTCTAAATACTATTTACGGTGCACTAAAATATGCCTACGACTTATTATATTGTATTCTCAGAATTTTCAGAATAATTTTACCGGGCCAGTACAACTGTAATTTACGGTTTACAAAAATTATGGCAGAAAGTAATAATAGTTTTGGTCCGATTGAGAGTTATTACATTATAAATATTTTAAACCCTAACTAATAAAAAAAATTAATTCAACTTATACCGCCCAGTTAGTTGAAAAAGATGTTTCTCTCTCAACTATTTATAAAATTATGTCCGAAAGTAAGAGTGACAAATTCAAAGCAATGAAAAAAAAATCTCCGCGCCGTCGATAATTATCTACAGATGTGATTAGTTTCTTACAAGATACCTGGATAATAAACGCTTTTTGTAATGTTATATGTATTTTTTTGGTAACATAAAAGAGGGGCGGTTCGAACGTTCCGCGGCCTTACCCTAGAACGGACATACATACATGCATACATAAAGGTCAAACACAACCCTTTTAGGTTTCACCGCAGTCGGGTAAAAATGGCCTGCGCCTGTGTCATCGCCACTCGTCCGCCAATTCTAGCCACAAGCCGAAACGATACCACAACTAACGAGATCATCATCTATGTAATCAGTATAGCTCATAATGGGGGTCTCTCATAGCTCACCTAAGTTTGGAATTTGCGGAGGCGCCGCAAACGGCCTGTGTGGGGCCCTGCGGCTGTATCCGGTTTGATTGCGGAACGACGAAACAGAATTCCTCAAAAATCTGAAACATAACCTTTGTAAGGCCTTGCACAAATCAAATTAAAATAACATCTAACAGATTACAGCCGTAGCCAGGCAAATAAAAAAGGTGATCATCATCAAAATGGTGAATCATTCTAATTACTGACGTCTTTCACACTATTGATGGAGGAAAGTAAATAATAAGAAACGTATTTATATGAGCTGTCATAGGGATCCAGTGGGACCCAGCTACAGACTATACTGTTAAAACTCAAAGCTACCTGTTCGGAATTAATGTCGTAGGTGCAATTTCTTTCTCACGGCAATCGGGGCATTCATGGTCCTCAGATTCCAGTAATGCTCCTCTTATACCTGACAACAAAATAGATATAGTTTCAATTATGTCATGAGAGTCACTTTGTATCTTGTTTAACAATACTTGCATTCGAGTCGTTAGATTACATTCCAGTAGGGCCTCTATTCGCCTCGGTAAAACTATATTGCCTTTGACGTGTTATGGTATTGTTTTTAACTCGGCCGCCGTTACTGTCAAGTAAATAAGAGCAACCGTAACATTGACAATACACGTCCAAGGCAATATGGTTTTACCCTGTAGAATAGAGGCGCAGTTCTAATGCCATGGAATTACTCCTACAATTAATGCATTTTTTAAGGCTCAACCCAGGGGCTTCCGTCGACTTTCAATCACGTTTTACCTACGTGAATTAAAAAGCAATGTTTAAGGATGGATGCTTACGCAGTAACACTTCTATTGTGTCACGTCTTTAACTATATTTTTCGCCGCCCGGTGTGGTCACGTTCAAAAGAATGCCATGTAAATACTGTTTTCATCACTCTTGCTCGGTTAGGGTGTTATAACACGCAGGCGTATAAGGCAGTTATAGCCGATTTACCTCACTAGGGAGTTATGAGTTAAGTTTTAAAATATAGAATCCACTCGTACGTCATTTCAGACTAAGGAGGTGTAAAATCAGCCAAGGTTTATTTCCTATATTCAAAACTTGGCTACAAACCAATTTAACTGTATAATTGAAGTTATACGGTACATTTATCTGCATTATATTTATATTTTACAATTATTTCAGAGACATATGCAATTATTTTATTAAAATTTCGTTTTGAAAATTGGTACAATCTTGCAGTATGGCCTGTCAAGTTTAAAAACTAAAGCAGTTCTAAGCATTATCTGTGGAAGACTATATTGAAAAAAGTTGACAAACTCTTTTAGCGAGTCCAGTTCATTTGTTTGATTGTTGTTTCCGAATTGTTGTTTGTATATATTTTTTCTCTATTTTGTTTTATTTCCTCGCAAATGTGATGAAAAACATTGTGTGTATCACGGGCATTAAGGGGATTACAAACTCGAGTCATTAAAATTCTAAGTCTCTCGTTAGCAATCCCCTTCATACCACCCTTGATGCACAATGTACTATTGCATTTGTGCAATTTTAATCTTCCGTGTAGTCGATCCCTTAGAGTAGACAATCAACTGTGTCATGCCGCGGCTCAGGGCGACTTTATCCACAGTCCTATTTCGTCACCTTATTAACTCGTCCACAATGCCATAAGCCCACTATTCAATTCCATTTCGTCGGCATTCCTATATTGTCACCTTCCTAACTCGTTCACTTTCCTATATTGTCACTTTCCTAACTCGTCCATATTCCTATAATATGGTCCATAGTGCTAACTGGTCCACATTCCTATAAAGTCCACAATGTTAACACGTCCACATGACTCAAACGTGGCTGTGATGTTCAATTTTATTCGCAATGGCGTCACAAGGGTAGTTTGGGGAGCAAATGGAACGGTGTTAATTATCACGACAACCTAGTCTATTCGTGTTCAACGGATTTTTTTGTATAATCAGGCATTTACAATATAAATTACCTATAAGTCAATTGTCAATTGATTAATTTATCGACTTTGTTATTTTGTTAACCGACTCTCCGTAACAGATCAGAAGTTGTTCTAAATGACTTGCGGTTAGGCTACGTCTTCTAGCAGAATATATCCACTTCTTCACTCACATACCTAATAAGGAAAATAGTGATAGTGACGTCATTGCGACTAAAGTCCGGGGTCTACACATCACTAATGTTAGTTTGCCACCAAACTGCCCGCTCGCCTTGCGGCTCGTTTCATAAACCACACTCATGTTGTAATGCCTGTCTTTACGCCACCGTCGCGTAAACTACTATTACATCATATTATACAGGCGATGTCGCCCTGGGCCGATGTCACACCCTAGTAAGGATAAATAAATAAATAATAAATATTGAACAAGTTGAACATGAGTAATTTTGTTCTTGAGTTTTGGTTGTTTTCTATGTACCTAAGAATTTATACATTTATCATTATCTAGTATATTTTTTCAACCCATGACATGGCGGGCCCTGCCCGACAGTCAACACACACAGCATCGCACGGTTGCGTCAAAGCACGTAAAATTAAGTAGTGAGGCGGAACTTGGTAGATTAAAAACACTCATTTTCAAAAAAGTACTTATGCCTCAGTCACTGACTTATCAAACTACCCTCGTACATATAGTACAATCCTGGAGATGACTCCGGAACTATACTTTGTCTGACAAGTAAATTTACTAAATGTAAAAAGAGAAAACCATGTGACTGAGTATACTTACCGATCAAGACAGCCACAGATACAAAATTTATTAAACAGACCTATAAAGACAGATGTGCGTACAGTCAACAGCATAAATAAGTGATCATTTATGTAACTTGTCACTTTAACGTCGTCTTTGAAATGTCATACAAATTTTTGAAACGATTGAAAGCGACAAGGTACATAAATGATCACTTATTTATGCTGTTGACTGTACCTGCCGATAAGCGCGCTTGTTATAAAAATTGTGACAGCGCTCACGAGGGTACGTACACTAAGCACAAATTTATTAAACAGAACAATAAAGACAGATGTGCGTATCTGCCGATAAGCGCGCTTGTTATAAAAATCATGACAGCGCCCACGAGGTTACGTACACTAAAACCATGTGCATGTGCACGCGTGACGGTCTTCGTACGTTAGAATATCTGTACATTCAGTTAATTAACTACTCGGACAATGTATAATATTTGCATGTAATATTTTCTGATATGTATTGGGGCAACTTGGGACTTACATTCGTCGCAGAAGGAGTTTCCGCAGCACGGGATCATGACGGCGTCAGTGAGCAGGTCGCGGCACAGGCTGCAGAGTAGTTCGTCGGGCACGGAGGGCTCCGGCGCGGCGGGCGCGTTGGTCGGCGTGTCCGCCGCGCCCGCGCTCTCCGATGCGAGATACGCCTCGCTGCAAACAAACACATGATACGTTATCACACATCAAAAATGTCTAGGGATTAAAAATATCCTTACATAATTTCGATATTTTGCAATCGTTGCGATACATTGTAAAATATCAAAATAATATAAGGACACTTTCGATGCGTGTAGTCGGAGGCCTATTGCATAATGGAACTCATAATATTAAAAGTAAAATGTCACCACAAAACAATTTACTTATGTTAATAATAAAATAACATTTTTCTTTCAGGTAATAAGTCAGGGAGCAAAACAGATAAAATTACCTACAAGTAACTGCGTTTGCTGAGGCCGTCAAACCTTTGCCCAACTATTATTTTTTCTCAAAAGATCCTCAAAGGTGGCGGCTTGTTGTTTTTTAGTACTCGTACTCGTCAACCACCTCAAAGGAGATTGACAAGGTTAGGACCAAATGCTGCCCAGACGTGAAAATACCTCTAACGAGTTTCTTGCATTAGAAAAAACATATATTTTCAAAATTGGTTCGAGAGAAAAAAAAAGGTTTTGTTTTGTCGTGTTTGTTTTGTTGTCGACTATAGACGTTGTCGTTGATGCAGTCATCAACATAAAGCAATCTTCATGCTAAGAACAACTGGCTGTTGAGTGCATTATTATGTACCTAACTAAAAAACCTAATTAGATTCCAACATACGTCAAAAAAGTGTTGCCATTAAAATGACATATTAGGTCGATCGGTAAATTTTCACTTCTGTATATGTTATAGGTAGCTGTTTATTTTATTTATAATATTAAAGGCAACATTTAATTTTCCCGTTTATTTAAGAAAATAAACAATCTTACTTAAATACTCATCGCAAAAAAAGATATTTAATTAAATTGTTTTATAGGAGAAAAGTTTAAATAACAATGGCAATAACTCAGGGTTTAATAACATTTGGTACCAATTATTATTCTCATTATGTGCGATTACATTTTTAGGAAAAAAAATCAATCATATTTTTACGTACGTCTTCAAAACTTGACCGAAATCTTCAAAAAATCTTCAAGTCTTCAAAAAATTATCAGTTTATCATGTGTGGTAACCTTTATGGTGGACATGGTGGTTCTGTGGCGGCCATAACATCTATTGTCACTTCATTCGACATCTGACGTTTGGATAGCTCGAATGTTTTCTGTACCTATTCGCCCCGTGGTGATTTCCATTGTTAAGTTTTTGTTTTCCGTTAAGTTTTTGTTGTTTCATTTCGTTATTGTTTCAAGTTTGTGTTTTGCTCGTGGGTTTTGCTTTATCGCAAGTAAAATGGAGCCTGTACCAGGTTCAACAAACATTGATTAAAATCAGGATGACCTTTATCATATTGTGGAAATAAGTTATATTGTTTTATTTTAACATAATTATTGTACCAAAAGGTTGGTTTTTCCTGAAACGTCATAATGATGATGACACCGTGTAACTGTGACATTCCGCCATCTTTGGTAGTTTTTTTGACGTATATTGGAATCTAATTAGGTATCCAAGTTTAGTTTGGTTTTTAGGATGGGCTAGGCACCAACTCATTGTTAGGCGCCCTGCTCCATTCTTAGATAGAATTATTATCAACGAAGATGACGACCATTAGTAAGTAATGTATATTGATGATTGATGATTTACCACTCACCAAAAAGTATTTTTTTTCATGACTCCTGGGGCACGTTTTATAAAGCTACAAGTTACAATTTTACAGGTCCAAACTGGCAACAATGCTCAAATGGCTGGTCGTCATTGGTCGAGGTTGTGTCAAATGGAAACTTGTAACCTGTAAATTGTAATTTGTAGCTTTATAAAATCTTGAAGCGATTTAGTGTACCGTCTCGTGTTAGCGTAAGGGACGTAATGCACTATGTGTTCATTCTGGGCAGCTCTAGGTCCAACTCCCATACAAATATGGTCAATCTCCTTTCTTTGGCTGTTTTTCAATAAAACTAATTGATTATACTTGAAGTAATATTGTTTATATTTTTACCCCCTTATTCATAAACGCATAATAAACGTATTTTGGTTAAAATTTGGGTACATTATTTATTTTTTAATTGGAAATTGGTGAAATAAAAAAATTATACAGGATAACTAACATTATATTGACGACATTATCCAAACAACAGTTGAGTTTTTTAAAGCTTGCTTTTTGTTATTAAGAGGTGCCCAGCATGTATTGCAGTGGAAGGCGGGCAATTCAAACATTTACTAACCGTGCGTGATATTTAATAAAATGTGTTTTATCGCTTAGATATCTAATCCGTGCGGGAGAAGACAAATTACTATCTTTCTCCTACACAATTAAAATCACGTAAACTGATATTTTTTTTACTGCCGTTGACATTGGCCAAAGTTTAGTAAAATAATTTACGACGATTTATTTCTTCAAGAAACCATTTCTTTTCTCAATTGTTTGTGAAGAAATTGATAAAATGATATTTGAATCTGGCAGACCACAATATTTGCCAGTATGTAAACATACTCGAAAGGTAACCGCATTTACGAACATTTTAAAAACCTAATATTTTTACACTGACACCTTTATTAAGGCCATTATTTTTCAATGTTTGGTAGATGATGGCCCACATGTCTTCCCAGTTTAAGTCTCCTCAGTTCATTGCTGCTGAGTTTAACTAGAGTTCTAAGCTGAATCGTAATACACGCATTCTCCGATAGCCTATCGGCGATAGGCCTTCTCGCAGAGTGCGTGCGCGGGTCATGCGAGCGCGTGTGGCGTGGTTCGTGAATGCTTTGTGGTGGGAGTTGTAAATATTAACAACTTTTTTATCGATTTTGCAATGGATCTTCACGAAAAATCATTGAAAGTGTTCGCCAACATAATTATTTGTAGGAGCCCCGAAATAAACATTATAAAAAGCGGTTTTTAGAGCAAAAGTGTGGAAATCAATAGTAGAGAAATTAAAGTTTTGATGACGCGTTGGTCTAGTCTAGTTGGTGCTGGTCAGGGACCCGACCACCCATTCCCCGATAAAAGCCTTTATAAGACTTACCTCTCGAAGTACAACCCACTAAAAGAATAACCCCTTTGGGAGAAATATATGACTCGGTTATTTGTTAAACTAACCATTCACATAATAGTAGGGGAGTCCAAGAGGGGATTTCGGGATTTACTCGAGCGCGACAGATTAACATAAGGGGGTATCCTTGTACCCTGTTGACTACTTCCAGCATATATGAGCACTTTATCCTGGAACGTACGTCTAGGATAACCGATCAGAATAGTAAAAAAAAATCGCTAGTTCGAAATACTCGAGCGCGTCAGATTAAGGTAAGGTAGGTTAATTACATGCAAAAAAAGTATATATTTCAATAATCTGACGATTTAAGAGTACCGCAAGGGGGAGGATCACAAATTTACAAAAAAAAAACGTTGCCTTGACTTTCTCGAGCGCGGTCCTTTTTTATTTTATTTTGAAGGAAATAGTTCAAGAATGATAGGAAAAATAAATTCTGACGATTTCCATAAGCCGAAGTATCAAAAAATATAATTTAAAGTTTAGCAGTCATATTAGCCTTTATCCAATCTAAATTATAAGAATAGAGGCTGTGATAGCTAAAATCTCTTATAAACAACTCTTACAAGGGGAATTCTTATTGTGGTCATATTACTCGGCAATATACCCTTTATCCAGTGGCGGTACTGCCATACAAGCCCAAAAGCCGGGCTTGCCTTACAAATATAACAACGATCAAAAATCAAAGGTCACGATCACGAACTATTTCAATTCGCGCTCTCATTAAAATTTTCAAATAATGCAACAGCAGCGTAGTACCGAATTTGATCGCGCTCCGCCGCCGCACTGTGGGACGAAAATCGGCTCTAGAGGACATAGAAATCAAAGTTCTCATTTTTATAATTTTTTGATTGGGATTGGTTTCGTTTGCAGTTATAATGCTAAATTATTGTTCTGGTTGGATTGTGTTTGGAAACTGATGAGTTATAATTTTTTTCCTTAAAATTTGTATGGGACGGCATGAAAAAGTCCAAATATCTCTGAAACCGCAAGAGAAACCGTTATATCCTCGCAGATGGTAATAAAAATAATTATTTGTGATTTTTTGGCGTAGTGCATATTTCAGTCATAGCTGCGGTTTTTTTTTTAAAAATCGATGTTATTTTGTCTTTTTTTTTAAGTGCGTGGCGTATTTTTTTTTCAACTTATGTAAGAGGGGGGAGGTAGCGAAATGCAAATACTCTTCTTACATATATAAATAATTATAATAAAAAGTTAAAAAAAAAAGTGATATAAGTAATAGTATTTTTTCTGTGTAACTATATAGAAATAAAAGTAAAAAATGTAAAAAAAATAACTAACCATAATGTGACTAAAATAAACACGATACATAATAAATTTTTTTAGGTTAATATATCGAACGAATGATCTATATCGGACTCATTTTGATATAGATCACACGGATCTGAAACCTCTCGTTCCAGTTCGACTTCCTGAACCGAAAATAATGACCTAGTTTCGGCAAAAAATGCCTGCCTTTTCTTCTTATCCAAACTAGGTCTTATTGCCGTAATATGAGGATCGGAGGATAATAGAAGCATATTCAGTATATCCTCGTTACAAGCTTGCCTACTCCTTTTTCTAGAATTATGCTCCCTGAACCTCCTAAAATCTTTATTTCGAGCTTCGGAAGCCTCTTCCGAGAGACTTCCGATGGGAACAATGGCGTTGCTGGCAATAATGTCTGCTCCATGAATTAATAGCTTATGCACAGTTGACGGCATATAATACCAATCATACATTGCTATGAACTTTTGAGCAGTCTTAAAGGTATATTCCTTAAATTTCATAACATCTATTCCTTCTCCAGATGTTATTGCTTGCAGTATTACAGCAAATCTGCGAACAAGTTCTTCATCCAATCCAGTTATTGCTGCAGTTTTTTCAGGAAACTCGAAGAACCTTCTTGCTGTATTGCCATCGTTTGTGGTACCCGATCCCTGCTTTACATTATCGATCAAAAGGTTGAGCTCTTCCTTGAATCGGTCTTGAACAACTTTTTTCGTCTCGTTCATTATTTTTTTGAGTTCCTCGCCTTTTGCAGCCCATTTTTTAAACCTCAGTCTGTAAGAAATGTGTAAAAGGCACTCCATTGAATTTATACGAGCATGTAGTGAAGATAACCCGAATTCATATAATTCTGTCGAAATCTGCTTCACTACAACTGAATCTAGCTTATTCATTTCGGTAGGCTTAGCCAAACACAAGTAACACGTAGCATTTGACTTAGCTTCCGATAGATAAGTACAAATTTTACCATCTATCATGGTCATCTTCAAAAGGTGTTTTATTTTAGCTGTATTGTATTCCGTAGGAAGTAGACCCTTAATTTCTTCTTCGAACTTTGATTTTAACTCCAAAACTACGGCTTTACTTTCCTTAACAAAACGGAACATCAATGGGCGACAATAAGACGGTGAGCAGGGTTTTGGATTCGTCCATAAAATGTCCTCACCACAAACCAATTTGAGTGGTGCTAATGATGCCATGAATATGCTCGAGTCATCGTTTTCGCCATCCATTTTTTGTTTATATTTGCTCTGGCTGGATGCGCCATCAAAACCCCATTTCGATATCAGCGTCAACTCTTTGTCTTCAATATTAGATGGTAATTCTTTTAGAATCCTCTGCGTAGTCAAATCCAGTAAAGCTTGAAGTTTAATTTCAGCTGATGAATCCGTTATGGTTATAGCGGATTTCGGAGGGTAGCTTTGTAATTTCGCTGACTGAATCTTGTAGTATGATGGATAAAGATCTTCGGCTCCTTCTTGAATAGCTGACTCCCTTAAGGTCATGTATTGCCATTTAGTCAGCTTTAATGCCACGTAAAGACCGAGTGCCTTATCTGGTGAATATGTAACTGAAGTATTTGATTTCTTGATCATTTTTTGTATATTTGCAGCTGCTTCAGAATTTTTGAGCATGTACTCAATTACGGGTGCTATATCTTCACGCCCATCTTCTTTCAAGAGTTTTGCCGCTGCATATGTTAATTCAGTTGAGTCTTCTCCTGTATAACTGTCGAATCTTCTCTTTTTTTGCTTGATTGATAGTTCTTCAAATGGTTTCCTGGATCGCATGGTCATTGTTCCAGTTGAAGTAGATGGTATCAAACATTCTGGTAAAGTAAAATCAGTCGTAGTTGACGATTCCAAAGGCTCAGAACACGAAGAATCTTGAAGTAGTCCAGGGCTGAGTAGATTAGTTTGTAGACAGCTGGGCCAATCAACATTAGCTTGAAGCCAACTTTCGTAGTATTTTCTGAAGTCTTTCGTATTCCGGTTACTTTTTTGCCATCTCGTAACAGCAGATCGAGTAAACTTTGTACAGAATTCTATAAGTATTTCTATTTCGTCTTCAGATAAATTGGAACCCAAACGTTGCACCACTGCTTCGAACAATACTTCTTGATTAAATGCCGGCTTCTTGCTTTGTAAAACGACAAATAGGTCCAAGTTGGTAGAAAAATTTGTCATTTTTAAATTTTAGCAGGAGTACAGATGTTCAGAGTTATACAGAATAATTGCGATTATCGCTCTTGGATAAATGTCTGGTCTATTTATTGATGTGAGCTAATGATGATTCCTTTACCACTTACTTCGTTAAGTAATCACCTACCTTATTACTAATGAATTAATTACTGTATCTCATTAAAACTTATTACTAATTACTCAAGAAATCATTACAAACTATTTACAACCAAAATAAATTAAGTATAATCCCATTACTGAATATAGTTCATTAAACATGCACAATAATCTCCTCATTACCGGAAAAAATATTTAATTGTATATATTTTAAGCGATCATAATAAATCAAATAATTGTTTGATTTATAATTTGAGTATAAAATATACAAAATATAAATATTCAAGTCTTTTATTGATAAAATAATCCGCCAGGACTAACAAAAAGTAACATCGATTTTTTAAAAAAAAACCGCAGCAATGACTGAAATATGCACTACGCCAAAAAATCACAAATAATTATTTTTATAACCATCTGCGAGGATATAACGGTTTCTCTTGCGGTTTCAGAGATATTTGGACTTTTTCATGCTGTCCCATACAAATTTTAAGGAAAAAAATTATAACTCATCGGTTTCCAAACACAATCCAACCAAAATAATAATTTAGCATTATAACTGCAAATGAAACCAATCCCAATCAAAACATTGTAAAAATGAGAACTTCGATTTCTATGTCCTCTAGAGCCGATTTTCGTCCCACAGTGCGCCGCACGGCGGGCAGCACTGCTGCGCGCTGAGACAACCCGAACTCGCTTGAGACACGGCTAGTCATCCCGCTTGCACGCGGTGGCTTGCAGGGGGGCTTCTATCTTAACCGGTATATCTCTTTCTTACGCATTTATTATATATTTTAAGCCCTGCTTGCGTCTGAAGTTGTACCCGAGTCGAGTAAAATGCGAAATTCGCGCATGCGCGTGTTGAGCCGCGTTGACGGCCGACTTCACTTCTATTTATTTGCTTGCTTACTTACTTCAATAATTTTACTTGTTTTATTTGTTGTGAATTGTGAATTGCTTTGTTTGAGTCAACTGCGGTCACTAAGTATTTTGTTTGTTGTGTTGTTCAATTGGATTGGCAATGGAGGATGTATTCCCTTGTGAATCTTGTGATTGTGATTATTTAAACCGTGCAAAAATTTTGTTTGGCGAGTGAAAGGTAAACTCTTTAAACTTTGCTCATAAAACATCAGATTTTCAGTACCTATTTCTCATTTCTCGCATAAGTAAAAGACGCTTTAATGTTTAATACCTAGATCTGTGTAAAAAACACAATATTGCTGCTGTTGTATATTATTATCGAACGACAAAAAGTTTGGAATATACCTATCTGATTATGAAAAATCAAATAACTTAGCTGACACGATTAAAAGGCATATGAATTTTATTTGCAATAAGACACGAACGATTTTAGTAATTTTGGTAAAAAGCGAATTGAGACATTTATCCGCAATAACTTTAAAAACTACAAAATCATATCTCTCGGCTTGCCCTATCCTGAAACCCTAGGCACGCCACTGCCTTTATCCAACCTAAATTATAAGAATAGAGGCTGTGATAACTAAAATCTGTTATAAACAACTCTTACAAGGTGAATTCTTATTGTGGTCATATTACTCGGCCATATTAGCCTTTATTGAACCTAATTTATAAGAATAAAAGCTGACTTAGCCAAAATCTCTTATAATGAGCTATTATAAAGACATTGCAACAACTTATGCTTTTATAAAATAATTACAAGGGTTTTGGACATATAAGCTTGATGTTATAAGGTTATTTTGCTAGTTGGGCTACATCAATGCTACAAGCCTTCCACGGGAAGACATGAAGTGGTACTATTCTAAGCCGGCAATCACACAGCTAAAAAATAAATATTAGTAACATTTTGCTATTTTGCAGAAAATATATATGAAAATGAAAAGAAATAGTTTTTTTTAATTTCCATCCTATTCCCTGTGCATTTTTTTATACATTCATTGATCTATAAAAAAAAAACTTTCAAAGTAAACCCCTCCAAATAATCGTCAGATTATCTATGGGTCAGCACATCTTAGACTTCAAGCTGAACCAACTTTATGAAAATCTGACTCGTCGAGATTTTCAATATTTCGTTTTTTTTGCATTTTCAAAAAGCCGCCAAGAGCTTGCGTCACGTCTTAATCGTCAGTCTTTGCAATGGGAGGTTCCTTCGAGTTCACTTAACATCCCCTCTGAAAATGTGACGCGCTCGAATTTTTTTTTTCCCCATTTCCAACCCTTCTGTTCGGCCACCCCCACCATGCAAACCGGCAGATTAACATGCCTCCGTTATCAGAGACACGTGGGAGTATCAATATCTGACTCGCTCGAGTATTTCCGTTTGACTCTTCGATCAACAATTACCAACTAGATAACGGGTCAGCGCAAAAAATACTTCTTTGATACTAACGACTCACTTGCGGCGTGAGGTCTTAATTTCGATTAGTTCTGTTGACAGACAGCCAATGTCAACACGCATCAAAATGCCACAATGTTGCAAAAATAATTATCAAAAACGAAATGTATCGGTCGGAGTCTTACTTTCGGTTAGTACATTTAGAATATTTTAAACTTTACAATAACAATTAATGCCATAATTCCAACAAAATAACAATATTGAAACCTCAGCTAAGAATGTTTGGCCAATATACACGCAAACTTGTTTAACAAAACATTAGATGCATGGAGTGGTTTTTTATTATTGTATCACCACTGCGCCTCTATTCTAGGCAGTAAAATCCTAATCGTATTTGACTTGTTATGGTATTGTTTTCTACTCGGCCGCTATTACTGTCAAGTAAATAAGAGCTATCAAAACGTTCACAATACGATAACAGGTCCAAGATGATTTGGTTTTGGTGTTGAATAGAGGCCCTGGTATGTAGGTATTTTGTTAACAGAACAGCGAGCATTTTCCATCAGCGGCCTTTTTAGAGATCCGAAGTCAAACTAGGAACCCTTATAGTTCCGCTATGTCCGTCTGTTTATATTATAAGTCACACCACTTTTCCTCAGAAACTATCAAAGTTACAAAATCGAAATTCTGTGTACATATTAGCATGATAGGGAGTAGGGTAGACTGCCCTTACATGCGTCATTGTTGTGGGCTACATGCCCCTTACAATTAGTGTTATTAATTAGTTACTAACAATTAGGATTATGGAACTACTAACAATATAATATGAGTGTAAATTTACTCGAAATAAATGATTCTATTCTATATTCTATATTGATATTCATACCGCGGACTAAGATTTTCAATCAATTATGGAATAAATATTTAAAAAAACGGTCTTCCCATAGGTATATGTAAAACAAGGGTATAAGTATTTTTTTTACGAAACAACACTGTGATGTCACTTGTTGTTCTGCGAAATAGTTATCTGTGTATGTAGTAACGGCGACGGAAGCGTACACTGCGTATGATCTGACATGCTTTTGCCCAGTTTGTTTCTTTTCGTATTCGAGTATTATCTACCGGAATTTTACTTTAAAAAATTATATAGTATAATTGGTGTGAGTTGTTCTTTCTCCAAAACGGCTTGACCGAATTCAATGCGACTCCATACCTCTGCTAGTCAAATTCGAAGAAGCAAAGTGAATAGATAAAAAACGATATATCTCGCAGGGCAACAACGGGGAAAAGTACTTTAATTTTTGCACGATAAGATTGATTATACAATAGACTTTATTTACCATACGTTTTTTCGTTTGTAAGTAGCAGACGTCATTTATTGACGTGTTCATGTTATGAGACGAGTAGTCGTAGGTATGAGATCGAATTTTGAAGATTTGTAACTTTATTACTAAGTACCATGGTTGTTATTAGGTTGAACTTAAAACTGTTTTAAAACGTTTGTCTCGGTTCGTTAGTGAACAAATGCAACTGACGTATAGATTCACGCGGACAGAATTTAGCTTTAATTTTGTATGCGACTGGTTATCTAGTTGAATATTGTTAATCGAAGGTTTGACTGTTTCTTTTTACATTTTCGAAAACCTGTACACGTTTCCCCCACGGCTGAAAGGATACACATCATATAAAGTTTTTTCCTTTCTACCATCTAATCTTCAAAATCTTATACGCTCGAGTAAATCCCCAATGAACACCTTGGGCTCCCCTACTATAAGGGTAACCTAAAGAGCTAAAGCTCAGATCGTCAGCAGATAAAGATAAAAGATAAAAGAAATTTATTCAGTAAGTAGGCCGCACGGGCACTTTTACACGTCAAGAATCTACCAGCGCTTCCCAAGAGAAGACCACTGCCGAGAAGAAACGCCGCAAGAAACTCAGCAGTCAGTCATTTTTTAAACATATTTCTTATTACAATGGTACTACTTAGTCTAGCATTATATAAAGCTATAAATATTAAATTAAATATAGTATTAAATAACATGCGTAGTTCAGCAGGAAAACATGCCAATTAAGAATCTTACGGGAGAGATAGAGAAAAAAAAACCACATACTTATGTGTATATAAGATGGTGCGAGACGACCACATAAAAGTTTCGATATGTTTTCCTACATCAACGGTGTCCCCTAGACAAGATAAAGATTTTGCATTTGAATAAATTATTATTGACTAAGTTTCGGATTTAGGCCATGCATTTTTGTCTGTTAGATAGTCCTCGATCCTATAATACGCTTTAGACATTAACGACCTTTTCAAGTAACTTTTAAGTGCTGGAAAGGGTAACTTTAAAACTTCGTCAGGTAATTTATTATAGAAATGAATGCATTGACCAACAAATGATTTATATACTTTACGGACGCGGAATTTTCGGATAGCGATTTTATTTTTATTTCTGGTATTTAAATTATGTATATCAGAATTTTTGGTGAAAGAATCTAAATTTCTAATAACGTAAATAATATTCTCATAAATAAATTGAGACGCTACAGTCAAGATATTAATTTCTTTAAAAAGTTCTCTTAAAGAGTCACGGGAGTTTAAGTTGTAAATAGAACGAATGGCCCTTTTTGTAACACAAATATAGTTTGTATGTCAGCTGCCTTACCCCAAACCAGAATACCGTACGACATGACACTATGGAAATAACTATAATAGACTAAGCGAGCTGTCTCAACATTGGTTAGTTGTCTAATTTTCCTAACGGCGTAAGCTGCCGAACTTAGTTTACCTGCCAGTACAGCTATATGGGGACTCCATTGCAAATATTTATCTAATGTTATGCCTAAGAAAATTGCCTTATCTACCATTTGCAAACACTCGTCATTTAGAAAAATACTAGAATGTACCGGTTTAACATTAGGCAAAGCGAACCTAACACATTTCGTTTTCTTAGCATTTAGTAGCAAATTGTTGCTAGTAAACCAATTAAGTACTTTAACTAGTGTGGTGTTAATCCTACTGTAGTCTACGGATTTTCTATCTACCTTGAAAATTAGTGAAGTATCATCAGCAAAAAGTACAATATCACAAAGTTTATCTACTGTTGGTGGCAAGTCATTTATGTAAACCAAAAATAAAAAAGGACCTAAAATAGAGCCTTGAGGCACACCTATTTTCAATGTAGCTCCAACAGATTGCGTTTTGTTTACAACAACTGTTTGAGTTCTATCACTTAGATAAGAAGACATAAGGCTTAAAGCTTTGTTGGACAATCCATAATGTTCTAATTTTAAAATAAGGGTCGTATGATCCACGCAATCAAAAGCTTTAGAAAGATCACAAAATATTCCTACTGCATCGCAAGATTTCTCCCAACTGTTATATATATGTTTAATGAGTACAGATGCCGCATCAATTGTTGATCGACCTCTGGTAAAGCCAAACTGGTAAAGTAAATTGATATCCCTCTCTTATTGCGTAACCAAATATTAGGGTAACACTTATAAATAGCGCTTAAAAAGCCAATCGAACGGCTTTTCAAACCCCTTACCCTTTAAAAGTAAAATCGAACAAGACTTATACGAAACGGATTTGGATAGTTAATCCTTTCAAAATACCCATTCCACCCTTGGTAAGGGTAACCTTTATAAATAGCGCTTTAAAAAGCAGATCGAACGGCTTTCAAGCGATACGGCTTTTCTAAATAAATCCTTATAAAAACCCATTCGAAACCCCTTGAATGGGATAGCGGGCCGGTCCCTGGTACTTGTAGTGACCCTACCTACGAAGCTAATATAAAACAAGGCACTTTGGAATGTGATATGAATATGACACATGTTAAGCTCCTCAAACTTAAAATGACGCAGTTATCCATTGAACCATTATAGGCTGAATTGTTTGAGTTTTTTAAATTATTTTGAATTTTAATGCATAGAACAATAAAGCACAAATTCTAACTACGACATAGGGTACCAAACGGCATCGCTTGCTTATAATGGGTAAAACTTTATAGGCTATGTGCGTCATTCCAGCTTAAACAAGCTTTACCACTAAGGCCATCGCATACCACGTCAACTCAACACCAACTTGAAATTTGGAGAAGAGATGGCGTCGGTGTTGCGTATCCGTTGCGGTGTTGCGTGTTCAAATCCCAGTAAGGACAGATATTTGTGTGATGAGCGGGAATATTCACTTCTCAGTCATGGATGTTTTCTTCATATAAATACAAAGAAAACAACCAGTATGCATTTCTCTATATGATTATTTGGGTGATTCCACGGGCGTTTCAACCGCCGTCAGTCCCCTGTCATAAATATTGAAAGAATGAGCTACACCAAGCAGCTAACATTCACACAGAGCTATACTGTTATCGTAATTCTTGCCATAATTGATCGAATTTTAAGTATTATTATCGCCTATTTCTTAAATACTTAGGACATCGGACTGACGGCGGTTGAAACGCCCGTGGAATCACCCATTTATATCTTCATCTAGTACCCATAGTACAAGCCTAGAGCTTAGTTTAGGACTAGGTCAATTGGTGTGAAATTGTCCCCTGATATTTAATTATTTATTTATTTTATACTTTAATTTATTTAATTAATATTAAAATAAAAGCTTAATTTGTCGATCATTAATTTATATTGACTTACTGATCGACGGCAGGCACTGCAAAGGTTCCGCTAGGGGTCATCATGGCGCCTGGCGCTTTTGGTCCCGCAACCGGAACCATAAAACTACGTGGGATCCCTGTGCTTCTCCTTATTTCTATTGGATCACTCTGAAATAAAAATAAATTAATAAATAATTACAATAATCTCCAAACATTGATTTTTACTAGAGATGGACTGACTAAGGTTTTTGGCGACTAACCAATCACTACTCAGCTGACTAGCTGACTACAATATAATACATACAATACAAATACTATTTATTGTACCCCAAAAAAAACACGAAACACAGAACAGTACATACATATACAACAGGCGTTCTTACTGCTATACAGAGATCTCTTCCAGACAACCGTGGAAAAGAAACAATGACTAGGACTATTTCACCTGTTTTGTTAACTATAAAAATCTGACTAATCATTATCACCAGCTATAAAAAGTGCAGAGGTGTCAGCTATCCTTAGTAGTAGGTAAACAGTCAGCCCATCTCTAATTTTTAAATTTGTTGTACTTACTGAATTGGCTATAGGACAATCCTTGATCCAATGACCATGCTTCTGACACTTGTAACAAATGTAATTAGGTGGTACAGCACCTCTTTGATTCTGTCCTCTAATTTTTTGGTAACTGTAAATGGAAAAAGGTTTTAGTTAAATGCTAATGTTATGAAAACCAATGCTTATTAATATTTAATATCTTAGGGTCTCCGTACACCACATCTATCTACTCGGAATTGACATAAACTGGTCAGATATACCTTACTGGCTTTGTAGGGCCGAATACAATCCCAGATACATTATTTTCCCTTTTAGGTGTTTTTGAATGCCAGCTAAGAGTTAATAGAATACCTAACAACATGTAGAATGTTTCTAACCAAGCAAATGCCAGGTGCCAAAGCACAAGTAATAAATATCTCTTACAATCTCAGTAGTCACCTGTGGTAACCAACCACCTCTAGAGCAACATGTTACATTCAAGAACTTACTTAATATGAAAACCCCACTCAATGGGAAACCAGGGTGGGCAAAGAACATCCTGTGAAAGTTTTTAATCTGGCCCACTAACGTCTCTTCTAAAGTAGGTGTAGGTAGGTGTATGATGGCAAAAATAAATATATAACGATGGTTAAAATGCCAATTGACGTAAGTGACAAATCACTACTTTTTAGGACAAACGAAAATAAAAAAAATTTAGAAAAATTACCATATTTAAAAAAAAATGCTTTCGTTTTAGTGTAAAGGACATTATAGTTTATTTTTTCGAGCTGAATCAATTACAACCATTAAATTTCACAGAAATGTAATAGTTTCCAAGATAGATGTCCTTTACGTTTAAAAGTTTACAAATTTGCCCTTTATAATATTCTTTGTTAGGTCGTAAAGGACTATCCAAAGCATATTTATGGGTTGTATTGGACAAATTTGTTAGAAATGTAAGCACAATGATGGTTTAAATCTAAATAAGTACATTGTAACATCCAATTCATAAATAACCTAATAGCTCACTGTAGTCTTTTTCATTAAATAATTAACGTATTAAATATTTGAACTTTTAGTGGATTTTGAAGAAATTGGTATTAAAATAAAAATACATAAGTAAAAAAGTTTTTTTTTCTTAGACAATTGTACTAAACGTTATAGGAAACGTAACATTAAGGTACTTAATTTCTTCATTATTCTTCATTAATAATATTAGAACCATTAGCATATTTAAATTAATGTAATCTGTCAAATATTAGCAGTCCCTAACATGGACCAAGGCCAAAGAATTTTGCCAAGTGTTCCGCTGATGAAAGGGATTCTTGGCAACAACAGTGGGACTCCTCTAGGCTTATCAAGGGCCGATACTATGGCGAGATACAACCGGTTATACCACATAAACCTTGGTTCTTCCGTTTCAAAAAATTCAACAAGCGGGCCACATCTTCTATCTGCCGCCTCCGCCTGAGCCATGCCTGCACTCCTGTATTTTTAGCAAAGATTAGGATAAGGAATCACTCTCTATGCGAATGTGGTTTAGAGGACGGTACCCCAGAGCACATATTTTTTAACTGTCCTACACTTAATTTTTCTCTTTATGACACTCTTCCAAATTATATTCCGCGTCCTATTAATTTCCAATCTCTCCTTTCGTTTGTTGGTACTCCTTTGACAAAACATCTTCTGAATTATGTACAAATGCATGACAATAAAATATAATACCTTATTCTACACGTACATATATTTTATCTTTATATATCTATTCCTTCCATTTCTAACTCCCATCCTTCTTTTTTTGTTATACTTAATTCGCTTCGCGTATTTGTAAACGTCATGTTTTGTCAGTGTTGTCCATAAAATTATGTATTTTTGTTTTAGGGTCCCCGCCCGATTCTCCCTTAAGCATCCAAATTCTATACACCCAACATTCTCTGGACGTGACCGATGTCTACTCTGACGTTGGCAAAATACGTCGTGCCAATAATTGGCTGATGTGAAAGCCATTATATTAAAAAAAAAGTGTTCAGCTAAATTGGTAAATAGCTCCAATTAATAAAATAATATCAACACAATAAAAACGATACATCGTTGGAAAGAGTATTAATCAGAAAAGTTTTCAAAGAACTGGAAGTGCTTGACCTCTTATAGTTTTTGTTTACGTCTTTTGAAAACTTAACTGTTGCCTGGGATTTTTTCGAGTAATTATTTGCACAGATATCAACTCTCACAGAACAATCCAACAGTCAAGACACGAATAAAAAAGGGCGGTTTTATTCATATTTCTTTTTAATTATTTATTATTATTATTATTATTTTATTTTAGACAGGCAGTTGGCACTGATATGTCTAAATCTTTGTTCACTGCACGTAATGTCACACTAGTTTAGAATGTTTGTCAAACTTATTTTTGAACTGGTTAACACTTTTAGAGTTCACAACATTTGAGGGTAATTTATTTATTTATTATTTGATTTAAAAAAATTAAGTTTGGCCATTTTTTAAGAAGCTTTTCTTTTTTAATCTTATGGTTCCTGGACCACCTTATTAGGCCTGAATACGTAGTACAAGGCACCACTTATTCGCCATATTTTTTGTCCAACTATGCGCCTAACACCCTGTATTTTAGTCGTAAAGGTGTCAGCATTGAATTTTGAATCTTAAAAGCCCCAAAGTACTTTAAAAAGAAAAAATAGATGTGGGTTGTATGAAGAACATTGATTTGGCAATGTCCTTAAGAATTTTAGAATCAAGTCCTTTAAGAACCATTTCAATTTTATTTATAACGTATACAACCAAAAATGTTTTTTTTTGAAAATTTTAATTATTTCATATCTCAGTAAATATAATTCAGAAACTTTATATTTACTAGTCAATAGAGCTTTGCGTCTAGTTTAAGATATGTAAAAAAAATAATTGGCCAAATGTCCTATATGTCAATCGCCATTTTAACCATCGTATGCTGGCCCACAAAAAGATGGCTTAGTGGTGGCAATACATTTGGGCGGGTTTGGAACTTTTTTTTCTCTGTTTCGTTATCCGCAATCAGTCGCCAGACTATAAGCGAATTGGTGGAAGTATAATTGGCAGTGCGGTAGTAGCGCCTTTCCATTCAGAGGAGGTGGTCCCGCTTCAGTCTTTTAACCACCTTAGACGTATCCAACAGCTCAGCAACGAGCGGGTTCAGATGGGTAGATAGCCGATCTCTATGAACTTTTTTTAAACGACTAATCTCTTCAGATATAGTAGGCAAGTTGAGATATTTATGAATTTCTTCATTTCTGGTGTACCACGGCGCATTGGATACTATCCGCAGAATGGCATTTCGCACTCTTTGCAGGCAAAGTATGTTAGTCTTGCTCGCTACACCCCACAATTGGATCCCGTATGTCCAGATGGGCTTAAGGACCGAGTTATATATGAGCAGCTTGTTGTCTACTGACAGCACGGAGTTTCGCCCCATGAGCCAGGATAGATTGCGGAATCTGTAGTTAATTTCGTCCCTCTTCTTTTTTATGTGGACCTTCCATGTGAGCCGCCTGTCGAGATGGAAGCCAAGATACTTGACACAGTCAGTATAGGTTAAGGGCTCGCTACCAAGTGTTACTAAAGGGCAGTTAAGTTTTCTTAGAGTAAAAGTGGTATGGGTTGACTTGGTTGCGCTAGCACGAATACGCCATTTTGAGAGCCAGTTATTTGTCCTATCTAGCAGATGTTGGAGTCTGTTGCTAGCCATTGAAGGAGATTCATCTACAGATAGATAAGCAATGTCGTCAGCATAGGTCGCCGTAGTTACTTCTTTTGATGTGGGTAGATCTGAAGTGAAAATGTTATACAGGACTGGTCCCAGGACTGAGCCCTCAGGTACTCCAGCCTCAATATCATGTAGAGTTAGCATCCCGCTGCTTGACTTGAAAAGTTCTGCTTGTTAAGTATGACTCCATTAGAGGAAATATACAGTGAGGAAGCCTCTCTTTGATCTTTGTTAACAGACCTTTATGCCATACTCGATCAAATGCCTGTTGAACGTCCAAGAAAGCAGCTGAGCAGTACTGTTTACGTTCATAACACTGTCTTACTGTGTGGTAGACCCTGTGTACTGTGATTTTCGGAATCCAAACTGATGTGGAGGAACAACATCGCAGTCCTCCATAAGGGGCTTCAGGCGACTGAGGAATATTCTTTCCCATAGTTTTGACATTACTGGCGTTAAGCTTATCGGCCTGTAAGATGTGGGTTCTTGTGGAGGTTTTCCATGTTTGTGGATCATATGGGTTTGGAACTTAAAACAAAAAATAGAGCACTATCTACAGAACATTTGAAAATTTGAAGGACTTTAAAATAAAGATTGGCCCAACGATTTTGCTTTATTGTCTAATCTGCTTGAGCACTAATGTCTTCATTGAATGAGATCAGACTTCAGTTGGACTGACCTGCCATTTTAAAAGAAGTTATTTTTGTGTGTTTTCAAGGCGGTTTTCAATACCATCCACAGCTTCCTTTTGCATAGAGAAAGTGAGTGTCACATTTAGTCATCTCTAGATATTTTTTCAATGCCGCTCTTGGAAAAAGTCTCTTATAATTTACAGCTCAATATAATTGAAATGCAATGTAGCACTCACTTAAACCACCGTTTTTAAATTCTACAAAATATGATTTTTATAGAACACAGCCCAAAGCTTGGTTTCCAAAAATCACATTTCAGGGGAGCTCATGCGCAGAAAATCATAGCAAAGTTTGTGTCGTTTTATGTGTGCGATTTTTTTATAAATAAATCACACTGCTAGATCAAAACAGTAGCAACTTAAAATCTTTGCTAGTTTTGTTCCAATTACATAGGAGTTGTAACAAAGTTGATTTTAAAATGCAGTTTTATTTTGAGTTAGTTACTACTGTTTTGACCAGTGCGAAATATTCTAAATTCCTTTCTATTGTGATTCTGGCCCCTGCTTCTTGCATTTTTTTGGCCCCCTTTATGAAAGTTTGCCCACGCATTCCCTAGCACAATGCAAATTTAGTGAAATAATGTTGAAAAACTAACATATTATGAAGCGTATCAATGGAAGATATTAGATAGAGTGAACATGACATACAAAAAAATTAACAATTAAATCTTACTTGCTAGGATCGTAGTCAAAAGTGGACTGTGATATCATAGCATTTATTTTATCCTGCTCGCTACCTTCCATGCGAGACAGATCAGCAAGACCCTTGTTAACTGAGACATCTTTATGCACTGATGACGCATTACTGTTACCATCCCACTGTTTTTTAGGTAGCTGAGATAGTGGTATCCTAGCCACAAGGAGAGATGTATTTTTGGGAATCAAAGTTCCATCATCAATATACACTGCAAACAAAATTCATGATATAATAAATAATCAAAGAAACAAATGGAGCAGTAAAGATTATGAAATATCTCCTTCCCCGACAAATGGCCAAGAAAGCTAAGAGCTAAGAGCTCCAAACCATACATTAGCAAAAAGTTTTCATTGCATATAGAGTATACCAGTAATTGATTCACTGACCTTCTTTTGTTTGAGCATTAGTAATTTGAAGATCAAAGTCAGAAGTCTTCCCGATCCTTTTCTGTTGGGATATAGCAGCTTTTAAGTCTCCTACTGATATATGAAGACCATCGAACGTGACAGTGTCGTAATCCAAAGCACTTTTGAACTTATAGTGCACAGACATTTCCAAAAGTAAACATGTGCTAAGTTTGTTTCTATCATGTCAAATATTCAGTACTAGTATTTTATTTCAAAACGATGCTAATTGCAAAATTATTAACCTTAAGCTACAAGTCTATATCATTTATTACACAGGTGATCCCTCCGCGTTGAGCTGAAATTTACGCAATGTAATCACTCACTAATAAAGTCGTTACATAAAACCACCACTAGAGTTTCCGCAAGCCAAATATACCATAAACCGTGAACTGAACTAAGCTGGCTACGCTACGACAACTCGGTATCAGAACACCGCCATTTTGATTTTTAAGAAAATTATTATTGCTCCTATACCTATAGGATAGGACCTAACTATTCTGTGGTTAAGTTTTAAGCGTCGATTACACCACCGGCTGCGCATCTCTATTCTCGCGTCACTCGATGCTCGAGATTTGCCTGAGATAAAATGTCAAGGATGTAATCTTCTAAACAAGAAGCTGGTTCAATACTATAGAGATTGCATATCTTTAATTAGAAATGAAGACAAGAGATGCCACAGGTCTTTTGTTTCTTTTCTTCCTTTCTGGAAAAAGAGAGAGTTGGAATTGATAGGTACATAATATAATTCAAGGTCATCATAGATTACAGTAAGCTTCTTGAATGTAACTAAATATTATTTCTTGTTTTTTTTTATTGTAAACAATCGCGTCGTTAAATCTCTTACGTAGGACACTGCGTTATCGTGTACGCATTACTCTTCACTGTGTAATAACGGCATAATAAATTTTTCAAACGGCGAGTTCGTATGTGACCACCGAGATTTCTGTTATTGCATCTATGTACCGGCAACTTTTGACATGGCAACGATTTAACAGGAAGTTATATATCATGCACAAAACCATTTAAATAAATTCCTGTTGGATTACGCTTCTTAAAGTTTTAATAGAGTTCAAAATAATGGTTATATTAAATATATATATATAAAATTGTTACATTTTGGTGAAAATCTTAGATATTTCTTTTTATTGTGTATATATATGTATTATAAATTTTTTGGCAAATTGCCATGAACTTCCGGCCGAAGATAAAGACACACGCGGATCTATCGAGAAAAGAACGCGAATAATTATAAAAATATCTAGAAAAGAAAGACTTACAGTAACTTTACATTGTCTGTTTTATAAAAATGTCCAAAATCGGTGCTCCGGACACTTGGGAAAATCAAGCCGATGTCATAGGTGAACAAGGTGCAAAAGATTCCAATGATGTGTCTACAAAATTTTCCACGTTGAATGTAAATGCCGTGGAGTTCGTGCCTTCTTTTTGTATGCCTTCTCAGGCTAACGAAACCTCCGAATCCCCCTCATCACCACAAAAATCTGAAAGCGGTTCCACGAATTCTGCTGATAGTCCCGTCCTGAACGGTAAGTCGGTTGTCTTGTCATAGTAGCTATCTGCATTGAAGCATTAGAACTAATTATAACATTGTTTGCTGAGTAAAAGGATCTAAATTGAAAAAGATCACACGTAAATTATTATGTGACACAATATTGTAAAGCAAATGATGCTAAATGCAGAGTGTATTTTTTTGTAAATCCAGTTTTAACGGGTTATGTCGAGACACGCGGCGCTACTATACCTACTTTTGAGTTCGTAACTTTCACTCAAGGTTTAGTTAGCGTAAAATATCAATTTCATTCAGTTTTTCTCTCTTATTCGAATTAATACCCCTATGCCTACTTAGATTTCATTAGATTCACTTCATTAAAATCTTTATATGCAAAATTTTCGCGATATAAGTGAGTGTTCCTTTTGGTTGTTCTAAATCCTCTCAAATGCCGACTTGTGTAAGAATATATTTGAGCTACTAATGATTGATTAATGTGTCAGATGCAGGTTTAATAAGTAGTAATTGTCTATACTCTGTCATAAAAAAATGTAATTCCTTTTTATAGCTTCAACAGAAAATTCAACCAATGGTTTACTGATAACCAAGGTGGTTTTTAAATGGATATCTTAGCAAACATTTGTTTAGTGTGATGTAAACGCTTGCCTGTTTGATAACTGCATTTCAACCGCTTACGAAGTCATCCATTCCCCCCTTAATGAAGGCACGAACCCAATCTTCGGACATTTAACTAATATGTAGTTGTTTAATCAACTGGAATAATTTTACACATTTTTGTTTATTGTCTCTGGTTTTATATTTGCTGTGTTTACTAGTTTATAATATGCATGAGTTTGATTTGTATACTTCTTATTTAGTCAATAAAAATCTTAGTAACATCCATCTCATATTGGAGAAATGAATTAGGCCTCATTTATTCCTTATAGACTAGAAATGTACGCAAGTTATTTGCATGATAGGATTGTGTTTAAATGTATGTGTCTGTGGATAGTTGTGGTGTGATTAAGATTTGAGATAATTCAATTTATAATGGATATTCTATATTATAGTTGTAAAAGAAAATAGGACAACGATGGATGTAAATGTTTGCTGTAATAGATGTAAGTTTACTTTATTATGTTAGATTTAAAATTGATTTGCTTTTATTCCTCATAGTTGAAGTATTCAACTTATGAAGCACAAGGCACTTGTGTAAATCATGCTTATTTATTTTGTATCATTTTAAGTCCTCTTCATGTTAGCAATATGGAGATCATTTAAATTGAACACAAAAATAAAGTGTCAGGTGCAATTAAAGGTAAATGTGACAAGTCTTCTTCTTCAACTCCAATTTTCAATGTTATTTCAATTTAAAAGACGAATGAGTAATAATAGACAAAGTGATCTCATACTTATACACCTTTCTTGTTAAGTGAACCATGCAGCTGTGTTTGTCATGCTTTTTAAGGAATATCTCCCATGAACAGCGGACCTTATAGTTTGGTTTTTGGCACTAAACTGTAAAAGACAGCTAGCTGTCAGGTTAATATCTCAAATGCCAAAATACATGAGGAGTGTCTTTTCAAAAGGGCTTATCTCCATTATGTTTTTTTTCCACAGAAATTGAGGAACACATAAATCCACGGATTCCATTTCGAAATTATTATTTTCTTTTCGATATTGTATTAAAGTAAGTTAACATAAATGTTATGGCACTACATACATTGCTTTATCTACCTAAATAATTATTTAAATTACCTTACATTTTTCAGAGTTAAGCTCTTTTGATGCAAACTTTTGGAATTAAACCGTTTTGTTGTGGCCTAGTGAGAAATAAAAAATAGTGAGATTTTTTTTGATTTGTACATTACAGAAATAAACTCTTATGATCATTGTTAAATCTAAAAGCAATTTAGGTGCCGTAAGAAAAATAATTATTTATTATTGAGAAATTATTTCAATGACATGTCTTGCTGAAAGCAAAAGGTACCCAATGTTTTTTTTCCTTTACCTCTTTATGTTTAGTGGCCAGCTTCAAATTTCGAAGTCCTACAAAAAATATTCCTTTGTCCTGAAATAGATCTTTTTGATCCAAACTTTGATATTCTAATCTTTTTAGAGAACAAGAAGACTCTTTTTAGAACTTTAACCTCATAGAATATATGTAGTTTTCTGTTTTAAGCCGAACTACATTTATAGTCACAAAATAATAATTGAAATAAGCCTTTTTGAAAAGACACTCCACACATGTAAGTAAATGTAAGTTGGTACAGAGAACATGACAGAATAAAGGATATGTATAATATGGAAACTATAATTGTCGGATAACCTCATCAGCTAGAATGAATTGTAGCTGATGAATGTGCAGCAGCCCGTCTGAAACCTCTGCTTCCCATAGACGCGGTCTACTTGGCTAGCACTTGAATAAATGTGGTGTTTGTATATTTTTTTTTATTATAACTTACATTAATATTAAACACATTCATCGCCAACAATTCACTAGTCGGGTCCGTTTCATATGGAAATCAGAGTTTTAACAGGAAGTCGTAGCCAATGTAGAAACAAAATTAATGGTAAATGATTTGCCTTGTTTTATGCTGGTGAGTTGAATTATCAATTTAAAGTTATAAAAATATGCTATGGATCAATTCAGAGTTCTGGATTTTAATGAGAAATATTTACACCAGTTGGCTTGACCAGAAGCTGGCTTAAAACACACATACTAATTATTGACTAAAATACTGCTTACATAAACAAAAAAATAAGTTGGATCCTTGCAAAATTGCTTGATCCATCAGTTCAAGCTTTTGCTAATTGTATTTTTATGTATGTTAAGACAAAGCTGCATCGTCCTCTGAGACCCGTGCGGGACGCGTGCTGACTGCTTCCTTGTTGGCTGTAGGTTGCGGAGATGGCGCCGGCGACAGCGGGGACGGCGCGTCTGCCTCGCCGCGGGTGGAGGAGCCGCCGCCCTTGCCGCCGGCGCCCGCCGCGCCCGCCGCCCCGCCCGTGCCACCCGACGTGTCGCCTACTGTGGACAGCTGGGAGGCCGAGGCCGACGACGCCCTTCTCACGCCCGAGGACAACAACGAAGTTGACGACGAGGAAATCGACCAACAGGTTCAATCCACTGTAATTAGCATGTTTCTTGTTCGTTTAGTTGGCATTGCAATATTGACAGTACTCGTGTCTACCTCCTCTAGTACATTCTTAGTAATTTTCGCGTGATTGGCATTGAGTATCTACATTTATTGTATGCCAATGCGTTAATAAGTCCCAAGTATTTTGGTATGTAGATTGTATAGAGAAAAAGCGTCTTGACTTGACTTGAGACAGTGATTG
This sequence comes from Acleris literana, assembly GCA_946894065.1. NCBI lineage: Eukaryota > Metazoa > Arthropoda > Insecta > Lepidoptera > Tortricidae > Acleris > Acleris literana. The sequence continues at coordinate 15,762,639 of OX335670.1, read as the reverse complement.
ATTGCAACGCATAGCATATTGTCAACGAGCGCGACCGCGGCAATCTTTTAAAACGGTTCCGATGCTGATCTATCTCTGTCGCTTCCGGCACATAATTGTCAACTCATCGTGGCCTTGCGGGTTGTGTACCTAGCATTCGTGCAGGTATGGGTGTCGGGCACACTGCCGCAGACGAAGCGGGCAATGGCGGAAAAGCCGCTGGCTAACGTAACGCAACTAGCACGCAACGTCCCGACCCGCCATCGCAACCTGCCGGTTTTGTACTTGGCCTACCTTGTCAGTATAATTCAAATTCAAATTGAAAATTATTTATTTCAGGTTACCGCATAGAATCGTTAGTAAAGTTCCTTATTGCATATATATGTTGACTACAGTTACACATCAACTTTAATATGGGTACAATTTTACAATTTTATAATTATAATATTTAGTCCATCTCTAGTGGGAACAACAGCAATGATTTGCCCCTAATTTTGAAATTGAATGATGATTTATCAAAGTGAATGAGAAAAAACAAGTAGGCGGAGTATGTCTTTCCCTTGGGAGTGTTGTTGTGTTGTTTCCTATATATTTTTTGGTCACAATTATTATTGAGATAATTTTTATATCACTGGAACCGTTAACTTATCAGAATTTCTTAAACATCTATTACTAGCTTCTGCCCGCGACTTTGCCATCCCACAGGAATACTGATTTATTTCGGGATTCAAGGTAGCCTATGTGTTAATCCAGTGTATATCTAAGCAAACTCTTTTCCAAATTGTATCGGTCCAAATTCGTCCACCCGTTTTAGCGAAGAAGTAACAAACTCACGCACGCATAACCTTTCGCATTGATAATATATGTAGGATAGTGTGACACTACGACTTTGCCATAGTCGTCTGTCCCTTTCACAAATATATAATTTTATTGAGATAGAGCATAAAGAAGTAGACTTTCAGTTATAGATAATGTAACGCCTCCATAATATCGAAGTTTTTAATTAGGTTTTGGATGAAGGAGTTTTTTTTATCTTGGATAGCAAGCAAAACCTTTGCAATAGGTTTAGCGATGGTTTTTTGACAGGAAAAAAAAGGAGGAGGGAAAAAAGAAGAAGAATGGGGAACAGAAAAACATGAAAAAGATTATTTAAAAGAATTAGTAAATAAAGTGTACACGAATCTATTTTCGCGCTACGAAATCGGATAATGTTAGCCAGTATAGCATGCGGTAGAGGCAGAAGTTCAGGGAAGTAATCATCTGTATCAGTTTTTTGTGAACCAGTATAAATTATTCTCGTGGGGATACCACTAATTTGGTTTATGTTTTTAATCATTTATTTTCAGCTTTTATCGTAAAGTACAGTACATCCTTTCAACTTCTGGAACTGTTCATCTTGCAATTAAGTAATTTATGTAATAAAGAAAATCAAACTGTTATATTTATCTGGTGGAAAGTCCCATTGACATGAACGTTCTAGTGTTCAAGATCTCATACATCGATTGATGAATCGAAGTTCAGATGAAGATCAAGGTCTCGCTGAACGCTGTCCCTGAGAAACTGATATAAGAAAATGATCATTTAAGTCTACGGACAATACGGTAATTTAAACTTCCTACGGAAATACGAAAGAGGCGAATGTAATGCCCAAAGCTTGAACTAATTGCTTGAAGTAACTGTTATCCAAGGATATACTACTTAAGCTTTCTTTTCCACTTTTTCATTCATTCATATATCAAGTCCTTCATTATAATTTCTCTTTGGCTATTTAAAGTATTGCCCTATCAGAGTGCTTGTCTTCTAAAATAAAAAGTTAAGGAAAGAAACAAAATCACAAACTACGCGCTCTATTGAGGGTTTCCTCTTGGCCCCTAGCTTGACAGAGATTACTGTTCGACAGACATACAATAAATAGGGAATTCCTTTGGTATCATCTTAGCTTCTTAGATCGCGCTAGAGGGATACCCAGTCTGGTGACGAGTCTCATAGGTCTGGCGATAGCCAGGGGGCACTACCAGCTCCAGAGCGGGTGTGGGGCTCTGCCGTTAGCGCAAACCTTTAATGTTTTCCAAACATGTACTTAGTTTAGTTAATTTTCACTCTCATAATCTCATTCTACAATCAGTTTGATAGTTTCCTTTCCTCAGTGTTAATTAGATTTCCAAATTGTTTGAGTTATATTTTCCTTAGGTTGGTTCAGGAGATCCTAACATGTTTTTTCTAGCTTTTGTAGGATTGTTCTCAGTAGCCACTTTTCAAAAGTATTTGGGTTACATTTCGGGTTATGACGTAGGTTTCTAGTTCTTTTATCCCTAGACAGATCACTTGGCCGTTACAATTCCGTATTTGCTACAATCTAGATCAATTGTTCAAGTAAAACTTAGGGAAATAGCGCAGCAGATGAAGTCGGTTTTGTTGCTTATTCTTAGTTAGGTAGCTTGGCAGGGTACAATAGGATGTAATTAGGTACATCCAGCGCACACAATCGCTCTAGCCGAAATCGTAGTCGATAAAAATACCCTCTTGGTGCGCGAGTCCGACTCGCACTTCACCGGTTTTCTGTATCTGTAGCTTTTTTAGGGTTTGTACTAACTACTCTGTACATAATCATACCAAATTTGACGCGTGTGTTTTACCGTCTTTAAGATACAACAAAAAGAAAAATGGTTTGCAGTTTTTTTCATCTTCAGTTTGTGTTGAATAATACAAACTGACAATATCCCAAACAAAGCAAGAAGGACGAAGTTCTTCGATCAATGAGCGCGAGTGGGCTTTGCCCCTCCTATTTACACTCCCGGCGTCCGCGACACGCTGCGAAGAACTCTATATATGTATTGTACTTTCATGTATAAACTAAAGTGGCACAATTTCACACTGAACGATTTTTAAGATTTAGATGTCAGTGCGTAAAGTATTACAGTAGATGTAAGTGCCCAATTAGTTTTTACTCCTAAAGTTAAATAGGTAATAAAGAATAGTTAGTGTATTTAATTTTTTACATGATTAATTTTCGGTACTGGGTCGACGAAAAATAACTTATCCTAACCAAGCCTATTCGGATTCTGGATGGTCAAATAATTATTACTTTACCCTAACCAACTGCATTCGGAGTACCCCGGGACATACCAGGGTGGGCTTCGCTACGCTACGCTACCGCCTTAGCCTTCTGAACCTAACCTGACAGAGACAGTTTATGGAATATCAACATTGGTGTAATTATTATTTTTATAGAAATTTGTCTCCCATAGAAAAACCTCTGTTAGAGGTTAGATTGGAGAGACTTCCTTACTACCCAAAGTAAAATCCATTTTATTGGTATAACTTATCCGTAAGATGATATTCCTAAAAACATAAAACAAGTTGTGAAAATGGAAATTCAATTGTGGCATTGTATAAAACGGCAAGCGAAGATTGTCAAATTGTGTTATTCAAAAAGTTATAAAGTACCTGCAATAAATATTGAGAAAACTTAAAGAATATCATACATTTCAATATGATTTTATTTTTATTTCATAGTATGATATACACAGATTACAAAAAAAAACTGCTTCAGATACATTGCTACTTTTTTACTGAACCACTCCTTATGACTGTAGATGTTTTGACCGTTCAATATTGTAACTTTCGTTATTTTGGACTTCGATATTTTAACTTTAGATATATTAACTTTCGATATTCAGATATGTTTTTCTGTGGATAGAACGTTACGTAGTAGTAGTAGTATAACATTTAATTTTGTAACGTCATAAAACCCACAGCGGTATTCATCATAATGGATATTTCTCAGAGCGTTTGAAACGCTGTCACAACCGTGGCTACAATTTGATAAGAATTGTAAGCAGAGGTTGAGTTCTACAGAATAGCAGCAAATGGCATTCGAGTCTACAGGGAAGCCGTCAATAATGCGACCACGGTTGTGACAGCGTTTCAAACGCTCTGAGAAATACCCTAATGTTAGGGTCTTCATATCTAAATATAATAACAATACCTTTCCCTTTTCTCAATCTCTCAAGGGTTAGCTGGAAGAGATCCCTTAAAGGGATAAGTTCGCATTTGTACATTCTCTTTTTTTAACTTCATTGTATTGTTTTTTGTTTTGTACAATAAAGTGGTTAAATACATACATACTTACATATGAAGGCTGCACTTAGTTTGGGAATGTAGTACTTACGTATAAACTAATGACAGTAATTACTATATAAGCCATGTAATTTTCTGGAGATAATCTTAATATCATCAAAGAGTATTATTACCTAACTTGACGTAAATGTAAAAACTCATTTTGCAACAATGTTTCCACATTGAAGAAAAACATAAATTACATTTGGTGACTAAACTTGTATAACACATCCATGAACCGATTAAAATATTTCGCAAGTGACAGCCTTAACTTTGGGCGCGGAAGACAGAGGGGCGTAGCGTGGTGAAGGGGGAAATAGGTATTTAAAGCGCGACATTTGGGGCCTGGTCCAAGGAGATTCGCTTCTACGTAGTTATTATTTATTATTATGGTACAACACGGAAACTGATACCCGAAAGGTCTACTTGAAACCCGGACATGATCGCGAGCCCTAAAATAAGGACACAATTCATAACGCAATTTAACTTTTTTCTTTATTTTCGCCTGATTTAATTTATACGTACTAACAATAAATATGTAATAAGCTAAATTTGACGTTGTTTGTGTGTAAATCTAATACTCGGTTCACGAATAAATATTACGTAATTGAACCCCTTGAACTAGATTATGTTTGTGATGCTGAAATGAAGTGTGCTCATCTAATATATAAAATTCTCGTGTCACAGTTTTCGTTGCCATACTCCTCCGAAACGGCTTGACCGATTTTGATGAAATTTTTTGTGCTTATCCGGTATGTATGAGAATCGGCCAACATCTATTTTTCATCCCCCTAAATGTTAGGGGTAGTCCACCCCTAAATTATTTATATGGCAAAACAACGTTTGCCGGGTCAGCTAGTCTAATATATAAAATTCTCGTGTCACAGTTTTCGTTGCCATACTCCTCCGAAACGGCTTGACCGATTTTGATGAAATTTTTTGAGCTTATCCGGTATCTATGAGAATCGGCCAACATCTATTTTTCATCCCCCTAAATGTTAGGGGTAGTCCACCCGTAAATTATTTATATGGCAAAACAACGTTTGCCGGGTCAGCTAGTATTAATATAAAATTGATTTATATCGCCCAGTTTAACCTGACTAAACCTGCCCACAACGGCAACGCAACAATAACATTGTATCGGGCAATAAGGCCTATATAGCTTAGGCCACTCTCATTGTGAGAGGAAGTCCGTGATTAATAGTATTTTTTAAATTAATTTGTTTGTACACAATTCTTTAGTTGCATTATTTGGTTGTAAAAAAATACATTTTCCTCCTAAAGTCAACAAGTGCTGGAAGTCTTTCTGTACCTTAACCTTTTTTGTCTCATGATACTGAAAATTGCGTTTAACTGTATGATTGGTATGTTTATATTTAATCACTATAACATTTTAAATTTTAACACTTAGATTAGATAATTTTCACACAATTTTTTGGCAATATCAAATAGCTGAATAATTCTATGTATTCAATGTATGGGAATATCAAACAAATTAGTAGTTTTCACGGAGGAAGCATTTAAAAAACCATCGCTGACGCGTTCATACAAATTAGTATGAAGGCGTCGTTTTTAAATGCTTCCTCCGTTTTGAACCTTATTTAATCAGCTAACGAACAACGATAAAAGCAATACAATTGGTCTATTAGTTCTTGATTGGTTGTCAATTTTGGTAAGTCATATTTGTATGGAATCGTAAGAGATGTAAGTACGTAGGCGATATATTAGTGGCCGGTACCTGAAGCTATATCTTGAAAACCGTCGATCCTACAAAAAAAAAACATTATAACCTTTTTTTTAATTTAATGAGGAAAATTTTTGTCCTTGACACTTTTTTCTTATCTATTATAGTTTTCCCAAGAATGTTAAAAAACCGTTAACGGGGACACATTTCACGGTGTTGGGGGTGAAGCGGCCGAACTTTAAACACCACACCCAAATTAACGTCATGTCACACAAGTTTTAAAACTTTATTAATTTGTTTGTCAAAAAACCTAAAATTACTCAACTAAAAGACATATCGTCAATTATATTATGAACTTATGATTTCGCCCACAGCAACTGTGTGTACTGGACATTGGCATGTATTGTTTGCGGGAACACCCTAAAATTTCGAATTATTTAATTCCGAATTTAAAAATACCGAATTTTACAATCCCGAATTTTTACAATACCGAAAAAATATAAGGCCGAATTATCAAAATCTCGAATTTTATATTACCGAATATTAAAATCAAGAAAACGTTTTTCCGAATATTATATTTACGAATGTTGACAGTTCCGAATTTTCTTTTTTACGAAAATTATAATTCCGAAAATTCCTTACCAGATCGGTACCTAATATAAGATTCGGAATTATGAAACCAACCACTTGAATTGAATTGAAATATTCTACATGAAACAAAAGTTAGGTGCGATTACGAAAACATTTACTAAATTAGATCAATCTCACCTTGATAAGTGATAAGATTAGGTTGGAGTTGCATCAAGGCACGAAGCGCCTTAGCTACGCGGAACAGGAGCTCCGCTTAGCGGAGCTCCGTCGACTTTGTCGGAAATTTCTTACAGTTATTGAGCATTATGCATGCTAAACATTATACACGGAATTATACATTAAAAAAATCAGGCACTTATTTGAAATAAAAAATCTTAGAGAATTCAGGCTGCTAAAATTTCGGAATAATGAATATTCGCGACTCGGAATAGGAATATTCGGAAAAATATTTTCCGGGATTCTAATAATTCGGAAATTTAAAAAATCGTGATTTTGATGATTCGTGTAACTAAAATTCGGAATAGTGATGATTCGGAAATTTCAAAATCGGAATTCTGAAATTCGTGTTTATTAAATTCGGAAAAAAATATTTCGAGATTATGTAGTGTACCCATTGTTTGCACATTGTTGCTGTCAAATATTGGCACGCAGGTAATTCCTGATATTAATGATAGTTTTGTTTCAGGAGGACGGCGAAATGGCAAAGAAAATTCCTAAAAAGAAACCACCGCGTGTAGAAGATACTCGCAGCAAGAAGGAACATGTCAATGTCGTGTTTATTGGACACGTCGGTGAGTGGGCTACCTGACCTGTAAGGCGGGTCGGTTAACCTATTGCATGTCAGAAGTTTTCTTTCCCAACTGTTTAATTTGTCGGAAAATTGTCTAATTTAGGAGTGCATTTTTTTCTTAATCCATTAACTTCTTTTAAAAAAAAACATAGCTGTAGAACCGTTAGGTTTGTTTTTTAACTATCCTAAAAATAAAACGATTTTCGAAGTAAAGGCATTTTCAACTTATGAAAGTTCAAACAAATGAAACAGTTGATGAAATCCATTTATCCCTCACCAGGGACATAAGGCTCGTAAATGAAACAGTTGGGAAACAAAACTTCGGAGTTGTGATAGATAACCATAGGCTTGATAGATACTGGTGTATAAGCACAGATTTACACTCAGATTGATTGCAAAATGTAATTTTACGGCATAAATTGTACAGCAGCATATCAAATGATCATAAATAACGTCATGCTATATTATAATAATAGTAACAATAATGGGCCATATAAAATAATGTTTGTTTTATTTTATAGATGCCGGTAAATCGACAATCGGTGGTCAAATAATGTCCTTGACGGGCATGGTAGATAAAAGAACTTTGGATAAATACGAAAGAGAGGCGCGAGAGAAGTCTCGAGAGTCTTGGTACCTGTCTTGGGCGCTTGACACTAACCAAGAAGGTAAGCCGAATGCTTTTTTTTAATATATATATAATATGGAAAATTTAACACTGCGTAAATATTTAGTTTTGATTGTGTGCACTGACGCATCCATTCGGTACTTGTAATCTCAATATATCTCAATTGATATATGAGGGTCAAACGGAAAGTTTCGGGAATAGAAAAAAATATGCAGTTTAAATTTAATAAAAGTATTTTTATTGTTTTTAAAAGTATTCTCCTTTATATTTTATGCACTTTTCCATGCGTTAAAACCAGTCGTTAAAGAACTTATTGAAGTCTGAAATAGGGTCGACAAAATGGCCGTTTTAAAAGCCTCAACTGCTGCTTCCAGCGTCTGAAACCGCTGACCACCCAACTTATCTTTAATTTTGGGGAATGTGAAAAAGTCATTGGTTCTTAAGTCGGCGCTGTTTTCACCATCCAGATACTCAGTTGTTTTCCGAGCGATGTGAGGCATTGTCGTGGTGAAGGATGATGCGGCGACTAGGGTTTTTTTTTCGGAGTTCAGCAAAGATACTCGGCAAATAAATAGTGGTGTACCAATCGGCATTGACCGTTCTACGATCTTCAAGAGGAATAGTAGCCACGTGACCCGATTTGAAGACAAACGTAGCCACCATCTTTTTGGCCGTGCTGCGAGAACGAATAACTTTTGTCGGCTTGAGCTCGTCTTCGTAGACCCATTGATAAGGATTGTAGCTTAAATATTTTCGTCTAGCAACATTATCGTCTCGAAATGAAAAAATATTATCAAAAAAAAGGTCACTTCACATTTGTAGAGAAATGGTCGTGTCATCTATCGGCGCGTTGATGTGCAAATAATATCGTTAAAAGGGCAAATTGTCGTGTCGTTAATGCTCTATTTTACGTATTGTCGTGTAAATCGCGTGTGAACGTGAAGGAAGGCCGATCTGTTGGAGGAAGTGCTGCCCAGGTTGTATTCCGGTAGTTGCTGGTTAAAGGTAACCTTGATTGGAGGTGAGTTCGAACGAGCCAATGATCTAGGGAGCCAGCTCCAGTTAATCAGCCGGATCTGCACCACCTTCTGCAGACCCTCGAGGTGAGTGCTTCAAACAACCGATCACAGCCTCGCGATTCCACGCTGGTAAATTATTATTTCGTAGTTGATTTTGCGTATTTTTATTATATCGTAAAAAAAAGTTCGTTTTACAGTCCACTTAGCTTAGTATCGAAGTAACAAGTACACCCATACTTGAGATTGTTTTTTATTTTCCGGCTCATATGCATATATCCAACACGGTTCCCCCTGTTTACGCATAATTTTTGTAGTGGTATTTCAATATCGCATAATTTGTTTAAGCCGAATTGTATTTGTGCAAAAACTGTTCTCGCATAATTTGATGTCGCCGAATAGGGAATATGCATGGATTTTTTAAATCGCATTTCTCAATAAAATATGAAAATACCGTAAAAGGGATCGCTAAAAGTGAAATTAAAATTAAAATCGGTCAAGAAATACGGATGATACAAGCATTTTAATCTGCTAATTAGACAGAGAGATCCGAGTCGTCGTTGTGCAGTTCGGCCATATAAACTCCACGTAAAATTCTGTTTTGCTAAAAAAAGATAAAAAAGATAAAAGATGTTTAGTCAGTAAGTAGGCCGCACGGGCCCTTTTACACGTCAAAAATCTACCAGCGCTTCGCAAGAGACCACTGCTGAGAAGAAACGCCGCAAGAAACTCAACAGTCATTCGTTTTTTTTTTTTAAATTACTTATAGAATTATAGAACTTAACCTAGCATTATATAAAACAATGAATTTAACATTAAAATATATATATCATGCGTAGTTGAGCAGGAAAATGTGTCAAAACTCAGTATGTTAAGATGAACTCTTAAATAGTAATAATAATAATTATATATATATATATATATACATACATACATATATACATATACTTACCCATGACGGTGCAAAACAACCACATAGTTTTGATACATTCTCCTACAGAAACCGTGTCCCCTAGACAATAATTATACCTACAATGTTTAGATATTTTCCTGACTAAGCTATTACTAAGTTATTTAGGTGTTTAATTTAGGCCAAGCATTTTTATCTGTTAGATAGTCCTCGACCCTATAATAAGCTTTCGACATCAACGACTTTTTCAAGTAATTTTTAAGTGCTGGAAATGATAACTTTAAAACTTCGTCAGGTAATTTATTATAGAAATGAATGCATTGACCAACAAATGATTTATATACCTTACGGACACGAAATTTTTTAATAGCAATTTTATTTTTATTTCTTGTATTCAAATGATGTATATCACAATTCTTAACATAAGAGTCTTGATTTTTAATGACGTAAATAATATTCTCATAAATAAATTGTGACGCTACTGTCAAAATACTAATTTCTTTAAATAGTAATCTTAAGGAATCACGGGAGTTTAGGTTAAATATGGAACGAATGGCTCTTTTTTGTAACACGAAGAAAGAGATAGGAACAAATCTTTGTTGGCTTATCTTGGTTATTTTTATAGCTATTCAAAAAATGTTTTTTCTCACCTGTTTGTAACATGAATCAGCTTTTATTGAAGCTGTAAAAAAAACATGCATATTCCCTATTCTATCACGCATATCTAATTGTAGCCGAATTGGTTTTACACATATTTTATGAATTCCGAATAGGAATTTGGCAGAAAATGACTTACGCCTAACGTGAATGAAACTGCAAAACCGCGTAAGTAACATTTTTAATAAGGAGCAAAATTAACCTTTTTTCTAAGATGTTAAGGTTTATTTTGCTCTATAATAAATTTGTTGGTTATGCGGCTTTGCAGTATCACCGACGATAAATTAGTTTCGCAGAAAGTTATTTGTCGCATAAGCTTATTTCGCCGAATTAATAAATTAACTAGAGATGGGCCGCTATGTCGAAATGAAAATCGCATGTCTGGAAATTTTTGACGATATATCCTATTGGCAATAAAGTGCCGAATATTCGGCATTTTTTGCCGACTAGTCGCCGACTAATCACCGACTAGAAATGATGCCGAATAGTCGGCTATCCCAACTAATCGTCGACTAGTCGGCCCATCCCTAAAATTAATGTAATAAACCTATTACCTAAGCGAGAAGAGCCGCCTTTTGTCCCGCTTCCTGCGGCAGTGTCGTAGCGTAGTTTAGCGCTTCGCGCCTGGAAACAACTTTAACCTAACCTAAACCTATTTATTTTTCAAATTGACTTAATTATTTAATATTTTTTGTTTGGGATTTTCGGACATAAATTCGGACAGGATTTCGGGCTATCAAAATTCTGCTAAATTACAGAAATGCTAAAGAAAATTATGCATAATGAAATTCTGCCATGTCAATATTATTTTAACATACTATTCGGGTAAACAACCATTCGGATAATATAGATTTATGCCAAATAACATTTCGGCAAGTCTAAGATTCGGCGTAAATAAATTATGCGAAACTTGTTATGCCTAATGCGTTTCGGAAATTAAAAATTATGCCATATAGATGGCACCCATCCAACACTCGTCACCTGATACAATGCTAAAAACTGCATTTGAGCTTCCTCCATTGAAGGTGCTTCATTACTATAAGCAACAATCATCCGGTCTCCACATTGTTTTTGTATTAATTCACTTTTAAAGTCGTAATAAATCATAGCTCTTGAATTTTCACGGGACAATTCCATTATAAGCAGCGACTCGACGACTTAAAAAACAATTGAAACTTTACCATCGCTTTTTTTTCTATCTGGCCAGTGTGTTAAGATAATGAAATTTTAGAGATTATAAAAAGGTATTTATTATATGTGTCAAAAATATGTTTGTAAGTTTTAGATTCCCGAAACTTTCAGTGCAGCCCTCGTTTAACAGGACGAAAATGTTCATACATGACTCAATATTCATTATATGTGCATATTCTGGACTGAATAATTTAATTGGTACCTTAATAACTTTACTTAGTTATTTGTTTAAAAGCTGGCCTTAGGTAAGATTTAAAAATTCGAAGAGACGCCGCAAAAATCCAAGAATTTTTGAGGCTTCTATGGGTCAGCTATCCCTGTATAGTAGATCTTTTCCCTTTTTGTGCAAGTTGATACCCTCCATTTAGCACTCGGAATATAAATAATAAGATGTAACTAAGATCTTGGACATCTTCTATATTTAATTTGTTTTGTGCAGAACGAGACAAGGGTAAAACCGTGGAGGTAGGGAGAGCATATTTCGAGACTGAAAAGAAGCATTTCACAATTCTTGATGCCCCAGGGCACAAGAGCTTTGTCCCCAACATGATCGGTGGAGCGGCGCAAGCAGACCTGGCGGTTTTGGTTTGTATTTGTTGTTTTTATGTCAACATCAACACTCACTATATTTTTATAATGTAGTAAATAATCAAACGACATCGTATTTTGTCAGGCGCAGATGAAACGTCGCAATACTTATATTGACCAAACCAGAATAAAATTGTTTAGATGCTCTGGGTATAATAGGTTGCAATAGTTGTAACTGGGTATAACGCGCCAATTATGTAAGTACTAATCGTCTGTAAAAAATAATAATTGCTGTAATGCGAGAATCATTTCATTCGTATCTGTTTTGTCTATTCCAGTCTAAAATGCCGGCAACACTCGGGGATTCTTAGTTTAAGTAATTTATTGGAATGTTCCGTTTATAGTGGTCAAAAAGCATGAAATGGCGTCTATTTACATTGTTAATTTATGTACAATTCAAGCTTTGAGCATTCGGGACGGATCCGAATAAAATAAAATAAATAAATATCAGGGGACAATGTCACACCAATTGACCTAGTCCCAAACTAAGCTCTATACTCGAAATTCTAATTTAAGACCAAAAAAACTACGACAGATACGTCACTGTCATAAGTGTCAAAGTCACTTATGTCAGTGTCGATCGAACATTTCAGAGTAAGCCAACCTTTTTGCATTGATAATCAAATTTTTGTTAATATTTGAAGATAATTCTAACATTTTCAATATCAAAAGTTATATTTAACAATAGGGAATATGCATTCAATGTTTTTTCTACCCGATATTCAAAACATTAAAATATCCCAAAACAAATATTTTCTCATATAGTGTGTTAAGTAATTAAAGGGCGGGTGTGTGTGTTCAATGGCGATTTTTTTATCAGCTAAAACAAAATGACAAGCTAAATTCGGATGCCTTACACTTATGCTTGATTTAAACTTGACAGTTGCCCATGGACCCCATGGTGTCATGGCTGGTAAAATGCCCGATGATTGTCATTATAAAGTGAACTACACACTTTTGGCCTGTTATTTTATCGAATAGCTAAACGTATGTAATATTTAAATTGCATCTAACGTTGTTTACAACTATTGTTTATTTATCGTACCAAATGTTATTAATACCAGAAGTATTACAAGTGCAATAACAGTTTTGCTACCAAAAATCTTCTATGGTTAAATATTTAATAAGCCATCTTGTATTTGTGTAAGTAACTTGAATTAACTTGTTTATTTAAATGGAAGGTTTAAAACTACCTACAAATAAATATTCTTAGTGCGGTCTTTTAAAAAGTGGAAATATACTAAGGCAAATATTTGTTTAATTAGTGGCAACCCACATTGGTCTACTTAATATATATTTACTTAATATAAAACAAAGTCGTTTCCTCCGTCTGTCCCCCTCTGTATGTACGCTTAGATCTTTCAAAATACACAACAGATTTTTATTCTGTTTTCACCATCAGTTACATAATTTTTCATTGAAGGTTTTTTTTTTATATAATATACATTCTGCTTTATGGACGGGTGTCACAGAAAACTTACAATACACGAAGCGAAGCTAGGGCTGGTCGCTAATAATATATTATAAAGTAATTCATACAACACTCAAAAGTGCAATTTAAAAGACATTAAATGATATAATTCGTTAACAGGTTATTTCAGCGCGTAAAGGCGAATTTGAAACTGGTTTCGATAGGGGAGGACAAACTCGTGAGCACGCTATGTTGGCAAAAACTGCTGGAGTTAAGCATTTAGTGGCTCTTGTCAATAAAATGGATGACCCTACTGTCAATTGGGACGAAAAAAGGTAACCTATTTTAATTCGTAGTTGTATGAAACATTTAATATAGCTCACATGTAGCAGCATTAACATTTTGTACAAACTGGATTCTAAGAGTTAAACAAACAGCATTACAACAGTCGACGAGTCCATGGGAAAATTGGAGTGGCGGGTATTCGTCAGCTTGTCGCTCGTCTTGTTTGACTTTAACGCGGGTTTTACACGGATCCGTGTAATACCTGCATTAAAGTCCTTGTTTTAAGCCCGGACACGACCGCGAGCCCTAGTTTTAACTTTAATAGGGTTGGATAATATATAAATATACATAGTATGATAAAATAATTCAAAATCAAATTTGAAATTGGTAATAAAAAAAAAAGTTATAGCCTTTTAAAGTTTTTTTCTATCTCTTTCTCACGAAACGATGTTTTGCGTGTAATTCATATGGCGGTTGAGTAATATGACGTCATATTCCTGAATTTTCCTCTCCGTCTAAAAGCAAGTTTTAAACATTTATATCTTTCTTATTTTTAAAGATATTAAAAAAACTACTTATACCAGGCTATTCGGAAGGTAAAAAAGCTTCAATTTAAATACTAATAAAAAATTAGGCAAATACCCTATTCATATTTTATATGTAAATAATGTGAAATATTGGGAATTGCGATATTTTTTATCTCTACTGTTTATTTTACTATTCTTTGATAGAAAATGATGTTTATTGGAAAAGATTCAATGAAGGATAATAAAACTTTATTCCGTGGTTTGTACTACTAGAATACATCCAGATCAGATATTGGCCAAGAACAATACATACTGATATAAAATTATTCTGTAAATTTAATTTGTTTATTACAGATACAATGAATGTCGGGATAAAATCCTACCATACCTTAAAAAGCTCGGGTTCAACACTGCTAAAGACCTGTCCTTCTTACCTGTGTCGGGGCAAACGGGACAAGGCTTGCTAGAAAGAGTAAGTGTAACAATCTATTGTGAAATACTATGAGGGCAACATCTCTTGTAGCTTGCAAGGGGTGATAGTGACAGAAATGACCATCTCCAAATTGATCGCTGTTCAAAATGATGTTAAATTGGTTTGCTTTCACTGGTTTATGATTCTTTCAAACTGACGTAATTATTGAACAGGTATCAGAGGACATCTGCTCGTGGTACAGCGGGCCGTCGTTCATCCAGCTGATCGACGAGCTGCCGTCGCTGAACCGCAAGATGGACGGGCCCTTCATCATGCCCGTCGTCGACAAGTACAAGGACATGGGCACCGTGCTTATGGGCAAGGTGGAGGCCGGCACCACGCGCAAGGGCAGCATCCTCTTCCTCATGCCTAATAGGGTGGGTCCTCGTTTAAATCTGAGTTCTATTATGATAATGATAAAATTGCAAATTCTCCATCTGGTTAAACGATCTCAATGATTAATAAAAAAATCTGCTCAAGCACATAAAGTAAAAATGTTAATAAAATATGATTCAAATATAAATCAATTTTCCGCAAATATAAGAATAAATATATCGCACCTTTAGAACAATAATGACCTAATTCAAAATTTGTTCTTTCAAACTTCGAATCATAAATTTATTATCATAGAGACCTAACTCGAAATTTAAAATTACTCAATTAGGTCACTATTGTTCTGAAGGTGCGATATTTCAATTTACCGCAATCCTATTTTTGTATATATTCAACTGCTGGGAAGTTTCCGTTTGAGTCACACATTTAGCATAGTGTTAAATAGGTACATACTGCTTTTGGTTGTTAAATTATCACAATCTGAAGAGAGTTTTTGTAGGCAAGCAGAAGAAAAGTAAACAGGCATGTCCTATAACGTAAGTTATTTATTTAAAGGTACAAGTTAATGTGGATCAGCTATGGTCGGATGACATAGAGGTCACGTCAATCGGGCCGGGTGAAAACGTTAAAGTAAAGCTAAAAGGCATTGAAGAAGAAGATGTGTCCCCTGGTTTCGTACTCTGCGATGTCACTGAACCCATCACAACCGGAAGAGTAAGTTTTATATTTTTAATTCAAACTGCTGAATGCTGCAATGGAATGTTTTTTTACTAAACTCTCTCGTATTAGATCTTGCGGGGCTTGCAGGGAACCATCATCTAGGAGAAAACGAAGCAAAACATTTTGTAGGTAAACTAGCCACTTAATAGACATAAAAAACCAAATCACCTGCTCGCGTAGCGTCTAACGACAAATATATTAATAACGTTTTTAATGTCTCCTAAAGATCATGAAGTATTTTACTAGTAATTAACTTGAAATCTTAAAAAATTACTTAACAAAAAACCGGCCAATTACGTGTCGAGCACACATTAAACTCGGATTCATAATTGGATTCCATCAAATCTACCAAGAAATGTCACTGTCACAATAACATCTGTCAATGTCAGTATGACGGTCCAGATGCCACCAACCCTTTCTTAATAATAAAAAATATAATTATCTTACTGCAGGTGAAAAACTTAACGAGTCTTTGTAGTGGTGTAGAGAATCAAGGGAAATTACAGGTCGATTCACAAGAGCTGGCACGAATGGATTGAATGAGTGAACGAAAGTATATACAAGTGTGTAAAATAATAACGGGTTTTCGGTTTGAAATTCGAACATCGGTTCAAAGGACGGCACTCACACAGTGATAGGTGACATTACTTTTGTTCGTTCCATTCGTGCCAGCTTTAGTGAATCTACCTGTACGTCCAAATTCAAATATAGTCTCCATTTTCTGTACACAGGCACTATACAATTACATAAACGTTAGGGGTTTCGTTAAGTTTGTCGCCTATACTACTTTGATTCCTAGTTGTTTGTTATGTATCGAAGTAAACATTTATATTCATATATTCCTAAATTATAAGTTAAAGGATCCTAATTACTTATTCCGCTCTAATTAGTGAGATGGTTTAACGCCCCTCCTGCAGTTAGGATGCTACAGTCAGGATAATGTAATACGCCTTAAAAATAGGCAACACGCCTAGGTAGTGGTATTTTTTTTTTTCAAATTTACCTGTTTTAGGTATAATAATTAATAATATACGCACATCTTCAAACGATAATATTATTGTATCAAAACGGATACCAAATTTTATGGAGACCTGAAGGTTTACCATTGCAATATGAATATTTCTACCACAAAATTGCTTCAATTAAATATTTATTTAAACAACAGGTTTTTATATAAGCATTTTTATTTAAAGAAAGCATTTAAATGTTATGCTTAAAATTACTTACATGCATTCTTTCGCCAAGAATAGATTTACTAATGTTGGAATGTTTCATTGCAATGGCAACACCGTAGTAGATTTGATGGAATCTAATTATGAATCAGAGTTTAGTTTAAGATTCCTCACCACACAAGACGTAAAAAAAACCTGCCAAGTGCTCGGACTCTCACACGAAGGGTTCCGTACAGTTCAAGCGTGGAGACCCCCTTTAACTCTGCATTTTTTTTAATTATTATTTGTGTTAGAAAGACACTCTGTGAAAATTTCAACTGTCTACCTACTACGGTTCGTAAGGTACAGCCCGCTGACAGACACGACAGACGGACAGTGGAGGCTTAACCCTAGAAACGGTCTAATAAACCTGGAAGAAAAAGAAGAAAGAAGAGAGAATTTCGCTTTATTTAAAAAAAACTTTGGAATGTTAGAGGCCCGTCACAATTTTCTTCGTCACTAATCTTGCCACATATTTCATCAAAAACGACTAAATGGTACCTCGTTTTTTTATTGTCTTTATTATCTGTATAGGCTATGAAGCCAAAAAAATGTTTTTCTTCATTTCACTAGAACCTCGCTTTGCTGTTTATAAAATAAGCCTACTTGGAATTAAAACAATGTACCTATTTCATTAGGAATCAATACTTCTTAATTATGAATAAGGTCTATCAGATGGTTAAAATGTCATTTGATAACCTAAATATGTTGAGAAATGTTTCAACTAGTCTTTATCTTGATATCTTCATTTGCCTGATTTGTCCCGACACAGTGATAGTCTTTGTATGTACAATTTTCTCTGGATATACAACGTGTTACAAAATACCCCGTAAAAAATATAATAAATTATCAAAGCCAAAAATATTGTCAACCCTAGTAAGCTGTCATGTCAGGGAACCGGAGTTAGCATAGATTATTTAACAGAGAGGCCTACCTACCAATTTTAATAATTGTCAACTTTAATGGTTTTTCTGTTTTTCATCCACAAAGGTTCAATACTATGATGTCATTATGCTTAAAGTACTGGCTTTAAAAAACGTCAAGACGGAATAAAAATTATGTTGTCAATTTCAAAACTTCTTATCGATATTCTACAATTAATCCGTGTTTTTCCATATTTTTTTCCAAAATGACGATGTTTTCTAACTCAGAATATTACGATATGATGTTATGCGTAGGCCATGAAGATAGCAATTTAAATCGTGCTCGCGAACTGTATCGGCAACGATTTATCGATGGAAGACCACCCGCTGAACAGCGACGGCTACCTTCGTACCAGTGTTTTCTCAACATGTCAAGACGCCTACATTCCATAGGCTCCTTTCATCGGCCTTCTGGAAGTGGACGTCCAAGCACAGTCGATTCCAGGCAGGCTGAGTTAGTGTTAGAGCATTTTGAAGAAGAGCCAACCAGGAGTACGAGACGAGCCGGAGCAAGATTCGGTATGAACCATGTTGCAGTTTGGCGAATTCTTTGTGACGACAACCGTCACCCTTATCATTATCGCCGTACACAGGAGCTGATTCCCTCTGATCTTGCTCCCAGGAGGAACTTCTGCGAGTGGTATCTGAGGCAGTTAGAGGAGAACCCTAATTTCGTAAACTATGTTATGTGGACGGATGAGGCAACTTTTACGAGGTCAGGACTTTCAAATGTGCATAACGATCACGTTTGGGCTTGCGAGAATCCACACGCTTCACGGCAGGGCAGATTCCAACATCAGTGGCGGCTGAATTTGTGGGCTGGCATTTATGACGGGCATGTCGTTGGTCCCGTCATTTTGCCATCACGTCTGAACGGGGGCAACTACCTAACGTTTTTACAAACGGAATTCGAAGAGGCGATTGACGACTTTCCTGTGGCCGACAGGGATTACTTTGACAACCAAAGGAACATGGTGTTTCAACACGATGGAGCTCCGGCTCATTTTGCTCGCGACGTGCGAGAGTATCTCAACGTTGGCTTTCCACGAAGATGAATCGGATGTGGAGGACCGGTGCTATGGCCCGCTCGTACTCCGGACATCACATCCTTGGACTTCTTCTTATGGGGTTATGTGAAGGACAGAGTCTATTTCTCCGATTGCCCATCGGTTTTCGAGATGGAGCAGCGTGTAAGATCGGTGTTCGCGTCAATAACACCAACGATGGTGCGAAATGCCACACAAGCCATATCCCGACGAGCGAGGTTGTGCATTGAGCAAGGCGGAGCTAACTTTGAGCCGTTCCTGTAAATTTGACGTTCATTACGAAAGTGTTAGTTTAGGTTTCTTCGTTTAAAATCTTCCAAAACTCGACTTGTAATTATGTATCTAATCGAATTCTGTTCATTTTGTTTATTTCGCGAATTAGGTAAAAATGTACTTAACATTCTGCATAGTTTACTCTTTAATTTTACTGAAATAGGGTTAGCACATGAATGAAAAAAATAATGTTTTTTTTTTGGCGGTAAGTCATATAATGATAGTACGGCTCTCAAATATTGTAAATGGACTTGTTATAAGGCACCATTTAACCCCCTTTCGGCTTTACGGGTATTTTTGTAACACACTGTATAATGGGGTGCTTGCCTTGGGAATCCTTATAGAACTGCACTAGTTTTTTCCGAACTAAAATCTGAGACAAGCTCTTAATAAAGTACCTTTGTTACCATACAAACAAGACTAGCTATCCCACAGTATAGGCAACTCCGTTACTTTAAAAAGGTCTCGTATCATTTGATCTTGTCCAATCGCTCATAATTTTTAATGTTTTTATGTTTACCAATTAAATTGTTTTTTTGTTTGTACAGGTGTTTGACGCTCAGGTGGTGATACTGGAGCATAAGTCGATCATTTGTGCAGGGTATTCTGCTGTCATGCACATCCATTGCGCTGCTGAAGAAGTAACTGTAAAGGTAACTAGAACAATCATAAAATTAAGTACAAATAAGTAGGGTTCCGTAGTTTAGTCAATTAACTTTTTGTTGTACCTCGTTGCCATGGTGACGTTTCCTGTGTCAGTCAAACTATGATTTCAAAGGATTATAATAGTCCACTAGAAATCAGTTTTATTGGCAATTACAAACCCACTATTTTATGGCCTTTCTCCTGAGTGTCCTATGAGTATATATAACATTTTTTCTAAGAAACTATTACTGTTGTCTTCTGGCTTACGGGACATAATAACAACAACAAAAAGTTATCCGCCCAGTTAAATAGATCACAAGGTATTTGGTTTGTTTCACCATCTCCAGACAACACTATCTAACAGATGAATTGTAGCTTTGTTCTTTTCTTTCATCTGACAAAGAAAAGGAAAGCGATAACTTTAACTGGCAGATAGTATTTGTATGTATAAAGCTTCTAAAACAAGCCCTAATAAAGCTAACGTGTTGATATAAGAATATTCCTTAGTTTGTATAAGATGACGAGATATTGTGCTACTAAAAAAGCAATTTTGCATGTTATATTGTGTTTTTCGCAATTTTGTCGTACATAATATAAAATAGAGCGCGATTTTGTGTAAATCTAATGGGGCTTCTAAACGAGCCATGTTTTGCTGCAATTTGTAGCTGTACTAATGCCAACTAATTGGCCGGCCATTACAAAAATATTGATGATTTAGACTCCTAAACGGGCTACACAAACCGGCAACAATGGCTGACGATTGTGGATTCGACCTTACTTAAATATGCGTGAAACTTTATATAATTTAAGTCAAACAATAAGCCTTTTATAAAAAAGAAGCTAATTGACTTCATGTCGGGTAGAAATTGATACACTATACCATTAACAATTGAGAGCGACTGAAACGCATTAGAATTGGCTGGGCAATATTGCAGTAAAATCGATAGCTTAGCGAAGCGATTATCTTTATCAACATAATATTGCATAGTCTAGCTGGTATGGCTTGCAATGTTGCTGGTCCACTGTTTTGCAGACACATATTGCAGAAAAACGTTGCCCGTTTAGAAGCCCCTTAAAAATTATTGACACAAGAGCCAAATAATTGTTGCACTCAAATAAAACAAAATAGTTGCAACTACGGAACCTTACATGGTCGGACATTTACTAATTATAACAGTTAGATTAGGTTAGATTATTCATTGGTCAATATAATTACGATACAAATTGCACATGTCATGTTATAAGATTTTACAAATTTCCCTTTTATAACTAATTTCCAGGCACTAATCTGTCTCGTGGATAAGAAAACTGGAGACAAGTCTAAAACGCGGCCGCGCTTTGTAAAGCAGGACCAAGTCGCTATCATGAGGATAGAATGCGCGGGCATCATATGCTTAGAACCATTCAAGAAGTTTGCTCAAATGGGCAGGTTCACATTAAGAGACGAGAGTAAGTATTTCTTGTTGCATTACAATTTTATACCAAGCTCCTCGTACCCTGTCTATGAAATAGAAACTACTCAACAAAATGCAACTATATTATTTGCACACATGTCATATAAACGTTTTCCGGACTTAAAGACGGTAATACACATACCGAGCGTCAGATTTAGTTTGAATATACCCTAGTGAAAGTTAGTGAGATATTAAACACTAAAGAAAAACAATAAATAAAAACCGGTCAAGTGTAAGTCGGATGGTACCGAACCCTCGGTGCGTAATTGCGACTCGTTCTTGACCGGTTGTCACATTATGCGAGCTTCGTGTAGCAAAAAAGATGCGGCGCACGGTTATTCCGCTCCCATACAAAGTCGGTCATAAATACCTGAACTCCGAAATAAGTTATTTCTTTGATTTTAAATTATTAATTACTGTTCTAGGAATATTAAATTTACAATAAATTATATTTTTATATATGTATAACATAAATACATGAATATTTTTGGAAATAAAAATGTGTCATGATGATGATGAGGGTTGTTTTGGACATATAGTCTAAAACATTATATTCATACTGCGATTTTAATGGAAAAAACCTGACAAGTGCGAGTACGACTCGCCCACCGAGGGTTCCGCACATGACACTGTTAACTCAATTCAAAATTTGAACCGCCGTTCCTTGCATACAGACCGTGTTTTTTTATGATTCTATTAAAAATGTATAGTTTTCAGATTTTTTCCTATACTTGTAGTACAAGAAGGTATAACTTGCCAAATTTCATAGATCTATACGTCAAAAGAAAATACCCTATACATTTTGATTTCTTTGAGAGTGTAGAAATAGACGTTTTTTTCGGCAAAAACGGCCGTATTTTTTTTACGTTAGTTTATAAGTTAGATTTTTTCACAACTTCAAGGGACTGTAAACTTGAGTATATGGTTTTAATTTCAACTCGATACCTCCACGCGTTGCCGAGATAAAGGGTCTTGACAGACAGACAGACAGATGGACAGAGAGACAGACAGACGGACAACAAAGTGATCCTATAAAGGTTCCGTTTTTTCCTTCCGAGGTACGGAACCCTAAAAATAAGTACGAGTGAATAAACAAAAATACCATCCACAATCCTCCTTTTTAACTGGTAATCTCAATACACTGCTTTATGTCAACATGTTCTATTACCCCTAACCAATCTGAATGTTTTTCTAATAATTTAGACTTTGAACGATGTACTTTTGCCCAGTACGTGAAATTCATTTACATAAATTCCTTATTCTATCATTTAATGTCTCTCATTCAATATTTTCGATGTTATTCGAAAGTTGTGCAATTTCAATCAAAGTATCAAGAACTTGATGAAATTTTTCAGTTTCATTTCCCTCTTTAGAATTTCAAATATCGAAAATGATACGTCTCGAAAAGGAAAACTTGAGAAAATTGTCTGAAACAAAGAAATAGAAATGTTAAAAAAAATCCTATTTTTTGTCTATATGGACATGTATATATTGGCACCAACATAACCTAAAAAGTTGCAACAAGACGCAGATGAAAGTCATATAACTAATTTCATAAAATCTCCCTCTTTAAAATGATATATGTCTGAGGGTCGGCATAGGTCGGCGAAAAATTATAGCTCTATGTGAAGCCATACTTCAGGAAAAAACAAGCGAAACATTAGACCTCTAGTAAAAAAATCATATAAAATACAAATAAAAATATTGTTACGTAAATATTATTAATAACTAAAGTACATACCTTGAACTTGCACCTCCATATTATTGCCTTGTGTAAAGACGCGATTAATAACAATAACACAAAGTAACAAAGTGACTAAGTTGGGGCGACACAAACGTACTGCTAATTAGGGTGGAGATGCGGTCACTTTCATTGCACTAAAGTGAATGATAATTTCATTTAATGACTTTGCTATTTATAGTTTTTAGTAGGTTGGGTATTAGTGACTCGTTTTAGTAAACAATCACACCGGGACACGCTCATAACTTTTTTGGATTTATGGCCTACGGGGGAATCACCGTGCGGCGCTTGAGAAAATACTTGGATACAGGGAAGTAGCGAATGCGTTTATCTATAAGGGTTCCACAATTTCTTAACTAAAGGTTAAAATAACAGTTGCACGCGAATCCGTCCTCATAGGAGTCGATCTGTTCATTATATTATTATAGGATGTTTAATTTTAATCTGGGTCCGTCCAGTCAAGGCAATGTATTTGGGTCCATCCGTGTAACATTTATGCAATGCATATGATATAACTTGTCATTGCGACGGGGTTCTACGGTAGCATGCGATCACATTTCTCCATAAGTCATTCTCATCTGTTACCACGCGCACAATTTTGATTCCTTATTACCGATTATACAGTGTGCCCCAGAACTTGAAGTAAAGATTAAGGGCCCTTTTATACAGATCCAGAAATATGGTTCTAATTTTCCGATACGTTAATTAGTTTAGAAGTTATTAAGATATGAATGACACTCGTTAAAAACGCAAACATGCGGTACACCTCTGGCTTTCATGGCTGAAAATAGCTATGTTTTTCCATTCTAAAACATATCTTATCCTTAATAATGGAGAAATGTACTGGATTACACCATAATTACAAAATATTATCAGCACTTAAATAAATCCATACTTTCGACGACACTGAAGCAGTAATACTTGTTTTGATTTCAACAACTTACTTTCTCACACTGAAAAAAACATACGTTAATGGTTAAGTGGCATGGCATGCGGTCTCAATAGTATCTCGAGAACACAACATGTAACTCCACCTAAGATATCCGGGGCATGGGGGAAACTTTGGGCCGTTTAATGCAACGTTTCTTCATCTGTATTGTTTTAATTGCATCAAATGTTGTCAGCCAATTAATATCGATCAGAACCGTTTAATTCAAAATTCGAGCATGTTTAGACGAGTGCGAAAGTTAACCGAAATTAGCTCACTTGAATAAAAAGCAGCTCTAACTTGAGTTTTTGCTGAAATTAACTAACACTTGTTGCAAGGTTTTTAAAATCATTACAGCACGACACAAAATTGATAAGGCGCGCGTCGAAGCGCTTACACAGTTGACCCAGAGTTTGTTATTGCTTAATCCGGGCGCCATATTAATTTTGTCCTGCTGTACCACCGGTTCAAAAAATAAAACCTTTGCCCCGAGAAGAACCGACGTAAGACCGGCAAGGTATGTTTTTCAAAAAAAAGAATGTATACATCACACATAAATTTACAATATCACAGTATTTTTGCACAATAAAAAATATATTTAAATTTAAAAATATATTCTGGACTGGTGTCAAAGGGGCTTTCTTACGCCTTAATATTTATTTCAAGCTCTGGGACACCCTGTAAAAGTTAATGAAAACAAGAGGTGGTAACAAATGGAGATATCACATACATTTCCTTGACTGAACCTTTACAGGAAGTATTGTATTATTTTTTGATAGAACAAGAAATATCCCTTTAACCAAAATGTATAGTTTTATTAAGTATTTGTCGTACTATCTTGTGTTTAACTGTGAATTTCTTATTGTTTTCAGATAAAACTATTGCTATTGGGAAAGTCCTAAAAGTGATTGAATAAACCGGCACTATGATTTGTAATTTAGCTAGGATAGGCCTTTCCAAAACCCATAATATCAGATAACGCATGAAAAATGTAATCCTGGATATTGGGATCTGTATCATGTGAGAGTTCGAGTTATAAATTACTTCATTGCGATGTAATGTACTCTCGTAACTTTTATTTCCTTAATATTGATATAGAACAGCTAGTCCTCATAGAGAAAAGGAAATGTTTGAATGAACAGCCACTGCCATAAAGTGAAAATTCGTCGACTCTGCAATACTCTGCATGACGAAACACCAGCAATATACTGCAAAAATGTTTATTATAACTATTCTTCACGTGGTCCTAAACTAGTTGATGCTTTGTAATCAATCGCTCGATGCCTTCAAAAAATCGCTTATTATCGCGCGTTCGAACTCGACAACTTCTATAATTTAAATGTTTTAAATTTACATTTTTAATGTTCAACGAAGCATAACATAGCATTTGTTTTGCCTTATGCATTATTGTATTCGCTTATATGAATCACATACACGGAATAAACTAATATCTTTATTGATAATGTATTTTACGTTACAATTATTTATTGAATTAGACCTCAAGTCAATATTATATTAACTTAGTTTTTACCCTTCGACCGCCGCAGCCGGTCATGTATCACGCAGCGCCTATAACACGCGCTCGTTTGGCTGGTCGGCTGTGCTACCCAAAACGTAGGACAAACAAACTAATGCTGGACTAATTTATTCCATACAACTACGTATTTTTAATTGAGCAATGTCACGACGCGTAACAACCAGGCCAGATATACCCCCAAGTAAACTTTGGCCGCCGATATATTCGATTATACCCGTCAGGCAAGGCTGATATGAATGCAAGCTCAAATAATTTTGTTGCTCCTGTCACATTCTCTTTTGTCCTGTCAGTTTGAAAAAGAAAGGGCGGTCAAAGGGTTAGGTTAAAGCGCTTTGTGATAAAGCGGCTTGTGATAACGTCCAGTAGGAATTAAATTCAACTATGGCAAGGGCTTCTGAATAAAACAAAATCTACGTGTTGTTCAAGGGTGTATGTGTCATTAGCCGCTTTATCGTCTCCGAACCGCTTTAATCCTTTGCTGTTTTTAATTTACCCATTCGTTGTAGAAATCGCCAATTAGGTTTGAATTAGCACTGTTTGCGTTAATCTTTTATCTTTGTAATTTTCTTGATTTTTATAAGCACATTGTTTATACAAACAAACCAATAGCTTGGTGCCCAAATCGCTTATTGTCGAACTATTTGGGGAAATGAAAAAATACATTTTTGCTGTAGAACAATTAACGTTTTATTTTTACATGTTAGAGTTAATCGTCCTCGCTAACATTAGCAAGCATATAAACATTATGATGACCAGTTTTACACATAAAACGGTTTAATATAGTGAATCTCATTACTTGCTAAGGTGCTAACTTCGCTTATAGACGAACAAATCATTGTTTTTTTTCCGGCGATTGCAGCGAAATGCGCTCGACAATGAATGGGTATTAATTTAAAACTGTTTAAGATTTTACTCGTCACCGAGAAAAAATAAAATTAGTTATTAATTGTCTAAATCGTCGCAAAACGCTTTCTGAGAATGAGTAATGGTTCGGAGTGGGCCGAGTGGGTAGTGTCCGATGTAACTTTAATGAAACCAGTGAGACTCATTCAAAAGTTATGGTGTAACATGGTATTACTGCGAAGATCTCCGAAGAGCTATTGGCTCTAGGAAACAATGTTATATATATATAATTTAAAACTTTTATTTTAAACAACGACACTTAAAGAGTTCGTGGCTAGGTGATCACCATAACTTTTTTTGTATGTAAGTTATGTTCATATGTTCATATGTTCATTTTATACACTTAATATTTATACTATGGTAGTGTATCGTATCACTTTGAAATTAAAATATGTTTAATTTATTTGCTGTAAGACAAGACACTATAAAGTTTAAGTCTGTTTCGCTTGTATAGTATGCGACCGAATGAAAGAAACGTCGTGTTACAAGACAGGGACCAACCATGTTTCCGAATCGATTGATCAGTACATTATTTTAAATAAAATAATGCCCAGAATTGGAATGTCGCCTTGGTTAATACGTTAGTTTATGAACTGATATTGTTAAATATTAAAAGTCGAGAGCTTTATACAGTTTGTCATGACTCTGACATAAGTTAGTTTTGAATTATTTGAAAAATGGGGTGATTAGGGACTGTGTGGTGAATTGGGTCAAATTCAAGATCTTTGTGACCTTACCATTCCTCGTACTAAAATTTAAAGCATTTTAGTAGAAGTTGTGCTGTTTTCTATTTGATTCAGAGATCACAGAAAATTTTAAATTTGACCCAATTCATCGATTAGTCCCTATTCCCATTTTGAGAATTGTAGTCCAGGGATGACATTTTTGACGTTTGGATTACCCGTAAGGATCATAATTGTATATTACTTGCTAAGGACCTTAAACTTGAGTAAAATACCCGACGAAATGACAATTTTCTCCGACTTCACTTTTACTTTGACGTGATTTGAGACTGGCATCTCACAAGTTATTGTATGCAGCTTGTTTGTCGCTCGGATATCCCTTTCTAACTAGTCTGTAACGATAGGGTACTGAAGGACAAGCGCGAAAGACAAGGTGTAGTAGCCGCTCAGTTTATTAAAACTGTAATAATTGTGATATCTTCATGTAATTTCGAAATATTCGAATAAGTCTTTCGGCAAAGCAGCCTCCTAAGGCTCAAAGTCATTTAAAAAGGACTTCGTCCGGCCATTCAAATAAGGTCTAGTGCAAAGAAAGTACAGTGGAATTTCTTTTGTTTTTATAACTAATGATCAAATTAGAAAATCGAATTTATTTCATTCACAATAGATTCATATTCCATTGATAAATTTCGTTGTATGATGGGTTGATGGGCCTTGGGAGGGTAGACTAGTGTAAATTTAACTGTCAAAGAAACAACGCGTCTTTCATTCGCTCGACTACTGCTCCGAGGTGTCAGTTTTACATTTCATCCGTCGTATCATATTTCATCAAATAATTCAGCAACATGTTTATCCGCCGGTAGCCATTACTTTTTGACTATCGCTAAACCTTAAATCGTTTGCGCTTGATTGTTGATGAAATTCGAAATCACTATGTCGGAACATTTTTTTAATAATGTCTGTTCATGTTTGTTTTGATTATTGTATATGCAATACTTTTTATTCAAAATGTGGTATAGAAATATTGCTCTGCGTGACCAATACCTGGGCGGAGCCCAAGGAGAGCTTGTTTCCGCGCTCTGCGCGTCGCGTCGGTGACCGGCTGCGTCCAGAGGGAATCTGACAGTACTTATGGACAGTTGTGCTATTTGCGAGAAAGTGATTTGTTTTTTTTTCCGAAAAGAAATGTAAAGGCTCAGCGCCCGAATTGTTAAATTAATGTATATTATGGATTTATAAAGTTCTCAGCTTTTTTAATATAATCAGGTTAACGATTAGTATCTAGGAGCGTTTGTATATTTACTATCAATATTTTGTGTATATCAGTGGACAGGACGCGAGGCGCGCGGCCTAAGCCCGGCCGCCGCGCCCCGCGCCCGCCTCGACACCGAGCAACACTGGCAGGCTGCAACTATATTATTTTGTTTAAATAAAATTTTATTAAGACTTAATATTTTATTGACCATATGTTTCCTAATAGGTAGCCGAGGCGAGTAGCAAACGTAGTGCATAAGCGCGCGAACACGCGAGGCCGTATGGCAAGACAAAACGATTAATTCCTTTTTCGGCACATTCTTTTTTGGACATATTCCGTTTTCGGCACATTCTTGTTTCGGCACATTTTAGTAAATAAATTATACTATGAAATACTTGTGACTTTGCTTGCGTAATAAAATAAAATAATATTTATTAGTAAAATATTATATTATAATCAATAAAAATAAAAGACAAAAATTAAACAGTACCTACACTGATTACTTAAAATAATTGGGCAACTAACTAATGATAACCAACTAGGTATCTAAATTCATATGCTTCATGGACCCGTCTTTTATAAAAGTTGGCAAAGCCTATTTAAACATTCCATTACATTTATTTTTTTATTTACAAAATATACTTATATACTTATGTCTTGAAAATAAAAATAACTATACCTAGGATTAATTTCATTTGTTGTATATAATGATTTATGCCCAAAACGGAATGTGCCGAAACAAGAATGTGCCGAAAAAGGAATTAATCGACAAAACTGCTTAATTCCTAAAGCCTCTATTGTTCTAGGTAAAAACCATGCCTTTGACGTGTTATCGTATTGTCAACGTTACGAATCTTAACTTACGATAGCTCTTATTTACTGTACTGTAATGGAGGCCGATTTAAAAACAATACTGTAACACGTCAAAGGCAAAATGGTTTAACCCTGTATCACCAGGGACCGGAACCGCTTAGCGCGAAAGGGGTTTTCGATATGGTATTTGATAGACTTGTTTTTACAAACCCCAAGGATGCGCCAAGCCTATCTTCGACGTAGTTCAATGAAAGGGCAACCAAACGATACAGTTAATTCGACTAAGCGCTAACCCTATCCCAATACCCTTTCGTCTGTTACCCTATTCAAACTAAATGGAACGGTTTCAAGCTGGTTTAATCTCTATGCGCAAGAGATTCGACTTACATTGCATTACCTAACGATTGACAGGGTAGCGGCAGGTAGTAGCCGCTTAATCGAGACAGCCAGAATCCGCCCGAATGCGCAAGCTCTATGGATGCGATTAACTAATTCAAAGGGGTTCACCCTAACGTTAAGGTAACCACATCGATTGGGCAACTAAATGACAGGGTTAGCCTATCGATAGGGTTAATCAAATGAAGGGGTTTTCCGGTTCCTGTGTATTACTTACCTTTTTAAGGTTCCGTAGTATAGTTTCGCCACGTCCGTCTGCCCGTGGATTACCTCGGAGACTCTTGATACTACAAAGCTGTAATTTAGCATAGTTATACATTTAACCTTTTCAACGCTATGTCAAATACAAAAGACGTCACTCACACGCCAATGACAGCTTAAAACCAGAGCGAATATCAACCTTGCCTCATAGACATCAGGTCTATTTTGCTCCGGCAACCACGACGGAAATATCCGTCGTTGGCGTTGAACCAGTGGTGCGGATATATCCGTCAATGGCGTTGAAAAGGTTAAGTCACGCCGACAAAGTCGTGAAGGGATAGAAGCTTCCCTCCACATCTCAATATGACTAGGTAGCTAATACGACGATCGCTTTAAGACTACATCTCAAATAGTCCGAGTAGGTTATTAACCTGTGGTCCGAGTCGCTAAATGACCACATTGTTTTTTTCTTTTTCATCTTATGTCGTAGCAATGTCGACGGAGCCCCGCATGGCGGTCCTTTTAAAACTGAACGCCCCTCCACTAATTGGCCTGAAACTTGCATCCACATGTGAGCTTAAAACATTGATGGGCGGCGTTCAGTTTAAGATTAGACAATCCTTTGTCGCTAAGGACAAGTGTTTTATTTCTGAACCTGTTACTATTAGGAGTTCCTACTCTGGTTACTGGTCACCGATGACCCAATAAAAACTATAATTGATTAGAAGTGTTTAATTAGTTTTACTTGTGCTGGATTGGCTCGGATGGTGTGAAGTTACATACTTACAGGACAGGGGTAATTATGAACTGACAACACCTGCTAAGTTCTAGGCAGAGAACAGAGATGTGACTAAAATTATTCGTCTCTGCCCCTTTTGTTGATCAGTCAAAGACTTGTTTTAATACTTAGTTCAAAATACAGCTTCGACGGCTTTGATGTGGTGACACACAGGGGCACGTTTTATAAAGCTACAGGTTAAAATTTTACAGGTCTAAACTGGCAACCATGCTCAAATGGCTGGTCGTAATTGGTCGAGGTTGTGTCAAATGGAAACTTGTAACCTGTAAATTGTAATTTGTAGCTTTATAAAACAGGCCCCAGATGTAACAAAACAATAATATTAACATATCAATTTACAACCGTTCACACAACACAATCAAGAGACTCAAAAACTGGTAACTGATAACGTTATTTTTTAAATTGTTTAAAGCATAAAACGACTCGATCTGAGACTTATAGCGCGTTTACATTGTTCGGTTTGGCCGTCTTCGGTTGCCGACTAGTGTAGTGTTGCCGAAACTTATGTAAACGCGCCGTTATGCTGCAAAACGCACTGAAGTGGTAACAGCGCGCAAGCTGTTTATAAAGGACCACGTTTTTTGCAGGCCGGTTTAAGTGTATATTTTTATAGTATATTTTTTAAATTGAAACGTGAGACGGGCCGACTACGGATTTTGCCGACTAATCAGTTTTCAATTTGCCGATTAATCGGCCGACTAGTCCGCAATGCCGATCGTAGGATTTTGCTAAGTTCGGGTGAACTCGGAAACGTTCGTTTCGCATGCGTTTCGCTTCTTCCGTCGCGCTATTTGTTACCTACCCCTACCAATTACCATGCGTTCATGATTTGACCAGTTGTGTTTACGTTTTTTCTGTACTGCATTGCGTCGCACGACAAAAAAAAGAATTAACACCCTAATTATAGTATTAAAACGAACTACCTAGTGCTTTTTATAACTATGCCGAATATTCGGTATTTTTTGCAGACTAGTCGCCGACTAATCACCGACTAGAAATGATGCCGAAAAAAAGTCGGCTTTCCCGACTAATCGTCGACTAGTCGGCCCATCTCTAAAACGTACCTATTTTTATCACGTGTTTTTTCCAGAGCGTAAGGGTGCGGCTCCACTGAGGCGGAGACGAGAGGAGCGGAGCGGAGCTGTGCCAATATTAACCAATAGAAGACGCATGCGGTCACGTCGAGCGCGCCTTGCGCACGTTCGTTTATATACTATTGGTTATTATTGACAAAGCTCCGCTCCGCTCCGCTCGTCTCCGCCTCAGTGGAGCCGCACCCTAAGGGTGGTATTCACCTCTCCAATATCTATGACCAATGTGCATTTGATCAAAGAAATTGGATGACTTTATCAAATTTTCTAGAAACACCTACATTTGATCAAATGTTACGAATGATATTTAATTCAAAATCGCTACGCAAATAGTATAAAAACTTGAACCAAGATATTGGATAAGTGGAATGGGCCTCCATCAAAGAAATTTGATTAAATATTGGATATAGGAAATGGACAAAGATATTGGAGAGGTGGAATACCACCCGGGTGGTATTCCACCTGTCCAATATCTTTGTTCAATGTGCATATGATCAAAGAAATTGGATGACTTCATCAAATTTCCTAGAAACACCTAAATTTGATCAAATGTTACAAATGTCATTTAGTTCAAAATGGCTACGCAAATAGTACAAAATCTTGAACCAAGATATTGGATAAGTTGAATGGGCCTCCATCAAAGGAATTTGATTAAATATTGGATACAGAAATTGGACAAAGGTATTGGACAAGTGGAATACCACCCTTACATCCCGCACAGTGAGCGAAGGCGATGCATCCGTATAATTAAAAAGCTTCCGCCACGCTTAAGGAATGCACCACCTCCCCTTTCTGTGCGTTGGCGACTCTATACCTCCACATTACCGCCATGCCTCTTCTGATTTAATTGAAATAAATCTGTATAACACAGGAGTCACATGACTGCCAACGGCTGCTCCGATCTTGACAGACTTTAATTAGGTTCTGTTTGACTCATGAGCATGCTCTTACATAAAAGGATACGTGTATGTTCTGTCAAGATAATCATAAAAAAGAATGCACTGATTTTAAATGATTTTTAATACATGTGATTCCCGTACTTTCAGGATGGTTTCAGCACAAAATACACTTCAATTTGCTCCGTAGATGTTAACTCTATAAGGAAGTTAAAATACACGGAATGTCGCGTAAAATAAATTACTAGTGTCGTAATAACAAAGTTTTTCATAAACGTAACATAAAATAAAAAGTAATTCATGTCCTTTTCACTAAACGCTGAAATATCATAAATCAATTATTATAAATCTTAAATACAAGTCCCATTCTGCTTTATAGCTTTACACTCCACGAGTTCTCCTGTACAACATAAATCGTCACATGAGAGACAAAAATAGATATTTCAACAATGTTTGCTATAGTTAACATTAAATAGGTACGATTTTAAACGTAAGGGTTAAAACGTAATTCAATACTCAATCTAATGATTCATACGGGTTAAATCAATTTAAATCCTTATTGGTACTCCTAGCAAAGCCTCGCCCAACATTCTTGTAAACTTGAGCAGGTTTATGAATCAGTTAATTTGTAAAAACTATGATTAGAGAAGTGTAACTAACGTAATATAATCTGGATCACATCAGTCCAGTTGGAATTGTTTTCGCAATATCAGGAACTCATAGTTAAATGGATGCACATCATACAAGCCAAGTAAATGATATTACAAAGATCTAGCACCTGGCAAAACCACGTTACTTATCAATCTTTGTAATATCGATAAACAATAAAAAGAAATAATAAAAAAATAAAGATATTCTGAGTCTACTCACCAGCAAACTATTGTATAAGAAAATACATCAGTGATTTACAACAGATGATTAACTGAATGAATATTAATAATTCACTATTTTTGTGTGTCATTAACCAATACAGGATATATCAGTCTCTTCAATATCAATAAACTTTTATTAAGTACCTATACTATATTTTGGCAAAAGTAGGAGTTCAATCCTGTAGTTTCATGTCATTCTTTGTGACATTCTGATTCACTTGATCATTTTCGTATTCTACAAAATCATCAAAAAGACTTGGCCAAGCCTCTGTGTCATCGTAACTGCTGAGATCATCTCCTACGAATTCACAAAAATTTAAGAACATGTACCATGTGTCTTTGGGGATGCCTCTGATGTGAGGGCTCCTCTCCAGGTAGGCGAGCCAGCGGTCCAGGATGGGCGGCTCGGAGCCGGTGAACACCAGCCGCCACAGCACCACCGCGATGTCCGCCGGCAGAATCCGCTGCCCAGTGCTCACGTCCAATCCAAATTTAAACGTAAATCTATACAAGTCTCTAAATTGTTCAGACTCTCTGTTCAATTCGCTGATTATGTCGTTCAATTTGTATTGTATACCTTTAATAGAATCAGTTTTCATATTCTTCAAGCCTTGTACAAATTCTACTTTTGTGAATCTACACATTTGACTAGCGTTTAATTTCCAAGCGAGCACAAGAACTTTAAAATCGTCAGGATTCAGTTGAAGATCATTACAAAGATTTTCAATGCCTTCTGCTAAAATTGCATCTTCCAATGAGTCCTTGTATTGGTCAAAAAGCTGGTTGATTTTGGATTCTGTGACGCGGGGTTCACTCGACCCTAAAGACGACATGGTTCGTTGCATAGATGGTAACTTTTGGTAGAAAGGTTTATGATTTTTTTCTGTAGTAATATATGATCTTTGTGTATTTGCCACTTCCGCAGAGCATGTCTCTCCAAAAGTATTCCTGGTATTGTCATTCTGTGTATTGCTGGTGTTTCTACAATTATTCATCGTATTCTCATTATCTGGCAGCAAGGGTTCCTCCTGCAAGTAGTTTGAGACGATAACGGTCGGCCTCTGGTTAATAGTTGCGATCTCTGTCATATCTGAAAACAGAAAAAAAACTGGTCAAGTGCTAGTCGAACTCAAGCACTAACCCGGGACCGCTTCGTAGGCAGGGTCACTTCACTAGGTACCAACTAGGCTAAACACGTTCTTCAACATAATTAAATTTTAATTTAGATCACTAACTGAGGTTTAAACTGATGTTTAACCAGCAAACTGGAACCCTCCCTGACACACTCAAGAACTGTGTCACAGTGACTTTATAGATAAAATCAAATCAAAAATAGGAATGATTGTCAAACAAAATGTGACTTTTTTCTCTTTTAGACCTGCTATCAGTCGCCTGACTATGAGCAGGTGGGTTGTAGTGCATGGGGTGTTTGGCAAGCCAGGGCCACTGCCCCAGTCCCAGCCGTAGGTCCAAATGGGTTTGCTAACAGAGCAGAGGTATACCCTCAGTTTATTGCTTAGGGATCAAGTGGACTGTCTTCCAAGAAGCAAAAGTAGATTTTTAAACCTAAAGTTAATCTCGTCGCGCTTCTTTTGTATGTGGTCCTTCCAAGTCATCCTTCGGTCGGCTCAGGATGACTTCGGCCATAGTTCCATCTCGTCACCTTCTTAAGTCGTTCTTATTCGCATATGGTCTACTGTTTCGATTCGCCAGCATTCCTATATCATCACTTCCCTATCTCGTCCGCTTTCTTACGTGGGCCACTGTACCAATTCAGTCCCACTAGTTCTACTATCTAAAGTCCGTTGAATAATAGAACTAGTGGGAATAAAAATTCCTACTAGTTCCACCAGTAGAACTGTCGGTGGAACTAGTGGGAATAGACCGTACCAACTCGTTTACATTCGTAATTAGACTACAGTGCCAATTCGTCAACATCCCTAATTAGTCTACAATGTCAACTCGTCAGCATTCTTATTTAGACCACAGTGCCAACTCGTCAACTATATAGTAAAAATATTGAACACCCAGACTCGAGTACAAATATGCGGACGAGTTGACACTGAGGTCGATACAGGGATGCGGACAAGTTGGCACTGCTGACCAAGGAGTACTGAGGTCGATAAAAGAAAGGGGACGAGTTGGCCCTGTGATCAAAATAGGAATGTAGACAAAATGGGGTATTGACGATATCAGAAAGTGGACGAGTTAGGAAGGTGACGATTTAGGAATTACATGCTGACGACATGGCATTGTGGACGAGTTAAAAAGGTGACGAAATAGGACTGTGGACAAAGTCGCCCTGAGCCCTTCGGTCCAGATGGAAGCCAAAATATTTTACACAATCAGTTTGTGGGAGAATGTTAACCCTTAGGACCCCTAGGTTGACAGGGGAGCAAGTTTCGCGTCTAAGTGTAAAGAAGATATAGTGGGACTTGGAGGCACTTGCTCTTATGCTCCACTTGGTTAGCAAAGCGTGAATGCGTTGGTATCGTTAAGTTAGACTTGCAATATTCTGCTGGTCTCTGTTTGATTACGGCTACAGACAAGGAAGGCCGCATCGTCGGCGAAGGTTGCCACAGCTACGTTTGAGGATTGGAGTAAGTCGCTGGTAAAGATATTGTAGAGCAACGGACCAAGCACTGATCCTTGGGCTACTCCTGCACGGCAAAAGAGCGAGCTTGCATCTCAAAATTTAACATCGAACATTTTGTCGATAAGGTAAGAGGTCATTAGAAGGTAGAATGAGTGAGGGAGTCAATTCTTTATTTTTCACAGAAGCCCCATATGCTAAACCCGATCGAACGCTTGTTGCACGTCTAAAAAAGCAGCCGAGCAGTACTCCTTTTTCTCAAGACATTGTTTTATAATGCGGTAGACTCTGTGTACTTGTTCGACAGTTTAGTGCTGCTTGTGCAATCCAAAGAGGTGGTCAGGTATGATTTGATTTTTCCCACAATTTCGATAGTGCCGGTGTCAGACTGAGACGTCGGTATGACGAGGCTTCGGTGGTATGGCTTGTGCATTAAAACGACCTGTAATATTTTCAACAGAGCTGGAAAATGAGAAGTTCTAAGCGTTGCATTGATGAGAATTATCAGAAATAGGTACAATTCTAAATTAATCCCAGTCGGTTTTAGAATTATGCAGCCAGTCAGTGCGAGTCTCGCGAGGAATGACTGTCGAGCTAAGAAGAAGTATCACTGGTGTGTGGTCAGAGGATCCGTTAAGGCTCCAATTTATGAGGAAATTTTGAGCCTAGGAGGTGAGGGAGGGTCTTGTGGTTATCAGTGGGCCAATAAGTAGGCTCTCCCATCCCGTTGACAGTCAGGAGGTGATTGGCATCAACGCTATTTTCGAGTTCCCGACCCCTGGGGCACGTTTTATAAAGCTACAAGTTACAATTTTACAGGTCTAAACTGGCAACACTGCTCAAATGGCTGGTCGTCGTTGGTCGAGATTGTGTCAAATGGAAACTTGTAACCTGTAAATTGTAATTTATAGCTTTATAAAACAGGCCCCTGGTGACTGTTGATTTGACAATGCCAAACACACCACCAGATATGAGTCGGTTGCCCAAGAATTAGAAGAGTTCAGTGAGCCTTTCTTCTTTTATAGTATGGCGCGGGGGTCAGAACGAAAAGTCCAGAACGATCTACCACCCTTACAGTTGTAGCTTGGAGATAGGCGGTCGGAAATGGCTCCAATAGGCAGTTCTATACGCTTCTTGATATTTAACATTTCTAGTGCACTTGCGTAGTGTGAAAGGCTATTTATGTCTCATGTAGCTATGTACAGGGAAGTCATTTTGCAAGTTTAAAGACGAGGGTAGTTACAAGGCCAACCGGGGAACCTATTTATTGTAGTAAAAGGTAAATTGTCTTGCTTTGCTTTAATCTTCTAATTTTAAGAATGATTCTTCGCTTGGTTTTGCACTGGCAGCTCCGGCATGAGTCTTGGTAGCCATGTTGTGATTTGTTGTTGAGGATTTGGTTGATTGGAGCCGGTGTAGTTAATGCGAGCAGCCTCCAGCCAGTAGAGATTTTGTGCCTACGAGAGAAGGTCCTTTACAATTGTTCGGGTGGTCACACGGGTAGAGAGCGCATTTAAGGCCGAGCCACACCGGTTGCGTGACGTGCACGTGCACGTGCGCGTTCGCTTTCCACTGCGTTGTATAGTGACATATCGTAATGAGAATTCATACTATACAACGCAGTGGAAAGCGAACGCGCACGTGCATGTGCACGTCACGCAAGCGGTGTGGCTGGGAGTTTAGCTGATGCGTCTTTCTTTTTGCATTCCGAGGTTTTGTGGCCATCCCTGCATTTCACGCATCTATAGGACCTCATGCAATTATTCTTTGAGCGACCATATTCTTGGCATCGATGGCACTATGAATGGAATCGATTACGCTAGTTTCGACATTAACGAAGAAAGTTAAAGCGGGGTTTTTATCAGCTCCGTAGCGAGAGTTTATTATTTCACTTTTTACCTTATTGTTAGTTGCGGTGACAGCATCAACAATCGCTTCATGTGGAGTGCAGGTCTTTTACAACAAAGCGGTAGCATATCTGGTCCTTTGGGGTGAATGTATGTCCTATAAGCAGAATCCACAAGGACGCAGAAGGTATTTGTTTATCATTTTGATTTTGAACTCCTCTTTGCTACAGGCAATTTCAAGAAGCTTCGATAATTCATTAACATCCTCTACACTTTTGAGAGCGATAGGTGGAGGTTCGCTGGCTTTGGGGTTTTGGTGAAGCCCGTTTCATCCGCCGTGTCTAAAGGTAGGTTGCTGAAGTGTTTTCAGTAGAAGTTCCTGCAACCTGGGGTGGAGTCGTACATTTTCCTCTTCTTGCTGCTAGAAGGTCATTTTCCTGTTTACTTTCCTCTGGTATTTATATCATTTAGTGGCACAGAAGTTTCAGGTTGGTTATTTTGAGAAGCTTTTCCTAGGTCGGAAAGGGATGTTGATCTTTGCTTGATGAACAGGCTTGGATGAAAAACTTGTTGCGTTAGCAGTTTCTGTGGTGGTTGTGATTTGTTAGGGGTATTACTCATTTTTGTTTCCACGAGAAGGGACGATAATATAAGTCACTTACGGGATAAAGCCCTTTCCTGTAAGAAGGCATAATTCAACGATGGGAGGACCATCGAGGTTGGTGCTAGCGGCTGAATTCCCTCAGCCATTCATCCTCTCGGCGCGGTTATCATCTTAGGATTGGGGTTATTTTGTATGAGAGGTTATTTTCCTCATGACCCAGGCGACCAAGCCAAGGTTCCCGTTCTCACGAGACATGGCCGTTACGTGATGTAGAGGTCTTTTCCTACCTCAACTAAGAGACACTGCTAAGCCTGCCGGCTAGGTTAGACTCGGCGTTTGTTGTTCTTTAGCACCACCCGGGGGACACGTGTAGGGTTGTGGCTAGGTTAGGTAGCTCCTACGCACGCGAACAACTTCACCCCCCTGAAAATTTGACTGAAGTACAGTTCTATGGTGGGTCAGGATTCCACTTTGGCGATTGTACAAAGACCTTCTGTTTACTAGAACTTTTATTTTAGGAGGGATTTAATGCCGGAACCCACCGGATGCGTATAGGTACAGCATTTTAGCGTAGATTTAAATGCTAATAGACCGGGAGATACTGACACAAGATTTACAGTCATTTGTACCAAGTATGGCGACCCTTCAAGGGTCTTTTTTTTTTTTTTTTTTTTTTTAATTTATTTAGGCAACATACAGTCTTATAAGTATTACAAAAAATACATTTTGTGAAACGACCTTGAGTGCCATACTAGAATATACTAATGGCATTACATTCTACAGTGGAAGCGGTAAGCAATGAGAAGCAAAATGAGATATTGCTTCTAAAGTAAGTAAAAAATTAACATTGAGGATATATTTGGGTCATATAGAAGCAAAGCCAGCAACATCCAATTTTTTTTTGATGTAGCAGCTTTGAATGTAGTCTGGTAGTTAAAATAATCGCTAAATAAAAAATATCTTCTATACGATTTTCAACCATATTGGATGCTGCTGACCTCACCTCCACATGACTCATTTGATTTGCAGGTATACACTTAATATTAAAAAAAAAAAAAAAAAACTTTTTTTTTTAGGTACTTACACCCATACCCGGGTGCGAAGTAATCAAGTAAGACAGGAGTTAAAGTGACAAATCACTTGATCTTTGAACTTATTACAATTATTAGTTTTGAAAATATCTATACAATATAATATTTTATTGTAATAATCGAGACAGCGATTGAAGAAGGCATTTGAAGTGTAAATAGTAGTAGAGGCAGGTACAACAAATAAGTTTCTACGGCGTGTAGGGCGATGAGGAACTTTAAATGATATTCTACCAAGAAGCGAGGGGGAGTCGATGATGTAGTGCAGTAATTTGAAAAGAAACATTATATCAAATTGGCTTCGACGGTTGTCTAACGGTAACATTTTATAACGAATTAAAGCATCTTTATATAAGTTGTAGTCATTACCACGTTCTTATTACGTAATGATGAAAAGGAAAACGATGGTCATACATAGCGCTGGTACCAGCGGCCCAATCGCGTGGGCGTTAATCGAACGTGTCGGATAAATTACGAAAGTCGAACGATTTATAACACAAAAATTCTTGTATTTTCCGATAGTCGATGAAAAAAGAGGCAGGCGGTAGCGTAATGCCATATTTCTCCGGTGTGGCTTACGGCCCGCCATACCGACGAAAACACATTAATTAAAAAAAAAACAATTCAACCATTTGTACCAGGCTAATTTTTACACAGCTAATCATCGTCGAGTAGCCATTCACGAAAATCACCATGCCATACTTTTCCGACGGTTCGAAATGGCCGCCATACCGCACTGTGGATCGAAAATGGCCTCTCCATAGAAATAGGGACTTAATTTTCTAAGTGCCTATTTTTTTAATTGAAATCGAATCAATACCTCATAATTAGGTAAAAAAAATATATGGGTTAATTTGGCTGGAAACCCGCCGAGTAAAATTTTTCCCAAAATTTTGTATGGAGCGTGTATGAAAAAACGGAATATCTCAGAAAGTGCACAATTTACCGTAATATCCTTCCGCACGAATTTAGTACCAATTATTTATGATTTTTTTTAAATCAAAAACGTTTTATATAGGGAAAACTTGGTTTTTAGTAAGTATTTAAGTTTGCAAGACACGTTTAATTAAGTAATGGCATTAGATGATTTGTACGTGATTTTGAGAAATCAGGAGCCTTCGTTTAACCACGAAGCCTTGCTGGAAGAAATGGTTACTGAAATCAATGGACAACTATCTGAATAAGACTATGGATACCCTCAAGGAATTTTGCCGAAGATTTTCAAGATCTGCTTCGGAAAGATGGCAGAAGTGCCGAAGTGATACGAAAAGTTTAGAAGTACCTATGAAAATTAGCTTATGGAAAATGTTGATTGGCCAAGCTTCGTAGTTTGGCGAACCGATTCACCCAAGAATCAGGTGATTTAAACTATGAAGAACCTTCGACCTTATCGGTTGGAACAATGACTAAAACGTAACGTAAGTCATTCGAAGTTCTGGGAACCAAACAGAATAAACAAAGATCGAGTGACTTAGGTACAATCCGAAAACGCTGATGAATTGGCATATGCTGCAGCAGAACGTTTTAAGAGGATTGTGAAGCGCCGATACGCGGCGTGAATAGGTATTTAAAAAATGGTATCTCTTTCACACCGCACTGCGCGTCTCTTGCAAGCATTATTGAATGGTACTTATTTCTAAATGGGGGTTTGATGGTGCTTCGAGCCAAAGCCGGTACAAGCAAAAGATGAGTGACTCCAAGCAAGACGATTCCAGTGTTTTAATGACAACCCTGGTACCATTAAAATTAAGTTCAGGACATGATACAATATGGACGAATCCCAAGCCTTGTTCAGCGTTATATTGTCGTCCAATACAATTCAAGTTCATTAACGAGAACGAAGCCGTTGTGCTTGCTAAGAAAATGGAGATAGACAAGGAAATTGAAGATCTACTACCCACAGAACACAAAACCAACACAGTGAAGCATGAACTGAAAATGACGATGTTGGATGGCAAAATTTGCACTTTTCTTTCAAAAGCCAGATCAAATGCAACTTGCAGTTTATGTTTGGCTAAACCAACGGAGATCAACCTTCTCAAAAAAGTTCTTACAAAACCTGTGGATAATGGTATATACCAATATGGGTTATCATCTCTACACGCTCGCATCAATATGATGGAATGCCTTCTTCATATAGCATATCGCCAGGATTTTAAACTGCTGCTTTAAAAGGCTGCGAGAGGAAACCAGTTTAAAGAAAAAATTGCACCAAGAAAGGAAATCATTCAAGATCATTTTAAGGAAGAAATGAATCTCTTGATAGATGTGGTTAAACAGGGGTCAGGGACAACTAATGATGGAAAAACAGCATGAAAGTTTTTTGAGGACCCCTGTAAAACAGCAAGCATTACAGGACTAGATGAGGGATTAATCAGGAGATTTGCAGTAATCTAGCAAACAGTTACTTCAGGAGAGGTTATAGATGTCAACAAATATAAAGATTACTCCCACGATACAGTAAGAAAATAATGTAGAATTATACAACAATGATACCATCATATGTCCGCAACGGTTCATAAATTACTGGTGCATGGTAATCTATTAAAATAAATTATTAATAATAATAATAATCTCTCAGAAGAAGGGTCAGGGGCCCGGAATAAAGACAATCTGTGGTCTTCATCATCAGTTCCACTTCACTAAATGATACTTTCTGATTGCAAATGCTGGACTTGTTACTAAAAATACTAAAATCGCAATATGTATGCCTGTAATATTTGAGGAGTTCCCTCAATTCCTCATGGATCCCCTCATCAGATTCA
Source organism: Acleris literana (assembly GCA_946894065.1). Lineage (NCBI taxonomy): Eukaryota > Metazoa > Arthropoda > Insecta > Lepidoptera > Tortricidae > Acleris > Acleris literana. Next base: position 15,720,174 of record OX335670.1, on the reverse strand, counting down.
AATTTGGTGACAATGGGACCACCTCAAAAGTATACTCTATCAAACCCAAAAAGAATTTTAAAAAGCATTCCAGAATTGATGGAGAAATAGATGAACATACAAAAAAAATACATACAGTTGACAGGCTTCAGTTGATATAAGTTTTTTGTATCAAAGGTACATAAATTATTCATGGAGGATGATGTATTACAGTGAAATACTCCAAATGATAGTGAAACCCGCATTAAATCTGTTCCGGCAAAATAGACCGACACGGATAGATTTCATTTAGGATTTACTTTTCAGTCTGTTTAATCAAAGTAATTTACAAGCTATTTCATTTTTGACCAACCTAGGATCAATATTTTTTTCTGATTGACCTGGTGCAGCTTTCCCTACATGACCCACAACTCCCTAAATACACAAAACAGATTGGATTCCAACATGAACATAAACAAAACACAAGTATCGGCACTGGTGTCACCTGAACCAGCACTTTCTGGCTTAGTCAATAAACACATAGGTAAGGCATTTGCATTTGCAGCAATTTAAAGCTGCTGCCACTTATAGGTGTTTAATGTCTTTACAGCTAAATCAAGATTAAAACACTTGTTCATTTTGGAGTGCTAAACAACCATTATATTGGATGAGACTTTTACAAAACATAGTAAATGTCACATATACAAGACTACTATAGTTTTAAATAAGAAAAGTGTTCTTTGTATCCTGATATATCGAAACTATTTATAATTCATAAGACTTAAAAAGTGATGTACTTAACTTACCATCTTTATTCCAATGAGTAGTGGCAGTACTATCAGCATTAGCTCGATTTTCGAAACAGCTGAGACAATGGCCCATTGGACAATTTCTGAGCCAATTTATTTACAGATATAAACTTATCATTGATTTGACGAGTAGTCCAAGCACACTTATGAAATGTTGTATCAAGAATGCTATAAAACATAATGACAATCCGTCCAGTGAAGTATTCTCGTCAAAAACCTGGATTAAGCATAGACATCTGCAACAACAATTACATTTTGAAGTTAATAGAAGCTAATTTCAATTATTATTATCATTATAAATAAGTCCAATAAATGTTTAATAGCTTACCAGTATCGTAACCTGTTTCATTATTTATTCGTATGATAAATAGAAAAACATCGATAGTGAATCGGGTATACAATCCATGCTGCTCAACAAAATAATGATTATAGATTATAACGAAACAGTAATGTTTTCCTCGACCCTGGTGATTATTTTCTTCATTTTACAGCTTTAAAAGAGTAGTGATTATATTCTATTTGGCTGTACCTACCTACTACACAACAAAAAGGTAGGTTAGACAGATACATATACCAAACTTTTATAAACATAAAAATATGTATGGATATCACAAAGATATCTGTGCCGGTGGACAAAAAACCAACTACTCCCAACTCCAGTTCTTTAATGACTCATCTCTACGACTGCCAAATGATTACGGGAATCTAGCGCCTTTCACGATTTGCACATATAAGTTTGTAAAACAGAAAACCTGTTGGGCTGGGACAATTCAATAAACGCTGGAATGATTCGCGCTATTCCAGTTATAACTCGTGTCGCTTAAAGCGTGCTTAAAGCCTGTGTAGTTAGGAGCTCCATCCCTTTCTCTTGAATTAGACCCTAATGACGAGTGACAGGGATGGAGCTAACGTAACGTCGAACTTCGATTGTCAAAGGTTTCAAAGATTTTCAAGGGGCCTCTGAGGCCCTACTTTAAAAATCGAAGTTCGAAGTTATTTTAGTTCTATCCATTTCTTTAAATTTAGTTTTGAATGACGGGTGACAGGGACGGAGCTGGCGTAACTTCTAACTTCGATTTTCAAAGTAGGGCCTCTTGTGGCCAGGGGCACTACTTTGAAATTCTAAGTTCGAAGTTACGTTAGCTCCAACCCTGTCACTCGTCATTCGAGAATAAATCGAGAGAGTGGGATGGAACGAACGTAACTTCGAACTTCGATTTTCAAAGTAGGGCCTCTGTGTGCTCGGCATGACCAAACCACTTCAGCATTCCTTTATTAATTCTTATGACTACATCTTCATTTAAACGTCGGCATCCCTTTCTCACTGCATATGCGGATATGTAGTTAAATTGTATCGTGTGGAAGGGGTTCTATAGTCCATTCGCTTGAAAGTGTCGCTACACACGCACGTACTTGTGGTTATTGTAATAAAATACGAATATATTTCGATGTAAACTGTCAAATTCACTTGTGGCGTAATACCCGCAAGTGAATTTGGTAGCTTACATCGAAACATATTTGTATTTTATTAAAATAACCACAAGTCCGTGCGAGTGTAGCGACATTATCTAAGCGAATGGACCCCACACAATTTATGTAATCATTCTCTACTTGTTCTTTGATCTGTGATAATCATTCGCCCCTTGGTACATTCGATGGCATTCCATACGATGCGAACTGCCTTCTCGTTAAGTTTTAAAATCTTAAAAAACTAAAAAGAGTAATTAATTAATATATCGATCCGTATCGCAACCAAATATATTATGGTTGAACGTTTTTTAAAACATGATTTTTTTCATTTGGTTTGCGGACCACAAAAATAGAATAAAGTTCTTATTCTGTGTTGCGGACCCTTTCAACATGAAATGTCAAAGTCAAACTGCAAGCGACAACGACCATTGAATTTTGAATAATTTGAATCAAAAAACAGTTACTACTTACTAGTGTAGTATTGGGAAATGTTATTATACGATTTTTCTTTAAATACATACAGCACATAAGGTATCAAAATGAGCGTATTTGATGAAGCTTGGGACTTCAAGTTAGATGTAGCTGAATCGGAAAATAAACTGTTTAGTGATTTTAAATTAAACTTATGTCACCTATCTAAACAAATCTCAAATGAGTTAGATTGCTTTCAAGTTCAGAATTTTGAATACTCTGGTAGCTCGGCCCAGAACAGTGACGATCAACTTAAGCTGCTTGCTGAAAAGAACAAACAATTGGTGCAAGAAATAAAAGCCAAAGTTGAAGAATACGAACGCCAACAGGAGCAATATGGGAAGTTCAAAACAGGTTGTTACTTTTACAAATAAAATATATTATCCCCTGATATTTGATTATTTATTTATTTTTGTAACGCTCAATGCAAAAAGATAGTCGTTTTAATTTATTTTTGATTTGTGATTTCGTAGCAGTTTTTTTTTAAAGAAGGCTAATTTAAACTGGATGTTTCTTAGCTAGGTTTGATGAAAATTGTTTGGGCCGTTTACGTGTTATCTCAAAGAAGGGGACACTATAGTATTGGGGGGTTTCATCTATTGAATAATTATTAAAGATGTTTATATGTTGTTCCTGTATATAAGTGTATTTTAACCAAATTATGATTTGTTTCAGAGCAAAAGCTACTTGCTAAGGAAATAAAGGATACACATGAAGCATTCTTAATGGCAAAAAAGTATTACAAGAAATTTTTAAAAATATACTTTACAATTGAATCCAGAAATGACAAAAAGCAAGGGATATTTCTTCAATTCTTTACTGATGTAAAGAAAGAATCCAGAAATTACTCTGTCTATTTATTGAAAGACATAGAAACAAAGCATTATGAAGGTATGGAATCACTAATTTGCTGGAAAATGACAAATTATATTCTCCAATAACGATCAATCCCACAGCCACCCAGTATTGACATTTATTATTAGTCTATTTTGTTTTTGATGAACTTTGTTTTGGAGTATGTTTGTTAGTCATGATTAACTTATATTGTAAGATAAAATTATATAAATGAAAAGTTATTTAACCACCTGAAATGGATTTATCAGCCAAGACGGAGATGTTTAACGCCAGAAAATTCAGAACAAATCCTGATATTTTAACAATAATAGTTGGGACAGTAACAAAGAAAAAATGTATGATGAGTAAAGTTTCAAAAATCGTTTTGAAAAAAAGAAGAGAATTACGTTATTATTTTGTTTATATGGAAGAAAAAACAGGCCAATAGGTTTAAAAACTTCGCTGATTCGTAATAATTCTAATAATCAGTGATCGGATCTAGGATGCAATTTAAGTCCGTTATTTTAACATGGATATGAATATGACTTACATTCCCGTGAATCTTTTTGTTACCTACCTTTATAAAAAGGTAAATAACTCGTCATTTTAAGTAGTTTACACTATAAAATTAACAAAATATGTAATAACTAAAAAAAAATACAGTACTGCATAGAAGAACTGAACGTAACTAGCACGTCTTGTCTTTTATGGTATTTTTATTTGTTTATTAGGTTAACCCTCGACAAAAGTTATTAATTATTAACAATAACCCATTTCCCAAAATCCCGGGAAATCATGTTAAGCATAACGTTTGAGGTCGTTCACCCCAAATTGCATCCTAGATCCGATCACTGCTAATAATGTATGACACCACTGAAAAACTTATGAAATAGAACATAAAAATTTATGATTTTTCATGACATGGACATAAGGGAAAATTACAAAATTTCAGATTAAAATTACTGAACATACATAGGGGTAAAATCAATAGCTTTTTAGCTGCTCTATCAGCCCTCTCAGTTTTAGCATTGGTTTTAGGGACACCCTGTAGAACAAGCATTGATAATTGATTTTATCGATATAGGAACTCCCTGTTATAAAATTAGAACAAGCATTGATAATTGATTTTATCTATATAGGAACTCCCTGTTATAAAATTAGAACAAGCATTGATAATTGATTTTATCTATATAGGAACTCCCTGTTATAAAATTAGAACAAGCATTGATAATTGATTTTATCGATATAGGAACTCCCTGTTATAAAATTAGAACAAGCATTGATAATTGATTTTATCTATATAGGAACTCCCTGTTATAAAATTAGAACAAGCATTTATAATTGATTTTATCGATATAGGAACTCCCTGTTATAAAATTAGAACAAGCATTGATAATTGATTTTATCTATATAGGAACTCCCTGTTATAAAATTAGAACAAGCATTGATAATTGATTTTATCGATATAGGAACTCCCTGTTATAAAATTACAACAAGCATTGATAATTGATTTTATCTATATAGAAACTCCCTGTTATAAAATTAGAACAAGCATTGATAATTGATTTTATCGATATAGGAACTCCCTGTTATAAAATTACAACAAGCATTGATAATTGATTTTATCGATATAGGAACTCCCTGTTATAAAATTAGAACAAGCATTGATAATTGATTTTATCGATATAGGAACTCCCTGTTATAAAATTAGAACAAGCATTGATAATTGATTTTATCGATATAGGAACTCCCTGTTATAAAATTAGAACAAGCATTGATACTTGATTTTATCGATATAGGAACTCCCTGTTATAAAATTAGAACAAGCATTGATAATTGATTTTATCGATATAGGAACTCCCTGTTATAAAATTAGAACAAGCATTGATAATTGATTTTATCTATATAGGAACTCCCTGTTATAAAATTAGAACAAGCATTGATAATTGATTTTATCTATATAGGAACTCCCTGTTATAAAATTAGAACAAGCATTGATAATTGATTTTATCGATATAGGAACTCCCTGTTATAAAATTAGAACAAGCATTGATAATTGATTTTATCGATATAGGAACTCCCTGTTATAAAATTAGAACAAGCATTGATAATTGATTTTATCGATATAGGAACTCCCTGTTATAAAATTAGAACAAGCATTGATAATTGATTTTATCGATATAGGAACTCCCTGTTATAAAATTAGAACAAGCATTGATAATTGATTTTATCGATATAGGAACTCCCTGTTATAAAATTAGAACAAGCATTGATAATTGATTTTATCGATATAGGAACTCCCTGTTATAAAATTAGAACAAGCATTGATAATTGATTTTATCTATATAGGAACTCCCTGTTATAAAATTAGAACAAGCATTGATAATTGATTTTATCGATATAGGAACTCCCTGTTATAAAATTAGAACAAGCATTGATAATTGATTTTATCGATATAGGAACTCCCTGTTATAAAATTAGAACAAGCATTGATAATTGATTTTATCTATATAGAAACTCCCTGTTATAAAATTAGAACAAGCATTGATAATTGATTTTATCGATATAGGAACTCCCTGTTATAATATTAGAACAAGCATTGATAATTGATTTTATCTATATAGGAACTCCCTGTTATAAAATTAGAACAAGCATTGATAATTGATTTTATCTATATAGGAACTCCCTGTTATAAAATTAGAACAAGCATTGATAATTGATTTTATCTATATAGGAACTCCCTGTTATAAAATTAGAACAAGCATTGATAATTGATTTTATCTATATAGGAACTCCCTGTTATAAAATTATAACAAGCATTGATAATTGATTTTATCGATATAGGAACTCCCTGTTATAAAAAAAATATCCCCTGCATTCCTGTCTGTTTATTATGCATTGACTGATAAATCATTTACATTTATGTAATGTCAAGTGAGACTCCACTGTGTTAAACCTTCTTGAAAACTTGCTTAGTGTTGCAGATAACCCCCAGCCTGGACATGTGCAAGGAGGTGCAGCAGCGGCTTGAAACCACAAATGATGTGCCGGGTGCTCTCTGCTTCATCAGACAGGCCTTTATGAAAAACCGAAAAGGCAAATGAAAATTCTAATTAAGTCCTTTACCATACTGTACCTTTGATTAGTAATTTGACTGTTTAATTGGAATCTAATCTAATCTTTTAAGTATATGGAATAAACTAGATTAAGTAAAATTGTTTTTATTTTTACAGATTGTTCTGTGTAGTTAATACTGCACTTTCAATTCCTGGAATTTCATTACACCATTCAAAATTGGTAAATTTATCAGAGTAGAAAGAAATCTGTTTCACTCCCATTGTAACAAATTGCCAATTATGAGGTTCTGTTGTTGGCAGCACTTTACACACATACCCCTCCATATCAATTGTGTCGATACATATTGTTACGTACGTGGGGGTAGGTAACTGATAGAAATGCACGAATACACCGATAATCAAAAGTAGACTTTAATTACGCACTCACTTAAACCGTTACAAAACAATTATCGCACAATAAACTTCGAATACTCAGATGATCGCTCGGGTCGCTCTTATTCGCACTGTTCGCTTTCCAAGTAAAGACTGACTCGTCGCAACCGGTGTCCGCCGTTTTATAGTTCCCGAGTCCGATTATTCTAGAACGCCTTCCGGAATGTTCGATGTACTTCGCCCCGTCAAGGTCGATCGAGACTGTTCGTTGCTAGAATGTTCTACGCCTTACTACCTGGTTGTTTTTACGATCGCAATGACCTTGATTCACGGATCTGGATGAGTCTGGAATGTTCCGCGTGTTGCCGTCTCATTCCGTGTTATCTCTTTCACACATTTCTGGAAGGTTCTCAGTATAGCTGTCTCTTTCTAATCATGCTATCTCTTTCACACGCTTCTGGAAGGTTCTCAGTATAGCTGTCTCTTTCTAATCATGCTATCTCTTTCACACGTTTCTGGAAGGTTCTCAGTATAGCTGTCTCTTTCTAATCATGCTATCTCTTTCACACGTTTCTGGAAGTTTCTCAGTATAGCTGTCTCTTTCCAATCATGCTATCTCTGTCACTCTTAGTGGAAAATTGCCATATACTGAAATGTACTTCAAAGGCCCATAAGGGGTCCTGAAAATGCCTGAAAATGGGTTTTCAGGTTATGGCGTCATCTGATAGAGGGTGGCCTGAAACGGACTGAAAACATGTTTCAGGCGCCTGAAAACGACGGCAAGTTGGTCGAAAATCTAATAATTTGGTATGTGATAGAGCTACCTCTGAAACGGACTGAAACGATATTTCAGCCTGCTGAAAACGCTTCTAAAGCACCAAAATTAACGATAAAAGATGAGACGCCTTATGCCATCGGCGTAACACTACCCCCTCCTAAGACATGCTCGTCCCGAGCATTATTAGTTCCGTAGTATCTCGCTAGTCGGTCAACGTGGACAACCTTGCAGGGACTTCTCTGGCTCCGCTGTATCCGATACGTAACGTCGTTGATCTTTGTGACTACTTTGTATGGCCCTTCCCAATTCGGTGATAGTTTCGGGGATTTCCCTTTTCTTCGCATGGGGTTATGCAGCCATACCAATGAACCTTCCTCGAACCCTACTTGGTTAGATTTTCGGTCATAACGTGTTTTCATCTTCGCACTGGCTTGAAGTCCGTGTTCACGAACATGACTGTGAACATCGTCTATCCGGTTTCGCAAATCACTGGCATACTCGGTGATCGATTTCGGCGAATCTGGAGGACGTCCGGTTAAAAGGTCTGCAGGTAAGCGAAGTTCTCTTCCGAAGTTCACGTAAGCTGGAGTGACAGCCGTACTTTCGTGAGTTGCCGACCTGTATGACATCAGGAAGAGAGGAATATGCCTATCCCAATCCTTTTGGTGACTTTCAACCACCTTGGCCAAATGTCTTTCCAGCGTCTGGTTGAATCTCTCGACCATTCCTTCCGATTGTGGGTGATATGGCGTTGTCCTGGTCTTATGAATACCCATAATTCGGCAAGTCTCCTGGAACACCTGGGACTCAAAGTTCCTGCCTTGATCACTGTGAATTTCGAGAGGCACCCCAAATCGACAACACACTTCCATCACTAATTTCTCCGCGACTGTGACTGCTTCTTGGTTAGGAATCGCAAATGCTTCAGGCCATTTGGTGAAGTAATCCATTACAACGAGGATGTACTTGTTCCCGGATTCGGATGTTGGAAACGGGCCTGCGACGTCCAAAGCAATCCTTTCCCAAGGTGCTCCAACGTTGTACAACTTGAGCGCACCTCTACTGCGTGTTTGCGGCCCCTTAACTGATGAGCAGTTTGTACACTTCCTGCACCAGTCTTCCACATCTTCACGGCAGTGAATCCAGTAGAAGCGTTGCCGAACTTTCATTAAGGTCCTCTTCACTCCAAGGTGCCCACCGGATATTCCGTCATGGAAGGATCTCAACACATCACTTACCCTTTTTCTTGGAACAACTACCTGTAGGTGAGCATCCTTTCCATTTTCCGTCTCCCATTTTCTGCACAGTACGCCATTATGCATGATCAGACTTTCCCATTGGGCCCAGTAGCTTTTTGTTACAGTACTCATTGGGGCTACTTCACACCATTTCGGTTTGGGAACGCCTGCTTTGATCCAATCGAAAATGGGTTTAATGTCCTGGTCTTCTTGCTGCGCTTGTTGCATGACTTCATTACTCCATTCTTTACTTACAGTATCAGTCCGCAACATTCTCACACAATCTTTGCCCTCTTGCCTTAAACAATGTTTACAGTCATCCGGACAAGGTCTTCGGGAAAGCGCGTCCGCGTTGCCGTGTGATTTTCCACTGCGATGTTCAATGATAAAGTCATATTCCTGTAGTTGTTCAATCCATCGTGCTACTTGACCCTCAGGATTTTTAAACTCCAATAACCATTTCAAAGCAGCATGGTCAGTTCTGATACGAAATTTGCGCCCAAGCAGATATTTACTGAAATGCTGCAAAGTCTTGACAACCGCCAGCAATTCTCTCCGAGTGACGCAGTAATTCCTCTCTGGTTTCGATAGTGACTTACTAAAGTAGGCGATAACAACTTCCTGATCTCCTTTCTTTTGTGACAAAACTCCTCCGACACCAGTATTACTTGCGTCTGTGTCAACAATAAAATCATTCTCAGGGTCTGGGTATCCCAATATTGGAGTTTCACAAAGCCTTTGTTTGAGATCGGCAAAAGCTGCTGCACACTGATCATTCCAGTCAAATCTTCGTTTCTCTTCCGTAAGCTGGTGCAACGGCTTCGCTATATCTGAAAAGTTTTTCACGAAACGTCGATAATATGAGCAAAGTCCCAAAAAGGCACGAACTGCGGTCTTGTCCCTCGGTATAGGCCAATCCTTAACGGCACTTATCTTGTCAGGATCTGTCTGGATACCGTCTGTTGACACCACGTGTCCTAAATAATTCACCTTACGCTTGAAAAGTGAGCATTTTTTCGGGCTGAGTTTCAGGTTCGCATCTCGCAGCTTAGCCAAAACTTGCTCCAATTTTCTAAGGTGATCGTCGAAGTCTCTACCAACAATTATAATGTCATCCAGATATACCAGGCAAGTATCTCCAAGTAGACCAGCAAGTATTTGTTCCATCAATCTCTCAAAGGTTGCTGGTGCATTACACAGTCCAAACGGCATAACATTGAACTGCCACAGTCCCTTTCCGGTCGAGAAGGCGGTTTTCTCCTTATCGTGGTCCTTGATTTCCACTTGCCAGTAGCCACTTTTTAAATCCAACGTGGAAAACCATTTCATTCCATTTAAAGTGTCTAACGTGTCATCGATTCGTGGCAGTGGATAACAATCCTTTTTGGTTACATCGTTAAGTCGGCGATAGTCAACACAAAATCTCATAGTGCCGTCCTTCTTCTTTACCAAAACTACCGGTGAACACCAAGGACTTGTTGATGGCTCAATAACTCTGTTCTTCTTCATCTCTTCAATCATGTCTTCCACTTCCTTTTCGCGAGCTACTGGAACTCGCCGAGGACGTTGTCGGATAGGCATGGTTCCGCCAGTGTTGATCTCATGTTGTACAACTCCAGTTCTTCCAATATCACCGTCGTGCGCAGAGAAAACATTGCTGTAACGCAGCAGTAAATTACGCGCCTTCAGGAGTTCTTCCTTCGTGAGATTGTTTTGGCAACCATCCAATAATCCTGTAATGTCCACTCCTCTACTTGCAGGTTGTCCGCTTCCATTCGATCCCTGGCAACTTCGTATCCAAGAAATTTCTTCGCAAGTCCCGATAAGGCTTCCTTTACTAAGGGCATGTTTAGAGTCGCTGAGGTTTAGGACCCTTATAAACGCTGCAGATGACGTTGTCACAACCGTGCGAGCTGTTATCCACGGTTGACTACCATCAATTTTTTCTACTAATACGCAGCGATGAGATCCTCGTCCTGCATAGTGTGGTAATTTTACAGGAACTAGGGCTTGCGATCTTGGTTGAAGAATGGTCCTTCTGGCGCAGTAGACTTGTCCACTTACGCCACCTTCCATAGGCACTTCATCAACTCCGAATTTCAGGACTCCGCCTTTCAAGTCGATTTTGCAGCCATGTTTTCTCATAAAATCCAATCCAATAATGCAATCGTCGATGATGTTAGCAACGATGACTTTGTGCCAGTAGTTCTTTTCCCCAATCTGCACCGCCACTCCTTTCTCCCCCAGGACGGAAATGTACTGGCCGGTAGCCGTTTGCAGCTGAAGATGCTTGGGTCGGACTAGATGATCTCTGATTAAATGTTTCAGTAGCCGAGAACTGATCACAGTCCGAGAAGCTCCGGTGTCTATAGTAAGGTGACATGGTATTCCACCAATTTCTCCTTTGACGACCAGACTATTCCCATCATTCGCCTGTGAGATCATAACTGGGACATTTTGACCACCAGCCAGCACTCGTCCCTTAGTCCTGGCTTCTACTCGTTTCCCTGATGCGGCTCTAATGCATCAGAGCCCGCTGGCCTCTCCGTTGGGCCTGTTGTATCTGGTTGTGTTCTATTTCGTTTTGGGCAACTAGATTGTATGTGCCCGCGTTCTCCACACCAATAACACCTTGGCCCAAATTCACGGCGAGGAGCAGTTGGCTCCCTGGCCGAAACCTCTCGCACCCTAAAAGGCCTGGAGTCCTGGCGTACAGCTTTGACCTCCAAGGCGTGGGCAACTGCATCCTTCACGCTCCCATGATGTCCTAGTCGCACAGCAGCTCTGACTTCTAAATCACGGATTCCATCGATGAAGGCCTGCACTAGCATGCTGTCCACAAATGAAGCCGATGCACTTTGGTACGCTTTCCTGACCAACTTTTCTATTTCCAGGGCCCACTGTTGTAATGATTCATTACGTCCCTGGGCTCGATCCTTAAGCTGAGCTCTAAAGACGTGCTCGAGATGGCTGTCACCATAACGTGCCTCCAAAGCTTCAAGGAGGCGGTCGTATGTCTTATTCTCTCCCAAGGCTTCCAGCACGGTGAGGGCTTCATCTCGAAGTGCCAAAGTTAGAGCCGTCTTCGCCTGGTCCTTGTTCCAGCCATTCGCCTGGGAAACCGACTCAAACTGCAATTTATAGGCCGTCCATGATGAAGTTCCATCAAATGGAGGTACTTTGAATCTTCCAGCTACAGGGTTGGATATTTCAGGTCCACAGGTACCGTTGACCACTTTGATTTCTAGCTTTTTCACTTCGCTTCTTATGGTCTGGAGGCGATTCTCGTGGTCCTCAACTTTTTCCTTGAAGTCATGGAGGTGATTTTCAACCTTTTCATTAACTCCCTGAAGACGGTTCTCGAACTTAATGTCCAAGTCAACCAGTTTTTCTTGAACCTCAGTTATTTCCTTCTTCCATTCTGAAGTGGCCTCTCGGACCTCTAGGAGAATTCTCGATTGTTCTTCTTGGGATTTCTTTTGACCCCGTAGTTCATCACGGATGATTCTAGATTGTTCCTCTTGTGCTCTCGATTGTTCCTTTAAGAGGATTAAAATCGCGTTAAGGTCAAACTCCGGCTTAATTGACGCTGCTGTAGCCGGTGCGGTAGCGGTAGACGTACCAGGGGTAGCTGCTGAGTCATCGGCTGCAGTTTGGCTCCGGGTTTTGACCCCCTCCTGCTCTTGATCTCGCGGAGTTACTGGCATTTTCTATCCCACTTCTGACACCAAATGTTACGTACGTGGGGGTAGGTAACTGATAGAAATGCACGAATACACCGATAATCAAAAGTAGACTTTAATTACGCACTCACTTAAACCGTTACAAAACAATTATCGCACAATAAACTTCGAATACTCAGATGATCGCTCGGGTCGCTCTTATTCGCACTGTTCGCCTTCCAAGTAAAGACTGACTCGTCGCAACCGGTGTCCGCCGTTTTATAGTTCCCGAGTCCGATTATTCTAGAACGCCTTCCGGAATGTTCGATGTACTTCGCCCCGTCAAGGTCGATCGAGACTGTTCGTTGCTAGAATGTTCTACGCCTTACTACCTGGTTGTTTTTACGATCGCAATGACCTTGATTCACGGATCTGGATGAGTCTGGAATGTTCCGCGTGTTGCCGTCTCATTCCGTGTTATCTCTTTCACACATTTCTGGAAGGTTCTCAGTATAGCTGTCTCTTTCTAATCATGCTATCTCTTTCACACGTTTCTGGAAGGTTCTCAGTATAGCTGTCTCTTTCTAATCAAGCTATCTCTTTCACACGTTTCTGGAAGTTTCTCAGTATAGCTGTCTCTTTCCAATCATGCTATCTCTGTCACTCTTAGTGGAAAATTGCCATATACTGAAATGTACTTCAAAGGCCCATAAGGGGTCCTGAAAATGCCTGAAAATGGGTTTTCAGGTTATGGCGTCATCTGATAGAGGGTAGCCTGAAACGGACTGAAAACATGTTTCAGGCGCCTGAAAACGACGGCAAGTTGGTCGAAAATCTAATAATTTGGTATGTGATAGAGCTACCTCTGAAACGGACTGAAACGATATTTCAGCCTGCTGAAAACGCTTCTAAAGCACCAAAATTAACGATAAAAGATGAGACGCCTTATGCCATCGGCGTAACAATATCAAACGTGACTAACTCCATCGAACTTTATTTTGAGATAATCGAGAAAAACCTTTACTGATCCTGATTTTATTACGAGGATGCTTAGAACAGTATTTTAATATGACGGACTACCTAAAAAATCAAAAGCCTATTAAATTGCGTAAAAAATGGTTTTTAAATTTGGATTTAACCAGGTTTGATTTACCTGTCTCGTATTTGGCCAAGTTTGAAAAAACGTGATGGATTAAACTATGTATGAAATAATTTTACTGGATATTCAAAGTAAACTGACAGCCATCCTGGGACAATTACGCCTTCTGATTGGTTCAAATGGATTTAGCTACGTTTGATTTGAACGACAAGATGGATTTAACTAAGTTTGAAAAATTACATGTACTTTAAATTAGTTTTATTCAAAATTTACAAAAATACATGATTTTCTGTATTATGTATAAAAAATATAAGTTTATTTATTATTTATCCGATAGAACAGGGTGTTAGGTTTTGAGTGGATAATCCGTGAACTACGGATAGAGGGCACTTAGGACATAATGAAAAAGCTAAAATAGGTTTAGTAAATGTCGCACGGTTTTCGAGATTTTTAGACTTATAGGTTTTTTTCGAAATTGAAAACCCTTGTTAAATGTTTTGATCATAGCATCATTCTAAGCTAATTTTTATTTTTGCTCAATATTCTTGAATACCTACTTGTGTTATCAGATAGGCATCACCATTTGTGTAAGACTACAATGGATTAAAAAAACAAATCGCAAACTAAATTTTTTGCGGTTTTAATCGTACATTGATCGAACTTTCAGCTCTCATGGTGAAAAAAATTTACATTACCGTCTAGTTGCCAATAAGCTTAAAAACATGCCAATTTATTAATAATTTAAAAATAGTAATTACCTTTAGAAATTAAAATCAAAATGCCAAATTAATAAAATAAATACACGGCCACCCACATTTTCCCGTTTTCATTTTTTTTTTTGTATCCCGGTCGTAGAATTCGAAACTTTTTGTTACGAAAATAAAATAACTGGCCACTTATTTAAACGCCATTTATGCCGAATTTAAAAAATATGCAGGCAGCTTTTTGATTTTTTTCGAATTCCATTTTGAATTTCGCTATTATTGCGTAATGAATGGTGATTTGTGTATTTAGATTGTTGTGATGATTTTTTTAAATAATGTTTCGAACACAATACATACCGATAGAATATGCTTAAATGCATTACATTTATGGTGAGTGCCACTTGCGACGTTTACTAAACCTATTTTAGCTTTTTCATAATGTCCTAAGTGCCCTCTATCCGTAGTTCACGGATTATCCACTCAATATTTAACACCCTGCAAAACAACTCAAAAAAAATGAAAGGTGGATTTAGCCACTTTTGATATGTGTCGACACTGTAGACAACAGAAAGTTGTTATAAAGTCGTTCTGAAAAAATACAGGTTTGACTTAAAAGCATACTTTTTTTTTTGAAATTATTGAATTTATTGAATATTAGTGCTTGTTTACGGTGACGCGGGGCGTCGCGCGTAGCGTTGGGCGGCGCGGTCTGCACTAAATTCAAACATATGGCGTTGTATAAAAGCGTTTACGGAGAAGCGGTTTTACGCGCGTTTGCTTCAAATACAGCGTTACTTGCGGCGGAGCCCGCGGATGGCATTGCCGCGTTGCACGCAGCGTAGCACGCGTCAATAACCGACGGCGGTTCCGGCCACTGCGCCCGCGGGGCCCGCGGCGGAACCTTCTGACAGTCTTGTGCTCCGCCGCGAGCTCCGATACACGCTCGCCGCGGATGTAGCGGACACCGCTACACTCTACGCCCCGCATGACGCCCCGCATCTTTATAAACAACACCGTACATTGCCATATGTTTGTGTTTGCGCGTGTGATGACGCGGTCCGCTGCACGCGCCGCCTCTCTGTAAACGGAAAAAACTCCCGACGCGCCTAGCAACGCCAAGCCGCACGCCACGCGCGACGCTCCGCGTCTCCGTAAACAAGCCCTTAGTGGTTGGTTATTAGTTACGCTCGCGTTGGACTAGTGGTCAGAATGACGTCATTTCGTTTCTAACCCCGTTACGTATAGGTCTAACGCATAACTGAGTCTATTCCTTAGGTATGGGAGCGGCACGGGAGGGGTGTTTACGGAACGTCAAACGACGCATAACTTCAGTCGGGCGTCGGCCTTGCTGTCGTCAATACGTGTTAATTGAACAGGTCGCTTCAAGTAAAACGCACACGGGATTTGCAACCAAAGATGAGTCCTCCAATAAGGGCTCAAACTAAACAAACTGTTTATAAAGTGTACGAATATTTAAAAAAAAAATTAGATCCCAATTCTGCTGACCATAAAGATGACATTAATATACATAAAACTGTTGCCATGGCTACAGGATTGTCAGAAAGAAGTGTACAACGCATTGTCAGTGAGGGAAAAAGTGTGGAATGTAATGTTAAATTTTCTTCACCAAGAAGGCCTAATATAATTCGATGTAAACTGCAAAATTTCCTTGCGGGTGTTACGCCGCAAGTGAATTTGGCAGTTTACATCGAATTATATTCATATTTTATTACAATAACCACAAGTACGTGTGCGTGTAGCGACACTATCTAAGCGAATGGATTATACACATAGGGGCAACGCTGGAACACCTTTAATTTATAAATTTTGCACCGTACTAAGTCCTCATTATATGTCATGACTCATGAATTTCTTTTGTCATGTCATGGTTGACCTACATGACGATTACATGACCGATGAATGACATCTTATTGTTTGGTGAGCAAGATAGCAAATAGAGCATAGTTCGAACGCTCCGCGGTCTTACTCAAATAAGCTAAGGGAACTTGGTAAATGTAAATAAAAACGCACTCAAAATAAGTAAAATATATTGTCAGTTCATATAAGTCTAAAAGTAAACCTAGATTATATTCCAACTAACAAGAGTTATATCACCAGGGTCTCCATTGCAATTTTTTCTAGCCTCTTGCCTCTTTATCCTAATCTCCCTACGACACGTTGAGCTCTTATTGTCACGTAAACAAAAGCTGTCATAACGTCAAACAAGATAGGCTATAACAAATTGAAATAGAGGTCCAGTTAAATCCAGAAGTGTGCTTGGGCGGCGGGCATTCTTATGATTAATAATGCTGTTGGTCCCGGCTTAATACCTATTGGAATTGAAAATCAGCATCAGAAATGTTTATCTGTTTATCACGCAGACCCTAGATCTCGCTTTAAATCTATTGCCAAAGGCACCGCTATTTTAGAAAGTGCAATATATTAAATAGGTGTACCTTTACAATGAAAAATGTCGTCCGTATACAATAAAAACAGTTGAGACTATAATCCAAATGTACCTAAGACGGATATTTTTCCACTTTTTTAATAAACAGTTACAGGAAGTGAATAAATGACAAAATTATATTGGTATAATTCTTGACCCTATACAAAATAGGCGATATCCAACACTTATACAACATTTTCATTCATATTAACTCCGCATACACTTATAATTTAGTAAAAATATAACTAAACTAGATATTAGTAGCTTCACCAGAACTTAAGATATGATTCTTATAGTAACATTAATTTTACAGAGATTATAATACCTGTCAGGCGGAAAATATGATATGGAGACAATCTAGGTCATTGTCAAACATCTAGACGAATTTTATGAATATCAAATTTTTACACTACATAAGGATGATGGCTTATTTGGTAGCCACACAAAAAATGCCAAAGTTAAAGATAGGGAATTTAAATAAGGAAATTGCAATGGAATGCTTTTAACTGGAAATGTTGATTGCGCAGAGTTCCTAGCCATTTTTACAATACAGTTTATATTGTAAAAATGTGTACCATTCCTCTAGTGTACATCATATTATGTTTCCATTATACTAGCTCTTACCCGCGACTCGGTCCGCGTCAGGTTATCACTATTTTTCGGGATAAACACACAGACCCTGTCACTCTGATCATTTACCTTTAATTAAACTATATCTGTGTAAAAAGAACAACAACTAAATTTACATATTCTTTGCACGTATGTAGGTACTTGGAATGGCCCTTTTTTTTTAAATCGTAACAACAAAACTCGAAGCTTTCCTGTTTACGGCGTTCGTCGCTGGTTTTTCCCTTTAACACCTCTGACTGGCCGGTGCGGCGAATAATATTGCACGTCCTAAATTCAGTGTATTTTTTTTATCTGCATAATTACATTATTTTAATAACTATCAGAATGTGAGCGTACCTCGAAAAAATTCGGCAAAAATAACATTTTGTGCTGAGTCTTTAAAGAGAACTGCTTGCAAACACATGTCAAAAATACAAAGTTACGTGTAAAAATTATAACTGGTTTATGTCGGCGAGTGAAACTGAAAACCGTTTTCCGCCAAAAATAAACTGGTTTTCCACGAAAAATCAGTTTTTTCTTGATAACCCACCCCCCTTCTCCATTTACGGCATCGTCCGGCTAATATAAGTAGGTAGGTGTATTCGTGGTCCGGATTCGGATTTAATCTAGGAGTTTATGTATTACCCGTTCTAATCAGAATAAGAATGGAAAGTACAGTCAGCTCAGCAGTAGTAATTACTAAGTATTTCTGCATATTGGGTAAAACAATGTTATCTTAGCGTTTTAAGTATTAAACAGTGATAATTTCGATGAATCTTTAGCTGATGTTAATTTAACAACAACAAATGAGTAATAGTTACTGAATAGGTAGGTATTAAACTGGCGATGCCGAAAAATATAGTTTTATTACGTTTTCTCTGCACAGCCTACTGACTGACATGACAACTGTCTTCTTTTTTATTTTTGGCGGTTCCGTAGTAATTTTGATATTTCATGTGAATGAGAGTATAATCAGTACGTAAAATAAATCAAAAGAAAAAGCCGGTAATTTTTCATTCGGCTATCTTTCCTTCATGAAGGTTTTCGGTTTTCCGGATAACTGACATTTCATGTACTTTCGTCGAAGTTTACGGCTGTAGTACACTGACCGCGAAACCGAAACCACGAATAGGTACGACGGCGAGCGAAGCAGTTAGGTTGATCTGAGCCAAAACCGAACTAATTATTTTTACATATTGCATACAGTTTTTCTCTTAGTAGACTGGTTTGTCGATTGAGTTTCTTTTCAACCTTACATTTCTCCATCGTCGACTAATCCAAAACATCGCTGGTACATTATATCGTCATTTAGCTACTGATTCCGAATGTTTTACAAAAATACTGGTTTCAACCCGGACCGAACTGGTTTATACCAAACTAGCGACCCGCTTTCGCTTCGATTAGGTTTATGCGAGTTTTCTGTAACACCCGTAAATAAACCAGACGTATTATAACTACATTATGAACCTTCCACTTGGATCACTCTAACTATTGCTGAAAACTGCATTAAAATCCGTTGCGTAGTTTAAAAGATCTAAGCGCACCGACAGCGCGAGCGACTTTGTTTTATACTACATATGTAATAATTAAAAGACCAACAGTGAAAAATTATAATTACGATCGAAACGTTACGAACCCTACAATCCGGAAGTTTTTACAGACTTTTTTTAATACATCTGCATTCTTCATCTAGTATCTCAATTGGCTTCCTGACAGGCGCCTCTAACACGGAATTAAGTTATTTATAAATTTAATAAATACTTTAAAGGTATCTGTCAACAATGAACAATAATAAATGTTGCATGAATCTAACAACTTAATTACTTTAACATCTTATATCGCCTTTATGTTAAGCAACATTATTACGTTAATAAATAAAAAGCATTATACAAAGTATAAAAATAAATGAAAGCTATACTAATTAATATGCAACATTGTCACAACACTTTATTGCAGCAGATGATTAATACTTTATTCGAACAAAATTAAATGCCTTTTAATAATGCAGTATAAATAAATAAGCGAGTCGGATTTTACACGATCCGACCGTCGTTATTGTGTGTGTGTATCACAGCGGGTGTGCGAGTGTATTTAACAGGCCGCGGGCGAGTCCGCGGGCCCCTGGGGCTCTGTCCTACGCAGGCAGCGAGACGCGCGTGCGCCGGATTTGTTCTAAGTAATTCTGTGTTACTCGACCACTACACGCAAAAAAATAAATCCTATTGAGATATGCAACTGTAATTAGATGCACAGATCTTTAATAAAAACTCAATATAGTCATATGATTAAAACCGTCTCAGTCGTAACATTTAACAAGGAGGAGCTAAATATTGCTATTCTTCCTCCATATAACATTTAAGCTGCCTTTGAATTCTATAGAGTCTACAATATACTTTAATGGCATATTATTAAAATACTTCAACATCAATATAAAAATATCATTGGAGCATATACATTCATTAAGTAAGCCTATGATACTTTTAGTTTACCATTAGCATCCCCGTTAGCTTCACGAACAGGTAAACGGTCGGTGTTACTGGAAGCCTTTTTCGTATACTCGGAGTTGACTGTAACGCTTGACGCCGAGCGGCCACCGCCACCGGGGAGCAGCAGCGCGCCAAGCGCGATGAAGTGGAGCGAGTAGTACAGTTTGCTGTTCATCAAAATACACATTTATAGTACAGTCAACAGCATAAATAAGTGATCATTTATGTACCTTGTCGATTTCAATCGTTTCACAATTTTGCATAACATTTCAAACACGACGTTAAAGTGACAAGGTACATAAATGATCACTTATTTACGCTGTTGACTGTACATGTTTATGTTTATGGCTGAATCTTATCCCACAAGTATTTTTAGACCAAACTGTAAAACGTCATTTTACTCAAATTACGACTTTATGGTTTAAGCAATGCAATTTCCTCAAAAGGACACCACACGGAAGTATGGAGTATGGTTTTCCAGTCACCCTGTATATGTTACGTGTCTTGATTAATCGGCCATTCTACTTTTCAGTGTACACCTTTGTTATCGTCCTATAAAAAGTATACCAAATTATTAATCCGCGTATAAATAAATAACATGAACTTAGAATGTTTAAGTTTAGCGGTTTTCAAAAAAAGAACTCTTAAATTACTTAATTATCGTTGAAAAATCTTGGTAACTCAGTGGTAAATTGCACTTTTTCCATAGAAAAGGCGGGGACATCAACATCCACGGCGTTACTCACTTTATAGTTATTACAAATAACTTTTTAGGAATCAGGATAATTCTAAATATAAGCTTATTTATGTCCCTTTTCGAGTTTCAAGTTAGAAAACGCAGCACTTTACCGGTTTTTGAAATAAAAATAGTTTAGTGAGAACGTGGGTAAAACAACGATAATTATGTACCTACAACGAAAAGTAGAATGGCCCTAATATATAAAAATACTTCGAGGGCAATAAAATCCTATGACTAGTTTTTGAGAAAAAAAAATTTAGTGAAAAATTATGTGGATATTGGTTCCATAGAAAAATGTATGGAGGAAAAAAAGTTGCCTGTTTTGAACGAAAATATTTTTTAAACTGTCCATAGAATACGTTTGAATTTGAATCATTTATGTTAACAATAGAACAAGGTTATGAAATATTCAAAATCAACAACTTTTCATCGATTAATTTAAAAAAAAAAACATGAAAAACCAATTTATATTATATATATTATTTTTCGTTAATAATCATTTCTAATCTAAATACTGAAGAATAGGGGGCTGAGACACCAAACTCATATTATAAAAACGCCGAGACGATTAGAGACGCCTCTATTCTAGGCGGTAAAATCGAAATCGTATCTGATCTGTTATGGACGTTATGGTACTGTTTTTAACTCGGCCGCCATTACTGTCAAGTAAATAAGAGCTATCAAAACGTTAACAATACGATAACAGATCAAAAACG
This sequence comes from Acleris literana, assembly GCA_946894065.1. Lineage (NCBI taxonomy): Eukaryota > Metazoa > Arthropoda > Insecta > Lepidoptera > Tortricidae > Acleris > Acleris literana. The sequence goes on along the minus strand of OX335670.1, from coordinate 15,698,706 downwards.
ATATTGTTTTTACCGTGTTGAATAGAGGCCCTGAGCCTATTTTAGGCGTTAAAAACCATATCGTCTTTGAACTCTTATGGTATTGTTTTTAACTCTGCCGCCATTACTTTTAAGTTCGCGTAAATAAGAGCTATCAACACGTTGACAATACGATATCAGGTCGAAGGCGATATGGTTTTCCGCCTAGAATCTCGGCCCAGGTAAACACTCTCTATTATACATTTATTCTCGCACGGTCCTGCAATCCTGCCTCTCACTCGCCCATAAACAAAGAATTCGATCTGCGATTTCATAGGAAAGCGTGAAATGGTGGACTTTTTCCTCTTTCACTGGCACTCGAGGCTCATTTTTCTAGCACAATTAAGTCGACAACAGTTTTGGACTGCACTAGAATGTCATATGCCGACTCAAAATGTATGAGGTGAAGAACAAATCGCTGACAGTTGGACGTCCGAGACACGATAATCCGTTGCCGTGTCTTGCTGACTGGGGTCGCAGGAGGAAAGCTAATGAAGTGAACAGTAGAGTTTTGAATATATTTTTACGTACCCGTAGAAAGCCAGGCTCGGCGCTAGATGAAGTAGTACAAAAGGCACTGTGGCGTACGTCATCGCCACTCGCGTCGTTACGAACGACAGAAAATCGTAGAACAACTTCTGTGGCGGGCTGCCGAGGAACCACGGACGTATCGCAACACGGACCTGCCACATACCAAACATGGACGAAGTTAATATAGGTCAGGAAGGGAAAGTCAGGAGCCTCAAGAGATAGTCAAACTATTCTTACAAACCATGCCGTCGATATAAGATTATAAATGACCGCATTAAAAAAGTTTAAAAATACGACCGTCGAAACTGAAGTTTTCTTTTTTCTAGGCTTCGAGACGCAAAGGGTGCCTACTGCACCCTATTACTAAGCCTTCGCTGTCCGGCCGCGGGCTGTATCTCATGAACCATTACAGTAGACATTTTCACAGTGCTTATTTGTATAACCGCAAAACAAGATTGTTTTTTTAATTTAAGTAACTTGGTAGAGAGTTGGCTGGGAGTTGGCGGCGTACCTTCCTGGCGGCGACGGTGAAGAGCCCGCCGGCGAGGAAGGTGAGGTAGTACCCGGGGTGGAAGCCGTGCCACACCGCCGACAGCGCGTACACGCGCGGGGTGCGCCACGCCGCGCCGCCGCGCGCGTACGCCACGGCGCGCAGCCACGCGTTCGTGTTCTTGTTCCAGCACGTTATGGCCGTGCGGAAGTTCTGCGCAAACTGAAATTACCCGCGCAATTACGACGCTGTAGCGTGGCGAGGAGCGATTGACGAGCTCAGCCACCATTTCACCATCTTGACAATGACACGTGACAGGTGACAATTCGGTATACATTCCAAAGTTAACACGTTTATACATCACTGGGTTTCATATAAGCTGCCCCAGGTATACAGAAATGTCACCTATCACCTGTCATTGTCAAGATGGTGAAATAGGGGGCAGGTGGGCCTCCACCACCACCACCTTAAGCCGCAGCTTTTGGGAACTGGGCCAGCGTAAAAGAAGACGTGGAATTTTGATTCACAATGTAGAGATGTCCTATAGTCATCAGTTTTTTTTTTAAAAAAGGTGCCTAGTATAAAAATCTTAATATCTATTACCAATCTACTTCAACGATGATTAAAATATAACCTTTTTAAAACAATCTAAGGGTCTACTGGTAAATTTAGGGTTTATCATAGTTCGAACTTTAGCAGCAAAATAACAATGTATTCTTATTTACATTATAATGATAACATTGATTGACAGAGACAATGAACCCTGTAGCCTATCTATACTATGCATCGAAAATCTACGCACCAATCTGAGTGAGATGAGATCGAGTGGCGGGCTAAGGCCACTTTGAACATACGATAACGTTTTTAGCGAAGACGCATACGCACTCCGCTACTTACATAAATTTACATTTATACTCGTACGCAAAGTTCCGTCAATTGAAAACAGTAGGTACAATGTAAAACGTTTAAGATTGGATCCATTGTTAATAACAATGTGGTAATAAATTGCGCTCTTAATATTTACGGTCTGAGCAGAGAATATTATTAGCCAATAAGTACTTAAATATGTGACAGGCGATAGCGCAGTTCGTTAACGTAAATTTACTTGTTTACTTATTGCATTGTAAGTCAAAATATAAGATGCTAATGAATTAGATATGAGTAATTTTAGAGTCGTCAGTCAGTATAAGTCGAAATAATTGTCAGTACGGAACATGTTTATTTCTTAGAATTAAATCAGATGGCGGTTGGTGTAGTTGGCTTGAGGTATCGAATGGTCATCGCATTCGAGTTTAAACCCTAGCGGTCGCCATGACCACTGACTTTTTCTAACTAAACTGTTTGCACGTCTTAAACCAATAAGATCAATAAATCGCGTTTGTCAATTCAAAAAAGTCGACTATAGCTACATTTTTATCTATTATGAAGTTGTGTCAAAATTAGAAGACCACTAAGTACATAGCCAGAATGCTGGCAATGCTAGCTGATGGTAACCGACGCTGTTGCGGTAAAGGAAAAACCTCGCGAGAGACCTGCATATTAAGGAAATGAAGTGATTAACAAAATTGGTTTCCTCAACATGCAGGTTTATTCGCGATGGGGCCACGAAAGTTTCAACATCGTCGAAGTATAACGATAGACTTTGACGGCGAAAACGACAGAGTATACTATAATTACTAGCACTTACCTCGAACCCGAAAACGTCAATGTTGGACATCTTGTCCCACTTGGGCGTCCCGTCAGCCTCGTACCCGTTGAAGCCCATGCCGCAGTTGTTGCAGATGGCCTCGGAGAGCAGCCAGGCGTGGTAGTACTTGCAGCGCACCACCAGCGTCGATAGGTACGCGTACCACAGCAGGTACACGCAGGACCACGAGCGGGAAACCTCCGATGTAGGGTCCGTCAGATCTTCAAGTAAAAAAGTAAACACCGGATTTTTACTTAATTATTTGCACGGTTCTCTGCCTTTTTGCCGAAACATGTTTGGCAACATGTATCGTTTCCTAAACGAACCTAACCCAACACGCTTTTTTTTCTGTAACTGGTAATATTTCAGGATTTTTACAGAAACTAACCTAACCTATAGGGTTCTACACGATGGTACTGAAATATTTACAGTTACAGAAATAAAAGATGCTTGGCAAATGAAACGGTTGGGAAACGATCCATTTTGCCAAACATATTTCGGGCAAAAGGCAGGACACCTATTTGCACGCCATTGACGTTTTTGTCAATGACAACACCACACCGAGCCTATATGATGGTCGCGTAAATCGCTGTGAGTATAAAATAAATGTTTAAAAAAACAAAAACCCGCCTTCAAAAAGCAAAAAATAACTTCTTTAAAATGGTAGGTAAATAGGTCAGTCCAACTGAAGTCTGCTTTTGGTTAAAATATTGTTGGACGCCGACTTCAGTTGGACTGACCTATTTACCTACCATTTTAAATTACTATCCAATATGATACAAATTAATTCGACTAAGCACTTAATAAAACCCACGTTAGGCTTTCCCTATGAAGTGTTTATTGAATGGCTTCAAGCTATTTTAATCTCTACGCGCAATCCATACAACATGTTTTTATTTCCCACCAACGCAACCTCAGTGAGACTTGAAACCAACCAATGATACGAATCTGCGTAACGGAGTCAACGGAGAGGGAGAATCGATAGGGTAACAGTAACACGAACGTAATGATAAGTACCTAAACCGAAACCCTTACGAAACTAGTAACCTTAATGGTAGTGGTTAACTAGTACGAAGCAGTTTCCATTATCATTAGGGTAAGCCTATCAAAGAGAACCCTAACTTCGGGAGAGCACAATCGATATACTAACATCGTAAGGCGCACCATACTACAAACAGCAAGTTTTTTGTGAGTGGGACTTTTGAGTCTACCATCAAGGCAATAAAGTTCAATTAAGTTTGTTCCACAACGCCATTTTCAGTTTATGATAGAAAAAAAACCTTATTTCCATCGCAATACAGTTCAAATTATATTACCTTGATTATGTACATTCTATTGCACACTTGGCCTTGCGAGGTTAATCAAATAAAGGGTTTTTCCGGTCCCTAAGTCAGTGTAGAGTCAGACCGGTCCGGTGTAGAGCCTTGAACAGAATATTTATATACCCACCTTCCAATACAGAATATTTATATACCCACCTTCCAATATATTTAACGGATACTTCTTTGCTAGACTCAAGTACAGCACAGCGGCAGCGATCGATCCAGCCACTTTGTAAATGACCGCTTTACGCGGCGAAGGTTCTTCTTCTCGTTTCTCATTTTCCTTCTGTCAATAACATTTTGTAACTTAATAACAATTTTCAATAAAATATAGAGTACAATAGTACATTACTTAAAAAGGGCTGTAAAAGAAAGAAAGCCCGAAATCGCAGGGATTTGAGACCCGAGCCGTAGGCGAGGGTTGTAAATATGCGATAGAGGGCTTTCTTTTTTACTGCCCGTGATGAGTACACAATTTTACGTCTTCTCCTGGCCACAATGTGAGTTTTACCGTGCGCGCAGCGTGCGATAAAACTCACATTATGGCCAGGTGTTACATAAATCATATTTCACGCTAACACATACCTGGTCGACACGAGCCCCCTCTATGAAGTTGATGTAATCTGGGTAGAATACCACGGGTCCACACATTAACGTTTGGAACGCCAGTGTGAACGCAAAGTATTCCAGCGGCGATGGGATTTTATCTACTATAGCCGACAGGTGGCTGACACTTTCTCGTACGCTCGTGTCCGAGTTTATTTCCTTCTGTGTCAAACTGTCTTGTAGCGAATAGGCCAAAGAAGTAACTCTTTGTGTGATAACCATTAAAGGTCCTGGAAATTAGAAGTAGGGCATTTTGAATTACAATAACCAATATCTCTTTGATCTGTAGTTATTCAATAGTTTTAGTCTAATTAAGGTTTCAAGTAAGGTTTGTCATAAAATAGAGAATTGAATTGTAAATAATGTAAATAGGTATGCTATTTGAGTAGGGCTTTTTACGAAAGGGGCATTTAACAAACCATATGCATAATCCGGTGTTTTTAAGACAACATTTTTAAATCAAAAGAGAAAGTAATACCTGAGTCGATACATATCTATTATGTATAATACATATATAATACATATTTTTCTATAAGTAGGTACTTTTAATCAGTTCTTTTATAAGCGTTACAAGCTTAATATAAATTTCAACATTCTTATGGAAATAATGCATTAAATCTTGGGGTTAAATCATTAATAGAACATATAGCAATGGCGAGTCAGCGAGAGTGTAATTAAATTACATGCCCTTTCTTACTTATTGTTTTATTTGCTATCCTTACCAATAAAATACAAATATATCTACTTTTTAATAAACTCCACACACTAAAACAACAAAGGATATGTGAAACATTTCATTACAAGGCGAACAGCAGATGGTCTTATCGCTCAAAAGCAATATTCATTAATTGTAGTCTGAGTTTTTCTAATAGCTTGTGCATCTTAAGAACACGTCTTAAATAACGATATAAAATAGAATCAGGTCAATGATGCATTACGGTATTCGGACGACAACCAGTAACAGACTTATCAGAATCTTGTGGTGCTGTGGTGTTTAAAACAACATTCGACCCATGCTGAATGCACAGTTTGATTTTACTTTTTGCATTTTTTACGATAAATAAGTTGTGGCCTCATAGAAAGAAGATTTAAGAAACGCTTGCGTTTTCCGCATACAAATAGGACTTATCAATTTTGACAACCAATCAAAAAGTTCTTGACCAAGTAGCCAACTAGCTTCTGCCTGCGACTTCCTCCGCGTATATTTTGATTAATGTCATTTCCTGGGGATCTATCAATTTTCCGGAATGAAAAATAGCCTGTGTTAATCCAGGGTACTTATAAGTTATCCTCATTTAAAATGTCATCCAAATCCGTCCAGCGTTAAAAGGAACAAACCAAACTAACGCACACACACAAACAAACTTTCGCGTTTATAATATTAGTGGGACAAGCGTATGAACCTTACTTAGCCACTGTAAGGTATAAATGATTTTACACTTCACTACACAAATGGTTACTTACGTAAGTGCATCATAAATTATTCAATTAGGCCGGTAGCACAAATTATACTGCAATTACAACTGTGGTAGCGGCTAGCGGAACTACAAACAGTTCAAATTCGTATTTATCACAATTCTCAACGCTAGGGATTCATTACGAGTGTATTATAATCATCTTTGCTGTCTTTACATATTATTGCTGCCGTGTGTTTCTATTTCTACTTCTACTTTATTTCTTCTCTATTTTTTATAAAATGATGATCAAATAAGAATTATGGTTACCTGTTATATCCAGTGAGTAATCAGCCGTATGGTAAATTTGTCGGTGCAAGTGCAAGCAAGACAAATACAAAATGGACGCTGCCAATATTCCACTAAAACAAATCGTCGATTTAGCAGTGCAAATATATAAAAAACAGAAATAAAGAAAATACAAGTAGCTTATTAAACTCGGCAAAGAAAACTTTCCATCATTCAATTTGTTACGGCCGCACTCAAGAGTCAGTTAACGACAAGTTTTGAAAAGGAATGAGTTAATTTTATCAACTACGTCTCTGACTACGGCGGTTAGAGTAGGTTACTTTATGTCATATAAAGAGCAAAAGAAAGAGTGGCAAAGAGCCACCAGCCCACCACCCACGGCATGCCCTCTTCGGCCAACTTTGTAGCAAATGAAAATAGCGACCTTGTTTTATGGCGAAAAAACCAGTTGAACTTTAGAGATGTTAACGACGTTTTTTGATCAATTGCAGGTAGGTATAACTTAAATATATCTAAAAATAAATAAACTGCAGGAGTGCGCGTAGCAACTAATAACACAAGGATCGTTTGTCAGAATAGCTTAATTACTTACTTTCCCATTATATGAGGCGGTAGGGTCTTCAGCAGCGTATAGCTTAGCATCGGCAAAACTGATAAGTGTATCGATTGTCTGAAAGAACGGTTTATACTTACATTTACTTCAATAATTAATGAATGTGGTTCATGTTATAGGTACATTTACGCTAATAATAAAGTAACATATTCTCTTAAGCCATTAGGGATGTAACGATTGAGAAACGCGCATATTTTCACGACATAATGCATCTTACCTTACGGACCGAAGATTATTTAATTGATTTTACTTTTGATTAACTAACACACACTGCACATGATTGCCAGATAAAATATGTTATATAATTTATGATATGAATAATAATAATTTATTGGTAAATAAATAAGTATAATAAATTTATAACGATTAGCAACGTTATCGTGAAGACCAAATCGTTGCATTCCTGATTGCTAATTGCTATAAAAGAAAATTTTAATCACGTATTATTACGGGAACGGGACGTAATGGAACTTACGCAATGGTAATGGAGCCAGTCTGGATCAGTGTTCCCTTACATTACATTTAGTTAGACAGATAATGATAACAGATAAATGAGAGAAAACTGATCCGAATTGGCACCAATACCTATATAAAAAATATATAGCAAAGGAGGAATTTGGCATCTATACAATTAAAAAACATATTTTAAAATAAGGCTTTGTCATCAAGATACATCCGATACCTTATCTTTGCATGGGCATAATCTAATACATCAAACAAAAAATGCAGAAACGCGCGTAAGTAAAGCAAAAGGTGTAGATAAACTCTTAAACGTATATCTTTTTTAAAGTGATATGTCAGATCCCTGGCTTATTTACAGGTCTTGACATCATCTATAAGTACGTGTTTTTAAAAGAAGTTAATTTTATGGACCTTTACATATTTGGCGATGATCGGTGATCTTGCGATTAGCAATCATGTTTTTTTTATACTGAAACTATTTCTTACCTAACTCAGTATGTAAAAGTCCCTTTAACGTTTTAGAGCTTAACCAAACTCGGTTATTCAGCAAAATGTGTTAGCTTACTCAGGCAAATAAAAGGGGTGGCGTACTTAATATAGTTAGTTCAAAAATCATGAATAACTTACTTCCCAAAGCAAAAATATCCGATTAACAGACCTATAACAAGGCATACAGAATGACGAAATTCTGGCGAAGCAAGCTTCAATGGTTTCCGAAACAGTCTGGCCAGGCATAGTGCAGCTATTTGTGCGATCAAAAAATTAACCTAATGGAAGGAAAATATGATGTTATGAAAACTAATTCAGTGCGTCTGTGAACTGAAAAATAAATAAAAAATATTTCGCGCTCTTATTGTCTATGTAGACGATACACTAAAGCAAATAATAGGATAAACCAACCAAAACCTAAAATTCAATGCTGGCATTATACACCTACACCTGCAGATATGTGCGCCTGAGCCGTGCAGTGTGCAGATACTCAGTGCCAACCACGGAAAATCGCGCCTCGAGAAAATAAACGCAAGGTCGGCGCACCTGCGTTCGATGGGAATCAAAACTGTAGGTATGCATAAGTGGTTTAGAGAAATAAAGGCAGATGACTAAAGCCTATGCCAAATACTAGCTCGACGCTCAGTCAATAAGTCATTGATTAGTCGAGTGCGTTCCCCTCCTGCGTACCCCAGACCACGGCAGGACCTACCGTAAGGTGGTCAGGCTTTGTATACCTGACACCTTGCTTGACTTCTCTATCTAATCAGTAAATGACGCGTGCATGAAGTCAATCGTATTCTAACGTGGCATATAAAATTTACAAAGTAGTAGGGAGGACTTATCGTCATAGTGATACATATAGCTAAGGTCGTAAACCTCTGACTAGTGCCTCTTCGTATTTTATTATAGAGACAAGGAGGGTTTTTCATAGGTTTAGGTTCAGTTAGGTTTATACCTACATTGCATAGATCTTTATGTCGATAGGTATCAGAAGTATGAAATTTACGTACGTATGTTTCTTTACTAATAAAGTAAGTGTGTAGTATTCATTATTTTTTAACTTTTTCGAGTTTAATATGATCAGCCCATATGGACAACACGAAGGATAAAACAGAATCTAACTATAAAGAAAAATTTACTCAAATAATTTTAAAGTGCCTCCATATATCATCACAAAAAAACTAGCCCTTGATAAAATACTTATCCGTAGGACAACTTTATTGACAGCTATAACTTTATACTATTGCGAATGAAGCCCGCTCTAGACGAACCAGCGTAGCTACTAGCTACAGTGAGGTGCGGTATTGTACACCAATTATCGTCAATATACTTCCATTACGCATAAGAAACACGATAGCGCGCGATCAAGTCCCTCTTGTTGTCGTTTCAGACTCTTGAGAGTGTCAAGTATTTCGTTGAGATCAAATATAAATCAATAGTATCGTTCAACTTCAAGTAAAACCATAATGTCACGTTTGATAAAATACAATGCTGCGGATACGAAATGTAATCTTTGCCATTGCTGGGTAGCAAGTTTCAAGGAATGACTTTGAGTTCGTAATCGTACACCGGTGTCAGACCTCGGGTCAAGATATAGATCTCGGAAAAGACAAACAAAGTCTTACATAAATGGTATAACACATTAGTTACAATTGTCATAAGTAAGATAGTAAAAATATAAATAACCAGCTAAAGTAGGTCCACTCCACACTATGGGGCTCCATCGGATCGGACTGCGTGGCTAATCTACAGGACTAAATCACGCGGCTGGTTCCCATCGCGACAGTACGTCGTAACGTGACTAATACCGCCCTCATACCCGATACTGACACGTGTTACGACACGGTCACGGAACCATGTTACGGTAAAATGTTACAAATGTAGACCCACCTCTAGAGAACGCCCGCGACATCGTACATGTGAAACTAGTTTCCCGCTACTCAACCCATTTTATCCCGTTGGAGGTCGACTTTCGAAAATTTATTTTTATAGTAACTGTCTAGATGGTACCTATGCAAGAAATATTCCCTTCAAATTTCAAGTCTACAAGTCCAGCGGTTTAGGCTGTGCGACGGTGTCTATAAGTCAGTCAGTAAAATAATAAAACTGAAACGAAGTACAAATATAAAAACACTACCTCATGATGATCTAGAAATAAGATCTGGCCAACATTTTTTGTGTTTGGTTCAAAACTGATTGACGTTTCAGTAAGACTGGCAGTAAGAAAAATGATGTCGCTGGGTTGTGAGAAAATCTAGGCTGGTTAACACCTGTGTTTAAGGAGATTTTTAAAATAGAGAAAAATCATAGGATCATAAAAAGTACTATGAGGAATCTGTTTCTAATTAATCTAATCTTTAATATTTGAGTAGTTTAGTTTAATTTTAATTTAAATACGTTTAGTTCTTTTAATTGTTTTAATATTGAATTCTGTAAATATTATGTTCATTTAATTAACAAACAATAATTAAGTATAGAATGGTGCATAATTAGATCTCTCTCTCTGGTTTTGTTGTGGCTTTACCACACCCCCTATAACGCTAAACTTTCAGAAAAGATGAAAAAAGTCGCAAATGGAAATTTGTTAAGTACAGTCCATGAAATGAAATGAGTATACTTAAACACATGAGCTGAGACAGCGTAAGTACATTCTAACCGTGCTGATAAATACCATGTGTAATATCTTGTACATAAAAACCGGCCAAGTGCGAGTCGGACTCGCGCACGAAGGGTTCCATACTATTATCTATACAACATTACATTAGACAACTAAATATCGGCGTCATAGCGGCAACAGAAATACATCATCTGTGAAAATTTCATCTGTCTAGCTGTCACATTTCATGAGTTACAGCACTTACAGCCTGGTGACAGACACGACAGTGGAGTCTTAGTATTAGGGTCCCGTTTTTACCCTTTGGGTACGGAACGCTAATTAAAAAGCTCCGTGCGAGATGGGTGTTGCGTTTTTTTACGACACTAAAAAGCTTTACATACATACATAATCTCACGCCTTCGTTCCCAGAGTGGGGTAGGCAGAGCTACAGAATTACAAACATCTCTAAAAACTTGTTGATAATTCTATAACCACAATTTGCACAATTAGGCTAAGATGTTTACCAGCGTATTAGTGACAGGTTGCAAGCCCATCGCCTAACAGTACTACAAGCCTTTATTCCCTTAGTCGTCTCTTACGACATCCACGGGAAGACATGGAGTGGCACTATTCTAACTCGGCAACCACACGAGGAAAAAGCTTTAATTTGTAAGTAATCAATTTAAAACTACCTATGGTGATTTAAATTGATTTTATAATGTAGGTATTGCTCATTGAAACCTATTATGAGTAAATATTTTTTCTTTCATTTTCTACTGAAACTCATGGGCTTATCAAACTGCCCTCGTATATATATGACTTCGATTTATTTTCAATGCGCAAATTTTAATACGAATTCGCCTATAGGTATAAATTTCGACATGGCAGAAATGTGTGGAAATAGCGTTGCACAAGGTATGTAGTAGGTAAAACATACTTATACTTCCTACTTACATAGAAATCTGTCTGTGTTCGGTACTGATATGTGTATGAGCTCATTGAAAAAAAATACATTTTTAAGTATACTTACTTACAAGGAAAACATTACTGAAATAATTCATACGACAAAATCGAAATTTAAAAAAAAAACCGGGCAAGGGCATGTAAGACCATGCTCAATGTAAGGTTTTGTCGCCGTTACTTCAAACACAAAAACACTTGTAGTTATGAGACTTATAAGCCAATTTTATTTTCCATTGATTGATAGTTATTTGGTGCTTCTTAAATGATTTTCGGTAGGTGTAAAATATTTAAGTCGTCTATAACTCAAGAACCAACTAAACCAAGAAAGTCTTAATAGTCATATTCTTAAATTTCGGTCTAACAGTAAAAAAAAAAAACTTAATAACAAACACATACCTAATGGTCTTTTAAGAGCTATCCATCCTGCATACATCGCACGATAGTGTAAGGTAAAAATAATAATTTCACCCTGGATTTACATGACCTGCCCTAATTTCTTTGTATGCGCGGTACATAAATGTCTATACGAGTAGGTATGTGTACAAAGTTTAAGGTTCGTAACTTACATATATGCAGGCAGACAGATGGACATAGCGAAAGTATAAAGTTTGACTACAAAATCCTAAAAAGTGCTTTTCATTTATGAATTTCATCGCAATCTTTACAACATAACCTTCGATCATACCTATCAGCTAAAAGACGGCCACTCCTGGACATAGTCAAGAACCTACATACGCGCAACCAAACATACGCGGTTTGGATTGGCCATTTCAACCTGATTTTAAGCACTTATTTAGTGGAGTGGAGAAATAGGCTTTTTTCAGCTCAGATAATGGCCCCAAAACCAGACAGAATGTTAGTAAGTAGTAAATATTGTGCATTATATTTAATGAATAAATTTACACACTTTTTTAAAAGTTTTTCTTCAAAGTACTATATTTTCTTTCTGTGTACTATATTTTTTATGCCTTGGGCTGGAAAATACTATATGTGCCCAAGAAATAGTTGGCAACCCTACGGACGGGACGGGAAAACCAAAAATTGTATGCAACCACGTCCCGTCCGCGTCCTGATCACGTGACGTATGCAACGCCCTTTATTGTGTGAATGTGATGCCCTCGCCGGAGTAGGAATGAAAATGCTCGGTTGTGGCTACTCAGAACCAAACGATTTCAAGGCACTGCCATTGCATTCCACTACCCGCTTTTTAGAAGGGGTGGAGGCTGCATAGGATTAAGCGCTAAAAGGGTTCCCCCTGTTTATGCATAATTTTTTTAGTCATATTTCAATATTGCATAATTTGTACCGAATTGTATTTATACAGAAACTGTTCTCGCATAATTTGATGTCGCCGAATTCTATCACGCATATCCAATTGTAACCCAATTGGTTTTACGTATATTTTTTGAATTCCGAATGGTAATTTGACGGAAAATTACTTACGCATAAATTAGTTTCGCAGAAAGTTAGTTTTCGCATAAGCTTATTTCGCCGAATTACCTACTCCATTGAGTTTCCTATAGTAGCAATGATGTTTTTTGTTAACATTGCAGAGTATAGTAATCTGTGACATTGCTCAGTAAATCAAGCTTGATTATTTAATATTAACATAACCTAATAATGACCTAAGCGAGGAGAAGGAGAGTCGCCTTTTGTCCCGCTTCCTGGGGCGGTGTCGACGGGGATCCGCTTCGCCCCTACCTATTCCGAGTAGTTTGGCGCTTCGCGCCTTGACACAACTGTAACCTAACCTAAACCTATTTTTTTTTTCAAGTGGACCTAACCTACACCTAACGTAACGTAACGGTATCCGTTCATTTTTCATAATTTCATTTGCACTAATTTAATTTGCCATAATGGTCACTGGCTATAACCTTCATTTTCCCTAATATCACATACCATAATTTTTGAATGCCATAATAATCTAGTGTCGTAATGTTCAACCTCCCTAATATCAGATACCATAATGTACACTTTCAATAATATTTACTTTCTATAATGTTCGTAATCCCTAATAGTATATGCCATAACACTTCATTTGCCATAATTTCGGAAAAAGCAGACTCTGGGTCTGTATCAGTGTGTTTCAGTGGGTATAATGAAGTTCTGTTACAATCTGTATTACGTACTCGTACTACTATTATAATAACTTACCTATTCTAAACTACCAATTCAAGAAGGTCGCCGTTAGGTACGACGACGAGCGAAGCGAGGAGGAGTGTTAGGTAAAACAGCGACCTTGCAGCCCGCGAGCCGAGCGAGCGAAGTGAGCGTGCCGCGGGAGCGGTCGGCGAAGCGCCAGACCAGTTTTTTTTTTTATAGTACTACGCATAATACGCATTTTGAATGTTTTATGGCAAATAATTATTTAGGCGTTTAAAATTTATAGCATACAATTTTATAACACTTGATAATAGGGAAAATGAAAAGTATGGCATACGTATCGTTATGGCACCTAACAATTATGTCAAGTGAAAATATACCAAATGATCATTATGGCACATGATTCGTTATGGCATATAAAATTATGTCATAAGAAATTCGGGCAAATGAAATTATTGCATAAGAAATTCGGTCAAACGATAGAGAACCTAACTTAACTATGCAAAATTTGAGTTTGTTTTCCATTTACCATTACACTTATCAAGAAATAATGCTATTGTTGTTTCGGACATAAATTCTGCGAAACTTGTTATGCCTAATGCGTTTCGAACATTAAAAATTATGCCAAATAGATGGCACCCGGCTAAAAGAGGGGTAATTACACAAAAGATCCCATAGGGTCGAAGTGTATCCGTAAGGACCCCACCAATAAGATAAGATAAGGTACCTTTCTAACGCTTGGATTCGATCATTGAACTCTTTCTTGAAGTTGGATTTAATTATCTAACTTTGTCCCAGTTTTCGGATCACCACTTAATTAATGACGTATATAGGCGAAATGGTCACGAGCTTTAGACAAACCCGGACGAAATATTTCCTGAACCTCCACCGGTCATAAAGACATCGTTAGGGGCACATATTTTTTTTTCAGCATGACTCTGATCATCTGCCAACCGGGGACCTCGTCTGTGAGATTCTTATCTCGGGCCATTGAGCAACAGGGTCTCAGCTTTGGCAAGAGCGACCTTGAGGCCTAAGTGTTCCAACGGACAACAACAGTTGTCCGTTGCACGGCATCTGCGTAATTTTCTTCCCGGGCAATCAACAAGAATGTCATTTCCATAGCAGGTTAGCAGGTCATAAATATACAGTCAAGGAAATTGTTTAAATTTACAATGTCAGTTTGATATAGTCCAAAGTGGTCAAGGAACCATTTTTCTTTATAGTACCTATATAGCCTAACTAATAAATCAGGCGGGCCTTATTATCTGGGGTCCTCTTTTGGAATTTATGGTCTGAATTAAATCACATTGTCTCAACAAAAAGCCATCGCATTTACTGCATGACAACATAAGTTTTATCGGTTGTAAATGTCGCTGTCCCTATCTATGTCTCTTTTGTTGTGAATTAAAAAATGAAAAATAAAAATACTTTAGCTTTCTAAGGTGGCCTGACTTTAGAATTAAAACCTGAAAGTGTGATGCAAACAAACTGAAATTCATAGAATGAATCCTGGACCCCTAACAGAATAGGCAACAGACCTTTTTTTTATACCATAGAGAAGGCAAACGAGCACACAGGCCACATGATGGTAAGTGGGATCTGAGACCCATAGACATTTGCTTAGGATTGCACTCTTAAGCTTGTAGTCTTGAGAATGCAAATTTTGCAATCCTAAGACTACAAATGTGCTGGCTGGTATGCTAGTAATTTCGCCACTTATTATATTAACACAAGAATGTGAATACTGCTGCTTGGTGGTAGGTTAAAGGATAACATGGTGGTAGTGATCTGGGCGATCCCCTCACAACGTCCTACCACCACACCTGCTTAAAATCATTACAAATCTAAAACAGTCCACAAACTGTCCAATTATCGGTTTAATGAATGACACAAATGTCATTCGCTGTATAAAGTCAGTGACTTGTTACTTGACCCAAGTTGAACCAACTTAAAGGCAACACAAACAATCGATCGCAAACAAAAGGACTCTTGCAAAGTCATAGTAAAAACATATTTGCCTGAAGTTTCTTTACGACTGCAGCAAAGAAACCGAATATTCAATATTTTTATTTTGTACTAAGTAGACAAATCATTTCAGACAAATTGTCCATTTATAGTCCATCAGCTTTAGGATTTAAAATCTCATTAATCACTATATCTAATTGTCAGTGACAGATCAGTATCAAATTTTCAAATATCCCTTCGATTTTTTTAAATACATCTGTTAAATTGGTTTAAATTGAAATATAAGGAGACTGGCATTTGTTTGTTTATTTTATTTTGCATAGTTAGAAAGTAACTAGTCTCGCCTGTGACTATTTACATCTATTATCAAACAGTTCTAACAATTGTAATATTTTAACATTTTTCAACCTCTCAACAAGAAAATAACACACTCTTTGAGACATTTTGGATGTTATGACTTATTAGATGATTTTATAGTTTATCACAAATAGAACTCCAATGCTACAGGAGTGTCAATAGATCCTGTTACTAAAGTTTACTCAGGAAGCATGTCAAAATAGCAATGTAGGTAGGTATAGTCCACCCAGAAATTCCTTAATCAATTTTGTATCTTAACATCCTTCAAATAGGGCCTCAAAGTGGTAAAGGAGTTTCTCAATTGACTATACCAACATTGATAAAACTTCAACTACAAATTTATGAATGTTCATGTAAACAACTTGATATAATGAAGATTATGTTAAATAATGTGATATAGCAGTGGTCACACTGTTAAGTATATAGGATACAATACAGACTAGAAACTTATGCACAGAAAATGCTGCAATACCCTTTGCCAATAAACTGGTGGAAAAAGCGCAGTATCCACTGAGATCACCTGGTAGGATCCCCCACATGTAAATTTTGTACGTGGGGGATCCTACCAGGTATCTCAGTGGATACTGCAGGAAGAAGCTATCAAAATCTTCAGGAGGGAAACTGAATTGGCACTTCAGGACCTAATATCAAGGAAGCATAATCAAAGTGATGGGGGTTACACCATTAACTAATAAAAAAGAAGTTAAAGGTAAGGCCTACCTGGTAAGGTTATTTGGCTTAAAGTCCACTAAGGCTAATAATTATGGCCATCAAGAAAAATACAATGCGAAACCAATGTCCGCTTTGTTGAATGCTAGCCTACTGCACTGTACTACACTTCAATCACACTGTATTGACTTTCTGCATAATAAGCCAATGCCACTTGAGGATAATGTCTATACATATATGTAACTATAACCACTATTACACAATGAACATCACCATACCCTTTCTGTTCACTTGTCATCTTAGATCATGAGACATAATCATTTCATTATGAATTGTACCCAGGCCAGTGGTGGCCTATAATTA
Organism: Acleris literana; assembly: GCA_946894065.1. NCBI lineage: Eukaryota > Metazoa > Arthropoda > Insecta > Lepidoptera > Tortricidae > Acleris > Acleris literana. Next base: position 15,681,763 of record OX335670.1, on the reverse strand, counting down.
TACCAACTGAGGTCCCTAGAAAATTCGTCAGATAGGGCCCTTCTTATCACTTTTATTAAAAATTGCCTTTTATATACCTATATAAATAACGTTAATTAGGTTCCCCCAGAGCTCACAGCCTTTCGGACTGGGGGCCCCTCACAGGCCGGGGGCCCATGGCATTCTGCCTGCTCTGCCACGTTATAGTTAGGCCACTGACCAGGGCCTCACAACTCGGTAAAACCATATTGCCTTTGACATGTTACGGTATTTATTATGACTCGGCCACCATACCATACCATACCAATTGCTGATTACTGTCAAGTAAATAAGAGCTATTGAAACGTTAACAATATGAACACAAATCAAAGAACAATCATCAATATGGTTTCACTGGATAGAATCTCAACCCTGGTTAATCCTACCAGGTGATCTCAATTAATGTACCGTTTCTATTAGTTCATTATCAATAAATAATATTGGTCATTTCATTATATATATTTCATAGATCAGGTAGGTCCACTCTGAATGGATTATACTTGTGTTTATTTACGAAAATAATAGGTGGTTGAAATTGTTACGACACACTTAGGTAGGTATGTATTTTCAGAGGTAATCCTATAAGAAGAATCAGCTCAATTTATATCCAGAACTAACTATAACCAGGAAAGAAAATCAATGAAATCAAGACAACAAAATCAACTCATAATTATTACCTAGTCATCTCATGGATATGTCACACCCAACAATATCCTTGCTTTGAAGGTTAGTAATTTTTGTAAATATAGTATTTGCCTATTTGGTATAAGGTTGGGCCAATTCACAACACACACATTCATGGCATTAATGAGGCCCTACAATTCTTTTTCAAGTCAAAATGAATAGTGATTTATGAAGGGAATAGTAACTATATGTCAACTCAGCATCATAACAAGATCTCATTCGATTTTTAATACTTACAAGATCTAAGGGCAAGCCAATTCTAGTCGCAAATCCCTCAAACAATTTACTCCCGTCATAATAATCAAAATACGTCGAACCCATTGCAGACGGTTGAATAACACTATTACTTTCAGTGTTCCTCTGTAATAAACAAAACAATTAATTATTTTGAATATCCAATGGTATCTAAAACAAAATCTAGTTTTTAACGGTCAAAGCCACTGAGATAATTATAACAAAACAAATAAATTATTGCGTAGTTAAAAGTGTAACTTACCTTCAAGAAAGTTTATTAAACCAGCTGAGAGAAACCAAAAGAATACTCAGTTTTAACACCGTCTTCTCATCTTAATTCATTTTAATCTAAATCTGAAAACGTCCAAAATTAGACTACAAATCTACAATAATACCATTCCATCCAATACCCAACCCATGAATTGAAATGACATCTAAAATGAATGAAATAAGTACCCATAGGTTGCGTTCCGAATCACAGCTCACGGCCGGGTAATAACTGTTGCGAATCACTACGAATATAGTAACGAGCGTGTTCACGGTTGGCTGTGTGACAGTGCTCCTTTCTTTCGGACCATCGAGTTGATCGAGTCATCGACTATGTTTCAAACCAATTTGACAACCCCACCCACAGACCCACAGAATAAAGACTAAAGGCATAGAAACCGTACTAAATAAGCAGAAAATACATTATGGTTCACTTCTCTCATAAATTTGCACCAAATTTGCACACCCCGCTTCGTAGCAGGAGAATAGAGATTTACGGCCACTTAGTACCCTTATAATCTGTGGCACAGCCTACGCCGAAATCTAGGCCGAAATATACCTATCCGAAATGCATAATATTTTAAAAAATGACATTAACGCTATGCGGGCACGAGCAACTTAGTACATGGAGTACTAAAGACACCATCGATACCTTAGTTCACAATTGTATGTTTGTGCACAAATAATTAGTTCGTAACTTTACTGGCAAAAAAAAATCATTTAGTACGATTGTGCGTTAAGGTATCGCCATGGTTTACTTTGCCTTCATTATGTATTCTCCTCAATGTTGAAACACTGAGATCTGCAAGAAGAAATAAATAATTAAATAAACAGAACATCATTTTCAAATACATTGTGTCACGCAGTACCGCCCTATTATACAGTCCGAAAGCTCCTGAGGCCCTACTTTGAAATTCGAAGTTCGAAGTTACGATAGCTTGATCCCTTTCTCTCGATTTAGTCTCGAATGACGATTGACAGGGATGGAGCTAATGTAACTTCGAACTTCGATTTTCAAAGTAGGGCCTTTGGAAAGCAAGAGTGGAGTACAAGAAATGATTAAAGAAATTAAAGGATCGGGCATAAAAATACATATAAAATTTACATATCGTTATCTCTTTTTAACTAAACTGTAATCTCGTAAGTAAAAAAGGGTCACTATACTTTTGTTAGTTTTTATAGTCAAAGAGTACAACTGAACTGATGATAAAGATCCCAGATGGCCACTGGAACGTCCGGAACTCCTTAACGGAACCTATTTCAAGATAAAATATCTCATCGATACATTTAGGTTTAGATATATGGAACGGCGCTGCTTGCGGCGAGCTTGAAATGTTCTAAATTATCTCATTTATCTCATTTACTACATAACAGCATAAATCGCATCGCTATAAAGTATAAAATAAAAAAACAAAAACCCGCGTTCAAAATCGCAAAAAATAACTTCTTTTCAGTCTAACTGAAGTCGGCGTCCCACAATTTTTTAAAGTTTTTGTAGTGTGAAAGTGTTATATTCTCTTTGGTGTGAACGGCGGTAGTCCGCGTCAGCATTCGGTCATACCCTTATAATCTGTGTTCGGTCCGAGCACGAATATTTTGGCGATTGGCGGTGTAAATGCCGTGGGCTTCTATGAATGAGTTGCAGTTTGCGGTTTATTTATTTTGTAAATTGAAGGCTTGAAGGAAGACATCATTTATCTATCATATTAACATTGTTTGTAGTCCGTCCGTGATCTGTGATTGAAGAGAACGTTTTTAGTATTTGTTAAAATTCCTTACAAATCATATAGTAAGTTCGTTTATTTTTTATGGTTGTTTGTAGTCTCATTTGCTTCTTGTTAGCAGCGCCTATGCAATTCCTCTTCTTTTTAATCTGATCTAAAAAGTATAGTTTCTTAGTAGGTAGAGTACGTAACAAATAATAATATTTTTTTATATTAAGGTACTATTTGGCACAACAGCGTACACGATGTCAATTGGATCAGTTTACGAAACTGCCTACAGGGGTGATTTCAACCAAGTAAAAGTAAAAATTGATGAAGATACTTCTTTAGTACACAGAGCAGATCAGGTATATTTTATTTTAGTAAACTAATTGCAATGATAGGTTTGCACGGTTTTAACACTTAAATATTTTCAGAATAATCGCCTTTTGGTTCACTGGGCTGCATTGGGTGGTAATGAGAATCTAGTTGACTTTCTTATAGACTGTGGGAGCCCTGTGGATCCTCTTGATGACACTCAATCGACTCCTTTGATATTGGCAGCCTCAGCAGGACGATACGAGGTTGTTAGCCTGCTGATCTCAAAAGGTGCCAATGTCAACCAAAAAACTAACCGCGGGCAAACCTCCTTACATTATGCCTGTTCAAAGGGGCACAAAGAGGTGTGTAGCATTTGTTATTATCAGCATTAAATAATTTCCCAGGAATCACACATGATAATTTGATTTTCTTTTTCAGATAGTTAAGCTTCTGTTGAATTCTGAAGCGAATGTGAATGAATTAGATGTTTTACATGCCGCTCCACTACACAGAGCGGCATCTCTAGGTAGAAATAATATTGTTGAGCTACTGCTAAGTTGTTCAGAAATAAAAATAGATGTTGTGGATTCCACAGGCTTCACACCATTGTAAGTAATCATAAAAAAAGTGGTCATTTGTTTATATAATTCAACATTCTATTCTATTAGTTTTTCATTAACTTACTTGCAATGAAAATTGTAAAATGGTTTTTTTTACAGACATCTGGCTTGTGAAGAGGAAAGGGAATCAGTTGCACTTATGTTAATTAAATCAGGAGCTAGTTTAGATGTTAAGAATAAAGAAGGAAAGACTCCTCTGGAGCTGTGCTCTTCTAAGTTAAAACAATCTTTAAATGCGTTAAAGGAGTAAATTTATGATAATGCATATTTGTATGCCATATTATTACATTTATTTATTTAACAACCTGAAAAACCTATAGAGGGATAAATATAGAGCCATAATTAAGGTTTCAACATAATTAACTTTTAGGAATGCGAGGTTTTATTTTTACCTGTGTGACCTAAACGAGTAATTAAAATTAAAAGCTGCATAGGGAAATACAGAGTAAAAGGTTAATAATCCTACTAATATTATAAATGCGAAAGTTTGTGTGTGTTCGTTTGTTAGTCCTTCACGCTGTAACGGCTGGACGGATTTGGATTCAATTTGGAATGAATATAGCTTAAACACTGGATTAACCAATACACTTTTTAGACCGGAAAATTTAAAAGTATAGGGTATAACAATAAGCTAAGTATACGCAGACGAAATTGCGGGCAGAAAATATAATAAATAATAGGTACTAGATGTGTAAAGTAAATATTGTATATAAAAATATGATTTGCTTTTTATGAGGTCTCTCTTACAGTGAAGGAAAAACATTTTAAGGAACCCTGCACATTCAAACAACTGAGTGTAAGAGGGTATAGGTCTACCAGAATCTCATGCCAAAAAGGGAAATTAAAATTTAGGGCTTACAACTCAGAGGTAATAGGATTTAAAGGTCTTGATACTTGATTTTCCACATTTTATAAAAGTATGATGTGGTGGATTCCGTGTGCAGAAAAGTTTTTTTTTGAGAATTATTTAATTTACTAGGGTAAAATAAAAATATTACATGTGACTGTGCAATTAACTAGTATTTATCTATGCTGTGAAGATGGAACAAATAAACATTTATAATAATAGTAACAATTCATTACGTACATATACCCTTAAGCGAGGTTTAGACTAGCAATAAAAATTCCAGAAGTTGACTGCTGTTTTAAAATATCTTTTAAGTTAGGAAAAGATAGGAAAATTGTGCTTCTTGCATTAGAACTGGAGTTAAAGTAAGACTGCAATCAACTCTGCAATTTTTATTGCCAGTCTATTTCACGCTTTATAACCAACTTTGGACTTGTATTTCCTCAAAGAGATTTAATATTAAAGGTAATACATTTCATGTATTTGTATTTCCTATTATTTGCAAGTACTTATTAAGGTTAAATTTAAATAATTCCTATAATATGTATGTTTATTAGGATTTAGTTCAAAATGACTTAAAATTCGATGCCTTACCTATCGTTGCTTAGCTAACAATGCTGCATAGGTCAAAATTGGATGTATATAATTTTGAAGTTTGTATTATATTAAATAACTCTTAATTCGCGTTCAATCGTTGACTTACGCTACGCCGTATTGTTTGCTAAGCGGCTATACCTATGCAACTAAAAAATCCCTTCGATATCAAGCGAAAAATATCGTTTATCATGTGTATTGTAAAATTTGTGAGGAAGATGTAAATCAAACACTGCGCTCTTTGTTTTAGTGTCGTGTTTATAATGGACTAGTAAATGAAGCCAAATTATATTGATATTCTATGGTCCGTTGTACATTTGCAGGAACGACATTTATACTTAACATTATCACTCCATTTGGATTGTGTCTTGTCACATAAATAACTATTTTGTGTTGTGGGCTCCATCGGGATCGAGACTGAAAACAATAACGAACTCTCAACTCAAGTGGTGTTTTTTTTTTCTTGTGTTTTATCCCAGATGGAAAGGTAAAAGACATTGATTCATACAGCATAAACAAGCGGTGAAATTTGAATTGACAGGCGTAAGGCAGCATAGCCATATGAAAATCGATTTATTTTTACTTTTATGCGGCTGCTACACGGTGACCAACTAAGCTCTCCACCAAGGTGACCTTGATTGGGGGCTCGGTTGCTAAGTGACTAAATTTAGTGTAGTGTGATCAGGAGCTTCCTAGGACAATATAATACCCCTTTTAGAATCTGTGGTCTGTGACAGCATGATGGATACTTTGCACGATAGTGCGTACCGTACGTAGTGATCAGGCCTGACGGTCGTGCGCTGCTGTCCTTCCAAGATGGATAGTGCGTAGAGAGGGCTTTATATCTTGGTTATTTATGTAGCTATACACAAAATTATTTTTCTCAAATTTTTGGTACCTACATGAATCAGCTTTTATTGAAGCTGTGAAAAAAGTCACGGATATTATGTCGCACCACATGCTGGGTGCTTGCTACAAACACTACGGGACGCAACTATATGTTAAAGTGAGCACGATGTATTTGAATCTCACTCTAACGTACTGTTGCGTCCTTTGGTATGGCTGCGTCTATATAGCGTGTCAAATGTGGATAAAGCATCCGTACTTATTAACGTGTCAGAAGGTGACGGATGCCTTATCCAAACTTTGTCACGCGAAAAACGCAGCCATATAAACTGCAAACACCAAGCGTGTGGTGCGGTGCGGCGTTTAATAATATGCTGATGACGTTTCAGTTCTATTGGAACGATTTATGTTGATTACATATTTGTTGTTTTTCACTTAATTTTAGTAATATAAACCCTAACACATTGAGGTAGCGTTCTAATTTGATAAAAAGGATATTTTATTTTTTATTATTGATGAAATTAGCAATAACATAACATTTTCATGTTATTATTTGTGAGTTGTGACAATTTTTGGTCTGGCTTGTGATTGATTTTTGGGTCTCCGATTCATTGCTTTCAAAATTCAATTTCTAAATTAATACCATTATCCTTGGGAAACCGTTAGGGAGGGAAGATGTTAGGTCGAAAAATGTCCGTCTTTTACTTTTGACTTATTTTGTTTACCGATTACCTATACTCTCAGCCCCTTGACACTGGCGGAATCACTACTAAACCGCCATAAATAAAAAAGAAGAATAATTATTATCCTTGTCTAAATTTGTTGTCATGTATACATTTTTTAATCTAAATGATGTTCTTTTTAATTATTACTTCTTAATTGGCGGATTATTTTTAAGTTACTTAGTTTACCGAATACTTCATTCATTTTTTGGCGAAAATAATTATTTGCATACTAAATATAAGTCTCGGGGTCATACATGGAGAAGCATACAATGTAATAAGTCTGTTCCTTATAATACTTACGTGGGTATACTTTAACTTTATGTTTGTTCGTGTTTGCAGCGCGTAACTCAGTGGTTCTTTATTTATTTTTGTTTCCATGTTGCAGTGTACAGTTTGTGGTGAGCTGATGCTGCCCTTAGTGGGTCTCTTCTGCGAGTGCTGCGCTGTTAGTGCGTGCAAGAGATGTCGTCGCGTTGTTGATAAAAAGTTTCGCTGTAAACAAATTACTTGGCCTACTGATAAACCATTCCATCATCATTGGGTTCATAGTATGTTGAAATATAATTATATAATGTGGAATGTGCAATTATTTTCTCCTTGTTGCATTAATCAAAATTAGCAAGTCCCTGACAATCTTATTAACATTTTCAGCTGGCACTAATGGCGGAGAAAGTTCAGACAGTGTTGAGGACACAATCAAAAGATTCTACTGCTGCTGGTGTCAAAGAACTAAGCTGTGTAATGACAGTGCTTTTAATGACTCCGAAGTATTTATCTTTTTTTCTAACATTATGTTTTATTTATTTGATTATGTTGTGTTTGGTTATTTAAAATTAAACTAAGGTATATAGTAAATTGTGACGAAGTACGGTTTCTTGTTTTAGGTATGTGATTTCCAAAAGTACCGCAGAATCATTATTCCGCCACCATGTGTGCAGGTTGAAAATGGAGCTATAATTGGAGTGAAACCTCTCTTGAATGAAGATTGGGAGCCACTGTTCATTTTTGGTGGTTAACTTGAGCTAAATCCGAATACTTATAGATTTATTAAGGTCAAGGTCAAGAAATAATGTTTGTTATTATTGTTTTTTAGCTAATCGCAAATCTGGAAGCAACGGAAGTGATGAAGTGCTGTCTCTTTTTAGAGGTTTACTTAATCCTGTTCAGGTAATTTATTTAAGGCATCAGCTTCAATAGTCAGTCTAGACTTAAGAAAAACTGATATTACCTTTTATTTTATAATTTAATTGCAAGGTGTAGAGTTTAGTGGCCAAAAGTTGTGATTGTAAACACTTTCCGGCCAAAGTCAAGAAGTGTAGGGAATAATTAATTTAAGAAATTAAAGGTTTGTATTTTAATGAATGACAGCTGAATGGAAAGTGAGTTACTAACAATTAAATAAGCAATGTATGAAGTCAAAATGCAAGTCAGATTTACAATTATTATTATTATTTCATTTATTTTTCGAACAACAATGATTCATTTAAATACTCTTGATAAATTAAATTAAACTGTAAAAGTAACTAGGCTGGAATTAAATTACACAATGCAATACATATATGGCAGTTCAATTTACAACTAATCTTAACAACTACAATGTATGGCACTGCAGTGGTTGAGATAAGCCCCATCCAGCCTCCCCGCAAACATTGCCAATACAAAGGTAGTGTAAAATCTTGAATCTAAATTTTCCTTGTAATGTTCTTGTCAACTTCACATAATACATTAAAACCTGCCAAGATACCTATTGTAATACTTAAGTTCGAGTAATAACAAATACCTACATGTATGACTAGACTGGTGGCTTCTGATTGGTAGAGACAGGATTATGGGTGATTATCTAATAAGCGACCTTGCATTTATAATTGGTTTGCTCTTGAGTAACTCTTGCCCTTGAAGGACGAAGATTTTGTAAACGATGAAATGAGCTCGCCCAGCACGAGTAGTACGTTGTATTTTCTGGGTTGTCGCTCAGTACGTCTCTATCGTTACAAACTAGATAGAAATGGAGATCCGAGCGACAAACAAGTCGCGGATGGATCTATATCTGAATCCATAACGTTTTTTAACCTATTTTTGTATTCCCTAACGTTTTATGTCGTAATGATCATTTGTTCTAACACTCATATGCCCTATCTTTAGTTTTCCTAACATCGTATGGATGATTTTTTTTCCCCATAATGTTTTATTTCCTAACGTCACTTGCCATATTGATTATTCTTCCTAACGTTATGTACCATAATAGTCATGTACCATAAGTATCAGAAAGCATAATGATCGTTGATCCTAATGATTATTTTTCCTAACTTTGTATGGCCTATTGTAGTTTGTCCTATATTTGTACTACCTAACATTATTTGTCCTCATGAGTATTTTCCCTTATTGTGATTAACCTACTTTTCTGCCTAACGTAACCTACTTTACTTACCTACCGCGGCACGCTCGCTTACCTGGCTCGGCTCGCGCGCTTTAGGGTGGCAGTTCAACCTAACACTCCCCCTCGGTTCGCTCATCGTCGTACCTAACTGGGCTCTGCCTTAGACCTACTTATACAATACGCGCCATAATAAATTTTATTCTACTACGCACATCTTTTTACATACGCCTACTATTAACGCACAGTTCGCGCCAGTGCAGAATATTGCTAAGCGATGTTCTGAGGCGTTTTAATTTATTTTTGACTCTTAGTTTGTAGGTAGTTAAAAAATGCTGAAAAAAAAAAGAGGAAAAATGTGGCCTGGACGAAGCTAGAGATTCCGGGTTCAAATCCTGATAAGTAGTTATGGCAAATATATTAGGGATACTGATATTTATAGTATACATATTTCGGACAAATGAGTTTTAGGGCAATCATTACATTATGAATAAATATTGATATGGCTATAGATCGTTATGGCTATTGCCCATTAGGAAAACCACACTTAGGATAAATGACATGAGGTGATACGTTATTAGGGATTTCGAGGAATATGCCAAATAACATTAGAGATAGGTATTAATAGTTATGGTAAAAATGATTCGGGCAAATGAGTTTTAGGGCAATCATTACATTATGGAAAATGATTGTTATGGCAATTGATCGTTAGGGCTAACGCCCATTAGGACAAATCAGTTCGGGCAAGTGATTTTAGGACAAACGATGTTAGGGATCGCGAGGGAGACCCATCGCGGACAACGTGTGCCACCCGTGCAGAAGATGCCAATTCACCCTAGCTTTATTGTGTGTCGAGTGTTAGTTAAAAATGAGGTTCACGATGCAGGTGGTCGACATGAGCGTGACGCCGCCGGAGCGCGTGGTGAGCTGGATGCCGGAGCGCAGCCGCGTGCTGGTCGCGGGCGGGGACGGCACCGTGGCCTGGGCGCTCGGGGCGCTGAGCGCCGCGCCGCACGTCAAGGTGACTACTGCACGGTGCACTTGTGGACATGGCCCGCTGCGCAACCTGCATGCCGACGTCGATAGCCTTTGCCCGTAACTTCGACCATATTGAAATCGTTCAATGATTTAATCTCGAAAGCTTTCAAGTTGCCTGGGATTAGAACTTAAAGATATATCTTTACTAAATTTTATCAAAATAGTTTAGCAGTAGGTATATCTGTAAAGGTGGAAAAACGGACATACTCACTTATATTATAGATAGTTAAGTCGTACAACGAAACGTAGGTAGGTACATCTTCAATGTTAATAAATTACTTGGTTTATTAGAAAACACAATAATATTCATGAAGATGACGGTAGGATGTTACCCGAAGAACCCTTGCTGCGAGTAGGCTAAGAGGCCAAGACATGTCCAAGTAAACGTCAAGTTATAGAATAGTTTAGGTAGTTCGCGACGCGGTCTAAAACGGGTATGCCACTCTTGATCAGTTAATGAATACGGCGTGATGTCACGTGTGGCAGGCGGCGGTGGCGATCCTGCCGATGGGCACGGGCAACGACCTGTCGCGCGTACTGGGCTGGGGCGCGGGCGGCGCGCGGCTCGACGCGCCCGCCATCCTGCACGCCGTGGAGCATGCCGACCAGCTCATGCTGGACAGGTACCATCGCGCACTTCTTACCACTCTTACTTATCATGTATTTTCAACACCGTCATCGGTAATTCTCTGAGCGCTTAGACCGCCCCTAGCGCGTACCTATCACTACCTAACAATTAGTGTATCACCCAATTATTGACGAATGTTTAAAACTTGAGACGGAATCTGATGCTGTAAATTCTTACCCCCTTACTTATAAACGTGGAATAACCATGGAGTAGCTAAACCATGTTTTATCCTTATCTGTCATTGTGACATTTGAATTTGACAGATAAAGACAAAACATGGTTTAGCTACTCCATGGTTATTCCAAGTTTATAAGTAAGGGGGTTAGTGTTACTTTTGATAGATGAATGGATGAAAGTGTCATCATCATCGTTTTAGTCCACATCCATATTAATGAAAAGTGTATTAGTCAACATACCTAAGAGTTAATCGATTTTCTGATGCCTATTTATGACAATGAATTTACGCTCTGCTATCGATTTAACGTCTGCCAAATTAGATCAATGAATTACAACTGCCGTATGATCTGCATAGGTAAAATCTTGGCACAGTTAGGTAGTTAAATGGCACCCAGTTGGTTTATGTAATGTATCAAAACTAAGTAAAGAGTGGGTCCAAGCATCGACCCTTGCAGCACGCCGTAATCAATGCGAGCTCGAAATCGAAAATACCTACTCATTTAAGAGCCTGTTCTAGTTTCATACCTGTGAAACTGGAATGTGCCTATTTGAAACAGTAGCTCCACATTTTTTGCTAATAGGTTGGTTAAGCAAGGAAAATTTAAAATTATTTCAAATTTCGAACCGATATCATTGCTAAAATATTTGCTATGACTGACGGACGAAGTTGCATTATTACCCGCGAGATTGCAGTCGAATGTCGAAAAAGTTGAATACACAGGTTTGTTGTAGATGGAAGGTGAAGATAACCCCGACCCGTGGGCGGCTGGCGCGGCGGCGCGAGCGCGTGCTGTACGCGTACAACTACGCCAGCATCGGCGTCGACGCGCAGGTCGCGCTCGACTTCCACCATGCGCGCTCGCAGTTCCTCTACCGATACGCGAGCCGCACGCTCAACTATGTGAGTCCGTGCACTCAACTCGTATTGTGAGTCATTTCAGATCGTGGAGTGCACAGCAATCTTGTACTGATCATTTTCGTTTGTAAATCGGGGTGCTTAAGGAATCTACATATTTACTAATATTTTAAAGAGGTAGAATTGTGTTTGTTTGTATGTTGGGGGTCATCTCTGGAACTACATGACGGATTAAAAAAAAGCTATTAGGAATGGCAGCCACATTATTTGTGACTAATAAAAGACGCGACGCTACGTACGTGCGTCTCGGATCATGGGAATTCACTATTATTTTAATAATTAATTACCTCTTTTTCTACACCTCAATTGCGAGTAGCGAGCGTTTGAAAGTCGAAATACGGGCGTCACAGGGATCATTGTAGATCGAGTCAGGTATAAAAACGTTGAACAAGTGAGGTGAAGTGGTCGGCCCCGCGCCCGCAGATAGCGTACGTGTTCCTGGGCGCCGGGCGCGCGCTGGACGACGGCGGCTGCGGCGGGCTGGAGCGGCGCCTGCGCGTGTGGCTGGACGGCGCGCCGCTGCCGCTGCCGCCGCTGCAGGCGCTCGTGGCGCTCAACATCCCCTCCTGGGGCGCCGGCGTGCAGCTCTGGAGTGAGTCACGACCGCCTCATGCGAGTCGGACTCGCGCACCGACGGTTCCGTGCCGCCGCACAGTACTATCTCTTGATTTGAATTTGATTTCGAATTTCGAATCGAATCAGCGCGAGCCCAACTCGCACTTGTCATTTTTTTAGTATACGCTGTTTTTCTTCAGTTTGTACTAAAATCATGCCAAATTTGACGCTTGTATGTGTTACCGTTTTTACGATACAAAAAAAAAACGTAAAAAAAAAAGGTTTCATGTTTGATTTGTTGACGGTTCAAAAGACGAACGGACGGACAGCGAAGGCATATTAATAGGCTTCCGTAGGGCTACCCTTCGGGTACGGAACCGAGAAAACTATTACATCTTAGATTCGTTTTTTTTTAAGATTGTTAGTTAAAAGCGAATATAAAGTCGCCGTCAATGGAACTTGCAAAAGATGTAAACAAAACCAAACGAACCAATTCACCATGATAACTCGATTATACGTTATTTTTAATAAAAACACGCTTAGTGAATACTTGAGGTTAAGTGTCAAACAGTACTAATTTTTTTTAACATCGTTCACAAGTTCTTTTGACGGCGACTATAAGTAAGTGTGTTAAAAACAAATAGATACGCTATATCATACTCTGGTCTAACGATATTACTGAATGCCAATTTTATTTTTTATTTCCAGTTTTGGTAAAAGGCTTACAGTAAACACCACCACCACCAAACAGTTATAACACGCACAAAGATAAAAGAAAAAAAGAGATAAAAACATCAGTTCAAACATTATTGATGTTAAGTATTGATGGAAAGTATTAAGGACCGTATCGTAAAGAAAGTAGACAACTTTAGGCATGTCTAAAAACTAGCACGTACATAAAATAGACATAAACTTATTTTTAAATATCCTTTTCTTTATTTTGCAACCAAAAATAATTGTTATTTTTGTCAAACCGTCAACATGGGGAAATTAACTAACACATTCGGAAAAAATATTTGAACGATTGGTGCAAAATAAACGGTATGACGATAAGAAAACTGGCTAAAAAGTACGAGTTGAGTCCCGCACGCGTACAAAAGATAAAGAAGAAATTTGGTGACTTCTGTACTCTCAAAGATTTGCCTAAATCTGGAAGAAAACCAGGGACAATCAAATTGGCACTAGAAAGAAAGTTGTAAGAATGTTTAAACAAAATCCGTCCCTTTCAATAAGAGATGCGGCAAAAAGAGCCAAAACTTCTTCGGCTATGGTACAAAGAATCAAACTATGATGCAACCTAAAAACCTATAAAAAAACAAAAACTACCAAAACGAGATGAAAATCAAACAATAACTGTCAGAAAACGGACAAGGAAATCATACGACCGTATATTGAACAAGAAAAATCAGGGCATTATAATGGATGACGAGATCTATGCAAATTGGACTTTAAAGCCTTACCAGGACCTCAATTTATTACGGTGCCGGCCAATAAGGAGGTTACTCGATAAGATAAGGCCATCAACATCGAGAAATTCGGCAGAAAAGTATTAGTGTGGCAAGCGATTTGTTAAAGCGGTATGCGATCGCAATCCTTCTGCACTACAGGGACTTTGACCGCCTGCGGTACACCGTGACGAGTGCTTACAGATAATATTACTCTACCGCTCATAAAGAAGCACAGGATTAGCACTTTATTTTGGCCGGATTTGGCTTCTTGTCATTGCTCTAAAACAACGGAGGAATGGTATAAAGCCTATAAGGTAGAAGTAGTGGATAAGGATATGAATCCTCTTAATTGCCCAGAAGTTCGCCCATTTGAGCGATTTGGGCTATCATGAATCGATACCTCTAAAAAAACGTCAAAGCTGCCACATCAGTTAAGGACTTTAAAAAAAAATGGAACAGGGCATCTAAAAATGTAGGTATCAAAAGTGGTCGTCCATAAATAAATGAGACACATTAAAAAGAAAGTTAGGTTGCAGGCAAAATAGATATAATACGACGAAATCATTCAAAACAACTTTTTATAAAGATCTTATTTTTCAGTTTCTTTTTGTTTCATTATCAGTTTGCACACAGATTTTTTTTTATATCATTTTGAAGTTGTCTGCTTTCTTTTCGATACGGTCCTTAGTGTATACATAAGTATTACTTTCCGTCCGTCCCAATCCAGATAGATATAATTCAACGCATTCAAACATCCTATATTGTGCTGCTCGTATTCACTTAATTGTTAAAACGATACCTTTACACTTTTCAGGCATGGGAAATGAAGGAGACGTAGAAGAACAAAAACTGGACGATGGAAAAGTCGAGGCGAGTGTAAATGATTAAATTTGTATTTAAAACACAGCTTTTGTCAGTCAAATTAATATTGAAGCAAATCTTGTCTGTTCAGGTTGTAGGGATATCGTCGTCATTCCATATAGCGAGACTCCAGTGCGGGTTGGCTGAGCCGTATCGGTTTGCACAAGCTTCGAAGATAAAGGTGAGTTGCCAGTTGAGTCTCTCTACCTCTCAGCGCTCTGCTACCTTAGACACGAGAATTCTATCTTAGTCCTCGGGGTTGGCAAACACCAACCATCAAAAGGCCTGTATTCTCGTCTTACCTTCACCTTGCAATGAAAAATTGGGGAAAATTCTGGGGTCCTAGTGAAAAAGGGTACAAGTCGGGTTAACTCTTAATAAAAAAGGGTATATACATGAACGGAGTATACTTGACTTAAACCCTTTTTCACTTGATCTTCAGAAGACTTATACCCTTTTTCACTAGGACCCCAGAATTGTGTTCAGGTATTCAATGCTGCCCATTGCTTTATGAACCAAAGTAACTTATAATTGGAAGACGCTGGGAATATAGCATATACCCAACAGGCGCGTTAAGTCCTTTGTTTTTAGGTTGCCCACTTTTAGAAAGTATTGTAGGCACGTGGTTGGCCTAAGTAAAAAAAACAAAAGACGCCTACGTCCGCCCTCAATGTTTGAGTACGCAAACTAAGCGGTCAGCAGCCTATCGCGTTGCCGCTCCTTCCTACTATTCTAACTCCTAATACTAAATATAATTTTAAAAGTTATTAGATGTTTGAATGTCTGTCATTCAATCATGTAAAAACGGCTGAATGGATTTGAATGAAGTTTGGCACACAGGATTAAAACGTTAAATACCTACTTTTTATTAAGGATATTTCATAATTTCCGTGGGAAAGTTAAAAAAGTTCTAAGTCGCGGGCAAACACTTATTAATATAAGGCCTCATTTCCGCATACAAGAAAACTTCTGCGTGAAATGTCCGAAAGTTCTGACCCACAGTTACTTGCGAAAACCTTACGAGAGTTAACTGGGTGAATCAACTTTTAAGGTAGGTAGGTACTCCCTTTGATTATTTACCCTCTAGATAGAGTGTGGCCCTGTAATCTCTACGACAAAAACAGGCCAGTTTTTGAATGCTTGTGTGCGTGACTGCTTTGTCTGACACTCGCAAAACGTCATTCTATTTATCTCTGTGGGCATACGTAGAGATTCTAGCTAAAGACATATTTCCCATTTTACTGGGAAAACTGATCATGTTAAGGTTTAGTTGTTGTGAAGTGTTTGAAAAACTAAAAAAGATATCAATTCGAATTGGAATGGTTGACTTCCATTGGCAAAATACACACCGGCAAATTTTCCGGAACAAAATAAAAGTAAGACATTTTAAAAAGCTATTTTTATTCCCGAGGAAAATGTTTTAAGTTATTTGTTTTTCATACGCAAATTGGATAAAACGTCATTAATTAAGTGTTTTAAGAAATACATATTGTTATATTTGTGACACAAAAATATTGCGTTTACTTTTCACTATGTTCCGCTAAATATGCCGTGAGTAAAGTGGGAAGATGAAAAGTTAATAGAAAAAAATACAATTCTGCACACAACTTAAATTTAATTCGTATTAAGTACCGTTTCTTTGAATTTCTTTCTTGAATATTTTTATAATTTTCCACAATTTTCGACTTACACTTTGTTTTCTATTATTAGTTTTAAGTATACATATTTACATAATACATCCTTATGTAACTTTCATACTTCTAAACTCACATCCCTAGGGAATTTCGTATTTCAAAACTGGCAACACCAACTCAAATGCCAAGATGGAATCGTAATAATTAGACATATTAAATTGATTGATTTTTGAAAAAAATACTATGAATTCTGAATTACTTAACGGTGGTAGGTGACTTTGCTGGTTGTTTTAATATGTCCTTTGTAATTTCGACCAACTTTAATAACGCAACTGGTCATTTTAGTGCCTTTTTAGCGATATAAATTCTAACACATAACACGTGCGTATCCCTTGACAACACAATTGACACTAAGGAGCGGAAAGCTACTTATAGGCTAACAGTTAGCTGATAAAAATTTGGACGCAATTCATGTCATCGAAGTTCTATCTAGAGAGTAAATAATCAAAGGGTACTCCTTTTCTTTTGCGGTATTAAAACTTTCCATATGACTTATGGTTAATATAATATTTTTCATATATTATTATGTTGTGCACGTGACTGATGGAAATTTGACATTTCACGCGAACGTTTTCGTTGTTAATATCGCATATATTTTTTTCGATTTTCCATAAGGTTTATAAAGGAAATTGTAATCAATTCGTATTCTGTTATAAATTTGTTAACTTCATTTAATTTACCCACCGTTAATTTACGTGAAATAAGGCATCATAAATCGTCTAACACACGCTAGAACTATTGCCATCGTATGGTAAAATAAAACGCGATGATATTGAATGAATAAAATCGTATCCACGAATCAATTTGT
The DNA here is from genome assembly GCA_946894065.1 of Acleris literana. Taxonomy (NCBI): domain Eukaryota; kingdom Metazoa; phylum Arthropoda; class Insecta; order Lepidoptera; family Tortricidae; genus Acleris; species Acleris literana. The sequence continues at coordinate 15,664,405 of OX335670.1, read as the reverse complement.
TCGAAGAACGAGGTTATAGTCAAACATTATTTAACGTTCCGTTTCGCATAAGTATAGGAAGTAAAAGTAGTTTCATTATTTTGTTTTCAGTTCCATGAAATATGTGCATAGTTTTTCATAATTTTGTTTTTTAAAATGCGTAGGTAAAACAATAATTATTTTGGGGACACTTGACTCTAACAAAAATTAGCACTTTAAATCTTAATATTTTACAAATGGAACCCTTAAGAGGATTGTGAAGCCACGCTTGACGCTTGAATCGCGTAGCTGTCAAAAAAGTTCCATACAAATTTAGCTCCGTGCGATAACGTTTCTCACCCCCTTAATCTAGTCCAACTTCCACGATTTTTAATTAAATATGTTGTAGTTATTGTGAAAAACTAGGTCTGCACGTTTGTTTTTTGGTTTTTTAAATTTTCTCCATCCTAAGAACATTGTCTTGGAAAGAAAAACGTACAGAGATAGTTTCATAATATCTACATAATATATTCAAAATCTAAGTTTAAGGGGAGAGTAACGTTATCGCATTTTATATGGAAATTTTCAGCTTCACCATCCTCTTAATCGAAAAATTGATTTTACAAACCCGCAACTTTTTTGTATGACCTATCCAACGATACCTCACAGCATGGACTAGACGAGAAAAAACATCCCCACTTAATGTAAAGGGGAGGGAGCTTAAAAAAAAACTTGATTTTATTTTACCACTTTGTCGGCGTAACTAATAATATATTCATGCCAAATAACAGCTTTCTAGAACTAAGACGCTAAGCTGCGGACGGACGGACGGACGGAAATGGCGAAATTAAAGGGTTCCTAGTTTGACTACGGAACCCTAAAAATGGGAAGTACCATAAACGTTTTACCCAACTACCAATAGGCATGTCCGGTTATTTCTCGCAGTATTTTCTTGCAAGTTTACTTCGGCCTCATTGTGTGATGTGTGTTAGATCGAGCTGACCGGGAGTTGCGCGATGCAAGTGGACGGCGAGCCTTGGATGCAAGGCCCGGCCACAATCGCGCTGGAGACTGCGGGTCAGGTCCGCATGCTGCGGGCGCCGCTGGTCGACTAGTAAAGCAACTAATCTTGGTGCTTTGAGCCTCTCCGGTCTCTAAATGTCGCCTTTGCTTCGGCTTTCTTGTCAAGGCTGGGATCTGGGATGTATACAGTGCCATTAAATATGTGCTCAAACTTAAACTTACTGTAAACTGCATTTGCGTTTTTAGATATGTTTCAGCACCTTTTACGTTCGGTATTATTTTGTTTTGACTGTACATACGTACATAGTATTATAGTAGAAATAACTATTGTAAATGGCGCTAGTGAAGTGCTTGTAGTGGTGAGCAGTCGTATTTGTCCAATCATAAGCTATCAATGACAATATGTGTTTTATTTTTATTTAGTGATCCTTAATATGAAATCCTAACACTGCACTAAGCTCATGTTTGCACCTATCTTGCCCCAACTTCACTATGAATCCCAACTGGATTTGCTCTGCCGAAATCTCATGACTGAGTCTAAAAGAAAACAATCTTTACAAACATATTTTTTTTACAAACATACATAATATTATATAGGTACGTTTTAGTGACCATAATATGGTGGTAATCAGTATGTAGTCCCTTCTTATCTAATAAGATTAAACTTCAAAAGAAAGAAAGAAAGCAAAATAATTTATTAATGACATGCATAACAAAGAACAAGAAGAACAAAAGAAGAGAGTAGCCACGATATGGTACCTACCAACTCAGCGTAATGCTGTTATTCAAGTCAGCGCTGGTCTTCCGTTGGAACCACGGACTGTTACACACACATAATTATTTGAACACAAAACGTAAATTATACAATGAGAAAAAATAAATATAAATAAATGAACAAAAAACGTGTGCGTCTCGGGACGCCACAGAAGTGATAACTTAAACTAGTCTAAGTTGAACTAGGTATACCCTCCCAAAAGAAGTTATCACTTCAAAAAGGTTCAAAACGGCGGCCAAATTTTTAAAATCTGATTACTTGTTCGCATTTTTAGTCCCAAGGGGCCCTCAGATATCGATTTTCAAGACAATCGAACCAGTAACAAAAATGTTCAAAATGGCGACCACTTTTTTTAAATCTGAGTACAGGTTCGCGTTTGTAGTCCCGACGGATCCTCAGATATCGATTTTCAAGACAATCGAAGCAGTAACAAAAAAGTTCAAAACGGCGGCCACTTTTTTTTAATCTGAGTACGGGTTCGCATCTGTAGTCCCCACGGATCCTCAGATATCGATTTTCAAGACGATCGAAACAGTAACAAAAAAGGTCAAAATGGCGGCCACTTTTTTAATACTTATCTGACTACGGGTTCGCATTTGTAGTCCCAAGGGGCCCTCGGATATCGATTTTCAATACAATCGAACCAGTAACAAATAATTTAATTTAATTAATAAACTAATCACTTTCAAAAACGGTGATAGTTTTAGGTTATATGCTCACTGACAACAGTATTTATGCTTAGAAACCATTAGAAACGCAATACGGGGTGACATCAGCAGGTAAGTTCAATAATACTATTCACCACTTTCCTCCATAATAGTAAATTGTGTATTTAGGGTGGTAAATACAGAATTACAAACGAGAGTCTGTTAGAAGTTAGAAGTCTGGCTTTAATGACTCGAGCTTTGAATTTCCTTTACCACCCGTGTAATGCCGGCACCACACTTCGCTATTCGCTATTCGTTATGCGGCTGCGCCGTATTTGTTAAAATATTTGCTATCGCGCTTATGCGTTATGCGTGCGAATAGAGAAAACATAGACGAATAAACCCTCCACACTTCGTCGAATGTAGGCGCATAAGCCGAATAACGAATAGCGAATAGCGAAGTGTGGTGCCGGCATAACATACAATGTTTTTCATCACAAATTGCGAGGAAATGAAATAAAATCAGACAAAAGATCATATTTTTAACTTACCATTCTCACTAATAAAATAATTTTAGCCGCGTTGGCGATGTTCGGCGGAGTCGCATTATCCATTTCTTCTGATGACGACATGTTTTTTTATTGATATATAAATTTTAATATGTGCACAAAGACACCCTTTTAATTATTATTTTGGAATCACACAGTTTATAATGAGTAGGTATTTATAAATTAGCGGCGCGGCAGACTAGACTACATCATTGTCTATGTCTTACCACAGATGATGTCAAACGTGTTCAGGAGTCCGATTCTAGTGACAGTCGAGATCAATAGTTATTATGCGAGATTTTTGGAAAATTGTATGCAACTGACATTTCATCTCTAATGAAACTTCATATCGAATGGCACAAGAATTGGGGTCCTGACGTATTATGATAGTTTGAGTCCAAGTATTAAGCTAGAAACAAATTATCGGACGCGGCTTACGGACGCGGCTGACAGCCGCGACTTATAGGTACCTATCTAGATAATGAATATACACTGAATTGTGCAAACTATCGGACTTAAGCCGTGGACGTAACCTTGAGCGTTCGGACGTCCGATAGATATCTGGCGCGCTGGATGTTTTTGTCAGCCGAAAAGGTCCGCGGACGGTATGCACGGGGTGCGGGACGCGTCATAGACATATCTTATAAGCGTCCGTCAGCCGCGTCCAATAATGTGTTTCCCGTTGTTGCGCGTCCGTAAGCCGCGTCCGATAATTTGTTTCTAGCTTTATATTTAAAAAAAAAGCTATTACGCACGATAGGGCGCATTAATTAGTAATATTTTGAATTTACGATCGATTTTTCTAGCATGTTAGGACACTATTTACGAGCAAGTGTGATGAAAATGTAACTTACGATTGGCCTAGCGGCTGAGAGGTAGGTCTATGTCGCCATGGTGCCGCGGTTCAAATCCCATCCGATTCCATCGTCGTTTTGTATTGTAAAAATTGTTTAAAAATTAGTTCTACCGCTGCCGTATGCGTGAGAGAAAGGGAAGCCAGACAGGCTATCGAGTAACGCGCGTTACGTAACGAAATGGTTTACCCCTCCGTTAAGAAGTTATAACTTCAAACGGTGGATGCAGGCCGCGTTGGATCGTTCTCGCTGGAAATCGAAGGGGGAGGCCTATGTTTAGCAGTGGACAACTACGCTAGGGGCTGAAATGACGATGATGATTATGAAATAAGTTAAATATTTATATTTTAATGTCGTTGTAATTAAGGAAAGAGGCCAACAAATAATAAATGCTAGGTGTATTTATGGACAATAAGCAGGATACAGATGTAGGTAAAGAAATACGGAGAGCAGTTATTTTACTGTAAAACGAATAACGACCATAAAGGCGGACAAGATAAAATTACGGTTAGGACGCATAACGTCCCACTCGCAGAATGTCCCTTTGTGCCTTTCGCGAAATGTCCCTTACGCAAAACGACCCTTCTGCAAAAGGTCCCGTTCGCAAAACGTCCCTTCACATAAATAAAGTCCCTTTCGCAAAATGACCCGTTCGCAAAACGTTCCTTCGTTACATGCATTACGTGGAGGTAGTCCCGTGTAAGTAATGAACAAATTAATGCTTTGCATTTTATTACTGCTACGATTGTTGAGCATGGTAAATAAGGGACATATTAGTCATATTTTTACTAGTTGGTCCGCCAGGGTAAATCAAAGGTGCGAGTTGATATGTGAAGTCCCCGTTCCACACTAAGGCCAATGTAGGGATTATTATTGGCCATCTCTTATATATACTGAGACAAGCTTTTTCCAGACGGGACATTTTGCGAGTGGGTCATTTCGCAGACGGGACGTTTTGCGAAAGGGGCTTTCTCAGGAAGGGACGTTTTGCGAAAGGGGTGGGACCTTTTGAGAAAGGGACGTTTTGCGAATGTGTTATTTTACATAAGGGACCATTTGCAGAGAAGACGTTTTGCGGATGGGACGATTTTGGTGGAGGGACGTTTGGCGAGTGGGACGTTATGCGCCCTAACCAAAATTACCTATGTGGTTTATATCACGCACCTCCAAACCACACTCGTAAAGTTGTCGATTATATTCATTTTAGCAAGATGTTCAGAGGTGTACAGGTATATACAGGTATGGCCCAATCTTATTCTTATTAGAGTACCTACTGGAGCCTGTTTCTCAAAAAGTATTAGTCTAATAATATTAGTGTTTTGTCTCATTTTTTAGTTTTATTTACGAGACAAAACACCAATATTATTAGACTAATACTTTTTGAGAAACGGGCCCCAGGTGACCCTCTTGTTAAAATTCGATTTTTAAAAACCAAGGTTTTGAAAGATTGGTTGGCTGGTTGCGATTGAAGTATCTACCCTTTATGACACCACTGTATAGCAGACCAAAGCTCCTAGCTCCTCCCAGGACCTTTGGAGATACAATTTCGGTAAGTTTAAAAGATCATGCGAATAGTTTTTGAACGGGAAGATATCTCCATCCAAAATAGCTTCATTGGCAAGACTATCAGCTTTTTCATTTCCTCTGAAGCCACAATGACTAGGGTGATGGCACCAGTATTGGGCACTTTAGGCTTACAGGGGCGTTCCCAAAAATACCGTACATATCGAAAGTTAGTAATACAAACTATATGGGTAACTTTCGTTACACTAAGGAATCAATTAAGTTTTGTTTTAATTAAAGCCCTTAACTATGTACAATATTTTTGAAAACTACCCTACAGGCACTAATAATGGACACTTAACACTTTATTTAACGGTCATAAATTCATTGATGCAAAACAAATGAATAAACCTTATCTTCTGTAAAATAAGAATCAAGGGTCCATCATTGCTCCTTGTCCATTACTGGTTTTATCATGCAAATTATTTTAAATAACAAGCCTCGTGTGGTTGCCGAGTTAGAATAGTGCCACTCCATGTCTTCCCGTGGATGTCGTAAGAGACGACTAAGGGAATAAAGGCTTGTAGTACTGTTAGGCGATGGGCTTGCAACCTGTCACTAATACGCTGGTAAACATCTTAGCCTAATTGTGCAAATTGTGGTTATAGAATTATCAACAAGTTTTTAGAGATGTTTGTAATTCTGTAGCTCTGCCTACCCCACTCTGGGAACGAAGGCGTGACATTATGTATGTATGTATGTAGAAAAGGTTATTCTTTCGAATAAAAATGTAAAAGCAAGCAATTATTTTTTTGGTTGTATCCCAATTTGAAGAGACAGGTCAGTTTAAAACGTATTATGGGGATCCGTTTCTTCTTATAGAATTATGCATGAGTGAATTTCGGGCTTAACCACTGCCTGAACTTTCAGGAAGGATGAAAAAAGTCGCGTGGTGGACTGTCCACCATTTTATCTTAGAGGCCGGAATAATCAGCATGTACACAAATTAACTGAGGCTTCGCATCGCGCATATTTTTTATACCTTACAAAATAAAAAAAACTTCCCACAACTTCAGGTGCTAGGTATCTTTCACTCGGAATTAGAGTCTAAATCGTGTGCAACGTTTTTTACGAACTTGAAATATGCTGGATAATTTAAATAGATTTACAGTAGCGGCAACGAGTGATGGCACTTTTGATAGCTGACAAATAGTGTTGTGAAACACTCCATTTTATCATCTTAAAAAATTCAGTCAAGTGCGAGAAGTATATTTTTTTAAAGTTTATTTAAGAAATAACGCATACAAAAAAGGCCATAAATTGAAGATCAAACTCCCGAAACTGTGTGGCTAGAAGAAGACGACATTGTCAGAAATTTTAAATAATGTGTCAAAGTATACAAAATGTGAAATTATTAATAAACGAGTGAATAAATAATCATTAAACCACGTTAACTCAGAGCTAGGACGCGAGTTTGCCAGCGGCGGTGACGTGAAAGTGCAGTGACTTCATTGTCATACGTTGTTGTACCAGTCAGCGGTCCTTTGTCATCATCACGCGAAGTGTTTTTTTGAAATGTTTTTTGTTAGTTATGATTAAAACGATGAATGCTAGAGTGCGAGCAAATAAAAACAACCTCAAGATGAAGCTAGTTACGAAATGCTTTTCGGTAAATTACAGAGCCAGCAGTACATTACTATTCCGGTACCTGCAACAATTAAGTTTGACATCTGTTCCTTTATACTTGCTGTCAATATTAAGGGATACTTCATGAGCGAGCAAACTTCAAAAGCGTCATCACTCGTTGCCGCTACTGTAAAAAAGATTGCAGATGAAAACAAATAAAACATTCAGATTTTTCTTTTAAATTTCACTGAAAGTCATAGACTTCTCAAACTGACCTCATACCTTGGCAAAAAAGAGTTTGGCGCGGTGACATGACATTTGACATTTGTCATGCTACTTCAGTCAGCCCCAGTACCCCGTGCTAAGGCTGACTGAAGTAGCATGACAAATACGAACGCTTCCGAGCAAATACGATGTGAAAGGATTATGCACTATATCTGTACAGTCAACAGCATAAATAAGTGATCATTTATGTACCTTGTCGCTTTCAATCGTTTCACAATTTTGTATGACATTTCAAACACGACGTTAAAGTGACAAGGTACATAAATGATCACTTATTTATGCTGGTGACTGTACAACATTCTCAAATGGCAACCACTAGGTACATTATAATATAAACTATTTTGTGCATAAAACTTGAATCATGCAGTGTATTTTTTTTGTCAAACTATCTACGCCATCAAATTCTTGGGAGTTAAAAAAAAAACTATTTTTAAATTCACTACATATAATAACAATAAGTGTTTTCAATAACAATAACATGGTGAAATAATTTGTTTACATACTTCTAAGGTTCTTATGGATGGTGTAGGTACAAGGTGTACATATACAGAGTATAGGGTGAGTTAGCCCTAAGGGTACCTACGTCCCATTTGTTCCACATAACTATGCATGGTGTATCGATCTGTGATAGATATTACACCATTTCTCAGTACAAAATTCGTAGTCCTATGTAAGAAATTGGGTGTTCCGCAATACTCTTCAAAAACCACTTCTGATCTGACATCACAAAAGTAAATATTTAGTTATGAGCAAAAAATTTGATTTCTTGTCTTAAATTATAGCCGTAAAATATTACAATTTGTATCGATTGAATATAAAATAAAATAAAATAAAATACTTGCATTCAAAAAGTTAATACAAAATACCTCTCTATTTTGCACTTAAATATTTTTTCGTACGTACTTTGTGTTTGCAAAAAGGTTTGGTTGCTTATTCCACGTTCATACCAAAGACAATATTAGCACAAAATCCACCATGTACAGGCCCTTGAATCATGTACATACTAAATATATAGAAAAGAAAGCTATATATATCGCACCTTCAGAACAACAGTGACCTAATTGAGAAATTTTAAATTTCGAGTTAGGTCTCTATGATAATAAATTTATGATTCGAAGTTTGAAAGCACAAATTTTGAATTAGGTCATTATTGTTCTAAAGGTGCGATATATGGCCGAAGTCAGTCTGAAGAATACCTATCCGAAATATGAATCGATTGTCATTTTAATAGTATTGTTACTAACCCCTAATTGTTGTTTTAAAATCGATACATTAATAAATAACTATTACAATTGTTTTATAAGTAGGTACTTGAATGTAATGAGACTGTTACACAACAGTGTGAACGCTACCGTGACGTCATTTTGACTGACCACCACCACACGGCCCTTAGCTTTTGGTGGAATAATTACCCTACCCACATAGGATACGTATTTTGCATTTACTAATTAATCACAAACGGAAAAACCATTTTTTTCAAATTTGAAATGGCAAATAAAAAAGTATTATTTTGTATTCTAAATACTTTTAACGTACCATATTTTACATCTGCGACTGTGGGAATGATATTACGAGGAACCAAATTCCTCTCCATCTATTTATTAAATACTTCGAGATGTCTTGGAGCCCTTGGAAGAGATCAGTACCTACCTACTGCAGTTGGCTTTGGCCCGGTAACAGATAAAACTAAAGGCGTTGTTTTTCTTTTCACAAAGGTTAAATCGGAAGTTTCTCACTTGTTAAACTTATGCAGAAATATCTCCGTCTTACCTTTGCCTGTTGCTCAGGAATGTTTAAAAAAAGCAAGTGTAAACATTATTATCAAAATTAAACTATAAACTTTATAAGTTTTATAATTATAACAGATCGTTTTGGAATCAAAATTCCCTGTACCTAGAATATCTTTAAATATGGTCTCGCACCGTATACGAAAGAAAAAGTGAAAATACGTGTATCTGTTATTATGTCACAACTAATCTAGAATCCAAAAAAAACTCTTACCGATATTTAGATATTTAGGCCAATAATAACTTTATATCATGCAGAATATCAAAACAGTTTTCATCAGTATTTGGAACTTCGTTTTTTTATCGGCCGCTCACTGTGATGTGAGCTTTCTTTCCTAAACGGTGCGAGCTGTTGTAACAAAATAAATTAAAAATGCTTTAATAATCATTCAAAACGAATATCAAAAGTCTGTTTTGTATAATGCTACGAAATTATTACTACTTATTACTAGTGACCAGCTTGGGCCGGCTGTTTTCAGCAAGGCCTTTCGACGCATTAGGAAACGCTGTTGCCGACTTAAAATAAATTCTTTATTTTTTAAATCGAGGTAGGTACACCAATTGGAAATTGGTTTTGTTCTTAAGTATTGAATTTGCATTTTATATTTGTAGTTTTCCTTAGGAAGACTAAGTAGGTACCTAAGTAGATTCAAACTAAGGGATTTTACTGTTGTTAAAATGTTGCAGGTAACATTACTTTTTTATGGTGTCCCCTTGTTTCACCGACAATCATTTCATAGAACGGGTTCACCAGAAAATAGCTTTCTATGAAACGAAAATTCTGCGAAGTGATACGTTCTATGAGATGAGTGACGGTGAGACGAGGGTTTAAACCCTTTTTTATATTTTTCGCGTGTTATGATTTTAAATTATTTCAGGTATATGAACTATCGTCTTAATTTATTTTATCGTCTTAAGGGTGCGTTTCCACCAGAGATGCGCATTAATGTGTTTTCATACATTTGACACCTCGCGCCACCTCGCTCCGATTTTCAAATGTATGAAACCACATTAATGCGCATCTTTGGTGGAAACGCAACCGAAGTGTAGTATTAATGTGTTAATCATAATATATTATCTTTATTGACGTTCACTTTCGTATTAAAACATCGACAGTTAACAAGATATTTCGCGTCAATATCGACAAAATATTATATTACATTTAAATACCGAAAAGTCCGAAAACACTACTGAAATTTCTATTAAATAAGTAAAAATTTTTCTAAATTCACTACTGAAGACAAATCTTGACATACGTCACATTAACTATGTAATGTTTTGTAGTAGCCGTATTTTTTTGTAAGTTTTTCAAGGAACACGAAGGTAAGTATGGTCTGCGGCGCGAGGCGCGCGAAGGCCGGCAAGTAACCCTTGAAGAAGGCGGTGGGGCCCTCCTTGGCCGTTGCCAAGACGATTTTCATGATGCCGCCGGCCTCGCCCCTCCGGGCGTTCATGGCGCGCGTCTTCAGCACGTCCACAGGCTGTGTCATCGTCACCGCCATGGCACCCTGCAACCACGACATAGTATAAAAATAAAAGTAGTTCGTCTCCGGCCCTTTACGAGTTCCTGATAACTATCGCCGCTCGGGCGCTAAGGTTGGGTATATGCGCGTCGCTCGATACTGAAGACCTACGCAATCAAACGAGGTGATGGCGCGGCCCTGACTAAACCCACTTTGCTGACTTGTTGAGTTTGCTAGCAGCGGTTCGCGGCGCGTACTTCGAGGCACGCACACATGCAAACCGCGCGATGAGCCTTTATTTGTAGACGAACTACTGTCTTGGGGGAGGCCTATGTCCAGCAGTGGACGTCTTTCGGCTGACATGATGATGAACTACTGTCTATACTGTGACCACGACCACCGCTGACAACAGCTCGCCTCCCAGGTTAGTATATAAATACTAGGGAAGCTCGTGTTTAATCTCCACTAAGATTGTAGTTTATGAAATAATAGCTTAAATAGCTTTTTCCTGCAACTCCACGTATAGGAGTTTATCGCTATTCCTTCGAGAACTGTCTAATTTATCGGTATCTAGGCTACAAACTATCTCTATACCAAATTTGCCAACGATCGGAGGAAGTGTTCAACTGTGAAGAAGAAACCAACAAATAAACAAACATTTACATATTTAGTTATATTCTACACCCAATTGCAAAGAAAACGAGCACTTTCGACTTAATGATACAAAATGAAGGAACTATTATTTACGAAGGAAAATTATGTGTTTACATAATTAATATTAATTTCATGTTGTAGCATAAAATCTTATTTTCGTACACTATTATATTTAAACTACTCGAAACAATCGTACGTGCTCGTTTTCTTTGCAAGGGGGTTTATCTCAACAAATAGTAAGAATAAGTAAGGATAAGGATTTGCCCCGATACCGCTGCTTGGACAATTTCCTTAACCAGATTCGATGTGCCAATAAAGTCATCGACATAGCAATTCTATTCCGTAATAAGAAAAATAATATAAAGGTAAAAAATGACCCATTAGGTTGCAATCCGTCCGTCTTTCTATCTGTCAGTCCACGGTTACAGCGGCATATTTCAGCAACTGCAGAGTTTTCTGATGCCATATTTAAATATTTTGTTTCTATCTTTCTATATTTCCGGTGCCACATTTATATAAAACAAACATTTTCATAATGTGTTAAAAAACAACAACCGCCTTACTTTATTTTATACTTTTTAGTGATCATAATAAGGTATTATGTAGTCCCACTTCTTAGTTGATATGAAACTTTAAGACATTTCAAGCTCGTCGCAAGCAACACCGCGGGAAAGTTATAGTAATATTTAAACAATTAAATGTTCTTCGTTATAGTCGCTCAGCTATCTTAATCGAGATATCTTCGAGTTCCGGTGGCCATTTGTTGCCTTCGTCATCAGTTCCACTTCACCAAATGATACTTTCTGAATGTAATAAATGCTTGACTTGTTACTAAAAATACTAAAATCGCAATATCAATTCCTCACACATCCCTCATCAGTTACAGATTTGTTGACAATGGGACCACCTCGGAAGTATAGAGTATACTTCCGAGTCGGTCCCATCTGATCAAACCAAAAAATATTTTTTAAGTTCAAATAACTCTGTAAAAATACATAAAAAAAAACCGGGCAAGAGCATGTCTGACCATGCTCAGTGTAGGGTTCCGAAGCCGAAGCCGAAGTTACTACATAAACACCATCTCAAAAAACAACAAGTATGAACTAATTCTCTATTTCAAGATATTTGGTGCTGTCTTAGATGATTTTAGTAGGTATAAATATTTTAGTCGCCTGTATCTCAAGATCCAATCAAGTCTACTTAGGGCCGATTTCCCCAACGAAATTAAACGCGATCAATTTACACTCGAGTTAGTAAACATCAGATTCATACGAGAACTGTCATTTTAACTCGAGTTAACACGTGAACTGAGTTTATCGTAAATTGATCGCGTTTAATTCATTGGTGAAATCGGCCCTTAGTCGTGATAGGTTTTCTTTAAAATTCGTTATAAGTGCTTTCATCTGAGATATTTTTCAGATTTTTAGTATTTGTAGTTTTGGCTGTTTGGGGGCACTTGACTCTAACAAAAATTAGCGCTTTAAAGCTTAATATTTCATAACCGGATCCATTAATCGAAAAATTGTTACAAACCCGCAATATTTTTGAAAGACCTATCCAACGTCACCCCACTCTGTTTTACCACTTTGTTGGCGTGACTAATATGTATATTCATGCCAAATTACAGCTTTCTAGTACTAATAGTCTATGAGCTAGGCTGCGGACGGACAGACGGACGGACGGACGAACGGACATTGCGAAACTATAAGGGTTCCTAGTTTGACTAAGGAACACTAAATAGGGGAAGTTTTATATTTTATTTAGTTCTGATAGCCAACAGGCTTACGGCGCTCAAGCTGGAGGTGACGTGCGTGACGACGTTGTCCTTGAAGTAGGACGTGTGCAGCAGCAGGTCCTTCACGAAGTCGTAGAAGGCCAGCTGGCCGATGGTCATGAACACGGCGCGCGTGCAGTTCATAGTCGACCCCTTCCACAGCGCCAGCGGGCCTTCCTTCTGAGCCACCGAGTAAATTCCGTGGAACACGTTCTTATAACTGCAATAATTATGCAACTATCACATACAGTGCTGGCCACATAATTAGGAACACTTGCGTTTTTCCTGTAAAATTGGGTTTATGGTAACTTTTTCTTTAAAGCATTTGTAATCTACCTACTTGCCAAGGTGTTTACTTTTACAAAGTGCGCTCCTGTTGAGTTTCGTGTTCCACAATACAATGGCTTTAGTTAAGCACAATATATTATTTACCTTATGTGGAATAGGCCAAATAAAAAATAAAAAATGACAGCTAATTATGTACTTATCGTTACTTATTTCTTTTCCCTCGACTGTGTATAATATTCAAACGGAATAACTAGTTCGCATTCACCTATTTTATTAAAAAATACAGGATTATTTAGCGAATTTGATGAGTTTGTATTTATCTGACACTTCATTTCTGGAACCGCGAAACCTATTCGAAAATTTCATTCCGGAAGGATATAGCTAGGCTTTCTTTTATTTGTTTTACCGGAGCCAAGCGAGGGCAGGACGCTAGTCTCATGTAAAAATAAAAAAATAGAATTACTTTCTTCTTTCTTTGGGTGGTAGCTTGTTGTCATTTTGCATTCTCACGTTGACAAGATCTGCTGGGTTGCCCACTAAACCGCCGGCCAGCCCTCCCAGCGATGCCAGAAATGCGGACATGTGGAACGGGAGTGCACTACCCTGTAATAATCACCATAAAGCAAGTGTAAATTAAAATATTTTTGAATCATTCGTAGGTAGACTAGGTAGTATCCAGAACTACAATCCGAAGAAGATTAATTAACTTTGCATCTGAATTAACCCTAACAATATTGAATTCGATGTACAAAAAACTAAATATTCGTAAAATTTACACTTTAATTTTTATCAATAATAATAAAAATATTTATTCAGTAAATTGGCCACATGAGGGCTCTGCTAATTAGACGTCGGTATCTTCTTTCGTTGGGGTGGTAGCTTGTGGTCATTTTGCATTCTCACGTTAACAAGATCTGCTTGGTTGCCACTAATCCTCCAGCTACCCCTCCCAGCAATGCCAGAAACAAATAGGTGTACAGTCACCAGCAATAAATGTTATCCAACAGTGGGCGCAAAAATATCTGACACGTCTTTATTAAGTACTAGAGGTATAAGAGCGTGTCAGATATTTTTGCGTCCAATGTCGGATAATATATTATTACTGGTGACTGTACCAAGATATAGCATTAATTTTAAATTAATAATAATTTTAAAATTAATGTTATACCTTGGTAAACTAAAATTTACAACATGCACTTAAATAAATTCAGGTCACGGAAAAAATATAGGTAAAAAAAATACGGACGTAACCTAGTCTAATCATGAGTGAAACACACAAAATGGCCGTCCGTTTACGAGTGTGCCTGCTTTAAGTGTTGCCATATAAATCGTCAATTTGCCCATTTTAATAAAAACATTTTAACTAACATATAATTGAAACCCAACCCTCTTTACATTTGTCATGTTTAGGAAAGCTATTAGAAATTAATGAGCAATTTAATAAAAAAACATATTTTGTTCCGATTGTTTGGATTCCGACTTACCTACTTCAAACAATGATTAAAACACTCGCTTTAAAAAGACGAGTCAAACGATTCCAAACTCGACAGATCCACTATTAGCCATTGAGGAGTTCCTATGACCACCTGTCTCCATCATCATAACAGCTCGATAGTATAATACAATTATATTTTCATTGCAATGACATAAACAAGTATGCAAAATTTCAAGAGAATCTGACAAATTAGAAGTCACCAAGTTAAAACGGAGATCCAAGACTTAATTACATTCTTAGATTGTTTGTGACTTAGTAAAAAGTGTGTAAAAAACCGAACAAAATCAAGTCTGAGTCACATAAGCAGGATTCCGTACCATAAGTAACGGCGTTACAGATTTCCCCACTTTTAGGAAAAAAAATCCGTGAAAAAATTGGCAACACTGGTTGTCATTATTGTTTGTAATTTGCGTCAAAGTAAATAAATACATATTTATGCAAAATAGCACGAATAATCATAATTTACACGTGATAAGTGATACCGTGTGTCTTTTTATATTTAATAATGTAGTTTTTACTCTTTTTACACCACAATGCGGCATTTTCTTCGGCGTAAAATTATATGTCATTCGTGCTGTGGCTCGACGCGTAATGGCGGCGGGTTAACAGACCTAGTGCATTTATGAGACGGTAGTTCGTGTATGTACGAAATAACAGACCTTGCATACTTCACACCTTTTTAGTGTAACGTTACGTCCGTATTTTTTTTAGGTCCGTGGTTCAGGTGCATTAATAATAATTTATTTACTTAGACAGTTATGCTCGATCTCAGAACGATATCGACGGTAGAAAGGAAAAACTGTCCGGAAACTGTTTATTTTATTAGTCATTTCTGGCGTCTTGGTCTGATTTCCTGGTTTTCTCTTCTACTTCGCCTTATCCATAGCATCTTCCGGTGTTCGTTTGCAGTTCACATATATTTCTTGACAACACACTGTGTTTTAAGAGGGTTTATTTTGGGCCAAGAGTGTCTGATTCCAATATTTTGGAAGCTCAATAGTATTCAATGATAAACTAGAACTCCCGCCTTCTGTGCACAGTTTTTGAACATTTTTTTTTAAAATTTTGGCGTATTTCCGGTATCCGGAACCTAGAAATCAACGAATAATTCTAAATATAAGTGGCTTGTTAAGATTTTGATTGTAGATATGGATTGGGCTTTGTTCGATGCACTAATGTGCAAAATCACAACCTTCTCTAACTCAACAGCAAAATTAAGTAAACGCGGTTTTTCAAGTATTGGTTTTCTTTTTTTTTACTCACGCATAAAAGAGTTTTTTAGAAGTAGGATGAGAAAAGTACACCAATATGTTCACCATTGCGCCTTGTATTTACAGTATTTTTTCTGTTACCTAATTTCTTGTTATGCGAAAGTTATAATATAAGCTATCACAAAATTATACCATATTTCCGGCTCTAGGGTTATCACTTCCCGAATTGTAACAATGTAACATTTTACCCAAAATTATAAATCTAGTATAAAGTAACAAAGCTTCGTAAAATCCTCTCTAAATGATTTGAATTAATGATATACTACTTATTTCAACACGTTGAACGCACCGCCGCACAAATGAGCTGATGTGGCCCAGCCTTAACTGTTTAGTAAAAAACTAGGAGTCCTAAACCGGTCCAAGCGATACTTCACGTCGAAACAACGGTTGGTGCTTTACAAAGCTCAGATCAGACCATACGTGGAGTATTGCTCTGGGGCTGGGGCTCCGAAATACCAATTGCTTCCATTCGACTCTATACAGCGACGAGCAGTTCGGATCGTCGACGATCCCATTATTAAGGAAAGGTTGGAGCCTTTGGAGTTGCGAAGGGACTTTGGATCTCTTTGCGTATTCTTGGCTCTATCACGGAGAGTGCTCTGAAGAATTGTTTAGATTAGTACCTACAGCACCATTCTATCATAGGACCACTCGCCACCGGAGCAAGGTTCATCTGTACTACCTGGAACCATTCAAATCGACTACAGTCCGTTTTCAAAGATCCTTTCTTCTGCGTACCTTGAAACTATGGAATGACCTTCCCTCCACGGTGTTTCCTCAGTACTACGATATGTCCTCCTTTAAACGCGGCTTAAAAAGAGTATTCACTAAAAGGCAACAACTTCGCTGTGCCTGTGTCCCTGGCATTGCCGATGTTTATGGGCGACGGTGACGCTTACCATCAGGTGGCCCGTCTGCTCGTTTGCCTTTTACGGCTATAAAAATAAAAGTTTATCTTTGAATACTATTGAGCTACCAAAATATGAAATCAGACACTGGTGTCCCAAAATAGGCCCTCTTAAAACACAGTGCGACACTCAACTATCGCAGTTTAGGCCTCCCTCTTCACCTGCAGCGTAATATGAAAGTAGAGTGTTTTTGTAATAGGATGGTCTCTTGAGAATTTTGAGATGCCCAAACTTTCTTGTTTTCTAACAGCTTATTGGTAACTCCTGCTTGCAGCTGTTCTATACAAACACTCAGGACCAATGTACCTAACTCCTGTCGTTTTGAAATATAGACTTTTATGTTGTCCACATATAAATTAAAATAATAAATATCTATTAAACTTTATTTTAAAGATCTTCTGTAGTTCGCTCAGCAGCAAGCTAAACAAAAACGGACTTAAAACCATTTAATCCTGAACCTTGATGGACCTCTTACGAAACTAATTGTAAGATCAACTTTGCCATTTCCAGTGGTGATTATATACAAGCGAACATTCCTAGTTCAGGTCAGCGGTAGCTTTTTCGAAGACCATCCACCGCAACCCATCCACCCACTTAGTCGTGGTTAGAGCCACAGTATATGACAAGATATGCAACATCAGAGACCACCAGAGTCACATTCTGTTCTGTGATCTTCAGCTACGACGTTCCCTGAGGAGTCCCGCTCTCGGAGGGATCAGAAGTGCGCGATTCGAAATTATTGTGGTACGAAGTTGTGGTTCTCGCAAAAAACACCCAAACTTCTTCAAAAAACGAGAAGCGATTAGCACTTACACACAAAAATAGAGTAATTCTCTCAGATGTCATGTCCATAAAAATTTATAACAAATTGCCAAGTACATTACAAAACATCAAAAATGAAAATAGCTTTGTAAACACATTAAAACATTTAATGACAGAAAAATGCAATTATTCTATAACTGAATACTTAATAAGTTATTATGTTAATAGATATGTAAGTAAAGAATAAACTACTCATAGCAAGTGCACGGCACGGTAGTGACCTTGGTTACATTTCTACGATCGATAGTGGGGCGCTCCTAAAGACGCAAAATGCACCTTAAATCTGCTCCGCGAGAGTCTGCATTATTTCGCCTGTGATGAGCTTTACTGACTCCGCCCACTTCGCAGGGCCGGCAGTAACTTGTATTTTTATTTATTCTGTGGTAGTTTTAAGAAAACAAATTGAATTTATTATTAATTTTAGTTTTCTTATGTAGTTCGCTTAAGTTAAATGACGAGAAAAAATAGTACATGCCTGGTGGGCTAGCAAATGTTGTCCGCGACTTGTTTGTTGTTTGCTCGGATCTCCCTATCTATCTACGTAATAAGACGTAGTTAACTAGTTTTATCGTAGTATTGTGCTGTTTTACGGCCAAACCCTATATTCAAACCGCGGATAGATAAGCCTTACTACGGGTTAAAATTTGACATTTGCCCATACAAAATGTGTCAAATTTCAATCCGAAGTAAGCCTATCTATCCGCGGTTTGAATATTGGGTTCCGACATTAAACTTCAAAATATTTGTCAATTCTATTATTGTTTTTGTAATTTTTCTGTAATGTGATAAATGCCTAGTTTTTAGTTTTATTGATCCCGACTGTGCTAATACTATTGCACAGCTGTGTTTACCTAATAACCAGTATATGTGGACCTTGTTTTAGTAGGCAGTCACTATTACTGGGAGATCTACTTACACTGAACGCTCTTAAAGGTAAGTAGTTAATTGATATTTGATGCGAATAAGTCGAAAACTTTGATGCTATGGACGGGTCGTTAATAAAATAAATAATATTATACCGCTCTTTTTGCGTCGAGGATTCAAAACTGTAATGATTATGTCAGTAATTAAGTACAGGCTACTCGTAACTTAGGTACCTACTTAGATCGAAGTTATAAATAATATTAATAATAATCTTAGCTTTCGATATCCTTAGGCAGTTTAAATAATGACAAGTCGACATTCCTGTCATTATTTAAGCACCCGTATGCTATGCAGTAGGTACCTTTTGGCTTTTCGAGTAGTCATAGGTACCTATTCAAACAAAGACTGGAAATACTTTGGCAGCGTACGGCGGCGCGCGTCAAGACGAGCGCTCGGGTGACACTCAACTGATTAGCCACCCCTGGGTGGCCGCACATTTAGTAGGCGATAGCGCGGAGTTTCACCGGCCTGGTTATACTGAGTACTCGTACCAATGAAAACTTATCCGCCTTTACCTATACCGAGACCGTCCACAGGCCGTGTGGGATTGGAGGCCTTTATGTTCAGATTATGAATTAAGTCTTTTATAGCCGAATTTAGGGCATTTTTGTTTAATAATATTTTAGGCTCACGTTCCAAAATACTATCTCCGCTTTATACAGTTCCACAAATTTTACTATATTTTGTTCAATCTCATTTTGTCTAAGTTGATGCCATTTTGCTGTCATAAAATTATCTGTTGCCCCGTGAAAATATAACTGCCACTTATTCCAGTCTAATTGGATGCCAATGTCTGAGTGCACCCGGTTCACATGTTAACACGCTTATGGATGATGGAGGTTCGATTCCTGCCGATCGGTCCGGGCCGCCGGACGGAGCTTATTTAGGTACAATTGGGATACATCAAAAAAAAACTTCTTGCTTTTACATTTTTATTACGAAAAAACGCCTACTTACTATGAAAAAATGGCGGAGCTATTTAGAAAAAATGGGTATACTTCGTCTAAGACGTTGTTTTTACTATATGTGATCTGTTTTTAAAGTCATAATAGACGTAGGTCATTCAAACATAATGTAAACAAACAATCGTATTACAATAAATTTATTATTTCAGAGTATTTTAAGCACTCTGCCATTGCATATTTACCGAAACCTTAAAAAATAATCCAGCACTTCCTGCCAAATTATTTTGACATGACAAAATCTGTCTTCGAACGTAGTTGTCGACTAGATACCTAAATTGTACATAATAGTAGTTTTCACTTCTCATGCTCCAAAAGTCCGTCTTTATGTCGTGCGTAGGCGACATAAAGTCGCTTTTTATGCTCTAGTGCATAAAGTAAAATCTTCGTCGAAGACCAAGGCAATCGGTCCAACAGCCACACCAACAACTTTAACTCCATAGAATAACCTCTTTATTTTATTTCGTTTCGTTAGTATTCTAAGACCAAGCCAAGGATACCAACAGCCAAAGTACACAATAAAACTTCATGAAATAAACTTATAATTATTATTTTTCTCATTTATTATCATTATTATTATTTTATTTGAGTAAATCAATATATTTAAAGCATGACAATAAGTTATCATAGATATAAAAAACAAAATGTTTTTATAACTGAGCGGTATGTATCGACCTAAGTCAGATGTCACGTACCTAATGAAAAAAATGAAAAAAAAAGTTAATTGGCGGGAACCATACTTATTTTGTCATTGTTAATATTTGTATTACAATAATTTACATGTCACACATTTCCTCGCAATCGAAGTGAAAATTAGAGTGTACAACTCGTCCATAAAACCCATTTAAGACTCGACTTTACATCCATCCTCGCTCGCAAGCTCGCTTGGATGGATAAACGTCTCGCGTAAAATGGTGCGTTTTATGCACTTGTTGTACAATCTACTATTATGTGACTGTACATAATGAAGGGCATTCAACACGAGTGTGGGTTTATGAAACGAGCCGAAGGAGAGTTTCATAATAACATCACACAAGTGTTTAATGCCTAATTATTTACAGTTACATACACTACTTTATCTACCCACATATCATAAGCCTCCATGATGCATTCAGGAGCCGCATATTAAATTTTAACCGGTAATGGCGGTAATGAAAAGATTGAAAAGTTTTCTGGCAGCTGGCATAGATTTTTTTAAAATTCAGAGACAAACTATGTAGAGTCGGCTCCAACTATCATATCGTTCGGTATCTTACTTACGTGCGAAATTGTCCAATTTTGTATGCAAATTGACAATTAATTTCGAACTAAACGTCATCTCGAATGATATTAGAATAGCGGTCAAATCAAATTTCTTTGTTTTTCAGAGATGTTCGAAATTTGAAAGTCATAAGAACATTGAAATTGATGTTCTTATGAATCCATAAGATAACTGCAGCAGATAAAAAAATTGCTCTAACAACAGAGTTGATTATTATGCTGGTCATAATTTGCGGTTTCTGAACGCATCATACAGGGTTTATGATATGAGTGTAGATAAAATAAAATATTGGAGAGGTTTTATATGTTTTATGTAAAACCACAAAAGAGGTTGATATAGCGCAATTCGGACCGGCACTTAGGGGTCAAATGAAGGTCATTTCTTAATTTTATTATAATTAATACATCGTAATGTAGTTTTTTAATCTAACTACAGGGTTCGATCTGAGAAGCTTATTCCTCGAAGTGGTTTTTAAATTTTGATACATCGTCAAAAATTGGTGTATCCCAGTTGTGATTAAGGAAATTTAAGCGTCAATACAGAAGTTAAAATTCATATTTGCACGGAATTTACATGGCTTGCCCTCTGGCCCAGCTCGGTCGGTGGAAATTATACATAAAAGTAGCGTCCGCGTAGTCTCAGTCTGAGAGTAAATACTTTTATAGTGAAAACCTGACTTTGCACTTCCACTTCCTCCACGCAACACGCAACCGCGGCTCTTATGCCTAGTGTCTAGGTAATAAGTATTAAGTAGTAAGAGTTGGGTTGGGTGTTATTATTGAACCCGGAGTTGGATAATATACCTATTATGAGCTGTTGACGGTAAGATTTGAAATAAACTCGCATTTGAAGTTAAATCTAAGATTGTATAAAGTGGCAACTTACATCTTTGGGTGCTAGGTGATGTTTTGCAGTTTCATAAATTCCAAACCGAGCAGTTGAATAACTAAGCTGGCGAGCAAGCGAAGCAGATATTCCGGTGTAGAGGCCCAGTATTCCTGAAAGATTCAAATGTTTTTTTGATTGAAAAGTTTTTAAAAATGATAATTACCAGGCACAAACTGTTTTCATATGGCAGACAGAACATACGAAACCAGTTTGTGCCGGTCGTCACGTTGAGTAGGAGAGCTGTTAAGAATTTTTGAGTACGCGTTTGAGGCACCGTGCACCGTGGAAACTTATACATACATGTTTCCTCGTCCCCGCCGAATAAAACGGTAATGCGGTTTAAGTTGTATCGCATTACGATTCCGGGACGACGATTTAATGATATTTCAATAATAAACAACAAAAAAAGTGCTTGAGGCATTATGAAACATTTAAAATTGAGCCAGGTGATTGCTAAAGTATTAAAAAAAACGAAGAGATGTATTGAGGCAAGTTGAAATTTTAACAGAGCAATGTTGGTAAATAAAAATAAATATTGTCAAAAAGACGTATCATTTCGCTGGGACATTTTACCTGCCAGGTGATCGAGAATGTTGAAACACCCCTTTAGTTTTAGAAATAAGAATCCCAACAAAAACATTTTATTGTAAAATGTTGCCAAGACGACCAGTATGGCTCGCATTGTCAAAAAGTTATCAGATCTCATGTAGAGCCAAGCTTCTAACTCTACACGCCCTAACTTCACAAACTCTACACTTTAGTCAAAATATGTTTACATGAAAATGTTTTTGTTGGGATTTCACTTCTTTTAAACCGACTTCAAAAAAAGGAGGAGGTTCTCAATTCGTCGGGTTTTTTTTTGTAATTTGTTTTTAGGCGTTTTGCGCGAGCATTAATTCCATCCCCTAATTTAAAGGGTAGGGGTTGATTTACTAGAAATCCTGAAATATGTATTATTATTATTTATAACAAGGAGTCCCTATATCAATTGTCAGTCCTCTAGCATCAAAATTTCCGGAAGTCTCTGAATACAAACTTCCATCCCCTAGTGGATAAGGTAGTAGTTAAGGGGTTGGGGGGTGAAAGTGGAACTTTTTTACAAACCAAGTTTTAGATTTTTTTGTCGTGTGTACTAACTTATACAAGCTTACATACCAAAATTCAGCTTTCTAGGACTTCAGGATGAATTTTGATGACCAGTAAAATCAGTGAAACCGTTTTTTGAAATACGAGCGGTAGAATTGAAAACGAATGGTGTGGACCACTCGTCTTTGAATTTTCTATCGCTCGTAATTTCAAAAATAGGGTTTCACCCATTTTGCTCACTTTCGAACCAAACTTTCGAGCGCTCGAAAGTCAAAAATCGGCCCCCATCAGTGAGTCAGTGACGAAATCGGGGTTTTTTAGATATCAATAAAATCTAAAGTATAAGAACTATGCAATTGAAACTTTAGATGTTTAATAACTCTACTATTGACATCATATCCCGTGAAATTTTGTTTATCTGTTATAATCCAAACCCAAGTCGAGAAAAGGTAGGTACCCTTGCGCTTCGGTTGGCTCGTTTTGGCGGGGGCACCACCGTGCCCCCAGATAAGTGCAATAAGGGATTTTGAAAGGATTGCTTTCCTTAACCGGTACTGAAACCAAGTAAAATTATTTTGGGTACTTTTTCTCCAGGCTCAATTTAACGTTTTTAAATGTTTCTAAATGTGCCAAGGACGTTTTTAGAAAAAAAAACACTAGGTAATTTAAAAAAATATAATTATCGGTTTAGCCAGAACATCCTTCAACCAGGTCGGTCTCCTTGTACTTGAATATCATTAAAAAAATACTCTACAGTCGCCATCAGATATAATAATATATTAGCAGGCGAGGTAGGTAGGTACTCAAATATTTCTGAGCAACCTTAATTTTCAATAAATTCTTTACACTAAAAATAGCCAATAATATCTGAGCAGGTGATTTTCAAAAAATTGTGAACACGCAACGAGCAACATATATCTGAATGCACCGAACGCCAAAGATATCTACACATTCGGGGTGGTCATAGATATCTGAGCATTTAGGGAAAATGTACCTTAACCATACCATACAGTTTAAAATTCGATGCCGTACTACCCTGGAAAACGTTCACATTATTTAGAGCTAGTGACACTTAAGGTGCTCGGCGTTGCTTTCGGCGCGCGTTGGGAGCACACGCAGCGCGCTCAGCGCGGCGCTCGATCGGCGTCACCAGGGTGTCCATAACGGCTCAGTTCAGAAACCTCACAATTGGGAAAATGTCTACCATCTCCTCACAATTGGGAAACACCAAAAAAAAACTTTCATGGTAAATTTTAATCCTATACGCTTAAACGAGCGATATTTGTACAGTCGAGTTCATAAATATGTGCAAACTTTAGTACCTTGTCTATTTAATATCATGTTTAAACTTCCATTATAGTATGAATTGTCACAGCGATTAAAGTGACAAAGTACTAAAGTGTACACATATTTATTTATGAACTCGATTGTACATATTATATTATACCGTTTTTTTTTTGTAATCATGTTCTCGAAGCCGGCTCTAAAGATTTTGATGAAAATAGTGTCTTGAGGGATTTTCGGGTCTAGAAATCGATCCGTCAAGTTGTCATCGTGAAAATTCGTTTTCTCCGTGTTATCAGGTTTTCACGTAAAAAGATATGCCTGCGCAATATGGTTCGTAATTTCGCCGTCGTGCGAATAGACGACGAGCGGAGCGAGGAGGAGCTTGTTAGGTTCAACTGCGACCAAAACAATTTAATTTAATTCTATGCATTTTTCAATGTCAATTCAATAACTTTATTATTTTCAATTATTGTTTTGATTATTTATTTGTACGCAGTTAGTTTATATAATTATTATATTTTCTAAGTTTGTTTATTTTGAATGTATAAATTGTAAACATATGCATTTTGTCTAATATGACTAGGAACCATTATGTATTCTAACTATTCTTTTTCATTTTGACCATTATACATTTCAAGCTCATGCGTTTAGAACTTATAGATCCTTTCACATCGTGAAAACTCAGAACTCACGTCTACTTCCGAATGATGCCAACGTGTCTATGAATTATTGAATTATTAAGTGACATGTTTGTATTCAATAAATAGAGTACTTTAGTTATCAGTGTCAAATGTCAAACCACGAGTTTGAAGTACATCACACCGAGATGTTAAAACCACCACGATCAAATATTATAGAAATTAGGTGTAGGTAAATAAGAAGAAATATAAATAAATGTTGAAAATAATTTCACAGGCTTGTAGATCTAAACGTTTCCCAGGTCTTAATGCTTCCGTCATGACTATTGCAAAATAACTGAAAACAAACTTAATCTTAATTAACAATAAAATACCCTGGTATTAACCACTCTATATCGATTATCACTCTCGCGATGCGACGTTCCCCCGCGTTGTCTTGATGGGTACTGAGTCAGACTAAAGTAGCATGACAAATACCAACATTTCCGAGAAAATACGATGTGAAAGGATATTTCACTACATCTGTACCTATGTCAAATAACTTTATATATTTTGATACATTATATTATATCGATGGTTAAAATGGCAATTGACGTAAGGGACTACTACTTTTTAGGACAAGGGAAATAAAAAATATATAGTTAAAATACCATACTTTTTTAAAATTTAATGCTTTCGTTTTGTTGTAAAGGATATTATAGTTTATTTTTACGAGCTGAATCGATTACAACCATTAAATTTTACGTAAATGGAATAGTTTCCAAGATAGATGTCCTTTACGTTTAAAATTTTACAAATTTGCCCTTTATCACATAAACACAAAAAAAAAATGTTAATTTTTAGGTCTTAAAGGACTATCCAATGCATATTTATGGGTCTTATTGGACAATTTTGTTCGAAATGTAAGCACAATGATCGTTTAAATCTAAATTTAAGTAGGTACCTTGTAACATCCAATTCATAAATAGCCTAATAGCTAACTATAGTCTTTTTCATTAAATAATGAACGTGTTAAATATTTGAACTTTTAGTGGAATATGAAGAAATTGGTATTAAAATAAAAATACGTAAGTAAATCGTTCCTTAGAAAATCGTAATAAATGTTCTAGAAAACGTAAGAATAAGGAACTTACTTCTTTATTCCTCATTAAAATACTAGAACCATTAGCATATTTAAATTAATATAAGCTATCAAATATTAGCAGTCCCTAGGACCAAGGCCAAAGAATTTTGCCTAGTGTTCAGCTAAATTGGTAAATAACTCCAATTAATAAAATAATATCAACGCATATGATACATTATTGGAAAGAGTATTAATCAGAAACGTTTTCAAAGAACTTGAAGTGATTGACCTGTTATAGTATTTTTTAAAGCGATGCTTTGTTGGGCTTTTAGTATTTATTTACGTGTTTTTAAAAATTTACTGTGACCTTGGCTTTTTTGAGTAATTATTTGCACCAGATATCAACTCTCATAGAACAATGCAAAGATCAAGATACAAATAAAAAAGGGCGGTTTTATTCCTGTTTATTTTTAATTATTTGATTTTAAATAATGAATTTTGACCGTTTTTTTTAAGAAGATTTTTTTTTATACCTGGGTCCTGGACCTCCTTTTTAGGCCTGAATACGTATTACAAGGCACCACTTAATCGCCATTTTTTTTGTCCAACCATGTGCCTATCACCCTGTATTTTTCTTGTAAAGATGTCAGAATCGAATTTTGAATCTCATACTCCCCAAAGAACTTTAAAAAGCAATGTCCTTAAGAATTTTAGAATCAAGTCCTTTAAGAACCATTTCAATTTTATTTATAATGTATACGACCAAAAATGATTTTTTTCAAAATTTTGATTATTTCATACCTCAGGAAATATAATTCAGAGAGAAACTTTATATTTGCTAGTCAATAGAGCTTTGCGTCCAGTTTAAGATTAAGTAAAAAAAAATTTTTGCCCAAATGTCCTATTACGTCAATTGCCATTTTAACCATCAATATGATTTTCGGAATTTCACCTTTATGGTTCTCAACCTATGTATATGTATTTGGAATTTATACATTACTAGCGACACGCCCTCGCTCCTCTTCGGTTTATGTGACTTTTCTGCAACTCCCGAACATAAACCAGAATGTATTATACATAAAAACCTTCCTCTTGAATCACTCTATCTATTGCTGAAAACTGCATTAAAATCCATTGCGTGCATAGCTTAAAAGATCTAAGCGTACAGACAGTGGGAGCGACTTTCTTTTACACTTTGTAAAATTAATACGTACCCGCTACAATATATCTGATGGCCACTGTACATGTTTCATAATAATATTGATAAGTAAGTACACGTTTTGATGAATCTCATTTTGATTAGGAATTATCTGTATGTATTAAGCTGCGTATTTTGTTTACCTAACTATTGTAATTAACTTACTGACAAAGTGGTTATCTCTCTTACTCCTACAACCATGAATATGGATGTGCGAGCAACATGTTACAATTCATATAGTGTCTTTAATTTATAAAGGCACACTCTGCCAATTAAATTGGCATCACAAGGCTGTGATAGTCTGCCTACATAAATTTACCTAGACTTGTTATTTTGTAAAAACAATGGCACTCAGTACTGACAAAACATATTGTTCTGATCTTATTCTTATTACTATGAATCTTAGCTACCCTTATCCAATTACTGAAAGATTCCTTGCAGAAATAGTTGCTCCACTTTGCCCAGTGGTTTCTGTGAACAATCCTTTATCACTTCAACTTGCAAGGTTGCTATGTCAATAACTATGGTAAACAAATAAATACATTAAAAAGAAATGTTTATGCAAATACAACAATATTCTAAAATCATCAAATTCTCAGGGAACTTTTGATAAATGAAGTTTTAAAGTGTGGCTGGTGAGCGTGTACTAAAGACGGCACAGCTAAAATCTATGTCCTACCCCTTTGCTATATTCCATATTGGGTGAGTTGTGATTGCAAGATACCTAATACTCATCCGCTCTTCGCCTGTCCTAAAGTAATGTGACCAGTTTAAACAGGGTTGATTCAATTGTGTAAATATTTGAGAAATTTGATAATTTCAGCCAGTATAATTAGTACATGGCAGCAGCGGTGGCAAGCTGTTGGTGAGTGGCTACACTGCGGATCCGAGTGCTCCCGAGTCCCTCCTCTGGCTTGCCTTTATAGGCCGGTCGGTCAGGTGGTTGTCTGTGGGAGCATACTTCTATAGTTTGAACTCTGGGAAAATCGCCGGTTGGTGTCCTATCACTTTATTAAATTAAACTTGTCTAAAGGGCCTCTGTGTGTTGGCTTCGGCTCTATGTACGCATTTCAAAGGTCTGGGACTTCCATAGTTCCGTAATTGGTAAAGACATGTATATCTAGATATATATAAAAATGTGTGCCTCGTGTGGTTGCCGGCCTTGTGTGGTTGCCGAGTTAGCATAGTGCTACTCCATGTCTTCCCTTGGATGTCGTAAGAGACGACTAAGGGAATAAAGGCTTGTAGTACTGTTAGGCGATGGGCTTGCAACCTGTCACTAATACGCTGGTAAACATCTTAGCCTAATTGTGCAAATTGTGGTTACATAATTATCAACAAGTTTTTAGAGATGTTTGTAATTCTGTAGCTCTGCCTACCCCACTCTGGGAACGAAGGCGTGAGATTATGTATGTTATGTATAGACCCCGGTATCGGAGGTGCAAAATGGTAGCTGTCAAGTTCTTAGGGATGGGTAATCATATTTTTGATGTTGATATCGATACACGATTTTTCTATACATTAGGTTGTACACAGTTATTTTTTTTTGATCTATGATAATCATTGATAAGATATTATAATTGTTGTGTATATTTATTGTAACTACACTAGTTTACTGCAAAGAATCTGATCATTCATCAAGAACATGGTATGACCTTTGGTGAATATAAAAGAGTTTATATTTTGTTTTAAATTTATTTATGAATGCTTTATGCTAAGAAGATAACTAAAACTTCTTAATGATGAAAGATTTTTTTTTGTAAATAATAAAAATGTTCAATACATGTTGGTTTTGTAATTATATAGTCCTACTTTATAGAATAAACGCTATCATTATGATATAATAAAATATCGACATATAACTATGTTTATCGACATGAAGTTAATATTTCAAAACAATGTTTACCCTTCCCTAGTAATGGCTCGAAATTGACAGCTACCATTTTGCACCTCCGATACCGGGGTCTAGTTATGTATGTATGTATAAAAATGAACCCCTATTTCTTCTGGTCACACTATAAGTTGAGAATGGCTGAACCAATTTGGCTGATTTCATTTTTGTTGTGTTCGTTAATATCAGGATAAGGTTTATATGTTAGAAAACAATTGAAAAACACAGAAACAGGAAGGTCAAAAATTTGCAGCAGGGTGAAGCCACTGGCGGGCAGATAGTAATAATAATATAAATAATAATAAATATCAGGGTACAATCTTACACAAATATAATTTGGGTTGTAAATTAATAAGATAAAGGTAAACACATACCTTCATTTTTTATAATACCACGCGTCAGACCAAATAGAGATATCCTTTTCCCTTTATGAGTTTGCATTTGAACTTTCAATAAATCCAGTGGATGTGTGCAAGCGGCAGCTCCAGCTGAAGCCAGACCTCCAAAATACCATTTTGACAGTTTGGTTCTTTTTTCCCGGGTCTCGGTTGGCATTTTACTGCAAAAAATAGGAATACCAAACTTATAGCGAAATTTTAATGCACAAATTCAGACAAAACACATTACTCGAAAATAAAATCTTACTGGATCAATTTCTTTTCAAACAGTTATTATTTATTTAACCATAGTTTCAATTTTTATAAATTACTTCTCGCGAATAATTTATTGGAAGAATTTGTACAAGAATTCTTCCAAAAAGGGCATTTCATGTCACTGTCAACTGACTGTCAAGAGTGTCAACTGTCAAGACTGTCAAGTCAATGTCACAGATAGCCTATACGCGGTTGCCACGTTATAATATTGCAGAGTGACTATACATCTATGTGGATGCTTGGTGTTTGCCACAAACAGGACCTCCACGCACTATCCATCTTGGAAGGACAGCAGCGCACGACCGTCAGGCCCGATGGTCCGGTTGTACGCGGTTTAAAAGCTCGTGCGTCTGTCACTGACGCGAGCCGAGTAAGTTCGCGACCGTTATATTTGATTTTCACTCGCGGCTCGCGGCACGGGTTCCGGTTCAGGTTCGCGCGAGCCGGCGAGTGTGAACACCGCGCCCACATCCCCCTTGACACGAGCCCCTTTGACTCGTGCCCAAAAGACCGCTCCCGACGCGAGCCCGGTGAGACACGAGACGAGCCACGAGTTCACGTTTACATTCGCGTCTCGCGGCTCGTCTCGCAGCTCGTCTCGTGTCTCGCGCGAGAGTGTAACTGAACTACTAAGTACGCGGTTTTAAAGATCGTACGTCTATCAGCCCTTTTATAATCTGTGATCCCATTCAACCAAAGTTGAATAAAATATAGGTATTTAAAACTATGACTAGGCTGTATGGATCAATGTCCTTTGCCTTTCCCTCTGGGATAAAACTCAAGAAAAATAATATGAATAGAACATAACCTCAAACGGCTCAATTTGATTGGTTAAGTAATGTTCGCTTTCATTGCCCTTGACTTGATTTTTGTTTGTTCGCTTTGAGTTGATTCCCAAACTTGACGAAGAATAAGAGGCAAAAATCTTTGCATTATTACAGAGGAGGTTTGTAATTACCTGTAGTTACATTAGTGTTTCACCTATTTCTGTGTAGTAATAGGTACCAATATCACGATATTTTTGACATGCACTTCACTGTCACGTGTGTAATATAAAGTTAAGTTAAATTAAAATAAAAAGTTAAATTTCATTAAATTTAAATCCGCACACTTATATCTTACGGTAGGTAAAGTGAAAATATAGCTTACCTCACGTTATGGACGTTATGGTGTATATTATCGACATTTTGATTAGTTACCATCGGACTATTGCAAATTTTGCAGTAACACAATATGTATTATTTACTTATGACACCGTTAAAATGATCACCATAAAATAGAAACGCAAATCTAATATTCGACTTGTGTCCGATGCTGCTGTACGTCAAGGCCAAGAGTCACGAATGAAATGAATAAACATCGACGGCGCGGCGCTTATCGTTGATCGTAATTACTATACCACTCTTATTTAGAGGTATCATATTCCTATTTTATCGAGGTTTTGAAATGGTATCCATTTTCGTGTATCTAATAAGTATATATCTTACTGATCATGATTGTCATTTTACAGAATGTCCACTGATATAATTACAAGTCTTCTGTTGGATAAAAATATTGCAACTCACAGAGTGATTGCAGTGAAGGAGATCAATGGATGTGATAGTTTGTTTATCACTAGCTGCATACTTGGCCACTGCATTAAAAATAAAGAAGCTGTCTTGATAATAGCAACTCATAACTCTCTCTTGCATTACAAAAATGTAGGTCTCAAAATGAATTACAATTTGCAAAAACAGATAGATGCAGGACTGGTACAGTTCTTCAAACTAGATGAAGAATTGGTGAATATTCTAATGGCAGATCAACATAATTCCCTAGACGCAGTATTTAATGATTTACGGGAAATAGTTTCATCTCTAAAAGGTAATTACAGGGAAGTCAATATAATTTTTGATGGTGTTTCCCAATTGTTTAATATGCAGTACAGTCTTAGAGAAATCAATAAGTTTTGTAAAGAAGTAGTTAGGTTGGCTAGAAATGACTTGAATTCTTTTGTTTTGTTTCACTGTAATATTGCATGTGAAGATAATGTAACCCATGATATGGCCAACCTGCTATGTCACTTAGCTCATACAGTAGTGGAGGTGGGCAGCCTTGGGTCCGGCTGGAGTGCTGATGTGTCAGGGCATCTGTCAATCAAGCATCCAGGGCACAAGTTTGATGACAACCATATGTACACAATTGACACAAAACCTTCAAGATATCTGTTTAAATTATTTGATAGAGGAGTTAAACTATTTGCCCCTGGTACTGTTTAAAAAAATACTGATGCTTTTTATACACACAACCATATTGGAGTGTAATTATAAGGTAGTTGTTGTATAATATTCCCAAATGTTGCTTTATTTTAATTGTTAAGATTTTAAAATTTGTAAATGTAAGTATCTAAATTGTAAATAAATTATTTTACCATAAATTGGTATGTTTGATTTTATTGACATAGGTTCTTGTTTGATCCCATAATATTTTCTGTATAAGTTAATGAGCATAAATATCTGAAAAAAAAGTGACATAACTAGATATCCTTTACAGGGATGCACCAAAGTTTACATAATTTTTTTGAACTCTGGTTATCAAGATTCTGAAACAGTTTCTTATAAAAATTAACATTATAATAACTAATTCATAACTAGTCTCTCTTACTAACAATTGTTACTCCGAAATATTCAAATTATAATTATGTTAAACTACTTCACTTAAATATATTTTCTTGAAATGACTGTTACTTACACTATTGTTTTTATTCTTAAACATGAAAATATTATACATTGATTTAGCACAGAATTGCTGACTGGAGTGAAGTGAAGTTGTACACCGTGAGTGAGATTTCTCAGGGCAGTAGCGACTTAGATAGGTTAGGTTAGATGGCTTTCGCTTCGCTCCCGCTTTAGCCTTCGATGTTACGTATTTTTTGCAACAGCTCAGTATATTTTGGTTTAAAATTTGTAACAATATTATTAAAAAATATATGTAAGTATGACTAACAATTTTGTTAAAAACAATATTATGTCTAGAAAGGTGCCATTATAAAGCACGATTTTCTAAACGGGTAATAAAGAAAAAAAATCTCTGTGTAGTACATTTTTATGTAGGTACGGTCAGCAGCAGAAGAAGCTACGCAACCGAAGAGGTCAAAATGATCTGCACTCGACTTTATTGTCAAGAGAATACGTAGTGTCTAGATTCTTTTGAGCATGTTATTCTGCTTAGCTACTTTCGATGCTTACTGTAAATTTTTGACGATGACGATGAAACGGTCTTCAAATTAGTACTTAGTAGGGAAAAAAAACAGGCACCCCTTTTAGAGCTTTAAGATTCGTTTTGAGATTAGGACAAGTCAAGTCCTTATTTGGTTAATTATAAAGTTCACACAATCTGTATTTTTAAAACCTGAATTTAATTTAGTTTTCTATCCCTCGGTGCGCGAGTCTGACTCGCACTTGACCAGTGCCTAATGCCAGTACCTACCCGATATTAAACCGTGGATAGATTTGGAGTTTGTAGAATGATCACCTCTATTACTTAAGAAAATGTTTATAGTGCCAATATCCGCTATGGCGCTAACAATAGGACTAGACTAGAATATAATACTTATTATTTAGCCTCTTAACCATTTGGCATTTCAATACGAGTACCTACATCTTATTTCAAGCTCTTGGGATTGTTATAAATTTGTGTCTTAAGGCCTAACTTTCAATGCACGGACATATTCAATGCCAAGCGCTCTGATTTCCATAGAAAAAGAATCCACCTAGCGGGTTGCTGGCAGTGACCATAGCCGTTCGTTAGTGTCGATTTTAGAAACACAAGTTTAAAAAACGAGCGAGTTAATTGACTCTAAAATGTACCTATCTGAGTACGGCGGTTAATATCCATGAGTCAATCTTGCCAGCCCCGCGTGGTCATGTCAGGTCTCTACGTATAAGCCTGCTCGTCGTTTCTACGTTTAGGTAATCGAGCAAGTTCGAAGTTTCATTTCAGTAAAAACGAAAAGCAAACTTGTACGTGGAGACTAAACATTTGATTCGCCCGTCCGTTGCACGAATGATTTGGGGATATCAGGAAATATTTTTGGTACGAGTTTAAAAGTTAATCGTAGAGTGCCACTAATGAAAGTTTAAATGTTGACATTTTACAACTGGCTTCGTTTAACGGGCGCTGAGAGTCATTAACAACTGAACGGCGTGATGACATTTTTATTTGTGGTGATTAGGTGTTGCCCCGGCGACCGCCCCAAGCGAAGGCTGTATTTTGACCAGCGCCAGTCCACGTGAGGCGGCGGCCCCGAGGACCGCGTGCCTGCAATTATCATGTTCAACTATTTGACTCATTACTCGTTCCACTCGTTAAAAGTTCAGTTATTCCGTTAGCTTTGAAACATGATTGATGAAGTCTTGAGCAATTAATTTTAACGGACTATTTCGTTGTTTCGAAGTGTTTGTGAACGTTAGTTAGGGTGAGTGTTGCCTCGCGAGCTGAAGGAGCAGCACAGCACAGGAGGTTTAACAGGTGATGCCATGACGCAAAGCAACCTGGCTACTCCGGACAAGCACCAGGGCGGGGTGCCCACCGTCACGGAAGAGAAGCTAATGGTACGTGCTTTACCTACCCATTTTATATTAATAAAGCCCTCAATTCTATCAATAACATATTCCTATTTTTTAAATATAAGTATTTAGTTAGGTGGCCACCGATGTCTGACCGAAATTTCATGTACCTATGGATAGGGATAATATAATAGTTCCGAAACCGAGGAAACTTTAACTTTAACTTTTCTTTTTTATTTATTTCATTACATTTAGACACTTTCCAAAGGTTGCCTAGCTAGATTGTGGTAATAATAAAAAGGGCATGAGCGATAAACCAGAATTTATTATACCTACACGAAAATCTTCCCTTTGAATGGTTCTATCTATTGATGAAAACCGCATTAAAATCCGTTGCGTAGTTTGAAACATCTATAAGCGTATATACAGAGGGACAGACAGCGGGAACCGACTTTCTTTTTACCCGAATGCCAAGGGTAATGTTTTTGACCGTGTAGGTATGTATGTATGGTTCTTTGTTCCCTTGTAAAAGCTGAAGGGATGGCCCTATTTCGACAAGCGGGTGTCGTTAGATTTGTCTTAGTGTCCTGGGTGCTACTGAACTAATAAAAGAAAGAGGTGGTCTCTGCCTACCCCTCTGGGAAACAGGCGTGATTTAATGTATGTATGTATGTATGATAACTAATATTATATTGACCACATTATCCAAACAGTATTTGGGTTTTTAAAGCTTGATTTTTGTTAGACTTGTATATTATTATTATGTAAAGAAGCTTAGGATTTAGGACTGAAGATGAAGTTTCGCACATTTACCTATGTAGCTTTTGCCCGCGGCTCCGTTAACTCAGAAATGGTTTTATTCGCGGTTCACCCAATTATATTGTACTTAGTGAATAAAATGGTACTTATA
Organism: Acleris literana; assembly: GCA_946894065.1. Lineage (NCBI taxonomy): Eukaryota > Metazoa > Arthropoda > Insecta > Lepidoptera > Tortricidae > Acleris > Acleris literana. Next base: position 15,629,416 of record OX335670.1, on the reverse strand, counting down.
ATGTCATTGTATTCTAACGGGACCCTATTAATATGCCTAGGTACCCTGTCCGTCCGTCCGTTCGTCCTAAGATTAAGATCGAGCTGTATCTTTTGAACTGTATCTAATAGATAGGGGGTTGATTTTGATTTCGGAATATTGTGTTACTACGGCGGATTTAGTAACATTTTTTTAAGAAAGTTAAATAATGAATTGGGTGCCGAACGTTTTTTACAACGTTTTTTTATTGTTGTAAGTACCTATCGTGAAAACGGGAAAACATAGAAGCGTCAAAATTGGTATGATTATATTACAAATACAAAGAAATGGTCAAATGTGCGTTGGGCACCGCGCTGATTCTATTCAAAATCGAATTAAAATTGGAATACAATAATAACTACTGTGCGTGGGTACGGAACCCTCGGTGCGCGGTTCCAACTCCATCTTGATCGGTTTTAAATAATTTTCCTGACCATATTTATTATGGTTGGTACAGATGCGATTATGAGAAATATAGTTTATATTTACTTATTTTAAAAGGTAGGTAGGTATGTACTATGCAAGTAGGTACCTATGAAATATTAAAATAACATAATTAATATTCACTGCCAAAACGCATCTAATTTTAGACGAGCGTAGCTATTTGATTAGAATCTGAAGGCTATGCGATAACAGACTTGCGGTAGAGATGTAGGTAAGTAAGTAGTAACCTAACTCAATTTATCTTTTAATATCTATACTATCGTATGTTACTTACGTAATATTGATAGATCGTTCTTGTAACTCACGCAAACATATTTGAATATAGGTAATTTTAATAAAACGTAAATCTCAAACAACATCGTTTTTGGTCGAAAAAGTGCGTATTTAGCTTGCTTTCTCTGTCAGCATTATTAGTGCTTAATGATTTATTACCCATCGAGCTAAAAGAGAGAGCAACAGGAATAGTACTACGATGTCGTAATGATTATGCACTTCATCAAAACATTTCGGTCGTTGAGTACCTATATTGGTGAAGCCAATACAATAGGTTTTACTGATAGTTCAGAAAAAAATGGATAAACACACACACGCACATACTTTTATAGAATAGGTAGGTACCAGCTATTTCTCGCGATTCTGCCTGCGTAGAAGGTGTTTATCGCTATTCACTCAGATACCCTTGCCAAGATGCAAACGATCGTTAGAATCTTGGCTATGGCCTCTGGAATCCTTCCTTGGGAATAAATTTAAGTCGATACTAAATTTAATTAAAATCGGTAAGCGGTTTATCTGTGAGATCGTAACAATGATTGCTATTCCGTTAGGGACTGTCTAATTTCCTGAGATAATAAAAAGCAACCTGTCCTTCCCTGAACCTCGCGACAGGTTTATCTGTAGAAGCGTAACAAACAAACGAGCAGATAGTTTCTTTGTTTACGCTATAATAGTATTTATTAATACATTAAAGAAAGAGTATCGATGCATTATGAATGCACTTACAGAGTTGCGTAATATAACGAAGCGTAGACCGAATGGTTTCGTGGGACAGCAAGCGTTCGGTGCTTACATTTTACGAACTCTGAAATAACTTTAGGGCCGTTGCAAATCGTCGATCAGGTTTAATGTACTTATTCTAGGTGGTAAAACAACATTGCTTTTGTTGGACATGCTATCGTAGGTATTGTTTTTAACTGGCCGCCATTAATGTCAAGTAAATAAGAGCTATCGTAACGTTGACAACACGATAACATGTCAAAAGCAATATGGTTTTACCGAGTAGAATAGAGCCTCCAAGCTGTATTAACTGAGTCACCCATGGTGTTACACTCTTTCAGTCATAAATTTGACCTTTAAGCTGTGGGTGTTATTCACTTAAAACGTTACGTCATAGTTTTTCACACTCAGAACCTTTTCACAAATTCGACATTGTCTACCATGTTTTGTGGGTCATTTCTGAGGGCGGAACACGCAATAATTTAGTCCATTACCTCTATGATGCCGTGTAGTAGATAATGTCAAGTACGCACCTGCAAGACATCGCGTCGCGCCGCACAGTAGGTAACTACCTCAGGTACCTATTAGTACCTACAGGTCGCGAGTGAATGATAGACTCCGCGCTGGTTCCATAGTATTTAAAGTAATGTGGTCGGTAAACTATTAAATAGAAAAAAAAACTCCCGACATAATGGCGATGTTTATCGCTTCAGTTCAGGGTGGTTATGGTTCAAAGTTGAACAATCGACGCACACGTAGATGGTGGCGCCGTTGTCTTGTTTTTCATTCGCTCCGTACCTACCTACTTAAACATAATGATCCCTAGCCATAAGTGTTGGACCCTGCGATATGGTGTGCGCTATCTGACTGACCTTGACCGTGCAGGTGGCGGTGCGCGTGCGCCCGCTGCGTGGCGACGAAGGTCCCCGGATCGTTCACGTGCTCAGCGATAAGGTAACTAACTTACTACAATCTAGTCTAGTACTCCAGTTCAACTGCAAACTAATCGCACCGCTCGAGACGCTAGATTCTGAGAACATTGTCGTGTCTTCCGTAGCCCGTAGGTAAAAGAGAATTGTTAATGAAATATAGGGTATAATAATATGTGTGGCTTTATGAGAACCCTCAGAAATTTCTTATAAGAACCTTTTTCTTATAAGAAGCCTATCCAACGAAGGAAAATCAGGGGAAAAAACTCGTGTAAAAGCGAATTTTGACATAGTTGTAGGGAATGGTGTCTGAAATAACATGTACTATAAGTACGTACTGACCGATGGGGGTAAAGCTAACGAATGGGGGGAGGGTGTGTAAAGGTCCCTTTTATTCGTTTTTCGTAAATAACTCATAAACGATGGCCCATAGCAGAAAAAGTTCTGATACATAAGTAATCTACATTGATCCCAGCAAAAAAGTGTATTGGATCTTTTTGTAGAGCATTTTATTTAAACTAGATGTGCCCGCGGCTCCACCCGCGTGAATGAATTATATGAATGTATTTGTCACAATTTTATTATTCGGTACGTAAGCCCTGGTTAGCAACGTAACGATATGGAAATAAAAAACAGTATATATTTTCCTATACATTTATTAAAGACTTTCGAAAAACATCATGGCCGCCCTCTTCAATTCCGAATCTGACACCATTTTCGAAATTGCCATTCCCAAAAACATGAAACACTATACCCATGACGACTTTATCGAACAACATCATGGCCGCCATCTTGAAATACGAATCTAACATAGTTTTCGAAATTGCCATCCCTGAAAACATGAAACGATACCCATGACGACTTTTTCGAACAACATCATGGCCGCCATCTCAAATTGCGAATCTAACATCGTTTTCGAAATTTCCATCCCTGAAAACATGAAACACTATACCTATGACGGCTTTTTCGAAAAACATCATGGCCGCCATCTTGAATTCCAATTTTGATATCATTTTCGAAATTGTCATCCGCGAAAACATGAAACGCGATACCCATGACGATTTTTTCGAAAAACATCTTGGCCGCCATCTTGAATTCGGAATCTGACATCATTTTCGAATTCACTTTTTTTTTATCACTATCCGCGAAAACATGAGAAACTATACCCATGCCGCCTTTTTCGAACTATATCATGGACGCCATCTTGAAATCCGAATCTGCCATCATTTTCGAATTCGCTATCCGCGAAAACATGAACACGATACCCATGACGACTTTTTCGAAAAACATCATGGCCGCCATCTTGAATTCCGAATCTGACATCATTTTCGAAATTGGCATTCCCGAAAACATGAAACACGATACCCATGACGACTTTTTCGAAAACCATCATGACTGCCATCTTGAATTCCAAATTTGATATCTTTTCGAAATTGTCATCCCCGAAAACATGAAACGCGATACCCATGAAGACTTTTTCGAAAAACATCGTGGCCGCCATCTTGAATTCCAAATTAGATATCATTTTCGAATTCGCTATCCGCGAAAACATGAAACACAATACCCATTACGGCTTTATCGAAAAACATCATGGCCTCCATCTTGAATTCCGAATCCGACATCATTTTCGAAATTGCCATTCCCGAAAACATGCAACGCGATACACATGACGACTTTTTCGAAAACCATCATGGCCGCCATCTTGAATTCCAAATTTCATATCATTTTCGAATTTGTCATCCCCGAAAACATGAAACGCGATACCCATGACGACTTTTTGAAAAACATCATGGCCGCCATCTTGAATTCCGAATCTGACATCTTTTTCGAAATTGGCATTCCCGAAAACATGAAACACGATACCCATGACGACTTTTTCGAAAACCATCATGACTGCCATCTTGAATTCCAAATTTGATATCTTTTCGAAATTGTCATCCCCGAAAACATGAAACGCGATACCCATGAAGACTTTTTCGAAAAACATCGTGGCCGCCATCTTGAATTCCAAATTAGATATCATTTTCGAATTCGCTATCCGCGAAAACATGAAACACAATACCCATTACGGCTTTATCGAAAAACATCATGGCCTCCATCTTGAATTCCGAATCCGACATCATTTTAGAATTCGCTATCCGCGAAAACAGGAGAAACGATACCTATGACGGCTTTTTCAAAAACATCATGGCCGCCATCTTGAATTCCGAATCTGACATCATTTTCGAAATTGTCATCCCCGAAAACATGAAACACGATACTCATGACGACTTTCGAAAACCATCATGGGCGCCATCTTGAATTCCAAATTTGATATAATTTTCGAAATTGTCATCCCCGAAAATATGAAACGTGATACCCATGATGACTTTTTCGAAAAACATCGTGGCTGCCATCTTGAATTCCAAATTAGATATCATTTTTGAATTTGTTATCCGCGGAAACATGAAACACGATACCCATGACGACTTTTTCGAAAAACATCATGGCCGCCATCTTGAATTCCGAATCCGACATCATTTTCGAAATTGCCATTCCCGAAAACATGCAACGCGATACACATGACGACTTTTTCGAAAACCATCATGGCCGCCATCTTGAATTCCAAATTTGATATCATTTTCGAATTTGTCATCCCCGAAAACATGAAACGCGATACCCATGACGACTTTTTGAAAAACATCATGGCCACCATCTTGAATTCCGAATCTAACATCATTTTTGAATTCGTTATCAGTGAAAACATGAGAAACGATACCAATGACGATTTTTTCGAAAAACATCGTGGGCGCCATCTTGAATTCCAAATTTAATATCATTTTCCAAATTGCCATCCCCGAAAACATGAAATACTTGTGCGAAAGAGACGGAGCACCCCTTTAATCCATTTCTTTAATGACACACCATGGTTTTATGTACAGTCACGTACAGTCTAAGCAGGGCTTCGGGAAAAGCCGCACTACGGCTACGAGGGCTGCCTTTTAAGTTCTGTCGTTTGCAAAACTCCCGTGATTATTTAAAAAAAAAACTAGTATCATCTTAAAATATTTGAATTTAGAATTCAAAAACAAAAGAATGTCTCGAGATCGGCCGATTCGTTTTAGTACAGCGCCGGTTCAAAGTTGACAAGTCGGTTGTGAAAATGGAAATTTCGAAGAAAAATTTACGTGCGATAATATTTTACAACTTTAAAAGGGGTTTAACGCGTCTTTTAAAAATGAAGCACCATGCATCCGGACTGTGGAACGTTGGTATTTGGAATTTCAACGTGGTTGCTCTAGTCTTAGTGATAGGCATCGTGAAGGCCGACCAAAAACAGCTGTAACCCAGGAAAACATTGATGCTGTACGGCAACTGATCGTCGAAGATCGCCATGCGACATACCGCGAGATAGAAGCTTCATTAAGCATTTTAGGGACCAGTTTTCAAAATATATTGCATGATCACAAAAATTATCTCACGCTGGATACCACATTTACTTAGTGAAGACCAAAAAACGGCTCGCGTTAGATGGTGCCGCAAAACTCTGGGGCAATTCAACCGAGGAGACTCTAAACACGTTTATGACATTATCAGTGGTGACGAATCTTGGATATATGCCTACGATCCGGATTCTAAACAGCAGTCGACTGTTTGGGTGTTTCAAGATGAGCCAAAACCGACCAAAGTAATACGCTCACGGAGCACTTCGAAAAAAATGGTCGCCACGTTTGTAGCGAAAAGTGGCCACGTTGCGACCATCGTGCTCGAAGATCGTAAAACAGCTGACTGGTATACCACTGTTTGTTTACCAGAAGTTATCGGCGAGTTCCGAAAAAATAACCCAAGACGTCGTATAGTACTGCACCACAATAAAGCTAGCACGCACACCGCCCGGCAGACAATTGCGTTTTTAAAAGATCAAAACGTCGAAAATTTGGATCACCCGCCGTACAGTCCAGACTTAAGCCCTAATGACTTCTTCACTTTTCCAAAAATCAAGCAACGACTTCGTGGTCAACGGTACCGGACGCCTGAAGAAGCGGTTGAGGCATACAAAACGGCCATTTTGGAGACCCCGACTTCGGAATGGAATAAGTGTTTCGAAAACTGGTTCGATCGAATGAAAAAGTGTATTACATATCACGGTGATTACTTTGAAAAACAATAAATACCATTTAACACTTAAATTGTCTTTAGTTTTTTTAAACGACAGAACTTAAAAGGCACCCCTCGTAAACCGCAGCGGTTTTTAACCGCGTGACTTTTTTATCAAGTAAATAATCAGCCGCCAGTGCGGCCGCTTGCATTAGTTTTACTTGGTTCCTTATAAAATCAGGCGGTTAAAAACCGCGCCGGTTTAGCCGTAGTGCGGCCTTTGCCTTAAGTTAGATTAAGGGACCAAATGCGTCTACTTAAACGTAAGGTATTAAGCGAGACCGATCCGAACGTTAGCCGAAACATTTCCGAACAATGGCCGTCGGTTCAAATTGTCAATGTTATAGAGATTTCATTACGTGATTGTAGAAAAAATACGCAGCGAAACCGGTAAATTTTATGCTCTTGCTCTATTCTCATGTCTAGAAAATAGATTTCAATAGTTTATTCTTAGGTTACGTGCGTTGTTTTCGAGAAACATGTCAACAAAGTTCTTAAAATTTGTAATGCGCCTAGGGCTTGCAATCCGGATATCCGGATATTCGAATTATCCGGATATCCGCTTAATTTCAAATCCGGATTTGGGCTTACTTTGTATCCGGATAATTCGGATATTTCGGATATTCAACAAATAGGACTAAAAATTTATTTTAGTATTGAATTTGACGCCAGATCAGATCGCGAAAGCATTTTTCATTTATAAAATCTCACTCACTCACGATATCCTCGTCTCAGATTCTAGAACACAACAACGCCGATCGCCGCTCCCCTCCGCTCAATAGTATTGTTCCTGGCGGTGGTGGGGCGTTAGTCAGATATCAATGCTCATCGTGTTCGTGTCATTCGTGTTATCGTGTATTCGAGCTCTAAGTGCAGAAACACCACGTGGCGAGGAGGTACAGCATGGTAGTGGAAATTACCATGAGTTCACGCGAAGTGTATGACTACTTTTGAGTTGTTCTTATTCAAAAGTACTCACTAATGGCCGCTATATTCAAAGAATACAAAAAATCTAACCTTGACAAGAACTGCGCCTGGCACCACTTTTTGCGAATCCCTGATGGCAAAGAAGCTCAGTGCAAAATATGTAAAAACATATTAAAATTATCTGGATATACCTCAACTTTGCACGATCATCCGAAGCTAATTTACTCAATAGATATCAAACAACAGATAAAAGACAAATTGAGCACTTCAGCCATTTTCAGAAGTTTACCAGCGACAGCAACACAACCTTCAACTTCTACCACAGACGTCTTGTACCTCTAGTCCTGATTACATTTTTTAATTTAAAGCCTTGAAATAAAAATATTTTGTGAAATCTAACTTTGTTTAGTATTATATAAAAATATATTCTTTTTTTACCATTTTTTTGTATTTTATTACATATTACCTAAAAATATCCGTTTTATCCGTTTTATCCGGATATCCGGATATTGCATTATCCGTTATCCGAATTATCCGGATAGTAAAATAGGGCGGATAATGCAAGCCCTAAATGCGCCATCTCGGTTCTTACTTCGCCTTTTATCCCGTTCTGGTTTTTCAATTTTATATAATACATTACTCATGTAAGTAATGGAACATTTTTTGCTATGGGCCACCGTTTACGAGTTATTTACGAAAAACTAAAAAAAGGAACCTTAACACACAGCCCACCCGTTAGCTTAACCCCCACCCATTAGTACCTACTTTTAGTATGTGGTTTAAAACACCATTCCCTACAACTATGCCAAAATTCGTAGGAAAATTCCGTGGATTAAAGTAGGATAAGGAGTGAAGTGGGCTTTAGAGTGAACCACGCTTGAATTTTATGCTTTTGTAATAGATACAAATACGTGTAAACCATGGTGTAAACGAGCTCTTATTTGCTTTATTTATTTGTTTGTTGGGAAACAAGCAGGCAAAAACGGATAAGTAATTTAGACAGTAGAAAGCAGTTTCCACTTATCATTATAACCAACTAACTTAGGTATCTACCTGTTGTTATCGTATTGTTAACGTTATGATATAGCTCTTATTAACTTAACAGTAGCGGAGTCATTAACAATACTAGGTAGGTATATTGCAATAAGGGTAAAACAAATAAAGCCAAGGGAGCCAATACTAGCAAGATGCATAAGCATAACGCTAACGTAAACGATACCCCTTATATTGCATAAAGGTACCGAGGATGAAGAAGCAATACTTCCTATCTGCATTAGGTTGCAGAACTAAATAATCCAAGTATAGATGCATTAAGGAAGACTATGTACCTACTTAACTAGTTAGAATTATTTGTTTCTGAAACTTAATGTAGATTAGGTAGGAGGTACTGCTTCTTCATCCTCTTTTACCAACTAACCTAACCTGTGTGTAAGGCTTTACTACCCTGTACGACTGTAAACAACATGGATGCAATAAAATTAATATGAACATGAATATTGATATTAATGTGTGTTTTTGGTAAATTTAGGTAATTATTGAATTTTTGGGGTAATTTCAATTATTGCTTACTCTTTGATCTGACGCGGTTATCATTATTAGTGTTATTATCGACTTACCTACTTTATTAAAACGTATTTCTATAAGAGAAATGTGACAGTCACAGATTAGTCCCATAGAATCCGGCAGTGATGGCCTCTTCATACGGATAGATACTCGTACCTAGCGATCAAATGCATTACCTAAATATGACAAGACGTTTAAAACGAAGGTCGCGTAGGAGACGAATTTAAAGAAAAATGATCTTCCAAATCTAAGCGTCAACACATGCTTGTCAATTACTAAGTTTCGTAAACAAAAACAAAGTACTACCTAGTTAAGGTGCTAAGCTAACTACAAGTACATACTTATTGTAAATTGTGTGTGAACGACTAAAGTCCAAATTGAGGCCAAGGTCTTGGTGAAAAAGTAATTATTATAAGTACAGGTTAAGTCATTATTTTTTGTTATTTACCTACATTACTTAGTCAACAGTTCATTCAATATAGTTAGTACGTAGATTTCTTTCTTTTTAATTATGTTATCTCAGCAACATTTATTTAAATTATCATTCGTTCTGTACGTTTCCATACAAACAATAAAACTACTACCTAGTTTAAAGAGTTGGACATTTAAAAATCTACGGAAACCGATTGTACAGTCAATTACAAAGAGAATCCACTTCTGGACCTTATTAATTACGATGTAATAAGGTGAAAATGTGGGTAGGTACATCGTTTTGTAGTCGACTATACCAAGCTTATTCAATTATAGAATCAGTAATTGTTTTTTTTTAATTTAAGTCTTATTTTTGTTTCCGTGCTATTTGATTCCGCGCGCGTTTCTCTATTAAAGATTGTATACATGAGACTAAGTAAACCAGGCGACTTTGACTTGACCTCTATATACCCTAGAACTAGACTACGATTGTCCACGATAAATAGAGACTCAGCGAGGTTAATCTCTAAAGACGCTGGTAAACGACTATCTTTCTACGGCAATGTGTGGCCGGGGCCGGCAACTAAATATTTCTGTTTCATTTTAACTTAGCATTTTAGGGCATAACGCCCGAAAAATTGCCCTAAAAATGTTACTCGTCTTGAAGAAGGGGCCCTGGGCTGGGACCCGTTTTCATTAAAGCGTTAATCCTAAAAATATGTATGAACCTGTTCGCCGATCAACTTGGTTAAGTTAGGCTTAACTTTTTTGTGCAATCCCTTTCAAATAAGGCCGTAGGCTGAGGCTAAACTTTTACCAAAAATACAACAAATAATAATTGCATAACAAAACAAATAAGACATGCAAAAGCAATAAAGTACTTACGTAGTTAGAGCGCTCATTTTAGCTGGACCAAAACGCGGTGAACGTCCCCGTGTCCATCACACAGTTTACTGGGACGCTGTTACGCAAAAATGTGTCATCCCACAGGGTGTCCTTCGACAGACCTAAAATTTTGTGCTAAAATTTTTTGGTCGAAAATGTTTCCTATAATATTGAATGGCATTCTTCTTTTTTAGCATAAAGATTTTTTGCATACATATTTTTTGTTCTAAAGCACTTTTGGTCTAAAATTGTTTTGTCTATATTTTAATTACTAAAAGGCTAAATCCAATATTGTTTGGTCGAAGCCCATCCCAGTATAAAACACCTGGGTCTCAACTAATCTATAGGGTTAGGTTAAGTTAGAATTGTGTCAAGGCGCGAAGCGCCACAACTACGTGGAATAGGAGCTCCGCGGTCGAAGCTTCGCCTCACGGTCAACGTTATACCAAAAAATCATACGACAAAAAAAAGTTATTCCAAACAATTTTTCGACCAAACAATATTAAGCAAAACAATTTCGATCAAACAATTTTCGACATTTAAATCATTAGACGAAACGTTGGTATGCAAAAAAATATGATGCGAAACAAAAATAGGCCAAAAATGTTTAGATCAGCCGATATGGACCCCATCCTACAATTATTTATCATTAAATTGCAACTCACAACGATAGTACTAAGGGTTGACACTTTATTGCTAAATACTCGTGGATTGACACATTATTGCGTAACAGTCTCCTGTTAAGAAGCATGGCTTTAGAATAACACTGAGACAGATTAAGCAGACTAGGTATATATACAGACCTTCCTCCTTTTGTGGCGTTCATCTGGAGAACGATCCTTAGGTATTTACTGACTTGAAGTAATGTGTTCTACGTAGATGTTGGTCCTGGAAGAGGAGTCGGACAGCCGCCGCGACGTGCTGCGGCAGCGGCGCGTCAACGAGAAACACTACGTCTACGACCACGTCTTTGGCGAAGACAGCACACAAGTAAGTTAACGAGCTTTAACAGGTTCGTACGTATGAACTCAATTTCATTCCGTCACACTAAGTGGTCAAAAATATTTAAAACGCTCAAAGGTAGGTATCACTAAAACCGCATCGCTCTTGCATAGCAATATATCGAACAAAAGTATAAATTTTAATTTATAAAATGTACTATGCAACAGCTTATAAATATAAATGACTACTCGTAGTTATTTGCTGTGTCAGAGGCAGAGCGGTGCCGGACCGGTGCGACCTCACGACCTGGCCATGACTAACCGCGGCGGCGGCGGCGGGTGGCGGAAACAATTGCATGGAAATTGGCTCATTGCCGCCACAGTGACTTGTGGCATATATCATACATCTCTATGCATTTGTTGTTGACGATCGTAGCTCATCTACTCGCCGCCGGCGCTTTCGCCTCCGCGCAAAGTTGTGGCCTGGCCGTTACGCGCTACTGAGACAACTAGAATGTGTAGGAATGCAGGTAGGTAGTTATTGATAATTTCATTACCTACTTAGCTTAAGCACATTTAATTAATTTAAGGTTCAAAATTTTGTCACCCTTCTCATCAAACCTCGTATTCGGTTAAAGCGCAGTTCACACAGCGGGCGGGAGCGGGTCGTGCGCCGGGCGGGTCGGGAGTTAGGCGGGTGTTTTAACATGGAGTTATATGGAAGCATTCACACATGCGGCGGGACGGGTCGGGCGCGGGTCGGGACCGCCGCACCCGCGACGGACCTACCGCACCCGCGCGCTGGTAGTGGCGGGCAGCGAGCGCGGCGGGCCCGTCGTGGGTCCCGCGTTGAAAACGACATGCTCGGCGCCCGACCCGCTCCCGCCCGCTGTGTGAATTGCGCTTAAAGGATATGAATAAATTGCAAATAAATTGGCACCGAGTCGGCCCCCTTCGGACTAAAGATAAAAAGATAAAAGATAAAAGAAATTTATTCAGTAAGTAGGCCGCACGGCCACTTTTACACGTCAAGAATCTACCAGCGCTTCCCAAGAGAAGACCACTGCCGAGAAGAAACGCCGCAAGAAACTCAGCAGTCAGTCATTTATTAAACATATTTCTTATTACAATGGTACTACTTAGTCTAGCATTATATAAAGCTATAAATATTAAATTAAATATAGTATTAAATAACATGCGTAGTTCAGCAGGAAAACATGCCAATTAAGAATCTTACGGGAGAGATAGAGAAAAAAAAAACACATACTTATGTGTATATAAGATGGTGCGAGACGACCACATAAAAGTTTCGATATGTTTTCCTACATCAACGGTGTCCCCTAGACAAGATAAAGATTTTGCATTTGAATAAATTATTATTGACTAAGTTTCGGATTTAGGCCATGCATTTTTGTCTGTTAGATAGTCCTCGATCCTATAATACGCTTTAGACATTAACGACCTTTTCAAGTAACTTTTAAGTGCTGGAAAGGGTAACTTTAAAACTTCGTCAGGTAATTTATTATAGAAATGAATGCATTGACCAACAAATGATTTATATACTTTACGGACGCGGAATTTTCGGATAGCGAGTTTATTTTTATTTCTGGTATTTAAATTATGTATATCAGAATTTTTGGTGAAAGAATCTAAATTTCTAATAACGTAAATAATATTCTCATAAATAAATTGCGACGCTACAGTCAAGATATTAATTTCTTTAAAAAGTTCTCTTAAAGAGTCACGGGAGTTTAAGTTGTAAATAGAACGAATGGCCCTTTTTTGTAACACAAATATAGTTTGTATGTCAGCTGCCTTACCCCAAACCAGAATACCGTACGACATGACACTATGGAAATAACTATAATAGACTAAGCGAGCTGTCTCAACATTGGTTAGTTGTCTAATTTTCCTAACGGCGTAAGCTGCCGAACTTAGTTTACCTGCCAGTACAGCTATATGGGGACTCCATTGCAAATATTTATCTAATGTTATGCCTAAGAAAATTGCTTTATCTACCATTTGCAAAAACTCGTCATTTAGAAAAATACTAGAATGTACCGGTTTAACATTAGGCAAAACGAACCTAACACATTTCGTTTTCTTAGCATTTAGTAGCAAATTGTTGCTAGTAAACCAATTAAGTACTTTAACTAGTGTGGTGTTAATCCTACTGTAGTCTACGGATTTTCTATCTACCTTGAAAATTAGTGAAGTATCATCAGCAAAAAGTACAATATCACAAAGTTTATCTACTGTTGGTGGCAAGTCATTTATGTAAACCAAAAATAAAAAAGGACCTAAAATAGAGCCTTGAGGCACACCTATTTTCAATGTAGCTCCAACAGATTGCGTTTTGTTTACAACAACTGTTTGAGTACTATCACTTAGATAAGAAGACATAAGGCTTAAAGCTTTGTTGGACAATCCATAATGTTCTAATTTTAAAATAAGGGTCGTACTACTATGTCATAGTCATAGCATAGACGACGTTAGGCCAAGGTATGTAGCACTGTTATAATATCCTGTGGCCAAGATCTGAGGAAGCCGATTAGCCGATGGATAAGAAGCATTTAACTGTTGGTTATGGCCGATATGGGAGACTGGAAGAGACCTGTTAGACATAGCGTTATAGTTTTCCCATGTCAGGTCCTACTGGAGCTAATTCTCACCGTAATGGTTCTTACTTGTGCACGGTACTCGTACTGTTGCACTTGGAAAGAAATGTCGATAGGCATATATCATGGACTATTATTCAAGAGTGCCTGTTTTATCAATCGATGAATTGTTTGTTACGTAAGTACTTATATTTACTTGATAAGTAGAAGTCCTTTTCAATTAATTTTAAACATCATTTTTTAGGTAACTCATGTTATAATATTGTCAAGGTTCAAATAATAAACGACATGGTCAACGCAGTTGATTTGCGTAAAAGTAAATTACCAGTTAATACTTAGTTATTCTTAGAATCGTTCATTAGTGGTCACGTAATAAGAAATGCTAGTGTTTTCTGCATACAATTGCGTATAAAATATTATGTGAATTATGGAATCTGATCACTTATCAATATGTACTTGACCAATTTTATTGTTATGTAACCTACAGTCGAGTTCATAAATATGTGCTCACTTTAGTACCTTGTCACTTTAATCGCTGAAACAATTCATGTTTGGCAGTTTAAACATGACATTAAATAGACAAGTTACTAAAGTGTACATATATTTATGAACTCGACTACCTACCTACATTCAACACACGACTTACACACTTGAAAAATTTTTTTTGAACTTAACTATAATAAGTTCTAAACTTAAGTCGAATGAGTTCACGTCATAGTAAAAACCAACTTGATTTTAGTAGACAGGTATGCTATCATTGTTATCAAGCATAAGTTATAGGCTCCGTTGCTTCTGAACCTGAATTATTCGAGCGAGCGAACGCAGGCGAGTGGAGCGCGCGAGCGTGCCTCGGCCGCGCGGCTGGGCCGACGAGTGCCAAAACAAAACTGAATGCGTTGCACTTAACATTTGTATGACAGCTACGTACTCGTTTTAACAAAATTAGGAAGTTCGCTAATGAGAAGTAGCGTATTATGTAATTTGCAACTCAAATAACTAAACTCATGACGTGATGACATGAACAGCGGGTGTGTAATGTTTAGTATAAAAACAAATGGTCTAATTATCATTTTACATAACAAGAATTGCACAATTTCGATCTCTATAATAAACCAACGATATAATAATCGTGATAAAACGAAATGCATAATTTAAAAAACTAAAACGTTCATAAATTCAAGAATAAATATTTCTAACGGCTTTCATTACTATTAATGTGGTCGCAGTTCTAACCTAACCTAACCTAGTTAGAAGAAATTGACTAAAATTGCATAATAACATGGTTTATAATAGTTATAATAAATGAGTGTTATGTTATTCGATCGTATGCCTGATGAATTTATACAATTGGTTTTTATAGTAAACGTTCATTATGCTCTTCGTGGTTAGTTAAATGAAATTATAAAAAACGTTATTAGACTAATTGAAGCGCACCCACGAACAGCCGCAGAAACAGAAGCCAGGGGCCCTATCCAAGATGCAAACTCACAAACGTTTTTGTTTTCTATCACTCAAAATGTTTCTATGGGATGACAGTTGACAACGGGGTTTTTCGTAAGTAATCGTAACGTACGAGAATGCCATCCCATACTTTTTAAGGTTCCGTAGTCAAACTAGGAACCCTTATTTAGTTATTTAACCCTAGTTTCCCCATGTCTGTCTGTCCGTCCGTCCGTCCGCAGCCTAGCTCAGAGACTCTAGCACTAGAAAGCTGTAATTTGGCATGAATATACATATTAGTCACGCCAACAAAGTGGTAAAATAAAATCTTGAAAAAAAACCTTTTTTGTACCTACCCTTAAATACATCCCCAGTGTATTTTTTTTCTCGTCTTTCCCATAGTGTGGTGTGTCTTTGGATAGGTCTCTTAAAAATATTGAGGGTTTGTGAAAACAATTTTTCGATTAATATTTCGCTAAAGCGCAATTTTTTGTTAGAGTCAAGTGTCAAAACTACAAATACAAAAAAACTGAAAAATATCTTCAATAAAAGCGCATATAAAACGAATTTAACAGAAAAACGACTAAGTTGATTTTGGTTGATACAGCGACTTAAAGTGTTTATACCTACTAAAATTATCTAAGCCAGCACCAAATAACTTTAAATTGAGGATTAGTTCATACTTGTTGTTTTTTGAGTTAGTTTTTGTGAATAACTACACTGACCATGGTCAGACATGCTCTTGCCCGGTTTTTGAGTGATAGAAACGAAAAACGTTAGTAGCGTTTGCTGTTGGCTAGGGCCTTTGGCTACTGATGAGCTCTATGTCGTATCGGCAGAGGCGTATTTAAAGATTTGGCGCCCCGGGCCAGTTAGACTTGCCGCCCCATAAAGTGACAATACTTAGTGTTTACAATAAATTATTCTCGGGTAATATAGTTCTATTTATGTATCCAAAATCGAATTAATACGGTCTACCAGACTTAAATAAAATAAAATCTAATTCAATTACTTAGGTAGGGTGGTTCCACCGGTTTTCGTCCAGTTAGCTGAGTTGAGTTGCTAGATTTGGAGGTCTAGTGTTCAAGTTATAAAATGTAGGTACAAAAAATTCAACTTTAGTGCTATGAGTATTATGCTTTATTTTAAGTTTAGATTAGGCATTAAGTTATTTAATTGTCAGAGTTGTTTTTATTAAAAGTATTTCGGTAGTTTCTTCCACAAAATTTGGTTTTCGACCGCATGTATTTGAGTTTTCGAGCATTTTGTAGACGAGCTCAGAAATAGTATGCTTTGGTGTAAATTTTAGTTTTCTTCCTCTTAAGAGCAAATGGACGAAAAGTAATCCAATATTTAGGTTGTTTTTAGTTTTCCTCCACATATTTAAATTGATTATACTCGTGCAGCAATGAGTGGAATCAATTTGGGTGGAAGAAAATTAAATGTCTAATCGAGTACCTAACCACTAAAGATCATTTTACATCAAACACAGACATAAAATCGTAGGTTCTTAAAAATTGAAGCTTCTACAAAATGACACCTGCCTTTTCAGTTTTTGTCCAGAGGATAAAAACTAAATATTTTGCAGATTACGTAATTCGGTATTATTCCACTACAATCATTTTCATCAGAGTCTTAACTAGTCAAATAATATATTTATGTTTGAGAAATGAATGGCTTGGTACTAACGGGCCTCAACGAGACTAAACATGCGCCATTAGCTTTTTTTATTATACTTACTAATCTAAGGTTTTGTTCTAAAGATCTCAGTCTACTGGGCGAAAATTGGAGCTGAACGGAAAGCCGGCGAAATCACCCTTCTTACCGCCTCTGTCGTGACTTCTGCTAGGTCCATAGCGAAATTAGCCAAATTCGAAGTTGATGGTTCGTCATTATTTTTATTGAAAAAGCTATCGATTTTACGCGTTTGTTTGACAAGTTCATCTTCCTTGTGTTTTTTTTCAACGCTTTTCATCGTTATGCGTGTGGTCTCAGTTTTCTTCTATTCGCATCGATTTCAGTAATAGTGAAATAAGTAATTCAAACACTAACCGAAAAGTTCTTAATCATTGCTTAAGCTAAATTTAAGCACCGGTAGATAAGTTTTCACTGACACAAATTAAAACATGGGTAGGTAATATTTCGTTAATTTGGGCACAAGGCGCCCAGGGAAGGCTGCCAGGGGCGGTGTTCGGCGCCCTGAGAAGGCTGCCAGGGGCGGCGATCGCCTCCCTAAGAAGGCTGCCGCCCCGGGCCATGGCCCCCTTTGCCCTAGGGTAAATACGCCTCTGCGTATCGGCACTGCATGACTCGCACGGACGTATATCAGATAGACTACAAAGAGATGTATCCACTTCGGAGCCTTAATTACAATACAATAAGGCGAATAAGTGTATGCGACGTCGAATGTAGTACGCGGGCCTATATACTTTGGGACTTAGAGTCGAGTGGTGCAATGCGCGGGGCCGCAAGCATAATACAATATTTACTGCTCGCAGCCTTCCGCTTAAAAAACCCCGCTACCTAACTAAAGTCGTGGCCGTGCTATTAGAGGGTAACGTAACTATAGCTTGGAAATTTATACTTACACCGGTAAACTCATTCGAGATTGTCTAATCTTAAACTGAACGCCCCTCCAATGTAAGTATTTAAGCTACATGTCGCTGCATATTTCATAGGTCAATTAGGAGTCAAATTAGCAACAAAATCCAAATTTTACTCTAAAACTGCTGCTTAAAATGATTGTATTGGTTGCCGTTTGAGAATATTATCGCTCCACCAAGTGAAACTCTTTTGGCTGTGTTTAAAGAACGTGCATTGAACCGGTGTGGTTGGCAGGAGGAGGTGTACACGGCGGTGTGCGCGCCGCTGGTGGCCGGCGCGCTGCAGGGCTTCGCGGGCGCCGTGTTCGCGTACGGGGCCACGGGCGCCGGCAAGACCCACACCATGTCGGGGCTCATGGCGCGCGCGCTGGGGCACCTATTCGCCGGTATCGACGAGAGCGCGCACCCCGCCGGCTACGAGGTGAGTCACACGCGCACAACACAACACTGTCTACAGTGCCACTAATGGACAGATCCGGGGAAGGGGCGGGTCCATTGGCTTAAGGCCTAAATTTACCCTAAATATATGAAACGGGACCTGGACGCTGGAGGAAGAATGGGTTTGTGTAGGTCAGGCGTTTTTGAAATCCTAGATCCGCCCGCGCTCAACTGTGCCACTGTCTCCAGTCAAGTTTTTGTTAATAAATAAGTAAGGGATGGTTGGACGAACGCTTCCAACCATCCCTTACTTATTTATCCTTATTTTGTAAATACGAAAGTGTGTTAGTTTATTTCGTCTTCACTACTCAACTTCTAACGGATCGACGAGAAACTCAGAGTACAGAACCGCAGGGATAGTCCAGTGGCAGGCGTAGGGGTACTTTTATCCCGGAAAATTAGACAGATTCAGAGGTAAAAAAATTACAGGTTTAAAAAAATGTTTAAATTACTCGTTTTAATCAGTAATCAAAAATTACTGTTTGACAACTCTACGCGGGCTTCAGAGGGAACTTCTGAAGTGAAACCGTCGTGTCGTAATTAATTTTGTCATTCACCTCAAGTATTTATTACTATGTCACGTTAATACACCTCTCCCGAATATAATTAAATATGGAGGGAAAAGCACCGATAAGATGTGTGACTTGACGTAAGTCAACTAAGTAGGTAATTTGCTTACTGATTCCATAATTATCAACAACAACGCTGTGCTAGGTCCAAGGCGACGCGTGACGCGGTCCGCCTAATAATAGCGAGGTCCGACGTGCCCGCATTATGTTCGGTGTTCGGTGCAAGCGACGGAATATTACATGATGCACCGTGCGGGCTCGTAAACAAAATGCAATACTGCAGTCACGACACGGTTTTAGTTTGCGATTAGCGTACCGATAGAGGTAATCTATAAGCTCAGATTAACGTTTTATAAATGGTGCTTAAGCTTGCTTCCGCAACATACATATAATATATTAATGCTTATAGTGTTGGCTATTTTATAAAAAAATTGTAGAGGTATATCATTATAGACCGGTTCACTAATGTTTGACCAAAAAACGTTTCACCAAATGATTCATTTCACAAACATATCATTTGACAAACCTTTATTTTTTCCGAAACTGTAAATATTTCAGGATTTTTAAAAAACAAACCTAACCTAACCTATAGGGTTCTACACGATGGTCCTGAAATAAATCCTGAAATATTTACAGTTTTGGAAAAAATAAAGGTTTGTCAAATGATATGTTTGTGAAATGAATCATTTGGTGAAACGTTTTTTGGTCAACTGAACGGACCCCTTATAGACCGCCTGCGACTTCGTACGCGTGTTGTTAGTTTCCGGGTACAACCCTTTTTCTTCCCATTTGGGTCGATTTTCAAAAAACCTCTCTTCTTAGTGCATCCCTAGGGTCATCATCATCATCATCACCCCACTTTCGTCCACTGCTGGAAATAGGCCTCTCCCATGGCACGCCACTGAGCTCGGTCCTGAGTTTTTTGTTTCCAACCGCTGCCAGACACGTTTTGTATGTCATCGCTCCACCTAGCTGGAGGGCGTCCCACACTACCGGGCGGCCTCCACTCCAGAACACGTCTGCCCCAACGATTGTCGGTTCCGCGACAGATGTGACTGGCCCACTGCCATTTCAGCTTGCTAATCCTTTGGGCTATATCGACTTGGGTATCCCGAGGGTACTCAAGGAATATTCCCAAATTCCGCAAAAAACAAAGCCCGCAGGCTGTGTTAGGTATCGGTCAGTAGACAGTCACGGAAAAGTGGTTTCAATGCATCAATGAGAGGAAAAAAACAAGTTATTCGCGCCTTAACTGGGCGAAGTAACTAGGTATACTTATAATGTGCTTTAGTTTTTGCTAATTAGTAAAATAATACATGAACCAACCAAACCATTGTTGCCTAACCATTAAGTAGTAAATGAGTGACGTTATAGGCAGGATCGGTAGTTTCATCTTTTAGCGCGTCAGAATAGTTTTCTTCGTACTAATATGCTGGGCTTTGTAACAAAATTTGTAAAAGGAGGTTGAATATTTTATATTACACTGACACTATCGAATCCTTGCAGCTAAGACCCTACTTTCTTTAAAGGTTGCTTTTTCGAAGGTTTACCACACAAACTTCCAGTAATCCAATGCAAGCATACGGTAGTGATTCTCCTAAACTCTCGTTCTTCAACTCGACGTACCAAATATGAACCGCCCGTCAGAGGCTCTGACTCAGAGCGTAAAAATCACATCATCTGAAGGGCGTGCATTTTCAGCTTACCCGCAGATTACCCATCGAGTGAGCCAGCTCATTATGACTTCGCTCACTCGATCGACCGTTTAGGTACTTTCAGTTTATCATACGTTATTGCGACAAGGTACCAAAATGTACCTACCGCTACTTCTACTTATGAGTTCAACTGTACATTTGTCGCGTTAACACCAGTTAATTTTAGAATCCCATGTTGTTTCATTTGTTAATTAAATTTTAGTAACGATTGAAATATCTACTTATGAATTATTTTTAGTCACCCACATTTATCTAAACAATCCGTATTATCGAAATAATGTGTTCAGTGGAAAAGCACATTTTAGATATTTTACAAGTACTTGGTAATAATAAACTTTAGGGTTAAAGTTAGAGAGCCGAAGTTCCCCATTAGGTACTTAAAGTGAAAAAAAATGCTTTTATCTTTTGGAGAATTCAGTCTAAGTGGTAACTAGACGTTTCCCACTGCTTCTTGCGCTACCAGTTTTGCACTTTTGTCTTCATTTTTTACCGTCGGACATCTCTTTATCTTTTTCCGTTCAGATGCCTCTATTGTGCGGCGTTAATCTAACAATGTTTCCTTAAAGGTATATTAGAAGTATTGAATAGCCGACGTAGAGAGGCTTTCATTAATTTAGTTACCGGATAGTACCTTTCGCCGAGGTCATTCCACTGACAACCTTTGTTAAGCTACGATGTTTCATTATTTCCCGCGCCTTCTTCAAGGTAGGTAAATGACTTAGAGGTGAACTCAATTGAGTTCAACCTGCCCTTGTGGGAAGGATGCAAGTTATACGAATACATAAAAAAAAAACTGTAAATACATGCCAAATCTTTATTTAAGTACCAAAAAAACATGAAATTATTACAACTGCAGCTGCTGTTCTGCTTTAGTTTTTTCTTATCTTAAAGACGTTCCCTTTTGGATACACTTCGACCCTTTAACATCTTTTGCGCAATTACCCTCTTACTCAGCTGTTCGAATGTGCAGGTTTGCTTACGATGTTTGTCCTTCACCGTAAGAGAATTGGGTAACGAACTTCAGTTAAAAAAACTCATTTGAAAATAGTGACCGCGAGCTTAGGGTTCGAATTGGGTACCTTACCATCACGAGTGTACCGGAAAATGGGGTGACTTTGGAAACGCGAGGTGACATTGATAATTTTTTGAATCATCGATTTTGTGCTATGTCTGAGTTATTATTAAGCTCTTTCACGACACTACTTTCATATGTTTCATATGCGAGTGCAAAATATTAGAAGTTCAAGTATTTTCAGACATATTCGATTTAAAACCTTCGAAACAAAAAACCACTATTTTTTGACATGTTTCGGGGGTGACTTTGATATTGTGATGTAAACACGGGGATAATCAAAGTAGCCCCATTTTAAGAATCGAGATTTTCAAATGCATAATTATTTTTTCCTACTAAGCCATCAACCGTAGTCTGTCTCAAGCTGCTTTAAGTTGCTCCAAATGAGTAGTCGCCAATACAGTATTTTTAATAATTTATATTACGATTAAATGCGGAAGTTACAGAAGATTTATTTTTAAAATTAATCAAATTAACCCCATTTTACGGTACCTACTAAAGCCACTAGGCCACCGACACGCCCTTTACGTTTCCTCTGTCCTCTTGGGATGGGAAGGGCTGAAAGATTTTCGACGAGTAAATGTTTTTTTTTAATGTTCGCTAATATGTTATGCCAAATCACGACTCCGATCGATTCGATTCGATTCGACATCGATTTTCCGATCGAAATGACCAATAGGTATACGAATATATGAAGTTAAATTTTTAACAGTCAGCCGGCATGAACCACTATCTGAAACTCAAATGTCGCATAAATTTTATGGTTCTCTAACTCATGCTGCTTGAAAACAACACTAAGTATTTGTTTGTAAGTCCTTCGCTGCAGGTCCCGCCTACTTGTAGACCAGTGGCCACGTAGCCACGTATGTACATAAAGTACCATTTACTTAAGGCAAATATTCATAACAATCATAACACTATTAGTATAATAATGACATAGGCAAATAAAACTAGTCACTAGGAATTAACTAAGAACGATTTTTTAACTACGTATCATAAAAATCTGGAAATTTCTTAAATTAAAGCACATACATATATCGAATTTGAAGGGAAATTTATCACGTCTATTTAAGTAGACTTGATCGGTTTTTGGGATGTACAGGCGACTAAAGTTATTATCTAGTTGTTGTTTTTCGAAATAGTTTTTGTGTTTGTAGTACCTAACGGATTCAGAACCCTATACTGGCATCATGGTCCGACTCCGACGTGCTCTTGCCTGGTTTTTTGGGTATGGCTTTACATCTTAGTGGCGCTCTCTTCCGACGAGCGTTAGTAACACAAAGCCGTTATTGATGTTGAGATAACTTAGTGTAGCATACCTACTTCGGCGAGGCGGCGCTGTACTCTGTTTAAAAAAAAACTGTTTTTGGAATAAGTACATAAATAACAAGCTTGCCGCTGCTTGCCCATCTTTGTCGTAAGTTAATTTGGACTGTTTCAGTTGGCCTTATAAGTAGCTGCACTGCACTTTGGTACCCTGTCACTTTAACGCCTTTGACAGATAGTGCAGCAGATCAAACATAACGTTATAGTGACGAAGCAGTAAAGTGTGCCGCTACTTATAAGACCGTACGACGATGTCGTCGCCGAACTCCTTGGGTATGCATAAGGTTACCTACTCTAAGTTAATACGCCTAATTTAACTTTTGCCATTCAGCTTTACTAGTCATTGTTCACCTACATTTAGAAGCGGATCGCCGTTAATTTTAAGAGGTAATAAACACTGTGAAAAATAGTAAAAATCGTTACGAAAGTAAGCGAGGTTTATGGTAATGTAACGACGGACCTTGGCCGGCCGGAAGTATCCTACTATACAATTTCTAGGTTACGGCTACCAATACAGCGGTTTATAAATATAAAATATGTATAAAATGCATGCATTCTTTATAAAGCCGATGAGTTAGTAATATACAATGAGCGGTTGCTTAGTGGTACCACCCTGGCGGATGCAGACTAGACTACATTTTTAAATTCGACTGTAGGATTGCCTTAAATAATTGTGAATATCGAGACCCTTTGATTTTGAATAAGTAAGAAAAAAAAAGATTTGAAGTCTGTAAGCTTCACAGAATTTACAATATTATAAAGCATACCAAAACTGAAGAATTAGTACCAATTTCACCATACGATGTTAAACACTTAGGTAACAGACGATTAGAGCGTTAACAGCTGTCAAAATGTATGTACTAATAGTCGATTAACATTGATTAAATTTAACATCGTTTGGTAAAATTGGTACTTAGCGTCGCAAATGCAAAGATGTTACAGTGATTATTTATTAATCAATAGACAAGACATTGCAAGTAATTTTACGTAATCTTAACGTGAAATATTGTTGGTAGAGCTTCTGTTTTATTAGCAGGTACACATACGAATGATCACGAACACTAAGGCACGGTGGTGTTGTGCATGTTTTAGGTTCAGAATTTAAAGAGCTTTCATTGACATGCGACACAACATAACATTATTAAAGATAATATTTACCACCCCCTCCCAAAATAAATATAACCCCCTAGCCCCCTAACGACTAAACTCCAAGGTGATTGTAACGTGATTACTTACTAAGATTGTTCTATACACTACGGCCTGTATTCCACTTACAGCTCTTTTCTTACCATCAAATTATAACATCAACGACATAAATAGATGGGTTAATACCATGTGGAATATTGTGGAATAGAGGAACAAACACTGAAGAGCTGTTAAAGCAACCTTGCCATTACTATTGTTATTGTCGGTCTTTATTGAAAGTTTTCCCCGTAGGCCCCCGGATGACGCAGCAGTACACTTACTTTACAAGCTTGTATTTAACTTGCTTCGGTCGTATTTTATTTTATCTTTTTATTGCCGTCGACGGGCAAACAGGCAGACATCCCACCTGAAGGAAAATGGCCACCGCCGCCTATGGACATTTGCAACGCCGGAGGCGTCACCAATGAGTGGCCGGTCCCGAAGAAATTTAATGATACCCTTTATAAAAAGCCCCATATTGTCGCGCATTGGGAAAGTATCAGCAGGAAGCTCATGTCTGTCTGCACTTCTTTCATTCTGGATTTTGTTGCAGGGAATGTTTGTTATTACGGTTCAAATCTTCCAAGTCAATTTTGAACAACTTCTCGCTATTGTAATGAGCTGATATTTAGAGTAGTACATAAGTATACCCGAGGGCAATGCAGTAAGTATAATCGTATCTAGGAGGAGATGATGGAGTCAGAAGGTGACAACAGGATCTGCGCTGTAATTAAAGTAGATCCACCGATTTTCATTACTTTGGTCGTGATAATCAAAATGACTCTACCTACAACAACAAATGGGTAGGCACCAAGGCTTGTCTTAAAAATGTCATTTTTATATAGAGACGCGAATAGTATATTAACTTTTCCTTCCACTGAAAGCTGATTGAAACCGAAGACACGCTGTTTCTACTCTACATTTTGTACAAACAAAATTTAAACTCGTACCTATGAATTGTTTGTCAGTGAAATGAAAATTCTTGGAAATAAATCCGCACGAGTTAAAGTTTTGTGGTAACTTTTCACGAACCTAATGAAACAATTGTCGATATACCAAGCATGAAACGTGGTACTTTCATGTTTGTATCAGCAGGGTACTATCAGAGGGTGTCTGTGGTTTCGGCTGGTGGGTGGGCGCCACCACGGCTATTACTGTGGAGCCGCCGCCGCGCAAGGTCACGGCCGACACCACCACGCAGGCCGGAGCTGCCACTTCGTGTGATTGACATCGGGATAGCCTGTCAAAGAATTGCGTTCATCCAGCTCAATGTAACAAGAATGTGGCTTAATTCACGTTTACGTCATTATTTAACTGAGCGGGTAAATTATTAACCTTTAAGGATTTGCTATTGTTAGATACGGAGAGGTGTTGTTTTGAGTTTAGTAAGGGAAAAGGATCGTCATCACCATCATATCAGCCTTAAGACGTTTGCAGCTGGACATGGCCTCCCCTAAAGATCTCCACGACGGTCTGTTTTGTGTTAGCGAGGGTAAAGGATGACACTTTTTTTTTGTATTTTGACATTCCTAACAAAATAAAAATTTATATTTAAAGTTATATACCTTAACTAGAGGACGCTCGCGACTTCGTACGCGTAGAATTAGTTTCCCGCTACTCCCCCTATTTCTTCCCGTTGGGGGTCGATTTTCGGAAAATCCTTTCTTAGTGCTCACTTACATCGTAAAAGGAAAATATAACTCAGTGAGTCAGGTTTGCCTTTTATATATATAATAAAGGGTTTATTTTTATATAAAAATAAACCCTTAACCAAACTGCCGTGGGTCTAGATCTAGATACATATTTCCGTTGAAAAGGGCATGTATGGACATATTATTCAACGTCTTGAACCGGAAGTCAGACGTAGGTTATTGACCAGTTTAAATATTTAAGCTGCTACCGTAAAAAATTTGGAATATGTTGCCAACTAACTAACCTCTAAACCTACTTCATAAGTAGATAAAAATAATTTATGACAAACCACATTGTCCCGATATCAAACAATACTCTATTGACGCACATTTTTAATGATGGGTATATTAACAAGATAGGGAGATAGTGGAGCCATCACCGTGAGGTGATAAGACGGGGAGGCACTCTGCGAGCGATAGTGCGACCTCGCGGCCATCTGATAACAAACGCGCTGCACCATCGCCCTCGTTACAGTGCCTAAACACACACCGCTAACAGGCTAATAACACGAAAAGATTAGGGAAAGCTCGTGCGAAATTGCATTCTATAAAAACCACAAAATCACTTAACGAATCATAACATTCATAACACAGAAAACAATCTCAACGGCACGGGGACTTTGTGGTTTAGAACTGCCAAAAGTTATTTAAATAAAAATATGTAAATGCTTCTTTGCTATTAGCGTGAGGACTCATGACTCACACCCTAATGGATTTTCAGTTACCTACAGAACCCATAAGCATTCAATATTCATAGAGTCCGTAACGTGCCCCAAATGGATATTTGCTTTACGCTAAACCACAATCAATACGAGGGGGTGAACTGCTGGCACATACTCGTACATACAAAGCGATGTTTGCCAGCTAATGAATGACTGGCAACTATCGCTAATGATCTTTACTTTTCAAATTAATCTTTCAGTTCTTTACGAGTAGTGTTTTCTTTTGAAAAGTGGTTGACCTCGCACTAAAAAAATTATAGGCAACCAGTCTTTCAGTGCTTGTTTGGTTTAATGTTGCAGGTGAAGATGTCGTATATCGAGATCTACAACGAGAACATCCGTGACCTGTTGAACCCGGCGGCCGGCCCGCTCGAGCTGCGCGACGAGGGCGGCAGCGGCGCGCCCGTGGTGGCGGGGCTGAGCGAGGTGCGCGCGGGCAGCGCCGCGCGCGTCGCCGACCTGCTCGCGCGCGGCGACCGCGCACGCACCGCCGAGCCCACGCACGCCAACGACCATTCTTCCCGAGGACACGCCTTGCTCAGGTAGACTTATTCCACAATTTCAGAAAAGTTTAACCTCGTAAGGCCCACGTCAAATCTCGATCGTTCAAAAACGAATCTTGTGTCAGTTACGTTTGAAGTAATTTTGACATATGTCCTACATAAAGGCCTTTGGGCCTTACGAGGAGATATATTTAAACTATTTTAAACCTACTAAGGAAGGCTGTGAGTGGGACGATTGGTTCCGGGTTATTAAAAGTGATACAAAAGTTACCTATTTTTGCTTTAGTTTGGTGAAAAAGATTATCAAATAGGTTAAAACTGGGTCTTATTATCAATTTCACTCCGAACAGCTTCCTTATGTTGATATATTTTGCCTTTTTTTGCCGGGGCATATGTAGCAAACCTAACAAACAAAATTTTTCAATTAATTTAGCTATTCAATAATTAGTAAGCAAGTGATGTGTAAATTTTTCAAAAAATAAATTGATGAGATGGCGGATTCTGTACTTACCTATTGTTTCACACTAATGCCTTAAGTACTTGACCGACCTCAGGCCATAATAGTGCCGCTTGCTCAGCGCGGAGGCAACGTGGGGGCTGTGGTGGACCTCTCCAAGTTAAGAACGTTGGTCAAAGCAAATAATCAAAATTGATGCGGGGCAGAAAGATTTTACCTAATGCTGGCAACATACTTTAAGTTCTACTTCCGAACTGATCGACCAACCTTCATGTGTAAAGGGTTAGTTCGGATGCGTTCGTTTGAGTTAGGTATCGCTATAGATCGCCAAAGTTTTGCCCTGCTTTGGCCGAAAGGTTGGTTTGTTTGGAGGTTGAACAGTGTGAAGAAAGCAAATGACCACACATGCCATGGGATGGTAAGTAGACTCCTAAGGACCTATACCTACCTAGTTCATAACGTTATACATTTCTATATAACACGTGTGTTGTGTTTATGTGTGTGCAGCGTGACGGTAAGTTGCGCAGTGGCGGGCGGCGTGCAGCGCGGGCGGCTGTTCCTCATCGACCTGGCGGGCTCGGAGCGCGCCGGGCTGCGCGCGCGCCGGCTCGAAGGCGCACATATCAACCGCTCGCTGCTCGCACTCGCTAACTGCATCATGGCGTTGTCCGGTGGAGCCAGGTATACTACTTAATGCCCGTTTCCGTCACCAACGTTTACAGTGCGACCAAAGAGCGTAGAATCAAAATTTAGAAATCAAAATCGATGAAAATTGGTAGAGCCCTTTAAAACCTCGTGCCCTAGTAGGGGTCCCAAGTAGCAATTATTGTCCTCTTAACTTGGTATTGAAGATATCTTGAAGACAAAGTATTAATTCATGCCATTGTCTTGGTTAAATCAAATTTTGTCTTAAAGATACCAATTAGAAACCTTGAAGATAGAGTTAAGTAAAAATGGGCACCGTTTTTAAAAACGGTGCCCATTTTTACTTAACACTTAAGTGCAAATTAAGATGGACTTTAGACTTCTTTCAAGTAAGACTTAAACCATTTTTAAGACGGTGGTTTTAATAAAGGCCTTAACTGTGTCTTCAAGACATCTTGTATGCCAACTTAAATCAAAGTTTTTGTCTTCAAGATATCTTGAATACCAAGTTAAGAATATTAGAATCAAATCGTAAAGAATTATCCTAGACAACTGAAGATTGATTTAAAGCTACATTTACTTTACGTAGTTAATATTAAGAAAAATGATGACAATAATGTTTATGAACTACAATTCTCTCACAAGTCAATATAAAGGCGTAGCTTAATAAAGTTATTACTTACCAAATACGCAATAGCAGTTTCTTGTCGAAATTTACAGTCGAAAGTTCAACGCAAATTAGTTAGTCGCGTAGAGTAAAATTGTTGACATTGTTGTAAAATACACGGGCTTCAAAGAATGTTAAGAAATAGTACCTAAAACTTCAAATATTATCAAAACACATGAACATCATAGTTTGTCACATACGAGTATATGTATTTTGTTATTTAATTGATGTTTTGAATATTTAACATGAATATACACAGAAAATATAACTTCTTCACAAACATTTTAAAATGAACTTCAATCGAAAATGGCGTCAATTCAACTGAGGATCAAATAAATAAGACTTAAGGCAATGTTGATTTAACAATACAAAGTTAAGGATGAGTTAATACTGTTTGTACTCAACTTGTTCCTATTTAAGAGATTGTTGCATTAACTTAGCCTTAAAGAAGATTTTTAGTGAGCAAACTTAATAAAATATCAAATTTACTTATTCCTAAGTCAGTTTTCGCGATACCAATTGTACAGTAACAGGTTACGTTGTTTTTTGAGTTTGGGAGTGGTTATGCAATAAGAAATCAATAACATAATTAACAAGCAACTTCCTATAAGTAATGTGAATCCTTCAAACTAACAAAAAAATTACCTAGTTTTATAATTTCTACCCGGTTCATACCTATTTTACTGTGTGTACAAAACTATTAAAAAAATATTATGCGGCCCATAGAGTCGGAAACTGTGAAGAAATAATTCTTATTTGTTCCCAGAATAAAAAAACCCAGTTGTTACCACTAATTTACTATACCTACTGGTGTTAAATTTAATTAAACAGTAGTATATAAGTAAAAACATCTCTGATATTAATCATGTTTATTAAATCTGCAACAATTTGCTTGTTTATTCGTAATTGTATGTATGTATGTACAGTGGTGGTCACATAATTAGGGACACTTGTTTTTTTCCCATACAATTGCCTACAAAAATGACTTTTAAATTTTGACCACCATTCAAAAAGTTCCTGACCAATTTTATTGCTAAATACAATTTACTTTAGATCATTAACTAAGGTTTAAATTTATGTACAATGAACTACTGTTAAAAACGAACCTTATATTTTATATGGATTTAAAAACTTAGTGCTGACCCGTCCATACAAAGATTTACAACTTTGTATGAACGCGATGTATTAATTTTTTCAAATCCTTATAAAATGAAAGATCCGTTTTCAACAGAGATGAATTGTACATACATTTAAACCTTAGTTCATTAATGAACGATGCGTGTAACCAAATATTAAATTAGATTAGAACTTTTTGAATGGTGGTCAAAATTGAAAAGTCATATTTGTAGGCAATTGTATGGGAAAAAAACAAGTGTCCCTAATTATGTGACCACCACTGTATACTCTTTGTTGTCAACTCATACCGTCACGCCTTCATCCCCGAGTGGGGTAGGCAGAACTATAGAATACTCTTTATTGTACAAGAATGAAATATAAATACAAAAAACAGGTAATATAACAAAAATAACAAGTACAAAGGCGAACTTATCCCTTTAAGGGATTTCTTCCAGATAACCCTTGTTGAAAAGGAAAAATTAAATTGAATTCTCAACATTATTTAGCTGGGTCATACACATTCGCAAAAACAAAAGTTGTCTCTCCTGTGGTCAAAAGTTAAAGGCTCGTGTGCATATAAGTTATGTTTTCGTTTGATAGGACTAAAGTAGACGGGACGCCGTTTATGCGGATGTGGGTTCAGCAAGAAAATTAGGCCTTCAAAACGTTAACTTTGGGTATGTCCACAGGAAAGACGGTAATCTAAATCTGTGTATGACCCAGCTATATTATGGTAATAAAAATACATAAAGTTTTTTTTATTTGATACTAGGTAAGTACTGGTTTTTGTCATTTTAGCGGACTTAAGCGACAAAACTTTGGAATCCAGTACCCACAGTAAAAGTCGAGTGCTAGGTAAGCGCTGTGACTAGGTTAATTTGTGTGAGATTGTCCCCCTGGTATTTTATTATTATCATTGTTGATCTTTTTACTGTATCATCAATTTTATCATGTAGGTCGGTTCATGATGGTGACGATTAAGAAGCAATCATATTGTTGCAGATTTAATAAACATGATTAAAGTATACTTACAGGTTTTTCATTCATATGTAGGTACAGAAATATTATGCTACAAGTATTCACAATGTCAATTTTCTATGAGTTTTGCGATGTCCTAATATTAAATATAAGAGTTGGACTTACCACTTTTATAACTTAAAATTTATCTCGTTTAGTTCACGTACCTACCTACGGAAACATTTTAAAAGTTTATTTAAATTATGGTTTGAACGAGTGGTAGTGGTAGGTACGACCTATATTTTTTTTATTCCTTTTCGAGACCACTGGGAACAAGTTTAGTGAGAATTATTTATTCCCAGCTGTCCTAGTGATAACAAATAGGAATCATTTCTTCCCAGTTCTCCCCAGTGGTATCAAATGGGAAATATTTCTTCCCACTATTCCCTACGGACTAAGGACTGAAAGGTTGGGACAAATGGGAATAAAAAAAATTCAGTAGGTACAAGTAGGTAGTTTTGAGATGTCTGGAACTCAAATACCAGAGAAGTCTACTTAGTCGTAATAGTTTTAAATTCGTTATACCTATAGATGGGTAAGTTTGCTCATTTGAGATATATTCCTGAATGTTAGTACTTATTTGTAGTTTAGGCTGTAGGAGGTGAGGCCACGTACAGTAAATTACACTTTTAGAATTCAATATATTGTGAAACGTTTTTTAAGCACTATATTCATATTCATCTAGTCATCGACTCGTCCTCTTAATTCTTTTAGGATTAAAAAATTACTTCTTACGCACTTTTTTACTTCACTGGGTTAGAATAAGTACTAGTTGAGAAACTTAAGTACCTATTCGTTTGATTTTAAGAAATCTTTAATTCTTCCAAATGCAATATTGACTTAACTTGACTATGTTAAATCAATCAAAATCAAGTAAGCCTCAAGTCAATCTTCAGTAAGCATAAGATAAGAATAAACATCCATAAAAACGATTTTTTCTAGACGTACGTAAGGCTGACTTAATTCTAATTGGATTTGAAAGTGACAAATAGACTAAAGTCGCGTTATTTTAAGTCTACTTTGAATTAAATGCTACCTGGATTGGGTTTCCTTCTTTTGCCATAGTATCGATTGTCCTAAAGTCATTAACACTTTTGCGATAATGGATGTTAGCCATAATATTCAGTACCCATAATGGTTAATTCCCATAATGTATCGATAGTCCTAAAACATTTTAGTCATAATTGTGGTGGCCATAATCTTTAATGTCCTAATTGGTAGTGCTAAACATGTGACACCTGACAGGTGTCTGCGCTTGGGTACGCAAGGGCGAAGGTGATGCACTTCCCGCAGTGCCGGAGCAGTTATGAATATTAACCGGATTTTTTTTTTGTATTTGCAAGGAAATGGTTCTTCCAACTTCCCCTTTTAAGGGGGGGCCTTTCCCCTCTCATGCCGCAGGATGCTAAAACCAAACTATAAAGAGCTTATTAAGACTACGAAAACATATGGCTAATGAATGATAATAATAATAATAATGTTTTTTTAAGTTTAGTAAAATTTGGGCACGAAACACTACGTACGTAAACATTGTCACGTTATCATTAGGACAAATAATAATTATGAGCAAGAACGTTATGGCAAGTGAAATTAGGATTACAAACGTGATGGCAAAATTTAAAAAGTTCAAGTTAATCATTAGGACAAACGATTATTAGGAACAAAAACATTATGTCAAGAGAAAATAGATCGATAAACATTATGTCAAGTAATCATTAGGATAAACGATTATTATTATCACAGACATAATGGCAAGTGAAATTAGGATTACAAACGTTATGGGAGAACATAGGGAGCCGATTTAGCCTTAGGCTCCATGTGCTACTTGGGGCACTTTTCATGGAATATCTTTTCGAAACTTTAAGATTATATAGCTTAGGGCTTAGTTTGCTTAATTTCTTATGTCCTTTCCAAAGGAATGATGTTGGCACGAGGTAGCTCTGAAAGTAGGATTTACAATTTATGTCGGGGGTTTTTATTCTACTTAAATATTTAATAGTAATTCTTTACCAACGTGCGGTATTTGAAAGTTACCGCCACGGGTTACCGCATGAACACGATGTTATAGTTATTCAGTGTAGACCTCTATTATTTTCTACGCTTTTTGTTCATACCGTAAGGTATTATAGTATATTAATAAATAAAATAAATATTTAACATGCATGATAGTCGTATCAAGTGAACGGAGGCGAAGGTATTGAAATTATCATTTAAAAGTAACGTCATAGACATCCTGTATTTGTATGTTAACGCATTATTGCACAAAGAAAAAAGAAAAAAAATGAAACAGAAATACAAAAGGATAACATACTTATATCTTTAATGGATCTCTTCTAGTTAACCAAGCGATTGCGAAGTAATGCAAAACAATGGATAGCCAATCGTATAACAGTTAATGAGATAGAAGACGTCTTGTTTGGCTAGTATAAGAGTAGAATCAAGTCCCGTATTCACAAAAACACAACTTTTTAAGAAGCGGCCAAGTATTATTTGAAGTGTACGGTATACGTCGACAGATACGTGAACTACCGCGACTCGAAGCTGACGCGGCTGCTGCGCGAGGTGCTGGGAGGGCGCTGCCGCACCGCCATGGTGGCGCACGTGGCGCCCGGCGCCGCCGCGCGCGAGACCAGCCGCTCCACGCTGCACTACGCGCAGCGCGCCTCCTCCATCACCAACAGGGTACCTAATCCATCACACATTCATTTGATTGAAGATTTCCATGCATAGCATACATTTGAAGTTAAAACCGACGAGTCTAACAAAAAGCAAGATTTGAAAAACAGTTTCGATAATGTCGTCTAGGTGCATAAGTCAATATCAATACCGATGTCAGTCAAGTGGTGGTCACATTATTATTGGAACGGTTGCGTTTTTCCCATGCATACATGCATTGTCAATTTTGACAACCGAAAAACAAGTTCTTAACCAATTTTATAGTTTGTTAAACTTATCGTTAAGTTCGTTGACTAATAAAGCAAAGTTTAAATGATTTACTATAAATCTCTTTTAACAACGTTACTTACGTAAAGAAAACAGAAACTCTTCAGAGTTGATATAAACTTAAAATCATTTGTTTAGGTAGGTATGTGTGGTTTGTAGATGCACCATTTTGACTTAATAAAAACTAAAGTACACTTGTGGCGCTAAGAGTTATCTTACGATACCTCACTTGCCAAAATCAGGCCATCCCTCTAGCATCCACCACGGAACAAAGAACTATATATACAAACATACATACACCTTCTTTCTTCAGTCGGGTAAAAATACGGACTAGGCACTTAGACAGGAACTGCAACATTTCATTCGGATTATTGAGTGCAAGGACTACGTAATGAATGAGCAAGACAATTTTATCGTTCAAGGTGGAGAGGGAACTGGTGGCGACACCCATGCATCTATCGCAGTATCGTTCTGTCATAAACGACCTGCGCGATGAGATCGCTAGGCTAAAACTGAAAATGAAAGATGACCGCTCAATGTAAGTACAGTATATACTTTTACTATTAAAAAATCTGTAGTAACATAAAATTAAGAAAACAGACCAGGTAAAGCTTTAAAACACCACTGAGGTCTCTGGTTTCCAAAATTAGGTAACGAAGCATTAACGGTTTTTTCGTCAGCAGAACAAAAGAAGAGCAGCAGCAGATAGCAGCCCAAGTGTCCTTAGAAGAGACGGAAGAAAGTGCGGCGCACTTGAAGTCCCTGCGCGAAGCCATCGTGTCGACGTTCAAACAACAGATGCGGTTGCGACGGCGGCTCATGGAGCTGGACAGCCACCTGCTGGGACTGGCGCTGGACGCCGAGCGCCAGCACGCCGCCATCTCGCACTGGGAGGCGCGATTCAACCGGCTCTACAAGCCAATCAACATGCCCAGCTCTCGGCTGAGCACGCACCAGAGCTACAGGTATGTCACGACTCACGAGCTGTGGAGACGCTGCGGTGTCGCGGCTTCCTTCTTACATTTTTTATCAATATATACCGATAAAGTCGAATATCACAAAAAAAAACGCGTTTTAATAATGTAGGTACGTACACATCAACACTGCCAGCTTAACTAAGCCAAGCGTCAACCAATAACTTTAGTAACCATGGGGTCTGTTTAATAGCAAGTTAAGTGTAAGTGCCACAGTACATATATTAGCTAATATCACAATTAATTTTAGCGCTTTCCTTTCACTATCACATAAGGAAACAAAAAGACACTGACAAAGTTAACTAACATAGACGCGATTCTTTTATCCGACGACTCCGTGTCGTGAACAATTATCATTAGGTAGTATATAAAATACATATAGGTAGTACATAGTGTTGCCAGGTCAAGTCCTACGAAAATCGGGACTGGGCTAATCAAAAATCGGGACCTGGGTTTTCAAATCGGACAGTACAAATAATACAGTTGAAAAATCGCGCGACAGTCTTATAACCATCGATGTGGCGTAACATTTTTGACCTGCAGGGGCCTGTTTTATAAAGTTACAAATTACAATTTACAGGTTACAAGTTTTCATTTGACACAACCTCGACCAATGGTGACCAATCATTTGAGCAGTGTTGCCAGTTTAGACCGGTAGAATTTTAATTTGTAGCTTTATAAAACAGGCCCCAGTTGTTATCTTATTCATGATCACTCTAGGAATGTACTAAAATCGGGACAATCGGCGTCCCGATCAAGGGACGTGGAAATCGGGACGTGTCCATAGATCTCTGAAAATCGGGACGTCTGGCAACACTAGTAGTACACATTATTAAAGCTTATGTCCATCTGGAATAATGTGACTTTCAAATTGTGAAATAGTTTTTGAAATAGGTGCATTCTGAGATTATCCTCTACATACGTAGTACACACATACAAACATACAAAGTTACAAAATCCGCCCTCTCTCTTTGAATAACATTATTATTGCTATAGTAAAGATATAGTATTGCATAGATTGATAACTTAGGCCTATATTTAAATATCGTAAATGGTGTCACGTGTCAGTGTAGTGTAGTGTGTATGAGTTGTACGGTTAGCACTGTCCACGTGTGTGGCGCGTCAGCAGGGGCGGCACGGGCAGCACGGGCGGGCCGGGCTCGTCGGGCGCGGGCAGCGAGCGCGCCGAGGCCGAGGTGGCGGTGGAGCAGGCGTGGGCCGAGCTGGCGGGCGTGGAGCGCGAGCAGGAGGAGGCGCGCTCCGAGCGCGCGCGCGTCGAGCGCCAGCTCGAGCAGGTGCGCCTGCGCGGCGCGCAGCTCGAACAGGTGATGATCGATAGCTTCACTTTTTTTTTCGACTGTTGGCGAAAGAACATCGATAGATAATACCTACTCGTACAACGAGATTTGTAAAGAAAGACACGCTTTTTGTATTATAGGTTATCATGTCTAAAAACGCTCAAAATTGCTCTATCTATTGCCATATCATTAACTAACGATGAATTTGTTTTGAAGTGTCGAATTTCATTAAAATCGAAATCAACTAATCCTAATCATATCTTAACACCTAAACATCAACATTCCTCAAACTTTCACTAAGTAGGTATATATTTTTGTTCATATGTCTTTCAATAATAACGAACGATTAATTTGATGTATATTGATTAAAACCAAAGAGATTTATTATTATAAGTAGGTAATAGAGTGGCCATTGGGAACATTTTCATAGAAAAACTTTTATCATAAGCATCATGAGTGCCACCTAGCGTTTAGTAGCAAAATACGCATTAAAGTAATAAGAACACTTATTTTTCAGCTATTAGACTGTAGGTGGCGCTAAATAATAAAATTCAAATTCGATAAAGATATTGATATCGTATTAAGATTGATTTAAAATTTGCGTCTTTGTCAGCATAGAACTAGTTTTCCCTTCGTTCACAACTGTAATATAGGTACATTTATTTATTTATTTAATCTTTATTGCACAAAAGAATACACTTCATATACGAAAGACGAACTTAATGCCGTGGTATTGTCTACATTAATTATAATTCCTCCATAGTAAAGTAATAGATTTTTATTTGGACGAACTGTATTCATTTTTCACGCGCTTTTTTTATTGACAGGCGGAAATGCACAAGAGTCGATTAATTATTGTACATAAAATGACGTACGTACACTTTAATGTTTTCAATTCACGAAGGCGCGCCCTGCCACTTAAATTGACGTTGCACAGCTGCGGTACTGTATGAAAAATTAAAAGATGGGGCGCGCCGTTGACTTCGTAAGCTTAAAATACTTCATCTACACACATATCATAAGTCCTCTATTATGCGTTCAAAGCACGTAGGCAATGACCAACATTACGTGTGGTAGTAGGTGACAGCGATGACAACTGTTAATTTTGGAAGATGTTCCAAATTTGGATCTCATTACTTTACAATATTTGATAACGTAATTTCAAAATTACGTTACAGCTGTCATCGCTGTCATCTAATACCACAGGTAAGGTAATGCTGGTCATTTGCCTTTCGGCTTCTGAACCCATCTTAGAGTACTTATAATATGTGTGTAGATAAAGTATTGAACGCGACTCTGCATAATTAGCATTACGACACTCGTGTGATCTATTATGAAACTCGCCTTGCGGCCCGTTTCATAAACCACACTCATGTTGTAATGCCTGTCATTACGCAACCGTCACGTAAACTACTATTATCGATGTTTGCCCCGGGCTCCTGTAGGAGCTGCCCGCGCGCATCAGCAGCGGGCCCGAGCGCGAGGTGCTGGCGCTGGTGTGCCGCGTGCACGAGCTGGAGGCCGACAAGCTGGCGCTGCAGGGCGAGCGCGCCGCGCGCGCGCACGAGCTGCGCCGCCGCGACTTGGCGCTGCAGCGCCGCGACGCGCAGCGCCGGCTCTCCGACGAGATCATCACTCGCCAGCGCCGCGCACTCGAAGGTACACGCGCACAATCGGCGCAGGTTTTTTTGCAGCTTGTCCAATACGATAGGCCTCTACGTGCCTCAACTTTCTGCCTACGAGCACACGGGACAACTTAAACTCGTCGGTTAATAATCCATCTACGAGAACAAGGGTAAATATAGTTTTCTCCCACATGCTCGGAAATGTTAACCTTACTGTTGTCAAATCAGCCCGCGAAGTTCTAAGTTCCAGGCCCAGGCAAAATTAAAAAAAAAAACAAAGTTATTATTTAGCAACGGCAGCGGCCGCGAAAAAAGTATGAAATTTCATTACGTACCTGGTGATTTACTTTTTAAAACCATGTTTGGACTAGGATAACTATCTCCAAACAGCCAAACACTCGTGCAATCAAAATTCTTCCTTGTATGTTTCACTTTTTAAATGTCATAGACTAAAAAATTAAGCCTTTTCAAACAGCATTTACAACGTATTTAAAAGTGTGTCAAATAGTTTGACTTTTTTTTAATAGAAATTGCGTTCATATCAAAATAAATTGCGGAAATAACATAAACGCGTAATAAATGTTATAGTTTAAACTATATTTTATTCAAATTGAATTTATTACGTTTAAATAATTTGTGATTTTATTTAATGCTTTATTTCAGTGTCATACTAAATCGTACGTTTCTGTTCTTTTTTTCAAGGAAATGTTGGGACTGTGTTTAATATTATTAACAATTGGGTTAAATTTCCTCACGTCTTGGAGGAAAGCACTATACAAGCCTCGACCGGGAAGGGCGGTTGCTGGACTCGTATATATCGCGGCCTCGACTGCGTCTCGGCCACGCTAACTCTACTAGTCCCGCAACGGCCTATTTCCCGGTCTGTGCAGTAATGTACTATTTTAAGAGACTCAACTGCCTGACCTGGAGCTGTTCTGTAGCGCCGCCACGCACACATCCAAATCTGAAAAAGGTGGACAAGGGTTCAGAAGTGAGACTTTATGTAGAGCTGTTTTTTATATAAAAAATTAGCCAATAGGGAATATGCACGGTTTTTTAAAATCGTATTTCTCAAAACAATATGAAAATACCGTACAAGAGATCAATGAGTGAATTTCTAACATATAAATCTATACCTAGGTACGATTCTATTAACCTACGTGGCTCTACCTACACTAAGAAATCCTTTGCGAGAACTTTATCGTTATCGAAAATGTATCGGATGGTCGTAAGTTGCCGAACGGTTGCGTCGAGCGCTAGTCAATTCCATACGTTTTGTCTTTTTTCGTAAATCGTTTACGTTAGTGTTAAGCATCTTGTCTAGGACCAACTGTTACTGAATAGTCAACGCTAAAAGTAGATACTTTCTCATTTTTGTACTATATGACAATCAAACATAATATATGACAATCTTGTTTGACATTGCTTGAATGAAAACTTCTTTCTATTTTCTGTGGGTGGAAACTTGAAGTGTTAACTATTAACTATGTTTAAGTATGTCAAGCAGCTCTTTGAACGCTAA
Source organism: Acleris literana (assembly GCA_946894065.1). Classification (NCBI taxonomy): domain Eukaryota; kingdom Metazoa; phylum Arthropoda; class Insecta; order Lepidoptera; family Tortricidae; genus Acleris; species Acleris literana. The sequence continues at coordinate 15,590,022 of OX335670.1, read as the reverse complement.
ACTTTAAACTAATGTAATATCATCGTACGCAGAGATGGGGATATCGGTGGCGCCGGAGCTGGGCCAGCTTTACGAGCTGTACCAGCAGGAGATTCACGCCTCCACCTACACCGAGAGCAACGATGCGTACGCGCACAACCGACTGCCTCCTATCTCCACAAGGTGAGAGCTATTCTGCCCCTTTTAAGAAATTAGACGTATTTGATACAGAGAGGATTCAATCTGAAATCTATATCTAACCGGCCTTTTTAAACTGTAGGTATTCTTTAAATTGAATGTATCAATATTATTATGTACATATAAGGGGCTATTCAAGTATAATGTAAGCAAGGGGAAAAGGTGTTATTTTTGCTTACTTTTGATGACAGTAACAGAAAACTGCCACAACGAAAAAGTTTTGCATTTGTTTTCATGTTAACTCAATCTAGAACAGATAATCAGTGTCTACCCAGCTTACTTATTATTTACTCCAAAAACTCTTCTCAATGCTATATATAAACATATAATAGTACCTATTTTGTAGAGTGAGCTGGAATAAAAAGGTGTTTGTACCCGTTTCGAAACCCAAACACGTACTTATAGCGGAAAAATCAAAATATTTTTTGACGTCTTAATATGACGATAAGGTCGGTTATCAAAGTAGTTTTTGACACTGGCTCCTGTGAACTGTCGGTTCCGTTTTTTTACAATTTCGTATGTCAAGTCAAACGTAAAGTAAAGCGTCAAGGAACAAAGGTGATTTGCTCATTAGGTTGACTGTACCAGTTGACGAGGCAGGCCAAACAAAGTGTTGAGGTGACGTGCATTTAGTATATTGTAGTAAACATCGTCAATAAGTGTTTATTACAGGTTCAGCCACATTAATTCTCAAAAGGACGGCATGGATTTTTTAGAAATATTAGAAATTAAGTTTCGCATACGGCGATTTAGGACTTCTATAAACATCTCCGGGTTCCATCATCGTAGCGAGTAAAATAGCGTATTTTTTAGTCTAACTAACCAATAACTTTTAATCACAAAAAAATTCAACAACGTACTCCAGTTGTTTTTGCGTGATGATCGAATAAACAGACAAAGATCCAGACTCCTAAACACCATGTACAGTCACCAACCATAATACATTAAATATCTGTATAATGGGTGGTGACTGTACATATCTGACACGCTCTTTTGCTTCTAGTAATAGAGGCGGGTTAGATATTTTTGAACTCATTGTTGGATTATATATTTATTGCTGGTGACTGTTCAGACATACTTCTGTTTCAGTGTCATGAGTTACCTAGTACCTACAGTAAGCCCCTATTCTGCTACATTTTTATCCCTATTGCAATGGTATTGTTTACCATTCGTCTGCTTTTTTTTCCCAAGATAATAACATAGCTATCATAATGTTAACAATACAAAATAAAAGGGGAAAAGTCCAAGTAGAATACAGAACTGCGAGTTTGTGACGACCTGACGACTGTCTTCCTTTCTGGATAGCATGTCAGAGCTGGCGTGGTCGGAGAGCTCGAGCGGGTCCAGCTCCGGCTCGGTGGCGGCGCCCGACCCGCTCCTGCCGCGCCTGGCGCCCACGCCGCGCCCCCGGACCCGCTACAGGTCAGTACAGAACAGATCTTCCCGTTTTTTCTGCTTGTTTTCCGAGCCAACGTGGCTGTAAGGAAACGGTTTGGTTAAACCGCAGCTCCTGACCCGCGCCTGTCCCGCCTACCTTTTTTCTGCTGGTCCCCGGTGCTAGCGTGGTTTGAGTTTACGAGCGGCTCGAACGCTGGCAAAGCCAAATTGCCACCCACATGCATCATCACTAGTAGATACACGGTTCACTGTTTGTCAATGCGAAACAGAACTTACTGAGTAGTTTTATCTATCTCAGCAATCGTAACAGCTTGTCTCACCAACGTAATAACGTCTTGTCAATGTAATATTTTTGCTGTTGCAGCCAAGCAAGTGCTGTGACAATGAAGCGGTATTCGAGCGACGACAGCTTGGTAATGGTGGCCCCGCGAGGAGACGCGCCGCCCTGACTCCGGAACGATGAGCGGCTGGCCTCCGTCTGTGGTGGCCAGCTTTAGGATCAAACCGGTGATTGTTGTGTCCGTTCCATGAATGTCATTGTTCCAAGTACCGGGCGAATTGTACGATTTGCATTAATAAATGTATAGAACCCTGTTTCGTCGTGAAATGCAATGTGTTGTCAAGTAGCGGAGAGTGCTCCGTGCGCTGTGCGCGGTGCCACTGATAAAGCTATGTGGTTAGATTAACTTTACAAACACGCCGCTGGTTGGCAAATGTTTGAGTGCGTCAGTTTAACAAATAACTAACTTAAATGTTTTTCTTCTTAATCGTGATTAATTTCGAAGTGAGTTTTAAATGCGGTTGACTTTGATCTCAGATACTTATGGGATGAATTCCAATATCCCACTTAAGTACTAAATATGCCTTCCTTTCTTGCGTTTATAAATAAGCTACAAATAATTCAGATGTATTTGTCTGTGTCCTTCCTACTTGCCGATAAAAATAATAAATGTGGTTTATGTTAAAATGTTGTTAACAGTTTTCTCCCCACTTCCTGTTGATTACTGCTGATACTTGTTCTAGGTATCTACTCGTACTTCCCGGAATGACATATACGGTGACAATTATTAAACCAGTTTTTAAGGCCTGTTAGTTAAACTAACTAATCGTTAAAAATCGCAACTAATGGTTAAATCTCAAGGAAACGTGTCCAATTTTCGATTCCTTTTCGAATTTTAACAAGTAGTTGAGTTAACTACTGATCAAACAACAGGCCATTAGAGATATATCTGGATCTCGAGGTACCTCATGTTGTGACCAGGGGTTATCGGTAATATTTCCAAACGAAAATACCGGTCTTCCCGTGGATGTCGTAAGAGACGACTAAGGGAATAAAGGCTTGTAGTACTGTTAGGCGATGGGCTTGCAACCTGTCACTAATACGCTGGTAAACATCTTAGCCTGATTGTGCAAAATGTGGTTACAGAATTATCGACAAGTTTTTAGAGCTGTTGGTAATTCCGTAGCTCTGCCTACCCCACTCTGGGAACGAAGGCGTGAGTTTATGTATGTATGTAAATACCGGTATTAAATTCTTGTATCTTGCTTATTATTGAATATTTTTGTTCCTCAATGAATTTGTATAATAGTATAGTGTTATTACTTATTTTTTAATCGAAAATATAAAGGAAATGTTCCAAATTAAGGAAGATATTTCCGTTTTAATGAATACCGGTATCGGTCCCGTTGTGACGTGACAAAATATTAGTAAGACTTATTTTGCTTAATTTAAAATAAATACGCCTTTTCCTTCGATTTTGATCGACGACCACGTACAATCCGCTTCATCGTTAAAGTTGACACCAAACCTGCCCTCAGGTAGTCACTTGAAATTGGTCGCAGAGATTTACGGCGGGAGGGTTAGCTGGAGTACCTTTAGAGAGGGTTTTCATGCGACGGGATCAATAGGTAGGAACAAATAAAAAAGGCATAGCTACACAGTAAAGAAATTGTAAAGTAAAGTAGAAGAGTTCCGCAGATTTGGTAACTGCCAAAAGTAAAGCTAATAAGGAAAATAGGAAAAAAAACGAATCAAATGAAGTTTTCATTACGCTTTTATTTAAATAATAATTGTGTCGTATAAGTAACACGGCATACTTTCCTATAAATGACTATCATCACATCACAATATTCTGTATAGGTACACCTAAGTATTGACTGGGAAGCCATAATCTCAATGCAAACAACGTTTCATCGCCCTTACATAACATCCTATATACTAAAATCCTAACAGTACTAACCTATACCTAATTACGTAATTACAATTAGTTTGAATGTCTGATGATCACTTAGTTGAATGTCAGAATAGATTCAATTCCATTCGTCTCCGTTTTTGCACACTAAGATTCAACTGAATAGGTAGGTATTAGAATAAATCTTTGAGAAATAAACAATAAATAAATCTTAACAATTAAATATACAACCTACTGGGCAAGGGTCTGAAATTTAAGAAAAGGAACAAAAACTCTTTGGATAATATGGCCACTGCGATATGACGTCACATTTTCATAAAATATTTTCCATAAGAATATCAAACACTACAACTAAACGCCTTTGCAAACAAAACGCCTCCCCTTTGAAATGAAAAAAAGTGAAATGAGATTCTTTGCTACAAAATTTAATTAATGTTATTCATATATCTTTATGTTTACATAGTATGAAACATGTCTGAATGTCTGTCTGTCTGTGTATCCGCTAACACCTAAATCACGAAACGGATTTTGACGCGGTTTTCACCATTATTTATAGGTATTTTTTCACGGAAGGTTTTATGTATAATTAATTCTAGGTTATGTACGGGTGTTACAGAAAACTCACATAAACCGAAGCGAAGCGAGGGCAGGTCGTTAGTTATAACTATTTTTCTTTGTAAAATGTACTTTCTTCTTTCTTGTAGCTTATGCTAAAATCTCATTTCCTTACAGTACCTACCTATATTTAAACTAATAGGAAAAATTATGTTCGTTTTTTTTGCAAGAGGGTGTGTAAACAATTCAAATTATTATTATAATAAGTCAGCTTTGTTTTATTTTGAATCGATTGTTAACACTACACCTAAAAGTGAGCTAGGTGTTGATATAAAAACAACCTATGGTCGAAAATGGTCCCATTTGGTATATATCCTACATTTGTGGTTAGCCACAAAATCGTAGATTGTACTTGCTAAATTAAAGCTTCTTTAAGAGCTTTTTCTGCGTTCTACAATTTGATCAAGTAACTTTGGTAACATGCGAGCGAAACATTATCAAACCGTGACGGGTACGATTACGGTAATCACTCGCATAAATACCACTTCGATTCGTCAATCGACCCTCCCAGCTGAAATCTGCGGACAGACCATTTCCAAGGTGGAATTTCACTATCTAAGTACACGGATATCAGGACTAACCCTGTGTAAAATCAAATCTCAAAGGCAGTATACGAATGTCCAATAAACGATGTTGAAGAACAGAAAGAGGAGCGGGAAGAGAAGCCTAGAGCGCTTGTCGATCCAGGTGGCGATCTCCTGCGGGGTCATGGTGGTCCAGTTGTGCTGCTTGGGCGGCTCGTCGGAGCCCTCGCTGCCGGCCGGCGCGCCGCCCACCAGCTCATCGTAGCTCTGCGTCGTGATCGTCGGCAGGTTCACCGCCGACGGGAAGCCCTGCAATCATACACCCTTCATTCAAATACAGTAGGTACTAACTTAAGAATAATAAACACGTTACATACCGCCGTACTCAGAGACGTTTTAGAGAAAATAATCTTGTTCCTTTTTCAAATTTGTGAATTAAAAATCGTCACTAAGGTTGCGTTCCCAATAGGCAAACTGTTAGCCGCCGACTGAGTGAGCGGCGTATCGGTTTAGTACGCATTTCCATATATTTGAAATGGAGTGTTCAGTTTGCTAGCTATACGCTCCGAGTTAAGCTTTTCAGAATTCAACTTTTTTTGAACTTCGCAATTTTTTTGAACCACCTTTACGAACTGCAGTACCAACTATTTGCCATGGCTGCGACGAAAACCAGCTTCAATCTGTCCAGGTTAGCTCCTACACGAGACTCTCGAAAACTGTTGGGTCTACACAGACAATTCTAGTCTCATGTTGTAGCAAATTTAGTCTAATTTAATAACGTCCGTAGAAGGTACTATCAAGAACTAGTCCTTTAGGGTTATAATCGCCAAAATCTGAGAAAATTCCGAAATTATCGCGGTTTTTTTTATTTTTGACAATGTTGCCTTCGGCGCTCGATGTCACAAACTTGGATTATTAATTGGGCCAACATCATAAACAAGTCTGGAAAAAATCTGAACTACCGAATTTGACGCAAAGTACCCCGTACTTTCAGGCGACATGGTTACTGTACTACTGGTCGAATATGAAAAAACAATAAAGTCGTGTTTTATGATACAGTTCGATCGAAAGGGTTTTTGAATGTGATCATTTATATCTACAAAACATACGCCTTTAAACTAAATAAAGACCGTAAAAAATCCACGATTTTATGGTTTTGTCTTATTCGATCAGTTCGATTCCCGGTTAAGGCAGACAAATTTTTAAAAATCCATAAATGCAGTTATAATTATTTTCAAAAATAAACGTAAGTCTTCTTTGTGTAGAATTGGCTATTTTCAATATTTAAGGTAGTTGCCGTCCATGTGGCGTCCGTTTTTTCCACCCTGTATATGTGCGTACTAAACCGATACGCCGCTCACTCAGTCGGCGGCTAACAGTTTGACTATTGGGAACGCAGCCTAAGGAACAATAATATCGTCGTATCCTTTGGTCGTAACTGACTCTAAGGCGCGGGCCAGACAGAAGAGGCGTAAGACGCGGACGCGTCGGCGTCGCGGCGCCCCTTTAATGAATTTTCAACCAAAATGTATAGAAGGTAAAGACTACTATTATACATACGATACGGAGATAGAAGGCCACGACGCGCGTGGGCATGGCCTTCTATCTCCGCATGTACTATAATAGTAGTCTTTAGCTTGTATACATTTTGGTTGAAATTCATTAAAGGGGCGCCGCGACGCCGACGCGTCCGCTTCTTACGTCTCTACTGTCTGGCCCGCGCCGAAGTGCTTTTGGTAGAAACCTAACCCAAGCACGAATGTGAAGCCACTAATACTAAGCCTTTTAAGCTTAATTGGTGATCGGCGCGTCAGTCTTAAAAATGTGGCATAGTGTCTACAACTCCCTGATTTTTATATGAAATTACGGATTGTGTTATTAATTTAAAGGTATAAAGTATAATGTATGGTACAGTATGCAGTAGGTAAGTTCTCAGTCGTTAATACAATGAAATGAAATGATTTTAATGCGACCATTATTTTTTCTGCACTTGTGTGCGTGTGGTCGTGCATAAGAACGAAAAGACTACGCCTACATGAACCCATTTTCTGCTTCGTTTTTAGCTGTAAGGTACTACCATTTCCTTAGTAGCTACCGGCTTTCTTCGTATTTCATGGAACACGAGTGAGAAATGTTCTGTCAGATGCGAGTGCAATTTTATTAGCGAAAGACTGCTGATGGCTATAAAAATGAGTAGCGTGCAGTACTGACGTGAACAGTGAGGTAGTTGTTGTAGGGCGCGCCTGCGGGGCAGTCGTTGGTCTGCTGCAGCGAGGAGCAGGAGCGTGACTTGGTGAGCTGCGGTGCGTTGTCCTGCAGCTCCTTCTGCAGCTCCTTCCGCGCCAGCCGCGGTGTCAGCGTGCTTTTCAGGATGTACATGCTGTTCACTTTCTTCAGGCTCACCACTTTCCTGTTACACGCAGACGAACTTTAATATTTAAGTACCTATTGCAGGTATATCTTAAGAAAAGTCAAATCAGCAGGTTGGGAACCATTTAATCCAAAGCAGTTATTAAATATTTAGGTAACTGAACGTGCAACCGAGCACCCGCTTGACAGAATCCGTAATGGACTGGTAGGCTTGAAAATTTATAAGTACGAGCAAAAGTCCTTGGCCCAATAGTAACACATAGGAACACTTAAAAATATAAAATGCGTTTTTTTTTAATAATCGATATCATGAAATTAATTTCCTCTTTTGGTTGCCAATATCGCTTTCCACTTAGCAAACTGCGGTAGTGTTTTTGTGTGTCTTGCGCTTAAACTGCTTTAGTGCAGACCTGTCCCGCGGTCACCACCTTACCGGTGCAGTCCAAAACATTTGGCTTCCGGTTAATGTAGTGAACTGGAGCACAGAACCCTGACATGAAGACTGTTAAATCACGAGAAAAACATTACGTCAAAATTAATTATTGCCTTTTTTTACAGAGTTCTAATAGTGATACGACCAATCCCAAGTCCCAAAAATCCACACAGATGAGTCTTTTCTTCACTTACTTTCTTCGCCAAATAGTGTTGACAAACGCAAACTCCACTAGAGCTGAGAAAATGAAGCCGATGCAACCCAGGAACCAGATCTCGCTAGCTTTGATGTAAGATACTTTGGGAAGTGTTTTAGCTTGAGATGATGCCAGCGTGATAAACGACAACATCGTGCTTGTACCTGAAAAACAAAACACATTGTAGCTAATCGTACTTAATCAAGACGGTATCTACATATGTATAATAATTGTTTAAATATTTTCAAGAGTGTTTTACCTAATGTGATCCTGGGTGCTGACGCGTCGGCCTGCAGCCAGAAAGTGACCCAAGACATCGCAACAATCATCATGGAGGGAATAAAGTAGTCCATCAGGTAGTACCCCACTTCTCGGCCGAGTTTAAATGTAAATTTGAGGGCACTATAATTTCCAGCTGCAAAATGAAGCAAACGATAAATATGAGACCTTACAGCTAACTAAGGTTAACTATTAATAAAACGGTACAACAAGTAAAGCAAAGACATTACATCTACCTCCCCCGAGCCGCATGTTTACAATATCTCCTCGCACAACGGATTCATTGGTCCAGTAATCTATTAAGGAATATTCCGTGAGATGCAATTCTGAAGACAGGTGCACCGGGTCGTCCCTCTCCCACATAATACGTAAATTAGACGCGTTGTATTTCCCTGCAATGAAAAAAGAATAATATAACCAACGTTGGCACGATTTTGTTAGAGAAAGATGACGTTGGTAAGTACACTTACAACTTTCAAGATTCATAGAACATGTTTGATCGTCAAATGGAAACTTCTGTAAATTCATCCAGCAGTAGAGGACTGCTTGCATGCGTCGGCTGAAGAGCACTTCCCCGTCTGGCGCTATAGAGATGAGCACATCCTTGCTGTCGGTGCCCATGAGGCTGGACGACTGCTCGTTGGACATGTACAGGTGGGGAACCCAGATGCGTTGGCGCAAATCATTTTCACCGATAATTTTGGTGCGCTCCGGCGAATAGAGCGCGTAGGCCAACCGCGCGTCTGTCCATCGTAGTTGCAGAAGGAAGTGCAATTTGAAATTCTGTAAAATAAGTAGGTATTTGTAGAACAATTGTATTTTTAGGATTTTCAAGCTTAATATTAGATCTGGATGTACGGTTGGGTTTAGTCTAATACGCTATTTGACAACATTGAAAATATACTACAAATTGTGGTCATCCTGTCAGATAATAGCGTAAAACAACATATTTCACTTTATCTTAAACTAAATTAACATATTTTTTTGGAAATTACGCGAAAAAATTGTAGTATTTTTTGAAATTTTATCTGTGTTAGAAACGCTATGTGATTGGTTTGCAGCTGTGGTTACTTGCTGGTGAAGTCACACGCAAGTAACTACAGATCATAAGGGCATATCTCTTCAAATGATTGTTTATTGTTTACTTGCATGTGACGTCACACTTGTCATCTGGCCAGCGCCATGACAGATACAGCGTTTTTAGCGCGGTGAGAATACAGTAGAATCTCAAATAATATCAATGTAGTGTGCTTGTTATTTAATCAAGAATCATTTAAAAAGGTTTTCTAAAATTAGACAAATAGCCTATTATTAACTTATTTGGGATGTTTGTACAATTAACTGTTGTTCAGGTTTTCCTTATTTTTTGTCGAGCAACACTGCAGTAAGTATCTATATTTACTCCAACCCATTCAGAGAGGCTAAACAAGATGCATAACACTAACGTGAACGATTTTCGAAAACTGTCAAAAACTATGTTATTGACATAAGGACTCGACGCGTCTGTCCGGGACCTTAAGTCAATCCCATACATTTTCGAAAACGATTTCCACAGGCCTTATTTCCCACCGATAAAACTGTTTGCCTAGTGCTGCTAGGAACTTGTTTTTTTACACAATATACATCGCCGAATTGTATGTACCTACCTACGCGCATAACTTCCGAACGTCTACACCAAATAAACCAAATTGTTTTTTTTTGTGTTCTTTATTGTCAGGACACGGTTTGTATAACAGAAAAATAATTGAAAATCCAACGGGAAAGTCGGTGCAGCTGACGGCCTCTAGTAATTCCATAAAAAGTTATTGATTTCCAAGAATGGCCTATTTGGTTAGGCTTGGCTGACTCGCTCATCAAAACCTAAGCCTTGAAATTTGGCATGCCATCGAGGTACCTATAGGTCTTACAATATCCGAAAACTAGTAAGTGACACCTATGTACTATGCTTAATACCTACCTATTATGTCAATTGTTTTTTTATCAGAAATATATTTTTCATCACTCTTCCTCGGAAAGGGTTTTATAACACGCAGCCGTATAGGGCAGTTATAGCCGATTTAGCTCCCTAAGGAGTTATGAGTTTAGTTTTAAAATATAGAATACACTCGTACATCATTTCAGACTAAGGAGGTGTAAAATCAGCCAAGGTTTGTTTCCTATATTCAAAACTTGGCTACAAACCAATTTTACTGTATAATTAAACTTATACGGTACATTTATCTGCATTATATTTATATTTTACAATTATTTCAGAGACATTTGAATTATTTTATTAAATTTCATTTTGAAAATTGGTACAATCTGGCAGTATGGTCTGTCAAGTTTAAAAACTAAAGCAGTTCTAAGCATTAACTGTGGAAGACTTTTGAATTGAATAAAGTTGACAAACTCTTTTAGCGAGTCGAGTTCATTTGTTTGATTGTTGTTTTCGAAGCGTAGGTATTTTTGTATTTTTTTTTATTTCGTCGCAAATGTGATTAAAAACATTGTGTGTATCACGGACATTAAGGGGATTACAAACTCGAGTCATATCGGCTACCTTCAAACAACTATTGATAGTCCCCTTAAAAGCATAAATGTAAAAAATAGGCCAAGTTTTCATGTGCCGTCAAAAGTAGTGCTATCTAAAAAGATGCCCTGCTTTGTCAGTTGTCTTAAATACTCAATATAATATTACCTATATTGGCCAATGTTGTTTGATAAAACCTTACCAAATCATGCGCCTCTGCAGGTTGTATGAAGTAGACGTAGGCGCTGGCGTGCACGTAGACCACGTCGCCGGTCTGGTAGGTGGGCAGCAGTAGCCGGTCGTAGCGGCACTCGTGCGCCAGCCGCGACAGGAACTCCGACTGCGTGTAGCTGTCGCCCTTCTCTAGCGAAGGGCACTCCAGCGCCGGCGCAACCGACCTGGAAGTCACGGATACAATACTATTTTATATTTACTCACTTATAAATAAATAAGTAAATATGTCCATATACATCTTTGGCAATACAGCGTGGCAATGCTGCCGGGAATAATTATGGATTTATTGACGAAGCATCGTTGTTGATTACCTATTTTAACTCTTGACGAATCATGTAGCTAATGATTCTTGATACATATTGACGAAGCTTGTTGTGGATTAATTTTTGATTTAAAAAGTAAATATTACGGGCTGGCCCCTGTTCCTCACAAGCTCACCACGTCTAGTAAGCTCTCCTTATGGCCCAAGGTACCGTGAAATGTTATTGCTTAAAAGTATTGTACGATTAACAAAAAATGAAATATATCTAATTTAAATTACCAATAAATATGTGAATATAAATAATGACTCTTGAAGTCGTGAACAATAGGGTAGAGATAGAGCTGTGTAGTTACAAGTTTGATCTAGGGATCTATTCAATTTCGTTATAGTACATGGTGCTTCTAACTATATCGTTATCTTATCATCATATTTTTGACGTTATAGTAGCACTGAATAAGAGCTGCCTTAACGTCAATATTATGACGACGCGGTTAACCTAGTTATTTCTTAGAGACCCTTGCCAACAAAGCGGTTCAAGGTTCGATTCGCGGGATGAGCAGTTATTTGTGTGAAGAGCGCGATTATTTGTCCTCGATTCTTGGACGTTTTCTATGTATTTCTCTAATCTCTATATTATGTAAGTATTGTAGGTTTGTAATTTTCTGGAGCTTAGTTTGGGTCTAGGTCTGTTTGTGTGACATTGTCCCCGAACCAAGAGGATCTTTGCAAACATTTTCGATCGTCAAGTAAATTTGAAAATTACTACAAGCGTACAAATTAACTAATAGCCGGGGTATGCATGTTCAGACATAAAAAAATGGCGAGTAAGTGGGGCCATGTACCTACTACTTATTCAGGCTTAAATAAGGAGGTCCAGTCCAGGACAACCGGTATAAAAAAAAGGCTTGTTTAAAAAATAAAACAATCTTGCGCCTAAAACCCTGTGTAACTCATACTGTTTTTTAATGTCCATGGATTGTTGATTTCATTAATTAAACAGCCGGAACAAATGATTGCTTTATTGTTGTTATTAAAATCATGTTTGCGGACAACCGTCAGCTTTTATGGACATATAATAATATATGACATACATAATACGAATAATATAGGACATACATAATACGAATACTCCGACAAACTGAACACAAACACGGTCACATAACACTTGCTTACCCGCAGAACACAATGGAATCGAGGTTTCCCAACATGATTCAACATAAAACACGAGACCGTGATGAGACGCCGTTGAGTGAATTCGACAAACGGACATTAGTACCCTTACCATGACTTAAATTACCATACACGCTAGCGAGTCGAATGCTCCGTCCCTTGCACTTTATAAGAATATAAGTACTTCGAGGTCTGCGAGGGACAGAGCATTCAATTCAACTCGCTAGCGAGTACGTTAATTGTAACTCATGGTAAGGGTACGGGTAAATCCGTAAATCACCCTGATTTGACTCGCAAAATTGTTCACGATTTATATAACTCATTTATCTAAGTTACAGCTTGCTATTTATTTCAAAAGCACTAATATTTATACAGTTATTGAGCCAAATATATGTAAGTATACATGCACCTTATTATCAGTGGCATAGCTGTTGAATTTTTTGACACCTTGGGATTTTGTATATATTTATGACTTCGACTGTACGCAGTCTAATCGGGACGAGAATAATGTGAGGGCGTATTATATACCATTTATGCAGTAGAAAAGGAAAACCTTCAATTTTTGCAACATCTTCGAGATTAAACGCTTTGGGATCCCCCCGTGGCTGTCGATTGACATTAAAACTAATATCCTGTTAAATTGACCCTAGTAGCACCGTGTATTCTTGCAATTTTTTCTTACAAGAACATTTTTCCTTATTTATTTAAAATGAAATGAAATAATTTATTTACATTGAACGGGTTACATCATGGCGTCATCAGTGACATACAAATTATTAGTCCTTATAACTAAATTAAAAAGAGCGAACATAATTTCAAATGTATATAATAACAAAGTCAATTATTTATTTTTACCGAAAAATTCATTCATTGAGTAGTAACATTCCTCGTGTAACCATTGTCTAAGTTTGCCATAAAGCATGCTTCCAGTTAGATTTGTTATAGTCTTAGGTACAGCATTATAAATTTTACTTAACATGTCATACGAATTCATTTTAACCATGCCCAGTTTGGTTACAGAGAACTTTCATGGCTTTTGCGTTATAGTTCGCTTATTGTGATTGTCTTTCATTATGAATAGTTCCAATGTGCTTTCTTACAATTTGTTTCTAATCCTTTTCAAAAACGGCTTTTACAGTTTCAAATTAAGTGAATCTCGGAATGGTGGCTTGGTACAACACTTTTGACAAATATACAGATTTGGGTGTGGGTATAGGTGCTCCGTAGCTTCGCAATTACGGCAAAGATATGTTAATTGTTTACGACTAAGATTATTACTATTACTCGTACCTACTACCTTTCCATCGACGCAATTTTGATGACTGGTGCCTTTAATATACATTTGTTTTATGTATTGCTTCATCAATCTATAGTAGGTAGGTACAGCCGGTAGGCTAGTGTTCCATGGAATAATAATCAAGCTAATAAGGTTTAGGTACCTTATAGTCATAGTCATAGTATTTATTGCAAACCATAGTTGTACAGATTTTAAAAATAGGTACAGTAGGTAGATTTAGATTCGTATGGGCCCTGTTAGGGCGTAGCAATTCTAAATCCAAAATTAAATTATAACACGTGGGTATCTTTCGTTGGGTCTTTCAAAGTTTTTTAACACGATCACCTATTTTAGGGACAAGTGAGTGATGCGCATTTTTACACCAATCCATGAGCCTGTGCATGCTAGAGACATTGAAATATTAATATTACAACTTATGTGGTCCGAATCATAAAGAGGTAGGGGAGAAGTGTACATAATGATCCCCCTAAGGAAAAATCTTTACTGTGGTCAGAGTTTAAGACATATTTAAATTGTCACAAGATTTAAATTGTTAAGGATAGTGAATTTATATATCTAGGGAACAGCATACTTATTTTTTTATGATTTGTATGTGTTTTTTTAATTACGTCATGTTTTCTAAAAGTTTACTAAGGGATCATTTCAAACACATGCATGTATAAAATGATCCCCTGGATACCATGATATTTAACATTAATAAAAAAACATCCAGGCGTTTACTTTAATCATATGATTGCTCAAGACTACGACAATATGTAAGCGTTTGTTACACATAAAATGTTAAGTCGTGAGATATTTAAAAAAATTAAATAATACATAATAAACAAAATTAAACTTTAAATATATGTAAAAAAACGGTTTAAAGTGATTTTTCGATTCTAAACTCGCGGCAGGATCTGCAAATACCAAAAATATGTATTTTATGTTAAGGAGAAGGCAAACGAGCACACATGCCACCTGATGGTAAGTGGGACTTCTGACCAATAGACATATCCTAATGGGGTAATTTGATCCCAGGGGTCATTTTATACTCACGAAAAGGGATCATTTTACCTCAATTATCAAATTTCAAGGCATCGATCAAAATATGAGTTTCAAGTTCAACATGTGGTACTATAACATCGCTTAATTATAGATGAACGTCAATGGAATATGCCAATAAAACCAAATTTTAATAAAAATCAACATGCAGAAAGTAAAGAAACTTTAAATATAGGCGTACCATAGATTAGACGCTCGCTTTTTTTTTAAAATAAATCCCCGCTCTGTGCTTCCACCTCCATGACACTTGGAGAGACAACTAGCTGGGTCGCGGGGAATACGGTTAATGAGTATTTGGATAGATATGGCTAACAGTAACTCGGATATGATGGGGAATCATTTTACCTTGAGAGATCATATTGTACACATCTCCCCTAGATCTCTTTACGAGTGACGCTGGGGAAGATGAGCACAGGTCCCCGTGCACAACGATTGCACACTCCGCGGTGATAATACACGTACCAGATAAGTTTTCACAATGTAAGTATCTTCGACTGATACAGTTCTCGACTAAAGCCGGCGTTCAAAGCATTAGTCATATCATTCATGCTTTATCACGAACGTGCGGTGTTACAGTTACAGTAATTCTGTGTTAAGCTCTGCGGTGTTATTATTATCTTGCACAGCGAGGGTGCGTTCGTCGGCGAACTCTACGACGGACTAACTTAACCGCAAGCGAGGGGTAGCGTACCGTGTCGTACACTCATACAGTCAACCAATTTGATTTCTAGCCCACTTTGGACTATGTTAAAGTGACGTTGACAACCAAAACAAAGTCCATTGTGGCCTAGGAATGCGCCTAGGTCGCGGGCAAATTAATACGAAATATGCATTAGGAAGAGATGTACAAGCACAGAGTTTACACGATCGATATATCTAAATTATCTTTTGGTAGGACAAGCGCCTTCCTGTACTATTATTATAATATTCTATCAATCAATCAATCAAATCAATCAAAATATTTATTCAGTAAATTGGCCACATACAGGCTCTTTTACACGTCGGTAATATACAGTGAATCTACTAGCGCTTCGGACAAGACCATCATTGCGGAGAAGAAGCGCCGCAAGAAACTCCAGCAGAAGGTCATTTTTTCAAACATAAAATACAATAATACTTAAAAGTAAGTTACATTACAAGGTAATAAAGCAACAAATATAAATTATTAGAACTATCACATATAAAAAAAATACAAATTCAAAATTAAAAACATTACAAATATATGTAAAAATTAACAAGATTACATGTCAAATACATGAAACTAAAAATAATGACTAGGAGAACAACACGACGAGGTCTCTACGTCAAAAGCCAACGTTCTGTGGTGCAACGCTGGTTCGCTACGGTTTTTTGCCCAACTGCGTCGTGGAAGAGAATAACATCACTAGGTCTGGGTGTAGGTTAGCTGGTTTAACGTAGAGCTCTTCAGCAAACTCTCAACATTTGCGTTAGAAAATAACGGAGCCGTTAGCAATAACAATACCTGCGTGTTTGCCGAGCGGCATAGCAGATAGCACCGGGTTAATATATGGATTCATGGTGCGGCAAGGCCGGAGAGGGAGCCGCTGACGACAACAATGCTAATATTTGGCGCGCTGATAACATTATGAACCAATTTGCTAAGATTTGCTTTAAGATTAGGCGCTAAGCCGCTCGCTACGTACACATTAGGTAAACGGGCTCAACACCTATTTATTAATGAGTCCCTACTTTTCCTTAATCGGATTTCTATCCGAATACCTACCAATGTTAGAACTCGTTGCATGTTTCTATTTATTTATATGCATAATTTTTTGTACTTGATGTGGACATCAGAATTGTAACGGCACATAGTTCGTAAGTTCAACGGATTTATGTCCTTACTGTTAAAAAATCTTATGACTCAAGCACGTTTTAAATTCATACGATTATTAAGCTTATTTGCAACCGTACAAATAAGGATTTAAGGTACCGCAGTAGAATAGATACCGATTCCAAAAAAAACAGCCAAGTGCGTGTCGGACTCGTGTACCGAGGATTACCTACGTAGGTACACAAATTTACGGTTTTCGGACTTTTCCCTTTACATGTGTTATATAAGTTATAAGACATTTCTTCATGCTGTTTCATAATTCTAGGTCAATGGGAAGTACAGGTCGATTCAAAAGAGCTGGAACGAATGGCCTAAAATGGAATGAAAATTCCCAGTTGTCCACAGTGTGGATAACTGGGAATTTTTATTCCCAGTTGTCCACACTCTTTAATTTGACTCAACTGTGTTAGTTTTTATTAATGTACTTAAGTAGATATATTCGTATTTATATATTATGCCCAGGTTCAGGAAAATACAGAGTCATTTAAGAGTAGGTACCGAACAAACGTTTACTTAAAATCTGGTTTATATAAAAAAAAAATGTTTTACGAATATGAAAATAATCACGAATACATGTATTTTTGCTAGTATTATCTTTAAAACTCATCAAATTAAAATATTGAAAATAATGTTTAAGTCACATGTAAAAAAATATACCACGAGTGGTGACCACGAGTTTGAAGAACAAAGGAATAAAAACTAACATAGTTGAGTCAAATTAAAGAGTGTGGACAACTGGGAATAAAAAATCCCAGTTATCCACACTGTGGACAACTGGGAATGTTCATTCCCAGTTGTCCACACCT
Organism: Acleris literana; assembly: GCA_946894065.1. Taxonomy (NCBI): domain Eukaryota; kingdom Metazoa; phylum Arthropoda; class Insecta; order Lepidoptera; family Tortricidae; genus Acleris; species Acleris literana. The sequence continues at coordinate 15,572,667 of OX335670.1, read as the reverse complement.
ATTTTCGAGGGTGTGGACAACTGGGAATAGGCCGAATGAATGGATTGAATGAGTCAACGAAAGTATACAAGTAAAAAATAATAACAGGTTTTCGGTTTGAAATTGGAACATCGGTTCAAAGTACGACACTCACACAGTTAAAGGTGACATTACTTGTAATGGGTTTTTTTGCAATGAAGAGTTTACATACATACCTACATTACCTTTATTCACGCCATTCGTGCCAGCTTTAGTGAATCTACCTGTAGGTACCTTATGCCGGCACCACACTTCGCTATTCGCTATTTGCTATGTGGCTGCGCCGTATTTGTTATAAATGTTTAAAAAAAACAAAAAACCGCCTTCAAAAAGCAAAAAATAACTTCTTTAAAATGATAGGTAAATAGGTCAGTCCAACTGAAGTCTGCTTTTGGTTAAAATATTGTTGGACGCCGACTTCAGTTGGACTGACCTATTTACCTATCATTTTAAAGAAGTTATTTTTTGCTTTTTGAAGGCGGTTTTTTGTTTTTTTAAACATTTATTTTATTTTATACTTTTTAGTGATCCTATTTATGCTGTTACGTAGCTCCACTTCTAAATATTAATAAGAAACTATAGAACATTTCAAGCTCGCCGCAGACAACGCCGCGGGAATGTCATAGTCATATTTAAACCTAAATGTGCTTCGTCATAGTCGCTCAACTTCCTTTATCGAAATATCTTATCGCCACCCTTGAAATAGGTACCGTTAAGGAGTTCCGGTGGCCATCTGTGGTCTTCATCATCAGTTCCACTTCACCATATAGTACTTTTCAAAAGCAAATGCATGAGTTACAGTTAAAAATACCAAAATCGCTATAGGTGTGCCTATAATATTTGAGGAGTTCTCTTGATTTCTCCATGATCCCATCATCAGATCCTGACGTGGTGACAATGGGACCAACTAGAAAGTATATCCATACGAACAACGAAAAAAATTTTCAAATCGGTCCTGTGGTCTTCGAGTAATCGGGGAACATACATAAAAAAATATATATATATCCCGACGAATTGAGAACCTCCTCCTTTTTTGAAGTCGGTTAAAAATATTTGCTATCGCGCTTATGCGTTATGCGTGCGAATAAAGAAAACATAGACGAATAAACCCTCCACACTTCGTCGAATGTAGGCGCATAAGCCGAATAACGAATAGCGAATAGCGAAGTGTGGTGTCGGCATTATAGATTTTGATTCCTTTGCGAGTGTCAAAATATGCGGCATAAACGGTCGTATCTTTTGATTGCGTTCTCAATCTCTTAAGATTTAGTACCTATTTACTACATGTCCGTCTAGCCTAACCAAGCAACTAAACTTAGACTGACATAGATTTATTTTTATACCTTAAAGTGGTTATCTTAGTCTTAATTCCGTATAAATAATTAAATATTAGATATTCGTCGTCATAGTCACCACTATCACCAGATGAATCATTGTTAAATAGACATTATCATAAGACAGTAGTCACATACTGTTATAAATTTATTTTACATCTCTACTGTTAGAAAAATAAAAGTAAAGACAAAATTTTCATAGACAAAATTGGTCAAAGAGAAAACATCTAAAGAAGGTTAAACCAACTCTTATGTCGACATGCAATGTTGTTTTAAATAAGCCGGGAGTCGCGTACTTTTTCGCTTATTTTTAATAACAAAGCGAGCGGAACAAGAACTACTTAATTTAGAAAGAGTTTTTTAATATTGTAAATCTCACGGGAAAAAGCTAAATTTCATTGAAGAGGAAGCTATAAGCACAAGTAAAAGAAATATAAATATGTTTTAAAGACACAGAAAACCGACATTTCAAATAGATTACCTACTGATCGACAACGTACCTACAGTTTCGACTGCTCAAAACATAAATAAGGTAAAATACACGTTGGAGCAAGTTCCTTTGACATCTGTTAGAGTTATAGCAGTAAAATTAAAGATATCAGGATCTGTAGTGAGGGCCCTGCAAAGATGCACTACGCTAACTAACGTTTCTATTCGATTCGTTTTTAAACCAATCGCGTCACTGGGAGATGACGTGATACGAAAAGTCACGTGGTCTACCGGTGACGCGATTGGTTAAAAACGAATCGAATAGAAACGTTAGTTAGCGTAGTGCATCTTTGCAGGGCCCTCAGGCATTTGGTTATTTTGTAAAATGATCGGGGCAAAAGTGTATAAAAGATCAGAAGGAGCAAGCTTAAACAGGTTGAGATAAAGTTTACGAAAAAACAGAACGTTTTCATTATGTTATGATGTTTTTTTTTTTATGTATGTTCACCGATTACTCCGTCAATTGTCGACCGATTTCAAAAATTTTTTTTGGTTTGATAGTTTATACTTTCGAGGTGGTCCCATTGTCACCAAATCTGAATCTGATGAGAGGATCCGTGAGGAATTGAGGGAACTCCTCAAATATTGTAGGCAAACATATAGCGATTTTAGTATTTTTAGTAACAAGAGCTAGAGCATTTGCATTCAGAAAGTATCATTTGGTGAAGTGGAACTGATGACGAAGACCACAGATGGCCACCGGAACTCCTTAACGGTACCGATTTAAAGGGTGGCGATAAGATATCTCGATTAAGATAGTTGAGCGACTACAACGAAGAATATTTACTTGTTAACCGACTTCAAAAAAGGAGGTTATTGAAATATGACTATGACTTTCCAGCGGCGTTGCTTGCGGCGCGCCTGAAATAACTTAAAGTTTCATTTCAACAAAGAAGTGGGACTACGTAACAGTGTATTATGATCACTAAAAAGTATAAAATAAAATAAATGTTTTTTGAAGGCAGTTTTTTGTTTTTTAAAACATTTATTTTAATTGAGGTAGATACAATACAATATAACGACTTACTCTTAACGACCATCCTCGTTAAGAGTAAGATTCGCATTAAAAAAGCAAGCGGATAAACCAAATCTTTCACCGCATTTAACCATCGGTGGTCCCAGTGGTAGCGTCGAGATTTTGTAAAGCTGTGATGGATGTCACAGGCATTAACCTTGAAACAATTCGTAACAAAGTTGTAGTTGGCGCCAATTCGATATAGATAGTTAATTTCATTTTATTAATACAGTATCATTATTATTGTCCTTATTATTTTCCCATTTATTTTTCCGCTATAAATATTATGTAAGTACTTAGTTTACACGTAGGTATAATATAGCATGTTTGTACATCGTTCCGTGAGTCACTGCTGGTACTGGCTGAAAATGAGCGCTGCGCTGTAGGTGTCTGACACCTCAGCATTTTGCTGAGCCAGTGTCCGTTTCACCGCCGCGAGGATGTACATTGCGTGCTATTCCTGTTACCTTCACTGTTTTCTTTAATCATTTGTATATTTGTGTCTTGTGGTTGGTAAATAAATGTCTTTCCTCTTCTTAATACAAGGTTTTTTTGTGGATAAATAAACCTTGGATTTTTTGCATTTTTTAAAATAGCGGGATGAAATGCCATGCCAATCCCTAAGAAAGAAAATGGTTTTGACCATAAGAAAAGATTTGGTCAAGCAATCAGTCATATTTCACTCTTTACGACTAAACCATGAAAGAGTTTTAGAGAGCCATTAATTCAGGGGTCGGAATAGGTAGTGCTTAATGACATAAACTTGACGCTAAGGTATACAAGCGTAGGTAAAATAGGTATAGGTTATTGAATGAACATGCATCAAGTTTAGGTAAGCACTATCTACTCGTACCCATTCGGACCCCTGGTAATGACTCCGGGCCTTTATTCTGCTCGGTAAAACAACATTGCTTTGCTTTTGACATGTTATCGTACTGTTTTTAAGTCTGCCGCCTTTACTGTCAAGTAAATAGGAGTTATCATATCATAACGTTGACAATACAATAACATGTCAAAAGCAATTCGGTTGTGAAAGTTCACCCTACTGCAATGTAAACTTCGGTTCATTTGTCCCCAGATTATTAGTTAATTGATTTTGAATAGGCTTAGAGAAAATTATTGTGACGTAGGTAGTAAGGTCTAATACAATTTTATTATAAATTGACTTTAGACTAGATTCGTTGTATTTGTTTACTTTAGTACAGTCAACTACAAAAGGATGTATCCACTTTTTCACCTTATTGCATTGTAATAAGGTCCAAAAGTGGATACATCTCTTTGCAGGCGACTGTACATTTCGTTGAATCATTAACAAGATCAAATCATCATCATGCCGAGTTCTTGATTTTGTTTACTACTTACTAAAAATAATCATGTATTTTCATTAAATGTGTCTAAACACTCTAAACGAATAACATAAAGTACCTACAAAGGCGAACTATTTAATATCTTTCTCTTCCAATTATACTTACTTATAGTAGGTATATAAATAAATCTTAGGTGTTAAATCACAAACATAAAAGGAAAGAAAACAGTATTTTCCAGCAAGGAAGTTTTCCATTTTAATCCTCAGGTTGCAATCACAAGACTAAATGCGGTGCCAGCATTTGCAGTCTTGTGATTGCAAACCCATTTAATATAACAAAACCCCACTTAGGTGCCTTGTGTAAAACACACACAGAGACCTACTGTTAAGCCGTGAGAGGCGTAGTTAATCATTGTTTAAAATATCTTTAAACCAAGTCTAAAACCAGATAAACTCGGTTAAAAGAGCGCCGATCCACGACACGCCGCGCGCCGCGGTCCGGGCAAATAGCGGGTAACTTAAGAGTTTGTCTTTATGTGCGTAATTGTTGAATCCCAACACTCATAAGTAATATGTACCAAATCGTTTTATTAACTTAAGATATATGATTCCGATGGTAGCGACCGGGACCGGCGACTGACAACCGCCTATTCGCGCTCAAAGTTCTTACAGTTTTCTGCTTACGTGAACCAAGCTCAGCCATATCAAAATAACATATAATAAGTATTTATCCATATGGAGTTAATCTATGAAGTGTCCCTTAAAAATAGCACAAGCAGTATATGTAATATTATACTTGAATTTTAGGGTAACTAATATTTTATAGAAAGTATCTAACTAACAAACCGAACGAAAATTAAAAAACAAGGGATTTCCAACCCTGTCTGTCCTTAGTCCTCTTTTATGTTTATAAAATAATAACATACGTCACAGAAATTTCGATGTAGGTTACTACACTTACTACATACCTACATGGCTATTCTTGCTTTGTTTTAAATCCCAGGCCCATCAATCATGTCACCACACTTTGTTCAAGACACGCATATTCCGCTCACAAACACACTCACAACTTCACAAGATGATTGTTCACTTGTAAAGTTTGACGGTTCGTAACGTAACTGGCTTGAAGTTATATGTATAGCACCATCATCCAATCTTTTTGTTACTTAGTGATGTTACTTACTTGTATAATTGTATTAAGTACATGGTTAAAAAAATGACCTTTATTTCTTGCGGCGCTTCTTCCCTGCCACGATGGTCTGGCCCGCAGCGCTGGTAGATTCACTGCATATTAGGGTGATTATTGTCTTCGCATGTTATTCAAGATAAACATTGTAAATTTCTTGTTTTTTTAAATGGAATGGATATTACCCCTGGGTCCGTTGATTTTGACATCAAAAGTTGCTGGTAGTTATCATTACTTTCGTCAATATATTAAAGACAACAATAACGGCGCTTGAAATGCCCGGATATTTACCTATTATCGACATGTTTGTAATGTAAAAGAGCCATGAGGGCCCTGTCAAGATGCATTGCGCTAACTAGCGTTTCTATTCGTTTTGTTTTTAAACCAATCGAGTACCAAAGTTCACAAATATTTATGAACTCGACTTCGGCAGTCGGGTAAAAACAATCAGATGATGACTGTTAATTTGAGAGGTCATTTATAACGATATTACAAAAAGATTCATACACAATACAGTTTCTGAACGAGATGCACATGGCCACGGCCTTATTGCTTTTGACATGTTATCGTATCATAAAACTGATGATAACTCCTATTTACTTGACGGTAATGGCGACGTAGACGGGGCAGGCCTAGACGAAGGTGGCGGGACGACTTGACAACAACTGCAACTGGCCGGAAGAGGCACCTAATAGGGACTCATGGAGATCAAGGGGAGATGCCTTTGCCCAGTAGTGGGACACTCATATGGGCTAGGAAAAAAATTATAAACAGCCCAAGTTATAAACAATACGATAGCATCTCACATGCAATATGGTTTATCGGGGTAGATAGAACAACGATGCAAAATGGCGATGTCCCACAGTGTGTCTCTATTGTGTACAACGTAAGAGACACAGTGACATGACGAATTCCAATTAGTAGTAACTAGTAACGCTAGCTGAGGGTTACTGGAGTAACCACTAACCAACGTTAAGATTGTTGACATTTAATTAATGGTTTTTAATTAGCAGTTGGTTTTAATTTTCCGGTTGAACAATTGGACAATACATTTTAAAGGTATTTTGCTCTATGCATGAGTGCTTTTAACATTTAAAGTTAATTGTACCTAATTGTAATGTTACAACAACAACATTTGACACCCAACATTACCTATTATTATTGTTTTTAGGGTTCCGTACCAAAATGGTAAAAAAGGAAACCTTAAAGTGAGACTTCGGTGTCTGTCTGTATGCAGTTTTTCTCTGAAACTATAAAAGCTATCAACTCGAAATTTGGCTTAGTTATATAACTTGCTTTCCCGCATCAGTTTTTAGTAAAAAAATATGAAACTATTTTTCTTATTGTTTGAAAAGGGGTCTAGAATGGGGGGTTGAAAAGTCAAAGTGATTTGAGTATGTATATACATATGATGTATATATGATAGGGCTTAATCTCAAAACTATTTAGATTTTCTATGACATGCTATTTTATTTATTTCCGAAAATGTACAAAAATTACCGTTCTCCCCCTTTATCTCCAAAGTTTATGCACTAAAATTTTTGAAAAAATCTGACTTCATGATAATAGGCGTTAAATTGTAATGCATGCTGAGTTTGCCTGTACGAGGGCTGCTACTTATGTCACCGGAATAGAAAAAAAAAACAAACGTATATGACTAAATATGGTTTTATTGTTTTTCAAAATATTCTCCCTTATGATCGATGCACTTTTGCATACGTTGAAACCAATTTTTAAAACATTTTTTCCACTCTGACTGAGGTATCTCCAAAACGTGCTGTTTGAACGCGTCGACTGCATCTTCACGGGTCGAAAATCGTTGACCACGTAATTTATTCTTTACATTTGGGAATAAATAGAAATCATTGGGTGCCAAATCAGGGCTGTACGGCGGATGACCCGTTAATTCTATATTTTGACCTTCCAAAAATCGAGTCGTTTCGCGTGATGTATGACAGCTGGCATTGTCATGGTGAAGTACGATTCTGCGTGGCTGGTTGTTTTTACGTATTTCTTCAAATACCTCCGGCAAACAAATGGTCGTGTACCATTCCGAATTAACCGTTTTACGATTCTCTAGTGGCACTGTAGCCACATGGCCATTAATACCGAAAAAGCAGGCGACCATTTGCTTCAAGGTGCTTTTTGCACGAGTTACTTTCGTAGGGTTCGGCTCATTTTGAAACACCCACACTGTTGATTGTTGTTTAGTTTCCGGATCATACGCATAGATCCAGGATTCGTCACCTGTGTAGATATTATAAACAGCTTTTGAGTCACCACGGATATATTTTTTTAACATTTTCTTGCACCATTCGACGCGAGCCTCTTTTTGATCCTTAGTTAAATTGTGAGGGATCCAACGGGAACAATTTTTTTTTACAGCTAAATGATCATGTAATATCTTATTAATGCTCGTCATACATATGCCCAGAGTCGCCTCTATCTCGCGATATGTAACATGACGGTCATGCATCATAAGTTTTCGCACAGCTTCAATATTTTGTGGTACAACGACCGATTTCGGGCGACCTTCCTTAACTTCGTCCGTGAGCATACTACGTCCACTATTGAACTCACTAAACCAGTGGTAAACAGTGTTTTTCGATGGAAAAATGAGTTTTATTTCGCGTTTTCCAACCATGTTTTCTAAATACGGAACTCTCGGAGCGCAAGTCTGGCTCACACTTGATCGTTTTTTTTATGACAGGAAAAGGTTAACAAGCGCACATTTCGCCGGATGTAAAAATGCAATGCCAATTAAACAATTGCGCTGCCAATCTTTGGAGGCTTTTTTGGAGGAAAATCAAATCTATAGGTATATCGATAAACTCTCTTATGTAAGTAGGGTGGTCCAGAAAATTATCCACTTCTACTAACTTTTACTGCCTTCATTTAAATTTTCCCCACCATAGATAGAGACTTGACTTGACACCTAAACCTTGCGATAGATCCCATCAGTGTTGTTTCAAAAATGTATTGCAATTTATTTAATAATGAGATACTTAGGTCATTATTTATGTAATCATAAAAAGGGTCAACCAGAATAATACTTTACATTTGTTTCTTCTTAACAACTAAAATCAAAGTTAAATGCTACTTATATACCTATATACACAAATTAATATTATTTTATCTTTATGAAGCCTCTTTAGATTGGTAATTGACGAGGGGGACTTTTTAAAAAGGTGTTCTGAAAAAAAAAACACCCATTGAGGTTTGTTTCAAAAGCACACTATTTTTTTTATTCATTATTTACTGAGAATTTTTTTTTTCTAATGGATAAAGAGCTTAAATGCCACATGGTTATTTCTACGTCACAGCTAGTGCTACGTCACGTGGTGGTTACAAACCAAAAGACGTGACGATGACGCCACTAGTCCAAAGCGGGCGTAGCAAACACTGATGATAATAAGTATACATTTGTTTTTCTCAGTAAACAAAAATAATTAAAAAAGATTGTACGCTTCTGAGACAAACCTTTATAAGCATGTTATTATTTCCTTTAAAAAAAGTTAAAAAGTTCTTGTGGTCAATTAGATTTTTTTGGTTTACAAATATATTTTGGTGCAATAAAGAGTTTACACATGCCTACATAAATACAGGGTGACTGCGGGGTCGTGTAGGAACGAGGTAAACTAAGAACTCACTACACCATTAGGAACATAACGTAATAGATCTAAAAGCGTTAACACAATTACTTTGTTTTTTATTCAAATAAACATTGAATGAATTCATTTTATTCGGGATCATGGCCACCCTACATACTTAATTTCTCACTCGTCTTTCGAACGATCGAATAGGTTTTAAGTTTTGAACATGAAAACGTTAGGCGACCATAATTTTAGTAATAATTAGGTAGGGAAACATTTGATTGAATGTTTATTTTAATAAAACAAAGTAATTGTCTTAACGCTTTTACATGTAGTACGTTATACATATATGTCCCTAATGGTCTTACACGCGACCGACACGACCCCGAAGTCACCCTGTATAATTAAGTAGGTAGAAGTAGATATAGCATATTCATTAAGACTTAAGCGTCGCTAATACGTTCACGAACGCGCTCAATGTAGGTACGGACTAGTTTCATAACAGATATATTATTAATTTATTAAAATTAAATAAGCAACACGACCCAACTTTTTTGGCTAAAAACTGATACTAAAGGCTGTCAAAGGAAACGTCAAGCCATAGAACACTGTCATTTGTGATGCATCTTGAGACGAGCGTTGCTGTCGAGATCAGTTTATTAATACGGCTCTGAGGGCCGTATTCACTCGTTTTAGATGAGACGCCCGTCCCAAAATGTGTCAGAAATAACAGTTTTCTATGACTTGACGTTTACTTTGATATATCTTGAGACGGGCTTGTAAGCCAAGATCAGTTTATTAATACGGCTCTTAAGGTCGTGGCTTGCTCGTGTCGTGGCAGCCACTTGAGGATATTTTGATCCCACCTGTCACCACGTCTAACTCTTTTTGTCAATCTTTGCTTTATTTTTTAAACGGCATATCTGAATACAAATAAAAAATCTATATTTAATGGTAAATCCACGTCGGAAAGTGTGTATATAAGCGTTTTAAGTTGTGTGTAAAATAAATATCCAACGAATCAGTTCCGGAATAGTAGTAGATAGATTAATATTTTCTCTACATTATTATTGCCATCTAAAACGGACCGAGCAAATATGTTCTTACAAATAAGTTTAACCGCGCCTATCGAAGTATCGGCACCAAAATTACTACCATTAATAAGGTTCTTGGGGTGTCTTTAATCCCGGAATTTCTATATATTTCATAATTATTCATTGCTTTACACGGGTATATACTTAGGTAGTAGGTACAGGAAGTTGTTATTGTAACAAAAAATTCAGCCATGTAATATATGCATGTACCTATTTATATGTAGATTTAAGCCCGGAATTTGACACTTTTTGACCTAGGCAAAATGTTAACGTAACGTAACTAACATTCATACACAAGTATCGATGAGTGAGTTTATGGGCGTACAAAATCTCTACGTGAGATTTAACTTTGCTCAAACAACTCTGATGTATGTATGCTAGATCTCTAATTCCTCTTTCCCGTGTGGATCGGTAATCCATATCCAAAAAGAAGGCGGCTGATCGATCAACGCACGGCCGAAACCACTGGACCTAGGGACTTAAAATTTGGAAGAAATATTCCTTGGATATCCCAGGGGTGATATTGGAAAAAGAAGAAAGAAGAAAAGAAGAATATTGGAAATTAATTCCCCAAGGGGTTAAAAAAGGAGTAGCGGAAAACTAATTTTACGAGTACGAAATCGCGGGCGTCCTAGTTCGAAAAGCTCCGAACCCAGACTGATTAGAATGCAAACACGAATTCTGTTAATGGCCCCGGTAATAGCAGTTTAAGTGGCTAATCATAACACGGTGTAAGCAAGAAATTACCGTAAAATTAAAAAGCACATTTAAAAATGAGCGTGTTATTATCGCTAATTAGTCAAGTAATTGCTTATTTGTGTAAACAATATAAAATATAATGTACTGTTTAAATATTTGACTTAAATAAACTGTGCTAGGTAGGTACGGGGTCAAATTATAGCTACACATTTTTTTTTTAAATAAAATCATACGCTAGGGAACTTCAGAACAAGTGTTATTCGCATGCATTCTCAAAACTAACGTTGTTAGCGGTTTGGGCTTGTGCGTTGGTACCTCGGTACAATGCAAGTATGAGTACATCTAATTAGTAATCATACCCTAATTACTATTATTAACATTTATTATTATTAGATTACCTAAATCAGTGGATTAAATTTTATTCTACTAATGATTAAACATAGGGAGGGCCTTTTGTAAATGAGCCATCATACTCGTAGTACCCTATCATAATGACATCATGAGAATGAACTTACGTCGTTATTAGTCATGGACTTTCTGTGCCAGGGTTCTCCAGTGGCGAAACGGTTAATGTCCGTTACTGCACCATTGAATAAATAGGTATACGGGGTGTCCTGTATTGAGGGGTCCACAATCAACCTGTAGTGCCCGTGCCTAGGTACCTACTTACTGAATAATAATATTTTTCTTTAAAAAAACATAGTTGACGGGTTTAGAGATAATTTTTGACACCGTGTTTCAGTTATTTTATAAATAAATTAAAGATTTAAATAATTTCATTTATTTAATTTTAACTTATTGTAAAAGTTGTAATTTTGGACCTAACTAAAAACTTAATCGATTTTACAGCAGGTGAAAAACATGTGCAAGGTTATTTTGGTAGCCGATTAGATTCATACTTCTGTATTTAATTAATTTAATAATGAAATACAGAAGAGGTAAATCAATTCCAGTTATTGAAAAGGACGAAGGAGTTGTTTTGTGAAGTGCTCTTACCTACTTCAAGTGTTTCGTTCGACGTAACTATCCAATAAACAAGAATTTTAATGACTTCCTATTAAACCACGAATGGTAACGTTCGATTTTCTTTGGAAAAAGCGCCGGTCTTATTAATGTTATAAGAATCTCTTCTGGTAACTACTAACACCTTATTAGACCTATTACGCTGTTTATCTAAAGCAATGCTCTTCTATACATACAGCTAGATATACTAGTTGAATGTGGACCCTCTATATGCAGGACATCCCGTATATTTATGCAACAGTAAAGCAACGGACTTTAATTGTCTAGCCACTATGGAACCCTGTCACCCTGTCACAGAAAGCCTGGTTACTTTATGCTGTCATTATGATAGGGTTCTATGATGGCTCATCAACAACTGTTAAACAGTCCGTGATGGTGGTACGTGCTCTCGAATCTGCGACGTACGTTCAGTGTTATGAAGATACACGATACAATACTCTTTAGTGCTCATCAGTCTCACCACAGAGTTTCAATTTGAAACAAATAATAACAATTTATGTAACATGGCAAACAACAGGCGGTCTTATCGCTACATACCAGTGTGTGTCTTTCAGTCCACCTGAATAATAAAAGAGACGTCTTAAAAAGATAGGTAGAGATATCGTCGTTTGCCTAATAGAGATAATACGTCGCTTATCGCTGTGAGTATAAAACATCACGATTATCGTAAATATTAGAGACGACCGGCATCTGTTGGCTCACAATTAATTACCTTCTCTCAGCCTCCGTGCTTCCGCGCGCGAGCCTTGACACCGATAGAGATTGCAACTGATACAGTGTACGTAGTTTCCTAAATAAGTAGATCTCACCTCACCTCACTGCGCTCGGAGACAGGCCGACGACCATTTATCAACCTTTCCGGTAAAAGCGGATGGAAGGTAAGTCTTTGTTCAGAGGGACGGCTGAGCGTCTGACTTGACTACTTATATCAAATATAACTAGCACGTCTTTAATCCTCTTGGTTCTCACCCATTTGGTTTTCGAAACAATAGTTTTGTACGATACTGCGCCGCCTTTAGATAAAGCTACGATAACATTAACAATAAAAATGATATTATAGTTTGAGACAGTGGGATAGGTCAGCTCTATTAATGTTACCATTTTAAAGTTACCGAGACATTGGCAATTGGCATGGTCTGGGGCCTTTAAGACAAATCGTGATCGTGACGCTTGCCATTTAGTACGTTAGTAAACGTCAATCTCAAAGCCACCTTCCTATCTTGCTGATCAACAATTGAAGCGCCGTGCTTGCTTATCGCTAATAAGCGATAATGAAGATGATCTACATCAAATAGGCACATCACGCCGCCCATCGCGCCCATTCTAATTAACGGTCGCCATTATTAAACAAGTTTCAGGATATGCATAGTAAATAATGTTAACCAACAAGGTCTATCCCTATACCTAGGTATACTTATATAACAGTAAGATAAACCATCATGATCTTATTAGCAGTCGGGTAAAAATTGTCCACATCAGCAATTAGACGGATAAAAATCGCCGATATAATGGTGTCACCTTCTTTGAGAGCCGTATCTCAAACGACCCATCCGATTTTTATGAAACCTAGCAAATAAAAAACACATACACACGCATACACATACAGAGCCGTCAAACTTATAACACACCTCATTTTACGTTGGGGGTTAACAAAACAGCATAGCAGCTCAGAGGGCCCTGCCAAGATGCATTGCGCTAACTAGGCGTTTCTATTCGTTTGCATCTTGGCAGGGCCCTATGCTGTGATGTTGCCGATATTAACTCTATCGCCCAATGGATATATCTTTGTAACTAGTCTGTAACGATGAAGACGCGATGAGCGACAAGCGACATAATACTAGAAGTGCTGTCTCATGAAACGTCAATTGATAACATTTATAACTACTCGCGAATGAACAAACGGACGTAAGTTTATGTTTTACGCAAACATTACCTATAAGTAGGAACGCAATAAAAATAACGACCGACTGAACAAATGTTATACAGAGATTATTTATGATCTGTCTGTAAAAAAGTAATTTATTTCAAGAATTCGGAATGTTAAATATCTACAATGTTTTTCCAAACTACATCCCATAGGAACCAAAGGTTCGCTGCTTGCAGCGTACTTGTTGCATCTAAGTCGTATTGGCTGACTATTACCTATACTATACGTCAGTAATATTTAAACGGAAATGTTCTTTAGAATAAGAATTGGTGTTTGATATAAGTTAGTCAGCCGAGTGATGTCCGCGTGAAGGCCTACACTATCAAATAAGTAAAAAATGAATTAAAATAATAGAAGTACATACATACTACTGTGGTGTTCATATTTATTGAAGAAGGGAACCGGGAGAAGGCGGCTCTCACCACGCTCTCACAGAACCTACCACATTTTATCGAAATCAGTTGGTGGCGGAACAGAAAAGCAAATCGTTTGATGCACGAGTGGTCGTCGTCATCCACTCGACTTCGCTTAACAAAGTGCCATTAACAAAACAAAACAACCATCGCATACAAGCATGATCAATACTTCCCTACTAATAATCCTAATGCGATAGTAAGCTTGTGTGCCTGTATGTCTGTTTATTACACCTTTATAGCTAAGCTGCGAAACCGGTTGTAATGAAGTTCGATTTGGATGAGGACAGCGAAAAACGATAAATGAGTTCTACGCGAACGAAGTTACGGACGAAATACTTTATGGTTTCTAATATATATTAATATGCGAATGTAGGTTAATATCTCTGCCATTTGTACGCTTTAACGCCTAGTCTTCTTAACTGATTTAATTGATTTTTTTGTATGAAGGTTGCTTGAACTTCAATGAAGGGCAGAGGATACTTTTTATCCCAAAAGAGGAAAAACAATAAACATGTTAAGCGCGGACGAATTCGTGTGCAAAAGCCTACTATAAAATATAAATTCGCATATTTACCTCCTTCACAAGGACATATGTAGAGGAAATCGATTTGGAAATGGTCTGGAGTGCTAAGTGTTTACATTTTACGCCGCAGAGGGAAGGTCGCGCGCGCATCGATCTGCATCAGAATGGCGTCGCGGCCGATTGTGATCGACAACTCGCTAATGGTGCAGTTACTTCATAGTTTTCGCGACAATATCTAATAATTGCGCTGAAAAAGTTAAGATCGCCGTCATTAAATTTACACTTCACTTGAATATTTATAAGTCAGTTTTTCCAAGAATCTTAATAATTTACAGCCATTTTTTTTAGGGTTCTGTTTTTGCAATTTAACAAAGGGTCCCTAAAAAAAATGCGGTTTATTATGTAAGTATTTAGTTACTTCCCTTCGGGTCTATCCCGATGTCACGGCAGTTTAAATTTAGGTGGTGGTAGGTGCATTTTGTAAACCGCTAAAGGATTTTTTGTGCTGGAAAATCTTAACCAAAGCCGCAGAACAAGTAATAGTACCTACAAGCCGAAACCGACATTGAAAAGTTAAAAATATATTTTGGACCGTTATGAAGCTTTCTTATGTTGTAATATTTACGCTATGCTCTGCGACAACCTCTACCTTATATCACAATCAAAAAAGTAGAGCAAAAATAACATGACTATTCTCTACGTATTCTAAATTATTTAATTATACTTCCAATATGGTTAGGTATTAGAGTTTTAGCATTTAGGGCTCTATATTCAATTCGGTAAAACCATATTGCGTTTGACATGTTATGGTATAAATAGTCAAAGTTACGGTAGCCCTTATTTACTTGACAGTAATGGCGGCCCACATATGAATACGATGGAAGAACGATCTGGAAGTTGCTACCGTAGTCACAGTAAACTATACGTATGGTGGCCCTGTCAAGATGCACTACGCTAACTAGCGTTTCTATTCGTTTCGTTTTTAAACCAATCACGTCACTGGTATATGACGTGATACGAAAATTCACGTGATCTACCAGTGACGCGATTGGTTTAAAAACGAAACGAATAAAAACGCTAGTTAGCGTAATGCATCTTGGCAGGGCCTTATCTTTTAAGCGTTTCACTCGTGAAACGTCAAGATGACAATAACCTGTGAAAATAACAAAGTATATTTTGGGATTCTGCTCAGAGCCCGCGAGGCCTAACGATGTCACGGCAACCCCAGGGCGATCTGCCGGTCGATCCGGCTATGTTCATGGAAAACATTCGCTAGTACGACACGAAACGCGATAGTTCGTGTTGATTGCATTGCGACTAGGTAATAAATAATTGGCGATGTGCTTCGGCCTTCGCCGCGGTCAGCGCGGTCATGTGACCAGCCCACCGGCGCAGGCGCAGGCTTTAGCGTATGACACAAAAGGTGTTATTCTCTTAAAACCGAGCAAAAGCATGCCGGACTATACTCTGACGCTGTTACTACAAACACAAAAAAACTATCTCGAAAAACAACAAGTAACTACTAATATGAACTAATTTTATATTTAAAGTTATTTGGTGCTGTCTTTGATTTTTATCAGGTATAAACACTTTAGTCACCTGTATATCAAGTGTACTCAGCCGTGATAGCTTTCCGTTTAAATTAATTATATTTACTTTCATTTAAGATATTATTCAGATTTTAATTACTTAACTTATAGTTTTGGATGTAGGTAGAAGGAGGACACGGAATTCTTGCGGAAATTACACTTTTCGAGATGATTTTTTGTCTATAATTACTTAATGTAATTATAATTATTTTATGCAATTGTGTCAAGTTTTGTTGAAAAAATCCTAGTGACTCCGCATGATTTTTTTTATCGAGTTTTTTTTTCTCTAGAACTATTAAACATTAATAAACAGTTTTGGTAAATTAACTCATATACACAGTGCCCGGGACGTACCCGAAGAATTTTAATAGCGCATTCCTGAGGTTATATGGAGTTAACGATGTTATATTAATATTTAGGTCCAATTCGGATTTTTTTACTTTTTATTTATGCAAGTTAAATGGAATATTTAACTACAAAAAGTGATGGTGCCCCTTAATTGTTGCAAGCTTCAAATTCGTTGATGGTGCGCGTATTTATCGGCATGATAAACGTAACACCGATATGGCTGTACGTGCCGATGCACTGTGGTCCCGTAGAAGGCCATAAGTCCAGATTGTTGGAATAGCCCAGCCATAATTTCTCTATGCCTAATTACTTACTAGTAGGCATACATCCGTAAACTATGAATAGTTTGCAAATTATTTGAAATAATCATTACATTTCGGACCTTCAAAGTGAACGCATCTGCCACTCGTAATTAGCGTTATCAGTAAATCATTATAATGAAAGTTTATTTAAGACATATATCTCAGGATCGTGTGTCTCTATCTTTTACATCATTATGAAAGTTGTAGACAGAGGTATGTATTATTATTATCAGTACTATTTTTTACCATGTTATTATAAAAATATTAATTGTTTGAGGTCTACGTGATGCTTAATGACAAACAAAGTATTTGTCTACTATGTACGTTCACATAAGGTTTTAACTATGTTGCTAAAATAATCTAAAGATGACTATATATGTAGTAGAATGCTCATACAAGCTAGTTTATTATTTCATATTGTCTACTGGCCGGTTTTTGCCGGACCCTTTTCCAGAAGCCTTCTACGGAACTCGTAGCAGTACTACGAGATTGCTTCCCACGTAAAGAACTATTAACATCCATTCCTAATACATGCCCATTTCCTTATAGGTACTTTTATTCTATGAAAATTTTCAAGAATGCATATATTTGAGTTGTGGCACCTTGCTCCTGGTTCGCAAACTGAGAAATCAAAGCCACGTACTTCAGTTACTTCTACAAAAGATTGTGCCGGAGGATGTTGAACACGTTGATATTGGGGATCTACAAAATTGCATTAAATATATTTGCAAGCCACTGTGGACATAAAGAAGACACTTATAGGTTAATTTAAAACCAAGTTAGGATTTATCGTCGACAAACCACGTAGTGGCGGAAGTGCTACATCAAACTATGGTAACATGGCAGGTAGGTTTTTGATAATTCCGCTCTTTCAACTGAAATTACTGGCATTAAAAAGGATCTCATTGATAGGTGTGGCACAATTTTGAACTGTTTTTAACTCTAGTTATAAAATAAATTAAGATAGGTTTAAGATTACCGGTACAATTTACCGGCTTCTGTACATAAAGTCCTTATTCATGGGTCTGAAGTTATCGACCACGTATTTTTATCTAAAAGACAGCTTTCAGAAGAAGCTACCGAGGCCACAAATAAAAATATAACATCATTCAGACTAAATAACACGAGGAAGATGTCACGCGTCTTGACGAATACGGATCTCATAAATCGCCTTTTGTTAAACTCAGCCCCACTAATTACGAGTCAAAAAGATAGCTATCTAGAAAGAAAAAATCTGTTTTGTTCAACTCTGTTCTTAGTCTTTTAGATGTCTAGAGTAAATTTAACAGCAATTATTAAGTGTTATATATTTTAATTTAAGTATTTTTAAGATGACAACTCATAACGTGCAATTTTTTGTATCCCAAAAATAGCAAGTTTCGAGGCAACTTATTAAAGATATTTTTGTAGAAAAGGTTTGCTGTTTTTAAATTGTAAATAAAGAATATATATTCAATTTTGTTTTTTTGATAGGTTTTTTCATTAATCATATTTATTTGTATTTTTTATAAAGGATTGAAATAGAGTGAATTTTGCTTTTATTTGTTTTTTTTTTTTTGGTGATTAAATAAATTCAATTCGAATAATTTTCTGTTTTTTAATACACCATTTAGTAATTAGTTCTATATAAAGGTAAATAATATATAATATACTTGTACTTTTGGAGAAATCGAATTTTGACACTTTCTCCATACAAGCTGAACCACAGTGCGATGGCGCGAAACGAACAATGATGATCGATGTTGGTATCAGTGGTGGTATACCAACTTCACCTCTTTTGCAGTAGTGGCGAGAGTGATCTGGCCTCACTTGCCCTGGAACCCACTAAATACATGTTAAGACTAGTTTAACTACGACCGGCCCACACTTTAAGCTGGAAGGCATCTGCCATATTCAGGGCACCTTCAGCGACTCCGCATCCGAAGTAGGCAAATGGGTTAACAGACTCCTCAAATGACTCCTACGGGTAACTACTTAAGCTATTTGGGTACTACGTTTGGACATTGCTTTTTGTTTCCGATCGTTTTCTGTGTAACGGAGTTTTGTCTTTGTCTTTTTTTTCACTATCCTGTCAAAGGTCAACACAGCACTAAACTTATAATATGAACGGAAACTCAGTTAAAACCTGCTAGAACCACTAGAAGTAATTGATCGCAGCTTTATCCAACCAATCCAACCTAGAGCAGCATTTTCTGCTTTTACTCATATCTCTATTAGCCGTCATTATACCAACTTAGTATTTACTCCGTTTCACCACATAAATGTTACCTATGTGGTCAAAATTCAAATTCAAAATTCAAAAAATATTTTTGTAATATGCGTCTCTGATCCTGTCAGTCGATTACTTCCTATTTTCTCTATCACACCTTGCTCTTGCAAATACTTTTACGTAACACCTGGCCATAATGTGAGTTTTATCGCACGCTGCGCGCACGGTAAAACTCGCATTGTGGCCAGGTGAAGACGTAAAATTGTGTACTCATCACGGGCAGTAAAAAAGAAAGCCCTCTATCGCATATTTACAACCCTCGCCTACGGCTCGGGTCTCAAATACCTGCGATTTCGGGCTTTCTTTCTTTTACAGCCCTTGTTAAGTAATGTACTATTTCTTACCGTCTTTCCTGGTAGAGTCACGTGGCATTAACATGATTTCTTCATCTCTATTGCTTATTTGCTATCGGTTATCGCTGCCGGTTTTGCCGAAACTCAAAGTCGTGGTCAGAACGTAATCAACTATTACCTATTGGTTAGGTGTTCTGATATACTTAAAGTAGACACCTCAATTTTAAAAGCTTTTTCTGCGTGTATAACTACTCAGCGCGCTTCTTACGAGGAAAAGAGATCTTAAACCGGAGTTTCACTGCGGCGCATGCTGCGCATGGACAAGTTACACACGTGAGCCACGTGGATCCATTGGTCTTGCTGCAAGTAAAAATGTTCACGGCAACAGATGCACGCGCACTCTATACTGGCTACCTGGGTGGATCGGTTACCTATCTTAAGTTCGAAAAACTTAAGTCCGCTGTTTCGTTTGTCCAAAATTTTTAATTTATCTGAAAATCATTTTTCTCGGACACCTTTTAACTTTGGGATCGTTATAAAACTAAGGCAAAATTAAGCGTTTCTATTTCTGCAGAAATGTCCATAATTATGTTGGAATCTCCCTTCAGCCTTGTATAAACGTACAGACCTATCAAGTTCATCCCGGTTACATCTTAGCTCACTTATTTGGTCTGCCGCGATGCCGGATTCTAATACATGCCCGTAAATAAAACTCTTGTTGACTTAGGGTAAAGTGGACAAGTTACTGATGTGATGCAAATGATGCGTAGATCCCCCATATACACACCCCCACCATCACACCCCCATAGTACACAGTCAGCATTATAAACAGCTATGCAATGTAGTAGGTACTTTTTCCCTATAATTTTGATCTACGTCAAAATTAAAAATTCAGAATATTTATACAATAAATAGGCCACATGAGGGCTCTTATAATACACGTCGGTAATATGGAGTGAATCTACTAGCGCTTCGGATAAGACCATCATTGGCATCATTGCGGAGAAGAAGCGCCGCAAGAAACTCCAGCATAATCCAGCATTTTTTCAATCATAAAACAAACACAATAATACTTAAAAGTAAGTTAAATTACAAGGTAATAAAGTAATAAATAATAATAATTAAAAATAGCTAAATAATATCATCACAGATGTAAGGTCAATAAACATTAAATTAAAAATAATGACCAGGTGAACAACACGATGAGGTCTTTGCATCAAAAGCCATGACTAGAATAATTAACTGAACAACAAGTCCTTCTTGCAAACGTGAACAGACCGGACCCCAAAAACAGCATTCGTTCACGAGTATGACGTGTATCTCAGTCATCGCCTCCCTCAACCATGTGTTCGGAATAGTGGCGACCCGATCAACGACGCCACCGGCGACGTAAGCAAAGACTTTTCAGATGCTCATGCTGCCGGACAACATAAAAGTATTATTGTGTGAAATAGCTGTCCGGCGATCACAGTGTGATCTCAATTAAAAGTTTCTTGTACACACAAGAAATGATAAAGATAGAATACAAATACAAATAGTAAACATAAAATTGAGTGCTTGAAACACAGTTTGCTTAAAGGCATCACGAGTCAAATATTAGAAATATACTATACAATAATATTAGAAATATCCTAGACCTTACTTTAGTCATAGCCTAGCCAAGGGTGCTCAACCCCAGGCCCGCGGGCTACGCTGTGGCCCGCGAAACAATTTTAAATGGACCGCGCAAGTTTGTTTTGAAATACGCACCAAATCGCACTTATAAGAGTAACTAAGTAAATAAATAAATAAAATAAAAACTGAAAACTGGAATAGGAATTGTCAGTGGCCCGTTGTGAACGTCTAAATCCACCGTTTGGCCCGACTGTTAAAAAGGTTGAGCAGCCTCTAGTAGTCTAGGCCCTAGACACTACTTATATACATACAGCTTGGTCACCAATGAAGTCATTTACAATATAGGTACATAATATGCCCTACCCAACCCAACAAGCAGCGCTTGATGTGAGACTTAAATTTATTGAACGGCATATTGACGATATCAGCTTAGATGGTATCTTGCTTTAAAAACGTATATCTACAATTCCCCGCAAACGAATTACAGAAAATTTCATTTTTATTTTTCATAGTTTCGCATTACAGAGACGATTACCTGGAAGAACGAGCTTATCCCTATTTCTAGTATTTAAATATTGTGAACGTCGCGGTTATGCCTAAACTCGTGTATGTGTTTGCGAATTGAGAATATCATGTTCCTATACATATATGACCATGATATTCTCAAAGATAATAAAGGTACTGAGGGCCCTGCCAAGATACATTGCGCTAACTAGCGTTTCTATTCGTTTCGTTTTTGAACCAATCGCGTTACAGGTAGATCACGTGACCATTCGTACACGTCATCTACCAGTGACGCGATTGGTTTAAAAACGAATCAAATAGAAACGCTAGTTAGCGTAATGCATCTTGGCAGGGCCCTCTGAAACTCGACTGTAGGAATAGTGATTTCTTTAAATTTATCCCTGAGCGAAACACGAGACCCCAATTGGGTATCCTGCGTTTTGGCCGAAATAATTTTGGCCAAATGTACTTACCTATCGTTTCCCAACTGTTTCATTTACCAACCCGCTTTTATTCTGTTACTGTAAATATTTCAGGGTTTATTTTAATACGATAGTATTAAAATAAACCCTACACGATGGTGTACCCTATAGGTTAGATTAGGTTATTTTTTATAAAAATCCTGAAATATAAAACCGGGTTGGCAAATGAAACGGTTAGGAAACTATACATTCGGCCAAACATGAACGAATCGAATCCGTTCTAAAACATGCCTAGTTATTATTTGAGAAAGTCCTAACTGTTATTAATTTCAGATTTTTAGTTATCTACATCATCATCTATACCATTAGACCATTACCGTTCACTTGATAAACCCTGGGTAATCCTCAAACGGTAAACGTCGAAAAAGTCATGTCTAGAAAACCAACATTAATTAATCGTCATTGGTAAAACCTACCATAAAAAAAACCGGTCAGGTGCGAGTCGGACCAAGGGTTCCGTATTTAATATAATATGGTTGGAAAAAGCAAAAGAAAATACTTACTTTGTTATGAACTTTATTATCTAGGTATGCATTAAGGCCCATTTTGACTAGCTTGAATTTGAATACAGTTTTTTTGATAATTTTTCCAAAACTGTAAAGTTTGACAACTTCATTTTATATTTCCTGTAAAATATAAGTAATTATCTTTAAATGAGATTTTTTTCAGATTTTTTGGTCCATAAACTTCGGAGATAAGGGGGGGGAACGGTAATGTTTTGTACATTTTTGCATATAAATCAAAAAGCACGTCCCAAAAAATTATAAAAAAAATAGTTTCGAAATGTGCTTACTGAGCCCTTTCATATGACACCCCGTTTGCTATAATCAAATAACATTCATTTTTCAACCCCCCATTCTAGACCCCTTAACAAGTAGCAGGGTACGCGCTGTCCGTACGCAGCTTTATTAAACCGCGATTAGTTTGGGATTGGAATAGCTGTCAATTCATATGCACTTTGATGTAAGTAGATGGTAAAGCTGTCACCTCTAAATAATCCCTTTCTTTAATCGCGGCTAGATAATATTTGTTTGTGAGTCTGTAGTTTTCTAATACCTATTTATTTATTTTTTATAGCTAATGGGTATATGTTTGTCGTTGTATAGTAAGTACTTATAGTAAAAACCCGGAGCCTTAATTGGAACTGGGTCAACTTGATACTGATCTTTTATTTATTTATTAGGTAATTGATAAAGAATCCAGGCACTGTATGGTTACGATTGTTAGGAAGCTTTCGTGACCCAAATGTACAATGCACTTGCAGTTCACATTACCAAGTTACATGCAGTTGCGCTGGCCTCCCCGCCCAGGTTCGGCTGAGGCACGCGCTATAATGGTCTGTAATTACTATCATACACACGATCGGCGCTGCGTTCATGGACAGCTAGCGACATAATATTAATTATAAGCGAGTGTATTAAACCCTACCCGTATTCAAATTATAACTTTGTCTTGGAAACAGGTGTTACATGTAAATTAAGTTTTATAAAATGTATAAGAGGAAAATAATACAAACGAAGCTCGCTAGAAATTTCGTTGACACCGTATCTTTGTAGTGAAAACGGATTAAGATTTATTTCTTCGTCCACCCTTTCTACTATATCTATAATAAGTATCTCCCCTACTTTAGCCATACCACTTTTACAAAAGTAGAGGAGATACAATGCATGTACGTACTAGTTATGTACTTGCTCTGTACTCTACATTACTTATCACCCAAGTAAATCCCGGAACTCGGCGACGTCTACTGCGCGGTCACGGCGAATTACCGGACCGTGTCAGTCTCGTCGCTTTTTATCGAACTAATTGCTAAACTCAAGTAATTGCTTACTTGCATACTCGTACAAACTAGGAAGGCTACAAAATATAGGCGAAGGGTCGGTGTGTTTATACTAATTGAGTCACACTCACACACGGTCTCCTGCGTTTACCTTATGAATACTTGGCACGCCACAAGGCTTATAAATCTTATTATGTACAGTCAGTAATTTGTCACGGGGCTAAAACGGAGGCGCGCTTAACTCTATATAATGTACGTAGGTACATTTAACCATAGTAGCTAGCATAATATGCTTTTATGTAGTCTCACTTCTCAATTAAGAACTTATAGGACATTTCAAGCTCGCCGCAAGTAACGCGGAGGAAAGTCATAGTCATATATTTAAACCATTTAAATGTGCGTCGTCATAGTTGCGTGACTATCTTAATCAAGATATCTTATCGCCACCCTTGAAACAGACACCGTTGAGGAATTCCAGTGGCCATTTGTGCTCTTCATCATCAGTTCCACTTCACCAAATGATACTTTCTGAATGCATTTGCTGGACTCGTTACTAGTAATACTAAATCGCTATATGTATGACTATAATATTTTAAGAGTTCCCTCAATTCCTCACGGATCCACTCATCGCGGATACCGGGGGAGTCGGGAGCTCGGGAGTATACCCTATCAAACATAAAGAGGCTCGATTAACGGAAAAATCGGTGAACATACATAAAAAGA
This sequence comes from Acleris literana, assembly GCA_946894065.1. NCBI lineage: Eukaryota > Metazoa > Arthropoda > Insecta > Lepidoptera > Tortricidae > Acleris > Acleris literana. The sequence goes on along the minus strand of OX335670.1, from coordinate 15,548,140 downwards.
ATTCAAACATCGGAAAATAGAACTTCCTACTTTATTGAAGTCGGTTAAAAATAACTGTGACATGTAAGTAGGACAGTAGGTACAGTACCTACAGATGGACAAGCAAAACGGAGGTAATCCTAAATTGATTTAAGGGTTTTGAGTTTCGGGATGTTCCGTAAGATCAAGATCTATCAATGTGATCAACACGACCGTTCTTAAAACTCGTACCAACCAAAGAAAACACTCTGAGAGGTTAATTGCAGATTAACAGGCAACTTAATTTTTTGTGTTTTATTTAATCTAATATGTGTAACATTTTAATTTGCATGTCATAGTCTCCTTAGACATTAAGCAAGTTACTGAATTAATGTTAGTCACAGTTGCAGATGTTGCGGTGACGATTTACCAACAAGGTGTGCGTCATCCTGATCCATACCTTATTTAAATGTGTATATTACGATTTTCTGAACTTATCAGGACACCGGTCAAAGCTAATAAATGGAAAATTCTGATCGGTTATAATATTATCCTCATAGTTAGTTAATATTTTAAACTTATCAGTCCTCAACCTATCATTACATAACATAACACATTTTCCTGCTCAAATAGGTATACATGATATTTCATGATGATGCAACAAAATTTGTGCAAAAGAGTTGTCTTTAATCAGCGCAATTTTTGGAATAGTAAGCACAAAAATATGTTAGGTATGCCTTTATGGACTACTGGCCGCGAGACTTGGTGCTTAAGTTAGATTAACGTTCGGTTACGGTTCATGATTTCTTTCTTTTTAATTCAAATCTGGTATTTTTTGGCTGGAACATTAATTGTATACTCAAGCGCGACTATTGGATTAGCTACATAACAAAAGTATTTAATAGCTGGGGTCTTAACGGATTACATTTTAATAGCGACGTAACGTAAGGTGGTAACAAAACTGTTGTTAAAATTTTACAGAACTTAAATAAAATAAAATAAAAGGTAGAAAATAGCTGAACATACGAGTACCTACATGAGTGGAAATCGATAGCTCTGGGTGTCCTCTATCTACAAGTATCGTTTGATCCTCGACCGATGTTACCATAGAGAATTTTAGGTTGAGTATTATCATAGTACTTACCAGCTTTCCGCCCGCGACTTCGTCTGCGGAAATTCCGTTAAAAGTACAAATATAATTTAGATCACCTTCAAAGGGTATGTTTTTCGAAAAAGCTCCAAAAATGTTAGCTTGGGTTTATAACTCAGTTCTGAAGTAATGTAATATTAGGTACCGGTCTGTTGGGGACGCTAAACAGATAGTAATTAGTAGGCTTTTAACTTTAGACTATCCGTCCTCTGAACGGATTTTAGGGTGAATTTCCTCCCTGTCCTTAGGGTAGATATTCTATAACCAAAGAAAATATGTGTGAAATTTTCTTATCTACTTAAGTGTAGTTTAGTGTACACCTTCCTATTCATTAGTCCTATAATACGAGTAATAATAAATATCAGGGGACAATGTCATACCAATTGACCTAGTCCCAAACTAAGCTCTAGGCTTGTACTATGGGTACTAGACAACGATATAAATACTTATATAGAGAAATACTGAAATATATACTTACATACATAGAAAACATCCATGACTCAGAAACAAATATTCGCGCTCATCACACAAACATCTGCCCTTACTGGGATTTGAACCCAGGACCGCTAGCTTCGTAGGCAGGGTCACTACCAACTAAGCCAGCGCGTCGTCGCCCGTGTAACGAATATAAGGAGAATACAAAAAAAAACTTAGTGATATAATTTACACCTATCTTAATGTACCTACTTTTAAAATTATCTGGTTGCCCAAGATACAGGCTGCTGCTGCTGATACTTTAGCACGGGTGAAGCGACGGTTCATTGAGGTCGGGTACTATACCCAGTATGAAGCGAGTAGTTAATGTACAGACATGGAAGAGGAAGAATTTTGCAATTACAATTTTGTCGGCGTAATTCAAAGTACCTAGCAAGAGTCTCTGAGTAAACCCGCGGACAGACGGACAGACGGACATGGCGAAACTATAATAAAGGCCCAGCCACACCGCTTGCGTGCGTTGCACTGCGTTGTATACTTAGTATGAATTCTCATTACGACATGTCACTATACAACGCAGTGGAAAGCGAACGCGCACGAGCACGTGCACGGCACGCAAGCGGTGTGGCTGGGCCTTAAGTGTTCCTTGTTGACTACGGAACCCTAAAAAGGGTAATTTTGTGTCTTACCTGCATGAGCGTTTGTGTATTTGTGTGTTTGTTAGTATGATCGTAGCTTTTGCGATTAATTTCGCAATTTTCTAAAATATTATCTTTATAATTCTGAGATCGATACTCTAATTGCTGTACAAATAATCTGATCTCGGCTGAGATTTCCGTCTCAAGATACCTAGTCATAGTACAAGCCATAGAAAACTAAGTGCTGAAGAGTCTTGCTCGGTAAGGCCGAATCTTTCTGAGACTGCCACAAACTTTATATTTGTTCCGTCCTGTTTCTATGTAGGTATTTAGGTAGATTTTAGTGGTGGTAGGACCTTGTGCAGGGTATGTCCGGATCGCTACCACCATCTTATTCTTTATCCTACCGCCGCGTTGTGTTCCGGTGTGGGGATAAGATAACCGGTGAAATAAACTAGCATAAAGGTATTCAATCTTAGTCCACAGGGTTGGCAACGTACTTATATGCGGTCTTAGGATTGCACTCTTTACATTGTTGTATTGAGATTCTCAATTTGAGAATGCAATTGTCTATGGGTCACAGATCCCACTTACCATCTGGTGGCCTGCGTGCTCGTTCGGCTTTCCCATGCCATGCCATAAAAAAGGTACCTAGGTATTTTTTTATAAGTAAGTAAGTAAAAAAGGTAAGGTAAGGTAAGGTAAAGTAAGTATTTAAATCGTTGTCATAATACAGAGCCGATGCTAGTGCCAGTTTATCTCCTGATATTTATCGATTTAAAAAAGTGATGTGATGTGACATGGTGACTAGCGCACGCAGTAGGTACGTTGCATCTCAGATACAATTAAAGTTGTCAGTTTAAAAATTTATATGTGACATCAACCCAACGTTCGCTTTGCTGATAGACGACGCGACGCTCAAGTCGTTATTAAGAGATTAGATGACCTGACAAAAGATAATCCGATCGTGCCGAGTGCGAGTGTGGGAATTAATCCGAGGATGAAAATGCCTCAAGTCGCACACGTAGTCTGTTAATACTCGTCCACGCGCGAATAAGTAACATTACCGATACAGGTAACCGACAATTTGAACTAAGACTGATCAAAAAAAAAAGGTGTTTAGAAAAACCTTTTTTTTTCCCACATGTTCGGAAGTGTTAACTTTACTGTTGTAAAATCACCGCAATCGCCCGCAAAGTTCCGAGTTCCAGGCCCAGGCAAAATTAAAAAAAACAAAGTCATTAAATTTACCAACCGCAGCGGCCTCGAAAATGTATGAAATTTCAATACGTACCTGGTGTTTTACTTTTTTAAACCATGTTTGGACTAGGATGACTATCTCCAAAAGTCCAAACAGCCAGACACTAGTGCAATCAAAATTCTTCCTAGCATATTTTACTTTTTAAATGCCATAGACTAAAAAGTTAAGCCTTTTCAAACAGCGTTTACAACGTATTTAAAAGGGTATAATAGTTTGACTTTTTTTAAATAGAAATTACTTTCGTAAACAAAATAAATTACCGAAATAACATAAACGCGTAATAAATTTTATAGTTTTAAACTATATTTTATTCAAATTGAATTTATTACGTTAAAATTTGTGATTTTATTTAAAGCTTTATTTCAGTGTCATTCTAAATCGTACGTTTCTGTTCTTTTTTTTCAAGGAAATGTTGGGACTGTGTTTAATATTATTAATAATTGTGTTAAATTTCCTCACATTGTTGGAGAAAAGCACTATACAAGCCTCGACCGGGAAGGGCGGTTGCTGGACTCGTATATAGCGTGACCTCGACTGCGTCTCGGCCACGCTAACTCTACTCGTCCCGCAACGGCCTTTTTCCCGGTCTGTTCAGTAATGTACTATTACCTTATTGACAAGGATCCGTCAAAATAAGTATAAAAGTATTAATTCACTACAGCCGGCCGCAAAATTTACACATGCATTACGTTACGTTCCTAATACCCTACGTAACGTAGCTTAAGTTTTAGCACAATGCTTCATTTAATTCTACTAGCTAATTACCTAGTTATTGTAATTCAACTGATTGTTATAATTTCTCGTGACCACGGCTCATTTACCGACAAGAAGGTACAATACGAGCGGGAAGGCTCGATGCGTCACGAGCGGTTATTTTTCTTGTCTCGAGCGAAGCGATCGACGACGTAAAAACCGCGGCACCCCGAAGGCTGTCGACGCGAACGCCGACTCGGATTGCTCACAGTCGTTTAAATTGACGCTGCGGCTGGCGCCCGGGTGTTGGTGCTGGCATTTTCACTTTCATGCCCTCCAGAGAACAGTATTGAAGGACTCTACTTTTCTGTTGAAAGCGCTGCGTTTCGTATCGCTTCACTGATCCACTCGCGTAGGTACTCAGACGAATCACCGTAATTTACTAGAATTATGTGGAATATTTGTGACCCCTTTAAATAATACTCGGCCATAGGTACTCGTAGTTTTGGCTTATCTATCAAGACTAGGCGCCTGGCAGTGAAATCTTACGCACAGGTTTTTTTCTTTTAAGTAGGTACTGTTTTGCATGACAAACAAAACGGTGATTAACAATGATTAATACGGAATTTAGTCATGCTCGATTTTGAACTTATAGAATGTTGTTCTTGGAATCAAGACTAAAGTTAGGACATTATGTTGACGACTTAATAATATAGACGAGACAGCACATCGTAACGATATGGTAATGTGGGCGAGTCAGGAAGTTAGATCAAGCATCCACTGTGAAGTCGTCCTGAAGGAGAGCGTTTCATTGTATGGCTCACAGACCGCGTCAATATCGGATACAGTACCCTTACCATGAGTTACAATTACCGTACTCGCTAGCGAGTCGAATGCTCTGTCCCTCGCACTCTTTAAGAATACTGCGAGGTCTGCGAGGGACAGAGCATTCAATTCGCTAGCGAGTACGTTAATTGTAACTCATGGTAGTGGTCAGTACAGATCGGAAGTAGTGTGTAGGTACTATTGTAAACGCACTTATGGGTTCAGTCTCAGTTCCCCGCCGGCGTGTAGGACGTTAGAAATAAAGAGTAGAGGAATAGTTGCCACCTAATTATGCATTTCATCTACAAAAGTGGTAAATAAACGCTAGTTACAGTTAAGTACAAAATTTTGTTCTCATTCTCAGTTATATCTTTGGACTCTAGCCGATTCTAAAAATCTTAAAAATGTACTTACTTCTTAATAATTATCTTAATTATTGGTAAACTGAACTGTGTAACTGTGAAAGTTTTAGGCAAAGTGTTTGAGAAAATTGAAATAATAAATTAATAAGAAATAAAGCCGCAGTATCAGTTCGAATTCGGTTAAATAAAAATGTAAAATCACATTAAGTCTTTGTTAATTCCTCAACCTAACTAAGTACCTGACGAAACTTATAGTGCCTTTAATACAAACGTAAGTTTCATAAAAAAATATAGACCCAGGCCCTCCTATACTTACAACTCGCAACGTTAGCTCTTATAAGTATATTGTTTCCCTTGCAATAGAATATTTAAGACTAAGTCGGTCTAGTGAGGCACTAATAGGGCTTACCTACTCTAGAAATTAAGTTTGAAAAAACATTGGTCAGGGTTGCCTTTATAGAAATCAATGAGGACTAAAATAAGTATATAACCTCAAACAAATGGATTATTTTTTTAGTATATACTCCATGAATTTGTAGGAACTGCCTACCTAGGAAGTAAGTAGATAAAAAACGAATTATCGTTTGTTTATCATTTAGCATAAAATGTTCGTGTGCCCGGCTAGCGCGGTGGAAGTTCGTGTATGGACGCGTCTACTGCCCATTGTTTCGTTTGATCCTTAATGACACTCATATAAATAAAATTTCGAGTCGTGTCGCGAGGACGTGCTTGTCCCACTTCTTATTTTTAACACCTATTTCTGCTAACTGTACGCTTAATTGGCTGAGTTATATTATAGATCATAAGGTTGTAGGTAGTCGTGGATTTACATTTCTGGATTGAAAGTTAAGTAAGATATTGGTAAGTTGGTACGAGTGTCACAATCCTTATGAATTATGGGCTATCTACGGCGGCACTTCGCTTCGGTTGTTATTTGTAAAATATTTTGGATGCAACTCTATCACTCGGTATACATGTCAACAAAATTGTAAGAGATAATAAGAACAATATTTGGCAAAATACAGTCAATAAGGTGCCTGTATTAAGCCGCCATGAATAAAAAAATATGGGATTAGGTCCAGAAAAAGTCACAATATGTTCCTTTAACAAACCGCTACTTATGAGTAACATTTACATGCGTTAAATATAGAACCTTTGTTAGAGGAATAAAGGTGAACATTTTAGTAAACTATGATTTTGATGGTTAATGTACGATCATGTCTACCTACGTTATTGTTTTTCCTCGAATAGAAAAACATGCATCAACAGAGATGACGTTCTTGTAGAAATATAGTTTTTTTTACACATGTTTGGCTATTTCAAGCTGCTATTTTACACATTTTTGGTCAAACAGTTCTAGATTTTAAATCAAATTTCAGCAGTGTTTTGGGATTCATCATTTTTTCATCTCAGTTAGGAATTCAACAGAAACTATTCAAACTTTATCGTTTTTTATCAATCCGCTATCCCTGAGGGCCCTGCAAAGATGCACTACGCTAACTAACGTTTCTATTCGATTCGTTTTTAACCAATCGCATCACCGGTAGACCACGTGACTTTTCGTATCACGTCATCTCCCAGTGACGCGATTGGTTTAAAAACGAATCGAATAGAAACGTTAGTTAGCGTAGTGCATCTTTGCAGGGCCCTCTGCTTCCAATCGGCACACGTCGTGCAATCTTAATTTCCCCCGGTTTTTAACAAATTATGAACTTTCTTATCAGAATCGTAGATGCACCGATTACTTTACTGTTCCGTAAGTTTAGCTGTGTTATAAATTTATAATTAAACATAGGTAAAGCAGCTAAACTTAAAGTATCTAGGTAATCGTTATTATGAGATATTAAGGTAGGTTATAAACCAACCTAAGTATTTTTTGCTATTTAGAAATACAAAACTTGATAAACTTTGTCCTGAATAGTACCTACCTTTAATTAGGTACATTCTAATAGTCTAAATGTAAACAATGTGAATTATTAAGTAGGTGGTACCTATTACGAGTACGTACCTACTTGTTTACAAATTACATAATAATTTTGAGGGTGTATTCCAAAATGACAAAATCAGATAATTATCGTTGATTATGGTGATTAACTCAGTTTCGATCAATAGACCTCAAAACTTACAATAAATTAATTAAGACGATGAAACTTAAGGAAAGAAAGGACACTTACGTATTAGGTTTTTGACTTGCAGCACTTATAAAAATATTTGTAAATAAGAAACAAATGAGAATACTCTTAATATTCATTATAAACATGTGGAGTGGACCGCGAAACCGATCGCACCTGCGCGACCCGACTGTTGCGCGGGATTGCCTTGCCGCTACTGCCCGATCGACCTGCGACTGCGCAGAGGCTGCGCCGGCGCACCGTTGACGCACTTTAAAGCTTTTGCCGCATTAACCAAACACTGCTAAAACCTCAGCTTAACGTCACGTGCTTCTTAAAATGAGTAGGTAAATGAGTGTACTTATTTGATATAGTGCGAATGTCTTTACTTGATCTATTGTTTAATTTCCATGATCATCTTCATATCGACCTTTTCCCAGGATCGCGCAGCGCGCGCGGCGCCCATCCCACTGGTCGGGTCCGTAACGATTCGATTCCCGGTAGGTACTAAAATATTTAATCTTTATTGAATAAAATCACCTCCATATACCACTCTTTTATATTTTACGCGAAAAATAAAATGAAGTTATAAAATTTTACAATTTGGAAAATTATCAAAAACTTAAAAAATCTGTATTAAAATCTGGGCAAGTTAAAATGGACCTTATTGCATAAAAAATAAAGTTCATAACAAAATGAGTAATTTCTTTTGCGTTTTCCAAGCATATTATCTTTAATAAGGAACCCTCGGTGCGTGAGTCTGACTCGCACTTGACCGGTTTTTTTAAAAGCTGTTCAATGATACCTCATTCGATGTCATTAATGTACTTACAAAAAATATTTTACCTTTACTGTATGGGAGAACCGTTATAGGTACCCGATTTTTTTTTCATGGTTTTATTTTACTAAGTACTTAGTCGGCCTTACGTCGAGTACAAAACGCTTTTGCTATGTTATGCAAACTATACCTCATTGATACGAAACAAAGTCTCTTTTAATCTTGAATTTGTGAAGGCTGTAGCCGTCGAGGCTTCAGTGGGCCGACTTCGGTCGACGCGACCGCCAGAGCCGTCTGTGGCGTTAAAGAGGTGAAATGTATAATTATGCCAAATTACAGCTTTGTAGTACCAAGACTCTCTGAGGTAAACCGCGGACAGACGGGAAGGACGGATGGACGAGGCGAAACTATAAGAGTTTCTTGTTGACTAAAGAAATTAAATGGGGTTTGACATACAAACATAGATGGACCACAAAGTCGCCTGAGGGTACTGTTTTTTTAATATTTGGTACGGGAACACAATAAACAATTTGTACGGTAAATTTCACCTACGCATTTATTAATTATCTTTAACAGCATGAGGTTGCATACAATTAACAGTGTATGTAATAAAATTAAGGTTTTGTAACAAATTTGTTAATCTTTCAAAATGTCTCTCGCTATATGGAAGTGCTCCTTCAATGAAGCTTCCTAGGGCAGGTAATTTAAGATTACCGGAAATAATTTCTGGAGCTAAGATGTTGAAAACAAGTTGAGCAGCATGGCAATTTTTGTTATTTGTGTTCCACTCTGATGCGAATCTCAGCAGTGTGTCTTTCTGTGTGTGGTTAATTTCCTTAAGGGTCTCATAAAGCTTGTCATTGCCAGTCTTCAAAACTTCATTTACTATTTTTAAAACGTGAGACGGTCTCTCCATTCGTAAGGCCAATTTTAAGGCTTTAATGAGTTTCTTATCATGTAGAAGGTTATTCAACTCTTGCTCTTGTAGAATCATTTCTTCTCGGGCTTTTGCAGACTTTTCCCTTTGTTCTATAGTGACATCACGGAATTTAATCAATTTTGAATCAGAGCCACCTGAGACTATTAATGACTCATCTTTGCTGACAGCCATTGCCCATATCTTACCATCATGAATATCAGAAGACATTTTACATTCAGAAGTCTTAATATTCCATAATTTTAGAAGCCCATCAGCTCCACTAGAAATAATCTGTTGACCTTTTGATAAAAACTCAACTTTAAGCACTGAGCTTTCATGACCTTCAAACGTTTTCAAGCAACTTAAATCTGCTATAGACCACAGTCTCATGGAGGCATCGGCGGACGATGTGACAACCACTTGATCCACAGGTGAAAACCTTACACACCACACTCCTCTTCTGTGCCCTTTCAACACTCCTAATAAGCTTAAATCATTTGTCCACAATTTAGCAGTTTTGTCCTGAGAACCAGTAGCAACAATTTTGTCATTGGGTGAAACAGAAACACAATTGATATCCATTTGATGAGCCAATTCAGTATGGCTTGACTTAAGTTTGTGACCAGCAGATTCAATGTCTTTAGGCACAGTCCAAACCTTCAAGCAATTATCTTGGCCGACAGAGACATAAAAATCATTTGATATTTGAGAAGTGAACACAGACCCCACAGATGCAGTGTGCCTTGCTCCAACTCCTAAGCATACAATTTGACTGACTGTATTCTGAAGCCAAATTCTGATGGAATTGTCTTTGCCTGAGGAGACAAACATATCTTGTCTGGTTGGAAAACCAGCTAATGCTAAAACTATGTCTGTGTGTCCCTTGACAATTTGGCAGTTCATTGAGTCCAAGTCATAATACTTTAAGTCAGGACTGTTCGTAGCAACAATTAAGTGCCCCTCATTTTTTCCAATAAATATTACATCCAAGATTTCATCCGTAAACCCAACCAACTGTTTCATGCAGTCGAAAGTTTCTAACTCATGAATAATGATGTTGTGGTCAGCTGAGACAACGGTCAACAAGTTTCTTGCATTATTAAATAATAAATTTGTAACAGCTAATCCACCTTCTTCTTGTGCGGGCGACACCAAACTGTCAGTTTGCTCATACATTGTCCTGCTCATTTGTACATTCCAAACCTTCACAATACCCTTTTCCCCAGCACAGGCGACATAAATCCCATCATTTTCCAATTTTTTCTTAAAATTTGGCACTTTGAAAGTAGAAGGTAAGAGTATCATAGCTTCAATACTCTCATAAACTGGGACTGTCCTCACTGCCTTACTCTCATTAAGGTTCCATAATATTAAAACTCTGTCCCTTCCAGAGCTAACCATGTGCTGACCATCTGCTGTGAATTGTAATGAAGTGATCTTACTAAAATGACCAGAGTAAACAACATGTTCTTTACCATTTTTGGAGTTCCAAGATCGGATCTTAGTGTCATCTGCTGCCCCAAAAATCAATTGCTTTGATGCATCTGGGTGGTACTGTAGAACACTAAAAACTCCTATTGCACCTCTCAAACTACTGGAGCAAGTGTGATGGCTGAGATCCCACACCCTTATATTTCCATCAGATCCCCCAGATGCAATACTGGAATCCATGGAATCAAAGGCAAGCCTTGCAACTGGTCCTTTGTGGCCTGATCTCCACATCTTTAGCTGCTTGCCTGTTTGTCTATCCCACAATCTCATCAGGCCACTTTTATGTGCAGTTACTAAAACTTCATTGCTATGTGACATTTTGAATGTATATATAGGGTCACCTTCTGAATCCTCATCAGACTCTCCAATGACCAGACTCTGAGCACATGTATTGACATCAATAACTTTAATGACATCATTACATAGACAAAGCAGATGTGAGCCATCTATGCTCCAAGCAATATCCCCACCAGTATAAAAAGCAGTATATTCAGCATTCTTTTCATACCTGTAACAGATAGAAAGATAGAATAGAATAGAATAGAATAGTTTATTCATCAATTCATGAACAATTACATTTAAGATTTACAAACATGTCATCATACAGACAAAATTCTTAGAATGAGATAAAATGCTTATTGTAATTAATTACAGCCAAATGTCATTTTTATAAGTGTGGTATTTCCAGAAATAGGGTATGAATAGTAGGTATAATAAAAATAATACATTTATAAAAATAAAATAATAAAGTACTTCTGCTTTTTGGCCAAATTATTTTTCGTCAAATGTATCATTTGGTCAAACGCTTTTTTTTCCAAAACCGTAAATATTTCAGGATTTATTTCAGAACCTTTGTGTACTACCCTATAGGTTAGGTTAGGTTAGTTTTATAAAAATCCTGAAATATTTAGGCTAAAGAGTTACCTAGAAAGAAATAGCCTTCTTAGTTGCAACCAGTATGGTTTTAGGGAGCGAAAATCTACTACTGACGCGGTTCAGCAACTGACTTCATTTGTTGTTGATAAACTAGACAATAAGTACAAAGCTCTAGGTGTCTTTCTAGATCTAAAAAAAGCTTTTGACACGGTCTCTGTCCCAATACTAATACAAAAATTGGAAAATAAAGGTATACGTGGGTTACCGTTATTACTTTTCCAAGATTATTTAACTAATAGAAAGCAGTCAGTTAGGGTAGGAGACTTGTCAAGCTCTGAAAAAAATATCTATTATGGAGTACCACAGGGGAGTGTTCTAGGGCCCACGTTATTTTTGATCTATATAGATGACCTATGCCGTTTATCTCTTTCTAGTGCTCAAATAACTACATTTGCCGATGACACTGTTATCCTGTTCTACTCTAAGACTTGGCCTAGTGTTAATGACGTTGCTCAAGAAGGCTTTAATAAAGTTACTAAATGGTTAACTTATAATCTACTCACTCTCAACCTGAGTAAAACTAAAATTATGACCTACAGTATCAATAATAGTACACAACCATTAACAAATACTATTATTATTAAAGCGCATACATGTCAAGAACTCACAAGTTGTCACTGTCAGGAAATTAAAGAAACTCCGTCGATCAGATACTTGGGCGTTCAAATGGATAAAAATCTCAACTGGCATGATCAAATCACAAGTCTCACAGGAAGAGTACGAAAACTGATTTTTGTTTTTAAGAGTCTGCGACACGTATGTGATCGAAAACTATTAATTTCAATCTACTTTGCACTATGCCAATCGGTGATAGGGTATTGCATTACAGCTTGGGGATGCGCGTCAAAAATGGCAATGCTTAAACTTGAGAGAGCACAGAGGGCGGTTCTCAAAGTTATGACCTTTAAGCAATTCCGGCATCCTACACTTAGCTTATACAATGACACGTCTGTTCTTACAGTGAGGCAGTTATTTATTAAACAACTGTTATTGGAGCAACATAAAAACCCGCCCGATTACCCTACATCACGTAGAAGAACCGACATCGTGTACATAACACGACATCACAAAAGCAAGTTTGCAAGTAAATTTTTAAGGGTCCGTGGACCCATCTTGTACAATAAACTAAGTAAAAACCTAAATCTAAGGTCACTTTCACCATATTTGTGTAAAAAAACATTAGAAAAATATCTTAAGACGTTTAACTATGAAAATACAGAGCAACTAATAAAATAAAATTGGCACCCATACACACACATAAACACACACACACACACATACACACATATACATACGTTATCTCTTCGTTAAATTTATACTTAGTTTATATTATGTAGTTCCTAATCAGTTAAGTTTGATGTAGTGTTTTTGCATATACTACTTGTCTACATCTTAGCAACCGATATTGAATATTGGCATACCCGCACGTTGTCTCAATTAGTAGTTCATGCTACTTACTTGAACTAATAACATAATTATAATAATTTAGAGGACGGTGAATCCTGTCCCACCGTGATACAGTTTTTACTAGTACGGGGGACAGAGGAAACTTACTCATTATTATTTATTGCTTCGGTATACACCAATCATTAACGAAAGGGCTTTAAATAAGCACCATTACCTACACTGTAATTAAATTTATAAGTAGCTATACTGTAATGTTTTTGCTAAATAAAGTTTTTATTATTATTATTATTATATATATTTACAGTTTTGGAGAAAAAAGCGTTTGACCAAATGATACATATGACTAAAAATAATTTGGCCTAACGGCAGAGATCAGGTTTTTGGTTAAAGTTGAAATATAAAAAAAAACAGACAGTCTGCCCATAATGGCCATTCTTTTAAACTGTCCAAGGTTTTGATACATATTAATTACTACTACCTAATTGATAAACATTCTATCAAAAGTGTCTAAATTATATTTTGATTACAAATTTACATGCTGTGCAGTAGCAAACTAACCAAACATGCCCCTCCAGACAGATGATTTCAGATGTTCCTACCATTAGTACTTCTTTGAATTCCTGTTCAATTTAAATTATTTCCTATAAATATATCACCAGGTTTAAATTATGTGGTGATGGTTAAAGAGTGCCTAAAATGTTATATGGTTTTTATTGATCCTATAGTTTAAAAAACAAAGCAGCTGACCGAGACTGTCTGTTTGGCAGCCTCTTCAAAACTATGTAATGGATGGAGAAAATTTCTTTCGGAATGTTGTAATGTTACAATACTTTCAGGTTTATGTACGAGTGGGAGCGATTGTGCACTACAAGGAATTTTATTGTCTGGCAGTCCGATTTTGCACAAACTAGTACTTATGGCGTAACCGTGAAAAATCGGACTGCCGGACAGTAAAATTCCTCGTAGTGCACAATCGCCCTGATACAGAAAAACTCATGGAAACCGCAGCGAGTCGGGGCGAGTCGCTATATTGTAAAATACGTTTTTTTATATTAACTAATGGCTTTCACTCCTTGTATTTAACAAGGTGTATTACGCCAGTGTCGAGTTTTAGCCAATCACCATGTACTTATTAGAGAAACAAGTCCATGGATATCACACGCGAGGACAATTGTTCGGTTAAAGAGATTTACTCTGGTGGACTAAACAGAAGCGCATGTGGTTAGCTCCACGCGCTTCTATTAAGTCCTTTGCACAATACTTACGCTTCTTTCAGTAAATAAGCCATTTTACATAGCGTATTTTAGATCAATATTAAACGAAATGTTATTTCTAGCAAGTTAACAACACAAAAAGCCATGTGCACGCCGACTGAGAATGACAGAATTGACATTGACAGATACAGACAGCTGAGACAGCTGAGACAGCATAGTAGAGGCCCTACTTTGATAATCGAAGTTCGAAGTTACGTTAGCTCTACCCCTTTTTTCCATTTAGTATTGAATGACGAGTGACAGGGACGGAGCTGACGTAACTTCGAACTTCGATTTTAAAAGTAGGGCCTCGATGGCCTCAGCTGACTAGTATAAACGTCATTGCGCTATATATATATATAATATATTAGATTTGTTATTTTTCCGAAGGGAAAGGCTAAGGGATCTGTGCCCATACTGCAAATTCTTATATAACTTCTGAAATGGGTGAATATTCGGGCGTTTCAACCGTCCTCACTACCATTCTCAAAACAATGATAATTACCACCAACTTCTGACGTAATTAGAAGCCGAATTAGGAATACTTTCCATTTACGCCAGAAGTTGGTGGTAGTTATCATTGATTTCTTCATTGTTTTGAGAATGGTAGTGAGGGCGGTTGAAACGCCCAAATATTCACCCTAAAATAGCGATCATAAAGTTCGCGAACTTACTCGGCTCGCGTCAGTGACAGACGCACGAGCTACAAAATCGCGATCTTAAAGTTCGTGAACTTGCTCGACTCGCGTCGGTGACACACGTTGAAGCTTGCTAACACTTCAAACGCAAAATGTCGTCGACAGAGGAAGCTTTGAGTTATTAAGGAATTATATCATATTACATTTTAAAAATCACTCATTTTAGGTTTTAACTAGTGTCTGAGGCCCTACTTTGAAAATCGAAGTTAGAAGTTACGTCAGCTCCGTCCCTGTCACTCGAGATTCAATACTAAATTGAAAAAAAATGGATAGAGCTAACGTGACTTCGAACTTCGATTTTCAAAGTAGGGCCTGAACCAAAAAAAACAAACAACACAACACAAATGTCAAACAGCTCACCCACAGACTGCCGAAAGAAAATCGTGCCGATGACAGACGTACGAGCCAAGACGGGCTACGAGCAAAATTAAAATATGTGGCCCGTTTCACTAAGCTACAAATTACAAATTACAAGCGGAACTCTAGCAAAAGGAGTTAGAAAGAGACTTCCGCTTGTAAATGGAGTGAAGCTCTATTCTTCCCCGATTCGGATTTTCGTTTGTCCGCATACTCCTCCCAAACTATTAGAGATATCAGGATCAGATTTAGCTCGTTATACGACATCTAGCCATAGATGGATTAGAAAAAATAAAATTGAAAATCGGACATACCACGGATAAATAATCTAATCACCGAAAATCTGTTCCCATAGACTTTCAATGGGAAAAATGGGAAAAGTGCCGATACTTCGATTTAAGCGGCGCTCTTCGCTCGTAACCTTTTTGAAGCTTCTTCTTTAGCTTCGCTCCATTTAAACTTGCCCGGGGAGGGCAAGTGCACCTAGTTTGTAACTTGTAGTTTCGTGAAACGGGCCTATGTTGTGTTGGATTTCCGACGAACTTACTCGGCGGTTTTTAAGTACGCGTACTTCGATGACCAGAGTTCCGTTTCATGAAGCTACAAGTTACAAATTACAAGCGGAAGTCTCTTTCTAACTCCTTTCGCTAGAAAGAGACTTCCGCTTGAAATTTGTAACTTGTAGCTTCGTGAATCGGGCCTCTGTGGCCCGTTTCACGAAGCTACAAGTTCCGCTTGTAATTTGTAACTTTTAGCTTCGTGAAAGGAGCCACATGATACACGAGCGAGTAAGATCGCCGAGCCGCAAGTACGCGAACTTACTCGACCGTATATCACCCGTTTTAGAATTGACATGATTGGATGTATGGCAATTATTGCCCGTTCCGCATCAAGTTGACATTTAAAAAAGTTTGTTATGAATGATTTCAGGTTAGAAAATTAATTCGATAACTGTTTTACCGTCCTATCCTGCATAAACGAGGCAAAGATTTAAATATGCGATTTAATACTTTATTCTCTAAAAACGTGTGGTTGCAAAGCACAAAATGGTTTTCAATTAACGCTCCCATTCGACATTTAACTATAACTGGAAACTGCACAACTAAAATAAAAGATCAGGAAAGTTCTCAAAATTTTGAAACTGTATTTTCATTTCCATTTGTCAGACATATTGCAACATTAAATAAGATGAAATCATATCATATAATTGGCGCTTCTTTAACTATTCCCATATGTGGTTTATTGGAAACCTTTGACATATTTCCACATAACTCATACCTTGCAGCTACCTATATAGGCAAGTGGACTCAACGCTTGTGTAATCTTTAAATTTCAAGTTACAGCTTTCCCATTAACTTTGGTTTGTCCAACAGGTATTACTGGAGGAATATTACTATCATTAGCTAGTATCCCCTTCAACAACACAATTGGATTTCTATACATAAGTGAAGATAATAAATTTATAAAAATATCTGCTGTCGACTTCTGGGGCCGCAGAAAAGATAGAGTAATTCCTGCTGATGTTTGGAAACCTCTGCTAGACATGAAACCAAAGACAATGGATGGTATATACCTTTCCCCACAACTAACAGATGGCACTAAGTACAAACTCTTTGTTAAATTTGGTAAAGTATTGAACTCTGTTAAAATGGGTCAAGTTTTAGAGTGATATTTACTATAAAATTTGTACAAAATAGTACAGGGGTTAAATAGTAGTGAGAAAAATGAAACTTGTAAAACACTAATTTATTTAATTAACTATTTTAATTCAAACTATGCCAATACATAATAGTAATGAGAAATAAAACATAAATACAAGAGATTAAGTAGATTAGTGAAATATTGCAGTTTATAATTGATTGATTGCGTAGTGTTATGCTGCCATAAATTAATGTATTCAAATTAATTTAATGCCTTCACTAAGCTTCATTATTATCGCTCTGTATATACAAATTTTATAAAATTAACCACATATTGTATGCCCTAGCTCTAAAACAATAACTAATTACAAGCAATTCACACACACTTAGTGACTTAATCAGCAAACATTTATTTTATTCCAGGTTCTCACAGTACGAATATGAGTTTATTGTTGGGGAATGAAGGGAAGGTGTGTGTCAATGGCAATGTTGCCTTAATAATAATATGTTATACTTTTGATTGATTGTGTAGCCTTCTGTTCATTCCCTAACTGTACACAAAGATCTTGATGATAAATTGCATTTTTAATTTAACAATATGTGAGATTGCATTGTGTAATCAATATTTACATGAGATAACTATTTTGTAGCAGAGAACCTGGCACAAATAGTTTATGGAACCATTCTATACTTCATACAAAATATTTATCATTAATGTGAACTTTTCTGTAAAGATCATATAAGTTAAGAATTTTTACTACTTGTTCTAGCATAATTATTATTCTAAACAACTTAATTTTCATTCAGAAATACAATTGAAATGCTACTCCATCCTTTACAAAGGTAATTCAAGATAAATGTTTTAAAGAAGGTCTGTTGTTTTACTACTCTTTTATTACTGAATTACACAAGGCTGAAAGACAGTTTTGGTAGAACCCATGGACAGATTAATTCTGCTATTAATGTGCCTATATACAGTACTCCCAGCTTAAGTGTTTGGCTGGCTATTGGTATATTTGTCACTCATGTTTAATAGAAAAACGTAAACTGGAATAAGGTCTTAACGCCGAATTTGTATAGTCTTATACCTAGATTTAACGCCAAATTTGTGTAAACTCGGAGTAAGTCTTATTCCGAGTTTGGTGAAATGTGGCCTAAGGCCATTGTTTGCCATCGACACAATGCAGCAAAGGGTTTTAGTAAGCAAAAATGTCTTAGAATATTTAGTTCTGGGTTGTCATATTGTTACAAGCAGACTTGTATACTGGACGCTGTCATAGCTACTGTTCTAGCTCGTTATCCAAACGCTCGGGCAACGGTAGGTACCTACTCCCTTTAATTCATCAATTAAACTACATGTCAACAGTCTTGTGAAATTCAAAATTAAGACTATTGTTGTGTGGCAATTGTTGGTTTCAATCAGTTTTTGACTGTGCATATCTGTATGTTTTATCAGTCTATAGTTTGATTTACAGTTCATTAAATTCTAGAATGATGGGGTTGTACCGAAACTCAAATTTGCCACAACTCAATTTAACACAATTTTAAAGTATAATAATGATTCTCCTAATACTTTTTATAAGGCTGATCGTTTTGTGTGAGATTTATATAAGAGACTCGGCAAATTAAAAAAGCTTTAACTTTCAAATTATTTTTTACAACATACACCCAGATGCACAAACATACATAGCACTAATGTTCAGGGCTGGACGGCCGCGCGGGTCGCCCCCGTCTAAAGTCGGCCCAGCTAATATCCCACACAAATAGTCTCTAGTATAAAAACGTTTGTGCAAGTGGGAATTACAATATTAACTATGAATGAACTTATTTTGAAAAAATAGATCACAACTGCCAAAAGGCGATCAGCCATAGAGATTTTATCACAACTGACATTTCTCCTAAATCATAAGATGTCACATTACTCTGTATTCGTAAGAACTCTGAACGCGGAACTCGGAACTCTAGACTGCTCTCTGTCTGCGCCCGCTCTAAAGGTAGCATTCGGTTCATAGCAACTACGACGCGCGACCGCGAGGCACTGCTTTGTATGAAAGGGACCGCGTCGCACGACAGTTGAGCGTTTAGTTAGTCTCGTGACGCGCTCATTTCGAGAAAGCGTGTTCACACGAGACAGTCGAGAAGCATGCCAAAATGGTGGAGTCTTTTGCGCATGAGGACAAGAGATATTGGTAGAATTCACTGTAAAAGCCAACCTTAATATAAATGATGTCAGGCTTAAATATCCGAGTGTACCCTCATCCTTATTTCCGTAGATGTTGTTTACACAATAAGGATATTATCATTCCTACCTCTAATGAACAGCATTGTCTTCTATTCGTAGTTTAAAGTTCTTACATAATGCTTACAACATTTTATGGGCCCTTTCGGATACAGTTCACCCCTTTAGCATCTTTTGTGCAATTACACTCTGAAATCCCTTAAAGGAAAAAGTTCGCCTTTGTACTTGTTTTTTTTTTCTATTTTATTCTTGTACAATAAAGAGTATATACATACACTCTTACACAATCAGATGTTTGAATGTGCGGGTTTCCTGACGATATTTTTCCTTTACCGTAAGAGAATCGGTTAATGTCGTCCCCCTAAGTCTCTAGGCTAACGACGCTCTATGGTTAGGACAATCGTAGTAACTGCAATGCAAACGCTGAGCTATGGGTGCGCGACTTGGTCGCGATGATTTGTATGCTTTGAGTCGCGTTGCGTCTTTAACACATTCACCTCCAAGTACCCGACTATCGGGTATTCTATGATGTTGTTCCCACGCCGCACTGCCCGATTGTCGGGTACCTACTACTATTTGCCGCTACGCTGGCGTGTGGTTGGGAATTTGTTTCGTGGGCTGTCAATGAATGTGTTAAGAACCGAATGCTACCTTATAACGCACAGATAGATAATTCGTTCTTAACCTTTCGTCTGTGTTTGATAAGGATCCTGACCAAATTTTGGTATCACTTTTTGTACTTTTTTTCGATTTCTTTTTGTGGATTATTCCAAAATTAGAAGAGACTCGAATTCAGTATTTTTTTACCCTTCCACAGACGAAGGGTTAAATAAAAACTGAATAAAAAACGACAGTTTTGATTTGATCGGAAGCCACCCGCATTCGCTCAGGGGTGCCCAATCTCGCGACAAGAGCTCGCTGGTGGGCGGCTGCTCGGCGCAGGCCGGCGTTAGTCGGCCCAGGCCTGCGCGGGCTGGTCGGCCGTGAAGGGGCTGACCCCGCTGCGCGCCATGTCGTCCAGCACGTCGCACACGTGCGCCGCCACGTCGGCCCGCCCGCCCTCGATGCCCTTGATGAACGGGTGCTCCAGTAGCCGGTTGTACTTCGGTCGTTGTGTCTCTTCTTTGATCAGGCTGCACGTCACATGCGAACACGTCAATATACGAAATTAGACTTAGATAATCGCATCATTATTCCCTACCTACAGCCTCGGCCAAAGGTGTTGAGCACCCATGCGTTTTTCATATAAAAGTCAAACTTTAAAAGGCATTTATATTTTTTATTATAGACAATTGTATATCCATCGGAAAGATGTTATATTTATTGACCTTAAGGAAATTTCGTGAAATAAAATACAATTAATATTTTTTTTGTAAAGCCAGACTTTTTCTATCTTCAGTATATACTAATGATTTGCACATGTTCAAACACTTTTTTATATTTTACGTATTTGTGTATTTTTTAAATTGAAAAATTATACTTTATTTATAAACGGGGTGATACGTGGGGTGCTCAACACCTTCGGCCAAGGCTGTATAAAATCAACATCATAGCTAAAGCTAGGAGTCGGTCGACGTGCCATGGAAAGCCCTCAAGTAGCTCTGAAAGACCTGAAGTGATGGTGAAAGGTTACTGAATATACATATCTTTTTTTCAAGATGTGTTGACACTTTGATAATAAGGACTTATTGTCAATAGCCATTTTGATGCCCTGCGACCCGAGCAAAACGTAATATGTACCTATAAGAGAATATAAACTAAGTAAGATGTCTTGTTGCTGTTACAGGTTTCTACTTTCATTGATATACATTACTAGCCTTTGCCCGCGACTTCCCAAAACCCCACGGAAACAGTGTTATTTTTCGGGATAAAAGGTAGGCTGTGTTAATTAAGGGGGAACCATTTTCCTATTAATCAAATAAGATTCATGTAAATGACTGTTTGTGTTCCAAATAAATAAATAAGCTCTGTCCATTTTAAATTTCATCCAAATCCGTCAAGCATGGAGTAACAAACATTCTAACTCACACACAGACTAACAAACTATTTATAATGTTAGTGTGATTTTTACTAGTGTGACCGTAATCAATTCGGGCGCCGCGCAGACTATGTCAAAACCGTTTTCTGTGACAAATTCGAGGTGTTTTGTAAAAAAATAAGTGTTTCCGGTAAAAATCAATTTAGATTTGACTTGTATCTCTTCTAGTTGACATTAGTTTTTGAGTGTTACTATGGTAAAAGATGGCGTTACCAAGTATTGACGAAGTTGACGAAGTGGTGCGAAAAGGCGCCGTTGTGCGCCAGACGCGGCGGCTCGCCCTGCACCACCTGCTGCAGCTGCTCGAACACGGAGCCCCAGCGCGGGTACGGGAAGGCGCCCGTGGCCACCTCCATGAGCGTGATGCCGAGCGACCACACGTCCGAGCGGACGTCGTAGCCGCGCGCGCGCCCCGGGTCGATCCGCTCCGGCTGCAAACGCCGCGCTCTCAGCACCCTCATACACTAACCCCATGCTAGCTTGGCACAAAATACTTTGGAGAAAAAAGGACGCTGTTCTGAGCGAAATTTGCAACATGATCCAATTTTTACCCGAAAACTACTGAGGTCTAGGCACCAATCAAACTTTTTTTTGCCAAGCTGTACACGTTCAAGAGTGCGTCGCATGTTCGGTGTGGCGCCCTTACTGCTTTTATTGTGTTTTCTATTTATTTTACGCATTAGTTTATGAAAAACACATTTACAGTATTGTAGGTGCTTCTGGGTGCGCGACGCACTTTAAATAAACCGTTTTTTTTTGTCTTCACACGTAAGCAAAATAAAAGTTTTTCTAATTCTTATTCTTGAGACAAGGAAGAAGCATGTTTCAACTCTATTTAGAAATTAATACGTTTTTAGATTCAGTGGAAAGCTTCGCTAAGCGTTATTTTGCCTGTGACTTCAGCTTTAATAAATATCAATATGTAAATAAAAGTGATCAATAAATTTTTTAATATGAATGTAGGAATAGTTTCCTTACTTTGTGTCATATTTAACTCGACTTGGCGAGATTATCTCACAATATTTATTGACTATACAAATCCTATTCAACTATTAAATTGTCGGTAATTGTATAAAAATTAGTGTCCTGCCGAAGTTTCGGTTTCGGTTTCGGCATGAAAAACATGTTTCGGCCGAAGGTCCGGTTTTGGTCAAAAAATTGTCAAACATTTCGGTCGTGCCAAAACTTACCTACCTGTACTTCCGGGTCTCGATCGAATCGATAACAACACTTATAGGAAATTAAAAATGTTTATTAACGTTTAAAAAATATCAATGTAATCGACGACATCTTTTGTTATGCTCTTAACATTTTAAACAATTAGATGCATGTTAAAATTATGCTAATTTTGTAGAACTAGAAATAAAAGAGATGACTTGCGATGATTGGAATAAAAAAGCTTTTGGAAAGTAATGCCCTTTCCATTGTTCATTAATATTAGAAAAATGTAACCAACATCATAATTGTTATTATTTTTTTGACAGATATGTAAATAAAAGAAGTACGACCTCTTATAATAATCAATAAGTTATGAGTATTATTTTGAAGCTGGCTGATTGTCATTTGTTAAAATTAAAACTCGGAACACATCGTTTTTCGATTTTTTCAAGTGAACTTACTTGTATCATTTTATACCACCTACCTACACGCCTTGCAACTGGTTTATTGTTGATATGTCTAGAGATAACAGTCCACATACATAATATTCAACGATATTAACACATCTATAAAAGTTTCGGTTTCGGCCGAAACTTGAACCAAAATCGAACCTTCGGCTTCGGTTTCGGTTTCGGCACAAAAGCATGTTTCGGTCAGACACTAATTAAAATCGAATAAAGTACTTACTGCCATGTATGGTCTGCATCCAGCATCGCGTGTCCGGGCTATCGAATCCACAAGCTTACCTGATATACCAAAATCACATAACTTTATGTTGCCCCCTCTGTCAAGAAGGATGTTTGATGGTTTCACGTCCCTGTTATAAAAAAAAATATTAAAAAAGCAGGCAGAAAAAAAACTTGTGAATAAGCACAACTTTACAATAATGGTAACTTACCTATGAATAATTTTTAGCTTCTCTTTTAAATAATTTAAAGCTTTTACTGTAGCCAGGGTTATTTTAGCTATAATGGTTTCAGGTATTCGAGTTTGCATCCGCTCGCATATGAACTTGTAATATTTATCTAATGACGTGTCCATTAGCTCCATACAGATCCAACAGTCACCCTGAAATTAAAAAAAACATGTGTATTGTACATATAACAAAAAAGTTCTCAGTAATTTTTAATTTGATTTCCACCCAGTATATCTATATAAAATAAGATAAGAACCTCCTTAAAGAGTGCTCCATAGAACTGCACAATATATAAACAGTCATTGCTCTTCATGACCACCTCGAGATCCATCAGGAGTTGCTTCTGCTCCTTCTCATCCACAGTGGAGCGGATACGTTTCACAGCCATTACACGATTTGTTCTAAAATTACAAAAAATACGTAAAATTTATATTATTGCAAAAGTCACAAAAAACAATGAAAATATAGCAGCCCATGACTCCCCATTTATAGAAGTCTCAAATCTGTATTTGACTTATTATCACCCCAATAGTTTATTGAATGACACTTAAAAACCATCACCATGCATTACATTTTAGATTAATTACTGTGTTTAATAGTATAAGCATTTTAATGTGGTTATTATGTTATCAACAGAGATTGACTACATTGCAGTTAGCCACCTTTTTTCGATATTTCGGCAGCTTAATCTGCTTACTGGTGCATAATTATTACTTTTATTAAAAAGGGGTAAAATTGTTGGTTTTTGTTGGTCTGTTTTTGATTGAGGGGCTGATATCTGGAACTACTTTACAATTTATTTTGTTTCAACCATTACAAAGCTTACTACAATTAGAATATCTCTTGTTACAGTTATTGTGGAAACTTTTTAGAGAAACTGTTTACAGTATCTTTCACTGGTTCTGCCAGAATTGTATTTTTTAGTATTGTTTTCTTCGTCCTTACTGGACCATCTTTACATTCCACCCTAGAATGTTTATCCTATAACTTACTTTCTGTGGACCATCTTATTTACAGCTCCAAAGGCACCTCGTCCTATTTCACCAAGGTCAAGCAAATCATCAGCAGTAAAATCATAGATTTCAGATGCTGACAGTTGTAGTTTGCCTGAAGACTGCATGGAGGGATAAATCCTGCATCTATCCCTAGAAATAATATTTTAATTAGTAGGTACAGTCAGCCTTATTAAGTAAATGCACAATTTTTTACCTTGAAACTCTAATGGCCTGCGCAAACCGGCGGACGGGACGGCAGAGGATATTAAATTTGTCATTGTATATTTAATGCTATTTCAATTGAAATAAGGTACAAATTTCAATGCTTTGAGGCCGACCTCGGAGCATCGCAGGGGATTGCGGCGGATGAAATTTATAGGGAAAAATCCCCTGCCGTCCGCCGGTTTGCGCTGGCCCTAACACCTTTGATAAATAAGTGCAGTTAAAAAATAATGTTAAAGTGACAAAGCACTAAAGTGTGCCGCTACTTTTAAGGCTGACCATAACAACCATGCAACCTTTCTCTACTGAAACGCATGGATCCAATTTGGGTCCCACAGCGTTATACCTAGAATATGTAAGGAACATAATATCTTGATTAAAAATAATGGGGTGGATGATGATTACATGATAATTAGTAAATTCAAAACTTGTTTATACAAAGTTAAGGTTAATTTCTAATAAATATTATTGTTTTCTTCTTAGAATGTACTGAGTTTAATTTTATTTTCCTTTTTGTAGCTATCTCACTAGTTCACTACTTTATATCAACTAGGATAATACTTATGTGTGTACTAAATATTAAGCATTTAATTGTTACTAGCTTCTGACGGAGACTTCATCTGCGCTGTTTGTTTCTTTAGTAAATTTTGCATATGCATACATCAATGAATAGAAACTGAAAGAATTATAGGATGGCAAACATAAACAGAGATATAAACACACTACCCACACATGGCACACTGAGATATCACCTTTTTAATTTTGTTACTCGTCCATACAAAGTGGCGTTACCTTGTGAGCAAATTCACAGATTTTCATGTCTAAATTGATTCCCGTAGGAATGAGATGATGTTTAGGGATGAAACTACTATGTCCTATTCCAGGACCTATCCTATATGTGTGCCAAGTTTCATCCCGATCCATTCAGTGGTTGAAGCGTGATAGAGTCAAAACATCCAAACTTTCTCATTTATATTATTAGTAGTAGTAGCTAAGATGCATTTGGTGTTTGCATGTAATTGGTTGGATACTCAATCATATTTTTTAAATAATGGCTTTTGTCCAATGGGACATCTTGCCAGTGTCAAGGTTAAAAGGAACACGTCATGATCGGTGTAATAGTTCCCGCAAGTTGACTGGATTTCTGGATTCTGATCTCTACTGGTTAAAACTATGCGACGGCACAATATTAAATAACTACATCTAGAACTACACATTATTACTAAAAACTACGACAAAAACTTTCAGGAGGGTGACTACAACTGAGAGGAAGGATAAAATTATTTATAATTTTATATTATTACCTGTAATGAATTTTGCAAGGACATACACAAAAGACGAGTTAACACAGGTTAGAAGAAAGCTATTATTGACTGGAAGGGGAATAAACTTAGGAAGGATGTTGTACAAGGATACCAGAATTGTAATGTTTACTTTGTAAGTTATATAGTATTTTACCTGCTAGCAAACCTATTATAAATAAATAAACCCTTTCTCCACTAATTTAAGTGTTTTAGCAATCTAACTATACTATGGTCACATGCACAATAAGACAACCAACTTTGACTGTTAAGGTATTGCCAGATATGTAAGAAGTTATAATAAAATCATTATTTATATATTCATTAAAGCATCAAATAAAATATACTTAGCAAAGATAAACTTTTTGAAATATAAATATAAACTGAACTACCTATAACTATGGTAACATTTGCATAATTATTTAGATTTGCCATACTGGTTTGTCTAATCCCGGATTTCATTTTTTTTTTTACAAAAATGTACCTACATGTATCATGTATGCATTAGCAGAGCAATATAATGTTTGTTTATTAAAATGATGGCAAGATAATTTTAACTAGAAATTTGTGTTTACTCTTTTGATGAACAAAAAATATTTGCAAACCTATCAGATTTTGAAGTAGTTATAGAAAGTGACCTATTGATATATCCTGACAAATTCAACCACTTTCTTTACAGTAATGAATGGGAAATGAAACTATTATTATGTTCTTAAAGAGAAATTAAAATAAACACAGTTACCTGGTATTTTCAGGCAATACATCTCTGATAGTCCGCGGCGGCATGCGCGGTCTCGCAGCCGGGGCGTTGTTGGCCGCAAATGGTAGAAATGCGGCGCCGTCGCCCGAAGCTCCATCGATTTGGATATCTAATATTTTGCGCTTCTCGGAATTGAACAAATTCAAATCGGGTTTCGGCATACTAGGCCTGCTCGGTCCTAAAATATTACATTATGTGGTTGAGTAGGGGCAAACAAATAAACTGTACAGATTAAACAAATATCGAGATTGTAAACAACGCGTCTAAATCAAAACAATTATAAATTTGCCGGAGCTCCATACTTTTACCTTGGTTTGATGACACTTCACCATTCTTCGACATTTTATAATGGATGTACTTGTTACTATATTAACTATTCTTCGGTGTAAGTTATGAATTCCCAATTCTCCATCTGAAGATAAATATATACCGAAACAGGTCAAGTTCTCATAATGAACAATATAAATATGTTTGGCTCAATACATGCATCGTATCGTATTTATCGACAACAGACAAGACAGCACAGATTATAGAGTATGTAAGACAAATGACACGAAATAACGTACTCACTCCTACTCATTTGACAGAAGTTGACAGAACCACAGATCCTAACTGGAGATTCACGGTCAGCCCATCGCGTCAGTTGGCGCGGCGTCCTGCCATATATGAATGCTAAATGTTGGACTTGTTTTGTTTGTTGACAACCTACGCATAGAATAGAATAACCAAAGAATAACATACCTATTGTATTCTCATGATTCTATCCGATTCATTTATTCTATGCCACGGAACCATAGAGGTAGAAAAACGTTCTCCTACATCTATGTTGGGAACTTACATTCTGTGCCTACCAGAGATATATAATAGCATAGACGCCGTGTAGCCAATTGATTTACATTTCAGGGCCCAGTTCACGAATAGACGGTTAAGTCTTAATCAGCTGTTAATCAATACATTTGACACCCGTTAAACCACTAACCGTCCGTTTAATTGTAGGTGAACTCGGCCCTCAATCTCGGCCCTTAATAGTGGCAGGCTGTGTCTAGTGTGGTGGTCACTGGTAATCTCATAGGTACTGTATGATAACTCTTTTTGGTAAATAAAGTTAATTCTTATTCTTAATGTCTAGTGCAGGCCCTAGAATAGGCTATGATGGCATTTTATAAAGCATGACACTTATTTATTATAACTACGAAGCTAGAGCGATTCCGGTACCCTGACGTGTCAGTTTAATAGTGCATCGTGCTTGCACGGTAGGTAATGCGTTTTTTTTTGAAGACTAGACGTCCGTCAATATTTTTTTAAAATATTTTTTCTTGAGCGTGGATGCTAGGTCCTTCAGTCGACGTCATGGCCGGTCGTCATTGGTCGAGATTGTGTCAAATGGAAACTTGTAAACTGTAAATTGTAATTTGTAGCTTTATAAAACAGGCCCCAGATCTCTTTTAGCCAGATTTTTTACAGTGGAGCTACTGGTTTTGTGGTGTATTTACTGCTCTACTGTTTTTCCCAAAAAATCTACTGGATTTTAGAATTTCGCTTGTGTAATAATAAAAACATATTATACACATAAGGTTCTTGAAGCGAGTGTAGGAGCCACAATTTCTAAACGAAACGGAATGAGCGAAGTAAGAATTTGTGGTCTGTGGCAGCATGATGGATACTTTGCACATACAATAGTGCGTACAACCACCGTACAGCACCATCAGAGGCCTGTTTTATAAAGCTACAAATTACAATTTACAGGTTACAAGTTTCCACTTGACACAACCTCGACCAATGACGAACAGCGATTTGAGCAGTGTTGCCGGTTTAGACCTGTACAATTGTAACTTGTAGCTTTTTAAAACGTGCCCCAGGCCTGGGGCCTGTGTTATAAAGCTACAAATTACAATTTACAGGTTACAGGTTTCCATTTGACACAAGCTCGACCAATGAAGACCAGCCATTTGAGCAGTGTTGCCAGTTTAGACCTGTAAAATTGTAACTTGTAGTTTTATAAAACGTGCCCCTGACGGTCTTGCGCGGCTGCACGTCAAGAAGGATAATGCGTAGAGGGCTTAAATTGCACAAACCAAAAGAGATGAAATAAGATTAACTAGATGCAATTTCACCGACAACATTTTTATTTAACATTTAAAAAATCATTGTTTGCTGTGTACCCTATCAAAACAAAGTGAAATATCTCGCCTCATATGAGGTCTATTGAGATGAAATAAACGGTTTCGATGAAATAAGCACTCCATAGATGATTCCATATATTTTCCTAGAAGTCGTGGAAAAAATAAGCCAAAAGTTACAGCAAATTTGGCGTACCGTTTTTGACCGGCAGGGGCACGGTTTATAAAGCTACAAGTTACAATTTTACAGGTCTAAACGGGCAGCACTGCTCAAATGGCTGTGGCACGTTTCACGAAGCTACAAGTTACAAATTACAACCGGAACTCCTTTTCTAGCAAGAGGAGTTAGAAAGAGACTTCCGCTTGTAATTTGTAACTTGTAGCTTCGTGAAACAGGCCTCTTTGGGCCCTATAGCTCCACAGAACAGAAAAAACAGTAGGAGTGAGAAGTGCGCGTGTCACGCGGGCAATCGTAAACAGAGTATAGAATAGACATATTCGTCAGATTCCTTTTTAGTCATTATAAATTACGGCCTGTTTTTTTTCGGACGAAACCAAAAGTCCGTTTTCGTCCGAATAAAAACAGCCCACATTTTATTCTGACTAAAACGGACTTTTGGTGAGGTTAGAATTTAGAAGTTGCATAAATACCTAAGGGCTGGAGGGCCAAACCACCCAGAAATACGAGCTCAAAAAAGACAGACTAATTTATTCTGACGAAAAAGGAATTGACGAATTTGTCCGAGATCCTGGCGAGGCTCGCTTTGGAGTTAAGAGTGACGACGGAGCTCCTATTTCTGGGTGGTTTGGCCCTCCGGACCTGCTGCAAAACTAATATAATGTAAACCTACCTACGTATTTATGGAACTTCTAACCTAACCAAAACTCCGTTTTCGTCCGAAAAAAACAGTCCACATTTTATTCTGAAAAAAACGGAATCTAACCAAGTCTGTTTTCGTCCGAAAAAAAGCAAGCTATAATTTATTCTGCCTAAAAAGGAATCTGACGAATGTGTCTGAGACGTAATATTCTCGTGCTCACCGCACCAATATTAAATGTATGCTTACCAGGAATTGAACCTGGGCCCGCTAGCTTTTTAGGGCGGGTCTCTGGTCCCGAATGCTACATTATTATGATATTTTTTTTGGAACAAAAAACAATATGCCAATATTCAATTTATTAAAACGAGGACATATATTCAATATTTTATAACTGTATAATAAAATTCAAGATTCTTTTTTATGCTTTTTCAATTGTTTTGGAGCTGACTCAGTCACATCAGCAGCATCGGAAGTTTTGCTTTGTTTCTTCCCTTTTTTAGCAACAATACATCCCTGGCTATCACAAGTCTTCTCTTTTGTTAACAGAATTGGGCTTTTGTGCAGCTGTCTGCTGGACGTTTGCAGCATCGCACTATTATTTCTGGGGTCCTTAGATGAAGATTGTGGCAGTCCATCACCGATTTGCTTTTGATAATATGGCCTTGTTTTATCGAAATTAACATAAGTCACAGATGCTGGTTGCTTTGTCTCAACCATTTCGTCATCGCCGTCTGGTCCTAATTTTACCCATCTGAGAAAAGAAAATGTACTATGAAGTCTGTTAAACTTAAACGAAATCATCAATTTCCTTTAATGAATAAATTATAAAAATATATAAATTGTAGGTAACATTGGACCAGGATATCCTCTGAGGAGTCCTAAGTCCAGCAAGTTGTTCACTGCTTCAGGACGTTAAGGTGTACATTATGGAATAACTAGATTAAGTATTAACTTTTTTATAGGTTTAGGTTTAAAGCCATTTATTCCCATAAGAATTTAACATAATTCACTTAAATGAGAACTTAATTATTTTAATAACATTATGACGATGAAGACAAAACGCACAGTGCAATCTTACATTAAGTACAAAGAAAGAAACACAATATCGGGTAATCTGGTAAGTTGTTTACTTTTAGAGTGTGATTTGTACGTAGTTATGTTTACTGTGATATTATATAGTTTTCTACGCATAGGTATTGCAGTGTCGGCATAACTTTTGTTACAAAAAGATGAAGACGGAATTTCTTTATTTATAATCAATAATCAATCATCCTTAGGTACACTTCATTTTTTTAGCACTAGAAATTCGATAAACAAAGAAGCAGGTGTCGTAAACCTGTTTCTTCAGAAGTTAATAATAATATATTAATTGTTCTCTAATTTTTTTTGTTAGACATGGCTATAAAGTGTAAATTGTGAATATGCTTAGACCACGGATTATAATAACCACTTGAGAGAATATGACCTCACGCAGTTTAATTTGTCAACGATTTCGCATAGATATCTAATATTAGGTCCTTACATATGAAAATCGCGTTTTATATGGCAAAAATATACCCATAATATACCCATTTTTCGAGCTTTTTTCACCTTTCCATTTTGTTTGAGGTAAATTAAAACTGTTTTATCACCAGAGGTCGGAATAGGTAGTGCTTATTAACCTAAACTTGACTCACGTTCATTCATGCGTGAGTGAGATGGGGATACGTTATTGAATGAAGATGCAACAAGTTTAAGTTAATAAGCACTACCTATTCCGACCTCTGTTTATCACTCACACCGAAGCCTGCCGCTAACTCTTACACATCATTATTTCATTAATCCTTCCAGCCGTTTCTGCAGCACTAGTGCCAAGGTGGAACTCGTATTCGTAAATAACGTGATATTTTAAGTTCTCCATATTTAGCCCAGTCTATAACAACACAAAAAAAGGCAAACATCGCAAACCCGCATGTAACTACGATTTTTTTATATGTTGTTAGGTCCGTTGAGAGTATTTAACACATTTAGTTATCTTTATTAAAGTATACACAAAGATATTTGAAAAATACTTCCTTAGAGAAGTTTTTTCGAAAAAAATTAAACAAGTGCCAAACATTCGCAGTTTTTCGAGCACCATGGGGGTAGCACAGGGATTTCGGGGTTGCAAACTTGGATGTTAAATATTCTCAACGGACCTAACAACATCTAAAAAAATCGTAGTTACATGCGCGTTTGCGATCTATGATGTCGTTACAGACTGGGCTAATTGTGAAAAGAATGATGTCAAAGAGAAAACAAATGACGCGATAACAAATGAATCGATAAACGGGCGTTTTCCAAAAAAAGTGTACATGATTTTTTTTTTTCCAGAATTCGTTTTTTTTTTGTTTTTCTTACTCAGAATCGTTGATACTATAGATCCTCATACAAGAAAAAAAGTGTCCCAAATATTCCATTCCAGATCGTCACATTTTTGTATGCTGTCTTTTTTTATTTATATGGTCGTGACGCACTGGAAGATAACAATTTCATAGTAAAATCTGGGACACTTTTTTTCTTGTATAAGGATCGATAGTACAAACGATTCTGAGTAAGAAAAACAAAAAAAAAACAAATTCTGGAAAAAAAAGTTCATGTACACTTTTTTTGGAAAACGCCCAATTTACTCGAAGCACAACTACATGAGCTAAAATTTGAAATAAATTTGAATTTAGTATTCTCAGCCAACCACCAGATATTTCGAACCAAAGTGGTCAGTTCAACAAAACGCCAATTTCATATGTAAGGACCCAATAGTTAGTTACTACACATTGTAAATATTCATACACCAACTGCAAATGGTGTTTGTACCTACGATATATTTATTAAATCTTTTTCGCTACCTACACTGAATTTAGGATGGTTTTAACATTTAAATGTATGCATAGGGTATCAAAAGCATCCCACTGAAATAAGTATAACCTAATTCAGTTTGATTTGAAGTTTTGTTGATTCATTTCTAGAGTTAGCCCTTTTGGTGGCAAATCGTGGTTCTAGAATCCATGGAGTGGATATTTCTTGTTTATTATAATACATACCAATTTGATTTTGACCTTCAGTATTTTAATATTTCAAAATTCATAAATTAATTAAACCGCTAAACCAATTTAAATGAATTTTGGTATGGAGGATATCTCCGCTATGAAAGCGTTACAAACAAGCAAATATTAGTAGGTATGGAATAACAGAACTAAAAATGTATTTAGTTCCTTTTGAAACATGACCATACTGAAGATCAAACTCAAAGTGACATGTATTATAATAATTAGGATATCGCAACTCCATGGATTTTAGAACCACGATATGACACCAAAATCCTAACCCTACTCATCTGCATCACACACTGGTGCGGGATAGCCATTTATTTAGAGTTCTTGCCTTTAACCGAAAACAATCAAACTCAACAAACTCAAACCAATACAAAAAAGGTTCCTGGGTAACTATAATGAATAGCACGCGAATAAATACGACATGAGATTGACGTTTTAAAACAATCATAAATAAACAAGGTAATGGCGGACATAGGTATTATGCGGCCGACATGCCAAACGCGTATTGTTGCGGGACGCAATCATCACTTTAATTTAGTCGCATTGTACGCTTAAAACGTTCCGTGTGTTTAAGACATCTGCTTTTATGGGTTTTTTACCGTGCAATAAGTTTGTCCATTAATAAAAATAACAAAAATAAAATATTAGGAAAAGCCTTATAATTGAATAATCCTTATACATAAATGCAAACAACACATTTTGCAATTGTCTATAATAATATTAATAATGATGCAAAATGGTCCGATTTTTTTTTCATTATAGTTTTTCTCTTATTCTGTCAAACTGCCGTAAAACGTGTCCAATAAAAAAACCTTGTACGTACTTCTTTAAAGGTCTTTCTAATGCAAAAAAACGAAGTAAAGACACTTGTCACATTATTGCCAATATGTGTAGCTTGAGGCCAGTGGAAGGAAATATGCTACTATTTGTTATACTTAATATGTCCTCAATAAATGCTTACCTCTCATCTAGTTCACCCCTAATGTATGGCAAGGCCCCATACAGATCCAGAACCTTAACTCGAAACATAACTTCTTGGCCCTCCTGTACACCGGAACCAATCCACTCACTGCCAGGCTCTTCTGTAGGGCGTGGGATCACCACATTAAACACACTGAAAACAATATAAATGCCATTTAAATACTTTAATTCCACATTAATATAAATGAGAAAACTTACTGGGTATTTTAACTTTAAATCTATTTGGGGCTGCACTAATCTAGACGGCTTAATAAAGAATACAATACATATCCAAGTTATTTCTATAGTTGGATATCAACCGGGACACTTTCCCGACTGCAAAGTATCTGACATACCTACCAAAGAAAAGTAATGAGACAAGAGAAGCAGCAGGATCACTGATCTTCAGAATAAGTGATGCGGTAGGGGAACGGGCTATAAAATCCTTTGCCCTATACAAAGCGGCAGGCCGGGATAGGTTGATACCCATTCTGCTACAAAAGGGCTGGAAAAACATCTGGAGTAGCTTCAAAGAACTCTATGAAAGAGGTATAGAGCTAGGTCACATCCCAGGCAAAAAAAAGGATACAAAATCCTTCAGGAGTGCCAGCCTCTCATCGTTTGTACTCAACGCACTGAAGAAAATAATAGATGTACAAATAAGGACAAGCATGCACGGAGGGAGACTGCACCTACACGGGCATCAGCATCTCAGATCACAGCAAAAGGGAGATATGTCTGTATGTATTTTAAAAATGTGTACGTCTTACGTTTACGCTTTATTAACTACTACAAAAACAACCTTATAATTGGTTACAGCTTACGAACTAAAAACTCCGTAACATAGTTTTGATAGTAGCACAAAATTAAGCTTTATGTTAAGTCTTCAAGGTTGAAAAATGCTGAAAGATCGTTTTTTTTTTCTATCGTAGTTCAGTTACTGAATGTAAGGTGGCGCTTACTAGTTAATTACTCCGCGCTAGATGGCGCCAAGATAGTAGTCCTTATGCTCAGCAGATTAAGGACTATTCTTACAGCGACGTGTAGTAAAACTTGTTTGCAACGTTAATATAGGTACTATTAAATTTTCTGGCAATAGGTTATTTTTATATTACTTCTAGGTTAATACAATTATTTAATTTAAACTTAATACATTTAATGTTAGAATACAATAATATTTTATTAGCAAGAATACGGTATACATAAAGTTGATACATAGTACGTTTTTAAATGAAAACCTATATTTCCCCCTGAGTATGCCAAGTCAAACTTTGGTTGCGGTCAAGCTTTGTTTGTAGTACATGACCAATTCAGCGCCATTTCCCTAGCAAGGTTTCGTTAGCCAACGGTTTCTGGTTTGTCAGCTCCCACAGTCTAGAATTTGAGATAGTCTTTGGCCAACAAATCCCCAGAATACGCCGCAGACACTTGTTAACGAAGACCTGGAGCTTGCTAGTAGTCCCGTTTTTGATGAGCCATGTCTCGCAGCCAGTGACTTGACGTCGGAGTTGAAGAGTCTTAACTTGGTGCGGCGAGTCAGTATGCCCAAACAGGCTTCAACTGCGCATACGCAGCACGGGCTTTGTTTATGCGTACTTGCACGTCCTCGTCAGCACCTCCGAGTGGGTCCACCACGCTCCCCAAGTAGGTGAATCGCTGAACCTGCTCAACAACCTCACCGTTGATATTGACCGGCGTACTATCTTCGGTGTTTAGGTCCATGTCTTTCGTTTTCGCATTGTTGATGCGCAGATCTTCCTTGGCAGCGGCTCTCCACAGGTCGTCGATCTTGGACTGGAGGTGCGTTTGTGTGTTCGGAGGAGGTGGAAAGTTAACACAGATCATCGGCAAAATCTATGTCTTCCAAAATTTTCCCATTTGCCCAAGGTATACCTCTTTCTTCCTGGCCTGTTGTTCTACGCATGGCATCGTCCAAAACAACGAGAAAGAAAAGTGGTGACAGTAAACAGCCTTGTTTCACACCAGCGGAGACTGGGATCGGTTCTGTAAGTCGGCCTTTGTGCAGTATACGGCAAGGAGAACCTTCATAAAGGCATTTGATGATGTTAATTATTTTATTAGGTATACCTCTTTGCCGTAAAATTCGCCAGATTTTGGATCACTTCACTCTTGTCGAATGCCTTTTCAAAGTCTACGAACAGAGCAAATAGCTCGCATCGCATTTCATTGCACTGCTCAAGAATCATGCGCAGGACGTTGACCTGATCAGTGCAAGATCGCCCCGCCGTAAATCTACTCTGCTCGTTCCTCCAGGAACAATCGACAGCGGTCGTTATTCCGATCTTTCGCAGAACTTTAGAGCATGTGGGCAACAAATTAATGCCTGGCCAGTCAGGGCAAAGTGATAAGTTTCCCTTTTTGGCCAACTTTTTTATCATGCCTTCCTTCCAGCTTCCAGGGACTTGCTCTGTCTCCGACATCATAATGTAGATGTCATCAGCAGTAACAAGATATCAGCGGCTGCATCTGCATTGGCCTTGAGTGCTTCAGCTGGGATGCCATCATTCCCCGGAGCTTTGCCAGTTCCTAAATTCTTGATGGCACTCGCTATCGCAGCTCTAGCTGGAGGGTCTACGTTAATATCTAAGTCCTCTGCTTCGTCGCACTCTTCGCTATCATCTGCGTCTTCACCAGCTGTGTGAAAAAAACATCGGCAAAATGTTCTTGCCATCTACTCAATTGCTCCGCGTCTGTCGTTAAAAGTTTCCCTGCTTTGTCCACTACCGGAGATACCTTTGCAGCTTTGTAACACAACTCCCTTCTAGCTCGGTACAGCTCTTTGGTGTTTCCTGCGTTAGCCGCTAGCTCGGCCCTCTGGGCTATCGAAGCTCCTCTGACACGCTTATCTCACCTCGCTCTACGCTTTACATCGCTCTCACACAGGAAGTACTCGTAGGCAAGACTTTTTTTGACGTTTAGGTCACTGGCAGCATTCACTTTCCCTTTTAGGGATTTCCTGTGTGCTACACTCGGCGTCAAAAATATCGCACTATCGGGGAAAATATTTTCAACCGATATTGTACCCTATTTAATCAAAGGTAAAGGTATGTCTGTTAGGGATCATTTGAAAGGTAACAAAATGTAGCAAAATAATCATTAATGTCACCAGGTTAAAAAAAGAAGTTTATTGCGAAGACAAGACAGATGTTTATTGAATCTTAAATTAACATTAATTAAATTGATAACAAAAAAACAAACAAGACAATTAAAATTAACCTAAAACCTAATGTTAGCCCCCTGGCCCTAATTACTGCTTCCATTCCATGAGGTCTGATTCAGAAACCATTATTTTTTGTTTAAATTAATCATTCTTAATTTAAAACAAATTAAACGTGCTTTCAATTGATACGAATATAATTGAGGTTGCATAATTTAACTAAGGGCTATATTAGCTTGAATCTGAGTTTCGACGAGGTACGATATCCACGTGTTCTCTGAAATCCATAGCTTCTTGTCACAGCTCTTATACCCTAAGAGTTTTACGCAACACTCACGTAGAACATCCTTAACACGTGCCCACTGCTCTTCTAAGGTAGCATTGTCAACGCTCTGCGTGTGGAACTGGTTGTGCATTTCTACGCTAAACTCTTGTTTCTTATCTGGGTCTTGTAGTCTGGATACGTCAAATCGTAGAGACAGAGAAGCCAATTTGCATATTACCTTAGCCATTTTCAGTTGAATTTTAGACACTATGAGATGATGGTCGGAATTTACGTCTGCCCGTCTTCCAACACGGAATGCTTCCATTTCCTACTTATCATTACATGGTCGATCTGGTTCTCTGTCTGTCTGTCTGTCGGGAGGAACCCACGAAAACTTGTGACAGTTTTGATGCGGGAAGATGGATCCACCAATTACCATATCAAACTCGCAGCAGAAATCGACAAGCATGTTACCTTTTTCACTTCGATTGCCCAAAGCATGTTTACCTATCCACGGCTCCATGTCTTTGTTACCGTTGCCATTCCGAGCGGTGTAATCCCCCATTAAAATAACAATGTCTCCTTTAGGTGTTGATCGCACCGTAGCTGTGAGTTGGTCGTAAAAGTCATTTTTGGTTCTAACATCTGCTGAATTAGTTGGAGCTAACATTGTATTATCGTGACATTCCTCACTTTTGATTTAAAACGAGCAGATATAGTTCTGGGTGAAACTGGCCTCCAGTCAAGAAGACTATTCCTAGAACATTTGGAAAGCAGAAAGCCCACTCCATACTCGTGGTTCTCCACCTGTCCTGAGTAAAGCAACGTGCGGCCTTCGACTTGGCGTTCCCCAAAATCCTTTAATCGGGTCTCTGAAATGCCCGGTATATCCAACCTATATTATCTCATGCACTTGAGTACCTGATGCACCCTACTCTCCTTTCGCATTGTGCGAACATTCCAGCAGCCAATCAGTGTTTATTGGGATACTATGTTTTGCCATGTGGCGCACAAAAATATGATGAGAATTTCTCAAACATACTATACTATTGTCTTACGCTAAGATACAATATTAAATTATGAACAACAAAAAATATAAAACATACACCGCCCGTGGGCGGCACGTGCAGGTGAGGTTGACATTTGGGTCGGTTAGATGTTAATACCGTTCACCCCTTTTATCAATAGTCGATAGAAATCCTTACGCTCAGAAATCCAAAGAAACATGAAATATTCCTTTGAAAATAGAAATAATGCTTAAAAGTAACATTTACGTGGTATGCTAGGCTCTTTGATTTAAAATTAATGTTTGGACTTGGATTTTTGCACACGTTCGAGCTACAGTCATTTTACCATTTAAACGGAGCTCGTATATCGACAGCGATAAGCGGGTGAGGCAACGCTTGACACGCCTTGTGCCGATATGTACATTTTGACCATACCTAGGTGTCACGCTCCCATACCATATCTCCCTTGTTTCTGTGATCTGAGATCGAAATAACAGAAATAGCCCTACCCTACACAACCTGAACACAAGAATCGAGCGAGCCATAGAAGCCTTCTATAGAGCTACCATCAATGCATTAGAGGAATATCAAGGTGTGACATAGACCCCCCCCATAAGGAAATGAGTAGTGGCCAATGCTCACAGGGAGGGCAATCACAGCACAACCGGGTGGAGTCTCGATAAAGATAAGGACGTGCAGGGGCTTTCCACAAGGTGGCTGCCTGTCACCACTCCTGGGGCCTGTTTTATAAAGCTACAAATTACATATCACAGGTTACAAGTTTCCATTTGACACCACCTCGACCAATGACGACCAGCCATTTGAGCAGTGTTGCCAGTTTAGACCTTGTTACTACTTGTAGCTCTATAAAACGTGCCTCTGGTGTCTCCTGTTGGATTCGTTCATTATTTCATTTGAAACCAACAGGGGAGGTATGTACCGACGTAAACACATGCAAGCATACTCAGATGACGGGGTACTCTTAGCGCTTGGATCCGGGTCTGCCTAAAACGTAGTCTGACTAATTCGCGTTATGAGAAAACTTCATTTGAAATTCGCTATTCGTCTAAATCACTATTGACCTATTACTAATATTACCTATTTCGCAATATGACCCAAACGCAGTAAGCCTAAGTAGCTGTTTGTCCATTTCGCGAAACGCCTAATTAGCAGTTAGGCTAAAACACGTTACGCCTATAGACAAAAGTATCACAAATGAGGTAGGTTTAGGTTATGTTAGTTTTGCAGCAGGCCCGGAGGTCCAAATCTACCCAGAAATAGGAGCTCCGCGCAAGCGGAGCTCCGTCGACTCTGTTAAATTTAATTTTGGGGAAGAAGGGGAAATTCGCTTTGGACAAAATCGCATTAAGTTCAAGTCTCACTCAGCTGAATTCGCTTTTCGACAAAATCGTAATAAGTTCAAGTCTCACTCTGCTAAATTCGCATTTGGACAAAAACGCAAGAGGCCTAAGTCTTAATGCGGCTACCTATCGACTGGTCTAGGCATAACGCGAATTAGTCAAACTACGTTTTAGGCAGACCCGGACAAAAGGCTCTTAGCGAGGGGCAATACCCTCAGTATAATGAGAGAAATCATGATAAGAGGTATCAAAACTGCTACTAAACTCTAACTGGTGTCAATGCAGAAGGCTAGACCTGAACCCAACCAAGACGAAAATATATATACTCTTCACCAAGAAGAGAAAGCTGCCCATTCCAACACCTATGTAAGATCAAAGGTGAGGTGATAGAAAGACTCAAGCAAATAAAATATCTTGGCGTAGTACTACACAGCAAACTGCTATACAAAACACACATAATTTTACTTTTTGATTTCTGTTTCACCTTAAGGTTGACTGTTACAGAATGCTTGTAGCATTAAGTTCACCTTTTGGACAGTATTTTAATTTTGTGCAATAAAGTATTTAAATAAATAATGATGCAGACTTGACAAGACTAGGAGTCAAACTATACCTACTGGGATAAGGCCACAGAAGAACAGAAAACGTTTTGTGAATACATAGACGGCTGTGAAAGCACTAAAATACCTTAAGTGCAAAGTCAATTGTATTTTAACCTAGTGTACCTGACAGATTTTAATTGAAGCATTAAAATTAGAATTTTTAATCTTTTTTCAATAAAATTTAAATTCAAAATATTAATTTGATGTTTGACGCACTGGTAGGTCAAAGGTAGAAGACCGGGTAATGGAATTTCAGATAAATTTACCACATTTTTGCTATTTGTATTGTACTTACTCAACAAGGTATCTACTAGATCTTATTAAGTACAATCTCAGTATACGAACAGGGGTGTTGACTGGGCATTGTCCACTCAAGACATCTACGGTAATAGGTATTGAACAGGATCCCCTGTTCCCACATTGTGGCAAAGAGGAAACAAGCCAGCACGTCCTAGCCGAGTGTGTCATGTACTTGACACCCAGATACCAAACATTTAAGGAGGACGAATTATCCAACAAAGCACTCAAAAGCATTAGACCTACAGGATGCACTCTTGTTCTGTAGGAATACAAGAAGACGGGATCCATGCTGGATAGGACCGTCGTCGGGCCAGTAACCAACGAAATAGGGCAGAATGACTGGGAGACCAGTCAACCGTCCGCCTTATCCCGCCAGGTGTCCCCACTCATCATCATCATCATCATCATCATCATCATCATCATCATCATCATCATCATCATCATCATCATCATCATCATCACCATCATCATCATCATCATCACCATCATCATCATCATCATCATCATTATCATCATGTCCCTTCATGGGTTTTCCGAAATCAGGGGCTATTGCCTAATGCACTCGCAATCGTTTTCATTTTGAATATCAAAGGCGTGTCTGCATACAAAATGAAAAACAATTGTTCCCCTTTGAAACTGATTGCAATTGCGAGTGTGTTAGGCAATAGCAATGCAGTTCATTGCTTTAACCGTGAAAGCATAAATTAGGAGTTATTTATAATTGTTAACATCATATTTTAATTAAACACTCTTACCGATGAACAAGAACCCCTAAATGGGTATTGCTCTTTTTATTCACTATTCCCTTCAATGTGGCACCCACAATAGGCTTGAATATAAAGTAATCAGCTTGTACTTGAAACTGAATGTCGGCGCTATCGTTCCTAATAGCACCCACATTGGTCAGAACCCGTAAATTTTTGTAGCATAGCAGAATACCATTATTGCTGTAACAATTAATACTCATTAGACTTCATATTTTTTACCATACTACTTAAGTTTACGTATGCACAAAAGGAACATAGTATAGAGAACATACTCTTTATCAAATTTTCCGATTTTATAATCGAGCAGGTTTTTTATTGATTCTTTGAGATTTCCTAGACACCAGGGCTGCAATGCAAGGTTTTGTGTCACTTTTTTTTCCACCACACACGAGGTCTTGTCATAGGATAATTTCCTTAATTCTTTTATGTCAAATTTAATAATAGCTGACATTGTGTAAAACGCATTAAAAATTTATATCGAGCAATGGATTACCTAAATAAGAAAATAACAATTCAAAAAATGTAAAATCAGTGTCAACGTCTGACATTGCATGCGATCACTTTTGTTTTCGTTGATTTCATTTTAAACGTTCTTGTAGAAAGGCTTAGGAAAACTAACAGGCTGCCAATTTGTTGTATAGTATTTTGATGTAAGTGGTGCAGTATATTTTTTCTTTTACCTTAACCTTAGTGTATGTTAAGCAATTTTCTACCATCCTCGACTTATTTATAAGGCTGGCATTACACCTGTAAGTTATTAAGACTGTACGTTATAAAACAAAGCTATATGCAAGAGAGAGATGCAGATATTTGCCACTCACTCTTAGTTGCGTCTCAAAACTTACAACAAAAACTTGGTATAATGCCGGTCTAAGGTCTACTATTGTCTTATTTTAATTTAGCTACTGCATCTTCGTGTGGATTCGCGGGAGTCCAAACCCCAAGCCCACACAGCACTGGCAGACAAAAAATAAAACAAAAGTCTATGGAACGTCAAATTTCAATTTGAAGGTTATATTTTTGGGTAATTTCTCCAAGAAGTCCAAGATAATAATAACATCCAAACATCGAAAATCAGAAAAAGCTTTGCAGATTACCATCTGCTACATATTTATCCAACTGTTATAGACAATCTTTTTAATATGAATAACATTCTTAAAAGGTTATTTATTACAGATAAATGTATTTTTTTTTCCTCCTGCTCGACACGGTGAGTTACTTTAATTATTATAACTGTTTGAGCTAGCTACTCTGCGCCGCAAAAAGTCATATTGCTGGTCAAAACCGGTCAAGCTCGTGTCTTGGCATAAATATATTCATTGTTATTTTTATAGATTTTTAGTGTTTCATTTGAATTGTTCAGGCACTTTTAAAGAAACTATGCATCAAGTTCATATAGTTTTCAAATGTTTAAATTATTGCAAGCGTAGTCAACTAATCAGATTAAATGACCTGTTAGTTTCCTTGTTAACCTTTAAATATTTTGTTTCCAGAACATGCACAGTGTTGCACTGCCGAAGTTATTCTCGCCCCACAAGCTTTCCAAGCTATTTCCAAAATCCAATATTCAGGAAAGAGGAGCAGTCCAAACTCATAGAGAGTGGAGAGTTAGCTAAAATAGCAGCAGTACCTGTAAAACCACCAGGGTCACATGAAACTTCCTCTGTTTACCATGATCCTCTGGTTAAGTATGTATTGAACTTTGAAAATATCCTAACTATAGATGTAGTGAAATATCCTTTCAAATCATATTTTCTCGGAAATGTTCGTATTTGTCATGCTACTTCAGTCTGACTCAGTACCCATCAAGACAACGTGGGGGAACCGATATAGAGTGGTTAATACCAGAGTATTTTTTTGT
Organism: Acleris literana; assembly: GCA_946894065.1. Taxonomy (NCBI): domain Eukaryota; kingdom Metazoa; phylum Arthropoda; class Insecta; order Lepidoptera; family Tortricidae; genus Acleris; species Acleris literana. The sequence continues at coordinate 15,505,286 of OX335670.1, read as the reverse complement.
TAATTAAGATTAAGTTTGTTTTCAGTTCTTTTTAATAGTCATGCTGAAAGCATTAAGACCTGGGAAACGATTAGATCGATAAGCCTGTGAAATTGTTTTCACCATGTATTTATATTTCTTCTACACCTTATTTCTATATATTTGATCGTGGTGGTTTTAACATCTCGGTGTGATATACTTCAAACTAGGAGTTTGACATTTGACACTGATAACTAAAGTACTCTATTTATTTAATACAAACATTTCATTTAATAATTCAATAATTCATAGACACATCGGCAAATTTCGGAAGTAGATGTGAGTTCCAAGTTTTCACGATGTGAAAGGATTATTCACTAGATCTGTACACTAATATTACCAGTGGTGCAATACAGCACTTGCTGTGTAATTAGCAAACAATGTGTACCTTCAACATATTATGGTTATTCAAAAAACTACTTGAATAAATCTGCTTACTGCCTCAGCTTTCCCAAACAAAGTAAAAAGAGTTTTTTTTAGATGACTATTTTTTTTCCAGTAAAGTTATTAATCATGTCATGGAAATGGGAAAAAAGAAGCTAGCACGCAATCTTGTTGAAAAGGCATTTGAAAATATTAAAAGAATACAAATTGAAAGGTACCACCTAGCTACTTCACCTGAAGCAAAGGCAAAGATTGAGTTGAGCCCCAAAGCTATCTTGTACAAAGCAGTGGATAATGCCAAACCACTATTATTGCTTTCTCCAATTAAGAGGGGGGGTATTTCTTATCAGGTAAAGTTTAAATAAAATATCTCGGCCTCTATGCGCTGCTACACAACAGAAATGCGGTACATATTTGAATATTGAAACTTACAATATTGAAAGATAATATAATATTATCAAATAAAGGTGATATTTTGGACTTCGATATAATATACAGTTAGTAGCACAAGTGAACCAATGTTCACTACTCTGACATGTACCTTAACTTTACATAAAAATGATAATTTTTTTTTTTGATATTTCTCTATTTTCTGTTAGTATACTATGTAGAGATAGTCTGCCATTACATAATTACAGACTGAAGTAATGCATTTTATCTAAAAGGTCAAATTAGTATTGAATCAATTTTGCACCGACCTCTTTTGGTACCAGGCCGTTTGATGAATTGGACTAAAAACTAAACTTATATCCGATGTGCATTTATTTTCATGATCTGTCATGTTATCATTCACGATTTCTCTTGAATGTATTGACTTCATTGTTAGTAAATAATAAAACGTTAGCCGTGAGACCATTTTCTAAGCCTGTCAATGATTTGATTAATAAAATGTTGGAGGAAGGGCTGTCGACTAGGAAAATAGCCAAGAAATTAACCGTAAGCCAGTCGGCTGTGCAGAGAATGAGACAAAAATGTACAAAACCTTTGAAGAATAACACAGGAGGGCGAACAAAAAAGTTAAGTCCGCAAGACACGTGTAGAATTGTACATTATATGGTCACTGGAGAAGCAAAATTCACATCGCATGCTGCCTCACTCTTACGAAAACAAACAGGAAAGGTAGTAAGTAAATGGACAGTGATAAGAAGTCTTCAGGGTGCAAAATTTCGAGCAGTGGAGAAGAAAAAGAAACCGTTAATTAGTAAGAAAAATGTAAAAGCTCGAAAAGCTTTTGTTAAGAAGTACCAAACGCGGACAGAGGATGACTGGGCCAAGGTAATTTTTTCAGATGAAACTAAAATTAACAGATACTCAACGGACGGCCGTCAATAGAATTGGAAAAGAGAAGGAGAAGGGATGAACATGCGAGATTTCATACAAACTGTTAAACATGGAGGGGGTAATATCATAAGAATAAATAATAACTACACGTAGAAGCGAATCTCCTTTGACCAGGCCCCAAATGCCGCGCTTTGAATACCTATTTCCCCCTTCGCCCCGCTACGCCCCTCTGTCTTCCGCGCCCCAAGTTATGGCTGTCACTTGCGAAATATTTTAATCCGTTTATGGATGTGGTATACAACTTCAACATGGAAACATTGTTGCAAAATGAGTTTTTTACATTTACGTTAAATTAGGTAATAATACTTTTTGATGATATTAAGATTATCTCATAAAACTCCTTTATTCAATTCTAATTATTTTGCCGTAAATAGTCGTTCACTTATTAAAACACTATCTTAGTTCAACCATAAACACTAAAATCAACACAAATACGAAAACCAATTCAAGACACAATATCAATATCTTGGTTAATATATATTCCGTGTGTAACGCCCCTGACTGACTTGACACCTCAGGTGTCGCCAGGCGGTAGGTATCTAACGCACCGAGCGTTAGATCCGCGCGTCGGGAGCCGGGATTTTCGCTTCTACGTGTAGTTATTGTTTATTCTTATGGTAATATCAAAATGTGGGGCTGTATGATTTGTTTTGGACCTGGTTCTATTCGTAAAATTGATGGGATAATCAACAAAGAGATCTATCTTGACATATTAAAGAGGCAGTTAGGGGAAACACTGGAGAATAAGCCCATTCCCAATCAATGAAATATGGTTTCAACATGATAATGACCCTAAACACACTGCAAAAGTTGTTAAAAAATGGTTGTCTGAACAGGGTTTTCATGTCTTGGAATGGCCAGCTCAAAGTCCGGATTTAAATCCAATCGAAAGCCTATGGTCTATGTTAAAAAAAGCGTTAGTGAATAACTACGATTCACCACCATCGTCATTACACGTATTGTGGAATCGAGTACAAGAACAATGGGAGTTACTGTCGCCTGCGTACTATGAAAAAGTGGTAAAGGGCATGGGTAAACGTTTGCCTGCAGTGAAAAAAGCTAAAGGACTATGGACAAAATATATTAATACTGTAAAATTTCTAAGAAATATGTGGTGCAATACTGATTCAATGTTTATGTTACTTAAAGGAGCAAAACTGATTCAATGTTAATTTTAGTATAAAAATTTATTACGGTGATTTCCAACTTAATGATTACTCTTAGGATTATGTTTATAGTGTACATTTTCTTAAAATTAAAGTATTCAAGCGAGACTGTTTATTTCTTTAATTTTTACACGATAAATATATGATAGTCGTGCTACTAACTGTATATCTAAAGTTAAAATATCTAAGTCCAAAATATCACCTTTATTTGATAATATTATTATCTTTCAATATTGTAACACAAAGTTCAAATAACTGCATAGATACTAAAAGTAACAAAATGGAATGGTCAACTTATCTACAATTGTAAGTCTAAAATAAATCATGATTAAAATATTGAAAGTTCCGATTTTCCACATTTTTATGACCTAAGTTTATTTGCATAATGTTAGGCTGCAGATTATTATTATTTATAAATTGTGGGTACTATAGAAAAAGGGTGGATGGAAACGTAGACTCTTGGTTCATATACTTTTATTTAATTATTTTTAGATCACATGACTGTTTGCTATGCTAGCCTGGGGGAGACTCCCAGGTTGTTTCACAGAACAATCGGTTCGGTCCATTACATCTCATAAATTGAATTTTAAATAATTAAAAGCAAATATGACACTTAGGATGCAACAAGTTCACCTTAAAAAATTTAATTCAAGCTACTATAAATATATACTACAACATATTTTTATCCCTCGTCACCCTGGGAAAATGGTCCAAACTTAACAGGTTCCTAACCTACCTACACATAGAAAGGGGTGGATGGAAACTGGAGACTCTTGGTTCACACACACACATATATATATATATATATATATATATATATATATATATATATATATATATATATATATATAGCTAGCTTTAGAGCTCTAGGTCTCTTCTGGCCTGTTTTCCATATATTTATTTATAACTTTGTTGATTTTTTTCTATCTTTTGCGCAGTTGATCCAGTCCATCCCAATGATATTTATTATGTCTTGTTCCCATCTCATTTTTGGTTTGTTTATTTTCCAATGAGTGGTTTCCAAATTGGTAGTTGGTTGGCCCATCTTTTTTCGCTCATCCTGGCGACATGTTCTGCCGATTGAAGCTTCATCTTGATTATGTGTTCAGCTACATCTCCATTATGTGTACATTTGATTTGTTTTTCTCCTTGTTTCAGTTGCTTCCACTCTATCTCTTTTGTTTATGCCTAGCATGTTTATTTCAATGGATCTTTGGCACACCTTAATTTTATGTACTAAGTCTTTTGTGAGACTCCAGTCGAACGGGAACCTAAAACAAGTAATGATAAAATAACATAAACGACACAGACAAAACAGGACAATAAAAAACAAGCGAAAGTTACAGGTGGGGAAGAAAGTTAAACATAAATAGACAATAACGAGATAGAATAATAAGATGAGTAGTAAATTATAATTTTATATTATGTACCTGAACATATTTAACAAGGAATTTGGTAAAAGGAGATCCTACAAAAGAAATAAGGGACTGAAAATTAAGAGGTCTAGGGATATCTTTTGGGAGAATGTCATAAAGGGACTGGGTATATTTAGTGCAGCTGAAAAACATGTGCTCTGGTGAACCGGCGTCCAAGCCACATTCACAAAGAGAGTGATGCCGGGTTCTAATTTTGGCTACAAAGACAGGAGGACACGCATGACCGAGACGGAGTCAGCATATGGCGGATGTTGAGCGCTTGTTAATTTTTTGTTAGCGATGGAACCACGGTATATGGGGGATCTTTGGCTGTATATCCCCGTAGTATCGGCCATAAATTAATCGAGAACTATCCCACCTTTTTTTGTCTCTGACATCCGATCGAGGCATCATTAGGTAGTCAGAAGACTGAACGGATAGTTGCTCATTGCTCATTAGGAGCAGAAAAGACTGCGTCTTTCGCCCATGAGTCTGCCCATTCATTACCCGCGATTCCGCTGTGTCCGGGGATCAAACCAAGAACCACTTCCAAGCCTTTAACTTCGCATTTTAGTAAAACATTGTTTATTTTGAGGATGAGAGGTAGTTTAATTTTAATTTTAAATTGGTTGTCAGTAACTGCCTGTAGACAGCTTTTACAGTTGGAAAAAATAATGGTCTTCGGAATTTTATGAGATTCAATAAAGGCGATCGCTTCCAGAAGGGCAAGAAACTCACCAGTTAAAACCGAGGACTGCGGAGGCGCTTTGCAGTTCAGAACTATCTTAAATCGAGGGATCCATAGGTACTGCCGACCCCACGTCACCTTCAACTGACAGCTTCAATGCGTCTGTAAACATGGGAAGCCAGTCATGCCAACCTTGGAGGAGCAGATTAAATTTGGCATTAGGTCCAGGGTCATCTTTAAAAATACCAAAGTCCAAAATGACTTTGGGCATATAGACCAGAGCGTCAAAATCCGTGTCAAAAATGGGGTCTACTTCTGATTGATACAAGATACATGGGAGGTTTTTTAATTTTGAGGAAACTTGTGATTGTGACAGCCCTTGAAGTTTCTTTGTGAGACCAGTATCTGTTCACGGCGTCCTCACGGCAGAGGGCTTTGTTTCTTTATGAAACAAACATTCCTAGAACCTGATAAACAATAACAAATTAATGTCGTCAAGAACACAATATCTGATGGCCAGTAAAATGAGGTTTCAACACCTCTAACCGAGGAAGAATGGGATGATTTTGACGACGCGTTGGCAAGTTGGTAGTAACCCTGCCTACGAAGCTAGCGGTCCTGGGTTCAAATCCCGTAAGGGCAGATATTTTGTGTGATGAACGCGAAATGTTTGTTCCTGAGTCATGGATGTTTTCTTTGTATTTAAGTATATATTTCTCTATATAAGTATCATTATCGTTGTCTAGTACCCATAGTACAATACAAGCCTAGAGCTTAGTTTGGGACTAGGTCAATTGGTGTGACAATGTCCCCTGATATTTATTTATTTATTTATTTAATGATCGGCCACGCATCGGTAGCATTTTATGTCACTTTGATGACGAAAGTATTACATGGATATGACCATATGACTCTAGTTCATTTCGTGCAATATTTATATACCTTATGATTACATCCGAACAAGTACGTTCGATATTTCAACCATCGGCATACTAACCATTCGATGTTTCGGACTTCGAAATTTTTAACTTTCGATATTAAAATATGTACCGCAAAAATGTTTTTTTTTTAATAGTTAAGTGATCCTGGGCGGGGTATTCTAAAAAGTCAAGTCAATACATATTCTTTTGAATTTTAGGTTCCTGGGCCAATTACAGAGAAAAGATCTCTGTTTTTGGCAATTAAGTGGCTCCTAGAAGCTACTAATGATAAAGAGAGGACGGTCCATTTCCCAGACGCATTTGCATGGGAGCTTCTAGATGCAGCGAACAATACTGGAAAAGTTGTAAAAAGGAAACAAGACTTGCATCGGCAGTGTGAAGCCAATAGAGCTTATGCACACTATAGGTGGCAGTAAACAAAAATATTAAATAACTCTTATGTATAAATAATGTAGATGCATCTAATAATGTAGATTACAAATAAAATTTACATCCATGTTTATTCAATATTTATAACCCAATCTTAAGAACCTACCCAAAACCGACGTGCATGCATTACTTCTCGATGTATGGATTTGGAAGAAGCGAAAGAGATTGTCAAAATCGTAGCAGGTGGAAATAAGTGGTCTCCGCCCACCCCTCTGGGAAACAGGCGTGATTTAATGTATTTACCTATTTATAACCCAACAAACACGCCCGACATGGTAAAAATGTGTTTGAGGCACGTTGAAATTTAAACAGGGCAATATTGGTGGGAAACTGAAAATATATATTCTAAAAAAAAACAAAAAGCCACTTTCAAAAAGGCAAAAAATAAATTATTTTAAAATCCAACCAAGGTCAGTCCAACTGAAGTCGGCGACTCGCAATATTTTTAACCAAAAGTCGACTTCAGTTGGACTGACCTTGGTTGGATTTTAAAAGAAGTAATTTTTTGCGTTTTTGAAGGTGGTTTTTTTGGAGTAGGTACACTACATAATCTCGAAATATTTTTAACCGAATTTGATAAACACGAATTTCGGAATTCCGATTTTGTAATCTCCGAATCATCACTATTCCGAATTTTAGATTCACGAAGGTCTGTTCGGTACTTGCCCCTTTCTGCTTTTTCCTACTAAGTGTGAGGCCCAACTATTTGTAGAGATTTGCCCCCTTTTTGAAAATCCCCTACTTTTTATACTTAATTCGCCTCCTTTAGTTGTCGCACGTGTATTATATCTTGATTTGATCCCTTTTTGTAATGATCATACAAAAAGAACAGCTTTGCCCTATTTTGTACAGTAAGAAAAAAAAATCATTTCTACACAAATATTTAATATTAAGTAGTGAGTAGGTACATAAGAATGTAAATATGAAAATGAAGTAGGTTAAGGTTATGTTAGTTTTCCAGCAGGCCCGGAGGGCCAAACCACCCAGAAACAGGAGCTCCGCGTAAGCGGAGCTCCGTCGACACTTTCATTTCAAATCAATTAGAAAGTGTCGACGGAGCTACGCTGACGCGGTGCTCCTATTTCTGGGTGGTTTGCCCCCCCGGGCCTGCTGCAAAACTAACATAACCTGAACCTACCTCATTTTCATATTTATACGTTAAACAGTTACTACGGCCTAGCGGCAAAGTTTATCGCAGGAAGTTGCTAACTGTACAAATAGGAGGCAAATAACGAAGTTTTGAAAGTGCCGCCCCAATTTTGTACAAATAGAATAAAAAGCGGTACGTCAAAAAAGGGGGCAAAGTCCTAAAGGGGCGAATTAAGAATAAAAAGAAGGGAGTTCCAAAAAGGGGGCAAATCTACAAATAGTAGGGGCCTCACACTTAGTAGGCAAAAAGCAGAAAGGGGGCAAGTACCGAGCAGATCTCACAAACTAGATCGGTAATGTAAAATTCGGAATTACAAACAAAAAGTTTAAAAAAACAAAACCCCGCCTTCGAAAAGCAAAAAATAACTTCTTTAAAATGGTAGGTAAATAGGTCAGTCCAACTGAAGTCTGCTTTTGGTTAAAGTATTGTTGGACGCCGACTTCAGTTGGACTGACCTATTTACCTACCATTTTAAAGAATATAATTTTTGCTTTTTGAAGGCGGGTTTTTGTTTTTTTTAACTTTTTTTTTATTTTATACTTCTTAGTGATCATAATTATGCTGTTATTCTCCCACTTCTCAATTAATAAGAAACAATAGAACATTTCAATCTCGCCGCAAGCAACGCCGTGGGAAAGTCATAGTCATATATTCAAACTTAAATATGCTTCGTCATAGTCGCTCAACTATCTTAATCGAAATATCTTGTCGCCACCCTCGAAATATATACCGTTTAGGAGTTCCGGTGCCCATCTGTGGTCTTCATCATCAGTTCCACTTCACCAAATAGTACTTTCCAAGACCAAATGCACGAGTTACAATGAAAAATACCAAAATCGCTATAGGTGTGCCTATAAATTTTGAAGAGTTCCGTCGGTTCCTCATGGATTCCACCATCAGATCTTCATTTTGATAAAAATGGGACCAATCGGGAAGCACCAGCTTTCAAATAAAAAAAGAATCACCATTATCGGTTCACCCAGTCCAAAGTTCTGAGGTAACAAACATTTAAAAAAAAATAAAAAATAAAAAATACAGACGAATTGAGAACCTCCTCCTTTTTTTGAAGTCGGTTAGAAAGGTAGGTGAGATGACGAGCACATTACTAAATTAGGTCAATCTCACCTTGATAGGTTAGGTTAGGTTAGAGTTGCATCATGGCGCTAAAACGCCATAGCTACGCGGAACAGGGGAAACATCTAGGGTTCCGTAGTCAAACCGTCCGTCCGTCCGTCCGCAGCTTAGCTCAGATACTATTAGTTTTAGAAAGCTGTTTTTGGCATGAATATACATATTAGTCACGCCGACAAAGTGGTAACATAAAATCTTGTTTTTTTTATGACACCTTCCCTACACCGACCATTTTCTAGAACTGGCGGCGGTGGGTATGGCACTTCGGACTCAACAATACCGCATTGAAGAGTAAGTTGCTGATTGATGATCCTGGCTACGAAGTTAGTCTGTGCAAGTAGGTACTCACCGTTGGCCGAAAGCGTACAACTACAATAGTAGTTTATGCAACTGATGCTAATGAGACTCGCTCACGCTCGTTTCATAAAACCACACTCATGTTTTAAGGCCTAAGTATGTACAGTGGCATACACTAAGTACTTTATCTACACACATATTATAAGCAGGGCCGGATTAACCATGTCAGGAGCCCGTAGGCAATGCAATTCTGGGGGCTCCCTATTACTCATTTTTCAGGGAACCGCATCGGCTAAGGCCCCTAGGCAGTTGCCTAACCCGCCTTATGAATAATCCGGCCCTGATTATAAGTAAGGTAGGTATGGCAATTAACGTCCTCTGTCAAATAACGCCCGAAACCGAGAAAACGTACTGTAATTCGAATGAGCAGTGTCACAGCGTACGCACACATAGTTAACACCAATAGGAACGTATCTAGCCTAAAAGCGAGTTTCTCGAGCCGCCATCTTGCCAGTGACGCACCGCGCTTCGAGGGTATCGCTCACGGACGTTGCTGTTATAAAAACTGCTCCGACGAAATTTCAAGTTTTTAATTATTTCCTTATAGTTCTTCTCATATATTTATGTTATGCTTAGTGTTGTAAGTGATTATTCTTAATGTTCCACTCATATTTTTTAGGTAATATATTTTAATGAATATATTTTAGTGAAAAAATGCGAGAAAGGACATTAACGCCCCATCGGCTAATAACGGCCGTTCAAATGACTGTTGGGCGATATTACCCTTTGTGGGCGTTATTGACCCAATTATATGTAATCGATTTTATAAGTACTATATATGAACATAAACATACTTCATTCAAAAACATATTAACTTATCTTTTCTTTTGTAATGAGAAACCACATAATAAGATTAATAAGTATTAAATATGTTTTCTACATATCGTAATTAGTACCTCAGAGCGTAATTGTCCTTTTCTGTTCAATAACGCCCAATGGATGATAATATTTATGTTATTTTTTTTAGACAGAATAGCCTTTTTCCGTCTATGTGTTTCAATCGGAAAAACGTTATTCCCGAGCATGTTTGAGAAAATTATGTTTCCGGTAGTCTAGGATAAAACACAAGAAAAAAAAATATTTCCGGAAGTTGTACGTTATTATATTTCGTCGTTTCATTCTCGATATAAATATTCACAACGTAGTCCCTTAAACCTACTAGGTAGCATTCTCACATTTTAAGAGTATTCTTTTTGACTATTTCCGTTAAAAAATACTACTTCCGGTACCAGTTACGACTGGGCACGCGGCCATCTTGTTCTTCATTCCTTTTTCGTGCGTGGTAGCAAGCACACCAATCTCAAGATGCCGAAGCGTACCGCTGAAGTTAGGATTGAGTATTATAATTTATAATATAAGCAAAAACTTAGGAAGTTTGTAAAAAAAAAAAAAAAATTAAGCCGCCTCGACGTATATTGATTTTGATGTCGTCGTCAGATTAATCGGATAGCGAAGAATAATCCGGTAAGTCAGTCAACTTTTATAATAATCAAAAAGTGCATTTTAAATTTTAAACTCACTTAACGTTTTATACCATAGTGTTGACCGTGAGTCAATGTGTGGAAATTGTGCAAAATCATAGTGGCCCATGACTTTTCCTGGGGGTTAATCGAGAATCAACACGATGGAATTAGTTCATTAATCCTACATGCCTGGGGGTTAATCGAGAATTAACACGAAGGCAAAGATTGAACACCAAGCACATCGAAACGTTAGCCTTCTTTGTTAGTCGTGAACTAACAATTTGGCCTTGTTATTACGTTACATTATCACTTGTATTGCCAAGGTCTCTGATTTCCATATAAAATGGACCCGCCTAGCGGTTCGGCAGCAATGAAAGTAGTTTAAATATACCCACTTTTTTAGTATATTTTTTGTTATTTAATTTTCTGATACACAAAGTGAGAAAAACAGCAAATGTAACAAGTTACACGTAGGTATATGCCAAATACGGAAACACACCCGTTCTCGGAGAGTGTTATTTTACTATCGGAACCCGATGTCGGGCTGTTATTTGAGAATTATATAATCCCTAAACATTGTACTTTATTACAAGCGCCAGCTTTAAATCCGGCGATCTCTGATGCTACTGTGGGGGCGAGCAACACGCAGCACCGCCAGCCGCACCAGGCGCGCGCCGCGCAGCCCGGGCCGCCCAACAAGCCAGAGGGGCGGGCCCGAGCGACACAGCAATAGCGAGGGTACCTCATGCTGATAGGATCTTTGATTTCCTCAAATGCTGGTTCAGACTTACTTCTAACGAACAAGTTTTACAATGGGTATTTAAAGAATATACCTACTATTCCTTTTACTTGTCAAGTGACCTAAAATACAATACCTAATAATGGTCTCGTCACGAAAAACATGAAATGTCCTAGGCCATTGCAAAATCTGTTTAACTTAAGAGCAGTACGTGGATGTTTCCCTTTTTCTGATCAATTTTTATCAGTATTGTTACGCCGATGGCATAAGGCGTCTCATCTTTTATCGTTAATTTTGGTGCTTTAGAAGCGTTTTCAGCAGGCTGAAATATCGTTTCAGTCCGTTTCAGAGGTAGCTCTATCACATACCAGATTATCAAAATTTCGACCAACTTACCGTTGTTTTCAGGCGGCTGAAACATGTTTTCAGTCCGTTTCAGGCCACCCTCTATCAGATTACGCCATAACCTGAAAACCCATTTTCAGGCATTTTCAGGACCCCTTATGGGCCTTTGAAGTACATTTCTGTATATGGCATTTTTTCCACTAAAAGTGAAAGAGATAGCATGATTAGAAAGAGACAGTAATACTGAGAACCTTCGAGAAGTGTGTGAAAGAGAAAACACGACTAAACTTGGAAACCTAATTAGATTCCAATATACGTCAAAAAAACTACCAAAGATGGCGGAATGTCACAGTTACACGGTGTCATCATCATTGTGACGTTTCAGGAAAAACCAACCTTTTGGTACAATAATTATGTTAAAATAAAACAATATAAGTTATTTCCACAATATGATAAAGGTCATCCTGATTTTAATCAATGTTTGTTGAACTTGGTACAGGCTCCATTTTACTTGCAATAAAGAAAAACCCACGTGCAAAACACAAACTTGAAACAATAACGAAATGAAACAACAAAAACTTAACGGAAAACAAAAACTTAACAATGGAAATCACCACGGGGCGAATAGGTACAGAAAACATTCGAGCTATCCAAACGTCAGATGTCGAATGAAGTGACAATAGATGTTATGGCCGCCACAGAACCACCATGTCCACCATAAAGGTTACCACACATGATCAACTGATAATTTTTGATAAGATTTTGGTCAAGTTTTGAAGACGTACGTAAAAATATGATTGATTTTTTTCCTAAAAATGTAATCGCACATAATGAGAATAATAATTGGTACCAAATGTTATTAAACCCTGAGTTATTGCCATTGTTATTTAAACTTTTCTCCTATAAAACAATTTAATTAAATATCTTTTTTTGCGACGAGTATTTAAATAGATTGTTTATTTAAGAAGGAAAATTAAATGTTACTTTAATATTATAAATAAAATAAACAGCTACCTATAACATTTACAGAAGTGAAAATTTACCGATCGACCTAATATGTCATTTTAATGGCAACACTTTTTTGACGTATGTTGGAATCTAATTAGGTTTTTTAGTTAAGAAAGAGAAGGCAATACTGAGAACCTTCGAGAAGTGTGTGAAAAAGATAACACGATTAGAAAGAGACGGCGATACTGAGAACCTTCCAGAAGCGTCTGAAAGAGATAACACGAAATGAGACAGCAACACGCGGAACATTCCAGACTCATCCAGACCCGTGAGTCAAGGTCATTGCGATCGTAAAAACTACAAGGTAGCAAGGCGTAGAACATTCCAGCAACGAACAGTCTCGATCGACCTTGGCGGGGCGAAGTACATCGAACATTCCGGAAGGCGTTCTAGAATAATCGGACTCGGGAACTATAAAACGGCGGACACCGGTTGCGACGAGTCAGTCTTTACTTGGAAAGCGATCAGTGCGAATAAGAGCGACCCGAGCGATCATTGTGCGATAATTGTTTTGTAACGGTTTAAGTGAGTGCGTAATTAAAGTCTACTTTTGATTATCGGTGTATTCGTGCATTTCTATCAGTTACCTACCCCCACGTACGTAACATTTGGTGTCAGAAGTGGGATAGAAAATGCCAGTAACTCCGCGAGATCAAGAGCAGGAGGGTGTCAAAACCCGAAGCCAGACTGTAGCTGAGGATTCTGCGGCTGCCGCCGGTACGTCCACCGCTACTGCACCGGCTTCTACAACAGTGTCACCTAAGCCGGAAATCGACCTCAACACGATTCTGATCCTCTTGAAGGAACAATCTAGAGCCCAAGAGGAACGCTTCAGAGCTCAGGAGGAACAATCCAGAATTATCCAAGAAGGTCAGAAAAAGTTCCAAGAAGTACAATCCAGAGCACAAGAGGAACAATCGAGAATTCTCCTAGAGGTACGAGAGGCCACTTCAGAATGGAAGAAGGAAATAACTGAGGTTCAAGAAAAACTGGTTGACTTGGACATTAAGTTCGAGAACCGTCTTCAGGGAGTTAATGAAAAGGTTGAAAATCACCTCCATGACTTCAAGGAAAAAGTTGAGGATCACGAGAATCGCCTCCAGACCATAAGAAACGAAGTGAAAAAGCTAGAAATCAAAGTGGTCAACGGTACCTGTGGACCTGAAATATCCAACCCTGTAGCTGGAAGATTCAAAGTACCTCCATTTGATGGAACTTCATCATGGACGGCCTATAAATTGCAGTTTGAGTCGGTTTCCCAGGCGAATGGCTGGAATAAAGACCAGGCGAAGACGGCTCTAACTTTGGCACTTCGAGATGAAGCCCTCAGCGTGCTGGAAGCTCTGGGAGAGAATAAGACATACGACCGCCTTCTTGAAGCTTTGGAGGCACGTTATGGTGACAGCCATCTCGAGCACGTGTTTAGAGCTCAGCTTAAGGATCGAGCCCATGGACGTAATGAATCATTACAACAGTGGGCCCTGGAAATAGAAAAGTTGGTCAGGAAAGCGTACCAAAGTGCATCGGCTTCATTTGTGGACAGCATGCTAGTACAGGCCTTCATCGATGGAATCCGTGATTTAGAAGTCAGAGCTGCTGTCAAATCAAATCAAATCAAATCAAAATTATTTATTTGCTGAACACGGTTACACAGATCTTAAATGTAATACAGTTCATGCGTATTCAACCTGCATGCAGGTGTGCAAAAATTTTCCAGACATTTTTAGGTCTAATTATTATTACATATTTATCATTGAAATGGAACGAAGTCAAATGTATCTACGATGTCAAATATTCAATTTATTATAAAGTTTGGCTTTTTAGCGCGTCAAATAATCTTTTATATTGTAATAACAATTTTCCTGTAGCCATTTATTCAGTTTACTTATAAATAGCATCTTATTTTCTAGTTTAATATCCACAGGCAACTTATTATACAGGACTATACACATATTATAGCAGTTTTTCTTATATATAGAAGTGTGGCAAGGAGGCTGATATAAGAGGTCCCTGTATTGTGCTCTGGTGTGTCTTGCGCTGGTTTCACTGCGATGAGTGAAGAAGTGAGGGTTGTTCTTGACAAAGACACACGCTTCCTTAATGTACATGCATGGAAGTGGGAGTATTTTAAACTTTTTGAACAACGGTTTGCAGCTTACAAGAAACCATGCATTGTCTAAAGCACGAAGACACCTTTTTTGAAGGACGAAAACTCTCTCTATATCTACGGAATTTCCCCATAACAATAATCCATATCTTAGAACTGAGGAAACGTAGCCATGATATGCTGTGAGAGCCGCTTCTACTGATACCGTTTGTCTGAGTCTTTTCAGAGCGAAGACGAATCTGGTCAGTTTTTTACAAATGTCATCAACGTGGTGTTTCCAATTTAAATTTTTGTCAATTTTGAAGCCCAGGAATGTAACTGTGTCAACCATTTCTACATTCACGTTGTCGTGGGTAATTTGTATAGGTAATGGGTTATAATTATAGGGACCAAATAACATAGCTTTTGTCTTTGTTAAATTAATTTTCAAGTTGTTGCTTTTTAACCAACATATAGCGTCTGACAACGTTTCATTGACATTTGATACAAATTTATCTTTGTTATCACCTTTTACTATAAGAGTAGTGTCGTCGGCAAAAATTATGCAGTCTTGTTTAATACAGTTTGGTAAATCATTGATTGCTATTAGAAATAGCAGCGGTCCAAGAATACTGCCTTGAGGGACGCCAGTATTATTTAAAAGAAAATCTGACCTATATGTTTCTCTACTATAACCATTATTATTATTCCGGACAATCCTATCAATTTGTGTACATTGTTTTCTTCCCCTTAAATAACTTTCCACCCAGTCATAAGCTCTGCCTCTAATACCATACGACTCCATCTTTTTCAAAAGTATACCATGGTCGATAAAGTCAAAAGCTTTGCTCATGTCTAAAAAGAGCGTGATGATCGGAGTCTTATGGTTTACACTCTCCGCAATTGTCGTTACTAGGTTGAAACAAGCTAGGGTCGTCGATTTGCCGTTACGAAATCCAAATTGCTTTGATGTTAGAATATCGTGTTTGCTTAAGAATTCATTGACTCTATGTAGCATTGCTTTCTCAAAGACTTTTGACAAAATTGGTATAATAGTTATTGGTCGGTAATTATTTGGGTCTGTTTTATCCCCTGTTTTAAAAAGAGGTTTTACTATGGAGAGCTTTAGTTGTGAGGGAATGATTCCATCAGTGAATGATAGGTTAATAATGTGTGAGAGAGGACGGCAAATAATCTTAGCGCATACTTTTAAAACCATAGTAATAATCTCGTCATATCCATAAGCTTTACTGTTGTTTAAAGACATAAGTATTTTGTATACTTCAAATTCATCAGTAGGTTTCAGAAAAATTGATTTGGAATTATGTAATGACCTATTTAGTTTCATGTCAGCTGCGGATGATGGAGTAGAGTTTGTCAGATTAATAAGATATTTATTCAAGTTAGTACATATGTCAATGGGGATTGAATAAGATTTATTTTCGAAAATTAAATGGTCAATTTCATTTTTACAATAGTCATTTCCAAGAGTGGTGTTAATCGTTTTCCAAGTGGCTTTACATTTGTTGTTATTGTATTGTATGTATTTATGATTACAAATCTGTTGCGCTCTATGGAGACAAGACTTAAATAGTTTATTGTATTGTACAAATTTTTGCCTGTTTATTTGACATTTTGAATTGGTTCTCTTATATTTCAAATATAGATCGCGCTTTGTTTTGCTTGACTTTTTCAAACCTTTTGTTAACCATTTCAGTTTCTTCGAGCGATTGACAACTTTAACTTTTATCACGGGGAAGCATAATTTGTAGATTAAGCAGAACATATCATAAAAATTACAAAATGCTTCTAAACAAGATTCTGATGCATAAACATCACTGAAAGATAGCTGGGAGATATAATCATAAAACTTCAAAATATTTTCTTTGCAATAATCCCTTTTAAACTCAAACCATGTTGCAAATGTCTTGTTTTTATTTGCCTTAATTGTTATAATTTGTGCTGTCTCATGGTCGGAAAGGCCCAAATAGGCCAACTCGGACTCCACGCTTTTAATGTTACTTGCGATTTGATCAATACAGGCCTTTAACCTAGTCGGAGTGTTAATATGAGTTTTAAAGTTATAATTATTCAAGGTATTCAATAAGTTTTTTGTGGTTGGGTTCTCTTTCATTATGTCCAAATTCCAATCGCCACAAACTATAATTTTTTTCCGCTTATATTTTTCAGTGCTAAAGTGAAGCAACTTTTCCAGACTATGCATGAAAATTTCTACTTGTGATTTGTTATGTTCTGGCGTTCTATAAATGCAAAAAACAAGCATGTTTAGGCCAATAACTTCTATTCCACAACATTCAAAATGAAACTTCTTAACTATATCTTTCGGAATCATCACAGATTTAGCATCAAGTAGCCTATTTACTAGTATGCATGTACCCCCTCTGCTTTTTTCCCGACTAAACGAAGTCGCAAGTTTGTAATTTTTTAAATTAATATTGCTCTCCACACCCTCCTTCACAAATGATTCACTAAAACATATTATATCAACCTCTTTACCTTTGCCAGACATATCACTTAGAGCAATTTCAACCAAGTCAAGCTTTTTACAAAGTCCTGCTATATTTTGATGCAGAATTTTAATTTTATGATCCGTTTGGTTCGATCTGGTATTACTATAACAAACTGTATCAATTTCCTTATTTAAATTAAGGTCGAAAAAAATTGGTCAAATTCAGTTTATTCATACTATCACTTGGCCTTGAAGAGACCTCTTCGATTTTCTGTGTAAGATAAAAATCATTTATAATATGGTGAATTGGTATAGAGGTCAAAAGTTGTATTAAATCGTTAAAAATCGTATTAAAGCCTCGCCGGTTTACATTTCCAAAGCGAGAAAACATATCGCTGTCAAATGTCAGATTTTGTGCGACTAGGACATCATGGGAGCGTGAAGGATGCAGTTGCCCACGCCTTGGAGGTCGAAGCTGTACGCCAGGACTCCAGGCCTTTTAGGGTGCGAGAGGTTTCGGTCAGGGAGCCAACTGCTCCTCGCCGTGAATTTGGACCAAGGTGTTATTGGTGTGGAGAGCGCGGACACTTGCAATCCAGTTGCCCGAAAAGGAAGAGAAAACAGTGCGATCAATTTGTACGTGGAATACGGAGTGATTGCGGTCAACAGCGATTGTTTGACGAGAGTCGCAAGATCGCGCCGCAGCTGGTGGCTGCAAAGAGAGACTCGGCTGCAGCGAGAACAAGTAATGCGCAGGAACCTAAAATTACCGACAGCGGTAGATATTCGAGCGCGGTACCTTCGATTGCGTCGGGCACTGTCGGGTCATGGCGGAAGGCTGGCGGAGTGTGCTCGGAACGAGCTAGCCAACCACGTGCGAGTGGAGGAGCTAGTTTGGCGCGTGCCAACCAACATCTCAGTATTCGCAGTGAGAGATCACAATTGGAAACACAGATGTCCTTTCTCGAAAACCTTGTCATCAAGAGGACAAAGACATTGTGGGAATGTTGAGGACTGACACTGTTAGCGAGGAATGGAGTAATGAGGCCATACGACGAGCTCAGCAAGAATACATTGACATCAAGCCCATTTTTGAGTGGATTAAAGCGGGCGTGCCTAAACCAAAATGGTGTGAAGTAGCTCCGTTGAGTAGAGAAACAAAAAGCTACTGGGCTCAATGGGAAAGCTTGGTTATGCATAATGGCGTACTGTGCAGAAAATGGGAGACGGAAAATGGAAAGGATGCTCACCTACAGGTAGTTGTTCCAAGAAAAAGGGTAAGTGATGTGTTGAGATCCTTCCATGACGGAATTTCCGGTGGGCACCTTAATGAAAGTTCGGCAACGCTTCTACTGGATTCACTGCCGTGAATATGTGGAAGACTGGTGCAGGAAGTGTACAAACTGCTCATCAGTTAAGGGGCCGCAAACACGCAGTAGAGGTGCGCTCAAGTTGTACAACGTTGGAGCACCTTGGGAAAGGATTGCTTTGGACGTCGCAGGCCCGTTTCCAACATCCGAATCCGGGAACAAGTACATCCTCGTTGTAATGGATTACTTCACTAAATGGCCTGAAGCATTTGCGATCCCTAACCAAGAAGCAGTCACAGTCGCGGAGAAATTAGTGATGGAAGTGTGTTGTCGATTTGGGGTGCCTCTCGAAATTCACAGTGATCAAGGCAGGAACTTTGAGTCTCAGGTGTTCCAGGAGACTTGCCGAATTATGGGTATTCATAAGACCAGGACAACGCCATATCACCCACAATCGGACGGAATGGTCGAGAGATTCAACCAGACGCTGGAAAGACATTTGGCCAAGGTGGTTGAAAGTCACCAAAAGGATTGGGATAGGCATATTCCTCTCTTCCTGATGTCATACAGGTCGGCAACTCACGAAAGTACGGCTGTCACTCCAGCTTACGTGAACTTCGGAAGAGAACTTCGCTTACCTGCAGACCTTTTAACCGGACGTCCTCCAGATTCGCCGAAATCGATCACCGAGTATGCCAGTGATTTGCGAAACCGTATAGACGATGTTCACAGTCACGTTCGTGAACACGGACTTCAAGCCAGTGCGAAGATGAAAACTCGTTATGACCGAAAATCTAACCAAGTAGGGTTCGCGGACGGTTCATTAGTATGGCTGCATAACCCCATGCGAAGAAAAGGGAAATCCCCGAAACTATCACCCAATTGGGAAGGGCCATACAAAGTAGTGACAAAGATCAACTACGTTCCGTATCGGATACAGCGGAGCCAGCGAAGTCCCTGCAAGGTTGTCCACGTTGACCGACTGGCGAGATATTACGGAACTAATAATGCTCGGGACGAGCATGTCTTAGGAGGGGGTAGTGTTACGCCGATGGCATAAGGCGTCTCATCTTTTATCGTTAATTTTGGTGCTTTAGAAGCGTTTTCAGCAGGCTGAAATATCGTTTCAGTCCGTTTCAGAGGTAGCTCTATCACATACCAGATTATCAAAATTTCGACCAACTTACCGTTGTTTTCAGGCGGCTGAAACATGTTTTCAGTCCGTTTCAGGCCACCCTCTATCAGATTACGCCATAACCTGAAAACCCATTTTCAGGCATTTTCAGGACCACATTTTCACATTTACATTTCAGTATATGGCATTTTTTCCACTAAGAGTGAAAGAGATAGCATGATTAGAAAGAGACAGTAATACTGAGAACCTTCGAGAAGTGTGTGAAAGAGAAAACACGACTAGAAAGAGACAGCAATACTGAGAACCTTCGAGAAGTGTGTGAAAAAGATAACACGATTAGAAAGAGACGGCGATACTGAGAACCTTCCAGAAGCGTGTGAAAGAGATAACACGAAATGAGACAGCAACACGCGGAACATTCCAGACTCATCCAGACCCGTGAGTCATGGTCATTGCGATCGTAAAAACAACAAGGTAGCAAGGCGTAGAACATTCCAGCAACGAACAGTCTCGATCGACCTTGGCGGGGCGAAGTACATCGAACATTCCGGAAGGCGTTCTAGAATAATCGGACTCGGGAACTATAAAACGGCGGACACCGGTTGCGACGAGTCAGTCTTTACTTGGAAAGCGATCAGTGCGAATAAGAGCGACCCGAGCGATCATTGTGCGATAATTGTTTTGTAACGGTTTAAGTGAGTGCGTAATTAAAGTCTACTTTTGATTATCGGTGTATTCGTGCATTTCTATCAGTTACCTACCCCCACGTACGTAACAGTATTATTAGCTCAAAAACCTAATGGTGGCAAAACGATTTATTTTGAATTTAAAGGCGCTAAATAAAGTTATACACCCAAAGAATTTTAAAATGGAAAATCACAGAACTGCTTCAAAGTTAATTCAGAAAGACGGATATTTAGCCATAATTAATCTAAAAGAAGCATAACTTTTAATTCCTATTACTCAATCTCAAAATATTTAGTATTTAAGATTTGAGTTCGAAACTGATTATTTAAGTACGATGACGTATGAATTTACAGCCATGACCTACGTCCGAATGACGTATGAATTTACACCTATAATGAGAAAAGTTATATTTTTTCTTAGATCACGTGGTTTTACGTCAGTAATATTACTTAGTCAATATTTTGTGTATCGGCAGTACTTATAATGAATGCTTAAATAATGTTCGTGAAATTATCAAGTTATGGTATTGTTTAGGGTTCGTGATAAACCATTATAAAAACAGCTTACAGCCTGAGCAGATCTGCAGATACTAAGGCTTCATTTTTAAAACGGTCGATTTGACATTGTGTCTACCCTCAGATAAACGAAGCAAAATTGCACAGTTAGTTAATAAATTCTGCGCTGTACGATTCGAGAATTTGCACAGCTTATTGGAGTTCTAGCAGCTGCTTGCCCAGCAGTTCGCTATGGTTGGGTATATGTACAAAAAAATTAAAACGGGTAAAGTTTTTATTATTAGTTTTACTAAGATTCGACAATTCCGAAACAAAACGAATTATTATAATTATATTCTGTACATGCGCTATTATGACCTGACATAATATTTGTATGCCTAGTGGCAAAATATAGCTAAATTTGTAACAACTTATTAACTATATTTACAAATAAATCATTTGAATATGAAAATCACTCGCAACAAAAAATATTTTTCATCTCACTAGCTCAGAAAGCCCTTTTTGTTTGTTTGATATCTATTGAGAAAATCGCTTGTTATCCACATGTGAAGAAAGAGTTTTGACATTTGAAGGCAGCTTTAATGATATTTGACAGCTAACAAAACGTAAAACGTTAAAACCGCTGAATTTTTAACATCACAATGAATGAATTGCATCGAGTAAAAAATACTAAATACAGTCTTACAACTTTATTTTAATTCATAAATATCAGCATTCAACATTAACCTTTCATTCTTGTTGTAAAAACGGATAAAATGTTCTGACAGTCCAAGTAAGTCGATATGCGAACAAAACGCATCCGAAATAATAAAAAAGAAACTTAAGTCAAAACTTTTTAGTTGAGCCGTCAACGCATAGAGGTAGTAAAGCAGAGGCCCTACTTTACAAATCGAAGTTCGAAGTTACGTTAGCTCCATCTCTGTCACTCGTCCTTCGAGACTAAATCGAGAGAAAGGGATGGAGCTAACGTAACTTCGAACTTCGATTTTTAAAGTAGGGCCTCAGTTTTCCGTCATCTTTACATCAACTTTAATTATTCGCATGTTTTTCTAGTTTGTTTTGTTATTAAATATGAGTGATTCGAGTGACGAAGACGTATTAACACCTGTGGAATTACGGGAAACCGTGCAAAATGCGGAATTGAGCTTATTTTCCCCGCTGTAGTGAGGTGAAAAGTTGTGTGTTATACATGGGTGAAAAGTTATTTTACGTCTCGTGTGTTGAAACACTCGCTACGCTCAGGATTCTGTTTTTGAACCACTCGCTTCGCTCGTGGTCAATCATAGAATCCTTTCGCTAGCTCGTGTTTCAAATGAACACTCGCAGGTAAAATACAACTTTCCCCCCTTGTATAACAAGTAACTATTACTTGACTTAAATTGTAGGTCCGAAAAAATATTTACGTCGTCTTGTCCAATGAGGGATTCAAATTACGATAAGGTTATATCCACTGGCTCAACCCTGACGGGCTGGGACGCAGTGTGTGATGACGAGCGAGTAAATGGTCGTTGAAAGGATAGTGAACCACATAAATTACTTGGAGTTGTTAGCCATCTACTTAGGGTTAAAAGCTTTCAGTCGAAATTTGACTCTCTTTCAGATCCTGGATTTCAAACGATAGTTAAGAAATTTGGTCAGTCTCAAATTGATTTTTTTTCGCATCTCGCGCCAATGCCAAATGTTATTTTTATATATTCTGGGAAAGGGATCCGGATGCTTTATTAATCAATACGCTGACAACAAGTTGGTCACCATATTTATTTTATGCTTTCCCACCTATTTCTTTAATGCTGATATGCATACAAAAAATAATCGAGGATAAAGGAACCGGGATTATTGTATTTCCAGTATGGGCTTCGCAGCCTTGGTACCCACTGCTGACGAGTACACTTTGTTCAGAGGCAGTATATTTGGATCCCAGTAAGAACCCGTTACGATCTCCTTTTAGAAGCCATCATCCTCTGTTCACCCACCTTACCCTGGGTGCCGCGAGTTGTTGCGAACGGTTTTCAAGCGGCAGGGCGCTCCGGACCCCGCAGATCCCGCGATAGACTTGGTGATATCGTCACTCGCTAACAGCATCGTTAACCAGTACAGCCCATCGCTCACACTTTGATGGATTATTGTTATAACATAACATACCTCTTTTCAGTGCACTACTGAATCGGTCATATTTTTTTACTGAGCAGTTTTTAAGGGTGCTTCTTATGGTATCATAAACTGTCATCGCTCAGCCCTGTCGATTTTATCGGGAAAAGATACAATCAACGCTGACGAGGTCCGTTAAGCGACTGTTGAAGGGTGTTTACAAACTTAGACCCACCGTGCCGAAGTATATTTCACTTGAGACCCACAAAATGTATTGACGTATATTTCAAAATGGTTTCCCTATCAAAACGTACCTCTTGATATTTTTAACTAAAAAATTAGTGATGTTACTTGCGCTGTATATATTCCATATAGCCATTTTTGGTAGCCGTTACGAAAATTGTCGAAACTTATGTGTAGACACTGACTGATTCTAGTAACACGTTTGGTCGCTGTTTCGTAATTGTTACGTCGCCGCGACTAAAATTGGGGAAGAGTCGACACAGTAACTTTTGGTTTCACTGTTCCGTCGCTGTATGGTAACAATGTTCCCAGTTCGAAACCAGTTTGTTAGAAATCATTCGTTCATTCACTCTTTTAAATGAAATTCGTTCGAGTGTCTGATGTCGTTTTTATAGTGATTTAAAAAAAAAAAATAGAGACGCCATCATAAAAAAGTTTGACAACGTAAATATTTCGTTTTAGTGGTAATTCATTATGATTGTGTTCAAATTTCAATGGGAAAATAATTTCATCGTGTCATTTGATCATATTGGTGGAAATTCATCAACGCGCCATCATAAAATCATAATTTAGCCAATTTAGCGAAACACATGACTGTACTGCGTATTATTTCATTATTGAATAAGTCTATAATTTAAAGATCTCTGAAGCTTTCATAGACAGAATAATATATTTGAGCAATAACAATAAATATAAAAGCAAGAATAAACCGTAAAACTTATTAATTATGATATAAATATGTTATTATGACGGACAAACATTTGCAGTCACAAGTGGTCACACAGTTACTACTTTGTTTCGACATGTGTCGACGTGAAACTTAAAGTAGTAACAAAGTTACTGAAATCACAAAATGGTTCCATGTATTTTTTTATTTACAGAGACTCTCAAATTTTCACGGGCACCGTCATTTACCGTTAAAAAGTTCCGAAACATTGACGTAACATTACTACACTTCGCGTTTATTGTTTATAACTTGGTTACAGAGTTACCACACGGTTACTACACATTATTTCCTAGTTTGTACACAAGTCACAAACTAAACGCAAAGTGAAGTGTATGTGTGACACAAATGTTTCCGTTATTTGTGGACGCAGCGACGAAACATTGTTACTAGTTATTTAGTGGTAGCATTGTGTATCAATTGTTTCTACACGTAGAAACCAAACCCTTACATAGTCGCAATGTGCCGAAACAGTTACGAAACTATCGTGACTTGTTACTGCTTTGAAAAGTCTGCGACCAAAAATGGCTATTATGGGATACGGCTCATTGCGTTCAAACACTTTCGCTTATAAAAATAGAATCCATACATTTTAGTAACATCGGGCCAACTATCGTTGTCACTAGTATTATTAAAACTTCAGGTCCCAATCACGGGCAGCCGATCTTAGTATTTCCTTACTTCAAAGAAGATACGTCGATTTGTCCGGCCGCGATCTTTACAAGAATACTTACTAGCGACCAATTAAATCAGGGCAGCTATAGTGAGCAATCTTCTTCTAACAACCAAGCGACCTTATAAAACTGTTACATCACAGACCATCAGTAAATGGATCAAAAAGTATTGTCTTAAAGCGGCGTGGACGTGGCGGTGTTCGGTGACGTCAGCCCGCGCTCGCTGACGACGGGGCGGCGTCTGCGGACGTGATCTGCAAGACCGCGGGCTGGACGCGCTCGTCGCTCACCTTCGCTAAGTTCTACAACAGGCTTGTTGTAGACCAAACTGAATTTTGCTAGATCTGTTTGTTTTGCAAATAAGATAAAATAGTATAATTCACAAAATATAAAGTTGTTAATTGTTACGTAATTACATCTGTTATGGAAGATTTTGTTTGGTTTAAATGATGATTGTAATGAAAATTGAAATCATCTTTTATGTATTACTTCGTTTACATAGCCCAAAACTTTAACCTCTAAACACCTACGTTGTGAATATTTATATCGAGAATGAAGCGACGAAATATAATATATGATCAAACGAACTTCTTGAAGTGAAGTTCGATCGATATTATATGAATCGTTTCATTCGAAGATATAAGTTCCCACCCACCCAATTACCCTGATAAAAGTTTTGGTACTCATACTACTCACTAACTTACTCTAAAAAGAATGAAGAACAAGATGGCCGCGTGCCCAGTCGTAACTGGTACCGGAAGTAGTATTTTTTAACGGAAATAGTCAAAAAGAATACTCTTAAAATGTGCGAATGCTACCTAGTAGGTTTAAGGGACTACGTTGTGAATAATATATTTATATCTTCGAATGAAACGACTCATAATATCGATCGAACTTCACTTCAAGAAGTTCGTTTGATCATATATTATGACCCCGTCAGCAATTGCACAGACATTGCATTTTATTTATAACTAGCGGTTGCCCGCGACTCCGTCCAGAAAAATAAAACATAGCCTATGTTGCCAATGTTCATCAATAATGATTGGAATAGGTAGAGTATATTTACCTAAAGTTTGCAAAAGGACATAATACAGAGTGGTTACAATCGGGTGAAATATGAATTTATTTTTATTGAATTGAGTAAATGTAGTCGCAAGGAAATCTCCAGTTCATGTCTCTGTTCTACGAAGTTTAGGTAAAATATACTCCACCTATTATTTAGATACTTAAGAGAAATGAGTTACAGGCCCCTTTTATCACTAACTAACATAAATTATCCCGTACCGTAAGTAAATATTACGCATATTTAGCATTAAAAATACCGGAAATCTGGAAATCAATAAAAATACATTAATATTTCACCCGGTTGTAACCACTCTATATTATGTCCTTTTGCGAACTTTAGTTTAATATACTCTACCAATTCCGATCACTGTTCATCAAGCATAAGCTTGGAGTAATTAATGTAATTATGTATACTACTAGAGTGGACGCCTCAACTTGATTTCTTGTAAAACTTGTTAGAGCCAATCGGCACAAACGCGCTCAGTCTGTGCCCGACGGCTTTGGCAGCTCGACGCATTGGAGAGAAAAGTACGTCTAATTATGCTTTTATGTGTACTGAGGTACTGTAAAATCTGCTCAGGAAAATCAAATAAAGTCGAGGAGTAACTTTTCACACGTAAATTTACTGCATTTTCGTTAAACACGCTTAATTTAACTATTTTTATATCAATTAATTAATTAATTATTTGGCCGCCATGTTTCGATGAAACCAAAGAATAACAAAATAGGTTTACGCAGACCTGACAATATTGACGTGCAATATTAATACAGATAATGAAGTTAATTTGAAGTTCCGTATCAGATTTAAAATATATAGTATTTAGCCGAATACGAAAAAAAAGGTTAAAGTTGTTAAATATTAACACAATGTATTATTTATATTTATTTAAGCTTTCCTCGGCCGGACCATGAAAAAAGAGAAGCATGGATTCAATTAGTCCAAAAGAATCGAAGTGAAAAAACGTGGTTACCTTCAGCTCATACACGCATTATATTCCGTGCATTTTAAAGAAGACCAAAATTATACCACAAAGAGGACGAGTCTACCTTAAAAAAATGCATAATATGCAGAGTACCATATCCACAATCTTGAAATTTACTAAACGGCAGAAACTGACAACTTATATCGTGTGAAGGAAATTAAATACCTACGAGTATTATGTAGCAGTTTAAAATCTTCATTTTATTATATCTGCACCCATGACAGAAAACCTCTATACCTAATGACTTCTAACTATTAATCCCATTGTACACTGTGAATTACCATCGTGTAGGTAGAATAAACTGTATGTCGCTTCTGTTGCGCGCTCACTTTATCTACAGGGTGGAACCTACCCTACCATTTAACTTTGTTTTCACCCGACACGGGAAATGTCCCGCAGCTACCTTAAATATTAGAAATAGCTAATTTTACGCAACGGAGACTTACTTTTATTTTAGAAAATAATAAATACTGCATTTATTTATTTTTGAAAAATAGCCTGACTTAACCGGAAACACGGAATCGAATAGGTCAAATATGACAGAAATAACATGCCGTATTTTAAGATGAAAATCGAAAGGGTCTTTCATCGCGATAGTTTACAATACATACCATGACTTAAATAAAGACCTTGAAAATTAAGAATTACTTGTATTGTGAATTGTCATTATATAAACATTTAACGAATAGGTACTGAAAAAACAAGATACTCTAATCTCTAGCATGCAAGGAAAGTAAAGATGTTTAAAAATGAGCTACACTTAGATATGTTTACCTATCAGTTTAGTTGCGATTACTAATGCCACTTCTTTAGTACAATACGATTGACTTCCTAATTTTAAAAAAATGCATCAATTATTATCTTTACACATTGTAACTAGTTATCATAGTTGCTTTTTCAAAAATCCATAAATTCAGTATTATTTTCTAACATAAAAGTAAGGCTCCATTACGTAAAATTTGCTATTTCTAATATTTATGGTAGCTGCGGGTACATTTCTGGTGACGGGTGAAAACAAAGTTAAATGGTGATTGCTAGTATTTATGGCCTTCCGTTATTTTTATTGTGTTTGTTATTTAGAGATAAATGAACCTATCCGATAAATGAACCATATATAACCTATGTTTGTTATTTAGAGATATATCGGTAACCCTTTCGATCTGCATCATAAAGTACTGCATGTTATTTTACTGCATTTCACCGACCGGTTCGATTCCCGGTTGAGACAGTCGATTTTCCAAAAACCCATAAATGCATAGTTTATAGTTTTTAAAAATAAAGGAAAGTGTCCTTTGCACAGAATGTGATATTTCCAATATTTAAGGTAGTTGTCTTTCATGTGGCATTCGAACTTTCCACCCTAACCAACACCCCCGCACACACCGCGCATGCCCGTCCGTCATCAACTTACTCCCTGTGTTTTTTTAAAATGTCTGTTCTAGTGTAACGTAATAATTCAATGTGCATAAGTAGGATTCTAATGGTGAAATAATGTTTCAAATCGGTCCAGTACCTACTTTCGGATCGAATCTATTCAATGAAAACAAACAAACAATCAAATCTTTCCTCTTTATAATTTTAGTGTAGACTAGCTTTTGCCCTCGACTTTTTCCGCGTAGAATCCGACTATCGTAATTCCATCGGGAACTTTAAAAAAATCCAGGATGAAAAATGGATGAAAAGTAGCTATGTGTTAATCCAGGATAAGTATAAATAGGCTATCTCCATTCTAAATTACATCCAAATCCGTCCAGCCGTTGCAGTGTGAATGAGTACCTCTAACGAACTAACACCACACACAGACAAACTTTCGCATATAACATACATGTAACGTATGGCGATGTAGTAGGACCCATAGAAGAAAGAATAAAGGCATAGAAACCGTACTAAATAAGCAAAAAATACATTATGGTTCACTTCTTTTTACTTATGGTTTTCATAGTGAGTTGGAAAGAGATGAATCTATAGCTGTTCTTTCGTTATTTGGTACATCGTCACAAGGAAGGCGTGATTTGGACCTATAGACAAGGAAAGACAAATCCTTCCTATAGGCAGGACAAAGAAGTCCCTGTGTCAAACCTTGTGACAATGACAGTTAAAGAAGAAAAAACAGCCTACTTTTTGTTTTTTTTTTTCTCATGTAATACGTAATCTAAAAAATAGAGAAAGATAGCTGACGCAAAGTACGTCTTATAGTCCGGTTTCTATGCTATATGTTCTTATTCTGTGGTAGGACCCTACATAATTCTTCTGTAATTTTTGACAAACAGTAGGTATGTAACCTCTTTCGTTTTGATTTTTGGGTTTCCATTAATGTTACTTATGTGAGTACCCTCTAGCCTCATTATGACAACACTGTCAACACGGTTAGTAGGATTGTCAGTACCTAGGTGGTGAAAGTTTGGTCAAGGAGAAAATAGTTAAAAGCCACGTTTAACACGATTTTCGTGTAACATGGTTTATAATCATACTGGATAAACATGGCTGGTTATAGGGGCATGGTAATGAAACATATCATTAAGTATTTAGTCAGGTTAATTTATCCGGTGTCCCTCGTTTTTTTTTGCGAATGTACGTGTTCCTGTTAATGAAATACAAATACAAATAAAAATATATTTATTTACAGAAAAATACCGTTAATGCAGGTTTTACAGGATAGCGGTGAATCCCACACTAGGCGTAGCCTGTATCGTGGGAATCAAAACATACACGAGAATATCTTGAGCAGTGCGGCAAATAACAAAAATAAAACACTATTACCAAAACTTAAGTAGGTAGGTATTCTTGTTAATAAGACAGGATAAATTCGATTTACTACAATGATTTATATAGTATATATATGAATATCAAACTAAGAGCTGCTGTTATTGTTATTTTATATGGAACGTAGGGGATAGAGTGTGACGAATTTGTGAAAAGGAACTTTCCTTTTTGTGATATTTCCTTCTCGTTAAGGATTTTTTATATGCATGTTGCATATAAATTGTTGCATGTACTGCGTGTAGATATATAAGCTATCTCTTCTCTAGAGGCCAGTTTTTATATTCAAGTACCTGGATGACAAGGACTTTTCTAAAAATTAAACCTAACTAGATCGATTTATCGCCCCAAAACATGCCCAAAACCCCCTGCATACTAAATTTCATGAAAATCGTTGGAGCCGTTTCCGAGATTCAGATTGTATATATATAATATAATATATATATATATATATATATACTTACGAGACTTGCTCGTTTAAAGGTATTAGATTAAGAGGATTGTGAAGCGCCGCTTAAATCGTGTAGCTCTCAAACATTTTCTATACAAATTTGCTCCGGCCGGTAACGTTTCTCACCCTCTTAATCAAATCCGTACCTCTAAAGAGTTCCGTTGGCCATCTGTGGTCTTCTTCATCAGTTCTACTTCACCAAATGATACCTTCTGAATGTAAATGCTAGATTTGTTACTAAAAATACTAAAATCGCTATATGCCCATAATATTTGAGGAGGTCCCGCAATTCCTCACTGATTCCTCATCCGATTCAAATTCAGTGACAATGGGACCACCTCGGAAGAACACTTTATCAAACCAAAAAAAAAAAATGAAATCTGTCCACAATTTACGGAGAAATCGGTGAACATACATAAAAAATAATCATTCATACAGTGGAACGTATAACCTCCTCCTTTTTTGAACTTGGTTAAAAACGAATTAGACGAACTCTGATAGATACCTATCGATTTCAATCCGAACAGAGCACCCCCTTTTTTACCCGACTTCGCGAAGCCAAATGAACGGCAGTAAGTTTAACAGTCTTCGTACAGTCAACAGCATAAATAAGTGATCATTTATGTACAGTCGAGTTCATAAATATGTATACACTTTAGTACCTTGTCTATTTAGTGTCATGTTCAAATTACCATACCAATTATGACAGCGATTTAAAGTGACAAGGTACTAAAGTGTATACATATTTATGAACTCGACTGTACCTTGTCGCTTTCAATCGTATCACAATTTTGTATGACATTTCAAACACGACGTTAAAGTGACAAGGTACATAAATGATCACTTATTTATGCTGTTGACTGTACACAGATATTTATTAGCTTCTGACCGACATTGATAAATGGGGTGTCATATGATTCGTCAAGAACGCGTACCTAAGTCCCATAGGCTATATAACAATTATATATACCTAAGGGTGGGTCATACAGGTCATACTAGACGAGTTAGGCTAAAGCCTAAAAACTAAAGTTTTTAACTTATTCCAAACTTTTTTTCATAAGATCGTTTCATCTAGTTGTAGCTTAGTTAAAGTGTAAAAGGTATTCTTTTTATTGTAAAAAGGTGGAGCGCTACGACATAGCGACTCAAGTGCCTCCAGACCCGGTAAGTGATATGATAAAGAGGTTTCGTTAGTAAGAAGCCGCACACATCTCAATTAAGGTAGGTATAGGGGCGAATTTCAAGTACCTACATAGTTAAGAACTCAATTAAAAATCTTTCTTTTTACTATTATACAATGGAAGAAAGATAAAGTTGTCTCGTTTATTCCTTAACTAAGTGCAATATTTTTGGAGTTCGCCCATACCGATAGAGATCATCGCGACCCATTCAACACCCGCAAGTCCCGCAACAAGAGGAACTGCAAGTGGGCCGGCATTCAAACTTAACTGTAGCGTATCGTCTCAATGTATTTATGAGAATATGATTTGTGTTATTATGAATTTAGATTCTTTCACCAAAAAAATTGATATACAGGGTGGCCCAAAATTACGTTGACAATGATTTGTAAGAAAATGTTTTTATTACTTAAAAGACTTTTACAATATGACATTAAAATTTAAAACTACAATGTTTTTAGATAAAAAAAATCAATTGTCTTCATAATGTCCACCTTTGGCTTTGATACACAGATGCAAACGTTTGTTAAAATTATCAACGATATGCCGCAGCTCCTCCAAGGTTATTTTTGCCCACTCTTTGGTAAATGTTGCTTTCAGAGCGTCTACACGTTTGTGTTTAGTTGCACAGGCCCTTGTCTCTAAGACTGACCACAAACTAGGTATAATCCATTGGATTAAGGTCAGGCGAGTAGGGTGGCCATTATTTTGAGCTAATGAATCCGGGAAAATGGTCATTACACCACTGCTGCACACTATGGGCCCTGTGAGATGGAGCAGAGTCCTGCTGGAATATCCACGGTTGGGTGCCAAAATGTTGTTGGCTCCAAGGAAGAACTACGGCTTCAAGGATATCTCTTCTGTATATTTCTTGATTAATTTTGACACCTTTTTCTATGAATACAAGGGGAGTTTTACCTGTGGAGCAAATACCGCCCCAAACCATGACTGATTCCGGCTTTTGACGGTGAGTAATAAATGCGGCCGGTCTAGGACGATTAGAAGAATACATTCAGTCATTTTGGTGATTATGGGCCTGTTCAACGCAAAAAAGTTTTTCATCTGAATAAAAGGATATTTTCCCACATTTCAGTAGCGGCACGCTGCTTAATCAAACGGCATCCGTCGAGGCGAACTTTTTTATCTTTATCTTCAAGAAGTTGTGCTTTACGCAGTTTGTATACTTTCAATTTGAGGTCAGTAGCGACAATACGTTGCACCGTCGAACGACTTACACCCAGCTCCCTAGCCATTTTTCGCACTTTGGTCCGTGGATTGCGATCAAGCCGTTTCTTGATAATGTTCCGGAGCCTGAGAGTCCTAACAGCCCTCTTTCTTCCTCTTCCTGGGCGGTCTGCGATATGCCCGAGCTCATTATATCGCTTAATAGTCTTGGACACTAGTTGACGACTGACATTTAGCGATCTTACTATCTCACACTGTCGTTTTCCAGATTCGTGTATGGAAATTATTGCGTTGCGTTGCGAAGACATGACAAAAATCAATATTTAACTAAATAATTTAAACAAGCTATCTCTTCCAAATCGACAACAAACTTTGTAAAAATATAATAGAAAAACAAATGAACTAGTAGCGTAGCGTGTTCCATTTTCAAAATTTTTACTTTTTAATTTTGTCAACGTTATTCTTTCATTACTGGGCCATTTTCATTACATCATTTAAATACTAGAAATAAAAATAAATTCGCTAATCGAAAATTCCGCGCCCGTAAAGTATATAAATCATTTGCTGTAGCTGGTTTGAAAGTGCAATCCGTTGTATGGGAACCTTGCACTTTGTGACTATTCACTGAAACTTGGCACAGTTGAGTCTTAGCTGGTTTTGAGTAGATTCAGACCGGGAGCCATCGAGAGCCATGGCGCATTTAGTAGCGGGAGGGGGGGGAAGTTTGACGCTGCCGCGCTTTAATTGAAGCAACATTTCTCTAAAACTATAGGTACATATTAGGTCATGCGATATATCATTTCCAGATAAATTAAGGACGAGAAATCTATTTTTCGAACAAAAAAAATGAATTAAGTAGAAAAGACTAAAATTATATTATAACTTAAAATTATATATTTTTTTATAATTACCTATTGTGCTTAAAAATAATAACAGACTCAAAACAAAAATGTAGTCGTAAAGCTACACTTATGTAGTTTTCAAAAATATATAGTTTATCATATGGGAGGTAAAAAATAATATAAAGCGTGGGTCAGGGTGATCTCAATGCATGATCATCCGTGAAAGTAGGGTTTAGGTACAGTACCCCAAAGAGAATGTTAAGCAGTTTAGTGCATTGTCATAGTAAACTTCAAACAGAACATCAAATGACACACGTGACAATGACAACGACATTCACAATGACAAGGTTCTAAGTATGCTCAACATTTTTATAGGGTGACTGTACTGTTTTAAACACATGAAAGGTAACGCAATGCAAATTCTTTGTATATATTTACAAGATCCAATGCACAGACAGAGGTATGAACATTTAAGCTGCCTTTTTTTTACAATTGCACCAGCCACGGTACTGTTTTTTGCATTTGCACCTGAGAATTTCTAGACATGCTTCTGCAGCAACAGGCAAGTCCGTCCATGTAGGCTCCCAGTTGTTTTGACCTTCGTCCAACCCCAAGTAGACCGCTAGAGCAGATTTTGAGCTGGTGCTTACACTGCTAACTGACCCCAAACATGCACCCATTTATATTTGTATGCCTCTTAAAAAATGCTAATATAAATCAGGTTTAGTCGGTGCCCTACTGCACTATCTGCAAAGAAAAGCACTTTCCGTGGAAAAAATCGGCCTAAGACCAAATTGTGCATCGTAACTTGTCAAGTGCTTGTCCATTTACCGGCCAAACAAACAGTCCAGTACCTCAGCGATTACAGAGGTGAGTGGGATTGATCTGTAGTTGGACAAGTCTTGAGTCTCTGGTCTTATCCTTAATAACTGACTGACTTACTAAGAGACTTAGGCTGATCTGAAATAATAATAATGATATGCAATATTCTGGTTTAAGCTTTGAGATCCTATTATATCTGTTTAAAAATGCAGAAAATCTGACCTATTATATAATGTTACGACGTATTTTTCGATGGAAGCGGTGTTTTTTTCCTTTTCTCCCTCTATCTCTCGCGTAAGATTTTTGGCATGTTTTCCTGCTGAACTACGCATGTTATTTGATATTATATTGCATTTAATATTTATAGCTTTATATAATGCTAGACTAAGTAGTACCATAGTAATTAGAAATACTAGCTTCTGCCCGCGACTTCGTCCGCGTAGAATTAGTAATTTTGCCATCCCACGGGAACAGTGATTTATATCCCGAAATAAATCAAGGTATCGTTTTTACGATACAATAAAAAGAAAAATGGTTTGCAGATTTTTTATCACAATTTTGTATTTGAATAATACAAACTGACAATATCCCAAACAAAGCAATAAGGATGAAGTTCGCGCTGCGCAGTGAGCGCACTGAGCGCGAGCGGGCTTTGCCGCTCCTATTTAAACTCCCGGCGTCCGCGACGCTGCGAAGAACTTTGTCGCTGTACTTTCATGTATAAACGAAAGTCCTACAATTTCACACTGGACGCATTATATGATTTAGATGTTAGTGCGTTAAGTATTATAGTAGGTGTAAGGTGCCCAATTCGTTTTTAAATAATAAAGTAGTTCGAGTATTTAATTTCGGTCAAAAAAAAACTTAACCTAAGCAACTTTACTTACTACCAGTAAATTACAGCTATTATCATAGCTCATAGCTATGAGTTTATCTAACTTTGATATACTTATTCTACCCCATTTCACCCCCTTAGGTTTTTTTCAGAATCGCCAGAAGTAATATTTTTTATTTAGCCTAAATACCAATTTTCGCTTTTTTAACCACAAATTAACGAAATTCATACAAAATTCTACAACCCCCTTTTATCCCTTAGGGGTAGTTTTTCCAAAACCGCTGAAAGCTGTATTTTTTATTTGTAAATAGCTTCTGCCCGCGACTTCTTCCGCGTAGATTGCCATGATGTGTTTATCCGGGCTCTTTCCGGGATATACCTACCTAAGCTATCTCCATTTCAAACTTCATCCAAATCCATCCTATGTCCTATTCCAGGGCCTAACCTATATGTGGGCCAAGTTTCATCCCGATCCGGCCAGCCGTTGCAGCGTGAAAGAGTAACAAACATCCATACATACAAACTTTCACGTTTATAATATTAGTAATAATAATAAAAGTAAGGAGTAAGGTAAGAATGTTTAAAAAGAGAGAGTTTCTTGCGGCGTTTCTTCTCAGCAGTGGTCTCCTCTTGGGAAGCGCTGGTAGATTCTTGACGTGCCCTCGCGGCCTACTTACTGAAAAAAAAAGTATAGAACACCTAAATGAGTCCGGAAGTCCGAATCACACGTAGCTGTTTTTTCGGCAGAATGTCTCACTCAAATCGAGTTGCACGTGACTTAGGCCCGCTTGCACGTGAATGTTAAGCCTAGGTTACTATCGGCCTATTTTTAGTACCAATTTCACCAAACGATGTTAAATTTAATCAATGTTAATCGGCTGTTAGTTCATACATTTTGACAGCTGTTATCGTTCTAATCGTCTATTAAGTGGTTAACATCGTTTGGTGAAATTGGTACTTAATATTCAATTAAGAGGATTCTGAAGCGCCGCGTAAATCGTGTAGCTCTCAAACATTTTCCATACAAATTTTGCTCCGGGCGATAACTTTTCTCACCCCCTAAATCAAGTTCGATTTCCACGATTTTTTAATATGTTGTAGGTATTATGAAAAACTAGGTCTGCTCGTTTCTGTTTTTTTTTTGCGTTTTAAATTTGTTTGATTCTAAGGAATATTTTCTTGAAAATCCAAAAACCAGTTTTTGCATTTTCAAGGAAATCTAGTTTTTCATAATATCTACAAAATGTTCAAAAATCGTAAAAATCTGATTAGGTTAAGGGGGAGAAAACATTATCGCAATTTGTATGGAAATTTTTAGCTTCACAATCCTCATAAGTATCACTTGTTAAGACCTACTGGAGGTATCGTGTACCGTCCCAAGGATGACACACCTACTGTTGATAAAGATATATCAAGAACGCGTACCTAAGTCCCATAGGCTATATAACAATTATATATACCTAAGGGTGGGTCATACAGGTCATACTAGTCGAGTTAGGTTTTAGTTTTTAACTTAATCCAAAAAAAAAACATAAGGTCGTCTTATCTAGTTGTAGCTTAGTTAAAGTGTAAAATGTAACTATTCTTTTTATTGTAAAAAGGTGGCGCGCTACGACAAAGCGACTCAAGTGCCTCCAGACTCGGTAAGTGATAAGGAGGTTTCGTCAGTGAGAAGCCGTACACATCTCAATTAAGGTAGGTATAGGATCGAATTTCAAAAATATTGTACATAGTTAAGAACTCAATTAAAAATCCCTTTGTTATATTTACTATTATACAATGAAAGAGAGATAAAGTTATCTCGTTTAAATCCTTAAATAAGTGTAATACTTTTGGATTTCGCCCATTACCGATAGAGATCATCGCGACTAGGGAATGCAATTTAACCGGTTATTAACCGTTTTTTGTATGAAAATAACCGGTTAGAACAGGTTATAACCGGTTAGTTGCATTCCCTAATCGCGACCCATTCAACACCCGCAAGTCCCGCAACAAGAGGAACTGCAAGTGGGCCGGCATTCAAACTCACTTTACGGATACTGAGCTATCCCCGACGTTATAATTTTTAGATTAATAATGTATGTAGGCCCGAGAAATATAAGAAACCTGGTCAAGATTCGTGTTTTAGGATCAATATAAACTTTGAATTCAGCCCTGTAAATTCGGATTCAATAGACAAGATATTTAAATCGCTTAGTTTAAAAAAGACTGAGGATTTGTGGGGCACATCAGTTAGAGTACTCTTTCATATCATAGATGTAATTGTACCCCATCTATATAGCATTAATTTACAATACGATTATACGTCTTATAGCCTAGCTCGCCGCGGTGGCTGAAAGGTTGGATAATCCGATCTCGCCTTCTGGGCAGACAGGCACAAGCCTAGAGCCGACCATGACGAGTCTTAAGGATTTAATTATATTTAATTGATGTATTTATTATGTACTTTTGTAATTAACATTAACACATTACTACAATAGTTTTTAAGATTTTACTAACATATTATGAATTGCATTATCTGAAATAAATGACTTTTTTTTATTTCTTTACCTATCACGGAACTACGGGAATCCCGGAGCTTTAGAAGGCGTACATGGAGCCGAAGCCAACACGCAGAGGCCCTTTAGACAAGTTTAATTTAGTAAAGTGATAGGACACCAACCGGCGATTGTCCCTGAGTTCAAACTATATAGGTAATAGAAGTATGCTCCCACGAACAACCACCGGCACCGGTTCGTGTAAGACTGTTTAAGAAGGATAGAAATATGAATAATAGGCTCTATGAATGAACTGATATGGATTGGTGAACTAGGCTATTGATTAAACTACGGCGCCTGACTAGCCAATGCTAATTACTTTGGTTGAAATGGCAGTCGGTGACTCGCCAATTCAATGGAATGGGCCTCCCAAAGTAGCCGCATATACATAGCAGCAGGGAGGCAACAGTTTCAGAGATAATGTGCCAACTCACCACTTACCTATGCAACACATCCGCCCTTCGAGTATATAGCTCTTGCGACTCCACTCTGACCGGCCAATAAAGGCAAGCCACAGGTGATGGTCTGTTCCTCGTCATTCTACACCGCAGCCGGCCGGTGAAGGCAAGCGTGAAGTGAGGAACAGGACCTACCCTCGGGAGCACTCAGGTCCGTGGTGTCGCCACTCACCAACAGCTCGCCACTAGCTGCCCTGCTAATTATTATTAATATTATTATAGCCGTTGTATAAATGTGATCACTACGGACAAAATATATAAAAATAGTGAATAATATTGTCAAATACAAGTAGGGTTAAAAACTTTTATGCGAGCCCATATTATGTATAAGTCATCCAAACGTTTTCCCAGAAACAAATTAATTTGGTAGACGTTTTGACAATTACCAATACCTACATAACGATCGTATAGTTTGATTGAGTAAACGTTTACGTAACTTTTTAATTCGACATAAGTATAACGTTACCGAAAAGTCGTATTAGATTGTTTTGTAGACGTTTTGATAATACCAATACCTAACGATATACATACATAATACCAATACATAACGATAGTTTCATTGATTAAACGGTTTACGAACGTTTTAATGCTACACCAGTAAGAATGCGCCAGAAAAGTCGTATAAGATTCTGTTGTATACGTTTACAGAACTTACTATTTAATACTACATGGATTCATATGACTAAATAGTCTAGAGTAACACGTTTAAAGGACTCTGAAGAAATATTATTACTTTTATATTATATTTTTATGACATAAAGTCAATATTGTTTTATTATATGATATCTTTGGCTCCTTGGGACATTTTGAAGACGGTTTTATTTTTTGATATCTATAATGGACCTAGACATACTCGGAGTCACCAGTTTTCAAGTATTTGTATTTTTCTGGGATCCTTGTCTTTCGTAGTTTCTAAGTGCATCTCCCTGATTGATTTTCTTACTTTTCATATTATTCTATTTTTTCACAGAAGTTGGCAGACGAGCCGTCATCCATTGGTAGCAAGGAGGTGAGTAATAAAACTCGAATCATAAGTAAACAAACATCCGTACCTACCATCAGAAGAATCGCAATTGACTAAAACATGAAATATTTAAGTCGGTAGTAAAATCACAGTTCATTGCCAACGTGTACTTGACACAGATTGTGATATTTCATGTTATTATAATCCCTGAATGTCCCACTGCTGGGCGAGGGCCTCCTTCCCGCGTTTCCGCGTATGTCGGTTATGGGCAATCTCCCGCCAATCTTGATGAAAGGCGTCAAGCTCATCTCGCTATGTCCCTTTTTATAGTTTTTCGTAAATAACGCGTAAACGGTGGCCCATACCAAAAATGTTCCATTAAATAAGCAAAAAATGTTCCATTAAAAATTGCTAATGGAGCTATAATCAATACTTGATTTAAAGAGCTATCATTCGACTGGTTCTGTAGAAGTGAATCGGTGTATATTTATACGATACTAAGTAGGTGTTCTAAAAGAAATCCAGATGCTATTTTTAGTTCTTTTATACCACAATAATGTTTTAAAGTCGAGTAAAAGTTCTATAAAGACCTCATAAGATAACCGTAAACTATTTTAGCGCTATTATATAAAATATAGCAGTATAAAGGTGCCATCTGACATGTTTGTACGAATATTGAGTAAACTCGCTGTTAACCATGCGACAGAACGTTTCCATGACATAGTTACGTCCAAACGTCCAGGTCGTCGAGGTTAAAAACGTCATTTTTATTTCGAAAACTAAAAATTGAAATCACCTTTATCACTAAGTAGGAAGACGTTTCATAAACTACTAAGAAGAAAAAAATATCTTCTTGTTTTTTTTTACTAAAAAGAAACACTAAAATGCATTTACTTAGTAAATAAGATTGGCGAATTTATATTTTGCACATACACTCAAATAGGTAGTTCAAATTCTAATACACACTCTTGCATCAAAAACTGTCACATTGTTTAATTTTCCTTCACGCAGCAATTTTTTTAAGTTAAACGTCACAATATTTTTTTTTCTCTTTTTCGATGTTCATGTAGAAATAGAAACGTCCTTTTTCCGTATGACGGCAGATTTATATGGTGTTGATTGGCGTAGCTACGTCTTATTAACGTAGTACCTATTATCGAAAAACTACATCAAAGTTAGACGCAGATACCCCAAGCGTTCTAGTGAACTGGCAAATTTCCTAATTAAAAAGGCGGAAGTTGTTATTGTCGTCTTTTCTAATTTGTATTACGTACCTGTAGATCGATACGTCCTAATCAACATAACGTTGTCAAACTCTGGCTTAATTAATAAGACACAAGGGTCTCTTCTCTAGCGCCCATTTCATTATGGTAGTAAAGTTAGATGCGTCTAAGTTCTATAACGTACGTTTTTTGGTTCTATAAAGTATGCTTCTTGGGTGGTACCATTGTCACCAAATCTTAATCTGATGAGGGGATCAGTGAGGAATTGAGGGAACTCTTCAAATATTTTAGGCAAACATATAGTATTTTTAGTAATAAATCTAGCATTTGCATTCAGAAAGTAGCATTTAGTGAAGAGGAACTGATGATGAAGACCACAGATGGCCACCGGAACTCCTCAACGGTACCTATTTTAAGGGTGGCGATAAGATATCTGATTAAGATAGTTGAGAGACTACAACGAACAACATTTAATTGTGTAAATATGACTATGACCATCCCGCGTCGTTGCTTGAGACAAGCTTGAGTTGTCTTAGAGTTTCATATCAACTGAGAAGTGGGACTACGTAACAGCGTATTATGATCACTAAAAAGTATAAAATAAAATAAATGTTTTAAAAAACAAAGAACCGCCTTCAAAAACGAAAAAAATAACTTCTTTTAAAATGATACGTAATAGGTTAGTCCGACTGAAGTCGGCGACTTACAATATTTTCGACAAAAGGCCGACTTCAGATGGACTAACCTATTAGCTACCATTTTAAAAGAACTTATTTTTTCTGATTCTGAAGGCCGTTTTTTGTTTTTTTGAGCTGTCATATTGACCGTCTAATAACATTATCTGATCTGACTATGGATAACAATTTGTATTTGTTTGGGTCTCTTATCTACAGTAATTTGAGGTAAAAGTCCCCTTTCATTAAATTAAATTTTCACGTTTATTTTTTAGGTGAAAAAGGACGTAGACCAGGAAGCGGATCTGCGAAAAAAGAAGGATCAGCCGGAAGTAAGTACCTACCGAAACCCATAAGCACCCACAACACCAGAGCAAATGCGTTGCGGGCAAATACTTCTATGTTTACTACTAGACTGTCTGTACAGTATCAAGAAATTGCGCACCAAGTAACAGTTTAAATATGCCGATGATCCCAATGATATTTTATATTTAGATACGTTATGCTCATACTAAACGCATTAGAAAACCGTCGCCAATTACTGGCAGTTGCTACGTTGCCATATTTCTACAGACAAAGACGGCAATTCGTAGCGAACGCTATTGTTAGAAAGAGATAAATAGTTGTTTCAAATTGCGTACCCGAGAGACGCGGCGTGCCCGCTCATGGCTGCCATACCCGTCTTTATCGCACTCATGCGATATCTAATTGTGTATCTCATGTTTCACAGGTGACGGTGATGCCACCGGTGCAAATTTTAAACAAAGTATGGCGATATAAAACAAAATGTAAAAAATATTTACGATACTTACGAATGAAATGAGACATCCTTTCTTCCTTTTATAGTTACAATATAATTTCGGCAGCCTCGAAAAACACAAGACGGCATTTTTTATGACTTATATTTGTTGCATTTCGGTAATAAAACTTTACTGATTTTGACGCGTGCGTGTCAGTGGCCACGGCGGCGCGACTGAACGATAGTAAGGTAATTCTTCCTTCCTTTTCGAGGAACGCTTTTGCGCGCAGATGACGTATCTTAATATAAAATATCATTGGATGATCCTCGTTTAGTAAAGTTAGAGCGGATACCATAAGTGTCCTAAAGTGAATGGGCATATTTCATAATTAAAACGGCGCAGGTGGTCATTTGCGTCTTTTCTATTTAGTATTACCTCTAGATACGTCCGAATCAATAATAATGTTATCAAACTCTGGCTTAATTAAAAAGACGCAAGTGGTCACTAGCGCCCATTTCACTAAGTACTAAAACTAGTAAACTTAGCGTCTAAGTTCAAATACCTAACGTTTTCTAGTACCTACTGGCATAGTTGAAAAGGCACAAGTAGGTTCGTGCATGCGTCTTTTTCTTTAAGTGTAAAGTGATGAATTCAAATTAAAAATTGCGTCTTTTCTTTTACTGAACTAGGTATTGAAACAATTCAATTAATATGTACCTACCATTAAGAGCACTACCGTGGCACCATCAAATGTTCATTTTGATTTGTCATGCTGACCGTCTAACATAGTCTGAACTATGGAGAACTATTAGCATTTTTTTTGGGTTTCTTATATCTAGTACTTCGAGGCAAAAGTCCCAATTCATCAAGTTAAATTGTCACGTAATTTTTTAGGGAAAAAAGGACGCAGACCAGGAAGCGGATCTGCCAAAAAAGAAGGGTCAGCCGGAAGTAAGTACCTACCGAAACCCATAAGCACCCACAACACCAGAGCAAATGCGTTGCGGGCAAATACTTCCATGTTTACTACTAGACTGTCTGTACAGTATCAAGAAATTGCGCATTAAGTAACAGTTTAAAAATGCCGATGATCCTAGTTTAGTAAAGTTAGAGCGGATACCACAAGTGTCATAAAGTGAATGGGCATATTTCATAATTAAAACGGCGCAGGTGGTCATTTGCGTCTTTCCTATTTAGTATTACCTCTACATAGATACGTCCGAATCAATAATAACGTTATCAAACTCTGGCTTAATTAAAAAGACGCAAGTGGTCACTAGCGCCCATTTCACTAAGTAGTAAAACTAGTAAAGTTAGCGTCTAAGTTCAAATACCTAACGTTTTCTAGTACCTACTGGCTTAGTTGAAAAGGCACAAGTAGGTACGTACATGCGTCTTTTTCTTTAAGTGTGAAGTGATGAATTAAAATTAAAAATTTGCGTCTTTTCTTTTTACTAAACTAGGTATTGAAGAAATTCAATAAATATGCACCTACCATTAACAGCACTACCGTGGCACCATTAAATGTGCATTTTGAGTTGTCAAACTGACCGTCTAACATGGTCTGAACTATGGAGAACTATTTGCATTTTTTTTGGGTTTCTTATCTCCAGTACTTCGAGGCAAAAGTCCGAATTCATTAAGTTA
The DNA here is from genome assembly GCA_946894065.1 of Acleris literana. Classification (NCBI taxonomy): domain Eukaryota; kingdom Metazoa; phylum Arthropoda; class Insecta; order Lepidoptera; family Tortricidae; genus Acleris; species Acleris literana. The sequence goes on along the minus strand of OX335670.1, from coordinate 15,462,415 downwards.
AATTTTCACGTAATTTTTTAGGGAAAAAAAGGACGCAGACCAGACAGCGGATCAGCCGAAAATTTAGTAATCGTATACTAAATTTGGTGATTGAGTACAATTCGAAGCGCGCTGTCATGACTGAAATAGGTAGATCTATTGTAATTTGTAGGTTTTCCTTTTATTTACCTACTATTTTCTTTGATTTTCATATATTTTTTTAGGTAAGAAAGTTTGGGGGTCTCAAACTTTGTTGGGAGGTCATTATAAATATTCCGGTCAACAAAAACGTTTGCGATTTTTATTAACAGAAGACTGGCTCTCTCCATTACCCGCAGGCGACTAAACGGGGATCAGCATCAGAATCAGAATCAGGGTCGGCGTATAAACAGTTACTTGGTGAGCAATTTCTTGACACTGGACAGCCGGTCTAGTAGTATACATAGAAGTATTTCGTTACAGGCATTTATAAATAAAAAATCTCGTATCGATGTGGTATCGGTTATAGCTTTGGATGATCTCACTTTTATAAAGCTACGCGTCCATTGTGCTGCAATCGGATCGAACGGAGCGGACGGATTTGTTGATATGTATTGATTTCCTTATATGGTACAGCGTGCACTGGATCGGTAGGTATATCTGTATTCATAGAACGTAGAGTACCTAGGTATATCTGTAGATACGTCCGAATCAATAATAATTTTATCAAACTCTGGCTTCATTAAAAAGACGTAAGTGGTTACTAGCGCCTATTTCATTAAGCAGTAAAACTATTAAAGTTAGATGCGTCTAAGTTCGAATAACGTTTTCAAGTGCTGGCTTAGTTGAAAAGGCACAAATAGGAATGCACGTGCGTCTTTTCCTTTAAGTGTAAAGTGATTAATTATTATTTGCGTCTTTTCTCTTATTAAACTATTGAAAAATTAATATATACCATTAACAGCACTACTGTGGCACCATTAATTGTGCATTTTGAGTTGTCATACTGAACGTCTAACATGGTGTGAACTATGGATAACTATTTGCATTTTTTTGGGTTTCTTATCTCCAGTAGTTCGAGGCAAAAGTTTTCATTAAATTAAATTTTCACGTTTTTTTTAGGAAATAAAGTACGGAGACCAGGAAGCGGATCTGCCGAAAAAGTATTTGCAGCCAGAAGTAAGTACCTACCGCAACCCATAAGCACCCGCAACATGGATGAATCAACTTTTAAGGTGCTCCTTTTCTTTTGCGGTATTTTAACTTTCCTGTTGACTTATGGTTAATAATAATATATGAATATTAAAATCAGATCACCAAATTTACAGACCTTACACGTTAAACACCTCAAATAATTTTGAATCCTCGAAAAAACATGGTAACTTTGGGGAAAATGCAGGTGTTCCATACAAAACCTAGGGACAACATTGTCCCCTGTGTTACCAATTATATTATTATTTAAAACTGTACTATTTTAAGTCGAATAATTTCAAATATTAGCCCGTTTGTCTGATTTAATGAGTGTGTAAGCCACGTCATTAAGAAATATAAAGTTTTTCTAAAACATATAATTTGTGGAGTAGGTCGACAAAAGCGAAGTACCTTAAAAGTTGATTCACCCAAATACGTTGCGGGCACATACTTCTATGTTTACTACTAGACTGTCTGTACACTACCAAGAAATTCCGCACCAAGTAACAGTTTATACGCCGATCCTCGTTTAGTAAAGTTAGAGCGGATACCACAAGCGTCCTAAAGTGAATAGGCATATTTCATAATTAAAAAGGCGCAGGTGGTTATTTGCGCCTTTTCTATTTAGTATTACCTGTATATAGGTACGAATCAATAATAATGTTATCAAACTCTGGCTTAATTAAAAAGACGCAAGTGCCACTAGCGCCCATTTCATTAAGTAGTAAAACTAGTTAAGTTAGATGCGTCTAAGTTCAAATAACGTTTTCAAGTACTGGCTTAGTTGAAAAGGCACAAGTAGGTACGCACATGCGTCTTTTTCTTTAACTGTAAAGTGATGAATTATTATTTGCGTCTTTTCTTTCTAACTATTGAAAAAATTCAATTAATATGCACAATAACAGCACTATTGTGGCACCATTAATTGTGCATTATGAGTTGTCATACTGACCATCTAACATGGTCTGAACTATGGATAGTAACTATTTGCATTTTTTGGGTTTCTTATCTCCAGTAGTTCGAGGCAAAAGACCCCTTTCATTCAATGAAATTTTTACGTCTTTTTTTAGGTACAACAGGACGCAGACCAGGAAGCGGATCTGCCGAAAAAGAATTGGCAGCCGGAAGTAAGTACCTACCGAAACCCATAAGCACCCACAACACCAGAGCAAATGCGTTGCGGGCAAATACTTCCATGTTTACTACTAGACTGTCTGTACAGTATCAAGAAAATCGCACCAAGTAACAGTTTAAATATGCCGATGATCCTCGTTTAGTAAAGTTAGAGCAGATACCACAAGTGTCCTAAAGTGAATGGGCATATTTCATAATTAAAACGGCGCAGGTGGTCATTTGCGTCTTTTCTATTTAGTATTACCTCTAGAAACGTCCGAATCAATAATAATGTTATCAAACTCTGGCTTAATTAAAAAGACGCAAGTGGTCACTAGCGCCCATTTCACTAAGTAGTAAAACTAGTAACGTTAGCGTCTAAGTTCAAATACCTAACGTTTTCTAGTATCTACTGGCTTATTGTTAGTTGAAAAGGCACAAGCAGGTACGTGCATGCGTCTTTTTCTTTAAGGGTAAAGTGATCTTACTAAACTAGGTATTGAAACAATTCAATTAATATGTACCTACCATTAAGAGCACTACCGTGGCACCATTAAATGTTCATTTTGAGTTGTCATACTGACCGTCTAACATGGTCTGAACTATGGAGAACTATTAGCATTTTTTTTGGGTTTCTTATCTCCAGTACTTCGAGGCAAAAGTCCCAATTCATTAAGTTAAATTTTCACGTAATTTTTTAGGGAAAAAAAGGACGCAGACCAGACAGCGGATCAGCCGAAAATTTAGTAATCGTTTACTAAATTATTATTATTTATTTTTTATTTTTATTATTTATTTATTTTGGAACAAACAGTCATACAAATACATTGAATTACAAATAGATTGTACTAAATAGACCTATAGTTCCCAAAATTAAACATTATAGTATAGTAAAATTAATAACTTAAACAAAAATGTATACAAAATTATTACTTAACCCAAAAACTTGTATACTTATTCTGTGCCTCGTTACAAAACATATTTAAAAAAGAAAAAAGAAAATAGTGACTTGACATTAACATGAAAAACAGAGTATACTTATTAATTCTGCGTCCAAAAAACACTTTTCAATGAGCCTAAAGTACAGTTGAATATGTCTATATCTTTAAGTTTTCTATCATTATTATATAGCGTACATACACGCTTGATAAACATGTTCTTAGAGTAGTTTGTTCTACTACGAGGGATGGATGTTTATATTTGTCACGACATTGGCGTTCTCTTGTACCCGGAACTCTAAATTGAACGTCTTTTAGCAGGCTAGGGGCATCAATGTGATTATTGATTATTTTATACAATAAAACTGAGTCAACGCAGTCTCTTCGACACTCAAGAGATTGCATTTTATGACGATTTAATGATTCTATATATTCTTTGTATTCATTGCCACATTTAAAGTCAAGGGATTTTAGGATTTTTTTCTGTAGTCTCTCTATCCTGTCAATATGAATATTATACTGAGGCTTCCATACTGCACATGCAAACTCAAGCCGACTACGTACATAACTATAATAAAGTATTTTAAGTGTCAAAGGATTCCTAAAAGGTTTACCAATTCGCAGTATCATACCTAATTGCTTAAAGGATTTACCTAAAATGGAGTCGATATGGGGTACGAATGATAATTTCTCATCCATAACGACGCCAAGGTCACGTATTTCCTTTACTCTCACTAAATCTTTGTTGCATAATTTATAACAAAACTTTAACGAATTATTTTTTCTTGAAAAACTTATTGTGTTACACTTATCTGTATTTAGAAATAGATTATTCTCTTTGCAAAAAGCCTTAAAATTATATAAATCATTTTGTAATAGTTCACAATCAGCTTCACTACGAATAATTCTATAAATCTTTGCGTCGTCTGCATAAAGAAGGATATTAGAGTGAGAGATAGATTTTACAATATCATTTATGTATAAATTAAACAAAAGAGGTCCCAAATGGGACCCTTGAGGGACGCCGGAACTTATAAATTTACTGTGAGAGGTAAACCCCAAGACCACTACAGACTGTGTGCGATTTTCGACATACGACTTAATCCAGCGAAACAAATCACCGTGTATACCGAGATCCCAAAGCTTACATAACAAGGTATAATGACAAATTTTGTCAAATGCTTTGGCAAAGCCAGTATACACGGCGTCTACAGAGAATCCATCATCCATGGCCTTCAATATAAGATTAGTGAATGTTAGCAAATTTGTATCTACTGACCGGCTTTTATAAAAACCATGTTGATTGGGTACAATATGGTGTCGCACAACAATAGCTAATTGATCAGTTACAATTTTTTCGAGGAGTTTGCCAAATTGACATAGTTTGGATATAGGCCTATATTTCTCGATGTCACGACTTGCGGGACCCTTTGGTACAGGAGTTATCCAGGCTTTTTTCCAAACAGTAGGAACAGAACCTTCCTTAATCGATTTTTCAAAAAGTATAGCAATCGGAGCTGCGAGAGTAGAAGAACAATTTTTAATAAATAATGGATGCACTCCGTCAGGTCCTGCGCCCTTGTGAATGTTAACAGATTTTAGATATGCTTTTATAATATTTTCATTAATTTCAATTGAATGGATATCTATCAAGGGATTAGAAGGCGCAGCCAAATTGTCTATGTCAGAAGGACTCCTATCATATATACCTCAAAAACTGAATGGAAATGATTATTAAATAAATTACAAGTTTCTTCCCCGCTCGATGTAACAGTGTTCTTATACGTCATGGTTTGTGGTAGCCCATTATTTGAAAAAATTGACTTAATGTACGTCCAAAAAAATTTTGGATTATTTTTTATATTTTTTTCTGAGAGACCTATGAAATCGCGATAGCATTGTTGTTCCATTTTTTCGGCGCGTTTCCGGAGTATACTGAAGCTATTATAATCAAGCGGGTTTCCGTACAGCTTCCAAAGCTTGTGAAATTTACATTTTTCCTTAAGATTTTTTTTTATAGATGTATTATACCAAGCTGGTAGTTTAGACGATGAGCGGAGTTTACGTCGGGGAACAAACACATCGATAATGTGACTCAATAATTTATAAAATTTCTCAACTGAAGCTTCACAATTTAGATTGCTAATATAAGTACTCCAATTTATGTTTAATAATTCATTATTTATTTGTTCGTAATTCGCTGAATGAAAATTGTGTACTAATCCTTTAGAGGGCGCTAATTGAGTTATATCGTTAAGTTCCAAGTCAATATGTAGAGCTTTATGATATAGCGCGTCCTCCGCATCCAATGGTTCGCTGCATATAGAAACCTTACAACACATATCATTACAGAATATTAAATCAAGTAAATTTTTACACGAATTGAAAATACAATTATATTGTTTTAGGTCAGTAAAACATAAAAATCCGCTAAACATTGCGATGCATAGTTGTTGCCCGACTAAATTGGTGATTGAATACAATTCGAAGCGCGCAGTCATTCCTTTTAGTTTTCCTTTTAGTTTTCCTTTTATTTACCTACTATTTTCTTTGTTTTTTCATATATTTTTGTAGGTAAGAAAGTTTGGGGGATCTCAAACTTTTTTGGGATGTCATTATAAATATTCCGCTCAACAAAAACGTTTGCGATTTTGATCAACAGAAGACTGGCTCTCTCCATTACCCGCAGGCGACTAAATGGGGATCAGAATCTGAATCTGAATCAGGGTCAGCGTATAAACAGTTACTTGGTGAGCAATTTCTTGACACTGGACAGCCGGTCTAGTAGTATACATAGAAGTATTTCGTTGCAGGCATTTATAAATAAAAAATCTCGTATCGATGTGGTATCGGTTATAGCTTTGGATGATCTCACTCTTATAAAGCTACGCGTCCATTGTGCTGCAATCGGACCGTACGGAGCGGACGGATTTGTTGATATGTATTGATTTCCTTATGGTACAGCGTGCACTGGATCGGTAGGTATATCTGTACATTCATAGAAATCAATACAAAGCAACAAATCCGTCCGCTCCGTGGACGTGCAGCTAAAGGAATACTCAAAAGAACAAGATAGCTTAATGAAATGTAAAAAAAAATATGTATGTCCGTCCGTATGTAAGTTACAACCCAAAATTTTGATAATGTACGAGGGGTGATCAATAAGTTTTTAGAATCGGTATGAACCATCCTCATAATCTTATTATTTTAATGTGGACTATACCATGGCACTAATCAACTTTAAATTAGAGACATTTTTATTTTTAATATTCATTTATTTTTCTGTGATAGCTAAACAAAAAACATCTGTATGAACAATTATACAAGACGGCAAAAATAAGAGTTAGTTTTGTAATTATTTGGAGCGGTGTGGAGAAAGTCCTGATGCCCTAATAAAAAAAAATGTTATTGAAAATGAAACCTTGGTTTATCACTATGATTTTAAGGATAAACAAGTTTACTTCGCAGTGGACTTTTTTATTTCCAGTTCGGTCACCAACATTTAGGGTGGCTTTTTCGGCCTTTTCCGGGATTATTGAGGCCTACAAATAAATACTGTGATATTAGCTTTTAGCAATTATCAAATAACCTAGGAGAGTTATATAACATTATTCTGCCGTATAGTTTTAGAAAAAAAAACAAAAGTGATTAAATAATTTAACGTATTTTCGGCAGGAATTATGCTTCAGAGCCACTGATTCACAAGGATGCTGCTCTCCGATCTAAGTTCAGAACTGATAACCGCACCCTCTGTTATTTAGCCCTAACTTTTAACTACTAATTCTCACTCACCAATGTTCAAAAACAACTATATAAAAATCACAAGCTGATGATGACTTAGTGAAGGTACAAAATTTGACCTCCAAAAGTAAATATATTTTTATAGGGGTAAAATAGCACATTTCAATGACGTTAATAAATGTTTCTAAATATGGAAAGTGTGCATATTCCAATTAAAATATACCGATTTACATATCTCCCATTTTTTATACCGATTCTAAGAACTTATTGATCAACCCTTGTATATCAAAGAATAACCAAAAATCTAAAATTTATATAAAAATCGTTAATTTAATTTAATAAGGCGTATCTACCTAATAACCTTACTAATATTTGCATGATAGTACTCCGAGCTTCGGTTCGGCTAGTAATAATAATACTTTTTGCGATGCCTTGCACTTACACGAATACAATTTTTTTAAGGCAAGGAAAGGCACACGATCACTCAAGATACCTTGTTCGAAAGTTTTATACTTATATGACTTTATCATTCATATATTCATAGTTGGTAGTTTTTAGGGTTCGGTACCAAAATGGTAAAAAAGGAACCCTTATGGTGAGACTTCATTGTTTGTCTGTCTGTCTGTCTGTATGTCACAGCTTGAAATTTGGCATGGTTGTACAACTTGCTTGCCCGCATCGGTTTTTATTAAAAAAATATGAAATAATTTTAAGATTAATTGAAAAGGGGTCTAGAAAAGGGGGTTGGAATATTAAAGTGGTTTGTTTGGCAAATGGGGTGTCATATGAAAGGGCTTATAATCTGCACATTTCAAAACTATTTTATTTTTTTAATTTTCTGTGTTGTACTTTTTGATTTATAGCTAAAAATGTACAAAAAATGACCGTTCCGCCCCTTATCTCAGAGTTTAATAATAATAAAAAATTAAAAAATTCTGACGTATACCCCTTCGTACCAAATCTATGAATCAAAATGATCACTCCCCACCCTTCAGTCAGTACTGTTCGCTCAGTGAGTGTGGCCGTGTGTTATTGATAATTTTCGACAAGGAGAATTTTTTACGTTCAAGTCACGTTTTTTAATCTTACCCCAATCAATCCCCATGATTTGTAACTTTTGCGCCACTTTTGCAGTGGCGCTAGAGAGATTTTGGGTTATTTTATTTTGTTATTTTAGTTACCTGTCAATGTGAATTTAATTATCTTTCTTAGTTTTCGAGTTTTTATACATTTCAATCTTAAGACGGCAATATTTATGTTTTCATCTTACCCCACTTTCAAAACTCATAGAAACAGAACCTGGTTCTCAAAGTGTCGAGGTATAGCTACTTTCATTAAATATACTTAGGTAGGTAGGTAGTTTATAGAGGTTTGTTTCACATCCTCTAAAGTACATTATTTTAATTAAACGGGACTTTGTCGTGAACTTACATTTAATTATTTATTTATGTGTTTGTATGCGTTGCGTCAATATAATTGAATTGCTCTAGATGTGAAGGTACTCGGGGAGGGGGCGCACTTTAAAAATAGATAATCTGTAACTAGTTATATTACGCCATTTAGAAACAAAGAGTTAAATATAATTAACACTTTTATTCCTTAGTGTCCCACAGAATTGTGTTTTATTATTATTGAATGCGGGTGGGTATGACAAACGAGGTTATCGACCTAATAATGGTAGGATCGGTCTTTTTCTATCATGCGGTGTTAAAAAGTAATGTTTGATACTACTTATAACGTTCTTAACCGCAGCTTTCGTACTCCTAAAATAGTTCAAGCTATAAGTCGTATTCTATAAAGAACAGTTTGAGAACCCTAGTCTACCTAACCTCAAAATGGGGTAAGATTGAAATATCATTTTATAGAAAATCGAATATTAGCTGTAAAAAACGTTTTTTTTTTAAATATGAAGTAAAGTTTTAAACTGCTACGTTGCTATACCGTTGGAATGTATGCATCAAATATACCTACGTAGCATATAAATGATTTTAAAAACTATATCAATCTTACCCCGTCACCATTCCAACTTACCCCATGAGCTTTTTAGTATTGAGTGTAACTTTTTTTCAACTTTTTCAATAGTAAAAGTATTAATAACTTTCTTGTTTTAGTTATAATAATAAGTATAAAGATTCGTATTTCCTCTTTACCAAAAGCATAGCTTTCTGTAACTAGTCCTCATATTATTGGTATAATATCACTTTAATCAAAACACTTCTCATCTGGTGTAAAATCCGTTCAATCTTACCCCACCTTACCTTACCTCTTATCTTTCAATTCAAGACAACAATTTATTTCTGCTTGTCAATTTCAATAAGATTTTTTACCCTCTAATTTTTGGACGCTTTTCTTTTTGGTCATTCTGCTACTCCGGCTAACTGCTTTCAATAAGATTTAAAGATTTGTTTTTTGGGTGATAGCGTTTTTGACAATACATATGTAATTTGTACATTATGCTAATTATGGACTAATTGCTATTTTGATGTTCTGCGTTATGGATAGGATAGGATAGGATAGGCTAATGGGGCAAAATGATAGATAGGATGTCTGATTTTTTGCTTCTTGGTCAATTTGCGTCGTTGGACATTTTACTACATAGACGATTCGATACTGAGCCAATTATACATAATTAGTCATATTTTATGAGAAAAATAAAATGAAGTGTTCATTATTTACAGTTTTTGAGAAATAACAAAAAAAAAAACTGAAAATCTTTATCTTTATCTTTATCTTTTTTGAAAATCTGTATTCAAATTTAGACTAGTCAAAATAGACCTTCTTCTTCTTGGGGGAGGCTGACATGATGATGATGATGATGAAAATAGACCTTATTGCATAGAAAGTAAAGTTCATAACAAAATGAGTATTTTCTTTTGCGTTTACCAAGCATGTAAATGATCTTAAATACGGAAGCGTCGGTGCGCGAGTCCGACTGGTAATTGACCGGTTTAAAAAAAAGATAGCCTAATAACGCTGCGGTATACGCCATTATTATTTCAGTACCCGCAGCCGGACAAGGGGGCGGGGTGCTTCACTAAGTTCCGGCTGCTGATGTGGAAGAACTTCTTGCAGCAGCGGCGGCATCCCATCCAGACCGCCGCCGAGGTGGTGGTGCCCGTGCTCTCCATGGCGCTGATCCTCATTGTGCGAGCCGAGATTGAGCCGTCCTGGCACAATGAAACTCACTACCCCATTATAAAAGCAAACAATCTACAATTTTCGACGAATGTGCTGTAAGTAACAAGCTAAGTAATCGGTGAAAAAAAAAAGTGTTATAGTTTTTATTTTCTCCTGTAATCAGTCAAACCAATATTTAGTAACTAATAAGTACGCTGGGTCAGTATTTTAACCCATTTAGACTCAGTATGGGGAATTCGGAACTAAGAATTAAGGTAAAGGTAGCTGCGGTAAATTTCCCGTGACGGGTCAAAACAAAGTTAAATGATAATTGCTAGTATTCATGGCCTTCCGTAATTTTGAATGTGTTTGTTATTTAGAGATAAATGAACCATATCGGTAACCCTTTCGATCTGCATCATAAAATACGGCATGTTATTTTACCGCATTTGACCGACCGGTTCGAGTCCCGGTTGAGACAGACGATCTTTCAAAAATCCATAAACGCAGAGTTTATAGTTTTTAAAAATAAAAGAAAGTCTCCTTTACACAGAATGTGCTATTTCCAATATTTAAGGTAGTTTCCTTCCATGTGGCATTCGTACTTTCCACCCTGTATATATATATATATATATCAGGGATCGTATACCGGTATTATTTTCATACAAAAATACCGGTATTTAATTTCGGTATCTCGCTTATTATTGAATATTTTTGCTCTTCAATGAATTTATATAATAGAATAGTGTTATTACCTAAATTACAATCGAAAATATCAAGGAAATAACGCAAATTAAGGAAGATATTTCAATTTTAATTAATACCGGTATTGATCCCTGATATATGTATATACACATAGATTTGGCTGATTTCTTTTTTGTTGTGTTCGTCATTGTCAGGACAAGGTTTTTATGAAAGAAAATAATTGAAAAATCCATCCGGAAAGTCAGAAATTTGCAGCGGAGCGAAACCGCTGGCGGGCCGCTAGTTAGTAATAAGTCAAGAACTTTAACCGGTGGTCGAAGTTGAAAAGTTATAGGTATTTGTAGGCAATTATATCAGAAACACGAATGAGTTGTCCCTAATTATGTGACCACCACTATATATAAAACCCATTTTTCTACTCGCGTACTATAAACCGCTAATATTGATAACGATAACGGTATCAGAATACGACCTACCTCTATAGCGCGTAACCAAATGAAAACTGTCCTTGTCAAAGCTTGAAAGACACACTAAGGCACAAGTAATTACTTTTTACAGTTTAATATATTATTTCTGTCTTAAAATAAACACAGCGTAATGTATCTTGGCTAATTCTTGGTTAATTTACCCGTATTTCCAAAAAAACTAAATAATGTTTTTAATCTGCGCATATACGTCATTTCATAACGTAAATTATTGCTAATTTATTACTACCATTATTCTTGTAAGCGAGATAAAAAACAAAATTAAATATTTAAACGTAGCTTTGTTATCTATAACGATTCCTAATTATCAAAGAATTTAGGTACTCGATTTTTGGGTAAAATTTTCATGTTTTATGCCGCATCCATAGGCTTGGTGTTGGCCACAAACACTGCGTTACGAAACTGTACAGCCTGGTCCTATTCAGACTGCCAATAATAATAACAAGTGTACGTACCTGACTGTAATTGTCTTTAGAAATAGGATGTAATAGTGATGAGAATAATGTTACCTCTAATTAGTTACGTAGGTACTTGAAAACGGTTGAATATATACCTATTCATCATCAACTTCGTATTATATGTCCGAATGGTAATTTTGAAGGTGCTTTTCCAACGGAGACACGAACAGAGAATTGGATTTGAATAAATTTAATTGCATTTTTTTACGAGAATGCTTGCATTTTTTTATGGTGGTAATTGTCTGGATTAGCGTTGTGTCGCGAGATCATAATCATAAATAGGTATAAAATAATAAAGTATTTTAATTCATAATAACTGTAGGGTACGGTCATAGCGCATAATTGACCATACCCTTATAATCTGTGTAACTGACTAGGTTAGGTTCCTTTGGTAGTGGAGCGGTGCGGGAGGGGAAACATGTGGCGTAACAGAACTGTCTCGCTGTGCACGTGATGAATAGCAACGAAATATCTCTTACGAATTTCCAAGTTTGTACCTAAATTGAACTGGTATAAATGCCGAATGGTGTGATAAGTAACATTCCTGCAAGGCTCATTCTAATAAAAGTGGCACAGACAGGTTAAAGTTTCTCTAAAAAAAAAAGTTGTGTTTTTTTACCTTCTTTGCTTAAAATAAGCTTCCTGGTGTTCCAATTGTTACATATTTATAAAAGGGAACGGAATATTCATAAAAATATAAGAATTATGGCTTGTAGAAATATTGAGATGTAGGTGAAAGTTTCATTAGACAGGTTAGAAGAGAAAAGGTTTCAGGTTAAAGAGAGTTATATTAAAATACAAAATACTTTAAAAAAGCAATTCCCTACATTTACTTAAGTAGACCACTGTTAATGGGTACTGCTTAGTAAAGCATCTGTAAAGTTTTTCTGGGAAATTATATGCAAGTTATTAAAATAAAATTATTTAAAATAGTTATTCACTTTAGCTTGCCAATAGTCACACTAACCTGCACATTAGTGCACATATGTCTCTTTAACCTGCCAAGAGTTACATTAACCTGTACCTAACCTAATCTATGCTAGTTACAGGTTAAAGTTGCACAGGTTAAAGTTAAAAGTAGATTTACAAGACATTTACTCTTAAACCGGTGAAAATATGGACGTTCCACTCTTAGTAATATAAGTAGATACATCAGAATACCACGTTCAAATGATTAGTTAAATATGTCCGATACCGTTAACATTAAATAATCGAGACAAGATAAAGTTAACATACCCGTTACAAACTCCAGATTACTGCATTTGATCACTAATTTATGACAGATCGTCTCCAACCGTTTCGTATAGTGGTGAGCCACATACTGGGCGAATGTTTATCGAGGATTATGGTGTGCCTATTATTCTCCGTATGTGACTGAGATACAATATCACGGACACACAGGTTACAGTAAAAATATCACTGGACAAACTGTCGTGTGTTAATATTGATATATAAGCATATATTTTTAAAACCATACCATAAGTAATTGAATGTCATAATATTCTTCTTGCAATATATTATAAAATATACACAAATAGTTCAAAGACCTAAAAAACTTGAAACATGTCTCATTTGGACAAGACAGGTTATAGTAAAAAACGGTACCTACATTTTTTTTTTAACAAAATTAAGGAGAATAAATAAATAAAATGGCTTGGCCTCGATGTAAAAGGTCTTTGCTTATCTATGAACGTTTTTACTTTTTCTGTAAAACAAACATTTAACATACTTTGTATTCAAAAACTCATTGACAGGTTACGGTGCCACTTTTTTTAGAATTACCCGCAAATGTACAACGGTCCGCAAAGTATCAAAATTATTTGGCTTCATTTACTAGTCTTTTATAAACACTACACTAAATTAAAGATTGTATTTGATTCACATCTTCTTCCTCACAAACTTTAGGAACTTATCGAAAATTAATAACAAATAAAATCTACATTGTTTTCAACCAGTAACCTTCTATTGGACAATTAGTACAAGGTTGTGTTTTAACCCTACAAGGCATGTCTTTTTATTTGTGGAAAAACATATATAATAGGTACAATTTACGCTTCCTTTAATTATAGTTGATCACTAATAGTAGCCCGTTTCACAAATCTACAAGTAACAATTTTACAAGTCTAAACTATCAACATTGGTCAAAAATAACACCACCAACAATTGGTTAGTTTGACTAATGTTGCTTATGGCTTGTTGTTTGATCGGTAGTTAAACTAACTAATGGTCAAAAAACGTTACTAATGGTTAAAATCTCAAGGAAATGTGCCAAATTTTCCATTCCTTTTTCGAATTTTAACAATTAGTTAGTTTAACTACTGATCAAGAAGGGCCTAAGTTTGGACTTGTAAAATTGTTACTTGTAGATTTGTGAAATAGTCTACGGGTCGTTAAAGCCCATAATCAAGTTTTTATTTTATGAGTTTTTTTTTGAAGTCTTTTATCTTTTAAGTGGTACGTACCTATGTGATTCCGTTGCTTGAAATTATAACGCAGAGAAATAAAGCGAGGGATTGGTGTATTTGCAGCTTTGTATGTTAAGTTAGAGTTTCGAATCGAATAAAATTTACCTTTAAATATTAGAAATATGGTGTATTTACAAAAATTCATATCTACAAAAGGGTGGCATTTTTACCTAAAGTATTGTATCATTTTGGAACTTCACGGATTATCCACTCATTGCGTTACAGACACTTTTATATCAATCCAATCAATATAAGTACCTAACTATATTTTTTTCGGTAAGTACCGGTTGTATCAGATCACTGTTTATGAGTTGTAAAAAACAGGCAACACATGAAATATCATTTTAGTCTACGGAATAAAAAATAGACTTTAGTTAATATACCTCAATGACTGAAAATACAACAATGGCAAATCTATACTTAAGGGACCTTTGTTGAATACGGAACACTAAAAATTGTATCAAACAAATTTTTGGATAGTGTCCAATTATACCAACTACGCTTTCAGCAATTTTACGAGTAACATTCATCGAAAAAATGATGCCAAGTTTTTTATGCCAAATACGTTTCGGAAAATCGATATTATCCCAATTATAGATGGCACCCCACTAAAATTTACACAAAGAAATCCTTTGCAATGCGATACGAAAGTTATCTATTTGGTTTTAATTTGTTGATAAACCTGTTGCAATACCTATTGAATAATAAGTTCAATACGTATAATAAACTTGAACTACTAACTTGCTGATATATAAGGTCAAGTGTAGGTGGGTAAAATCGTTTCTCGGTATGACCTTTGTTTTCAGGAATGGAATGGAAATGAATAAATTGGGACTCGCATATTCGCCTCAAGGCCCATTACTGGACCTGGTGATGGGCAGAGCTGTTGATGAATTATATAAGGAAAATAAAAAAATCTTTGACGATCGCTCAATGATGGTTACAAATCCTATTAAATTATATCCACACAACAACAGTGCCAGTTTGGGAAAAATTTATAGTTCTGAAGATATCACCAGACAAATAATAGCGGGCGTGGAGTTCCCAGACGATTTTGGTTCGTGTATTACGGGCGCTGTGTGAAAGTAGATAAATAACGTGAGAAAAATAAATAAATTTACAAGTATTCATTTATTATCAGGTGATATGAAAACGAAAAAAGAAATTGTGTATAAACTGAGATTTCCTCAAAGGCCGAGGCAGTATTCGTTTTATGGTCAAGGGGCATATAATTGGCATACGGAACTAGCATTTCCACGATTTGAAAAGCCAGGGCCCAGGTACCCATTGTCATGGGAGGGTGGCTCCGAACCTGGTACTTGATTTTCTTTTGAAGTTTCTGGAGAGCTAACATGTAATACCTACCGCTTTCTATTTGCATTTGTTTTCTTTTACAGGGTATGTAAACGAATTATTTATTGGGATTCAGAATGCAGTTTCAATGTCACTAATCGCGGCGGTGAGTGGTCAGAACATGACAGATTTCATTGTGAATATCCAAAGATTTCCGCACCCCCCATTTGTGATCGACGAAGCGATAGCGGCGTTACGATTCTTGTTCCCCATGTGCATTATGTTAAGCTTTACTTACTCCGCCATCAACATTGTTAAAGCCATGACGGTTGAAAAGGAATTACAACTTAAAGTAAGCTGATAATTTTTAAATATTTTATCTTCTCCTTTTTCGTTGCTTTCTTGTGATGTTTTAAAATTTTAGGAAACTATGAAAATAATGGGTCTTCCGACGTGGCTGCACTGGACGGCGTGGTTTGCCAAGCAATTCATTTCTCTCCTGATCATAGCAGTGTTGATTGTTATCCTTATAAAGGTACATAAAATTGATAAGGTGCGTTGGGGTAAGATTGCACGGATTTTACACGAGATGAGAGGTGTTTTTTTAAAGTGGTATTATACCAATAATATGAGGACTAGTTACAGAAAACCATGCTTTTGGTAAAGTGGACAGGAAGTTACTAATAAATTTATTATTGAAAAAGTTGAAATAAAGTAACACTCATTACAAAAAAAACTCATGGGGTAAGATGGAATGGTCACGGGATAAGATTGATATAGTTTTTAAAATCATTTCTATGCGCCTTAGGTATGTTTGATGCATAAATTCCAACGGTATAGCAACGTATTAGTTCAAAACTTTACTTCACATTAAAAAATAACCGTTATTTACCGCTCAAATTCCATTTTCTATAAAATAATATTTCAATCTTACCCCACTTTGAGGTTAGGTAGAGTAAGATTCTCAAACTAGTCTTTATCGAATACGACTTTTAGCTTGGACTATTTTAGGCGTATGAAAGCTGCGGTTAAGAACGCTATAGTATCAAACATTAGGTACTTTTTGACACAGCATGATAGAAAAAGACGGATCTTATTAGTATTAGATCGATAACCGTGTTTATCATACCAGTCATGCGTTCAATAATAATAAAACACGATTAAAAAATATTTTTTATATTTAAAAAATGCACAATTTCAACGGATGCGTTAAAATCACTGAGTATAAATATAATACCGCAGTATTAATCAACATATATATCACCCAGGTAATATATGAGGAGTATAGAATCAAAGACAGCTAAATCTACCACGAATTATGTGGATGGAGCTGTCTTTGATTCTATACACCTCATATATGTTATTAGTCCTAACTTTTTAGTGAAAAGTTATTTACTTTAGTACCTGCAGGCATTAGCGAGTCGAACGCACAGAGCATCTACATCGCACTCTATAAGAATACTTGCGAGGTCTGCGAGCGATACAGCTTCCACTCGCTAGCGAGTACGTTAATTGTAACTCATGGTAAGGGTACAGCACTGCCTGTAAGTAACTTTTCACTTAGAAGTTAGGGCTAATAACATATATATTTCCTGGGTAATGTATTGTTGATTAATACTGCGCTATTGTATTTATACCTACTCAGTGATTTTAACGCATCCGCTGTAATTGTGGTAAGGGTACAGGTGAAGATTCAAGGATACGGTGACGATAAACTCAAATTAAAAATTCTGAGGGACATTAAGGAATAAAATTGTTAATTATATTTAACTCTTTGTTTCTAAATGGTGTAATATACTTAGCTAGAGATATCTATTATTAAAGTGCTCCCCCTCTCCCAAGTACCGTCACATCTAGAGCAATTCAATTTTATTGACGCGACGCATACAAACACAGAAATTAATAATCTAACCTATCCTAACCTAACCTTTTTTTTTGTTGACGGATTGGAAATGCATTTACGCATCCTCCCAGCCTGGGAACGGCTGTGCAATGGGAGGCATGTCGGACTCTCAAAAGAACTACCGTCTAAAACTACCCCGGCGTTTAACTCCCTTGCCGTTAGTGAGGCGCCGCGGTACCTGCCTAAGCATAAGCCACTGACACGCTTCCCGGCCTGCTCCGAAGAGCCCCCCATTCTCTCTGCCTAAGGAGGAGACGACTGTGAACAGCCAACGACCATCTCCCCAGACCGGTAAAGCCGTGCAATGTGAGCCCCCAAACCCACTAGCTCTACAAGAAGTTCGGGAGAGCAGCGAACCGAAGTCCACTGAGTTCGCCTTCCCTTCAACGGTCTGCCTATGGTTGATGGTACTTTCCGGATACCCACCCCCAACGGGTTGGTCCCATACCCTTCAAACACGCCCGACCACAGCTGTCCCTTCAATAACTACAGTGTCCCCCGGAATTCCAAGGACACGTAGAAGGACCCTCGGGTGACATGGGAGTACTATCAGGGCGAAGTGCAACGCGCCCCTCCTGGCGCGCCGTCCCTTCCAGTAAACCCAGTCACCAACCGCAAATGTGTTAGAAGGAAGCTGTCCAGGGCGGAAACGGCCTCGAAGGCACACGCAACCACCCCTTCCAACAACCTCTGTCACTGCATCCTCCAGGTGACATGGTTAAGCTTTCCGGGAACAGAAACGGCCTCACAGGCACACGCAACTGACCCTTCAAGCTACCCCAGTCACGAATCTCCAAAGGCAATAGAAGGAAGCTGTCCAGGGCAGAAACGGCCTCGAAGGCACACGCAACTGCCCCTTCAAACGACCTCTGCCGCCGCCTCCCTATTTCCCCCTTCCGAAGAAAAGCCGCTCGTTACCATCCCTCCCCAGGTGCCGCTCTTAGTCGGGTCCCTCACCCCGGGTCTTTCCGGTATGGGTAGCCCTGTTCGGTATAGCCTCGGGGATCACTGAGACACGCAAGCCCCCCCCACCACGGCAAGGTGGCAGCACCGTCGGGGGGGAACCTAACCTAATCCTTTTTTTTCCCTGGGGAAATGTGTTTGCGCATACCACCCAAGTCCAGGGGGACCCGGGATGGCTATGTGGGACTCACCAACCATAGTGGCCGGAATACCCACTAAAACCCCAGCGGCAAACCATTTGCGTCATTAAGGGAGGGCCACGAGCAGGCGCATTCGGCTGAGGCGCCTTGACGCTTATGACTTCCGGAGGGTGCCTTGGTTTACTAAGGCACCCTCAGACCTCCGGTGCGCCACGGTGGGCGGAGGGATGCCCTGACCCCTTCAACCGGCGCACTGTTACGGTGGTGGAAGGAGGTGCGCGTAGCGCCGCCTTGCCCTTCCCCTCCGTCATCTGCGGAGCAGGTCAGCGAGGGCGCTGGTCTCTCTAGCCCGCTCCGCTGCCTCCTTCTGCGAGATGACTGTTTCGCAGAAGGAGGAACCTAACGTAACCTAACCTTTTTTTTTTGACGGACTTCAGCCTATTGCTGGGGCACCTGCGCCAAAGGAGGGAGGGTTCAGTTAACATCCCGAACCCTCCCCCAGACGTGAAGGACCATGGTGTGGGACCCTATCCCCACGGTCCTACTAGGGGTTCAGGCGGGCGGCAAACTGCTTCCGCCTTCGCCCCACACGTCTACGCCGGAGCGGGTGCGCATCCACGTCCTCCTCGCGCTCCCGCTCCGCCGCCTCCTTCTGCGAGATAATGCTCTCGCAGAAGGAGACGACCGCTAACCACGATCTCTCGCTGCTCAGCATGGCCGACACCACGCTGTGCAGGGAGAGATCGGAGAGCCCTGTGTCCGCAACCAGAGCGCGGCGCTCCGGATCCCACTTCGAGCACACCTCTAGGGTGTGCTTGGCCGTGTCGTCCGGATCGCCGCACTCATGGCAAACTGGACTGGGCTCTCTCCTAATCTTGTGCAGGTAGTGACCGAAGCATCCATGCCCGGTCAGTACCTGCACAAGACGGTACGTGACGGTACCGTACCTCCTCTCCAACCAGTGGTCGAACGACGGGAGGAGTGCCCCTATGGTGCGGAGTCCATAGGGGGAGTCCTCCAGGTCGTTTTTCCACCGGTTCCTCAGGCGCCGCTCCGTCATTCGACGGGCCTCCTCCACCGTCTCCGAGTCCGGGCGCTCTCCTCTCCCCCGGAACTCCGCCCTCCTCCGGTATGTCTGGGCCTGCACCTGAGCATCGAGCTCCCACGGCGGGGTGCAGGCCAAGACACACGCGGCCGCATGTGCCACCGTCATGTAGGCCCTCACTATTCGGAGGGCCACCACCCTTTGGGGCCCCCCAACGTTCGGCAACATGCGGCCCAGGGCAGACGCGGAACCAAACCTAACCTAACCTAACCTTAAATGTAAGTTCACGATAATGTCCCGTTTAATTAAAATAATGTACTTTAGAGGTTGTAAAACAAACCTCTATAAACTACCATTCTACCTAAGTATATTTAATGAAAGTAGTTATACCTCCAAACTTTAAGAACCAGCTGAGCGAACGGCAGTGATTTTGGGGCGGGGTGCAACAAAATGGCCTACCCAATTGAGTTGCCAGGAACCAAAAATGTGCACGGAATAGGGAGTTACGAACGGTTTTTCATATTACTGCGTTTTTCAACTTACCCCAACGTACCTGTATTTATTTGGGATTTTTAGTAATTTAGAATGTTAAAGTCAGACTCTTATACATACTGAGACTTCGCTGCTCGTCTGTTCGTTTTATAATCGTATAATTTCAAACCGTCAGTCTTATAGAAAGTTAAAATTTGGCCAGATTAAAGTGATTGAAACTGAACATGAAACTGCTGCCGAACAGTTGGAAAGTAAGAGTACTTACATATTTTTCTAGTCGCATATTTTCCGACTTTTTTTCCTAATCGCAACTTTTCTTATTTGTTAATAGCTAAATGTTGGTAATAGGGCGATTTTCAAAAAAGTGTACATGATTAAGGACTAAAATTAAGAAACGGTAACTTTAGTCAGTTGTGTCACGAAAATTAACTATGCCGTTATAAAATAAATTGTGGTATGTCAGACAAGACTCCTTTGCTACAGGAGTTTTGTCTGAGATACCACATTTTGTGCGACCATATTATTACCCGTAGAGAATTTAATCTGCTTCGTTTATTGAATTTGAGATACCTTATGAGGACAGTATATAAATGAATGATTAATTTTCGTGACTCACCTGACTAAAATTACAGTTTCTTAATTTTAGTCCTTAATTATGTACACTTTTTTTCAAAACCGCCCACGTACGTAGTTTTAGGTAATGTCTTAAATGATTCACGGTTAATTACATTTGACGGAATATCGTCCTCGATTACTGATACTGATTACCTTTCTATTTAATGGTATAGAAGCTTTAGGTCCACATATTGTTAGGACTAGGTACCAAATACAACCAGATCGCTTTGCGATTAGGTACATCTGGATCTGACTACATCGCTTTATGCCTAGATCGCAATACGTCCAGAGGGCCCTGCCAAGATGTACTACGCTAACGTTTATATTCGTTTCATTGTTAACCAATACGAGTACCAGGACCCTTAGATCGCTTTGCGACTATATCTCAAAAAGTCCGAGCTGCAAAATGACCACTTAGTTTGCGTTACTAGGTAGGTTAGGTTAGTTAGGCAACTTCAATGCCCGAAGGGAAAATTGCCCAGGAATAGGAGCCCCGCCATGCGCCATGACAATATTTCAACGCAGTGCACATGCGTCATGATCTCGTGTACCTAAACTGAAGACATTCCGGGTGGGTATTAAAGTTGTATCTAGACAGCGCGCTGTCTACTCTCATTTTGGCGCGTCGACCGTGTTCACTGACTTTACCTCTGGTTACGTTCTTACCACTTCTCGATTGATTGATTCATTGATTGATTCTTTCTTATAGGACCGTACGCCCATGCAGAAAGATGAGATGACATCACGACATACCCGCTCACCCGCGCGCTACATTTAAAATTGCGAAATGTCTATCAATGTCATTCGATTTAGCGTACCTATTGACATTATCTATATTCATTGAGTAGCAAACAAAGCCCGAAATTAGTTTCGAATAAGATAAATAAATAGATAAATAGTCACAAAGTCACAGGCAATATTAAGTTTTTTACTTAATTTAAATATTCTATTATACAATTTAAATAAAACTACGGTTGTATGGCTAAGCGAGCGTACTACAGGTCTAAAGCATAACTGAGTCTGTTCCTTAGGTATGGGGGCGGCACGGGAGGGGTGACAAGTCACGTGACTGGGCGTGTCCTAACTATCTCGCTATACACGATAAATTATAATGAAGATATCTCTTACCTTATGATATTTAAGGGCGTGTACCTAATTCAAATTGATGAATATTTTGCCGTGTGACGGTAAAAATAAAAAACCGGACAAGTGCGAGTCGGACTCGTCCACCGAGGGTTCCGCACAAATTTGTAGGTTCATATAATAAATAGTTCCGGAATCGAGTCTCGCAGTTTTTTCCGAGCTTATTGATTAATAAAGAAATATAAAATAAATAAATAAAACGTGGTTATATAATATATATTTTTTAATATTATTATTTACAACTGAAATTCTAAATCAAATTAATCTGAATCCATATCGCTATGTCTTTACCCGTATCAGTGTATGTATGTCTCGAATCACTTTCATTATCTGATTCCCCATCTCGTAAATTTATAATAAGTTGATCCATGACCACCTGCTCAGACTGCTCACACAAACAGTCACACACACACACAACACAACACACACACACATATACTCACACACACACACACACACACACACACACACACACACACAACACACACACACACATATACTCACACACACACACACACATTCACACACACACATTCATACACACACACACACACACACACACACACACACACACACACACACACACAGACACACACTCACACTCACACACACACACACACATACAATGTTTTATGTTAAAAGTTATAAAATATTATGTAAAACCTCTTTTTTTTTCTCAATATTTATTTGTTTTTGTAAAGCACCACTGTTGTTCTTTTTAAGGTAATTCTAATTACCTACCTTTTCTGACTGTAAACCGGCTCACTGGGCCCCAAGATACAGGCTCAGCCTAGTTTGGGGTCCACTGGATATTTTCTTGTATGTTCTTGTGCTTAGTTAATCAATAAACTTATCTTATGTTATCTTTATCTTTATGATCTCGTCTCTAAGATGGTCATTTTTATAATACTCTTCCTCCACTTTCTTTACATGACTGACACATTTTTGCCATTTCTCCACTGAATACTTAGAAAATAGCTCTGCCAGAGCTCGTTTCTTCTCAGTGAAATTTAAATTAATATAATTTCGTGCCCGTTAACCCTTGATATCTCCCCATACTAATTCGATAGGGTTTAAATCCGGATGATACGGTGGCAAATAAAGTACTGTATGACCCTTTTCTTCCAATATCACATCAATTTGAATTGTTTTTCTGGTTTATTTCGTTTTATTAATTCTAGCAAATCACTCTTTTTCATCGCTTCAGTGTATTTAACATTATGGCGTTTTAACCAATCCTGCATTTGCTTTTTCAAGGAACACATCGTGGGTGGTTTATCCGCCTCGTTGCAATGGTATTTCGCGTTATCCATAACTATTACTGAATTAGGAGTTTTTAGCGAACCCATTTTTCGAAATTGTTGGAATTCATATTTCCATGATGGTGTTCTGTCTTTGTATTTGGTTTGAAAATGGTTAAAGCGTTATCGACAAATCCTGAACTTCCACCAGCATGCACGATGACCAATCTATTTCCTTTACCAATAGAAGACAATGCGCCTCTTTCAGAGTCTGATTGCCAACACGCTGACACATTATGGGATTCATTTACGTAAGTTTCATCTTGAAAAAATATTGGTCTGTCTTGTGATTTAAATTTTCTTATTGCCGTAATATATTTGCCTATCCATTGTTGAATTGAATGGCGTTCTATCAACATTTTTCTCTTTGATTGGCATTTTCTGTATCGGCATCCTAATTCACGTAATATAAGTCTCAAGTATGTATAACCACATTTAATAACTCCATCTTCCGTTAAAACTTGTCTTAGTTTATTGATCGTGGGAATTTCCTTTCTTATTGTGTAGAATTCTGTAATCTTTCTTCTTATGACACCTTTAACGAAATCGTCAATTTCTATTTTCTTTTTTCTCGTCTGTTTAGGCCTTCTTGGTGAAGAAAACTTCACATTACATTCCACACTTTCTCCCTCACTGACAATGCGTTGTACACTTCTTTCTGACATTCCTGTAGCCATGGCAACAGTTTTATGTATATTAATGTCATCTTCATGCTCAGCAGAATTGGGATCTAATTTTTTTATTTTAAAATATTCGTACACTTTATAAACAGTTTGTTTAGTTTGAGCCCTTATTGGAGGACTCATCTTTGGTTGCACATCCCGTGTGCGTTTTACTTGAAGCGACCTGTTCAATTAACACGTATTGACGACAGCAAGGCTGACGCCCGACTGAAGTTATGCGTCGTTTCACGTTCCGTAAACACCCCTCCCGTGCCGCTCCCATACCTAAGGAACAGACTCAGTTATGCGTTAGACCTATAGCGACTTAAATCAAAAAAGTTAAAAAAATAAGTTCGTGTCGTGTAAAGTATCTCTCAGCTTAATGGCAACGGCGCGTTACACTGCCTGCACCATACCTAATGATTTTGTAGGAATTTAAGGTAAGGGCACCTACTAACGACCCCCTCAAAATCGGTATTTTTAAATATGCGTTTTATGAACAAGTCGATTTACTCGCTAAGGAACTCGTATCCGCGATGCCGGTGCAGCAGCAGGATATACCATAGAAACGCGAGATGCCATCCGTAAGGAAACTCACATTTCATTTGGTGATTTGCGTAAAAGTTGTAATGACTAATGTAATGCTAAGATTTTTAAATTATTTATTATTATTTTCTTTGCGACTTCCAAATACCATTTTTGTGTGTTTTTGTGTGGAAATACGTTAAAATTAGAATATTAAATACCGCGGTAATCGGTTCTGTTTTTTGCTATGGCTCCTCAATCCGAGGTATACCCAGTAATAGCTAATATGGTACTTTAGGTTCAATGGCCTTTATTTTTTACATCTGTTGTCGGTTATTTAATTTTTAGTAATATAAAAAACTTTATCAATCTAAGCAGTTAAAGAGCAATTTCCGTGGTGCTGTGCACTATATTACTTGTTTCCATAGAAACCCTTAAATGTATGAGTAGTTTAAATATACCTAAAGATAAATTTAAAGATTTTCTTATTCGTTTTATGAGTTTGGTTTTATTAAATGGTTAAAATGTTAAGTTTTTATTTGTTTACCCAACGTCACGATTACTTTATTTTTTAATGGATCATAATTAGGTTTTACCGTGCTGTGCAATTATCTTATTACCTATGGTAAAAAAAGATAACCCTCAGTAATTCGATATATGGGATCCTAATTCCGACCTATTTAGGTTTTTATGGGTCGGAGTTAGGTTCCCATAATATCGCCTATTACCGAGTGACAGTAAATTAAATAACAATTTTAGGGTACCGTAGTCCAGATTCCAACGTTTAGTTGGTAAGCTTTATTAAGACTGGGTTTTTAATTAAGTAAACCTGTTGAAAACTGGAATAAATAATACTAAGCGTATGTTTATTTTGTATTATCAAAATTTCGCTTAAAGTCTTTTTATAGATTTAATTTATGTTTTGAAGTCAGCGGCATCCATAATGAACTTGCATGATGAACTCAAGTACTAATTATTTTAAACTCACTATAACACGTGGATTTTCATAGCTACGCACGAGAGAGTATGTAATTTATGCCAATACTTTATGTTAAATATTAAATGTACGGAACCAAAAATACATTAATCCTCTACCCTCGGTAATAGGAACCTCATCCGCGGTAATAGGGTCAAAGCCTTTCCAATACCTCGGTAATAGGAGAACTCGACTTTTACATACATACGTATATACATTAAATCACTCCTGTTTCCCAGAGGAGTAGGCAGAGACCACTTCTTTCCAAAAAAGAACTCTACTTTTTGGGTTTAATATTTATTTTAGCCCATAATAATCACCTAAAATAAGCCCAATAAGGTACAAATGACAAAGTTCAATCAACACATTTTTATACGAAAAATCCATTTGGTCTTTAGGGTGTCTTGATACCCTTCATTTTTGGCTCTTATTTGAAAACTACCTTATCTCCCTCGGTAATAGGTGCCGTTACCTTATGTAATAGTACCGCGGGGCACTGTGTAGTGCACGACGAGTTTTGCTGTATGAGACGGAAGCTGCAGCGGCGCCACAGAAACAAAACGGCGACGCGCCTGTGGCATCGTACCGGCATATGAATTATATTAATTGTTTTTTAGGTGCATTGGTTTCGGAACGACTTTGGCTTCACTGACTACGCAGTTTTTACCAAAACGTCGTGGAGTGTGCTGTTTGTCTTCTTGATGTTATATTTAACATGCACGATATTCTTCTGCTTTATGTTAAGCAATTTCTTTTCAAACGGTAAGTCCGATCCACGAGTAGGTACGTCTTATGTTATTATAAAATTACTAACTGTTGCCCGCGACTCCGTCCGCGTAGAAGTTGTTTATCGCTACTCGCGGATAAAACGTACAGTCACCAGCAATAATATATTATCCAACATTGCGCGCAAAAATATCTGAAACGTCTTTATTGCTAGAGTTATAAGAGCGTGTCAGATATTTTTGAACCCAATAATATATCATTGCTGGTGACTGTACCTTATTATGACCTTCCCCATACCAAATTTCATCAATATCGGTCAGCAGCGGCTTGGATTAGTGAGATACTAGGTAGCATTCTTGGACACAATTCGACCCAACAAGACTCGTTTAAATTGTATCTGTTACTCCGTGGCGTGTCCTATGGACCGCCGGTGGTCCATAAGAATATTCGAATTTGGAACTCAGAGTGGTTCGAACTAAGATTGATACTGTAATACATGTATATGACATGTCGTTCCAGGGGTTAACCAAGAAATTGTGAAAATATCTACTTGTAAAAAGGGACCCTTTTGTTGAGATTTCAACAAACTTAACAAGTTAAACAGCCTATTAAAATAGTCGACCATTGACGTGTTAGTCCACGGTTTGAATATCTTAGTTCAGGTTCTTTTATCTTTATCTCTTTCCCTCGATTGTCTCGAATGACAGTGAAAGGGATGTGGTCCGATGTTTCGAAAATATGACCTGCGCAAACCGGCGGACGGGACGGCAAAGGATATTAAATTTGTCAATGTATATTTAATGCTATTTCAATTGAAATAAGGCATAAATTTCAATCCTTTGAAACCGACCTCGGAGCATCGCAGCGGATTGCGGCGGAGGAAATCTAAAGGGAAAATTCCCCTGCCGTCCGCCGGTTTGCGCTGGCCCTTAGTGCTTGTTTACGGAGACGCGGGGCGTCGCGCGTAACGTTGGGCGGCTCGGTCTGCATTAAATTCAAACATATGGCGTTGTATAAAAGCGTTTACGGAGAAGCGGTTTTACGCGCGTTTGCTTCAAATACAGCGTTACTTTCGGCGGAGCCCGCGGATGGCATCGCCGCGTTGCACGCAGCGTCGCACGCGTCAATAACGGCGGTTGCCGCCACTGCTCCCGCAGCGGGGCCCGCGGCGGAACCTTCTAACAGTCTTGTGCTCCGCCGCGCGCTCTGCTACACGCTCGTGAGTCCGTGGCGGATGTAGCGGACACCGCTACTCTCTACGCCCCGCATCACGCGCTGCATCACGCCCCGTATCTTTATAAACAACACCGTACATATGTTTGTGTTTGCGCGTGTGATGACGCGGTCCGCTGCACGCGCCGCCTCTCTGTAAACGGAAAAAACGCCCGACGCGCCGCGCAACGCCAAGCCGCACGCCACGCGCGACGCTCCGCGTCTCCGTTAACAAGCCCTTAGGCTTCATATTAACCATCCTGCGTCTGTTGGCGGACAGACTATATCACGTGGTTTTGAGTTAAAATTTTGTTAGAAAGAAATAAAGATAGAAACATTTATTCGGCAATGGTATAAGATTAGGTAAGTACTTAACTAAATGTTAACAGAATACAAATGGAGTAGAGTAGTGTGCTGGGGTGTTCCTTGTTTTGTGGACAAACTTTTCGTGGAATTTCATTTCATCGAAAACGTTTCAAGTAAAATTTAGTTCACGAATTATTGTATGGTGTAATTTTATTTCATGAGCAGAACATTCCAATTTTTATTATTTCATATACTGTTCAGGGAATATTATTTGGCAAATTATTCATTTTGTATGATTTTTAAAGGACTTCGTCTCACGGTCTATTGAACTTAAATTTAAATATTTTATTTAAATTTAAATTTGTTATAATTTGTGTGTTAATTAAAAATACTTGAAACAATAAATCATGAAACGTTTTCCATGACATAATTCAACTATTTAATGAATCATCCGACAAGTAAAAACACACGATTTAAAATTACTTGCAATGACCATTCCACGAACTGAATTCTCGACGGAATGAAAATACATGAAATGTTGACGTTGAAGTGAAATTCGACGAAATAAGTGCCGACAATTTGATGATGTACCAGTGTGCTGTCTGCCTAAATACCAGTAAACTTTGTAATGTTAGCATATAATTATGTACTCAACTGGATTGTTATTTCAAATGAGTCATTATAATTCCAGCGAACTTGTTTTTCAAATATTGGCTAACTTTGTAATGGAGTCATGTACTAAAATCACAACTTGGAATCACAAATGGCTTTTCCAAAAATAGGCAATATAATTCGTAAAAATAAGAGAACTTTAATAATAATTACAGTAATTTGTAATAAATAATGAATTTTGGTTTATGTTATATTTATTAAAGTCTCTTTGTTGAAATGAGATTTAGGATAAGGTACTAAGCTGTTTGTAGAAACAGGTAACTTCTACAAAAACCGTAAAACTTCAGTAATTAATAGTAAAACTCCATTTTTTCCCCAAGTGAAAGCCTGTTTTATAATTCCTGGTGATGTTTTTTTTCTCGGTGTGTTTGTAGGTCACATCACAACTATTTTTTACTATCTAAATATGCGTGCTCTAAATATTTAGAACGCATGGATAGATTTGGTACCTTCGGGTTGAAATTTGCCACTTATAACAACAATTATGCAAAAACTACTAATAACGATAATAATTCCTTCTTTAATTGATGTCTCTTAAACGGCTCAACATATTTTCATGAAACCTACAAGAGCATGGCCCGATTGAACTAGAATAGCGGCCTTTACATGGCACACTTTGGATCGCGGGAAACGCCACGCGCCATTCTACGCGCCAGTCCGAACCGTAGGTTTTTGACTATTTTACTATTACAGTTGCATTTACACGTACGGTTCGTGAGCGAAGATTAGAATGGCGCGTGGCGTTTCCCGCGGTCCGAACTTTACGTGTGCAGGCCGCTATTGAGACCTGCTATGCCACAGACAGAGACACTGATACACCAGACACACAAATACGCAAATACACAGATAAATAGATATACAGACACACCATATATTTCGTTCATCCTTGTTTTATATATATTGATATAGGCTTTAAAAAGAAAGCCTAAACAAAAATTGTTTTGCAGTATGTGTAATTATTGACAAAATTATTTTTAATTGATGTGGTTTGCGGTGGCAGGAAACATGGCTGCGCTGTGCTCGGGAGTGCTTTGGTTCATGTCGTACGCGCCTGCGATCCTCTTGGCGATGGATTTAGAGGTGTCGGTGTTCACGCAGGTCATCACGTGCCTCTGCATCAATACCGCCATGTCCTTCGGTTTTCAGATGCTTCTGACCAAGGAGTGCGTTGGAGGTTCATGTTCTTTTTATCATATTTAAGTTGCTAGTAACACAAACACTTGGCTTGACGAATATTATTCCCGCTTCATTCTCAGTTGGATTCAAAACACCAAGTGCCGGCCAACAATAAAAATACATCACCACCATGTCCACCATACTTAGTAGATCTAAGCATTTTCAACAATGGAAATTAATAATTTATTAATTTTTCTACTGGCGTAAAAACCGTATAAACCGCTGATAAATATAATATCTTTAACAGTATAACATTTAAATTACGCCGACAAATATGTAGAATAAAATCTTGAAATCTTTTTTTTCGGTTACTTCCCATACACCCATGTACCTAAAGCAAAGATATTTTGTTTTACATTATGAAATCGAGTGAGGTATTATTACATAGCTCCTAAAAGTTAACCATCGTTCATTTTTGTCATTTCTTATTTTAAGCTTATTTAAAAACGAATATATGCAACGGTACATAATTAGTACCCACCATTTCCAAAATAGTGGAATCTGTCTTGATTAATGAAATGAGTCACCTAGAATCCGATGACCTGCTAACAGACAATCAATTTGCGTACAGTTAGAAAATGTCGAGAACCACCGCGGCGCGGCGTACAGGGCCTCTATTCTTGGCGGTAAAATCCACTATCGTCTTTGATCCGAGGGGGCTATTGCCTAACGTACTCGCAATCTCAATCGTTTTCATTTTGAAAATAGAAGCCTTGTCTGCATACAAAATGAAAACAATTGTTCCATTTTGAAGCCGATTGCGATTGCGAGTGCGTTAGACAATAGCGACGCTGTTCTGGTATTATTTTTAACTCGGCCGCCATTACTGTCAAGTAAATAAGAGCTATCAACAGGTTGACAATACGATATGGTTTTTATCGTCTAGAATCCCGACCTACGATATTCCTAGTGACAGGATGGACGACAGGTAAAAGACGGTGTCCCCCATTGTGTCCCCTTGTTTCACCGAGACTCATTTAAAACGTATCACTTCGCAGAATTTTCGTTTCATAGAAAGCTATTTACTGCTGAATTTCTGGAAATCTACCAACAGATTGAATAGCAAGCCCAGCCCAGCCGTGAGTGTCGAGGGGGTGAGCGATAGTGGGTCTAAAGCGGAGTTAATTAAAGAACGCTCTGCAGTCAAATCACCGTAAGGGCCACCGCAGATGTCGGGAATGTTACACTCTGGGTCACGTGTTCAGGAGAGGAGGACTCAATTCACTGCGGGGGATGTTATACATGCCTTTAGCTACATCTCGAGAGGGAATTCCCCTGGACACGATGGGCGTAGTGTCGAATATCTGCATCATGCCGGTCCACCCAACCGCGAGCGCTCGGTATGTTGTACACTTTGTGTGAGTGGACACTCGTATATCTGCCGCCCGAAATGATGAAGACTGTTATGGTAACATAA
Organism: Acleris literana; assembly: GCA_946894065.1. Classification (NCBI taxonomy): domain Eukaryota; kingdom Metazoa; phylum Arthropoda; class Insecta; order Lepidoptera; family Tortricidae; genus Acleris; species Acleris literana. The sequence continues at coordinate 15,431,677 of OX335670.1, read as the reverse complement.
GCGATAAGTCCAACTATAGACCTATTTCGCTCGCCACCATTGGCGCCAAAGTGTGAGACGGCCTTAACTTTCAATTAGATAAATGTCTTAAACTGCATGATAATCAGTTCGGTTTCAGGCCAGGGTTATCTACTGAGAGTGTAATTTTGGCGTTAAAGCAGACCGTTAAATATTACACAGATCGGCAAACAGCCATCTATGCGTGCTTCCTAGACGCTCGTTCACGTTCATTATGATGTTTTGTGGCAGAAACTTGAAGATATTATTTAGTCCACTTATCCTAATGTTATGTTCTAATCTACCCTAATCTACTTTTCTGTCGCAGTTATGTTTTTGTCGGGGTCGCAGTTTTAACCTAACCTAACGTACTTTTCAAACACAGTTTCATTTCTGTTAGTGTTGCAGTTCTAACCTACTTTTCTGGTATAATTTCGTTTCTGTTGGGGTTATAGTTCTAACCTAACCAACCTACTTTTAGCAAGACACTCTAATATAATAAGATTATTTACCTATCCATAGGTACATTATAATCGTTATACGTTTCCTTTTTTATGTATACAAAATGAATCGTAATATCAAACAAAATTTTAAGGAGTGGAATTATATCTTATATATGAATGAGAGATATTGCGTTGTTATACGTTCTATCACTTACCCGTTTATTATTAGTTTATTATACGATTAAACTAGTGAAATAAGTAAGCCCTTTAAAGTAATCTCGAACACTTTTAGGTATGCAATGGGGTAAGTTTATGGAGCATGGGGTTGAGCCCGGACTCACTTTTGGACAGGTGATGATCATGTTGGCAGTGGACAGCGTGTTGTACCTGGTGATCGCTCTGTATTTGGAACAAGTGTTTCCAGGTTCTTTTGGATCCCCGAGGCCCTGGTACTTTTTAGTCCAGAAAAATTACTGGTTTCCTACTAAAGATACAATTCCTGGTGAGTAATAAATAGTACATTGTTGCATAGGATAAAAAGTACGCGATTTTTGGACGAGTCATAGAGAGAGCCGAAACGTAGTAGAGGCCCTATATTGTACGACTCCATAAATTGCACTTTCTACCGAGGCAGACATAGTGCCTTTCACAACTACTGAGAGGAAATAAAATAAAAATTCATATTCAAAACTCAAATATTAATTCACGTTTATGTGACATCACCGCCAATTTCACCATAGATAACTTTTTTTTAATCTGGAACCATATTCTCGTGGCACTCGAGATTAATAAACTAACATGCGAGATGAAGATGTCAACTCCATATAAAATTGTATTTGTTTCGCCATATCTCCCATGTAATTTCATCTCTAGTGGTTCGAGATTAGGGGCCAAGTATGAATTACATTTTAAAAAAAAGCAGTGACATAGTTTTTAGTCTGTGTATCTTTTAGCAAAAATACACCTAATATTTTACGACACAAAATGGTGTGTTCTGATTGGTCGATTTCAATTTTTCATATTAAGGAGCTATGACACAAAATTTGATTGATTGATTTTCATTGGTTCTTAAAGTCGGACCAAAATGTTCTTGACCAATCAGCAAACACTCCAGCAAAAACATTCTTGGTCTGTCCTTATAAGTGACGTTTTGTGACCCCAAACAAGACCATCTATGGCCATATTTCCGAGCAGTGTTGTGAAAATATGATTACGTCGTAGGTACCTTCTTCTTTTTATTGTGTAAATGTGATTCGAATTTATTTATCTCCAGTATATTAGCAATAAGAGTACAACTTATTGAAAGCCGGGGTAGGCATTAGGTACGGGGGTGAGGTACAATCGAGTTCATAAATATGTATACACTTTAGTACCTTTTCCATTTAATGTCATGTTTAAACTGCCATAATATGAATTGTCACAACGATTAATGTGACAAGGTACTAAAGTGTATACATATTTATGTACTCGACTGTACGACAAATCATTGTAGTCACCATTGCCCTCCCTCTCACCGCACCTCATTCTTACCCCGGCTCTCAGTTAAGTTGTAGCCTACCTACAGTCTTCGCAGTAATGGCCGCAATCAGTGTCCAGGTAATGACGATTTAGGGTCGATTTTTTGATCAGTAGTTAACTGAATTCGTTCATGAGTCTTGCCAGGGGTCGAAATAGGTAGTGCTTATTAGGATCTCCTTTGTTTGGTATAACATTTTTCGGAATAATTGTATAATATGGCATAATAACTTTTAGCATAAGTATCAATAAGCAGAAACGTATATGGCACAAAATATTGTTCCGCAGAAATTATTTATTACGCATACATTTAGTTAGGTCGAATAATCTTTATGCATAACATTGACGAGTCGAATGTTCGTAAGCAACAATGAAACGCATATTAAACAACTACAAAAGGCACCTTCTATGGGTACTTTTTTGCAGTATTTGGTACGGACCTCTAAATAGTAGATTGTACAAAAAGAGCATAAAATGGGTTCTATGCTCGAGTTTTATTACACTCTGCTTTTCACTTTGATTGCAAGGAAATGAAACAGTGATAATGTAAAAAAACTTACATGAATGAGAATGTATTGACGTGTTTGCCGCTTCTCCAGACTTAGTAATTTTCATACATTTTAAAATACATTTTCTTGGATTTAGGCAACAAAGTCTGTTCAATAAGTTCTTTTGCATTTTTTCTATTAGTGTGATATACATGTGCTAGCACTAATTATTTCCTCTTCACTAAATTCCGTAACACCATAAGTTTTGCAAAGAGAATAACTACCTAATTAAATAACCTCTTTCCCGCGACTACGAGTATATTTCTTTTTAATTTTCTGCATGACATTTTTAACTTAGGTCGAGCCAACCCTTCCAAGTCATACGTTGATTTTGTAATGCTTTTGTTAGTAATGCTTGTTTTTAATAGTTTTAAGTTTTTTTTTTTATAAGATGCAACATAGAAGGCAAATAAATTAAAGTAAATGTAAGTATTTAAATACCAAGTTTATTTAATGCAGTCAATTCGTCTGTCTGGCTGTGGGGCTTAATTGTCTTAGTCTAGATGACGATAACACTTCATGCACTAGTGCATAAAATGCGATTTTATGCAGCCTATACCCAGCATAAAGAAGGACTTTACGAGCATGAGAAGTGAAAAGAATATTAAGTATAATACACACCGCTACTCCCCCGAAAAGAGGTGCTCTAAAGGGCGGGATGTGGGGTTTCGATCGTAAAAAAATAATTAGACATTTTCGGTGTTTATCCCCCCATTTAAAGCATTTGGGGTGAGTCCCGAGACTCCCAGATCACTCCTTCTCATACTTTGCAATAGTTCATGTACTCAATACAAAAGTTTATCTACTACCGGAGCATCCCTTTTGTCAAGCGGGGCTGGGTTCTATTGTGTGCGCGAGCGCCAGCCCCTTTTGCTCTCGGGGCGCACAATACTTGTCTTGCATAATTACCTGATTATGCGCTATTAACTGTTGTAGTGTGATTTTTAATTTTACCCACGTGTTTCTCATATCATTTAATTAAATAACCATATTTGTTTTCTTAACATTCTGTTTTTAAGGCTCATAGTTCTAACCTTACCTAACCTACCTTGTTGAAGTCAACCTAACATCGTGCATCCTATCCTTGCTTAACATACCCACTGTGAGCCTTAAAAAAGGCTCACAGTTCTAATCTAACCTAACCTATCTTGCTGAAGTTAACCTTTTTTTTGTCAGGGTGGAAAATGCTTTATGCATTCCCCCCACCATGGTAGTGGTAGGGTGATATGCAAGACTTACCCCCCCAGCAGGGGAGCGCAACCCACTAAAACCCACCCTGGCGTACCCACCTGCCGGTTTGGCAAGACGCCTTGGAATCGCAAGCATTGGCCACGACGCCTTCCGGGATGCCCGCGCCGATGTAGAGACTCTCTCTCAGACCACCCAGTGACTAGCCTATGGCAAGTGGGGGACTCCCATCCCCCACATGCAGACACTAAGGGTTAAGGCGGGCGGTAAATTGCCGCCGCCTCAACCCCTGCCGTCTGCGCTGGAGGGGATGCGCGAGAGGAGACTCCTCCGCTCCCGCTCCGCCGCCTCCTTATGTGAGATAACAGGCTCGCAAAAGGAAGCCACAGCCTCCCAGGACCTGTTACTGCGGAGCATTGCGGAGACAACGCTGTGCAGGGAGAGGTCACACTACCCTATGGCCAGTGCCATGGTGCTGCGCTCCGAACTCCAACGGCTGCATAACTCGACGGTGTGCTGAGCCGTGTCGTCCGGATTGTCGCACTCATGGCACTGCGGGCCAGGCTCCCTCCCAATCTTGTGCAGTTAATGACCGAAATACCCATGTCCAGTCATCACCTGCACAAGCCTGTACGACTTAGCGCCGACTGCCCTTTCCAACCACAGGTCCAGCGACCCCAGGATAGCCCCTATAGTACGAGTACCATAATAGAGTCCTCGAGGTCGCTTTTCCATCTATCCCGCAGTCAGCGCCCCGTCATACGGCGCGACTCATCCACCTGCTCAGGGTCCGGGCGTTCACCGTTAACATGCAAGAGGTTATCTATTGATATAGATTCTCAATATCGCATTCTGTGCACTTGTACCAAATGATGATGTATACGAGTTTAAACCTCCATCCCTTCGCACGAATTGGAGTTAAGGGAAACGTCCGTCACTCACAGCACGGGCCGCCTGCGGCCGGCTCAGTTGACAATCATAATATGAATTCTGTATAATTGACATGTGTCCAATATAACTGTAACTTATATTATGAAATAAATAAATCTAATCTAATCTATAATCGATAAAGTATTTCACATAATTTAATTTTACAAAGAAAAGATAATTATTTAGACTGGAACAGAAATATCTACATATAAAGATCTTGAATTCTTAATAGATAAGGTTTTTACATGTAATACAATGACAAGCTTTTGTTTAACCTACACAAACACTTTTTATTACTGTTTCTTATTGTCAATAAAATAACACAACTATCTTTAGTAGCAACTTGCTTTGTGATTTTAAATATAACATCACGTGTAGTTTGTAGGTGATTGTCCTCTTCAGAACACGTGTTTCAATCCCACATCCGCGTGTTTGCAGTGCTCAGTGAACGGAATGTTTTAAATTTTTTGCATGTCATATATCTCGATTTTAATTAAATGAGAAGCGTATGCCCCGTCATCTTGTCCGCTAGATACATATGCCACGGGAGAACTTTGACACACATTCGAAGACCGTTTCAACTGTTTTTCTGCTTAGTTTTAAAACCAGGCGTGCCTTCTTCGTCGGTTGATTCATCTTTATTTTCCGGTAGTAATAGTTCTTGAAAGTATTTTCAGAGATCTGAAACAATATCAAACAATAAATTTCACAACTGTTTACAATACTCTTAACAAAACACGATAAACAAATGCTAAAAAGCACACAATTAAGTTAAAATACTTGTACATAGGTAATCATACATCCATTATTAAGCCTTTTTATAAACACTTCACTGCATGAAACAACACTATTATGTCTATATACTGCTATAGGTACTCGTACAGGGAGCTCCGATAGCGAGGACTGTTGCATAGTCAATATTTGCTCATACACAATACTCTACCGCTTTTATACCCTCCGTAAGTTAAGCGTCTTTCTAAAAACATGTTTGAACTTGAAGTTCATCTAACACAGACGCCGAATTATTCACCAACACCCAAAATAATAAAATGCATAAGTAACAATCGAATCCTTTGTGACCATAAAACATAATAGCTGGCTACCAATAAAATAATTAAACCATTATAACAATGCACTCGGATACAGAAAACTTGTCGATACAGCCTTTTTTGATTGATATAGTCCATAGCACTTTGAATCAAGTCAAAACCAGTTTACATGCCTCGTTTTAGTTTTATATACTAGGTACCGTGTTACAGTAAAATTAAAATGTATGTGAAGGTGAAACCCATATAATTATGTACTAAATAGATAATGTTGTAGCTAATGTTGGTTGTAGATACATACTCGTAGATACATACCCGTATGTACCTAGGTTAGATTACATTAAAACACTTTATTTTTAACTAGCTGTTCTCGTGCCCACTTCGTTGGGCAATCTTTTTTTTGTGTTAATATATAGCCGATGACACTCACAAATAACGTGGCTTTCTATTGGTAAAAGAATTTTCAAAAACGGTTCAGTAAATCCAGAGATTGCCCCCTACAACGTCACAAACTTTACTAGGTCTTAGCATAGGGTTAAGCTCATATAAAGTTAGATGATCCTTAATATCAGTTGACAATCGGGTGTTTAAATTTAAAACCAATCGTAGCTTCTTCGTTGGTTGATTCATCTTAATTTTCTGGAAAGTATTAAAACCAGTAGGTATGTTAAGTTAGATTAGGTCGTATTATGTTAGGTTAACTTCAGCAAGGTAGGTTAGGTTAGGTTAGAACTATGACCCTTAAAAAACCGTAGGTATGTTAAGCTAAGGTTATATTATGTTAGGTTAACTTCAGCAAGGTAGATTAGGTTACTTTAGAACTGTGAGCCTTAAAAAACAGTAGGTATGTTAAGCTAGGATAGGTTGCGTATGATCCTTTAAAACAGTATGTTATGAAAACCACTATGGTACTCGTAACTTAATTAAATGATATGACAAATACGTAGGTAAAATAAAAAATCACACTACAATGGTTAATAGAGAACAAAAGGGTGCAAAAGCTGGCGCTCGTGCACACAATAGAACCTAGCCCCGCTTAACAAAAGGGATGCTCAGGTAGTTGATAACGTTTTGTATTGAGTACATGTACAAAGTATGGGAAGGAGTGATCTAGGAATCTTTTTTTTATCTTGTAGGATCGAAACACCACCTCCCGCCCGTCAGAGCACCTTTTTTCGGGGGGGAGTAGCGGTGGGGCCGGAAACGGCGAATCTCTACTACTAATAAGCAATCTGATAGATGCCACGACTGTTTCTTGGCCAAACATATGTGACATTTTTGTTCGGACGACCCTACCTAGTTGTTTAAATCAATGGATACGGTGCTCTTAGGTAAATGTCACGGAGTGTGAAGGAATCTATCCTAGCCTTTACTCGTTTGTGCGTGAGTTAAGGTTCACCCTTAATTTGGCAGTGTATGACATACCATACATACCATAAGGTTCACATTTTTTGTTTGATTTGTGTTTTTATTTTTTTTCTGATTCAAAATCAAAAAGGGTTTGAATTCCCGACTTTTTTTATTTTTGCCAAATTAAGGGTTAACTTAAGTATTAAAATAATTGTGAACGAACGCTTAATGGTCATTAGAACCACCCGGCACCCGACCAACACCGCCTCGCCTCAAGCGGTTAGTATTCTTTATATGGATTTGTATGGACATGCGCTCACTATATCAGCTACGCTACGCCTGGTGGTTCTACGATACGTAGTTGATGTAGTGAGCGCATGCCCATACAAATCCATATAAAGAATACTAACCGCTCGAACCGAGGCGATGCGGATCGGGCGGCGGGTGCCGGATGGTTCTAATGAGCTGTGACCTTAAATCGTCGTTCGTAGCTGTCAAAGTTTTCCCATACAAAGGACACCGCACGGAAATTATGAAAATAAAACTTCGGTGAATTTTGATAAAAAAAATACATGTTACGTGCCTTGGTCAATATATAAAAATACTTGGTGGGCAATAAAATCCTATGACTAGTTTTTGAGAAAAAATATTTAGTAAAAAATCATATAACTATAAATAATAAATCATATAAGGATAATCAGTTAAGGTACTCTTTCATATCATAGATGTAATTGCACCCCATTTAGCATTAATCTACAATAATTGCATATCAGAGGGGGTCTTTCCAGATCTCATGAAATATAGTAAAGTAATCATCATCATCATCATCATTATCAGCCGCAAGACGTCCACTGCTGGACAAAGGCCTTCCCCAAGGTTTTCCACAACGAAAAAATAATACCTCTTAAACCTCAGTAAAGTAATACCTCTTTTTAAATCGGGCGAGATGAGTGATATAACGAACTTCCGTCCCATTTCCATACTACCGGTTTTAAGTAAAGTCTTTGAGAAAGTAATGCTGAAGGATATGTTAGGTCACTTTAACAGAAATAAACTACTTAACAATAACCAGTTTGGCTTTACCAGAGGTCGATCAACAATTGATGCGGCATCTGTACTCATTAAACATATATATAACAGTTGGGAGAAATCTTGCGATGCAGTAGGAATATTTTGTGATCTTTCTAAAGCTTTTGATTGCGTGGATCATACGACCCTTATTTTAAAATTAGAACATTATGGATTGTCCAATAAAGCTTTAAGCCTTATGTCTTCTTATCTAAGTGATAGAACTCAAACAGTTGTTGTAAACAAAACGCAATCTGTTGGAGCTACAGTGAAAATAGGTGTGCCTCAAGGCTCTATTTTAGGTCCTTTTTTATTTTTGGTTTACATAAATGACTTGCCACCAACAGTAGATAAACTTTGTGATATTGTACTTTTTGCTGATGATACTTCACTAATTTTCAAGGTAGATAGAAAATCCGTAGACTACAGTAGGATTAACACCACACTAGTTAAAGTACTTAATTGGTTTACTAGCAACAATTTGCTACGAAATGCTAAGAAAACGAAATGTGTTAGGTTCGCTTTGCCTAATGTTAAACAGGTACATTCTAGTATTTTTCTAAATGACGAGTGTTTGCAAATGGTAGATAAGGCAATTTTCTTAGGCATAACATTAGATAAATATTTGCAATGGAGTCCCCATATAGCTGTACTGGCAGGTAAACTAAGTTCGGCAGCTTACGCCGTTAGGAAAATTAGACAACTAACCAATGTTGAGACAGCTCGCTTAGTCTATTATAGTTATTTCCATAGTGTCATGTCGTACGGTATTCTGGTTTGGGGTAAGGCAGCTGACATACAAACTATATTTGTGTTACAAAAAAGGGCCATTCGTTCTATTTACAACTTAAACTCCCGTGACTCTTTAAGACAACTTTTTAAAGAAATTAATATCTTGACTGTAGCGTCTCAATTTATTTATGAGAATATTATTTACGTTATTAGAAATTTAGATTCTTTCACTAAAAATTCTGATATACATAATTTAAATACCAGAAATAAAAATAAAATCGCTATCCGAAAATTCCGCGTCCGTAAAGTATATAAATCATTTTTTTGGTTAATGCATTCATTTCTATAATAAATTACCTGACGAAGTTTTAAAGTTACCCTTTCCAGCACTTAAAAATTACTTGAAAAGGTCGTTAATGTCTAAAGCGTATTATAGGATCGAGGACTATCTAACAGACAAAAATGCATGGCCTAAACCCGAAACTTAGTCAATAATAATTTATTCAAATGCAAAATCTTTATCTTGTCTAGGGGACACCGTTGATGTAGGAAAACATATCGAAACTTTTATGTGGTCGTATCGCACCATCTTATATACACATAAGTAAGTGTTTTTTTTTTCTCTCTATCTCTCCCGTAAGATTCTTAATTGGCATGTTTTCCTGCTGAACTAAGCATGTTATTTGATACTATATTTAATTTAATATTTATAGCTTTATATAATGCTAGAATAAGTAGTACCATTGTAATAAGAAATATGTTTAAAAAAATGACTGACTGCTGAGTTTCTTGCGGCGTTTCTTCTCAGCAGTGGTCTTCTCTTGGGAAGCGCTGGTAGATTCTTGACGTGTAAAAGTGCCCGTGCGGCTTACTTACTGAATAAATTTATTTTATCTTTTTTTATCTTTTTATATGGATATTGTACTATAGAAAAATGTGTGAAAGAAAAAAAAGTGGCCAATTTTGAACAAAAAAAAAATATGTTTTAGGGACCATTTTATTAATCAACTTTATCAAAAAAACTGATATGAAATAGTTTTAGTTTTTGAGTTGTAGCGTTTCATAAAATAAGCAAAATTGGTCTGCATATTTTTAGTTTTTTATATAATTGTGATATTTCCGTTTTCTGCAATAGTAAAGTTTGTAAGTTGCCGATTTTTATTTTCTGTATTAGGTTTGTACGTTTTCATTTCAATTCTTGGAAATGAAAACGACCTAATTTTTCATAACATAATATGTACAAAATATTCAAAAAATTTAAGAGTTATTGGTAATTCTGTAGCTCTGCCTACCCCACTCGCGGAATGAAGGCATGAAGGTATGTATGTATGTATGTACCTATATTAAAAAATCGAAGAAATCTGACTAAGTTGTAGGGAAGAAAACGTTATCGCATTTTTTATGGAAATTTTTAGCTTCACAATACGATCCTCTTAAAAAAATTTTTTTTTGCGTTGATTTTAATTTAAATCATACGACGCTCCGTAAATCGTAAATAAAGATTTTAAGTAAATTATTTTAGATGTGGCTCTCTCTCAATCGATCTACGAGTCTAACCGATTTGTCGCCCAAACCCGAGAGTCTTTGAACCTTAAGTCGAATTGCAACTTAATTGAGCTATGTGTGATAGATTGCGTGGCGAATTAATTAGTATGAAAAATGTAACACAACTTCTATTAACGATAAGATGTTTTTATGTTAGTATGGGAATATGCATGGATTATTTAAATCGCATTTCGCAATAGAGATCACCATAATTGAACTTAACATTAAAATCGGTCAAGAAATAAGGATGATAGTACAAGTACAAGCTATTTAAATTGCTCATTAGATAGCGATTAGACAGAGAGATCCGAAGTGCACTGTGAAGTCATGTAACAGGTCGGCCTTATAATCTAAATGTTAAATTATTTGTTATGTTAAATTCTGTTTTGCTAGAAGGAGGTAGAAACAAATCTTTGTTGGCTTCTATTTTAGTTATTTTTATAGCTATTTAAAATATGATCTTATTCTCAACTGTTTGTTACATGAATCAGCTTTTATTGAAACTGTGAAAAAAGTCATGTCATGAATATTCCCTATTGTGAATGATGCATATAATATAAACCGACGTCAAAATATTTGTTCGTATTGGATTCACACATTACAAGTAGAACCAAGTTTATGATCGTCGGTTTCATTATAATTTGTTACATATGAATTTAATACGAGTTTTCCACTTAAATTAAGTGGACTTTTTATGCATATTCCGAGCAAGAAAGAATAGGGATGCGTCCTGGGTAATAAAAAATGGTAATTAGTCCGTCAGTAAGATTATCAAATAATATTGAACACGTATTTTTTGCTTTATTAAATCAATCAAAATTGTCAAATTTAACGCGTAACAAAGTGCGGGAGTGACGTCACAATCACAACGTGGTATAAAGTCCGCCACGGCATGACGTCACGCGAAACTTAAACGCACTTTATCGTTTTTTTTGTCGTATTTCGTTGTTTAATTGACAAAAGAAAAAAATATGATTGCAATATTTTTTGATAATGTAAGTGACGAACTAATTACAATTTTTTCTACTCGCGTATTATAAACCGCTAATATTGATATCCTTAACGGTATCAGAATACCACCTATAGCGTAACCGAAGCGGGAAAACAATTCCATAACGAGCGTTGCCATGGTAATAACAGTTCTATAATAATTATTATAGCATTGTTATAACCATGGTTACGGTCATTCCGGATATCACTCTTGGCGTTTAGTGAACAACAAAAATGTCGGCAAAAAATACCACCCATTGGCTTCCACGCGACGGATATCGTAGCAGAGGTAGACCCAGAAGGAGATGGCGAGATGACCTAGAGTCTTTTGCGAGGGATTGGCAAGAGTGCGGTTCTGGATAGGGACGAGTGGCGAAAAAGAGGGGAGGCCTTTGCCCAGCAGTGGGACACAAAAACATGCTAGGTTTAAAAAAAATTAAAAACAACATAAATTTTGAGACTAATTATATGTTTCAAATTACATTTTTATTAAATTACTAAAAATAGTTGGTTAATATAATATCCATCGATTTGTAATTTGATTACCATGGTTACGTTCAATATGGATATCAACAAAATGGTGTTTCGTTTGGCATTCCAACTTTAGTGATAATTGCTAGAACTGTTTCTAGTAACTAAGTATTAAAATATGTATGAAATTTGTTAACATTTACATAACAATAAAATTCACAAACTATTAACGCTAATCGGAATAATGAAAATGACTTTGCTGACAAGTAATTTTATTCTAGCAGAAAAATCGAGTAAAGTATACGAGAAAAGTTAGCGTTTTCATTACCATTTTAACTTGTAGAAAAAGTTATGCATGCGACGGTTCATAATTAGCTCTTAAGGTACTCGTGCCTGTAATTAGAGCACTCGTAATCTCGCGCTCTAACCTCGGCACTCGTACCTTAAGAAGCTTTATTATGTACCAGTTGCATTCTTTATCAAGACGAGTGATCTGAATATTATTTATTTTTTGTAGCTGGTACACAGGCTTCACGGCAGAAAAATATTTTAGTGGAAAAAGAAGTCATCAATCAACCTGTTGGAATAAAGCTTACGGTATGTTTGTTTTTTTCCTTTACTAGCTTTTGCGCGCGACTCAGTCCGCGTACTCGTAGAAGACGTTTTTCGCTATTCCCCCGGAAACTCTCTTAGTTTATTTACATAGGTAATTAATAATATATGTACCTAACTTGTTTCTTTCCATCCTCATTTGGGTGAGGACCCACTCATTCCAAGGTCGGCTGGCCTTTGTACATTATTAATTTTGATACGTATAAGTGTTTTTTGTGAAACGATTTCATTTTATGCAATAAAGAGTTTAAGTACTTACTTATTCTCCCATTTGCCAAAATAAAAAGTAGTCTATGTGCTATTTCAGACTATAATCTATCTCTGTGCCAAATTTCACCCAGATCCGTTTTGGCTTGATTGAGTAACAAACAACCAAACTTTCCCATCTATAATATTGTTAGTAAGATTATTTACGGAGTAGGTATGTATACTTTTTTTAACTATCTTTGATGTGGGTAGATATCACCACCACATAGGATAAGGGGCCTGTTCCAGAAAACTACTCTGCAGCTCTGCAGTAAACGTGTTCCAGAAAACACTCTGCATAATTTTAAAACTGCAAAGATTCTGTACCTAAAAGCTACTTTGCAAATCCAAGAATTCACAAAATGCAGAGTAATCGTGTTCCTGAAACTTTTTTCAACACTCTGCAAAATTTACTAACTGCGAACAGTGGGATTACGATTGCTGTCAAAATGTTTTTTTTTTAAATAGCAGTTCATCCTTTCAGCCCATGAAACTTGTAAACTATGTTAGTAACTAATAATATGTGGCATTATCTATGTAAAGGAACCTTATTGTCGATGGCGCTTACGCCGCACTGCGTCACGCGACGTACTTATATCGGAGCATCTTTAATAATGGCGGAAGCGCCATCGACAATAAGGTCCCTTTTCATAGATAACATCACATATATAAATAAGCACTCTGTTTATTGTGAAAAAACATTATGCAACATTTTATTACTTAATAAGCTAAAAATTAATATATTACATACTCTTAGGAAAAAAGGAAACCGGGGAATAAGCGAAAGGAAAAAAAAACGACTGGTAAATTTTGCGAATGGAAAGATTGCTATCAGAAAAATAAGATTTTGTCAAAAATATCGCCATACTCAAATTAACACAAGTCATAAATAGTATTGTTAGTTTCTAGTAACTTGTATTATTATCTAAAAATATGATTCTTATTATTCAATATGAACTTAACATATTTAATTTTATCTTTTTTACTTTTATACGGGTGGTGAAAATGAATGCAGAGTGGTTTACAAGTTTTCAATTCTATTGCAGACTCTTAAAATTTGAAGTGCAGAGTTAAAATTTCAGGAACAGAAATACGAAAAATGCTTTGCAAATCCACAAATCCACACTTGGCATTTGACTCTGCTTCTTCAACTCTGCAATTGTTTTGTGGAACAGAAATACTTTGCAAATCCACAAATCCACACTTTGCATTTGACTCTGCCTCTTCAACTCTGCAATTGTTTTGTGGAACAGAAATACTTTGCAAATCCACAAATCCACACTCTGCATTAGACTCAGCCTCTTCAACTCTGCAATAGCATTGTGGGACAGAAATACGTTTGAAGAGTGGGATTTGCGGAGTACAGAGTTGTAGAGTGGCTTTCTGGAACGGTCCTTCAGTTCTGATGACAATACAATAATATCGAGCTGGGGTCCATTCCAGAAAGCCACTCTGCAACTCCACGATAATGCAAAGTGCAGAGCAAACGTGTTCCAGAAAACGCGTAAATTTAATAATAAGCAGGCACCAGCAATAACATTATAGGGTATCCCAGAACATGACGTAAATTTTAAGGTATACTACTCAAAACAAAATAAGGGCCACTTAGATATTTCTGTTTTATTGTTAACTAGCGACCCGCCCTCGCTTCGCTTCGGTTTATGTGAGTTTTCTTCAACACCTCTATTCATTCCCAGCGGTCTGTAGTGCTTCGTTAGGATTCTCTCGCAGAGCCATCCAAAATGCGTGGAATCGCTTCCAAGAGACCGACATTGTCGCGAGAAGGCCTGGATCGGGTAGAGTGCATACGTAACTTGATTTTACACGGACGGGACGGGGACGGGACGACACGACAATATCGTTTCATAGAAAATGTATCGGAATGTGCATACGTACCGATTGCACGTACGGGACGGGAATACCAAAAATGTATGCAACCACGTCCCGTCCCCGTCCCGTCCACGTCCTGATCACGTTACGTATGCAGCCCTGTGTGACTACCGGTAGGCGTCCACCTAATCCGTTGTCGGCCGAAGTATGTTCGGGCGTCGTCGTCCGAACTCGGCCGATCGAATCAAACGTATGTAAAGGAACGAGAACGCCTACACTGCTACCGTAACGGTTACGGCATAACCGTCTACCGGCAGCGGTATTACCACATACAAGACCAATGTTTTATGCTTCCTTTTTAAATATATAATTGATATATCGTTTTTTAAATAAAAATAAATAGGTATGTTAATATTAATCACTACATAGTATAAAACTAAGTCGCTTCCCGCTGTCTGTCCCTATGTACGAGGGGTGATCCAAAAGTTTTGATAATCGGTATAAAAAATGGGAGATATGTAAATCGTTTTTTTTTAAATTGGAATGAGCACACTTTCTATATTTCCGAACACTTATTAACGTCATTCAATTGTTTTATTTTACCACTATAAAAATAATTTTACTTTTGGAGGCCAAATTTTGTACCTTCACTATGTCATCACCAGCTCGTGATTTTTATGTAGTTGTTTTTGAACATTAGTGAATGAGAAATAGTAGTCGAAAGTTAGGGCTAAATAACGGGGAGAGCGGTTATCAGTTCTGATCTTTGGTTGACGAGCAGCACCCTTATCAATTAGAAGGCTCTGAAGCACAATTCCTGCCGAAAACTTGTAATTTTTTTTCTTTAGCTTATTTTTATTATTTTGCCATAATTAGGATACAATAATGTTATATAACTCTCCTAGATTATTTCAACTCAATTGCTAATAAAGAATTTCGCAGTATTTATTTGTAGGCCTCAATAATCCTGGAAAAGGCCGAAAAAACCACCCTAAATTTTGGTGACAGAGCTGGAGATAGAAAAATCCACTGCAATGATAACTTATTTATCCTTTAAATTATAATGATAAATCAAAGTTTCATTTTCAATACCAATATTTTTTATTAGTGTACCAAAACTTTTTCCACACAACTCCAAATTATTACAAAACTAACTCTTATTTTTGCCGTCTTGTAAAATTGTTAATACAGATGTTTTTTGTTTAGCTATCACAGGGAAACAAATGAATAATGTTTACATTATTTTTCTCTAATTTAAGTTTCATTAGTGCAATGGTATAGTCCACATTAAAAGAATATCATTATGTAGATGGTTCTTACTGATTCTCAGAACTTTCGGATCACCCCTCGTATGCTTAGATCTTTAAAACTACGCAACGGATTTTGATACGGTTTTCACTGTAATTTAGAGAATTTATTCCGGATGGTTTAAGTATATATAGTGGTGGTCACATAATTAGGGACAATTGTTTTTTTCCCATACAATTGCCTACAAATATGACTTTTCAATTTTGATCACCATTCAAAAAATTCTGAACTAATTTAATATTTGGTTACCCTCATCGTTCATTAATGAACTAAGGTTTAAATGTATGGACAATTCATCTCTGTTGAAAACGGATCTTTCATTTTATAAGGATTTGAAAAAATAAATACCTTACGGTTAGATAGGAAGGGAGATCCGAGCGACAAAGAAGTCGCTGGCAACTTGTGCTAGCCGTGCTGAACATGAACGTAGGATCAAAGTACTTCTGATTTACATACATAATTACATACACTAGAGCACGCCTGTTTCCCAGAGGGGTAGGCAGAGACCACTTCTGATTTATGGCCAAATAAAGTGAATTCTGCATCCTCTGCAAACCTCTATGCAAATGCACCTATCTAAACATTATTTCACCATTTGAAAAGTATATTATTCTAGATGAACTTGGGTTATTTCTACTTATATAACCGTCCGTACTAATTTATCATCCTCAGTGTCTAAAATTGAACTTTTTATACATGTTTCAACTAATTGTGATTTTATCACATTTTGTAATATTAAAAAATAATAAAATATACAAAAGGTAAATATTTACAAAATTGCTTTCTTGGGGTTGGATATGAGGCTATTACATAATATGTATTTACATATTTATATATTATAATATTATAATTTTAGGTATATTTTACAAATAATTATTCAACCGTTTCATATCTGGAGAAGCCCAAACTTGGTATGTTTTGAAAATGATTTTTATTTTAATTTAAAACAAGAGACTGAAATATAATGATGTGATATATATTTTGAATCGACTTAGTAAGCCCTTTCATTAGATACCACACACGATAGATATCAGAACAAAAAAAAATGTTCTCATACGAAAAAAGTTGGAGAGCCTTCGGGAAGGCCTATATCCAGCAGTAGACGTCTGTCGGCTGGCATGATGATGATGAAAAAAGATGACGTCGTAACTCCTCTCCTTTTTTGTTTTCTTTTTCGTGGTATGGGTCAAATTGATCCGTATGGACTAAAGATCAATCGTACCGATTTTCATGCTTTTAAGTTTTAACACAATTTGCAGCTTTTTACTGAATTTCGGGGTGTGCCGCTAAGCACTATTCTTTTTTACGGAGAGTTTTTGTTCAGTTTTTATGTTGACGATGGACTAATTTTATAATTAATTGAAATAAGTGAAACAATTGACTACATGATTAAAATATTTATTAGCCTAATTATAAAAAAAACCTTATTTAACTGTTATTTTAATAAATATACGAGTATATTACTGTTTATCTTCACGTAACGATCAAAACACTTAGTGGAACCTATTTTGTTTTGAGTACCTAGTATATTAGAAACCCCGCTTTACCGGTAGGGCTAGATACATACACACGCACACGCACACGTTCACGCACACGCACACGCACACGCACATGCACACGCAATCGCACTCGCACACGCAAACGCACAAAGGTTTTTAAGTGTAAGTACCTAGTTATTTCTTAGCTATAAGTCTGAATGTTCTAATAATATTATACTTACTATTGGGGAAGACACTGGAGGATTTTAACACGGTGCGAACTAACACAGTCTCCAGGACTTTAACTGTATCTGAACTATGTAATTTGGAACAATAAATATTTTTATTATTATTGTTACTAATATGCTCATTACTTTAGGAATTGAAAAGAACGCTAGCTTGCGGTACACCTTTGCCTTCGTTGGATAAAAATAGCTAGATATAATGTGTTATTGTATAAACATTATTCCCTATACTAGTTAGGTATTTAATCTTCTATTTAAAGACAATTACAGTCAAGTATACTTGTTATAATTATTGGTAGTCCCTATAGGACTTAAAAATAGTTTTTTTCGAATTAAGTATAAAAATCATACGAGTATCTTTGACATCGACCGTAGGTACTTATCTCCTGTTCTAATTAATACCTGTTTTTTTAGAACTTAACAAAAGTGTATGGCACAAATGTGGCTGTTGATGATCTCAACCTGGCAATTTATGATAATCAAATCACGATTTTGCTCGGACACAACGGCGCTGGAAAATCTACGACTATGTCTTTGCTAACAGGTTTGCACCTATACATACATATATTTAAGTTGTTTACTTAGTTTAATATACTAGCTTGGTAAATGAATGCTCAAAAGGGGTTGTCACGACCCACAACCTTGCATTTTGAGACTATGCGCTGAAACTTGGCACAGTTGATTCTTAGCTGGTCTTGAGTAGATTCAGACCGGGAGCCATCGAGCCATCGAGAGCCACCGAGCGGGGGGACGCACGGGGGGAAAGTTCTACGCTTCCGCGCTATAATTGAAGCAACATTTCTCTAAAACTATACATATTAGGGCATCCGATAAATCATTTTCGTATAAATTAGCACGAAAAATCTATTTTTCGAACAAAACAATGCATTTTCTCACAAAAAAATTAACAAAGTAGAAAAGACTAAAAAGTACCTATTAAAGAAAACTAAAAAGAAAAAATATAATCGTAAAGCAACACTTACCTAGTTTTCATAAATATATAGTTTATTATATAAATCTGTTGATACATGGGAGATAAAAAATAATATTAAGCGTGGGTCAGGGTGATCTTCAATGCATGATCGTCCGTGAAGTAGGGTTTAGTTAGGTACTGTTTTAAACACACGAAAGGTAACACAATGCAAAATTATTTGTTATTATTATTTATTTATTAAACCAACAACAAAAATTACAAATATACAAAGCCCTGCAAAATTGTTTAAGGACAGTTTGACTGCAGAAAGACTTTAAAAGAACAGCATTATTAGTTCGACACAATAAGTACCAGTTATATAATTCTAAGTCAGTGTATCTAATAGATGTTTCTTTAGTTCTCTCTTAAATATACGTTTATTTTGCTCGAGGCGGATGTCTTCAGGTAAACTGTTGAGAATATATGGCAGGCGCTTTTTTAAAGTTCTGTCTCCGTAATAGTTGTTAAATCTAGGCACATCAAATTTACCCGCGGACACCAATCTCTTACCACGATTGTGATCAATTCTACTGGTCATGCTGCCAACTGTCATGGTTATTAACCCTTTGGTGGATAACGTTCATATATTTGGCGTCATACATTTTCATTTTTTAACAGAAAAGCACCGTTTCCGTTTGCATTTTTAAGTATTAACGACCGAAATTAAAAACCTAATAATCCAAGAAAAAAAATGGAAGAAGTAAAATTAACTCTTTATATAAATAAATGGTAGATTTTCGACAAGATTTGGGGTATTTTGCAATTTCCCCTTAAGTGAGCAAAAAGTCTACGAGTATAAATAAAAAATTGCCTTCCTCGTTTTTTCTGATAATAATAACACTCACATTCCAGAGATCATTTTGGCGGTATAAGGTTTTGAGAAAAAAAAACATTTGTCATTTGGAAATTTAATGAAATCAAGACGGCAATATATTTATTTGCCGCTGTCCGTGAAGCGTCTGACATTTATTGCATGAAAGAGTAGTTTCGGTTAACTAGGTATTAATTTGGAACACCGACATAATTTAATGCTTTAAATTATTATTTACATGCTAGCGACCCCACCCACCCCGTGCTTTGCTCGGATTATTATACCTACTTGGAAATAATATAATTTATATAACTTATATTATACTAATACCAACCCCTAGAATCAAGCTACATAGGTACGTATTAGTGAAAACCGCATTAGAATTACTTAAATGATTTTCACGTCTCAGCGTAAGCGTTCCGCATTTCAAAACTTTAGTTTCGGTATATAACCACCGTATGCCCATTTAGTTTTGCATTCTCGGATTAGAATTTTTGTACTTAGTGCACGAAAACAAAACGTTTTGTATACGTACTTTATAGAATAAATAAAATAAAATGAATTATTTCTTATAATATCTAGTTACATTATTTTATTCTCATTCATTTCATACCAATGCGCTGTCAAAAAAGCGCCGTCACTGTACTGCTTGGATGTGTCGTAGACGGATAGCGGCAAATACGTATAAGAAAAAAAAAAGATCTTTCTTTCTCAAAAATCGCTATAATATCATTTTTACTTTGCGCACTATTAAAGTTTTTAATTTATTCGTATAATAAGTTTAAAAAAACAAAAACACGCCTTCAAAAAGCAAAAACTAACTTCTTTAAAATGGTAGGTCAGACCAACTGAAGTCTGCTTTTGGTTAAAATATTGTAGGACGCCGACTTCAGTTGGTCTGACCTACCATTTTAAAGATGTTATTCTTTGCTTTTTGAAGGCGGGTTTTTGTATTTTAGCTATTATTTTATTTTATACTTTTTAGTGATCATAATTATGCTGCTATTCTCCCTATTCTCATTTAATAAGAAACTATGGAACATTTCAATCTCACCGCAAGCAACGCCGTGGGAAAGTTTTGATGAACAATTGTTAATAGTACAGTCAAGCTGAAGTCGGCGTTGCACAATATTTTTAACGAAAAGCCGACTTCAGTTTTTCTTTCGAGTTGGTACAGAGCTATTATTATTTGATAAGGATTTATTTGTTTACTTTTTGGAAGTGGTTCCATTTTTTTATATCAGTTTTTCCAATATTATGATTCTTATTTATATAGTATCTTCCAAATTTTCATCTTGACAGTTGTCATTGACTAATAAAATTCTGTATATAGGTGACACTAATTAACACGGTTATTTACAGACACGTGACCATTGTTTGGCAATACTCGTAGTCGTCGTTTCAAAGTTTTCCTGATTTCGTATATTTATTCACTACATCTGTACATTCTTTTACCCATTCCATCCATTCGTGGCAGCTCTTATGGATCGCCTTGTACAGTCTAGTTCATAAAATGTGTACGATTGTACACATTTGTACCTTATCACTTTAAAGGCTGTGACTATTTATATATGGCAGTTTAAACATTACATTTAATAGACAAGGTACTAAAGTGTACACATATTTATAAAGTTGTAACAAGGTTGTCATAACCTCTTTTTTTGATTTCGTTCCTGGCCACTCTTACGTTTCTTCTATTGATCTAAATCCTTCAAAATTCAAAATTATTATGATCGATTCAGATATCGATCGATATTGGCACTCTCTTAGCATTCTTCAGAAAAAAACACACAGGGATCTCATGTAACTTAGTATTAATTTAAAATTTATTTTATTAGTATGTTAACCTATGCATAAATAATTAAAAATGCAATAAAATTGAGTACGAGATTTATTTATTTATTCACAATTACTCTTACTACAGGTCTCTGAGATACTTACCCCATACTGTCAGAAACTCGACTGTACTATATTACTCCAGTAAAATTGAGGATACAAAGCACGGCGTCGTATGCGTCCAATCCGGTAGTTCTGATTTTTTGCAGACTTGTTTATGATGTTGGCTCAATGAAGAATCCAAGTTTGTGACCTCGAGGGCCGAACGCAACTTAGTCGAAATTAAAAAAAAACCGCGAAGATTTCAGACTTTTTTCAGGTTTTGGCGATTATAACCCTAAAGAACTAGTTTTTGAAAGTACCTTTTCAGACGTTTTAAAAGCAGACTAAATTTACTACCATATGAGACTAGAATTGTCTCTTTAGACCCAATAGTTTTTGAGATAAAGCTTTTCAAAATTCATAATCTTTTCGAACTTCGCAATTTTTTATTAGGCATTCTGTTTGGGGTATCATGGTTCACTTTGTAATAAGAGCACCAATTTTAAGTATGTTGCTACACATGTTATTCTATCTTTAAAATCGTCGGGATGGGGATCTGTAAAGTGCCTGAATCCGGAGATATGATGTAAACAAAATGGCGGCCGCTGTATTTTAAAAATTGCGAATAATTCTGATTATATGAACCCTATGTACATGTGTGGGATATCAAATGAACGGGAATTAAATTACGGGGATTTTCAAGACAATCGAACCATTCACGATCACTGGTGATCACGGAATATAAAAAAACAGTGGAAGTGCCATGAGCTTCGCTTAGTATCAGTCCTGTTGCCGCCAATACTCAAACTATCATAAAAACAACACGCCGCCATGGAAAATGTTTTTGGTGCGGCTATCGTTTTTACATTCCAAAATAGCACAATAAGGCATGCTTCTGGATTTATTTCCTTTTTAGAAATAGAGAAATATTAAAATAAGTGATCGCGGCAAAAGTATGGTAGGTTGCGCGGAACTCCGCATAACCATGCCACACGTTACACGCCCACTTGACACTTCTACTGTTTTTTCTGTTCTGTGTATGTGATGGTGAGAAATCTATTACTTAATTATATAAACATTTAATTAAACTTAACCGAAACCATGCATCTCTTCTCTAAATAGTATAAATTAACCTGCCTGCCTGTTTCTCCGCTAACTCCTTCTATAACACGCAACGGATTATGATACGGTTTTCACTGTCATTTAGAGAATTTATTCTAGATGGTTTATATGTACATTTCATTCAAATCAAGTTTTAATATAATTGAGAAAACTCAATGTTTTCCTACCGAGTCGTCAAAAATCGTTTCTCGGGCCCTTACATAGCTAACGCTGGCCTTAACCTAAAACCTTAAGAGAAGTGTCAAAATAATGTACTGAAGAATTGTAGTTCTTTAAAAAAACCTAGAGAGAAGTCCTCGATGGCATAATGTCTATCTCCTATTGACTCACAGTAACCATTTTTATGTTTATGATTTTATTTTAAAATTAGGGTATTAGCGAATCTATTCTGTCCGATTCAGTATTTAATAACCTTATCTAGATAAATACTTGGTTACCTTGGGCATTTAATGTAGATTAATATTGTCCCGTACAATATATTATTTAAATTAATACTTTAGAAGATATGGTAGATTCAAAATTACGCGTAACATAGATTAGAAATCAAAACAAATATGACAGTTTCGTTGTCTATACGAGGGCTGCTACTTATGTAACCGGAATAGAAAAAAATAACAAACTTATATGACTAAATATGGTTTTATTGTTTTTCAAAATATTCTTCCTTATGATCGATGCACTTTTGCATACGTTGAAACCAATTTTTAAAACATTTTTTCCACTCTGACTGAGGTATCTCCAAAACGTGCTGTTTGAACGCGTCGACTGCATCTTCACGGGTCGAAAATCGTTGACCACGTAATTTATTCTTTACAATTGGGAATAAATAGAAATCATTGGGTGCCAAATCAGGGCTGTACGGCGGATGACCCGTTAATTCTATATTTTGACCTTCCAAAAATCGAGTCGTTTCGCGTGATGTATGACAGCTGGCATTGTCATGGTGAAGAACGATTCTGCGTCGCTGGTTGTTTTTACGTATTTCTTCAAATACCTCCGGCAAACAAATGGTCGTGTACCATTCCGAATTAACCGTTTTACGATTCTCTAGTGGCACTGTAGCCAGGCGACCATTTGCTTCAAGGTGCTTTTTGCACGAGTTACTTTCGTAGGGTTCGGCTCATTTTGAAACACCCACACTGTTGATTGTTGTTTAGTTTCCGGATCATACGTATAGATCCAGGATTCGTCACCTGTGTAGATATTATAAACAGCTTTTGAGTCACCACGGATATTTTTTTTTAACGTTTTCTTGCACCATTCGACGCGAGCCTCTTTTTGATCCTTAGTTAAATTGTGAGGGATCCAACGGGAACAAATTTTTTTTACAGCTAAATGATCATGTAATATCTTATTAATGCTCGTCATACATATGCCCAGAGTCTCCTCTATCTCGCGATATGTAACATGACGGTCATGCATTATAAGTTTTCGCACAGCTTCAATATTTTGTGGTACAACGACCGATTTCGGGCGACCTTCCTTAACTTCGTCCGTGAGCATACTACGTCCACGATTGAACTCACTAAACCAGTGGTACACAGTGCTTTTCGATGGAGCTTCATCACCAAAAGTCGAAGTTAATTGATCTATGCACTGTTGTTGCGTTAAACCACGCCGAAAATCATAATAAATCATAGCACGAATATTTTCACGAGTGAGTTCCATTCTTGCAGCGAGATAACATTTTGATCCCGCCAAAAACAAAAGACTAGCGTACATAAGAAAAAAAATTATAGCGGCCAGTATTAAAAAAAAGTTCAAATTTTACCATGGAGGTCAGATATAACGTTTATAAATCTTGGAATCCCAGATTCCGGATACATAAGTAGCAGCCCTCGTACGTATGAAAACCGGCTCTTTGCAGAGTTGTTGCGCAAAATAGGAAATGGACAAATGACCTAACATAATAGGAGCATTAATCTTCAAAATGAAAACCTTTGCGTTTTAGTAAAAGAATTAGTCGACAAAAATGGCTTAATTATATCGAAGATCAATGCACCGACACACACATACTACTCTGTAGACATTGTGCTCGACCTGGAAGAGGCTGTCCATTTCCCAACGGAATTTCTCAATTGCTTGCAACCTTCTGGATCGCCCCACATAAATTGGTTTTGAAAGAAGGGTGTCCTTTTATTTTACTACGAAACCTTATTCCACCCAAATAACATCTTTAAAAACGTTCATAATAGAGTGCACAATACTGACGTCCAGATGTGCGGCTGGAACAGTCTTTTTAATTCCCCGGATTCCATAAATATTCCTTTCCAGTTAAACGACTGCAATGTCCCGTACAATTATCGTTTTCAATGACAAATTACAAGTCACAACAATACATTCAAAGTTGCGGGCTTAGACTTGATCTTTGAGAGTTTTCCCATTGACTTATGTAGCCCTTTCGCGCGTCACTTCCAGGCAAAGTTCGTTTGTATTGTGCAATGAAAAGTCCGCTGTAAACATTGATATAGAGAGATTCTATGATAACTGGCAGTCACGAGTTCTAAAAAAGTCATTAAATAAACCTCTATACATATGCACCTATCTATAATTTGAAAAGTATGTTATTCCAGATGAACTGGGATTATTTTAACTTATATTAACCGAAGCGAAGCGAGGGCGGGTCGCTAGTAATATTATAAGTATGAAAGTGTCTTCCTGTTTGTTACTTTTGGATGCTTAAAATAATTAACCGATTTGGAAGAATTTTGGCATGGAGATAGATGGAGTCCCGGAGACGGACATAGGATACTTTTTATCCCAGAAAATTGCAAAGTTCGTGAGGGAGCCGCTTTCTACGAGTTCTACGCGGACGAAGTCGCGGGAACGCTAGTACCTAATGTATAAAAAAGTGATAAGCCTTCAGTTTTTATTTAAAAAAATCAAGTAAAATAAAAACATTGACACCATAACACTTAAGTAACCAATTTAAAATTAAAAAAGTCATACTTTTAAAACCTGGGGTATGCTACTATCAAACACCCAAAAAATTACCGGTATCAAGAGATACCTTATAGGCGTTACTCGGCCGTTTCGCTCATGTTGCGTTGTTCTCCGGTAACTTAAGATAGATACTTACGTGGGACTAACTTTAAAAAAAACATACAGTTATAGTAGTTTTGATGGTGTATTATCTTGGAAAATAATAGGAAAATGGTAAAACCTTTTATGTAATATATAGAGGGCAGTATTTAGAAACGAATAAGCCTGGTTACGCGTAACTGCTGTATCTCAAAATACGTGAGATTAGCCTGACACGGCAGATGTCTGCCATACATCATTTTAGTATATAGTGTGTACTTCCGAGGCTGTAAACGAAAATAGTGAGTTTCTAGAGATTATACATTTATAAAATTTAAAATATTTCCGAAACTGCAACACTCAGCTACTGTTGTGTATAATAGCGTTATAGAACATTTAATTCCCGTTCATTTGATATCCCACACATGTACATAGGGTTCATATAATCAGAATTATTTGCAATTTTTAAAATACAACAGCCGCCATTTTGATGACGTCCTATCTCCGGATTCAGGCACTTTACAGATGAGGTCCCGACGGTTTTCAAGATAGAATAACATATGTAGCAAAATTCTAAAATTTGGTGCTGTGCTTCAAAAATTTGTCATTAATCGACGGTAAAAAGCGAAAACGCTGTAACCCACAAAGTACCTAAAAATTTTTTTTGCATATTCGGAACCAGCTTTTTTTTCTGCGTCGAATGGTCCGGGTCTCGTGGCTCTACGACGATTAGAAAATTCTGTACAGCGTTAAAATTTTATGTACTTTTTTGACATATAGCAAAATTAATTGCTGTAAGCCGCCAAAAAACAGGTCTTTATTTTGCATTTGCATTTACACCAATTCATATTTTACAAATTTTTCGAGTCCAGTAGGTTACTGCGTGCGTAAAACCATTTCCACTGTCATTTACAGCGTTTACGCGTATTGAAAAAAAAAAGTGACACTACACTTGCTACGTTTTCTGTAAGATATATTTAGATGATAGTGACTTACTACGTTTTAATCAGACACCATAATGTGAATACTCACAAGTTACACCAAATATGAAGTAATACGCAAAAATATTACTGACTTTTACCTCATTTCTTAAACGATTGCTTATTATTGGTCGCTTGAGTTTACCGTATTTTAAATACGCGCTCATGCTGTATGGGTAACGGCTTACCGCCCCGATCAGTCAGTCTGAGACCACCGTGGGATCAAGTTGTGTGTGGTGTAACGGTCTTTCACCGCGTGACAACAAAACTTTAAAATGTAATTTATATCTATTTTAATAGTAAACCAGTGCAAATAATGTGAATAGTTAATACTATACTAATGAATTCTTATTAAGTTTAAATAGTAACTACTTAGTATGATAAATTCTGAGAATTAAGTGTTGCTTAACATAATTATAAGTAATTAAAACTACTTTACGAATTTTAACAATACTTTGATAATAGTTATTAGTTTGAAGAAACGCTAGTATAGTGTCTTAAACTTTTCAGTTTGTTAAACATTGATGTTTTTAATTTTAATTGACTTTATTTCATGAGTAAGTTAACTTGTGATATTTAATTTATCATAATAATATACTTCTTTTATACCAAGTGTTTGTAGCGATGTATAATTATCGTTAAAATAAATGTATTTCTTTTTTTCAACTAGACTTGTATTGTAAATATTTATAAGCATGTATATATATATATATATTTATATGTAGATGTTCGAATGTTTATATCTAATGGAAGAAGAAGAAGAAGAAATACATTTATTCACCAACCATAAGGCACACATATACATTTTTTTAAAGAAAATAGTGAAGGTAACAGAGAAGGCACGCAATGGAGGATTGAAAATATATTTACATACACATACAAACACATTCGTATTAATTAATTCTTTAGGATAACATTTAAAAAAAGGATTAATAAATGTTATCTCATATTTACGTCGTTTTAATATCAATAACCTTTTTTGTCACCTATCATTGAATACAATTATGATTTTTTTAAACTGCAAGCACTGCAGCATAACATCAATTTAGGCAGTGCTCAACATTTAAAGAATGGTGATTACATCACTTACGCTTATTAGAAATCACACTGATTATTACCTTTCCATACATTTAACAAAATCATTAACAGCGTTTTATAGTATTGAAAAAAAAAGTCAGGTTGCTGTAACCGACACTAAAAAGAAACCTAGTCACTTCTGGTACACGACAGGCATATGATCTAATAGGGAATTTGAAAATACATATGTAGTATAAAAATGGCACCGATCACTCAAATAAAAAAAAAGATATGATTTTTTTTGTAAAATTTCAAAAGTTTTTTGGCTCTGGTGTAAAGTTTGATTTTGCGGGTTACAGCGTTTACGCTTTTTACCGTCGAATTTTAGAGTTATAATCGCCAAAATCTGAAAAAGTCCGAAATTTTCGCGGTTTTTTTAATTTTGACAAATTTGCGTTCGGTTCTCGAGGTCACCAACTTGGATTATTCATGGGGCCAACAGCATAAACAAGTCAGCAAAAAATCAGAACTACCGGATTTGACGCATACACATGTTGACTAAAGTTACAGGATTAAATTACTTAATTTCGTTTATGAATAAGTATTACATTTAATTCTAAAAAGTTATTGGGGAATGTGTTGACGTGGCAGGCAGCGCGCTGCCGACGAGAGGCACTGTGTGGCTGGGCGGCTACGACGTGGCGCAACAGACTGAGAAAGCGCGCGCCAACCTCGGCTACTGTCCGCAGCACAACGTGCTCTTCAAGGAGCTCACCGTGCGGGAGCATCTAGAGTTCTTCGCTCGACTCAAGGGCTACACTGGCAAGCCACTCAGGGACGACATTGACATTTTGATTGAAAAGTTAGAGCTCACAGATAAGGTGGGTCGATAACTAAATAAAATAAAAACTTGCAAGAACGGTAGATTCGAAACTTTAGAATCTACCGTTTTTTAAATAGCACAGCTAACGAAGTGTTTTAATATTATGCGAATAACTAAATGAAAAAGGTTGCCAATGAAGAAATAATTAAGAACAAGTAAAATAGTGGATTTTGTTTTCTTTGAGACTATTTATTTAAAAAAACCCCATCAAAATCGGTTCAGCCAAACGCGAGATAATCGGGGTCAAACTGAGAACCTCTTTTTTTTTGAAGTCGGTTAAAAAGGCCTCAGCGCACTAGTCAAAAAACCGCCTTCAAAAACGCAAAAAATAACTTCTTTTAAAATTGTAGGTCCAACTGATGCGCTTTTGAAAGCGGTTTTTTGTTTTTCAAAACGTTTTTTTTTAATACTTTTTAGTGATCATAATACGCTGTTACGTAGTCACACTTTTTGGTTGTTATGAAACTTTAAGTTATTTCAAGCGCGCCGCAAGCAACGCCGCGGGAAAGTCTTAGTCATATTTCAACAAGTAAATATTCTTCTTTGTAGTCCCTCAACTATCTTAATCGAGATATCTTATCACCAACCTTGAAATCGGTACCTTTGAGGAGTTCCGGTGGCCATCAGTGGTCTTCATCATCAGTTCCACTTCACCAAATGATACTTTCTGAATGCAAATGCTGAACTAAAATCGCTATATGTTTGCGTACAATAATTGAGGAGTTCCCTCAATTCCTCACTGATCCCCTCATCAGATACAGATTTGGTGACAATGGGACCACCTCGGAAGTATACTCTATTAAACCAAAAAATATTTTTTTAAATTGGTCCACAATTGACGGAGTTACCGGAGAACATACATAAAAAAAATATACATACAGTGGAACGTATAACCTCCTCCTTTTTTGAAGTCGGTTAAAAAGTTCATAATTGTATAGTTGGTTAACACGGCCGTCCTTGGATAAATTTTATGATCATTTATGTTATCTCTATGTATTCTTACCATACCTCAGCTCCTTAATGTACTGTGATTGCGAGTTAGACCGAACCGTAAAGCACAAAATTAGGGGATGAAATTGCGATGGATTACGAGATGCGAATTGCGACCCCTGTACATGCCCCTCAAGCTCTAGAGGAAAATATAGAGGAGCGTGCGTAGTAACCTGTCATCTTGTGTGGATCCTAATGCTGGGCTGCAAAGTAAAAGGATAAAAAAAAGCATGTTACGTAGCTAAGTAAAATGCGAATGAATAGGAAAGGAACCAGTATGTAAGAGGATATTTAAAACGCCAGTAAGAGAGACAATGCAAGGTTTAAAATAGACTGTCATAAGTTTGGGCATGTCATGAGAAGAAATTAAAGTCATGTGACAAGACAAGTTTGAGGTATGAATGTGGAGGGACTGGAGAGCTATATTGGAAGGGGGTGACTAAAGAGGAGATGACATATTTTTACTAAACATGCTCACGCTGACAATGCAACTTGGGTTTTTCATTCCTAAGATTAAGTTGAATTTTCCAGTATGTTCCATATTGTTACTTACGTGGGGGTAGGTAACTGATAAAAATACATAATTACACCGATAATTAAGAGCAATACTTTATTAATGCACTCCCTTAACCGTTAAAACAATTATCGCACATTAAATTTCGAATAACTATATACCTACTCGCTCGGTTCGCTCTTGTTTGCACTGTTCGTTCGCTATACAAGTCCGGAATGATTGTAGCCACAATCGTTCCGCCTTTTATAATCCCGGTATCCGACTATTCCAGAATGCCTTCTGGAATGATCAATGTAGAGGTACTACCGAGATTATTCGTTGCTGGAATGTTTTACGTATTGCTACCTTGTTTACAATTACGATGTCCTAGGCTCACGGGTCTGGGGTGTTCCGCGTATTGCTGTGTTATTTTTAATCGTGTTTTTTCTTTCACACGCTTCTTGAAGGTTCTCAGTTTCACTTTAGTTTTCTAATCATGAACCTCGTGTGGCGTAATCTGATAAAGAGTGGCCTAAAACGGACTGAAAGCGTGTTTCGGGCACCTGAAAACAATAGCAAGTCGGTCGAAATTTTGATATTCTGTTTTGTGATAGAGCTACCTCTGAAATGGACTGAAACGATATTTCAGCCTGCTGAAAACGTTTCAAAATCACCTATCCCCTCCTAAAACATGCTCGTCTCAAGCATAATTAGTTCCGTAGCATCTCGCCAGTCGGTTAACGTGGAAAACCTTGCAGGAACTTCGCTGGTTTCGTTGTTTCCGATACGTTACGTCGTTAATTTTAGTGAATACTTTGTACATAACTCGTCTCATTCCCCTTTTCGCTCTTGTTTGCACTGTTCGTTCGCTATACAAGTCCGGAATGATTGTAGCCACAATCGTTCCGCCTTTTATAATCCCGGTATCCGACTATTCCAGAATGCCTTCTGGAATGATCAATGTAGAGGTACTACCGAGATTATTCGTTGCTGGAATGTTCTACGTATTGCTACCTTGTTTACAATTACGATGTCCTAGGCTCACGGGTCTGGGGTGTTCCGCGTATTGCTGTGTTATTTTTAATCGTGTTTTTTCTTTCACACGCTTCTTGAAGGTTCTCAGTTTCACTTTAGTTTTCTAATCATGAACCTCGTGTGGCGTCATCTGATAAAGAGTGGCCTAAAACGGACTGAAAGCGTGTTTCGGGCACCTGAAAACAATAGCAAGTTGGTCGAAATTTTGATATTCTGTTTTGTGATAGAGCTACCTCTGAAATGGACTGAAATGATATTTCAGCCTGCTGAAAACGTTTCAAAATCACCTATCCCCTCCTAAAACATGCTCGTCTCAAGCATAATTAGTTCCGTAGCATCTCGCCAGTCGGTTAACGTGGAAAACCTTGCAGGAACTTCGCTGGTTTCGTTGTTTCCGATACGTTACGTCGTTAATTTTAGTGAATACTTTGTACATAACTCGTCTCATTCCCCTTTTCACTGGAGGCACTGAACTTAGGAGCGCAATTTTTAATTAACGCGTAATATCCCTAACCTTTGCGCGCATGATTCACATGTTCCAGCGAGACTACCAAGCGGGCGACATGTCGGGTGGACAGAAGCGCCGGCTGGCGGTGGGCATCGCTCTGTGCGGCTCGCCACGAGTAGTGCTGCTGGATGAGCCCACCTCTGGTATGGACCCCTCCTCACGCCGCGCACTCTGGGACCTGCTGCAGAAGGAGAAGAACGGTGAGTGAAGGAGGTGATCTATTGGTGAGTAAGACTACTAAAACGGTAGCAAGTCAGAAACCAAACGGTATAGTCCACCAATGGAGTACCTAAAAAGACTGCGCTTTGAACCACTCACTGGCTGGAAATCCCGAGGCCGCGAAAGAGATTGATCGGCTCATCAATGGATCACCAACTAGAGCCGAACCAAGGTACTAACGGGCAATTCTGTTAACTCGCTAGCTAGCCAATAGACCACACTCATTAGATAAAAAAAACATAAAAAGATAAAAGATGTTTATCCAGTAAATAGGCCGCACGGGCACTTTTACACGTCAAAAATCTACCAGAGCTTCGCAAGAGACCACTGCTGAGAAGAAACCACGCAAGAAACTCAATAGTCAGTCGTTTTTTTAAATATTACTTATACAATTATAAAACTTAACCTAGCATTATATAAAACAATTAATTTAACATGCAGGAAAATGTGTCAAAACTCAGTGTGTTCAGATGAACTCATAAATAGTAATAATTAAATATATATATTATTAGTGTTCCAGATCGGCCAGGACGGACGGGTAGCAGACCCAGCCCTTGGTAGTGCTATCTGAGCGGTTTATATTGTTTTTCTACTCGCGTAATATAAACCGCTAATATTACTATCGTTAACGGTATCAGAATATCACCTATAGCGTAACCGAAGCGGGAAATCAATTCTATAATAAGCATTGCCATAGTAATAACAGTTCTATAATAATATTATAGCATTGTTATTACCATGGTTACGATCATTCCGGATATCAGTCTTGGCGTTTAGTGAACACTTGAAATCCTAATTTGTATAATAAACCGTTAAAAATATTTTAATACCAATTACATTTACATATATTAAAAACAAAATTAATTTTGAGACTAAAAATTAAATTTTTATTAAATTACTAAAAATAGATGGTCAAAAACAATCTATTTGTTATTTGGTTACCATGGTTACGTTCAATATGGCTTTCAACAAAATAGCGTTTCGTTTGGCATTCTAACTTTTGTGGTAAATTGTCAGAACTGTTTTAAGTAACTATTAAAATTTGCATGAAATTTGTTAACATTTACTTAATAGTAAATGTTAATAATAGTTCATAATAGTTCACATAATAGTACTTCACGTAATAGTTCACATATTGATAATATGAATAGTTCACATAGTAGTTCACGTAATAGTTCACATAATCATAATAGTTCACAAACTATTATCGCCAATCGGAATAATTAAAATGACAAGTAATTTGTTCTAGCAGAAAAATCGAGTGAAGTATACGAGAAAACGATACTATTGTATATATTTGTCATTATCATTTTAAACTTGTAGAAAAAGTTATGTATGCAACGGTTAATAATTAGCCCTTAAGGTACTCGTGCCTGTAATTAGAGCGCTCGCAAGCTCGCGCTCTAACCTCGGCACTCGTACCTTAACGCATTCACTGCCACCGACGCATATATGCGTCACCGTGACTACCACCCAGTGCCCTCAACGCATATGTGCATTCTTACAGTAGGCAAGCTCCGTATAAAACAAAAGATGCGGCACCTGGCGACAGTTCAAAAAACGGACCTGGCACTGAATGCGTTAAGAAGCTTTATTATGTACCAGATACATAAATAACTATTATGGTTAACCCTTAGTCTGTTACGTTAGTAAATGAGTTCTTTATAGGTCGCTCAATGATCCTGACGACGCACTTCATGGACGAGGCGGATCTTCTTGGCGATCGCGTGGCAATAATGGCCAATGGTCAAATGCAGTGCATTGGCTCCCCTTTCTTCCTCAAGCGTTTCTACGGTGTGGGGTACACCCTAGTCGTCGTCAAGGAGAATAACTTTAACATTAACGCCTGTACTGAGTGTATCAAAAAACACATACCGGATATAAAGGTTAAGGAAGACCGGGGTAAGTATATGTTTAATAATAAAAAAACTTAACTTGACTACCTTATTATATTAACATAAAGTTGTGGTCGGTCCCTCCTGGTAAGTATTACAATACTTGTGTCAGGAGGTCCCGCTCATCCCCTACGGAGTTTATGAGGAGGATTTTTATCCTATTATATTATAACTTTACTGATTTTACAATAAAATTGTATAAAAAACAAAAAACAGCCTACAAAAACGCAAAAAATAACTTCTTTTAAAATGGTAGTTCAACTGAAGTCGGCTTTTGGTTAAAAATATGCTCCGGTAACTTTAGTCAAAATGTATGTGCGTCAAATCCGGTAGTTCTGTTTTTTGCTGAATTGTTTATGCTTTTGGCCCAATGAATAATCCAAGTTTGTGACCTCGAGCGCCGAACGTAACTTTGTCAGAATAAAAAAAACCGCGATAATTTCGGATCTTTTCAGTTTTTGGCGATTGTAATCCTAAAGGACTAGTTTTTGAAAGTACCTTCTCGAGACGTTTTTATAAAGTAAACTAAATTTGCTACCATATGAGACTAGAATTGTCTCTGTAAATCCAATAATTTTTAAGGTAAAGCTTTTCAAAATTCAACATATTTTCGAACTTCGCATTTTTTTGCAATTAGGGGTTCTGTTAGGGGTAACATAGTTCACTTTGTGATACCAGCACCAAATTTAAGTATGTTGCCAAACATGATAATATTCTATCTTAAAAACCTTCGGGCGGGACCCCATCTGCAAAGTGCCTGGATCCGGAGATATGACGTCATCAAAATTGCGGCCGCTGTATTTTAAAAATTGCGAATAATTCTGATTATATGAACCCTATATACATGTGTGGGATATCAAATGAACGGGAATTAAATGGTCTATAATGCTATTATACACAACAGTAGCTGAGTGGTTCAATTACGGAAATATTTTAAATTATATAAAAATAGCCCTGCTGGTATGACATTTAAGATGTTTTGGTTTGATATATTTTGAGGAATGCTGATTAATTTGTCACGTTCGTACTGTTCATTGTTTAAACGCGGGATTTTGGCTTCCATGATGAAGTAGGGAACAGAGGGTAATGGGAGCCAGCGGGTAATGGGAGTGGTGCGACTACCCAATAAACATTTTGAGGTTGAGTAGACGTTTTGGTCTCAACTTTATGTTACTTAGTATAATCGTATAAATGTCATAAGGACGTTTACTCGACGGCATTAGGGCCCATTTAATTCAACTTTAAGTCGTAAGAGTTTCGTGTAACCGTCATATGAATACCTACTTAGTCGCATAGTCGTCATATACGCGTTGGCGATTTGGCTACATGTTATATATTATTAGCTGTTGCAATGTGTATTCGACTTCGTATAGAATAATGGTGCACAATATGACTTTTATATGATGTAATGGTTGTTTTATTGTCGCTTAAAGATATCGATGGTAACCTCCTCATAAACAGTCCTAACGTGTTTTGTGACATAACAGTAAGGAATAAAGGCCGTAATTATTGCATTTTTTTACTTATAATTTGAGGTGAAAAAACCATATTCATCAACTGTAAACTATTGTACCTACACTGTAGTTTACTGATTAATGTGAGGTAAGTTGGTAACTAAATTTTTATGGGCTTTTAAAATTTTAAAGTATTGATATATTTTTGCGTTATGTGACAACTATATAACTTCCCGACCTATAACTGCGTATTCAAAATGGAACGTTTGCCATAACAGTCGATTTAGGATTCAGTAATAAAATAATGAAACGCCTGACTTACATTAAATATAGATACTATTGGTAAAGAATAAGTCAAAATAATATTTTTGTTTTAAGGAAAACGTCAAAATGATTTACCATTTTACGGATATTGATAAGTTTTTGTCAAAGACG
Source organism: Acleris literana (assembly GCA_946894065.1). Taxonomy (NCBI): domain Eukaryota; kingdom Metazoa; phylum Arthropoda; class Insecta; order Lepidoptera; family Tortricidae; genus Acleris; species Acleris literana. The sequence continues at coordinate 15,396,421 of OX335670.1, read as the reverse complement.
GACATCAAGGAAAATGATACGCGTACATTACAAATGGCCGTGGTCATTCACTCATTTTATCCTTTCTTTTCGTTGTCCTGAACTTCGGCAAATGAACTGCAGGGTATAGCTTCGAAACCACTGCGCGTTTTACACAAGGGACTTGCTGAATGTGTAGCATTTGTATTTAAACGTGATACGGAACCATTCTCATTTTCCTCACTGTCAGCTTGACCTCTTGCTTTATTACTTTGTATTAAAGTGCGTGCTTGAAGCGAATTATAATTATTTTGCACTTTTCTTTTGAATGCACAACTTCTTTTAATCCTTTTCCACTTTTTTGGATCCATTTTAAAAAGAGTACCTAAATGTGATGAATTTGATTTCAAAATGGTGGAAGTTATATACAAGTTTATTATAAAACTTTAACATGAGTATTAATCAAATAGCGGTCGTATTATAATGTTTGTGTTATTTGAAGACGTATACAGGTTGCACTTGTAACACTTATTCGATTTTTATATAACGATCACGAATACGACATGTACACAATTATTGTCCGTTTAACAGTTATATTAAAGGTAATTACATGACAAAATTGACACTATCTTGACGTTTATATGACAAAAACGTTTATACGACGAAAACGTTATATGATTAAGTTTTATAGACGTCGTCGTAGACACTATTATACGACGGTCGTAAAGAAATGTTGAAAGAACGTCTATATGACATTATTATATGACAAGAAATGTATATGACTATTTGACACATAATGCACCAGTACTTGACGAAGAGTCAGAAAAACTACTGTAATATAACTTTTATAAAACTCAAAGTCATAAAAATGTTTAATTATATGACCAAATTGTTTATTGGGTAGAGACAAAACTATAGCTCGTATTTACTCGGTTGTCACTCGGGCGCCTTCGTCGCACTGCGGCCGTCAGCGTAGCCAGATCTACGGAAAAGTCTGTAGATTTCAAGCCTTGTACACAGACTACGGAATTTATTGAAAAATCTACGGAATTCTAAAAAAACTCAATTGTTTACTAAATACTTAACGTAATAAGGATGTTGTTCGTTTTTTCTGCGAATAACGAAACGTAATCCCATTCACAGGTAATCTTTGACAATCACTGACTCTGACTGACTAGGGAAGTGCAGTGCAGGGGCCTGTTTTATAAAGCTACAAATTACAATTTACAGATTACAAGTCGGTGATTTAATAATTAAGTGGATCCCATTACACATATGGGAATTTATAGGCTCTCATTTCCCGCAAAGTCGGGTAATGGGAGCGATTCTGTTTATTTTTTAAGTTTATCTGTGGCCAAATGCCTAATAATGTAACGTTGACGCTGTGATTAATTAATAGTCAAATAAGTAAGGATTTAATTCCTAATAAAAAGTTCCTAAAGTATCCATAAATTTGCCTTTTATTGAACTTTTCCTTAGTAGGCTCCAATTCCCCCCCCCGCTCCATATTGATCGGTAATGCGAGCATGTATTTTAATGACACTGTCCATGTTTCGGATGTTACCATAAATGTCCGGAAGTGCTAGTTTACTGGTTAGGTGTCTAGCAGTTCGGTTTAATTCTGTTTTAAATTACTTAGGGGACAATAGGTGTGAACGTCAAATCGTCCATGATTTATTAGTACATCAACTGTCATAATTGATGTTAAGATGTAGAATGTATTTCAGCTTTCTTTGATTAATGCGATGTAATGAACTCTCAAAAAAAATTGAGAGTTAATTACGCATAACAATTCCAATTGTTTGTTCATGATATATTCGTTCCGGATATTTTCTTCTGCCTGTAGTACGAGGGGCGGCTGATAAGTAATCTCCTTGGTCAGAAATATATACAAAAATAATGCTGGCTGGTATGGATTTATATTCGTTTGTTATTCTATTTTCAAAATGTATTACATTCATTTGTTTATTGCATCACGTTTATTTGTCTCCTACAATTGTTTCAAACATGTCGGTAGAAAAAGTGAAAATGGATAAAATCGAGCAGCGTGCGGTGATTAAGTTTTTGACTAAAGAAGGGAATACGCCTTCGGAGATCAGACAGCGTATGTTACGTGTGTTTGGCAGTTTGTGTTCTTCCGAATTTGTTATAAAGTTTTGGTCAAAGCAGTTTAAGTTAGGTCGTGAGAGTCTGGAAGATGATCCTCGTAGCGGAAGACCAGTTTCGGCCGTCACCGATGAAAATGTAGCCAGGGTGAAAAAAATTATATTAGAGGACCGACGAGTGAAGCAGTGGGAGATAGCTAGAGATGTGGGCGTCAGTAAAGAGCGAGTCAATGAAATAATTCATGAGCATTTGAACATGTCCAAGGTTAGTGCACGTTGGGTCCCCAGAATGTTGACTGCATTTGACATGGAGAGGCGTGTCAAATGTTGCGAAGAGTTTTTGGAGATGAGTCGAGGGAAAGAGGAAGAAATAATTTCTAGAATTGTAACATGTGATGAGACTTGGATTCGACAATGGGACCCGGAAAGTAAGCAAGAGTCGTTACAGTGGAAATTTAAGGATGAGAAGGCGCCTCGGAAATTCAAGGTCTGTCCATCGGCAGGTAAACTTATGGCTACAATCTTTTGGGACACAGAAGGGATTTTGCTCATAGATTATTTACCGAAGAAAACTACAATGAATGCTGATTATTACTCAAACTTACTATACCAACTAAGAGAGACAATAAAAGAAAAACGGCGAGGTAAACTAAACAAAGGTATTCTGATTTTGCACGATAACGCACCAGTGCATACCGCCCGCACAACGAAGCTAGCAATTAAAGACAATGGCTTCGAAACCATTGACCACCCCCCTTATAGTCCAGATTTAGCCCCCTGTGACTATTTTCTGTTTAGACTTCTCAAGAAAGACCTCAGGGGACGAAGGTTTATGACCGATGACGAAATGAAGGCTGCGGTTACTGACTTTTTTGACGACAAACCGAAAGATTTTTTTTTTAATGGTTTAAATTCAATATTTGAAAAATTTAATAAGTGCATTTTACTAGCAGGGGACTATATAGAAAAATAAAAAAAAATTAGCCACGACAGTCTTTTGTTTCATTGTTAGGTAGATTACTTTTCAGCCGCCCCTCGTATGTTGGTTTAATTTTTAAATAATTATTTACTGACATACATACATTAAATCACGCCTGATTCCCAGAGGGGTAGGCAGAGACCACTTCTTTCCACCTGCTACGATCCTGACAAATCTCTTTCCCTTCTTCCATATTATATAAATAAAACATCCGACTTATGCTTATATCTATTTTAACATCCAAATCGATGCTTACCCAATTATAGGAATCTTACGCCACTAAATTTACAAAAGGGGGTGGCATTTGGGATGGTAGTTTGTATGCAAATTTGGTTCGGCCATTTATAATGATAGATATATTAAAATTGGTGTTAAGACTCGTAATATAATATTATATTGAACTATGATGGACATTAAGAGCAACCAAACTATCATGGGAGGGATGGCGTTTTGAGATGGCGAATTTAGACAGATTATCATCTACCGGTGATAACTAGGGGCACATCAGTGGATTAAATAAGTGCATTACAAATATGCCAGGAACTACAATGATACACAGTCGGGGCAATATGCGGCAGCTCTACTAAAAATTGGCGAAGATCGTATGGCAAGAGATAGTAACGGTATGATTAGATTACATTAAATCGAGAAAACTGTAATATTGTACGAAAAAAAAATGATGATCTAAAAAATAACGTGTACCCCGATCTACAAAACAATATAAAGAATAGAGAATGTTTGTGCGAGAGGGCAATATTACCAGCGACAACAGAATTTGTCGGATGAATAAATGAAAAAAAATGTGTCACGTAGAAGGCGATGTTGTGGAGTATCTCTTGGTAGACAATGTCATAGACACCGAGCAATTCATTACCTACCCTTAGAGTTCCTGAACTCTTTGGAGGTATCGGGAGTACCCTCCCGTAAGTTCATGCTTAAAGTTGGTGTCGCGGTAAATTTCGAGCTCAATATTACGTGTGTTTAAAACATCATTCTGGCCAGGGGGGACGTCAAACTATAGAATTACTTAAAACTATGACTTTACTTAATTGAGATAAACGAGTTCTACGCGGACGAAGTTGTGGGCAAAAAATATTAATTCACTATTAACCAATATGTACCTACGAGTATGATGGACAAGTTGACGTTTACCTATTGTACCCCTATGAATCTGAAAACAGAATTAAACCGAATTGCTAGACATCCAACCAGCAAAGTAGCACTTCCGGACATTTTTGATAACATCCGAAACCCGTACAGTGTCAATAAAATACATGATCCCATCGCATTTTGCTTCCATGATGACTGACGAGGTATTGATCGGTAATCAATACCTCGTCAGTCATCAATACCTCGTCAGTCATCATGGAAGCAAAATTCCCGCTTTTAAACTATGAACAGTTCGAACTTGACAAATTAATCAGTATTCCTCAAAAATATCGAACGAAAACATCTTAAATGTCATACCCGGTTCCGAAAAATAACAATACAGATAATGATAATGCTTGTTAGTAATGTTTATAGCTAGTTCCTCGTTTTGTTTTATTAGTTACGATATTTTATGCATATTTTTAGGGACCGAGGTAAAATACGAACTTACTTATGAGCATTCAAAATTATTTGAACAAATGTTAAAGGACCTGGAAAAAAATATTGGCAATATTCACTTTAAAAACTACGGTTTGACGGCGACAACACTTGAAGATGTTTTTATGTCGTAAGTAATAGCTGTGGTAATAGGTTTATGATACGAAAAAATATCGTGAAAAATCCTGCATCGGTTTTCTGTACTTGCTTTCACGACTTGTTGGGTGCCCATGGTCTAGAGCTCAGTTTGAATTTGAACGAGGAGAGAGAAAAGTAAAACCCAGCCCGACACAATTTCGGCCCGTTATTCATTTTAAGGTACGGAACCCAAAAAAGTGACTTTTTTACACCTTTAACGTACTATGTATGTCTGTAAGTTAATTAATTTTGGTCTGATAAAAGTTGTGCTCGCAACATCGCATATTTTAGTTTTTCCTGATTATTGCAGTACAGTTGATTGATATTCTCCAATGTTATTTGTTAGGTACGGTCAGCTGCAAAAATGCATGGACACAATAACGTCGATAATCGTGTGAGCACTCAGGTTCACATCAGGTAAACTAGATAGCGCAGTTTACTGTACTAGTTAAATTGCTTATAAATACTGCAATTTCTTAACTACTCGTACTTAGCAGTAGAATCGATACACAGGTAACCTCCTATAGATAGAGCTTATAGGGGCGTCTTGCGGTCACCACTTATCTATGCTTTTGCACAGATAAAATGTCCCGCCCCTTGCCGCACAGTCAGTCTCATCCAAGTTCGCGATCTTAGACACGTCAAGTAATCAAGATATTTAACCTTTTCAAAGCCAAGGACGCCTAAAAGCGTCATGAGCTGAAGTGCCTACGACGCCATCGACTCTTAAAGGCGTCTGAGCTAAGGTGTACTTCGATCATTCAATGAATAAAATCTATTTAAAAGCATATTTTCCTATTTTTATTGGCCCTTGTGTTAGATTAATTCATGTTGCGTTCCTTATACTAAATTATGTACGTTTCTGTACTTCAAAATACCAGAAAAATAAGGATTTATTTCTTTAGAAACTCGCAATAAAGTCACACCAACAACACAAATTCGTCACTGGTGATGAGGCCAGATTCGTTTATTTTAAAATTGAATATTTTGAAAATATACATCTTCTTAGTATAAAACTGTCTGAATTTTATTATTAGTTTAATTTCGATTGATTGACATAATTAATCTGTCGATATACTTATCTATGATCTCGTGAAATTAATGGTTCCATACGCCAATGACGTCTTTAAGTTGCCCGCTTAAAGGATTGGACTAGTGATGCTCTAAAGGTGAAGATAACAAATAAAATTCGTAAAAATTAAATGGTATTACAGATGACACAGAACCGTACCTACGTTGTGGAGTTGTTACCCGTTACAGGTGGGAAGCGTATAGGTAAGTTTATTAGCAGTAGACTACCTGCGCGATTGGTGATGATTACTAGGTTGATTGTTCGAATAAATAATAAATTCAATTCAGTTACTAATTAAATTCAGTTACTTTTTAAGAAAGTTTTTAGTTTGAACAACACCAACTTATCCATATTAGTCATTACTATTCATGACGTTGGACGTCAAAGTGATATAAAATGCTTCCGATCGCCGATCACTGCTTATTACCAACCTGTATAATTTCACATCCATTTTATTAAGAATATTTTCCACTGACTACGAGGGGCGGCTGATAAGTAATCTCCTTGGTCAGAAATATATACAAAAATAATGCTGGCTGGTATGGATTTATATTCGTTTGTTATTCTATTTTCAAAATGTATTACATTCATTTGTTTATTGCATCACGTTTATTTGTCTCCTACAATTGTTTCAAACATGTCGGTAGAAAAAGTGAAAATGGATAAAATCGAGCAGCGTGCGGTGATTAAGTTTTTGACTAAAGAAGGGAATACGCCTTCGGAGATCAGACAGCGTATGTTACGTGTGTTTGGCAGTTTGTGTTCTTCCGAATTTGTTATAAAGTTTTGGTCAAAGCAGTTTAAGTTAGGTCGTGAGAGTCTGGAAGATGATCCTCGTAGCGGAAGACCAGTTTCGGCCGTCACCGATGAAAATGTAGCCAGGGTGAAAAAAATTATATTAGAGGACCGACGAGTGAAGCAGTGGGAGATAGCTAGAGATGTGGGCGTCAGTAAAGAGCGAGTCAATGAAATAATTCATGAGCATTTGAACATGTCCAAGGTTAGTGCACGTTGGGTCCCCAGAATGTTGACTGCATTTGACATGGAGAGGCGTGTCAAATGTTGCGAAGAGTTTTTGGAGATGAGTCGAGGGAAAGAGGAAGAAATAATTTCTAGAATTGTAACATGTGATGAGACTTGGATTCGACAATGGGACCCGGAAAGTAAGCAAGAGTCGTTACAGTGGAAATTTAAGGATGAGAAGCCGCCTCGGAAATTCAAGGTCTGTCCATCGGCAGGTAAACTTATGGCTACAATCTTTTGGGACACAGAAGGGATTTTGCTCATAGATTATTTACCGAAGAAAACTACAATGAATGCTGATTATTACTCAAACTTACTATACCAACTAAGAGAGACAATAAAAGAAAAACGGCGAGGTAAACTAAACAAAGGTATTCTGATTTTGCACGATAACGCACCAGTGCATACCGCCCGCACAACGAAGCTAGCAATTAAAGACAATGGCTTCGAAACCATTGACCACCCCCCTTATAGTCCAGATTTAGCCCCCTGTGACTATTTTCTGTTTAGACTTCTCAAGAAAGACCTCAGGGGACGAAGGTTTATGACCGATGACGAAATGAAGGCTGCGGTTACTGACTTTTTTGACGACAAACCGAAAGATTTTTTTTTTAATGGTTTCAATTCAATATTTGAAAAATTTAATAAGTGCATTTTACTAGCAGGGGACTATATAGAAAAATAAAAAAAAATTAGCCACGACAGTCTTTTGTTTCATTGTTAGGTAGATTACTTTTCAGCCGCCCCTCGTATGTAGGTCTGTAAGTAAGTACTGTACGCCATTTACAATTTGTTTCCTAACGTTACATAGGGCGATGGCACCAATGTTGGACACTTTTAGCTCAATGCACCAATAATGGACACTTAACTCTTAATTCAAAGATCATAAGTAGAGTTAGACTTTTGGTGGCAAATCGTGGTTCTAGAATCCGTGGAGTCGCTATTTTCTGTTTATTATAATATATACCACCTTTATTTTGACCTTCAGTATTTTAATATTTTAAATATCATATTTATTATATTTTAAATAAAATAAATGAAATAAATAAAACAAATAAATATAATAAATAAAGTAAATGAAAAAAGCAAAATTAAAAAAAATATTAAAGAAAGAAATTTGAAAAAAAAAGTAAAATAAACAAAATAAATAAAAAAAATCCTTAAGCCGCTAAACCAATTTAAATTAATTTTGGTATGGAGGATATCTCTGCTGTGATAGCGTTATAAACAAGCAAATATTAGTAAGTCTGTATCAAATAACCAAATTATAAAAATGTATTTAGTTCGTTTTGAAATATGACCATGCTGAAGGTCAAAATCAAAGTGTCATGTATTATAGTAATTGGGAAATAGCTAATCATAAGGTTAGGTATATATTGATTGTCTCAAAATAAATGAATAACCCTTATCTTCTATAACAAAAATCAAGTGTCCATTATTGGTCCTTGTTCATTGCCGGTTCCAACACCCTAATCTTATTAAGTATTTCATTCAAAAACGGAAGCATAAGATTAGTATATTTTATCGATAACTTATGTTTTTCACAATACTGATGAGATCAGTCAAATTTGATAACGTAGGTTAAGCTGCTTGGCGTGTACTTGTACTCAAATATGAAAGGGTTAAATTACATATGTTCACAAATAAAAATGAGTTATTGCTGTATGAACTGCACGGCTGTCCCAAACCAAAACCTAGTAAGAGCCATTGAGAAAATTTTACAGGAGAAACAAAACAAACGTTTTTATGTCCCTCTTAAAAACTATAAGCCCTAGGTAATTGATTATTAGTGCAAAATTATGAAAATAAATGACTCTAATAGATTAGTAAAAAAAAATGAAAATAACACTGTAAATGCCAGTTTTATGAGACTTACTAGTAGATTTGTCGCTGGAAATATCTCAAAAACCAAAATCAATAACCTAGCATAGTCTGTTACTGGGAATTTGATCTGATTAGTTGGTCGGTTCGAGCGTTTTTCTCTTATGTAAAAACCTAGTACTTAAGTATGTGTGTTGTGATCATTGAAGTTTAAAATTAAGTGTGCAATATTTTAAGTAAATACTTGTTACATAATTATAATCATAAATAAATTTCACCTCAAAGTTACTCAAAAATGTATCTGATTAGATGAAAATGTTGACATTTATAGTCTTATTAAATAATTAGAGGATCTACAACTGAATCGTCATCAAGGCAATCTAAATCAAAATTTCTAATTCTGGCTCCGTCCAGAAAAAAAACAACACACGAAAAAAAAAACTTATTACAAAAAAAAAACGGATTAAATAATTTAACTTCACCCTCGTAAGCTGAATGTTAAAACCCAATCTCTTTAGTAAATTTAAGTTACCCATTTGATATACAAAATTAAATTAATGAATTAATTGTATAATTAATCACAAAAAAGTGTACAAAATTTGCACAGTTCTGTGTCTAAGCTTCCACGCAAAAACAAACACAAAATTAAGCCAAGAACCATTCGCTAATAATTTTTTTCATAATTAAATTAACCCAACAAAGCTTATACGTACACAGTTTGTTTTTTATATACGTAGGTTAGGTACTCGTAACTAGGGAGCGGATTATCGAAATAGGTACCTACATATTTACCTGTAGCTGGCGAAACGTCGCGAAAGATCATGTAATTATGTTAGTGCGGAATAGGGTTTTTAAAATATATTTATAATATTTTTAATTGTAGTTTCTCAGTATTACATTTAACCCATAGTTTAAAAAAAACAAATCACAACGCAAATCTGAGCAAGTTTTTAAATAGCCAAATAAATAATAATATGTACCGACTCGACACCAAATAGATGGAAATAACAGCAATGAAAAATAATAAAATTTAATATAAAGTCCGCATCCTGCAACTACTACCAACAACACCGCCACGAAACTACCTATGTAAATATGTACCTATCCTTTCCCTACTTACCTATACTATAAGTACTATAACACAAGAACAAGTTTAAACACACATAATAGGTATGAAGCAGGTATCTGTATCTATTTTATCGTGCATACAAACAAACAACATAAAACAAAGTAAAGCCCATAGGTACCCACATTCATTAGATGCTTATTAGTGTCCAGAAGAAAACTGCAATATAAATACGAGAGCATAACAATTATTAACGCATTAATAGTATATAACTACCTAAAACAAAGCAATTTTTATTTCAAATTTTAATTCAGAGAAAAAGTTTAATAGTAAACAATAAGTTAGTACATATCTTGATAAAGCGGCTGCAAGAATAAGTTTGCTCCTATAACTATTTCGACCAATGATATAATATAGTAAAAAAAGGTGGATATGTTACACGCACTTCGATAGTGGCACCCTAAAACCAAGCCAATTGGTACACCTTTACTTAGTCTTGCACCGTCAACGGAACCGTGAACTAGTCTGCAGACCAACATACACTCGTCTCTGTTTCGGTCCCGGAAATTAGCATACCATCCTGCTTTCACTTGTCATTTATGAATTAGTGTGTAATTGCAATATTTACTGATTACGTGTGCGTAAGCCGGGCCATTTATACACGCGGAATACCGTATAGGTAACATATCTACCTCTTTTTATATTATACTTATCATTGATTTCGACTCATTTTGGTAGAGCTTTAACAAACAAAAACACATCGTTCAGCGCCAGAGCAAACTTAGTGACGCTTCGACGCGCGTTCACGACCCTTCTCCCCAAGCAATGCTGCGCACCTCACCACTCGCCCCGCAGCACTCCTTATGCATCGACTTGCTAGATTTTGTATAGGAATAAATTACAAATTCAACAATACTGAATAGTTCGTTTCGTAAGTCTAAAACCTAGTATGAGTAATTCATCAATCAAATTAACCTATCGAGTGCTATTTAACAAAATACAAAAACCTAGTAAGTGCAAATTCCAAAATCAAAAACCTAGTATAAGCCGTCCGTTTCATAAATCAAAAACCTAGTGTGAATAATTTCCCAATTCAAAAACCTAGTTCGCGCTTTTTAACAAATACAAAAACCTAGTAAGTGCAAATTCCAGAATCAAAAACCTAGTATAAGCCGCAGTTACTAATTGTTTGGATTTGGATATGTAACTTGCTAGGATTTTGATTTTGGTATCGACGAGTAGCAGATGGAGTTGCTAGGTTTAGGGGGTCTCATATCTTCGAAACTAAGCGCGATAGAATTATGGGTGTTTTTGCATTACACGCAGCACTAAATTTAAAGATGTGTGTTGTAAAAAAACGAATTTTGACAAATTTGGCTCTTGCTAGGTTTTGGTTTGGGACAGCCGTGCAGTGGGAAAAACTCCCAAAAGTCAAATTACAACAAAGACGGTATTATATTTCACGTAAATTAAATTCATGATATAAATGTATATTTTATTCTGCCCGGCAGAGTTCATTTAAAACTGGTCCATAAGATGAAGTGAAGCATCATATCATATCCCTTTTCATCAAACGCAAATGACAATATACCTAGTCTTCCTTTCTGATGAAAGAATTACCGTTGACAGACCAATGGCCCGTTTCACGAAGCTTACAAGTTGCGGAACTCTCTTTCTAGCAAAAGGAGTTAGAACGAGACTTCCGCTTGTAATATGTAACTTGTAGCTTCGTGAAACAGGACTCAGTTCTTTAAAATGTCGTCGGTTATTAATCAGTAATGTATAACAATTACGCACTCGAAACTACGTAAGTTCATTTTTGAAGCTTACTGGAACAGGGTAGCGGTGGAGTAGAAACGTGCTGTTAATTTTAGGGTTCCGAACCTCAATTGGAACCCATATAAGCTCACTCAATGTCTGTTCATATGTCGCAGCCTGGTCGTATGTAATTTATTATGAGCGAAAGTTTTTTTCATAGTTTTCAAATGTACATTCGAAAGAGTTCAGAGTTTTTTTTTTGGTAATCGCCTAAAGGGCCAAAGTCCTTGCTTTTTGCTTTAATTACTTTAAGAAAAAAGGGCAGAGGTGAAAATCCCTTCCGAAGACCTGGGAATGGAGGGCCCAGGTACTGCCGGGCTCGCACCGGCTAAAAACACCAATGCCCCTATTACCAACTAGAATTTAGACTCCCGCGGATACTACCCCAGCCAGTGCTGAAAGAGTTCAGAGTTTGATTCCGCTCGGGTTAAAATGGATTTTGTAGAAATGTTTGTTGAGAATTTAATAGTTATCTGTTTGGAATTGTGAACTAAGAATAGTAATAATAAAAACTTAACAACTATGCGACTGCTCGATTCTTGCGGAAAAAAAGAATCATGTTATAAAGGTATGCAGCGCCATCTAGTTAGCCTAGATCTGGCTGAACCAGTAAGATTTACAGATATCTGCTTACATACTACGAGCAGACAGATGGCTTCAACATTCACTAGCATTTTGTTTGTCAAATGTCCAGGTGCTTTTGTTAGCTACTGTACCTATTTTTTTTTTAAGTTTATCGGTTTTCTGACTAAACGCGAAAACGCGAATAAAAATACAATAGGTGCCTAATATACTCAAAAACAAAATGTTGCATTACACTCTTATAAATATTCCAGATGCTGGCTATTACTATTACTTTAAATATCAGAATATCACTCAATTTCACTTAGTAAGTACGTACGCGTACGTAGCCAAGAAAACTACAAAAAAAGACGCTGCTGCTTAGCTTTTGTAAGAGGCGTAGTCTTAAGAATCGACCACACCGACCCGTAAAATACGGTGACGTGTTCAAGATAATATGGTTGGAAAACTGAAAAGAAAATACTCATTTTGTTATGAACTTTATTATCTATGCAATAAAGTCCGTTTTGGTTAGCCTAAATTTTAATACAGAATTTTCAAGTTTTTTGATATTTTTACAACTTCATTTTATTTTGCGCGTAATATATAAGTAATTATCTTTTAATCAGGAAGAGGGGGAATGGCCTATTTTTGTAAATCGTTGGCTATAAATTAAAAAGTACGTCACGGAAAATTATAAAGAAATTGTTTTGAAATGTGTAGACTGAGTCTCATATGACACCCCGTTTGCTATAATCAAACCACTTTCATTTTTTAACCCCCCATTCAAGACCCCTTTTCAAACATTCAGAAAAATATTTTTTTTTAACTTAAAATAGATGATGGCAAGCACGTTATACAACTATGCCAAATATTAAGTTGATAGCTTCTATAGTTCCTGAGAAAAACTGCTGTAACATATAGACAGACAGACACCGTAGTCTCACCATGAGGGTTCCTTTTTTAACATTTTGGTACCATGTGGAACCCTAAAAATGGGTAATAGTAATTAAATGGGGTCAATTTTGACGGACCGTAATTTACGCACCGTTAAGCTCCGGTTTGGTCGCTCCCAAACTAATTAATAGTACAGTCGATGTCATAAATACGTTTACACTTTACTACCTTGTCTATTTAACGTCGTGTTTTAACTGCCGTATGAACTTGTCATAGCGGATAAAGTGACAAGGTACTAAAGTGTAAATATATCTTTGACGTCGACTGTACATTGTGCATCAAGGGCGGTAAGAAGGGGATTGCTAACGAGAGAAAGGAGGGGATTAGAAGCCCGACGCCGAAGGCGGATGGCTTTTAATGACTCCAGTTTGCAATCCCCTTACCGCCCGTGATAGGTACATAAAATGTTTTTCATCATATTTCCAAGGAAATAAAAAACTAGAGAAAAAAAACAACAATCAAACAAATGAACTCGACTCGCTAAAAGAGCTTGTCAACTTTTTTCAATATAGTCTTCCGCAAATAATGCTTAGATCTGCTTTAGTTTTTAAACTTGACATACTGCCAGATTGTTCAAGAAGAAATTTTATTAATTAATTGCAAATGTCTTGAAATAATGGTAAAATATAAATATAATGCAGATAAATGTACCCTATAAGTTCAATTAATTATAGAGTAAAATTGGTTTATAGCCAAGTTTTGAATATAATAAATAAACCTTGGCTGATTTTACACCTCCTTAGTCTGAAACGATGTACGAGTGGATTCTATATTTTAATTTAAAACTGAAGTTAGTTAGTTATAAAAATCCATAACTCGGGAGCTAAATCGGCTATAACTGCCCTATACGCCTGCGTGTTATAACACCCTTGCCGAGCAATTTATGATGGATGATCAATACCTTTTGTCTATTACAAGAGCGGTAAAGGAATTCAAACCTGGCCACGACTCTCTGATTAGGCAAGACAAACTGCGTATAGCGAAGTGCTGGCGATCAGTGACTAAAATAAATGAGTTTTTTGTAACATGCCTCAGGCTTCTAATATATTGTCCGAAATACCTTCTTTACCGCCTGTAATACACTATACCTTTACTATAATTCATTTATGTCATAATTCCAGGGTTGGTTCTGACACGGTGGTCGACGACACAGAGTTCGAAATGGACATCACCTCCGGGAACGCAGTGGTAGAGACAAGTAGGTTAACGTTTCCGGCACCTAAATAAAAGTTTTGCTTCAAAAAGAGAGCATTTTCGACGTTTGTACTTCTTCACATACGATAGGAGTTCTAAAACGTTTATCAATCTAAGCTTTGTTAGAACTATACCTCAAAATCATAAAGGTGTTTGGGTAGAAGGTGTTGTCATTTGTAAAAGTTATATGCATTTTCATGGTGATCGGCCATTCGTAAAAGTGGTAAATTATGATAGAATTATTCAAAATAAACAAATTTTGTTATAATATAATGTAATATAATGCATACTCTTAAGTGCATCGGAGCCGAGATACTTATTTAAATATTCATACCAAGACGTACTTCTAGTACCAAAATGTAAATACTTAAATCCTTAATATCTCCGCTTCGATATTATTTAACGCCATAAGTTATATATATCTATGTGTATTTAGAGGTCTTCTAAATAACTATGTAAAAACCATCCGCGGCCGTTGAAAAAAAAAGTCAATTTTATTTATACAAACTTACCCAATGCTTCTTCAATTTCTTGTAGCGATTCTCCGGTTCGCATTTCACCTCGATCGTGTTTTTTTTGTGTCACAATCATCAATATATTTTGTTCGCTAATTGCTTTAATCGCATTTCAAATTAAAACGTTTATTTATTAAAACAGGTTAGGCTGGGCCTGTATCTAGGACGTCTGCGAGTGCGATTAACAAACTGAGTTACATTATTAAAATAAATTCTCGAAAGTGCTGAATGAATTTAAACTTAAAAATCAGACAATAGTGGCACAAAACAAACATAGTAATTAAACAAATTCTTAAAAATATACTATACATAGGAACTTAAACTTAAAAAAAAACTAACAAGAGTGAAATAAACCAATCATAAAAATAAAACGAAATACTCGAAAGTGGGAACTTGGACTTAATTAAATCTGGCAAGAGTGAAACAGTATTTTTTTGCCAGTAAAATTACGAACTTATTGTTTGTGCACAAACATACTAATTACAATAACTTTTCGAATGTAATTAGTACAATTGTGAACTAAGGTATCGATATATAAAAATAAGCAAAATAAATGTTAGGGATGAACAATAGCGGCAAAATAAAAAAGGGAAATCTCGACCGGAGCCTTAAAGTGTTGCACGGGGACATAAGTGTGTTTTGTGTAAATAACGTATGAATGTAGTGTGTGATAATGCGAGAATATATTTTTTTGACAGTGAGTAAGTACGAGTATAAACTGTTAAAAATAAGATAGGATTAGTGTAACTTAAAGAACGTAAAGTGTTGGTACATAATTATTGAGAGGCCTGCCGTTGAGCCTCTGTTGCGTTAGAATCCTGGAAGATGTACCTATTTGATGCAGCGGTCCAGATCTTCGGTGTTTCTGATACGTATTTCAGGACTGCCTTCCCCCTTTCGGATGAAGATGCTGCCATTTCTAGTCCAGCAAAATTTGTTTTATTATTTGACTGCGCTCTGGAAATAAATTGCGATTTAATTTTGTAAGCCGTTCATAGCAGAATAATTTTCTAGTGGGCCAGCGATTGCGATTGTCGTAGTTGTCAAATCAGCGTCGAGTTCTAGAGGCTTTTAGAAATTCATACCTCTTGGCACGATGAACAAACTTAACAACCAGCGGGCGAGGCAGGCCTGTTTCCGACGCCGATTTAGTGTTAAACACGTGTTTCACAGTCCAGGTCAGCTTCTGGCAAGGTCGGATCCATCCTTTGCGCGGTGGTAAGGACGGTATGTGTTTGGTTTTCGATGGGATATTAATTTACGCCTATTATTTCCATTTGATTGCTGAGCCGAGCCTGACCTTGAAGATTTAGTTGGTCCTCGAGAAGTGTATTTTTTTGACGGAGCAACTTGTTTTCAGTTTCACGTTTTTCGAGCGAAGAATTCGCGTATCAGATAGTATTAAGTGCTTTTCGAAGTCATCAAGACGCTCATTAGATTGGGTGAAAGAAGTGGCGAGGTTTTGAAAGTGGTCCTTTATTTTGTTCGTATCCTATCGCAATAATATAATTTCGGCTCAGTAAAGCTAACGCATCAGATTCCACCCTTAAATCCGAGGTCGTGAGGGGTAAGGCTGCCTATGCCTGGGCAGTAACATTTAAGTCTGTCGCTTGTACTGGGGTGGTTAGAATTGCCTATTTTTGGGAGCTGACTATGGCAGGGTGGACATATCCACTCATCTTTAAATTTAATTTACGTGGATTCTGAATGTGTTACACACATGAAATGATAAGCGCTGACACAATTAGTGCATTGCATACGCTGTATGGCAGTAATTGTTTTGGAACAGGCTGCGCACGCTTTATTCATTTTAGTTGAAGTGCCAGCGCGCCAAGAACTACAAATTGTTTACATCAGTCAGTGCAGTGGTTATTATGGCCTTGTGACGAGACGGTGTCGTCCGAATAGTCTCTGGCGTCCTTCGGTGTTCTTCGGGGTAATAGATGTTGTTCGGTGCGCGGCAACTCCGTTGTTTGAGAAAGGTAGTTCGTTCCGTGATGTTTTTTTATCTATGTCCACCGATTTCTCCGTCAATTATGGTCCGATTTCAAAATTTATTTTTTGTTTGATAGATATACTTCCGAGGTTGTCCCATTGTCACCAAATTGTAATCTGATGAGGTAATCCATGAGGAATTAAGGGAACTCCTCAAATATTATAGGCATTCAGTATTTTTAGTAACAAGTACATACAGAATTTGCATTCAGAAAGTATCATTTGGTGGAACTGATGATGAAGACCACAGAAGGCCAACGGTACCTATTTCAAGGGTGGCGATAAGATATCTCGATTAAGATAGTTGAACGACTATAACGTATTGTTTTCACTTCTCATGCTCTTAAAATGTTACTTTAGTCTCTGCACATCGGGACTAAAGCTCCATATTAATCTCTAGGGATTCAAGTTTTATTTTTAATTTACTTTGGAAACCCCTAAACAGCCAATTACGATGTTTGTGAATGGAGGATTATCGCCATTTTCAGTGATTGTGTATAGACAATTTTAGGACGTGGAAATAACCTCAAAATGACAACTGCGCAAATATATAAAAAATACGATTTAATTTCGTAAAACACGTATAATAATTACGAATATGAATCTATTTAATTATATTAAGGATGAATTCCAAACCGCAGAACAAATTTGAAAGAAACTTTCTTATAATCAATATTGTAATTTTGTATAGAACGTCGTAAGTGCCGGATTGGGCAAGCACGGGATCCGTAGCAAATTCTATAAAGAGACCCCTGGTTCGTTCTAGGTTACAGGTTGTGGCGGGCTCTTTTCCGCAACTGTACGGCTAGCACAAGTTGCCCACGACTTGGTTGTCGCTCGGATATCCCTTTCTATCTAATCAGTAACGATAGAGATGCACTGAGCGACAAGCGAGAAAATATAACTTGTGCTACCCGTGCTGGGCGACTTAGATATGCGTCTGTTTTGCATAGGGCTTTGTTTTAGGTTTCTGCTGGAGCATATCGACTGGATTATTCATCCTATCGTCAACCCTGATGGATATGAGTACTGAGTACACGCATACTGATGTAAGTACCAAAACAGGAGAATGTCTAGGTACCAGACTAGCATTTGAGAGGTTAGACGTGGGTGCGCGGGGCCACCCAATGCGCAGGGCCCGTAGCATTTGCTACTCTTGCTACGTGGCTAATCCGGCACTGAACGTCGTTTTTTATTCCTCTCATTCAAAGTTAAATGTAGAGTGTTTAACGCGAGACTAAACAACCTTAATCGAACTATAACCACTCTCGCTCGCTCGCTCGCAAGCGTGGCTAAATATCCCTTGTCATTATGGCTTATTTTAGTCCCTTGTTGAACAATCTACTATAAATATGACTATGACTTTCCCGCGGCGTAACTTGTGGTGAACTTTAAATGTCAACTAAAATATCAACTAAGAAGTGGGACTACATAATGAACAGCTTATTATGATCACTAAAAAGTATAAAATAAAATAAAGGTTTTAAAAAACAAAACATTATTACTTCTTTTTTTAAGTTTTTGTAGGCGGTTTTTTGTTTTTTAAAACATTTATTTTATATTGAATCATTTGGTCTCGGTCGTCTATTTTGTTCGCATGATTATTGGAACTGTATGATTATTTGTTTTATTTGATTGGTTCGGATGAGTATCACATTGATGCAATTTTAAAAGAACCTGGTTATTCAGTTCTACGATTGCCTCCATATCGCCCAACATTCAATCCCATTGAAAATATTTGGTCTATGGTTATAGGAAAAGGCAACTAATTCGGGTGTGTTGTGATCGCAGTATACCTAACACTCCTCCGCTTCGCTCGTCGTCGTACATAACAGAGTTTCTGGGAGTGTCCTATTTTTTGGCTTTTTTTTTGTCGGGTGTGTTGTGATCGCACGATACCGGGTCAGTCGGGTCGGTTGAAAGTCCAGCTCAGCCTTCGAATTTTTTCCAAGTATTTGTGTACCCCCTTTGCCAACTCCAATCCCCATTTCCTTATAATCATCATCCGCGCGGCCCAGTTACTGAATAAACTTCATCATCATCATCATCCACCATAACTATCCTTTGTTAGTCCACTGCTTAATAGACACAGGCATGTCTGAACGAGCGCCAGGGAGCTCTATCCGAAGCGCGCTTTATCTAATTCCTGCTTCATTTCTTCATATTTACTTATTTGAAAAACACAAGAAATCGAAAGCACTAAAAATATGACGTGTGAGGCAGCAATATGATTAACATACTTTTTAATTTGTACTTCTAGTCTAGTGCCTGACGCAGGGCGAATAGTGTTTCCACTGCCGAGAGCATCGATAGTTACTGCAGTTCAAACACCATATAGATACATGGCAACTTCTTCCCATGAGTTTTTCTAATTTAAGTAAATTAGCCGATGCTCTTACGATGAAGGAAAACATCGTGAAAAACCCTGCACATTCGAACAGCTGAGTGTGACAGGGGTAATAGCCCAAAATATCAAACGGGGTTGAAATGCATCCGAAAGGCGCACGGAAAAAGATCCATATGTACAAAATAAAAAGCGGTTCCCATTGGCAGGGTGCGGGCGCTGGGCGCAGCACGTGATGGGGGTGTGGCTGAAGCTGTGGCTGGTGCTGACGCGCTCGTGGCTGATGCTGCTGCTGCAGATTCTGTTGCCCTTGCTGCAGATAAATCTCTCACTGGGGTTCCTAAGCTATGCCATGTCTCTCAAGGATGAAACCGAACCTGTAGTCTTGAATTTTGAAGGGTAAGACCGTAGTTCAACCCAATAGTCTCTGAGTAAAAACACAACACATGATGAATGTAGTTGGGTCACCCGAGGATTATTACTGTGACGGCTCATATGAACGGGTCCATATTGGATTGCACACAGTTTTATGGCATAGGTACTGTTGATAGGCATAACTGTTTGAGTCATACATAATGATCATTTCAACTGTCAAGAGGCATAAATTAGTTCGCATATTATTTTTAATCATAATGACATGTTTGATAGCATAAATAACAATTGTCATAAATTTATTGCGCATAAAAGCTTTTATAAACATTAATGCCCATTATAGTTTTGCGCATAACGTTTTCAAGCTATAATAAGACAAATGACGACGGCAAAGTTATTTTACAAACTTATTTAAGTAACCTAACCTAACCTAATTTTCTTCTTTTTTCTAACGTAATTAAACGCTGGTTAACTAATGTAATAAAATCCTAATAATAGGTTTTCTAAGTACCGTTGACCATAATGTTGAATATCATAATATTTTTAGTCATAAGAATTGCAATGCATAAAATTATGACAATAGACATTTATGCAACGGTGTGTGATACCGTAAAACGGGGTGAGTAGGGATTAAGGGGTGAATAGGGACACAACCTAAAATGAAGCAATTATGTTACTAATTATAACACTGAAATTATTTTAGGTTGTGTTCCTACTCGCCCCTTAATTCCTACTCACCCCGTTTTACGGTATCACACACCGTTGCATAAATGTCTATTGTCATAATTTTATGCATTGCAATTCTTATGACTAAAAATATTATGATATTCAACCTTATGGTTAAAAAATGTTATAGTACAATTATGACAATGAAAGTGTTATGCGCAGGATCATTTATGACAAAAGCCTTTTATTTATGCCAATCGAAATTATGAAAAAAGTACGTATGCGAATAGAGGGAGACTCCATATGAACCCATGCTTTAATGGTTTATTTTATTTTCATAAGGTACCTACTACATTAATTACAAGCCTTGCGACTCAAATGATTACTACATACTTGACCATTCCCATTGATTTCCACTTTAAACCTATCCATCACTAACAAATACTTGCTAGTCTAAATGACAAACCTCATAAAACAATTGCATGCGAACGAAGCCGGCGGCAAACCGAGGGGCGTCTTAGTATCTAATTAATATAATAATTGTTTCAGTTTTCGGAGTACAGAAACGCTGGTCGCGTTGAAAGAAACGAATAGCTCTGGGTATAAGGCTGCGGTAGCTTACGTGGAGATGTTCGATTCTTCTAAACTCTCAGACGTGACGATAGTGCACGATTACATGGACCGTTATTACCTGGAGAGGGTAAATCTTAATATTTGTACCTATGTATAGTGATTTGAATCAAGGACGGCGCGCCCGCTTCTTAATTTTACGTACTGGATAATTAGGTATGAGCAGCAAACTTCATTATCATTATTATCATACTCGACGACGATGATGAGGAAGCCGGGCTCGGCCCCAGCAAGGCCGTAACATATCATATCATATCATATCATTTATTCTGTGCAACCATGGTATTTACAAGGTGTTAGTATCTTAAATAACCAGTACAAACTAGGGTGTAGCAGAGGAAACTTATGAGTAGGTATAACTATATACATTTATAAAGCTCTATTTTACTTTTACTTAAAAATGTTAACTTTATATAAAAAAGGGGAATTATAATTATATGAACTTAACTACTTAACCTAATAAAAACATATTTATTATATTAATTATTGCATGCACTCCTCAAGAGAGTATGGACATTTTTGTATAAGGTAGGATTTAAGTTTATTTACAAAATTGGTGTACTTCTCTTCTTGAGATATAATGGGCAGGGATTTTATTAAAAAATTTGATGCACATCTCGTGGGGACCTTTACTTGACATTTGAAGCCAACGGGAATGGCAAGAGCTAATCTGTTCCGGTGCCGTAGGTTGTGCGTCTCCGAGTAGACGTTTACAGGTCTAGTATATAAGTGTTTATGTTTACGAACAAATTTACACGCTTCCAAAATATATAATGATGTCAGGGTTAATATTTTTAATTTTGAGAAGTATGGTCTACAGCTCTCATCATTTCTTATATTAGTAAGTACTCTAATACACCTTTTCTGCAGTAAAAATAGGTCTTTGGCATTTACACTATTACCCCATAATATAATGCCATACTGGAGCCACGCCTGAGCAAAAGCATGGTAAGCGCCGATCGCCGTCTTTAGATCAGTATTAATTTTTATTTGTCGGAGGGCATAGGCAAATCTAGAGAGTTTAACGGATATTTTTTCAACGTGGGCTTTCCAGTTTATGTGCTCATCGATGTTCAGGCCAAGCTGCTTTTTGCTGACTCTGCAGATCGACGTAGTTTTATATTGTAAATAAAAATTGAAACGCTCAATTCTTTATAGATTTACAGAAGAAAAATAATAAAGTTGGCCATTTCTGGTAGTACTGAAACGGAAAAATTGCTTATTTTATTTTATTGTGGATTTATTAAACAGCATTTATTAATCATATATATATATTAATCATAATACATAAAATTGTGCGTTTTTAGGCGCTTTACACACTGCGACTTTTAGTAGCGATGCAGTCGCGCGTTTCGTATCGCTGTCACTTTTGCTCTCTAATGTGTGAAAGTGACAGCGATACAAAACGCGCGACTGCATCGCTACTAAAAGTCGCACTGTGTAAAGCGCCTTAGAGCTATTAAACGAGCGTCAATAGTTGATGGAGTCAATGAAATCGGCAAAGAAACCGTTTTACGTTTTTATTTTTGAAGTGATAACTTCTTTACGGAGGGTAAACCGTTTCGTTACTTAACGCGCGTTACTAGACAGCATGTCTGGCTTCCCTTTCTCTCACGCATACGGCAGCCGTAGTACTAACTTTTAAACAATTATTAAAATTCAAAAATACTGGAATTTGATGGGATTTGAACCGCGGCACCATGGCGTCATAGACCTACCTCTCAGCCGCTAGGCCAATCGTAACTTACAAGTATGGACGAAAACGGTAAACGGTATTTGATCTTACCTGCTGACGTCACCCCGTATTGCGTTTCTAAGCATACAGTTGACAGTGAGCATTAACCTAAAACTATGAGTGATTAGTTTAAGTTAGTTGAGTTAGTCTGAGGCTCCGCGGGGACTACAAATGCGAACCAGTACTCAGATTTAAAAAAAAGTGGCCGCCATTTTGAACTTTTTTGTTACTGCTTCGATTGTCTTGAAAATATTAATTTTCGAAACTTTTGGAAAATTACCAAAGGAATGGAAACTAGGCCTGGACTTTCTGTTAGCGTAAATGGTATTTATGATCCCAAATGCATCGCTAACATGTTCAAGGAGCAGTTTAATATTGCGTCTCCTACTGTCGGAGGTGGACAGCCGCGGGTGCTCGGTGCTGAAAAGTCGCAGGGTGACTTTCAGATACGTTTCAGCGTAAGTGACGTAAATACAACAATAAATCAAATGAAGAGGGGAAAATCACCCGGTCACGACCATTTGAGTATACTCGTAGAGCACCTGCTGTTTGCTGGAACTCACCTACCTCGAGTACTAACGATGTTTTTTAATTTGTGTATTTGCCACTCATACCTGCCGTCGCTCATGACGAGAACAATTGTGATACCTATTTTAAAAAAGATATAGCTAACAAAACTAACTATAGGCCTATCTCGCTGGCAACAATTGTAGCTCGGGTGCTCGATGGCCTGCTAAACTTACAACTAGACAAGTGTCTGAAATTACATGACGCACAGTTCGGCTTCCGCGCCGGCCTCTCTACTGAAAGCGCTATTATTTGTTTGAAACAGGCTGTTGAGTATTATACCCGTAGGAGGACATCTATATATGCGTGTTTTTTAGATCTTTCCAAGGCCTTTGACCTCGTTATTTATGACCTATTGTGGGATAAGCTTTATGCGATGCAATTTCTTAGAGAGCTCACGCGCATATTTAGGTGTTGGTATGCTGGCCAGCGGAATAGTGTCCGGTGGGGTGATGTGTTGTCGGACGAGTATGGTCTAGAGTGCGGGGTGAGGCAGGGAGGGCTCACCTCACCCAAACTATTTAATCTGTATATAGATGCATTGATCGGTAAGCTTAGCAGTACACATGTCGGTTGTCACATCGACAGGATTTGTTTTAATAACATAAGCTATGCTGATGATGGTACTGCTAAGCTCATCGGTCGAGGGTATAAGAATACTTCTTGAAAAGTGTAAGTCCTATGCCCAAAATCATAATTTGAAATATAATGTGCTAAAGAGCGAGTATAATATGGTTTTTAAGGCGGGAAACAAGTGCCCATCGCATGTCCCGCCCATTCGTTTGAATGGCGAGCCACTAAAAAGGGTTCATTCATTTAAATACCTTGGGCACTTGGTTACCGACGACATGCATGATGTCGAAGATATTGAAAGGGAGCGCCGGGTACTAGCCGTCAGGGTCAATATGATAGCCCGTAGGTTCAGTCGGTGTACAGCGCAAGTTAAAATAACACTTTCTCGAGCGTACTGTACATCGCTGTACACCTGCAGCCAGTGGACGAGGTACACGCAATGCGCTATAAACTCAATGCGTGTACAGTACAACGACGCGTTCAGGGTTCTGTTGCGGCTGCCGCGATACTGCAGTGCGTCGGGGATGTTCGCGGACGCGCGTGCGGAAGGTTTCCCCGCGACGTTGCGCAAGCGCTGCGCCGCGACGCAGAGTCCGCGCCAGCCGCCACACTCTCCTGACCGTCATCGCTGAGAGATGGGACAGTGACCTGATCAGGCACTGGACCTCCCTTCATTTAAGTTTAAGTACTAACATAGTCATTTAAGTTCTGTGTGTAATACTAACAATATATGGATTCTGTAGTCCGAAATAAATGCATTTTATTTTATTTTACTTTTAAAATCGATATCTGAGGATCCGTCGGGACAACAAATGCGAACCCGTAATCAGATTTAAAAAAAAGTGGCCGCCATTTTGAACTTTTTTGTTATTGGTTCGATTGACTTGAAAATCGATATCTGAGGATCCGTGGGGACTACAAATGTGAACCCGTAATCAGATTTAACAAAGTTGCCGCTATTTTGAACTTTTTGAAGTGATAACTTCTTATGGTAGGGCAAACCGCTTCGTTGCGTAACGCGTTACGGCGCTAGTCTGTCTGGCTTTCCTTTCTCTGACGCATACGGCAGCGGCAGGCAGGCTCTTCCTCTCTCACCCTAACCCTCAGATTTAGATTAGTTATCACTTCTGTCGGGCGTCCCGAGACGCACACGTTTTTTTATTTTGTTATTTTTTGTTAACGTGGCTGCGCTTAATTTTTGTTGCAAATGAATGCTACTATTTATTTGTATCGTCATAAATAATAACAGTTACAAATCTCATAGAGTATCCGAGAAATTGAATTATAAATTCCCCGTCGATAGCGCCTGATGTATTGAATAGCAAACCTATTGAAACTACTATCTCGTAGTATGGTAGGAACTTGTTTAAAAATAAGTAACGGTTTATTGTAAGTCAACATTACACTGTTACACCGTGGTTACACCTATTTGTGGTATTTTGGTCTTATATAAATCTCTATATCAAGTGCAATGAATAAAATTGTTGTTAACTAGTGGCTCTGTGAGCTGTAGACCTCGCGAGTCCGTTGTAATCCTAAAGACGAAAGGAGAAGAGAGTTTTAAATGTCGACTTACAATAAAACGTAAACTTACTTTTAAATAAGTTCCTACATAGCATTCATTTGCAACAAAAATTAAGCGCAGCTACATTAACAAAAAATAATAAAAAAATAAAAACGTATAATGGTTTCTTTTCTTTGCCGATTTCTTTGACTCCACCAACTATTGGCGCTCGTTTAATAAAGAAAAAAGATATAAAAAAGATAAAAGATGTTTATTCAGTAAGTAGGCCGCACGGGCACTTTTACACGTCATAAATCTACCAGCGCTTCGCAAGAGACCACTGCTGACAAGAAACGCCGCAAGAAACTCAACAGTCAGTCGTTTTTTAAATATATAAAACAATGAATTTAACATTAAAATATATATATCATGCGTAGTTGAGTAGGAAAATGTGTCAAAACTCAGTATGTTCAGATGAACTCATAAATATTAATAATAATAATAATTAAATTAAATATATATATATATTTATTTTATTTTATGGGGATAACAAACAATTGCACACAAACATTACAAAAGTTGTATAGAAATATACTATAGGGTGCATTGGGGTAATTGTGAAATTGGGTATATTCCGAAAGTTTATAAAAACTATCAAACGCCGCGATATTTTCTTACTGGCAGCATTACTTTAGACACCATTGTTACCGGCTTTGACGCTCCAGTCGCCGTTCGTCGCTGCTAGCGTAAGTGTGTGAACAACGTGCCGTCTCGACAGACAAGTGATTTTTGCGCCTTTTTGGGTGATTCGCAATAACCCCAACACTCTATAAACCATCAGTCTATGCGTAGTAAGATCTACTTTTCAACAGTTTCGGAATTACCCGGGCATATTTCGTATTTCCCCCAAATGTCCAAAAAAGTGAGACATAACAATAAATATGCATAAAAAAGAAACAATAACGTATTTTTGTATGTAATGTCCACTAATTATAGGTCTATTCATCAATTTTCAAGAGATACGAAAATATAGGCAGTACAATTTAAAAATAATATGATTGTTTAACTGAAATGCTGTCGTTTACTCAACTCGTCAAAATTTATATCGTAATTACCCCAATGCACCCTAAATACATGTACAATCAACCACGTCATCCACAGATTGAAAGTATAGTGTTAGTTGATTGCCGTGCAAGAAACTACAAGACTTAGTGTTACGCTTACCTACTTAACTAATAAACATAAGAGGTTGACAATGGAAACTTAATCAACGGGGGAACAATTAATAAGAGCTAACTCAGATATCACAAAGTAAGCTTAAACTAAATTATTATGATATTTTATTGCTTATACTAAATATTATGCATTTTTCAGTTTTTGTAGGACTGCTTTTCTGCTTTTTTGCTTTGCTTTTTTGCTTTTTGCATCAATGAGCTCTTCGTTGTATGAATGTATATACTAACCCATGACGGTGCAAAACAACCACATAGTTTTGATACATTCTCGCACAGAAACCGAGTCCCCTAGACAATAATTATACAATACAACAATACAATACAAATCACTTTATTGAAACACCACATACACCAAGTAACGAATATACAAGAATTACATAGTGAGTCAACAGGCGGTCTTATCGCTAAATAGCGATCTCTTCCAGACAACCTTACAAAGAAGAGATGGTTAAATATATGTTTATATTTGACCATGTTTATATTTAGAAATAGGCAGGCGGTGCATTATACCTACAATGTTTACATATTTTAGACTAAGATATTACTAAGTTATTTAGGTGTTTAATTTAGGCCAAGCATTTTTATCTGTTAGATAGTCCTCGACCATATAGTAAGCTTTCAACATCAACAACTTTTTCAAGTAATTTTTAAGTGCTGGAATTGATAACTTTAAAACTTCTTCAGGTAATTTATTATAGAAATGAATGCATTGACTAACAAATGATTTATATACCTTACGGACACGAAATTTTTTAATAGCAATTTTATTTTTATTTCTTGTATTCAAATTATGTATTTCAAAATTCTTAACAAAAGAATCTTGATTTATTAATGACATAAATTATATTCTTATAAATAAATTGTGACGCTACTGTTAAAATACTAATTTCTTTAAATAGTAATCTTAAGGAATCACGGGAGTTTAGGTTATATATAGAACGAATGACTCTTTTTTGTAACACGAATATAGTCTGTATGTCAGCAGCTTTTCCCCAAACCAGAATACCGTACGACATAACACTATGAAAATAACTATAATAAACTAAGCGAGCTGTCTCAACATTGCTAAGTTGCCCGATTTTCCTAACAGCATAAGCTGCCGAACTTAATTTACCTGCTGGTACTGCTATATGGGGACTCCATTGCAAGTTTTTGTCTATAGTTATCCCTAAGAAAAGCGCCTCGTCCACCATTTCCAAACACTCATCATTTAGAAATATACTAGATTCTACCGGTCTAACATTAGGCAAAACGAAACTAACACATTTAGTTTTCTTAGCATTAAGTAGCAAATTGTTAATAGTAAACCAATTAAGTACTTTAACCAGCGTGGCGTTTATCCTACTGTAATCGACGGATTTTCGGTCCACCTTGAAAATTAATGAAGTATCATCAGCAAATAGCAAAATATCACAAAGGTTATCTACCGTGGGTGGTAAGTCATTTATATAGACCAGAAATAAGAAAGGACCTAATATAGAGCCCTGAGGCACACCTAATTTAACAGTTGCTCCAATGGACTGTGTTTGGTTTACAACAACCGTTTGTGTTCTATCACTCAGATATGAAGACATAAGATTTAGAGAATTATTTGACAGACCATAATATTATAATTTTAATATAAGAGTCGCATGATCTACGCAATCGAAAGTTTTGAAGAGGTCACAAAAAATTCCTATTGCATCACAAGATTTCTCACAAATATTGTATATATATTTAATGAGTATATATGCTGCATCAGTTGTGGCTCGTCCTCTGGTGAAGCCGAACTTAATACTGTTAAGCAGTTTATTTCTATTGAAGTGACCTAAAATTATCTTTTAACATTAACTTCTCAAAAACTTTACTTAAAATAGCTCTAAAAACGCACAATTTTATGTATGATTAATAAATGTTGTTTAATAAATCCACAATAAAAGAAAATAAGCAATTTTTCCGTATTAGTAACTACCAGTAATGGCCAACTTGAATATTTTTTTTCTGTAAATCTATAAAGAATTGACCGGGGGTCACGTTTCAATTTTTAATTACAATATTAAACTAAGTCGATCTGCAGAGTCAGCAAAAAAATTTCCGGTCCCAACGGTTTCGGGAACACAGTGAGGCTGATTGAGTATTATGAACAATAGTTGGCTTTCGTTTGCCAAATAATACATATATTTATTAATAAATCAAATACAACGTGTTACAAAATACCCCGTAAAAAACATAATAAATTATCAAAGCCAAAAATATTGTCAACCCTAGTAAGCTGTCATGTCAGGGAACCGGAGTTAGCATAGATTATTTAACAGAGAGGCCTAACTACCAATTTTAATAATTGTCAACTTTAATGGTTTTTCTGTTTTTCATCCACAAAGGTTCAATACTATGATGTCATTATGCTTAAAGTACTGGCTTTAAAAAACGTCAAGACGGAATAAAAATTATGTTGTCTATTTCAAAACTTCTTATCGATATTCTACAATTGTTCCGTGTTTTTCCATATTTTTTTCCAAAATGACGATGTTTTCTAACTCAGAATACGATATGATGTTATGCGTAGGCCATGAAGATAGCAATTTAAATCGGGCTCGCGAACTGTATCGGCATCGATTTATCGATGGAAGACCACCCGCTGAACAGCGACGGCTACCTTCGTACCAGTGTTTTCTCAACATGTCAAGACGCCTACATTCCATAGGCTCCTTTCATCGGCCTTCTGGAAGTGGACGTCCAAGCACAGTCGATGCCAGGCAGGCTGAGTTAGTGTTAGAGCATTTTGAAGAAGAGCCAACCACGAGTACGAGACGAGCCGGAGCAAGATTCGGTATGAACCATGTTGCAGTTTGGCGAATTCTTCGTGACGACAACCATCACCCTTATCATTATCGCCGTACACAGGAGCTGATACCCTCTGATCTTGCTCCCAGGAGGAACTTCTGCGAGTGGTATCTGAGGCAGTTAGAGGAGAACCCTAATTTCGTAAACTATGTTATGTGGACGGATGAGGCAACTTTCACGAGGTCAGGACTTTCAAATGTGCATAACGATCACGTTTGGGCTCGCGAGAATTCACACGCTTCACGGCAGGGCAGATTCCAACATCAGTGGCGGCTGAATGTGTGGGCTGGCATTTATGACAGGCATGTCGTTGGTCCCGTCATTTTGCCATCACGTCTGAACGGGGGTAACTACCTAACGTTTTTACAAACGGAATTCGAAGAGGCGATTGACGACTTTCCTGTGGCCGACAGGGATTACTTTGACAACCAAAGGAACATGGTGTTTCAACACGATG
The DNA here is from genome assembly GCA_946894065.1 of Acleris literana. Lineage (NCBI taxonomy): Eukaryota > Metazoa > Arthropoda > Insecta > Lepidoptera > Tortricidae > Acleris > Acleris literana. The sequence continues at coordinate 15,366,726 of OX335670.1, read as the reverse complement.
GAGCTCCGGCTCATTTTGCTCGCGACGTGCGAGAGTATCTCAACGTTCGCTTTCCACGAAGATGGATCGGACGTGGAGGACCGGTGCTATGGCCCGCTCGTACTCAGGACATCACACCCTTGGACTTCTTCTTATGGGGTTATGTGAAGGACAGAGTCTATTTCTCCGATTGCCCAACGGTTTTCGAGATGGAGCAGCGTGTAAGATCGGTGTTCGCGTCAATAACACCAACGATGGTGCGAAATGCCACACAAGCCATATTCCGACGAGCGAGGTTGTGCATTGAGCAAGGCTGAGCTCACTTTGAGCCGTTCCTGTAAATTTGACGTTCATTACGAAAAAGTGTTAGTTTAGGTTTCTTCGTTTAAAATCTTCCAAAACTCGACTTGTAATATGTATCTAATCGAATTCTGTTCATTTGTTTATTTCGCGAATTAGGTAAAACTGTACTTAACATTCTGCGTAGTTTACTCTTTAATCTTACTGAAATAGGGTTAGCACATGAATGAAAAAAATAATGGTTTTTATTTTTTGGCGGTAAGTCATATAGTGATAGTACGGCTCTCAAATATTGTAAATCGACTTGTTATAAGGGACCATTTAACCCCCTTTCGGCTTTACGGGTATTTTTGTAACACTCTGTATAAAGTCATTTCAGTATTTATTGCTGATTTACCGCCTGTTTCACGATCGCCAAGTAAAGCATATTTGACAGTCAAATTTAGCCATTTCTCTTTCTTACACTTGAAAATAGACAAGGAGAGAGCGAATTTTAAATGGCAGATAAATTTACTCGTCGATTGTGTAACAGGCCCTTAATGTCACAAAGTATAGTTATTTAATTACATTTGTTAAAACAAACATTTGATTTGATTAAATTTTTTAGTTTTGTTTTGTTGTTTGTTTGTTTGTTGTTTAGAAGTTATATTTATTCGCATAATTGTCTCTTTTAATTACTGTTTTATTTTTGTTTCATTGTAATTTGTTCGCAAATGTATTTAAAAACATCGTTAGATACATACGTCCGGAACTGATATTTTTAGTCGTCCCGAGTCTTGTCACAGATACCTCGGACTCGTTTAAATTGAAATACTTTCCGCACTTGCATCAAAATGTACTATTGTGACAGAAAATATTTGAATGTCTGCACTTAACTGAATGTATTTTGTTGTGAAGGGTAATAAAGGAATGGAATTAATGCGGCAGTCGATCCTTATTGGAGCAACGTTTATGCCGAGTGAGGTAATCGCATGGTTCAGCAACTTCGGGTACCACGACGCGCCCGTCTCGCTGGCCGCCGTGCACCAGGCACTGCTCAAGGCCTGGGACTCCAACGCCTCGCTTACAGTCATCAACCTCCCACTTGAAACTAACTACGACGATCAGGTAAGAGTCAGCAACGGTGTGCTACAGCCACTTCGGGTACCACGACGCGCTCATCTCGCTGGCCGCCGTGCACCAGGCGCTGTTCAAGGCCTGGGACTCCGACGCCTCGCTTACAGTCATCAACCTCCCACTTGAAACTAACTACGACGATCAGGTAAGAGTCGGCAACGGTGTGCTACAGCCACTTCGGGTACCACGACGTTCCCATCTCGATGGTCGCCGTGCACCAGGCGCTCTTCAAGGCCTGGGACTCCAACGCCTCGCTTACAGTCATCAACCTCCCACTTGTAACTAACTACAATGATCAGGTAAGAGTCGGCATCGGTGTGCTACAGCCACTTCGGGTAGGGCGACAAGCCCATCTCGCTGGCCGCCGTGCACCAGCGCGCAATTATATGGCAGACGCAAGGACCTTTTACTAAAGCAGGACTGAGCACTGTTAACCAAAACTCGGTCCGAGTAGGATGTGAAGCACAGATGCGGTTTATCTCTTTCTAATAGGGTGACCATGACATCGTAGCAAAAAGTTATATTTATTTGTACGAGTATGAAGCAATTTTCACACCATGTAATGAACGCTCTATTATGTAGCTGTACTACACTTGGGAGCAAAGAAATCGAGCCACAAGTCACGATCGTACAATAAGTAAACTTGATAGGAATTATCTAATGCCTACTACCTTTATATTGATATACAAGACATGGACTTGTTATTAATCTCGCAAGGTCACCCTATTTGTAAAAAATTATCGGCTTACCTGTGAAACGATATCCCACAACCAGCATAGGATTCGCATTTACAAAATTGTATGCAACCTTTTTCACCATTTTGTAATCTTGCAAAACTGAGAATCGTTAAATCAAAACTTTACCGAAAACCGCGCCGCCATGATATGATTGATACACTCAATGGGTTGACAGCCTAATAAAAAATAATACTTCCAAGTAGGTTTAAATCGTCATATTTTAAAGTTTATGGGGTAATAAATACAAAGTACTATAAGAATTTAAATGATACGAATAATGTAAGCTTTAAGTTACGATTCAAATTTAATAAATTGTCTAAAACAATAATTTTAATTTTCTACTAAATGCCGAAATTTTAGCGTATGGCAAGTGTTAGAAAGGGACAAACGGCCTCCATTATATCTATGCCGCTCGGACCGGCTTTGCTCCTGTAAATCTAACAGCCCAAACTATGTCTTAAGTTTATGACATAAGGTTTGTTTTAGAAAAACAATTTTTGGTTAGTCCTCAGTCCTGCTTTACTAAAAGGTCCTTGGGCAGACGATATAGACCCATAGCGAATTTAAAAGGAAAACTGTCACTGCTAAGTAGGTATACTTTATCGGTTCTTGATTTAAAGGGACTAATCTCTTTATACCTACTAAAACTCACCTGAGACAGCACCAAATAACTTTAAATAAAAAAAAAAGTGTGCGTCTCGGGACGCCCGCCAGAACTGATAATTAATCTAAATCTCTGTCTTAGAGTGAGAGAGGAGGAGCCTGCCTATATGGGTGAGAGAAAGGGAAGCCAGACAGACTGGCGCCGTAAAGTGTTACGTATATAATGAAGCGGTTTGCCCTCCCATAATAATATAAGTAGTAATCACTTCAAAAAGTTCAAAATAGCGGCCACTTATTTAAATCTGATTACGGGTTCGCATTTGTAGTTCCCATGGATCCTCAGATATCGATTTTCAACTCAATCGAACCAGTAACAAAACAGTTCAAAATGGCGGCCATTTTTTTTAAAATCTGATTACGGGTTTGCATTTGTTGTCGCGTCGGACCCTCAAATATCGATTTTCAAGATAATCGAAGCAGTAACAAAAAAGTTCAAAATGGCGGCCACTTTTTTTTAATCTGAGCACGTATTCGCATTTGTAGTCCCCACGGATCCTCAGATATCGATTTTCAGGACTATCAAACCAGTAACAAAAAAGTTCAAAATGGCGGCCACTTCTTTTAAATCTGATTATGGGTTCGCATTTGTTGTCCCGACGGATCCTCAGATATTAATTTTCAAGATAATAGAAGCAGTAACAAAAAAGTTCAAAATGGCGGCCACTTTTTTTTAAATCTGAGTACGGGTTCGCATTTGTAGTCTCCACGGATCTAGGGAGTGCAATCCGGATACTCCGAAATCCGAAAAATCCGGATAACCCGGATTTTTCCACATGCATTTGAGATCCGATTTATCTTTTTGAAATCCGGATTTATCGGATTTCAGAAAAAAGAGGAAATTTCGTATAATTAGTTATACTAAGGTTCGCTAGATGGCGTTACATGTATTTTAACTCACGCAATCGTTTGGTATTCCTGGTTTTATAATCTTCATCAAGGTGCAATGCGATCGTGACTCATTGTTATTACAGTCCGATCTGTCTCGTCTGGCTGAATATTGTCGAACAAATGGGCTGGATTTAAATCCATCTAAGTGTTTCTCAATTACCTTTTCTCGTCAACACAAATTAGTTTCTACTTCTTATGTTCTAAAGGACCAACCTCTGCTTAAAGTTCAACATATTAAAGATTTAGGTGTAGTTCATGATTCTAAGCTTCTTTTTGATAAGCATGTTGACGGTATTGTAAGCAGTGCCTGTAAAGCATTAGGTTTTATAATGCGTAATTCCGTCCATTTTACTCAAGCTAAGACTTTGAAAGTGCTTTATTGCTCATATGTTAGAAGTAAGCTTGAGTATGCTTCTCAAATATGGAATCCATGCTATGCCACATATGTTGATAGAATTGAGCGTGTTCAGCAAAAATTCGTAAAATATCTATGTTTTAAGCTTAAATGTCCCTATAGTTCGTTATTTTACACTAATATCTGTAAAAGGCACCATTTGGTGCCCCTATACCAACGCCGGGAAATAGCCGACATTACTTATATTCTAAATATTACTAGCGGCCTCGTTGACAGTCCTGAGTTGCTTTCTTACGTTTCGTTTAGTATTCCCACTCGGTCTAAAAGGAGTTATCCCCCTATATCACTGAGATTTGCATCCTCTAGATACAGACAAAACAGTTTCTTGACGCGTGCTGGTAAAGGCTTGAATAATTGGGTGAATAAGCTGGATATTGATGTATTCAATTGTAAAGTCCCTTCCGTGAGGCGAAGTTTAATAGCGAAATGTGTTGTTTGAGCATGTTTTGTGTACCATAGGTTACAGAACCTTTTGTCGATCTACCTCTGGCTAGTATTTAGCAGTAGTTTTAATTTTACCTTTTATTTGCGCTAGTGTTTTTGTGTAGGTGCGTGTACCTTTGAAGTTTGAACTAAACTTTAAGTTTGCTACTCAGTCACTACATGTGAAATCCTTTAATTGGTTTTGTGTTTCTTATTCTTGTTTCATATTTTGTATTTGTAACTGTTGGATTTCCTACCAATAAATAAATAAATAAATAAATAAATAAATAAATAAATAAGATTTGAGTAGAATATAGGTGGTGCTACTTTCTTCACGTGAAACAAATTGGTAAGTGCTATCTATGCATATTATTTCGTTATTACTTTTCATTGTTCTTGTATGTTGTCTTGTATTGTATTGTATTGTATGATTCTTGTATTCTGTGTCTGTGACTAACGGCCGCTAGGTACGGACGGACGGACCGCATTTGAACTGAAGCCCAGCTGCAGGATTGCGGTTCGCGGGTAGTTCTGTCTGATGCGGTTGCATCGGCTGCATCGGATGGAACGGAGCTGCCCGCGAAGTGCCATTTTGCGGCTGGGTTGCGGTTCGTCTGTACCGCAAGTACCGCAACCAATCCTTTGTACTTAGGTACTTAATGTATAGTGTAGTGTGAGTGATGAGTGACGATTGACTGTGTGTTGTGTAGTATGATGTGATGTTGGTTTGGTCGCAATTTGGTCTCATTTTAAGTTCTTTGTGAACTACAAGTGGGTTGGTCCAGAATTGGATCGGATTAGACGGACTGAGTGAACTTCGGGGCTTCGGGCGGGAGCCGCGTTGCTTATATACTGTTCTATTACTTCTATTGCCATTACCTACAGATGTTCTCTCATTTCAATGAATAGGAATTATGACTTCTTCAAACTGACTGCGTGCAGTTTATGAAATAACGATATTATTTCAGGTGGTGAGTTTAATAGTCATGGAGTTTCAAGAATATACAAAGAAGTCAAATGATGATAAAAGTGTGTGGAGACATTTTTTAAGATCCGCCGATGGTGTATTCGCGAAATGTAAGCAATGCCAGAACATTTTCAAAATAAGGGGAAGCACCTCAAGTCTGCACAATCATTTGCGTAATGTTCATCACATTGCTGCTAAAACCAAAGTGAATGAATTTCCATCTACTTCCAGTAAGAGTGATGATTCGTTTACACTAGCCAAAAAGAGTAAAATAAACGAATATTTTAAATCAGATGAAGACAACCTTGAATACACTCTGGCAAAAATGGTGTCAGTGGATGGCATACCATTTAAACTATTTTGTACCTCAGATGGTATGCGGAGACTTTTTAAAAAGTCGTACGGGAAGGATTTGCCAAAATCAGCTAACACTATTAGGGAAATAGTGCTAAAAATATATGAAAATGAAAAAGAGTTGTTAATCAAAGAAATATCAACATTAAAAAAGAGAAATTGCAATTTTGCACTAACATTTGATGAATGGACATCTGCCAGAAACCGCCGTTACATAAATGTTAATATCCACGGTGAGTTTCAAGATGAAACAAAATTTAAAAATCTTGGCCTCATACGCATTTTCGGGTCTATGCCTGCGGATAAATGTGTTGCTCTTATAAATGAGAGGTTGGGATTATTTGGTCTCTCACTGGAAAATGATATCACGGCTATGACTACGGATGGTGCAAGCGTAATGGTCAAAGTTGGACGCATAAGCCCGATACTCTGTCATCAGCTCTGTCATGCTCACGGAATTCAGCTAGCAATCCATGATGTTATTTATAAACCTGGTGTAACGCACTTCACCTCTGCGGAGTACTCGTCATACTCTGATTTAGATGAGTATGAGGATAACGAAGATGACGGAGTTATTGTTGAAGAGTTGCATGTTACAAGGAATGAAGTTTGAGAGGAATTCAAAAGTGTGATACAGAAAGTGCGAACCGTATCACATCAATTTAAAATATCACCCACTAAAAATGACGATATTTTGCAAAAGTACGTTCGTGAAGAGTTTGGTAAGGAATTGCAACTACTACAAGACTGTAAGACACGATGGAGTAGTCTTTCAATTATGTTGGAGCGTTTTCTAAGATTGAAGACATGTGTACAGAAAGCTCTCATCGATATAAAGTCACCGTTGTTTTTTGATGAAGACGAGATATCTCTTATAGAAAACCTGCACGCTTCTCTGGATATCGTTAAAGTCACGGTCGAGATGATTTGTCGTAGAGACGCCACGCTTTTATCGGCAGATATAGCACTCAAGATGATGGTAGATACATTAAACGGCCGAGAAGACTTCTTAAGTAAGAGTCTCACAACGGCACTAAAACAACGTATTTCTGAAAGACGATTACATGTTGTAACTGGCACACTGCTATTTTTAAATGATGCTAAAAAGTTTAGAGAACAATCCTGGAATAACACATTTCGAAAACCTACATTCGAAGAGAAGAAGAAATTAATGTGTGACATTTATCGAGTCGGATCTGAACCTGATGCAAATGAAGATCCTCTAAGGGATCCCGTTGTCATAGAACAACCCCCAAAACCAACCATTGAGCTATAAAGAAGAGTTAAATAGGCAGATATCGCAATTGAACAAACCTGTGGTTGATTCTGATAGCACATCTATGGCATCTATGGCTTACGACGATTTGCCCTCTTTAATTAATTATGAGATTGCCATGTGGGAGAGCTTAGGCAACCATGGGGAAATGCTGAAAGATATTAATAAAAGACTTTTGTCTATACCACCTACAAGCGTCGAATCGGAAAGAGCATTTTCAGCTGCTGGAGTGATATGTAATTGCTTGAGAACACGGCTAAGCGACAAATCTGTAGATGCTATAATGTTTCTCAGATCTCATTTTTAAAACAAATCAAGATATTAATAACGTATTTGAATACAGTTACGTTTCGTTATCCTTATTCATTATATTTACGATGTTGATTAATTTTAAATAGGCACGTTTTACGATCTCAATAAAGAAGGCTAATGTTTTTTTCACCACAGATTACCAAACTGTGTTAGATTTTGTTTGTTTGTTATTATTATTGTTTATTTTAATTAATATAAAACGATGGATATTTGATTATTGTAAGATTTGATTTGATTCTTTTAAGACTATTAATTACTAATATTAAACAATAAATGTTAATTCCAAAGTAGAATCGTGTTTTTTCTAGTTGGTGAAATTTCAGAAAATCCGGATTAAATCCGGATTTTTCGGATTTCGCTCTAGAAAATCCGGAAATCCGGATTTCAAAATATGAACGGATTTTGCATTCCCTACACGGATCCTCAGATATTGATTTTCAAGACAATCGAACCAGTAACAAAAAAGTTCAAAATGGCGGCCACTTTTTAAAAATCTGATTACGGATTCGCATTTGTAGTTCAAGACAAACGAACCAGTAACAAAAGATTTAAGATAATCACTTTCAAAAACGGTGATAGTTTTAGGTTATAATTATGCTCACTGTCAACATTATTTATATGCTTAGAAACGCAATACGGGGTGACGTCAGCAGGTATGATCAAATAACGTTTATCATTTTCGTCCATACCTGTAAGTTACGATTGGCCTAGCGGTTGAGAGGTAGGTCTATGACGCCATGGTGCCGCGTTGTTGTTGTATTTAAAAAATTGTTCAAAATATTTAATACTACCGCTCTGCCGTATGCGTGAGAGAAAGGGAAGCCAGACAGGCTGTCTAGTAACGCGCGTTACGTAACGAAATGGTTTACCCTCCGTAAAGAAGTTATCACTTCAAATTTTCGTACATACTTGTTTTTTTTGTATTTCTAGTAACAGCGTCGGAACCCTACACTAAGTCCGGTTCTTGTATTATATTTACAAAATCTTACGGTTCGTACGTAAGTCGCGGCCAAATGTTACCTTTAAGGCCCGTATTAATAAACTGATCTCGACTCTAATGCCCGTCTCAAGATGCGTCAAAACTGACAGTTTTCTATGGCTTGACAGTTACTTTGACGTATCTTGTGACGGGCATCTCAGCCAAGACGAGTTTATTAATATGGCCCCACGGACCTAAAAAAAATACGGACGTAAAGTTACACTAAAAAGGTGTGAAGTATGCAAGGTCTGTTATTTCGTTCCGTCATACACGAACTACCGTCTCACAAACGCACTAGGTCTGTTAACCCGCCGCCATTACGCGTCGAGCTACAGCACGAGTGACATTTAATTTTACGCCGAAGGAAATGCAGCATTGTGTTGTAAAACCGTGTAAAACCTACATTAGTGTCAATAAAAAGACACACGGTATCACTTATCACGTGTAAATTATGATTTTTCGTGTTATTTTTCATAAATCGTTGGTTAAATACAAAAGCGACATAAATCAAAATAAATGTTTTAAAAAAGAAAAAACCGCCTTCAAAAACGCAAAAAATAACTTCTTTAAAATTGTAGGCACCTAATAGTAATAGTCCAACTGATGTCGGCTTTTTGTTGAAAATGTTGTGGTCGCCGACTTCAGTTGGACTATTACTATTAGGTGCCTACAATTTTAAAGAAGTTATTTTTTGCGTTTTTGAAGGCGGTTTTTTCTTTTTTAAAACATTTATTTTATTTTATACTTTTTAGTGATCATAATACGCTGTTACGTAGTCCCACTTCTTAGTTGAAATGAAACTTTAACTTATATCAAGCGCGCCGCAAGCAACGCCGCGGCCAAATATTATTCGTTGTAGGTAGTCGCTGAACTATCTTAATCGAGATATCTTATCGCCACCCTTGAAATCGGTACCATTGAGGAGTTCTGGTGGCCATTGTGGTCTTCATCATCAGTTCCACTACACCAAATGATACTTTCTGAATGCAAATGCTGGACTTGTTACTAAAAATACTAAAATCGCTATATGTTTGCCTACAATATCTGAGGAGTTCCCTCAATTCCTCACTGATCCCCTCATCAGATACAGATTTGGTGACAATGGGACCACCTCGGAAGTATACTCTATCAAACCAAAAAAAAATTTTTGAAATCGGTCGACAATTGACGGAGTAATCGGTGAACATACATAAAAAAAAATATACATACAGTGGAACGTATAACCTCCTCCTTTTTTGAAGTCGGTTAAAAATGTGTTTGTGTTGCATTTAAATTTGAAATGCCATCTACTTTAAGTTTCAAATCAAACTGTATTTATTTTTGATTTGTGGCGTTTTTGTATTTAGATAAAAGATAAAAAAGATAAAAGAAATTTATTCAGTAAGTAGGCCGCACGGGCACTTTTACACGTCAAGAATCTACCAGCGCTTCCCAAGAGAAGACCACTGCTGAGAAGAAACGCCGCAAGAAACTCAGCAGTCAGTCATTTTTTAAACATATTACTTATTACAATGGTACTACTTAGTCTGCATTATATAAAGCTATAAATATTAAATTAAATATAGTATCAAATAACATGCGTAGTTCAGCAGGAAAACGAAACGAAAACGAAAACATGCCAATTAAGATTCTTACGGGAGAGATAGAGAGAAAAAAAACACATACTTATGTGTATATAAGATGGCGCGAGACAACCACATAAAAGTTTCGATATGTTTTCCTACATCAACGGACAAGATAAAGATTTTGCATTTGAATAAATTATTATTGACTAAGTTTCGGGTTTAGGCCATGCATTTTTGTCTGTTAGATAGTCCTCGATCCTATAATACGCTTTAGACATTAACGACCTTTTCAAGTAATTTTTAAGTACTGGAAAGGGTAACTTTAAAACTTCGTCAGATAATTTATTATAGAAATGAATGCATTGACCAACAAATGATTTATATACTTTACGGACGCGGAATTTTCGGATAGCGATTTTATTTTTATTTCTGGTATTTAAATTATGTATATCAGAATTTTTGGTGAAAGAATCTAAATTTCTAATAACGTAAATAATATTCTCATAAATAAATTGAGACGCTACAGTCAAGATATTAATTTCTTTAAAAAGTTCTCTTAATGAGTCACGGGAATTTAAATTGTAAATAGAACGAATGTCTCTTTTTTGTAACACAAATATAATTTGTATGTCAGCTGCCTTACCCCAAACCAGAATACCGTACGACATGACACTATGGAAATAACTATAATAGACTAAGCGAGCTGTCTCAACATTGGTTAGTTGTCTAATTTTCCTAACGGCGTAAGCTGCCGAACTTAGTTTACCTGCCAGTACAGCTATATGGGGACTCCATTGCAAATATTTATCTAATGTTATGCCTAAGAAAATTGCCTTATCTACCATTTGCAAACACTCGTCATTTAGAAAAATACTAGAATGTACCGGTTTAACATTAGGCAAAGCGAACCTAACACATTTCGTTTTCTTAGCATTTAGTAGCAAATTGTTGCTAGTAAACCAATTAAGTACTTTAACTAGTGTGGTGTTAATCCTACTGTAGTCTACGGATTTTCTATCTACCTTGAAAATTAGTGAAGTATCATCAGCAAAAAGTACAATATCACAAAGTTTATCTACTGTTGGTGGCAAGTCATTTATGTAAACCAAAAATAAAAAAGGACCTAAAATAGAGCCTTGAGGCACACCTATTTTCACTGTAGCTCCAACAGATTGCGTTTTGTTTACAACAACTGTTTAAGTTCTATCACTTAGATAAGAAGACATAAGGCTTAAAGCTTTATTGGACAATCCATAATGTTCTAATTTTAAAATAAGGGTCGTATGATCCACGCAATCAAAAGCTTTAGAAAGATCACAAAATATTCCTACTGCATCGCAAGATTTCTCACAACTGTTATATATATGTTTAATGAGTACAGATGCCGCATCAATTGTTGATCGACCTCTGGTAAAGCCAAACTGGTTATTGTTAAGTAGTTTATTTCTGTTAAAGTGACCTAACATATCCTTCAGCATTACTTTCTCAAAGACTTTACTTAAAACTGGTAGTATGGAAATGGGACGGAAGTTCGTTATATCACTCATCTCGCCCGATTTAAAAAGAGGTATTACTTTACTATATTTCATGAGATCTGGAAAGACCCCCTCTGATATGCAATTATTGTAGATTAATGCTAGATGGGGTGCAATTACATCTATGATATGAAAGAGTACCTTAACTGATGTGCCCCACAAATCTTCAGTCTTTTTTAAACTAAGTGATTTAAATATCTTGACTATTGAATCTGAATTTACAGGGCTGAAATCAAAGTTTATATTACATTTACTGACATTAGTGCTAAGTAATGATTGAGCTTCAACCGCGGATGATTTAAGACATTTCGTAGTATTAATGGCTATGTTAGAAAAATAATCTTCGAAGGCTAAGGCAACGTCTTTATTTGACGTGATTTGTTGGTCACCTGTGTTCAGAGTGAGTTGATTATCACGAGTTTTTGATTTTCCCGTCTCTCTATTTATAATATTCCATACAGTTTTTACCTTTAAGCAGCGAAATATGTGTTTGTTTACTTTGACGCAAATTACAAACAAAAATGACAACCAGTGTTGCCAGTTTTATCACGGATTTTTTTTCCTAAGAGTGGGGAAATCTGTAACGCCGTTAGTTATGGCACGGAACCCTGCTTATGTGAGTCAGACTTGATTTTGTTCGGTTTTTTACACACGTTTAGCTAAGTCACAAATAATCTAAGTATGTACTTAAGTCTTGGATCTCTGTAAAACAGATAGACTTAGTTACTTCTAATTTGTCAGATTCTCTTGAAATTTTGCATACTTGTTTGTGTCATTGCGATGACAATATAATTATATGATACCATCGAGCTGTTATTATGATGGAGGCAGGTGGTCATAGGAACTCCTCAATGGCTAATAAGGGATCTTTCGAGTTTGGAATCGTTTGACTCGTCCTTTTTAAGCGAGTGTTTTAATTATTGTTTGAAGTAAGTCGGAATCCAAGTGTGTTACAAAAGATGTTTTTTTTTAAATTACTCATTAATTTCTGATAGCTCTCCTAAACATGAAAAACGTAAAGACGGTGGGTTTCAATTATATGTTAGTTAAAATCGTTTCATTAAAATGGGCAAATTGACGATTTATATGGCAACACTCAAAGCACGCACACTCGTAAACGGACGGCCATTTTGTGTGCTTCACTCGATGATTAGACTAGGTTAAGTCCGTATATTTTTTTTAGGTCCGTGTATGGCCCTAAGTGTGTCATTTAATTTCAGAGTCACTTAGAGAGAATAGTTGACTATCTCTCGATGCAGCTGTCATTTGGAGTGGGGAGCAGCCTGGCAATCATCAGCGCCGTTTTCATCATGTTCTACATCAAGGTGCTTGCTTATATATAGATTTATAAGGCACAAATGGTTGTACCTATGTTATTTATCACGTTAATAACGGTAATAAATAAGACGGTGGGCACACTCAAACATTTTCTGTGACAGTAGCGAATTTTCATCCCATAGAGATGAAATATGAATGTAAGACGACAATCATCCGGCTGAACTGATTCATCTGTAAAATGAATGAAAAATTCTGTGTGGACATTAGGTGCCTAGAGGAATTCGTAGAATTAACAAGTAGACCACGCATATACCTAAAAATGAAATATGCGGGGGTACTAGACAGTTTAAATACCCCAGCTTTGTAGATTCTTTGCGCAGAAGTTTTATTCATTAAATTAACGATATGTATAAAAATGTTCATATCTTACTGTGCCTGTGACAGGTAGATGTCATTTGAGAAATTTTGTGATTTTTTTAAACTTAATTTCCTTTTTTACCGAACAATTGTCTTCGCGTGTGATATGATATCCAAGGGAATTATTTCTCTAATAAGTCCATGGGAGTGTCTTTAAATAACTCGACGTTGGCGAAATACACCTTAACAGGAGTGAAAGCCATTATATAGAATTACAATTAATTAAAGTCGTTTTTTTTTCTATTAGAAATAAAGTTTATACAGGATGTAATCGAGTTATGAATTTGTTAACTTAATTTAATTTACCAATCTACTATGAAATAAGGCATCATAAATCGTCTAACATTACGCTAGAACTATTGGTAAAGGCTACATAGCTGTTTTTATGTGATAAAATAAAACGCAAAGACATTTAATGATTAAAATCGTATCGGCGAATCGACTTGGTCGAAGAACGAGGTTATTATATTAAAAGTTTAATTATTTTTTCTACTCGCGTACTATAAACCGCTAATATTGATATCGTTAATGGTATCAGAATACCACCTATAGCGTAACCGAAGCGTGAAAACAATTCTATAATAAGCGTTGCCATGGTAATAACAGTTCTATAATAATTATTATAGCATTGTTATTACCATGGTTACGGTCATTCCGGATATCAGTCTTGGCGTTTAGTGAACACTTGACATATTAATTTGTATACTAAACCGTTTAAAATAGTTTAATACCGACTGAAATTACGTGTTTTAAAAACAACATTAATTTTTAGACTAAGTGTGTGTATAAAATTACATTTTTATTAAATTACTAAAAATAGATGATTAATATACACCGATTTGTTATTTGGTTACCATGATTACGTTCAATATGGATGTCAACAAAATGGCGTTTCGTTTGGCATTCCAACTTGTACGATAAATTGACAGAACTGTTTTAGTAGGTAACTATTAAAATTTGCATGAAATTTGTAAATATGTAACAATAACATTCACACACTATTAACGCCAATCGGAATAATGAAAATTACTTTGCCGACAAGTAATTCGTTAGCAGAAAAATCGAGGAAAATATACAAGAAAAGTTAGCGATTGTTTATTTTTACCATTATCATTTTAAGCTTGTAGAAAAAGTTATGTATGCAACGGTACATAATTAGCTCTTAAGGTACTCGTGCCTGTATTTAGAGCGGTCGCAAGCTCGCGCTCTAACCTCGGCGCTCGTACCTTAAGAACCTTCATTATGGACCAGTTACATAAATAACTATTGTTTTTCTACTCGCGTTCTGTAAATCGCTAATATTGATATCGTTAACGGTATTTGAATCAGAATACCACCTATAGCGTAACCGAAGCGGGAAAACGATTCTATACTAAGCGTTGCCATGGTAATAACAGTTCTTTAAGAATTATTATAGCATTGTTATTACCATGGTTACGGTGATTCCCGATATCAGCCTTGGCGTTTAGTGAACACTTGAGATCCTAATTTGTATAATAAACCGTTAAAAATATTTTAATACCATTTACAATTAACGTGTATTTAAATAAAAATCAGACTAATTATATGATTAAAATTATTTTTTTATTAAATTACTAAAAATAGATGGTTAATATCCATCGATTTGTTATTTGGTTACCATGGTTACGTTCAATATGAATATCAACAAAATGGGCGTTTCGTTTGGCATTCCAACTTTTGTGGTTTATTTTTTGTCGGAACTGTTTTTGGTTAGGTACTATTAAAATTTGCATGAAATTTGTTAACATTTACTTAACAATAAAACTCACAAACTGTTAACATCATCGTCAATCTGAATAATGAATAGTACATTGTTGCAGAGTATAGAAACGAGTCATATAAGAGGGCCGAAACGTAGTTGAGGCCCTCTAGTGCACGAGTCCATAAATTGCACTTTCTACCGAGGCAGACATAGTGCTTTTCACAACTACTGAGAGGAAATAAAATAAAAATTCATATTCAAAACTCCAATTTTAATTCATGTTAATGTGACATCACCGCCAATTTTACCATAGATAACTTTTTTTTAATCTGGACCCCTTCTCGTGGCACTCGAGATTAATAAACTAACATGCGAGATGAAGATGTCAACTCCATATAAAATTGTATTTGTTTCGCCATATCTCCCATGTAATTTCATCTCTAGTGGTTCGAGATGGAAGGATGGATGGATGGAGGTTTTAAAAAAAAGCAGTGGCATAGTTTTTAGCCTGTGTATCTTTTAGCAAAAATACACCTAATAATATACGACACAAAATGGTGTGTTCTGATTGGTCGATTTAATTTTTTTATTTTAAGGAGCTATGACACAAAAATTGATTGATTGATTTTCATTGGTTCTTAAAGTTGGACAACAATGTTCTCGACCAATCAGCAAACACGCCGACAAAAACATTCTTGGTCTGTCCTATAAGTGACGTTTTGTGACCCCAAACAAGACCATATATGGCCATATTCCCGAGCAGTGTTGTGAAAAATGACTTTTTTGACAAGTCATTTGTTCTAGGGCTCTAGCAGAAAAATCGAGTAAAGTATACGAGAAAAGTTAGGTAGCGATTGTTTATTTTTGTCATTACCATTTTAAGCTTGTAGAAAAAGTTATGTATGCAACGATTGATAATTAGCTCTCAAGGTACTCGTCCCTGTAATTAGAGCGCTCATAAGCTCGCGCTCTAACCTCGGCACACGTACCTTAGGAAGCTTAATTATGTACCAGTTACATAAATAACTATTTTGGTTCTATGACAAAATGTATAGTTTTTCATAATTTGTTTTTAAAAATGTGTAGAACGATAATTATTGTTTTTTGAAAGGAATTTACTATAAAAACGTATTTTTTTAAGTTATTTGAATGCCCAATTGGTTGTAAGTAACAAAGTTCGCGTGAAATGTAAATGTGTAATCTGCCACAGGCACAATAAGAAATGAAGAATGGTTCAATTCCCGGTATGGGCAAATATATGTGTATTTGTTTCTGAGTCTTGGACGTTTTCTATGTATTTAAGTATTTTTTTCTCTATGTAAATATAAAATCTTTATCTAGTACCCATAGTAGGTATAAGCCTAGCGCTTAGTTTGGGACTAGGTCAATTTGTGTGAGATTGTCCCTTAATACCTATTTATTTATTTTAATTTTATTATTATACTTTGTAACAGGAGCGCGAATGTGGAGCTAAGCTTTTACAGAAATCGGCTGGCATCCATCCACTCTTGCTGTGGGGCAGTGCTGCGATGTTCGACTGGCCTTGGTTTCTAATCACCTCCCTTACCATTGTCGTTTGCTGCGCCGCCTTCCATGTCATAGGCCTCACATCAGCAGTAGAATTGGGTGCGTTATAAAGTCACTCTCGTTGTTATCCTTTCAGGTAAAGGAGACAAATTTTTTTTGTATGGGGATTGGGCCCTTCGCAAATCGCAGCGTATATTAATGAAATATAATAAAATGTATTTCCTTAATGTTACGTCGATTTGTTTCTCTTAACCTCTGGATTACAGTGGTTAAATTATATTTACCTTGTTAACCGGAATAGTGAAAAATATGATGAGATGATTAAAATTTGAATCTCACAATAACTAAAACAAACAAACGTTTCCATCGTTGTTTTATGTTGTGAAATAGTGTACTGTACAACGCAAGAAAGAGACACTCATTTTTGCATCTAAGTATAATATTAGTGTGATTATGATTAGGTTGTAAATGTATATCAAAATGTAAATAATAGACTAGTAAGTTGTGCTGAACTGGTCGTCTTAGGAAACAACGCTGTCTAAGTAACAAAAATATTTATTCATTCTGAATCATCAAACAAAGTCTTTCTCAAAGTCATCCCTTAAAAGTAGTATTTGGGCTAAAAATTACGCAGGTGGCTCGACCTCATCTTGATGCCGAGCCCAAGATAAAAACCTCACAACAGACATTACATGTGCACAGCAGCCGATACCAAATATTTTCGTACATGGCGTTGAAATCTTACTGCACAATTAACGCAACAGCTTTGCGGGTCAGGCAAGTTGTTGCAGGTGCCATTTTCACAAAATATTTCAAATATGGGAAATATTACAGAAAACGTATCATCATGCAATCACAGATTATTAGGGTATGTCTACACGCAATTCGAAAGAACAGTTTCGTTTCACGGTGATTTTCAAAAGAAGTGACGGCGAAACTCTTGAAAATAATACTTAAAAAAAAAGTTTCATCTTTTAATATTAACGCGCCGCGCCATAATATGGTACTGAATCTCATTATAACCAAGACGATAGTGACAATGAAGACGAAGAAGAATAGTATTACTAGTAATAGTAATATTTATTAATATTAGTACTATTATTTTCCTTGTTTAGTTATTTATTTTGTTATACCTCCTTATTATTTTGATGTAATACTTTATGTCAATAGTTCAATATACCTATTTATATTTCGATAGTAACTATACAATACTGTTATATAAAACACCACGTAATTTATATTCTTTGTTTCATTACTTTATCGACATTCCTTTTTATGCGTAACGCTACCTGCCCTATTGCTGCTCGGCCCGCTCCATAAGCCGTGCAGGTGTGAAAGAGATAGCATAATTCCGATGATTTATGACCTGACCGGCCAGATAGTTTTGCGGATAGTATAGTTCCTATACGTCGCGGCGCGCTGACGAAGGCACCGCACCGTCACTTTCCCATTATTAAGCGTAGAAGGTGCGAGAGCGACACCTAATATGGCGGCCTCCTGGCGCTTTCCATATCCCTCAACTGCGTGCACATGTAATAGCATATGACTAGTCTGCGGTTTTTGCGGATTATTTTATCTAGGCATGTTTTAAGAATTACGTTTCTTCAACGCTTATCACACGATACACGAAAAAAAGAATCCTATTTGTCGTGTTGTGTTGCAGGTCGGATGTATTTTGGATTTATGGTGTACGGCGCCGCCATGTTGCCCCTGCACTACATGATGTCGCTGGTCTTCGATGGAGCTGCGATGGGATTCGTCGTTATGTACTTCATGAACGTTCTATTTGGTAAGAGCATATCGGGCGATTATTTTAATCTGTACAACTTATAATTAAGTCCACTCTATAATAAAACAACATAGACACCGGCAAAAATCCGTGATTATAACAGGCGCGCTTCAGAAGGGGAAAAATTTATAAAAGACATTGAATCGGCAAATCACGTCAGTAAAATAAATGATTTACGATTTGTAAACCGCAAACGTTTTGTGTCGGCTTACACATCTTGGCTTCGGGGCATGTAAGATGGCTGTTCTGTCGCGTTTAAAAGGTTAAAATTGGACACGTGTAGAAAATACTCTATCCACTGCCGTCCCAACGCATGATTTTCGTCTAATACCATTTATTTTCCAACTAAGGTAACGCAGCTTTTTTTCTGGGAAATCACTTTCTTACATTAATATTTAGCATTTTTTATTTTGTTAAATTATCGTTTGCCAGGATATGAGGAAGTTTCTTGAAGACAAATAGTCCTTTAGCAAACATTTTAGTACAGCTAATACTTTATTGCTAAAAAAAAACAGTGCAAATTAAAAGAGAGGTCGCCCGCGACTTTGTACTAAAATAAATAATAAATCAAATAAAGTAAATTTGTCTAAAGAAAATTCCAAGTTATGAGTTTCCGGTGGGACCCGAACTAGTAGTTCTAGCGGTACACCCCGAAATTCAGTAAAAAGCTGCAAATGGTGTTAAAAACATGAAAATTGGAACGATTGATCTTTAGGCCATATGAATCAATTTGACCCGTAGCACAAAAAAAAAACAAATAAGGAGAGGAATTATGACGTCATCTTTTTTTTGTAGGAGAAATAATAATTTTGTTCTGAAACCTATCGTGTGTGGTAGGTATCTAATGAAAGGGCTTACTACTTAAGCCGATTCTTAAAATATATCACATCATTATATTTCAGTCACTTGTTCTAAATTAAAATAAAAATCATTTTCAAAACATACCAAGTTTGGGCTACTCAAGATATGATACGGTTGAATAATTATTTGTAAAATATACCTAAAATGATACACACTCATATCCAACCCCAGGTAAGCAATTTTGAAAATATTTACATTAAGTATATTTTTTATTATTATTACATAGTGTGATAAAATCACAATTAGTTGAAACATCTATAAAAAGTTCAATTTTTAGACACTGAGATTGATAAATACTAATACGAGAGTAGTTTTCAATCATATTTATATTACTTATTAATATTAACATATTTATTTGTATTTCAAAAATAGAAATAAACTTTTTAGTTTTCTGTAACGGTGTCTAACTCCTCTTCAGATGAAAGATCGGAGTTTGTTGACCTCTAGAGTTGGGTCCACATTTGTATCATTTTGTCGATCACGATCACGCGTATCGTATCGAGCTCCCGTATCCTAAGTATGGACGCTCACTTTGGGCACACCGTATCACTACCATCTTCGCGTGAAGAAATGCGTCCATACTAACCGTAGCGTAGCAGCGTATCGTATCATAACGCCGTATCATTAAGTATGGACACTCACAAACTTGTCAAGTGCGTGTCCGTATCCCCTTTGATGATCGGGGAAAAACCGCCTCGAGAGCGATCACGGCGTATCGCGTATCAAATCATAACTTCGTATCATGAATTCATGATACTTACTGTATCAAAACACTTCCATACTTACCGTTCTTGATACGCGTATCCGATCGCGAGTGTGCGGGGTATAAAATAAACGCGTATCAACATCGATCCCGAGCGATCAGATACGGCGCGCCGCATGATCGCTCTGTTTTTGCGTCCACACTAGCGATCTTGATACGCGTCGGTGCAACGCGACGGAGATACGATACGACGAAATGATACAAATGTGGACCAATTGCCCTTGCATTTTTTGCACATGGGCGCACAAGGGAGTTTATTGCGTTAAAGGATGTGACGAATATACTTGATGAATTGTAACGAAATCCATATATTTACAAGTGTGTACATAAATAGATTTGGTACCTATAATTGCGTTTGACAATGTAAATCGACAAAATGAGTTACCGTATGATTAAATATAAATGTTTTGAAGCTTAAAAATCTGGTTCAAACCTAAGATCAGCTTAAAAATTGGTTTAAAATTGAAATCGGCATAAAAAAATGGTTTAAAATTAAAATCAGCATAAAAATTTGGTTAAAAATTAAGATCAGCTGAAAAATTTGTTGTATAATTATATAATTAAGTTCAACTTAAAAATCTGGTTGATCAGGTTTTATTTTCGTGTTTGAAACAGGAATGATGGGTGCACAGATAGTACAGGTGATGTACAACCCCATTTTCAACGCGACAAGCACGGCGGACTTCCTGGATGGCATACTGCAGATGTTCCCGCTTTACAGCCTCGTCAGATCAGTCACGTGAGTTTGTAGGTATCGCCTATACGGCAAGGGCTAATCACTATTCTTGGGAAAGGATGAGCAAAGATTATAAGTTCTATTTTCGTAATAACCTAACACAGAAATCTATTAAGGGTTTGAACTTTTGAACCAATTTCGCCTGTTGCAGTTCATTGAACCAAATCGGGTTGATGGAGTGGTCGTGCAACCACTCGTGCGTGCAGCTCTCGCCGGTGCTGGGGTTCAACGGCACGTGCCACAAGCCCACCCTGTGCGAACACAACGTAACTGCTTGCTGCGGTAATCTTCAACTTTTCTGGATGCGCCATTCACTTATAAAATATCTTAAATACATTGTAAACCATCCTTACTTTAACCTTGTGCCGCCCAATGTACATCACATTGTACAAAGTGACAGCATAACCGCCAAGAATAAAAAAATAACAAAATGAACTAAACGCCCAGTGAACATTACACTGTACTTATGGGCAGTTTGGACATAAAAATGTTTTGGCTTATACATTGCACACTGGGCGTTTAGCTGATCTCGCGTTTTTTTCTTGGGCGGCACGAGGTTAAGTCTCCTGTTGAAAATGTTGGTTACGCGACACATTTTGCTATAAGTCTCGTTCGATATTGTTTACGAGTAACTGCATGCTTGAATAACGCGGTTATACATAAAGAAGAGCCGGGAGGCCGGGACGCTTTGCCCGGAAGCTGGTTCGACACGACATCTTAGGACCGCGGACGGAAGGCTCTAGTGGCCGTGCTGGTGCAAGTATTCTCAAAATAAGGGTGTTACGTATGCAGGCATTATCTTATGGAAATTAAGGGTCACACTGTACCAAAGGGGGGGGCCGTGTCTGGGACTAAGTTTTTTTTTTTTAATATGAAAAATCATAGGGATTGCGAAACACTTCGAATATTTTTCAAGTTCATGATGAAATAAACTCCGTTTTCTTAACAAAATTTTCTCTAAGATTAAAAATGGGCGTGATAGACGTTTTCAAAGATTGATAATGTAAAAGAGATTTTTTTTGTGGGATGTGGTGTCTTTATAACACTATTTTTTCATGATTGCAACAAATAGAATACGTTAAAATAAGCACATTTTATCTCGCCAATTTTTAATTTTAGAGAGGGTATAGTCCAATCAAATTAAGAGCCATTTGGTTAGTAAGCTACGAGTACCATCACAGTGCCGAAAGCTGGCAGAAGCTGCGCGCGTCATTATTTTTTTGTAACCTCATCAAAACTGAGCTCTAGACTTGTATGTACTATAGGTACATTCGTCTTCGCCGGCACTATCACATTCTCAACCTTCTTTACAGCATTCTTTTCATTCCGGCAACTCCCCACTATCTCAAGGAGCGTTTTAGTTTTTTTAATTCTGTGCGTTGCTCGGAAAAATGTATCTTAGCTGTTCCCTCTTCTTCTTCTAAAGTTTACAATAACTCCTTTACATTTCAGGCTGTTAGGTTGTGGAACTCTCTTCCTTTGGAACTGAGACAGGCTAAATCACTTCCTATTTTTAAGAATCATTTAAAAGAACACCTTTTGACACTTCGTTAGTTTTGTTTTTCTTCTTACCTTTTATTTTGTATTTATGTATTTCTAATTTACGTACCTATATGTATTTATTTAAGGGATATTTATATGTATTTTTAAATTGTTTAATTCAGTTTGCACCGCCTGCCTATTTCTATCGTTTATATTTAACCATCTCTTCTTTGTAAGGTTGTCTGGAAGAGATCGCTATTTAGCGATAAGACCGCCTGTTGACTCACTATGTAATCTATATTTTAGTTTCTTGTATATTCGTTACTTGGTGTATGTGGTGTTTCAATAAAGTGTTTTGTATTGTATTGTATTGTACTATAGGTACTAGACGACGATAAGCATACATAAAAAACTGGCCAAGCGCAGTGTAGGGTTCCGTTTATAACTTGAACTAACTTACTATACTACCGTAAAATCTATTTTGCTGTTGTGATAGTTTTCCATTTAAATAACTTCGCTATGTTTACCACTACCTTCAATGTTTTAAGCTGTCGTACCCTGCGGCTCGAGGCTCAAGCTATCTCCGTACCAAATTTAATTAAAATCGGTTAGACGGTTATATTTCCGAATAATATTATTATGGAGTATGAATATGGATTGTAAGCGACTCATACCCACAGGCCGCGACAACGCTCACTTTGAATGGGAGCACCCCGGCATCTTGCGTTACCTTTTTTGGATGGTGATGACCGGCACGTTTCTGTGGGTCCTGTTTATGTTCTTCGAGTACAGGATCTTCCAGAAGGTACTTAACTTACCTCATAATCCTCATTCGCATCCTTCGCACTTCTTTAAATTATTTGACACAACCCTAACCCTTTCATAAATGCGCTCTGTTCTCGCGCGTGTTAAAAACAATAGACCTCATAGTGTTCAAACTATTATACTAAATTATTCAACATCTTGTAACTTATCATAACTCTTTAATCAGCAGTTCCTCGACACACCATCCGCCATCCAAATGTCAGACTGACAGCCGTTATAAATTTGAAATATTACCAATCCGATTTTCTTTTAAAAGACAAAAGAAACATTGCGTCTGTGATACTGCAATACCGCGTAACTAACAAATTCAATTGATTGCAAAATGTACCTTATTGACTTGCTTGCTCAGGTGTATTATGTATCATATTAAATTTGTTAGTTACGCGGTTTTGTCCTCAGACAATATGCATGACAATTTAATTAAACTTAGGTAAATTAACAAACATGCAGAATTCTAATTATCCGAAACTACATACAGATCAATATTATTTTAAAAATAATATTGATCATAATATCAGTAGCTTTTACGTTATGCCTTTCTCAATATATGTAAAAAGTATAAGTCAAGTAAAAGTATCTTACAATGTACCCAATATAATATTATTATATGCATGTGTCTCTTTAATTTACATTAGTACGCTGATGCACTACAAAATTGACCAAAACATAATTTGCAACTCCAGCGTTAAGGCCATCCTACCATGGTGGATGACCTCATTTCAATATTTCTAACTCACAATTATATTTAATTAATTTGACAGTGATTCATGTAACACGCTTAAAAGTATATAAAAAAAAATCGAATAACACACACCCTCACACACATTACACGCGTTCGTGGGCTACATCAATTAACACTAACACACACACTACACAACACTACACGTATAACAGACTGGTCCCACACACGCACACAGGTCGTAGTGGACGTAGCAGCCACTGAGGGGCGCACACACAAGGTGCGCATGTAGCCATGCGCACTGATCCGGTGATCCCACGCACGCGCCCGGGCGTAGTGGACGCAGCAAGAACTGATGGGCGCCCACACAGGGTGCGACTAAAGCACAGTGATCCAGGGAGCGGAACCGCTTACCCTTTAAAGGGTTTTCGTTAGGGTATATAATTGACTGGTTTTTACAAACCATAACGATGCGATAAGCATATTTTCGACTTACCCTAATGAGAGTTATCCCATATGATACAATTAGTTCGACTAAGCGCTTACCAATTCCTTAAAACCCTCGTTGGGCTTTCCATATGACGAGTTTATTGAACAGCTGCAAGCTATTTTAATTTCTATGCGCAGTCCATACAAAATATTTTTACATAACTTAGCAATTAATTGGCTATCCACACACAAAGGCTTGAAACCAACCAATCACACGAATCTGCGAGACAGAGTCAACGGAGAGGGAGAATGGATACGGTAACACTAACCTAATACTAAGTGCTTAAATCCGAAACCCTTGCGAAACTGGTACCCTCAATGGTTGTAGTTAACTAGTTCGAAGCAGTTTCCATATCATTAGGGTATAGGTGAAAAACTTAAGAAAGTCACCTGTTGTATGTAGTTGTGTACAGTTTGCAAAAAAACGCATAAGCATAATAAATTATGTAAATATTTAATATGAGTTGTACATATTAATAACATACTGTACATTTTTTATCTCAATCACTCGCCATTTCGTCATCCTCATTTTCATCAGTGGACTGTACAGAAACAATGTCACTGTCATTATCTTCCGAGGAAACACTTATAATGAAACTCTCCGATATTGCATCCATTTGTGATTCTTGACATTGATACTTTTGCTCTTCCTTCATTGTATGAAAGCATACATTTTTCCATTCTTCCTGAGTTATTCTACTAATTTTTTCTTTTGCTAAATTTTTAATGGACTCCATATTCATTGAAACGTTTTTTTTGGCCACAAATCCTTTGACTATTCCCCAAATGTTTTCAATTGGATTGAATTGGGGATGATATGGTGGTAAGCGAAGTGCCGTATGTCCGTGTTGACTTAAAATTGTATCAATTTTGTATTCCACGAATCTTTGCTTATTTTTGAGTACAAGATCGTATAGTTGTGTCTTATACATAGTAGGGGAATGGTCAATATTTCGCTGTGAGAGCCAATCCATCATGACTTGCTTTCGCGAGTTCGAATTCGGTGCCGGATTTTGAAGCGAATTATGGTAACATGCATTATCCAAAACGACAACACTGTTTGGTTTTAGATTTGGTATTAATTGAGTTTTAATCCATTTGGAATAATTGTCGAAATTCATGTTATCATGATAGTCACCGGTTTTTTTATGGGCTTCATATATTAATAATGCGTTAGGAACGAATCCATCCATTCCGCCTGCATGGACTATTACGAGACGTTTACCCTTTGAAACTGGCTGCTTCATACCGTTAGTACTTCCATCAGACCATGATTTTTGTGTAGAGTGTGATGTGTCAATGTATGTCTCGTCAGTGAATACGATCGGCCGCCCTTGTGCACGGTATTGGTTAATTTTGCACAGAAAATTTATACGTAAATAGCGAATTTCATGTTTTTCCATCAGGAGTCTCCTGTTGTCTTCAGTTTTCTGCCATTTGAACCCCAATAAAGACACGTGTTTCCTTAATGTAGTAATACTACCTCGATAATCAATATCATCTTTTAGTTTTTCAAGGACCAGTTTTAACGTGGGTGTCTCTTTATTGGTGATATGAAAGTTATAAATTGTTCTCCTTATCACTTCTCGATCAAATTCGTCAACAGTAATGCGTGATTTTCGGTTAGATTTCTTTATGGGTGTTTTAAATTTTTGATTTAAATGCATACTTTCAAATTCTTTTAATGTGTTGAGAACCAGTTTTTTCGGTACACCAGATATTTTAATGACGAATTGTTTTGGTGTTGATAAACAATTTATGTCTTTATCGCAAACCTCTTGGAAATGTTTGTACATATTACACAGAACTCTTTTTGTTTGAACATGCAGTGGTCGTCCACTACCAATTTCAGGAAATGGTGCCATATTAATTTGCCAAGCTGAATTCTAAATCGATGTTTTACAATTTGCAATGTTTATTCATGAACGACGCAAAAACTACAAAGACAATTACTTGGTATTGACAACTATTTATATCTTATTGTGACAATAGAATCATAAGTGGACAGGAATAATCAAACTTGAAAGATAAGCAAATAATGAGTTTGCAAACCATACGATATATTACAAATTTCAAAAATAGAATGTCTATTCGCACATATTACTCACACATACAACAGGTGACTTTCTTAAGTTTTTCACCTATAAGCCTATCGATAGGGATGCGCTAACGTTGAGAGAGCAAATTATGTAGTTACCCGATCGACAGACTTAATCAAATTAAAGGTTTTCCGGTCCCTGCACTGGTCCCACACACGCGCACAGGGTGTAGTGGACGCAGCAGGAACTAATGGGCGCACACACAAGGTGCGGTATCACACACTGGTTCCACATAAGCACACAATCATGGTATAGTGGACGCAGCAGCAACATATGCGCGTACACACAGGGTGCGCATATAGTACACTGGACCCACACATGCGCACAGGGTGTAGTGGACGCAGCAGAATTCATTGTGTGTACACATAGGGTACACAAATATTAAGTAGGTCTTGCACACGTACACAGGGCGTGGAAGACACTACGTGCACGTACAAGGTGCAGATCATTGTCTAGTCTGGGATGCACATATAGGATGCTACCAGCTTTCGATTCTATCAATAGTCTCGTTTGCATCGCACAGGGTACAAACGTACATACACAGGGTGTAACGATTGGTCTTTGTAAACGCTCAGAGGGCTCAGACAAGATGCACTAACGTTTCTATTCGATTCGTTTTTAAACCAATCGCGTCACTGGTAGACCACGTGACTTTTCGTATCACGTCATCTTCCAGTGACGCGATTGGTTTAAAAACGACGTCCACTACACCCTGTGCGCATGTGTGGGTCCAGTGTACTATATGCGCACCCTGTGTGCGCGCGCATATGTTGCTGCTGCGTCCACTATACCATGATTATGTGCTTATGTGGAACCAGTGTGTGATACCGCACCTTGTGTGTGCGCCTATTAGTTCCTGCTGCGTCCACTACGCCCTGTGCGCGTGTGTGGGACCAGTGCAGGGACCGGAAAACCTTTAATTTGATTAAGTCTGTCGATCGGGTAACTACATCATTTGCTCTCCCAACGTTAGCGCATCCCTATCGATAGGCTTACCCTAATGATATGGAAACTGCTTCGAACTAGTTAACTACGAGGGGCGGCTGAAAAGTAATCTACCTAACAATGAAACAAAAGACTGTCGTGGCTAATTTTTTTTTATTTTTCTATATAGTCCCCTGCTAGTAAAATGCACTTATTAAATTTTTCAAATATTGAATTTAAACCATTAAAAAAAAAATCTTTCGGTTTGTCGTCAAAAAAGTCAGTAACCGCAGCCTTCATTTCGTCATCGGTCATAAACCTTCGTCCCCTGAGGTCTTTCTTGAGAAGTCTAAACAGAAAATAGTCACAGGGGGCTAAATCTGGACTATAAGGGGGGTGGTCAATGGTTTCGAAGCCATTGTCTTTAATTGCTAGCTTCGTTGTGCGGGCGGTATGCACTGGTGCGTTATCGTGCAAAATCAGAATACCTTTGTTTAGTTTACCTCGCCGTTTTTCTTTTATTGTCTCTCTTAGTTGGTATAGTAAGTTTGAGTAATAATCAGCATTCATTGTAGTTTTCTTCGGTAAATAATCTATGAGCAAAATCCCTTCTGTGTCCCAAAAGATTGTAGCCATCCACATGGACAGACCTTGAATTTCCGAGGCGGCTTCTCATCCTTAAATTTCCACTGTAACGACTCTTGCTTACTTTCCGGGTCCCATTGTCGAATCCAAGTCTCATCACATGTTACAATTCTAGAAATTATTTCTTCCTCTTTCCCTCGACTCATCTCCAAAAACTCTTCGCAACATTTGACACGCCTCTCCATGTCAAATGCAGTCAACATTCTGGGGACCCAACGTGCACTAACCTTGGACATGTTCAAATGCTCATGAATTATTTCATTGACTCGCTCTTTACTGACGCCCACATCTCTAGCTATCTCCCACTGCTTCACTCGTCGGTCCTCTAATATAATTTTTTTCACCCTGGCTACATTTTCATCGGTGACGGCCGAAACTGGTCTTCCGCTACGAGGATCATCTTCCAGACTCTCACGACCTAACTTAAACTGCTTTGACCAAAACTTTATAACAAATTCGGAAGAACACAAACTGCCAAACACACGTAACATACGCTGTCTGATCTCCGAAGGCGTATTCCCTTCTTTAGTCAAAAACTTAATCACCGCACGCTGCTCGATTTTATCCATTTTCACTTTTTCTACCGACATGTTTGAAACAATTGTAGGAGACAAATAAACGTGATGCAATAAACAAATGAATGTAATACATTTTGAAAATAGAATAACAAACGAATATAAATCCATACCAGCCAGCATTATTTTTGTATATATTTCTGACCAAGGAGATTACTTATCAGCCGCCCCTCGTACTACCATTGAGGGTACCAGTTTCGCAAGGGTTTCGGATTTAAGCACTTAGTATTAGGTTAGTGTTACCGTATCCATTCTCCCTCTCCGTTGACTCTGTCTCGCAGATTCGTGTGATTGGTTGGTTTCAAGCCTTTGTGTGTGGATAGCCAATTAATTGCTAAGTTATGTAAAAATATTTTGTATGGACTGCGCATAGAAATTAAAATAGCTTGCAGCTGTTCAATAAACTCGTCATATGGAAAGCCCAACGAGGGTTTTAAGGAATTGGTAAGCGCTTAGTCGAACTAATTGTATCATATGGGATAACTCTCATTAGGGTAAGTCGAAAATATGCTTATCGCAGTTAGTTAGCGTAGTGCATCTTGTCTGAGCCCTCAGAGGGTGTATCAGCATCTTTATGACGCATCTAAACGACCATTTATATACTCGTATAATGCATCAAATGTGTAACAGAATTTTGCGAACTAATATAAACCGGTCAATTGCGAGTTTGACTCGCGCTCCGAGGTTTCCGTATTTAAGATAATATGGTTGGAAAACGCAATAGAAAATACCCCTTTCGTTATGAACTTTATTTTCTATAAAATAAGGTCCATTTTGACTAGAATAAATTTTAATACAGATTTTTGTAGTTCTTTGATAATTATTCCAAATCTTTAAAATTTGACAACTTCGTTTAATTTTTCGAGTAAAATATAAATGATTATCTCTTTTTTGGTCCATAAACTTCGGAGAGAATGGAACATGGGAACGGCAATTTTTTGTAAGTTTTGGCTATAAATCAAAAAGTACGCGATGGACAATTATAAAAAAAAAGATTTGAAATTTGCGGATTGTGCCCTTTCCTATGACACCCCGTTTGCTATAATCAAATAAGTAACTTTAATTTTTCAACCCCCCCATTCCATTTAGACCCCTTTTCAAATATTTAGAAAAATAATTTCTTATTATTTCTACTAAAAACAGATGCGGGCCATCAAGTTATACAACTATGCCAAATTTCAAGTTGATAGCTTCTATAGTTTCGGAGAAAAACCGCTCTGATATACAGACAGACACCGAAGTCTCACCATAAGGGTTCCTTTTTACCATTTTGGTACGAAACCCTAAAAATACATTCAAAAAGATATATTCCTTTGAATTTCAAGTTCTAACTCCTGTTTTGATGCTGCAGAGATAAACATCCGTATTCTACCAAGCGGTCTGGTTTTAATTTTTGTTATATGTTTCACTTGTTCCAGATATTCAATCAAAAGACGGTTGTGTCTCCGATTAATTGGAAAACTCTAGACCAAGACGTGGCTACGGAGATCAAACGCGTGGAGACACTAAACTATCTCGAGATTGGACAATACAGCCTCGTCGCCAAGGGGCTGACCAAAAAATTCAAAAAACACTTAGCTGTCGACCAGATATCCTTCAGTAATGTATACTTTACACGAGCTAAGTACTTGTCGCTTAGTGCTATACTTAAGGTGCTTTTGCACGCAAGTTATTAATGCTTAAAAAGTACATGGGTATTCTATATCACGAAGACCGTTAGGCTATGAATGTTGCCACGCTTGCACATGTACCTTGTTTTAGTGTGCGTAGCCTTGAGATCACTAAAACTTAGTCACGACCGCGACGCGGTCAGGGTATAACACGTCAGCATGGCAACTAAAAGTAAAAGAGCATAGTGAGGTAACATGTTTTTTTCTTTAACAATAACATCTCTACATGGCATAAAACAAGGTAATCTAATAAAGTAACCTGTAATCTTATAAAGTGACCTATGGTAGTAAGTAAAAATGTAATTGTAAACTGTCTTTATGCCCCAAAGCGATCAGTTTCCCTTTGCGGACGCTCGTAGGGCGTCCTAGGCAATTCCTTCTCGACCCTACAGATCCTATCCAACCGCTGTCGAGATATTAAAACAAAAATGCTGTTCCCGTCCAAAGATTGCACAGGACAGGCATGCAACGCTCCATTCCACCCACTTGATACTGTCCATGAAACAGATTTTTTTAAGGTTTTTTTTTATGGCGTGGAGAAAGGCGAACGAGCACATAGACCACCTAATGGTAAGTGGGATCTGTGACCCATTGACATTTGCATTATTTAGTTAGACTACAATTTTAAGACTGCAACCCTACATGCAAATGCGTTGACAACCCTGAGGACTAAGATGGAATGCATCTATTATACTTATTTGAACAGTTGTCTTATTCCAACACCGGAACATAACAATGCGATCACAGCTGCTTGGTGGCAGGTTAAAGGGTAATACGGTGGTAGCGAATATTCCGGAAGGCATTCTGGAATGGTCGGACACGGGAACTATAAAAGGTGGACCGCGATTGCGGGAAGATTCAGTCTTTACTTGGAAAGCGAACAGTGCGTACAAGAGCGACCCGAGCGATCAAATGAGTATTCCAAGTTTAATGTGCGATATTTGTTTGTTATTAGTCTACTTTTACGATATTATCGGTGTATTCGTGCATTTCTATCATTTACGAGTACCTACCTCCACGTACGTAACAATAAGTATTCTAAGCATAATTTAGGGGTAAATCGAAATATTTATAGTACCGCGGGATCCCGGTATTGAAAATACCTACAGACCAAATATGGCGAGATCAACCGGATCCCGGTATTGAATCCTCTAATATACTACTACAATCAGAGCCAAATGGACTTCGTAAAAAATAGAATATCTGTAGCTAATACAATAATACAAACAATTACTGGGCTGGTGTAAACTAGACGAAGTACCTATGTGACAAGTACCTACACATAATGGTTTGGTAAAATTACGCCGTTCTCTCACACAATTGCAATGCATTTCAAGTATATTATTTATTATCAGTTATCACACTATCAGTGTAACAAGTAGTTCCAGAAAAAAAACTTGCTATGTTAAAGATACTCGCTTTTGTGGTGTTAATTTATTTTAATACCTAGCTTAGTAACAATTTCTCACTACTGTTACCACTTAACAGACGATTAGAGCGGTAACAGCTGTCAAAATGTATGAACTAACAGTCGATTAACATTGATTAAATTTAACATCGTATGGTGAAATTGGTACTTAATCTATACTATAATGAATGACGATAAATACTGGTGAGGTAGTTAGGCAATAATGTTTTAATGACTAGCTGTTGCCCGCGACTCCATCCACGTATATAAGTCAGTTATCGCTATTCCCCTAGAACTGTAAAATGTTTACATTGTTTTTTTTTGGATTAAAGTTCGAGCATTCTATGTCCTTTCCCGGGACTCAATCTCTCTCTACGCCAAATTTCACTGAAATCGGTTCAGCGGTAAGCAGCGAAAAGCGAAACAAACAGACAGACAGATTGACGTCTGGATTAGAAATAATACATTGCTTATACTACAATAAATTTAAGTCCGATCCGTATGTCTTATTTTTACGCAGTAAAGTATCTTAGGAGGATTGCTTAGCTAAGAATTTCCATACAAAATGTGAAAACGATGCTCTCCCCTTAAACCTGGTCCGATTTTTCCGATTTTTGAATGGTTCCCCCTGTTTACGCATACTTTTTTTAGTCATATTTCAATATTGCATACTTAATTTGTTTAAGCCGAATTGTATTTGTGCAGAAACTGTTCTCACATAATTTCATCATCATCATGTCAGCCGAAAGACGTCCACTGCTGGACATAGGCCGCATAATTTGATGTCGCCGAATTCTTTCACGCATATCCAGTTGTAGCCGAATTGGTTTTACGCATATTTTCTGAATCCCGAATAGTAATTTGGCAGAAAATGACTTACGCATAAATAAGTTCCGCAGTAAGTTGGTTTTCGCATAAAAGCTTATTTCGCTGAATTAATAAAATTAGCGTAACATTAAGTATCCCTCAAACTAGTTATGGATGTGGGTAATATAAAAAATAATGCATGATTAGTAAATATTTTTGTTTAATTTTTAATATTATTTAATATTAACTTAACATAATAATGACCTAAGCGAGGAGAGTCGCCTTATGTCCCACTTCCTGGGTCGTTGTCGACGGGGCCCGGAGCTCCTATTCGGCGTAGGGCGCTTCGCGCCTGGACACAACTCTAACCTCACCTAAATCTATTTTTCTTTTCATATTGACCTTACTTACCGTACCGTAACTATGCCAAATTGGAGTTTTTCCATGTACTATATCTATAACAATACTCAAGAAATAATGCTATTGTTGTTTCGGACATAAATTCGGAAAGAATTTCGGGCTATCAAAATTCTGCTAAATTACAGATATGCTAAACAACATTATGCATAATGAAATTCTGCCATATCAATATTATGCTAACATACTATTCGGGTAAAAAACTTATGCGAAACTTGTTATGCCTCATACGTTTCGGACATTAAAAATTGTGCGACATAGATATAATATGAATATGAATATGAATATGGTTGTAGAAGATATCATGAAAAACTGTACGTTTTCCATTCCAAGAAAATATTTCATAGAATGAAACAAATTTAAAAAACAAAAAACAGAAACGTACAGTCCTACTTAAGTAGTTCTTTATAATAACTACAAAATATTCAAAAATCGTAGAAATCGGACTTGATTTAGGGGTGAGAAAAGTTATCGCCCGGAGCTAAAGTATGTTTTTTTTTACGCTAATTTAGCGGCGCTTCAAAATCCACTTATTTTTTTTAGCGCTGGCATAAACTTTGGAAATAATGGAAGTTCGGAATATATTACATACTCGTACAATGTTGAGCACCTAAAGGCCTGTTTACATTTTGTGAAGTAGCAAGTGCAGTGAAGAAGTGATTAGTTAACATGTTTTGACGATGATAAGTGTTCTCTCTCTCTCTCTGGTCGTTCGCTCATGACTGAGGATCGTGGTCATCAGTTGGTCATCAGTTGGTAATCTACACTTGCGGCGTATGATCTGCCTCCAGCGATTCCTGTCCATTGCGTCCCTTACAACCGAGCAAAACTTGGAGGAAGATGAATCCATTAGTTGATCGGTCCATCTGGTAGGAGATCGGCCTCGTGCTCGTTTGCCCTCTGTGTTCCCAACCACGATCAACTTTTCCAGGCTCTCATCTCCCCTTCTCACTATATGGCCGAAGTAAAATTCGTTGGTGGCACACTGTGCACAAACGGGTCTTAGTTTTGAGTTGAGAGAGGATCGACTCGTTGGTGCGCTTGGCAGTCTAGGGTATCTCCAACACATTAATTCTTTGCCTCTCGCGGGCGCGTATTGTCCATGTCTAAACAGTTGATAATCGTTAAGTGTTAAGAAAACGTTTACAAATTCCTTAGTTGTCCTTTGTGTTGGGTGCAGTGTGGAACAAAATGAAGGAAGAACAACGATCAATGACAGTTGCTACGTTACCATATTTCTACAGACAAAGACGGCAATCCGTAGCGAACGCTGTAGTTACAAAGATATGAATAGATGTTTCAAATTTCATTGACGTTGATCCGTTCGTGCGGGGAGTACGCGGGTGTGCGGAGTCAACTACTTAACAGGCAAAAGTAGAACGTAGAACGAGAGATGACGAGAGTATATTCACTTTCCTTGGCACTCGCACTTCACACTCACACTTATCACTTAACCTCTCACCTGCAGTTGCTACTTCACAAAATGTAAACAGGCCTATGAGGCGGACGACAATACAACGAAAATCGAATGAGATTAAATGCTATGTCAAAAACAAAAGTCACACACCAAGGACAGCTAAACACCGGAGTCAACCTTACCTCATAGACATTTTACGCTGTTAAACCGTGCCGGATATATCCGAAGTTGGTGTTGAACCAGTGGAGCGGATATATCCGGGGTACACTACATCGAAAAGGTTAATAAAGCCATGTTTCAAATGACACGTAAGTATAAATTTACAGCGGTCTCAGACGCCGAAGTGTTCGGGCTAATAGGCGTGAACGGCGCAGGCAAGACCACGACGTTTAGGATGCTGATGGGCGACGAGTCCATCTCCAGCGGGGACGCCTTCGTCGGCGGATACTCCGTTAAAAATGATCTCCACAAAGTTCACCAGCGCATAGGTTACCCGCCCATTATTTTGACATTGTATAAAGTACAAGTTCCTAGTAAGTTATACTTAGTTCAGGAAATATGAATTAGCCCACTATCTGTAATCTTCTCTTTGTGCTAATATCACACAAAATGTAATCGTAAAACTGCCCTCGTTCTTCAAAAATCACAGTGGGTTGAAAGGTTAAGGTTAAGTCCGGTAAGTCTTAACGCAGAAAAAAAGATTTCAAGTAGATAACAGACGGCCAAATCATATTTCCTGAATTATACCTAGTTATTAATTAACTACGGTGTCATAATATATTCTGCATCCCACAGGCTACTACTGCCTGCAGTACGCCACGTTGTTACAATGTGTTGTATGTCTCGGGCCTCCGGCTATCTGCATTCCAACATGATGTTATAATGTGTTGTGTGTCACATAGGCAGCTGCCTGCAGTCCGACACGCTGTAATAATTAGTTGTGTCTCGTAGGCTGCTGCCTTCAGTCCGATATGCTGCTGTATTATAAATATTGT
The DNA here is from genome assembly GCA_946894065.1 of Acleris literana. Classification (NCBI taxonomy): domain Eukaryota; kingdom Metazoa; phylum Arthropoda; class Insecta; order Lepidoptera; family Tortricidae; genus Acleris; species Acleris literana. The sequence goes on along the minus strand of OX335670.1, from coordinate 15,331,691 downwards.
GTTTGGTGTGTCCCGCAGGCTACTGCCCGCAGTTAGACGCGTTGTTTAACGAATTAACTGGTCGAGAGACACTACGGTTGTTCTCATTGTTTCGTGGGTTGCGCCGGGATCAGTCAGCAAGTCGCATCAATATACTTGCGCAAGCGCTCGGCTTCACCAAGGATTTGGACAAAACGGTAAAAACATTACCCTCCCGGGGCAATGTAGCTGCAATAGTGTCTATAGTTAAAATGCTACAATCTCCACTTTAATCCATATTCAAAATTACAGGTGGATCAGTATTCAGGTGGTAACAAGCGTAAACTAAGCACGGCGGTGGCACTGCTGGGGAAGACGCGTGTGGTGTTCGTGGACGAGCCGACGACAGGCGTCGACCCGGCGGCCAAGCGGCAGGTGTGGCGCGCGTTGCGCGCGGCGAGGCGCGCCGGCCGCGGCGTCGTGCTCACCTCGCACAGCATGGAGGAGTGCGAGGCGCTGTGCTCGCGCCTCACTGTCATCGTCAACGGCCGCTTCCAGTGCCTCGGCACGCCGCAGCACCTTAAGAACAGGTTCTCAGAAGGTATGTAAACAGCGCTTGTCGACGGATTTGTCGTATGCAGAAATAGTTGAGATATACTTAATTATAATATAAGCATTAAGCCCCCACAATAACACGTTTTTATGGAGGTTAATACTCAGGCCTAAGTCCTTTTTTACAAGACATAAAATTGGGTAAGCCGAGAATGAAGAATTATGTTTTGAACAATCTATAAATGTATGCATGAATCTGTATAGTTCAATCAATAAAGAAGTCAGGGACCTTAGCGCAACTTCAGCAACTTCCTTCAGCAACTTGTTCAGGGTTACAGCCCACTTACCCTCTAGCGCCCGCATACAAAGGCGCCCCCGTAAACCAAGCTTAAGCTCTAAGAGCATTATGCAGTTGCCACGCCCCGAAACAGTATTTTAGTACGCGGTTGCCTGTTGACATAGCAACATGGAATATCCGGCTATTTTCTTTGCGAATAAAGTGTCAAAAATATGCCGTACCTATTGTATGGTTAAGTTGTGCGAAGAGTGTAGCAAGACATCTAGCCTCCAAAAGGATGGAATTTCATTTCACAGTTACTTAGGGCCTGTTGTTTGATCAGTAGTTAAAGTAACTAATTGTTAAAATTCGAAAAAGGAATGGAAAATCTGACACATTTCCTTGAGATTTTAACCATTAGTTACAATTTTTGACCGCGTACTTAAATAGTAGATTGTTCAACAAGAGACTGAAACAAGCCATAATGACAAGAGATATTTAGCCACGCCAGCGAGAGCGAGCGAGAGTGGCTATAGTTCCGAGTGTCATTATGGTTGTTTAGTCTCGCGTTAAACAATCTACTTTTCACTTTGATTGCGAGGAAAAAAGGACGTTCTATACAAAATTACAATATTTAACAAATATGTAACAAAGTTTCTGACAAATTTGTTTCGCGGTTGTTAGTTTTTTGTGCAAGTGACACTTTAAATACTAGCATACTTATTTAGCCAACAGATACAAACTTGAAAACTAATTTGGACCATGCCTAATAAAATAAAATTATCCTCAATATATTTAAATAGATTCATATTCGTAATCAATAATCGTGTTTCATGAAATTAAATAATTTTTTTATATTTTTGCACAGTTGTCCTTTTGAGGTTATTTCCACGGCTTAAAAATGGCCCATACACAATCACTGAAAATAACGATAATCCTCCATTCTCAAACACCGTGATTGGTTGTTTAGGGGTTTTCAAAGTAAATTAAAAATATATACTTTAATCCCTAAAGATTAATAAGGAGCTTTAGTATGCAGAGACTAAAATAACATTTTAAGAGTATGAGAAGTGAAAACAATCTTAATATAATAATTAAAAGTGAAACATTTATTGCAAAGATGGCGACGCTTTGATGTCTTTCAACAGTGGTTTGTCTGTTGTTGTTGATGTTATTAGTTGTACTGAAATGTACATTACTTATGTACTGTACAATTATGAAACCAATAATGTTCAAATTGATTTCTGTTTACATTAATAACTAGTGTAGCGCTCCATAAAAATAGGGGGTACGGAACACTACACGGGGTGGTTGCGATAAAGCCACCAGCACGTTAATTTTGACCTGTTAAAGGAAAAATAAAACCGAACGAATTTTTAACGAGGTTATATAATTAGGACACACAAAAATTTAATTAAAATAAATTACAATGCTATTATAAAACTAGACTAGCAGGCTGACACAGATCTTAACTCTTGGTAACATGAAACGAATACTATAACAAGGTTTGCGGATTGTCACACAATTAAAGCTACTTAAATTAAAGTACAGCGCCTTATAAAAGTACACGTCCACCTCAGGACACGGTTAGGCCAAAACTTGTATGAAATTTTATTAAGGTGAAACTGAACTACGATAAATCCCATCAGAAAAGGTTCAAGAAGCGCTTCATGATAAAAACTGATGAGTTCGGAGTGTAAGGAAATACGGGTATAATTTTTAGGTGTTAGACGGTAAAAAAAAGGTACTGATATGTATTTAAAATTATGGCCGAAATATTATCCAAAGGTAACCTTACATCGGATGGGGCGGAGTTCGCGGACACTTTTAGAATTTTGAAAAAATAAAAGTTAGCGATATATGGGACTATCCTGAACAATTCCGTTGTCGCCGACTTGCCGCCGCACGTAGATGCATCTGTAGAGCTGCGTTTGTCGCAACTGGCGCTGCGGGTAAAATCTGCGGGCACTACCGCAGTCGACGAACCATCGCCCAGCGAACTCGTTGGCGAACCACACGGTGAACTGCAAAGCCACCCGTCCAGATCTTCCGCTGGGTGGTGAAGAGTCGTGTGATATGGGGTAAGCGGAGGTGCTGAAAAGAACACCTTTACTCACAACGTAGAACGTACAAGGCGGAAGATGGCTTCCTAAAGAAGGGGAGCAGTGAAAGCAGAACGGCATCAAAAGCCAACTCACCCGCTATCCGGACACACAGAGGACAACAGCACTATATCGATCGGTCTATAATCGACTCCATGGCGTTGGAAGAAAGACGTTCGCGTAACATCATTACCGGACGCGGCACTCGAATAAGGCTTATTTAGATTTAATGCAGAAAAGATATCATTGAATCCGAAAAGATTTGATCAAATTCTCCGAAGTATCAAGGCGAGAGTACGAGATTGAATGACAGTATTATTACAAGGAACGGATTTAACAAAAACGAATTCAAAATTCAAAACTGGCAGTAGAAATGACTATCTCTAACCGGTCAATGAACAAGTCCATAATACCAAAAAGGCTGAGAAACGAAAAAGGCGAAATAATTTAGCGATAATTAACGCGAACCAACGCGATTTGTAGCGGTAATGCTACAATTATCCCCTCACTAGAACAAAAAAAGTTGACAACCCTAAAATAATATCGAAGTGACATCCCTAAAATTTCCAAAAGTGACAACCCTAAAATAATATCGAAGTGACAACCCTAAAATTTCCAAAAGTGACAACCCTGAAATAACATCGAAGTGACAACCCTAAAATAATACACTAAACCTAAACAACATCAACCAACACACAGCCACTACATATCAACCTAAACATCGAAGTCAAAGTCAAAGTCAAAATCATTTATTGTGTGATTGCAGATGTACAATAATAAGATGTTATGGATACATCGAACACGAAACACCAAAAACAACACCCTATAATATCAAGGTTAAACACAAACAGCATTTGTCAAAGTCGACCTTGATAATGTTAACCTAAAATGAAAAAACAAAACTACAGACCCGCCAAAAATCACCACCTGAACACCAAAGGTTGCTCACCTAATATAGTTGAACCGAAACGATCTTGATACTAGACTGACTAAACTAGGACCGACTCTGACTAACTGCAATCACTTACCCTAAAACATCTAGCCTAACACATTAAAACTAGTTTATTTATAGTACAGCCTGCAGGAAAAAAGCACCACTATAACTAACTTACACCTAGTACAGACAGCAAAAAAAACTGCAGAAAATGTGTTTAACAGTCCATTATACATACCTAAGCAAAGACAAGAAATAACCTACCTCAATTACTAACTAGAAACCCTAACAAATATCCATGACGAAAATAGAATCAAACTATCCTAACACTAAAAACTAGGGATTATACAAATCAACCATCACAATATACACAAAGAAGCCTAACAGAACTATCAATCAAAAAAACAAAGGCAAAACGAATAGTCATACCGGGTACACCAAATGACAGAAAAAGTATCACGATCGGGATAAGTACTCTAATCGAAAATTCCAAGACACCAGCTCTTAAACTAAAGCAAACCAGTGCACGAAGTTTACTGACCAACCATACCGCTATGATACCAAAATCACAGATTAGCTAGTTCGCGCAAACTAACTAACCGTTAACCCAGTAAGATAGCCCAACAAAACAATTCCGTCTTGGAAATTCGCGCGAGAAAAACCATAAGTATCAAGACCTGTTACTGAACTATAATTGATACGATGGCAAACAAATGCCTAACGTGAACAAAGTGATAGGGGATAAACAAACTTCGAACTTTGAATAACAATATGTATAGTCAGACCGAAAAAAGTGAACACGGAAAGGAAAATTCCCTCAACAAAATAGTCGTCGCAGAGGAAATTGGGGATAAAAGTCTGACCAACAAATCCATCTGAAAGCGAATGTAAACCGACCAGTCGCAGCAATACGCTGAATGCAACAAACGAGGGTGGCAAGAAATTTACTCTCAATCCGAGAGTTGGAAGAAAGAAGAAGAACAAAGTAAACTCTAGACCACCGCGAGGACGGTCCAATGTCCTCGCGGCATCTACCATAAAACCTCCACGGAGGGGGCACAAAGTCCTCCGTGGAGAAAAGCGGGTGAAGATACACCCTGCCTTGACCGAACCTCCACGGAGGGGGCGTGAGGTCCTCCGGGGAGAAAAGCAGGTGAGGAAAACACCCTAATAGCACCTCCACGGAGGTGCGTCAGGCCTCCGCGGAGGGGCATCAGGAAAATGAATAAGAATATCGTACATAAATTATTATAGTAAGAATTACGAGAATAAAGACAGACTAAAAAACCAAATGGGGGAAAACGTTGAACACAAAGTAACCTTTAGAATTTTGGGAAATTGAGAAAAAAAGAAAGAACGGGGACACCTAAAAAAAAGACAATCAATACGAGCAAAAAAATATTTGTCAAAAAAAATTAAAATTTTACAAATTACCTTATCGCCTAAACAAACAAATCTATTAATTACCACCGCAAAGTCAAAAAGGAGATGACACCACGACCCAAAATCCCGTAAGGAATTTTTTTTGACACAAGGCGCGTTCGTTCCGACTGTCTGCCATCTTGGGCACACAGTCTGAACATATTTATAACAGCAAAAAAAATACGCCCGAGTCGAAAACTTAACGCGTTTCATGGTGGCTAGTTCATCCAGACCATGTTCCATCATGGACCCACGGTCTGAATATATTCAAAACATCAGCAACGCCATACGCGCACACGAGACGAAATTGGTGTCCCTACACGCGAAAACGGCATGTCACAGAGCACATGGTATAAAAACATGCTGGGGCCAAAAACTAAAAACCAATCATGCTAAAACACCAGATACCCTAGTAACAAGGAGAAGTACCTAGGGGCGAAAAGGTTACATGCAAAATAAAAACAAAACCACTCACCTTAACGGACCCTAACTACGAAACACATGATAGGAAAATAAAATTCGGGAGTGAAAATTTTATTCGGTGGGATTGAAAGACTGTTTGTTTTGGACGATATACAAGTAATTATTTTTGAAAATAAACATTATCACAATAAATTAAATATGTCAAGTGGAAAGTAGGCGTCAGCTCCAGGTTGAAATACGCGACTCGAAGTCAGGAAAAGTAAAGCGCGACGAAGTCATCGTACCACTGGAACTGTAGATGTTATGAGCTCCGCTACAACATAAAAGAAAAAGGATTAGTAGCAAAGAGGAACGATTTATTGGTCGATTACGACCAATGTTTCCACCGACGACAAAAAATAAAAATAAAAAGAGTATTTGACTCATTAAGAAAATATAATAAAAATCACTTACCTTCGGGCGCCATTTTGTAGCGCTCCATAAAAATAGGGGGTACGGAACACTACACGGGGTGGTTGCGATAAAGCCACCAGCACGTTAATTTTGACCTGTTAAAGGAAAAATAAAACCGAACGAATTTTTAACGAGGTTATATAATTAGGACACACAAAAATTTAATTAAAATAAATTACAATGCTATTATAAAACTAGACTAGCAGGCTGACACAGATCTTAACTCTTGGTAACATGAAACGAATAATATAACAAGGTTTGCGGATTGTCACACAATTAAAGCTACTTAAATTAAAGTACAGCGCCTTATAAAAGTACACGTCCACCTCAGGACACGGTTAGGCCAAAACTTGTATGAAATTTTATTAAGGTGAAACTGAACTACGATAAATCCCATCAGAAAAGGTTCAAGAAGCGCTTCATGATAAAAACTGATGAGTTCGGAGTGTAAGGAAATACGGGTATAATTTTTAGGTGTTAGACGGTAAAAAAAAGGTACTGATACGTATTTAAAATTATGGCTGAAATATTATCCAAAGGTAACCTTACATCGGTTGGGGCGGAGTTCGCGGACACTTTTAGAATTTTGAAAAAATAAAAGTTAGCGATATATGGGACTATCCTGAACAATTCCGTTGTAGCCGACTTGCCGCCGAACGTAGATGCATCTGTAGAGCTGCGTTTGTCGCAGCTGGCGCTGCGGGTAAAATCTGCGGGCACTACCGCAGTCGACGAACCATCGCCCAGCGAACCATAATACCAAAAAGGCTGAGAAACGAAAAAGGCGAAATAATTTAGCGATAATTAACGCGAACCAACACGATTTGTAGCGGTAATGCTACACTAGCTGTTGCCCGCGACTCCGTCCGCGCAGAAAAATAAAACATACCTAGCCTATGTTACTCCTGTATAATGTAGGATTCTAATGGTGCAAGAATTTTTCAAATCGGTCCTGTAGTTTTGGACCCTATTCAATGCAAACAAACAAACAAACAAACAAACAAACAATCAAAATCTTTCCTCTTTATAATACTAGTATTAGTGTAAATAAATAGATGTAGGTTATTACTGTATTCATTTAAATTTAATTACTTTTTGAATTGCTTGTTGGGTTGAATTAAAGAAAAAACTACCTACTTTCTATTACGAGGGCAGAGTGAGAAGTCTGGTAAAAATCATTTTTTTTGACAGCTATGAAAAACAAAACAATCACTTTGGTGTTTGCAAACATGGGGAAAAGTGAGTTTCGTGTTCTGATTAAACATTATTTTTTGCAAAAAAAACAATAACGGAAACAAAAAAAAATTTGACAAATATCACGGGAACTCTGCTCCATCGATTAAAATGATCCACAAGTGGTTTACGGATTTTCGTTGTGGTGCTTGTACGGGCACTGCTGACGCCGACCGACCCGGACGCCCAGTTGAAGTCACTACACCAGAGATGATCACCAAAATCCATGACATCGTATTGAACGACCGAAGAGTAAAGGTCCGTGAGATAGCTGATATTGTAAGCATTTCAGACGAACGGGTTCGTAATATCCTTCACACTTGTTTGGATATGAAGATGCTCTCCGCCCGTTGGGTGCCGCGATTGCTCACAGTGGATCAAAAACGCACTAGGGTGTCCCTGTCAGAGGCATGTTTGGCGAAGTTTAGGTGTAATGAAAAGGACTTCTTGCGTCGTTTCATAACGACGAAACCTGGATTCATCATCATACACCAGAAACCAAGGAGCAGTCAAAACAATGGATTGCTTCGGGCGAACCTGCACCAAAGAAGGCCAAAGCAGTTTTATCTGCGAATAAAGTTATGGCTACTGTCTTCTGGGATGCTCGTGGTGTAATATATGTTGATTACCTTCAGAAAGGTAAAAAGATTAACGGCGAATATTATGCCAACTTGTTACAATGATTTCATGAAGTTTTAGTGGAAAAACGACCCCGTTTGGCGAAAAAGAAAATCATTTTTCACCAAGACAACGCACGAGTCCACACTTGTGCCGTTGCTATGGCTAAAATCCACGAGCTGCGTTACGAATTGCTCCCGCATTCGCCTTATTCTCCTGATTTAGCCCCCTGCGACTATTTTCTTTTCCCAAACTTGAAGAAATGGATTGGTGGAAAAAGATTTGGTTCTAACGAAGAAATCATCGCAGAAACCAATGCGTATTTTGATGGGTTGGAGAAATCGTACTGTACGGAGGGAATCGAAAAGCTAGAAAAGCGATGGACCAAGTGTATTGAGTTAAATGGGGATTACGTTGAAAAATAAATTTTCCAGACTTTTCACTCTGCCCTCGTATAAGGAGTTATTCAGGAACTACGTAAAGTCCTGTGTAATGTCCAGTTTTCTTAAACACCTAACTTTCAAATTTAAAATTCTTTAAAATTCCTTTTTACCCGATAAGTATATAGGTACCTAGTTAATTTTCTTCACAGTGTTCAAGGTCATGTTCGTATATCTGTCTATAGAGATTGACACAAGAATACATTATAAATAAAAAAACCTCGGCCAGATAAGATTCCGTGGAACCATTTATTACGATTTACGATGGCACCTGATGCGCGTGAGCAATTGCACATTGTGTCCGAATCTTTGCATTTTTATTTGTTGCTCAGGCTATGTACAGTCAACAGCATAAATAAGTGATCATTTATGTACCTTGTCACTTTAACGTCGTGATTGAAATGTCATACAAAATTGTGAAACGATTGAAAGCGACAAGGTACATAAATGATCACTTATTTATGCTGTTGACTGTACCGTAGGATTATAGTGGCTTGGTGAATTAATGATGAAAATAGTTTAAATAGTGTAGGCCTTAGTCAAATAAATAACATAGTTAGAGCCAAGTTAGTCTGACACAAAGTTTGGTTTTTGGTCGCTACCTCCTAGCTAGACTATTCGTAACCGTATTCACTAACATCAAACCGCCCTCAACATACACAAAAATCTGTCAAAATATACTGTAGGTTTGACAACCGATTTGTGAATAAGGTCATTGTAGAATAAGATGGCACGCAAGAAATATCCCGCAAGAAAATTTCCACGATAATTTATATTCGCAATTTCACCCGGCGACCTTGAATGAAACTCGTGAGACTGGAATTAATAATGAAAGGCAATAACAGGGAAACAAGCTTGTATTTGTACAATTTATAGTTAGAAGTTGAAGGTCAGAGCGCCAATGGCAATGGCGTAGGAATAACAAATAGCAACAGTTCGGCGCCCTATCGATCTGCAAGTCCATACCGCCCACGAAATGAGGACTTAATGCTTCAATTCAACAAAGTAAACATTTATAACTCCACTAGCTTTCCGCCCACGACTTTATCTGCGGAGAGTCAGAACTTCAGTTAAAAGTACAGATATATTTTAAATCACCTTTAAAGGCTCTTTAAAAAAAGTGTAGAACGTGAATTTTAAGTAAGCAGTCCACATAAACAACTTTAATTTCATGGCTCTAACCTTTAAAACAACAAAATTGACATACATAATAAATTCACTGCCCCTCTTTCACTATGAAGTTTTTTATAAGACCCTAGATTAAATATATAGATAGATAATTTAGCCATCTTATTACTAAATTTCTATACAAACAATTAACCTAATTAGCAGAAAATTTTCGAAAAAACACCAAAGCTGAATATTTTAATTTATAATAGTAGTCTCAATACCCGTTTTCATATATTGCAGTATGTATATAACTTTGAAAATTACTTAATTTCGATATAAACTTTACAGTCAGTAGTCTTAGATCCCAAGTTTTTCCAATTAGTTATTTTGTATTGATAATGGGTTTGCTCTTAACTAACTTTTCCTTTAAGGTGCAAATGTTTAAAAAACACTGAACATTGTAGGTACTTCTTCAGATGCTATCATTCATGTACCTGGCTAAAAAAAAAACTTCTATACAAACTTTTAAGGGCTTGTTTTAAAAACTGGTTTTTATTTAATTTATATTGGTGTTAATACCTACCGAGTTTCATGTATCTAAATCTTTCTATTCAATCTTTAATTATTCTAGTTATATCTTTTGACGTAGAGCCCTCGCCGTGTTGTTCTTATAGTCATTATTTTTAGTTTAAAGTTTATTGACCTTCAATTTGTAATAAGTTTATTTTTGGTAGTTTTAACAATTTATTATTTATTATTTTATTACCTTATTATTTTTTGAGAGCGTCGGTCAGTCGGTGGCCTAGTGGCTTAGAGGGTCGACTCGTGATCGTAAGGTACCGAGTTCGAACCCCCGCGGTCACCATGTACCAATGAGTTTTTCTAACTTAAGTGCATTACCCGATGCTCTTACGGTGAAGGAAAAACATCGTGAGGAAACCTGCGCATTCGATCAGCTGAGTGTGTAAGAGGGTAATTGCACAAAAGATCCTAAAGGGTCGAAGTGTATCCGAAAGGGCCCATCTGTAAGATAAGATAAGATAAGACCTTATTATTACTTAATGTAACTTTCTTTTAGGTATTATTATGTTTTTATTATTGATTAAATGACTTTCTGCTGGATAGCCATTTTTGGTCGCAGACTTTTCAAATCAGTAACAAGTCACAATCGTTTCGTAACTGTTTCGGCACATTGCGACTATGTTAGGGTTTGGTTTCTAAGTGTAGTAACAGTTGATACACAGTGCTACCACTAAATAACTAGTACCTAACAATTTTTAGTCGCTGCGTCCACAAATAACGAAAACATTTGTGTCACACATTTTTATACACTTTGCGTTTAGTTTGTGACTAGTATACAAACTAGGAAATAATGTGTAGTAACCGTGTGGTAAATCTGTAACTAAGTTATAAACAATAAACGCTAAGTATAGTAATGTTACGTCGATGTTTCGGAACTTTGTAACGGTAAATGACGGTGTCCATGAAACTTTGAGAGTCTCTGTAAATAAAAAAATACATGCAACCATTTTTTGATTTCAGTAACTTTGTTACTACTTTAAGTTTCACGTCGACACATATGTCGACACAAACTAGTAACTGTGTGACCACTTGTGACTGCAATGTTTGTCCGTCATAATAACATATTTATATCATAACTAGAGGACGCCCGCGACTTCGTACGCGTAAAATTAGTTTAACGCTACTCCCCCTATTTTAACCCCTTAGGGGATGAATTTTCAAAAATCCTTTCTTAATGCTCACTTACATCATGAAAGGAACCCCTGTACCAAATTTCAAGTTTCTAGGTACAGTAGATTCGGCTGTGCTTAGATATCTAAGTCAGTCAGTCAGGTTTGCCTTTTATATATATAGATTAATTAATAAGTTTTATGGTTTATTCTTGCTTTTATATTTATTGTTATTGCTCAAATATATTATTTTGTCTATGAAAGCTTCAGAGATCTTTAAATTATAGACTTATTCAATAATGCAATAATACGCAGTACAGTCATGTGTTTCGCTAAATTGGCTAAATTATGATTTTACGATGGCGCGTTGATGAATTTCAACCAATATGATCAAATGACACGATGAAAATATTTTCCCATTGAAATTTGAACACAATCATAATTAATTAACACTAAAACGAAATATTTACGTGGTCAAACTTTTTTATGATGGCGTCTCTTCTTATATATTTTTTTAAGTCACTATGAGAACGACATCAGATACTCCATTTAAAAGAGTGAATGAACGAATGATTTCTAACGAACTGGTTTCAAACTGGGAACATTGTTACCACACAGCGACGGAACAGTGAAACCAAAAGTTACTGTGTCGACTCTTCCCCAATTTTAGTCGCGGTGACGTAACAATTACGAAGCAGCGACCAAACGTGTTACTAGAATCAGTCACATAAGTTTCAACAATTTTCGTAACGGCTACTAAAAATGGCTATATGGGGACTTTCTTGCGGCACTTCTTCTCCGCAATGATGGTCTTGTCGGAAGCGCTGGTAGATTCACACTATATTACCGATGTGTAAAAGAACCCTCATGTGGCCTATTTGCTGAATAAATATTTTGAATTTTGAATTTTGTTCAGTCATCATTTTTACTCACTTACTAACTTCTACCCCCGATGTCATAATTGAGTTTTTCCAAAATCGCCAACATTTGTTATTTTTAATTATAAACAGAAGCCTAAATACCAATTTCCACATTTCTCACTTAAAAAATGGCCAAAGTCCCATAAAAACTTCTACCGCCAATTTACCCGTAAGTTTTTCCAAAATCACCGAAAGCAATATTTTAAATTTATAATTAACAGTAGCGTTTACAACAGTTTCCTATACAAACTTTGCAACTCCCTTTCATGCCTCTAGGGGTTGAATTTGAGTTATCGCTGAAATACGTGACTCATCATTTTCAGTGCAGAGCATTTCTACCAAGTTTCAAGTAAATTTGATCATTTTTTTTTCTACAAACTTTGCAAAACCCCCTTTCATCGACCAAGGGGTTGAATTTTAGTACCTAGTGGGTAGTGGAGCGGTGCGGGAGGAGTGTGTTTTCATTACGTCTAATTACGCGAGATATCATTCGGGCGTCGGTATCGCTGTCGTCAACACGTTATTTGGACTAGCAGCTTCGAACAAAACTCACACGAGATTTACAATCGAAGATGAGTCCTCCGATTAGGGCTCAAACTAAACAAGCTATTTATAAAGTGTACGAATACTTAAAGGCAATATACCAATTCAATTTAAGTACACACTTGTAAATATCGTAAGAGATATTTCGTTACTGTATGTATTGAATGAATGTTATTCAACATGGCAGTTGTCTAGCTACAAATAAACAGATTTTATTTTCATTTATTATTTGTAAACAACGTTTTGTACCTTCCTTTTCTTGTAATATATGAAAATTAACAGTGCAAATTAATTTCAAAATCACAAACTTGGTTTATATATGTGGCATTATCTATGTAAAGGGACCTTATGGCGGATGGCGCTTCCGCCATTATTAAAGATACTCCGATATAAATACAACGTCGCGTGACGCAGTGCGGCGTAAGCGCCATCCGCCATAAGGTCCCTTTAAAAAAGATAAAAAGATAAAAGAAATTTATTCAGTAAGTAGGCCGCACGGGCACTTTTACATGTCAAGAATCTACCAGCGCTTCCCAAGTGAAGACCACTGCCGAGAAAAAACGCCGCAAGAAACTCAGCAGTCAGTCATTTTTTAAACATATTTCTTATTACAATGGTACTACTTAGTCTAGCATTATATAAAGCTATAAATATTAAATTAAATATAGTATCAAATAACATGCGTAGTTCAGCAGGAAAACATGCCAATTAAGAATCTTACGGGAGAGATAGAGAAAAAAAACCACATACTTATGTGTATATAAGATGGTGCGAGACGACCACATAAAAGTTTCGATATGTTTTCCTATATCAACGGTGTCCCCTAGACAAGATAAAGATTTTGCATTTGAATAAATTATTATTGACTAAGTTTCGGATTTAGGCCATGCATTTTTGTCTGTTAGAAAGTCCTCGATCCTATAATAGGGGAAGATGGGGTGGCTTCATACAAAGGGAGCATTCGTACAGTGGTCATATCTCGACTATACAACATGCTGAAGCGTTCATATTTGTATGCGTTACTGCCGCTCATATGCATAGGCTACCCTCAAAAAGCGATGGCAGTGCGGCAGCAGATATCGCCAGAAATAATTAATATGTGTTTTCGCGACCCGAAAGTAATTTTTGGTTCTCTTTTTAATGCGTCTGTCTCTAATAAGTTTTACTCGAATAAGAAAAAATATTTTTATATAGTTTGTAATTGGATACTTGAGATTAATATGTAAACAATGGTTTTGGGATTACTTTAACAGTTATTTTTTATATAGATTTTTTTTCGGATCGTTTTGGTTGGGGTACCTTCGTACAGTCAAAATGTATGTAATTTTATACTGTACGAATGCACCCCCTGAAAGTAAAAAAAATGTATATCAAGAATAATTATAATCACAAAACCAGGTAAGTAAGATATGCCTAAAAAGTAGCTGAAACAGGTGAAATAGCTGAAAATCCAATGAATCCTGGGAAAAAACGAATAGTGTACGATGCCACCCCACGTATGGGGTGCATTCGTACGATTCCCACTTTTTTGGAAAACCATTATATTTTGGCACAGTTGCTTTGTATCCAAACTGAAATACACAATTATTATAGCCAAATAAGTGGAAGATGAAGTAACATGCATCTCATTTAAAAATAGCGGTTAGATTTTTTTTTACAAGGCTTAGAGTAAAAAGTGTACGAAGCCACCCCATCTTCCCCTACGCTTTAGACATTAACGACCTTTTTAAGTATTTTTTAAGTGCTGGAAAGGGTAACTTTAAAACTTCGTCAGGTAATTTATTATAGAAATGAATGCATTGACCAACAAATGATTTATATACTTTACGGACGCGGAATTTTCGGATAGCGATTTTATTTTTATTTCTGGTATTTAAATTATGTATATCAGAATTTTTGGTGAAAGAATCTAAATTTCTAATAACGTAAATAATATTCTCATAAATAAATTGAGACGCTACAGTCAAGATATTAATTTCTTTAAAAAGTTCTCTTAAAGAGTCACGGGAGTTTAAGTTGTAAATAGAACGAATGGCCCTTTTTTGTAACACAAATATAGTTTGTATGTCAGCTGCCTTACCCGAAAGCAGAATACCGTACGACATGACACTATGGAAATAACTATAATAGACTAAGCGAGCTGTCTCAACATTGGTTAGTTGTCTAATTTTCCTAACGGCGTAAGCTGCCGAACTTAGTTTACCTGCCAGTACAGCTATATGGGGACTCCATTGCAAATATTTATCTAATGTTATGCCTAAGAAAATTGCCTTATCTACCATTTGCAAACACTCGTCATTTAGAAAAATACTAGAATGTACCGGTTTAACATTAGGCAAAGCGAACCTAACACATTTCGTTTTCTTAGCATTTAGTAGCAAATTGTTGCTAGTAAACCAATTAAGTACTTTAACTAGTGTGGTGTTAATCCTATTGTAGTCTACGGATTTTCTATCTACCTTGAAAATTAGTGAAGTATCACCAGCAAAAAGTACAATATCACAAAGTTTATCTACTGTTGGTGGCAAGTCATTTATGTTAACCAAAAATAAAAAAGGACCTAAAATAGAGCCTTGAGGCACACCTATTTTCACTGTAGCTCCAACAGATTGCGTTTTGTTTACAACAACTGTTTGAGTTCTATCACTTAGATAAGAAGACATAAGGCTTAAAGCTTTATTGGACAATCCATAATGTTCTAATTTTAAAATAAGGGTCGTATGATCCACGCAATCAAAAGCTTTAGAAAGATCACAAAATATGCCTACTGCATCGCAAGATTTCTCCCTTTACATAGATAACGTCACATATATATTCGTAAAAGCAACAGTTACTGGATCCCAAATGAATCTCGAAGACACCAGTTTGACAAGCCAATGTGAAAATTTAATAAACAATGTGCAGTGCCCTCATTGCCCCAGAACGTTTAAACGAAACGGGCTACATCGACATATACGAGCGGCCTATAGTGATCATCCAACTCCAACAAATATCCAAAGTATGAACGCAACATGCCTAGAAGAAGCATTTGGATGAAACAGGTTTGAAAACAGATGGCAAAAACGTTGGGACAAGGTTTGAAGTCTTCATGGTAAACTTTATGATCTCCATTCCAACACCATTAGCATAAAATTTGTCCACAAAAATTAGCCGAAGAAATTGAACTTCTGGTCAATTCTAACTACCCATCTGAACGTACATTGATTTTTGTTGCCGTTATGTTACAAAGGGATAAAAATATCAGTTAAGCAAAAGATATACCTAACGAGACTATGTACTTGACCGCCGCCTAAGATTATGGACTGATTTTCTCCGTAATTCCTGTAACAGTAAAAATTATAACAACTATGTCACCAAAACATTCACACGCCTGATATTGCGAGGCAAAATAAGTGAAGCCCTAAATTGGCTTTTGACAAATGACTCAAATAAAATCCTCAAACCTGAAGACGAAATTGATGTAACTGGAAAAACCGTCATGGATGTTTTGCATGAGAAACATCCCCGTGAAAATAACCCTGATCCTTCTCTCTTCACATTAAGTACCAGATGGCATCTCAAAATTTACTTGAAGTCGACATAACTTGTGATCATGTTGAGTCAGTAGCCAGGAAACTTCATGGCGGTGGTGGCCCATTTGGTACTACGTCTAAAAACTGGAAACATTACCTGTTGCGATTTGGCGAAGCAAGGTTGCACATCTAACAATGAAATTAAATAACGAAAACGTACCTTGGGGCTAAATACAAGCACTAATGTGAAGCAGACTCGTAGCCCTAGACAAATGCCCTGGTGTGAGACCAATTGGAATTGGTGAATGCCTACGTAGGATCCTATCCAATATCGAAGGAGCATTGAACGACCTTTTCCAAAAAGAATGTCGACCACACTCTAATTGGGGAATGTTGCTTGTTGATGGATATAATACTTTCAATGCTGTGAAAAGACAACTAGCCCTCTGGCAAGCAAGAATATATTGGCCACATTGTGCTCGATTTTTATATAATACATACCTACAATGGACACACAGAAATTGTAATCCGTGATTTTGACATGAGGTTATATAACAAAGAAGGAGGAACTTAAGGTGACCCTCTCGCCATTAGGTATATGCCCTTGCAATACTACCCATAATAAATAAACTCAAAATGAAACATACAACTACTCAATGTTGGTATGCAGACGATTCGTCAGCCCCAGGCAAGCTTCAAAGCCTTCATCAGTGGTGGGACAGAAATAGTAACATAGGGCCTGCATATGGGTGCGCCAAAGTTCATATAAAATTGCAAATTAGATTATTGGAACTCCGAAAATGTATCTCATATAATTTTACAACCTAATGATCACTCTTCATAATCTTCATAATATTTTTAAATACTAATGATCGGAACTTATAATCATCTGAACTTATAACGTCAATATTCATGGAACCGTACACTTTTCAGAATTTCTTAAATATCTTACGTGTAGATAAATTTAGGTTAGGTTAGGTTAGATTTATAACAATCTAAAAAAAGTAACAGTTTTTGAAAAAAATGCATTATGAGTTGCGATGATTATGACTTAAAAAAGTATGAACAAAAAAGTATAAGCAAAAATTTTCGAAGAAAGATGAGTATAGACACAAATCGTTATTTGTATAAAAAATCTAAAGACCAATTTTATATGAGCCAATATGAACCCCATGCATATGGTTACTTCCCCCAGGATAAACAGTCATACTTAATCGTTTCCGAGACTGACAAACAAACAGCTCATCAGATTTTCAAGGGGATTAATGTTACCGTTGTAACTGGATCACGCTTTCTTGGTAGCTAAATTAGTGAAGAAAAGGAATACTTTGTAAAAAAGAAAGTTGATAATTGTAAATCCACCATCGAAAAATTAACACTTATTTGCAAATACTCGCCTCAAGCTGCCTACACAACCCTCACAAAAGCAGTTCAATTTCAGTGGTCATTCCTATTGAAAGTCTTAAATGATACCAATGAATTTTTTGAACCACTGCCATACGTTTCTTACCGACTTTATTAGGAGGTGAGGTCTCACCCACATAAACAGCTCTTTTTTCTCTACCTGTTCATAAAGGTGGTCTAGAAATTTCAGACCCTTCCAAGATGACCAATTTAAACTATGAAACTTCAAAAAAAGGCTGTGCAGCTCTGTCAATTGCTTTAATAGAACAAAGAGACATAGACCTCGCTGAACATAATAAACTTCTAAAAGACGCACGCAAAGAATGCCGTAAAGAGAAGGATATCCTTGATGATAAACTTATGGAAACCATCCTGGCCAAACTCTCACGACCCTCTCAAACGAGCGATTGAACGATCGTCGTTCTATAAAGATGACAACAAAATCATCCAACTGGCTCTCTGTCATACCTACCATAATAGACCACTTTGACCTGTCCCCATTGGAGTTCAGGCATGCTTTAGCAATACGCTATACCAATCTCTATGCCCAAATCATGCGACGGTTTACGTATTATTTACGAATAACTAATTCAAATAAAAAACCATGTCTGTTTTTCTTTTTTTTTTGTTATGGCTTTAGTATCTTTTAGCCAATTACACATCATTTCTTGTATTTTTATTGATCCTAATTAAAAACATGAACACTTACATTCTTGTATCTTTTTTTCGAGCGTGTCCCATCACTACCCTAATGGCGCGCACCACGACCCGCACACTTGATTATTCGTTGACTTTGAACTAGAAAATCACCCATTACGCCATTTTGGCGTAATGAGATACTAAAGTATGGCCAATGAGAAGAGATCAAGAATGTTAACAAACTGACCGTTACTGAGTTATATTACGATAGCGAGCGATTATTATAATCTGTCCTTACTTCTCGTACGCAATAATATCTTCAATTGGTCGTTGACGGCTGTCATTGCGTGATGCATGGTATCATGGTACAGGAAAACTGTCAGTACCTACAGAAGTTCTCAACATTCGGGCCGCCATTTTGTGAAGTACGTTCCTGAGGGCTCAGACAAGATGCACTATGCTAACTAACGTTTCTATTCGATTCGTTTTTAAACCAATCGCGTCACTGGAAGATGACGTGATACGAAAAGTCACGTGGTCTACCAGTGACGCGATTGGTTTAAAAACGAATCGAATAGAAACGTTAGTTAGCGTAGTGCAACTTGTCTGAGCCCTCTGTTTGGATTGGGTTCGAATTGACACGGTTTTTGAAAGCTTGTTTACATGCTTTATCTCGTCTCGTTGGCCTTACTTTAGACAAAATTGTCCCAAGCGAGGTCTAAAGGGTAAGTGGTAGGTGGGTGGTGGTCTTGGTGGTGGTAGTGGTGGTGGTTCAGGGGATTTTTTGTAAGATGTCTAAAACGGTGTTAAAATGGCACACAATCTTTGATAAATTGACCTAGTTTTTCTTGAAGATATTTTGTCTGCCTCTTTATGATTGTTTTAATTTAACTTATTTATAAAACCCATTAAACATTCGAGCTAAGTAAATATTTCTGCTGAAAGGTGCAATAAAATGGATGTCCTTACTGTTGACAGGCGGACTTCTCATTCGATTGCACCAAATTAGAGTAAAACAGCTAATGACGACGGGTAATTATTGTTCAAAAAATTGACTGTGTAAGCGTAGCTTTAGCGCCAGCGGTCTCGTGTCGTTGTGGTTTGTTTTAGTCTCTCGTTGAACAATCTTCTAGTTATTATATGCGAGTATTCGGTAGATGACTAACAGCTTAAAAAAAGTGATGACTGCATTTCAGGGCATACGCTGACGATCAAATTGAAGAAGGCTCTAGACGGCAAGAGTGCGGAAGGTGGTATTGATGCAGTTAAGGAATATTTAATGAAAAATTTCAAACACCCCAAAATAATGTAAGTATTCAAAGTGCCTTAATTTAAAATACAAGGGTAAGGTGTGTAATCGGGAGCAGGCGCAACAACGCAACGGTCGGAGATTCTGAATTTCTAAAAAAGCGGATGAAGATTAAAAACCGTACACTAGTGTGTCGGACCATGCTCAATGTAGCGTTCCCTCAATCCAGTTTATTTTATTTCTTGTTCCATTATTGTCAACACGGTAATACATATCAACTTCAAGTTTACTGTGATTATAGTGCAGATTATAGAAAATCTACATACATGTATACATATACATATCACGCCTCTTTCCCAGAGGGGTAGGCAGAGACCACTCTTTCCACCGCTACGATCCCGACAAATCTCTTTCGCTTCTTCCACATTTATACATCGAGTCATGCACGCACGTCGGTTTCGAGTACTTAAGATTCGGCCCTTTTCCGGTATTTCTCCGATTTGAAAATACATATCAACTACAAGTTTACTGTGATATAGTGTAAACTCTAAAGAAAATCTACTAACAACAAAAACCGGCCAAGGAACCCTCGGTGCGTTGGGCCAACTTGTTCAATACCTAAAGAGTATTCATATCTTGGTTTTTTAATGGATAAATATTTTTTTGCCAGGGAGGAACACCAAACTTCCCTCACGTATTACTTGCCAGACACAAGCGTGGCTTGGTCCGAGATGTTTGGGATAATGGAGCGCTGCCGAGAAAAGTTCAACGTGGAAGACTACACCATCTCTCAAACCACTCTCGAGCAAATCTTCCTTAAGTTCGCGAGGCAGCCTGACGTGCCGACTGACTAGACTGACTCGACTGATATGGAAAATAAGCCAATAATTGAAAACGTGCAAATTGAAGTCTTTTTAAGAACAGATATTTACTGTCGTGAATTTTCAATTACACAGATTTTCGATAGAAGTTAATAAAGTAAATATTTAAAATGGTTTCATTTTTGTTTTGGTAAGTCTACGAGGTACTCGTAACTTATATTGTGTGTCACGTAACGTGAAGTCAGAAAAAATCAACCGAACCGAAGCAATTATATACAAATTTGAAGAAAATTGACTCGCAAGAACTATACTACCTCCGACTATGTGTGTGTGTATGCCATATGTAAATAAAAAAATAATGAAAAAATCAACCCATAGGTTTTATTATCCGCTTAAAAGGTGTTTGGGAATTAAACTCTAATCGTCAATAAATTTCTGTATTTTTTTTTGAGACATGCTTTTGTTGCCTACTGTACTTTTTATTAAGTAATTATCTGCTTATACCAAACTACTGAGTCTTAAAACCTTCCAACTCCATCATCAGCTCTTAGATACCATACTATTGCATTGTCAGCGGGTTTACATAATTAATTATATGTGGTCCAAAATTCAGCCCATTTCATTACGAGAACTTGTTGGAAATTGACTTCAAAGATTTGACCTAAAGTGACATACAAAAATCGCAAGTTAATAAAAAGCTCGTACAAAGTGACAATGGGATTCCTCTAAAGATTAGAGGGATACTCGTTAGGTACTCTACCAAAATCAGGTGCAAACGTTTCTAAATAATTAATCCCATATTTTTTTATTGAGACCTTTTGCGATACCCATTTACATTTAACGTTTTAACCACCGGGTGCTCCTTTGAAAAAATGTGATTTTAGCGCCAAACGCCTTTTTTTTATGGTATAGGAGGCAAACGAACAGACGGATCGCCTGATGGTAAGCGATTACCGTCACCCATGGACACCTGCAGCACCAGAGGAGTAGCACGTGCGTTGCCGGCCTTTCAAATGAGAGTACGCTCTTTTTTTTAAGGTTTGAAGGTCGTACCGTAACGATCCGGAAATACCGCAGGCGACAGACCATTCCACAGTTTAGTTGTGCGAGGCAGGAAATTCCGAGTGAAACGCACAGTTGTGGACTGCCAACCATCTAAATGATGGTGGTGGAAATTCTGTCGCGTAGGACGAAGGCAGAAGGATGCGGCAGGAATTTATCCGAACAGCTCCTCGGAGCACTCCCCGTTGTATAAGCGATAGAGAATGCAGAGTGAGGCTACATCTCTACGCAGCACCCAAGGAGTCAAGCCGATCAGAAGCACGCAGGCAGCCGACAATTCGAGTCGCTCTCCGTTGGATGCGGTCCAGAGGGAGAAGCTGGTACTGGGGGGCCCCAGCCCACAGATGAGAGCAGTATTCCATATGTGGCCGAACATGCGCTTTGTACAGCTGCAGGCGGTGGGCCGGAGTGTCTCGATCTGTTGAGCACACCGAGCTTCTTCGAGGCCAATTTGGCTTTACCCTCTAAATGACCGCGGAACTGGACATCACTCGTAATGCTGACACCAAGGATTCCAATACTGGCTGAGGCAGTGAGGGGAGTGCTCTCAAAACGAGATGATGCATCGAACGCCATCTTCTTAGCTGTGAACGCGCAAACTTGAGTCTTTGTGGGGTTAAAACGGACTAAATTAACTCGACCCCAATCTGAAACTTTTTAAGGGAAGTCTCAATTTCAGACACAAGTTTGTTTCGGCTCTCGATGACGTTGTCCCGAGAAATATTGGCGCGGCCGGTGTAGAAGGTATCGCCCGTGCTATCATCCGCATAACAGTGAATGCCGCAGATTTGCAGCATGTCATTGATATGCAGAAGGAACAGCGTGGGCGATAGCACACAGCCTTGAGGGACACCAGCATTAACAGAGAAGGAGTCAGTGCATGCACCGTCAACTAAGACTTTTATGCTCCTGTCTGCTAGGAAGCTAGTGACCCACTCGCATAATTTCTCGGGAAGCCCATAAAATGGAAGCTTAGAAAGAAGTGCTTTGTGCCAAACCCGATCAAAGGCCTTCGCAATGTCCAAACTAACTGCTAATGCTTCGCCCTTAGTCTCGATCGCCTGTGCCCAATGATTTGTGAGGTAAACTAGAAGATCACCAGCCGAGCGGCCCCTACTAAAACCGTATATAAGCACTCACTAAGCAGCTGGTGATCCTCTAGCCTAAAAGCTGGCAGTTGATAATAGACTCCATTATCTTCGAAAACAGGGAAGTTATGGCTATCGGCCTGTAGTGGGACGGGTTTGAGCGGTCACCTTTTTTAGGGGTCGGGTGCACCAAAGCTGACTTCTATGAAGTCGGGACTACGCCAGAGGAGTAGTAGAGTCAAAAAAGACGCGTTAGAACCGGTGCCAACTCTGGAGCACACATCTTCAACACAATAGGAGGGACTCCATCGGGCCCACTCGACTTATAAACGTTGAGGGAAAAAAGTGCTTTACGCATCGAGCTTTGGTGGAACCGGACATCCGGCATTCTGCTCTCGCATCGCGGTACGGTCGGCGGTTCGCGTCCCCCATCGTCCAAGGTTGAGTTGGACGCAAAGAGTTTGCCCAGAAGATCAGCATTCTCCTTTGCATCGTAGGCCAACGAATCAAGTAGGTACTGTTTTCATACTGAAACTATAGTGATGTGATACGCTGCTACAATTATTACCGTTTTTCCTCCAAAGAGTATAAAACGGATATTTAGGTTTCAGCCGTAGCTTGAACCACAATGAGATTACCCTTCCTATATTCACACCTAACTTCACTCCGTTCTCATTTAAATGTACGTGTGTGAGGAGCACGTTCCGATGTTCCTCTATCCCTGTCTCTGTCTAATACCCCACAAGCGGCGCGCGGCGGCTTCAGTACGTAAATGAAGCCGGCAAGGCGATTAAGGTGTGGTTCAAGCTATGGCTGAAACCTAGATATCCGTTTTATAGCCTTTGGGGGAAAAACGGTAATATTTAGGTATTCGAGCCTATGCTTGAACCACATTGAGACGTGTTTATTATCTGCTGGCGCCACTAGCCTTATGCGTGGGGCTAGTAAGCGCACTGTGAGTTCAAATTAGGGATGTGTGAAAGGAAAAACCAGGGATGATCTTGATCATAATGTTAACTTTAATAAATCAGTCGTAATGATTCACAGCCATGGCTATCATAAACATGACAAACAAGATAATTTATTGCTCGCTCTTCTTGAAAGCCAAAATGATACTACATTTTTCTAAGTAATAATTAAAGCAATTAACTAAATAAGCAATTATATTGCGTCTGTATCGACTCAGTCTTGACTCTCATCTTGATTCTTAATTTAAATTGAACAAAAACTATGCCTTAGCGCATTTGCATTGGGCCCTGATCGAGCCTTAACTTCTTTAAGATAAAAACGAAAGAAAGTGTCTTTTGATCTCCAATTACCTCATAATTATTGCTGTTCCAGTTGTGAGAAGCAACTGCCGCTCTGAAACTTCCCGCCGAGCCTGAAATTCCTGCCTCCTTAAACTATGTTTTTATCCAACCTGCAATAACTGTTCTTGACGCATTTTTCACCGGGCCTCTTGTTGTGATGAACAAGTTGTCCGAATGACCAGCATCACGACGGTTGTTAGAACAAGAAATATGCTTTCGGATATAATAAACTAAATCAAATCGAGCTCCAGTATGCTGTCCCCTAGATAAAAGCCAACCTGATTGTCTGTAGGAACTCGAGTCTGTTTTGGAGCCAAACTTAGGCCAGAAAATCATCTCATTGTCATTGTCCTCGAATGCTCCTCCTTTTATGGACAAGAGCGTCAGGTCGTGAACTCTCCGACGTGAAGCTAGCAAAACAGCCGTACCCCTGGACACCGCGAAAAGGGTTTCTTCGTTAAATTGGTAATGTCTCAAGAACTCTTTTTACTGGAGGTTTACAATTAAATATACCTTTAAGAACTTGTTTAACCAGAACGTGGGAACTCAGTTCTTTAGCTTTTAGCGGATTACAAAATTTTGCAACCACTGACTTATGCAACGCTATCGTCTTAGGGGATAGTCCTAATACTTTGTATAGATGACATAGATACCTAGCTAGATCTTGCGCAGTGGGTTCCTTTTGTGAAATCCCATTAGTACTTGTCCACGATAACCATCTGTTCCAGGCCGGCTTGTAGGTTTTTACAGTGGATTTTCTCCACGACGACTCTAACAAATTTAGTTCGTCTTGCGACCAGGCCTTAACTTGACGGGCCCAGCCCGAACCAATCAGACCCCCAACTTCAACCGTTGTATTTCTGGTGGCGGGACACCTGTCCGAAGTTCAACCATGTTTTCGTGCAAGTCCGGAATCCGAAGAGGCGGTCTCTCCTTCTGTTTAAATCTGGTATCCAAAAAGCCCTGTCCTATAAAAAGATAAAAAAGATAAAAGAAATTTATTCAGTAAGTAGGCCGCGGGCACTTTTACACGTCAAGAATCTACCAGCGCTTCCCAAGAGAAGACCACTGCCGAGAAGAAACGCCGCAAAACTCAGCAGTCAGTCATTTTTTAAACATATTTCTTATTACAATGGTACTACTTAGTCTAGCATTATATAAAGCTATAAATATTAAATTAAATATAGTATTAAATAACATGCGTAGTTCAGCAGGAAAACATGCCAATTAAGAATCTTACGGGAGAGATAGAGAAAAAAAAAACACATACTTATGTGTATATAAGATGGTGCGAGACGACCACATAAAAGTTTCGATATGTTTTCCTACATCAACGGTGTCCCCTAGACAAGATAAAGATTTTGCATTTGAATAAATTATTATTGACTAAGTTTCGGATTTAGGCCATGCATTTTTGTCTGTTAGATAGTCCTCGATCCTATAATACGCTTTAGACATTAACGACCTTTTCAAGTAACTTTTAAGTGCTGGAAAGGGTAACTTTAAAACTTCGTCAGGTAATTTATTATAGAAATGAATGCGTTGACCAACAAATGATTTATATACTTTACGGACGCGGAATTTTCGGATAGCGATTTTATTTTTATTTCTGGTATTTAAATTATGTATATCAGAATTTTTGGTGAAAGAATCTAAATTTCTAATAACGTAAATAATATTCTCATAAATAAATTGAGACGCTACAGTCAAGATATTCATTTCTTTAAAAAGTTCTCTTAAAGAGTCACGGGAGTTTAAGTTGTAAATAGAACGAATGGCCCTTTTTTGTAACACAAATATAGTTTGTATGTCAGCTGCCTTACCCCAAAGCAGAATACCGTACGACATGACACTATGGAAATAACTATAATAGACTAAGCGAGCTGTCTCAACATTGGTTAGTTGTCTAATTTCCCTAACGGCGTAAGCTGCCGAACTTAGTTTACCTGCCAGTACAGCTATATGGGGACTCCATTGCAAATATTTATCTAATGTTATGCCTAAGAAAATTGCCTTATCTACCATTTGCAAACACTCGTCATTTAGAAAAATACTAGAATGTACCGGTTTAACATTAGGCAAAGCGAACCTAACACATTTCGTTTTCTTAGCATTTAGTAGCAAATTGTTGCTAGTAAACCAATTAAGTACTTTAACTAGTGTGGTGTTAATCCTACTGTAGTCTACGGATTTTCTATCTACCTTGAAAATTAGTGAAGTATCATCAGCAAAAAGTACAATATCACAAAGTTTATCTACTGTTGGTGGCAAGTCATTTATGTAAACCAAAAATAAAAAAGGACCTAAAATAGAGCCTTGAGGCACACCTATTTTCACTGTAGCTCCAACAGATTGCGTTTTGTTTACAACAACTGTTTGAGTTCTATCACTTAGATAAGAAGACATAAGGCTTAAAGCTTTATTGGACAATCCATAATGTTCTAATTTTAAAATAAGGGTCGTATGATCCACGCAATCAAAAGCTTTAGAAAGATCACAAAATATTCCTACTGCATCGCAAGATTTCTCCCAACTGTTATATATATGTTTAATGAGTACAGATGCCGCATCAATTGTTGATCGACCTCTGGTAAAGCCAAACTGGTTATCGTTAAGTAGTTTATTTCTGTTAAAGTGACCTAACATATCCTTTAGCATTACTTTCTCAAAGACTTTACTTAAAACTGGTAGTATGGAAATGCGATGGAAGTTCGTTATATCACTCATCCCGCCCGATTTAAAAAGAGGTATTACTTTACTATATTTCATGAGATCTGGAAAGACCCCCTCTGATATGCAATAATTGTAGATGGGGTGCAATTACATCTATGATATGAAAGAGTACCTCAACTGATGTGCCCCACAAATCTTCAGTCTTTTTTAAACTAAGTGATTTAAATATCTTGACTATTGAATCTGAATTTACAAGGCTGAAATCAAAGTTTATATTACATTTACTGACATTAGTGCTAAGTAATGATTGAGCTTCAACCGCGGATGATTTAAGACATAATGATGATTTAAGATATATGGGAGCTACTAGAATATATTTTCCTTCTGATGTTTGCAAGTGACTTCGGAGTCTCGGAATGAGAGCTGGAGATGGGAAGATCCAACCGAGACTGTAGTGCCATTTCTCGCTGAAAGCATCCGTGAATTGGCTCTCTGTATCGGTCGCATCTTCGCTTACATAATTGGGGACTACTGCAGATTTTCTCGAGGCGAATAAATCGATTTCTGGAGTTCCGAATTTGTCGAATGTCCGATTTTCGTCGTTGTCGCACGCAATTTCGTTGACTTCGTCCCCCGTTGTTTGTTGAGGTATGCTACTCTCGTTAGATTGTCTGATTGTAACATAACGGTTCTTCCCCATAACTCTGAGCCCAGACGCCTGAGGATTTCGAACACTGTCCACAGTTCTTTCAAATTGCTGTGCCACAATCTCTGGTCGAGAGACCAGCTGCCTCCCAGCCGACGGCTGTTTGCCACAGCACCCCAGCCCGTGTCCGCAGCAGCGTCTGTGGTTACAAAAACTGAAGGGTCTTTGAAATGAACCATTCCAACTCCGCCGCCGCAATTTTCGGTAGTAAAAATTTCCGGTGTGGGGTTCTCCATGGAAGTATTTTGAAAGCTTTCTGTAGAGATCGGCAGTGGAGGCGTCCAAGAGGGACAGTGAATGCCGAAATTTAGTCTGCCCCGTATAACTGTCGACTCGTGCCAACTCCAGCGACCCCTTATTAGAATTTTCCGGATGCACTGCTTTATTCGAGTGACTCTTGCCTCTGACAAACGTTTCAGATTCGTATCGGTGTTCCACGTTATCCCTAGATATTCCAACTCCATCGATGCTTTTGTCGATGATTTTACCTGGTTTATCTGCCACCCCAAGCTTTGTAGGTATTTCATAGCGAAAGCCGTTTGCTGTTCCAAGACTGATGGATCCTTGTGAATGAATAGGAAGTCGTCCAAGTAGACTAGGACACGCATACCCTTCTCCCGCAGTTGTTGTGCGGTCCAATTGGTGATCTTTGCGAAGACTGAAGGTGCGCTGGCTAACCCGAATGGGAGACAGGTCATCTCGTAAATGGACCCCTTGTAACCTATAGACAGGTAGCGTTGGTGGTTCTGGCTTATCGGAACATGGAAATAACCTTGCGAGATATCCAGCTTCATCATGAAATCTCCTTCCTGCAAGTGGGACGGAATGCTGTAATGGTTATATGAGACGAAACTTCGGAGCGAATACGAACTCTTTCAGCCCTTTTAGGTTTAAGATAGGTCGATTTTCCCCGCTCGTCTTCTTCCTGAGGAAAAGTGTTGACAGAAATCCCGACTTTTTCTTTCTGAGCTGCAGAGCGCCCGATCTTAATAACGTTTATTTCTAGCGACATTGGCGCCGAAGGATTTGTCTGGAATTTTCGACAGATTATTCTTGAAAATCTTCCTATAGGTGGTTTGCGTTTGAAAGGTATTCTGTAGGCCCGTAGAATATTTTGTAGACTTTTGGATGCCTTTAACCATTTGGCTACATAAAGTTTTAGGCAAACCGTCACGAACTAGTAATTTTTGACCCCCTCCCCATTTTTTACCATTTTGACCCCGGGGGTTGTAAAATTTCTTGGGGGGTTCACTTCGATTGTGCTGCTGTCTGGGGGCGTGAAATGGCTTTAGCCATCTCGGGCGAGTGTCCTGTCCTTGGCGCTGCACCTGATCCCTATAATTTGGTGATGAACCACGGGTACCGAAAGGTCTGTGTAGATTATACTGCTTGGGGAAAAATTTGTGAATTCCCCTTTGTAGTTTAACTGCCTCTGATAACGCTTTATCATCGAAAAGGTGAGTTTCCGAAGCGGGGATATCGCGTAGAGGTCGTGTTCTGCGGTTTATAAATATCTCCCCGGTTTTTGAGGACTTCAGATCGTCGTCCGCATACATATTGAATTAAAACGTAGGATTTTTGTCGAAAAGCAGAGTCTGTCTGCACGAAGTCCCTGCCAACTCTGTTCTTTATTTCTTTTGGGAGGCTATCTAAAAGGTCTTGAAATATCATTATTTCTTGAATAAACCCATGAGTGATGGCCCCCAAAGCCATGTTGAATCTCTCAATATACTCCACGGATTTCCACGTAGGCGAGACTCCGGCCAATATATTGTTGACTTTCAGAGCCACGAAAACAGGGGTAGCCTGGAATTGTTTTTGAAGTTGGTCCATCCATTTTGACGGGGGCTTCTGGCAGCCTAACCCATATGACACCGCTTCGGATCAGCATTTCAATTTTTGCATCCTTTTCCGTTGTAGTAGGAGCAAAGTCAAAAACCGTATCTTCATTATCCTGTAAAGCTGCAAGTTCTCGTTGAGCGTCTGCAATCTTAGCTCGGAGCTCTTCTTCTTTCGATTTAAAGTTACGGCCTCATGTCGTCACCAAATCCAGCACTTCTTCTTCCCCCAACTCAGTACTATCAGGTAATGATTCGAAAGACTGGTCTAGATCCGTTGATGCGTTACTAACATCTGGAGCCACCGCCCTCTGCTGGATAGCAACTAATTTTTTTATATTTTTATTAGGCTTGTAACGACATCATTTTGTTAAAAAGTTGCATCTGTTGACTAAGAACAGCCGCCAGTAAATGATCGCTACTGCTAAATCACAGGCTCTTTTTCTACAAGCGCCCATTGTTTTGGGGCTCCTCCCCGCAAGCTTCAAGGAAGCCTCTGTCCGTTTAGTTAATTTAGGTTTTATACCACGCACTTTATTCATGAATAGATCATAACTCAGCGCGTGTATTTTTTCCATCAAATTATGAGGTGCATACAATAAGGTTCTTCCTAACGGCCAATTAATTAACGTATGCCTAATGGCCTGAATGCGCGCTCGGACAGTAAAGTCGCACCGGGAATGAATGCCCGTGCCAGATCAATTGTGGGAATCGCGAACCTGAGCTTCACATCCGTCGCTGTAGGTACTTGATCTGCTCCAAACAGTTCTTGAAAGGAATAGTGGTGAACCGCCCAGTCTCGGCAGTTCACCGGGAATGTTCGTCTAAAGAGGCCAAGACTGCATGGAACGCCTCTTCTTCCTCGTCTCGAAAGATTTCAGCCAAATCTCCCATTGATTTTAACTCCACCATCGTCTGAAAGAAATATTATATCTCAGATGGGCAACAAAAGGTATTATAATCTGACAATTCTGTCGCTTAAAAAGAAATTCTCAATAGGACACTACGCCTTTTAAACGGCTGTAACTTGCCAGATTAAGCGACTGATTGAGACGACGCGTCTCCATAGCGAGAGGCGACTCGTCGTGTCCACAGTTCTATCATACTCGATAACAGCAGGATCATTCCTGGCGACAAATATGCGCAGTGTTACAATACGGCGGGCGGGCGGGCGGGCGGTATGTCGTCATGGATAAATCGTCGCTGGCACAAAGGCGCAGAGCAGAAGCGTCGTTTGGATCAAGGCCCGAACGGGAAATAAGTAAGTAAATAATCCTTACAGCATCACATTCAGATACAAATGATGTATTTTTAAATTTTACTACTTAGTAGCAATTTGTTCAGTCTGCAGGTGACCGTTCACTGTGAATATAGAAAGCGTACTGAAGTAAGTTACCGCCGCGCGCCGCCTGTGAGGCATTAGACAGAGACAGGGATAGAGGAACATCGGAAGGTGCTCCTCACACACGTACATTTGATCGAGAACGGAGTGAAGTTAGCTGTGAATATAGGAAGGGTAATCTCAATGTGGTTCAAGCATAGGCTCGAACACAATTATGCGGTTGTTATAAAAACTTAAGAAGCCAGTTGAATTTCGTTTTATTTGATAATCCCACAATAATTAACGAAATTTAAATAAACGGCATCAAACATCCTAAAATCTCTCTAAAATGAATACTACCTTAAAGTAAAAGTTTAAAAATAAAATGTTTTGCGAGGAGACAGCTGTCATTTGTGTTGTGAATAAGTAGCAATTGCTAGAGTCAAAATGGAACATAATCCTTCAGGTACATAAATTTACTGTATTTTTAGTATTTTAATGATTCGTTTTAAAATAACGTAAAAAGTAAATGTATAAAAACTTTCTTTATCATTCGATCACAGTCACAATCAAAATAAACTAAATGGTAAGTAGGTGCCCACTTATATTTTATTTTTCTTATTAATAATTTAAAAAAACAAGTACTTACCCTCACTATTATCGCATTGTTTCCGCTTATGACGTCACAAACGGTTAGATATATTGGACTCGGGCGCTGGACACTTTAGATAACATTAAAAGTACTAGTGTTGTAGAATACTGTTCATCGTAGTAAAACCAGAAGTAAATTAAATTATGTGTTATAATGTTGTAAATAATAAAAAATAAAAGTTTCTTATACATTATTAGTCGGATTAAAAATAAAAACAATTACTTACATTAGGTATTATAACTCATTATTCTCGATTCGTTTACATCATATCCACACCTACTCAGTAAAATAAGACACCTGTAAGTTATTACTGTAAGTTTTGAAACAAAGCTATATGCATGAGAGAGATGCAGATATTTGTCACTCACTCTTACCCATAGTTGCGTCTCAAAACTTACAGCAATAACTTACAGGTTTAATGCCGGCCTAAGAAGCCAATTTGTCGCCTCCCTATTGTTGGATTTATACGACTGCGGCTGGACGCGTCTGAGGTTAATCAGCATTTTGCGATACTAAAATTTTACGGTTTCCGTAGGTGGTATTAAGAAGAAAGAAATAAAGGGATCATATTTGTAAGTTGACCTTTATTATCATAGTTAAATAGTCATTCATCACTTGACATCACGCCTAGGGTCTGTCTAATGAAAGCTGAACCTGGGAAAAAGCGGCAAATTCAAAAAATCTTGATATGGTATTACCGATCAATGAAGGAATAAACGATATTGATACTTTTATTATTTTATTTATTTTGGTGGGCACAAAGGAAGAGGAAACGCGTACTATATTTTCATATATATTATTACGAGCGCTATATTTTGATGAAAAGCACTTTAGGTAAAATACGATGACAGTGACTGGAGCACATTTGGTTTTTCGAAATATATTTGACATGAAAATATAGTGATCTGCACGTGTAGCACAAGTTGTATTTTCTCGCTTGTCGCTCTGTGCGTCTCTATCGTAACAGACTAGATAGTAAGGGAGATCCGAGCGACAAACAAGTCACGAGCAACTTGTGCTAGTCGTGCTGTTGATAGATTTCATTGATACGAGAGGTTTTCGTCTGTGTCGCACACAGCATAATAAAACAATGATGATGAGGAATATTATATTCAACCTTTTTAATAAAGTAATTAGAGGTAACATTATTCTCATCACCCTTACACCTCTATCTAACGACAATTATATCTTGGAGAAGAAGCGCCGCAAGAAACTCCAGCAGATCATTTTTTCCAATCATAAAATACAATTATTCTTAAAAGTAACATTACAAGGTAGTAAAGTAATTAATAATTATTTCTAACAACACAAACTTAGTCGTTACAAAATTGTACGCTCAATAACATTGAGTAAATTAAAAATAGTGACTAGGAGAACAACATGACGAGGTCTCTACGTCAGGAACGATAACTAAAATAACTAACTGGAAAACAGGTTCTTGCAAGCGTGAACAGACAGGACCCCACTGACAACACCCGTTCACGAGTATGACGCTGATCTCAGCCATCGCCTCCTCAACCATGTGTTTGAAAAGAATAATTAATGAGGGCTAATAAAACAACGGAATCTTTAGCACTCCTGGTATGAAGCGACCTCATCCAGCCACGGTTTCTAACTTGGATAACTTTGATGTTAAAACTATCCTATCTTCAAAATGTAAACTATTTTTTCCGGGAGTACTAAAGACACCGTTGTTTAATTTTCCCTCATTACTTATTCTTTTTAAAGATGAAACACTGATATCTGTAAGAAGAAAGAAAGTGTTAAATAAACAGAACACCATTTAGAAATACATTGTGTGGTTGCGCAGTACAGCCCCATTGTACAGTCCGACAGCCCTAAAAACATTTGGGTTTAGGTGAAATGAAATTGCATCGGTGAGGTTCTAATCGCAACGGTTTAAGAACAAGGAAGACTCATATAACCCGAACATCTTTTATATCTGGCCGATCAAAAATGACATTAAATAAATAGATAAGGTACTAAAGTGTACACATATTTATGAAATCGACTGTACAGTGTACATTTGGTTCATAAACAACAAAATGCTGTTTGCTCCGCACACAGAAAATACATATCAAATAATATGTGTTTATGATATCTTTTAACTAAACACCTCCTTATTGTTTTATTGAAACTATGAGTGTCAGTTACATTAATCATCTGTCTATTAAATTAATTTAATAAAATTGTGAATGCTAAGAGATTCAACATGATATAGGGACAGACAATAGGTACCTACACCTATTATATAGGGAAAGACAATGATAATTTTAGTAATTACCGGTCATTGAAGATACTTCTTCCAAATATTTCGTCTGAGTCTGGCAGGCTAACTCAGTTTCCTCAACCTCTTTCAGCTGCTTTACGTTTTCCAGCACACTTTTGTCAACGTGCACGTCCAGGTTTTCTGAAACGAATTTAATTTCGTTTAATTTCTTAATCTCATCGTATAATAGACAGAAAAAGGTAAATTAAACTTAGGATTGCACATAGAGAAATAAGAAGTATCAAAATGAACATGCCGTACTAAAGCCGTACTAACCTATAAATTTGGTCACCGTAACTAAACAATTAATTTTTTGCATCAATAATGCTTTTCTTTCTTCTTGTTTTTCTTTGTACTTCTGTATAATAGTATACAGAATCTCCCGGACACCGCCTCTTATCGTCGACGGCATGATTACTCCGTATTTTTATCAATTTAGATCTCGAATTGACAAGTTTCTAACAACAACAAAGTCCAAACGTCATATTAAATAGTGTTGCCAGACTCGTCAGCCAAGAAAAATCCAGGTTCAGCTTTCATTAGACAGACTCTAAACATGCCTTACAATACTTCTGTTAGAAATATGCGACTGCGGCGCTAGGTTGATTATATACGACTCCGGCGGTTAATGGGTTAATAAAGGTTCAGGTGGAGCATACTCGTCACTGTGGTATTCTGATGAATATGACAGAGACGAATATTTCTAATACTATTGTAAACTGATGTTTACAATAGTATTAGAAATATTCGTATTACTGATAGAAACCTCTATGTTGTTTGAGGAACCTCGTAATTTATTTTCTGTCTCATTAATTTTATGAGTAATGGTACGTCTTATATGTTTGATAATTTCTACAGATCGGGTCTTTAACAAATTTTTAGAGCTACGTTAGCTTAGGTAAGTACAACCTTTAGTATGATCACAATAGTGGAGGGGAGGGTGGAGGGTCCGTCCGGATAGCTACCACCATCTTATCCATTAACCCACCACCAAGCAGTAGTGTTCGCATTGCTGTGTTCCGGTGTGGGGATAAGTCAACCGGTGAAATTACTAGCATACCTAGAGGCGTTCCATCTTAGTCCTCAGGGTTGGCAACGCATTTGAAGTCTTGAAGGACTGCAGTTTTAAGATTGTAGTCTTCAGATTTCAAATGTCTATGGGACTCAGATCCCATTTACCATCAGGTGGCCAGAGTATTCGCGTGCCTTCTCATTGCCATAAAAAAAATCATAATATCAGGTTTAGATTTTGATTCAAGCTAGAACGTTGATGCCGTAGCGTGAGTGAGAGCATAAGCTGTGCAACGAAGATTCGAAGATGACTTAAATTTTCATCGGAACCAGTCCACAATGTTTCGGAAATAGATCCGGTTAAAGCAGCAGATGGACTACGGTTTTTTACCGTTTTTTAAATAAGAAGCCTTAATTACTGCTTCTTTTATATACAGATTAGAATTTTATAACATATGTTATCAATTTCAAATAAATCCTATATTTGAATATCATCATTGTATCGTAGTATTGTTTTTATTAGTCGATAGTAGTTATAATTGAATACTTGTGATTGGCAGCACTGTTGAGTGCTTACATTTATTACAGTCTTTACTAGTAATACCTTTAATATTATCTGTGGCTGAATTATTGTCCCTGGCAGCAGTTCGGCGCGCTTGGATGCGTCTCTTATAAAGTTTCTGGTTTAAAGAGTTATCTTATCAAGTACAGGTTCTTGTGAGTTAACAAAGGCGTTTTATTCTGAAGACACAGACGACTTAAGTGTCAGAGGAAGTTCCCTTGTAGCGAGCTTCCGCATAGCTCTAGATTTTTCCAACAAAAAAACGTTGAAATACACAGAAGGGGAGCGGCGCAGGTAAGGCGCAGGTAAGGCGTTGGCGTGTGCCGCGCCCCGAAACTTTTTCATACAAAATGTAAGAAAGTGTCAAGTTGTGAAATACACACAAAAGGCGCGGCAGGAAAAGGCATGCCTTCGCTCCGTCTCGCCGTGTCCTCGCCGCGCCCTCGCGCTCCCTCTCGCTCGCTCGCCTCTTCTGTATAATTTAGCATCGCGCCTGCGACTTTTCCACGCCTTAACGCGTCCTTGCCTGCGCCGCACCTACGCCTCGCCTACGCCCCGACTGCGCTGCGTCTGCGCCGCGCCCCTTCTGTGTATTTTACGCCTAAGGAACAGTTTCATGAACACACATTGTTTGAAGTAATTCTTGAAACTTTTGTTACCGTTCTCAGTGCCGTTATCACTTCTTACACGTTTAATCTTCAAGTTCACAACTAATTTGCAACATACAATTTAATTTTAGATATTCACAATAAATATTGTCTTTATTTTATGACTTTTACTGATGATTTCACATGTAAATCATTCATTTTCTTTTTTACCACATATATGTATATGTATAGTCATTCATTTTATTTCTGCCACACATATATGGTAGAAAGAAAATGAATGATTTACATGTGAAATCATCAGTAAAAGTCATAAAATAAAGACAATGTTTATTATGAATAAGTATCTCAAATTAAAAATATTAAATAAAATATTCTAAAACACTCAAATTTCGTACGGTTTACAGGAAAATATCCAGATTGGTTTGAAATCTTTAAATTGCTTTTGCTTTCCTGTAAAACGTAAAATAGCAATTGCCTCATTATTGTGTTGGATGAGCGATGTGTAATGATGACAACAACAAATGATGTGAATTAGACGTGGAACAGAAAGAAAGCGTGACTTTAAAAACGTGACTTAAAACGCGATAACAAATTATAAGTCCAATTCGTCGGAACTCGGAGGCGTTCGCCACGCTAGTTTGCTCACGCTTGACTTTTTTTATATTTTATTAGGTTAAGTAGTAAATTACATTCTACTTATCAATGGTTTTAAATATTACGGCTTAATAATTTATTAATTAATAATATCACTGACAGTACCTACTTAGACCAAACATGCTAATTAACATTCTATATACAAAATAATACAGAAACAAATAACACTAAGCTTACAATAATAGTAGATTATACACCTAAGGGATAAAGCACTGTTTTATGTCACGGGCGCGATATTGAATCCTGAGCAAATGAGTTACTTCCTAAGCGAAGCGAGGGATTCAAGCTCGCCCAAGACGAAAACAGCTTTATTTCAAAGGAGAATACTTTTTTACCAGTGTTTTCTCACCTTTTGCGAGACAATAAAAAGCAAGGCTACTTACTAGAAAGAACGTTTTAATAAAACTTTAAAAAAAATACAAATTGTAATTTTTCATAGGCATTCAAATCTCATTATTAACCAGCGGGTTATAATGAGATTCAGTACCATATCATTATAACCCGCTGGTTAGCCGATGACTATAATGACTTACTTTAGGTGAGGCTTGCATGATAATTGGGCAATTTCGAGCATATGGTGTGAAAAATTAAATTAAGCTATAGGAACAGAACTCTGCCTGGCCCTAGTGTCTAGAAATCTAGTGGCTAAAGCTATGATCCTTGATTCGGAGCTATAATTATATTATAACATTAATAACCCACCAAAAACATAAAAAATTAAAATGTAAAAATACGGCGAAGTTCTTATTATTTATTTTATTTATTAAAGTAAATCAACAGATATTAACAATCGTTAAAACTGCACCGATAACTAAACCGCAGTTTGGTTGGTGTGAGTGGTAGTCAACCAACTGATTGCCAATAAATGTAGGTATTTTAATCTGTTGGTTATTAAATAATGTTTCTTATGTATTGTATTTGCAATAAAATGTATGGAACTGTTAGTCATGCAAGGTGCCCTTAAAATGCCGGTTGTTGGCGCGACTGCGATACGGAACGTAACCGAAACCGAAACAGCGTCTCTATTCTAGGCGGTAAGAACGATATCGTAGTTTGCCTGTTATGGTATTGTTATGACGTCAGCCGCCATTACTGTCAAGAAAATAAGAGCTATCAAAACGTTGACAATACGATAACAGATCAAATGCGATATTGTTTTTACCGTGTTGAATAGAGGCGCTGTACATTGTGATAAATTTCAATATTGATTAAAATATCTTGGTTCCGTTCGCTTCCGTTTCGCTTCGCGGCCTGTGTGCTGCAAGCGTAAGTTTTTGATTCTTGCCTAAATATACCAATAGCGGCTTTAGTGGAGGACAGGGGGACGTCCCATTAGTAACGAGTGAAGATTGAATCGGCTTCGTTTATTTAATTCGAGATACCGCGTATTGGCGTATGAGGGCAGTAATAAATGGACTAACTTTCGTTTCTTTACCTACTCACATGACTAAAGTTACCGTTTATTTTAGTCCTTAACCATAGTAGGTGCCATATAATTTTACCTAAAAGTTTATTACCCCCAAGTATTCATCACATACATTACCGCTAAATAAATTTTACACGGTTATTGTGGTACAGGGGAGTTCACTTATGGTCGGAAATCGTCGACATTTTCATACCAGTAGTAGACTACACAAATTTTCACATTTATTCAATAAAACCATGGTAACTTCAGGTTAGAGTAGTACGGTACGACAAAAAATGTACACGGTGAGCTCAAATTTGACAGATTTATGTAAAAAAACATAAATTGTACCTAAATCTAAAATGGTGGGTGACGAAAATTATGTCACCTTCAATCTTGGATCAAACAAAAGACAAATTCGAGTTTACATACGAGTGCGGCAAGATTACATGAAATGGACACCCATGTCATTTCTTTCTATCAAAAGTGTCAAAACGTCACCCGATCTTTGATCCAAAAATAAATTTCGAACTCACCGTGCCCAAATTACATGAAATTGACACCCATAAAATTTTTTTCTGTAAAAAATGTCAAACTGTCATCCACCGTCTTGGATCCAAAAAATAAAATCAAATTTAAGTTTATCGCCCGATCATCAGCAAGTTGGCTCATTCGCGTACATAATCAAATTAAAAAACGGGATATAAAAAATATGTTATTTACGAAAAGTTTCTTTATCAATGCAATTCGTAATTCGAAAAGTTGGTAGCAATTAACTTTTAGGCAAAGTTAAATGGCGAAAGTATAGGAAGGTACACTTTTTTTGAAACCACTCTACAATCAATCCGGCCAAAAACTTCAGAAAGAACTTCTGTACCTACAGGTACTGATGGTACCTAATACCTGGAGTAATAAATTGTAATAAGTACAAACACGGGTTCGTTATTAGTTTATCGCGACTCGTAAAAAATAATGTTCATTAAAAGTACCAGTAGTTATTACTAGCTATTTAATGTTGGGCTATTTATACAGTTGCAATATCTTGAAAGAACAGTGTGTGTGTTTATTTGCTTAAGGATAAGTAATTGTTCTTGATAAGTAATATCGCAAATATGGGCATATCCTCCATCCTCGGTAACGAAAAGCGAAGCATTCACGTGTTTTATATTTTAATACTTAAATAAGTTAGTAAAAGATATGGTCTGCATATTTTAAATAATCACAATCGGCCTAATCAGCGGCGGCTTATCACAGGTGGTATTTATCAGCGATCAACACATGTCCTTAGTCATTGTTCATTTTAGTTCTGTCGTGTAACCTGCATTGGATTTGTTTTCAAGGAAGTGTTGTTTTGGTCTTTATCATGCGATTTCATACGTAGTGATTGTTCTTATAGATTAATTTAAAATATATGCTCGCTTATTTATGAAAAAGGATTAAGGGTATAAATAGTGCCCTAAAGTTACAGTGAGTGAAATGGTAAGTTAAATTAGTTTACTTAATTACGCGATAACCTGCAAATACAAATGGGTAAGGTTTAGCATGTTTAACGTTAATCCTTGATTGACTTACGGTAAAAAAAAGTGAGAGTACTATTTTTAAAATAATAACAGTTTACAATCAACAAAAAAAAAAGTACTTATTAGTGTTTAGTGGCATAACCTTTATTTTTAATAACAGCCGTCAGCCTCACATATTCTCGGCATTGAGTACCTACTAAAGCTTAAGATCACTCTATAGGGTAATTTTTTCATGCCGACTGTACCACATACTGTAGTTGGAACTTTGTAGTAGGTGACTGATTACTTACAGCATTCTTGATGTCCATCCACAAGTTCTCAATTGGGTTGATGCCCAGCGATTGAGCCGCCCAAGGTAAAACATTTACTCACTTTTTTGTCTCTATGCCAATCTTCCACAAATTACCTAGTGACTTTGGGTCATTGTCTTGTTGAAAAATCCATCTAAGCGGCATACAACCATGGGCTAAATGCCAAACATTACTATATATAAGCGCAAAACATTACTTCACCACCTTCTTCAGCACCTTCTTCAAATAGTATTCTTTTTTAATTAATTATGCCCACGATTTCAATGGCTTACACTTGTATGAAAGACGTCTTTATACCATCAAACGAAGTGTTTCTTATATGTTAAAAAGCAGGCAAACGAGCGAGCGAGTACCAGATGGTAAGTGTTCATCACGACCCATAAACACTCGCAACAGAAGAATCGCAAGTGCGCTGCCGGCCTGTGAGAAAAGAGTAGGCTCGTTTTGTCAAGGCCCCCAAGTCGTATTGGTTTGGAAATACAGACGCCGAGAGCTAATTTCACATAGATAAGGTCCGTGGCGAAAAGGCTCTCGAAAAACGCACAGTGGTGGATTTCTAACTATCAAGATGGTGTTAATGAAATGATAGTTTGGCACGAGTTGTACGGTGCTGGAATCTAGCGGCGGTATTCAATTCGAATAATTCAGCACGCAACACTCCCCGTGATAAACGCGGTAAAAGACACAGAGGCCAGTGGATATAGGTTTTTGAGAAGCACCCGGAAGGGAAAATCGGGCCACTTAACCAGACGAAACGCAGCAGAGTTACCTACAGTAGCAGTACCTCTGCTGCGTCATCACGTCGGTATTCTGTGGGAGGGTGGTACTGCCCCGGTCGAGCCGGCCCACTCATATATTGAATACAGCGCGAGAAATATACTTTTATTAAAAACTAGCTGTTCGTGCCCGGCGCCGTACGGGTTTTTATTTTCATACTACCTACCTTGTACAAGCAAGCCACGTAGGTACTTAAACACTTGCGACAAAAGAGGATACCAAAGTCTGCCACGTCTGACAGTTTTTAGTGTATAATGTGGCATGAAATTGGCACACGAATGTCCCTTAACTTAACGTACTCTCGACACCCAAACATTTCTCCGAAGGCCAATCTACCTACATGTTTTTTTAGCAAAAATAAGCTTCTTTTTCACCTGCGTCTTAGTTAACAGTGGCACCTGGCACCTTCCGCGGACTCCTGACGCGCAGATCTGAGGCCCAAATATCTCGCGTTTCTATTCGTTTCGTTTTTAAACCAATCGCGTCACTGGTAGATGACGTGATACGAAGAGTCATGTGATATACCAGTGACGCAATTTATTTAAAAACGAACAAATACCTAGAAACGCTAGTTAGCGTATTGCATCTTGGCTAGGGCTCCTGGCTAAGCCCTCAGCTTGAATGATACGAAAGTAACAGTTGAATATGTTTTGAAGACAGAAATAAGTAGGTGCTGTTTTATGAATCCCCTTTTTTGTTGTAGCCTTTTCTACCTCTTGTTTCGGGCATTTCTTCCCACTTCAGAATATTACTGATCATCCTAGCTGAACATTTTTAAGATTGTTCCTATTCAGACTGCCAATGACAATAATAAGTATACCTGACTGTAATTGTCTTTAGATAGAGGATGAAATAGTAATGAGAATAATGTTACCTCTAATTAGTTTATTAAAAAGGTTGAATATAATATTCATCATCATCATCGTGTCATTATGCTGGGTACGACAGAGACGAAAACCTCACTTATCAATCAAATCTATGAAACCATAAGAATAAACAATAACTACACGTAGAAGCGAAACTCACGGCTTCCGACGCGCGCTCCGCGCGTTAGATACCTACCACCTGGCGACACTTGAGGTGTCTAGTCAGTCAGGGGTGTCACAGACGGAATATATATTAATATCCAAAAATATTCAAAGTAATGGGGGTCCATTACTTTGAATTTTGATTAAGTTGAAAAAGCTTTATTGCAAAATACTATTCTTATCTATTAATATTTTTTTTGTCACTTTTAAATCCAAATAAATTGACTGCAGTAATGTTTTCCCATGGCAAATTTTATATATTTAATAGCTAGGTGTGTGGACTCTGTCAACTAGTACGGAAAATATATCGTAAGATGTATTGCCGAAAGGAACGTAAAAAGTAACTCTGGATTCCAGACTATAAGACTTATTGAGCTTAATTATTATTTTAAAATTTGTTTATAGACTCGTTTCCTTGTTTTATATATATGATTAATAGCCACATAAGCCATGTAATTTTCTGGAGATAATCTTAATATCATCAAAAATTATTATTACCTAATTGAACGTAAATGTAAAAAACTCATTTTGCAACAATGTTTCCACGTTAAAGAAAAAAATAAATAACGTTTCGTGACTAAACTTGTATAACTCATCCATAAACCGATTAAAATATTTCGCAAGTGACAGCCCTAACTTTGGGCGCGGAAGGCAGAGGGGCGTAGCGGGGTGAAGGGGGAAGTAGGTATTTAAAACGCGGCATTTGGGGCCTTGGTAAAGGAGATTCGCTTCTACGTGTAGTTATTGTTTATTCTTATGATGAAACCTACATTTTCAATGTCAGAAATAGTTCGAAAAAAAATATCTGTATGACAAGACTATGTGAGTGTAACGGTGTTTTCAGCGAATGTGCTTTTCATCAAAAAATAAAATATTAAATAGAGATTACTACCTTAAAATGGACATGAAGACAGACAATGATAAAATGTATAAATAAATAATATGACTAGGCTCAACCTTCAAAAGTACGCGAATATGAAGTTATAATGGTAAATTGATTTGTTTATAAGAGTGACGGAACGGATAGGAACAGACTTGAACGCGAACTCGGCGCGTTAAATACCTACCGCCTGGCGACACCTGAGGTGTCTAGTCAGTCAGGGGCGTCACAGACGGAATACATATTGACCAATATATTGTTGTTATGTCTTGAATTGGTTTTCGTATTTGTGTTGATTTTAGTGTTTATGGTTGAACTTAGATAGTGTTTTAAAAAGTGAACTACTATTTGCGGCAAAATAATTAGAAATAATTGATTGAATGAAGGAGTCTTATTTGTTAATTAGTACATCCCCTAGATGTTGAAGCAAAAAAACCGGAAACCTTAAAAACTAATTTATAGATAAGAATAGTATAATGTAATAAAGCTTTTTCAACTAAATAAAATTTTTAATTAATGGTCCGGAAAGCAACGTACAAAGTAACTCCGGATCCCAAACTATAAAACTTATTGAGATTAAAAGGTTGTTTATTAATAGACTCGGTTCTGTGTTTTATAGATAATTAAAAGCCACATAAGCCTTTTCATTGTCTGGAGATAATCTTAATATCATCAAAAAGTATTATTAGGTACCTAATTTAACGTAAATGTAAAAAACCCATTTTGCAACAATGTTTCCACGTTGAAGAAAAACATAAATAACATTTCGTGACTAAATTTTTATAACACACCCATA
Organism: Acleris literana; assembly: GCA_946894065.1. Lineage (NCBI taxonomy): Eukaryota > Metazoa > Arthropoda > Insecta > Lepidoptera > Tortricidae > Acleris > Acleris literana. The sequence continues at coordinate 15,288,919 of OX335670.1, read as the reverse complement.
AACCGATTAAAATATTTCACAACTGATAGCCCTGACTTTGGTTGCGGAAGACAGAGGGGCGTAGCGGGGTGAAGGGGGAAGTAGGTATTTAAAGCGCGGCATTTGGGGCCTTGATAAAGGAGATTCGCTTCTACGTGTAGTTATTGTGTATTCTTATGAATCAACATTCTCTTAACCTCGTAAGGCCCACGTCAAATTTCGTTAGTTCGAAAAATAATCTTATGTCAGTCATCTAACCTCAAAAGTCACTTCGACAAATGTCCTAAATTTAGGACGTTGGGCCTTACGAGGTCTCCGGAACAATGCGCAGGGAGTTTCCATATTTGTAAAATTTTCTAGATTTATACTTTTACACTGCAACAAATTCTCTATTGTACTATGAATAGATAATATTTTACCATCAGAATTGGAGAAAAATATGCCACGAGGACATTTCAAACATTGCTATTTATCTGAAATGTAAGTATCTTTTCGAAATAAAAGTCCGAGTTTAAAAACATTGATTGATAGGTAAATAGTTTTTTACTATGAAGTCCTCTTTTGAGCACTGTCTCATTTTAGAAAATACTTATACTCGAAAACGTAATTAAAGACCAACGTGGGTTGCCACTAAAAAACGAAATATTTGCGTTAGTATATTTCCACTTTTTAAAAGACCGCACTAAGAATATTTATTTGTTGGTAGTTTTAAACCTTCGATTTAAATAAACAAGTTAATTCAAGTTATTTACAAGATGGCCTATTAAATATTTAACCATAGAAGATTTTTGGTAGCAAAACTGTTATTGCACTTGTAATATTTCAGGTATTAATAACATTTGGTACGATAAATAAACAATAGTTGTAAACATTTAGCATACATTACATACGTTTAGCTATTCGACAAAATAACAGGCCAAAAGTGTGTAGCTCACTTTATAATGACAATCATCGGGCATTTTACCAGCCGTGACACCATGGGTTCCATGGGTAACTGTCAAGTTTAAATCAAGCATAAGTGTAAGGCATCCGAATTTAGCTTGTCATTTTGTTGTAGCTGATAAAAAAATCGCCATTGAACACACACACCCGCCATTTAATGACTTAACACACTATATGAGAAAATATTTGTTTTGGGATATTTTTGTTTTGAATATCGGGTAGAAATTCATATTCCCTATTGTTAAATATAACTTTTGATATTAAAAATGTTAGTCATATCTACAAATATTTACAACAATTTGATTATCAATGCAAAAAGGTTTTTTTTTTTCCTTAATTAATGGCTTTCACTCCTTGTGTTTAACAAGGTGTATTTCGCCAGTATCGAGTTTTAGACAATCACCACGGACTTATTAGAGAAACAAGTCCATGGATATCACACGCGAGGACAATTGTTCGGTTAAAGAGATTTACTCTGGTGGACTAAACAGAAGCACATGGGGTTAGCTCCACGCGCTTCTGTCAAGTCGCAAAAAGGTTGGCTAACTCTGAAATGTTCCATTGACACTGACATAAGTGACTTTGACACTTATGACAGTGACGTATCTGTCGTAGTTTTTTTGGTCTTAAATTACAGTTTCGAGTATACTCTAGTATATAATCTGCTATTATTGTGCACAGAACTGGATGATTCACATATAGATATCTTTACTTGAGATAAAAGCCGTAAATTATTTTACCTACTGTTGCCCGGCAGACTGTAATCGTTCCCTTATTCCCTATAAAATATTTAACGATGAGTTTTTTTGGGGCCTAGTCAAACAAAGATTCCTTTTAGTTTTGCTATATGATAGGATCTAGCTCGACCCTCATATTACTTTTAACAATAACACCATTCAAATTTGTAACGTAGCTACAAAATCTTTGGGCTTTGTCATGCGTCAGTCAAAGTTTTTCACCAATCGGAGCGCGATTAGTACTTTATACGGGATGTCACAGAAACCAACGTCAACCCGCCTAGGGATGATAGAGCAGCTAAAAAGCTATCGATTTAACCCCTATGTATGTTCAGCGATTTTTACTAGTTTCGGAGATATAGATCATTATAATCTGTTTTTTTCTAATTTTCCCTTATGTCCATGACACGAAAAATCATTAATTTCAATAAGTTTTCAGTGGTAGGTATCTTACATAATTAGAATCATTACGAATCAGCGAAGTTTTTAAACCTATTTGCCCGTTTTTTTTTTTAATATTTTCTTTAAGTAATCGCCTAAAGTTGTTTTTTCATACAAAGTGAAAAACAAACACTGGGACACCTAGTATGAAGAAACAAACTTTATGTGAATAGGTACTTATATAATCAAAACAATTTTTCTCTAAATCAACTAACCCGAAAGATAAGTGCCAAGAGGTACCTAATGGACACTTAACTCCTAATTCAAAGATCATGCGGTCATAAATCGACTGTTGCAAAGCAAATGAAAAGGTAAACCTTATTTTCCGTAAAATAAGAATTACTTAAGTGTCCATCATTGGTTCCATCACCCTACGTGCCTATAAAGAAGGGGAATCTAACTAAATCTGCCTGATGATTTATCCAGAGCGCGATGAGGGCGAGAGGCGGGGCGCGGGCGACCGGCGCCGGTACAAAATTCCGGCTACTGATGTGGAAGAACTTCCTTCAGCAGTGGCGGCACCGTATGCAGACCGTCACTGAGGTGCTGCTGCCGGTTGCCACCATGGCGCTGGTGCTCATCTTGCGCTCCGAGATCGAGCCTGTCACACAAAGCGTCATAACTTACCCGACAATACCAGCGTACACTCTAAATTACTCTTTGTCAGTTCTGTAAGTACCTACGTTATGTGGTTTTAGTACTTAGATATGATCCAGTTATTGTAATTTAATATTCCGAAAAGTATACTCTGGGTTACATATTTATAATGCAGTCACCAGCAATAATATATTATCCAAAATTGGGCGCAAAAATATCTGACGCAAGCTCTTATACCTCTAGTAATAAAGACGTATCAGATATTTTCGCGCCCAATGTTGGATGATATATTATTGCTGGTGACTGTACTAGCTGTTGCCCGTGACTCCTTCCGCGTAGGAATCGTTTATCGCTAGTAAAAGTACCCTATCTCCTTCCTCGGGGTTTAAGCTTTCTCAGTACCAAATTTAATCGAAAACGGTTCAGCGATGTAGCCGTGAAGGCGTAACAATAAAAACAATCAGACAGTTACTTTTACATTAATAATATTAGTATAGATCAGTACCTATGTATAATCTAAGTAAAATTGTGTTCAGAAATTTAACTATCTTTATTAAGATCTTTAAATAAATAGTTACTTACTTGCTACGCGTTAGTTTTATGATCTCAACTAGCTTCTGCCCGCGACTTCGTCCGCGTAGATTTGGATTATCGTTATTCCCTTGGGAACTTTTACAGTTTCCGAGATAAAAGAAGCCTGTGTGTTAATCCAGGGTATGAGCTATCTCCATTTCAAAATTCATCCAAAACTGTCCAGCCGTTGCAGCGTGAAGGAGTAACAAACTAACATACACAAACTATCGAATTTATCTATAATATTAGTCGTAGTAGGCTGTAAAAACCATATCGTCTTTGTCCTGTTATCGTATTATCAACGTTTTGATACCGAGCTCTTATTTACTTGACAGTAATGGCGACCGAGTTAATAACAATCCTAGTATAACAGGTCGAAGATGATAATATATTTTTTATCGCCTAGAATAGAGGCCCACAGATTTGTGACAAAACTCATAAAACGCTAAGCGACGATGGAAGTAAGAATTTTCTTTTGTTTTTAGAGGTGGCATGAATGCAACACGAATGTCAGTCGCTTATTCGCCAGAAAGCCCGGTTTTGGAAGAAGTGGTTCGAAAGGCGACTTATAACTTAATAAGTCGAAACCTAAGAGGCTTAATTTCAATTATTTTAGAGCAGTTCCCAGATTTTGAATGGCCAGATTTACCGGATGACTTACCTGGTTTTTTAAATTCTACAATTATCCAAGAAGCTGTTAGTAGGCTGATACGAGTTGAAGCCTACAACAGTAGTAAAAGTTTGAGAAGCATTTACGCATCTGAAGAAATTACCAGACAAGTGATAGCTGCTGTGGAATTTAGCGACGATCTTCATGGTTCGTGGTCCAATAATAATACACATAAGAATTTTAAAAACTTAAAACTTCGGGGACTTTGGGGGTCAATCAGCTTGAGGCGTTGACTCATAATCTATAACCAATAAATGTTAAAACTACAAAGAAAGTGGAACGCCCTTGCCCAGCAATGGAATAGCTACACTACACAGTGCCGAAGGCTAAAAATTACACTACCTAAATGCCCTCTTCGGTTATTGGTTTGTTTATCGTTAGGAAAATCAGCGCATACCATCCTGATTTTGTTAGAAGGGTAATTGCACAAATATTACCTGGTCCAAGGGTCCATCGGATAAAATAAAACAAAAATAATTTAAAATCCTAAATGTTTTTTCTCCATGCTCAAATATGTTCATAACACCTTACAGAAGCCACACAGCTGACTGGAGATTTAAGGTATTCACTGAGATTTCCTGAGAGACCGAGGCTAAATTCGTTTTACGGTCAGGGAGGCCGTACTTGGCGCACAGACACGATATTTCCGTATTTTGAAATGTCAGGACCGAGGTTTCCATATTCGTGGGAAGGAGGCAATGATCCAGGTAATGACTCTAATTCTCAAACAACATGTTTAAAGCTATATATGATTGTGCTTTGGAAACCTTGTTAACCTGTAATTTACACACTCACAGGGTACGTCAATGAAATGTTCATAGCACTGCAGCACGCAGTGTCAATGGAACTAATCTCAACGGTCTCGGGGGAGGATTTGCAAAACTTCAATGTTAATATTCAGAGATTCCCGCATCCCTCGTACGTACAAGACCTTGCAGTTGAGGCATTGCAGTTTTTGTTTCCTATGTTCATAATGCTTAGCTTCAGTTACACGGCCGTCAACATCGTGCGAGCGGTGACAGTTGAAAAGGAATTACAATTGAAGGTAACCCTATTGACCTTTTGATATGTATTGAATGTATCTAAACCAACAAAACTATCAACGGAGTTATTGTGATCTGTATTTTTCAATATTTTAGGAAACTATGAAAATAATGGGCCTTCCTACATGGTTGCATTGGACAGCATGGTTCTGCAAGCAGTTCATTTACCTCCTAATCATCGCAGTATTAATTGTAGTACTAGTAAAGGCAAGTGAAGCACGTTTTTCTAAGAATCTTGAACTATGTAATTGTTTTTTGATCATCGTTGTTTTTCCTGTAGTTGAACGGCATTATTTAAATCCGAAAATAAGTAAATAAAAGATGCCAAAAAAATTATATAACCCCTAAGAAGGTGTAAATTAGTTTTAAATATTTTATTTTATCATCACTATAAAAAAATATACAAAACGGGCCTAATGGCATCCTTTTCAAGCTTATTTTTCGCAAATTAGAAAGCTAAAAGTTTTCGTGCGTCATTCAATATTATTAGAAAACACAAAAGATAAACACGTATAGGGCACTGTCATCAAAAATGCAAAATTTCAAGGCAAGTCGATTATGCATTGTTCAAAATCGACTCAAAATCGACTCATGTCAAATATATTTTTAAGTTCCAAATACTTACTGAAAAACGGAACCTTTATAATATGATATTTTATCCGCATCAAAACCTTTTTCCTCTTAAATGTCTGAAGCTAAAGAGCTGGAAATAGTTGTCACAGGTATTTCGTGGGCCGCACAAGTTTTTATCAATTGTTTATTCAGCCAGCAAAAAAACATCACTTTAAAAAAACACTTCCTACTCGTATACATTATTTATGTTATGACTTTCTTTTAAGGCGAATTGGTTTACGAACGAGGAGGGCTTCAGTGACTACGCAGTGTTTACCAATACTCCCTGGACAGTGCTCTTTTTCTTCTTAGTCCTGTACTTAACATGCACAATATTCTTCTGTTTCATGATGAGCGGCTTATTTTCCAAAGGTAAGTGAACAGCAGGCCTTTCGCGTAACAACACTCGCAATCACAATCGTTTTCATTTTGAAAATCGAAAGCTTGTCTGCATGCAAAATTAAACCAATAGTTTTGTTTTGAAGCCGATCGCGATTGCGAGTGAGTTACGCGAAAGGTCTGCAGGTGAACAGTTGAAGTCATAAATATATACCTACACGTTCCTGCGGCCTGCGGAGAATAAGATCTATGTTTACATACAGTGGTTCAGTGGTGGTCACATAATTAGGTAGGGACGCTTGCGTTTTTCCTATACAATTGCCTACAAATATGACTTTCTTTTGACGGCCAATCAAAATGTTCTTAACCCATTTTATTCTTAGTCACACTTATCGTTAACTAATAAACTCACGTTTAAGTGTATGTACAATTTACTCCTGTTGGAAACGAGAATTCATTTAATAAGGATTTGAAAAAAAATAAGTTTGGCGTTCATGCAAAGTTGTAAAACTTTTTATGGATGTATCAGCACTAAGTTGTTAAATCCCTACTAAAAGTAAGGTTGGTTTTTAATAGAATATTGTTGTAAATTGTGATTTGCAATGAAATTGGTCAAGAACTTTTTAATTGTTGGCCAAAATTGAAAAGTCATATTTGTAGGAAATTGTATGGGAAAAACGCAAGCACATTATGTGACCACCACTGTATATTGACGCGATAACCAGTTAGATATTAGTGCTTTTGACTAATACTTACTACTTTTGACTCTACCTATGAGGAAACCCCAGCTGACGCCACGGTCGGTGCCGTCGACCTTGCAAGCTGGAGGAGTCATTCAAACTGTAGTTCTAGGGTATTCAAGGGTAAAAATAAATACCTACAATGACTTAATTGGGACGGGATGTGCTACTGTAATCCCTCTTTAGTCTCAAAGTAATCCTATCCGAAAAGGTCCACCTTAAGAAGCTTCTAAAATGTGCTTGAACTTTCCAATGGTTCAAAGTAATTAGTGCCATCCCTTTCTCACATTTTTCTCAACACGACACTTTTAAAGAGGTAAAGAACCCAAACTTACAAATTACTCCAAATCTAACTTTATCTCTTCATTGCGATAAGGTAACCAGACCAAACAATGAGTCAGAAAAAACGCACACGCATCATGGCGCTCTTGGATGAGATTAAATGACAGTAATGATTACTTAGTGATTGACTAAAATGTTCACGCTGACTCAAGCGTCAAATTCTGGAGCGTTTTTGCTAAATAGGCAGGTTTTCATTTATCGCAATGTAACTTTCGTAATCTCATTTTCTTCTATCTTTACGATCGATAGAAATCATTCCAGACACGAACCCTTTCCAATAGTTGGCTGATTATTCTCCTGTGGCAGGTAGCACTGCTGCGCTGTTCTCCGGCGTGATTTGGTTCGTGTCGTACGTCCCAGCGTTCCTGCTGGCGATGGACATCCAGATGTCGGCTGGCGTGCAGGCTTTGACCTGCCTGAGCATCAACAGCGCCATGTCCTACGGGTTCCAGCTGCTGTTGGCTGCGGAGAGTCTCGGAGGTTTGCTTCTGATTCATTAGTTGATAATGCTTTCAGTACACCTACATAATGTACATTACATTTTTACATGAGAATATAATATATATAATATTAAATACCAAATCCATTGACGCCGAAATACATGTTGACATGCAAGTTAATGTCTCATATTCTTACAACTATTCCGAATGTAATAACATATACAATAGCGGTCAATAGACCTACTTTCGTAATGATTATATTTGTGCTAGTTTTAATGATTTATTATTTATTAATTTATTACCTTTTAATGTAACTTACTTTTAAGTAAGTGTTATTGTATGTTATGATCAAAAAAATGACCTTCCGCTGGTGTTTCTTGCAGCGCTTCTTCTTCGCAATGATGGTTAGCCGAAGCATTGGTAGATTCACTCTATATTACTGATGTGTAAAAGAGCCCTCATGTGGCCAATTTACTAATTAAATAATTGAATTTAGAATTTGCTACGTAAGTCGTATTTTACTTGTGGCATACACTGGATTGATACACCGAACTCACATGACAGACACATCATTTTTTTTATACCGTGTAGAATGTTCTAATCCTCGAAGGCCCAGCCCACAACTTAATTTTTACGTAAAATTGACGCAACCGTGCTGTGTCGATTTGACTGGTGGCAGAGGGTGCCTTGATGGACAGATAACGCAAAGACAGTCAAACTTAATTTAACACTTTTATCGAAATTTTACAGTAAAATTTCGCCAGTAGCAAACTTAGAACTCAGATCTAAGTAATTAACGTAAGTACAATATAATACAACACAAAAACACTTTATTGAAATACCACATACAACAAGTAACGGATATACAAGAATCTAAAATAAAGATTATATAGTGAGTAAACAGGCGGTCTTATCGCTAAATAGCGATCTCTTCCAGACAACCATACAAAAAAAAAAAAATGAGATTGTTAAATATACACAATAGAAATAGGCAGGCGGTGCAAACTGAATTAACCAATTTAAAAATACATATAAATATCCCTATATTATTCCCAAAGATGTTTCGTCTTCCTTCTACATTCTGAATAAAAGCTCTTTTAACTTGTGAAACTTTTATTCAGGTATGCAATGGGGTAACTTTATGGAGTCTACTGCCCCGGACTCAAACAGATTCACTTTTGGGCATGTGGTCATTATGTTGGCGCTGGACTGCGTGCTGTATATGCTGATTGCTTTGTATCTGGAACAAGTATTGCCAGGACCCTACGGAGCCCCAAAACCTTGGTATTTCATATTCCAGAAGAACTTCTGGTGTCCAGAGAGTACAGTTATGCCCGGTGAGTCATTACAAAATGATAGATACCGACTAAGATAACATGAGAAATATACTTTCGACTAACTAAATAATTTACTGACAAGGTACATACCTGTAGAAGGCTTTGATACGACCAAATATTTCCCGTAACGCACCCGTGGAAAGTCCACCGATTTCATTGCCGCAGTCAACGTGTTAAAGTTAGGATGGATGGACGGACGGACGGTCGGACGGACAGCGTAGGCTTAGTAATAGGGGTTGGGCGCCTTTGGAATACGGGACCCTAAAAAGGGGTCATCACCATTAATACATATACTTCGAGGCTTCTATTTCAAGTGGGCGTATCATGTAAAGGATCCAATTGCACTTTCCAAAACGTGTTTTAAAACTCCCGACAATAAAGTGGAGTATTGTTATGAGTATATGTGTATCTGTGTATGTTTGTTTATTTATTTATTATTTGTGTATCTGTCTGTGGCCTCGTAGCTCCCAAACAAAGGATGGACCAATTTGGACGCGGTTGTTTTTAAAAGAAAACTAATTTAAAGGTTAAGTTTCTTGAAAAGCGGTTGGGCCGTTTATGATTGGTAAATATGAGATATGAGCTCTGAAACAAGCGGTTGCCATTAAATATCAAGGATTTACATATATCTATTTAATAGTTATTCTATTGTTTTATGCCATGTATTTTAGACTCACGATTTCCTATGATAAAACATGTCTACGTAATAAAATACTATCCTATTATTCCCAAATTTTGTAAAGCGAAATGTCTAAAAAGATTAAAGTTGAGAAATGCACTGTACCTCAATACTATAAGAAAATAGAAGAATGTTTCTAACTATTTCAAATATTTATCTGTAAATTCTCTGTGTTATTGGGGAATATACGGCCTCCTTCTATAAGAGCAAATTTTCATAACTAGTTGACTATGCATGTATTTACGAAGTTATAGGTGCTTAAGATCGTAATCGTACCTAACTTAATATATATATTCATACGTTTTTTTTAATAATAATAATAATAGATAAATTGGGTATCAAATGTAATAAAATAGTAGTAGACAAAGATAACTATTCAAATTCTTAGCAGAATTTTCAAGCACCAGCCATAAATGGACTCTACGCAGGGCCCACCACAAAATCAAACAATGTATAAAATATATTAATAGTGCTGCACGGAAATGTATTTTTGCTGTGTTATCTACGAGTATTGTATTGTGTGTGTAGATAGGAAAAAAGTTATGATAAGATTACGCTAAGCTATTATTGATAAAGTTTAATTAACTAAATTAAAAAGCACTGTATGCCGTGCTGCCACCCATAAATTGAAAATTTGGGGTGTCTTTACTTCTTGTTTTTAGATTTTGTTCGTAGCAGTAAGAGTGTAGGGATTTCTCGGTAAAGGTGACTGACATTATATTAACGTAAGATAAATTCCATAAGCGCCACTAACGACGACTTTACGACTCTGCAACCATACGGGGATCATGCGATGGGATCATGGCCTCTATCGCCAGACATTTTTCTACATTCGCCACTTCACTAATTATTTAATATGATTAAATGTAATATTACATTATTATAACACACTTAAAATCATTCCGAAATAATATTGTTTTTTCAACGGTTTTGTTTGATTATCGAGAAGATTTTAATCTTTAAAAAAATGTTTTTTTTTTAGAATATTTCAAATCTTACATGAATTCATTTTAGCCCACATCAAAATTGATCCTCAAATGATTGGAGATATCATAACGGACAAAGACCCCGTCGATCACGAAATGGGAGTACAAATGACGGTATGTAATTACTTAACCTAAAAGATATACATTTGTTTAATGAACAGTAATGTAGAAAAAAGAGTATTTTCAGGATTTAACAAAAGTGTACGGAAGTAACATCGCTGTTAACAATCTTTCTTTGACCATTTACGACGACCAAATTACAATTTTACTTGGTCACAACGGCGCTGGAAAATCTACAACTATGTCTTTGCTAACAGGTATAACCCTACATAATATTTTTTAATGAACCATCGAATGGATTTTTTGAGTACCCTATGTGTTCCGATATGTTTAATAGCGACTGAACGTAGCAGTACAGTTATTGACGGTTGTGTTGATTGTTGACAATATATGTGTGGTGTCGCAGGCAACGTGAAAGCTACTAGCGGTTCAGTGTGGCTGGGCGGCTACGACGTAGCGCGGCAGACGGCGGCGGCGCGCGCGCAGCTCGGCTTCTGTCCGCAGCACAACGTGCTCTTTAACGAGCTGACGGTGCGGGAGCATCTCGAGTTCTTCTCTAGACTCAAGGGCTTCACTGGTCATGAACTTAATGAAGACATTGACTCCTTGATAGCGAAATTAGAGCTGGAAGAAAAGGTTTGTAATTTATTTTTATAATGCTAGAAACAACCATTAGCGTACTTGTAGGGCGAGCGTCTTTTTGTAGCATTATTGTCGATGTCGACATATAAGCCAATACTGTATCATTTTTTAACAACATGAATTAAAAGGATTTACTGACATCAGGAGAGCTTTGGATGAGGTTTATGCAGTTTTTTCTTGTTGTAGCGAGACTATCAGTCAGCTGGTTTGTCAGGTGGACAGAAGCGAAGGCTGTCGGTGGGCATCGCGCTGTGCGGGTCGCCGCGCGTGGTGCTATTGGACGAGCCCACCTCGGGCATGGACCCCTCCTCGCGCCGCGCGCTCTGGGACTTACTACAGCGGGAGAAGACAGGTGAGCTGAGTCAAGGGCGAGCGAAAGGGAAGCAGTAGCAGCTGTCTTCCTTATTCAAAGAGTACTTACCTACTTCGTTTATATGGATATCTGATAGTCCGTTGTGTTAGTTAACAACACATAAAACCTTTACAGGCCGCTCTATGATCCTCACGACGCACTTCATGGACGAGGCGGACATTCTGGGTGACCGCGTGGCGATAATGGCCAACGGGCAGCTGCAGTGCATAGGTTCCCCTTACTTCCTCAAGCGCCACTATGGCGTCGGGTACACCCTGGTAGTCGTCAAAAAACATGGATTCCAGTATGAGTTCTGCACTGATATCATCAACAAATACATACCAGGAACGACAATAAAAGAAGATCGGGGTAAGTTATATTTCATTTTAATAAGATAAGTTATTCATGCTTTACGTTGAATTATTTATAGTCGACTTAAAATTTGACTAATTTTAACATTAATCATAAACGCTCAATAAACCGATTTTAATTGAAGAAAGAACGCTTTGCCATTTTTCGTAAAGAATTTAAATTTCACAATGGTTCAGATAAAATTTTGTGAATCCAATTTATCAATATTTATTTACGATAAAATATATAAGGTCATTTTTAAAGTAGGTATGATCACCATGAAATATGAATGATAATGATGCCTTTTTATTAATAAAATATCTCAAATAAATGAAACTAAAGGCTGTTGGATCATTACTTAATTGATTATCAACTAGTTGTTTGACTCTTTATCCGTTACCTAACCTTACTTGTTTTGGGTACTCCTGGCTGGGAGGCACTTCCTCTACTCTACAATACGTGGTTTATCGCTCCCACGAGAATGTCATCAAATACATTTTGAGTGGTAGGAAAAAAGATGTTAGGAGCGTTTTTGCATCTTGGCTACGGCCTAGTTTCCGTCCAACCTTCTCGGACACACAACGCGAACACCTTATATATTTATTATGTATAAGCTACACCTTTTAATTCAGGTAAACTAATACAAAATATGACAGTTTGGCAGCAAATTATTTGCATCAATGAACCCCTGTTTATAACTTTTTCTTGGCACTAGAAATGAGGATCTGCCGAATCCTACCTAAATTTAGGGGTCCTTCCAGGAGAGGGGGGAAATTTTACCAGGCGAGTGTAGTGTCATTTTCCATGTAATTTTTGCTGAATCAACGAGACCATATGCTATTTGTCCTGTATTATATGGCAGGTTTAGGTATTAGGAAACTATAAATGAAGTGGACTGTGTTTTATTTCATTTTATTTTTATTTAGGATATCAACAGCTTTATATTTTATTGTGAACTATAAATAGGTACTATAAATAAAACCAATAACAGATGACCAATATAAAACTAAACATACGGCACAATCTTGATGTGAGGAATAACTACAGTAACAATGAAAATTGACAATTAAATTTAAAAAAAACCGGCCAAGTGCGAGTCTGACTCGCACACGAAGGGTACCATTATCTATAAAAAATCTCGTTTGTTGTATGGGAGCCCCCCTTAAATATTTATTGTTTTTTTTTTAAAGTGAACATACAACTAAATATTCTGTGAATATTTCAAGCGTCTACCTGAGGGCCCTGCAAAGATGCACTACGCTAACTAACGTTTCTATTCGATTCGTTTTTAAACCAATCGCGTCACTGGGAGATGACGTGATACGAAAAGTCACGTGGTCTACCAGTGTCGCGATTGGTTTAAAAACGAATCGAATAGAAACGTTAGTTAGCGTAGTGCATCTTTGCAGGGCCCTCTGTTGCCGTTATTAATATCGATCAAAAAATCGGAAAAAATCACGTTTGTTGTTAAATATTTATTTTATTCTGTTTTTAGTATTTGTTGTTATAGCGGAACAGAAATACATCATCTGTAAAGATTTCAACTGTCTAGCTATCACGGTTCATAAGATACAGTCTGGTGACAGACAGACGGACGGACGGACGGACGGTCTTAGTAATAGGGTCCCTTTTTTACCCTTTGGGTATGGAACCCTAATAAACAAGGATCGGAAAAACGACCGTCATTTTGAAAACATAACCCTGTTCCGTATAGCAGAGACTTCCTTAATATTAATTAAAAATATTATTAGGTATTTTATAGATTTATTATACAATAATTTATATGTACTTAGCGACAATTTTATTAATGAATGACACCGAAATATTAATTAGAAAACACAAACACACATACAAACAGTAAACCAATGTCAACGATTGCCCCAATGTCCTCCGTAAACTGTGAACAAACTTTTTCGACTCATAAATAGGTCCTAAATTCACGTCGTTATGGAATAACAGGCGAAAATTAAAAAAAAAGACATTCTTTTTGATTGGCGAAAGTGTTTTTTTCCCATAACCATTATGGTTTTATTAATTAATAATATTGTTGCTGAATACTTTTAATTAATGGTATAATAAATGTAAAATACCTAATAATATTTCTAATTAACATCAGAAGGAAGTCTCTCCTGTACGGAACAGGGTTATGTTTTCAAAATGACGGGCGTTTTTCCGATCCTTGCTAATAAAAAACAGTTTAACAATTTAATAGCATGATTGTAGCATGCTAACGTGTGTGTGTGTGTAGTTGTACGATTATTTGGTGCAAGTTAAGAACAATCGAACAAATCAATTGAGTGAATATTTTTTATTGTAATTGCGATAGAGCGTTTGGAAGAATTTAGTTTGGCGGTACTTTAATAATAGGTACATTAAATTTCCCTTGACCGCCGAATTTTTGTAAAACCTTATTAACATCATCAATATTCCACGAGCTGTAAATGCACTTTTTCATGTTCGTTCGAGCGATTAAAAACAATTGTTTTATTTTCAGGCTCAGAAGTGACCTATTCTCTAACAAATGACCAGGCTCATTTATTTGAGCCTATGTTGAGTGACCTGGAGAAAAACATCGAAAACATTCAATTTCTTAACTATGGTTTAATGGCAACGACACTTGAAGATGTTTTCATGTCGTAAGTACAATTGTTACACTACTGCAAAATAAGAATTATTAACTACTTGCTTAAATGATAAGGATCTCAATTATAACACTTGAAAGTGTTTGTCGTTAGTGCACCTGCCCTCAGGCTAGTACGGGCGAACTAACGACATCACAATAGATGTTTGAGTACCTACCTAAATAAAACAGTATTTCTGTCTTTTCAACGACATTCTTTTGTTTTAATCAGTTTCAACAAGTGGATAAAGACTTGCATGGAATTAAGTGTAAATCAGAAATAACTCTATTTAAGTTATCGCGATTTAAGATAAGACATCCTTTAATATGATGATTGCAGAGTTGGGTCGGACGTGACGCCTGTGCTTTCGGAGTCCGACGATGCGGCGACTTCAGAGGGCTCTCTGCCTAGCGTCAGCACTCACAAACCGGGTTTCGACGCGTTGTCTATTGACCAACGTATGTAAATGACACTTGACCTGTTTTTAGGGTTCCCACGTCAATCAAGGAACCCTTATAGTTTCGCCACGTCCTCCTTTCCACTTTTGATACGAAAAAGCTGTAATTCGGCATAGCTATACATTCAAATTACGCCAAAAAGCTGAAAAATGAATTCTTGAAAAAACTTTTTTTCCGGTACGAGTAAAAAAGGTATAATTTTTTTACATTGTGACTTCGAATAAGTTACGAGCATCACTGGATAGCTCTTAAGACATTATGTACATGTTAGGTATTATCAATTTCTTTATTTGGGAGACCGTTTAGGAAATACTGAACTAGAAAAGTGTAATTTTCGCTAGAGTTGTGTGTCGTTGCGTGTTGCGTTGCGTTCAAGATTCAATGGTATCGGGTAAAAACGATTTTTTGGATTTTTTGGACTGTACCTATACAGATGTTATTTCTTCAGTTAACAGTTTTTTAACATAAGAGTATCTATATTCTTCTGGCCTTGCCCATATAGCTGTATCGAGATATCGGCTTAAACCTGATTTTCCCAATTAAAGTATAAATTTTGAATAACACAAAAAAAACTAGATTTAAGCTAAAGCTTAGTTATGTCACAAAAATGGATGGAACTGCCAGACTTAAATCTAGTTTTATCTTTAACGTGCAAGTGGCCCAAAATCTAGATGAACTTTTTCAAGCAAGTTGTCCATAAATATAAACTCCACAAAAACGTTTAAAAAGCGTAAACTGGAATGCCTCTTTGCTATTCATATCACTGGTTTTAATAAATTTCCAGTGGACAAAGAGAGCTCTGGTGTGACGGGAGTTCGGCTGTGGGCGCAGCACGTCGTGGCGGTGTGGCTGAAGCTATGGCTGGTGTGGTCGCGCTCGTGGAAGCTGTTGCTATTGCAGGTGCTGGTGCCAGTGATCCTCATCAACACTACGCTGGGAATTCTGGAGTACGTCACGTCTCTCGCGGTCTCCGTCGTGCCTAGACAACTGACTCTAGCGCAAGGGTAAGAAATCAAAAACTAAAACATAGTTTAACTTCCAATCAGATATATTTATCCTTGATGATTAGTGTCATTACAGTCACACAAGGATAAATTATCTGTGTTCGGTTCTATCTGGTGTCATATCATAAGAAACGAATTTACTAAGGCTAACTTGAAACTTTCTCACTCATTTTAGGACCGATAGAGTTTCCCAATTTATCTTTTTTTAGCCTCCATAAAATATCTCTACTAAAACTTTAAAAAAAAAGCATCTGTCAGGTTGGGAAGTATTCCTATTACTATATTGATAAGACTGATAACGGAACCAGCAGACAGATACAAATGCTCATGAACGTTTGATTATTTATGTTAATAGGAAGTTGCTTTCATACTTTCTGTCTTTGTTGTTTCAGTTATTCGGAAACGGAGACTGTGCTGACGTACACTGGTCCCGCATCATCGAGTTCCCTTGGCGCACTTGCGAAAGAAGCATACGAGCATATGTTTAACGCTTCTACGATGGAGACTATGAGACTGACGCTCGTCGACAACGAGCCCATCGATGAATATTATCTAAAACGGGTAAGCTTATCTTGAGAACACCATCACGTCACTGATAATTAGGATATCTAATAATTTTGGTATCTAAAGGGCAAGCTGTATTTTGTGCGTAGGCTAAATTTAATGACAGTAGTCAAATTGAGCACTAACAAAATATAAAAATATATGCCTATCAGAAAAAAGCACATCATGCCGCGGAGCAATCTAACAAATTAGAAAAAGACATGCTTTATTACTGTTTTATCCGTACCATACAAGATGAAGAAATTATAAGAGTTCCTTTTACGGCACCTACATCCCTAACTTTCCCCTATTTCATTCTGCATTCTGCAAACGCTTTCGATACCGAAAATTATTGGAAGAATTTCCGTAAGCTACCGGACGGTGGCGTCGAGTGACCGCTTATGACAATTCATTTTGATAGTTCTCAAAAATATTTTACGTTAGCGTCATGCATTTTGTTAAAGCCCCTTGAAATTTGATAGTATCCTAGTAGTTAAAGGTTCTATAATTGAAAAATACTCCAATTATTTGTAGTAAGTATGTAGTAGTGGTACCTCGAAGTTAATAATCACTAGCTTACACACATCGTTACAGACTAGTGACCAAGCAGACATGGGAATCCTACGGCACCGGTTACTGAATGGGGCGACGTTCGCGGCGGAGTCGGCGACGGCATGGTTCAGCAACTTCGGGTACCACGACGCGCCCACCTCGCTGGCCGCCGTGCACCAGGCACTGCTCAAGGCCTGGGACCCGAATGCAACGCTCTCCGTTACCAACTACCCGCTTGAAGCTAACTACAATGATCAGGTGGGTGTCGGCGACTTTTCTCGGTCCTGGAATCTTATATGCAAGATACAAACGCAATTATTCTAAAGCGTTTTCCTTGCTGTGAAATTGAACACTTAAGCATTTGTTCGGCTTTTTGCTAGCCAAGGGCACTTAGAATACTGAAACGTGTTTTCTTAGGCTACATTTCATCTTAGGGATCTACCCTTAAATTGTCTACGTTCTAACGTATTGGCCGCTTATGTCGACTCCATCCATACGTTTTGTCAGCTTAGCGTTATCCATCTTGTCTAGGCCCTCTGGCGATCGGGGTACATTTGCGGTCGGTCACTTCATTGGTAGTTTAAGTCTATTTAAGTCGTTGACGTATAAAATGGTGTTCTATACCTATTGGTTAATATTTTCTAGTTTAGGTTATGCCATTTTTGTATTTTTGTGTGTTTTTATGGAACCTGTTTCCGTAGTAAAATTATTTCATTTCATTTTATTGCCCGTGCAGCCTACTTACTGAATAAACATCTTTATCTTTATCTTTAGCGCTTACTGTTTGCAGAGCAACATGCAGGCGATAGTAACGATGCTCGCACTGCAGCTGTCTGCCGGAGTGGGAAACAGCCTTGGCATCGTCAGCGCAGTCTTCATTATGTTTTACATTAAGGTGCATTCTATAAGCATTTCTTTCTACAATATCACAAATTATTTCTAGCTAAGAGTTTTGATTGTTTGGTTGTGGGTACTGTAAAAGGAGGAAGTAAAAAAAATTGTATTGTAGTGTAATTATTTATTATTTAGTAATAAAAAAAAATTAAAAAAAAATATTAGAGTCTGTTTCCAGCTTTACTCGTGCTCAATTCAAAACTGTATTTTAGACATTGCTGTTAGTTGGTTACAAAACCTTAATCCCAAACAACTATCTCTTCTTCCACTTGAGCCATCTAGTTATAATAATGGTAAACTGAAACACTTTTATTGCTTCTTCTTTAAATCATTTTGAAAGAAAGAAAGAAAAACATTTGATTCAACACACCTACATCAACATATTACGAGTATAACATAATAACAAACAATATAATTATTAGATAACTAAGTATTAATAGTGATATTGGTGGAATGTAACACTCAGCATGTGTTGCAGCACTTGGTGCTACAACGCTGCTTTTTTGGGGATCCATTTGTGATTCACCGTGAACAGGACATTTCATTTTCTCTTTACAGGAACGCGTGTCCAGAGCCAAGCTCTTGCAGAAGGCGGCCGGTATCCAGCCCGTCGTGCTGTGGGGCAGTGCCGCGCTATTCGACTGGGCCTGGTTTATTATCGTCTGTATCCCGATTATAATATCACTCGCCGCCTTTAGCGTCCTCGGCCTGAGTTCTGCTGCAGAATTGGGTATGGCACCTCGTTACACGTGTTTTCCACGACTCGTTTATGTTTAGTGGTGTTACTTTCTAACTCCACAATGAAGTCGACTAACTATTCGATTTACTAACCTAAATGGATTCCTGAAGGCAACTGGCTCGTATCATGCATGCTGGTTCGCTAATGCGTAATGGCTTCTATAATACGGTGCCCTCGCGTCGTAGTATAACGTAGAACTCTCGAACCAACTCGCCTTTGTTACATTAGTCAATTTCATCATTGTTTCATAGTTTATTACCTATATTCTGTGACTTTATTACTCCTTTTATAATGACCACGTTATTTTTTTTTTGATAAGAACATTAAATTACTTTAGTATTTCTTATTTACAGGTCGGCTGTACCTAGCCTTGATGGTGTACGGCGCCGCTATGCTCCCTCTGCACTACCTGATGTCGCTCCTCTTTAATGGCCCGGCGATGGGATTCGTGGTCATGTTTTTTGTCAATGTTCTATTTGGTAAAAAATATTTATATCATCGGATGTGGCACATTTTTGCTGTTGGCCTAAAAGCATGACGCTTCAGCTATACACTAACAAATATCTACCTGTTATTTTAACTCGGCAGTTCCTAATTTTTTTAAATTTGATATCTAAGTATTTGATTAAGCTTGCATTTTTTCCAGACCCAGTTAAAAACATATCTCGCTGCTACCTTACATTTTCTGCTAGGTACCACGTTCGATAGAGTATAAACTTAAAGTCCGATTAAGTTTTCATATGAATAATGCTCTCCTTCTCCAGGAATGATGGGCCCACAGATTGTCGAGGCGCTTTCGGCTCCACAGCTGAACACTCAGCACGTGGCTGATATTCTCGACACCATACTCCAGTTTTTCCCGCTGTACAGTCTCGTCCGATCAGTCAGGTGAACATTCTTAAAACCAATTTCATTGTTTTCCGAGTAAAATATTCATTGGCCACAAATATTGTTTTGGAGAGATACTTACCTATCATAGTAATCATCGTTGGGCAAGTAACTAACACTTAGTGCTAATAAGATGAATCCAATTTTTTGTATTTTTTATTTAATTTTGCACATTTAGTTCTGGTCGATTATATTTTCCCATCTCCTTATTACATCGGGACAAACATTGCATCATTCATCTCTATTTCATGAATAGTCTCTAGATCTTCTGAAAATTGTAATAGAGGTGAATTGAGGCATCATGCATGAATAATAAACCCTTGAAATATATTTTTTGCTTTGCAGTGCATTGAACCAAGTCGGGCTGATAGAGTGGTCATGTATGACCGCGTGCGATTACCTCGCGGCGGTGCTGCCCAACCTGAACGAGTGCTCGATGGAGGCCATGTGCAGGAATAATCTCACTGCTTGTTGCGGTAATTAAATCCATGTTTGCCGTGTGGATGCCGGCTTAGAATACTCCATGTCTTCCCGAGGAAGCCGTAAGAGGCGACTAAGGGAATAAGGGCTTGTAGTATTGTTAGGTGATGGGCTTTTAACCTGTCACTAATATACACTGGTAAACATCTTCAATCAATTGTGGTTACAGAATTAACAACAAGTTTTTAGAGTTGTTGGTAATTCTGTAGCTCTGCCTACCCCACTCTGGGAATGAAGGCGCAAAGTGGGTAGTGGGAAACAGGAAAAAACTTACAGCAGACAGCCAAATTCGCTTTACCTCATGTCATATTTTAAAGGTACCTAATTATTTATCTATTTCCCATAAATTATTTAATAGGAAAATTTCAGTTACCGAAAACGCTTATTTCGATTGGGACGAGGGGATCCTACGCTACCTGACGTGCATGGTGGTTACCTGCGTGATCTTGTGGGCCCTCTTCATGACCATCGAATACAGAATCTACCAGAAGGTAAAATTGATAAATTAACAATTGAGTGAGAATGACTTAAATCAAACTCTTTGCATTTCAAAGAAAAAGATACTTGGCCAAATGAAATGTTTTTTTTTTTTTATTTGAGACAACTATTAATAAAAGAAAATGTCGCTTTATGCGCTCTTTTTCTTATTATTAACTAACGACTTGCCCTCGCTGGGCTTGGGTTTATCTGAGTTATGTGAGTTTTCTGTAACACACGAACATAAACCACAACTTATATACGTAACAACCTACCATGAACAATTATCTAACTGATGATGAAAACCGCATCAAAATCCGTTGCATGGTTTAGGAGGTTAGCGTATATACCTACAGACATTCAGACAGACGCGAAAACCGACTTTGTTTTATACTATGTAAAGAAGAAGAGCATCGCTTATCGGTGTACTTAGTTTGAATGATGTAATGTCCTCCAGTTCTCTACTTGTTATGTATACACGCAGATATTTACGCGAAGGAAGCTGCCGCCGCCGCTGGACCGGCGCGAGCTGGACGCCGACGTGGTCGACGAGCTGAAGCACGTGGAGCGCGCGGGGCCCGCCGGCCCGGCCGCGCACAGCCTGCTCGCCTCCGGGCTCACCAAGTACTACGGGGACCACCTGGCTGTGGACCAGCTCTCCTTTAGTAACTATTACTGCATATTATTATTCACACACGGTGTTTTGTATTTAGTGGTCCACAATCAACCTGTATCTATAGTGTTGTGCAATATTTACGTTATCAAAAATATCTCAATTTTCATAGACTTTTCCTTGCTGACCCCGTTGAGTTCATGTTCGAAGTCTGATGATGAGATGTGAGCAATCGATGGAATTCCCCTAGCGAAAGTGGGGTTCAGATAAAACTCCATTTTTATTTGCAGCGGTTGCGGATGCAGAAGTGTTCGGGCTGTTGGGCGTGAACGGTGCCGGCAAGACCACGACGTTCAAGATGCTGATGGGCGACGAGGCCATCTCCAGCGGGGACGCCTTCGTCGGTGGACACTCAGTGAAGCGAAACATAACTAGAGTTCACGAGAATATAGGTATCTCCCTCGATTGCATTGATACATATATGTATCCATTGTATCCATATCATGATTTGTTCTCAACAAAAGTACATTTTACCAAACGTTTACAAACTTATATCGCAATAACGTATTTGTGTATTCATATTTCATGTAATTATATAAGTTTTACATATTTTATTTTTTTACAAATGTTATATTATTGATGTAACATTGGCTTAAGCCACTTATCACATATGTTAGGTTAGCTTAGACTTTGTGATGACAAAAAATAATGTGGCAGTACACCGCATAACGGTGGCGCAGTGTCGTTATAAAACCATTTGTTTAACACTTACGACTTGAATCATAACGTCACTGTGACACAGTTCTATGGTGGGTCAGGGTTCCATGGGGCTGATAGTGCCTCTCTGCGTTACGAAATTAAAACGGATTGCTAATAGTCCAAGATCCCAGTCACCCCAGACTTACGTGATTTTAGGAAAGATTAAATTTTTAGAATCGGTAGTATAACATAAACTTAGAAAGTATGGGATACTCGCTAAGCTGAAAGCGGGGCCGTTTTACAGGTAGCAGGTATCAAAGGTGGAAAAAAACCATGCTAACTTACGTCAAAGTAGGAAGGCTGGTTTTTACATATGTCATATATGATATTGTTATAAACAAACTTATACAGTTACTAGACACTTCCTGTGGGCCATAAATTGCTGTAGGCGCTTGAGCCGGAACAACTTTAAAGTGTCTGTCAAAAGTTATGGCCCACAGGAAGCATCTGGCAACTGTATATGTTTGTTTATAATAATATTATATATGACATATCTAAAAACCAGCCTTCCTACTTTGGCGTAAGTTAGCATGGGTTTTTTCCACCTTTGATACCTGCTACCTACCTGTAAAACGGCCCCGCTTTTAGCTTTACTCGCTAAGCCCCAATCCAGTCCAATCCTTTCTAAGTTTATGTTATACTACCGATCCTAAAGTCTGGGGTGACTGGGATCTCAGTCTATAAGATGATTTGTCGAAACATCTGTGAACCGCGGCAAGTATAATTTGATGTGTCCCGCAGGCTACTGCCCGCAGTTCGACGCGCTGTTCGGCGAGCTGACCGGCCGGGAGACGCTGCGGCTGTTCTCGCTGCTGCGCGGGCTGCACCAGGAGCACAACACACTGCGCGCGGAAATGCTCGCACATTCGCTCGGTTTTGCTAAGCACTTGGATAAACGGGTAAAATTTACATAAATGTTACTGCCGTTCTGCTCATTTCGGGGTTTTGGACGTTTTTAGCTATAAATCAAAAAGGACCTACGTCACGGAAATTTATAAAAAAATACTCATTTATTTGGTTATGATCTTCTTCTCTATGCAATAAGGTCAATTTCAGCTAGCCTAATTTTTAATACAGATTTTTCAAGTTTTTTGTTAATTTTTCCAAAACTGTAAAATTCGACAACTTCTAATTAAAAATCAGGAAAATTTCAGTTTTTTTGGTCTATAAACATCGGGGGCGGTACCGGTCACTTTTGTACATTTTTGGCTATCATTTATCAATCTAAAAGTATGTCACGGAAAATTATTAAAAATACTAGCTATCCGCGCCTGGCGACGCCCGGGTATGATTTTTTTCCATACAAACCTAATGAAAATGAATACTTTACGTCCTATTCTCAGACCTACTGAATATACATACAAAATTTCATAAGAATTGGTCACACGAGAATTTTGTACATTAGATGTTTTGAAATTTGCAGATTGAGCCCTTTCATAATGAGACCCCGTTTGCTATAATCAAATCACTTCATTTTTCAACCCCTCATTACCCTTTTCAAATATACCCAAAAATATTTTTTTTTACTAAAAACAGATGCGCAACCAAGATATACAACTACATATACATACATATAAATTAAAAGTTGATTGCTCGTATAGTTTCAGAGCAAACTGCTGTGACGTACAGACGGACAGATAGACACCGAAGTCTCACCATAAGGCCGTTTGTCGACCGCACGACGTCAACGTTTTCGATTTTTATGGACGATATCAAAATATCGTGACGGCGATTGTTTGTCCACCGCGACGATATCGGTGGTTCAGTAAATTGTTGTAGCTGTCGTGAGTGGTAGTGCGTAGAAATAAAAGAAACTAGGGAATGGCTGCGTTCAACCGGCGACAACTTATTCTTCTGCTTTTGTACGTTCGAAGGCGTAGGCGATGCAAAGAATTTTGGATTCATCCGATAATACGTGAAAGATACATCACAGGAGCATTTTACTTACTTCACGATAAGTTGCGGCAGCATGAGGAGAAGTTTTTAAGTAGGTACTATAGGATGTCCACGACTATGTTTGATTTTATCCTATATCCTATATCACATAAAAGATGCCATCACACCCCAAAACACGAACTACAGGGCATGCACATCAAGAAACAATTTCTTTTTAAAAAAAAGTAATGCGTACCTACAATAAATAAGTTTTAATTTTTGGGACAACCTTTTGTTGCCCACTGTCCTTTTTGTTGCACAGTCGTCATCTAGGTAAATCAAAATCAAAATCAAAATATTTTATTGCATGTCACATTAACATATTTATAGGTGGAACGTAATAGGAGGTTTGCAAGTGACGCCCTGCAAGGGCACAGCAACATCAGACAGAGAGCAGCTATACAATACAATACAATATAATATCTAGTTACTAATTATTTTCTAAAACTACTTATACTAATTGTGGTCGTGTTGGATTATAATTATGTGTATGCGACATCAAAGAATTCTTTCAAATTATAAAAGCAATTATTTATTAGAAATAGTTTTAAGGTTTTATTAAAGATCTTGGTATCTTCTATGCATTTAATATAGTTTGGTAAGTGGTTGTAAATTTTAATTAACATGTGATGGGGGCTGGATGAGACTAATTTTAATTTGGAAAAGGGAAGTTTAAGTTTAAATAAATATCGGTCATTTCTTTTGATACTTAAATTCGGTGTGTATAATTTTTCATGTTTTTTGGCAAATTTGCTTGTTTCTAATATGTAAATAGAGGTAAGGGTGAGTAGTTGGAATTTTATGAAGTGTGGCTTGCATGACTCCATATGGTCAATGTTGGCTAATATCCTAATGAACTTTTTCTGGAGGGTAAAGATTGCACCTACCTCGCAGCTGTTTCCCCACAGCACAATACCGTAGGACATTCGCAAGTAAGCTTACGCGTAGTATGCTGTAAGAGCCGATTGGAAGTCAGTTACGCGCTTTAGGTTATAGAGAGCATAGATAAATGACGATAGTTTTTTGGTTAACTTCTGTATATGAGGCTTCCAATTTATATTTGAATCTAGATCTATACCTAGTAAAGTCGCGGACGTGACGTTTTCTAGGCTTGTATTATTGAAACTGTAGCTCAAGGGTAATGCAGGTTTTTGGTAAGGTTTAAATTGAATTAACTTAGTTTTGCCTAGATTTAGTTGTAGGTTATGTTTTTCTAGCCAGATTACTATTTTATGGAGTGTTGAATTTAATTTGTTTTCTATTTCTGTAGAATTTGTGCAGGAGAATAATATAGTAATGTCATCCGCAAATAGCGTACAATAGTCATCTATAATATTTGGGAGGTCGTTTATGTAGATTAGAAACAGGACACATCCCAAAACGCTTCCCTGAGGGATAGAGCCGGTAACAGGAACTCTATCGGATCTAATGTAATGGATGTTTCCTGTCGAGAAATCCGTGTGCGCAATCTCCACATACTGAGAGCGATTACACAGATACGAGTTGAACCAATCGAGAGCCATTCCTCTGATTCCTGAAGCATATAATTTGTCTAATAAAATATCGAACCGGACTCTATCATAGGCCTTGCTCATGTCCAGCAATAGACCCACTGCATATTTTTTATGATTAATTATGTTTAGAATTTCATTAACGTATTTATAGCATGCTAGGGTGGTAGAGTGGTTTTTTCTAAAACCGTTTTGGTTTATGTGTAATATATTGAACTTTTCGTAGAAGGAATATAGGCGTTTTATCGTAACGGTTTCAAATTTTTTTGCAGAAGTTGGTAGTAGCGCGATCGGGCGGTAATTGTTTATGTCTGAGGTTTCGCCTTTTTTATGGATTGGTCGTATTATAGAGGTTTTCAATGCATAAGGGAAGATACCGCTTGAAAAAGATTGGTTGATGAGCAAAGTAAATGGATAGGTCAAATATTGTGCACAATTTTTTATTAGAGACGGAGGGATCTCGTCTATTCCACAAGAAGTCTTATTTTTCATGTTTTTTAAAACTGCATAAATCTCTTCAGGTTCAGCTGGATTGAGGAAAAAAGATTGACTTATTTTGTTAGTCGAGGGACTTTTGTTTTTACGAGTTGAGTTAGAATTTCCAATAGAAGAGAAAAAAATATTAAAAATGTTTGCTACTTTTTCGGGGTCATTTACTATTGTGTTGTCAGGCAATTTAATTTCGATGTTCTTTTTATTTTTACATTTGTTTTTGTTAGTCTCTTTATTTATTATTTGCCACATGGACTGGGACTTATTATGTGAGTTTTCAAATAAGTGTTTGTTATTTAGTTTTTTAGAATGGATTACCGCTTTTTTAAGTATTTTACAGTATTGATAGTAATGGCTTTGCAGGACTTTATTTTTGGAATGTGATATAAATATTTTTAAGAGTCGTTTGTTTCGGCATGATGTTTTTAATCCTTTTGTTAAGTATGATTTTTTCGGTTTAGTTTGAAATTTTGTCCTTTTTTTGGGAATTGTTTTATTCAGGGCATTATTTAATAGTTTCTCAAAAGAATCGTAGTTTTCGTTTAGAGTTTTATTTGGGGTTATTATATCACTCCAGATATTTTTTTGCATTTCATCTTTAAACTTGTTCATGTTTGGTTTATTATATTTTCTTTTATTCATTGTCCAATAATTAATATTTCGTGGGGTAGTAGGAATAGATAATAAAATGCCTCTGTGATCCGAGAATCCGAATTCATTAACATGTATAGTGCAATTCTTAGTATGGAAATTTGTAAAAACAAGGTCAATACGCGTAGAGCAATTTTTAGTGACTCGTAGAGCAATTTTTAGTGACTAAGTTTAGGTACTCCTCAAGACGATTCTAACGAGCGCTAACACGACGGCTTTATCATGTGTACTCGTAATTTAGCAGTTTCTACTACCACCCTACGTCTCCATCATCAGATCAGCAGTATTGTCATCAGAACTAAAGTTTATGCAAATTCGCAGCTTCATCGTAAACCGGGAAGTGGGCCAAATTTAACACTTTCAGTGCCGCCGACCCGCTATTTGATACAAGATGGACCCGACTAGCGGGCCGGCGGCACTGAAAGTGTTAAATTTGGCCAAACTTGCAAGATTTGACCCGTACATACATACATACATACATACAGGTACATTCACTAAAGTTGGCACGAATGGAATGAACAAAAGTAATGTCACCTATCACTGTGTGAGTGCCGCCCTTTGAACCGATGTTCGAATTTCAAACCTAAAATCTGTTATTATTTTACACCGATGTTTTACACACTTGTATACTTTCGTTCACTCATTCAATCCATTCGTGCCAACTCTCGTGAATCGACCTGTACATACATACGTACACACATTGCAATTAAATAAAAGCTTGTAATAAAAAAAAATACAATCGAATTGATTCCTGACTCCTGAATTGAACCTGCTTGTTTGAAGTCGGTTAAAAATAAAAAGTCACCTCGATATCGGTGTAGTGTCGTTGACGGCGGCGGCGGGCAAGTTCAAGGGTGTTTTGTATTGCCGGTACATCGGCCCGTCACAATATCGGGACGATTTCTAGCGGTCGCTACTTCGGCGCCGTCATCTCGTTCTCGTTGTCGTGACGTTGACGTCGGCGGTGGACAAACGGCCTAGGGGTTCCTTTTTTACCATTTTAGTACGGAACGTGTGAAAGTGAAATAATAAATTGCAGGTGGATCAATATTCAGGAGGCAACAAGCGCAAGTTGAGCACGGCGGTGGCACTGTTGGGGCATACGCGCATGGTGTTCGTGGACGAGCCGACAACGGGCGTGGACCCGGCGGCCAAGCGGCAGGTGTGGCACGCGGTGCGCGCGGCGAGGCGCGCCGGCCGCGGCGTCGTGCTCACCTCGCACAGCATGGAGGAGTGCGAGGCGCTGTGCTCCCGGCTCACCATCATGGTCAACGGCCGGTTCCAGTGCCTCGGTACCCCGCAGCACCTCAAGAACAAGTTTTCAGAAGGTCTGTCAGCGCACTATAGATGTTACCACTACTATTTGCATTGATCAGCGCTTTTTGTTTCATTATCGATTACCTTACTAATGTCAAATCTAAATGCGCAATTTGCGCAATTTGTTTGTTCCGTCTTTCCGCTTCAACGTCTCAACCGATCATCTATGGCATTTGGATAGATAAAACCCAAAGAAAAACTTTTTACTTTGGTATTGTTTCCCGAAAAAATAGCAATGAACAATATCTACGCGGCCGGAGTCACGGGCATTAGTTAGTAAATATGATATGGATTGCTATGAGTGTCGATTTCTTTTTCGAACAATAAATCGTTGGTTTTAATAATTAAGGCCTCCTTAAATTTTATTTTAATGTTTCAGGCTTCACTCTCACAATAAAAATGAAAATAAACGAGTCTACAACTTTGACGCCAGGTGAACGTGGTATCGCCGCAGTTGTAAAATATGTAAACTCCAACTTCGCAAAACCAAAACTGATGTAAGTTTTGTTTTCACTTCCAAACATGTTGTGTTGTGTTCGCACGCGTGAGCAGTAGATACCTAGGCATTACATGGTTGTGGCATTTTACTAAAAAATAGGGAAACTTTCGATGTTATTTTGCTCCACATAGTATTAGTAACACAATGCGGACGAGGCGCCCATGCGGCACAAATAAGTTACAAGCGACTTTTAATGTCTTGCCTAACCCGTTCAAAAACCTGTGAAACACCTGAAAAAAAAAAACTATATGTACGTAACTGCAGTGCCGGATTAGCCATGTAGTAAGAGTAGCAACTGCTACGGGCCTACGGGCCCCGCGCATTGTTAGGGCCCTCGTATCCACGTCTCTCTGACATGTATTTCTACCAGTTCTGTTTTATTTAGCACCCTAAACTTAAGAAATAACCTAAAACAAGCCAAGTGTCCTTTTTATATAAATTTGCTACGGGCCTCGCGATGGCTTAATCCGGCACTGCCTAACTGGAAAGAAAAAGATAAAGATGTTTATACAGTAAGTATCTACGCACGGTCACTTTTGCAAATCAAAATCTACCAGTGTTTTCCAAGAGGAGACCACGGCTGAGAAGAAGAGCCTCCCAACAATTAGGTTAAATTATGCCTTTTAGGTACCTATATAGTGTATGTTTTTTTTTCTAGGGAGGAATACCAAGGTTTGCTCACGTACTATTTGCCAGACCGTAGTGTTGCTTGGTCTCAGATGTTCGGTATTATGGAACGCTGCCGTCAAAACTACGACGTGGAAGACTACACCATCTCGCAAACTACCCTCGAACAAATCTTCCTGCAGTTCACAAAGTACCAGAGGGAACAAACTGAGATTTGAATTAGGACTTTTACTAAGACATTTTTGAGGCGGATTAATTCGATGCTTAAGGTCACCAAAGAGTTGGTGGGAGTGCGTGCGCGCTGAGTAGATGCAGTCGTGTTATTGGTCGTTCCTTAATATTAATTTGGAAAAAGTGTCAAAAGTGAATAGTTGTGGAATATTCTTGTATAAATCCGTGCAAGTGCTTATAAAAACTATTCTGTGTCAAAATAAAACAAAACAGTGAACTAAAACAAGCAGAAATGAACAAAAATCATGTAAACAGCAGTCGTTAAATTGCTCAAATCTTACGCACACATGGATAATTCAAGCATACGCAAGACCCATCCACCAATCAGTGTTAAAATCGTTATCGGCCCGTGTTGACCTCGACCACGACAGCAAGCTTAGTCATCACTTACATGAAATACGGAGAACTTTTTCGAGCTTCAACTTTGCAGACTCGACAGCGGTGCGTGCAAATCGCAGACTTTGGAACCGGAGGTCCGGAGTTCAAATCCAACTCTAGTAGAATATATTTATATCCTTTTTTCTTTTTCTTTTTTTTCTTTTTTGTGGATTTATAACGCAGTGCATTAAATTTACAATGACGTCTACGCCCAATTGTGCAAAATGCAAGAAGAAAATTCTTAGTAACCGCTATCTCATATGCTCAATTTGTAAGTGTTCCTACGACCTGCCTTGCGTGAATAAAGAAAAAATTTATAACTTAATGGACAAAACACGTAGAGATACATGGACATGTAGCAAATGCCTGCAAAATAAATTGCAACACAAGAAAACTAGTACACCTATTACTCAAAAGACGAATAACGCATTAATTATGGAACAAAAGTCACATACTCAAAGTACCAATACAAAGAAAACCAGCCCTCTACAAACGACATCTCAGCGTAGGGAAAATTCACTAGAGAATGTCACTGTAAGGAAATACAACATACCTATACAGAACTCTTTTGAAAGTTTATCTGATGATGATAGTATAAATCATTCTATTCTTCAAAATGAAACACTGAATAGAAGCTGTCCAAACATTGCCATTAATTATAGGGACGAAGTGGAGACACTTAAGGTAAAAATTTCACACCTGGAAGAAAAGCTTGCAACATCAGACAGCTATATTACAAAGTTATTGCTGGAGAATAGCAATCTTGTCAAGCAAATATCAGAGTACACCCTCCAAGTTCAACAGCTGAAAAAGATATGCAAATCAACAAAAAAATTAAACAAACAAACGAAAGGCCTAAATAAAACTGAAAATCAACCTACACAAGCAGAAGAAAACATGGAAATCATTATACAACAGAAGGACAGCCTTAATCTTAATCAAAACTATGAACAGGAAATGGGAAGTTTCACCGGGAGCGCTGAGAGCCGGGACACAAATGCAGGTATTAATGATCCTGAAAACATGTCGATCCAAATTGACAACGAAGAGAATCCATGTAACAAAATACTAATTTTGTCTGACAATAAATGCTCTAGTTTAAGAAGGAAATTGCAAAGTAAAGTAGGCCGGTCTTTTCTAGTAACAGCAATATCAAAGCCAGGAGCTAGCACGGATAAACTTTTAGACTCTAGTTTAACCTGTTGTAAGGACTTCAGTAAAGCAGACTTTGTTGTTATAGTAGCTGGTACTAATGATAAAAACCCATTGAAATTAAAATCATCACTGTACTTTTACTTGGACAAGTTGTCAAATACGAATGTCTTACTATGTGACATCTATAAAAATAAGTTCTTAAACGAAGGCAAAATTCGTGAATTATTTTCTTTTCTAAGTGCACAATGTAATCAAAATACCACATTCTTAGGCACAGCTAATAATATGCCAATGTCTTTAAATGCTCACAACGTACTTATAGTAAGGGACATTTTATGGCACTTATTGCAGACAGACGTCCTGGCCCACCAAAGTAAAAGGATAATTTCGAACGCTCACGAACTAAAGGGAAATGAATGTAAAACCCGAATTATCCCGCCTTCAGTAAGTATAGGTACACAAACAGACCATCAATCTAGTCCTATAGAGTGCTCTGTCAACAAAGATTTTTTTCGTATGTAACTATAGCTCAATAGTTGACCAAAGTAATAGCAGTTTCTCAGATAAATGTAACAAAAGTGGTAATACTAGTAAACAAAGATTAGGACCATTAAGAATATTATATCAAAATATAAGAAGTATCAAAAACAAGATGTATGAGTTGGAGGCTCTCACTGAGGAAATAAATGTATCTATCATATGCCTAACTGAAACTTGGATAACAGAAACTAAAAGTGACATACTATATTTAGAAGATTATGATCTTGCAAGCCTGTTTTGTAGGAAAGAACATGAAGGGGGAGGTGTTTGTATATTGATAAAAAAAGGTATTAAGTTTGTTGAAAGTGAAGACTTAAAACAACTATCTATAGAGTACATTATTGAAATTACTGGAGTTGAAATACCCTCTCAGAATCTAGTGTTAGTTGTAATATACTGGCCAAATAGCAGTAGAGAAGTGATTACATTTAATGCTCAACTAGAAAAAATCCTAAAAATTGTTAACATTAAATATTGTAAGAAAAACATATTAATTTGTGGAGACTTGAATGTAAACTTTTTAATTGAGACAAGCAAAACAAAAGCTATGACGGAACTTTTCAATTGTTATAATTTCACTCAAAATGTTAAAGAGCCAACAAGAGTCACAAACTCTAGCTCGTCTTGCTTAGACATCATCTTAACAAATTTTGATACAGCACAATTATCCTTTAAAGTTGAAGATTTTGGGTTATCTGACCATAAAGGCATAGTGGTTACACTACCAACACAAAATCTAAACACAAATCAATCTTTACGTACAGGGAAAAGAATTTTTAACCATAAAAATATAGAATTATTCCGAAATGAGTTACAATCATTAGATTGGAGTAGCATTCTTACGACTGATAAGAATATAAATCAAAAGTATAATGACTTTCACGATGTTTTAACAAAAATCTTAAACTACTGTATACCTAAACAAACAATAAAACTAAAGAATAACCGCAATAAAACATGGCTTAGTGTGGGCTTAAAAAAATCTTGCAGAAATAAGCGTTTATTAAAACTATTAATAACACAGACAGAAAATAAAGTTTTGAACAATTATTACAAAAAATATGAAAAAATCTTAAAGCGAGCAATAAAAACATCTAAAAGAAATCAATATATTAAAAGAATAAATATGTCAAAAAATATCACCAAAACAATGTGGCAAGTAATAAAAGAACGCACAAATAAAAATAATCAGAAATGTACACAAAACATTAAATTAAATATAAATAATAGAGACATAGAAGAACCTCAAACAATTGCAAATATCTTTAACAAATTCTTCGTATCAGTAGGAAATAATGAATCTAATGTTGTCCGTAAGGGTCGACCCGTCGTCTTCACTAGTAACAATTCAATGTATCTACAACCAGTAAGCGAGCCTGAAATTGTGAAAATAATTATGAAACTTAAAAACAAAACGAGTTTTGGTTTTGACGAGTTTCCTACGACATTGATTAAGCAGTGCAGGGATGAACTGTCATGGCCATTGACGAATTTAGTCAACCATTCTTTTTCAGAATCCACTTTCCCTGATTTGTTAAAAATAACAATAATAAAACCTATCCCCAAAATCAAAAATGCAAAAGATCCGCAGTTATTTCGTCCGATAGCACTCCTATCTATATTTTCGAAAATTTTCGAACAGGCCATGGCCCGGCGTTTAAATTCCTTTTGTGAAAATTATAACATATATGACAAAAGACAGAACGGGTTTCGCAAAAGAAAGTCTACTATTTCAGCACTTTACGAGTTCACAGAAAAAGTCCTAAATATAATTAACAACAGAAAGTACGCCATAGCTATAATGTTGGATATGAGTAAGGCATACGATAGAGTATCGCATGCAATCCTCCTAGAAAAGTTGTATGGAATAGGTGTGAGAGGAACAGTCCACAAATGGTTTGCATCATACTTAAAAAATAGAGTACAATTCGTAGATACCGAGCACTATAATGCTAGCAATAGATTTTTAACAACCTTCAGATCCCAAAAACTATACATTCCAAACTCAATTCCTCAAGGAAGCGTACTTGGGTGTATTCTTTTTTTAATCTACATTTACGATCTGCCAAAGATTTTAGAAACTCAGTCCATACTTTACGCAGATGACATCACTTTAGTGTTGCAATGTAATGACCATGAAGACCTGAAAGAACAATTGAATACTAATCTTAAACTAATATCAGAGTGGCTAGATGACCACAACCTAGGACTAAATTTATCCAAGACTAAAATAATTCAAATTAAACCACACCAGAAAGCTCCGATTGAAACTAACTTTTTTTACAAAAATGATAAAATAATTACTGTTAACTCATGCTCACTATTAGGCGTTGAAATTGACTCATGCATGAATTGGAAAGCACATCTGGGAAAAATCTCTGGAAAACTCTCCAGATTCACTTATGCCTTATATGAATTAAAAAAATGTACTGATGTGAAAACGGCCATTACAGCATATTATGCTTACGCGTACTCCTGGCTGAGTTACGGAGTTATTTTGTGGGGAAACAGTACGGATGTCGCAAAAGTGTTTATACTACAAAAGAAGTGTGTTAGGATATTAGCAAATATTACAGACCGAGAGAGCTGTCGGCCATACTTTAAAAAATTTGAAATCCTTACATTAACTTCACTGTACATTTTAGAAATATGTAAGTTTATAAAAAAAGAGAAACACCTGTTTAACGTAAAAAGGGATGACTGTTTGAGGTCCCAGAATTTAAGAAAAAGAAATAAATTAGTTAGTTATTTTACAAATATGAAAATGGTGTATTCGGGTACACATCATATGGCTGTAAAGATTTATAATCAAATACCTATAGAAATAAGGGAAATTGATAAAGATATATTATTTTGTAATAAACTAAAAAAATATCTGTTAGAAAACTGTTTTTATAATATAGATGAGTTTTTTTATTTTGTTAATAAATAAAAATTAACAAGATAGTTTTGTAGAAGTAATATAATAAAATTAAATACAATAATACTAAGCTGCCTGCTAAAATTAGAGTTAGTTTTTTATGTATTAAGTATATTGCTGTGCCCTAACGGGGTTTATGTTGGATCATTGTACAATAACAGTTAAGAACTTGTAAAACCCATAAAATGCAAATAAATGAATTATTATGAATTATGAAAGATTAACAGACCGTCGGCCGAAATTGTCATGTCAGTACATCGTATTAGACCTATCAGTTTCTATTTAGGACTGTCAGGCGGCCTGTGGCCCGTTTCACGAAGCTACAAGTTACAAATTACAAGCGGAACTCTCTTTCTAGCAAAAGGAGTTAGAAAGAGACTCCCGCTTGTAATTTGTAACTTGTAGCTTCGTGAAACGGGCCTCTGGTAGGTAAATTGTTAGTCTGTGGTGCCCTTAATTTAGCCAAAGCGAGTCACATTGATATTTAAAGGCAAACGTATTATTCAAAAATATCCTCCATTATATAAAGTGACTTTTCATTAGTTATTCATTCTCTCTATTAAGTAATAAGTATGTAGGTACCTGAAACTTGTTTCATGCATTATTGTAGTTATTAGAAATACTAATAACTTACAGTATGGTCGCTGGTTATCGATAATTAAGTAACTGTTATATTCAGTGATATTCAGTATATTTGTACTAAAATAAGTATTTAGTTAGACAACTAAAAACCTTTTGTACCTACGTGTGGAGAACTTAGTGCATTAAAACTGTCTTCGGGACAGTCAAACGTGTACCTAAGTAGATCCTCTATTCAAAATTTTTTTTTACCCCTATCGTTTTCGTATTGTTACCGTTATAATATAACTCTTATTTAAATTACATGTTATTTTTTTAGTAAAGTTATCCTCGTAAGGCCCAGTGTGCAATACGATGTACATAATCAAGACAATTTAATTTGAACTGTGTTCCAATGGCAATAGGTTTATTTTCCTATATTCATATACTGAAAATGGCATTATCGAACAAACGTAATTGAACTTTATTGCCTTGACGGTAGATTCGAAGTCCCACTCACAAAAAACTACCTGTTTTTAGTATGGTGGGCCTTACGAGGTTAAAGTGGCAGAGTCGCAAGCCCTAGGTAGTTTACTATAGATTATTATTATTTATTATAGTTTATTGTACATAGATGTTGCATACTTAAAGTTAAAATGAGGAATGATAAAGTTTAATTGCTTCATACAAGC
Source organism: Acleris literana (assembly GCA_946894065.1). Taxonomy (NCBI): domain Eukaryota; kingdom Metazoa; phylum Arthropoda; class Insecta; order Lepidoptera; family Tortricidae; genus Acleris; species Acleris literana. Next base: position 15,253,523 of record OX335670.1, on the reverse strand, counting down.
AGACAAACAAAGGACTAATGAAGCTTTAAATAATAGTCTATTATTTTGTTATAATTATGACACTATTTAATAATGTTCTAGTAACGAGTAAACTACTCTTAAGTAGATTTTTTGAATATGCGCTCACTTCTAATAGCGGTAATGCAACCAAAGTAGCTTTACTGTAATTAGATTGGGCGACTAAAGTACGGCCAATGAGACGAGATAAAGAATGTAAACAAACCGACCGTTACTTAGTTATATTGCGATAGCGAGCGATTATTATATCAGATCTGTACCCTTACCATGAGTTACAATTAACGTACTCGCTAGCGAGTTGAATGCTCTGTCCCTCACAGACCTCGTAGTACGAGGGGTGGCTGAAAAGTTGAAAAACCTAATTTGTTTAAAATTGAGCAGCATGCAGACATAAAATTTCCTCTAAGGAAAGTAATACGCCATCGCAGATCAAACAGCGTATGTTACCTATTAGGTGATTCGTGCCCTTCGGATTTTACCATAAAGTTCTGGAGTAAACAATTTAAATCGGGTCGTGAGGGCCTAGAAGATGATGCTCGTAGCGGACCACCAATTTCTGCTGTCACTGAAGAAAACGTGGCCAAAGTGAAAAAAGTTATTCTAGAAGACCGACGGGTAAAACAGTGGGAGATAGCTAGAGATGTGGGCATAAGTAAGGAACGAAATAATTCACGGTCATTTAAATATGTCTAAGGTTAGTGCACGCTGGTGCCCCAAAATGCTGACTCCGTTAGACAGACAGACGTGTCAGATGTTGTCAGGAGTTTTTAGACATGAGTCGCGGGCAAGAGGAAGAAATTATTTTCAGGATTGTGACGTGTTATGAGACTTGGATTAGACAATGGGACCCAGAAAGTAAACAGGAGTCTCTACAATAGAAATTCAAAGACGAAAAGCCTCCTTGGAAGTTCAAGGTTGGTCCTTCGGCTAGTAAACTCTTGGCAATTTTTTTTGAGATTCATAGGGCCATTAGTTATTTGCCAAAAAAAACGACAATGAATGCCAATTATTACGCAAATTTACTTTTCCAGTTGAAGCACGTTATAATAGAAAAACGGAGAGGCAAACTCAGCAACGGAATTTTAATTTTGCACGACAATGCACCAGTGCCATACGGCTCGCACAACACAGCTAGCCATGCCTAGAAATGGCTTCGATGTCATCGACATCCCCCCCTTACAGCCCAGATTAAACCCCCTGTGACTATTTCCTATTCAGTCTTCTGAAGAAAGATCTCAGGGGTTGTAGATTTTCTACTGACGATCAGATGATAGCCGCGGTGAACGACGAATTTTGACGAGAAACCGAAAGATTTTTTTTAACGGTTTAATGTCATTATTTGCCAAGTGTAACAAGTGCATTTCGTTAGAAGGGGATTACAAAGAAAAATAAAAATATATAGCCAGCTACGTCTTTTCTTTCATAGTCAGGCAGATAACTTTTCAGCCGCCCCTCGTATTCTTATAAAGGGCGAGGGACAGAGCATTCAACTCGCTAGCGAGTACGGTAATTGTAACTAATGGTAAGGGTACTGTCCTTATTTCTTATACGCAATAATATCTTCAGTTGGTCGATGACAGCTGTCGCTGTGTGATTCGTGGTACGGGAAAGCTGTCAGTAGGTACAGAAGATGTCATCATTAGGGTCGCCATTTTGTGAAGTTCATTCCTGTTTGGATTGCGTCGAAGTGACACGATTTCAAATAAAAATGTTTTGAAATCCTGAAATCTTGTTTACATTCTTTATTTCGTCTCGTTGGCCTTACTTTAGATAAAAATCAAAAGCGTTTATGGATGTAAAATATCATTACTTACAATATGTTTTTTATGTAAAATGATAAATAATGTTTATTATTTTTCTTTCTTACATAGCTACAAACAACGTTGAGATCTCCTTTTAAATATAAGAATATAAGTGTCAGGAGACCCCAAACAAAATGTTAGAAACGTTCGAGAATACGTTTCAACAATCTTTCCTTAGGTAACAGTCGAATGTATTTATATTTAGACAGCCATCGTGTCAAATATATGCATACCTACATAGCCCTTATTGATAGTGGCATAGGGGCGTGTAGATATTTTTGGCTACTTGGGAACGTGTAAATCTTTATGACTTTGACTGTACCTGTACACATTTGATGTAAGAAGATCGACCTAGCAAAAACGTGGCGTGTTTAGTTTGATATACTTACCTAACCATGGTCTGGTCGGTCTTCTGTATCACTTGGCCTGCGTCGGATTGACCCCTAATAGTATATTGATGACACTTTTTAATAATTCTATCCTGATGAGCTAGGTATAAGTATTTAATTTTAATAAATGTTATTTTTTTACCGATATGATCGACATTCAGTAAAAATAAAAGAAAAGTCATGAAGTTTTTATTTGTTAAGCAATACTTTAAAAATAAGATTTAATAACGGTTTTCAAAAAGTGTACATAGTTAAGGGCTAAAATTAAGGGACCGTTAATGTTGGATAGGCGAGTCACGAAAATTAACTATACCGTTATAAAACAAATGGTGGTATCTCAGGCAAAACTCCTGTAGCAAGTGCGACCATATTACTACCGGGTGAAGCTTGAATCTGCTTCGTGTATTGCATTTACCCTCCGTTTATGGTATCTACCTCCATTTGGTTTATGAGGGCAGTATATAAATGAATAATAATAATTAATTTTCGTGACTCACCTGTCTAAAATTAGTTTCTTAATTTTAGTCCTTAAGTACGTATACTTTTTTTGAAAACCGCCCTTAATTCATCCAAAGTTCAATGGTCGTTTTTTTTACCACGAAAAATCACCTTATTTTTTGCAAATGACTGCCATTGGCTGACAATTTTGCTTACAAACTCGTAACATTTGTATCAAGCCATATCTTCATTATTTGGTAATATAATAGAAGTAACGTATAATGCAATAAACATTTGAATTTGAATTTTAACCAAATTTGGAAAATAAGGGGAGTGGGGCAGCAGTAACTCTACCAAGGTAGTTATTACTAGGTACTTATTGCAGACGAGTTTCTGGGAGTGTGATGATGTTTTAACATATATACAGATTTTCCTCACTGCAAGAGTAGCGGCAGAATAGTGATTTCCAAGCTGCCGTTGTGTCGCTTGATTTATTAGACGACGTGAGAGCAGTACCTACCCTACCACAGGCAGAGATCGGTATTGGTATCCCTGCTCGTTTAGATCAGCACGGTTTGAGCTTTTCAACGTCAACAAGGTCAGCTAGAACTACCTAGCACAGTTTAATGGCCCGTCTACACGATAGTCCATGATGGGCAAGCGTAATAGACGCATTTATACCATAGAGCGAGCAAAATATTCTTGATTCTCACTCTTGCACATTACTCCGTCCCTACGCTGGCCCATGATGGGCTATCGTGTAGAAGGCCACAGTTTTGAGAATCAACAAGAAAGCAATTTCGGAGTAAAAGGAAATGTGGGTAAGAAGAATTCTGCAGCAGCATCATCAAGCAGGATATGAGACAACGTTCTAGAATAAACGGTCGTAATAAGACAAACATGTTTATGACGGCAAATATATAATCACAACATTTATTTAATACTAAAAATTGTGACGACGACGAATGTAAAACATCTTTCAAACAACAAACATGTAGGTACCTACCTAAAAGAAGATAATTCGAGTTAAGCAGATCTGTTAAAGTTACAAAAACTCAATAACACAACATAGTTAATACCTAGCATCAAACAAAGATTTAAATTATTTTTAAGTAAGCGTTTTCAGGTTAAACTAGGCCTTTTAGTACATAGAAGGTACTCAACATATTTTCTACCATATAGTATAATATTTAATCTGAATAACAATGAAAACAGGGGATTAGACCAGGAAATAAAACATAGTAAAAAATAACTGGGAAAAACATTTTGATCAATCTTTTCCAAGCTATACATAGTGTTTTAAATCCACGAAAACGCGCCCTACGTACGTAAAATTCAAAAGTGCGTCTTCGTGCATTGAAAATCCTTTACATAAAGTATGTGCAGTTTAGATATTCCGGTAGTTCCTTGGCATTCTGCATTAAACACGTACCTTTCAATAAGTTAAATACACGACGACGTTTTTAATCCGAACACCCTCTAATCCAAAACTTTTAATTTGTCATAATCAAATACTACTCGACAAACTAAAATATTGTTTTTTTAAGAAGGTATAATGAATGTTACGTTTACAGATAAAAACACATTTAATTACAAAATATTGTTTGTTTTATTCCATAAAATACCCTTTAAATTCTCTGTATAGGTACTATAATCCGAACGCTCCACTACTCCAAACGGTGGGTATAGATGAATTACCGAGAGCGTGGAATTGCATATGTAGTGGTTGTACCGTTGGCATGAAAAGGAAAACCATTTAGGTTTTTTATAATTTTTTTAAATGGATGGACAGATCAAAATTATAGTTCTCCTGATAAATTCTTGATCAAAATCACTGCCGACGGACAAGTAGGGACGTAACTTTTTCTTACTCGGAGAGGGGAATTTTTTCGTTGCTTTGAATTTGTCACTCTTACTCTCAGTCATAACTTTTATAATCGAGAGAGAAACACCTGTAGCTTTGTCAACTAATTGGGCAGCGGTGTAAGGTGTTTTTTTTTCATTATTTAGAAATCAAAATATTTATAACATTATTAATTATTTGTTTACTTTGACTCTCAATCGGACTAAAATTACGGCTACTTTCTGCAAACTGTGTACCTTACAGTCGTTCATGCCTAGTCAAAATAATTCTGAAAATTGCGAGAATACAATAAAATAAGACGTATATTTTAGTGAATTGTAAAAAGTATTTAGTATTTGACACTGACATTATTTTTGTACTTTCTTTTTAATATATAAAAAAACTCTTTTTATGCTGATGGTACGAGAAGTAGAGGAAATTTAAATATAGAATGCCTGTAAACACATATTACCATTACATATGCAATTCCACGATCTCGGTAATTCATCTATAAATTTTCGGGGTTCGGATTAAAGAGGTCGTAGTGTAACAATATAGTTAATAGAAATAACTTACATTGAAGCAGCAAATATTTTTAACTTAACCTCGAGCTATACCCAAGCTCGTGGATTCTTGTCGCATATCATGAAAAAAAAAACAATGTCAAATAAGTGCCTAGGCTGGGGAGGGCTACTGGCTGTGTCAACCTATTTAAATCAATCTGCTATCATACCTAGTATTAAAAGTACTGGATAGCAGCGAATCTTCTTTGATGTTACATAAAGCCGACAAAGTAAATAGTGACACATAGCGCGTCTAACCCCGCGATCCTTCTATTGCATTCGATTTTTTATAAACCGGTGATATTAAAAATGGCCAGGAAGTTAAACTGGGCATTTCATAAGTACGAGTAGGTATTTGTTATTTAACCCTGATGGTCCTTTGGCAGTTAATAGGTAATTAAAAAGCAGCTTTGTTTTGTATTAATAAAGATAAAGATAATATAATAAATTTTACTTTTTAGGGTCCCGTACCCAAAGGGTAAAAATGGGACTCTATTACTAAGACTTCACTGTCCGTCCATCTGTCTGTCTGTCTGTCTGTCACCAGGCTGTATCTCATGAACCGTGATAGCTAGACAGTTGAAATTATTACAGATGATGTATTTCTGTTGTCGGTATAACAACAAATACTAAAAACAGAATAAAATAAATGTTTAAGGGGGCTCACATATAACAAACGTGATTTTGTTGCCGATTTTTGCTCGGTATTAATAACGGCAACAGGTTAACGCTTGAAATATTCACAGAATATTTAGCTGGGTATTCTGTGAATATTTCAAGCTGAATTCTGTGAATATTTCTGGGTACTTTAAAAATAAGTAATTAAATTAAAATAAAACAAATATTTAATGGGGGCCCCATACAACAAACGTGATTTTTGCCGTTTTTTTCTAATGTTGTATAGATAATGGTACGGTACCTTTCGTGCGCGAGTCCGACTCGCACTTGGCCGGTTTTTTTGTTATTTTTACCATATGTATGTACTTTTTTCTGTTTTATTTATATGTGTTTATGGTTGTTTTTAAAAATAATGCTATGCATTAAAATGTTAAGTAATCGTTTTTTTTTTCGCTTAAAAGTGGGAAATCAATAATATTTATAATTACGACAAAAGTTAAGTTGATTACCGTCCGTCAACGCTAACAACGTACGTAAAAATATTGTGATACGCATAAATAGTTTAAAAAATATTTTAGTAAACAGTAAAACTTTAAAAAAAATAACTATGTTTTCGCTAAGTTCGACGTTTTACTTTTTAAATAAGTTCGGTCGATTTTATTTTCTTCAATACCTACTTTTATTAATGAATTGGTTAAATTATGTTCGTAAATTAATCTTAAATAAAATACAACTCATTATTATTTATTATGTTAATTACAAAAGATATTAATGGCTTTATAGTTAGGTACAGTCACGAACTTTAATTTGGGACCCACCTTAGGTCCAAAGTCATTCTGACATTCTACAACAATAAGGTTGAGTCTCCTATAAGTTACAAATGATTTGGCATCTCTAATGACATTGACGACTTCAAGCCTATTTTTCTTGAAACGGGTCACAAATTAACGATCGCGATAGTACATGTGACTGCATTTTGTTAGCCATGCTAACGCGAGTCTAAGGTGCTTCAATTGTATTAAGTAACCACCAATATTATTAGTTTTCCTCATTGTACATTTTCAACATACGGGTATGATAAATTAAATAACATTCAAATATTATTAGTGGCAACTGCATATGTGCAACAATTTATTATAAATAACTTAAAAATGGCAACAAATCTTACAATTTAACTTGATCACAGATTAAAATAATATATGTAACTAAATTGAAAGCGTTTATGTTGAGGATACCGCTGGAAAATTTAAAACTCCCAGCGGCAAGCGGGGCATTTCAGGTACCGATAGATAAACGTTGAGCGAAGAAGTATTTTTGATAGTTTCAATCACAGTTAAACTTTGAAATAAATTATGTATTTTAGTTAACGTATGGTTTTCATTGGCATCGGCCGTGTTGAGAATGTTGAGAACGCTATAAGTAGCGTACTCAACATCACACACAATGTCACGATAAGTTGTGACACACTAAATTATTCAACCTCCGGCCTGTCAACATCTTTGCCATATCTAACAAGGAAAGGTACCCAACTGTCCGGCTCCGATTTGGTTTATTTTGATATAATATGTTAGAGAGTAGTCTAAAATAACAGACACGTATTTTTTTTAGCTGCCCAAACTCAACCGGTTGGGGGAAATTGACCTCCAAAGTACTGAAAAATGACTAAACCCTCTAACTTCTATAGAGAATTAAAAAATCATGCTATTTTTTTTAATATAGTTTTTCAAAAAGTGGTACTTTTCGTAGCTGTATATCGTGCGGAAAGTTGGGTTTTTTCGCACTAGTGCTTTTTACTTTTCCTATTTCGCACTAGTGCGTTTTACTTTTCCATTTTTTTTAAATATAATAAGCCTTGCACCCAACCAAAGAGTTTGCATGTAAAAATTAAACCAGTGGCCCGTTTCACGAAGCTACAAGTTACAAATTACAAGCGGAACTCCTTTTCTAGCAAAAGGAGTTAGAAAGAGACTTCCGCTTGTAATTTGTAACTTATAGCTTCGTGGAACGGGCCTCAGGAGTCCATAGGTAATTAGGAGGTGCGTAGCGAAACTTAGATCGCAGGCGATGACGTCACGGGGCGGCGCAGCGGCGCGCGGCGGGCGGACGGGCGCACCCGACACAGAGCGGATGACTTAGGTAGGTACTTCTAATGTTTATGCACTCCTGGTATCTGACGTTATAATTTATGTTTAAATAATTTTATTAAAATTTAAGTAATTTCGGACAGAGTGTGGTCACGCGTCGTTATCTCACTTCAGAGGTCCGGGGGGAAGAGGACAGATACAGATACCCACATACACACATACACAGATACACATTTTTTCGCAAATGTATTAAATAACGTCGTTCTATACACGTGCGAAAATATCATTCTTCACTCGTCCCGGTCCTTGTGAAGTAATGACATACTTTCCGCACTAGCATCGAAATGTACTATTTCCTACTTTTTTTGATTATATATTTAAGAACATGAAAAAATAATGAGCACGTGTTTTGTTATATCGGCTAAAACTCATACTTAAAAAAAAAACCAATGAAATTGTATTTTCGATGAGAAGTATATAACCTAGAAGAGTATTTTTTTTTTATGAGTTTTAGCCGATATAACAAAACACGTGCTTAGTGCTATAGAAGTTAGAGCGTTTAGTCACTTTTCAGTACTTTGGAGGTCAATTTCTCTCAACAGGTTGAGATTGGGCAGCTAAATAAAAATACGAGTCTGTTATTTTAGACTACTCTCAAACATATATCAAAATAAACCAAATAGGAGCCGGACAGTTGGGTACCTTGTAAGTAAAACAGGCTATCATTCTCCTTAAATTAATAATTCCCTAATCCTTTAAGGTTGGTCGACATTATAGGGCTCCATCGAATCAGACTGCGTGGCAAATCTACAGGACTTGTTACACTAAATGTGGACAGCGTAAATGATGCGCTCGGGATGGGACACATCACGACAGTATGTAACATGGCAAATACCGTCCTCGTACCCGGTACTGACACTGTCACAGAACCATGTTACGATGGAATGTCACAAATGCGGAGCCACCTTTAAGTATTTTAGTTTGTGTTTGAATTCGACACGGTTCATTCTTTCGGTCAATATTTAAAAGTAAACGGTCGATATTTGGCGGATTTTAGAATAATTATGAGCTTTTAATAGCATCAGCGTTAAATTATGGATAATAATAACGAGTTGCGAACTGTTGGCATGTTAACAAGTTTCTTCTCTAATAACCATCCTGGCTTATTACACCCCATCAATTAACTCATACTCATCCAGGACGGCTTACATTTCGTTTGTATGAAATCAAATCACAGAACACGACACAAAATCATAAAATTTCACTGCATGGTTATAAGTATGACTATTGTTGTCTAGTACCTATAGAACAAGCCTAGAGCTTAATTTGGGACTAGGTCTAATAGTGTGAGATTGTCCCCTGATATTTATATTAATTTATATTAAATTAAAATTTGCGGTCTTAGGATTGCAATCTATACATTGTAGCTTTGAGAATGCAATTGTCTGTGGGTCGCAGATCCCACTTACCATCAGGTGGCCCGTGTGCTCGTTTGTATTCTCCACGCCATAAAAAGCTGTAGAATTTAAACTTCCAGCGTTCCCATCATCTAATTAGGTGAATTAATTGATAGCAATATAACACAACAGTTGATTTGTACAATTTCGGGTAAAAATGCGTATGTTAGCGAGCAAGAGTGCAGTACAAACCCGAAGGTTGTTTTAGGAGCCCGTGGCACTGTAAATTTGTTTTGACAGATTAAAGCGCTTTTGTATGGTGTCATACCAGTTAATTTAAGATACTTTAAGAGGTAGGTACTTTGAAAGTATAATTAATATTCGGTTATAAAAATAAAAAAATAGGATTAAATAATACTGTAAAATATCACATTTGTCACAGATCAACTTGTAGAACTTTACAGAGGTACATCGATTAAGTTAAATATATATCTTACTATAAACACGAGAAACGTGCATCATTTTTGCTATTTTTGTTAGATTTTTTTACATTACATTACATTGTGTATGAGCCAATTTTTCAAGAATCTTTATAAAAGTAAACATAGCCACCACCTGCTGACTTCCATAGCTAGACAGTAAAAGCTATAAAACGTTTATTATGCAAAATATCAAAGTTCTAGATTTTACATTTACATTGAAAACATTGCTATAGTAGTATCAAATATAGCAACAATAACAATACGTTTCTCTAAACATATACTAACATTTAAGTATACACGTATACATTATAAAGGTAGACTATAGATCATCCATACTTAAATACTATTTTGTGTCATGTCAAGAAAACGCCGAGATAAACGCTACAGTCGGCGTTGCAGCCAACCATATCTGAACACGCTCTGATGCATTAACAATAAGGTCTCATGTAGATAGATATGTTTGACCACATCGAAAGACGCTGACGGTACCATTCATCGAAAATTGTTACTTTTCCTAGGTATTCCTTTTGATTTAGGCATTCTTTTTCTGCTCTCAAAAAACATTATAGGGTACCTACCTAATTCTATTATTACTCAAGTTGCGTTGCGGCGGATGGTTAAGTCAAAATAAAATTAGTATAGGAGAAAGTTCTTGATTGACCTGAACTCTTCAAATTTCGAATTAATTATTTAATAAAAGTAATATATAAAATATAAATACACGTTGAACGTTTAATTGAGTGAGAAAAATAAAAAAATAAAAAATTACTTTAATTAAAAATATTTTTCCAATACGGTATAAAGATTTGATCAATACCGCACATTATCAAAAATTGTACTATTTGATTCTCCATTTACTACTTAAGTACTTAGAAACTTAATTTCAGGGTTTTTTGTCGATTGATAACTTAAACACATTAAACGTACGTTTATAATGATTAATCGATTAAAATGTTTATTACCAGATATCGCTATCGGAGGAATCGATATTTATGTATCAGGCAATTATACCGAGGACGTACAAATGATCTAGCAAGCACAAATACTTTGCCCCGTCAACTTGTAAATCAAACGTCCTTTTTGTACATCTTACTCATTGACTCGCCCGCTCGACGCTCCTCCGATAGCGATGTCTGGATTACAATTGCGTAGCTGTAATAAGTACAAACTGCAATTGTTCCATTGTATTTAGGTAGTTGACATTTGATATAAGTTACCTTTAGCCCTAAATTTGTACTTTCACTGAGGCAAGAAGTTAATCTTCACTACTCGATTGCATTCTCGTGAACCTCAGAAACACTTGCTCTAGCGAGGTCTGTGTGACCGAGTAGTCTTCGATGGGCAACGTAGAGCGCATCTCTTCCATTGTGTGAAAAATTTTCCACCACGGAATCGTTGGATCATTCAGAAAGTACGTGTTGATGCCCAGGTAAGATTCTCTGTGGGATAACGGATTTTTTATCAAAAAAAGTCATAGCTACGCTGCGCACAGCCAATCATGTGTGACTGTTAATTGTCGTAAATATAATTGCGACCTTAATAATTGAGTCTCACTCCACGTGTTGTGAGAAATTGTAAATTTTAAAGACTTTTAAGAATTAACAAATACGTAGAAAAAAACCACATCAAACTAGGTATTACAAAATGTATTTTTAGTAATTATTGACTTCTATATAAAAAAACATAAATGGACGGCAGAACGGATGGACGGATTTGGCTAATTTATTCAAATGTTTGTAATAGTTGTACTAAACAATAAGGTTTTAAGGGAAATAAAATGGAAAAGTAGTCGGCAATAAAAATCGGATAGGACAAAGTCTGTTAGGTCAGCTAGGTTAAAATAAAAACTTACATGAGTGTTGCATGACTGAACTTATCAAACACGAAAGCACTGACATTCGCTACATGGACGTCTCTATGTGGTCCTGATTTACAATTTACAATGACGGTGTAGCCTGAAAAACAAAGTTAGGTAAGTAAGCGAATAATAGTGTCAAATAACTTCTTTTAATTATTTTGAATGATGGCTACCTTGCGAGAACTTGCTCTTTAGATGCTGGAGCGACCCCAAACATCGAAGTCTGCCCGCCACCATCACCGTGAGCCTAGAGCAGAGAGCCTCGCATTCTTCCATGCTGTGTGACGTCAACACTACGCTGCGTCCTTCGGCCACAGCTTGGGTTATCGATGACCACACGAGACGTTTTGAGGCTGGATCCATACCTAAAAACCAAAAAGGGTTTTGCACAAACCCATTATGAGAATCAACAGTCAGAATAAGGTCATTCATTATTTTTATATAATTAGACGTCAAACACTTTAAAGCCATGCATGTGAGAAAAATACCTGTTGTCGGTTCGTCTAAGAAAACAAGGGGTGCGTCGCCTAGAAGAGCAACAGCAGTACTAATTTTTCGCTTCGTGCCGCCGCTGCATTGATTCACCTGGCACATAATACAATACTCATAGTCATATTTATTTTATATATATTATTAAATAATAAGACACATCTTGCGAATACTTTTGGTTACCTGTTTATCGAAATGCCTTTCGAAACCCAACGAGGCGGCCAGCTGCAGCGCCAGCGAGGTGCCCACGTCCACGGGGATTCCGCGCAGTAGGCAGAAGATGCGCAAATTCTCGCGTGCGGTCAGATTGTCAAGTAACGCGTCGAATTGCGGACAATAACCTAAAAATACTCCTAAATATTATTACCTCGTAAAAATTACTTTAACTAAAATAAAGAAAACTTACAATGTAACTAGTAACTGCTAAATGAACGGAAAATAGTAAGTAAATATTGTTAAACTAAATGTATCTGTCGTACTTCCGTTCTCTTACCAATACGCTGATAAACTTGTTGCAAATCGGTTTTTACAGAAAGCCCGTGCACGAAGGCGTCGCCGCCCGATATATTCTCGTCGCCAGTGAGCATACGGAACGTCGTCGTCTTGCCGGCACCGTTAATCCCCAGCAAACCAAAGCACTGTGCTTTGTGTACAACTAAAAAAAATGCATAATAAGAATAGTAAATATATTTCAAAATCTAACTACTTAAAACTAAAAAAAATACGGTCACCTATTATACAATAATGGTGGCATAAGACTCTTTCATTCTATTTATGACATTTATCTTGAAATTACCTATATATTTAATAGTACTACAAGTCGATACTTCAGAAGAGGAGCATTAAAGGGCACTCAAGAAGATGTTATGTTCTGCGTGATTCTAAAAGTCTGAGGGACTTTTCCTATTTGGAAGGCGTCTATAAGAACTCCCCAATATGCATGGGAAATAGCGAGGAGGCAGAGACGTAGTGCGGCCACGTTACTCCTCATGCCGCACGTCTTGCTCCTCGTCATGCCCACCGCTCCCTGTTTTGCCGGTTTTTTAACTCGTGTAAACTTTCTTTTAATAAAGAGTTTGTTATCAGTGATAAAAGTACAATGGGCAGGAGAGTGTTATTATAGTTATTTATATAACTGGAACACAATGAAGCTTCTTAAGGTACGAGTGCCGAGGTTATGGTAGGATAGGTTAGGTGATAATAAAAAAAAAAGGTTTAAGGCACGTGAGCTAATTATGTACCGACCGTTGCGTACATAACTTTTTCCTGCTTCTGTACTTTTCTGTCATTTATATAGTCACGAATACTAATATAAGAACATACATAATATGTCCGCAGAATAATCCGTAGAAAAGTCTATCAAGTATATTCCCCATAACAGCACTTGTCCTTTTTGACTCAAAAAGACACGACTTTCTAAACCTAGATTAAAGTATTAAGCGATAAACACAAACTTTACAACAAAATACATTTTTACCAACATAACAAACCACAGAATTCATAGTTTTTGTTTAAAATTTTGATATAAGCTTGTAGAAATAGTAGTTTATGCAACAGTTGTATAAGAGAGGTCAAAAAAGACGAGTGGCGTGTGTTACGGTGTGATTTCTATAAGCTTAAAAAGGAAACTACAAAGTTTTTCATAAATAGTTTAGTCCTTTTTGGCGGTTTCTAAATTGAAAGCGGTCAGGGAGAGAAAACCTATGATGTCATACGTAATACAGCTTAGTTGATTTGTATTATTAATAATTTTTTTGTGATTATTAAATTATTAAATATTTGTTAAGCTATTATTTATTTCTTTGTTTTCAAAGACTTCGAACAATAAAGTATAGGAATTAGAATGTCAATTTTATTCACCAAACGCGATATCTGGTGCCGCCATATAGCCATATTGCAAAATAGCCGAACCAATCTATTTTATTATTTTTTCTTTTGAAGCTTCTGTTATGGTTATTAATTAATTATTTTTCGTATAATCATTGATCACAAATGTAAAATGTTGTAAAAACAGTTTTTGAAAAGTATAATATAAGGTTCATCAATTTTATTATGAAAAGATACAAAAACATCAAAAACATTTTTAAAATGACAAACTCAGCAGTGTGACGCACCATCGTCGAAGTCGAAATAATTTGGCTAGTGGTCTGAATTTGAATCGTGTCCCACGAATGCACATAAAGTATAATATAAACAGCCAAACACCATCTGACCATCAATTACATATGACATTGTTCATACGCGTAAGCGGTAACAGTGTTAATAAAAATGCTACCATAGTTATAAAAGAACTGTTATTACCATGGCAATGCTCATTATAGAACTTTCACGCTTCGGTTATGCTATAATAGGTGGTATTCTAAAACGATAACGTTAACGATATATTAAAGAATTCGAAAAAACAAACTGACTTTGGTTGAGTTGCGTGGTTGTTCCGACCGCGTTAAATAGGTATTACTTACCAAAAGTGAGTCTATTGACGGCCAGAAACTTATTAAAATGCTTGGTTAGGTCCCTGCAGACGAGGCTGTACCTATCCGTGGCCAGAGTTTTCACGTAATTTCTTTCAAATGCGACATCACTGTCTTCATCGGTAGGAAGGTCAGGCAACTGCCCTTGGGGCTTTCTGTATAGGCACTGGAACAAGAGACGTACGATTTAACAAATGTTTCTAACCTATTATACCTAGTTTGGACCTATTGGGACTGCCGATGATAATAACAAGTATATCTGACTGTAAATGTCCAGTTAGAGGATGAAATAGTGATGGAAATAAGGTTTTCTCTAATTAATGAATAAAAAAGGTTCAACATATTCATCATCATTCATCATCGTCATATTATAGGTATGTCTAATTTATAATTTTGAAGGTGTTATTCCAACGAAGACACGAGGAGAGGGTTGGATGGGAGTAAATTGAAGCACTGTATTTTTTTTTGCATCTTTATTAGCGATGTGTCGCGCGAGCTTGCATATCATTTCTATTGATATAAATGAAACGAACAAAACTTATGCAACCTATGATTGTGTGCGTACCGCCCCTTGAAATGTAGTTCAATTTCAAACCTTAAACATGTATTTATTTTATACACATGTTTTACTGCCATTCAGCCATTCGATCCATTTGCGGCAGGTCTTGTAAAACGACTTTAGTAAGAAGTTGATGTCACACTAACCTTGCTAATAATGTTATATTCCATCAGAAGCAATATGGTGAAAGACACGACTCCCACGGCGCTCATCATGAATAAATACCGACCAATACCGGGCTCACTCCAATTCATATATGGATCATCATCGACTGAAAATAAACAATGTTAGTGTTAAAATGGAGAGAAATATTTTGTTTATCTGAATATGTAGTGTCCGGGAATTGAGATCGGGGAGTTAACTGTTTACGCTCTTTTAATAAATGTTTTTAAAAACAATAAACGACGGACTCCAAATCACAATTAGCAAGATATAAAGAAGAAAAAAGGAAAATACATTTATTCACTACACGACACGTGAAAAAAATAAAAACAGAAAATAACAATAACCAGAGTCAGAGCGAGTGTGTCTAAGATATCTCAGTAGAGGTAGTTATTACCTCTTGCGTTTGGCGTATTCTTTCGTAATTTTTTTATTTGTTTGCCACAGAAAATTCTCTGGGATTTAAAAACCGTTTATTTCAACTCAGTAGACCTCACATGAAGCGAGATATTACACTTTGTTCCAATAGGATACACACACAGCACACTTTTAAAAAAAAACGTTAATAAACGACACCATTTTTTGGTTTGTTGGTGAAATTGCATCAAGTTTCATCCGTATTCATTTGTGCACTTTATCCAGGGACACATTGTATATATCCTACTTATAAAAAAAATTGGTTGAGAATAGGTGAAAACGAGTAAAAAAAACAAAAAAAAAAAACAGACTTAACCAAACTCAAAGGAATGGCGGCCAAATTATAACTAACGTCATGTAGACAATTTTAACAAGTAAAAAACCTTCGCCGTTAAAAGATCTTAAATTAAAATCTGTATCTCTGTAACCGTAACTCGACAGGATTGAGTTTGCATTACTCGCGTTTATTACTTTAAATAACTGTTGGGCTAGTATAAGAATGAACGGTTGTTTTTTTTTCATAATAAGGATACTGTTGTCTGTGCGGCAATCGATTTTAGAGACTTTGGAACTTGAAGTCAGTTTTACAATAGCAATAAAATAGGTGACGCCACTTAAAATCGGCGAAAATAGGAGAAATATTAAGAATAAACTTCTCAAGTCATTATGGCTTGCCGTACAAAAAAATGCTAAATTCCTGTACTTTAAAGCGTGTTTAATTTATTTGCGGTATTACTTTAAGAAATATTTTGGACTACCTTGAACCGGCCGTAGCTGTTTAATTAAAGAACTAAGACTTTGATACGTGACGTGAAGCAATTGTTTGCGGTTGTCCAATTATAGAACAACGTTGCTTAATTGTTAGCTAATTTCAAACTTTATAAATCATTTGATGCACAATCATTCGCTATTGATCGATGTCAAAATAATAAATAATAGTTGTTTTTAGGGCATGAGGAAGGCGAACGAGTACACTATACTGGTCAACTGATGCATACGTCGTTATCGCGGGGGCAAAAACAAATCTATTAAAGAACACATATAACAGAATGTCTGTTTAGTATTAACGGAATATTCTGCCTATACATTCTAAGCCTCTAAGAAGTTCTTCATATCTAGCACGAAGTTTTCGCTGGAAACCGTCAATCAAACTTGTCTTACACTGAGTAAACCTTTTTATAAGTCAACGTGTGAACTTTAATAAAAAAAATATTATTATGTCAAATCAAGTATTTTTCTCCAAAACTAGTTTTAACTTTTTAAATATTTGTTTTCCATTTGCACTCAAATTTAATTAAGATATATTTTTGTATGTTTTTGTACATAACAAATCAATCAAGAATGAAAAATGTCTAAAGTAGCAGGAAAACTGACGGAAGAGGGTGACGTAAGGATTGCGTAGCTAATCTTTCTAAATAAATGAACTCGTAGGTATAAACGTTTCTCTATACGCGTGTCACTTCTGTTATTGACTATTTGTCATAATCTTTCACTACTGTCAAATAGTTTTTGCCCCCGCGATAACGATGTATGCTGATGATAAGTGGGATCTGTGACATTCTCAAGACTACAATCTTAAGACTGCAATCCTAAGACCACAAAATGCTTTACCAACCCCGAGGATTAAGATGGAATGCCTCTATGCTAGTAATTTTACCGGTAGTCTTATCCCCATACCAGAACACAAAAATGCGAATTCTGCAGCTTAGCACTCTAATTGCTTCTCTTTTCGTATTAAAATGGAGCACAGAACATAAAACGAGGGGTTCTGAGACTCTTTTCCGGGACACCCTATAGTGTGATACTTACAGCAACACACGTTGATACGCATTCTTCTGCACAGCGTGTCGCGCGAACAGTTGGCGATGTTCACGAACTGGTCGCAGAGCGCGTCGCAAGCCAGGACCGCAAATGAGGACACACTCATATCTCTATAGAAAACAAAAACCAATTCAGCCACACACAGGGATTTGTTTCAGTCTTAGATCAAAACTTAATAACAAGACAGTATTAAGTCTTAACCGCCATTCCTTTTTAAGCGCCTATTTTAATATTTGTAACATACTTGCCGACATAGAGTCAAGTGAACTTCTTGTTATCGTTTATGTCTGCGTGTATGGATCAAGTATTACATTTTTTTTTAATTGATCATTAAATATGGATAAACATTTTACAAAACCCGGAGTTACTTTTCCGGTTCGGAATACAAAGGGGTCTGAAAGTTATGAAACAGGTGTCAGTTTACAGTAGACCTACCCTTAAACCCTGTATTTTAGGAGCAGGCAAATATTTATTGTCAACCTAAATTTGGTATAATATACGACATAATGTGGCCGTTGGGCATACTACTGGCAAGGACGGTGGGATGCCGGAGGCAAAGGTGTGATGAGGCGTTACCAACCAACATAAATATTAAAATTATAAATCAAAATTCGAATTACCTTAAACTCCTGCACAAGCAGTAAAGAGGCATCACAGAGAATATCCAATCAAACAAATTTGCATAAAATGCATTGCCTACATCCGGCAGCCTTAACACTTCAGTTATTAAAAAAGGCATGCATCCTGAAATTTAGACAACTATAATATGTATGTTAAATAATTAAACGTAAGACATATTTTCATGTAATAATTGTAAACATTTACCTGTAAAGATATTTATGAAACACATCTTCGCAAAACCCGTGGCTGATGCGTCGAAGAGAGAAGCAGCGATGTAGTGCACTGGTATTATTGCTAACGATAAAATCGAAAGAACCAGGAACACCCTCCCTGTTAAATGCAACGAAATATAAAATAGTAATGGTAACAAAAGTAAAAAATATGATATGTAAGTACAGTTGTTTCCAAAAGTTTGACGGATTTGCATTAATCAATGCCACTTTGTCCGTTCCAATTGACTAGGGACTAGGCGTAACCTTAGGGGGTTTAATTTTTATATATATGACGTTTTTCGTACGTGGCACATTGTTTGTTTTTAACCCCCGACGCAATAAGAGAGGTGTTATACATTTGACGTGTGTATCTGTGTAACTGCGTATCTCTATCGACTTCGATGCAGTTTCTTTTTATTTGGAAGCAGGTATTCTAGCGATCGTTCTAGGGTTCATGAAAATTGGTTGGGCCGTGTAAGAGGGGTGTGTAATGTTTAGTATAAAAAGAAATGGTCTAATTTTCATTTTACATAGCACGAATTGCATAATTTCGATCTCTATAATAAACCAACGATATAATTATGATGCATATCATAATCCGAAACTACAGGATCGATTTGAAAAATTCGTACACCATTAGAATATATATTAAAATTATCCCTGATGAACATAGGCTATGTTTTATTTTTCTGCGCGGACGGGGTCGCGGGAAAACGCTATAATAAAATAAAATAACGCTTCTCCCACATGCTCGGAAATTTTAACCTTACTGTTGTAAAAACAGCCCGCGATGTTCTGAGTTGCAGGCAAAAAAAAAAGTAATATTTACCAACGGCAGCGGCCGCGAAAATGGATGAAATTTCATTGCACGCCACTTTTTTACTTTTTAAAACCATGTTTGGAATAGGATAACTCACTCCAAACAGCTAAACACTCGTTTAATAAAAAATGGTTACATGCTCATTTAACTTTTTAAAATGTCATAGACCACCACCACCACCTTTTTGAACAGCGTTTACAGCTGAGCGTATTCAGGTGTTTCAAATAGTTTTACTTTCTTTTAAAGATTGCGTCATAACTAAAATAAATTACCGAAATAACTTAATCGCATAATAGATGTCAAAATTTAAACTGTAACTAATGCAAATTTAATTTATAACGTTTAAATTTGTGATCGTATTTTATGTTATATTTCAGTTGCATACTAAATCGTACCCGTTTCTAATGTAAATAGAATTATGACTTCTGTTGATGATGATGAAGCCTCAGCCGGGAAGGGCGGTTGCTGGACACGTATATAGCGCGCTAACTCATACTCGTCCCGCAACAGCCTTTTCCCGGTCTCTGCAGTAATGTACTATTATTTATTTAATTTATTCATTATTGACCGACTCTACTCACCTAATTCCCCGGGAGTTTTCAGTGTATTCTCCTGGAAGCAGGCCAGAGTGATGATTATGCATACATGCACTAGAAGAAGCCACGTCCAGTCCCATACCAAGGCTGATACCCACATTACTGCCGGCCGAAGGCCCGATACACGCTGCAGAAGCTTCGCGCCACTAACACGCTCCTGGTGATATAATATTGTATTACGGTCCGTGAGCACATCGAACAGGATTCGGAGTTGTTCGGATGCACGCGGATATAATTTCATTATATTGCTCTGCATAAACTTTTACAACTATTATAAAAAGGTAAGTGTAAGTCAAACATTAATGCATTATAAACCTTACCCCATTGCATTACACTTTTTTCTAAAAAGACACGTCTACATGTTTATTCTATATAGAAACAACGCCAACAATCAAGAAATGTGTGTAATGCAATGGGGAAAGGTGTATTTTGCATTGATTGAATTGAGTGAATTGCAAGATATTAACTAAACTTACTGACAAAGAATCAAACATGTGAGCTTAAATAAATACTTGTAAAAAATGTTACTAAATGAAAACTCGCATCTTAATTTCACTAACCTTTATGACAAAAAGTACAAGAAACGAAGACACGAAGGCCATACAAAATCCCATATTGAACGCAAACTGAAATCCCATTGTACCGCCGGTGGCCATCACCCTGAGCTAAAACAAATCATGAAAACGATTACTTATTCAATATTTTACACATTACGTTTTTGAAGGCGGCTTTTAGTATATTTTTTATTTTTTTTGACCCTTTTTAGTGATCATAATATGCTTTTATGAAGTCCCACTTCACAATGAATAAGAAACTATAAGTCATTTCAAGCTCGCCGCGCAAGCGACGTCGCTGGAAAGTCATAGTGCATTTTTTTTTTTTAAACGTGCTTTATCACAGTCGCTCAACTATCTTATGGCCGAACCCTATATTCAAACCGCGGATAGATAGGCTTACTTCGGATTAAAATTTGACACATTTTGTATGGGCAACTCCAAAGTAAGCCATAATTATCTGTCCGCGGTTTGAATATAGGGTTTGGCCGTTAATCGAGATATCTTATCGCCACCCTTGCTATAGGTACCATTGCGGATTTCCGGTGGCCATCTGTGGTCTTCATTATCAGTTCCACTTCAATAAATGATACTTTCTGAATGCAAATGTTGGACTTGTTTATGAAACTACTAAAATCGCTATGTGTATGCCTGTAATATTTGAAGAGTTCCTTCAACTTCTCAAGGATTCCGACCAGATACCGACTTATTGTCAAAGGGACCACCACCTCGGGAGTATAGGTACCCTACCTAACAAAAAAAACAACATAATCAGTCCATCATTGACGGAGAAATCGGTGGACATACATTTAAAAAAAGCATTCATACCGCCGAAAATAGAACCTCCTTTTTTAAGTCGATTAAAAAAAAATGAGACAAGTATTGTCATTGTTCGAAAAAGGTAGAGTCAATTTACTTAAACTTGACGCGTGTTCATTCACGCGTAAGTACGGTAGGAATTCATTTTCATCGTTGTAACGTAAACTAACGTATAAAGGATGTTTTTTGACTCTGCGTATTCCGATCACTGGACATGACAAAGGACTTACCAGACTTTCTATTGAATAAGGTAGCGGATAGTTGACGATTTTCAAAGAGCTACCAGGCAGGACGGCCCGCGAGATGGCATCATTCACATGAGCTAGAGAAATGGCAGAATCGTGGTATCCGTTATTGCTAAACCAACAAGTTATTATGCGAGGACCAAATGTAGCACCTATGATGTTTTCAAATTTAACACGCACAGGATCTATCATACTCTGAAACAAAAATACAATAAAACATTAACTGCCTTATAGCCGAGGTTAATTTTTTAAAAAAAAATTCATGCAAGGCAGTTAAACATTTGACTGCAGTTGACATGTTGACATATTGTGAACAATGCCTTAGCTATTTGACTTTAGTGTACCTACGACTATAAGTTTTGTATACTACTATCGAAATATAAAAGCAAAAAGAAAGATCCGGTCTCAAATAATCAGCGTAATCCATTTACAGGCCGGAAATATACAAAACTCTGTAAGGTTGAAACAGTATTTTCACACGTTTTTTAAAACATAAGGAACGTACATACCAAATTCAGGTAGGCTTTTCCCATATCCCCACTGCCCACATCGAGATACGTCATCCCTGGGTAGGTTGATGTCTTGAAATATTCCGTGTAGGATTTTAGGAACTTATCTTCTATATTAGTCTCGGTCAGATTACGGTAATGAGAGATCAGTGTTTGCGAATGTTTGAATCCACTTTTTAAGCTGAGTGTTAGCGGCGGCAGAGTTGATAAAAAGTTCCATGACCTCGCAATCAATACCGACAATGCTATATTAATTATTGGTGATATTATCTGTATGAAAGCCACCAATTTATTTCTAATTGAATTATGAAATTGCTTTAAAAACATAGCTTTAATATGATTCTTCAGCAATGGAAATCCTTTTTCTTTCTCAATCGGACCCGCATTGAAACCTTAAAAAGAAATAATCAATAGTATAATTCTGCCCTACTAAGCATAATGGCGTTATCTCAAACAAAACATCTGTAGAAATTGCAACCTAGTTACAAACAGAAGAGAGTTGAATCTGCTTTGGCTATTGAATTTAGTTATTGCATTTTTGCTTAGGAGGGCAGAATTACACTTATATCTTCACCACTTTGCGCAGCGCATGCGATTATGACACCAATGTAAGTTAATATAACTTAGAAGCATTATTCTGCACGACATTATAGCAACATGATTATACTGTTTTGCGTCATTTTGAAGTATAGCCATTTTATCACACGGTCATTGTCATAAAATTACAATTCACTGTTTAATTTAAAGTGTCAGTATTTGCCATCAGAATAGCTAGTGTTGATTAGCTTAAACTTAAACAGTTTCATTCAAGTTTTATTTTTGCTGTAGCGTAAAAACGGTAAAACATACAAGCATAAAATTTGGTATGATTGTAGTGCAAACCCTAAAGGAAAACAACAATACTAAAAATGCTCAAGTGCGAGCCGGACTCGAGAACCGAGGGTTCCGGACCGCCGCGAAATAGGTTATTAAGATTGATGATTTCAGCGCAAGCCCAACTCACACTTGAGCATTTTTAGTATTTTTGTTTTCCTTTAGGGTTTGCACTACAATCATGAAATTCTCCTACATTCACCAAATTTTATGCTTGTATGTTTTACCGTTTTTACACTACAGCAAAAATAAAAATATGTTGAAATAAACCATTTCTTAAATGGGGACCTGTGTTATTATGGCGGATATACTTGTTAGTAAATCCGCCATAATAACACATATTCTGAAAAAAAAAACCTCTACCTATTACGGTTCAAATGGTACAGCCGTTTTAAGTTAGGAAGGACGGATAGACGGACGGACGTACAGCGGAAGCATATTAATAGGGTCTCGATGGGCTCGGAACCGTAAAAATAGCTTCTACAATAAATTTGTCATATTATCTCACTTCCTTCAGCATGAATAAACAAAAGCAAAAGCGTAAAGTTTATGCAAATCAGGGCCCGTATATGGTCACGTTTATCGCGGTGGATAAATCATCCGTCACTCTCGCACTTGCAAACTAGTCAGAGAATGACAGATGTTTTATCCACATAGATAAACACGACCATAATAGGCCGCAGCACTAACTAATCCGATTTGAAAAGAAAAGAAAATATCACTTTTGGTATTTTATATTAATTTTGGTATCAATATGTGAAACTAAACTATTAGTTCATTTTCGATTTCCGCTGAGATTGGACGTGCCGATCGCGCGCTGCTACGTGTATTATTTCTAAAAGTGCTTACTCATCAAAACACCGTCGCCGCGACGCGGCCGCCCGCGTTCCGATCACAATATTAATTGTTAAGGCGAAGATACGTAACTAACTAATTTGATTACCAAAAGTTCTTTGACTTTATGTCTGAAGATATATTTTTATTAATTAAGGTTAACGCCATTAATGAAGAGGCATATATAGCAGTTACAAAGCTCTGAAAGCAACACAACTGCCTTTGGCACTCTTATGAAAATAAACTCGAAAGACCAATTCGAGTAATGACAAAAAAACGGCATTCTACATGCAAGCCTGACAGAGTGATTGAGGACTTGAAAAGCAAAGGTTTCAACATAGAAGAAGCTGTCAACAAACTTAAGTGGAAAACTAAAGATCCACTTAATTTTTTTATGCTGACATTCAATAATGGTGAAGATATAAATAAAATCTATACTAGGATGTAAAGTGGAAATACAACCATTAAAAACAATAAAAGTCGTTCCACAATGCAAAAAATGCCAAGCATAAGGTCATACACAAAGGTTTTGTAACAAAGAAGCCAGATTCTTAAAGTACCGGTAAGCATCTGACTATAGATTGCAAGAAACCTGCACAGGATAAACCAAAATGCGTGCACTGTGGCGCCCCTCATAGTGCTAACTATAGGGGATGCATTATAGCCAAAGAGATACAGAATATTAAAAATAAATCATTAAAAACCTACAAAAGTAGGCTTCAATTAACAAGCAAACAATAAATAATCAAGTACTGAAAACCACTAAGACGGTAAAAAAGAATGGGACTTATGCACAAATTGCTAAAAATAATTTACAAGCCAATCAACAACACAATGAAAGTAAATTGGACCAAATTCTGTAATATGTGTCTTCTTTTGTTCATCAATCATCAAAAACACTTAGAAACACTCTGCTATTCGATGAAAAAATGAACAAAAAACTAATAATAATGACGTGGAACTCAAATGGACCATTACAGCAGCACCAAAATGAGCTGCAAGTTATCCTAGATACAGAAAATATAGATATTTGTCTTATATCGACCTCCACCGCGACCCCGAAGTGGAACATTTTAGTAATATTATCAAAAGATACGCCGAAGCCCATGAACGCAGGCTTCATCGCCATGTGAATGTTGAGGCCATCCAGCTCCTCAACAACACAGATATACAGCGAAGACTGAAAAGGACAAAGCCTTTCGAGTAAGTTTAGTGTAGTGAGTGTAATTAGTGCAGTGACACAAAGACATCATTAACAAAGTATCTGCCCCTTAACAGAGGCAATAGGAATAGTGTTAATGGACACATTCTTAGCTTAGTCTGTATTCTTAGTTTACGTCAAATTGAAAATGCTTATTAGTCATAAGACTAGATTTTATTTCAATGGAATATTTAATAAGATATATCGTTTAATAAAATATTAAAAAATTGTGAAACTATGTCAAAACTTACCGTAATTATTGCTTTCCAATGAAACTACGGCGGGATCGTTGGTGTGGCGTTTATTTTCAACACTCTTCGATTCGGTTGCTTCATCTGGCGGAGGCTCATCAGTGAATTCTGCCCCTGCTCTAGTAATAGATATTCATAAAATAGTTGAATCTGAAGGGTTTGTACTTTCATACACAGAGTGTCCCAGAACTTGATAAATATTAAAAAATAAGTAAGCCCTTTAGTTATTTATAGTTATAACTATTCAAACTGTTAATCTGTGAACAGTTCTGATCGATATAAATAGACGTTTATTGCAATATTTTGCCTGTATTGGTCAAATTGCATCAAATAACCTCTATTAACATTGACCAGAACTGTCTAATTGAAACTATGAGTATTTTGGAATGGGTACTACATTTATACGAAATTAGGTCGCTTGAAGAAAAGCAGCTGAGACTTATTTTTTTACAAATATTAGGTAGTACTTGTTGTACGATTTCGAAATCTTTATTAACCCCCCAACTTTTGAGACAACGTGCCACCTTTGTTTAGAGCAATTATTTTCGGTACGATGAGTCAAAGTTGTTGAATGAACTCAGTCTTGCTTAATCGAAGTTGCGTCTAAAGGGCGCTGCATACGTAACGTGATTTTACACGAACGGGACGGGGACGGGACGAGACGACAATATAGTTTCATAGAAAATGTATCGGAATGTGCATTCGTAACGATTGCACGTACGGGACGGGAAAACCAAAAATGTAAGCAACCTCGTCCCGTCCCCGTCTCGTCCACGTCCTGATCACGTTACGTATGCAGCGCCCTTAACTAGTTTCGGTTGGACACTAGAAGAGGCATTACATTTCTTCTTAATTTAACATCAAAGTTTCGGACAAATAATTTTTCGTTATAAAACTGCTTTACACTTACTTCATAAACACTTCTTCAAGGCTGGTAATAGATAATCCGTAGCTCGAAACGAGTAAGGATTCTTTCATTTCTTCAAATTTTTTAAGCAAGTCGGGGAATTTACTAACATGTTCTTTTGGCAAAATGTATGTTAATTCCGATCCTGGAAAAATGTGTTGAAAGCAATATTAAGCAAGAATAGAGTATTGGAGCTAAGCGATGTATCTATTGTTGCTCTTCTTATCAATTTGTGCTGTGAAGCCCAATCTTTCATATTCTCTCTCACACCAGATACTATACCAATAATCTCGGAAGCGTACCAATGTTGGTGTTCTCCTTTAGATCTGGGACGTATTGTTTAAGAAAGTAGGTGACGTCGTCAACTTTGCAATCATTATCTTTGACTATTGTAAGTTTGTAGCCAACGCCGTAATGTTTCTTCAAGAAGTAAGGGGTGCCTACACACTGCAGTTTGCCGCCAGACATGATAGCTATGCGGTCGCCTAGCACGTCCGCTTCGTCCATGAAATGAGTTGTAAGAATCATAGTACGACCTGGAAAGGAGCAGAGCATTATATATATAACAAAATAGTTTGAGTAAGTTATTACTAAAGGCTTAAGACGTTGACTGGTTGAATGGCATTTTTAGGCTTAAGGCACTTTGGAGTTTTTTTCAAATATTTTCTGGTTATTGAATCAATGTTTTTACAATCAAGGAGATTTACTACTTTAATATATTATGGCCAGAAATACCTTTCTTTTCGGTGATTAAGAGGTCCCAAAGGGCCCGCCTCGCCGCCGGGTCTAAACCCGACGTTGGTTCGTCTAGCAAGACGACTTGCGAAGACCCGCACATAGCGGTCCCAACCGAAAGACGACGCTTTTGCCCACCTGACAGCGCACTTGACTCAACATGTTTCTGCAAACGCGACATACACCTTTGTGTAAGTGAGTAGGCCTTACGAGGTTAATACGTTTAAGAGATAAACAAAGGTCATACAGGATTGTGGTACCTAGGGTGATGGAACTAGTAATGAAAAAGGCAGTGATTGACACTTGATTCTTATTTCACAGAAGATACGGGTCAATCATTTGTTTTTCAATAAACAATTTTTAACCTTATTCTCTTTGAATGAAGAGTTAAGTTTCCATGATTGGTGTCCGTCGGCTTAGTGTAAATGGTTTTAGTTTTATATGTTTTTTTGTTTCATTTCCTTGCAGTATTCTGAATAGCACTATCTATCTCTGCCTCGGCAGAACGGCCAATAGATGGAATCAGATAATCAATAGGGCCCCGGCCTCAACTACATTTTAGTCCTCTACACGACTCGTCCATTGAAACTCTTTAGTCTGCCTACATTCCCTCTTTATATTTCTTTCTAATAGTGTTCATTTCGGGTTAGTTTTACTTGATTGCTAGTAATAAAAAACTTACCTTTTCCTCTAATTTCAATAATTTCAGAAAATGATCCACTTCAGAATCTAACTTATCCGAAGGTACCCCTTTTAACCTGGAGAAGAATTTGAGGTGTTCAGCCACAGTAAGATCTGGGAACAGTACGTTATGCTGCGGACAGATGCCTATTGACTTCCGGGCGAGTTTTGTTTTTTTCACGATGTCGTGGCCGTTTATGATGGCCGTGCCCGAGGTCGGTGGGATTGTGCCTAAAGAAACAAACAACAAAATACTTCCGTAGTTTTCGCGCATACAATTGCTGTTGTGACGAAATCGAACAAAATAGGCCGATATGTATATATTATAATATCATAATGCTGATATTCGTTCTCATCACTTTCAGGCAACTTTTTTCGAGATTATTGTTGTAGTTGGTCAAGCTACCTCGTAAAACATATTGAACTATTTAATCAGATTTCAGTTCTCTATGATATTCACTCTTTGTTATTTTTAAACTATTAGGTAGCTAACAAATGGGTAGGAAGTATAATGTCAGGAGTCTATTGACCATTATTAACTCTTAAAGGGAGTTATAAACACATTCAAGTTACTTTTCACTACGTGTTACGAAGTGGTGAAAAGGGACATATTATACCTGTCCTTTTACCCCTTTCCGTAAACATATCTACTATGCATCGTTGCCTCGATAATACTACACGAACAAAATCGCATTACAAACAGAGGTAAATTACTGAAGTCCCTCACGATTAGCACACTTTAACGTGGCTGTAATTACCATATTCCATACAATAACTGCCAGGAGTTTACCTGTTAACATGGATATCGTAGTAGTTTTCCCTGCTCCATTATGACCTAGCAATACTGTAATTTCATTTTCATACATTCTCAAGTTTAAATTGTCTACAGCCTTTTTGGTTCCTTTGTATATTTTTGTCATATTCTGAAACAGAAGAGGTGACCATTCAAATAAGTAATTTAACAAGAGCCAAAGTACAAAGACATAAGAAAAAGTTCAACCTATTCTGATATTACTTTTTTTTTTAAATTATATTTAAAGTTTGTAACTGGTATGTAACCTATGACATGTGTGGCACGACTGTTAAATATAAGTTGGTTGA
The DNA here is from genome assembly GCA_946894065.1 of Acleris literana. Lineage (NCBI taxonomy): Eukaryota > Metazoa > Arthropoda > Insecta > Lepidoptera > Tortricidae > Acleris > Acleris literana. The sequence goes on along the minus strand of OX335670.1, from coordinate 15,225,153 downwards.
TAAATCAATGAATTATTAAATAATTTCTACCACCGCGGCCGGAACCACACGTCACACACCCAAGGTCAAGTTGTCTTCTTAACTTGGAATAAATCAATAGTGTCTACACAATCATATTTTTGTTAATCAAGGACAACTCGACCTTGGTTGACTTGCGTGGTTGTCCCGACCGTAGAAGACAGGTTTTGTAAGTAATTTGTAGCCAGCCTGCTCAGCAAGGTCAGCGTTCTCCATACGTGTCTCGAGGTAAGTATACATAAGCAGTTTACTTATTACTACTAAATGGTATTCCCTTTCCAATGTTCACTGTTTATTTAAAAACGCAAAAGCGGTTTGTAAATTCAAAATCTATTCTATGTAACAGTTCTGCAGCGAATGTCGGACCAATATGCACTTAAATGTTTTGGTAATGTGCACATTACGTAATTTGAGTTACTTTAACAGTAGTGGCATGTGAGTTCTTGTTTGCATATGTCGCTTACTTGTATATTGACGCTCATAGCAACGCCTTGCGGCTCTTCGTCGTGTATAACTTTCAACAACGCTTCTTGGTACCCTTCGTCAGAAATTCTCTTTCTCTCTGCACTGATATCTATAAAAAAAAACTCCTTTTACATATTTGTCTTTATATTACTTATTTCATGTTTCATTAATATTAGTCTGTATTTTTAGTTATGTTTTTATTATTTTTCTGTATTTTCTTTGTGTCTTACTTATAGTAGATTGTTCAAGAAGGGACTAAAACAAGCCATAATGACACGAGATGTTTAGCCACCCAAGCGGAGCGAGGGTGGCTATAGTTCGAGTGTCATTATGATTGTTCATTCTCTCGTTAAACTCTCTTCTTTTCACTTTGAATGCGAGGAAAAAAACAAACGTTCTATACAAAATTACAATATTTAACAAATAACAAAGTTTTACAAATTTGTTCATGGTTGTTTTTTTATGTAAAATGACGCTTTAAATGCTTGCATATTTAGCCAACAGATTCAAACTTGAAAAATATTTTAAAACTAATTGGACCATTCATAATACAATGAATTCATCCTTAATAATGTAAATAAATTCATATTCCTAATCATTAATCATGTTTCACGAAATTAAATCTTTTTGTTTCACTTTTTTGCATAGTTGTCATTTTGCGGTTATTTCGACGCCCTAAAAAGTTTCGTCTATATACAATCACTGAAAATGGCGATAATCCTCCATTCACAAACACCGTAATTGGTTGTTTAGGGGTTTCCAGAGAAAATTAAAAAAATCTTTAGTCCCTAGAGATTAACAAGGAGTTTTAGTACCGATGTGCAGAGACTAAAGTAAAATTTTAAGAGCATGAGATTAATGTCAGACTTGAACTCGGAGTCACAAACTTACTGATTATTTAAAACCCAGGTGACTACCTACATCGAATGTCTTCAAGGTTAGTAATGTAAATTTAATTCGACCACGAAAATATTATACAGGTAAATAATCAAATGTCTCAGGTACTAATAAAAACAAGTTTTTTTTTCTTATAACAGTTGGAATTTAAAGTAGTATGTAAAACATATACAATTGGGGTACAACTAAAAAAAAACGGTCAAGTGCGACTCGGACTCGCGCACCGAGGGTTCCGTATTTTTGATAATATGGTTGGAAAACGCAAAACATAATGATCAGGGGTCGGACAAAAAGTGCGGATGACGTCAAACCACTTATAGGATGATTTCAAATAGTATTTTTGATTTTCATAATCAATTATTATTACCTGTGTGGTCACCGGGTTAGAATAGTGCCACTCCATGTCTTCTCGCGGATGTCGTAAGAGGCGACTAAGGGAATAATAAAGGCTTCCAGTACTGTTAGGCGATGGGCTTGCAACCTGTCACTAATACACTGGTAAACATCTTAGCCTGATTGTGCAAAACGTGGTTACAGAATTATCAACAACTTATTTAAGAGTGCTTGGTAATTCTGTAGCTCTGACTGCCCCACTCTGGGAATGACTACAGGACAAGGCAAAGATATCTCTACACAAACTGAGCAATCAAGTACTGCGATTTTTATGGATACCGCGAAATTATTGGCGAATTTTTTTTCCCCCGGTCAAACAATTGAGGAAAAAAAAATCATTCAAGCGTATTTTAAGTCTGTGACAACAATAATAGACTTTTTAGAAAAATAGTCATAATAGTACATAATTTTATTAAATAATAAGTATAATAACATCAAATTATCCTTTTTTATTTTTACTAATCCTAACTACTGTTCCCACCTGTGAGTATTAAACCTATTTATCTGAGGTTCCCACAGATTTGTCCTAATTAATTTTAAATAATCGTACCTTATGGTGACAAGTTTCGTGAATTTAATTTTATTCACTACATCACCCTACCACCTGTATTATTCCATGGATTTATTTACGATTATTTTGTTACTTCATTAATACTACTTCGTTAGGTACTACATGTCACACGGTAGTTTAAATACAAACATCATCCTGTGTGGAAGATTAGGTACATCATTTTTACGTCATCCGCACTTTTTGTCCGACCCCTGATAATGATTTAAAGGTATTGATAATGTGCTGGGGTGTTACTGTACATAAGGTTCTACAATACATGTTCGATATGTTGGTGCCGTGGTGTTGAGCCTCCTGGAAAACCTCACCAGACCAATTTCTAAATAAAAAGTGAACAAATAAATTTTACATGACAATTGTTGCAGTCGAACGTACGTTAGCTAACTATCTAAATTGTACTAATAAGGTAAGATATTGGAAAGGTTTTATATGTTTTATAAGAAACCACATAACAGGTTGATATAACGCATTTCGGAAAGCACTTAGCGATCAAATTAAAGTTATTTCATAATTGTAATATAATTAATTCACTGTTACATATTTTTGAAACTGAACTGCAGGCTGCACGGATTCAGTAACCTACTGCTAGAAATGGTTTTAAAATTTTAATACTTTATTAAAAACAGGTGTATCCCAATTAATGTTTCATATTAAGGTGTAGTAAAATAAAAATATAAAGTGACGATAGTTCAATCAGTATTACACAGATTATGTATTTACCAGCAATTTTCATCTTATCCGGTCGCCAAAATTTTCTAGTTAAAGGAAAGTACCACGGCATTGGCACGCCGTACAAGCCCGGCTTTATCTTCTCCACATACATCGCAACGAGCATGTACAGGATCGTGTCGAATATCATCATTATGACCACCTCGCCGGGCATAAAGTCGTCGTGGTACGATATAGGTTTGAAAAACTCGCCCCATTGTAATCCTGAATGATAAAAATATTCAATTAAAGGGGGAACGGTAAGCGCTGATGCTAACATTCTGCATCTAGTGAATAGTTTAATTCAATTTTTACTTCTTTCTGTTATATTTTCTTTCTGTTAGTGTTAAGATTATGGTTCCGAGAATGTAAATGTCTATAGGTCACAGATCTCACTGACACAAACCAGCTACAAACAATAAAAATATAGGTATACATAATGTAAAAACTTATGATAAAATAAAATTTCGTGATTGACGAATAGAACAACATATAAACAAAATTCCTGATGAAAATATTTTACCACTAAAACGGCTTAATTTTTCAGTAACTTAGGTACTCGTTATTTCAGTGTTGCTAGCTTTAGCCTCATAGCTTGGATCCGCAACAAATTTTAAGAAAGCATACTCTTTATATTTTTTATACGAGTTAGCAAGGATATAATTAAGTGATCAGAATAAAACATTACCTTTAGAATTACCTTCACAAATGACAAGCATTTGAAAGGCAAAACCCATAGCTGCATTCGATATTAAACATAAAGAAATTTTGGCAGCAAGTGAGGTATCCTCGTAAACTACTTGAGTCAGCATAAAGACGGAGTACGAGGCGAACCACGCCAGCCCCATAAACGCAGCGGCAGTGTTTGCTGCAACAGACGTACACCGGACAATTAACTTAGGGCCCCGTGGTGACGAACACGACCAGATCCATCGACTAAGCAAATTAATCATTAAATATAAAGCCATTCTAAGCTATTTAACATATCATGTGCACTTTACCTCTAGTGAAAAACACGCTGACCATAAAACAAAATGCCAACGAAACCATTATAAATAGCATCATGAAAAAAAAAAGCACCGAGGAGGGCGTGAATGTGAGCACTGAAAATTTGTCTCCAGATGATGTGGAATTAAATGGGATCTAGAAAAAAACAAAATTGTTACGGTCGATGTTAAAACTGTTATTATTATTATTTTGCATTCAAAGTTATTTATATGAAATTTACCTTAAATAAAATCACCATCAAGATGGCGGAAATCGAGAGGAATGAAAACTGTTTGATGAACCATGCCAGCCAGTGCAGCCATGACGGCAACCCCATTATCATCATCGTTTCCTGGTGAAGATTTGGAATTTATGACACGAATGAAAAACACATATATGAATGCAGAGTTCTAGGTACCAATTTTACAATTGTTAACCTACTATTTATAAGGCACAATTGTACACTCTAGGTAACAAACGGTTTTGTTTTCACAAAATCCTGTTATTGAGATCAAATGTGAATTCGGCTTTAATTGATTAACTACTCTTCAATATCAATCTACTTATCGAGTCAAACTTGGTGGCTCTTCTTCCTTGAGTTTGTACTAAACCGTTAATTTTGATTATTTTTGTAAGCAGAAAAACGCATATTTTTTATATGTTAGACAAGGAAATAGTTTGAAAGTAGGTACCAAGTTATAAATAGAATAGTAAACAAATACATTTCTGACCAAATTGTTCAAAACCAACATATGTCCTAGTAAAATAAAAATATAAGCTGTAAAAATATGTAAGGGGCCTCTCTATACTAAATAGTTATAGAAATAACCCGCGGACATCAAAAATTAGGGCTTCGATCACAGTAAATATAAACAGTAGTTCGTCTTCAACTAGGGTTTCCATTATATATTCCCAGTTCCATAGATTCCCACCCGTACAAATTCTCAGTTTTACAGATTCTTGGTCCCACAGATTCCCACCCCTACAGATTCCCAGTTTTACAGATTCCTAGTCCCACAGATTCCCACCTCTACCTATAGATTCCTAAATTTACATAATCCTAACTGTACCTACATACACATATATACACACGTAAAACAACTAATAAAATTCACAGTGTCGTAGGCAGCTTAAGTTAGGTTCGTTTTATGAGGCCCGGAGGGCCAAAACAAACCCAAATAGGAGTTCCGCGAGGAGCTCCGTCGACTCTGTCAAATAAGATTTTCTAAAGTTTTATAACTCTATGGACACAGAACGAGCTACCGCCTAGACCGACCAAAGAGGGACGGTTGACTAGGCCTAGGCCTTCTGTACAAATGGGAATCTGTAGACATGGGATTCTGTTGAATCGAAAGTCTGTAGAAATGGGAAACTGTAGACAGGGAATTCCGTTCAATGGAAAATCTGTAGAAATGGGAATCTGTAGACATGCTTATAAACGAAACAAAGGTATATCGCACAAACAAAGGCTTGCATGTGTGCGTGCTTGACCACACCGATGGACCGGGCCGGTTTAGTCGGGGTCCTGCCGTGGCCGCGTTTGGTTGCGTGCGTATTAAGTATCGAACGACGCGCATCGATGCAAGTATGCAACCCTAGCGACCGAACGGCAATAGGTAACAGATACTCTTAAAGGGCCGGAGACGAACTACTTTTATAATTATTATATCCTCCGGTGAACTCACTAGTAAAGAAATCTAATCCTTTAAAAACATGCGTATAATACCTTTAGTTGAAGTTCCTTTTCATATGTTACAACTCTTACTGTGTTTACAAACGTGTACGCAAAGCACAACATAATTATCATCGAGATAAACTTTTCGAGGGCGATCAACAGTTTGTCTTCTCTGAAGGCTAACTGAGGAAATCTCTGCATTAACACTCGAGTTCCGACGGACTTTCCCAACTTCTTTCTTATAACAGCGTGAGACACCGCATGTTGGACTGCTAGGAACATCTCTGGGGAATATCCTGTAAACAGATTTTATAACATCACGTTTGTGACGACTTTTATTCCTTTCTAGGTGATGGGAGAAAAGGTATTTTTAATATTAGGTATACAGTATTTATTTACAATTTCCAAAGACAATTAATTATACAACCCTAAATTTTTACGTGGTGGGGCATTCGATTTTTTTTAAACAATACTCATGACATGTGATAATGAAATTTTTATGAATTCGAATGCTTAAAATTACAAAATAAATAATTTTCTAGTTTAAATTCTTAAATTGCTTTTCCTCCTCGTCGGTGTAACAGTATTCGGCAGAGTTTATAGGATTTATATTTACATTGTTGCTTCGTTTACCTAAAAGGAGTGATGATTGAGAGTTTTCAAAATAGTTTTTTCATGATTAGTTATGAATAATAATGTACAAGTCAAAGTAGTGTACAGTCAAGGGCAGGAATGTTATAGCAGACGTGCTCAAAAATATTTAAGTACCTACTTAAATGAAAAAAAGGACGCATTAATTTTATCACTGAAAAGTTTATGGCATCCGCCTTTCATAATTACTTTCGCATTTTTAAAATAATTTTAAATTTATCCTGACCTTAACTTTATAATTTGAATATATAAAGAATGTATTTTGAATATATAAAAATACTTACTTTATAATTTGAATATATAAAAATATAAGAAGAATGTTTTAAATATTGTGTATTTTTTAATGATCTATTAAGTATGTATTTTAAATTAATTTGTGAATTATGTAATGATAAGATATTTCAAATGCAATGTATATTGTTTCTGAATAAATGACTATGACTATGACTATGACTATAATTTGACATATAGGATGATTGATTACTATACATTTTGTTCTAATGATTAACTGAAATATACATCACGTTGAGGCGAAACTGAATCATTCTTTTATAAACTTTTAAATAGTCCATCTAAATATGAATGAAAGGTTAATGGAATATTTAAGTATTCTTTAAAATCATCAGTACCCTTGCGTCAACTCCCGTTCTAAGTAGTTAATACGAACGTTTATTTTAAAATTACAGGTTGTACACAAGTACACTTTCAATTATAATTAAGTGACGATGATCGATGTCGGAAATTATATTTAATATAGTTCTCTGCCTGTCATATCTTTTGTTTTAGTGGTCATTAAATGAGATACGATTTCAGACGTGTATTTGATTAAACTCAAAAAGAAAACGTTACTACGTTTGTGTGTGACATATTATTTTAATTGCGTTTTTATTAGCGCGCTTTCTTTTTTTTAGTACTTGGCCGTCAACGTATGTTTTGTCCTCGTCTGTACACCACCATCACATCGGTAGTTTTCAATAAGCACCTGGTAATTTGCCGCCGTGCATGTCATCCGGCTCTCGAGGACCCGGTTTAGGAAATATCGGAAATAAAAGATTCGTTCTCCAACTTAGTTTTATAGGATTGTCGACCATGGGCATCCTCATAGTGGCGGGGAACCGTAGAGTAATTACAACATCTTCTGGCCATTTAGATGCGTCTGTAATAACGAAAAGTAGAGCAATTGAATCAATTGAGCTAGTTGGAGTTCCAGAGTAATATATAAACTTCTTGACAACGTATGTATAAATACCATACAATAGTCAACGTCAAAAATATTCTCTATTCTCATAGTTGTACTCCACTCCACTGCATTGACATATTTTAGAATATGGTTGGACATTGCTTACGTGGATGAAAAGCGACAAGTTACAAAAGTGTGTATCTACTTTTGGTGCTGACTGAGCAATGTCTGAGAACTGACAACATTTTGGTGTGAGGGTTATCCTTAAATAAGTAGCATTAACTTTCGGATAGCCCTGTGAGATCCTAAGCGAAATATCAATTTGAATTACTGGTGTTTATCGTCCTGGCTCCTGCACATCAAATTAGTCGTTACATGCACTAAGTGTGTATTCACAACACATAAAATGTATGCTAATGTAACAAATTCAAATAACAATCAAACGCAAAAACTACTTTCATTTTGAAATATACTCGGCAGTCTTATAACTGAAAAAATTAAGGTTAATTATTTGATATTAAATTCCGTACTAGAATTAAGTATTAGTATTACTTAATTATTTGATCACTTACTTGCCATACTATCATCAAATTGTATGCCAACAAGAATTAATTTCATAGCATCTGGACGAGAGAGTTCAATCTCCATTTCTTTGGCATTCTTGTACCCTTTTGGTGTTGGCAACAGCGAAGGGTCAAATAGGAGGGCCAGGATCCCGCTGAGGTTGTCCAATGCCACCATTTCCAGAGCATCTTCTAAAGCCTTCCTTGGTAAAGCACCCTCAGGAGAAAATGCTAATGTGCCTTGTTTTTTCATATCGGTGAGATTCTTTCTAAATAAAACATTAACCTATGTAAATAATGCTTGTTATTCATATTAGGCAGTTCAGTTCTGAACTGTACAGCCTTAATCAAAATAGTCAGACAAACTAAGCTATTCTCTGCGCATATTTATTTGTTTGGCTGGTTGTATTTTTATTTATGATTGTTTTAATAAAAAAACGATTTCATGCTGACCTTATGACGCAGGTAGGTCTTGCAGTTTTCTCATTAACCGCGTGAGTTTGCGGTGTACGAGTAGGTAGTATACGGAAAACTGGACAGGTAGACTTCGACACAGGTAAAGGTTGGCGAATATAAGCGCCGCAAAACAATATACTTACTTAACTTAAGCTTAATTGCAATCTAGTATTTAGGTATGCAGCAAGCGGCATGGCATCTCATTAATCTCGAGTTATCCGAGTCAAAACAAAACAAGATTTTCGGTTTCGGTTATTTTAATGCGATGGGTTAGCCAACTAGTACGCGTGAATATAATACTAATGCATAGCATGACGAATACTGACGCAGTAATAATTGCACCTTCAAACTAAATACTTAGGTAATTAGGTAGGTATTTATGAAAATCTTAACATTAACAAACTTACTCAATTTTGTCGCTAACGTTGTAAAATGTTGGTGAAAACGATTCATATGAAACATCTGGTCTTGCTACAGGATCCACGAGACATCTTATTAAAATCAAAAATAGTGAAAATATTACAGGTGAAGCTATTTCAAATATTGTTTGATATTTGTGTCTCTTTTGTAAAAGAAAATTCTTCCAAATCAGTAGCCTTAACTTTTGTAAAGCTCCCATTTTGTTCAGTACCTTAAAAAAAGAAAACATTGGTTAAAATAGTACAATTTTGATGCAAGGGCGGAAAGTATGCCTTAGTGCTTGTTTACGGAGACGCGGGGCGTCGCGCGTAGCGTTGGGCGGCGCGGTATGCACTAAATTCAAACATATGGCGTTGTATAAAAGCGTTTACCGAGAAGCGGTTTTACGCGCGTTTGCTTCAAATACAGCGTTACTTGCGGCAGAGCCTGCGGATGGCATCGCCGCGTTGCACGCAGCGTCGCACGCGTCAATAACGGCGGTTCCCGCCACTGCGCCCGCAGCGGGGCCCGCGACGGAACCTTCTGACAGTCTTGTGCTCCGCCACGCGCTCCGCTACATGCTCGAAAGTCCGCCGCGGATGTAGTGGACACCGCTACTCTCTACGCCCCGCACCACGCGCCGCGTCACGCCCCGCATTTTCATAAACAACACCGTACATTGCCATATGTTTGTGTTTGCGCGTGTGATGACGCGGTCCGCTGCACGCGCCCGCCTCTCTGTAAACGGAAAATCGCCCGACGCGCCGCGCACCACCAAGCCGCACGCCACGCGCGACGCTCCGCGTCTCCATAAACAAGCCCTTAGCCCTAGATGCAAGCGAGGGACAAAGACTCGGGACGAGTGAAAATGACAGTTGACCGCACGTGAATCAAACGAAGTATTTTAATTTTTAATACATTTGCGAAATAATTACAATAAAACAGTAATTAGCCAGTAATTTAGTGGTGGGATGACCTTGTGCAGGGTCCCTCCAGATCGCTACCACCATCTTAGGCTGCGGCTCCACTGAGGCGGAGACGAGCGGAGCGGAGCTGTGCCAATATTAACCAATAAAAGGCGCATGCGGTCACGTCGAGCGCGCCTTGCGCACATTAGTTTAGATTCTATTGGTTAATATTGGCACAGCTCCGCTCCACTCCGCTCATCTCCGCCTCAGTGTCATTAACCCACCGCCAAGCAGTTGTGTCCGCATTGCTGTGTTCCGGTGTGGGGATAAGACAACCGGTGAAATTACTAGCATAGAGGCATTCCAGGGTAGGCAACGCATTTGAAGTCTTAGGGCCGAGTCCACCAACCAATTTAACAGACGGTTAAGACTTAATCAGCTGTTAGTCAATACATTTGACAACCGTTAAACCGCTAACCATCCGTTTAATTGTTGGTGAACTTGGCCCTTAGGATTGCAGTTTTGAGATTGTAGTCTTAGATCCCACTTACCATCTGGTGGCCTGAGTGCTCGCGTGCCTTCTCCTTGCCATAAAAAAAACCATAATTTATATAGCTTTCTTAATCTAGTATCCGTGTGCCCAAGATACCTAAACATCTATAGGACTAGAAAAGTTCAGCTTTGTGAGTTTTTAACAAAAATTACGGTGATATACGTACAGACAGATAGGCAATATTTGGTACATATACTAACTTAAAAAGTACACACGCATAGTTCGACTTACTGAGAAAACGAACATATTCTTTTAACCAATTAGCTTTACATCTCTAGGGACGGGCGTATTATTAACCGGCGAGTTTTAAATGTCCCGTCAGAGAGAATTAACAACATTTCAGGGCATGCATTCTCAATTAGGTACCTTACTAAGTCTTGAAGACTTCACTTGACCTTTCGACCGTTCGACAAAAATGTGTTTTTACGAGAATAACACCTCTGAAGGCATATTAACCTTTTCAACGCCACAGTCGGCTCTGGCCGTCAACTAAAAGTCGTGCCACTGACGCCACGTCGGCTACAGCCGACAAGAGTTTAAGATTAAAAGTGACTTTGTTTGGTAGCAATAAGGTATAATTTGCATAGCATAGCAAACATGTTTGGCGTGTGGGTGGGACATTTTGTATTCGACGTATGGCGTTCAAAAGGTTGATGAACGGCATAACCACAAAATCATCTAACGTACATAACTCAACACATAGGTACAGCCGACGTCATAAATATGTTTACACTTTAGTACCTTGTCTATTTAACGTCATGTTTGGAGCAGACCCTTACAGGTTCTGAACTCCTGGTAATAGGATGACTAAACACCCTCATATGAATGATTGTCAAATTAGAACAGCTTGACGAACTGGGTTCCTTCAAGGAGACTTCACTCGACTTGATGTTTTAACTGCCATATGAAATTGTCATACCGGATAAAGTGACAAGTGTAGATAGATAGACATATCTTTGACGTCGACTGTACAAGAACGAAATACATGGTGGCGGAAAAATATGAATGACTTACACACAGGATAGTCGAGGAGTTTTATGATGAGAAATACGTATTTATAAAAGTTGACGAAGTGAACCTAATTCTTTTTTTACGAAGGTATGATAAAACGTTTTATCATGGCGGAGGCGAACGACCACACCGACGACCGACGACCATATGATGCTAAAGTGGGATATGAGACCCGTAGAAATTTAATTCGCAATCACAAGACTACAATCAATCAATCAATCAATCACTGCAGTGAAAGTTATCTTCATTTAAACTTAAAGCGTTTTCAAACCCGATGTTTTCCAAGCGCAATTCTACTGTACTCGTATTTCGGGGGTAAAGTACGAGTACCTAGGTACCGATCCGAACCGATGTACAGATCAACACGCAAACAATTCTCATTCCTACGCAACTACACTAATAAAAAGAATAAACACTAGCTTGAAATCACGTATACTTGCAAATAAATGAGGTAAGTACTTAATATAATCGACTAAAAACCAACGGGGATCCAGGACTACCAAAATACAACCTAAAACACTTACTTTCTTATTTAACGAGTAAATCGGCTCGGATGAGGAGGCAAATACTGGATAATTATAAACATTTACAATCCAATATTGTGAATGAAAAATAATGGTACAGTCGAGTTCATAAATATGTGTTCATTTTAGTACCTTGTCACTTTAATCGCTGTGACAATTAATATGATGGCAGTTTAAACATGACAATAAATAGACAGGGTACTAAAGTGTACACATATTTATGAACTCGACTGTACACGTACGCTGTCGTCTACTTGAGCACCTTCCAACAAATAAAAATATCGTCATGAACTTTTGGAACCTATTTTTATTTTTATTTCAACATTAGGAGGAAGAATGCCAGAGGAGACGTGTATTAACATATATCGATATACAGCATGACCCAGAATTTGACGTTGATATAAAGGATTAAGAAAGCTTTTTCCTTTATATTTATTAGTAAAAAAAACCGGTCAATTGCGAGTCGGACTCGCACACCGAGGGTTCCGAACCGCAACAACAGTAGGTATATATATATTCCAATTTGAATTAGATTTCGAATCGAATCAGCACGAGCCCAACTCATACTTGACCGTTTAGTATTTGTTGTTTTTCTTCAGGGTTCGTACAGTACTATAACAGATTTGACGCTTGTATGTTTTACCGTTTTTACGATGCAACAAAAATAAAAATACGTTGATAAAAAACGTTTCATGTATGGGAACCCACTTTAATATTTCACTTTCTTATTTTTTTATTTGTTAGTAAATCCGCCGTAATAAAACATATTCTGAAAAAAAAACAGTCCGCTATCTATTACCGTTCAAAAGATAGTAGAGCTCTTTTAAGTGTGGGCGGACGGACGGACGGACAGCCGAGCCCTCAGATCATAGAAACAAGGGAGATATGGTATGGGGGCGTGTTTCGTGACGCCTCGGTACGGCACAAGGCGCGTCAAGCGTTCCCGGGTAGTTCTACTAGCGTTTCAACCGCTATCACTTTCGTGATCGCATTATTCACTATTTCCCTGTAGGTTCGAATTATCATTTTCGGTTATTTTCTAGGAGTCTAGGCATTCTTCAAAACAACTCAAAATAGTAATCCGATCCTGCAAGGAAATGGTGAATAATGCGTCCAGGAAAGTGATAGCGGTTGAAACGCTAGTAGAACTACCCTCCCTTAGTCACCCGCTGAAACTAGGTAGGTATCAATAAATGGCTTGTTCTACAGCGATCAATAGAATTAAAATTTTCATTTTCATTTTTCATAACGAACGTTATATAAAGTTTATACACTGTAAGAACAGACTCGTATTCTGAATGACGTACATAAATACTTACTAAAATCTGGATTCGGTTCAACTGTATGGCAAATTTAATCCATTGATTGGGTTTTAGATAAAAAGTAAAATTATGATAAAAATAAATTAACCAACGACAAAGGCAAAGGACTCGGGCTCAGTAGTAGGCTGAGCTTGTACACAGCGCTGATTGTCAGCCCGCGCCGAGTCACTGGGATACTAACTAAGTGATCATTTTTAACCTTTTCAACGACACATTCGGCTCTGGCCGTCAACTAAAAGTCGTGCCACTGACGCCACGTCGGCCACAGCCGACAAGAGTTCAAGATTAAAAGAGACTTTGTTTGGTAGCAATAAGGTGTAATTTGCATAGCATAGCAAACATGTTTGGCGTGTGGGTGGCACATTTTGTATTTGACGTATGGCGTTCAAAAGGTTAAAAAAGGTTCAAGTCTAAAGGTTGACTGTTAGAGAATGACCCAAAGTAGAGTCTATCTTTCAGTTTTGAGTTATTTGTACCATTTGGGGGCCGATTTTTGACTTTCGAGCGCTCGAAAGTTTCACTCGGAAGTGAGCAAAATCTTGTAAATAAAGTATTTACATACATATTCTACAATTCAATGTCACTATCACTATCAATAATTATAATAATGCGAAATATACATCGTAAAGATTCTGTATTTCATTAAAAATACAGGGGCGTTTGAAAGATACTTGTATTTTACAAGTCATTTTCAACGCTATTCATGATTCATGACATATCTCCCTTGTTTCTGTGATCTGAGGCCGAGCTATATTAAAAGGGTGCTGTTGGGGTAGACTTCGGGTACGGAACCCTAAAACGGGACTCGACGCGTCGGGATATAGGTAGTTTTTAATTTTCAATCTATTAATTAGTTTTGGAGTCATTAAGGTTTTTATGATACTGGTAAATAACGCTTCTTCGAGGTAGGCACATCTTTGCCTTCCTTGGCTAAAAATAGCTATAATTTGTGATTCTAATACTTGATCTCCAATCCTCAATAACGTAGAAATGTAATGTTATATTTATAGTACCTAAGTTATGTAAACATTTTACAAAACGCCTGTTTAAATACAGTAGCAAAGGTGCCGAAGATGCCTACCACGCATTTTGTTTGACATCTCCGTAGAGACGATTTTTCTTTACTCTAATGTCTAATTTTGGATTTAAAGCGTTACACAACTCCGTTTAAGGCCCAGCCACACCGGATCCGTGCACGTAGACATGACGTGCGCGTGCGCTTTCCACTGCGTTGTATAGTGACATATCGCATGAGAATTCATACTATACACCGCAGTGGAAAGCGCATGAGCACGTCACGTCTTCGCGCACGCATCCGGTGTGGCGGGGCCTTTATTGTATAATAACGTTAATGAAACAACATTCATCACTCCGATAGTCGTACCTACATTTTCTTGATAAATGACAAAATGATGCAACTGTCTCATCCGATTTACATTTAGGTAAACAGTCACCATTAGGTATGTATGACTAGTCAGTTTTTAGTACAATGGTTACTGTGTTGCCCGAATGGTAATAACGGTCAGTATAATATTATAATTTATCATGAAACACGAAGGTATATTATTAGTAAAAACATTTTCATTTTTATGACTATGACTATGACTTTTAATTTATCACAGTGTATAAAGATGGTAATGGTAATGTTTTATTAACTTTATTAATCTATAGCTTTTGATGATCTGCCTCAGTCAAGATAGGCATTGGACGTTAAATTCAGTTAGCGGTATACTTATGCCTCAATCAAGAATAAACAATTTGACAATTTTAAGGCAAAACGCCCTTTTTATTGATTACTTGGTATATATGGCTTCTTATTTTCTGGTTGCTGCTCTACCTCTTCATAGTATAAAACGAAGTCGCTCCCTGCCGCCTGTCCCTGCCTGTAAGTTAGCTTAGATCTTTCAAAGTACGGATTTAATACGGTTTTCATCAATATATAGAGTGTCTAGCTTTTTCCGTGCCCACTTCGTTGGGCAATAAACTTTTTTTGCCTATGACACTCACAAATAACGTGGCTTTCTATTGGTAAAAGAATTTTTAAAATCGGCTCAGTAGACCCTGAGATCATCCCCTACAACGTCACAAACTTTACCTCTTTATAATATTAGTATAGATTCAAGAAGAAAGTTTTGACGTATAATAAATTCACAGAACACAGAACTACGAGGGCTGCCTTTTAAGTTCTGTCGTTTGCAAAACTCCCGTGATTATTAAAAAAAAAAACTAGTATCACCTCAAAATATTTGAATTTAGAATTCAAAAACAAAAGAATGTCTCGAGATCGGCCGATTCGTTTTAGTACAGCGTCGGTTCAAAGTTGACAAGACGGTTGTGAAAATGGAAATTTCGAAGGAAAATTTATGTGCGATAATATTTTACAACTTTTAAAGGGGTTTAACGCGTCTTCAGTGCTTTGAAGAGCTGACTACGGTTTTTAAAAATGAAGCACCATGCATCCGGACTGTGGAACGTTGGTATTTGGAATTTCAACGTGGTTGCTCTAGTCTTAGTGATAGGCATCGTGAAGGCCGACCAAAAACAGCTGTAACCCAGGAAAACATTGATGCTGTACGGCAACTGATCGTCGAAGATCGCCATGCGACATACCGCGAGATAGAAGCTTCATTAAGCATTTCAGGGACCAGTGTTCAAAATATATTGCATGATCACTTAGGTGTAAAAAAATTGATCTCACGCTGGATACCACATTTACTTAGTGAAGACCAAAAAACGGCTCGCGTTAGATGGTGCCGCAAAACTCTGCGGCAATTCAACCGAGGAGACTCTAAACACGTTTATGACATTATCAGTGGTGACGAATCTTGGATATATGCCTACGATTCGGATTCTAAACAGCACCGGACGGTACGGTACGGTACCGGACGCCTGAAGAAGCGGTTGAGGCATACAAAACGGCAATTTTGGAGACCCCGACTTCGGAATGGAATATGTGTTTCGAAAACTGGTTCGATCGAATGAAAAAGTGTATTACATATCACGGTGATGACTTTGAAAAACAATAAATACCATTTAACACTTAAATTGTCCGTAGTTTTTTCAAACGACAGAACTTAAAAGGCACCCCTCACATAAACTGAAGCAAAGCAAGGGCGGGTCGCTATTAGATAGATAATTTTAAGTATTGTTCAAGCCAATGCGTAGGAACTAGGACATCACAGATTTTTAAACGCCATTTGTAGAAAGGGCATAAATACTTACACAAATAAATGTTTAAAAAAACAAAAACCCGCCTTCAAAAAGCAAAAAATAACTTCTTTAAAATGGTAGGTAAATAGGTCAGTCCAACTGAAGTCTGCTTTTGGTTAAAATATTGTTGGACGCCGACTTCAGTTTGACTGACCTATTTACCTACCATTTTAAAGAAGTTATTTTTTGCTTTTTGAAGGCGGGTTTTTGTTTTTTTAAACATTTTTTTTTATATACTTTTTAGTGATCCTATTTATGCTGTTACGTAACTCCACTTCTAAATATTAATGAGAAACTATAGAACATTTCAAGCTCGCCGCAGACAACGCCGCGGGAATGTCATGGTCATATTTAAACCTAAATGTCTTCGGCATAGTCGCTCAACTACCTTAATCGAAATATCTTATTGCCACCCTTGAAATAGGTACCGTTAAGGAGTTCCGGTGGCCATCTGTGGTCTTCATCATCAGTTCCACTTCACCATATAGTACTTTTCAAAAGCAAATGCACGAGTTACAGTGAAAAATACCGAAATCGCTATAGGTGTGCCTATAATATTTGAGGAGTTCTTTTGATTTCTCCAAGATCCCATCATCAGATCCTGACGTCTTGACAATGGGACCAACTAGAAAGTATACCCATTCAAACAACGAAAATTTTTTTCAAATCGGTCCAGTGGTCTTCGAGTAATCGGGGAACATACATTAAAAAAAAAAACCCTACGAATTGAAAACCTCCTCCTTTTTTTGAAGTCGGTTAAAAAACGAGAGCGTTCGGTGGCCTATTGGCTTAGAGGCTCGACTCGTGATCGTAAGGTACACCGAGTTCGATCCCCGCGGTCACCATGTACCAATGACTTTTTCTAACTAAAGTACATTACCCGATGCTCTTACGGTGAAGGAAAAACATCGTGAGGAAACCTGCACATTCGAACAGCTGAGTGTGTAAGAGGGTATGTAATTGCACAAAAGATCCTAAGGGTCGAAGTGTATGCGAAAGGGCCCATCTGTAAGATAAGATAAGATACACAAGAAAACAGTAGTAATTTTGTAAGGAATTAGAATAAAATGGTTTTATTTCGGTAAAATCTACATGGTTTAGGCCCATTAGGCCATTGTATTTATGACTATTTAATCATATTATTTTTTATTGGCATAATGTCATTTTTACAAGAGTTTTACTACATATGTATATCCGTTTTTAATCGTAAACGACAAAAACGTTTATTGTTCTTATTATGATCAAAATATAACATCAAGAAATAAATACTTTAAAAAAAAAGTATTTTTATGAATATTACATTACGTATGAAACCGAAGATGACGAAGATTTTCTGTGTAAGTATGGGATTTAAAGCAATAAGGATGGTGTGCTTTAAGTTAGAGAGGAGTCATTCTGTTTTCTACTTTGTTGTTGAAATGTGGTAACAATACCATTTAATAAAAGGTACCTATGTATCGACATAAAATACAAAACAAATAGTTTCATTTACGTTTTACGTATGAAGTAGGTATTTATTTTTCTACACGTCAATAGATTTTAACTCATTTGCACATAATTAAATGATTGATGATCAATGGTTAATAATTACAATAAAACAATTTGGAATCATACTCTATGTAGCGTGACGTCATTTTTGCGTCAACGGCATTAAAAGTACTACCTAACCTAACCTAACCTGGTCATGAAATTCGGCCTTGTGAATAATAATAATATTAGTATTTTTTTCTTTAGTAATTCGAACACACAAATGTTCGGGTTATTGTCAACTACCTATTCCAAAATACGCTTTCTGAAATTTCAACATTCGTCGAAAATCTTTTACGCTAAGTACCTACTTATGCCAAATACGATTCCAACAATCGACATAATACCTAACTGACGGAACCCGCCATTTATACATGCCAGACGGCTTAACAGACATAATGCCGGAAGAGCGACAGGCGACGGCGGCGACCGCGGCGGCAGCGGGAGCGGAAGCGGTAAGCGAGCCGTGGACAGAGCCAGTGACACTGCGGCGCAGGCATATCGAGGGAAATGTATGTAGCTTTAAATAATATTCGTGCAAAGATTTCGAACAAAAAGGGTTATTTTAAAGCAATTTGCAAAAATGGCAACTTAGTAACATGCAGAAAAGCGGCACAATCAAATCTATAAGCCAGAAAATACAATAAAATTATCTTAAGTGTAAAGATTCAGAATGCTACTTTTACCTGAGTAGGAATTTGGCACATACCACAATTGGGTTAAGTTTCTGCACTAATATATTGAATCCATTTCCACATCCTCACCTTATTTCTTTATTTAACCTTTTTACCGCCATTGACTTAAAGTCAGTACATTTAGTGTCCCACATGCCATGACTACATATCAAATCGAGAATTACAGTGCAAAATAGACCTGAGTATTTGTAACGTAAGGTTGAAATTAGCTGTGGTTTTTAGCTGTCATTGGCATTGGCATTGGCATTGCATTGCAAACAGACTTAGGCAAGACCTTTACCTGCACTTTCCATTCTTGTGTTATGGTACTTATTCAAAATTAATATTGATGGGCTGACAACTATGGCTGCCAACTATTTCTTGGGCAAATATAGTATTTTCCAGCCCAAGGAATAAAAAATATAGTACACATAAAGAAAATATAGTAATTTGAAGAAAAACTTTAAAAAGTGTGTAAATTCATTCATTAAATAGGTATAATGCACAATATTTACTAGGTACTTACTAACATTCGCCTGCTATTAAGGCAACTATCTGAGCTGAAAAAAGCCTATTTTTCCACTTCATCTACATTGTTGCTTAAAATCAGATTGAAAAGGCCAACCCAAACCGCATATGTATAAGGACTGACCGAAATATAGTATTTTTGCATACTATATATTACTTCAAGAGTATATAGTACACAGAGCGAAAATATAGTACAATACTATATATTATAGTATGGTTGGCAACCCTACTGACAACTCCAATCCCCCCTTTTTCTATCAATGTGAAGACACTAATGTAAGCGGATTCATCCAAACAGAAGTTAGAGAACAATAAATGTATCTTTGTAAATAAAAGTTAACCTTACAGAATCCACATAAGTAAGTACTTACCCTTGTCACATTGCAAGTGTTGTGGATAGAAATCAGAACATAGGTTGTTGTCATTTCATGTTCAAGAGATTTTTGACTGAGGGGTTTTAAAATGTCTTTGGGCATTACGATACACACAAATGTAAGTTCTATTAACTACTTTTATGAATTCAATAGTACTACGCAACCAAAACAATTGGGAGCATGACAGGAATGCGGTTTCAGCATCTGCACCCTGCTTGCAGTCCCGGTGCTTCCCCTAGTGACGCGAAGTCGTCTACTCGCTCTCTGCAGTGATTATATTTCCAATATATTGATTATACTTTTCCAATTACTGAATAAATTAGCAGTCAGGCAATTAATTGTTTTGGTCGTGTAGTATATGATGTGACTGATCATAATAGTGATGGTTGGCAAAGAAACAGGTCAAGGTCAAGGTTAGGAGAATATTGTTTTTTTTATTATACTGAATAATAAATTATGAATAAAATTATACCTAAATGGCAGTTCAAAAAAACAATGAATAAACAACAATTTAAAACTATTATTATAGTAAACTTACGCGTGTCCGTCTTTTTTTGGTGTAATAGCTTAAAACCGAACACGTAGCTTAGAATAGATTGTAACTAATTTAAACTAAATTACAGTAATACTAATAGCAATACAAATGCGCGCTACCGCTACGTACCTTGGAAATTGGAGAAACACATTAGGATACCTTACATGCAGTAGTTCAGTTTAGTCTCCGTTCCCTCGAACGGTAATAAAATATACACATTAGATTTTCCCATTGAAATCATCACATTCATTTACCCTCACAAATCCATATTAAAATTTTGGTTAACTCCGATGTATTCCAGCAATTAAAACATTTTCATTTACAAAATTATTCACATAATCATGTGAGACAAAAACTCACACTCCAAATACAGGAATGCTCTTCTATTTTTGGTATTTCCGGAGTTTTCTTCTCTTATGAATAATTTATCCCATTTATCGACATATTCATATGACCGACCGCAAATGACAGAGTAAAGTTAAGTACTACTGACTGACGTCTACCTGACCTGACCACAGATTGAAATTATATAATCTGTGAGCCCAATCAATCTCTGAGCGAGAAAGCAAATGAGAGAGAAAGTAAGAAAATCTGTGAGTGAGCCCAAAGATCAAGTCTTGTTCAAGTGGATGAATAGAAAACTGGCGAACGAGAAATGAGAAATCTTCTTACTTATAACATATCGTACTGTCTACTAATATTATAAATTTGATAATAAATGCGAAAGTTAGATGTACTCCATCTATTACTATCACCAGAGGCCCGTTTCACGAAGCTATAAGTTTCAAATTACAAGCGGAAGACTCTTTCTCAAAAGGTCGAGTTTGTGTCAAATGAATACTTATTACTGTCAAGAAATTATTATTATTTATTTATTTTAATGGCGTCTACAAGTTGGTTATACATACTTGACATTGGCAAAATTACTGCCAAGAAAATAAGAGGTATCAAAACATTGACAATACAATAACAGAGGCCCTACTGTGAAAATCGAAGTTCGAAGTTACGTTAGCTCTATCCCTGTCACTCGTCATTCGAGACCAAATCGAGCGAAAGAGATGGAGCTAACGTAACTTCGAACTTCGATTTTCAAAGTAGAGCCTCAGATCAAATACGATATTGTTTTTACCGTCTTGAATAGAGGCGCTGTAAAATTGATACTTGTAGGTTTATAAAACGTGCCCCAGTAGTATCTATTCTACATATACTTCGTAGTAGTAATAGTAGTAACGGTGGGAATACACCGAAAGTTGGTGTATTTGTTTGTTTGTTACTCCTTCACGCTGCAACGGCTGGACGGATTTGGATGAAATTTAAAATGGAGATAGCTCCCCTGGATTAACATATACGATACTTTTCACCCCGGAAAGTTTAAAAGTTACTGAACGAATAACGATAATCAAAATCTACGCGCGTTCGTCGCAGTCGCAGGCAGAAGGGTGAATATTATATAAATACTAGCTTCTGCGCGACTTCGTCCGCATACAATTAGTTATTCGGCCATTCCATGTTGCGGGCCATTTCGATTATTTTTATTCCCTCGGGAATTATTCACTTTCCGAAAAGACAAGTAACCTATGTGTTAATCCAAGATATAAGCTATGTTCATTCCAGATTTCATCTAAATCGGTCTAGTCATTATAGCGTGAAAGAGTAACAAACTAACACACACAAACTTTCGCATATTTAACCCCTCGTATGCGGGAGCCGTTTTAGAATTTTCATGGGATTTTCATAGCTACCGAATTGACACAGCTATATATTCAGCAATTTTCATTTGTTTCAGAGTTATGACCATTTTAGTGAAAATTTTAGAAACATCGAATTTCAGGCCAAATTCCTTTGTGGTAGGTACCTAACTAAATTAGGTACTTATTTGACCTTGACCGTGTTTTTTTTAACTTGTCAGATATTTTATATTATAGTAGGCCTTAAACTGTGGCCTTACAGATAACAATGGCATCATACATTTTATATTATAAAATAAAACTCTCAATAATTTGTGTACTTAAACCATTTTCATGAACTTTCAGAGGGTTTTTTTTTTATATCACTACTTTTTTTTCTGCTAAGCATTTTAAAAATGAGGTAAATACCTTAGTGAAACATTAACCCTGTAATTTTTTTAAAGATAATCTTACGACATCAACCTAAATATAGTAGTATTAGTAGTATCGAAAGGGCACAAGTAGTAAAATTCACATTTAAACGACTTCATTAAATATCTAAGTTTGTATGACATGAGAATCGGAGACGTGTTGTCTCGCTAAATTGTCTGCAGTACAAATTTTACAAAGTTTAACCTGTGGTCTATTCGTTTTTTTATGGTTTTTTCAGGTACTTTATTCGTTCATTCAATACATTCCATCGAATCAAAATGGCGCTCTTGTCATTGAGTCAGTTCATTCACTGACATTTCTGTTGCAATGGTTGCAATGTTTTATAGCTTAAAACTATTATTTTATCACATATTATAATTAATTTGTATCAACTATGTCTACTAACAATTTGTCATCAGTTTTAAAATCATGTTCGGAAAGTGAATTAATGAACGAAGTCACGGATAATATAACACCAAAACAGGTGGAAGGATCCCGATTGAAGAGGACTTTTACTTTACCCCGTAATCCTTTTGGTACACCTAAACCTAATTCGAGCAAGAATAAGTGTAACGATATCGACAGTAAACAAGATAGTGTTAGTACCTCAAATGCAGAGTCCCCCAAGGATGAGGGTGGGATCGAGAGGAAGTTGTTTAGAAGGCCATCATGGAAAAGATTTCTGCATAAAATAGCGCAACATATGAGTACTGTTAATGTTACCGGGGTATGTTGACACACATATAAGTCTTGTAATAACGGTTTTGTCACTAGAACCCACTCTATTATGCCGATAGGGTTATTAAAGTTATGCAATTTTAGAGTATAATATTGTTAAGCACTGATTTGTTTATAGGTGAAATCTGCTCCAGCAGTTATGAATGGTGACCGAGTCCCATGTAGCGGTGATCCTCCTTGGCCACCAGGGTCTACTCCTGCTGCCACTGGCATTAAAAACCATGGCAACACCTGTTACATGAATGCTGTGTTGCAGTGCCTTTCACATACTGATGTTATTGCTGAATATTTTGTTTTAGACCATTACAAAGTAAGTACTGAATCCTTTCTTCACTTGTACAGTCTGCCTTAGCAGCTCCATACTTTAGTGCTTTGTCACTTTAACATCATGTTTGAATTTCGACCTGCAGTAATCTGTCAAAAGTTTTAATGCAACAAGGTACTAAAGTGTGCAGTCAATTATAGAGCTGAATGTACTATAAATGTGAAAATGTGTCTGTTTGTTTTATCTTCACGTTTTAATTCCACAACCTAACAATGTGAAATTTAGTATATGGATAGTTTAAAGCCTTAAACCAGAGATTGAGTTATTAGATAGAGATGGACTATCCTGTAAAATAGAATGTTGATGCCAGCTAAGGCTTAACTCATTTAGTTATAAATACTTGCAAAAAATGCCTTATATACACAGAGGCAGTAGCACCCTAAGAAGCTTAAGAAGTAAGGGTATCTATAGTTGTAAGTTGAATCCAAATGAGATCACTATTAAAAACATAATCATAAACTAAATATGAGATAGTTGATTCTGTTAATTTTATATGAAAAAAGTGTTATTTCCGCTGCTATACTGGTGTTATTGTTTATCATTTGATTCACTATAATATTTTATTAATTTTGAAAATTTGCAGGTTGACTTACAGAAAAGAAATAAAATAAACTCAAAAAAGTATGGTACAAGAGGAGAAGTAACAGAACAATTGGCAGCTCTTTTAAAAGCTCTGTGGGCATGTAGATATACTCCCGACATGAGTACTACTTTTAAGGTAATTTGTTGCTTTATCAACTCTTCATTATCACCATCTTGAGCATCATTGCATCCAGTATTGGACATATGCCTACCATAATTTCTTCCTAGTTATTCTTGATGTAGTCTCTTTTTCTTACTTATCACATATGGAGTATTTTATCATGGGAATTCTGTAAAATGCATAATAAATATATAAATAAATATCAGGGGACAATCTCACACAAATTGACCTAATCCCAAACTAAGCTCTAGGCTTGTGATGTGGGTACTAGAAAATGATAAATTTACATATATATAGAGAAATAATATATCCTATGCCTGCCAAACAATCTCTTTGTAATATGTTTAAGGAAAAGTGTAGACTTACTCTTTCTGAGATTTATAATTAAGAGCTCTATCTATTTGTAAAGAAAAACATGACTAATATTTTTCATATCTTATTGGGCCTGTGACCGATTTAAATTTTACATTTCACCTGAATGTTTTTCCAACCAATTGAGCAGCAACTTTAAAAAATATGTATCTTTAGTAAATTCATTTCAAAATTTTTTTTTTTACGCATTTTTAATAACATGACAAACTATGCACGTATAAACTATGGAACAAAAAATTTAAGAATTAAGCAACTTTTACTTCCTATATGCAAAACGGACCATTAATAGTATTTGACAATTACCTCCGATAGCCAATACATTTTTAATCATTTAATGTCATTGCGTTTTATTTTACCACATAAAAACTCCTACCCAGACTTTACCATGCGATGGCAATAGTTCTATCATGATATTAGATGATTTATGATACCATATTTTATTGTAGGTAGGTACAATTAAGTTAACAAATTTATAACAATCAATTACATTTCCTTTATAAACCGAATGCTATTTTAATTAGCAGCAACACTAAATTTGTTAAAGCTACGCATTGTACTACAAAAGCATGTTCATTACGTGATATGCGTTGTTAACATTTTTATATCATTGGGTAGGGTCCAATGATATAAAAATGTTGGAGGGTAATCATTTTAAGTTTAAGTAAAAAAAATGCCTTACACATTATGTATTTTATAATTTAAATAAATTCTACAGCAATGTTTCATCCTAAAATTAATTTAATTGTTGTGTTTTAATCTTTGAAAACAAAAATTGTATGCTTGCAATGGGCCCCTGTTGATACCTGTCATTTACCATTTTTCATCTTTGTACACAGTTGACAATGAACCTGCTTACTCAATTACTTTTTTTTTTGCTGTTGACGCAGTGTCATCACTCATCAAATCATCTAGCTTTAGGTCGACCACGTCTTTGGCTGCCTGTTCTCAGCCTCCAATATCAGATTCTTAGTCATTCTCCATATTGATGACTTGTCCCAAGAAAATATATTTGGAGACTATCCCCAACATATCTATCCCTATCATCAACAACTACCCAAGTATCCATTGGCCTGCTAGCTATGACTTTGGTCTTGGATATGTTTATGTTGAGATCAATGTGACTAGATGCAACAGCCAAAGATGAGATCATTAGTTGTAAGACTGCTGGAGTCTCGGCAAAAACTACAATGTCATCAAATGAGAAAGATAATCTCCTATTAACTCTTACTCCCTCTCAATAATTATGAAGAAGGGTTAAAAACTCGTAAGTTCTGATCTGTTTAGACTTTAGAATTAGATTAACTAAAAATTAACAAAGATCTGAACTTTGTTTAGGTACAGTTGGGGACATTTGTGGACGTCCACTTACGAAAATTTCGACTTGATCATTGCAGCTAGCTAATCCTACAGCGCTCAGGTCGTTACGCGTCGATACCGCAAACGAATATCACCCTAGAGGTTGTCCACCGGGAATACCCCTGACTGTACAACTAATAAAAGAATTTGCCCGATGTGTACATCTAAATGTTAGGTCTTATGATTCACTTTAGTATAACACTCTATTGGATTTAGTTATGGAAGTGGTCTGATTTCAATTATTTGCCTGTAGGTAGAGTTGAAAATTATATTGTTGTCTTATGAATTTGCAGGGAGCTGTAGAAAGGCATGGTATGCAGTATAGAGGTAACAGTCAGCATGATGCCCAAGAATTCCTTTTCTGGTTGCTGGACAAGGTCCATGAAGATTTAAATACTGCCACTAAAAAGAAATATAAAACTATTAAGGTAACTACTTACACAGGCCAGACCTAGACCAGACCAGACATGATTGATAGACGTTGGCATTGCAATAAAACTTGGTGCATATTGATGGTGTTTAACAAGATGTATGCTTTATGATCAAAGGAAGGAATTTTCAAAACATAAAATATAGCGCTTTCCTCAGAAATAGCAAGAAAAAAATTGTGGTAGAGTAAAATTAGCTTCCTCTTTCAATTCTTTTGGCGTACAATTAAAATCTTCGCTTGAACTCATTTTTTCACTAGGATAGGTAGGATTTCAAATATTTTTTTAAAGTGTTTTTAGGTCTAACTTAGTTCTTTGTATTTGTGCGCTTTACAGAACACCATTGGGAAATCAGATGAAGTGGTTGCTGCAGAAACCTTAGCCAATCATGCAAGGAGGAACAATTCTTTTGTACATGCCGTTTTTCAAGCACAATACAGGTTAATTTATAAAAAATATTTAACAATCAAATACCATTGTAGAAGTGAATTCCCTTTTATGGATAAGTGTGCCTTTGTATATTACTACTTGTTAACAAATATTTTGTCTTTGTGTTAAAGACCAGAGCCTAGAGCCCGGCGCTACGGAACTATGTGACATAATTAATTACTTATAAAACTAAAAAAAAATGCAGAAAAAGTAAATTTAGCTTTACGTTTTGTTTGCAGGTCAGCATTGACATGTGTTCAGTGTGAGCGCACTTCGTGCACGTTCGACCCGTTTCACTGCGTAAGCGTGCAGCTTCCACCGAGACAGGCAGCTGCGCAACAATCGCCGCTACCTGTTAATGTAAGACTGTATAGTTTTATCGTATTACATAGGTAGGCTAGTGTTTTTGCCTGCAAGCCCTGCGATATTTTTCACATAGAACATTTTTATGTTAGTCTCTCGGGACTCTCTTGGTAGGGACCAAGACGTGTACTACCTGTGTCACAAATTTCATCCAAATCCATTTCGTCGTTTTTGTGAGATTGAGTCATAAACACTAAATGTCTAAACATCTCATGAACTTTCGCAATTGTAATTATTTTTGTACCAGTACATCATTGCTGTAGCCAATGAGGATAAAATTAATGTTAGCAAACATGAATCTGCGGATAACGTATACGTTAGGATAACCCTTGATTTAAATTGGTTCATTTAACTGATTAAGTGATTAAAAGTTCACCAAATGAGCAGTTGGAAGGTAGAATACCAGCAGTTATGGCAAATAACGGGCATCCATTATTGCCAGGTTGTGTATGTAAACCAACAACCACGTCAAGTGCGCATCGGTGTAGAGCTAGCGGCTAATTCCACAATGGAGGAATTGCGGACGACGCTGCACACGGACACCGGCATTGATCGTGATCACATCATCTTGGCTGAAATCAACGAGACAGGTAGTTAACTGTGTCACTAATGTAATTATTATTCTTGTATCGGTTTTGCGATTGTACAGGGTTCTTTTTATGAATTTATACACAAATAGACGGTGTAATAGTACACTGTGTATTAACCTTTTCAACGCCACAGTCGGCTCTGGCCGTCAACTAAAAGTCCTGCCACTGACGCCACGTCGGCTACAGCCGACAAGAGTTCAAGATTAAAAGAGACTTTGTTTGATAGCAATAAGGTGTAATTTGCATAGCATAGCAAACATGTTTGGCGTGTGGGTGGCACATTTTGTATTCGACGTATGGCGTTCAAAAGGTTAAGGGTGGTAAAGACTTTAATGACTCGAGCTTTGTATTTCCTTTACCACCCGTGTAACATACAATGTTTTTCATCACAATTGCGAGGAAATGAAATAAAATCAGACAAAAGATCATATTTTTAACTTATGATTGTCACTAATAATTTTAGCCGCGTTGGCGATGTCCGGCGGAGTCGCATTATCCATTTCTTCTGATGACGACATGTTTTTTATTGATATATAAATTTTAATATGTGCACAAAGACACCCTTTTAATTATTAGTTTGGAATTACACAGTTTATAATCGGTATTTATAAATTAGCGGCAGACTACATCATTGTCTATGACTTACCACAGATAATGTCAAACGTGTTCAGGAGTCCGATTCTAGTGACAGTCGAGATCAATAGTTTATATGAGAGATTTTTAGAAAATTGTATGCAACTGACATTTCATCTCGAATGAAACTTCATATCGAATGGCACAAGAATTGGGGTCCTGGCGTATTATGATTTATGATAGTATGAGTCCACGTATTGTATTTAAAAAAAAACTATTACGCACGATAGGGCGTAATGGTAAAAAAAAAGCCCGTGGGTATTATTTTGGATTTACGGTCGATTTTTCTAGCATATTAGACCACTATTTACGAGCAAGTGTGATGAAAAGTGATATAAACTGTCGTGTCAAGGCTGGTGTAACGCGCGGTCCGCCTGGGAGCCGGCGGGGATCGACTTCGGCGCGCTGTACTGCGTGGAAGCGCCACCGCTGCTACAAACTCCCACCACACCTTACTTGCTCATCCTCTGGGTTAACTTACTAGATGGAGAAAGATTTGGTAAGTCTTAGAGCGTAAAATTTTGTAATAAAAAGAAAATACTTGACAATATTGTAATAGCAATACACATACAGCTTGACAATATTGTGATCAGTCTTGTCTTGACCCATGCTTGGATGGGTCAAGACAAGACTTATCAGAAAAACATTTTAATTTTCTAAAATGCCAGATTTGGGATATATCTGCGCACGGCAGGGCTCCGTCTAATTAGTGATTGCTAAGAATATAACAAAGGTCCAGACCACAAAATACAAGTGGTTATTTGATTTCTGACTAGATTAAGGCAGCAGTAAATAGTGTCAATGGGCATTTTTTTTGTTGTTTTTTTTTTTTCTTTCTTTTGTTTTCTATTGGATATTATTTTATATCAAAATGGGGTTAAAATTTTGATGATCATTTACTATTTCGTTTTATTCCGTGGCAGTAAAATTAAACCATAGTAATTATACTGGTGTGGTCCCAGGGTCCCCGTACGCGATGCAGGTGCCGCGGGAGATCTCGTACGACGACCTGCAGAAGCTGATGTTGAAGGAGATGTGCCAGGTCGTGGCGGAACGCGTGCTGGAGGGCGCGCAGGGTGCCGACATCTTCCGCGCGCGCGTCGCCGAGGCGCTGCGCCCGCGCGACCCCGCCTACCTGCAGCCCGAGGTACACACTCTTCCTACTGGACCTGAAGGAGATGTGCCAGGTCGTGGCGGAGCGCGTGCTGGAGGGCGCGCAGGGCGCCGACATCTTCCGCGCGCGCGTCGCCGAGGCGCTGCGCCCGCGCGACCCCGCCTACCTGCAGCCCGAGGTACACACTCTTCCTACTGGACCTGAAGGAGATGTGCCAGGTCGTGGCGGAGCGCGTGCTGGAGGGCGCGCAGGGCGCCGACATCTTCCACGCGCGCGTCGCCGAGGCGCTGCGCCCGCGCGACCCCGCCTACCTGCAGCCCGAGGTACACATTCTTCCTACTGGACCTGAAGGAGATGTCCCAGGTCGTGGCGGAGCGCGTGCTGGAGGGCGCGCAGGGCGCCGACATCTTCCGCGCGCGCGTCGCCGAGGTGCTGCGCCCGCGCGACCCCGCCTACCTGCAGCCCGAGGTACACACTCTTCCTACTGGACCTGAAGGAGATGTGCCAGGTCGTGGCGGAGCGCGTGCTGGAGGGCGCGCAGGGCGCCGACATCTTCCGCGCGCGCGTCGCCGAGGCGCTGCGCCCGCGCGACCCCGCCTACCTGCAGCCCGAGGTACACACTCTTCCTACTGGACCTGAAGGAGATGTGCCAGGTCGTGGCGGAGCGCGTGCTGGAGGGCGCGCAGGGCGCCGACATCTTCCGCGCGCGCGTCGCCGAGGCCCTGCGCCCGCGCGACCCCGCCTACCTGCAGCCCGAGGTACACACTCTTCCTATTGGACCTGAAGGAGATGTGCCAGGTCGTGGCGGAGCGCGTGCTGGAGGGCGCGCAGGGCGCAGACATCTTCCGCGCGCGCGTCGCCGAGGCGCTGCGCCCGCGCGACCCCGCCTACCTGCAGCCCGAGGTACACACTCTTCCTACTGGACCTGAAGGAGATGTGCCAGGTCGTGGCGGAGCGCGTGCTGGAGGGCGCGCAGGGCGCCGACATCTTCCGCGCGCGCGTCGCCGAGGCGCTGCGCCCGCGCGACCCCGCCTACCTGCAGCCCGAGGTACACACCAGTGGCGAAGCGTCACGTAAATAATTAGACAAGCCGGAGCAAAAAAAGGTGTATGGCGTGAGTACGTGTTTGCCCCTTCCATTAATTAAAAAAACATACCTACCTTAATAAATCTTTTAGTTCCCAAAAAGCAGTGCTGAAGTAAGTGCGGTAACTGTTTCTACGTGCGATCCTTGCAGTTAGTGTTCACCACCTTCGCCATACATGACATCACTGGTATTACATGAACAGTGTATGTCAAGTATGACAAAAGTGGCTTTGAAAAAAGCCGTTAGTTGCGTACGCACACGTTAAACACACAGACAATATATATAGTTAATTTACGTTAGAAATCAAAACACAGTAAAAATTAGCTTGCCTTATACCTATCATGCAAAATAAAAAGTTGTCCTTTGTTAAAAACAAAACAAAAATAAACCAAATTAAGTACATGCACTGCAGGTCTGCACACAGAAACCAATTAATTACAAATTATTTACAAATTCGTGCAACAAAATCAACCGAATAAAGAAAACCCACAGCCCGCGGCATGCGCCGTCCGTACCCGCCTTCTGTACCTGTTAAGAAAACCATGACACGCATATAGCGCCAAACAATCCAACTAAACCTAAACTAAGTTCATGCAAATAAATATAGAAACCGATTGAAAACTCAATATATAATTATATACAATTGAAATACGCTAGGTACAGTTCGATACTTATTTATATTCAAGAATAATTCTGCGGGGTTTTTTAACAAAATGAGCTAAAACGTTATCATGGAAATTGCTTTTCTTTTGAATTTTAAGAAGTAAATGTTTTTCAATGGAAATTACCCCCAGATTAGACAGTCTTGTTTCATTTTGACTATTCCGTGTGTACGTATGAATTCGCTTCAAGGCCGAAAACGACCTTTCAGCGGAAGCTACGGACACAGGCAGAGTCAAAAAGATCTGACTTAAAGTCAAAATCTGAGGGAAAGTCCCATTCAAAGCAGAATTACTTAAATATAAGTAAAGATCGTATGCGTCCAAAAATAGAATAGAAACACCAACCTCCGTCGTCGTGAACAATAACAAATAATCCAAACAGTAGGTAACTACAAACAAATCATCACAGCACATGAACACCGAACGAACCGAACACTTAGCGAGCTAAATTTTACTAGTTATTTGAATCATAAAACACTAAATAAATAGGTAATTCAAAAAAACTATCACAAGAAAAGAATTACACTGTGTGTCTTTGCGCGACAAGACGCTAACTAAAGAAAGTAATGGCGTCGCGTATTGCGTAATTGCGTAATGAAAAAAGGATACAAAATATGATTAAAGTTTGAAGGTCGTAGGTGGCAGCGATGGCGTCCTCGGGAAAAGAAAGTGAACGCGTGCTATACACTTAAAGTTTAAAATTGGATGAAATAAGCCGCTCGGTGAGCGCGGACTAATGCACCATCTCGCTCTGATTTTTAATACGTTATACGGGCCGCCGTGTCTGTGTGTGGGTTCGAAGCGCTAGCAAAATGTTTCAATGTGTTAAGTTCGAGTCCGGCGAAAAGCGACCGCAGGACCTGAATTATTTTGTGATTGTAATAAGTTCGCGCGCAGTGAAATGTAACTGCGCGTGTGTACGAATATATTGTTATTGTTTCTTTCTTGTAGGTAAGTGAATACGTGCGAGCGAGTACTGCGATAGATTTCGGCTTAGTAGTAAATAAATTGCGTTTTGGTTATGCATCGTATTATGAAGGCAAGGTAAAGCTATAGTATACCGGGTTATTTTCGGTTTTACGTTTTGTTTGTATGTATACCTACTCTATGCATAGGAATTTTTGGTAAAGCCGTAAATAATCGGCTTGTATGAACGCCTCGCGACTGGTACACACTCTTCCTACTGGACCTGAAGGAGATGTGCCAGGTCGTGGCGGAGCGCGTGCTGGAGGGCGCGCAGGGCGCCGACATCTTACGCGCGCGCTTCGCCTAGGCGCTGCGCCCGCGCGACCCCGCCTACCTGCAGCCCGAGGTGAACACTCTTCCTACTGGACCTGAAGGAGATGTGCCAGGTCGTGGCGGAGCGCGTGCTGGAGGGCGCGCAGGGCGCCGACATCTTACGCGCGCGCTTCGCCTAGGCGCTGCGCCCGCGCGACCCCGCCTACCTGCAGCCCGAGGTGAACACTCTTCCTACTGGAC
Organism: Acleris literana; assembly: GCA_946894065.1. NCBI lineage: Eukaryota > Metazoa > Arthropoda > Insecta > Lepidoptera > Tortricidae > Acleris > Acleris literana. The sequence continues at coordinate 15,192,650 of OX335670.1, read as the reverse complement.
CTGAAGGAGATGTGCCAGGTCGTGGCGGAGCGCGTGCTGGAGGGCGCGCAGGGCGCCGACATCTTACGCGCGCGCTTCGCCTAGGCGCTGCGCCCGCGCGACCCCGCCTACCTGCAGCCCGAGGTGAACACTCTTCCTACTGGACCTGAAGGAGATGTGCCAGGTCGTGGCGGAGCGCGTGCTGGAGGGCGCGCAGGGCGCCGACATCTTACGCGCGCGCTTCGCCTAGGCGCTGCGCCCGCGCGACCCCGCCTACCTGCAGCCCGAGGTGAACACTCTTCCTACTGGACCTGAAGGAGATGTGCCAGGTCGTGGCGGAGCGCGTGCTGGAGGGCGCGCAGGGCGCCGACATCTTCCGCTGGAGGGCGAGCAGGGCGCAATTTCTATTTTTATTCTAAGACTAAGATCAGTTTATTAATACTGCTGATGGAATAATTCAACATTGTAATCGGGTTGCCGAAGTTCCTAGCGTACCACCTATATTCCTCAATTACAGTGTTCATCACGACAGGAACAGTTCTGTGAAGCTTTATCTACCCGACCTGTTACAAATTCTAGGAATCCTATGTTTAACTTAGACTTGATTTTGTTCCAGTTACCGCACCCGCTGTTTTCTCTTGACGTGGAGCAAGCCCTCTGCGCGCACGACAAACATCCACATCTGCGGTTAGAGCTGCTGTGGGATCCTGTTCATAGGGACAGGTACATTCCAACTTATTGTTATCAGACACGACGACGGTTCTCATTTCATTACCGATTTAATACTACAAAATAAAGTTTGTCGAACAATAACTACGTATTAATTAATTTCGAATCATTTTGTCAAGATCTTGAAAGGTTACTCTTGTGATTAATGATAAAATCTTCTGGAGAGTCAACTACTTATTTGTTTTAAAAATCCGGTCAAGTGCGAGTTGGACTCGCGCACCGAGGGTTGCGTACCACCGCACAGTAGGTACTATTATATTCCGATTTGAATTCGATTTCGAATCGTATCAGCGTGAGCCCAACTCACACTTGTCCATTTTTAAGTCTTTGTACTATGACACCAAATTTGACGCTTTACCGGTATTACAAAAATATAAATACGTTGAGAAAAAAACGTTTCATGTCCCATTTATTATATTTCTTTAATTTTCTCATTTGTTAATAAGTCCATACAAATAACACATTTTGAAAAAAAAACAGTCTGCTATCTAATACATCATTTTAAACCCTTCCGGGTTACCCTTCGGGTACGGGAACCTAAAAACCACATCTAACTAACTAAGAAACTCACAAAGGACACTTGATTCTTATATCATATCAATCAATTTAGGACCGTATGAAATTTGAATTAAGAGTGAAGTGTTCATTACTGGTGCCTGTCAGCTGAAAGTGTCCATCATTGCCGTGACGCTAAAGTATATATTGGTCGCGGCAGCATCATCCGCGACCCGGCGGAGTCGTGCGAGGTGCACGTGTCGGCGGCGGGCTCGGCGGCGCCGCTCACGCTGCACGCCTGCCTCGCGCACTACACGCGCGCCGAGCCGCTCGCGCAGGAGGACGCCTGGCGGTACGCCACCAAACACTACTCATTCGTAACTTAACGCATATGTCACGTTATCTATGAAAAGGGACCTTATTGTTGATGGCGCTTCCGCCATTATTACAGATCCGATATAAATACAACGTCGCGTGACGCAGTGCGGCGAAAGCGCCATCGACAATAAGGACCCTTTACATAGATAATGCCACATATAAGCGTTCTCCGAACTTCCACCCGATGCCTTATAAATCTTATAATATTAACGCTTATGTGCGTTCTTACAGTAGGCAAGCTCCGTATAAAACAAAAGATGCGAAATTTCGAAAAATAGTACTGGCAGTGAATGCGTTAAGAGGCTACATATAAAGTGTTCCGCGATCTAGATCTCAATTATACTATAACGCCTAAGTGTATGTTCTTTGGATATATTAAACTTGGTCATATTTTCTTGAGACTGTTAAACGTTAAAACACGATTAGAAATAAAATCCTCTTCAAACATGACACATTTTTCGCATGTTTTTGGTTGCATCTTAGAAACCCTATTATCTTTAATGATGATATTTATTAAATAGGGGAGTTGATTGTAACTTCTTAACGCATTCACTGCCACAGACGCATATATGCGTCACCGTGACTTCCACCAAGTGCCATCAACGCATATGTGCGTTCTTACAGTAGGCAAGCTCCGCATAAAACAAAAGATGTGGCACCTGGCGAAAGTTCAATAAACAGTACTGGCAGTGAATGCGTTAATTCTGGGAAACCATTTTTTTTAATTAATGCTTGTTTGTAGTTTTAAAGTAGTTTTAAAAGCGAAACTTTGCAATGTCTGTTGCGTAAAATATTTTTTGCCAATCGGGCGAAAAATGCTGTTTCTTGTTATTAGGGTTTCTATAGCACTTAAAAATATCTTTTTTTGCAGGTGTCCTGAATGCCAGAAGTATATGCCAGTTGTGAAAACACTCGGTCTATGGTCGCTACCAGATATTTTAGTAATTCACCTAAAGAGATTTCGGCAGTGAGTGTTTTATTTTATAAATATTATCGTGTAATAATATTAACTAATGCAATAGCCTTAAATAAAAGACTTTCGTATAATTTTTAATTTGACAACAACTTAGCGAGTCTCGTTAGCTAATAAACCGTTTTGAAATAGTTTTTTCTCCCACATGCTCGGAAATGTTAACCTTACTGTTGTAAAATCAGTCCGCGAAGTTCTGAGGTCGAGGTCCAGGCAAAATAAAAATAAAAACAAAGTTATTATTTACCAACGGCAGCGGCCGCGAAAATGTACGAAATTTCATTACGTACCTGGTGTTTTACTATTAAAACCATGTTTGGACTAGGATAACTATCTCCAAATAGCCAAAAAGTTAAGCCTTTTCAAACAGCGTTTACAACGTATTTAAGAGTGTGTCAAATAGTTTGACTTTTTTCAATAGAAATTGCGTTCATAAACAAAATAAATTGCCGAAATAACATAAACGCGTAATAAATGATATAGTTAAAACTATATTTTATTCAAATTGAATTTATTGCGTTTAAATTTGTGATTTTATGTAATGCTATTTCAGTGTTATACTAAATTGTACGTTTCTGTTCTTTTTTTTTCAAGGAAATGTTGGGACTGTGTTTAATATTATTAACTATTGTGTTAAATTTCCTCACATTGTTGGAGAAACGCAGTATACAAGCCTCGACCGGGAGGGGCGGTTGCCGGACTCGTATAAAGCGCGGCCTCGACTGCGTGTCGGCCACGCTACCTCTACTCGTCCCGCGACGGCCTATTTCCCGGTCTGGGCAGTAACGTACTGCTCGATTTCCAGACAAGCCAAGTGCCGAACGAGCACGAAGCTGACGACGATGGTGGAGTTCCCGCTGACCGACCTGGACATGACGCCGCACCTGGCGCGGCGCGCGCGGCCGCGCTCCCCGCGCTCCCCGCGGCGCCGCGCGCGCGCGCCCGACCACACCTACGACCTGTACGCCGTGTGCTACCACCACGGCGACGACCTCGAGACCGGCCACTACACCGCCGCCTGCCGCAACCCGTACGACGAGCGCTGGTACAAGTTCGACGACTCGCGCGTCACGCCCGTCGCCGACGGCGCCGCCGCCGCCGAGCTCGTCGACAACACCGCGTACATGCTGTTCTACAGGCGGAAGCGACCGACCGTCGGCTGCTCGTTCGCGGACGACCAGGGCGGGCACTGGGCGTTGCGGATGCCGAAATACGTGAGGAGGGCCGGCGAGCCGCCCGAGCTCGCCGAGGTGAAGGAGGAGGCGGAGCCGAAGGTCGAGCCGGCGGACGAGCCCGAGTCGGAGTCGGAGGCGACCGCGCCGACGCGCAGCCCGTCGCCCGCGAGCGTGGCGAGCCTGCCGCGCGACGCGCCCGCCGGCCCGCGCCGGCCGCTCGCGGTCGAGGCGGCGGGCGCGCCGGAGCCCTACATCCACAAGGACGTGCACGTCAACCCCAAGATGACGCCGGTGGACGCGCGCCGGCCGCGCTCCGTCGAGCTGCCGGGCGAGCGCCGCGCCGAGGGCGAGCTGGTGGCGTCCGTGAACAGCCCCGAGTACCGGCCCGACCTCGTGCTGTCCGTGCTGCAGCCGCGCGCGCCGCGCGCGAACCGTCCTCACAACGCGCACAACGCAGGTACCCCCGCTTATATTATTTACTAACGTTCGCCCTTTTTCTTCCGGGAACTCTTACGACGTTCCGACTCAAAGAATTGGGAATATATGCAGTTAAATTGAGTAATAGTACATTGTGTATTAAGAGTGGTAAAGACAGAATTACAAACGAGAGTCTGTTAGAAGCACGAAGCCGAAGGCTGAGGGCTTTAATGACTCGAGCTTTGTATTTCCTTTACCACCCGTGTAACATACAATGTTTTTCATCACAATTGCGAGGAAATGAAATAAAAACAGACAAAAGATCATATTTTTAACTTACGATTGTCACTAATAATTTCAGCCGCGTTGGCGATGTCCGGCGGAATCGCAATATCCATTTCTTCTGATGACGACATGTTTTTTATTGATATATAAATTCTAATATGTGCACAAAGACACCCTTTTTATTATTATTTTGGAATCACACACCAATCACAGTTTTCCTCGTGTGGTTGCCGAGTTAGAATAGTGCCACTTCATGTCTTCCCGTGGATGTCGTAAGAGACGACTAAGGGAATGAAGGCTTGTAGTACTGTTAGGCGATGGGCTTGCAACCTGTCACTAATACGCTGGTAAACATCTTAGCCTAATTGTGCAAATTGTGGTTATGGAATTATCAACAAGTTTTTAGAGTTGTTTGTAATTCTGTAGCTCTGCCTACCCCGTTCTGGGAACGAAGGCGTGAGATTATGTATGTATGTACAGTTTATAATCAGTATTTATAAATAAACGGCAGACTACATCATTGTCTATGACTTACCACAGATAATGTCAAACGTGTTCAGAAGTCCGATTCTAGTGACAGACGAGATCAATAGTTTACTTGCGAGATTTTTAGAAAATTGTATGCAACTGACATTTCATCTCGAATGAAACTTCATATCGAATGGCACAAAAATTGGGGTCCTGGCGTACTATGATAGTTTGAGTTCACGTATTATATTTAAAAAAAAAGCTACACACGCAACGATAACGATAGGGCGTAATGATAAAAAAGGCCCGCGGGTATTATTTTGGATTTACGGTCGATTTTTCTAGCATATTAAACCACTATTTACGAGCAAGTGTGATGAAAAAGTATTTTTATTGTATTTCAAAGTATTTGAAATTATATTTTATGCACTTAAATGCGTTGAAACCAGTCGCTAAAGCACTTATTGAACGCTAAAATAGGGGCCCCCTGCTTCTTCCGGCGTCTGAAACCGCTGACCACCGAACTAATCCTTGATTTTGGAAAATGTGAAAAAGTCATTAGGGCTTCAGTCCGGTGCTGTTTGGAGGATAGTCCAGCAGTTGGATTGTTTCACCGTCCAGATACTCAGTTGTTTTTTGAGCGGTATGAGGGCTGGCATTGTAGTGGTGAAGAAGATGAGGAGACGAGTATTTTTTCGGAGTTTAAGAGGAATAGTAGGCATACCTGATAACGAGACCCGATTTGGAGACAAACGTAACTACCATTTTTTTGGTCGTGTTCCAAGAACGAATAACCTTTGTCGGCTTGAGCTCGTCTTCGTAGACCCATACTCGAGATTGGTCATTACTTTGAGTCTCATATGCATACGACTGTCACCTGAACCCGTATTATAGTCGCCTTTATCGCTGTACATAAATCATCCGTCACTCTCGCACTTACATACAGGTCGAGAGCGTCGGTGGCCTAGTGGCTTAGAGGGTCGACTCGTGATCGTAAGGTACCGAGTTCGAACCCCCGCGGTCACCATGTACCAATGAGTTTTTCTAACTTAAGTGCATTACCCGATGCTCTTACGGTGAAGGAAAAACATCGTGAGGAAACCTGCGCATTCGAACAGCTGAATGTGTAAGAGGGTAATTTCACAAAAGATCCTAAAGGGTCGAAGTGTATCCGAAAGGGACCATCTGTAAGATAAGATAAGATAAGATACATACAGGTCAGAAAATGGCAGATGTTTTATCGACGTTTATCCACATCTATAAACACGACCCGCTGATACGACGCTATAAGCTGCCTTTGAGCTTCCTCCGTTGAATTTATTCAAAGGTATGCGGCACTAATTGACACGAGTCGTTTTCGGCTCGTCAGACAATAAATGGGGGATCCAACGGGAAAATAACTTTCGCAAGCGTAATTCCCGAAAGAACCCTCGGTGCGCGAGTCCGATTCGTAAGCGGGTTGCTAGTAATAGATAAAATGATTCTGGACACCGCTTCATCTGTTTATTTATTAAACGCTATCGTGGCTTCTTTGGAATGATGCCAAAATGATGTTGTATATCAATTGGTACGACAAGGGGCCCATTTCGCGAAACTGGCTAGATAAATAATATTAGGCCATGTGGTATATAGATTTCGGTAGTAGACTTGTAGAAAATTGTATTGCGTGAACTGATATTATTAGTTTAGTGAGTTTCGAGAAATGGGCCCAAGGAGGTTTATGAACGTTATGTTGGAATTGCAGCATCGTCTTGAAATGTCTTGTTGTCTTTTTTTTGAAAAAGTAAATAAAATATGTTCTTTGGGCCTCTTAAGAAGTTTACCCAGCTATAGTAATATCGGAGTCAACATAGGGCTCAAAAATATCTGACACGCTCTTATCATAAAGTAATGGAGAAGTCACATATTTTTAAGGCCAATGTTGATCTAGAATCTATATATCATTGCTGGTCACCGTACATATCGACACATGTAACATTCCTCTTAAGATTATTTTCACATTGTTTCAGGTGACAAGTCCTCCGTTTGGAAAACTCGAATATCCACATGAGAACAACAAGTACTGAAGGGTCACGCGCAGTCCTATCCCCTATTTATTTTGTATTTAAGTGTAGATCTGATTGTTTTTTGTAGTTGACAGTTTATTTATTATTGGTACGTGACCCGGCCAGCAAACAAGCGGCTGCTATTCTTTAAAGTCTGATACTGTCAGTTAATGTATTCTACTAGTATTCACGTTTGTTAACTGAAAAAGAGTTCACTGAATACACTTGCCAAAGATTGGTTTATAACCGCTTTACATTGGAATTTGAAGTCGATGATTGTCGTGGTGTTTTGTATTCGTGTAATCTGTAGATAGCCAGTATAAATACCGAGTGTATCTGTAGTTAGCGGGCGATATTATCAAATATTCGAAACAAATACCATACTAGTGCCTTGGCCCTTGAGATGTTGTGATTAAAAAATGAAACAATTTGATGATTTACATACGATAGATAAGTAAATACGTCGTAGGACTTATATTTGAATAGGGTCGACAACTGCAAAATAAACACTTTGTTTAGAAGATATTTTATTGGAATTGAAGAGTTTCGGTTCGGTTCGCTTGTAGCATCGTGGTCGCTCCACCGGGCGAGCCCCGCAAGGTATCATGTGATTTTATGACTTACGATTTTTAAATGATTTATGAAATATTGTATATATTGGCTTTTATACGTTGTTTCTACGGATCAAAACAATACCTACCTTATTATTGGGTTTTTTATAAAAAATGTAAATACGAAAAATAGCATTTTGATATTTGCACATAGTTTAGATTATGAACCGCACTTCAATGTGACGCTTTTGTTATATGATTATGTTACAGTGAAATTGATTTATATAAAAGACACGTGATGTAAGGTTAAATGTAGCAGACGAAAATGGCCTAAAAAGACCTGTGATCCATCTTGTCAGGGTTTATTTTAAAAAAAAACTAATATATTTGATCCAATACTCTGGAAAGTGATTATTACTTTGTAAGGATGGCTCTCATTATCAAATATTATAATTTTATATTATGTACTTGTAATAAATTCGAAGATAGACGACCAGTGTTATTAAAAAAAAGTATTAATGTCAGGAAAGCAACAGCTTGTCAAAGCAGCTAAATAAGTTAAGGCATGACCGATTTGATCTGCATAGTTAAAGACTCGAAGTGTTCAAATAAATATTCATATAAGTCTTGTACTGACAGTGAGCGCTGGATTAATGGCGTATTAAATTAACCCGGCTCACGACAAATCATGCGATATGGTCGTCCATTTTCCAAATTTTTATGTTATTTGTTTTAATTAAAAGATGTTTATTTTACTTTCACAACGTTATTAAAAATATAAGTGTTATGTACCTACACAAAAAATGCTTTTATTCTAACCATCTTAGCCGAACCCCGAAAAAATAACAAAGAAATTGGACTACAATACCCGACATGTAATAGTGCTGATACTTGAGCACATGCATTTAGGACTTATATATGCTCAAGTCTATCAGCATCTTATCATTATATGTTGATTTTGAAGTGACAAAAACTTTTAATCATAATTTACAATATCCCAATGAAAGTGATCCTCTGATACGCGGTGGCATTATTATGAACAACGTCAGCATAGTTGGAGTCGAGTACCAAGAGGGCGTGCGTGAGCGGGTCCGCGGTGGCGGAGGTGGGCAGCAGGCCGGGGCCGGGCGCGTGCAGGTGCGCCAGGCGCGAGGCGTTGTACCCTTCGTGCACGTCCCAGGACGACACGTTGGCGTCGTCCGCGCCGCGCAGGAACACACGGTGACCGTCCGAGCCGAGCAGGTACATTGCCTTCCCATGCGTGTCGAACACTGAAACAATACATGTAGCACTAAAATCCGAAGAAGGAACGGTTCTTCAAATTAAAGTATGGACGCGGATATGTATAAACATATTAATATAATGGTATGATTAGTGTTTTCAATGGACGCTGGCTCAGATGACAGCGCGCCCCACCATTTAAATTGACATTGCACGAGGTAGTTATAGCCGAGATGGTGAAAATATCAAAACAATATTGTGTCAGGAACAGATGTGGTTACTGAGGGCAGCTTGAGGATGTAGGAGAAAGGAACACTGATACGTATGATCAAAGACTCTGTATTTGATGCAGGGATTTTGCGTATGCAGACTATTTGAGATACATCCGCGTACCATAAAACATAAATTAGAGCGTTATAGTTGACACACGTAGGTAGTACAGTCCGCATCAAATATATTGTAACAGCCCAAGTCACCAAATGATTCACAACACCATATATAATAGTGTTACGAAACTATTTCCCTTGGCCACTTTGGCTGATACGATATATAATGTGATGCTGACTGTACCTATGCGCTCCAACTGGGCCTCGTTCTTGCGTCTTGCACTGATCCGCAATCCGATGGACTTTGGTGATAATCATACCTCTTGGGGCCGAGTTCCGCCTCCGCAAGGCCGCGGTGTCTATCTCGACGACGCCGGGGCGCGGCACGGCGACGGCCACGAGCAGCGGGTGCGCCGGCCCGCGCCGCGCCAGCGCCAGCTGCAGGCCCGCCGCCGGCGCGCCCGCCGCCACGGCCCACGCCGCCGCTGACGATGTGTCGTGCACGAGGATACACCCCCGAGACGCGTCCGAGATATACCTATTACCATCATCCTACTAATATTATAAATGCGAATATTTGTGTGTGTGTGTGTGTGTTCGTGTGTGTGTTACTTTGTTACTTCTTCAAGCAGCAACGGCTGGACGGATTTGGATGAAATTTGAAATGGAGATATCTTATTATGCCCTGGATATAATAAGTCTACCTGTAGCCTAACTTAAGCCGAAATGCGTTTAAGCTTGGTAAAAAAAGGGCTTTGTTGTACCTTGGACACTAACCAAGGTATTTACAACTTCCTTGTAGTTCTGCTAAAGCTAGGTTTTGATTTTCCTAATACTTACTATTTTGCATCTTTGATGTAAATTTTTGCTTATGTTTTTAATTGATCTCGTGGAGTTTTTTATGGCAGATATAAAATTTAGGACTTATTGTAATTTTACTAAGAAAACTATAAAAAGGTATAAAGCCTTAACAATGAAACTGGACCGCAGATAAAGATCTACGGTACTCAGCAATGCGTCGGCTTGGCATCGGCGATATCGCGGTCAAGAGAAGACACGAAGTATGAAAAATACAACATAATCGCTGAAACAAAGCCACACGCACCGAGCATGGAGTTAACAAGGAGTTGTCTTACTACGAAGTTGAAACGAAACGACAAATTGGTAATATGTTTAGGTGAAAATGATGATGACTCAAAATCTGTTTTTTTTTTTAAATTGCGACTCATATATTTCGTGAGACACAGCATAATTGTATTAGGTTTAAAAAATAACCAGTTTTTAAACGTAAATAACTTAAATAGCCAGATTGAAAACCTTTGTAAAGAGTACAAAAATTGTCACTTCGTGAATGGTACTTACTATGGATTTTCAGATTTGTGTAAATCGATTAATTATGTTATAGACTGTATTGACTACGAACACAAATTCTTAAACTTTAGCGAATTAAAGAGACTGATCTTGCGTAATAAATCAAGTTGCAAACCGGAAACAAATGTACAAACTTTAAAAAAGGCACTATCCCATATTACTTTGCTCGTGAATTAACTAAGGATCAGACGAAAATCGACACGCCCTCTTCCAACCATGAAACGACCACAAAGTCAAATGAGCCCAAAAAAGGTACCATAACATATTATTTCCCTACCATAAAAAATAACCAGTTTTTTCGAGTATAAAGGAGCCACTTCAACGTTAACTAAAACATTTATGGTCTTACACCAAAATATTGCCAGCATCTTATCAAAACAAGAAATATTAGAGTTGACTTTACAGGAACTGAGAGATAATGACTACGATCCTGAGGGCTTAGACAAGATGCACTACGCTAACGTTTCTATTCGATTCGTTTTTAAACCAATCGCGTCACTGGAAGATGACGCGATACGAAATGTCATGTGGTCTACCAGTGACGCGATTGGTTTAAAAACGAATCGAATAGAAACGCTAGTTAGCGTAGTGCATCTTGTCTGAGCCCTCTGATGTTTTATGCTTTTCGGAAACATTTCTTAAAACTGGCTACGAAAACTATTTAAAGCTTAGTGACTATATCATCGCAGCAAGTTTTTGCATGGAACAACAAAGAGGTGGCACGTGCATTTTAGTTAAACAAGGTTGCCACAGAACAGGTTTTCGAAGTTTGTGGCATAAAAATCATACCAAATAAAATAATCATAATCTGTCTCTATAGAACACCGTCATCTAGCCCTAATTTGTTCCGTGGCAAGCTAAATTGTCTGCTGCACGAGTTAACCGGCAAATATAAGTTTAAGACGCACCTAGTCATAGCCGGGGACTTTAATATAAATATTCTGAACAAAAATAAGATGACAAATGAATTGCAAGACCTTTCCCAAAATCATAATCTAAAACTTTATATAATCGTCCCGACACGGAATTTATCCTGCTTGGATCAGATTCTTAGCAATATCCCAACTGCAAAGGAAACCGTTCTTCCTCTGCATCTGTCAGATCACGAAATGGCGCAATTGTTAACATTTCCCATTGGCCAGGAAATACGTAAAAACGAAACATTTTACATTTACAAAAGAGATTTAAGCACAGACAATATTAGAAAATTTAAGGATTGCTTACAGTCTTTGTCATGGTCAGACATCCTCAATGAAAATCAGCTAAACAATGCTTTTAGCGACTTTCATGAATTGGTATGTCTCTTTTTAACCGACTTCAAAAAAAGGAGGAGGTTTATTCGTCTGTTTTTTTTTTTAATGTTTGTTACCTCAGAACTTTCGACTGGGTGAACCGATTTTGATAAAATGTGCAATATCAATAAACACAAACAAAAATGGATTAGCCCTGGTTTAATTCGAAGCTGTAATACAAAACGATTTCTAAGATTTAAGTATTATAAAAATAAAAACCTAGTCAATAAAAATAAGTATTTTACATACTCTAGCATATTAAAAAAATGTATTTGCAAGTCTAAAAAAAAATCGAATATAAAGTTTATAAATAAGAGTAGAAATAAGTGTAGAGACTGGTTGGTCATAAATAGGCAAATATCTAACGTTAAATGCACAGGAATTATCGATCATATTAACACGACCGATAACAAAAGATTCTCCAACCCTGTTGAAATAGCAAATGAATTCAACAACTATTTATATTGCCTCATTACTAAACTCGCCATCGAATAAAAATACCTACGCCAATTATAGTCTAAGTTCTAGAGTTAACACGATTTTCCTAATGCCTATGTCAGAGAATGAAGTTAGATTAGAAGTGATGTCGTTATCCAACACTAACTCTGAGGGTTTTGACGAAATTAATACAAAGGTTATAAAAGCGTGCATAAATGTCCTAGTTCCAATTTTAACTTATCTCGTTAACCTCTCCTTTTCATCCGGAACCTTTCCTTACTTATTGAAAACGTCAATTGTGAGGCCATTGTTTAAGAAAGGTAAAAAAGATGAAGTCAGTAATTACCGCCCTATTACATTGATTCCAATAATGTCGAAGATATTCGAAAAGCGCATGCTCAAGAGACTAGTGAATTTTACAAATAACAATACGGTTTCTAAAAAAAGAAATCGACTACTTTGGCAATCTTCTCACTGCTTAAACTGATATTGAGTAACGTAAACGATAATTATATTACTGCAGGACTTTTCCTTGATCTGTCAAAAGCGTTTGACTGCGTCTCATACGAAATACTGCTACATAAATTAGAGAAGATGGATATCTTCCTATTTAATTGATAGACGACAGTGCGTTGAAGTGAAGGGCATGAATGGCGATAGAGAAATGATAACCTATTACTCTGAAAACAGGCATCAAAAATGTGGTGTCCCACAAGGCAGCGTTTTAGGTCCATTCCGCTTTCTGTTATACATTAATGACTTCACTGACATAACGAAACATAAAAGTATTTTATACGCGGACGACATTACTATTATATTTACATCTGAAAAAAAACTTACATTGAGGATCATGAGAATAAAATTAACAACACCATTGATAATGTAATACGATGGCTTAATGTTAATAATTTAAAAATTAATCTTAATAAATCGAAATTTTTACAATTTAATAAATCATTTAATTTAAAATTCAATTATAATTTAAAAATGACGAAGGTAGAAGAAGCGACAGTGATAAAATTTCTAGGATTAACTATAGATGAAAACTTAAATCGGAAGATGCAAATTGATACCGTAACAACTCGATTAAACAAATATGTTTACGCCCTTAAGCAAATCAGAAACGTTGCTAATATAAAAACCGCAATTTTATGTTATCGTGCTCACGTAGAGTCAATCTTACGCTATGGGCTCATAGCATGGGGTAACAGTACCGATAATAACAGAGCATTTGTAACTCAAAAGAAATGCATAAGAGCAATATACGGACTGCGGCCTAATGAATCCTGTAGACCTATGTTTAAAAATCTTGATTTGTTGCCACTTCTGTCTCTTTATATATTTGAAATGAGTATGTTTGTCTGCAGGCACAAGGAATTATTTACAAAAATAAGTGATGTTAGTACTCGGCACCGACGGGACCAAAATAGACTCGTTCTTGATGGCCTTTCTAGACTATCAAAGTTAAGTAAAAGTTGTATAGTTATGTGTGTCAAGATATTCAATAATTTGCCGAGCGATTAAAAACATTAAATAACAGACAATTAAAAAAAAACCTGTATGAATGGCTGAGCCTGAATTGTTTTTACAGCTAAAATGAGTTTTTTGACAATATAAATTAATTATTTCATCTTTTAATATGTTACGGAACTTATTTTATATAAAATTTGTTAATGTATTATTTAATTAGTTATCCATCTGAATGACATATGTATATGGTTAAGCAACGGTCCATAGTAGGTAGTGTGGATTCGTTGTAGTAAGTAAGGTAATATTTGCATGCCTATATTTATGGTTAAACATGTGAACCGTCCATTAACTGAAACACTTTTGTTATACCATGTTTTTAGCAAATAAATGATTATTATTATTATTATAAAAACTTAGTCTATTTCCTAAATAAATCTTTAAATCTCAAAAAAGGTACAGTAGAGTTCATAAATATGTGTACACTTTAGTACCTTGTCACTTTAATCGCTGTGACAATTCATATTATGGAAGTTTAAACATGACATTAAATAGACAAGGTACTAAAGTGTACACATATTTATGAACTCGACTGTACAACGTACAACGACGAATGTCCGAGGTGTACATCGGTAGTGGATACTTTCCCTTTTTTTCTATCAGCCTGTCCCATCTAAAGTAACTAAAGGATCATGTAAAGTCACATCCCAGAATTTACTTTAATAGTATAGGTAGGTATCTGTACAAAGTATGGCTATTTTTTTCAAAAAAACGTACCACTAAAATTTGATCGGGGTACAAGAGCTCTGCTTCCCCTACTTGCATTATGTAATTAATTTCTCGGAAACGACTTTAACGTTATTGATGAAAATAAAGGACTCCGGTTAGGAGCTATGAAGGTGAAAGCATAGAATTAGTACTGGCATAGAAACTGGACTATGTCTAAAATGATAGATTTCGATCAAGTTGTCATCTTCGAGCTTCCAGGTAGGTACTATCACAGGTGCAGTCAAGGACTTTAATTGTTACTCTTAAACCGGTGAAAATATGAACGTTCCACTCTTAGTAATATAAGTAGATACATCAGAATACCACGTTCAAATGATTAGTTAATTATGTCTCATACCGTTAACATTAAATAATCGAGACAAGATAAAGTTAACATACCCGTTACAAACTCCAGATGACTACATTTGATCTCCACAAAAGTATGACAGATCGTCTCCAACCGTTTCGTATAGTGGTGAGCCCCATACTGGGCGAATGTTTATCGTGGATTATTGTGTGCCTATTATTCTCCGTATGTGAGTGAGATAGAATATCACGAACACACAGGTTACAGTAAAAATATCACTGGACAAACTGTCGTGTGTTAATATTGATATATAAGCATATATTTAAATAATTTAAATAATTCTGCTTACGTAATACTTGAACGGCGCCTTTCTAGAAGTTTTTTGTTAAATCTCACTGCTCACTGAAGTTCTCTCGCCTGTGATATCAAATACGAGTCCAACCACACACTCGTAAACGAGATTACGCATAATACATTATTTTGTATCAAAATCACAAGTGACATTCAAAAATCGTCGCCCTGAACTGTAAGTATAGGTACTTAATTTCAAATAAATAATCTGCTCATTTGTCATGATCAAAGTTTTCTATCTTATCTTCTGCTTAGCAAGTAAGGCAAGTGAGGTGTAAAAGTTATCATCTAGTAGGCGAGATGTTTTCTCCATCACATGCGACCAACGGCAATCAGTCAGAATTGCAGAAGTCAGAAAAAAAAACAAAGTCCAACATTCTTACTAAGCGTTGAAAATGGTTCACTAATGTTTTACCAAATCATTTGAAATCATCATTTGACAAACTATATCATTTTACAAACTTTCAATTCGCAAAGTCGTACCTACTTCCCGCCATATATTTTTTTAATGTTTTGTGGTCATTAATCTAACTTATTTAATAAGCCCGTATAATCTATGTAATATGTAACGGTTTAAGCACAATTACATTTTTGCGAAATGAAAGTTGGTAAAATGATATAGTTTATCAAATGGTGATTTGGTAAAAAGTCAGGATACCGTTAAAAACACCCCATATAAATTGATACTCAATTATGACGTCACAATTGATTAAATAATATACAAAATGTATGGAAATGCAAGTACCTAACCTACGCAAGGTCATGAAAACTGCTCCATCAAAAAAGGCTCAATCAAAAAAACTCTCAATTTTCGGAAATTTGAGGTCTCACGTATAGAAAACTTCCTAAGTCATTTATTATAAATATTATATCAGTTTTTCAGTCAATATTACTAGAGTAAGTATAGATTTGTTCAACGGAAGTCATTAATGTCATCATCCCAAATTCTGTTCTTGTTATGGATTTTGCATGTACTTTGTAAATCTTTGTGTACCTACTCAGTTTAAACATAATAAGCTTAAACGAAATAAATGACTTATCTAAATATTCATATGTTTACATGACATGTAATTAGTTGGATTCCTCGAGCTCTGAAAATAAATAGGTACACTGCGGCCACATCTTTGAGATTTGAAAAATATTCGTGTAAAAAGTAGTTAGTTACTGTACAGTATCTTTCTTTATTTTGATTAAAAAAGAGATGCCAGTAGATATGGCCGCAGCATTAGGAAGACCCTTTAAATATATGATCCTCACAGAGTATTACTTATAAAAGCTTTTAAAAACCATTTGGAAAATAATTTGAAATTGTTAAAGGTACTATCTTTTTTTTAGAACTTGGTGAACTTATAATTTTGTCGTTCGTGAGGGATCCTGTATTTAGTGGACGTCTTTCGGCTGAAATGATTGTCTTCTCACTGGTTTATATATGCAAATAGGAACTGATCAGGCGCGGCGGCGCGGCGTAGGTACTAATTAAAAGCCCGTCGGTTTTGCGGTGCGGATGCCACTAGATACTCGTTTTATTATTATTATTAGTTCCTAATATATATATATATATATACAAATCGTTCCGCGAATGAACGATGAGTTAAAAGCGAAATGATATTGTAATTGCGCTAATTTATTCAATAAAAATGTATCTCGTAGTCTACGTTAATGTCGATTATTTTGTTTGGAGTTTATCATTATCAGTTCTCAATGTAAATCATTGCCATCACGCCTGGTATGTTCTTTTTTGCAGTACCTACTTACTCTTAATAAAACTTTAACCCCTTTTACATAAAACGTTATAAATAACGGTGTTCAAAGCCATAATAGTTAATATGTGCCAACAACGTGTCTTAACTATTACCTATTGGTCTTTAAGTACCTGTTGTGATTTTGTATGAATAAAGGGGTGGCGAATAGCTTACGCATGTGGTTATGTATAAGCACATGCTTACACACACATACGCATAGAATTAGTTCCATGAACACGAACTAGATGGCAGAAGTTACGACACGAACGTCACGAACAGGAAAAAACGCAGAGTTACCAGTCTATATCCCAGTATACAATAGTAGTCTTTGATCAACAGTCTTCAAGATATTAACCATGACATCGGACAGCTGTCAAGCGCGACGGTTGAAAATTTTATTTAGTGAAAATTAAATTATATTTATTGTGTTTTTCGTCATTAAACCTGTAAGATTATGAGTGAAAAGAGTAGAGGGTCACGTGAATCATGTATTGATGAAGGCGAGATATTGTCAGATACGGATTTCCAGTGCGGGCAGCGAGTCGGGGAGGAGTTTGCTTGGGACAGCGCAAGCATGGTTGGCTTTACGGGGCCAAACTTCGCGGGCGCTCCTTTGGAAGACGACTCTTCGTCCGACGTTCGCCGGGCCACGGAGAAACGTGCTCGAGGAGCTAGTGACGACAGCTGCCAGTCAGATGATAGTTTCATCACAGTTGGTAAGAGACCCAAACGCTCGCGGGTTGTTGCAGGCTCCGGCACAGGGCTGGTTAGTTCTGAGGCACCCGGAGATCATTTTGAAGTTTTGATTTTATCGCGGAAACCGCTTCCAAAGCAGATTGCTTTAGCAAAATTATTGAGAGCTGAGGATATTGGAGGCATCTTAAAGATCAAATTTAGGAATGCCTACAAGGTATTGATACAATTCAGTGATAGCACTCAGGCTGAGAAGCTTCTACTATCCGTGAAATTTAACAATGACGAAATCAGGTCCCAATGGGTCGATGAAGTTAGTTCCTGTTATGGATTAATTAAAGATGTTGACGTGGATGTGGAAGACGACGAGCTGTTAAAGGAATTTAAAGTATCGCAAGATGTTTTATCCGTTCACCGTTTGAACCGGTTGAGCGAGGAAGGCCCGAGACCATTCGGTTGCGCTTTAAAGGGATCAACTTGCCCGCTTTTGTATATGCGTACGGGTGCAGATTTGAAGTACATCCTTATGTTTTTCCGGTTACGCAATGTTCGGGCTGCTGGAAATTTGGGCACAGAGTTCGAGCATGTCCTATTAGAAAAGTTATTTGCCCAAAATGTGGAAAGGAGCATGCGAACTGCGAAACCACAAATTACTGTTGCATCAATTGTAAATGTGCCCATATGGCACTTGATAAGATATGTCCGGTTTTTAAAAAAGAGAAAGAGTTAAGGAAATTAATGAGTGTACACTCTTGCACTTTCAAAAGAGCTTCGGAGCTAAGTCTGCTAAAGAAAGGAGAAAAGAAACACACGCCTCAAAATAAAGAGGAAAATAGAGTAATTGAGAACAATAATAGTAAGAGAATTACTTCATATAGAGATGCGCTTCTTTCAAGGGACCGCAAAGTCACAGAAACAAATAACATGGAAGAGAAAACATCAAGTGCAGGATTGTGCCCTCCATTCGTTCCCATGCCTTCTTCGATGGATAGTCAGACTGTTAAGCCACGGAAGAAAAAGGATAAAAGCGGCAAACAAAAGGAAAATGGTACAATAGATTTACAGGAGACTCCACATGACAAGACGGCAGATGTGAATACTCGATGGACGGAGTCAGAGGATGAGGAGAAACTGAATAAGAGCGCAAAGAGCTTTGGTGCGGTTTTTCAAAAACTCAAAAATGTCTGTTTTTCTTCAGTTAGCTTAGAATGTAAAGTAAAATCGGTTTTGAGTTGTTTAGTTGAGCAAGTTATATCTTTTGTTGTGGAGTTATTTAAGGGTTGTGATATAATGAAACTCATAACTTCATTTTACAATGGCTAGTAGGGTTAAAGATTATGTTTTGAATTTAGTTCAATGGAATTCACAAAGCTTAAGACCTAAATTGGCAGAGTTTGATCTTTTATTAGCCCAGGAAAATGTTCACTTAGCGTTAGTTTCAGAAACTTGGTTAGAGCCAGAGTCGCTTTTAAGTATCAGCGGGTATAACATCTTTAGAAAGGATCGGGATGACTCATTTGGTGGGGTATGCTTGATTGTGCATAAGTCGATAAAAGTTCAGTTGCATGCAGTTCATTTTCCGAATTCAGGAATAGAATGTGTTTGTATTAAATTGCTGAACTGTTCTGTTTTACAAAATGTCCTGTTAGTATACTGTTCACCAAATGTAAGGACTACTCAATCAGATTGGGATTTTATTTTTTCAACTTTTTCGAAAAATAGTTTGATAGCTGGAGATTTTAACGCTCACCATACAAATTGGTCATATAGAAGCGATGCACGAGGCTGCCAGGTTCTTGATGCCGCATTGGAGGCAGGATATGTGTCAATTAATAATGGGCAGGCAACAAGAGTCAAGTCGGTGAACGGTATACTTCAACAAACTTCACCAGATATCTCTTTTGTCTCTTCTGACGTGGCGGTTAATTTTTCATGGAATGTCATTAGTGAAAATTTGGGCAGTGATCATTTAGTAATTAAGCTAAGAATTAATTACCAAGAGCATGCGTTAATGTATAAAAAACGAAATTATAAACGAGCTAGTTGGGATGTATACCGTGAACATTTAGAACATTTGTTATGCTATCCGGAGGGTGATTTCACTGTTCAAGATTTATACAATATCTAATTTTATTAGGCAGCTTAATTTAGCGGCAGAAGCTAGTATTCCTATGGTGAAATTATGCCCCTATCCGAACATGAATTTTAAACCTAAACCTTATTGGAATTCCTCTTTATCCGAGTTGGTGGCGTGTCGTCGTCTGGCATTGAGTATATTTAGGAGAAACCCCACTCCACAAAATTTAACTATTTTAGAAAAGAAATCGGCGGATGCAAAAAAGGCAATATTACGGGCTAAGACAGATAGTTGGCAACGTTTTTGTAGTAGTGTTGACGAGTCAACATCTGCTTCGGAGATGTGGCAAAGGATGAGATGGATTAAAGGCTTCAAGAAAACTCGCTATAGCTTTTCAGATGAGGAGAAACTTAAGATGCTCAATAGTTTGGCTCCTGATTTTGTTATTCCGCGGCCGCCAGAATGCGTTTCTAGTAATATATTATTGGAAGCAAACTTTTCTATGCAGGAGTTAAAAAATTGCTTAAAAAAGAAAGACACATCGCCGGGTGATGATGAAATTTCTTATTCAATGATTTATCATCTTCCGGAGAAAGGCAAGCAATATCTTTTAGCTTTATATAATCATATTTTAAAGACTGGCTGTGTACCTTTTCAATGACGTGAGATCAAAGTGGTTCTAATACCTAAGCCAGATAGTAATCCCAACGCCGCCCCAAAGATAAGACCTATTTCATTAATATCTTGTTTATGTAAAACGCTTCACCTTTTGTTGGTCAAACGACTTGAGTGGTACACGGAATCAAAAAATTTTTTGGCTCCGTGCACCACTGGCTTTAGGCGAGGCCAGTCATCACTGGATTGTTTGACTCGCGTCGTCTCTCATATTCAAGCGGGTTTTAGTAAAAAAATGTCCACAGTCGCTTGTTTTTTAGATATCGAAGGTGCATATAACAATGTTTTGGTTGATAAGTTGATTTATATTTTAGATGAGTTAGGAATTGGTAAGAGTATTTGCAATTATTTTTGGAATTTTCTTAGTAATAGGATTCTTATAATCAAAGGTGAAATTGATACTTCTAGTGCAATGATAAGACATACCAGTAAGGGTTTGGCACAAGGAGATCCTATATCTCCTCTGTTTTTTAATATAGTCACCAGTAAATTATGTCATGATATAAGTAATGTAAATATGTGCCAATATGCTGATGATTTTATTTTATACAAAAGTAATAAGAACATTTTGCAAAGTACTCATGAAATTCAATTAGCTTTAAATTCTTTTGTTGCGATATTGGGTACCCTAGGTTTAAATTTATCTGAACAGAAATCAAAGTATTGTATTTTTAGTAGAGGGCATAAACGACATCAGGTGAACTTGGAAATAAGTGATATTTCTCTAGCGCCTGTGGATTCATATAAATACTTAGGTCTTTGGCTCGATAGGTCTCTTCGTTGGAGTAAGCATATTAATGAAATTTTGGTTAAAGTTCAAAGGAATCTCAATGTACTAAAAGTATTGGCAGGCACGTCATGGGGTCTGCATCCAAAGCATTTGCGTAGAATTTACATTGCTTTAATCAGAAGCAGGCTGGATTATGCTAGTTTTTTATATGACAATAGTGCTAAATCTAACATATGTAAATTAGATAAAGTTCAAAATCAGGCTTTGAGGATTGCTGGTGGCTTTATTAGAACTACTCCGATTCACGTCATGGAGAGTGAAATGTGCATCCCACCGCTGTTTGTTAGAAGGAGATTTCTGGCCATCAAATATCGCTTAAAGGCTCTGTCAGTGTCAAGTAATGTGACGAATTCCCTTCTGGATGATTTAAGGTTGCTCAGTCAAAACCGTTATTGGCTTAAGAAGAAAGCACCACTTTTGGTTGTCGCCACGAATGTTATAAATGAAAATATTTTTTCATCTGAGCGACTCCAGATGTTTGATTTAACTACTTGGCTGTCGAATATTGATATTGACAACTTGGTGATTTCTAATTTAGACTGCGTTAAGAAATCTAAAAGTTCTTATGAATCTAGTTGTCTTAAGTTAAATATTCTTGAAGAACTGCATGATAAATATTATGGTTGGTATTTTTTATACACTGATGGATCTATGAGTTCATTAGGGAAGGGAGCTGCTTTTTATGATCCGGCTAACCCTTCTTGTAACCAGGAAGTTAACATGTTTAAAGTTTTGGGTAATATTTGCATAATGACGGTTGAATTAGTTGCAATCTTTAACGCATTGTTATACGTACTAAACAGGGGCATTCAGAAAGTGGTAATTTGTACAGATAGTAAAAGTGCTTTGCAGCATATTAAACGGTGTGTTCGAGGTGAAAGAGGGGTACCGATGGCTTATAGCATTTTAGAAAAAGTTATCATCTTGAATCGAAATAATGTATGTTTGCGATTGCAATGGGTTCCATCACACATTGGATTGAGGGGTAACGAGGAAGCAGACATATTGGCAAAGCGTGGTATAACGGAAGGAAGTGAAATAGTTGTTGCACCTTGTTATTCGGAAGTTACAAGTGTGTGTAAGGACGAATGTTACAGATTTTGGAAGGAATATTTTGATGAAAGGTCTAGAGAGAAAGGAATATGGTATAAATGTATACAGAGCGAGCCTCCTCGTGTACCCT
The DNA here is from genome assembly GCA_946894065.1 of Acleris literana. Lineage (NCBI taxonomy): Eukaryota > Metazoa > Arthropoda > Insecta > Lepidoptera > Tortricidae > Acleris > Acleris literana. The sequence continues at coordinate 15,170,457 of OX335670.1, read as the reverse complement.
GGTTTCTAAATGTAGATTTTAGGCGAAAAGTTATTGTAATGGCGCATAGACTGCGGACTGGACACATTCCACTCAATAAGTTTGGTTTTCTTATGAAAAAAAACAACTCTCCAAACTGCGACACATGTGGCACTATTGAGGATGTGCAGCACTTGCTGATGGAGTGTAGCCGGAACCGCGCCCAAAGGGAGGCGTTGTTGGCGGCAGCAAACCTCAGCCAATACGACACTGGTGCTTTTGTTGGCATTCTCGCGAACCCCACGTCAGATTTAGCCTTAGAGGTGTATAGGTTAGCTGATTTTTGTAGAAACCCATAGTTTTTTAATATTGATAACTTTTGTATTTTGTAATGTTTATTTTGTTCATTTGGTTTAGTTAAACAATGTTCGTCCTAATAGGGCCGATATGTACTCAGTATAAAGGTCCTTTAAAACAATAAAAAAAAAAAAAAAAGATATTAACCAAATTAGCCAACTTTCGCTACTCGACGACAGATGGCGTCAGCTGTACTCATTTTCACATACTTCCATATTGAAAATGAGTACAGCTGGCGCCATCTGTCGTCGAGTAGCTCAAACGCCAGCTGCACTCATTTTTAATATACTTCCAAATTGAAAATGAATACAGCTGGCGACATCTGTCGTCGACTAGCTAAAACTAACTAATTTAGTCTTTTTTTTTTTACGGGAACGAGTGCGGGTAGCGCTATGTAAAAGTTGTACAGTACGGATTAAAGTTCTATTTCATTCTGGCGCGATACATGGCAAAAATTCCATAGGAATCAAAACAAGATGATTGTTAACGAGTGTAATTTAGCCACTTAACAAAAGATGGGGCAAGCTGTATTCATTTTCGATATGGAGTTAAAGTATTTTTTCGGGACGTGTGCGGCTAGCGCCATCTACGATACGAATTAAAGTTCAATTTCATTCATAAAGTGCGATAGATGGATACGATGGATCAGACATCAATAAGACTGACTACCTAAAATATTTAACATTCTTCACTTCGAATTTCGATTTAATTTTTTTTTAAAGACTACTCTGCCTCTGCCCCGACTTGTTACGTCAAAATAATGAAATATTTAGGAGGGTACTTCCAAAATTTCAACTTCCTTTCCTTCAAACCACGTAAAAATAGAAAATTCAATACTTACTTAATTCATTTATAATTTTTAAATGACCAAATAATTTATTTAAATTTAAACACCTTGATACCAATATATTAACACAACTAGGTACAGTTAACTAAAACAACTTGTTGGAGAAAAAGCACTGGAACAACTCATCGTGCCAGTCTTGCTAGCCTCACGGTTCGAACGCCGAATGCATTAAATTTCAAACTTTCGTACAAAAGTGCCATTTTTAAAGCAGTTTTCTTTCCACTTTCTAGCAAAAATCGGGCACGGGGGGCACGTTACTTGAAGAACGTTCATTTATTTGAGTTGTTTATAATCTTTGTCAAAATAACAGCTCCTTCACTAGAGGTTCTTATTGCTAAAACTAGCATCCGTTATGTGTTGAGGGTATCTGAGTTCATAAATATTTAATTACCAAATTGGAGAACTCGACTCGACGCTTACATAATTTTTGATAGATTCGCAGCCAAGGTAAATAAGTTAAATTGGCAGCCTTCAATTTAGCTAAAGCCATAAAGATTTATTACTTGTTTAATTTAATTGCTTTGCAATTCTAAACGTTGGTTTGCCGTGAACTGTTCTACTTTGTGTAAGTTTGTGTAATTTTGTGTTTTAATAAAATACGTGAGCATTTAACTGCAGAACGGTATCATACCATGTCGCGTTAATGCGGTATTTTAACTGTAATACCATAATAATAATACAGTTATAACATAATGAAACCTATTTCAAAATGGTAAAGTGGAAGGATTTACGATTGTTATGAATGTATTCCTAAAAGGAATATCAATAAAAGATTCCACGTATAAGGTGTCGAAAACAAAAATCTTCATTTATATCCAAGTTCGCACAATTTAAACTATTTTATTAAGCCAAAACACAAATATAAGTAGAAGTGTTTAAATAATAGTACAGTAGTATCTGGAAGACCGAACGTCGATCGGGGTGAAAACGAATTTTCCCAAAGATGACAACTTGACAGTTCGATTTATTTATCCCGTAATCCCCTATATTGCAAATTTCATCGAAAACATTAGGGCCGTTTCCAAATACGCCCTGTGATTACAATTTAAATTGCTCATTTAATAGTAAATGATAGTAAAGAAGGTACCTACGGTAAAGTAAAGTGAATAGAATGTAGAGCAGTGGGAGATTTGTTAAGGGTAAGACTTACACAAACGGTTTCCCCATGCCGTGTTCGACCACGATGCTCTGCAGCAGCGAGGTGGGCTCGGTGACGGCGGCCAGGTCCAGGACCTTGGAGATGCGGCGAAGCAGCGTGCTCACCACCACCACCTTAGGCTTGCAGGTGCAGCGAGGCGCCTCCAGCGTGTCTACGATTCCGCTGTCCAAGACCCACAGGTTACCCTATAGGAAATCATTAGCAAGTATGTTAGACGAGTCGGAGAAGCTCCCACATGTTATGGGCCTAAAGGTGTATAATCAACTCTACGAAGGTATTATTGTTGCACAGAGTTCAACTTCATTTCTTCATAATGGAAAATTACATTGATTTATTCTGCACTAAGTTACTTATTTTTTAATATTTATTTACCACCACGGAAATTTTTGTCGACCAGCCTATTTCTGGACAGGTACCGTCAAGAGACTAGCATAGACAGGTACTCTTTTATTCAAAACGGCATCTGAGGGCTCAGACAAGATGCACTACGCTAACTAACGTTTCTATTCGATTCGTTCTTAAACCAATCGCGTCACTGGAAGATGACGTGATACGAAAAGTCACGTGGTCTACCAGTGACGCGATTGGTTTAAAAACGAATCGAATAGAAACGTTAGTAGCGTAGTGCATCTTGTCTGAGCCCTCTGATCAGCGTACCTCTTCAGGTTTTAAGCGTGTCCCTTAGCGGCGCCGGCGGGGCGGTGATTAGTTCCCATCGTGATAAAAAGGGTGTCCCTCGCAATCCATAATCACGTCTGTCCTAACGCATCAAATGGTTTTAAGTCGATTAAGACAACTTTTTAAGTTTTCTCAAAATACTTGCGGTTAGGTTAGGGTTGTGTTATAACCAGGGATCGGACCAATGGGCGTCATTACTCGCAATAATGTGGACATGACTCCAAAGATTTTAATTAGACAAATTAAATTACATTAATTGATTACTTACCCTAAAAAATATGTTGATCCTTTGCAAGGCAGTAATAAATAAATAATACAAAGACTTATTGTGTAGATTTATTAAAGCAAATAAACGGTATTTTTTAATAATTTTTCCGTGGTTAGTTTATTCCTTTTCACGGCTAAAATAAACTTATGAGGTGAAAAGCTCCTTTCGCAATCCACGGATGTTAATGGAACAAACTTAAGTAGATTAATATAATATTAATGGCCACTCCTCACGTCTTTGTATTAATTATTTATTACTATTCTGCAAAATATCAAGATTAAAGTTTAGGTAAGAAATCAATTAATTTAATTTAATTTGTTTAATTAAAATCTTTGGAGTCATGTCCACATTATTGCGAGTAATGACGCCCATTTGTCCGATCTCTGGTTATAACAACACTAAAAGTTTATAAAAGAACGTTTAACGAAAACTCGGACAAACGATGCATTAGGACTGTAGACAATTAGATTTCCAATATACAGGGTGTTTGGTAGGGGGCTCGACAGCTTTAAGGGGGTGATAGAGCAGCTCATAAGCTATCGATTTAACCCCCATGTATGTTTAGCAATTCTTATTAGTTTCCGAGATATTGATCATTTTAATCGGAATTTTTGTCATTTCTCCTTATGTCCGTGTTACGAAAAACCCCTAAATTCATATATTAATTTTGTTTTTTTTCAGTGTTTTCTTGCATGATTAGAATCACTATAATAATAATATAATAAAAAAAAAATTTATTACCATTTAACCTTAAGTCGTAGGTACAGGTGTGATCGAGTCCTTCTATTAGGTATAGTGTACCTGTATCAGAAGGCGTCGCTCTTCCAGATTACAGAGGTTTACAATAAGCGTTAAAATAGATATCTCTTATGAACTAAGGAAGTTTTTAAAGCTACATGCCAAGTTTTTTTTTATAATAAATTTTTGAGCAAACGCACAGTTACTTTCTCCATACTAAGAGAACCCCGCGTTTGTTTTTTATTCAAAAAGTTGTAATGAAAAAAAAAAACATGTGGCTTTAAAAACTTTCTTAATTCATAGTGATTCTAATCATACAAGAAAACACTGAAAAAAAAGAATTAATACATGAATTTAGGGGTTTTTCGTAACACGGACATAAGGAAAAATGACAAAAATTCCGATTAAAATGATCAATATCTCGGAAACTAATAACAATTGCTGAACATACATGGGGGTTAACTCGATAGCTTATGAGCTGCTCTATCACCCCCTTAAAGCTGTCGAACCCGCTACCAAACACCCTGTAGACCTGACAAAATACAAGTCGTGTTAGACTTGTTTGAATCGGGTTTTAAAGTAAGACCATAGAGAATAGTAAGCACAGGTTCCGTTATGATATTCTAAATATATTAAACAGTACCGTGACTGAAGGATTGACTGATAGACAATGCACAGCCTAAACCGCTGGACCTAGGGACTTAAAATTTGGAGGAAACATTCCTACCTTGGAGTGCACTAAGAAAGGATGTTCCGAAACTCGACCCCCAACGGGAAGAAGTAGGGGTAGGAGCGGGAAACTAATTCTACGCGTACGAAGTCGTGGGCGAACAATAAAACATCATGTCGATTTACGAGTATTTGATGGTTGATAGTTTTGTTCTCAACAATTAATGAGGCTTATAAATACCATTATTTCCTTAAATTAATATTTAATACCTACCTAAATATGTGCCAGTGTGGCGTAACCAAGGAAATCCGCAAAATTTGAAATAATAACGACCATACATGAATTTCCTTGCATAAATTTTATTAACATTTTATTTGGTATTGTAATTATATGTAGAATAGCTTAATTTTGCATTGGCTACAGAGAGAGTGTCTTATCTAACTCGGCAGAGGACACCCGGTTGACGAGGTTTCACTTTCGTGACTTGATTTTATTAGATCTAGGCAATAAGCTTGTTTTTTGTGGCTCTAAAAGTGGTTATATATTTAACCATTAACCAGTTCAAAAATAAGTTTGACTAACATTTTAAATTAATGTGACATTCCATTTAGGAAACAAAGACAGACATATCAGTGTCGACAGCCTCTCTAAAATAAAATAATACTAATAATAAGAGGACTATTGTCGCCAATAAGCCAGATATTGGATGACATCATGACGAATGAAAGAAATGGAGGATGTAGGCTACGATACTCTTACGCTAAATGTTAAAGCGCGCGCGCGGCTGCATGAAAGCTGCAAGGCGTATTTAGCAGCGTCTATGCAGCTACGCGTCGTGGACAGTGGGCCTAACCGTCATCAGGGTAAAAAATAAGTATCCTGTAATCTATGTTATTAAGTATGTTAAGGTCTTACACATTTTTCAAACATTTCTGATAAGTTACATACAAGATAATCCAGGTGGAAATCCACCGCGTTCTGTATCCCCCGACAGTCTGCAAGCGCGTGCGCGCGCCGCGTGGGGTAGGGCTCCAGCTCGGGCCCGCGGCGCCCGCGCAGCACCAGCCACACTGTCGCGGCCACCCCGCGCCTCAGCCTGGTAACAGTGCGAGTAGAACACACGTCAGAATCTGTATAATGAATAGGTATTGAACTTGAGAAAGTAGAGGATGTTTAACCCGACATCCTCCCATTTCACTTTCCCTATTTTCTTACTTCAGTTCTCCAGGAGAAGAAACTCGTATTCCGGGCTTTGAAACTAACATATTCTAATTTACCTATTAACGCATTGACTTGTCTGCCTATTGATGGGCAACAAATCAACGCGTACGATCAGTAACGGTACTTAGGTAACTAAGTCCCAGAACAATGTTGTCGCTATTGTGCAACAATACTTGGATGTTGTATTGAAACATCCAGCATCTAATGCTATTGGCTAAATAGCGAGAAGTACCTAACAAATGTCCACATGTTACAAAGGAATGCCGGTCATACTCAAAGGTTTGGTCTATAAGTGGATGATAAGACCAGACATTGTGTAGGTATGGCAGTGAATCGTAACTGCCTCAAAAATAACGTGATGTTGAGGTGGATGTGAAGCGTCAACGATTTGACAAAATCCACAACGAGTACGTGCGAGGGCGTTCGCGACAATGCCGATAAAAGGCAGGCTGCGATGGCATGGCCCTCACACATATAGCAGATCACCTTATTAAGTAATTAACTAGGCACTTCATCTTGCCATTTCTGCTTGTGTTTAGATCCAGAGGAAGACCTAAAATTAGGTGGAAAGATATTGAGCTGAACCTGAAGACGATGTCAAGAAGAGAACCAAGTGGAAAACTTAAATAAACAGAGCTGATCCAATCAACACGTGGGATTAATAGGTAGGTAGAGAAACTGCCGGCAACGCATAAGCGATTTCCGTGACTTTCACCTACAGCTTTGAACGCGTATAATTGCGTTCTTTCAGTTAGTACGCGAGCTTCGTATACTCGGAAAACAATAGATGGAATACCTGCCCAAAGCTTGAGAAGCAATGCCGGCAGAGAATGCGTTAATGTACCAATTAGAGCGTTTTTTTATTTCAAGTCCAAATTAATTTACAAAATAGCAGTAGGTATATTAAGTGCATTCATTAGCGTGTGTCCTATAAAGTAGCGATTATGTGCGCAAGTTTAAAAAAGTGGCATTGCTAAGCTGGTTTTTTTATTGCAATGTCCGTAGCCTTGTATGCTCTAGATTTAGAATCTAATTTATGTGTTTATGCAATGCATTTAGATTTATTTTTATTAACTTCCTCTTTGCCAAGCCTGATAGTTACCTATTGCTAAATGAATTTAATATTCGAAATGAGTTTATTTTTGGGATACACCTAAAGTTTCATTAAGTCAAGATTTTATAATTATTATTTTTCATCAGTGAACTGCTTAAGTCGAGACTAACGAGTGGGGTACGTTAAGTATATACAACAGAGATCCTGTTGGCCCTGTTGCCAACGTCCGCCTCTATTATCAGATTAGCTTTAACGACCGCACTCAGAGCCTGTTAATGACGACGATTTTTCATACATAACATAATACATAAGTTTGAAAAAGGAACGAGTAATTCTATAAAATTTCTCTGAGTAGGTACGGCGTGTAGACCACAGTTAGACTGGAATGTCACCGGCAGGCCATTTACGTAACTCACTCGCAATCGCGATCGGCTTCAAAGCGGAACAATTGGTTTCACTTTGTATGCAGACAAGCCTTCGATTTTCAAAATGAAAACGATTGCGATTGCGAGTGCGTTAGGTAATAGCCGCTCGGGTGTACATAGGTAATGCATTCTATGGAATTTCGAATGCATTACGTGCCAGTTGTTTCTGCGGCAATTGGATTACATTTAATGGCAAGATTTTTAGCCAAATATAGATTTTAAACAAACAAACAAATCTTGTAAAGTTAAGTTCAAACGTGTAAATATTTAAATCAGGCCATTTGTAAGAACTTATTAAATTCATCTATACATAATAATAAAGTTGTAGAAGGGAAAAAATCTGTATACATACGAGATAAAAATATAAAAATACTATCAGAATGATACATTAATGAACAGCAGAACACGTTTCTACAATTTTTAGACTTGGTGTCTGTTTGTCTGTTTATCTGTTTGTCTGTTTGTCTGTTTGTCTGTTTAATTTTGTTTCTCCTCGCATCAATTGAAAACCACTGAACCAATTTTAATGTAGTTTTCACTAAAAGGTTTCAATAAACGGTGACCAGGTTCATATGTATTAAAAAAATAAGATATTATAACGAAAGGGGGGGTAAGAGGAGCTAAAGTTAGTATGGAAAAAAGTTACCGGATTGAGCTGGTCACTTGAAACTTTATATATTTACTCTTCGTAACAAATTAAGCTATACCTGTTTCAGGATTCTCGATTAAAGTTAAAACAATTAAAAAAATATGAAATAAGTCCAATTATAGGTAATTCTTTAAAATCCTATTCGGGGTCCGTCGATTACTATACGTGACTACAAATATCAAAGTTTTATTATCCGTTTATTACATAGAAACGAAATTCAAGGATTTTTAAAATTTCAATGTACAAAACGTAATAAAGAGGCAAAATAAATTATTCCAAATTGTTGTTGTAACAAATGTGACGCCATGTTATTTGACATCATAGATAAGAACAACCATATCCCTCCCATAACTGGAGCGACCAAGACAAAAAGCACGCGATCATAGATTAACGTCACAAGCGACGTTGCAATACAAACTAACGGTGTCACCTTTCTCTCTCTCTCTTTTACTGTTTAGTTGAACATTTACTATTTTCGCATTTAAGGCTCCCACAGATTATCAGATTGTCAGGCCGCGATGGATGGACGGCCGCCTGACAGTTCGTGTTCTAATACGGTGAACTGTCAAGCTAAAAGTGGCCGTTGACCTGTTAGTCTGTGGGACGCTTTAGTTTTAACATGGTCCATAAATCACAAAGAAGATTTAAAAAAAATCTAGGTATTTCTTTAAACCCCTATTTGAGGGCCGTCGATTAATTTGGGTGATTACAAATATCAAAGTTTTATTCTCCGTTTATTACATAGAAACTTGACAAAATAAATTGTTCCAATTTGTTGTTGTAATAAATGCGACGCCATGATAATGCGACATCAAAGAATAGGACAACCATATCCCTGCCATAACTGGAGCGATCGAGACATACGCGCACGCATAGATTAACGTTAAAGAAGCGACATTGTGATTGAAACTAACGGTGTCACGTTAAGAATAAGAATAAGAATAAGAATAAGAAGTATTTATTGTCACCCAAAACCAGTAAAAATACAAACAAAATTTTATAAAAAAAAAGGTGTGACAAAAGGCACAGACTCAGCATGTGCTGCGAGCGCGAGCGAGTGCACGAGTCTTCGCAGCGCTGGTTTTCAGTCAGCGCCTTTCCGCACTCAGTCTAGTTTAACACAATTTAGCAGGTAGATCAGATAATACTTATGCAATTTATTTATACAGTCTAGATAAACAAAAAAGAATTACAAAAATTAAAAAAGAAAAGCGAAGTTATTTAAAAAAAAACATGTAGGAACAGCAGTAAACTAGTAGTAGTAGTTATTGTTAGAAATCATTGTTTTAACGCTTAATATCGAGAGTTAAAGTTCGAATTTATAACGAAGACAATATTTGGACAACCAATCTCCTATTTTAACTTCGTTTTGATTTTGCAATTTTAGTGTCCTAAACGACTTTGGCATAACATATTTATTATACCTTATATTATTTAGACGAATGTTGACATCATAGAAAACATATTGGTAAATATCCGAATGATTGTTCGGTAGATTTTTATATTGTAAACTGTTGGTAAGACCGAATTTCATAACGAATAAAATTTCGTTTAGTATAATGGTCTCCGAAAAACATTACCTATACAAACGAAGGGGACCCCAATTTAGATCATTACTAATTCACTCCTGTGGGATCCGCAGCATTAAAGTAAAAAGAGAAAATTTATAATTTCACATCTATAGCGTATGTCACAAATACCTAGTTTTTTTGGGTGTTTGTTGTTTATCAATCAGATTTTGAAATAAAAAAATAAATTCATTAGTAGTAGTAAAAAACACAGTACTTACTGCATAAACTAACCCTTATAACGCAAACATTTTTGTATTAATGTATTTATTTCAGCATCATAGAGTTCCATGAATTGTTAGTAACATTAAATATTATTCTATATTAGTATTTAGCGGCCTGCACATGTAAAGTTCGAACTGCGGGAAACGCCACGCGCCATTCCAATCTTACCTCCGAACCGTACGTGTAAATGCAACTATAATAGCGCTTGGCGTTTCCCGCGGTCCAAACTGTGCCGTGTAAAGGCCGCTATTATCTGACCAAATTGTTTTATTAACTATTTTATTTCTCCTTTGGCTTCTACCACTCAGTGTGACAACATGGGATAGGCTTTGTACATTCTGTTTAGTTAGTCTATGTCAAAAGCAGCGGTGTCAGATTGACGTTGACAGCGTTGACATATCCAGTTTATTTCTCCGAAGTTTTTCCGCCATTTTCAAGACTTATTCAAGGCGTATTGTTTAATTACGGCGCAGCTGTTAGGTATTTAATATTAGGGCGGTTATTATGATCGTTTGAAAAAAACGGGCAGTCGTTTTATTTTTCGGCGGTCCGTTAATTAATTGTGGCAATACATGAACAGTAATAAAAAGAAAATTGGCCGGTTATTTAATTCTAAAATGTCAGTTCAAACAATACTTAGGAGTAAAAAATCTATACTACGAAACATATTGTTAAAATTAATTAAATTAAATTGAAAAGAAACTGGACCTTGAACTTAATAAAAGTAAAAATGATTAAAAACCGGGCAAGAGCATGTGTGACCATGCTAAATGTAGGGTTTCGAAGCCGTTGCTACACAAAAACTATCTCAAAAAAGTGCACCATTAAAAGAGCGTAACTTCATGGCACTTACGTCCTTTTGTGTAGAAGCGCAATTTTTAGGACATACAGTCACGAACTTTAATTTGGGACCCACCTTAGGTCCAAAGTCATTCTGACATTCTACAACAATAAGGTCGAGTTTGATAAGTTACAAATGATTTGGCATCTCTAATGACATTGACGACTTCAAGCCTATTTTTCTTGAAATGGGTCACAAATTAACGATCGCGATAGTACCTGACTCCGAAATGGTATATCCGATCATATTGAAAATATTTTTCTTTGAAAGTATTTATTAAGTGACCAAAGCCACTTAAACCAGTGGTAAAAGTCACCTTTGTGATTTTTATCATCATTTTTAGACATAGGTACGGTTTAAAAGATAAATGTAAGGGGGGGGGGATACAATGTATGAAACTTTCGGAGTTATTATTTCCGGAAATATTCACCTAATCAGAAGAAACTTAGTATTTTCAAAAGAACTGTCGAAATTTGTGTCAGACGATGACATAAGGTCAAAAACAAATTTTCGTCTCCTGTTACATTACAGGTATGGACTGCCCCCCTAGAAATATTTATTTTTGTTATTTAACTACCAAACTAAGTAGCGGCTTCTACAAGACACCTTTACTCCAAATTTCATTCATTTACCTCTTGGAGTTTTCGAGTAAAAACCCTGTGATACCTATACGGAACGGACTGACAAACATGACGCAACTTTTAGGGTTCCTTTTTTGCCATTTTGGCTACGGAATTAATGAAGATAGCTTATTATTCTGTATTATCACATAGGCTACTTTTATAACCGGAAAATTAAAAAAAATCCCGTTGGAATAACGATTATCGAAATCTACGCAGACGAAGTCGCGGGCCGAAAGCTAGTTTGGAATAATTTTCAAGTCCGTTAGGACGCGTTGAAGTCTTTTGTATGAAAAACACCTTAAGTTCAAAATAACGTCAAATAAAAAATCCACATAAGTTAATGACAAGGGGTAAGTAATAGAACATATAACAACAAAATATATATTACTCGTAAGATATAATCCACTTTGTACATATAAAGTTTTCTATAGGTAACACTCAGTTAGTAGGTACAATGAATGAAACGTACTATGGATATAATAACTTTTATATATTGATTAAAAAACCACATTACCTAATAATCTAAATACATAGTAATTAATATACATTTTCTCAAAAATGTCCGGAAATGTTGATATTCCTATCTACATATTGAGACGCGAAGTACATAGTTTACTGACAGTTCTCAAATTTAAAAAAAAAAACATTGCGTGCTCGCTAAACAAGCCCGCAATGTTGCATACAAATTCCATTACTATCTAGATTGTAACTTTTTAAAACGTGAAAAGTGCCATAATAAAATGAGGGCACAAGTCTTATACATCCAAATTTTACTCGAAACATAACTTTTTTATTTGTGACTGGAATAGCTTATGTTTTTTCTCCTTGTCATAAACAAAAAGGCGGTAAGAAGTGATGGTTTTTTCTTGGTTTTTTCACATGAAGTTTCTGTTTGTATGTAATTCAAAAAATTAGAGAGAGAATGAGAACATTTGAGTCCAACACAAATTTTATCTGGCGATTTTTGAGAAAAGCACTATATAATTGCCTCGGCAGGAACAGCAATTGCGGGCTTCGTATTTTTAAACGGACTCGCAAGATCGTCCGTTTAATCCAATACTCGACCCGCAATTGCCTACTTCCATGCCTAGGCAATACTGTACTATTTCTCAAACATGCAATGGAATGTTGGCGTTATGTTAGTTATTTTAGGCCTCAAAGTATCACGTTGCGGGCGGAACACCTCGAGAGAACTGTAAAGGAATTTCATACAAAATTGAAGGCCTAGGCCTGGAAGTTTTTTTTTTAAATTTTGTGTATACATGGCGGCTGTGTTTATGAACAGCCTAAATAGCTGTTTTTTTTTTAATATACTTAGCCGTCCTTCCAATCACAGCGTTTGCATAAAGGTACCAGGTACCAGGAGGGCAGAGGTTATTAGGGGTGCGTAGCGCAACTTAGATCGCAGGCGGTGTAGCACGGTGCGGCTCGCGCGGCGGCGCAGCGGCGGCGGGCGGGCGCTCGCACCCGACACAGCGCGGATGACTGAGCACTGTAGGTTACTTTTAATGTTTATGCACTCCTAGTATTTGACATTGTAGTTTTTGGTTTAAAAAAATTAATGAATTATTTATATGTTTGAGAAAAGCACTTATACAAACCTCGGCGTGAAGTGGGGTTGCCAGCCTCGTAACTATCCTACTGTCTATAAGAACTCGGCCGGCAACCCCCTACTTCCCGGCCTCTGTAGTAATGTACTATTAATAAAATAACAAAAACATTTCTCTCGCTCGGCTCGCATACTGTTATGGCCCCAATTCTAACCTAACCTAATACTACGGGAGTACCTATAGGTGAAAAACTTAAGTAAATGACCTCTTGCATGTAGTTGTAACACATCTGTATAGACCGTCTACATTCTATATTTGAAATTTGACATAAATTCCATATTAGTTTTGTACACAACTACATGCAAGAAGTTTTTCACCTATAAATAATCTAAAATAGGCCAGAAGAAACTATTAAGTAAGTTAAAATTCATTTCGGGCTTCAATGTTTATGTTGGATCCGGATTGTATGTACTATTTTATTAAAGATCTTTATCTTTATTGGTCATAGAGTGTTGGCACCAATGTTGTACACTTTTAGCTGAAGGCACCAATAATGGAAACTTAACTCTTAATTCAAAGAACTTAAGGTTATAAATTGATAGTCTCAAAATAAATGAATCACCTTTATCTTCTGTAGTATATTTACCCTTGTTCATTACTGGTTCCATCACCCTATTGTGTATTGTAAAAAATATATCTTATGTAGCTATGTTATAGGAAATAAAATTACTACAAATAACCGTTATACCAACGATATTATATAAAATAAAAGTTATAATAATGAAACGTTGTAAATACTGATTTAAACTATTGTTTGTTATTAAATCTAACGTTTGTTATATCTTACGAACGTTTTAATATGAAATTTATATCAAACGTTATTTTATGTTGACCTGCTGACAAAAATAATATTAAAAAAAAATCTGTTAATATGGGTTAGTAAGTCTTCTTTCCTTGAGTAGGTAATTTAAAAATAAAAAGAGTTCACTGTGTATTTTTTATTATGGAACATAGCGCATTCAAACCTTTACAATTCTTGTAAGTAAATCAAAGACGGACCAACCATGCAGCCTACGGTGCTGAATGCAGTGAGAAAGTGACAGACAGCTCGACCAAAGGTAGTGTCAACATCACTTCATCATCATTCGGCAAAGAGGGTTCGGTAACGAAGCCCCCCTACAATACAAGGACGGTAACTGGACTCTCAAAAACTGTACAGTCGAGTTTATAAATATGTATACACTTTAGTAACTTGTCACATTAATCGCTGTGACAATTTATATATATGGCAGTCTAAACATGACATTAAATACACAAGATACTAAAGTTTTACGCTACAAGCCCGCATGCTTGTAGCAATCCATTAACGGGTTGTTTTAACATTTTTGAGCCGAGGGCTATTGCAGCGACGCAATGTATCACGAATAGCATGCGGGCCATCGCGCAATGAAACTTATGAAACAGAGCCTTTAATGTGGTCCGCCGGCGAGTTATTACACAATGTTCCAAATCCCATGATTTATTGACTCTAGAATCCCATTCTGATGTATCTGCTGACGGCACGCTTACATCACGTTTGACGACACTTTGGTCTAGTTGATAGTGAGTGACCGTGGTGCCTACGGAGCTAGGGGTACCGGGTTCAAATCCCAGTAAGGGCAGATGTTTTTGTGATGAGTGCGATTATTCCTTCCTAAGTCTTGGATGTTTTCTGTTTTCTCTGTATTAGCAAATTTATCGTTGTTTACGAGAGTACCCATAGTACCTACATACAAGCCTAGCCTACCTACTAGACCTTAGTTTGGACCTATAGTGCCCGGCCGATAAGCTGTCAATCCTGAAATCTTTCATTTCAGTACAAATTATAACCTCGAACTCAAGAATAGGCTATAATTGTATTAATTGACTTCTTAACGGGGCGAAGTCCATTTGTCTCCTGATAAATATAAATATTAACACAGGCCTACCTGGGAGTGATCACGTAGATATTATTGTTATACGACACAGCTTTTATGGCGATCATATTCCGAGTATCTTCCGAGTGTTGCCCACCGCTGGAGAACGGGTTTCCTCCATGCTCACACTCTGAATGCACCGGGCCTCCGTACCAGGCTACGTTATTATTATATGCTAAGCTTCTAATCCACAATAGAGATAAAATTATAAGAGCGAGCATTTTGCACTGAAATGTAACTAAAATGTAAGTACTGGTTCAAATGTTGTAACGATGGTTTAACTCATCATAATGCAGTGTTGCACGAATGATTCCTTGAACTGTAGAGGTGCACGCGAATACTCAGAAAAATGCATTGCATGATACTCGTGTGTCTCATTAATATATACTATACTTTAATATTATAAAGAGGAAAGATTTGTATTTGTGTGTGTGTTTATGTTTGTAACGAATAAACTCAAAAACTACTGGACCGATTTCAAAAATTCATTCACCATTAGGATGCTACATTAACCCTGAGTAACATAGGCTATGTTTTACTTTTTTGCTCGTACGGAGTCGCGGGCAACAGCTAGTATATTTAAAATCAAAAAACAACGGTTATACCGTGAAGTTGATTTATTGTCAGACCTTTGAGTCAATACCTAGTCTACACTAAGAACCAGATGGCATGTCACTTTAAAAGGCCGATGGCCCTATATGTAGTAAACATTCTAACGACATCGTATTAGCTCGTTTTAGTCTTGCTTTCACAGTTAGCTTGAGCACTGTACTACCCGCCGGGGTAGGTCTTTCACAGATTTACTATTTTTACCAAGGTGGGTCAGTAGTTCAGTACAGACCATTCTATAAGCTTACTGGGATAGCAAGATAATTCAGGATAAGGACAGCTAGTTATTTAACTCCACGAATTATTAACATTTGTTTTCGAAAATAGTTGTTCTAGCAAAAGCATTTTGATTGAAGTTCAATTCTTTGATATATGGCTACTGTCCAGTTGGACAATTCTGCCAGTATCAAGGTTGAAAGTAACACGTTATCGGTGAAAATGAAAAAGCATTTTCAAAAGTAGGTTAAAGCGCTATCTGATTGACGGCTTCTTAAAAGACAAGCAGTAGATAATAATAATTAAAAATAAGTTGAAATAGGTACCTACATATATAAACAATATATTTTAATGGTAGCAAAAAGCGTATCCGACCTGTAATGTACCCTGTCAACAAATGTTTCGTTTAGCGCGTAGTTTAATAGACTTTAAGGATGTATTAGCTTCAGTAGACATACAAAGTAATATGTACCGTCGAGTTCATAAATATGTGTACACTTTAGTACCTTATCACTTTAATCGCTGTGTCAATTGATATATGGCAGTTTAAACAGGACATTAAATAGACAAGGTACCAAAATGTACACATATTTATGAACTCGACTGTACCTAGTGAGAAAAGAGTGTTTAAGCAGTTTGGCGAAGTTTTTGATTAATAATATACGTAGTGTATTGGTTACGAACTTCTCCGATAATGTATATTCATATACACTGTCAGGCGATTATGTAACATTGCATCTAGTTTGAATTGGATTATCTTACTTAGACAATGTCAAAAAGAGGCTCAGGTTACGTAACACATGGATATACGAAATAAAGGACTCCAATTCCGTCATGGTCTGATTGATCAGTAGGAATATGAGCTAACTGTTCCGACATCGGGGCCGGGCTCATGTTTCCTGCTGCTCTCACAGCCAATACCTACCGCGCCATTATGCCGAGGACAAAAAGCCGCGATTGTACGCAGCCTGGGAAAGGCATCTGATCGAGTGCCCTAGCGGGCAAATTATCGTGTTACTGTGAACTGCGCCGCAAAAATCAGCCAGTGTTTATATTGTAGCAAGCAACTAGTGCTAGCGGTACGCCAAAAAAAGCTGCAAATGGTGTTAAAAGCATGAAAATCGGAACGATTGATCTTTAGGCCATACGAATCAATTTGTCCCGTAGCACGAAAAAATAAACAAAGAAGGAGAGGAGTTATGACGTCATCTTTTTTTGAAAGGGATTTTTTTTTGTTCTATAACCTATGGTGTGTGGTGTCTAATGAAAGGGCTTATTAAGCCGATTCTAAAAATATATCAAATAATTATATTTCAGTCACTTGTTTTAAATAAAAATAAAAATCATTTTCAAAACATACTAAGTTTGGGCTCTTCCTGATATGATACGGTATACGGTTGAATCATTATTTGTAAAATATACCTAAAATGATATGTAATAGCCTCATATCCAACCCCAAGAAAGCATTTTTTTTTTTAATATTACAACATATGATAAAATCACAATTAGTTGAAACATGTATAAAAAGTTCAATTTTAGACACTGAGGATGATAAATACTAATGTGAGAGAAGTTTTCAATCAAACCAATAAGTTTTCAATGTACCTATATTATTTATGTATATTTATATTATTATTTATTTATATTGTATATTATTTATTAATATTAACATATGTATTTTTATTTAATAAACAATCTATCAACTAAATATTTAAAAAGAAAGCTTAAAACATTGGTGTTATTGCAATTTTTATATATTGCAATATTTATAAAAATAAATATGTTAATATTAATTAATAATATAAATATGATTGAAAACTCCTCTCGCATTAATATTTATCATCCTCAGTGCCTAAAATTGAACTTTTTATACATGTTTCAACTAATTGTGATTTTGTCACATTTGGAAAAAAACAACTAAATGTAAATATTTTCAAAATTGCTGTCTTGAGGTTGGATATGAGGCTATTACATATCATTTTAGATATATTATACAAATAATGATTCAACCGTATCATATCTGGAGGAGCCTAAACTTGGTATGTTTTGAAAATGATTTAAATTTTAATTTAAATCAAGTGACTGAAATATAATGATGTGTTATATTTTTAGAATTGGCTTAGTAAGCCCTTTCATTAGATACAACACACAATAGGTTTCAGAACATTTTTTTTCCCATACAAAAAAAGATGACGTCATAACTCCTCTCCTTTCTCGTTTTTTTTATTTCGTGTTACTGTGCAAATTGATTCGTATGGCCTAAAGATCAATCGTTCCGATTTTCATGGTTTTATCACCATTTGCAGATTTTTACTGAATTTCGGGGTGTACCGCTAGCACTCAACCGAACCTTATCTTTAATTAGCAACCTTTACCGACCTAATAGAATAGGCATGTGTTTGCGTTATTTACGTGTGATTTTTATTGAGATATCGTAAGGTAGAAACCATAGAGAGAAATTGAAAAGATATAACAAAAATTGAGGAATTATTTAGTGACCCTACTGTTAACGTCAAAGTAGAGTGACAAAATCACAAATGTATGTACCCAGTACATTGAAAAATATATAATACTATTCAATATAAATATTCTTCATTGAACATCAAATACAATATGAAGCATGAAAACTTCTTAAATACAAAAAACAAAGTGAGTCAACAGGCGGTCTTATCGCTAAATAGCGAAAATATCTAAGTTTGTCCCTTTTTTGGGTTCCGTACCTCAAAAGGAAAAATGGAACCCTGATAGGATCACTTTGTTGTCCGTCCGTCCGTCCGTGTCTTTATCTCGGGAACGCGTAGAGGTATCAAGTTGAAAATTAAAACCAGTCTATGAAGTTCCTTGAAGATGTGAAAAAGTTAAACTTCTTAGTGAATGTAAAGAAAGATAATTATAGACTTATAGGTATTTCGACACTCTCAAGGGAATCAACATTTATAGGGTATTTTCCGTTGACCTAGAAATATGAAATTTACCGTCGCCGTTTATTTAATTAATACCGTCTCATACTACAAGTATAGGGAAAAATCTGAAAACTATATATATTTTTAAATAATTTATAAAATACAAACAAACTAACTACAAATTTGTACGGAACCCTCGGTGGACGAGTCCGACTCGCACATGTCCGGTATTTTTTCGTTTTAATTTGTTGATTATTAATTGCTAGTAAACGTTTCACTTCAACTTGCCTACATCCGACTGATCGCGTAACCAGACTTCCTCGGTGGGACGCGTCACGACGGTTTAACCCAACAGATTATCAATACGAGTTACGACATTATATTCGTTTTCACTAATTAAATATATCTATGTTAGTAAGAATTATCAAATTATTTATTCAAGAATTAAGAGGATTGTGAAGCTAAAAATCTCCATACAAAATGCGAAAACGTTTCTCTCCCCTTAAACCTCGTCCGATTTTTACGATTTTTGAATAGTTTTGTATGGATTTTATTTGACAGCTACACGATTTTAGCGGCACTTCACAATCCTCTTAAAACTAACACTAAAATAATTCATAACATCAACTTACCTTATTAGCAATACCAACTAAAATAAGACAGGTAAAAACAATAAATAAAATAATTTTACTACCAGCTTAGGTCACAGATCATGGGAAGACTATCAGCTCGTTGGTCTTATGACATTTGGCAGACAGTTGGGAAAGGATGGATGGCGTAAGCACGAGACCGATCAAAACGGCGTGAAAATGAAGAGGCCTTTACCTGCAGTGGGCGGATGTGGGCTGAAATAGTGAATGATGAACTACCAGCTTCATCATCATTTGACTAAGCTCTTGTCGGAGGAGTAATTGCAACTTTTCTCGTTTCTCTGCCAGCTTTTTCACCTATACGACACGACATTGGCCTTGTCTTATTTGGCTGCAATAAGTAGGTAAGCCTCGGTCTTCCTTTTCCTCTTTTTCCCCCGACTTTGCCCTCCAGAATGTTCAAAAAGAAACTGCCGTCGTGCCGAATATGCCATCAAAGTCCTCTTCTAAATTCTATAGTTTCTAAAATATGTCTTCTCTCGTTTACCATCTCCAGAACTTCTTCGTAGGTTTTCTTTTCCGTTTAAAAACGAATCAATTATAATCATTGTAATAACTAATAAGTTATACTTATCATAGTTTCTTGCAGAGTTTCTTCTCAGCAGTAGTCTCCTTTTGGGAAGCGCTGGTTTGGGAGGCACAGACACATTTACCGCCCTTTATCTATAAAGGGCGGTAAATGTGTCTGTGCCGGGCTACTTACTGAATTTATGTTTATCTTTTACATCTTATCTTATATGAAGCTGAGTGACGTCGGGAACTGTCAACTGGTACTTTCATCTTTTGAATTAGCCGGCTACATTCCTAAGCACCGATAGTCATATAAATGCAGTATTTGATTGAAACGAAGTAGTTAAGTTGTTTACACGAACTTATGTGTAAGTATACATGATTACTTATTTCCCTTATTACATTCGTTAACTGACCGGCTGGATATTATCGAAACATACCTAATTAAACCTTTTTTGGTTTTGGATGAGTTCCGCTGGTGATTTAATTTAAGTACATTATTTATATTTCAAATCGTAATTATGTTTCTGAAATGAGCTAATGTGAATTAGTGTGTAAATTTATAACAAATTAATCATACGTATACTCATATTTAGCGCTCATGTTTTTTGACGACTTACGTATGCTTAGCTGCTGGATATGTAACTCTGACGAACTTAAAAAAAAATGTATATGTATAATGTTTTAGCCAATACAACACACATAAATCCTTCCTTTGTGCCTTACTTTCGACTACAGTAGGTGTTTGAAATTACGAAATATGGCTTTCCGAAATACTCTATGAAAAATGTAATAGAATTTAGTTTTATAAATACGGATATTTGTAAAGGCGTAGCGTAAAGTAGTCGTAAAAATAGCATAGTATTGGGATGGCGTCAAAGTCCTTTTTAGGGTTCTGTATTCAACAACGAACCTTTATAGTTTCGCCATGTCTGTCTGTCCGTCTGTCTGCGGTTTAACTTAGAGTATTTGTACTACAAAGCTGTAAGTTAGCGTAGTTGTACATTATACGGCAATATTTACGTCGACAAAGTTGTAAAACAAAAACAAAAAAAAAAGTTTTTTCGGGTACAAGTAAAGCAAAAGGTAATTTTATTTTACATCTTGACATCGCGTGAGGTATATTGGATAGATCTTAAAATTCATTATGTAGGTACAATGTTATTATCAATGTTTAGATTTGGGGAATCGTTTAGGAAATAATGAAAATGAAAAGTGTAATTTTCGTTGGAGTTACGTGTCTGGTCTAAAATCTAAAAAATATCTTAATGATAGCACATACAACGAACTTAAAAGGATAAACCTATCACGACAGTAGACTCGATTGGTTCCTGAGATACTGGCGGCTAAAGTGTTTATACAACTAGGTACGGTCGGCCAAGAAAGTGGTCTACCAGTTTCACAAAAGTTTCTGTGAGATCTAATTATCGTTAATGTAGACACTTGTCACTGTCATAATAATTCTGCCAGGGAAAGTCGATCTTGTTGTATCATTTTCTCATGACGGTCAAATGAACTTCAAACGTAGGGTGGTAGACCACATTTTTGGGCGACTGTACTAAAAATCATCTAAGACAGCAGCAAATAACTTTAAATAGATAAATATTCAATTTAAAAAAACTGCCGATATAATGGTGTCCCCTTCCTTCAGAGCTGATATTTCTTAAACGAAAACTAGCTAAGAACCATCTTACTTTAAAAAAATAGGTTCACGAGATCTTTGCCAAATTTTTTTGTTTAACGCCTAAAAATACCTCTGAGCAATGAGCAAAACTCTAACGGGCTCCGAGCACGTACATTTCCACTCTCACTTGAGAGTATTATGTAAAACTCCCGACAAAATCGGGATCAGAACTCATAAGTTTTAAATGACTTAAGAGATTTTTATCAAACAAAGCTAACAACACTTTCGATTAAGTCACCTATGTAACAAAAAAAAAACCAAATCAAAATCGGTCCAACTCTTTAGGAGCTACGATGCTATACAGACAGATACACAGATACACACTTCAGACTTATTTCACCCCTCTTTTTGCGTCGGGGATTAAAAATTATTGATTTTTGCGGGTGGTAGGACCTTGTGCAGGGTCCGTCCGGATCGTTACCACAATCTTATCCATTAACCTACCGCCAAGCAGCAGTGTTCGCATTGTTGTGTTCCGGTTTGGGGATAAGACAGCCGGTGAAATGACTAGCATAGAGGCATTCCATCTTAGTCCTCAGGGTTGGGCACGTTGGGCAACGCATTTGCAGTCTCGTGAATGCGAATGTCTATGGGCCACAGTTTCCACTTAACATCAGGTGGCCTGTGTGCCCGTTTGCCTTCTCTAAGCCATAAAAAAAATATCCTAAATGGTTTTTATGATATTTTTTTTGTGCTGGTTCTCTTGCCCAGTTTTTTCTACATAGTACAGTCAACAGCATAAATAAGTGATCATTTATGTACCTTGTCGCTTTCAATCGTTCCACAATTTTGTATGACATTTCAAACACGACGTTAAAGTGACAAGGTCCATAAATGATCACTTATTTATGCTGTTGACTGTACCTATAATCTATATTAATAATTTCGTACCGGTCTACGGTAGACTCGAACGAAATGCACATCAAACTGAAGACCGTAAAAAATTAGTCGATCCGAGTCGACAACTTATAGGCGGAAAATTCAGATTATCAAGTATTTTCAATATAAAAATGATTTATTTTATTATATAAAAAATGGCGTTGCGAAGTAAACATCTCAATGTCATCAATGTGGCGTTGGTGTCACGCAAAGTTGTCACGTCATCACGTGCCATAAACTAAAAAAGATTGATTGATTGTGTCACAGGTTCGTATTCCGTTCTCCATTGTGACCTCTAAGGTCGAATTGCTTTGATTGTGAGACACAGAAATCGTAGTTATTTGGGTACCTAAATAATATTTAAGAGATACGAGTATATCTGCTGGTGGAATATCGTTACATAGGTTAGCTGTGAACGTGTTTGTGACACGTTTGTGATAATATTAAGACTGAGACTACACGTCTGATTTTCCCATACGATAGTCTTTAGACTAGTTTGTTTTAGTCAGTCAGGCCAATTTGTTTAGAGAACAGGATTTACTATTTTCATTTTCAAAAGTAGTCCAGTCAGTGAGCACTGTACTCCTCTCTCACTCGCTCTAAATAAGAGAGTATGATAGCGAGTGAGAGACAAGTAAAAACCGAGTACCTACCTAAGACCATAAACCGATAACTACAGAAGTATCATCAACATTTTATAAAAAAAATATTGGAACATTGGAATGAGTCTACATTTTACCCGAGCGAAGCCGGGGTTTCATCTAGTACATACATAAACTCAGGCCTTCATTCCCAGAGTGGGTTAGGCAGCGCCACAGAATTAGTTACCAACAACTCTAAAAACTTGTTGATAATTCTGTAAGCACATTTTACATCATTAGGCTAAGATATATATATATATATATATATAACCAGTATATATATAACCAGTGTATTAGTTACAGGTTGCAAGCCCATCGCCTATCTAACAGCCCTACAAGCCTTTATTCCCTTAATCGCCTCTTACGACATCCACGGGAAGACATGGAATGGCACTATTCTAACCCGGCAACCACACGGGGATATGCGATGCGATGATATCTTACTTTTTAAAAATCACTGTAGGGATTGAAGATGAATAAATGTTCATTACCATAACGAACGAGTCGCAACTTTGCGAGGTGGGTCTACGCTAAATATAGCGGAGAGCCTGTTGCCACCTTCCGACTCCATCACCAGATCTTCTCTCAGATATCTTAGTAGGTATTGCATTATCATCGCGTTAACATATTATGTATTCCAAAATTTAGCATATTCTATTCACGGGAACTGGTTCAAAATGGTCTAGCAGGATCGGACCCAAACACACAAAAACGTGTTTTTTAACAATCTTACACAAATTGTATTATGGGAACATAATTTTACCATGGGTACTAGGCAACGACAAACATACTTATATATATATTGTATAGAGAAATAAATACTTATAATATATACAGAAACACCCAAGACTCAGTAACTAATACTCGCGCTCATCACTCGTCACACAAATATTTACTCTAACCGGGAATCGAACCCGGGACCGCTAGCTTCGTAGGCAGGGTCACTAGGACAAGATGCCACAACAGATACATAAATACACAGATACAAACGTTAAACTTAGAACACCCCTCTGTTGGCGCTGGATAAAAACACCCTGAATGGTCGACGGCCGCGAGGACAAAGTAAGTAAAGGAAGTTATTTTGGCGGCTCCTTGGGCCCTAGACAACATGCATAACGCTTAAGACATTAGCGCTCGACACGACTGTCTCCGGCAGCTTACATCAATCCTATACATTTTCAATAACGATAAGATTCGCAGGATGCTTCTTGTCTGGGGCCACAGCTATGATACAATTTTTAGAAAACAAACATAACGATAAAGAAAGACACTTGGACATTAACCTCAAATCTTCTAGTCAGGAATCCGTCAAGGGGAAAATTTGGGAGGGTTTCGTTTTGCCATTTAGACTATAGAACCAACACGAAATGCTTATGACATGTGCCCTCGGCATTGTCAAAATCGAACCGTATCGACCTTGAGATAGAGAAAGACTGTTCCGGACTAAAAAACTCGTGAGGTGTCTAAGAATTGGGGCCACGCACTTTGATACTGATAGCGAGCAGAACGTAATAATCGAGTCACGGCTGTTGTCGGGTACGCCTCCGGGATCGACCACTTTTACTTTTAAGGTTGTAGAGGGGCGAGTGTTCTGTGCCGGCCGAGTGCTTGCTCCCCCAGTAGAGGCAGTCTGCGTCGAGGTGCGCCCGCTCTGTGCGCTCGATCACTGTTTACGATCGATTCCTAATCGATCATTAATCGCCGGTCGCCGGCACGTGCCGTCTCATCGTCAACAGGTATTAGTCTAATTTAACGAGTCGTAGCTTCATTAACTTTATTAGTGCTCTCGATGTAAATGGTGCTGATTTAAGTGGTGCTCGAAGTGTAAAGAAATAATTCATTCGGACAGACGTGATTGATTAAATCGGTAAAGGTACGGCAGGTAAAATAAGAAAGACATTGAGACGGAATACCAAGGGAAAAAAAAGGATTCAAATCATTCTTTTTCTAGTCAAATTAAGGCTGCGTAGGAGGTATTGGGCTTATTGAATGTAATATAATTTTCATGTCAAAGATCATAATACTTTTAATAATTTAATTATTCAACCATGTTTTGCTTGCCTCCCCGTCCACGCATGTTTAAAACTACGTCAATCCGTTGTTCCTTTTTCGAGTTAATGAAGGACAAACATATAAGTAAATTGTTTTTAAAAAGTAACTAAAAATACATAAAAGATAAAGAAATGAAAGTCATTTATTCGGTAAGTAGGCCGCACGGGCACTTTTACACGTCAAGAATCTACCAGCGCGCAGTATAGAGATTGTATATCTACCGACTTATACAGCATGATCAATTTAAATGTATGTGAAACTGTAGGAAATAGGAATCTCATTCTTATGAACCACTTCGTCAATTTTAGAATGAAGAAAAACCGTATTTAATGATTGTGAAACTCTCATTAACAGATTTTCTCGGTTGTGAACCGAATAATGTTTTTCTAATCTCTAATAGTCTAGGAGTTCTCCAAGTACTAACCTAAATTGTTCACATATTAATGATAAATATTTTTATCCAGTAAAGACACATATTTAGTAGAAGTTCCGCTACTGACGACTAGAACAATTTGGGGTTGTGAATTGTCTGGAGGCCCGTGGAGATGGAGAAAGAAACGGAGGTTGTTTCTTATCGTCGATAGCGGAAATTCTACTGAATAATGAGCCATTGAAAATTAAATCTTATGTAGGTACTTAATTATTTAATTGAATTGAATTATTGAATTATTAATGATTATCTCGGTTATTAATTTTCTTTAGGAAAGTTTTAAATCTTCCGGGTTGAAAAGTAGCCATTGCAGCATGAAGGAGTAACAAACTGACACAAACATTCGCATTTTTAATATTAGTGGGATGTTAATCATTTACACACAGTAAAAATACGCCTTAAAGTAAGTATGGATTTAAGAAAGGGTAATCTTCTTTTCTGGTTCAGAATATTCAAAACACTAGGCCTTTTGTACATAAAAAAAATAGTTCTCTTCTGCAATACCTAGCTTAATAAATAAATGAAACAACAAATAAACGATACTTTTTTCCAAGTCAAAAGATTCAATAATTTTAGAAAGTGTACGAAAAGAAAAAACTATTACTAGGTACCCGGGAAAAATCGCATGCAAGCCATTTTTACTGTATACCTTTCTCAAATTAAGGTACTATCGCGATCGTTAATTAGGGACCCATTTCAAAAAATATAGGTTTGAAGTCGTCAATGGCATTAGAGATGCCAAATCATTTGTAACTTAAAGGAGAGTCAACCTTATTGTTGTAGAATGTCAGAATGACTGGACCTAAGGTGGGTCCCCAAATTTAAGTTCGTGACTGTACCTATGAACTTCAAGTTTGTCGGTAGGTATGCAAGTACTCGGCCAATGGAAAATCTGCCACTGCAATCATTGTTAGTAAACATATGTAAAATATTGTTAATTAAGTAATATGTACTCCTCGTACGACGTCAACAATAGTTCATTGTCTGATAATTTACCAGTAATAAGTTTACTAACATGAAGCAACAATACGTGTGTACGGAGGAGAGGAAATTGCCTCGTAGCAACCATCGCTCCGTTGCCTCCATTGTATTAAAGGGGGCTGCAAAAATGTAGGAAACATGCTCGTACATAGTAGACACACGGCAACATCACTTGTCACTTTACTATAGGTATATGTTATGTTGTGTTTAAAGAAATGTTTGGAAAGATAAGTTTGAAGTTTCATTATTGCCATTATCGGATTAACAGGCAGACGGCACGGTGTTCCTGATGGGAAGTGGTCAAAGCCGCCTATGGACATTTGCAACGTCATTTGTTGTATAGTAAACCTGCCTTTTAAAAGTTAGTATTTAGGCACTATTCTATATTTGTGAATTTGCTATTAATTATCGCAAAAAATTATATTTATTCTAGGTAACCGTATTTAAAATCGTTTATAGAGAGGAAAAACTCCTAAGTACATACAACTTACTAATAACTTAGTGAGTTATGCCTCTATGCAAGTACATATAGACGAAAACTTGTCTTCAAAAAAGGTATACAAAAAAGTCTTGAATGCAACCTTAGTTTAAAAATGCTATATTCTATAGTTTTTGATTATTTAGGGTGGTTTAAAAAAGGGTAGAAATCCGCATACCAACAGCAGGATAGTAGTAAATGTTTATAAATCCATTAATAAAAATTGTTTCCATGAGAAATTTGTGATTTAAAATTAGTATATTTAAGGTATTTCTCTTTTGTTTATTAAATTCAAACATATTGGCCATATAATTAGGAGCTCTTGCGATTTACCTACTTATAACAATTGCCTACAAATATGATTTATCAATTAATTGACCAACAATAAGTAGTTTTAGACCAATTTGATTGTTAGTTTAAAATTGGTACTTACAATTAATCTCTTTTAAAAGTTTTATAAAGATTTGAAGAAAAAACTCCGGCGTTTATACAAAGTTGACAAATTCTGTATGGACATGTCAGCACTTTGTTTTTAAATCCCCATAAAATAAAAGGTCAGTTTTCAACACAGGTTTATGTACTTAAAATTTAGTTATCCTTAGTTTAAACGTTGGTAAATAATCGAAAGTTTGTTGTAATTACCAATAAAATTAAACAAGTACTTTTGATTGGTGGTCAAAATTGATAAGGTACACAGCTTCAATTAAAGCCGGTTCATGTATGTAACGTGAGAAAATATTCAATACCTATAAAAATAATCAAGATATAAACCAACAAAGATTTGTTCATATCTCTTTCTAGCTAAACAGAATTTAACATGGAGTTTATATGCCCGACCTGTGTAACAGACGTCACTTGGCGAATGTCAATTCGATTTTGATTCGTCACAATTCAAATTTCTCTATCTAATCGCTGTCTAATTAGCATTTTAAAATGGTTAATCATTCGTATTTCTTGGCCGATTTTAATTTTTTTTTTGGTGTTCTTACTTTTAAGTACGGTATTTTCATATATTGTTGAGAAATGAGATTTAAAGAATCCATGCTTATTCCCTATTGTATGGGATAAATCGCAAGCGTTCCGTAGGTATAGTAAACTTGATTTTAATCAAATTACGTGATGTATGTTGTGTGAATATTGTGCCAAATATGTATACTTTGTTTATTAATTGCTTGTTATGAAACATCTATATCGCGTGTACACACAAAGCCTCTATATTCAGCTTAATTGATGTAACCGGGGGGATGTGAATGATTATATGCGCATTATCATTTCAGTAATTTCGCCAATTAATGATTACTCGACTAGTTACAGAATAAACCTCATTTATTTAGAAAATGGTCACGACTTTTTTTTTAAAGTAAGAAGTAAATATTATTATTGTGCTACAAAATTAAATAACCCTTTACAATACACAATGTATTATATGTTTTATGTATTTAATGTAGATACTCGAACAAAAATGTACCTAATTATCCTGTTTTCCTTACAATCTTACTAGCACCGTCAGGTTCAATATGTGCATTTACTCTCGACACAGATTAAATCTCAGGGCTGGTAAAGGTAAAGTACTTAATTGGCTAAGGAATTCTTCGACGGTTCTCATGCATAGAATCACCTATTGTTCTAGCCCTGTTGTAGCCAAAACTAACCACCTTGTTACTAAATATCTACCCAAGATATTGTCTGTTGCGTAGGTTATTGAAATTAGCGTAGGAATAATTATGTGGCTGCTATTATGTTGCCTAGTTGAGGGAAACTAGAGCGTGTAAAATACCTTGATCACTGTACAAACGAGCAGAGTTCAGATCCGATCTAAAGTACGTGTTCCATTACGAGTATTACGACTGTTATTTATGCTGTGTTGTTCGAGTAATGACAGGTGCGTTTACATCTAAAGACAAGGCGAACATGCAATTTGTTAAGTTTGTTTATTTATCAATGGATTAACTTGCAATTTAAGTTGGAAAAAGTTACCCTGCGACTTATCGTCAGGGACACGTACTTTTTGCCGGCATAAAAACATTCCTAACCTTTTAAGTCAATTGAGATCATGATTGTAGTAAGTATTTACTAGCATTTACCTAAGGATATTAAGTACCTTTTCGAGATAAGGTCGATTTAAGATATACCTACCCTCAGGCTCATTGTTTAGTTTTCCTTTATTTTGGTAACTCTACTAGATAAATTGTTTCGAAATCTTTGTGGAAATTACTAATACCTAACCTTACGTAATAAAAAACAGGTACTTATTTCAAATGGTGTTTAAACATTTTTTCCCACATGCGTTCACGCATGCGGTTATATTTATGGCATCTTGCGTTACCAACGTTTTAACGCTTGACCGCTACTCGTCTTGACACTACTTAGTGCCTCGTATCGTAAGTTGACCCAAGATACCACCAATGTTATTTTTTCAAGATAGTCAATAAAACGTAAGTAAATTTTAGTAAAAATAATATATCATAATGTTGGTCACCTGTACATATTTGACAAAACACGACGTACCTAATAAGAAATAATAAACGTATTTTACGAAAACTATAGCCCTTACTCAGTTACAGAGAAATGATAAAATGTATCATTGGCCATAGTAAGACATTAAGCGTATGTTATGACAGAAAACGAGCTTGTAAACAAATGAGATATGTCAAGTGTGACAGTTCGTGTACATAACCGGGCTAATAATTATGATAGATAGCGTCGCAGGCGCAGGCGCTATGTCGGTCTAAACAATTATGGAAACCATTATGTTAACTTTATAAAACGTTTGTCATTTTAATTGTCATGTTAGCCTAAACGTTTTTTTACGTCTGTGGTATTGTTATCGTATTGTTAACGTCATAGTAGCTCTTATTAGTTGTACAGTCACCAGCAATAATATATTATCTAACAACGGGCGCAAAAATATCTGACACGTCTCTGATAAACAATACGATAATGATGTGCTTTACGAAAAAGCGCATTTACTAGCTAAAGATACGTTTGCGTACAGTTACTATTTTCGTGTGTACAAAATGACAGTAAAGTTTAAAAAAAAATACATAACTTAGTCGATAAGTTCACTCGAATACTACAATATCGCATATGTTAAAATCGATTATAATACAATCTATTCAAATAACTAAAACCGCTGTTTTATAAACAATTTCACATTTGTTATGAATATAATGTACTTGTATTGTTTGTTTCTATTTCTGTAATATGTTATGTGATAAGTAGATGGATGTTATTGGTTCTAACAGCGATTCAAACTGTTTACATAATAACTTAACACGTACAAGCTTACAACTGTAAGAATCTCAAGTATTGTAAGTTTTATAAGACAGGCTTCAAATTAAGCTCACTTATTGGACTCTACCTACTCAAGCTACACGTTCACAATAGATTGTTAAAAACTAAACTATTGACCAGCGTATTAGCCTAGGTTCTAGAAAGCGTGACGTCAATGAATGTAAGTATATTATTACAGTATAACGGAACTTTGCGTGCCAGTACGCAAGTTGCATAAAGGTCACACAAAGATTCTGAGACCAGTTTCTCTCTTTACGACCTTGCACGTCGCGTCTGATTCCACTAGATTACACGAATGTATATTATGTAAATAACTTCACTACAATATAACGGCATGTGGCGAAAGACGACCCAGTTGTAAGATTGTCGTCAGGCCGATGTCCGCCGACTGATATAGGTTTAATTAGATCAACCCATTTTATTTTGCTAATTAACACAACTAATACACACACATTTTAATTTATATAACGATTATATAAATGAATGCAGCGGTGGAAACTACTTATTGACGAGAAAAACAGGACCACATGAAACTTACCATTTTAAATCAGATTAATGTATTTCTGGAATTCGATAAGCGAAAGGCCCAGCACGCGGAAACGCTGTATTACATGTTAAGTTATTTTAATGTATGGAGGCCGACCGCTACAATAGAGCATCCAGTTACTATCACACTACTGTCAATTTATTCATTTGTTTCTTGGGCTAGCTCCTAACTATGTAATTATTTAATTATTTGGACCTGTTAGAGGGGTGTTCTTTTTATAGCGGTGATTATTATTTATAGCTTTAATATTTGAGTGGCTTAGTTTAATTTTTATTTAAATACGTTTAGTTCATTTAATTGTTTTAATGTTGAATTCTGTAAATATTATGTTAATTTAATGAATATATTATTTTACCTGAATTCAATTTTGCAACGTGGGAAAAGTATTCGGTAAAGTTGAGCGACGTAAAATATTGCTTGCTATATTATTTATTAGCATAGGATATCCTGTCATTTTGACAAGTGGCTTATCTCGGATCGTGTGACCCCAGCTTTGGAATCTATAGCTGGCAGTTAATATTCTGTTATGCATGATCTTTTTTGCATCTCAAACATGAATGATTTTTGCCTTCGCCAATTCCTTAATTTTTAAGAAAAATTAGATTTTGCTGAGTCTCGTCTAAATTTACTTATTAGCCTAATATTATAAGCGGATATGTCGTAACACGGTTAAATAGATAGAGCTGGCGTTATTAGAAATTTTATAATCTAGTGAACGAGTGACCGAGAAACACGCCGTGCGTGAGAGCCTGCCCGCGCCCGTCGTCGTATCGACGTGCGTAGATAATTACGTAAAAGTTGTAATAGTTTACACAATTACGATATCATCTTACTAGGACTGTAATTAATGCTACGAAGACAGTTTTATTTAATATAAAATACAATGGCGGGTACCTTTTTTATTTCAAAGGCATTTCTCGTCGCATGAGTAGGTAAATTTTTTTGGTAGTCACAATCATCAAGTCTAACCTAACACAACCTACGCAATGAATGTTTAAGATATCCTGAAAACATCTTGGTTTCAATCGAAAAAGCGTTCCATGAAATGATACAATCGATGTAGCGAAATTCGATAAAATGATGGGTTACCTACAATGGCTATATAATTTGTTTACATTGAAACTTCATAGAAACTATAGAAAGTATCAAAGTGTAGAATTTTGATTTGACCAATAGGCTTTCCCAGTTTCCCACCGTGGAATGTAAATTTCTGAGACCACGTACTCGTACACACGTAATTTATATTTTGGATTTCCTGTAAACATCCAACAATCTTTCAGTGTATATAGCTCATTGCAAGATATAGGCTTTCTCTAATGCACGCCAACGTCACTTGCAACTTTGGCAGTATTCTCGCTCCAACCAGTTGAAGGTCCTCCCCGGGTCTTCCGAGCCAAGCTTCCCTTCAGTAATTTCCAGCCCTATCTTTTGTCATCTCTTCGCCCTACGTGACCCGTCCATTTTTACTTTACGGGTGCTTTTCATCTTGCTATGTCCGTAACTCTGGTCAGCCTTCGTATCTAGCTTGATGTAGTACACGGTCACTAAGGTAAAGCTCTTTATAGCTAAATAGTTGCATTACTTTTAACTGCTCGAATGTTTGCTCTGTTAAGTCCACAAGTGTTTTATGCGACACCCCGCGGCAAACGCACTCCGCTGCGGCATACCTCTAATGATGCGTTTTCCGTTGCATTTACCGTAAAAACCAATACGAAGTATTTTCTCTATAAACATCGTTCGAACTATCACCGTTTAAACACATGATCTACATAAAATAATACATTTACATTAAACTTTTGTTGGTAATTCCGGCAGTACGCGTTCTTTTGATGATTTATATACATAATCATTATTTGTATATTCATTTTTAATGACTATTAATTACCTGGTGTAAATCTATAAATAATAATTAATAATGTAATCACAGACCTTAATCTATTATTAGATTAAGGTCTGTGAATGTAATTAAATGAATTAAATGTAATTAAATGAATTAATTTATTATATTTATTGTATAGATAATTGTAATTTGTCAACAACAAAGGCTATTTCTATTCTATTCTATTCTATTCTATTCTAATTACCTACTCGTTCTGTAAAATAAATTAAAACTTATATGAATACGTGGTTAAATATGTTAAATAGTGGAATTGATTTACTCTTTGAAATATATCGACCTTGTCGTTGGAAATGTTAGTGATGTATGGAGTGGAGGATTATTGATTAACCTGTAGGCTATTGTTATTTTTTTAATTGTTATGATATAAAATTGACAATTGATTGACATGACCTTATTTAAGCCTATCGCTCCGCGGTTTAATTAACCATCGGAGGCTTTTGCCCAGCAGGGCCACGTTTTATAAAATTACAAGTTACAATTTTACAGGTGTAAACTGGCAACACTGCTCAAATAGCTGCTCGTCTTTGGTCAAGGTTGTGTCAAATGGAAACTTGTAACCTGTAAATTGTAATTTGTAGCTTTATAAAACAGGCCCCAGCGGTTATAACATCGTTGTCCAGGGACTCTATTCTACTCGCTAAAACGATGTTGCTTTTGACATGTTATCAATATAAAAACCTAAACCTTGTACACCTTCTTACATACCTTCAAGGCATTAAGTCTGCCATTTGTACTTACTTTGTGTGTTGTGCAATAAAGTTTAAATAACTTGTCGAAGGCAATAATGGTTTTACCGAGTAAAGATTTCTAAAAATCAGGGGCTGAATTCAACACGGTAAAAACCGTATAGTTTGTGACCTGGGGTTATTATGACATAGCTATGCAGTTTAGGGTGAAGACACATCTATCAGCACCGATTCGCATTTTGTCTATAGAAAATGGCTGTTTTGTATGAAGATGCGTACGCATGCGAAAGGAGTATTGATGCGTACGCATCTTCATACAAAACAGCCGTTTTCTATAGACAAAATGCGAATCGGTGCTGATAGATGTGTCTTCACCCTTAGTTTACGCTGAGAGAAAAGGACAGAGGTCTATAACTGCTATACCTCTGTCCTTTACGCCCACCGTAAAATGAACTGCATAGCCATTTCATAATAACCCCCCTGTTATCGTATTGTCAACGTTTTCAAAGCTCATATAAAAATCGCATTTGACCGATTTGGATTTTACCGCCTAAAATAGAACAGAGGCGCTCGCTGTAATGGTAATCGCGGTTAACAATGTTGCCCTGCGTGCTAGGTCAGTAACAAACCAAGTACTTGAATCATGCCAACGATCTGGCAAAACGTCTTACGATTACCGACATAACTGTAAACAACTACAAAGTAGGTTTCATTTTAACCTACCTCAAAATGGGAGATTCTGTGTTTGACCGTGTATTTTCGAGATTATCTTAAATACTACTGTACCGTTTGTGAATATAATCCTTTCATTTTTGGGATGGTTTTTTATGAATATTTTGCAGCGTTGGTTGTCTTTCCGAATGTGTTAATAACAACATCATATCAAAAAGCTGAATATAAAAAAAATGTTTTTTAGTGTTCCTTAGCCAAATGGCAAAAAACGGAACCCTTATGGATTCGTCATGTCTGTCTGTCTGTCCGTCCGTATGTCACAGCCACTTTTTTCCGAAACTATAAGAACTATACTGTTGAAACTTGGTAAGTAAATGTATTCTGTGAACCGCATTAAGATTTTCACGCCAAAATAGAAAAAAAAACATAAATTTTGGGGTTTCCCCATACTTAGAACTGAAACTAAAAAAAATTTTTTTCATCAAACCCATACGTGTGGGATATCTATGGATAGGTCTTCAAAAATGATATTGAAGTATATAATATCATTTTATTCTAAACTAAATAGATTGCGCGAGAGACACTTCCAAAGTGGTAAAATGTGTGCCCCGCCCCTGTAACTTCTATAATAAGAGAATGATAAATCTAAAAAAAATATATATGATGTACATTACCACGCAAACTTCCACCAAAAATTGGTTTGAACGAGATCTAGTACGTAGTTTTTTTTTAATACGTCATAAATCGTAATCCGCAATTTACCTTTCACGGAACCCTTCATGGGCGAGTCCGACTCGCACTTGGCCTCTATTTTAAGCAATGAATTGATATTAAATGGTGGTAGGGCCTTGTGCTAGGTCTGTCCGGATCGCCACCACCATTTTATCCTTTAACCTACCGCCAAGCAAGAGTGTTCTTCTTTTTGTGTTCCGGTGTGGCGATAAGACAACAGGGGAAAATACTAATTCTTTTCAATCCTCAGGGCTGGCAACGTATTTGCCGACTTAGGATGCAGTCTTCAGATTGTAGTCTTGAGGATAAAAATGTTTATGGGTCCCAGATCCCATTTACCATCAAGTGGCCTGTAGTGCTCGTTTGCTAACTCCATGCCATGCTATATGTGACGTTATCTATGAAAAGGGACCTTATTGTCGATGGCGCTTCCGCTATTATTAAAGATGCTCCGATATAAATACAACGTCGCATCACGCAGTGCGACGTAAGCGCCATCGATAATAAGGTCCCTTTTCATAGATAACGCCACATAATGTATTTAAACACTTAATTGTACAACACGCAAAATCAATATACTATTAGCCCAATGTAACCTGACCCGCCATAGAACGGAGTCACAGTGACATTATAAAAGAATTTGTTTGACACTTCGCACTGCTAAATCAAAACAGTAGTAGGTAACTCAAAATACAACTGTATTTAAAAATCAACTTAAATGCAACTTCTATGAGCTTGAAACAAAACCAGCAAGGATTTTGAGTTGATACTGTTTTGATGTAGCAGTGCGACTTTATATGACTTTAATCATAACGTCACTGTGACACAGTTTTATGGTGGGTCAGGGTTCCATTGGGCTGATAATACCTACAATATTCACAAAAGAGGGATGTAACGCTGAAAATAATAATTTCCTACTAAATACACATAGTAGAGCAAAAAATACTTGAATAACTAACTAACACGAAAACTAATTAATTTACAATCATTACAATGCTATACAGGGTGCGCTTCAATCAGACTTAAAACTTTTTGCATAATTTCATTTAATTACCCACGAAAATCATAGTGAACTTATAGCGCAAAAACAAATTGTATTGTATGTATGTTATCAGGTATACGATCAAATAAGATAACACTCATTTATATATAGTTAGGTTTGAACTGCGACCACAATAGTAGTAATCAAACACGTTAAAAATGTCTACTTTTTAACCTATGAAAATTATGATTATATAAATTATGCATTTCGTTGTTATGCATAATTATTATTATATCGTTGGTTTATTATAGATATCGAAATTATGCAATTTATGTTATACAAAATGTTATACAAATTTCAATTTATCGTCAACACGGTAAAATTTGACTGCAAGCTTAAACTGCGTACAATTACCGTTTCGATCGAGGCTCATTACTCATATAGTATGGTGCAAAACACACAAATGTTCATGATTTTTTGGTTACACTACACGGTTTTTTTTTTCAGTGAAAACGAACAAACGCGAACTTATCCTACGCCACTAGATGAATCAATCGCCTCTCGAAATAAACAGGGGAAGTCGGCTTTTGAAACTAGATGTGGTATTGGTATCAGCTACCTAATTGAGAATGCACGCTTTGAGATGTGTTTGGTACGCTCGGACTAAACAACTTAAACTCGTCGGTTAATATTAGCGGCGTCGAGTTGTAAAGCGATACGCTTAAAATAATCACATCCCAGAACGATGTTCAGTTCATAAAACCAGTCGAAAGCAGCTGTCTACTCGTAGCCTTAAGATGCACTACGCTAACTAGCGTTAGTTAGCGTAGTGCATCTTGGCAGGGCCCTCTTACCGGTGTGCTTGGAGCCCACTAACGCAACGTCTCGCCTTACATACATACAGATGGCATATGCACGTGCCTTGAATTTTGACTTTCTGCCTCAAGTAGATCTTCGTTAAAACGAAGGCAGAATCTTAAATCAAAATGAAATTTTAAAATCGATAGACGCGTTTTTTTTTATTGCCTTTTTGTTTGCATAGAGAACATTATTTACCCTTAAAATTAAAGTTTCTTACAAAACATACACAGGTGAAGACATTTCCGGTTTATAAATTTAGTTTACTTGAGCAGATTTATGACGGAGAGGGCGGTGTCGTAATAACAGCTTGTTGGTGCGCATAGTTATATCACAACGGTTATATTATATTTTGGAACAGATGTGATTGATTAGAGTAAGAAATCGAGAGTCAATGATCGAGTTTCGATCCTGTATACTTAGAAAAGTTGCGCAGTGTCTACCAGTCGATTGTTAAAACTAAATATAATTATAGGTATGTATGAAAGTGATGCAAGTCCAAGATTGTTACAACGTTTTAAGTATTTAGTAAGTATTAATTAAATCGGTCATAAATAATTCGTAAAATAAATTAACAACCTATTCGTAAATACACAATAATTATTTAAAAATATGGACAGTAACTAATATGATTACTCAAAGTAAGTTAGATCAATAGTGCAAACTTCAGTGCTGTCCTCACAGTAGACATCTCAATACCAATGAATGTACGCACTTGCATCTCACACTTAAAACTAAGTTATGACGTCAAGTGAACGACAAGATAAGTGAAAAACGAATCGGTATAAAAAAACATAATGCTATAACTGGATTGCGAGCTGACTGGCATATGAATATGACATTCGAGCAGCTTGCAGCACAGTACACTGTGACGTCAGTGCCGCAGTTGCAGATCACGAGAACTCGCACCGTGTGACCTAGACATTAGTCGTAGGGGTATTGAGAAACGTATTTTGAACAGTCAAATTGAGTGACTATTATGTCATTTTGTTTACAGTGACCAAGCAATACCATTTGTATGGCAATGACACATCTTTATAGACTATTTTTTTTCATTTTTACTCTTAAATGTATTTAGGTATCACACCTCAAGAATTTTAATTACTTACTTAAAAGTAGCTAAACAATTCCGCAAGTAGAAATTTAATTATATCATTTAGTATTTCTCAAGTTATCACACTTTACAAGGAAACATGACTTGTATTTATGTAACTAGGTACGAGTAGGTATGAGTATATAGTCTATTCTGAAACTGGTTGACATTTAGTGCTTAGACTACAAAAGGTACTTTCTATTTTATATTAGACGGTCTGGCGTATTTAAATATCAATATTTATAATAGGTACATATGGATATGCCATGTGCACTTTGAATCGTAACTACAAAACCGACCTTGAACTATGAGTAAAAGTCGGTCATGACGGTCATGACACTGCGTTGCCAACATACCAGAACATTTGTTGTTTGTTTTTCAGAAAAACACAATGGGGATCCACGTGTTCCTGCTATGCTCTTGCGTTGCGCTCGCCAGTGGTGCGCTGGAGGTGGTGAACCAGTGGAACGTGATGCAGTTCGACTTTCCGCCGGACCCGGTTCTGCTGGAGAAGTTCCAGCCGGAGAACACGGTGCCCACCGGCCTGGAGATTGGGTGGGACCGGATCTACCTGGGCATCCCGCGGCTGCGCGCCGGCGTGCCCGCCACGCTCGCGTGGGTGCCGCGCAGCCTGCCGCCCGGCGTCAGCCCTGTACTTCAGGTATCTACAAAACTCATTAACTTTTTCTCATAAAGAGCATCGGTTTCCAAGCAGTTCGTAAGAGCAATAACTCTGTATCTGTTTGAGTAAGTAGTCGCATTTAAAGACCGATGATGCACACATCAAAACTAGGCATCAAAAATATCCCTACATTATTTTGGTATTTTGCAATATATTTTGCGATAATTTTTTAAAATATCAAAATTACTAGGATATATTTAAACAACATTTTTTATGTGTTTATTATGACTTTGAGCAATTAATTTTAACTGACATGCGTAAATAAGTAAGTAGGTTCTAATAATTTCAAATTATAATAAAACATTTGGGATGACTGGCCAGTAAGA
Organism: Acleris literana; assembly: GCA_946894065.1. NCBI lineage: Eukaryota > Metazoa > Arthropoda > Insecta > Lepidoptera > Tortricidae > Acleris > Acleris literana. Next base: position 15,131,866 of record OX335670.1, on the reverse strand, counting down.
CATCAATGGGTTTTACATTATATCCTGTATATAAAACCCAACCCAGTATATTGTCCCATAACTTCATGTACATATTATTACGGCATAAGAAAGCCCCCCTTAAATCTAGGATATAGGTACTTTTAACTTTGCATTTTTTAATTACTTTGGGAGTTATTAAGGTTTTAATGATACTGCGGTAAAGAACGCTACCTTGTGGTACACTTTTGGCTCCCTCGGCTAGAATTAGCTAGCTAGCTCGGAGAATAAATTATACGAACAAATGGTATGCGAATCGAGTGCCTTTGTATTACAACTTCGCGCTCAACCGATTCATAGGTTCGTCCTTGGCTAGTTATAGACTGGCAATTTCCATTCAAATAGAGCGAAATTAGCCACTAGGCTGTTGGCGTTTGATCGGATTTTTTAAATATTTTTGAGCTAAGCTTTATCATATAAATAAACATTTTGTTTGCATTCTTTTAGAAGTTACTAGTTAGTTAGTTCAATACTCAATACTCAATACTCAAAACTTTATTGCAATTCATAATGTGTACAGGTTGGAATACAGTTATTTTATGTGCATTATGAACCCTGTCGGGCACAGCAACGAGAGAGGAGGACTTATATGTATAGGTATTTATGATTAGATTTACAAGATTTAGATTTAGTTTTGGTTCTGTACCCAAAGCGTGCCAACGGGACCCTATTACAAAGCCTCTGATATCCATCCATCTTTCCGTCGTCAGTGACCTGTATCATATCAGCCGTAATAGGTAGTTTAAATTTCTACAGAGTGTGTCTCATTTCTATTGCCGCTACAGCAACAAATAATAAATGTAAAATAAAGTCACCCTTTGTGTGCGAGTCCGACTCGAACTAGGCCAATTCTTTGATTCTTTGCTATGGATTTACGACAATATCTAGGTACTTGTTAGGCCGGGATTACACCTGTAAGTTATTACGTAAGTTTTGAGACGCAACTATGGGTAAGAGTGAGTGGCAAATATCTGCATCTCTCTCTTGCATATATATTTGTTTCAAGACTTACGTAATAACTTATAGGTGTAATTCCGGCCTTACAGGCTGATATTAAGAGGATTGTGAAGAGCCGCTAAAATCGCGTAGCTGCCAAAAAAAAAACATACAAATTTAGCTCCGGGTGATAACGTTTCTCACCCCCTAAATCAAGTCCAATTTCCACGATTTTTGAACTAGTTCTGTAAGTTCCGTGTTTTGTTTTTTAAATTTGTTTCATTCTAAGAAATATTTTCTTGGAAAGGAAAACGTACAGACGTAGTTTTTCATGTTATCTACAACATGTTCAAAAATCGTAAAAATCGGACTAGGTTTAAGGGGAGAGAAACGTTACTGCATTTTCTATGGGAACTTTTAGCTTGACAATCCTCTTAAGGACGCGGGAAAAATGTTGTTAAAGGTGTCTGATAATGTCCCGTAAAGTCGCCGTCAATGGAACTTGCAAAAGATGTAAACAAAACCAAACGAACCAATTCACCATGATTACTCGATAATCACGTACTTTTAAAGATCAAGTGAGGTCTTTGCAATGATTTATACACTAGATCATTATTTTGATATTAATTTTAACACGCTTGATGAATATTTCAGGTTATGTGTCAAACAGTACTAATTTGTTTACTTCATTCACAAGTTCTATTGACGGCGACTTTAGAGGTATTTTGTAGATCGGCGAACAATGCGCTCCAACAAGGTTACTTTAGCTGCATTGCTCAACGACCCTTGGACACACTTTTGCGTGGCATTAAACGGGTTATATCTGAAATCGCAGAAACATATACTCTACATTTTATTTCTTAGTTTAGTAATCAGTGTGCTTCGGAACCTCGTCGATAAGGAGCTTGTTGACCAATCATTGCCTAAGGTGCCATTTATTACTCTACGAAACCATTTTTGAAATGCCGGCCACCACATAAAGTTAAGCATTTTAATGGTTCCAACCTGCATATTATTGGTTATTGTAGGGGCAAGTAAAACTACTTCTTATTGAGTCCTTTCCTCTAACAAGGTAACAAAATCACACTGAGTCGGAGGGAACTAAAAGCTGACACGTACTACAAACTTATCTAATATTAACTTCGAGTAACATTCAAATTTCAAATACAAACATTTTTTATCCAGCATCATAGGTACAATGCCGCGAACGGATTCGTTAGAGGGGGTATTCTTTTTGTAGTTCTGTACTTACACAAATATATTCTATAATTGTAGTTTTAAGTAGATCTAGGTTAGGATCTAGGAGATCTGTAGGTTACATTCGTTCTCAATTAATTATTCTAATTATTATTTTCTATATCTGTTGTATAGTGTATATTTTTGTCATTCAACAATAAATAAAGTGATACTAAAATGTATCTTTTGGTTATTACGTAGTCGTACATACAAAACGTCACGGAATCAGAATAAATGGCAAGGACAATCGTATACTTACCCATATTCATGAAAACAATATTTTTCTTCTCGAGTGCACTGTTAAAAGCTATAGGCAAGTATAATTTTCTTTGCGATTGTTGTCCACCTTCACTCGTGTCCCAACCGGTGGTAAGACTGGTCAGCAATATTCACGAGTCGCATCAACAATATTCGCGTGTAGTGCTCTTGTTCGTGTGAAAGCTCTCTAACAACGTTGAGTTTCTCGGTTTCTCTGTTTCGTAACAGTTATTTATTAGGCGAGCCTGCGTGCCCATGTCGCAGCCCGGGAAAGGCTATAAAGGATCCGGCAGAAGTAAAGTGAAGCGTGGCCTTGCGGGCGCGGGTCAGGCCGTGGCATTCTCGATTAAATAACAGACACGCTCCGCTCTCTTGTTTTGGCACATGTAATTATAGCTTTGTTTTTTTTTTGTGTTCTTAACACTGGACTACCATTCGGCCGCGAATGAATCAAACGCAAGACTGTCATGTTACGACTGCGAAACTGTTACTAATTAAGCACTTCGCGCTAGGCGCCGGTACTTGCGTCGTGATGATTGGGTGAACTTAACAAATTTCCTATAATGTAATAGACATTGCTTTGACGCATAGAAAACGATAAAATCCACCAAAAACATGTAGACCAAACATTCAATAATCATTCTTACAGCGAAAGTTTAGAAATCTACATCCAGCGAGGCCCAACATACTGAATAGTTCCTTTTCCTAATTCTACTCTTGCCTAGCGTTATATATCTAAATAAAAACCCGTTAAAATTATGTTACCTTATTTGCTTACAGACATAGCTTAGCCCATTTTTCTGCGATAGAAAATGACATATACCGGGTGATGCATAGTGGCGATACGGTGATGGAACCAGTAATGGACAAGGACCAATGATCAAATCAAATCAAATCAAATCAAATATATTTATTTCGTCAACACAGGTATGAGCAGGTATTTAATACAATATGATGGACACTTGATTCTTATTTTACAGAAGAGAAGAGTTATTCATTTGATTTGCAACTATATATTTTCGACCGTATGAAATTTGAATTGAGAGTTAAGTGTCCATTAATGGCGCCTGTAAGCTAAAAGTGTCCAACACTGATGCCATCACCCTAAATGTTTCAGTTGCGTATGGTTAATTTAATGTAAATGAATAATTTAAATTTAAACAATAAGTCAATGATTGTGAAAATTCCAGGTTTTATATTCATATTCTATTATTATTTCGTCTAATTAGTGCTACTGTGATATCAATTAGCATGAAATTGATGTGTGTTCCATATGAACCATCATCACAAACCTTCAAAGGCTATGTAAAAATATATTTGACGTCTTCAGCTCTGTCTATGTAGTCAATCAATAAATAAAAGTCTTAATAGACGATGACCACAACCCTACCCGACTGAATGTTAATCACTATGTACCCGTGGAATTCGTTTCTCGCAATGGATTGACTTTCAATAAATATGCATTGGTTCAATGTGTGGGTTGTTCGTCAATCTAACTTATTATTAAGTTAAGAAAGGTAAAATGCAAAACCACACCAACACAAAACAGGAGACAAGTCGATGCTGTTTAGTATGGATAACGTCTCCTTAATTCATTCACATACCTACGTCGTGAAATCAGAAATCAAATTGCAGTAAGTCAATTTGCGTATTCAGTCTTTGTTTTTATATTTGTTAAGCATATAACAATGTTAAAATGCACATGTCTTTGAATTTCTGATGCAAAGTCACTGAACGACTCGAAGCGCGAAGGTTGGATTAATGGCATTTATCAACCACATACTATGCATAGTCACAGAATAAGTAATAGTACAGCCAGCATAGTCGCCAAGTTAATATAAAAGCTTATTTTTTATTCAATAGTTTCCCTTGCAACTTTGCTGTATCCAGGATTGTTGAAATGTTTATGTTTATAAGAGTAACGTAGCATACCTAACTATTATTCGTACATTAGGCAAGTAATTACATGTTGTTTTTCACTTACCAATTATTCGTCTATGTTGATCCCGTTTCGTGTCCAGAAAAGCCTTGTGGTGAGATTAAGACGGTCTGTAAAGGTTGTTACAAAAACCCGGCTCGATTTTGTACGAATTAAAAAAAAAAGGTTTTTTATCGCGCTGGATGGAATTTCCCTACAAACAAACGGTTTTTGCTATTTTTCTTACCATCTATAAATTTATATCAATTTATTTTGAAAAATTATACTAAGTACTGACTTAGAATAGAGTATGCATATCATAAAATGCTTTTTTTTCTAGTCATTAAATCTTACTTCCTTGTTAATATTATAAACGCGAAAGTTTGTATGTATGGATGTATAGATGTTTGTTACTCTTTCACGCTGCAACGGCTGGACGGAATTGGATGTTTTTTTTTGAAATGGAAATAGCTGGATAAAAAAATAGACTACTTTTTATCCCGGCAATTATATCGTTATTCCTGAGGGAATAACGATAATCGAAATCTACGCGGACGAAGTCGTGGGCAGTAGCTAGTAATATTATAAATGAGAAAGTTTGGATGTTTGTGACTCAATCACGCTTCAACCACTGAACGGACCGGGTGAAACATGGCGCACTTATAGGATAGGTCCTGGAGTAGGTAGTACATAGGATAGTTTTTATCCAGGAAATTTAAAAGTTCCCGTGGGAATAACGATAATCGAAATCTACACGGACGAAGTCGTGGGCAGAAATTAGTACAAAATATTTTTTGTTTCCTTTATGTCTCATTTTTTAGTAAATCAATGAAAACGTGTGACTCAATTGACTTCAAACTATTTACCATAAGAATTGAACACTCTATGAGCATCTCCGGCTTGCACTTGACGAGTTATTTTAAAAACACGAAATACACAATTGTGTACATTGTGTCGGATGCTGTTCGCCACGCTCTACTAACAGTCGATGCGCGGGCGCCGGCTGCGGCGCAAGCATCGCTACCTAATGACTAATGAGCATTAATTAATTTGGTCACTAATCTGATGAGGTAGTTAGGTTCTTTTTGCAGGATACTAATTAACATTTATTGGCAATAATAAACTATCAGGATTCCGCAGTTTAGCACCACGCTCAATTCTTATTGAGTTTCTGATTTTTTTTTAGTGTTTTGGTGTGCTACTGACGGAAAAGAAACTGAGATCTAGCCAAGACGCAAACCCTGCTAACATTTTTCTGTTTTAAATAGACTCAAAATGTATGCTAACTATTGTTTTCATCTGTCCCATTCTCGTAATATACTCGTACATGTTATGTTTATCCCTAACGAGCTGGAGGCGCGTAATAAATGTATAAAAAACCAACCTGAAAGTCGATCAAACACATAAGCTGAAAAAAACTTGACGTTAAATAGTTTCGTGCCTACCACGGTTCAATTCATATGAATATCATGACTTTAATTGGAGACTATGCGAAAAACGGCTACCTCAAATTATTATCTTTTTAGCTCATCATAACATTACGCATAAACACGAAAAACAATTCTGAGTATTAGTTATTCAACAATAGCGTGGGCATATGTTCGATATTTATTAAACGGTGGCGCAAATGTTTTTGCTACGGCTACGAAAACGTAAGAAAGCAACCTACCTACCTAGGTGTCCTACGCTGGCGGTAGTTCCCCGATAAATATCTGATAACGTTGTGCATTTGCAGGCATACCCGGACTGGTCCTGGCATAGCGCCGGCCGCGGCGACATCAACTGCACGGGGCTGGTGTCAGTATACCGCATCCGCGCCGACCGCTGCAACCGCCTCTGGGTGCTCGACGCCGGCGTCATCACCAGCCTCGATGACTTCCGCCGCGTCTGCCCCCCCAAGATACTCATCTTCGACATGAGCACAGACCGTCTGGTAAGGAATTTCCGCTTACCTAACCCATGTCTTTACAATGAACCAGTTTGAAGGGCGAATTTAGAAAGCTGCGATGTTGCTATGGCTTCGAGTGGTAGTGCGAACTATCCAAGCCTGCTACTCGTTCATTACTTACTTCAATTACTTACCAAATCATGCGGAGCAGCCTAAGATCTACCTACAACAACCCAAATTATGACATAGCCTCGTAATTGGCACCTCTTTCATGATCGCGTTCAAGATCAAAAATCGTACCGTGGTGGCTGCTGTCAAGGTCTCGGTGCTTATTTTATTGTTTCTTTCTGTTACGCACGACGCGCACCACCCACATTCATTGCTCGAATTTAATGGTCATTAATTTTACGATATTGCTCAAGTTTAGTATCTATTGTAGACAAGTTTATTAAACAGTTTAAATCCTACATTCCGCATAAGTAATTTCTTGTTAGCGTACGATTATCAACACATAATGTCTAGTTCGTGACTTAGCAATTTTATCTCGCGGCAACAATTATTTTGGCCATGATACAAATACCTAATTGCATAAATGGTTTATCATTTCATTTATCTGCAAGGTAGTGTCATGAGAAATTGGGTAATTTGCGAACAATGCTTGTGTCACATACAGAAGTAGGTATCTAGTAGAGGTGAATAAATAAAGTAAGGCATCTACTGTTAGTCAAAAGGTTTCTAGTAGTAAAACGTGTAAATAAGGCTCGACCAGAGAAAGGTGCAAGGTATGCTTGCAGCTCCGGAATCCTGTTCCGCGATCGATTAACCATTATTGTTCTAACTACTTCTGGTAATACAGAATGAGCAGGAAGTGGACTGCACGAGTAAAGTGTTACGAGGGACAGTACACAGTACCGTGCTAGTTGTACCTACTGTGCCCCTTTAGGTATCTAACCCTACAACAAAGAAAATGCCCGATAGTTTGCCAATTGGTATCAACCTTGAAATGTCAGAGCGGAGTTTGAAAATGATCCTGTTGATTAATATTATTTTACATAAAGTATTATGACGACTTTATTAGAATGTACCTAAACATTTACTTTTTTGTTGGTAGATACCTACTTAATAATAAGTCTGGGGGGAAAAAAACTTACACCCGGATATTTATTTAAAACTATGCGTAATCCGTTTCTTGCTGCGCCTACCGATGTATTCCTTTGGGATTAGATTTTTTCTATGTTTTTGTTAACATATCTAGAATGAAAAACTCGCAATATCGGGATTAAAAAAAAGCATACCTAAGCAATGAAATTATTTCCAATATTAGTTTGATATCTTAAGGACGCTTAAAGGTAAGCCAACAAGGTGAACTCACCAGGCAAGAAATTGCAGTTTTGGTTTAGGTAATTAATTATAACAACAAAAACTTTTAAAACTCGCAAACATTTATAATATAACATTCCATCATTAAAACTAAGTATAGGTACATGGTTAGAAACCTCGTTCATTTTCAATTGGACTATTTACGTTACTTAAAAAGTTACCGAGAGGTAAAATTAACTCCGACTAATTAAGTCTTTGGCTTTGTTGTTTAACTTCAATAATGATGGTAATAATAATATAAAAAAAAATGTTGTAGTGTTTGTTACCTGAAATTGAATGTGCATGTAACTAAATCAGGATTAGAAAATAATTTAATTACAAAGGTATTCAGTCGGGACCGCTAAACCGCCCGTCGAGGTCCTTTTGATGCGAATAATTAAGATTAATCCACTCGTAAGGTGCCATTGAGAATAATTAACATTTATTATTAGATGGGCGTGGTTAGACTTAATAAGTTAATAATATGCGGATGCAAATGTGTCGCCTAAAAGTGCAAGTCGTAGTCGTCCGGAACACGGACACCGATAATAAGAATACTTCAAACGAAAAAGGCATTATACGAGCATGGAGTCCTTATGTGTTAACAACGGATCTCTATTGGATCGCATAATTTTTTTACGCATAACGTATCTTTACGCATGAAATCGTTTGACCTAAAACGGTTTTTACAATAGAAACGGTTTTATTTTAATAATTATAAAAACTAACCTAACCTAACCTAAACTAATCTACAAAATAGACGTTTACTAAATTCTCCCATGTCAGCCTAAAAGGGAGTTATGCGAAAAAAAAATTATGCGAAAAGTAAATATGCGTAAAAAAATTATGCGTTCCAAGGGGATCCCGTTAAAACAACTTTTTGCTTTAGACGGCGGTTTAAGGGTATGTCTAAAGACTCACGGCCGGCTGCGCACGCGCTTGGTGTGGTTGCTATTAGCAGGGCGTGGTTGAACCGCTGCGATGTTGCAATGGGCTTGCAATTGTCCGAGAACTATGACGATTTGTATTGGGATTTTTAGTTCAATTGAAAGTCGACCAAATATTGTTCAGCATGCGCATCACTAGTGTACGGTTAACTTTACATCTTTAAATTTTGCTTAATTCGAAATTAACTACAAACCTGTATTTTGAATACACGGTTAGTCAAATAATAGGTGTAGGTAATTTGCAGGTGAACCACGATTAATGAAGTAAAGACCTACGTAAAGACTCAACTCCAAAGTATCATATTGCCCTTACACCGAGTGCTAATTAAATTAATGATAATAATTAGTACCATTTTAACGTATTTAAAAATATTTTTCTCGAATCTGACAGTAACATGTGACAGGTGACCATTCGGTATACATTGCAAAGCCGGACGAGCGTTTAATCACTATAAACTACGCAATGTACACCGCATTGTCATGTCACTGTTAAATTCGTGAAATAGGGTACGACAGAACCTTATTCTAATAAACATCGTATGGCAACACAATCTATTGTAGGTAGGTACATATTCTATGGTATTGTAATCACTAGCATTGAGGCATTCCATCTAAGTAATGCATGAGGGGCCTGTGCGTTCCTTTGCCTTCTCAATGCCATTTAAAAACTAAGTAATTGGTGGTTCAGGTGAGGAGCGTGTACTTCCCGCGGGAGCTCCTGCGGCCGAGCTCGCTGCTCACCAACCTGGTGCTGGACGAGACGCGCGCCGCCGCGCCGCGCCTCGCCTCCACCTGCGACAACATCTTCGCCTACATCAGTGACACCGTAGCACCAGGTACGTACCCCAACAAGCCCTCTAACTGGTAAAAAAGGTTATATTTAGTGTTGCCAGGCCTAGTCCATCATAAATCGGGGCAGTAAAAAAAAAATGGAATTACAGCCCTCTTGCAATGCCATTTTGACAAACCGTTTTTGGCCTACTCATACATACATACATAATCTCACGCCTTCGTTCCCAGAGTGGAGTAGGCAGAGCTACAGAATTACAAACATCTCTAAAAACTTGTTGATAATTCTATAACCACAATTTGCACAATAAGGCTAAGATGTTTACCAGCGTATTAGTGACAGGTTGCAAGCCCATCGCCTAACAGTACTACAAGCCTTTATTCCCTTAGTCGTCTCTTACGACATCCACGGGAAGAAAATGGAGTGGCACTATTCTAACTCGGTAACCACACGAGTTATCTTTCTCGTTATCGTATCTTTTATAAGAACACTGGCGATGTGCCGAGAATCGGGACAATTGGCGTCCCGATCATGGGTGAATCGGGATGCTTCCATAGACCCCTGAAAATTAGGACGTCCCATAGAAATCGGGACGTATGGCAACACTAGTCATATTGTAGATACTTGTCAGCGGCCGTTACATGACTATCACAAGAATAAATAAAATACCCCTCGGTGCGGTTCTATCAACCTAGTGCCTTAAGAAAGGGAAGCATAGAGAACTTACTTGAGTGAGAAAAGCCTTGCTTGACCCTGTGCTTGAACCATTGACATTCACCTACATCAGCAACTCCGTGGCATCCGCCACTACTGGTTAAGACTGTGTGGTGCAATACTCATATAAGTATTAGTTACCTATCCAATATTGGGTTCAAAAATATCTTACACGTCTCTATTACATACCTACCAGCTATAGTTATGAGAGTTTCAGAGTATCAGATATTTCTAAGCGTAGTGTTGGGTACCTAATATATTATTGATGTTAGGTACTTCCCATTCGTATAAGTAGTTGTCACGGCTACCGTTTAACTTATAAGGCCTCGTAAGTTTCTATAGATAAATTAGGTATCTACATCACAAACCATGATTTATTCGGCCATATACTATTGATTACAACGGCTGTTATATATTTAAGGTAATATAAACAATTATGTTATCATTGATTGTTTCCATACTCTACGGTGTGATCACTAAGTCACGATTCTCCGAAGTAACAAAGCGTATTAATCAGTTCTCACTGTGAGAACATTTTAGAGGTATCTGTGTCACCTGTTGTGTCGCAACGATTGCTAAATTGACAGTTACGAGTATAAGCGATGTGAGCATGCATGCTAATAATTACCTGTATTGTGTATGGGAGCTTGGGGAATCGGGAATTTTCTCATATTCAGGGAAAACCACTCAGGGCGGTAACCGAGGGATCTTTATATTTCTAATAAAATCCTTCGGTGTTTGGGTGTTAATGTACTCAGGTTTTCGTTGTTTTTTCTTTATTTACAGCCGTACTTCTGAACTAAACGATTAAATATCGAGGTACCTATCAGAATAATTACAAAGCAAAACTGTTATGTACCAACTGAAGTTAGCTAGCGAAACATGTTACTCGCTGTAAACAGTAATGACATTCGAATAAAACAAAAGGTAACAAGGTGACACGCGCCAAATTAGACACTTTTTTATCTTAAAATTTATCATTATCGTTCACGAGATCACTGTTTACTACGATAATGCAGCGAGCCCGCTCACGATAGTCACGCCGGCTATTCTCTATCGCACCCATCGAGCTTGACATTGAATCTAAACATATAATATGCTAATTGATAATAGCCGTAGGTAAGACTTGTAACTAAAACAGCTGAAGCGGGAAACAGAATTCCGGAATTTTAAAAACTTTGAAAATTATTATGTGCGGCGAAATATATTTCAAACGAAAGAAACCCCTTTGGAATCACAGAAACTTCATCTTTTTAACAGCATTAAAATCGGAAATTATAAGTGAACTAGCTCACCGTCAGCGATTCACACGAATACTGTAGAAGTAGTAAGTTGCGTTCTACGAATATTGACGACTGAAGAAATTTGAAAATGTAGTATAGACATAGGTTAGCTATTGATCGCACCACGGCACCGCTGTCAATTCTACGGGTCTTTGCTACTTATACAGCCGTTAACTTTCGATCTATTGTACTAAGAATAATATATGTTCGAATATTCATACTGTGGATCGATTTGTCTACTCCTTGACACTTGATGGAAGTCGTCGCAAATGTCAAATTTTAACCGGAGGTTACCAAATACATGCGCGTTCTGAATATTGGGAACGAGCATTGTTTTAGAACTCAATGACGATTAGGAACACCGTGTGTCATTACAAAATGTGATTAGCTAACCACTATATCCATGGCAACTACAATGATCGAGTAATGCGGTTCCTGCACCACCTTGCAACTATACCAAAAGACGTGGTAATTAAAATCGTAAAAAAACTTTGAAATACTTTCAAGTTACACATGTTGGTTTAGGAATCTTTTTCGACTGTATTGATTAGCCGAATTTTGTTTGATCTTGATTCTCAAATAGGTAACTAATAATCTCGCCGTCAAAGTCAACGCTTTTCAGTGAATAACTAAGCTAGCCAAGGATCAAACTGAGCGGCTGGGCTAGGGCTATTGCCTAACGCACTCGCAATCGCAATCGTTTTCATTTTGAAAATCGAACACTTGTCTGCATAAAAAATTAAAACAATTGTTTCGCTTTGAAACCGATTGCGATCGCGAGTGCGGCAATAGCGACGCCGTTCGTAGTCACCAACGAACTCCAATTCGACAACGATAGTGAATAGCGCCGCAGAGCTCGGCAAATACAAAAAGTTAATAACTGGTAAGTGGCGTGAGGCGTGAGGCCAAAGGCGGTGCCCGATCGTGTTCGATTGTGATACTTCTGATCAGAGTGTAAGCAGTATGGTATGAGGAAATAAACAAATAGTCTAAACATTTAGATATAAGAAAAGTTAAATTGATTGCCACATTCTTTGTACCTTTGTTATTAGCCGTGCTCTTGTTAAAAACCAGGGGCTCTATTCTACTCGGTGAAACCATATTGTTTTTGACATGTCGTCGTATTGTCAACGTTATGATAGCTCTTATTTACTTGACAGTAAGAGTAATTGCGGCAGAATACCGAGTACAATAGAGCCCTGCTTTAATTATTTTATACTTTTTAGTGATCATAATATTATTATGCCATTATGTAGCCCCACTGCTCAATTAATAAGAAACTAGGACATTTCAAGCTTGCTAGGAGCAACGCCGCGGGAAAGACATGGTGCACATATTTAAAACATTTAAATATGCTTCTTTATAGTCGCTGAAATATCTTAATCGAGATATCTTATTGCCACCCTTGAAATAGGCACCATTGAGGAGCTCCGGTAGCCATCTATGGTCTTCATCATCAGTCCCACTTCACCAAATGATACTTTCTGAATGCAAATGCTACTGAAAATACCAAAATCACTTTGTGAATGCCTATAATATTTGAGGAGTTCCCTCCATTTCTCACGGATCCCCACATCAGATACCCATAGGATCATCAAAAAAAGAAGAAAAGTAAAAATTTCAAAATTGGTTTACTATTGACGGAGAAATCGGTGAACATACATTAAAAAAACATACGTAGAGCTGAACATAGAATCTCCTCCTTTTTGAAGTCTATTAAAAAGTGTTCGTTATTCGTTTGGTGTTTGAAGTGATTCCGCGTGTTTTGTTACAGACGATAAGCAAAGACTATAAAACCGTTTAAAAAAATTACAACACCTGTCGATGTGACGTCAAATAACGCATGTTCCCCAAACCCAGAGCTCATCGGAGTGTATCAGAGCTTTCTCCGAAACAAGTCCGAAACTGACGCAACGGCCGGCAAACTCTAATTAAATTGACGACGAACTGCACTTACAGGTGAAATTGTAATGTTTCGTTTCGCAACGTGGTCGCCGTTTTTGTGCGCTGGCGCACGTTGTAGTCGCCAATTAACAGTATTTTATTTAGCTCGGCACGGGCTTTGATGCTTTTATAGGATGTCGCTTGAGATCCATGAAGTCTGCTATGCTAAAAACCCAACTACAGTAAATGTCATATAATTACAAAAAAATTACTCAGATCACATGTTGACAAAAACAGTACATCGTGTCCGCTGAAAATGTCAAATAGATTTAAAAAAACCAAAATGTGTGCAATTTATTATTTGACGTGAGGGATAGTAGGTAGTTTCACTTGATATTAAATAATGGAGGGTAGGTAACCCATAATTTTATCGAATTTCTCTTCACCGATTGTATCATTTCATCCAATTTAATTTCGTTGAACGCTATTTCTTGCTGAAACCATGATATTTTAACGATATCTTAAACATTTATTACGCAGGTTAGGTTAGACTAGTGACTACCAAAAAAATTAACTCATGCGGCGAGAAATGCCTTTCGATGACATGAACATTCGGCGCCATGATACGGTCGTTGAAAGGTGTTTCGATAAAATAATAAAGATGTCTACTGAACATAAAAAAATCATACCTAACAATAAATAAACAAAAGTTATTAAACGAGCCGATAATATCCTTGTTACTCTTTCAGCATCAACATCACGCATTTTAAACATTCCCAAAGACTGTATAAGCACCTGAAAGTAAATAATTGTATCGTGCTTGAGTTTCATTAAGAATGACCTTTAATTGACCAGGCTTTTAGATCATGTATATCTATTGTGCTATAATTATGCAAATAAGACCACCCACTATTCAAGATAAAATAGACGTCAAATAACGCATTTGAAATTTGACAAAACGGTTTAGCAATACCAAAAGATACCAAGCATGAAACGAGGAAATTGCTTACAAAGAACTGTTGCTGGGAATTCGAAAGTCAACAATAGGTACTACTTACAAGGACCGTTGTTCCGTTAAAAGCAAAAAACGTGAGATAAAACGTAGATTTGTGTAGTGGAACATTTAGCACAGTATAATATGTTCCTTCATAGCAGGAAGAAACACCGATGCCAAAGGGTACGTGCTCCATGCTACGTGACTTGTAATAGAACCCCGGCTTTTGTTTCCGTATCGGCAAATATGTTACATATTCATTAACACGTATAAATAAACACATATAATGCACTGCACTGAACCTAAAAGTCAATTGTTGGTTAATGTTTAATTATAAGTTCCATTCATGGAATTAGTAAGTACTTACTCGTACGTACATCTGGAAGGTGCACTACACCGATAACGCGAGCCGAAAGAAATGTACTAAAACTTAGTGCGTCCCTTTCTAGTAAAAGTATCGCTCAAATATCTTAATCGAGATATCTTATTGCCACCCTTGAAATAGGCACCATTGAGGAGCTCCGGTAGCCATCTATGGTCTTCATCATCAGTCCCACTTCACCAAATGATACTTTCTGAATGCAAACTGAAAATACCAAAATCACTTTGCACTACACCGATAACGCGAGCCGAAAGAAATGTACTAAAACTTAGTGCGTCCCTTTCTAGTAAAAGTGACCATATTTTAATTGTTATTCTGCTGATACCTTTTTTGAAAAGTTATAAAATCAACCCAACCTAACCTACTCTATTCTACCAGGATGACACAAAATATTTTAAAAAATATTTTCCGTTTAAGCTGGAGAAAAATTATGCGAAAACAAAATTCGGGGACTCTAGACTTCGGCGTAAAAAGTTTCGGCGAAATAGAGGAACCCATTTTAATTGCAATTTACGGACAAATTAATTTTACATGCCGGTGGGGCAGTAAACGAAACAATTTTTAACCGAATTAAAAATAAGTAGGAGGTTCTCAAATCGTCTGTATGTTGCTTTTTTTGTATGTTTGTTACGCGAGTCAATTTTATTGGACGTCGAATTACATTTTATTGTTATATAATAGGGAAAAAAGGGCATGGAACGTTTTTAATTAATTACAATTTCTTTATTGCGATTCCTGTAGCTATTTCTCAAAAACGTTCCAAAATATTAAGTATCGATACGCCTCCGCATTGCACAGATCCAATTTCTAAAAATGATATCCTCGTTAATCACTCGAACCTATAAGCAAAGACCGTGTTAAAATCAGTTGCGTAGTTTTGAAGAAGTAAGCGGAGAAATACTTGGAACATTTTTATGAATTACATCTGAAACATAATTATGTAAACGGACACATTTCACGAAAATGTACCAGGTTACTTGGAACGTTCTTGGGAGTAACTTTTAATCTTGAATATCATGATACATATTTCTCAAAAACGTTCCAGGCGGTTTGGATCCTTTTCGTAATGGTATAATATTAACAAGCATCAAACCGTACAATATAACAAAAATGTTTCAGACAGGTTAGAACGTTTTTGTTAGGTAACTTCGCTAGCAATAATTATATTAATGATTGCTCGTGGTCACCCTACTAACAGAAATCTCACAAGCTTTGCCTGTGAAAGGATATCCCACAACCTGGATATGATTCTTCATTGCAGCCACTCTCAGCACAACTAGTATTTACCGTTGTTTTTAAGAAAATCACTTATTAACACATAAAAGCCAAAATAGGTCTCATTGCAACAGTGAGAGATTATTAAAGTGACCGCCAATCGCCATTTTGTTTTATTAGTGTTGCTAGTTTTATTTTATAAACTCCTACCATTACCATGATGAGCAATGATTGAAGCGGGTTAACTTCAATATTAATTTAATATGTAATACTTTTATGCATTCCTAGTGCCTAATTATATACTGTGATAATTATCACAATTTTAAAAATTAACATGTGCTACCTAGTTAACATTTCGTAAGTACTAAGAAAATCGTAACTTTTTAACATGGCAATTGTGTAAGAAGGACAAACAAAGACAAAGTAAGTCTCTTTAGGCTCGTACACTTGATTACCACAAAGTCAGCCTTCTGTCTTAACCTATTGAGTTCAATTTTACTTGTCGCGATTTTGGAAGTAAGCATTCCAGATGTACTTACTAATTCCATGGTTCCATTCTGCTCCAATTAATTAACAACGTATAGACGTTTATCTAAACAACGGTATTGTCAAATGCAAAAATATGTATCGAAAGAATCGTTTCATACATATGTTACGAAGTTCTTATTACACTGGAATAACGTGCATTGGGACATATTTTTGAGATATTGCGTTCTCCCATATTTTTACACCTCTTAGTAATAAACAATTTCTGCGTGGATTACACTTGAACGTAATTTTGAAAACTTTGAATTGATCGTTTGATTGACTGATTGATTGATGGTTGCAGGAATCATTGTGTACGACGGGCAGCGCGACAATGCGTGGCGAGTGACGCACGCGTCCATGTACCCCGACCCCGACCTGGGCGAGTATGACATCAACGGCGAGCGGTTCACGCTCATGGACGGCATCGTGGGGCTGGCGCACTCGCCCGCGCAGGGCCTGCTGTACTTCCAGCCGCTCGCCACCGATAGGTAAGCATCTCTTTTATCCTACACTTGAAATTACATCGGGAAAAAGAGATTTAGCTAAAGTCGCTTCGACCTATGAAGCAGTCTCAAGTTCGACACACTCCGTAATTTAGGCGTGAAAATACAAAGCTACGGGCAGAGTCCACTTCGTGGTTCCTTTTAATGTATTATATTTCGTGTAAAAGGAAAGCACAGCCCTTTTTGCCTCGTTTGGAGAGAGAGAGAGGCGCCACAGTTGGATCAGTATATGATATCAGTCGCTTCGAGTCACTTGTGCTTTAAAGAGTACGTTATAGTATAGATCATTCACCAACTCTCAGCGGATGCTTTAGAGAAGATTTTATTATCCTTCCTTATACAAAGTAGATAGATACTGGGAAATATACGCCTATACTTATTTGACTTAAACTAATGGAGTTGGTGCTGTGGATGCAGGATTCGTGTTGTTATTTTAGAATTTAGAGGTAACACAACCAGTTAAATGTCTAGCATCTCTATGCTATGCCTTTATGCCTCTGCATTCCATCTTAGTTCTTAGAGTTGGCCACGCATTTGCAGTAATGAGTTGTAAATATCTATGGGCCTCAGAGCCCACTTAAATAAAACTTAATAAATAAATAAAATAGACTACTCCTCTTTCCAGGTTGTTCAGTGTGTCGACGGCAGTGCTGGCGGCGGGCCCGCCGGCCGAGGGCACAGACCTGCCCGTGAACCTGGTGGGCCGTAAGTCCTCGCAGGGGCTGGGCGTTGCCGTGGACCCACGCGATGACACCATCGTCTTCAGCCCTATCGCTGAGACTGCCATCGCCGCTTGGAACCCTATTACAAACTCTCACAGGTTACTTTACTCTCTCTTTTCTTGTTTTGACAGGACTTTCACTGTTGGCGCGGTGCACCATTACAACTTCGCATTCGCGTTTGGTAGCGTGCTCTAGTAGAGGGCACACCCGCTCGCAGTCTCTGCCTTCTTCAGCAAGTTGTAAACCAATGCTCTATAGGTATCCAATGCACTCCAGTCACTTGACTTGTGCCATTCATATAACACATTTGACGAGGCGTCGGTTATCTTAGTTGATCTAGCTGTCCTAAGTTTTACCCTTGGTTAGGGCATTTGTGTGACCAGATGTGATGCAAGTCCTCGCAGGGTCTGTGCATCGCATCGGACCCGCGCGTCATCATAGTCTTCAGCCCTTTCGCTGACACCGTCATCGCCGTTTGGAACCCTATCACCTACTCACATAGGCCAGGTGTTCCATGTAGAGCCTAAGAATAGAGAGACTCGGTAAAACCCATCGAAATATAGTAAGTATGGAAGGGTAACCTCAAACAAAAACGACTGCCAAATCCGCTCCAAAACGCCCACATTTTGAAATGAAAAGATCTTATGTATCGAGTGGTTTGGATAATCAACTAAATATTCATTAAATTAAGGTTTGAAATCATTTATGTCAGATATTGATATAACGTTTGAGTAGACTGTAATTTCAGTAAGGTTTTAATACCGTTTGAAAGACCAAAAACTGCAATTGGTTAAAAGCTCTCTGACACAAGAATTTTATTTGACACTATATTTTTTCGTAAGATTTACTTGAACGCGGCCAAGTATTTCAACGTTTGACGTGGATGGTTTAATACAAAAATAACACAGTAATTGAATATTGAATTATATAAATATATTTTTATAGTATTTTTTGACACACTTAATGATTACTCCCCCTGAAACATTTAATATTCTTATGTTACACTTTACACTATAGTAAAGTTGTAAAAGAGTAAATCTTTACAGTCTGCATCAAAGAGTTAGAATCCAAAGTGCCAAATATATTGCAACACATTTTTATTCTTATAGGTATAAACCGTATATGTATACGCGGTTGTTTTGTTATGATAGTAGCTTAATTACAAAGATCATCATAGTTAATTAAGTTTTTGTGAGAATAAGATTATACAGTCGAGTTCATAAATATGTGTACACTTTAGTACCTTGTCTATTTAATGTTATGTTTACACTGCCATATATGAATTGACACGGTGAATAACGTGACAAGGTAATAAAGTGTATACATATTTATGAACTCGACTGTACCTACATAAACATACATATGCATATCGGTCATAAGTTAAGCAGGCTCAGCTACCTGCCTCACCTAATAGATGTGGGATAAACCACTCGACGTCTGATACTCGATATCATTAAAATATTATTAAGTATATTGTAAATAAATATTGACAACGTAATTTGGAACAGCTGTGACTTTTAAAAAATGTCTTCCAGTTTTTGAGATGACATAATCTGATTCATCAAAATGGATGCTACAAATCCTGCAATGTTTGTAGGCATCAAATTTTCGCTAGATGTATTGCATAACATTGGCCATGACATTTAAGTATGGGAATATTAAATTTCAATAACTTACTAATGAAAATGAATATCGCTTTGCTTTGCATCTGTGTGGGTCCTGCACCAATTTACAATGTAAGTTGGCATTTTTGCAGCATTATTTAAAGCCGGTAATTATTAAAATCGTTTTTTTTTGGTGGAATTATAAACAACTGTTTGACACTACGTGTGAAAGTCGAATGATAGACGGTTTGGCACTCAGTTTTAACTCCACCCCTGCTGGCACTAGGTCAGTGGGACAGATTTTGGACCGCATCTAGTATGGAGATTGCCCCAATATTGCCCCTGCGGCAGGTGTGTGAGTAGCCGGCATTACTCTTCCATACTTATTATATTTCGATGGTAAAACCATATTGCTTTTGACTTGTTACGTTTTGTCTTGTTACGTTTTTACTTGTTACGTTTTGTCAACGTTACGATAACTCGTATTTTTTGTCAGTAATGGCGGCTGATTAACAAAACGATAGCATGTCAAAATCAATATGGTTTCACCGAGTAGAAAAGAGACCCGGACTTTCGCTGTTGGTAACAGCCTAGCTTTGCATATGGCGTTGGGTGGTGCACCCCAGTAGAAAGGGCATAGCCGCTCCGCCTCTCTTAAGCCCGATTTACATTTGGATCCACTGGCAAGGCAACTTGACTCGCTACTGTCCGATCGGTTTACACTACCTACAGTACCGTCCTCTCACTGTCCACTGTCCTTGACCAATATAAATCGGGCTTTACTCTTAAGCCCGTCGTAGCCATGCGTCACACCAGGTATTACGGTTTAAAGTTAACTGGAAGAGATTCTTTGAAGGAGTAAGTTCGCCCTCGTACATCCGTCTGCAATGTAACTGTATTAGTACACTACGATTAAAGCGTTTACATATACGTCCTACCTACATACATAATAATGGACATTGTTAATAACAAAACGTGGGCGCCAATCATTTCCGTCCGAGACAAAATTATGATTTACGACACGTAATTACTAATGTGATTGTTTTATTACTGTTATTAAGGCACTTAATTATCCTTAAGTCACGTAAGGATTATCATGTCCTGTATGTTAATTTAAGACACATTTATTTGTATTTGCTTCAGCAAAGGCTTAGTTCTGCAGGTAACACATTTACAATCGTGTTCGTTTTGCAATAAACTAGATGACACATTTGAAATATCGATATATTTTAATCTATACATAATTACATACAACACATAACTGTTACCGCCTACCTATTTAAATAAACAAGTCTCTTTTTTTGGCAGAATATTTCTAAAACGTTAGGCTTGAGTTTGTTGAGGCGTGTAAAGGGACTTGGCCGGTTTTTTGCAGAGTGCTGGCGCAAGACCCGGAGAAACTGCAATTCTGCGCGGAAGTGCGGTGGGCCGAGCGCGACAACGGCGCCGTGTGGGCGCTCTCCACGCGCTTCCACAAATACTTCCGCAGACAAGTCAACAAGCACGAGGTAAAGAAACGATACGACCGCCGGCTTTTGAATTAGTATAAGCATAGGAATCGGAAGAAGAATGTCTTAGTACACGTGGCGATATAATTGCTATAATTACAGAATTATGCAAACGGAATGTTACTAGAAATTAAATGCAATGTGTGACTATGTATGTACATACGGGATAATTAAAACATATGTTACTTATGTGTTTGGCATTTAATCTTAATGAATACTAAAATATCAAAATATCAAATACAAGTAAAAAAATGCACCAAAAATTCAAACAGGTATTTATAAATAGGTTTTAGAACGTAAAGCTGACAGACTATACAATAATTTTGAAGTGAAATCTGCTTGTAGAACAGGACG
Source organism: Acleris literana (assembly GCA_946894065.1). Lineage (NCBI taxonomy): Eukaryota > Metazoa > Arthropoda > Insecta > Lepidoptera > Tortricidae > Acleris > Acleris literana. The sequence continues at coordinate 15,110,825 of OX335670.1, read as the reverse complement.
TCTCCAAAACCAATCCAAAGAAATTGACACAGTTGGCTGGTTGCGGAAGACGAAGTGAAATAAGCCAGAATTGTAGCTATAATTTAATACAAATAATATTTTAATGTTTTTTCATCATACCTTGTTAGTAATGGTTAATTTATTCTTCCAGGTTCATATCCGCGTCGTGCGTGTGGTGGAGGGCGGGTACCCGACGCACGCGCTGCGCCGCGCCGCGCGCCGCTCGCACCAGGGCCCCGGCAACGGCACGCTGCCGCTACTCTAACACGCTGCGTCGCGGAAATTGCCCACAGGACAATCACGTCACGAGCACAGAACGCATAAATGACTTGGCTGGTACACTTACCTACTGTGCGAGTTAAGGTCTTTTCACCCCAACACCGAACGATGTACCAAGTACCAACCTATCTGTGTACCATTTGCACGAGAGAAATAATTAGGTACAGGCGCAATAATATTATATATCGAAAAACGAAAAACTGGACTTGATTGTTAACATAAAATATCGAATTTATGTCTTAAACAATTTTAGTTACTATATAAACATTGTAGAAACCGCCCTCTCTTACCAGTAGGTCTTACATAGGTATATAATCGGAATTTTGATAGTCTTAATAGTATATATAGGAGTACATTATTCGGTTTGGCCGTATTTGACTGCGGCCTGTTTTCGGTCACCGATTTCATCTAAACGCGCCATTAATTTCATATAATGTCGTCTAAATTAAAATACCGAACGTGTCCGACAATCTTTACAATCGTTAGCTTGCAACGTGCACAGTAAACAAAGCCAGTTATTGTGTAATATGTCCTAGAATGTTTTTAGGTTTTCGTGTCCTAAATGTTTCAATGGGACGCTATCACTAAGCCTCTGCTGTCCGTCCGTCTGTCCGTCTGTCAGTCTGCCAGCGAGATGTATTTAATGAACTGTAATGGACACATGTTGAAATTTTCACTGAGTGCGTATTTCTACTGCCGCTATAACAAATAATATAAATAAAACAAAATTAAACATTAAAAGGGGGGATGGTACGGAACCCTTCGCGTGCGAGTCCAAATCGCGCATTGTAATTTTTTTTAATTATTTATTTCCTTTCTTCTTTGTAGATTACCTGGGCAAATAACATATAGCTTAACACTGTTAGGAACAACATTTCACCAATCTGAATTACACACATTGCCATAAATAAACCTTACTAAGAATGGAAATCAGTAAATTAATATGTTAATTTTCTTGATTCATCCTTTCCATCTCTCTGGACAGTGCGTGTTATTGCTTTACAAAATGGTTTTTGGGTTGCTTCATGTGTCTAAGAACCATTAAGATTTGACAAGTATCAAAAATAGCTTCATGCTATAATTAGCTTACTTAGATACACCGTAAGTACTAAATACTATAGGCAGTTGTTTGTGGTCTACAGGTTGTCCTACATAGTACACTGATTGGTTGTGGTAATAATAAAAGCCTTAACAATCAAATATTTACGATTGCGAAATTAAAACACCTCTGTAGTACTTAATTTATTTGTGTGTTCAATCATAAGTATACTCTTATTATAAAATAAAGATGTAGTGAATAACCAACCGACATCGAGTTTTGTCAGTTTTTTTTACTTAATCAATCTTTCTCGGTTAACTCTAGGATCCATCCTGAGCTAACCTGGGATAGCGATATAAATACGACTGTATCCGAAAAAGTAAATCCAATGTTGGTTGATCATTCACTTCTACAGTCGAGTTCATAAATATGTATATACACTTTAGTACCTTGTCACTTTAATCGTTGTGACAATTCATATATGGCAGTTCAAACATGACATTAAATAGAAAGGTACTAAAATGTATACATATTTATGAACTCGACTGTACAAGCATCTTTTCAATTTGATTGAGTTCGGAATTGCAGCTGTAGTTTTTAACATAAAGATTTCTTACAGGCGTATAAATATGTCAACGTATTTATAAGTTATATATTTTGCTTTATACTTAATTCTTTGCATGAAACTGAAATAGTATCAATTTCATTCAGTTATTTTTTTGTATTTTAGGCTTGAAACTGGTGCAGATATCATGTTGACGCCAAATATGAGATAAATGAAAGAACCTAATTAACTTTTAGGAGCTAGTCTGTATTATTTGCGTAAAATTCATTATTAAATATAACATTTTATATAATAATGTATGTGTTAGTTTAAGTATTTACTTTTGGCACTTCAATTTGGTACCGAAAACGGTATGTTATGCGAGGTAATATTATTGTAATGCGAACCACCGATCTCTGCCACGAGCCTGCCTTACACGAGTTACCACGTTGATTTAAGGAAATTTTGTACTTAATTTTAAATTGACAGCTTTTTGATAATGTTTTTGTATATAAAAAATAAATATTTATGTCATACTTGATGTGTGTATTTATCCTAGCTTTATCCACTCAAGCTTCGCTAGGTAGGTACATACAGTCACCAGAAATAATTATATTATTCTACATTACGCTCACAAATATCTGACACGCTCTTATGCCTCTAGTAATAGAGAAGTTTCGGATAATTTGAGCCCAATGTTGGATAATATATTATTGCTGGTGACTTTACTCCTTTCCCTGTTTTTCGTCTCGCGGCGACTTTCACCATCTACGTTTCTATCGTCCATATAATAATAATTTATCGGACGCACCCCTTAATCCTAAAAGTAAGTGCATTTAGAACCTCCAAGGCAAAAAGGGGTGTTATAAGTTTAACGTGTGTATCTGTGTAGATCCTAAACGAATAAACCGATTCAGAGGCAGTTATTTTTAAAGCAAGTTTACCGTTGAGATATCAGCTCCGAATGTAGGGTTCGCATGGCGAATTAGGGGACCGCTCGTCACGCGAAATAAGTTCTATTTGGTCATACTTAATTTGTAGAGATAATTAGTTTCATTTCGCCACGACCACTACATGGTGACAGTTAATTAATTAATTAATTAAATTTCAAATCAATAAGACAGTGTCGACGGAGCTCCGCTACTGCGGAGCTCCTATTTCTGTGTGGTTGGCCCTCCGGGCCTGCTGCAAAACTACCATGCTGCAAACCTACCTACAATAGCGTGACGAATAGAAACATTTTTTTTTAACATTTTATTTGAAAGGTGTCACCAAATAGAACTTATTTCGCGTTACTAGCGGTCCCCTAATCGGCCATTACATCGGGTTGTTTATCTTATTATATCATAGTTAGTAACTTTGGTATTCGAACATTATTCGAACTTGGATACAAAATTCGTTAAATAGTACCATGACCCCCTTCGCGAGCAAACTGCCAGCGCCTCTATTCAACACGGTAAAAACAATATCGCATTTGATCTGTTATCGTATTGTCAACGTTTTGATAGCTCTTATTTTCTTGACAGTAATGGCGGCTGACGTCATAACAATACCATAACGGGCAAACTACGATATCGTTTTTACCGCCTAGAATAGAGGCGCAGGACGACCGCCACTATTGCTATGGTGGCGGCAGCCTTTGAAGTCAATCCCAGTACTTCATCTAGGCAATTGGGCTTAGACACAGTATTTAGTAAGAACTATTTTAAGAATGTTACGCAAGGATTTAAATCTTTTTCCCATTCTTTTCCGTATAAATTTCGAATAACAAGCCGTTTAAAGGCTGAAGATTTTCCAATTCGTTCGAAGAGTAAAAATACTTTATAAAATATTTATTCGTATCCGATGAAGCACACTTCGATTTAAACGGGAATGTAAACAAACAAACAAAGTCGCATATGGGCAGAAGACAATCCTAAAGCCAATCACGAATTGTATCTATATCCAGAACGCGTCACAACATTGTGCGCAGTTTCTTCGAAATGCATTATCGGCCCATATCTACCTACTTCTTTGAAGAAAATGTGCTACAGTTTTTTTACCCGAAAATCGTTTTTTGGTAATGTTGAAAAATTTCTTCTTTTCAACATTATGCAGAAAAAGCAATCCTTTCAATTCAGTGTGGTTTCAACAAGATGGGGCCTTAGTAACAATCCAAGATCAGTTATGGAAACTTAGCGAGCAAAATTCGAAAATTTAAATAAAGATTTAAACAATATTCTTGGGTCAAAAACTTATTTCGAAAAATCCCGTGCGTGCCTCACCTTACTCGTGCACGTCACATATATATATACCAAATTAATCGCAGGTGAGTCTAGAAATAAATTATTGTGGATCAAACCCGGAACCGGTAAATTCGTAGGCAGGGTGAGCGAGCAGCAACTAGACTTTTCGCGTCGTCAATGTACTCGGAGGCTTGCGGGGTGATGGAGTAAATGCACAACAACTGCCTATTCCCTAATTGCTCTTCACTCTGTAGCAATATGTATAAGCAATGTCATAAGTCATATCGTTTATACTATTAAAATGAAATTTCCTATATCCAGAACAGACCCTGCCTACGAGAAGCTAGCGGTCCCGGGTTCAATTCCCGGTTTGAAAAATATTTGTGTGATGAGCACGAGTATCTGTTTCTTAGTCTTTGCAGTTTTTTATGTATCTCTCTATACATATTAGTAGTAAAAGATCCTTAGTGATCGTTATAAAACGTTAGTTTAATTGGGTTTTTCCCATTTCGATGACTGTAACGTATATACTTATATAATGTTATGTCTAACCCGAGGTGCCGGTATCCTCTGGGTGCGTAATACGAGTCTTAGGTGATGCATGACCCCGGCCCGCATTTCCTTTGACGTTCGGCGAAGGCGAGGCTTGGGGGAAACCCGAAGTCCAAGCGAAGGTGCAGTCAATATTGACTAAACAGATAACGAGACCATTAAAGTAAATCATTTTTCTCAACGTAGGTACTTACAAAAAGTTCAAACATGAACAATTACAGCACAAAGTACAAATAACGACGGCCGACGACAGATTTTTTTATTGCATATGTGTTTTATTAAAACAGATATGACCACATGTTTAAATTCAAAACTATAATTGCAAAATTCGTCTCAATGAGCAACTCTTGAAGGCGCTCCAACGAGCAGACATTAACACAAACAACCGTTCGTTATGCTCTGGTGGCAGAAAAACATCAAGATAAAAGATAAAATAATCGCAAATAAACACTTTAACGACTAAGCAGGTAATTACTACGGCGTGAATCAGTCACAGCGTTAAGTTAATATATATTTGCGTTTCATTGCGTTAGCCAGTTCCAGATGTACGAGGCAGACTATCGTGTACAGTCATAGCAATTAATATATACAAGGTGGAAAAAACGGACGCCACATAGTTCGCAACTACCTTAAATTTGGAAATAGCAAATTCTTCGCAAGGGATACTTACTTTTATTTTTGAAAACAATAAATACTGAATTTATGGATTTTTTTGGAAATTGGTCTGCCTTAACCTGGACTCGAACTGGACGAATATGACAATACGACGCGTCCTACAATATTTTAACCAAAAGCGGACTTCAGTTGGTCTGAACTACCTACCATTTTAAAGATTTTTTTTTTATGTATTTGAAGGCGGCTTATAAAATAAATGAGATTATAAAAAAAAGGCTTTTGTTTTTTTAAACTTTTTTTTTCCACCCTTTATATACAGAGCCATTATCGCTTCAAAAATATGTATACACAGACATTATTGTTATTAGCGTGTATTTGTCACCGTATTGTAGTGAACATACCTGAACTCGAAAATCTAATTCAAGACCAAAATCTAACAGTTTCCATCTTGATTATTTAGTTATCTTAACATTATTTCATAAAAACATGAATGAGAACTCGTGTCTCTTGTAATATTAGAGTAAGTTTTATTGATAAAAATACCTATATTTAAACCAAAATGCAGTAATTACAGCGAATGTGCGCCCGTTGAGGTTAGGATTTTGGGCTTGAATTACATTTTCGAGTATAGAGAGGTAGTTTATAATCAGAGATGTGACTTACATATCTAAGATAAAAGTATCTAAGATACAGATACAAGATACAAGATACAAGATACGTATTTTCATCTTGTATTTGAAATACTTTTACATTTCTTATCTTGTATTTGAAATACTTTTACATTTTTTATCTTGTATCTTGTACTTAGATACTTTTTTTGGGTATCTTAGTATTTTGTAGATACTATTATAGCTGAAATACTTTTCCTTATTAATTTTGCAGTTTTATTTTCAAAACGCGTGCTGCGTGTTGTAAGTGTTGTAACTCAGCGCAGCTTTACTTTTCTATCAACAGACTTTGTTACCACGAAAAGAAAATCGAATAGTTCGTATGTTACCGTCTCGTTCACCTAAATATATATGTAAAGGGAGAGCGAAAGAGACTGCACGCACGTCACAGTGACATGACATGTTAGTTTCTTTTGTCTGCTGTCGTCGCACCGCTATTACTTACTAGGGATTCAGGTATTTTCCAAAGAGTATCGGTTTTTTAATAATCGATTTGGATGATTCGAACAATCTATCTACAAAAACGTCGTGCGTGGTAGGTATAAATGCCTAATTATTAAAAAATCGATTTTAAAGTTCCATTCACGAATTTGTTTTTATTTACTTTGCTGTTACTGTTACCTTAAGAAATCAATAAATGCTTGGATTCAATTATCGATTAATCGTTCTCAGACTATTTCTAGTCCCTAAATAATAAAGACACTAGCCTAAAGAGTTTAGATGATTTCAAACAATAAAAAAAATATTTCTTAAATATAACACCTGCTTGCCGAGTTCCGCCCCTGTGGAGCGACTCTTTTCATTTGGGGGCATAATCATGCGACCTCATCGTCGCAAGATGAGTGATAAAATGTTTGAAGAATTGGTTTTGCTTAAGTCTCAATTTAATGAAATTGGGATTTAAGCAAAACCAATTTTTATAATGAGAAAAATGTTTTGTGTGATACTTTTATATACTTAAATAAACCTTAAAACAAATAAAAATGTGCTTACTCTTAAAGAAGTATCTTATCTTGTATCTAGTATTTCAAATACTATTTCTAAATGTATCTTGTATTTGTTATCTAAATACTTGACTTCCTAGTATCTTGTATTTTGTATTTTAGATATTTTTTATAGAGTATCTTGTACATCTCTGTTTATAATCAATCATACATACATTGGTTTGGGCGATGCTTCTGCTAATCTCCAGGTCTATCTCGAAGGGATAGAAGAGACCGGATGGTCTTGCGTTCCACGGCAGAGAGGTCGCTGTCTTTCATGGGTTGCGACCTGCGTGAGCACTTTCGCCGCGGAGACCGCCGCGCGCCGCGAAGTTGATGCAGTCTACTGTCTAAGTACACTGACTTGTCACGGTGGAGATATCAGGACCTTCGGGTTCAGAAGCCAAGGAGGTTTTTAAGGAGTTAGGCCGTCGACTGCGGGAGAGAAGGGAGATCCTCGTTCTGGGTTGTGGCTGGTTCAGCAGGGTTCCACTGCAATCCAGAGGGATAATGGGAATGTTTGAGCTAGCCACGTTGCAGGGTTGGGGGTAATAAGGATTACCAAATTTGTTTTGTTAGTGTTCAAGTAATTTGTCGAAGCGTGCTGCCGATGATCATTCCTATTTAAAACGTTTGACGAAGCCTGTTGCTGATAACATGTTAATGCTGAAATAAATTAATTTTGGTGTCGATACATTGTGAACTGCGCACACTGGTTACAATATAAGGTACGAATTTTCTATAAGGAGTTTATAATCTATCTATGTGTAACCGATCAATTGTAAACTGCACAAACTGCTTAAAAGAGAGAATTTTCGATACTTTATACGGTGCCATGTCCATAGATAGCGTTAAAGTTCCCAATTTATCGACAGTTCACAATCTCGCAAGAATGATTATAAAGAAGAGGTGTTCACAATCTTAGGGCCGGTACAAACGGACTGCGTTTGAACTGCAACCTAGCTGCAAAATGGCAGTTCTGATGCAGTTGATGTAACTGCATCGAAACTGCAAATCAACTGCGCAGTCCGCTTGCAGTTGGCGTGCAGTCTACCTAAGCGGACTGCGCAGTTGGTTTGCAGTTTTGATGCAGTTACATCAACTGCATTAGAACTGCCATTTTGCAGCTGTGTTGCAGTTCAAATGCAGTCCGTCTGTACCGGCCCTTACAGTGACATAAGACTGACCAACCATAGACGGTTTACAATTTAACAGGTAATGAAATCGAAAAGATTATGAACCCTGTTGGTTAAGGTCCGTTCATAATTTGCTGGTTTCACTTGGATAGAATATAAACTATCGAAAATTCATGTTATATTGTGAGCAGTTAGTGCAGTTCCTAATTTATCGACAGTTAACAAACTCACGAGATATACGTATTCACTATAATACTGATAATACGGTGACATAAATACATTATGAATTGATTGACTGTATCTAAAGTCAAAATCACCACCTTATTTAAGACTTATTTGGAACGAAGCGATCATGTTCACCTATCGATGTTTCGAAAAACTTTTGTCCGAAATTTTCATTTGTCCGAAAATCGTTTTGCTCTAAACCCATTGACTTTTCAAAATATTTAAAGAGATATACCTACAGAAGCTGTAGGTTAGGTTAGGTTTGTTTTATAAAAATCAGAGAAAAGTGATTTCCGGACAAATGAAAATTTCGGACAAACGAAACAGCGGACAAAAGTTTTTCAAACTTAAGATAGGGAACCCGATCATGGCTATACTTAGGTTAAAAAATTATACTTGCGGTAAGTGTGTTTCCGCGAAATAAAATAATGAAAGATGTCAACGATGATGTCGATGACGTAAAACCTAGAGTAGGTGTTTTGGTGTCGTTGTCACAAGTGGACACAAATTCTTGTGACATTCGTCCATATTTACTGAGCTAATACTTAAGTAAACCGAAGTGGTTTGGACTTAATTAGTCACACAAGGTAGTTTCAATTGTATCAGGTACTTATTGCGTTTTTATATTTTACATAGATAATGACTTACTTATTAAATGTAAATGCAGTCTGCATGGTATATTTATGACTTTGACTGTAGGTACTTGGCTTTTGTCCGCGGTTTTGTTTACGTAGAACTAGTTACGTAAGTAGTTCATTGCCCTCAGGAGTTATTATTTTTTAGGATGAAAAGTATCCATGCCGGAGACAGTTTGGTACGAATTAAAAAAATATAATTTTACCGTTTATGGAAATTCAACCCTTAAGGGAAGAAAAAAGGGGTTTTAGGGGGTATAATTTGTACGGGATTCCCGTTGTTTCACAGCTGCTGACAAGATAAATTATGTTTTCAAAAATCAGATTTAAATTGGTTCAATTTATTTATCCGTTTTTACCCGACTGCAGCTAAAGAGAATCGAGTGTTATGTTCAAACATTTATTCCATAACAATACATTCAAATTTGTATTCAAATCCGATCATCTCAAAAAGGAAAAAATAAAATCTACACTTCGTATTAGAACGTTTTCAGTCTTCACCGTGGGTACTTAAACAATAAGTTTTTGTTAAATTTTTCACTTTTATGACTATTTTTTTTTTCTAACTGTATTTTATTTACATTGTGTACCAAATTTCAGCCAAATCCTATAACGGGAACTGGTTAAAAATAAGCTTCCAAAATTAGACTCCCACATTATAACGTACCTACAAGCTACATACTAAAAAAACAAGTTGAATAAAAGATTGTAAAAAGGCCAGAAGTAACGGCAGACAGACACCCGTGTTCACAAACGTCACTATGAGGTCTCACAGTGCTCCCGAACGCACAGGGTGGTTCAAATCGTCTCATAAACAAGAGGTCGGTCAAAAAGGACCAATGACAAAGCTGTATTGAACGCAGTGCGTTTACTCAGTGAAGGATCCCTTAAGTATTCTATTGCTTTTTCTATAAGGGCATGTTGTTTGATCCGTAGTTAACTCAACTAATTGTTAAAATTAGAAAAAGGAATCGAAAATTTGACACATTTCCTTGAGATTTACCCATTAGTTATCGTTAAATAGTTAGGTAGTTTAACTACTGATCAAACAACAGGCCCTTAGTAATGACGTTGTTCCCTTTTTATTCGAATTTCAAATTTATTCATTTTTTACATCATAATTATTAATAAACAGTGAATGTTGAGTCATTAACGTGTTGTTTTATTAATGAAGAAAATCCATCTTTGCTTACCTAAATAATCTAGGTAAATAAACGATAGAAACGACGAACGACGAACGTCTAGGATGGTAGCCAAGATGACCAACGTTTAGCTTTCGTTTAACTCAATCGGCAGAAAATGTATGGAGTGACATTCGATGACGCCTGTGTGGCGACCTAGCGACATCTAACGGCAACTTGTATCAACCAACTCGCTACCTCGCTAGCGCCACCAACGTCAGACAGCGCAACTTAAGTGTTCTACAACGCGCTAACGAAGTTTCTCGAGTCAGATGACATATATACAACTTCCAACTTCATTCCAATGGACTTCGGTCCCCAGGCATAACACCCGCCTGGAGAGAGATCTCTCTATTGTCCTCTCTTCCTACATTGGTGACCCCGACGTGATCGTCATCTTACATTGGTGACCCTCGACAATGGACAATTACGCAACCTGACGACCTTCAAGCACTATGACGCAGTTTCACAGCAAGCCAGACAACCCGCACTGTGCACCACTAGCATTCTGTCATATCTCTATGCCTGGTGTCTACAGTGTGCACACTAATCTCACTCAACAACGCGACTCACTGCGTCCTACTACGAGTACTTCACGAGCAGGTACACGACTCACTGTGTACTCCACTCACTCCTCTTCTCCTGCCACGCTCGCCAACGCGGCTCTGAGCACTACTGGAGACATCCACTACTGGCACTTGCAAGCGGCAATTCAACGCACAGACTGCACGTCATCACCATCAACCTCCGGTCTCAAAGGGGGGCTGGTGTGGCGAACTAGCGACATCTAACGGCAACTTGTATCAACCAACTCGCTACCTCGCTAGCGCCACCAACGTCAGACAGCGCAACTTAAGTGTTCTACAACGCGCTAACGAAGTTTCTCGAGTCAGATGACATATATACAACTTCCAACTTCATTCCAATGGACTTCGGTCCCCAGGCATAACACCCGCCTGGAGAGAGATCTCTCTATTGTCCTCTCTTCCTACACCTGTTATCCAGGATACATTATGTTTCTAATCCGTTTCAAATTTATAATTATTAATGATGACAATATCATATTTTGGGTATCCTACCTTTTGGCCGAAATACGTTTGACCGAATGTATCGTCCCAACTGTTTCATTTGCCAACCCACTTTTATTTCTGTAACTGTAAATATTTCAGGATTCATTTCAGTACCTTCGTGTAGACCCTATAGGTTAGGTTAGGTAAGTTTTTATAAAAATCCTGAAATATACAGTTACAGAAATAAAAGCGGGTTGGCAAATGAAACGGTTGGGAAACGATACATTCGACCAAACATATTTCGGTCAAAAGGCAGAGAACCCATACTTTGATATGATGATAACTAGCACTAACTTTAACCTAGAACATAAAAACTTTAACATTAAAACCTTCCTCTTGAATCACTCTACCTATTGATGAGAACCGCATTCAAATCCGTTGCGTTTAGAAGATCTACGGCGCGAGCGAGTTTGTTTTATACTGTGTAAAAGATAAAGATAAAGATACTTAAAACAAAGTCGCTTATAAATACACCGGCGGCGTCGGTCCCTCTGTATGCACGCTTAGATCTTTCAAACTGCGCAACGGATTTTAATGTGGTTTTGATTAGTAGTGATTTAAGAGGAAAGTTTTTATGTATAGTAATATCCCGGTTTATGTACCTACGTGTGTTAGAGAAAAACATGAACCGAAGCGAAGCGAGAGCGGAGGGCTTATTGCCTAACGCACTCGCAATCGCAATCGTTTTCATTTTGACTGTCCGAAGGCGAGTGTGCGTACAAAATGTAAACAATTGTTCCACTTTGAAGCCGATTGCGATTGCGAGTGCGTTAGGCAATAGCGACGCGGGTCGCAAGTGTATAATAAGGACTTTCTATTGTACCTAATGTATAAAAACGTGAAACAAATCGACTCGGTGTCTACGGCAGAGTACGTCAGTAGCATTAATAATTGCTTGTCGATTCTTCTGATCGTGTCAGGTCCACGTGAAAGATGTTTGTACCTTATTTCAATGGAATAAGGTAAAAAATCTAAACATATTTTTGACGTCGACTGACAAACACTGCGTTACAGACAATTTTAATATAAATAGAATTTTGTAATTTCAAAAGGCCTGCATCCGGTGATTGTTAAGCTGCTTGATCGATTCGGGGCATGCCGCGGCGGTCAGTCACGGGACACCGGCGAGGGCGCTGGGATTGATTACAAGTCCAAATTAAAACAATAATCTGTGAACTTGTACACCAGATGCGCGGGTGGCGAATTTGACATTTTGAGTAAAATTTGGATTGACAGTGCCCAACAACTTTTACAAACGAAGAAGTGCAATGTTGTGCTACCCCAGTGACTACGTGTTGTAATGAACTTTGTTTCTGTGCTGTTCACATCAAAGTTCCCTATCGTCGTGTCGTGAGTTCGACATGCTTAAGAGGCAGAGTTTTTTAACCTAGCCATGTTTATACTAGTTTGTCAGTGACAAAACAGCAAAGCGGTTTCTTTATACTTACTTCATCTTTCGTTAATACTAGCTGTTGATACAGTAACAGAATGAACGATAAATGGTAGTGTTTATCTGTTCAAACCAATTCGAACAGATACACATGATTCGATCTCCTTAAGCAAGTACTCGACAGAAAACGATTTGCCGGATCCTAGTTACCTCAAACTGCGACATAGACCTCTCTACAAAGGTCTACTCCTAAACGCTCCAAATACTTACAATTAGACAACTTCACTGTAGTTGACGATCGCCACGATAGTTATACTAATATTCGCAAAAACAATAGACAATCTTGGAAGATCCCAGAAATAACAATTTATTTTTTCTGTTTTTTATGGAAAATGTAAATTACGTCGAAAATAAATAGATTAAAATAAATTCAGGTAAATTCATCAGAAAATTATTTTAGCTTTTTACTTTAGACAAAAAATTAAGCTGGGCATAATTCACGCATGGAAATGGAATTAAACCAGGACTTACGGCACAGCACGGCTACGAGTAGGTATCACCGGCTGACCGGCATCACCGCCTTAACAATCACATTTCTGTGCGCGTCTCACTTTAAAATTGTTTTTGTCGGTCACACCAAAAGCTCTATTCAAGATGCCACGCTGCATTCACGACAAAAACAATCATTCGAAATCTAGCAGTTAAACATCGTCATAGCCCTGTGTTTTCTGGTTGGTATACAGTGGTGGCCACATAATTGTCAACAATTCATATGTGCTAAAGTAGTAAAATAAAATACCATTTGTAGATTTTACACTGCTGATTACATTAAAAATATTTTTGTTTTTTTTATGCAGTAGTTTTTTATATTTAGGAAAAACAGTAAAAAAAAGTTGGATTGTGAATGTTAGGAATACACTAATAGTGCCCTTAGTCCATTTATTACCACAGGAATTGAAAAAAATATACAACTGTCATGTAAATTTTTCATCTGTCTGACGGATTACTTGATTCTAACGACACGCTTTCGATTCTCGTAATACTATTGTTTTGATATACGCTATTTAAAATAAAAGTGACTAACGGATTTGTAAAAGCGGATAGCCGCAATCTGCCCAAAGTCGACGAATTTATGTTGTTACAGTTGTTATGGTTGACAAGTGACATGACATGGCAGTCAGTTCTATTTCTGATTGCAGTTACTTTTTTTTATTTTATATCATGCTAAGATCACGACATCAGTATTCCTAACTTTGTATATACGGTCTTTTTAATGACTATTTCTTTAATAAATTATTAAGGACGAATTTAAGTTAAATAAAGAAAAACCGAGAAACACGGGTTGTCTAATTTTTAACCAGCTATTATAAACGCGAAAAAACAATAATGCTTTTTTTTTTAAATGTTGTCATTTAGCATACACTTGTTTTTTCCCAATACAATTGCCTACAAATATGACTTTTCAATTTTGACCACTAATCAAAAAGTTCTCGATCAATTTTATTGCTAAATATATTTTACTTTACATAATTAACTAAGGTTTAAACTGATGTACAGTGAACTAATATTAAAAACGGACCTTATATTTTATAAGGATTTAAAAACTAAGTGCTGACGCGTCCATACAAAATTCTACAACTTTGTATGAGCGCCGAATATTTATTTTCTCAAATCCTTATAAAATGAAAGATCCGATCTCAACAGAGATAAATTGTACATACATTTAAACTTTACTTTATTAGTTAACGATAAGTGTAACTAAAAATATAATTGCTTAAGAAATTTTTGTTTGGTTCTCAAAATTGAAAAGCCATATTTTTAGGCAATTGTATGGGAAAAAAACAAGTGTCCCTAATTATGTGACCACCACTGTATATAACAATCATTCGAAATCTAGCATTTAAACATCGTCATAGCCCTGTGTTATCCAACTTGGTTCTGGTTGGTGTCCCAGCGAGGTTTACTGTGGTTTACCTCGCAATTACGTCAGTTCCCTACCCAAGTAGCACATGGAGAATAAGGCTAAATCTTATATGCCTTAAAAATGTCTTAAGTAGGTTTCCACTGAGACATGAACATTTAAGTCGGTTTTCATAAAATGCAGTTAGCATTTAATTCAAAGTAGACTTAAAATAAGGCGACTTTAGTCTATTTGTCACTTTTAAATCCAAGTAGAATTAAGTCAGCCTTACGCACATCTAGAAAAAATCCTTTTTAAGGATGGTTAATCTTATCTTATGCTTACTGAAGATTGACTTGGGGCTTGATTGATTGATTGATTTAACATAGTTAAGTTAAAATAAAAATAAACCTTAATGTATTTTTATTAGGTACCATAATATAGGTAAATAATGTTGACAATTCAATTTTTTTTTTTTCAACAATGGTTATCTGGAAGAAATCCATTGAAGGGATAAGTTCGCCTTTGTACTTGTTTTTTTTGTTATATTGCCTGTTTTGTATTTCTATTTTATTCTTGTACAATAAAGAGTATACATACACATAAGGTCTGTTCATCCTTACTTGTCTTATATAGTAAACAACTTTCTAACCTCAAAATGAACTTCTTTGATAAAACAGCTATTTTAAACAAAATAAAGCAATCACAGACAATACATTGGCCAAGTGATGTCCAAAATTTTAACTCGGTTCAAAAATGTTCATTTTGAGGTTAGAAAGTTGTTTGCTATATAAGACAAGTAAGGATGAACAGACCTTATACATACATACAATTACGAATAAACAAGCAAATTGTTGCAAATTTAATAAACATGATTAATATCAGACATGTTTTTACTTAATAGGTATACTACTGCTGATGCCGGCATGCGTTGCAATACCACGTAGGTAATGCAAAAAAGTGTTCATTTGCCATCACAATCGGATCAATAGTATAGGACCACATACATAGAGCACAAACGTACAAACATTTATTTTTATTTATATAGGTATTAACAATAACAATTTTCTTTGGATTTTGCAATTATTACTCTAAAATATACAAGATTTGGAATTATTTAAAAAGTGACATCCCTAAGATTGCATTCGTACGGAAAATGTAAAACCGCGTCTCTATCTCTTCTAGGCGGTATAATCCAAATCGTATTTGACCTGCTATGGTATTATTTTTAACTCGGCCGCCATTACTGTCGAGTAAACAAGAGCTATCAAATCGTTGACAATAGGATAAACGAAACGATATGGTTTTTTCCGTGTTAAATAGAGGCCCAGTTTAATTAAATTTAACACCAGTAGGTATAGTAAATTAGTGATAACAACTCGGTTTTTTTTATTCTGGGGACAAATAAGAATTATTTCTTCCTAGTATCCGACTCTATGGGCGGCAAAACGCCACAGTCACAATATTTTTTTAATACCTTTGTACACACTTACCGTAATATAGGTATGAACCGGGTAGAAATTATAAAACGTCTTTTTTTTACATTGAAGGATTCATATTACTTATAGCAGGCATATTTTTCTTCTATACAAAACGACAAAGTACGTCCGATCAATACCTACAACGTATTGTAGGCATATAAAACATATATATAATGCTGCTCGAACGCGCCTAAATAAACCTTATTTACTCGTGTTGAATTCATTTTTCGAATTTTCCTGCGAACGTATAGTGATACCTACGTTTGCACGCTCGAACGGTAGGGTTGTCAAAGCAATGAAAATATTAATATGAATACATTTTTACTACTACTTACTTACATACTTATTTTTTTACTTTAATAAGTGTCGCTCAATAGTTATTATATGTAACTAAGAGCCATTCCTGAAGTACAAGAATTATATTTCCGAAAGAATTTTGCAAATCGGCGCAGTACCTAGTTGTTAGTGGTTACATATTACATAAATAAGGGTCAAAAAATTAACCTCCTTTTTATGTTAGCTACCTACCTTACCTACCTACTTACATCTAAGAACATACGTATTAATGAATTCGCTATCACTAAGGTATAGGTATAACATTTTTAATAAGTAAGTAACAATTTTATATTGGTGTCCGTTATTTTTTTCTTGGTATCATATTTTTTTACTTAAGAGCCTTACGAATATGTACCTAATCACCTTAACATGTTTATAATAAGTAAACTAGGTAGGTAATCAAATCGTTCTAACTGTTTCGTGTTGATCACTTTAATATACTTATAAATATAAATAAAAATAAATGACAACTACTGACCTTTCCTCGTTCACAGGCAAAGATTAAAACGTTTCTTTTTTATTATCTTTAGTTCTCTTGTCATCCACTCACACAGCAATAATGAGTCATTTTTTAAAATATAAATTCATCAACACAACACAAGAAACAACAACAAATCTAACCCAACATGACGTAATGAATAGAATGCACTACCAACTTGCCTACTTGCATCTCGCTTGACGTGTCTCGAACTCTCAAAACTCAAAAACCGGTCGCCGCGCGCGGGCATCCTTCATGTATTAGCATCGGCAGCTATGTTCCGTGAGGCGGTGATTGTCGCACGTACCTCGCACAGAGAAATATCTGTTACGTAGTAACTCTTATTTAATCTGTGCTTATAGGAAGTTGCTTGTTAATAATCTTATTGGTTTCTTATTGCATAACCACTCCCAAAATCAAAAAACAACGTAACCTATTACTTTACAACTGGTATCGCGAAAACTGACTTAGGAATGAGTGAACTCGATATTTCCTTAACTTCGCTTTCTACAAATCTTCTTTAAGACTGAGTTAATGCAACAATCTCTTAAACAGGAACAAGTTAAGTACAAACAGTATTAACTCGTCCTTAACTTTGTCTTGCTAAATCAACATTGCCTTAAGTCTTATTTATTTGATCCTCAGTTGAATTAACGCCATATTCGATTGAAGTTCATTTTAAAATATTTGCGAAGAAGTTATAAATTGGTATTTCTCTGTGTATATTCACGTTAAGTATTTTGTATAAATATTCAAAACATCAATTAAGTAACAAAATATATGTGACAAACTATGAAAAACATTTTTTTTAAGAAAATCTACAAAAGTGTTCATGTGTTTTAATAGTATTTGAAGTATTAGATACTATTTCTTAACATTCTTTATCTACACCCATATCATAACTTCCCTACAATATGTTCAGAAGCGATAAGCAAATCGCTTATATTAAGAAACCTGTATCTGTGGTTGCATCTTAATCTTTACATTAAAGTACAGTGCATCGTAATGTTTACATTAAAGTGTCGGTACCTAAACATTACAGTATCGGTAATATCTACTGTACCACTAACTTGAAAATGCAAGCCATATCTGTACATTATAAATAAAGTTTATTTTTTTAAGCTTTCGTACTAGGTACAAACAAGTTTACAGTAACACTAACTTAATAAAAATACAGGCCATATCTGAACATAATATGTTATAGAAAACTTATGATATGCATGTAGATAAAGTTATGTATGCGGCTATACATAATTAGGCATTAAAAAACTCGTGTGATCTTATTATGAAACTCGCCTTCGGCTCGTTTCATAAAACCACGCCCGTGCTTTAATGCCTCTTATTATGCACCAGCCACATAAACTACTATTAAAGCCCGTGTATTTTACAACAATATCTATTAATTCTACGCTACTAACTTATTTGCGTTGAACTTTCGACTGTAAATTTCGACAAGAAACTGCTATTGCGTATTTGATAAGTAATAACTTGAATAAGCTACGCCATTATATTTCCTTGTGAGAGAATTGTAGTTCATAAACATTATTGCCATCATTTTTCTTAATATTAACTACGTAAAGTAAATGTAGCTTTAAATCAATCTTCAGTTGACTAGGATAATTCTTCACGATTTGATTCTAATATTCTTAACTTGGTATTCAAGATATCTTGAAGACAAAAACTTTGATTTAAGTGGGCATACAAAATGTCTTGAAGACACAGTTAAGGCCTTTATTAATACCACTGTCTTAAAATAGGTTTAAGTCTTACTTGAAAGACGTCTAAAGTCCCTCTTAATTTGCACTTAAAAACGGCCCATTTGTACTTAACTCTATCTTTAAGGTTTCCAATAGATATCATTAAGACAAAATTTGATTTAACCAAGACAATAGCATGAATTAATGCTTACTGCCGCACTCAGAGACGTCAATTAAATTTAATGTTTGTTTAGCGACGTGTTGTCTTTTTCTATTATTGTTATAGCAAAGAAAGTGACAGCAGCAACTTTAATCAAGCATTAAATTTAATTGACATCTCTGAGTGCGGCAGTTAGTCTTCAAGATATCTTTAATACCAAGTTAAGAGGACAATTGCTACTTGACACCTTGATGCTGACAATACAATGAGTCGTCATTAATGAGTTTAAATATCGGCCAGTCCGAATATCTATTCGACATTGTATTTATAACTCATCTTCAAGGTCCCGGACAGGGCCTTATTCCACATTGGATTAGCTTATCTTGCCTTAATAATCTTAATCACACTGTCGCCTTATGACAAAGATGACCATAATGAGACAAAATGCACTCGGCAAAGGGTACCTATTGTTATCGTAAATGTATAGGATTGACTTAAGCTGCCGGAAGGTCGCGTCGACCGCTCATATCAATTCCATAAATTTTGACAAGTTTCGATAATCTTTTAAATGAGCGTTAAGTATCATGTCTAGAAAAACCATAACGCTGTTAGTGATTTTCAAAAATCGACAATATGACAACGATTGATATGGATTGACGTTAGCCATAAATTTCGAGTCGATAGAAAACAAATAGGTACGTTAATAGCGTTTGCATCTTGGCTAAATAGGCCTACTGTACTGTCAAGTGAATAAGAGCTCTCAAAAACATCAACGATATGATTATAATATCAAAACAAGATAGGCTAGTACAATTTGGAATAGAGGCCCAGTTTGTGTATGCGGCCTGTTGTCTGCCTCGCCACATCAGGCGATTGATAAGAGCAGCTCTGCCGAGAGCGCGACAGTGCGTTCGCGTTGTTCACCACAGCCACCCGTGGCCTTACGGCGCCTACCAAAAATATTATAATATTTCCACGGGAAAAAGTTAATCGGCCAACTTTACGCAAGATTTTTCTTCACTCAAGGTATGAATTTAAACATAAATTTGGTACATTTAGGTTTTTTTAATTATGGATTTGTATTCTGTTTGATTCGTTTGATATTTAGATAGAAACCGGTGCGTAAAATGACTTAATGACGTAGGTATCTGAACAATTTAAGCATCACATTTTATTCTAAATGTAACATCATAATAGTCAATTCATGTTACACTCAATATAATTCAATTTCTTAAATTCAATGTTTTTTTCCCAAATTTAGATCATTTGTACTCTCGATCTATGGAGGTACATTTTAAAAAAAGTGCGTACTAATTCAGTACATATTGGGTACAACAGCGTTATGTTTTAATAAATGACATATTCTTAAAGTAATCTTAGGGGTTGCTGGGGAGATGCTCCACAGCAACCCCAAACTCATATAATTTGTACTCTCGATCTATTGAGGTACATTTCTTTTTAAGTATGTACAAAGTCGGTACATATTGTGTAGATTAGGGTTATGCTTTAAAACATTACAAAACAGATGGGGTGTCCAGGGAGCATGACATTGTTTAATAGACAAATTACATACTAATATGCAAACGTTAGGTTTTGTGCAAATTATTAGTACTGACTTACCTCTTTATACCTGCCTAGTGCCTACCCAATAATAGGGGTATGTCCTGGGTAAAAAAGTAATAATTCAAATTAGTCCGTCAGTAAGATTATCAAAAAATATTGAACACATATTTTTTGCTTTTTCAAATCAATCAAAATTGACAATTATAACGCGCACCAAAGTTCGGGAGTGGGGGCTCGTGACGTCACAACGTGGTATAAAGTGTGCCACGGCGTGACGTCACGCGAAACTTCAACGCACTTTATCTTCGTCATTTTTTGTTTAATTGACAAAAGAAAAAATACGTGTTCAATATTTTTTGATAATGTAAAAGACGAACTAATTAGATTTTTTAGGACACTATATAGTTGCTGGGAAAAAAATAGTCAACCTTACGTTTGCATATTCTATATCTATAGGCTTCATACTTTTGATTGGTATGTAAGTCTATTAAACAAAATTTTCAGCTTATCTATTCGCCATAACATATTAAATTAACTTAACATATTAAATTTGAAACAAAATACTTTTTGTCGACTAAACGGCCCGGTGAAGGTCGTGTCCTACTCGGATCCTCTTCTATAATTTATTAAATGTTAACCGAAACAGATCTATTTTTATAGATCCGTTTTTAAATTTATTTAAACACTATGCGAAGACCTTTCGTTCAAGATTCAATACTTAAACGCTCTTGCCATACTTGTCGGCACAGTTAAGATGGGGAATACCAATGACAGACACTATCCTATCACTTAATTAATGAGTTTAATTAAGATATTATATCGCCACCGTCCCAATACTCAAGTACGTATATTAACAACAATAATAACAAAATAAAACGAATTTTGGGGGTATTTTAGATTTCTGACCGGTAGTAGGTAATCCTGAGGAGGAATATCTTGAATTCGCCGTAAGCATATTGACGGTGATTAAAGGTTTATCATTTGGAAGTGCATTTAGATATTAACATTTAATGAGGATTTATGTGTAAGTAGATGATTTGCTTAATGAAAAGCGAAAAGGAATCTTTGTGGAAATTAAAATAATTCCCGCATTCTTGTACACGTAGGTAGAAAAGAATATTAGTAGTTCAGCGTCTATATCGCATATTGTGGACAAAGCATCCGTCACTCTCGTACTTATTTACGTGTCAGAAGGTGACGGATTCCTTATCCAAACTTTGTCACGCGATAAACGCAGCCATATTAGGGCCCCTGTTCAGACCTGACTGCTTACTTAGTACTTTGAATAATTTTGGTCCTAATGAGGTGTTGTAGACGTTAAACTATACATACAGAGAAAATACATAAATAATAATGTATCACTCCAACTCCTGTTACAAAAAACGGAAAACTTTCAGTCGCTGTCTAAAGATAGTATTTATTTTTTATAGTACATTCGGTATTCAGGACTAAATACGAGGATACATAATTATATAAGTAGGTATAGTAAAGCCCCAACGGACAACACTTAAATGCCAGGTCTCCATAGAAGATTCGGCCTAAGAAAAAATTGTGACGGATAATTATAGAATTGGGTTTATTTGATGTAGAAATAGTTATTTATGTAACTGTAGTTATTATGTATGTATGCACGAGTGCCGAGATTAGAGCGCCATTAACGATTTACCATTAACGATATCAATATTAGCGGTTTATATTTAAAACAATGCTGTGGTATTAGTTTTTCTGAAAAACTTGTCATATTTTACTTTACATTGCATACGTTACTCGCAAGTTATCTTATTTATAAAGTATCTTAATAGATGGCTCTATTTTTCGTATAAGTTACCGAAATGTGTAAGTTATAAAATACTGAATTTAAATCTCATACAAAACGGGTCATATTAACACATCCTTCATATCCACGAGCTTTTTTGAAGTGATAACTTCTTTACGGAGGGTAAACCATTTCGTTATGTAACGCGCGTTACTAGACAGCCTGTCTGGCTTCCCTTTCTCTCACGCATACGGCAGCGGTAGTTCTAATTTTTAAACAATTTTTAAAATACAAAAAGTTACTGGAATCGGATGTGATTAGAACCGCGGCACCATAGCGTCATAGAACTACCTGTCAGCCGCAAGGCCAATCGTAACTTACAAGTATGGACGAAAATGGTAAACGTTATTTAATCTTGCCTGCTGACGTCACCCCGTGTTTCGTTTCTAAGCACAAAATACTGTTGACAGTGAGCATATAAATATAACCTAAAACTATCACCGTTTTTGAAAGTGATTAGTTTAAGTTAGTTGTCACTGGTCCTTTGGACTATAAATCAGATTTTAAAAAAGTGGCCGCCTTTTGAACTTTTTTGATACTAGTTCGATTGTCTTGAAAATCGATATCTGAGGATCCGTCGGGACTACAAATGCGAACCCGTACTCAGATTTAAAAAAAATTGGCCGCCGTAATGAACTTTTTTGTTACTGCTTCGATTGTCTTAAAAATCGATATCTGAGCATCCGTCGGGACAACAAATGCGAACCCGTGATCAGATTAAAAAAAAGTGGCCACCATTTTGAACTTTTTAATTACTGGTTCGATTAACTTGAAAATCGATATCTGAGGATCCGTGGGGACTATAAGTGTGAACCCGTAATCAGATTTAAAAAAAGTGGCCGCCGTTTTGAACTTTTTTGTTACTGCTTCGATTGTCTTGAAAATCGATATCTGAGGGCCCGTCGGGACTACAAATGCGAACTCGTAATCAGATTTAAAAAAGTTGCCGCTATTTTGAACTTTTTGAAGTGATAACTTATGGTAGGGCAAACCGCTTCGTTACGTTATGGCGCCAGTCTGTCTGGCTTCCCTTTCTCACACGCATACGGCAGCGGCAGGCAGGCTCTACCTCTCTCACTCTAACCCACAGATTTAGATTAGTTATCACTTCTGTCGGGTGTCCCGAGACGCATACATTTTTTTAAAAGTGTTTTTAGCCGAGATCTGGCATCGTCATTTAGGTAGTTGTTTAAAAAAGAATATGGAATTTATGTCCAATTTCAAATACAGAATGTCAAATGGTCTATACATCTTTGATGTGTTACAACATCTTGGAAGAAGGGCTTTACTTAAGTTTTTTACCTACATGTATACATCTATGTTCCGCGCGCGAGCTCCGAGGAATCTCAAGAAAAGCTGACTGATTTAGTCAATATTATGTTAATGATAAATCCAACTGAGGCGATAAGGCCAACTCCTGTACTGGGAGAGGCGTGAAACGATGCGACGGGCGGGCGCGGCGCACACCCGTCTTCTTCCCAAAAACCCCCGAGTCCTCGGAGTTCGCACGCGGACTATAGGTATATAAAAAGCCAGATATTATTTTGTTTTGAATGTATGAAGATCTAAGATGATGATATTATTGACCCAGTTCAAACTCTCAACGTAATTGCGATCCCTAATTTCAGAGCGTATAACTCTTGAACCAATCAACTTATTTCCTTTGAACCCAAGTATAATAACCATTCTAATTGCTTTGATTTAAAAAAACTGATTTGAAATCGGACCTACCTCTTTTTTATGGTTTGGGTCCCACTTGTTAAATTAAACAAATCGTAGATTGATATAATGAGAGGTAATGATATGGTTCATCGCCAAACATGACGTTTATATCTGTTAGCAAACCAAATTACGAATGATTTTGCTCAGATTAAATTAGGCCCTGTTGTTTGATGTCACATGTCACAACAGAGTAACGTCGTATGTCCAGCACTATCACTACCTTTGGGTCATTACTCATAGCTTCTCGCGACAAGATTCAACATTTGCTCAACAAGAGACCGTACGTCGGTGAATTATGTGTTCTGTATTGGCGTTCGCATATTATAAAATTTTAAACTTCTCTGCTACTGCTCTCCTTGTTGGTGCGGTATCTGTGTATAATATATGGTGTAAGTTCACACACACATAGGTACACTCGTAAGGTTGTAAAACACGCCTCCATGGATTCAACCAAAGCCAAGCTAACCGTTTACATAAATTAGTTTAACCGCTTATTACCCTAAACGTAAATGTTATGTAACTATGCATGTACTTATAAGGGAATATAAATATTTTGTGTTAATGTTTTTCTAGTATAGATCCCTAGCTGACCATATTGCTTATTCTATTTATCCATCCCCGTCCGTCCGTCCGTCAGCAGCAGCAGTGATATCAATTAGCGTCGTCAATTTTATTTCGACTAATCTTTGTTTAAAATCTGTAAAAACTAAATAATATCTGATACGTCTCTACTACAAGGGCGTATCGGATACTTTTGAGCGCAGTGTTGGATAATATATTTTGGCTGGTACCAGTTCAGTACCAGTACCTACTCAAGCTTCAGCATTGAACCCTGGAGCATGACAGATCATGTCTCTAAAACTTGAGTGACATGGCTTTGCGATAAGGTTCTATCCTGGTATGGTCACATTACCATGACTAACCATGCCATATCTCATCCCCGATACCACCACAGCCGGTCGTGGCATTTAGAAACTCGTATTGGAAAAACCCTATGAAGTATACTTAAGTATAATATTTAATCCACAGCAGCAGGATAAAGCGGGAGATTAGTTGCGATCTTGATCCATGTAACAAGTAAAATAGAATTAATTACGTCTATGCATCCAAGGTATATGATTATTTACATGAATTAAATATAGGTAATTATTCATAGCTTTGTGTAATTCATTCAAGCTACGTGACATAGTGAGTTTAATTCGAGAATAAATAACAAAACCAAATCGTGCATGGTTTTTTAAGGGTTTATCAGCGAGTGAAAGTCTAATTATAGCCGGCCTTGTTGTTTTTATATGGGTTGACGGAAATGTACTGTCAAATGCGGATTTCGTTTATTCATAGCTATCCATGGCTTCTTTCTCTTTTAGAAAGCCCTATAAATAGAAAACGAAGATTTTGCAGCGAAATGCTCCAGTAAACATAATGAATTAGCCACAAAAGCGTTTTCTTTTTTATGGATTTAATTTAAATTTGCGAAGGTCAGGGGCAATCGCGATAAGGTACTTTCTAGACTCTTGAGCGTTGAGCCCGGTCAGATGGGTATATGGGTTCCTTTCTTCGCCCTGCCAGGCCCTGGTTATAATTACCAGTTACGTGCCTAGGTATTAGGCTAGCTGACTGACAGGTCAACTCAGTTCCTTTTTAGGAAGTGTCAAAACTGTGTGTCGAGTGGAGTATGAAAATGAGAGATGAATCATATACTATGAAATATTTGACAGAGACGTTACGCCTTGTTAATGTTAAATATCTTCTTATCGTTTTTGTTGATTTATTAATCGTAAAAATTGCTAAATTATTAATTAAATTGCCCGGTCTTACGTTTTATGTCTATTTCGTGAAACTATATCGTGGCTTGTGTAGAGAAATTTCTCTTGACTATAGTTATCATCCTTATTGATTAGGCTACATGACGTCATTTCTCGGTATCCAATCACTTGCTAAATAACATTTCACAAACTGATTACAGTTAAATATTTACAGTTTCGGATAAAAAGCGTTTTGTAAAATTATATGTTTGCGAAATTAATCAGTTTGTGAAACATTTATTTTCAAATGATAGTAAACCGTCATTCCCATGTACACAAAGGTACCTACGAGTACTTTGCATTTTATTTAAATCACGATTTAATACGTGTCCTATTGATAATGCTAACTTTTATTAATCTACGTAGTGTAATAATGATTTTTTTGTTATAAGTACACGGTTTAACATGAGGAAACCGAATAATTTTAACAGCGTATTCCTGAGGTCGTAAGAAGCAAAAAATGTTATATGAACCCAGGTCGAAATATGATTTTTATTTTTTATCATAAGGGTGTTTTGTACTGGAGATTTCAATACAACTCCGTGCTGGATAAGATTAAAAGACATATTTCGACCTGGGTTCATATAACATTTTTTGCTTCTTACGCCCTCAGGAATACGCTGTTAAAATTATTTGGTTTCCTCATGTTAAACCCGGTACTGTATAAATATAAAAGTATTTTTTTATATAAATATTAAGGGACACACAAATTGCCCCAGTCCCCAACCAAGCTCTAGGCTTGTACTATGGGTACTGGACAACGATAAACATACGTAAGGCACTTGTCCCAACACCGACGATGAGGGAGAAGCGGGTAGTTAGCGATCAACTTTAATTAATACTTATGCGTCTCTTTTATTGACACGGAATAAATATAATTTTTGCCGTAGAGAGAGTTCTCGCCGGCTGTGTAAACAGCCAGCGATCAACTATTAATTTTTGTGTCCATCGATTTAGAATACCCGGTAGGGTAAATATCGGTTATTCTATCGATGATTGTGTCTCTTTTATTGACACGGGATCTATATCTTTGTTATTTTCTTGTGCGAGACAATAGTCGATAGTTGATCGCTTCCTCGCCGGCGGTTAGACAAGTGCCTACATCGGAACAAACATACTTACAGCACTACCACTTTCTGTATAGCGATCGGCAATCTTAGATTGTCTATGAAAGACGAGTAACAAATACACTGTCAGTTCCAAATGCAATAATAATATGTATTACATATTATTTTATTATATATCTATAGGGTTGAAAACGAATTATCAAACTTGACAGATCTATTTTCCGCCCCCGTGTTACCCTATGATGCAAATTTCATCGAAATCGTTAAAGCCTTTTTAGAGAATATATGTATATTTAAATATTGCTCGTATACGATGAACTTAAGGACCCGCGCGACTTCGTACGCGCATTAGTTTCCCGCTTCTCCCCTATTTCAACCCCTTGGGGGATGAATTTCTAAATCCCTTCTTAGTGCACCCTAGGATATTCAAGGAATATCCCTCTAAATTTCAAGACCCTGGGTCATCAGTCATGACTCATCACCCAGTCAGTTTCTTCTTTTATATATTACTAGCGACCCCGGTCCGCGTTCGCTTCGGTTTATGTGAGTTTTCTGTAACACCCGTGTAGAAACCAGATCTTAATCAACAAAAAGACCTTCCTCTCGATTCACTCTATCTATTGATGAAAACTTCATTAAAATCCGTTGCGCAGTTTGAAAGATGTGTACATACAGAGCGACAGACGGCGGGAAGCGACTTTGTTTTACGAGTAGGTATACTATGTAAATACATAGATATTATTCAAGACTTAAGAACAAAAACAACCTCGCGCTCATCAAGTCATCACACAAATAATTTCCCACACCAGGCGTGATCTCAGTACATGCGCACTGTCACGTGTACCCAGCATAGGTACAGTAGCCATCAAATAGGTATGTCTAAACATTTAAACTACTCAAAAATATCTAAGGTTGACTTTATTATGAATTGCGTTGAGATTGTTTAGATATTTTTGGGTACCTACCAACTGCGCCCTTAAATAAATGCCTAATGCGTCCTTAAAAAATGTAATGGTAGGTAGGCAGAACTACGATCTCTACCAATATTATAAATGTAAAAGTAATGCCAGGTTTGCACGGGCTTAGTAGCTAATGCTTAGTACTTGTCACTTACAATAACACTCAATGTGTAAACATGCTGATCAGTGCTTAGGATTAGTGTTTGCGTACAATGCAAGTGAATAGAATTCAATCCTATTTACTTAGTGACAACTTGACAAGTCAATACCACACAAAAATTTACTAAGCACTTGTCGATTGATGACCGTGTATAAGCAGCTACGACAAGTGCGTAGTGACAAGTTGTTGTTCGAATGTCCGGTCACTAAATACCTTTCTACTAATTCCAACGTGTAAATGGTTACTTCTCACTTGTGACTATGCAGTTTAGGACTAAGCGATTAGTACTAATGACAAACACTAAGCCCGTGTAAACCTCGCATCGTCGCATGTGTCTGTTTGCTTGTCTGTGCGTTTGTTACGCTTTCACGGCGAAACCGCTGAACCGATTTCGATGAAATTTGTCATGGAGATAGCTTGCCTTTGATCCCATAGAATGAAACTGTTCCTGAGGGAATAGTGATAACCGACATTTACGCGGGCTTGCATTGCATAATTTTACCAATTTCACTAGCAACAACGCACTACTTTTTTTTAAACTCTTTTATGCCAAAATATAATGTACGAGTATACTGATATCCTTATGCGGTCATTGCTCATGGATAAGCTCACACGTGGAAGTACTATAACGTCACTGTGCAAGGCTGAGGCCGGTTGATATTAGCTGATAGCGCAGTTTTCTATTTTTTAGACTAATCGAAATTAATTCAAAAACATTTGCTAATAAATGTAGACTTTTGAAACTATTAGGAAATTATGTATTTTGACAGTTCATTCACGTGGTGCCATCCGTACGCAATCATTAGCGAGACATGTCAGATATTATTATTGGACGATAAAAGATAATGATAGCATCAAGATTTTTTTATAACCTAATTGGTAGGTACTCATCCTCGATTATAGATTTACTCGCATAAAAAGCGCTTTAAATTGGACCGTGACAGACAGACGCGGTCATAAAATATCCAATTAATATTTTAATGTTATCCTGGTGACATTTTAATCGACGTTCAGAATACCGTTACATTACAAATATCATTGATAATGATTTATTTTGTAGCACGAGTTACACCCTAATTGCCAGACACGCGTGACGAGTATCAGTTTACGTTGTAAATAGCAAGTATTTAAAAGGCCTTTGTGCTCAGATAATCTGTAGGTACGCCCGGTATCATAAATAGCTATACACTTGAATACAGTCGGCCAAAAATGGTCTACCTCCCTACGGTTGAAGTTCATTTGCACGTCATGATACAACAAGTTCGATTTTCCCTTGCAATAATATTATGACAGTGACTAGTTTCAACCTTAGCGATAATTAGATCTCACAGAAACTTTTGTCAAAACTGATATAGGTAAAAAACTTAAGTAAAGCTCCTCCTCCTTGCATGTAGTTGTAACACATCTGTATAGACCGTTCTACATTCTATAAGGGTTTGAAATCCCTCTGACGTAAATTCCAAGTTTTGTACACAACTACATGCAAGAGGAGCTTTACTTGAGTTTTTTATCTATATACCACTTTATTGGCCGACCGTACCTTGTCGGTTTACTGCCTTAAAACCAATTTGTATAGCAGCTCGAGCATGACGTTAAAGCGACAAGATACAAAAGAAAGTACAGCGCCTCTATTCTAGGCGGTAAAAACGATATCGTAGTTTGCCTGTTATGGTATTGTTATGACGTCGTCAGCCGCCATTACTGTCAAGAAAATAAGAGCTATCAAAACGTTGACAATTCGATAACAGATCAAATACGATATTGTTTTTACCGTCTTGAATAGAGCCGCAGATCTAGTGAATAATCCTTTCACATCGAGAAAACTCGGAACTCACGTCTACTTCCGAATGATGCCGACGTGTCTATGAATTATTGAATTATTAAGTGATATGTTTGTAAAATAGAGTACTTTAGTTATCAGCAGTGATCGGAATAGGTAGAGCTAATTTGCCTAAACTTGACGCATATTCATTCATGCGTGAGAGAGATGGGAATACATTATTGAATGAACATGCATCAAGTTTAGGCAAATTAGCTCACCTATTTCCGATCACTGGTTATCAGCAGGGGTCGGAATAGGTAGTGCTTATTAACCTAAACTTGACTCTTGTTCATTCATGCGTGAGTGAGATGGTAATACGTTATTGAATGAAGATGCATCAAGTTTAGGTTAATAAGCACTACCTATTCCGACCTCTGGTTATCAGTGTCAAACGTCAAACCACGAGTTTGAAGTATATCACACCGAGATGTTAAAACCACCACGATCAAATATATAGAAATTAGGTGTAGGTAAACAAGAAGAAATATAAATAAATGTTGAAAATAATTTCACATGCTTGTCGATCTAGACGTTACCCAGGTCTTAATGCTTTCGGCATGACTATTAAAAAGAACTAACAACAAACTTAATCTTAATTAACAAAAAAATACTCTGGTATTAACCATTCTATATCGATTATCACTCTCGCGATGCATCGTTCTCCCACGTTGTCTTGATGGGTACTGAGTCAGACTGAAGTAGCATGACAAATACGAATAGTCTAAGCTCCTATTGCATTAAAGGTTGGAAGAACATTATTTTTTGTTTATCCTCATACCGCTATTTTAACTGAAAATTGCATCATAAGGTGGCAGGACGAAACGTTTACCCATCGAAAGAGACACCTTTGGTGACCACAACCCGCATAGGTTTCCAGCCCCAACCCTGGCAGGTTTCAAGGTCAGCCATGATTCATGAGGCCAAAAAAAGGTGTCAATTACCTTATCTGGTGGCTCGACGAAACCAATGCAGATCGATAGCCCTAGGCGAGCCATTCATGAATATATAGGGTTACGTGCCATCAGCATGGCAGTTTTTCTGGTCAGCCACCTCAATCAATCGAGGTTAATATCTTGGAACGACGAGAAGTCCATGTATAGATGCAACATTCAAGGAATATTTTAATACAAACCGTGATATTTTATTAAAATCTACGCATTGTCTTGCGCTTCATATGTGTAGAAATAATAGGGTAAATGAACCAGCTGTGGACATTCCTCATTGGTATCTTAAAATATGGGAAAAGTAATGTTAACGTTTACGTTAATGTTACGGTTTTAAAAAATATTGTCTTAGATTTTTGTTTTCCTTTGAAGGAGGATATTATATTACGCATGCAGATTTTATTTTATAAGAAGTAAGTACAGAAGGTCTTACAATAAATTATTTTAAATATAGCGATGTGTGAGGACAATAAGGTTCATAGTGTCGCTTCACGTCGCTTGGTTCAAAGGAGCGAATGGATATGCATGACATGCCGTGTCACTCTCACATCGTCGACAGTCCCCGTTCAAGGTCACCAAGGATACAAATAATAGCTTGGCGGGTAGGGCAGGTAGCATCAAGCAAGCGCATCATTCAATTTGTTGTCTTGTGCATTGAGGTATGTTAACTAGAGGCGCAGTAACCATGCCAAATCTGTGTCCCATCTGGGCCTACAGGCTCCTATCGGTCATATATGTACGTACAGTTAATTGTCAGACAGACTGACCGTAAAACAAGTTGCGAAAATTGGGGAAATTCGCGACGAAGGAGTTCTTGTCAAAGTCTGAAAGACACACTATGGCGAAAGGAATTAGTTTTTACAGGGTTTTTTCTATGTTAAGATTAAAATAATTAACACGAAAATAAAATATCAGTTTTGCAAGTAAAACATGGTTCTATTTCCCCGAGTTTTCAGGGGAATTCATTTTTTTAGTACATGCATAAAATAAATAAAACTAGGTTTTGTAATTAATGTTAGAAACATTAATTAAGTACAGCGTTTACTCTTGTGGGCGCTTAGGTTATCATTTTTGTAAGTGGGAGCGATACCTATTATCAAAGAATTTACTTTTTTTTACTAAGGTGAAGGCTGAAAATTAGCGCTGCGGTTTTACAAATCGTCGCGCAGGCTGAGCCTGAGCCCTTTACCTCCTCAATGTTCTGTCTCTACAGAGTGTATTATTGTGCTTTTTTTTAGTATTGTTTTTATTTTAAATGTTTGGATTATGATTGTGAGATGGGTGGATGTGAAATGCCTGTATGGTGTAATTTAGGTTATTTTCGTGAATGTCTTAAACTGTAATGTAATGTACCTGTAATGTGTTTATGTAATGTGGCAATAAATGTTTTTTTGAACTTGAAATAAAAAAATACAATACGAGTGTTTTTCTCTCTCTCTATCATTTTGATATGAAAATAAGTGAGACGTAATATGTATTGGTCATCGCTTTGGTAATCACTCCTTTAATCTAAGAAGCTTAATACATTTTTCTGTTTCAAAAGCAGAAAAAGCCAATATATCGATTTTAATATTACACTTAACTAAATAATTGTTACAATATTTGAATACAAAACAGCCAGACTAGTGAGAATAGACCATAGTTACCTTGAATCAAAACAGCTGCATGAATTTTCGCATAATTCAATGTATAAAGAAAGATACTTACGGATGAATGATTTCACATGATTTCTTCATAATTATACTTAATATGCCGCATGACCGTACGTAGATCTTAATTATTTGTCGCGTTTAGCATATAGTGAACCTTGAACCTAAACGGCAACATTACCTTTCCCATATTTAAAGATACCAATGAGAAATGACCACAACCGGTTCATTTACCCTATTATTTCAACTCATATGAAGCGCAAGACAATGCGTAGATTTTAATAAAATATCACGGTTTGCATTAAAATATTCCTTGAATGTTGCATCTATACATGGACTTCTCGTCGTTCCAAGATATTAACCTCGTTTGATTGAGGTGGCTGACCAGAAAAACTGCCAGGCTGATGGCACGCAACCCTATATATTCATGAATGGCTCGCCTTGGTCTATCGATCTGCATCGGTTTCGTCGAGCCACCAGATAAGGTAATTGACACCATTTTTTGGCCTCATGAATCATGGCTGACCTCGAAACCTGCCAAGGTTGGGGCTGGAAAACTATGCGGGTTGTGGTCACCAAAGGTGTCTCTTTCGATGGGTTTACGTTTCGTTCTGCCACCTTATGATGTAATTTTCAGTTTAAATAGCGGTATGAGGATGAACAAAAAAAAAATGTTCTTCCAGGCTATGCGACCGCAACCCACTATAATCCAGTGATCCAAAGTATTATCTCGCACCTTCAGAACAATAGAGACCTAATTCAAAATTTCAGCTTTCAAGCTTCAAGAGATCAATTTATTATTATAGAGACATAACTCTATTGTTCTGAAGGTGCGATCTATTGCTGTAATATACGTCGGATCTGCCACCGTGTGAGATAAGGTTTAATGCAATAGGAGCTGAGACTAGAACATTTCCGAGAAAATACGATGTGAAAGGATATTTCACTACATCTGTACCTAGGTATTAGCCTAAGCAAAAAGACAAATCAGTGGAAAAACTCGTGTATAAGCGAATTTTAGCATAAATATTCTTCACTATAAGAGGTACTCGCAAAAAAAACCCGAGCCCATTTGATGTAAGGGCCGACTTACTATGTAAACCCGACTATGGTATTTTTTATATCATTTTTCCCTCCATATCTCATTAAATATTGATCCGAGTAAAAAAGTGTATTGAATCTTTTTTGTACTGAATTTTATGTAGATTAATTATTTAATGGAACAGTTTTTGCTATGGGCCACCGTTTACGAGGTATTAATGAAAAACTAAAAAACGGACCTTTACACCCCCTCCTCCCGTTAGCTCCACCCCCACCCATCAGTACTTTTAGTATGTGGTTTAAAACACCATTCTCTACAACTATGCCAAAATTCGCTTATACACGAGTTTTTTTTCCCCTGAGGGCAGATTTTGGTCTTCGTTGCTTAATAATTAATTTTGACGTTTTGGTTTTTTGAGCTAAAGTTACGTCTCTCCTACAGGGTGTTATTATGGTGTCTCAGCTTAAGATGTTAAATGG
Organism: Acleris literana; assembly: GCA_946894065.1. Taxonomy (NCBI): domain Eukaryota; kingdom Metazoa; phylum Arthropoda; class Insecta; order Lepidoptera; family Tortricidae; genus Acleris; species Acleris literana. The sequence continues at coordinate 15,077,203 of OX335670.1, read as the reverse complement.
TACCAGTATTGGACACTTAATAGGCGTCGAACACCAATAGGTCATTTTACTTTTAATTCAAAGATTATTGAGATATTTAAATTGACTTTTCCAAAAGAAATGAATAGAAATAAAAATAATAATAAATATAAAATGAATTAATATTTTTATCTTCATAATATTAAAAAATCAAGTACCTATGCAACATAGGTCCTTGTTCATTAGTTCATTACTGATGCCATAACCTTACGTTTCTTTTGAATTAGATATTAATTGTTACGGAAATAGGTAATTAAGATATCTGCAGATCGCATCGCATGGGCCTGCGTACTAGGTCATTAAACTTGCATGATCACTTGATCACTCACCATTGTCAATGTCAGTGAGTTTATCCTGTAATCGTAATACTTTATCATAGATACAATTCAGTCATTGTTCTTCTAAATACCTAATTATTATCCTATTAGCATTTAGTGGAAATGTCGATTTAAAACGTCATAGTCACGCAATGTTCGATTATAACAAAAAGCGCGCACAGCAATCAACAATTCAAATGTACAAACGAACAATCATACAATTACCGGCTTAATTGTGCTGGGGCTCTATTCTTCTCCAAAATCATATTGCTTTTGTCGTTTTATCGTATTGTTTTGAACTCGGCCGCCGTTAATGTCAAGTAAATAAGAGCTATCGGAACGTTGACAAAGCGATAACATGTCAAAAGCAATATCGTCGGTTATACTGCAAAACCGCGTAACCAACAAATTTATTGTAGAGCAAAATAAAACTTAACATTTTAGAAAAAAGAGGCATTTTGCTCTTCATTAAAAATGTTCCTTTTGCGGTTTTGCAGTTTCACCGACGATATGGTTTTACCGAGTAGAATAAAGCCCAGGGCGAGGTTACGTTTGTAAATTGTACAAAAATAATGATTTCTGGATTCTTAAATGTAAATACATTTGCTACATCTCAGGTGCCAGCTCTTTTAATGTATACATTAAAAATATATAATCTTTAAAATAAATAACCAAACTTACATGACCATGTCAGTGTCAACGGTCGGAATACGGTTTTTTTTTTTACCCCTCCGGAAAGCAGGCGTGATTTAATGTATGTATGTATGTATTTTGAAGGCTGACTTTTAGAACACGCCGTTTCATACAAGTTCTTGATGACGCAATATCGTCATAAATACAAGAAATATCGTCATAAATATTTATGCTGTAAGATCTCATCTAATAACTAATAATTATTCCTTTGATAATCTGTCGCGGAAGTAACTTTTGTTTCACAACATCAATTAATTGTCACAAGATTTTCCTCACATTGAAGAGCGCAGGCAGTTTCAGTCACGTCCTCCTTGATCCCTCGCCTGGCAGCGTCCGCTCTCGGTCGTGTTGCTGTGAATAAGTGTGTCTTCCGTGCCCCATTCGCAAGTTCTATCTGTAGGCCTTTCTCATTGTTGTGTCAAACGACTACTAGATCATACTGTGTTCCACTAATTTGTTTTAACAGACTCAGTACTTATTTAATTTGGTAATATTAAGGTGACGGTGGTTACTAGTGCAATAACTTTTGTTACATAATGTGGGTAAATCTCCAGTGAATCTGACACTTCTGACAGTGACGTTCGATGAATTGAGATATAGCGTCAGTTATGGCTGATTTACATTGGCCCAGCAAAAGCATGCCAGTAAAAGTACATTGCATCGTTAAAACAATAGCTCGGGCCTCAAACGTGAACATCAACTCGTCAGTTTATTTCTACTGGCACGCTTTTGCTGGACCAATGTAAATCAGCCATTAGGTACGTTTAGATTCGATTTTAAGCTTTACCTCGATTCTCGTCTTTCAAGAATATTAACGAGTCTAAATTTAAAAACATATTCGAATTAAACTCGATGTCAGTTTTCGAATATATATTGGCGTAGGTTTATAAATATTTGACAACAAAATTTGAATATTGTCTTATTAGATTTACCCTCACCTCTGTATCAGTGGCAAATTGTACTCTGTAAAGTTTTTTATTTTATTTTTTAAATTTCAATTATTTTTATTATTTTTATATACTTTTTGTATTAGGTAAATTGTACTCTTTGTATCTGATACATAAACACGCTGTTGATTTACCTTCCAACTGATCTGTCGCGGTGGGCAACGATTGGAACGCGACCGGTTTACGGCAGAGGCGCTCGTAGCCACAAAAAATATATATGTTCTTATGAAGTGATAATAACAGTTTTTTGCAGATTTATGATATTGAGTACATTTGCAAACTTGGCAAAAAAATTGGTACCATTTCAAATCTTCCATGACACTACAAACATTTAGACAATCTTTTTTAGTAAATGTCGGATCGTAGGAAACAGTTATCTACACGTGTTTTGTAAATACATAAACGCCGCTTAAGTTTTCACTAAAACTTATAGATTTGAAGGTATTTCCCTTGTTATCCATATGCTATCTATCACCAGACGCAGAACCCGGAAGTCGACGTACTTTTGAACTAGGTAGCATAGTGACTTCTCATTTATCGACTTTCGAAGTATATCGATTAGTATACTCCAAGATGGATTGTTAGCAACTGATCGTGTCGTGTCGTGCTGGCAATTATTGTAACCACCCTTTAATATTACTTTTATAGACATGTGTCCCTATGTCATGGAATTTGGTTACAGAGCGTGTTATTCACAGATTTAGTCAAACAATTTAAGTGAAGATGGCAAATATTTAAAGAGCCCGTTTCGTAAATATTGGGTGGACGTAAACCGAATAGGTACTGATTTGGGAGAAGGCCGGCAGGTTCGTCTTCAACAGGACTCTTACCGATACGTCCACATTTACCGCAATTTCGGAACAGTTCAAACGTGTGTCATACTCGTATCATATTATTTAAACTAAGTAGTAATACAGTCTCACTTTTTAGCACGTACATTTTATTTCTAGTTATATTAGAAACGGGATTCATTAATATGGTAAAGTTGTCTCATTTTAAAACATCGTAATCATACATGGTGTTCACGAATGTTGCCCCCGCAATTAAACCGTCTAGTTTCTAAGAACTGTTTACCTTCGGCGTTTATGTGATCCAATTCCCAGCGAATTTTTTGATTGTTATATTTTTTTCAATACGAGCAGGTAATAAATTTAATTTGTAATGCTTAATTCGCCCTAAATATTTACACTTGGACGTATGCAAGGTATTCGTCGGACATGTCGATATAAAGCTGTAACTCGGGAGATTTCCGTTACTACCGATATACTGGCATCACGTGCACACGACTTTCCGATGCTAATTAAATAATTGTGTTAGTGATAAGCTGAACAGTTTGGGAACAATTAAGAATTTAGTGAAGTGTTGTTAGACTTGTTGGAGAATCCTGGCGTTCACGATGTTATTGGCGGATCAACAAAGCCGGTTTTGTGGAACACTACTCAGTCAATACGGTAATTTTCAATAAGTGATGTGATTAGTGTAATTATTTACGTCAATTGTGTTAGTGAAAAACCGGTAATAATTATTTAGGTATATTGTCATTTTTTAAATGGTATTTTGATGGCGTTGCACGACTACAACATTATTTATGTATGAATGTAAGGCAGCGGTCGGCAACACGCGGACGTCTTACTTGCGGCCCGTGAATGTTTTGTTAAATAATTGTATAATTGTAGCCTTTAGTTTATTTTGCCACCTTGTGGCCCTTGCCTGCCAAAAGGTTGCCGACCGCTGGTGTAAGGGATTCACAGACATATTGTCATCCCACTAAAAAAATATCACCGTAAATGTTAGTCGATATCACGTTTATATATGCTATTATTTCCGAATTGATAGTTACAAATTTTGTGGTTTAATTGCAAATGAGCTGACGTGTCTATCTTCGGTCAGATCCCGCGCTGCTAGACGTGTTCAAGTTGGAGATGGCGTACGGGTTCGAGCGGTTCTTCCTGCTGTCTTACTGCCTGGCGTGCTGCTGGCCGGGGGCGCCGGGCGCGGGCGTGGGGCTCCGCACGGTGCGCCAGTGGGCCGAGCTCGACTTCCAGTTCCCCTCGGAGGCGGCACGCCAGGCCGCGCTCGCCAGCCGGTACTACGTGCCCGGAAACTCCGTGCCTATAGATGTCGACGTGCACCATAGACGAGGTATGTCATTTGATTAACTTTACTTACTGGACAACATCGCATGTCTAAAGTGACTGTACCATTATCGCAAGGAATAACAATTCTGACGCACTATAAGTTTATAATGTGTTTATACTGCTATTGCAAAGGCAAATCGAATGATTAAAATCATTGATTCTTTCGTTATAGTTATTTGTACGTATATAAAATGATACCTCAACTGCAAGTCCCAATTACATTATGTAATATTTTGCCGAAGCTACGTGAAAACTCTAAAAATGCGACAAGTTAAAACTTTAGAATAAGCAACATCATAACATAACTGCAAAAACTCAACTCTGTCTTTAACATAAACTTAACAACTGTGAACAATTGTTATGGTAATTTGAACCTTGAAATAATTTTGTGCTCATAACATTCGGTCAACATTTTGTAGAAAAAAGATACCATCGTTATAAACTGTTTGTTACCGACGTCCGATTATTTTACGTCGAAGAATGCAATTAACCTGTGATTAAGGTCCGCGTTCAAAAATCATGAGTCACTGCTGTAAATAACTAAACTTGTACCATACCATCGCCATTTGATATATCTAACACAAGCTCATCAAAAATATCAGAACACGCTATATCTATACAACATACATACATAAACTCACGCCTTCGTTCCCAGATTGGGGTAGGCAGAGCTACAGAACTACCTACAACTGTAAAAGCTTATTGATTTTGTAACCACATTTAGCACAATATCAATATTTAATGCATTTAAAACCTTTAAATGCATTCCATGGAACCGCCATAGGAAAACCCTTAAATGCATGATTTAATATTTTTAGACGATAAGAATTTAAATGAATTCTGTAGCCTCAAAATGACTATAGGTTAATTATTTGTAGTGGTGTGCTGATTGCATGCATCCTACATATCTGCATCATGCATTTAAGGTTTATCATTACAGTTACGTTCAGAATTTTTAAGCTCTTATTGATGGCGATTGTACAATGTTTGAATAGGTAAATCTACTTACAAAACTTCGTAGAACTCCCATAAAACTTATTAACAGCCACATGACAAATGCAAACAAACCGTTAAAAAAACAACGCCGAGGCATGAAAAACATTCAATGCTTACAACAAAACTAATATTATTTAGGTAAGTGATCTTTGAGTTAGCACTTAGTTTCGTATAATTTTAATTCTTATGATGTCCGAGCAGGGCCTCTATTCAACACGGTAAAAACTAAATCGTTTTTGACCTGTTATTGAAGTATTAACGTTTTGATAGCTCTTATTTACTTGACATTAAATGCGGCCGAGTTAAGAACAATACCAAAACAGGTCAAATACTATTTACTTAGGTTGGTATATTATGTGTGGTTGATAATCTTACAGCCTTGGCCGTAGTCTGAAAAAATAAGCTTGCGTCGTGAAACAACACATTTGCCCCTAGAGCTCGTTCCCACTATGTCGTTTGTCGGATTCCGATTTTAATCGGGTGTCAGCGCCTCTGTTCCCACTATGTCCGATGTCAGCAATGATATAATATGAAAAGAGGTAGATACGAGTATGTTACCTATACGGTATTCCTCGTATAAAAATGGCCCGGCTTACGCACACATATTCAGTACATATTTCAATTACAAACTAATTCATAAATGACAAGTGAAAGCAGATGGTATGCTTATTTCCGGGAGCGAAACAGAGACGAGTGTATGGTGCTCCGCAGACTAGTTCACGGTTCCGTTGACGGCGCAAGACTAAGTAAAGGTGTACCAATTGGCTTGGTTTAAGGGCCACTATCGAAGTGCGTATAACATATCTACCTCTTTTTACTATATTATATCATTGGATGTCAGATTCCGATTTTAATCGGGTGTCGGCGCCTCTGTTCACACTAGTCGGCTGTCGGCCACTATGGCAGCCACGCGCGGGCGGAACAAGGGGTCCGGGCGGGGCGGGGTCGCCCCCGATACCGACCAATGTGAACAGCGTCATACTTACTCAAAGGCGAGCGAGTTCCGACACGATTTTTATCCGGACGAGAGGGCTGGCAAAACACACGATATTTTTTGTCGGATCCGAGACAAAATAGTTGTCGGACGAGTGTGAATAGCTTCATATAAAACGTTCTGCCACTGGAACGACCGATTAAAATCCGGACCGACATACGACATAGTGGGAACGAGCTCTTATATCACAAACGTGACAACCACAGGCGACCAGTAACTATTCGGTACACATTGCGCTCTCCACGAGTATCTAAATATAGCTTGCTTTTAAAAATAAGTAAGTTGATTAAAATCACGTTTGTGATGATGACACATTTACAATTTGTTTCATCCTATCCTGCTTCTTTTCAATCATATTGCAGACATCATCTTAACGACACAAAAGCTATTCCTATTTAAAAAATAAGAGCTACGCTAACGTCAACCATTTCTTTACGATATAGAAGAAATATGGGTTAAACCAATTTGGCCCCGGTGCATGAATCGCAGTTAAACTCATAAAGAAGTACAGGGCGTGTATTTTTGAAGGGTAATTTTCTTTGACGAGTGGGTGGAGTAGGCGCACTCGTATTTTATATAATAGGCATAAGATTTTCATTTGCCTGAGAGATTGGATTAGATTAAAATACGAACTTATTTAAAATCAGCCATTTTGGTGAGCTTTAGTCACTGAGATTCAAAAATCGAACCCTTGGCGTATTGTTAAACTAAACATTGAACTCTTTAGATACTACCGATAAAACACTTGTGTTGTTATTTCGCTTACTACTTAGGATACCATGGTATTCAAGGATTGTCAAGAGGATAATGGTTTGTGTTGGCAGGCAACCTCCAGTCGCGCATCTTCGTGTCAATCCCGCGGTTCGACGAGGGCCGGCCCATGACGCTGGGCACGGTGGACGAGAACGCGCGCATCTCTGCCTACCCAGACTACTCCTGGCATGACCACCAGGGGCAGAACTGCGACGGCCTGACCTCCGTCTTCCGAGTAGCTGTGAGTAACCCTCATTACAATTCGGACGTTTCCTTGTCCTGGGTACAAAGAATATGTATGCTAAGTGCTAAGTTATTTAAAGTTACCGGGGGCTTACCAAAAATCTGGATCCACTGGCCCTGCGGAGGGATGTTGCTCCCTCTATGTGTTTTACTTTACCGCATCTATCACGGGGAGTGAAATCCACCACCGTGCGTTTTTCGCGATCACCTTATCTATGTGGAATCAACTTTCAGCGTTTGTATTTCCGACCCAATACGATTTGGGCCGCTTGCAAAAAACGAGCCTACTCTTTTTTCAAAGGCCGGCAGCGCACTTGTGATTCCTGTGGTATTTTGGGTGGTGTTTATGGGTCGTGATGATCACTTACAAATCTTACAATCAGTTATCTCACTTCCTCGTCTGGCTCCTTTTTCACATAAAAAAAGTTATAGTTCATTTGGATACTTTAATTAAATATTATTTTCCAAATTCAACTTCTTACCGAAATAAATATTTACACGAACGAAGGTGAGAGCAGACAGACACTCATTATTTTAAGCAGAACCTCCCCAGTACCTTATTGAGAATGCGCACATCAGCACTAACACGGACTACGCCTGCCTGACCTGCCACTCGGGGCAAGAAAAAACACATACTTAGTGTACATCTTTGCTTTCTTTCTTTTCACCAAAAAATATCCTTAAAGAAATTTAAATTTCTAAGCATAATGTAAAGTCTACATTTACACTACGTAAGTAAACCCCCGAAACCCAAGCTATCAAACAAAGAAAAAACCTAAAATAAGAATAAAGCGGGTCAATAAACTCTCATACCTACTTTAAATAATGTGGTTTGTTATTGATATTGGTCTGACGTCCGTTTAGTATTTGGTTAAGTACCGTTATCGCAATTTGCGTGCCCGAAATGATGTTAATGATAGGTAATGTGATTTGTTATTTAACAGACCTATTGGAATTGGAGCATGTGGGATTTCCTTGTAGGGAGGAATCATTTGAGTCAGTCAGGTTGTTTTGACTGACTCCAGCAACGTGGATTGCGACACGCCATAGCATGAATACGAGCGTTGTAACAAATCGCTCTCGTTTTTGCTCGCTATTCGTGCTATGCAAGTGTGCTGTCGGCCTAGCAAGACTACCTTTATCTGTTTTTAACCACTGTCAAATTTAAATGGGTCTTACCTACACATTTCAAGTGGAAAAACGTTAATGAGTAAGTAGGTATAACTCGGAAACCACAAATAAGATTGCCCAAATGTTAACTGTATAATAAAGTACAATTATTTTTAAAATAAATACCTAAATAGTTTCTTTTTAGTATACCTAGTTGTTTTTTATATTTATTTAGGTACACCCGCCATTCTAACTCTTACCTAATTCCATTTAAAACACCCACCCACCCAGCTTCTTATAGCTTTCGGCTAGCTATTGCTATCACCCTTGTACTCGCAACTGACAGTATATGTATTTGTCACCTGTGTTTCATAGAAAAACGAAGATTTCCGATTGCTATTAAGAAACTGGTTGTAATGTAACAGCATTCTACTTCCATGTGACACAATCTACTATTGCTCCTCATAAAAGAAAAAAAAATTGAACCAATTTATCTTATTGCAGGTGGACGAGTGCAACCGCCTGTGGGTGATGGACACGGGCAAGATCGGCGACACGCAGGTGTGCCCGCCGCAGCTTTTGGCCTTCGACCTGGCCAACGACGCTCTCATCTACCGCCACCGCGTCAACGCCTCCAACTACGTCGAGTCCTCGCTCTTCATCACTCCTGTAATTACACCTGTTCTTTGAACAGCAAATGCGCAGCAACTTTACGTTATAGATTTGATAACGGAATATCCGTGTGAGGTCAGAAAAAGCAATTCATTGTGTTGGTCGATGAGCCTCAACCGTGGTAGATTTTGTTAAATAGACCGTTACTTGGGGAGCCCCTATGATCAACAGTGGACGTTTTACAATTGCTATATGGTGATCTTGAACAAGAAATTTTTGTTTGACTACGGAATAGTTGCGATAAGTATAAATATAAGAGGTATACAAATTATTAGAAGGTACATAAACTTGGTAATTAATTTATGATGATTGAAAAGTGCTTTTTAACGATGTCGATAAAACTTAGTCGATATTAAATTAATAACTAGCACTGGTTCATTTTTGCCCCCATCAATCCGGGGTTTGCAACCACGCAGCCACCGACCCATTTATATTGACCCGGCACTGTTCTCGGCATTTTTTTAATTAGAAAGTTGCTTAGACGCAAGCTCGCAGTAAAATCGAATTTCGCACACTGTTTTTCACTCGTAGCAAAATAGTTTTTTTCCCTCTCTCTTTAAACAGCAATACCTGCCTTATTGAGGTGCTGAGGTAGAAATGTTATTTTTCCAGGTGGTGGACGTTCGGCGCGGGGGGGCGGGCGAGTGCGCGGACACGTACGTATACGTAGCTGACGTGACCGGCTTCGGGATCCTAGTGGTGGACGTGGCGCGCGACCGCGCCTGGCGGGTCACTCACCGGCTCATGTTCCCCTTCCCGTCCCGAGGCACCTTCACCATCGAAGGTATGTTCAGCTTATTAAATGTGTTCAGCTAAAAATAATACCAGGGGACCATCTCACACAAAATGACCTAGTCCCAAACCAAGCTCTAGGCTTGTACTATGGGTACTAGACTACGTTATAAATACTTACATAGAGAAATAAATACTTAATACATAGAAAACATCCAAGAATTAGAAACAAATACTCGTGCTTATCACCCAAATATTTGCCTATCCCGGGAATCGAAACCGGGACCGCCTATAGCTTCTTAGGCAGTTTCACTACTCACTACCAACTAGGCTAACGTCAAGGTATACTTGGCACGTGACCGTGTCTGGTGCTTTACGCGCCGGATCATGTTTCCCGTCTCGTTCTGAAACACCTTTATCGTCAAAGGTATACCCCGCTATTTCCTACCCACTTTAAATAGGCTAACTTCACGAAGAAGCAACAAGGTTTGGAAGACGTTTTCTCGCGGTCATACTATATTTGTCCTATTGCACAAAAAACGCACCTGGATTTGATCACTAAATGCTAATTGTGGTTGTAAAAGTAGGTAGGTTAGGTTCGTTAGGTGTCTTCAGATGCCCGAAGGGCAAACCACCCAGAAACAGGAGCCCCGCCCTCCGCCGAAAAGAAAGTCAGTAGTACAAATATAGTAGGACCACGAGAAAACGACCGTTCTAGACTGGTACTTTAACAAATACTTACATTCAAATCAAATCCTTTGGCAAATGAAATGTAGTATTTTTCTTTCAGCTAAAGAGAATCCATTGAGTTCAAAGAGTAATTCTCTGATTAATGATTACTTAGTCTAGTATATCAATGAAAGATTTAAAATACTAATGATATTGATTGTTTGGTTTCAACGATGTGCTGTACTCGTACAACCTAATTGTACTTATATCAATGAAAAAAATTGTAAGGATATTTATAACTTTTTCCTATAATCACGCATAAACGTCGCAGCGGACTTGAATGAAATTTGGCAATCAGATAATCCATATCCTGGATTGACATATAAAATTATTTTTATCGCGGAAAATGTAATAGATTATGTAGAGGAAAATGCGATAAATGGTCCGTCCGGATCGCTACCACCATCTTTTCCATTAACCCACTGTCAAGCAGTAGTGTTCGCATTGCTGTGTTCCGGTGTGGAGATAAGACAACCGGTGAAATTACTAGCATAGAGGCATTCATCTTAGTCCTCAGGGTTGGCAACGCATTTGAAGAAATTGCAGTTTTGGGATTGTAGTCTTGAGATTTCAAAAGTGTATTGGTCTCAGATCCCACTTACCATCAGGTGGCCTGAGTGCTCGCGTGCCTTCTCCTTGCTATAAAAAAAGTAATCGCAGAACCTAGAGTTTGCTCACTTGTTCCAACATTTTAAAGGGTATTAACAATTGTAAGTTACAAAGATTTTTGCTCGTCCAATAGGAAACGTGTTGAGACAATATAATGTTTTTTTAAAACTATTTTTATGTTTATGAAATGTGTGGTTTCAGGCGAGAGCTTCGACCTGATGGATGGCGTACTGGGCATGGCGCTGTCGCCGCTGCGGCGCGGGCGCGACCGGTACCTCTACTTCCACTCGCTGGCGTCCACCACCGAGAACGTGGTGCGCACCGGCGTGCTGCGCAACGACTCCTTCATCGACGATTCCAACGCCATACCGCAGTCTATTAACGTCAGTACACACGTATTTTACACAGCCCACCTTAAGCAGGATCTAAAGCCTATAGATATTTGCCATCTCGAACTCAAACTCATTACAATTATTAGACAAAAACACACCACAACACAGCAGACATGGTACAAAAAATAACACAAGTTTTGAGCAGAATTACAATTGCACAGTTACTTAGTAGTGTGAAGTCAAATAGGACGGACTCAGTTCGGCATATGCTGCAGCTGGAGCCACAGCGCTGGTTTTCAGCTGAAACCTGGTGTTCACCTATTCTTGCTGATAATCTCAGGACTGCAAACTTAAGACATTGCATTTAAGAACCTCAATAAATCAATAACGAGAGAATGTAATGTTAAAGAAACAGAAATGATATGCGTTAAAAGTTTGAATGTTTCTGTGTCTGTCTTAAAATGTACCTAGGTACATGCCAGAATTTGCCTTTATTTCTAAATGCTGCGATAGGTTCTTAGACATGTTTTACGATCAAAGAGCCACAGTAACATTGCAATAGTTTAATTATGCTGGGTGTATCTTGTTGATTTACCATAGCATTTAATAGTAGTTTACGTGACGGTTGCGTAATGCTAACTGCGCAGAGTCAAGCACACACATATTACAAGTACTTTAAGATGGGGTCAGAAGCCGAAAGGCAAATGACCAGTATTACTTTACCTGTGGTAGTAGGTGACAGGGATGACAGCTGTAACGTAATTTTGAAATTACTTTATCGAATATTGTAAGGTAATGAGATCCAAATTTGGAACAGCTTCCAAAATTAACAGCTGTCATCGCTGTCACCTACTACCACAGGTAATGTTGGTCGTTGCCTACGGATTTTGAACGCATAATAGAGGACTTATGATAATTATGTGTGTAGATAAAATCTATTTACTGAATATATTTGTGTTTGAAACGTCTGTAAGATAAGTAACAATCTTATTTACATACAGGTATTCCCGGAAGAGCGCACTTCTCAGTCAGCTGCAGAAGCCATGGACCGCGACGGCATCATGTTCTTTGGCCTGATGGACCCACCAAGCATCTGGTGCTGGAACTCTGCCACTGAATACTCGCCTCGTAACTTTTATCAAATAGCTATTGACAGAGAAACGTTACAGTTTGCTAGTGGAATGAAAGTAGTCAACAATCTGAAAGGAGATCAGGAGCTCTGGATCCTAACGTCGAGCTTCCAAAAAGTCATGACGGGCTCGCTCCGGTCGGACAGAGTCAACTTTAGAATTCATGCTCAAAACATTTCGCGCCTCCTGGAAACTTCCTCGTGCCGAAATCCCCCAAAGGATCGGAACCATGGCTACCATGCGAATCTTATTACGCCGACGGGTTACAAACATATTACTCCCAGATATGGCGTTGTGTCACATCTCTAGAAATAAGTGCACTGTCTGAAAATTTGCTCAGCACTTTCATGTGGTATAATTGGCCATACAGAGGTGACTATTTTTAATGTTATTGTAAACTAATCGTACTTGAATTAAATTATTTCAATACAATACTAGAATTTCAATTTAATGGCAGAATATAAACAGAACCACTTTCTTATTAATGAGAGAATAAAACGTTAAGTACCTACATCAACAATAATTAGAAAACAAATCTTTAAACAGCTTGCTGTAAAATTTCAGTGTACATCTGAATTTTTCTAGAAATGCTCATATCGATATGTTTGTCTTCTACTCCAACTATCATCCCTCCCATTATGGAGGGGTCTATCTTCTCCGTAAGTTCGATCTTCTTCCCATGTTCCACGAACTTGGTGAGGGCGGCCATGAGAGCCGAACGCGTCTTTTCGTCCAGCGGCTTGGCCGTGATCACCTCACAGAGCGCTTTCTTGTTGTGTGCGATCATGATCGTGTTGAACAGAGTTATCATTTTCCTCAGCTTTTTAAGTCGCCCATTATCAGCCACCACTGCCAGAAAGTTGGCTGCCGTATCAGGCATACCTTCAAAAGCAACATGCCTATAATAGTAAATAATCCCGCACAAATAATCAACACCTTAAAGTCAATAGCAAAGTATTTACCAGTTTCTTTTGCAATTTGGAGAAACAACTTTGCTTTGTCGGCACGAGAAACTATGCTCGTTTCTATAAAATCAATTACTTTCGGCTTAAGCAGTAAAGGTTCTAATTTTCGGAGATGTTTATCCACAGCTTCCAATTCGCCCTTTTGAAGGGCTGCACTGTACAACGCAGATACGTATTTGCCTTCCATACCTGCACATCACCTAATAGTATTAGGTCTGATAAAGGTGATAAAATATAAGTTTAGGAGATCAAACTAAGTATTTCAATACATTTTTTTTTCAAATTGACTTACCGAATATTGGTATAGGTGTTTTCGTATGGCCGGAAGCCGTACTCATCCCTCTTACAAAATATTTTAACATTATAAAAACGCTAAAGATTTATGAGTGCAATAAAAAAAACTAAATAGTTGTCTAGATTGCTTTCAGGTACTACGTTTTTACAAGCTATCCAATGTCAAACAAGGTGTCAAATTTGTGTCAAATTGATGTCAGTCATTATAATCCCAAGCGTTTTTGCTGAGGTTTTTTGTGTTGTTTTGTGAAAAGTTTATATACCTATGAATACCAATTTTGTCAATAAATGGAAATGATTGACTAAATATAGATGTATAAAGACGAAACGGGAATAGTTTTGATAAAAACCCACATCAATACGGTTATCTTAGATGGCCCGACCTTAAACCTAAAATTATAATATGCGAATAAAATTCAGCACGCAAGAAAGAGTTTGGAAGGTCGAACTACAATATTGTGGTGGCTGCACAATGTGGTGCAATGCACCACATAAAACAAAATTTTTAGGTGGGATCTACCAGAATATTATGACAAATAGGAAAAATCCAATTTGTAGCGAGCATCTCCGGGGTATAGGATTACAAGTAATTGATGCTTGAATTTTCCCCGATTCAATATTTAATTTTGCAGTTATTTTTCATTTCATTGGTATCACGAATGTCAATTATTTAAATTATATTAATAATTCCCTCCTCCCTTCGAATAATTGAGTTAATAATGACGTTCCCTTTTAAACAAAATAGTAATATTGAGGGAGCCACTAGATGAATGGCGATGTATGCACTGTACAGTGCTAATTAAATTGATACAATTTTGTGACATAGGTACATAACAATATAATAATTTATGTTTACATTTGGAAACTGCAATATATCTCAAAATGTTGATTCTGAATTTTATTTTTCTTCATCAGATAAAGATAATGATGAAGTCAAAGAGGAACTTATTTCTTTCTTCCATATTGACGATTATTTCATCCTGTTGCTGGATAAAATCACTTTTTTTTACGTGTTCATAGCATTTTCGCCATTCTGTTGCACCAATCTCTAAAAAAGTTTGTTCCTATCGTCCTTTTATATCACTCGGAGGCCCAAATCGTCTCTACTGGATTTAATGTAATTAATTAATATTTCATAAATTTCAAACATGGGCTCATTCCCATTGTCGTTGTAATATAATAATATACTCCTGGAATTAAATGGCAGCGCAATATTAAGACTCCTTAATTTAATTTTCGGTGTCGGAAGTTAAGTTCCTGCAAACGTATCAACGTAAATTAAAGTATCAATATTATTTGGCTTCAATTACCGGTCAATTCAACTAGATTCAAAATCACAGACTTGCGTTTGATTAACACCTTCTTCTTCACAGATTTTATTGTACTCATGGAAACAATTTTTCTTGCTTGTGAATGTAGGATTTTTACGGCATATTTAGACAATTAACGCTTATTTTAAGCGTTGACAAGCCGGGATTTAGAATTAACAAGCTCAAGGTGCAATTACCACATGAAAATCGTTTTCTTATACCTTTAAAGGGCATTGGGTAAATTTGTTTGAAGAATATTGTCATATTTTTTTTCAGCGGCCGCGGTTGATTCTTACATAGTTATTTAGAGGACCTCTAAATATATATAGATATATATATAATTTATGGCGTTAAATAATATCGGAGCGGAGATTTTAAAGATTTAAGTGTTCAGTTTCTAGTACAAAAGTACGCCCAAGTATGAATATTTAAATATCTCAGCTCCGATGCACTTAAGAGTATTACATTACATAATAAAATATGTTTATTTTTAATAATTCTATCATAATTTGCCACTTTTATGAATGGCCGCTCACCTTGAAAATGTATGAATTTTACAAATGACAACACTTTTACCCAAACCCCTTTGGCATAAGATTGCGGTATATCTACCTATACATAAATACAGGGTGACTCCTAAGTAAGCATTTCAGGCGAATTCCATGCATTAACTCCAAAAACCAATAATTAAACTTTTTTGAAGTAAAACTTAATTTCTTTAAAGAGTAAAAATTACCAACCGTGTTGTCATCCTATTCTGCTATAGACTAGTTTTGTATTTAAAATGAATTATATTATTAATTATTACAAAATACAAATACAGATTTTTGCATAGTGTTACGTACGTGTGGTTTAACGGTAGAGCCAGAAAAACATATTTGGGTTCACGACTTAGACACGAATAGTCACCCGGTATTTGAGCGGGTATGAGTTAAATCATGTCGCCAATTTTTCTCTTAACACGTTCCTTACTTTTTCAGAACTCTTTTTGTCAAGCTTTAAATTATTTAAAAAACTTAGATACGCTGTGTAGTTTCACTCCAGGGTTTTCTAATTCAACGGTTATTCAGAAAAAGTTTTGGTAAGAATTTTTGAAGCGCGGGACCATTTTTATTTGCGGTTTAAAAAATGTGTTTAGAGACACTAGCTTCTCGAGCGTCGGTTTCTTGCCAGGGAGGGGGCTGATCGCGGTCTCCCGAGCCGGTCCTTATTGTTTATGCTCGTACTTATGATACCAGAGTAGAGCCGCCATCAAATATATCGAAACACGTAAGGTACTCAAAAATATCTAAACTCGACTCTATTGTAGGCGTTAAGAGCGTGATAGCAATTTTTATGCAAAATAAAATAACTTGGATTTTAAAACTTTTGGAAGTGGTATTCATAAGGTTTCCTTGGCTAGAGAAGCACGTCATACTGGAAGGCCTGGTCGGTCTCCAAGAGCGCGCGCACGTAGACCGTCATGGCGCCCAACGCCATCGCAGACGCCAGTGAGTTGCACGCACCGCCTTCTGACTCGGCCGCCTTTTTCACCCGATATTCCTCCTAGATAAAAAAAACAAGCTTTAAAAAGCTGACTTTTTTAGATATAAATATACTTGTAAACTTTTCATGTTAAAAGCGAATGAATAATATAAACTATGACACTTCTGCGATATAGATCTATCATACAATAGGTCGGCCGCATTGGGTTTAGCTAAACTCGTTATTAACAATGAAAAAAACCGTTTACACTAGTCGGTGAACAAATACGGTCAGAACCCGAATAGTGTAAACGTTCCTTTATAAATTGACAAAACCTGCCAGATCCAAAGGCAACTGATTCTGTTCCTATGTTCCCTGGAACTTGGCAGGATTTGTCAGCTTACGGTGGGTTTAGACAATGTTTAGACCAAACGAGCGTTTGCTCTAGAACACGTTTTTGTCTTTAGTTTTACAAAGAAAACGTAAGAGATAATACTTACCATAGAAATCTAGTTCGTTCGCTTGGTCTAAACCCACCGTTATAATATAGCCTTAAGAGGACACAAAGAATATTGACATCCATATCATACATATTGGTCTATATCGAATGGCATAATTATTATTTGTCCTAAGTATTGTTTGGTCGAAAAACACTTGGTCAAAAACGGTTTTTACAATTAAAACCGCATTTTTTTTAAATTGTTATTAAAAACTAACCTTGCCTAGCTTAACTAAACTACACAATAGAGGTTTATTAAATTCTGTAATATCAGTCGAAAAGGATGTTAGACGAAAATATTTTCTACCAAACTATCGTTAGGACAAACAATCATTAGGTAATGCGACGGGCTTCCCATACACATACATACCCATACACCCGAAAAACATTCTTGGAACATGAAACATTATAGCATAGGTACCAATAGACCTTACCCAGGATTTTAACATTTATTACTGAATGCCTTCAGATCGATCAGCACTCATAGTACCTTTTTACCAGGAAGTACCATAATTATACTCGCTTTTGAGAATATATTTTTTCCGTGAAAACTGACAGCTCAAACGGATTATTTGGAACCGCCATTAGCCAGTAAATAGTTACCGAGCGATCGTCCGGAGACGGCGCGGCCACGGGGCCGACGAAGCCCGTGAGCCTCATGAAGGGCCGCCGGTCGTCGCTGTAGCAGCCCTTCGGCTCCTGCCACGACAGCACCTTGTTCATCCAGCGCGGCTTGATGAACTCGCCGTAGCCTTGCGATGCGCAATATACAACTGGAATCAGACGAAATAATTCGGTATAAACGCATGTTTTTCAACTGAAGAAATCAAACCCGATTAGTTCAAAAACATGCGTGCGTGCGTTTGACTCATCGGCTTCGATTTCTTAGCGTGCTTGCTTTATTTAAATAAGACCTACTTTGTTGCATGAAAATAGTTCTGGTGCCTGCTGGATGGTCCCAAGCTTCAAGCGACTTGGTTTCTTTGTAGATCTGGATGCATAACTTGTAGATATGCGCGGCGAGGTCCACTCCCTCCATGCAGTCGAAGAGGCGCGCCAGCGTGGCGGCTCGCAGCCGGCTGGTCTGCTGGAAGGCCAGCCCCGAGCCCTGAGGATTAATTCTCTTTGAAAGGCTTGTTGCTGAACGAAACGAGGTCATGCAAGCGAGTTTAAAGCTACCAAGTTGAGAATGCACGCCCTGGTTAATAATACGTCCGTCGAGAAATCACCAACCTGCATCAGCTGCTGGCTGCACTCCGGCGTCAGCTCGCACGCGCCCTCCGCCTGCGTGGTCTGCGTCTCCATCGCGGATATCAGCAGTTGCATTGTGCATGCATCTTTAAAATAAATATTTATGCATTAAACGGGCTACATCATCTGCCGGTTTGGGAGTGAGTTTTGAACGGATTATCGATCAATGTCACGCACATCACAAGTCAATTCAATAGGGTCAAACGGAAAAATGTCGGAAGAAAGGACTAAATTTCAATAATTTAATAGCTTCTCTTTTAAAGTTCTCTATACTATTAACTATGAAGAAATGAATGTTTACAGCTAAATAATGTTGTAGTTGTTTATTTCAGAACTTAATTTTGTATTTATTTTTCTTCCTACTGAACATTTTTCACAGCTGTTTATCAATTATATTTAAAACTTTGACCAATAAACTTTAGTAAGAAAAAAACAGAAGGATGAAGGTGGCAGTATTCCTCGAAATGGTTTTTGAATGACCAAATATTGTTAAAATATTATGTTCTTATATCAATTCAATAAATTTTAATCAGGAACGCTTTACCTGCTGCTTTCCGTCCAGGCATTTTATTCCGGGCCTCCTGGACGTACTGCTCGAAGTTGAATCTGTACGGCTTCTGGGTGCCCATCGTGCCAATCGTTAGCGGCTCCAGAACACTCGACAGCACATCCATATTTTCAAATATTGCCTTTGCCACTAAAATGAGAAGAAATGAAAATAGAATAGTACTGAAACAGTTAATGTAGGAACCCTGTTAAACGAATAGGTACGTTTTTGTATTTGTAGTTAATTAATTATTAAATAAGTTCGATTAATCGATACATAACGGTTTTGTGATTGGAATAAATGACTTTGGCATATTTAAACTGTATGTTATGTTACGTCTCTACAGTGCTCTGCGATGATCACATTTCAACTTTCAATTTTTGAAGGCCGTTTTTAGATTTATAATTCAGGCTAATTAATTACTTTTTTATAAGGATTATCAATCCTACGAGACCTATACTCCAAATTTCATCTAGGTACTTGTTGTAGTTTTTGAGTATTCGCCTGTGACATATGGACGGACGGACATGACGAAACTACAAGGGTTCCGTTTTTGCCATTTTGGCTACGGAACCCTAAAATGAGCATTGTGAGACATGCTCTTGCCCGGCTTTTCTTATAAATTTTATCTTTTTATCCTTATCGCCTGTTTGATTTTATTATTTTTATCATATGTAGGTACAGTAAGTACCTACTATAAATCCTATATACAACTAACTCGCTACTACATGTTTGCCTTGAATTACACTTTTTGGCCCAAACAATGCATCATTTTTAAAATTCAGAAACCAAACCTATCATTACGAATCCTAAGCATTTGATTAAAAATGGTGTGAACTCTCTTTTTGCATGCATCCAAGTTTGGGAATTGCAAAATAATACGCATTGTGTGCAAATCTCCAATCTATAATTCGTGCACGACCCGTTGTGCCTTGCGCCGACCGTTGGGCAATGAACACGCATAATGAGTTGCGCAATGCCGCACTTTAAAATTAGAACTTAAAAATCTAGATCTCCTATTTATTAGCATAACGTTAAATATCAGACTGGCACTGATTAAGGCCAATTAATTATACTTAAATCGAGTCGCAAATTATGACTGAAAATGAAAAGTTGGTTGGATATTGCTTACTTGGTTGCTAGGTAGGTAAGTTTTTCTTTATGGCTATAAAATAAATTTAGGGACATCTTTTAATAACTAAAACCGGCATGTCTGCGCCTCCGTCCGCACAGAACAATAAAGCATGGCCTATGTTACTCAGGGATAATGTAGCATTCTATGGTGACTGAATTTTTCAAATCAGTCCAGTAGTTTTTGAGTATATTCGTTACAAACATTCAAAAATACAAATCTTTCCTCGTGAAAAAACGTGAATATGTTTCAGACTGGAAACGTTTTCAGTTTCGAACAAGTATTTTGAAAAATTCGTAACATGTAATTGAAAAGAAACAATACGGAAGTGAATTTCAGTAAAAATCAGCGTATACATACCAACTACTGCGAACAGTGTGTTCGAATTATTACAGTAACAGTAATTAATAATTAATTACCTACCCTGATTAATGTAAATTACAGTTCACACAGTTACATCGTCGGGTAATTTGTTACGCACTGAACACTACGCTACATGCTAAGCCCTCGCGTCGCCCACGTCATGCTCCCGCAGCAACGCTACGCTAGATGTGGAGATGCCTACGTGAAAAAATACGTAGACATGAGAGATACAACCTACACCATATATTAACCCTTACACGAACGTTAAAACATATTGTTTTACCTAATGTTAAAGTTTGCATTAAACTAACTTCTAGAAAGTTAAGTATGTAACGTCTACGACCGCGCTTCCCAGCTTCCTACTAGCTAAATCGGGTAAACATTTACACTGAAACGCTCAATTTGTATAAAAAACTCATTACCCTCCTTTCTGGTGCCGTAACGGTTGCTGATAGCGAGCAACTGCCCGGTAAACTAGGTACTTACTTTCTTTATTGTTAACGTGGCTCACCGTATTCGTAATCCTTGCTGCGGTATACCAGCCTGGCGTGGTCGGTGTGGTTGCGGATGCGGTCCATGCGTCTCGTGAGGTTTTGGAGGTTCTCCTTCAGTTTCGGGGGCACCGATTTGTCCAACTCGTTGATGGTATACTCCAACTGACCTATTATTTCATACGTAATACGTGTAGCTATAGTACATACCCTAACGTAAGCAAGGCCGTCTTATACTATGCTGGGGCCCTTGGGCACAACAGAATTTGGGGCCCATTTCGAAAGTAAAGAAAGCTAATTATACTAAGGATTTTCTAAATTAGATTTTTCTAGGTCATAGGATCTAGTAAGAGAAATTGTCGGTCCTTCGGGGCTCGTGCTGATGGTAAAGACGGTTTTGTTTAAGTGGTATTACCTACTAACTGATTTGGATTAGAATATATTAAATTACAATTGCTCCACGTGTAATATATCGATCCGAGCGGTTTCTACGGCAACATCTTCGGTGAGAAACTAAATATAGCGATGCCTAGGGTAATTAAACGATTAAAAACCTTAAGTATTCTGTTCGGAAACGCGTAAAAGTACAAAAAAGGGTTACGAGTAAATCATTACTTCTTACAACCTTTCACCGTGAATCAATCAACTAACCAATAACCAATAAAATTAAAAAAGGTCATATTGTTATTACCTCTTGCGAAGCTCAAAGAGATGTACCATTCTGGATCCTTGGACGGTTTTTTTTCATAATATTCCAACATTTTATCCAAAGTAATTGATATCCTGTAAACTTTGGGCACGTTATAGATGAAATCTTGCGTATCGAAGTACGGGTAAATGGCCGAGGCTGCTCTGAAAGCCGCTAATATCGCGATACATTTAGCAAACATATTGTGTGCAGTACTGAAGCCGCGAGCTCGCGGCAATCGCCATCGTTAGCTCGTCGGTGCAAGGGCCACACGGTGGCCACTGATTGGGCAGCCCTAGATTCGTCACCTCTATAAATTGGCTACTCGTTAACACGTCGCCAAATTATGCGAGTAGATAGATTTATTTGTGATCGAGTGAAAGTTTTTTGTACATTAATCGTCGCTTTCCACCAAATGGGTAGACTATAGTAACGGCCCATGCCATGAACGCGGTCGATCAATTTTAACAAATGCTTCGTAACAATAATCGCAATTCCCCATTAACCCACTTAGCTCATATTTTCCCAAATTTCTATGTCCGCTGGCCGTTAGTCGACGTAACAAAGCTAAAAAATAATACTTTTCTGGTTTCTTTTATCGAAGTAATTTAAAGTAAGATGCTGGTTATTTTTAGTAAAAGTATATTATGAAGCAATGAAAACGTCGAGTATGGTACAGAAACGATTTGAAAATTAATGAGCTCCGTATATCTTATTCTTCACCAAAAAATATACGCATAGCTTTATGTCACTAATTAAGTGGTTTGTCGATTTTTACAAGCTTTTTATTTACATGCAATGATTGTATGTATGTCAGTTTAGGCCACATCCTAAAGGCTGAAATTTGGACAAAATATTATGTAAACTCGATGGCAATGCAAAGTTATGCTATCTGAGAGCTGATCTGATGATGGAGTCGGAAGGTGGCGACAGGATACCCCTATACTTAACGTGGACCTAGTGTTGGGACTCATTGGTTTGGTCTTGATAAGCAAAATATAACGACTTTGCCATAAAAGTACAGTCGGCAACAAAAGCTTGTCCCGAAATTGATTTTTTTGACATGAACTTTTCCAATAACCACGATTGCATGCTGATAAATACAAAGATGGGCCTTTATCTACCTAACTGTGCTCTACTTTATGCATATTAACTTGTTAGATAATTAACATTGGTTAATTGTGTACTTATAATTTTGCAGCCATGCATCAATGTACATTTTGAAACTAGTCGTTCGTGCTTTGAAAGTTTGCGGATGAATTTCTGAGGGGGGCAGCGCGCGGCTCCAAACTGCGCAAATACATTTCACCCGCAGAAAAAAATGCACCCGTTCTTGCGCAGACGCGGTTGCTGCTCGCGCAGAGATTAATTATTATTTAATACCTACTTAACACTAATGCGTGCTACCAATGTTACCTAGTTTTATATCTAAACTATGGCTGTATCACATCAGTGGTTTATACAATGGTCGCCGCCATCGATGATCCTCGCGGACATAACGAATCAGTACGAACAAGTGAATGAACGGTTAAACGTATTCGATCACGAAAGGACTAGTCCGTGGGAAGTGAACCCTTTCAGTGAGACTAGCAAATATTCAAGTGTTGTTCAAGACGAAACAGACAACAGGGATTATGGAATTAGAGAAAGAGATAAGGGGAAAAGTGGTAAGTTAAAAATTGATTATTATTTACATTGAAAACTGTCTAGCTACATGTGCTGACTGAACGTACAGTGCGGTAGAATTTTGGTTTGTTTTCGAAAATTCTTGACCCAATTTAGAACCTTGTCGCGTGTTTGCTGTTGTCATTATGACAGGGAACTAAGATGGCTCAGCATTGAAAGTCTGTAATAGTACCTCGGGTTTTGCTCAAAGAAATGAAATTATGAACGTGATTTCATTACAAAACATAATTGCATAGGAAACCGATTGCGGAGGTAACAGGTGTATTCTAGAAATAAGCAACAATAGTTGCTTATTACAATAGTATTACAATAGTACAATAGTACTGCGGCTCTATTCAAGACGGTAAAAACAATATCGTATTTGATCTGTTATCGAATTGTCAACGTTTTGATAGCTCTTATTTTCTTGACAGTAATGGCGGCTGACGTCATAAGAACACCATAACAGGAAAACTACGATATCGTTTTTACCGCCTAGCATAGAGGCGCTGGATGTAAGCCCAAAACATGAAAAATAATGAAGTTGGATTCGGACCCGTGCACTAAGGGTTCCGTAATTCTTCTAAGTATTATATCTAGTAATAAGTACGAAGCCGTAGCCTAGTTGGCAATGACCCTGCCTACGAAGCTAGCGGACCCGGGTTCGATTCCCGGTATGGGCAAATATTTGTGTGATGATTACGAATATTTGTTGCTGAGTCTTGGGTGTTTTCTAAGTATTATATATGTATTTATCTATATAAGTAAGTTTATCGTTGCCCCATAGTACAGTCTAGAGCTTAGTTTGGGGCTAGAACAATTTGTGTGAGATACTATACTATGCAAAAGAAACGAAAGCTCGTCCGCTTTATTTAACTAACTGATTTTTGTTCTAGGCAATATGAGCACTTCAACACCTGTTTTAAGTAAAAAGAAAGCATGACTATCATTTTATGAACCAGTCACGCATCGATGAGTAGCAAATATAACAGAACAAAACGTTTATAAACTGATGATCACTTCGCAATAGACTTGTTAAATCACGGCCACTATTCTATTTTGTTTTATTCTATTCTACATATTTATAACGGTTAAGGCGGCGATAACGTAATATAACGATAATAATACGATAGAGATATGCTTTACCTTTAACCAAGATTGTTTTTGCTCGAAGTATCAACTTCTTATTAAACAGTTTAGCTAAAGCATAGTATTACAATTATAGTACAAAATTACTTTACGAAAAAGACGACCCATATGCTGTGGACCTTTTGAACGGTATTTGTACCTTTTTTATTAGCATTAAAATTAAAATTAGTGAAAAAGGAGAAGAGTTATACTTTTTCTGATTTAATCTGTGATGAAGCGATATAATTCGACTTGTAAACCGTTGTGCCTCGCTTTTCAGCTTCATTTGGTGTTAGGGTAATATGTGTGACCGCAATATCCCACATATTACCCTAGCACCAAATGAAGCTCCTGGCTTGTCGAAGCCTGCCGTTTGGCAAAAATGTGTTTGCCAAATATATCGTTTCCCAACGTTTTCGTTTGTCAACCCAATGTTTTCAGGATTTATTTCAGTACCATAGTGTAGAACCCTATAGGTTAGGTTAGTTTTTTATAAGATCCTAAAATATTTACGGTTACAGAAAACAAAGCGGGTTCGCAAATGAAACGATTGGGAAACGATACATTTGGCAAACATAATTATTTCGCCGAAAGAAAGGTAGCCCGTGATATTGTTCTCCTGATACTCCTTAAATTTAATTTATTTATAAGTTGCTTTCTTTTATTTTTAGGAACGAAGCAATAGCTCTAGTAGTTTTATTATTTATGAATGCAGCATTTGCCAGTGAATGCCAGTGGCCGTCGTAGTGCAACTAGTGCAATAATGTCAATTAAAAGTCCGTTCGACTTAAAATATGGTTTGTTCAAAAATGGTTTGTTATGAAATAAACGTGCATTTATATCATGAAGGCAACATGTAGTTCTTGCGCAATTTCAGTATAGATACCATACGAGAGCGGTGAAAGTAGTCGATATAAAGCGTTGCACCGTGGCTGCGCTTAAACCCACACTCGGTATCCAACACAAATTAATACTTACCTACTTACATTTTAGTGACACTTAACTAGTTCCTTTTTAGGGTTCCGAAGTCAAAATAGGAACCCTTATAGTTTCGCCATGTCCGTCTGTCTGTCCGTCTGTATGTCACACAATTTTTTTAAAGAAACTACTAAAGTAACAAAACTGAAATTTCGTACGCATATTTTTTCCGCGCGCTAAGACCAAGGATGAAACAAATAATAATAAAAAATGTGTTTGTACCTCCCGTACATGTACAAACCAAGGTTAAAAATCCTTTTTCATGTCTCGTACTCTGGAAGTAGGACATTGATTAGACGGTTTGAAAGTGAGGCATGTCAACCCTAGGGAAGAAAAGTAATTTGAAAAAAATGAATAAAGAACTATGTCAATCTATACAAAAAACCTATATCTGTACTGAGTTATGCTAAAATATTATACAGCCACTCTTCGGTAAAACTATACCACGGAGTTGCATGGCCCCACTCCCTACAACCAAAACCACAAATACTAAAAATCTGGAAAATTACTTACTTAAATAAAATCACATGACGCACGCACACACACGACTTAGTAGACTTTATTGGTTCTTGAGGTACAGGCGACTAAAGTGTTTATACCTAAGTACTAAAAATAATCAAAGACAGCATCAAAAAAAATATCTAAGACAGCATCAAATAACTTTGAATAGAGAATTAGTTGTTTTACTTGCTTGTAGTTTTTAGATATAGTTTTTTGTCTTTGTAGTAACGGAGTCGCAACCCTACACTGAGCATGGTCCGACATGCTCTTGCCCGGTTATTCAAACTTCTGTTTGAAAAATCGACACTGAGGAACAACTTAATCGTCATTAACTGAGTCTGAGTGCCGCCGTTAGTCATTTTGGAATAATAATTTTATTTTGTCGATAGTCTTATGAACGTTTTATTTTACAAGGTATATTTGTATATAGGTAACTAGCGACCCGCTCTCGCTTCGCTTCGAGTTATGTGAGTTTTCTATAACATTCGTACATAAAACAATATATATTTCGTACATAAAAACCTTCCTCTTGAATCACTCGATCTATAAAAAAAAAACCGAATCAAAATCCGTTACTTAGTTTTGAAGATCTAAGCATACATAGGGACAGACAGACAGCGGGAAGCGTCTTTGTTTTATACTATGTAGTGATAGACGGCACTTAATAGGTAATAATGATATATTAACTACGTGCTATTTTTTATCCGAGTGCCCAAGCTGAAGATGGGTAATATTTTCGACTACGACAATAATCGTTGCGAAAAGCACTTTCTCCAAATAAATTTATTAGTTACTGAACATTTAGCAAAAAATTTATGTAAAAGGTACAAAATATACTGTCGCTGAGCACAGTTTAGAGAGTGCGCTTTTACAATCGATCCGATTTGCGTTACGTGAATGCTAATCAGAAGTCTTTGCACTTACTACGGTTAGTATCAATAATTGTGTTAATAAAGACCTTAACAACATTGAATAAAGTTCTAATTTCCTTATATTCAGCCGAAACGGTGTGCAAGTCGCGTGGCCAGCCGGTCGCTACTGGCAAGGGTCATTGCCATTGTCAGATTAGACCTTACTTTTTTTTAAATTAACAACAACTAAAAATACCAGACTCACCAGGATAAGTAAATAGCAGATAGTATATCGTTGAAATATATCTGACACGCTCTTATGCCCCTAGCTATAGAGACGAGTCCAGATATTTTTGAGGGCACTGTTGGATAATATATTATTGCTATAAATGCTGGGCTGTACTTACAGGTAAAATTAAGTTTTATCTGTAGAGTAGGGTTCGAACACTTGGGCCACATTTCACCAAACTGGAATAAGACTTACTCCGAGATTAGTCTATACAAATCAGGCGTTTAATCTAGGTGTAAGACCTCATTCCAGTTTGGTCGAATGCAACCTTAATAGACTACCCTATCCCGATTTCGAGTAAAATTAATGGGCGCCCCAGACTAGCAGTTGGAATAACAGGACGAGAGGAACGCAGCTATTTGTAGAACGACAAAGTTATATACTTATCTGTTCTAATGTATTGAAATCGACCGACAGGTCAGAATTAGCCGGTCAACTCACTGCCGGCCAGTCTGTGGTACCCATACCACCTTAGCTAGTCTGTGCCCATAAAAATGAAGAATGTTTACATCATACTTGCAGGGATAACAAGGTTTTTAAACCACTTTTTTCTTTTTTTTTTCAACACCCGTGTCAAGGTAAGTAAGGGTAAACCGGTGGTATTTTTTGGTACTTATTACTTTATCCCTTTGTTGATTTCTAGCCATTACTACAACAGTAGTTGGATTAGGTTCATAACGTAATGACTCCTCCGACGAGGAATCGATGTGAATTTAATCCTTAATTTGATAAAAATAAATGAAATCGTGAACCAAAGCCTTTTTGAATTTAAATCAGCATTAAAAAAAATGCAACCAAAAGGAACAAAAACGTGAACATTAAGGGGTTCACTGTGGTGAACATTGCCAAATTAAGGGTTTAAAGGGACAAACATATCTTAAATTAATGTAGGCTTTGAAGTGACTACTAGCTACCTTATTATTATTTTATATAACAAGCGTTATTAACCCTTGCAATTGACAGGATATTTTTAAAGGTGTTCTGCCAAAAAAAAAATGCTTAGGTATACATAGAGGTTAGTCTCAAAAAATGATAAAAAAAACCATTTACTTACTGAGAAAATAAATATACAAATTTGTTTTGACTTAAGAGCTTAAACGCCACGTGGTCTTGTCTACGTCACAGCTAGTGCTAATCTTAAAAAAATCAACGCGGTTCAACCAAAATGACATCATTCCAACCACTAGTCCAAAGCGGGCGTAGCAAACACAATCAAAACAATAATAAAAAAACAAGTATGCTTTTGAGACAAACTTCTCTCTCTAAGCATGTTTTTTACCATTACGGTTTGAAAAAAAATACTGCCGTCAATTATTCATTAGCAACCTACGTATAGTGTTATGTAATGTTTCTTATAAATCATCATTAATTTAATCTACCTATACGAAGGTAATTACCAATTACAATCAAGTACAGTACGATGGCTCTTAAAAAGACTGTCGGGTTTACACGTCTCTCTCACTCGCACTAATACGCTCTTACAGCTAAGAAGATAAGATTTTATCTAATTTAGCCGAACCCGAAAGATATATTAGTTTAGTTTAGTTTAGTTTATTTATTCATCAATATAATATTACAATATAAATTGCATTGCATATCAAAAAATACGAAATTACATTGATATTGTCAAAATTAATACAAAATAATAATATAATAATACAAAAATAACACTCAAATAATCAAAGACAACATTAATAAACAACTAATAAATGGTCAGTTTCCGATGTCAATATACAAAAAGTAATAAAGTCAAATAAACAATAATAATTTTACAATTTAAGTTGCGTATTTTCATCGAGAGTGTATAATGGATTATCCAATAAAACGTTTCTCAGCTGATGTTTAAATGCTTCGTCGGATGGAACATTTTTAAGTAAGTACGTGTGCGCTCATAGTACGTGGGACCGATGACACGCGGGTTCTTATCCGCAATGCTCTTTTTCTTGCACTTGCCCTTACAAAATAGTCATCAACGCCAAAGTTGTTACCCGAACGTTGAACGTTGTTGTTGACGTCTTAAATATCTCTTGATGGAGAATCTAGTCGTTAAGTATCAAATTTCATATTCCGGAGTAGGCTGTGTTGTGCGAGCTCGCCAAGGGGCGTCATAGTAATTTCTCAACCTACTGAGCGTGTATTGAAACAAACCATTTAATTGTTAATTGGAGAGGTTAATTACTACCTACCTCATTGCCCCATAGTGGACTAAGATCTCTTGACTGTACCGGTAGCGGATTGTAATCAACTTACCTAATCTACCGGAAAGTCGCCGTTGTCTTTTTCGGATCATTCATCTGTGAAAATATTCATCTTCTTTAGTTGCATAGCCTTAAACTGTTATTCTGTAAATGCAGAGAATAGGTTGTCCAAATGTCAGTTAGCCGTTGTTTTGCATATTTAGATCTTCTTCTGGTATGCCCGAATCCAAAAGATGTCTTAACACCGCTTGTATTGTGTTATAGTTGAGTGTGCTATGTTCGCAGTGCAGCAATTTTTCGATTTCATGCAGTGTTTTAAATATTTTAGGGATTTTATTAGAAACTAGAGAAACAAATTAAGCAAAAACACCTGTCAATTGTACCGGTAAACAAAGGATGCAATAAAAAGATTTTTTGCTGAAAGAAAAGGAATTCTCTGTACAGATTGACTACGGAATGTAATTACTTTGAATAAATGGTTTAAAACCTTTTGATCCATATTTTTTACATTATCAAAGTAGTGTCCATCATTACTGAAGGTTGAATTCTTGAATTACCTTGGCGGCATTCACCACAAGTGGTTTTCATTCACTTCTATCCTCAGCTTTCTTAACGCCTTGGCAACAGGAGAGCCTTGGTCACTCTGGTCACTTGGTCACGACTAACCAAGACTACCTTGGACTAGTCAAGGTGATTGCATTTTTTTTCTAACCGTAAGCATTTCAGGATTTATATAAAAACTAACCTTACCTAACCTATAGGGTTCTACACGATGGTACCTACTGAAAGAAAAAAAAAGGTTCGGAAACGATGCATTTTGCCAAACATGTTTCGGCTTAAAGGCAGGATACCTGATCGGCCATAGGGAAGTTTCCCCTCTACTCTTCTACTACCAGCTTCTCCAATTATCTGGTTGTCTACGTCCGAAGTATCCGAGTACCCTCTGAAAACATTATAGAGGTATACTCGTAGTTGTGTCTAGTGTGAATTTCAAGTTGGATCAAAATGTTCATCTTCTTGGCCGTTTCCACGGTATATGAAGCAATCGTCTCCAGCGTCAAGTTAAAAAAATAACATACAAAAACATTTCCCATTTTCAGTAAATGAGTAATTCAGTTTCTATCATTTTAAAACCATAATAGTCTCGAGTAAATGTGCTTAAGTGACTATCATTTGGCCCAGATGCAGGTAGATAGGCTTTTATTTGTAGTGTCCTTATACTGATACCATCACCTAAATTACATCATGAATAAAAATCAATAATAAAATGTCACAGTTTCAGGTTTAATAACTACTAGTATTACTCATACTGTTCATACAGGGAAAGTGTTTTCAAATCATTCTTTTGTTCAATCAATCAAAACAATTTTAAGTCAACCCGGTTTTTATGTCAGTATTCAGTTACCTTTTACAAACTCGTGCCGGAGCACATCAGTATAAACTTAATTTATTAAATATAGTGTCCGCGATGGTTACTAGACTTACTAGTAAGTGAAAGTGTAATAATTACGTTCAATTTTGTATACATATAACTGAAATCCTACTTAATAAAATATTATAAATGCGAAAGTTTGTGTGTGTGTTTGTTACTTCTTCACGCTGCAGGGCTGGACAGATTTAGATGAAATTTGGAATGAAGATAGCTTATACCTTGGATTAACACATAGGCTACTTTACATCCCGGAAAATTTCAAAGTTCCCCGATGTTATGAGAGGTTCAATTTGGTTATTTCAGTGTTACTATTTTATTTCGTTCGATTCTCGCATCACTCCTTTATGTGCTTAGTACAGCTGTAGGGTTTGTACTTCGCACTCACTCACTTTTAACTCTTGCGCTGTAGATGAGAGAATAATGTGACTATGTGGAGAACCGAAGGATGAAACAAATTGATGTATTGAAGTTCACCAAAAGGTACTTTTTCATGAAGCATTAAGTATTCAATGCTTTAAAGATCCTGCAAACTTTATGTGACAGCTTAGCTTGAGTTTTTTTGTACTATCGCTAAAATTGTGAACGCTGTGCGACTTGCCTGTCGGTGAAATTATAATACACTAGCTTCTGCCCGGGTCTTTGTCCGCGTCGATTATCGTTATTCCGTCGGCAGTTTTTTAATTTTCCGGGATAAAAAGCCGAAGCGTTAATGCACGGTATAAACATCCTCCAATTCAAAAATCCGTCCATTCGTTGCAGCGTGAAGTAATTAGATATAATATAAACTAACACACAAACTTTCGCATTTCTTGTATTAATAGGATAAAAATAATTCATTCTCTGAAAAACCCCCGCAGTAAATAGTTCTAGTTATGTAGTGATTATTTTGCCACTTCAA
Organism: Acleris literana; assembly: GCA_946894065.1. Lineage (NCBI taxonomy): Eukaryota > Metazoa > Arthropoda > Insecta > Lepidoptera > Tortricidae > Acleris > Acleris literana. The sequence continues at coordinate 15,045,846 of OX335670.1, read as the reverse complement.
GCAGTAGGTACAACTTCAAATGCGGCGCCAATAATAGCAACTGTTTACAAGCGTATATTTATTTAAGTTTCACCTACCGTACATATAGGGAGTTAAGTTGTATGTTTGGTTCCAATCTTAAAAGCCTACTTTGTACCAGGGGTCTATGGTGCTCGGTAAAACCTTATTGCTCTTGACATGCTATCGTATCGTCTTTAACTTGACTGCCAAGTAAATAAGAGCTATATTCACGAAACGATAACACGTCAAAATAAATATGGTTTTTACCTAGTAGAATTTAAGACTCCATAAAAGGAAATCGGTTGGTAGGTAGGTAGGTAGGCATTTATTTCATATTGAAAATAACATTATTCTAAGAATTAAATTAAACAAAATAAAAATATAGCTGATTAGCTACAGTCACAAATGTCAAAAATTATATTTATTGCATAAAAAGAACAAATCAAATTAAAACGATCATGTCAAGAGGTAATAGGTAATAATAAATAAAACAAAAACGAGAAATCAAGTCAACCTATTTATCACTATACTCTTTCACGGAATATAAGTAGTACACACACAATAGATGGAAATAGGCTGACTTTTACAATGGAACAGTAGTGACTAATATTTATACTGTCAGTTGCGGATGATGTCCTGATATTGATAGATAGCCGAACGCCGTTAAGTAGCTGGGACCATATGAATAAACAATAACTACACGTAGAAGCGAATCTTCTTTACCAAGGCCCCAAATGCCGTGTTTTAAATACCTACTTCCCCCTTCACCCCGCTACGCCCCTCTGTCTTCCGCGCCCAAAGTTAGGGCTGTCACTTGCGAAATATTTTAATCGGTTTATGGATGTGTTATACAAGTTAAGTCACGAAATGTTATTAATGTTTTGCTTTAACGTGGCAACATTGGTGCAAAATGAGTTTTTTACATTTACTTTCAATGAGGTAATGATACTTTTTGATGATATTAAGATTTTCCCAAAAAATTACATGGCTTATGTGGCTATTAATCATCTATATAAAACACGGAAACGAGTCTATAAACAACCTTTAAAATAATAATTAAGCTCAATAAGTTTTATAGTCTGGGATCCAGAGTTACTTTTTACATTCCTTTCGGGCCCATTACTTTGAATTTTTATTAGGTTGAAAAAGATTTATTGCAAAATACTATTCTTATCTATTAATAAAAAAAATTACCCTTTTACAGCCAAATAAACTGCAGTAATGTTTTCCCATGGCTAATTTAATATATATAATAGCTGCATGTGTGGACTCTGTCAACTAGTACGGAAAATATATCGTAAGATGTATTGCAACGATATATATTTATGCATATTAATATATATTCCGTGTGTGACACCCCTGACTGACTAGACCCCTCAGGTGTCGCCAGGCGGTAGGTATCTAACGCGCAGAGCGCGCGTCGGGAGCCGGGAGTTTCGCTTCTACGTGTAGTTATTGTTTATTCCTATGCTGGGAGTATTGTACATAAGTAAATTAAATCATGAGATGGTTGCGGTCTTTGGTTGTAGTGGTGAAGCCAACAATGATTCAGCACACAATTGTCACACACACGTCCGATTGGGGTGAGATAGTATGAGAATTGCGATTGTCATCTATTTGTACATGCTTACAAACACATATTCAAACGCGAGGCCGAAGTGATTGAGCTATATCTAATGTTTTAGCGCTTCCTTGTAAAAGTGCGCGGGCCCTGACCACGGTGGTTTCAGCCCGCTCCTTTACGTAACGCTCAAAAATAATGTAAATAATTGTTGGGCAAATTTATCTTAATGTATCCATCGCATATTAATCTTATTTCCCAGGTTCAGTAAAACAGCAATTTGCAAATAAATTGAACCATAATTATATTCGGGCTGTTGCCTCTTGCAGAGCTCGTAAAACCATCCACGTGAAACGGGACTAATACTTACACGCTCAAGAGGCTAGCATGATTACATGGAATAATACGATAATATACAGGGTGTAACAGGAGGAATGGATCAACGAAGCAGGTCGATAAAGGACGTTAAGACCTATCGATTTCACCCCATGTATGTTTAGCGATATTCTACTGTTTCAAAGTTATTTAAGTTTTTGTTAAATTTTAATGACACCCCTAATTACCATCTAATGTTGCTAATAAAATCTAAACAGTTGAATCCACAGCTGTGATTTTTCTTTTATGGGTAGTCGAATAGTTGGTCTTGAGTCTCCAATTAACGTAACGGTCAAAAGTTTTACCATTTTTTAATAAAATAATTATGTCTTGAACTATGGCGTTAACCCAACTTTAACTCCAACTTTTGGGTTCATTAGCCATAAAATTCACATAACATTTTTTTTACAGTGTTCCAAAAACTGCCCTAGTTAATGATAAATCTTTTGTATAAATTTTATTGCATTCCAATAACAGGATCATTTAAAATTTAGTTTATTACGTCAACAAGTGTGAAATTGCCAATTTTTCCTTAAGTAAAAACTTGCGTGAAAAACGAAGTTAAAGTATGTATGTTGTTGAGCCTCAATTACATCAATAAATGAAATATCTTCAAATGACCGTCTTAATTAACCGTCTAAATTTTTTTTGTTCAAATCTTAAAGAAGGTAAAGTTTGAGCGATGATCCGGTAAGCAGGGACTTTTAATTGCATCAATAAATAAAATTACTCTTAATTGGGTAACCTTATCCTATCACGAATATTTGACCCCGAAAAATCTAGGTGATTACTAGGAATTAACTAACCTATCTACTTTATTGATAACTGATGACTATTCTTAGCTCTTTCAAATTATTCACATAATATCTAATTTGTAAACTGTAATTTTTATACTTGAAAGTGTTTTTAAAAGGCATAGGCAAAATCAGCAGATGTACACACATGTGTGTAGATGTGCAGCACCTTTTTATAAAAAATCATGCAATATGTCCCCTTAAGTTAACAGACAGATACCCATCTTTTTTCCTGCAGTCTTCACCTGTTTATCAAGACTATTCTAACAAGATCAAACTTTTGACTCTAGGTTAAGTACAGCAGCAATCCTATAAACATCTTCAAATACCATCATCAGATCAGTTCTTAGTCACCTACAGGACTGCCTTGTTACCGGGTTTACAAGTATCTAATATTTAACCCAATTTCAACTCATTTTAATAATAGAAACTCAATCCAAGTAAAAGACTCAAACTTAACAAACAAAAAAACATGTGAAGTTATGTAAAACCTTTAAGTACGACTGAAATTAACAGAGATTACAATAAACGATGTTACTTTGACCAATTACTACACTTTGAGTTAGTTGCAATCCTAAGTTTTAAGTTAAGGGGGTTCGTTAATGTCGATCTTGTGACACTTAACTTTGTTTTTTACATTTTCCTGTTAACCAAATACAATAAATTTTGTACAGGAGATTTATCATTAATTAGTGCAGTTTTTAGAATAATTTCCAAAATAAAATGTTATGTGATTTTTGTTCACTAACAGCGTCGAAAGTTCGAGTTAAAGTTAAGTTTACGGGAAAATCCAAGTACACGTACAATTTTCTAAATATTGGCAAGTTTTTTGATCACGTTTTTAATTGGATACTCGATCAACTATTCCACTTCCTATAAAACAAAAATCATAGCTGTTGATTCAATTGTTAAGATTAAATTAGCAAAAATAGGAGGTACCATAGGGTGCTAGTAAAAATTTACATAACCTTAAATAACTTTGGAACAGTAGAAAATCGCTGAACGTACATGGGGGTGAAATCGATAGGTCTAGACATCCTCTATTGACCTGCTTCGTTTTTTTTTTTTATAAAAGAGGGAGGCAAACGAGCATGCGGCTTACCTGATGGGAAGTAATCACGTTTGATCCACTCCTGTTACACCCTGTATATCTCCGTCAGTGTCAATTAAAACACATTCTTTCGATTAAAATAGTTTATCCTTGACATTGGTGTTAAAAACAGATAAAATGGTTGATCTTGGAACCTAGCTCTTAAGGGCTCTTCCACGTCTAAAGCGAAAAGAAGCCGACCAACAAACCTAACTTCACCCGATGGGGCCCCAGCAAGGATCGTGCGGTGCTGCAGCGGTAGGTACACGATACGTGTATACAACTTTAGTTTGTTCGAAGCTAAGCTGTGCTGTGCTGTATGTTGAGGTTAACTTCATCAAAGACTTATCGAACTCTACAACGTCCCAACATAAGTTATCACTGCTGGGGGCGCTGGGGCCCTAGACAAACTACTTAACGCTCACGTAACTGTTTTCGAAAACTGTAAAAATGTTTGAAATTGACAAAGCACTCGAAGTGACTGTCCAGCAGCTTACGACAATCCGATACATTTTCTATAACGATAACGCTCGCCGAATGCATAGGACGTTTAATAAGTTTTAACAGTCGTTATTAATTCCTTTGTTATACTAGAATTATGCAATTGATGCACTCGGTCGATAGAAATGCTGGCGCGTCCAACCGACCGTGCAACCTATAAAGTAATTAACGAACGCGTGAGCCTCATCAATCTTTCAATTTCCTTACCTGTGGCAGCGGTGGTTTTAATCTATGTAATCCCGTTCGTAACTTTAAAAAATAACTCGACTGGTGGCTTGTATAGGTAGACATACAAACGAAGCAATACAAGAAAAACTTATAAAACAGCCGTCACTTTTTGGCACATTACTCTACAAAATTACTGGCTCTACTTTAGAAAAATATGGTATGTTCCAGAAAGAGCGCGCGCCGCGGGGCTAGCGCTGTGGATGGCGGCGCTGGGCGTGGCGCGCGCGCAGACCATACCCGCCGACACCGAGACCCCACCCTTCACCACGCTCTACAAGTGGAAGACCATAGACTTCGAATTCCCCTCCACCGAGACCCGGGAACTTGCTATAACAAGAAGGTAAGTTTATTATGTTATTTGTCTTTCATTGTGCAAAAAATCACGACGATCCGTCGCTCCGTAATTGAATGAAATAAGGACTAATATTAAAACACACTTTTGTATTCATAATATTAATAGAGATTGTAAATAAAAGTCTATTACCTGTACAGTAGGGTGCTTCTTATTTTTCGACTTTTCAAAAATAGTCGCGGCAACCCGCCATTCACTTCTTTTACCTTAAAAACGAGCCTATGATTTTACTCTTCAATTTCGATTGGGTTGTATCTAGATAGGGAGGGGTCGCTACCACGTGTTAAAGTTCAAAAAAACGAACCTATGACATTTTTTTTTCTCGATTGGATTTTAGGGGTCGATACCACGAGTCAAAGTTTGAAATTAATAATAAAACATGCTATTGCAACTATTCGTCGAATTATTTCAAGGCGGAACACTCTTACTCCACTATTTTAATTGGAGAATACAATCAATTAATTACCATCAACGGAGAATCTAAACAATACTCTCCTACTCATACTCTACTACTTTTTTGACTGTAAAAAAATCAAGCACCCCCAACCCCCAACCCAACCCAAACCCCAACCGTGGCTGGCTACCCTTACCCAATAAAAACGTTATTATATACATATAAATGGTAATTTTTTATTGGCTGGTAGCGAAAATTCGAAAAAAACGAATAGTATAGTTTATAGAATAAAACGATAAAAAAATAAAAAATTGGACCATATAAGAAGCACTCTACTGTACAGTGTGTACAGTGAGGGGGCATTTCGCATCACGGTATCTACAAAACGTGCACGTAGTCTTATATCTTACTAGCTTCTGCCCGCGACTTCGTCCGCGTAGTTTTCGATTATCGTTGTTCTCTTTACTCTCTTGGGAAAATTTAAATTTTCCGTGATTCAATGTGCCCATGTGTTAATCCAGGGTATAAACAATCTCCATTCCATATTTCATCCAAATCCGTCCAGCTGTTGCAGCTTGAAGGAATAAGAAACCAATACACACACACACACACACACACACACACACACATAAACTTTCGTATTTATAATATTATAATAGAATAGACTAGGATCGGATAGGATATTAATAGGAAGTAGGATAAATCAGGCCGTATTTTGTAAAAATTGTTACTTATCATTTCAGAGTATTCATTCCCGAGAACGTGCTTCCCTTGGGCCTGGAGGTGTACGGGTCGCGGGTGTGGGTGACACTGCCTCGGTGGCGGCCCGGGGTGCCGGCGACTTTGGCCACGCTGCCGCGCGCCGGCGGGCTGGCCTCGCCGCCGCTCAAGCCTTATCCTGACTGGAGCTCCCACCGGGCCCACGGTAAGAGCAGTTCTCGTAGCGATAAGGAAGTCCGGCGCCACAACTTTTTTCAACTACATCGAAACTCCCGCGAGAACTCGGTCCTGATGCTAAGGCTCTACCTGAGCTGAAGTTACCGCCTGAGGGCCGTTTCACGAAGCTACAATAGTTACAAATTACAAGCGGAAGTCTCTTTCTAACTCCTTTTGCTAGAAAGAGAGTTCCGCTTGTAAAATCTAACTTGTAGCTTCGTGAAACGGGCCACTGGGCTTCGATTAGAGCAGAAATCACATGCCGGTGACCTTTGGTAGAGTAAAGAGCAGCACTTACAGCGTCAAGGCTTGGCTCTCTGCTTTTAAAACGCTGTTACAAGCACGCGGATGAGTACGCTTAGTTAGCATGATACTTCGGCTCTGCCCGCGCGAGCTGCAAATTCCCCCGCAAATTCTGTAAGAAGAAGGCTGTCAGGCGGACGCGTGAAACGAGTGAACTACCCTCCCTTGTATGACACTCAGACCCTAATCAGGCTAAAGCTACCTCCAGGCCTTTTACCTGTTTAATATAGACGACCCAATTCTTTTTGACCCCTGGGGTTAACCACATACCGTACGATAAACTTTTTACTTTAATAAAGTTTATGGAACGTCATACACCAGCCGAAGTAACGGAAAGAGTTAAGAAATTGTCTTTTCATGTTCTGGTATTTTCTATTGTGGCGATATCATTACCATTTAATGTTACAAGCCTTATCGCCAATTATCGCTAATGTCAGCCGCGTTCTTAACGTTGAAATTGAGTAAACTAATTGTATTCAATTCACGTAGAAAGGAATGTACAAAAAGACACATATTAATTTGAGTACTTAAAGGAGGTGGCTGATAATTTCTGCACAATTAATTGTTAAACACTTTTACTACTTTGCAGGTAATGGGGACCGCTGCAGTAACCTTACGTCGGTATTTCGAGTTAATGCCGACACCTGCGGACGACTCTGGGTATTAGATTCAGGTCGACTCCACTTCGATGACAACTCTTACCCAATTTGCCCACCGAGCATAGTCGTTTTTGACATGAAAACTGACACTGTTATCAATCGATACAAAATTCCTTTCAAATATGTACTCGAAGGTTCATTATTTTCTAATATATTAATTGATACTCAGACAGAAGACTGTTCCGATTTACATGCATATATCGTCGATACGTGGCGCTTCGGGCTTGTAGTGTTTAGAGAAAGAGGAGCCAAATTCTGGAAATTCAGCCATCATCTCTTTTACCCCGATCCGCTGGCTTCTAACTACACACTTCATGGGCTTAATTTTCAATGGACAGACGGAATATTCGGATTGGCCTTAACACAGCCAGACGCTCAAGGAGAGAGGCTATTATATTTCCATCCCATGTCTAGTAACAGAGAATTCTACGTCTCAACATCGGTTCTGCAGGAGAGGTCACGTGTTAATGACAGTGCGAATGAATTTCATCTGGCCGGTGAGAGCAGAGGAATAATGGGACAGTCATCCGCCTCGGCAATAGACAGGCGGGGAGTAATGTTTTACGGCTTGGTGACGCGAGACAGCATCGGATGTTGGGATACAAAAAAACCCTACAAGAAACAGACAACTGATGTAGTGGCCATGAATAAGGAAACTTTAATATTTCCGAATGACATTAAAATTGATCAAGACGAGCGACAGAACGTCTGGGTTCTATCAAATCGGCTGCCGATGTTCCAGGTGGCTCCGCTGGACGCCGACGACTACAACTATCGCATCATGTTCGCGGACTCCACGGAGGCCGTCAAGAACACCATATGCGACCCCGCGCCGCGCAGTCACTACGCCACCCACACCCGTCCGCGATGGTTGCCATAGAACGTCTATTAGCTACTTAATAAATAACAGTCTTACATTGTCTTGTGTCTTGAAAATGCCGAGTATTTTTTTATTAAAATAATAATGCTGTCCAAAATATTCGATAGTTAAATATAATTCATGCCAGCAACCTCATTGTATTGCGGAAAAAGATAGAACAGCGACTCTATCATAATTGAATCTGCCTGCCGTGTGAGTGCCGTCTCGTAGCTACTAAACCAAATCGGTGTTATTGTAACAAATGTTTTTTTTATATATACTTGAGATGAATTAATATCGATGGTTTAAAATATTTACACCTATATTATGATAATTTTTATTGTATTTACCTAAATAACTTGAGACCTTCCAAATAATATCTCTATAGCCTAAGTAAAAAAATAAGGGTTTTTTTTCACTGACTAATTCAAATAAAATAAATATTAATTTCTAATCGTAAGGTCTTCTGTGGACCAGTAAATACTCTACTTATACCAATTTTATCTTGTTAACATCAGCCATTTCCAAGAAATAGAGTCTTGACAGAGGTATTTGGTACGGAAAGCAAAAAAGGCCACAAAAGGTGGGGAAAAAAAACAATCATTTATTATATGATAAATAAAGCACCTGAATACATCCAGTAAGCAAAGAGGAATATTTGCGCGCTTACATTCAGTGCCGGCCCCGAGGTAGAGCGCCTACAGCGGTCGCTCTGGGCGCCAAGTGGCAAGGGCCGCCAAAATGACAAATTGTATCTTTATTTTTTATTAATATTATAAAGAGGAAAGATTTGTACTTTTGTACTTTTGTATGTTTGTAACGAATAAACTCAAAAACAACTGGACTGATTTCAAAAATTCACCATTAGAATGCTACATTATCGCTGAGTAACATGTCTTTATATCCCGGATAAATGACGACTCGGACGAAGTCGCTGGCAGAAGCTAGTATAATATAAAACAAAGTCGCTTCCCGCTATCTGTCTGTATGTACAATCGAGTTCATAAATATGTATACACTTTAGTACCTTGTCACTTTAATCGCTGTGATAATTCGTATATGGCAGGTTGAACATGACGTTAAATAGACAAGATACTAAAGTGTATACCTATTAATGAACTCGACTGTACGCTTAGATCTTTCAAACTACGCACCGGATTTTAATACGTGGATTAAATAGATAGAGTTGTTCAATAGGAAGATTTTTATGTAAGTATAATAAATTCTGGATTAAAATATATGTACGGTTGTTACAGAAAACTCACATAAACTGAAGCAAAGCGAGGGCGAGTCGCTAGTTTAACATAAAGAGAAATGCAAATCATGTGATGTGAAAGCATCGACCAGAGGGCACCGAAAGATATCTCACAAAATCATCAAGCTTAATAAATTTTATTTATTTTCCTATACTAAAATTAAGTCGATGTCGAAATGTCAAGTTGGTAGATTACTTCCAAAGATTATTTCGTAATAAATTGTCTAACATACACCAGCTATGACTTAATATTTGTGTAATGAGCGCAAGTATTTGCTCCTGAGCTTTGGATGTTTTATGTGTTGTAAACATTTAAGAATTTATTTCTCTAGCTATAAGTATGTTCGGACATCGTTGTCATCGGACAACCTCACTCATATTATCCAAATGTCTAGTGCCAAACTATCCTCTAGTTACTATGGATAGTAGCACTGATAAACAATAAACTTATCTTAAGTGAAAAAAAATTACAGTCCAAATCACTAATATCAATACGGCCATCGCGCCAAATATATATACATAGACCTTATTATTAGTGGCTTAGGGGTATGTAGATATTTTTGACGCCTTCGGAACGTATACAGGGTGTCCCTAAAACCATCGCTTAAACTGAGAGGGCTGGTGTAGCAGCTAAAAACCTAGTTTGCTTTTCACTCTGTATGGAAAAATCTATTTTATGTGATTACTTTAAAAAAAACTGGGAAAAGAAACGGGCAAATAGGTTTAAATACTTCGCTGATTCGTAATCATTCTAATTATGTAATATAACACGGAAAAACTTATGAAATAAAACATGAAATTAATGATTTTTGGTGACATGGACATAAGGGAAAATTACAAAAATTCAGATTAAAATGATCATTATCTCCGAAACTAGTAACAATCGCTGATATAGGGGTTAAATCGATAGCTTTTTAGCTGCTCTATCAGCCCTTTCAGTTTTGACATTGGTTTTAGGGACACCAGTATATATTTATGACTTTGACTGCATATCAATACTTAAAAAAACATTCAAGTCAACAAACACAACGCAATATTAGGAAACAAAATATTTGCACTCGTCACACAAATGTTAGTCGTTACCGGGAATAGAACCTGGGACCGCTAGCTTCGTGGGCATGGTCGCTCGCTACCAACTACACAAACTCTAATAAGTAGCATTTGCTAATATTATCTTGTAGGCAACTTGCCGTCGACGCCCGGTCGACGCGTATAGTAGTCAAAATATTGATTTGCTTTTTAAAATAAACGGGCGCATGAAAACAGGAACCTATGTTTTCAATGAAATCACTGTGTTACCAGTGTTACCACGCATAGGAATGAGTAATGGAACTTTATTCTACTCTTTAAGTGTTACTAATGAGGCCGATTTGGGACTGTTACATGTCTGTCGCGGTTGCGGTAGAAAACCGCACCACCTCCTTTAGAGCCGGTAAAGGATTGGCTTACTTGTATGCACGGACCTAAAAAAAATACGGACGTAACCTAGTCTAATCATGAGTGAAGCACACAAAATGGCCGTCCGTTTACGAGTGTGCGTGCTTTGAGGGTTGCCATATAAATCGTCAATTTTCCTATTTTAAGGCCTTTTACCAACTGCAACTTTTTGCAGCGATACAAATGCGCATTCGATACCCGCAGCACTGTATCGCGACTAAACCTAGACGATTTGAGACTGTATCGATAGGTACTGCATCGAGACTGAATCGCGATTGTATCGCTGCAAAAACTTCGTACAATTAAATCGTGTTATCATTTATGTACTACTTCAGCATTGGGTTCGCTGGTGTCATGCAACCGTTTTAATTTAATTGAAATTGGGTTTTCTCATTTTGTAATGACAAAACCAATTTCAACTAAAAAATAATGGGAACTAGAGATGAGAAAATTATATGACAATTTAAATTTCAACGGTTGCACGACAGAATAATATTAATAATATTGATATATCAAACCACATTTTTATGAACATAGGTAGTGATTAAAAATATTTTTAACGAATAGAGCAATTTATTACTTAAACTTAAAAACTTGAACTTTTAGGAAAAAAAAACCGTGAAAAAACTGGCAACACTGATTGACATTTTTGTTTGTAATTTGCGTCAAAGTAAATTAACACATATTTAAGAAAAATAATACGAATAATCATAACTTACACGTGATAAGTGATACTGTGTGGCTTTTTATTTTCACTAATGTAGTTTTTACACGTTTTTACAACACAATGCGACATTTTCTTCGGCGTAAAATTAAATGTCACTCGTGTTGTGGTTCGACGCATGATGGCGGCGGGTTAACAGACCTAGTGCATTTGTGAGACAGTAGATCGTGTATGACGGAACGAAATAACAGACCTTGCATACTTCACACCTTTTTAGTGTAACGTTACGTCCGTATTTTTTTTAGGTCCGTGCTTGTATGTTGAAAACTCGCCGCGTTAACCTTGTTAGGGGGCCTATATCTGTGGCATGATCGTTGTTTGTCCTCATGTATTGTTTGGTCGAAAATCGTTTGGTCAAAAACGGTTTTTATCACTGAAACGGTTTTATTAAAATTATGTGGTTACAGAATTATCAACAAGTTTTTCGAGTTATTGGTAATTCTGTATCTCTGCCTACCCCACTCTGCACGGGTAGCACAAGTTGTATTTTGTCGCTTGTCGCTCAATGCGTCTCTATCGTTACTGACTAGATAGAAAGGGAGACCCCAGCGACAAAGAAGTCGCGGGCAACTTGTGCTAGCCGTGCAGGAAATGAAGACGTGAGTTTATGTATGTATGTATATATTATACAAAACTAACCTAACTTAACTTAACTAATCTACACAAGAGACGTTTATTACATACTGTAATTTGAGCCTATAAAATTAAGTGAAAATATTTTAACCCAAATAATACATTAGGACAAAACATTTTATGCGTTCCGTTAATTATACACAGGGTGGAAAAAAAGAACGCCATATGGACGGCAACTACCTTAAATATTGGAATAAGTAAGTTCTACGAAAAGGACACTTACTTTTATTTTTGAAAACAAATAATACTGCATTATTGGATTTTTGAAAAAAATCCTCTTCCTTAACCGGGAATCGAACCTGGTCGAATATGACAACACAATAAAGTCGTGTTTTATGATACAGATCGAAAGATTCAAAAAGATCATTGATAGTGATCATTTATGTCTATAAGACATACACTTTTAAATTAAATAAAGACCAGTAAAAAAGTAGAAATAAAGATCAGTTCGATTTCCAGTTAACCCAGGCAAAATTCCAAAAATCCATAATTGCAGTAATAATTGATTTCGAAAATAAAATTACGTCTCCTTTGCGTAGAATTTGCTATTTCCAATATTCTTCCATGTGGAGTTCGTTTTTTCCACCCTGTATAATCAAGTGTATCCCACTTGATTATATAATTAACCACGTCTGTTAAAATAAGTACAGGCCCTTCATTCCACTTTTGTTTAGTCTAACTTGCTTCTATATCGTAATCGTGTATAATAATAAATAAATAATAAATATGTCATGATATAAGTATAATTCGTATTCACTTGTTAGTAGGAGCTATCATTATGTCATTATTATGATTGCAATATAGAAGCAAGATGGACTAAACCCAAGTAAAAATAAAGACACTGTTTCAAAAACGGCCTTCACACGTAAAGTTCGGACTGCGGGAAACGCCACGCGCCATTCAATCTTCGCTCCGAACCGTACATGTAAATGCAACTGTAATAGTAAAATAGTAAAAAACCTACGGCTCGGACTGGCGCGTGGAATGGCGCGTGGCGTTTCCCGCGGTCCGAACTGTGCCGTTTAAAGGCCGCTAATGTCAATTTGAACTAAACAATCGAATGGGTCGCATGAATACATCGACGTTGACCGACATTGTTCTACGTCGACCAATCTAACTAACCTACTAATTTGGACTGATCGATGATCGATCGATAGGCGTGGTAACGTCTTAACGCATTCACTTAAGCTCGACATTACTAAAAACCGGTCAAGTGTGAGTCGGACTCGCGCACCGAGGGTTCCGTACCACCGCACAGTAGGTATATTCTGATTTGAAATCGATTTCGAATCGAATCAGCGCCCAACTCACAATTGTATTTTTTTTTGTATTTGATCTTTTTGTTCAGGGCTTGTACTATAATCATACAAATTGTATGTTTTACCGTTTTTACGATAGGTACAAAAAAACGTACGAAAAAGAACTTTTCATGTCATGTACCCACATTATTATTTATCTTTTGTTGTTAGTAAATACGCTGTAATAATCAACCCGCTATCTATTCCGGTTCAAAAAATACAGCTCTTTAAAGTTAGGACGAACGGACAGCAGACGCATACATTAATCGTATAATAATATAATAAATAATACGTCCCGTTGCCGCCCGTTGGGCTCCCTTCGGGCTCGGAACCCTAAATGGTTAATCTATCGCTCTGGGGGTGGATGCGCAGCCTCGGATCGTTCTCGCTGCAAATCACAGAGGGAGGCCGATGTTCGGCAGTGGACGACTAGGGGCTGAAATCGAGTTGATGATGATGATGAATGTATCGCTAATTATTTTTGTCTCTTTATATTTATTTGTTGACTTCTATTACTTATACTACTGCAATTTTTTTGGTCACAACACGGGAATGTTAAGCCACTTGCTACTCTTCGTAATTTAGCCGAGTAATACATACTGGATACACGAGTATAACCGGCTAAACGAGGTTTGCATTACACGGCCAAAATACGAACTGTGGCAAGTGGCTCAACAATCTCGTGTGGTGACTGTACTTAGACACTTTTTTGGAGATGAGCTTTAGATATTTGTATACTTATCTAACTATCAAACGAAATATCGAGGGGGTATTATTAGGAATAAAAAAAATAGCGGGAATTTTATGCGTTCAAAAATGGACCGATTATACTCGTAATGTATACCTATTTCAAATTGAATTACTTACTTAGTTCAATGATAGATTAAACAGAAACAAATTTTAAAATAACTTTACTTTTGTATAAATACGTACGAACAGGTAGGTACTAAATGTATTCCCTAAGTCCTAAGATTACCGAATTCCTGCCATATTCTTGACAAAGGAAGAAACTTGCCAAGACAGGTAAATTTCTGATACCTTTTTGATTCCATACAAACCTGTTCACCAGAGGCTTGGAATATTTTGCCTATAATTTTATCTTTCAGGACTCTTATTACGAATGCAATTAAGGTACATTATGTTAAAGCAAACCAATTCACCCGACCCGATGTAGCAAAGCCAAAATAGAGGGTTACCTTCTTAAACACGTATATTAGACCAAAGTTATCTATTAAATAACGGACTTGTTTTACTAACGCAATTGTGCAACATTAGGTGTGGAAGCCGTAGACTAAACATTCAACACAGAGTAGACACTCGTTTTCAATAGATGGTTGGCAGGTTGGAAGCTTGGAAGTACAATCTCGAATTAAACAGGTCCATATTTACAGCAAAAAAAATAAGGATACAGTAGTATTGTTGGCACCATACCCATACCCAATACCCTCTATGACAACTCGCTAGCCTAGATGGTAGTGATAGTGACCCTGCCAACCAAGCCAGCCGTCCCGGCTTTGATTCCCGGTATAGTTAAATAAATAATTTTATTTGATGAGCACGAGTATTTTTTTCTGAGTCTTAGGTGTTTTATATGAACCTATTGAAATATTTATTTCTCTATGTATCGTTGTCTAATACCCATATTACAAGCCTAGAGCTTAGTTTGGGACTAGGTCAATTTGTGTGAGATTGTCCTCCGCTGTTGTTTTGATATTTATTTATTATTGGCACTATGAAGTTATTTTCAAGTTAATAGAGGTAATAATTCTAGGAACCCTTGTGGCTAATAAATAACAGGTACATATTTTGGTTGCCGATAATTGGGTGATTTACCCTACATACATACGTCATACGAGCGTGTTTTGACAAGTGATAAGCATTTGTGAGTAGCGCCAAGGGTCAAGTTGAAAAGTTTCATAGTTTACAGGCAGGTGTTTTTTCAACTGAATAAAACAAAAGGATATTGCATACGATCACTTTCTCGTGTGTCACCTTGAGTCATGGACGTCATACAATACTTATGAAGTACATGTATTCGTGTTGCTTTCTCAATTAACTTAGCAATGGGTAGAAGATTGTCTGAGAAGGCAAGACAAATCCTAACTGTCCGATCAAATACGTTTGAATGTGCACTACATCTTTGCCTAATATGGCAGTGCCACTTGAAAATTATAGTTCCACATCACCAAGTCAAACTCTTCCTTCGCCAAGCTATAAATACTATCTAACTTCATATTAGTATCGGTAAGGCGAGTTTCAGTGAAGTTACTGATCTAGCTCCTTCATCTCCTGCTTTAACTACCGGTGATCGTGGGCGTGCCTGCCATAACAGAGCAACGCCTTTCGCGCAACGGTCGCGTTTTACATTTGCAGTTGTTTTTGAGGTAAGAACATAAAATCAATCACCATGTTCATAAAATTGGGCCGGGGCTTGAATTGTCGCACTTGCATCAAAAGAATTGACGAGTTTGAAATCTAATATAAAGGCTGACCAGAAAAACAAAAAACTTCGCCATATTGCGAAAATTATATCAACTATCATTTTTATTGCAATTCCCGAAACACAGATAAAACAAGTTTTAGTGGTGACCCCATTTAAGCTTTTTAATGTTTCTGGTCAGGTTTTACTCTAAAATCAATTCAATTAAATTTTTGTAGGTTAATAACTACGACAGATATGTAACTGTCATAAGTTTCAAAGTCACCAATGTCATTATCAATCGAACATTTCAGATTTAGCCAACCTTTTTGCATTCATAATCAAATCGTTGTAAATATTTGTAGATATGACTAATATTTTCAGTATCAAAAGTTATATATCAACAATAGGGAATATGCATTCTATATTTCTTCTACCCGATATTCAAAATCATTAAATTACCCCAAAACAAAAAAAACTGATATAGTGTATAAAAGTCATTAAATGGCGAGTGTGTGGTGTGTGTGTGTGTGTGTAAAATTTTTGCCTGTTATTTTGTCGAAAAGCTAAACGCATGTAATATTTTTTAAAGTTACATTTAACGTTGTTCACCAGTATTGTGTATAAATCGTACCAAATGTTATTAAGACGTTGATACCATAAATCTTCTATGGTTAACAGGGCATCTTGTATTCGTGTAAGTAACTTGAATTAACTTGTTATTTAAATCGAAGGTTTAAAACTACCAATAAATAAATATTCTTAGCGCGGTCTTTTAAAAAGTGGAAATATACTAACGCAAACATTTTTTGTTTAAGTGGCAACCCATGTTGGTCTTGAGTTAGATTTTCGAGTTCTAGGAATAATAATCTGATCTTATAGGTAATAAACATAATTTAAGGTCAGCATTGTGCACGGTGAATTTCAGAAATATTGTACATAGTTAATGGCTCGATTTAAAAGGCCCTATTCTTTTCCAGTGTGTGATTCGTCACACAATGGAAAAGAATAGGGCCTAAAGGGAATTACCCATAATTACCATTGTATGACTTATTTTCGTTCCACAATGGAAGAAAGTCAGCGCTGCCCAATGAGTCCTTTTAACTACGTACAATATTTTAGAAATTCTAAATTTATTGAACTCAATTGAAAAAAACATTACCCTCATCTACTCTTATTCTTGGTCAGTCGGGGTAAAAAAAAAACGTGGCAATGATGTACCTATGCCCCAGGACAAGTTCGTAAATTCGTGTTGAGGTACCTAGTCTTAATCTCTCTTTTACCTTGTTATTTACCTTAATGTCACCTTCTTTGTAAAACGTGCAATTAACCGGTCAAGCGTGAGCTGGACTGCGTTGTGTCTTATTTTTGTTTTCTATGTCAAATTTACTAAAATGAAAGCTCTAAGAAAAATACATTGGATGATAATCAAAACTTTCCCTAGAAAACAAGCTTCTCCTCGCCTGTTATACGAGTATGATACTCATATGGAATCGAACTCTTAATCAATCTTATTCTTGTATTCAAATTCAAATACAAAATATAATTTATTTTTGTTTTACAAGGATGAAAAAAATAATGCCTATATTAATAAATTGTTCGCCTGAAATTCATATTATTGCCTAAAATGCTGGTTTTCCCAGATCAGAAAGTCTCTTCGTAGATGAAGTATTCCATATTCTCAAGATCATACCTAACGTAGGTGTTTAAGGGCCTAGTTCACCAACAATTAAACGGACGATTAAGTCTTAATCAGCTGTTAATCAAAATCAATACAGTTGACACCCGTTAAACTGCTAATCGTGCGTTTAATTGTTGGTGAACTAGGTCCTTAGAAGAATAAAGTACTATTAAAGTAATATTTTACTAAGGATTTAAAGTCGGCCGGTTATTAACAAAAATAAAGATGTTTTACCATTACCCTTTTTAACAAGAACGATTTACAATAAAAAAAACGTCATAGAGCTCAAATCACTAAATCAATTTTGGTAAATAAGATGTAGAGTCGGATTCAGTACAGTGTCACGCATACTACCTTTGTCCTTTGTCTGTTTTTTCTTGGTCAAAAACTTGTCGCACGTCGCAATTATATTATATAGGCATCTGCGGACCACATATTTGGAGGTAAAATAGCCTTCCTCTTCCGAATGGATTACAATTTGTTCTAATCCTTGAGCAAAAGTTGTTTGTGAGTGCCCAGAATTCAATTTGCATACACTTAGCAATTGCTGATCGAGTTAAGTCGACTACAAGTATGATCATGATTATGATTATACAATATCTGGACGAACCGTATATGTAATACCCAGTCATACTAATACTCATTTTATTAGTGGGCGAAATATGAAAGTGGAATGGACCTAATGAAGGGGATTTAGTTTCATACCACTTGAGTGCTCACTTACTCGTAGTTACAGGTTTCTTTAATCACGGTCGCTTAAACCACAACTTTAATTGACCTCAAGAAACCGATCGCTGTGGTTTACTTGTCGAACAACCACACGTTAGCTGTAGTCCTACCTAAAGACAAGTCCACATATGTTTAAGCCACTGCTATAGTATAGGTGAAAAACTTAAGTAAAGGTGCTCTTATATGTTCGGCTCGACATTCTATTTTTGAAATTTGACGTAAATTCTATATTAGTTTTGTACACAACTACATCCAAGAGGATCTTCACTTAAGTTTTTTACCTGAGTATATCTTATCTTTATTGCATACACTAGAAAATGTCAAGTTTTCATTCTTATTGGGATGTTAAAAATGTATCACATTATGCCTACAAACGCGGCGAATTGAGCACCAAAAACTATCTTCCTTTTTTGTAATCTTGTATGGAATCGGTTTAAAATACAAAGTGTAGGTACCTGCCGACATGGAACTAGCTTTATCATCGCGTTATTCGGCGGGAAGGTGAGCTCACTACTCAGCCGGCCGGGCGACCTTTACCAGACGGCTGAGGAAAAAAATCATTTTCCACACAATTTAATTTATTCAACTTCTCATCATTATTTGTTTTACCACGCCATGGTAGTTATTAGTTCACACGACACGATCAAAATATGTATAAAGGTCAATGTTAAATGTGATAATGCATACCTACAAATATTTCACAAGGAAAGTGTTTTCTGTGTTCGCGGTCTTCTGAAGAAACCTAACCTAAGAAACCTACGTGATTCAATAGGTACGGCACGCAATTTTATTTTAATTCTTACACTTCCTCATAACTTTGTCAACTTTTTTCTAGGAGTTTGGAACATTTTTAGAACCTTTTCTATCTACACTAATTATAAAGAGGAAAGATTTGATTGTTTATTTGCATTGAATAGGCTCCGAAACTACAGGGCCGATTTGAAAAATTCTTTCACCATTAGAATGTGAACACGTTGAAATTGTATGTGCATCCAAAATAGCTAATTGTGTCATTGATTTTATATTAAAGACTAGCTGTTGCCCGCTACTACCCCGTCCGTGCAGAAAAATAAAACATAGTTTTAACCCTGTTCATCAGGGATAATGTACCCTATCTAACTATGTTTTGTTTTTCTGCACGGACGGAGTAGTAGCGGGCAACAGCTAGTCTTTTATATAAAATCAATGACACAATTAGCTATTTTGGATGCACATACAATTTCAACGTGTTTAACTGTTTAAATTAGATTAGTACCTACTTGATGCGATGGCAGACAGGTGCAGCGGCCGCAGCGCGGTCTACATGACACAACGCCGCAAATTACCTCATACCTCATTGCTCGTTTGCGAACTTTTGCTGTCCTTGGGGAGCGCAAACACGAAAACTTTCGTTTAAAATTATCTTGTGCGTAAATAATACATTAATAATATTTACGTAAAATATGACCCTACTTGAACCCAATTCTTAGATATTATGAAATTTAATAGGTAACGAACCAAACTACCGGTAACCCGAAAATCGGCATCATGCTGATGAGAACATTTTGTTGCGTCGGTGAATTTCAATCAAAAGTAAATCTTTTTTTATTTTTAACTATATTCAATAATGGGATAAATAATTAAATTATGTTAAATTTTATAAAGCAGACAATATTAGATCCTTCTTAATTTCTTTTCCCTTTTAGGCAACTTAAAAAAATAAAGGCCAACTTCTAACTAAATCACATCCATCTTGGAGTATAATTTAGTGTAATGCAAAAACAGGTACCTAGTAAAAATAGTAAAAAAAATAGGACATAAACTACGTTATGTTAAGTCAGTGATTTTGAGTACAGATCTAATGAATAATCCTTTCACATCGTGAAAACTCGGAACTTACGTCTACTTCCGAATGATGTCGACGTGTCTATGAATTATTGAATTATTAAGTGACATGTTTGTATAAAATAAATAGAGTACTTTAGTTATCAGTGTCAAATGTCAAACCACGAGTTTGAAGTGTATCACACCGAGATATTAAAACCACTGCGATCAAATATATAGAAATTAGGTGTAGGTAAACAAGAAGAAGTATAAATAAATGCTGAAAATAATTTCACAGGCTTGCCGATCTTAACGTTTCCCAGGTCTTAATGCTTTCGGCATGACTATTAAAAAGACCTGAAAACAAACTTAATCTTAATTTAAAAAAAATACTCTGGTATTAACCACTCCATATCGATCATCACTCTCGCGAGGCGACGTTCCCCCGCGTTGTCTTGATGGGTACTGAGTCCGACTGAAGTAGCATGACAAATACGAACATTTCCGAGAAAATACGATGGGAAAGGATATTTCACTACATCTGTCCCTAGTTAGATGTATATTTCCCAAACTCGATTATTCCGCGTGGCAAATTGTCCCGTCGCATGTCTATCTTCCCATCCATAATTTTACCTAATAATCGCATTTATGTAATTCTTAATTTTTCCTGGTTGAATATTTTTAAAATCGTATTAATAGAGGTATTTATAAATAAGTACTTAAAACATTACTCAAACTGATGCCGATATACAAATATCTACACAAACACGCGCCAAGTGAAGTGCCATCATCATATCTCTAACAATATTTTCTTAAACACATATTCTTTTATTTCCACATTGGTTTACACTGACTAACTCGAAGGCTGCGGAAGAAGGCTCGAAGGTTAATATATATTATAGCATTGCGTTTATACTGTATTTACAGATGAAGGGAACACTTACTGCAGTGTTACTGGTATTCGTCTTTGCCGAAACCCACGGAGATGACACGGTTGCCCAGAGGAAGGCTGTAGGCACCTTATACCGATGGAAGCAAATTGATTTTGAATATGACAGTCTAACAGAGAGACAAGCTGCTATCGACGAAGGGTATGTTCGAAATATTGACTTGTTTAGCCTAGTTAGTAGTGACCCTGCTCATGGAGCTAGACTTCCCGGGTTCAATTCCCATTATGGACAAATATTTAAGTATTTGTCGTGAGCCTAGGATGTTTTCTAAGTGAAGTTGAAGTGTTTATTTCTCAATAATTCACAAAAATACAGGTGAAAATGATCAATATCTCCGAAACTAGAAAAATCGCTGAACATACATAGGGGTTAAATATATAGCTTTTTAGCTGCTCTATAAGCCCTCTCAGTTTTGGCAATGGTTTTGGGGACACACTGTATTTTATTTTGCACAGCTGAACTGCACTTATACTTAAGCCTAAGGGTGCGGCTCCACTGAGGCGGAGACGAGAGGAGCGGAGCGGAGCTGTGCCAATATTAACCAATAGAAGGCGCATGCGGTCACGTCGAGCGCGCCTTGCGCACGTTAGTTTATATTCTATTGGTTAATATTGGCACAGCTCCGCCCCGCTCCGCTCGCCTCCGCCTCAGTGGAGCCGCACCCTTATTTTATAAAAGGTATGGACAGTTAAGTATTCGCGCTTTTATTGTTTGAGTACCTAATTTTGTCTCAGACCAACCTAATAAAAACAGCCAATGAAGATTACGCGATATAAATAACACTGATAACAGTTTCTATATAAGTATTTACTCGCAGGTCACGGGTCACGTAGGGTACAAGTACCGTTTGTGGCCACTGTAAGTACCTTTTTTTGCAACTTAAGGTTGAAATGAGTATCAAAAATACTGCAGAGGTAATTTTAAAATCGATATTCATAAATAGTTAAGACTGAAGATTAATATAAAGATAAAATATAAAAATAGTTTTGTAATTTCATAATGCTTTACATATTAGTAAAAATATACAGTGGCCCAAAATCGGTGCAAAGATGGCCAAAACCGGTACTTCTACCCTAATCATCGTTGTGGGCTGTTGTTTAAAGTGGCCATATTTTTTTGCAGGAAATTCATTCAACGAAATGTGATAACACTGGGCGTGGAGCGCTGGAAAGATCGCATTTTTATCAGCACGCCTCGATGGAAGAATGGGGTGCCGGCCACCTTGTCGAGTGTTCCGGTAGTAGCCGGTACCGAGTCGCCTGCTCTGCAGCCCTACCCCAGTTGGAAATGGCACAATGCAGGTACATTTATATTGATGCAAACAAGCAAGGTATAGAAGTTTCGCTAGATGCTTAGAGACACGACATAATTTCAAGCAAAATATGTAGACGCAGTTAGGGGCATTCCCGGTCCACCACCTCTAGGGTGATATTCATTTGCGTGACCAATGAGCAATGACCTAAACGCTTTACAATTAGCTAGCTGCGACGAACAAGCCAAAATGTTCTTAGGTGGATGACCGCGAATTTACCAGACTATACGTGTGTTTTCTCATTACAGATAATTGCACTGGTTTCACATCTATATTCCGGATGGCCATAGATCACTGCGGAGTTATGTGGGTTCTCGATTCCGGACAAGTAGAAGCCTTCGAGATTCCTCGCCAACTTTGCCCACCGACTTTGTATGCTGTTGACCTAGCAACGGACACCGTGTTAGCGCGCTATATCATCCCTGCAAAATATGTCCTACAGAACTCTCTTATTACTAATCTCGTCGTGGACTCCAGAGACGCGAGCTGTAGAGATCTCCACGTTTACATGGCCGACGCTTGGCGTTTTGGACTCATTGTATTTAGAAACTCGGATGCATCATTTTGGAGATTTAGCCATTACACTTTCTACCCGGAACCGTTATTGTCGAACTACACTTTGCACGGATTGAATTACCAATGGTCTGACGGCTTATTCGGAATGTCTTTAGGTAAAGTAAACCAAGGAGATAGATTGCTGTACTACCACGCGATGTCTAGTGCTTTAGAGTTTGTTGTCAGCACGTCTGTGATTCGGAATGCGTCCCGCGTGCAGGACGCGACGGACGAGTTCCGGCTGCTCGGCGGCTGCCGCGGGCCCGACGGCCAGGTCTCTGCCGCCGCCGTCGACCGCAACGGCGTCATGTTTTTTAACTTAATTTCTCAGGACAGTATTGGTTGCTGGGATACTCGTAAGCCTTATGCAAATAATAACCTAGGTCTTGTGGCACAAAGCAATAAAACTTTGGTATTCCCTAATGACTTGCGCATCGATCATGAAGTGCCACAAATGGCTTGGATTATAACAAACAAGCTGCCAATGTATCAATTCAATTTGATAAACCCAGATGAATATAATTATAGGGTATTGTTTTTAGACCCAAAAAAAGCTGTGGAGAATACTATTTGTCAAATATAAATGTCAAACACAAATAAAAAATTATATGAGCGATCTTTACATTATATTAAATTATATAATATTAGACAGATTAATTATTAACAAAGACAACGTGTTTTTTTTTTTCAGAAGATGTTCATTAACAAGTTGCCGCCCGCTCTGTTTGTCGTTTATTCTCTTGATCCGAAGAGCTTGTTGGTGGTGAACTATTAAGGGGACTAGATGTTGTACTTTCTAAATTAAGCTTTTTCGATTTTAAATCCGACAGATGGGTTTTCATTCTTGCGATAATTGAACTCAAACTGTCAGAAGAACATTTGTCAATTAATTTCGAGTCTTTTTTTTCAGTTTCGTTTTTCAACAGCTCAGACTGTTTTGAAGCATTCGAGTCGTTACTTATTTTTTGCCTCATAACAGTATGTGTTTTGTCAATAGTTATTTTCTTCTGACAGCAGTTATTGTCCGAACCGACCATCTTCCCGGTGTCAAGCGTTATTATTTGGCGCCGTTCTGTGCTTATATAGTCAATGCCACCGATTTGACTTTGTACAGCTCTGATAGAGTTTAATTTTTGTTGTACTTGCAAATCGGACGGTTTTTTCCTAAATATTTGAGGATAGTCTCTCAAGTACGAAGCCATGTTTCCTTTACTACTTGCAACCAGAGGCGGAGTGTCCGTGGGGTCCTCGTTCAAAGTTGGACCAAGATTGCTGCCTTCAGATTGAGACATTGGTACTAATGAATGCGAACCTATCAAATTTAAACGATCGATCGTCTCTCTTTTTATATATGCACCTATTCGCAATAACATAAGTACAAATTGCTCATTAACACGATCAGCATTTCGAGGCAGCGATATTTCATGACTATACCCGTCTTCGTAGTCAAACGATGCCAGTTTATTGGATGACGCCTGCATTACTCCATACACGTCCATAGTGAATTCGATCGGCTCGACATCGGTTTGCTCTACTTTATCCGATGCAATAGAGCTGGTTTGTCCTGACAGTAATCCGGGAGACGACTCAAAAGGTTTTCGTATCATTACATTTTTTGCAACCGCTGACATTTGCTTATCTATGTACCTGTAAAAGGTAACGGTAATATGAAGGCGATATAATTCTCCCCTGCTGTCAAAAAAAACATACTAATTTAACTTCAGGCTGTTAAGTATCGCACTCCCTAAACCAAGTCCGATTTTCACAATTTTTAAACTCGTAGTTATTATGAAAAACTAGGTCTATACGTTTCCGATGTTTTTTTTCATTTGTATTATTTTCTTGGCAAGAGAAACGTACAGGACCTAGTTTTGCATAATATCTACAATAGATTCAAAACTCGTTAAAGTCGGACTGGGTTTAAGGGGAGAGGAACTTTTCCGCATTTTGTATGGATATGTTCAGCCTCACAATCTTTTTAAGCAAATATGTAGGAGACCAAGGTAATAAAGTCGTATGGAAGTATAACATTGTATCATTTCTAATAAAAACGCGGCTGGAATAAAAGCTAGGTGAAATTAATCACCATTGCGCATATCAATAAAGCATTAAGACTGGCATATTATCTTCTGATTTCCTGATACTACTATAATGTCCTTTTAAAGTTGTTTAAATTTCAAAGCCAAAACCTGTATTTATTTTAGTTTAATTCATTAAAGGCAGCTCTTATAAATTGTCCTATACTAAATAATTTTAATATTTTTAAATAATGGTTTGCTATAGAAATCTCCGACAGTTAAATTGAGGACTCGGCTAGCCTAGCTAGATGGGTCAGCCATATTTCGTAATGTAAAAGACTTTAGGCTTAAGACTTAAGGACGTCGCAAGGTTTGCCTATTAATGAAAAAAAAGAAACGTGCTTATACAAGAGCTTATCATGCTGGATTAACCCGATACAGTGAACGAATACAGATACAGTCAAAGCCAGTGGTGCCGGGTTTCAACGCCCAGACCGCCCAGTAAGAGCAAATACTTATGTATTTAAGTATTTATTTCTCTACATGTATAAGTATATTTATCATTGTCACTGCCACAATAAAAGCCTAGAAATTATCCCCTGCTATACATTTAATATTTACAACTATATGCATCCAGCGTTTGCCTATAAATAGCTGTATAATGTACAACAACTTGTACTTATACATGATTGCACACACAAATTAACCTAGTTCCAAAACTAAGCTCTAGGATTGTACTATGGGTACCGGCTACTAGGCAACGATAAACATACTTATGAAATAAATACATACATAGAAAAACCCCAAAACAGAAACAAAAACTCGCCCTCATCACACAAATATTTGCCCTGACCAAACTGCGTCGTCCAGAATACCTGTACACGTCGATTTTTAATCGGTGATCAGGAGTTAATTTTTTTTAATTACCAACCAAAATTGAATTCATTAGATGAGGTCTCACGCAATTACCTCACTGTTTAACTAATTGCAATTAATAATATTGTTAAAACCAATAACCACTGAATACATGGTCATCCTACATTCATTATTGAAGTGAAATAGATACGATACGTCAAGTGCCATCGCTTTGGCGAGGAATTTGACAGATCTTACGTCAATAAACTTCAACTTTTGAGAGCCAGGTCTACCAGCCTGACATGACAACAGAATGACTTCATACAAAGTCACCCAAATTACAGCTCTTGAAACCGTAACCTAGCGATTGGTAGCATACGGAGAAATTATGATTGGTAATTCTGAAATCGGTAAAACCCACGATGTTACCCGAACGCTGATAGATGCTATGGCTACGTTTAAACAACTGCTACTATTGGTCATACAGTCACGGATTTTAATTGTTATGCCATTGTGAAGTTATTTAAATTTGCAGTATTATGGCATTCACGAGCATTTACGAGATTACACGATTAATCACAAATACATGACAAACCGCGGGAATTTCATTCGGCATCTTAAGTCTAAATTGCTGATGACATTGTTGTTGTTATCTTTCTTTGCAACGCGAACATGACGTTTGCGCCGCAGTATGACGTTTATGTCACAGATTAACATCTTTCGAAAATTTTGCATGACAAAGACAGTAGGAGCATTTCTTTCTTACCACAATCGAATATAGCCGACTTTATCCGATTGGCAACGAATGAATCAACCTATTCATTGGTCCACACCATGACGAACGTTATTAGCTGTTGCTATGGGTGATTTGAAAATATTAGCCGTTACCTTAACGTTTGCTTATAATAACAACGTCAACACTAATGGACTAGCCTCAGAACTTTTCCGTCGGTTCTTGTCTAGCTGTCATTTTGAAAACATCTGTCTATTTATTTAATTTTTTGTAAATTACTTTATCGTTGATTTTGGTTCGCAAATCCAGGGCAACTTTGTGAAGTAACCTCCAACACTGACGAAGAATATGCATCAAATAAAATATCCGTGAAAAGTTGATTCTGAATGAGCAAGCGGTCAAGAACACTCCAAGCCAATAAGCCATTGAAGTGGATGCCCGCCATCTTCAATGGTGTGCCGACTGGGACTGGAAGACGCCGACGACAACGACGATTCACCGTACAATTGCTTATATATACTGGACATTGGCAAAATTACATAACTTGTAGACGCCATTAAAATAAATAAATAATAATAACTTTTCCGTCATCAATTGTCGTTTGACAACTGCAACAAAATTACCACATCATATTGACATTTACGTTACAACAGAAAACTATTTTCTTCTTTTCTTGATTACATAGCATCTGTCTCGTAGAATATTTAGCCAGTACCAATTTAATAAAATAATGTTACTGAACCTAATTTCTTTAACCTTCAAGTTGTGCATACGTAAGAATCAGAATCTCTTTACCAAAGTGTAGACTAAACAATTGGTAGGGTGAAATTAATTTCGATTAGGTTATTTACAAAACAAAAAAAAAAGTATTACAAAAAAAGACTCGTTCCTTGTAACTGTGACTGTAACGTGATCGACATCAATTACTGAATTAGTAAAATTGGTTGTTGATCACCGATTAAGAATCATCGTGCAGATATTTAACGTTGTCACCGTCATATTATAAGCCTAGTGCTTAATTCAGGACTAGATCAATTTGCGCGCGACTGCGCCTGCTATTTATGAAATAAAATCTGTGGAATCGAGAATGTAGCTCACACGTTGGAGATGAGCCGCGTGCGCAGGAGCGTCTCGCCGAAGAGCGACTTGGTGCGCCGGCGGCGGATAGCCAGCTCCAGCCCGTAGTCCAGGTCGCAGTCGTGCTCGTGCGCTGCCACGGGGAACGTCTTGAACATCGTCGCCATCTTCAGGGCGTGGTAGTAACTGCCAACATTACCAACGCTCACTCATCTAAAATGGGTGAAATGTCAAGTCAATGAACATTTACATATTTGACGCGTCTTGAGACGGTTATCTTAATAAAGATCAGTACATTGATAAACCGAAGCTGGATTATGAACTATAAAAACCTGGCAAGTTCCAGAGAGAGAGAGAGAGTTTATGCCTCCTAAATCTCTACCCTAGACTGACTCTTCACGGGCGGGGGAGGGTCCAAATCAGCGCTAGTTTGCGACCGGTCGCCAGGTGATATGGGTCCGTCCCTATGTCAATCTACTTGTCCGGTAGGTGGCATGGTTAACGGCCGAAGGTGGAGCTCACAGTTGCACTGATACCCTAGGCAAGACCAGTTGTGTTCCTTCCCGAGGTTGCTGCCTGTCAACTACTCGGTTTCCCCGGATTAAACGAGTAGAACCAAAACAATAGTCGAACTCCTGATCGTCCTATATTCACCCTTCCATGCCTCCTATATTTCCTATCTAATCAGCTGCAAGCGATGTCGTGGCATGTCGCAGCGGGCCTCATATCCAACAGTAAAGGATGGGTAGCGGTAAAATGCCACCCGCGTGTTTGTGCCGTGCGCGGGGACCCGTACGGGTGGAGAACGAGATCCTGGTAGGTTGAGCTTGAAGAGAGTCGGAGTCGTTACCCTCGGATAGCAACACGCCACTTTGGCTCGGGATTCATCTCACACGGGAGGTTCTGGCCTAGCCAGTCAGAATCAAGCGGCTGTTGCGTTTACAGTAGTCTGGCCGCAGGCGAGTGTTCTGGGGTGTTGAGGTCGGTAGCCGGCGGTGTACGGCCCCGAGTCGCCGTGGTAGGTGACGGAGGGCTTGGCACCGTGCGGGCTCACTCGGCAGCTCACTTTGGGACGCTATATCCGGCTCGTATCCCTGATGCGTCAAAGCATCCCCAGTAGGAGGGCTCCAAGGAGGGTGGGGAACGGGTTGGATGAAATTTAGAATGTGATTTATGGACAACAACAAACCCAAAATGACGAAAGCTGAATCCTCCGCAAGGAGTGAGGCAAAAGCGCCTAGCGCAAAGAAGGACTGTGAGATGAGACGCCGACCTGTCGCAGACAGGGACGCGGGATCCGGGAACAGTGGTGCACACAAGCCCATAGGGGCAGATAGGGCGCTTCACGCCATCAAGGGCAACAGCCGAAGTGTCGCCGGACAACCCAAAGGCATGAGCCGACCTCTCCCCTCGGGGCTGCAGGAAGGACGCGTTAGTCTCCCTTTCAAGGGATTGACCGGCGTA
The DNA here is from genome assembly GCA_946894065.1 of Acleris literana. Classification (NCBI taxonomy): domain Eukaryota; kingdom Metazoa; phylum Arthropoda; class Insecta; order Lepidoptera; family Tortricidae; genus Acleris; species Acleris literana. The sequence continues at coordinate 15,016,851 of OX335670.1, read as the reverse complement.
GGTGCTGGCGGGGCTGACGGCGTAACGGAGGCAAGTTGCAGTAAGGAGGGCCTCCCTATTCATCTGAATCTGGCCTCCCCAAAACCACCCCCTGCAAGCTTCCAGCCGGAAGGGGGTGTGAAGAAAGGGAGCAGGAGGCAGAGGAAGAGGGAAGCGCAGGCTGCAGCGCTCCAGCGTCCGGATGCCGGCCCACCTAGGGACGGCACCGTTGAAGTGGGGACAGCAAGGACACAAAAAAGGCCGTTGGTATCACCAAAAACCAGTGGTGACTCCAAAAGGACGAGGGTAGGGTCGTATGCGGAGGCACTTTCTTGCATCAAGGTAGCGGTGATACCAACGACCTTCCCAGCCAACAAGATCTTGGGGTGTCACATGGCGGCCATTCAGGGGGTGGTAATCCAGCGCCTCCTGATCATCCCCAAGCCGTTCCCCGACATTAACTTCGGGACCATTGTGGGGGGCGCCCTGCACATCAGTTGCGGTGACAGGGCATCTTCCACGTGGCTCAGCTCCCTCATCAGCGAGGGAGATATTGCGGGGATGAGCCTCAAAGTCGTGGATGCCAAGGATCTTCCAAAACCGGTGAAGATGGCCTGGAAGACGAAGATCATTGGCATCCCCGATGCAAAGGTAGTGTTTCAGCTGCTCCAACGCTTCAACGAGCGGCTGAACACTGACCAGTGGAAGGTGGTCGACACCTCGGAGGCGGCGGCTGGCACCCGGCGCATCATATTGATGGACCGGGAGTCAGCGGACGTAATCCGAGAGGCCGGCTATGTACTGAAATCGGGGATCGATGTTAGCACCTTCAAACTCTTGGACGATGCCGAGAAGAGGGGTGCTGGCGTCGATCCCGTAGAGGCTCCCCACACTGTCGTGGCTAATGAGGTGGCGGCGGACGAGGAGTCGGACAGGGTGGACGAGGTGGACGGGGATGGAGTGGACGAAAGGCCGCGCGGGTGTCGGGAGGCATCACCGGTATCGGTGACGACATCCGAGAACCTGCGTGACCTGGAGGCCCTCTACCTCGGAAACCCCTCTTCGCCAATGTCCGAGGACTGCGAGGCGCCGGCGGAGGCTGCTGACCTCAGCAAGCCTAAGCCTCCAATAAAACAATAAGAAGCCATGGGAGGCATAAGGTGCGTACAAATCAATTTGCAACACAATAAAGCAGCCACAGCCCTTCTGGCGAAGCAGCTGAAGACTGATAAATTCGATGTAGCCCTGATTCAAGAACCATATCTATATAAGGGCGAGATCAGGGGACTAAATGGCACGGGGGGAGTTATCTATTACCTCTGCCCCGAGAATAATATGAGGACTTGTGTGTATGTCAGAAATGGCATAAATGCCATGCCTTATAATGCTTACTGTTCCAGGGATCTTACCACTATTAAGATCCAGGAGAAGAGGTTAGGCAAGACTCTCATCATCTCGTCTGCCTACCTCCCATACGAAGCGACGGACCCCATCACACCTCAAATCCGGAGTCTTGTCGCAACTGGCAGTCAGGTGAACACCGACCTGATCATCGGCTGCGACGCTAATGCACATCACGTAATCTGGGGCAGCTCGGATGTCAACAGGCGGGGAGAGAAGTTACTGGATTTTCTGGTGAGCTCTTCTTTACAATTACTAAATAAAGGGAACAGCCCAACTTTCGTCAATGCTAGGCGTGGAGAAGTAATTGACATAACGGTGGCATCTAACCACATTTACGAAGATATTCACTCGTGGCATGTTTCCAATGAAATCTCACTTTCAGATCATAGATATATATGCTTTAGGTACAAGACCGACATACCAGTTGAAACTGTGCGCAAAAGAAATCCTAGGAACACCGATTGGTCATCCTTTAAACGTGACCTAAAGGTGGAACTAGGGGATCCAAAAGGTAAGCTCAATTCCATTATTGACATTGAATTTGAAGCGGACAACATGGTACGGGCGTTACACACCGCTTGGACCAATAACTGCCCGGAAAAAAGGGTGCTAGCCAAGAAGATACCCTGGTGGAATCCTGAGATAACCAAAATCAGAAGCGAAACTAGGGCGATCTTCAATGACGCGAAGGCGACAAATGACTTTAGCAATTACGCCCACAAGCTCACGGAGTATAATAAAGCTGTGAGAAAAGCAAAAAGGAGTGCGTGGCGGAACCACTGCAACCAAATAGGCTCGATACCTGAAGGTATGAGGCTCACAAAAGCACTAGCAGTAGCAAGGTCAAACCCATTAACATCAATAAAGGACGATAAAGGAAGGATGACAGAAACGGGTTTAGATACCCTGAAAGTTATGTGTAGCACACACTTTCCCGGCTCCATCATACGAGAGAGCGAAATTGACAATGTACCAATTTGTGTGTCAGAGCAGACAGCACGGACCACAAGATACAATTGGGACACTGCCAAAAAGGTAGTAGACGACAGCAAGATAAGGTGGGCAGTATCCACTTTCCAACCGTACAAAGCACCGGGCCCGGATGAAATATATCCAATCCTACTACAAGAGGGCGCAAATATAATTGTCCCGCATTTAAGCAGGCTGTACAGAGCGTGCGTGGCCTTCGGGCACGTTCCACATGTCTGGAGGCTTGTAAAAGTGATCTACCTGCCAAAACCAGGCAAGGCAGATTATAGTGATGCCAAATCATACAGGCCTATAAGTCTATCATCATTCTTTCTAAAAACATTAGAGAAGCTGGTAGACAGGCACATAAGGGATGGACCTCTAAGGCGGCATCCACTGCACAAAATGCAATGCGCGTATCAACCGGGCAAATCCACGGATACTGCGATTCACTTTGTAGTGAATAAAGCTGAAAATGCCCTCGAGAACAAAGAGATCTGTCTCGCAGCATTTCTCGATGTGGAGGGAGCATTCGATAGAACTACGTTCGAAGCCATAAACACATCGGCTGCTAGGCACGGCATTGAACCAACCATATGTAAATGGATAGGCAACATGCTAAACAGTAGGCTAATAAAGTCAAGTCTGTTGGGCGACGTTCTATTCGCCACTACGACAAAAGGTTGTCCCCGGGGGGGGGTTCTCTCACCAACTCTGTGGAGTCTGGTGGTAAACTCTCTTCTAGAGGAACTCAACACTGGCCCACTACAAACTGTTGGGTATGCAGATGATCTCGTGATACTTATTAACGGGAAGTTTCCGGAAACAGTATCGGAAATCATGGGAAAAGCTTTGGGAAAGGTAGAAAGTTGGTGCATTAGCCATCAGCTATCCATCAACCCCAGCAAAACTGTAGTGATTCCATTTACTAAGAAACGGGACCTCAAACATGTGAAACAGCTAAAGCTGTTTGGCGAGGTACTAAGACTGTCAGGTGAGGTAAAATATCTAGGTATCACACTAGATAAAGAACTCATCTGGAAAAAGCACGTAGACAACGCGATAACAAAAGCGCTGAGAGTGTTTGGAATGTGCAGATCGGCATATGGTAAGACATGGGGCCTTAACCCTAAAGTACTAAAGTGGATCTATACTATGATGGTAAGACCCATAATTATGTATGGTTGCTTGGCCTGGTGGCCAAGAACAACACTAAAGACATGCAAGGACTCTCTTACTAAGGTGCAGAGGGTGGCCTGTATGGCCATAACAGGGGCATTCAGAACGACGCCGACGGTGGCAATGGAGGTCCTACTAAACCTCCCACCGCTGCATATCGCCATACAGTCTGAGGCATGCAAGTCACTGCAGAGGTTGAAAGAGACTGGCCTGTGGAACGACGCAGCGCCTAGAACCAGACACACTAAAATGGCACACAATGTTGCTCCAAACAGAATACTGGCGATGGGCTGCGATAAAATGCAGCCTAAGTATATATTCCAGAGGAACTTCAATGTCCACATTCCGACAAGGGATGAGTGGAAAGATGGGTTTCACCTATCAGAGGTAGATAACGCGATATGGTACACGGATGGTTCAAAAATGAGCTCCGGTACGGGGGCGGGTATTCACGCCAAAGACTATAACAGTAGCATAAGTATGGGCAACTACGCAACGGTCTTCCAGGCGGAGTTGTATGCGATAATTGCCTGCACACAAGAGAATATTGATAGGCCGCCACAGGAGAGAACTATCTTTATTTTAAGTGATAGCCAAGCGGCACTTAAGGCGCTGACAGCGCCTAAAGTAGACTCAAAACTAGTCTACAATGGAATCCAAGCCTTAAACAAGCTTGGTAGGCACAACAAGGTGAAACTGATGTGGATTCCAGGACACGAAGGCTTTCCCGGAAATGAAGCCGCGGATGAGCTGGCAAGGGAAGGGTCCAAGGGCGCTTACGTCGGACCTGAACCATTTGTGGCACCATCACCGGGCACCATAAAAGCAGCCCTGAACAATAACTCCCTAGTAAATCACCTAAAAGAGTGGAAAACTACGGAAGGCTTAGGGCATGCGAAGCTCTTCATAGATGGAGTTGACCAGAGCTGGACCAATAAACTTTGGAAACTCAGCAGAAGACAACTCCGATATATTATAGGAGTGTTTACCGGGCACTTCGGGGTTAAACATCTCCTAGAAAAGATGGGCCATTATGACAACACAGATTGTAGAATGTGCGGCGAAGAGGTGGAAACAATGAAACACTTATTGTGTGAATGTGATGCCCTCGCCGGAGTAAGAATGAAAGTCCTCGGTTGTGGCTACCCAGAGCCGAGCGATTTCAAGGCGCTGCCATTGCACTCCACTATCCGCTTTCTGGAAGGGGTAGAGGCTGCATTGGACTAAGTGCTAAAAAAAGGAAGGGGTAACTACACAAAAGATCCCATAGGGTCGAAGTGTATCCGTAAGGACCCCGCCAATAAGATAAGATAAGATAAGACTCTTCACTGACTTTAACTTGGCACGATTTGACAGATACAGTGAGGATTTGTTGGATCATTTTCACAACAAGCATTTTTTCAAGGTAGCGAATTTTCACATAGTTTTTTTCATAGAAGCAATTTTTTTTACTCGGTTTTCTTCATGTAGAGTTTTAAATACAGCATTATTTATTGTTTGCGTTTATTTTAATCGCTGAATTTACCAGTACATTATTTTTCGTATTATAAGTCGCATTTTTACTAATCTAATTTGAGTATTGCTGGCTTGTTTTGACCTTCAGGGTCTGATATAAAAAAGAAGATGACCTAACTTACGATGTAATTATTATTGGGGAAATTTGCGATGGGAATACTTGGAAAAGAAACAAATGCGAATAGTCAAAATCACCGAACATTAAAAAACGCTATAAGTATAAAAAATCGCTACATGAAGAAAAGCTTTGTGAAAATTCGCTACAATGAAAAAATACTAGTTTTGAAAATTATCTAATCAACCAACACAGGTATCTCTCTAGGTATCAAAGTTCAGTAATTTAAACCATGTTTAAACCAAATTGCCAGCGCCTTGACTTTATTGTCGTGCAAACTATTCCGCTCAATCAGCATCAAGTTGTGCTAACCGTGTAGAGAGATTTACACATTTTTTCTACTTAAATTTAATTAATCTAAGGACATCGTTACTATGGTGTTTAAACCAAGAAGATATGCCTTTCAATATGCGTCAATTCACTCTAACTTGGAACGTCAAATTAATCGGTAGTGCACATTAAGAATTAAAAACCCTACATAATAATAATAACGGCACGAAGCACCTTTTCACCTTCAAAGTACATAACACAACCAAGTCATGATCGGAAAGCCTTTTTAAAAAATTTAGCATTACTAGTTTTCAAATTAGAAAACGAATACAAGATAAAACTTAAAAACACCTTAGTATGTTCCATACAACAGTGATAAATAATTATGTTGCTTAGGCACTATGGGCTATCAAATCAAATCAAAATCGTTTATTCGCCGTAATGTGGTTACAGGGATCTTTCAAAATTAAAGGTAAAACTGCATATCTTCAGTAAGATGTCCGTAACAAGATACGTCAAGCAAGTAAATATATTTTCATCACACTTGCTCGTAAATAGTGTCCTAATATGCTAGAAAAATCGACCGTAAATCCAAAATAATACCCGCGGGCCTTTTTTACCATTACGCCCTATCGTGCGTAATAGCTTTTTTTTTAAATATAATACGTTGCCTCAAACTATCATAATACGTCGTCAGGACCCCAATTCTTGTGCCCGTCGATATGAAGTTTCATTCGAGATGAAATGTCAGTTGCATACAATTTTCTAAAAATCTCGCGTATAAACTATTGATCTCGACTATCACTAGAATCGGACTCCTGAACACGTTTGACAATATCTGTGGTAAGTCATAGACAATGATGTAGTCTGCCGCTAATTTATAAATACTGATTATAAACTGTGTGATTCCAAAATAGTAATTAAAAGGGTGTCTTTGTGCACATATTAAAATTTATATATCAATTAAAAAAAAAGGTCGTCATCAGAAGAAATGGATAATGTGACTCCGCCGGACATCGCCAACGTGGCTAAAATTATAAGTGAGAATCGTAAGTTAAAAATATGATCTTTTGTCTGATTTAATTTCATTTCCTCGCAATTGTGATGAAAAACATTACACGTTACACGGGTGGTAAAGGAAATACAAATCTCGAGTCATTAAATAATAATAATAATAAATTTTATTTCAGGCAACGAGGCCCATAGCTACAAATACCTTATAGACTAACATATGTACATAAGAATATAAAACTTAAAACTAACACCGAGGTGACAGAACAGCGGGTATCTGTTTTGCCAAAATTGCCAGCCTTCGGCTTCGGGCTTCTAAAGGGCGCCATATACGGTACGATTCGTCGTTACAATCCGTCGGTTCAGACTGAAATCGAACGACGGATTGTACGTGTGTGGCAATATCGCGTCCAAAATTCAATAGAAATATGAATCGTCACGATATCGTTTCAGATCGATCGTAACGACCGATCGTTCCGTATATGGGGGCCCTAACAGACTCTCGTTTGTAATTCAGTCTTTACCACCCTTAATACACAATGTACTATAAGAAGGTTATGTCAAAAAATCATAGATAGATGGAAGTGGATGTGTTTAAGTCACCTTAGAATTAGCAACCACATGTAGAAAGCAGGCATGATAGAGATGACTTTGATGAGGAGGAACTTAATGCAGGGCGGGCGTGCCGGGCCCACCAGCAGGCAGGTGCCGAGCCCCAGGGCCAGACTCAGCAGCTCGCAGAGCAAGTTGCGCACCGCCGCCAGCAGCAGCCACGGGAGAACCAGTGCCGGCCGCTCCTCCTGCACACATCACCAGCGCGACCAGCGTCATTACTAGTCCGGATTTCTGCGAGATGTCCCGAATTATTCTTGACCGGGACGGCAGTTGTGAGGGCTGTGACTTGCGCGATTTTTAAATATATTACTTGTACTAGCCTGATTTGAAAACCCAATTCCCAAATTTTCTTGCACAGTCCTGGTTTTTCAATTCCTAACCCATACCCAGCCAAGCCAGCTATAAAAAAATAAAAATAAAATATTTCGTGTAACTTACAATGACACATTATAGCTCGGCCAATTGACGTCACATGTTTTTTACGAAAACAAATGGTTCTTAAGTAAACCAACCTGATTCGGTTGTTGGCGACCGCAACCTGCGACCGTCGTCGGCGAGTGGGTTGCAGTCGCTAACATCGGAAATGTACCTAGATTATCCTATTTAAAAATGAATAATCTTATGGCGCCGACCAGAATTTCCATTTACATTGTGTACTCTATTGGCACAAAAATATTGTAACTTACGCTTGAACATCATACTTGTACGCTCTTATCACGCTCCCTACATACGTGATAGTGAATTGGATAATAGTAAATAAGAAACCATAAACCTTCCTGTTTCGAAAATAACGAATTACCAGAGAGGGAAGGAAACGGCGGCCTCCTAAACGGGAGAATGATCTTCTCTCCCAGCCCTTCAGCACCTGGCTGGGATAAGGCTCCGCGCGCGAATCCCAGGTCCCTCGTCAAACCGATACCTGCCTCCCCCCCTTTAATTATAGCAGATGTATAGGCGAATTTGCAATGGAAGAGGTCACAAAAGAGGGCAGCGCAAGGAGACACGCGCAAAAAATATTATCACCAGGCAAAAGAGAAAGACTCAAAAAAGGGTAGCCCCGCCCATAAAGATGTTGTCCACAGCCACACAAGCGGTCCAAAAAAGATCTCCGACCCAACCCTTCCATTATTGTGCAAAAGAAAGGAAGCCCGTGGTCTGTAAGCATGCATGCGTCAGGATTCCCACTCCGCGACCCACATAGCTATAAGTCTAAACCAACCCCCACTCCTATTCCCCCTTTTTGGAAAAACCACGCGTGTAAGTATACGGAGGAAGGACTTTCTCCTCCGGCCTTATAGCACTGGCAGGTGGGGGCAGGGGGGTAGTATCCGCGGGAGTCTAAATTCTAGTTGGTAATAGGGGCATTGGTGTTTTTAGCTGGTGCTAGCCCGGCAGTACCTTGGCCCTCCATTCCCAGGTCTCCGGAAGGGATTTTCACCTCTACCCCTTTTTCTTTTTCTAAAGTAATTAATAAATAACAGCAAACAAAAGCAAGGACTTTTATTTGGCCCTTCAGGCGATAACCAACAAAAAAAAGGGAAGGAAACTGATAAAGCTAATTAACAACAACACGAATAATGTGGGTTTGGAACACTTTTGACGTAGACATAGTGCACCGTGAGGGAACTTATCAGGTCACAGGATAGAGGAGCACGATGTAGGTGGCGAAGTAGACATAGACGGTGAAGCATTGCACGAAGCATGACGCCCGAGAACCAGATGCGCAGCCCGTGCTGCACAGGTTTCGGTGGCTCCTCGGGCAGGCTCGTATACCATACTTGCAATACGCTAATAAGGGAACATACCAGGAACACAGGATATAGCAGGACAATGTAGGTGGCGAGGTAGACGTAGACGGTGAAGCATTGTACAAGCATGACGCCCGAGATCATGGTGCGCAGCACGCGCTGCACAGGCTTCGACAGCTCCTCGGGCATGCGCATCTGCCATACCTGCCAGAACAATTTGGCAATTTATCGTCTAACGCGGATATTTTGTCATCAAATTCTACATAATACCAACCTAATATTACTCCTTAAAACACAAGCGTTTCTATTTGTTTCGTTTTTAATTCTTTAAGTTTAAGAACTCTCCTTTATTACAACTGATTGTGAGTAAAACACCACTATTATGCTTTACTTGCATGATCATACGGATAAAAGGCTAGTTCCAATCAGAGCATAACCTGTTACAATAAAAAATAAAACACGATCAAAGCCTGTACTTAACTACCATGATAACCATGAGTACCTATGTAGAGCTAGAGACATTTTTTTACGGAAACGCCTGCTATACAATTTTGATCAATTTGCCCATACATATTGTACAGGAGCGAAAGAGTTGAAAGTTGAAACATATTTTTCATCACACTTGCTCGTAAATAGTGTCCTAATATGCTAGAAAAATCGACCGTAAATCCAAAATAATGCCCGCGGGCTTTTTTTTACCATTACGCCCTATCGTGCGTAATAGCTTTTTTTTTAAATATAATACGTGGACTCAAACTATCATAATACGTCAGGACCCCAATTCTTGTGCCATTCTATATGAAGTATCATTCGAGATGAAATGTCAGATGCATACAATTTTCTAAAAATTTCGCATATAATCTATTGATCTCGACTGTCACTAGAATCGGACTCCTGAACACGTTTGACATTATCTGTCGTAAGTCATAGACAATGATGTAGTCTGCCGCTAATTTATAAATACTGATTATAAACTGTGTGATTCCAAAATAATAATCAAAAGGGTGTCTTTGTGCACATATTTTTTTTTATATCAATGAAAAACATGTCGTCATCAGAAGAAATGGATAATGCGACTCCGACGGACATCGCCAACGCGGCTAAAAAATTATTAGTGAGAATCGTAAGTTAAAAATATGATCTTTTGTCTGATTTTATTTCATTTCCTTGCAATTGTGATGAAAAATATTGTATGTTACACGGGTGGTAAAGGAAATACAAAGCTCGAGTCATTAAAGCCCTCAGCCTTCGGCTTCGGGCTTCTAACAGACTCTCGTTTGTAATTCTGTCTTTACCACCCTTAATACACAATGTACTATTTTTAAACTACTAGTTTTCTTTGCTATTATGAAACTCTCTTTACATGCATTTTTATGCAATTTTACATGCAATTAGGTAAAAGGATAAAAATTCGAAAACGGGTAACCTCTTCATCAGGTTATCTTTTCGAAGGGGTTTAAAAGCCGTTTGTAAGGGTCTCGGATATTCATTAAGCCTAGTGGGATAACCAATAAAAAAAACAGTTTACGAATCTTTTGCAAAACCCATTCAAAAACCCTTGAAGGTAAAAGCGGACCGGTCCCTGACTTCATCTATACCAGTATTAACTTTTATATAAGTACTTGTTTGTTTAATTACGTGTTTGGGTCTCGTAATAAGTACCAATATAATAAAGCAAACAGATTGTCACCGCTTGTGGAGGAACACTTCAATTACAACAAGCTTATCTGTGCAACAAGCACATCTCCTTCCGTTATAGGTATATCAAATAAAACTGACGACGAATAAAAAATGCGATATGTGATCTTCGTGGGTACTATCAGCGTCACTATTAACAGTGTTAACTGCGAGCCTTCTCGTGAGGTGCCAAGATTCACAAATGTTCAGTGAACTGATACGGTAAACTGACCATTTATGTCAATCTTGTATACATTAAAGTATCATATTTTTCAGAATTAATGAATCACTAACGTTATGTAGGTATTACTGACAGATCATAGTCGTTGTAACAAGATCATATGAAATTTATATCCAAGGACGAACAGCCGTTACAAATTGATAACCATACAATACTTACATCGTACCGCGTTTATATCAAAATAATGAGTTATCTAAAGACCTGTTTTAAGTTAGCATTGACTCTGAAGAGTGTAGCGTCGAATATAGTCCGCAGGAGGCCCAGGAGAGTCCACAGACACACCTCGGACTGCACATTCATGCCCAGGTACGAGAGAATGTTTATCATAGTCCTACTGTCGCTATATTATTGCGGGAATCAGGTTGCATCAAACGAGATCATTGTACTCTTAAGTTACATTCTATTGTTCTTGTCTTTAAAGATTTTTCATATCGTATTTTAAGCTTGATGGAATTATTCACAGATAACACGGTTTGTATTGACTTTTGACTGATAATTGTTGAGAGGTAGAACTGTCAACGAAGTCTAGAGCTAATGGTTTATCAGCCGTTATCTAACCTCTTCGGGAATCTTAACATCCGAAACGCAATGTGAGCCGCGGATGGCATACCTAATTTGCTGGAGGAATTTTAGGCACTATGATTATGTCATGTAAAAAAGTATAACGTCTGCTCATTCTTACTTGTCTTATATAGTAAACAACTTTCTAACCTCAAAATGAACCTTTTTTTGGCTAAAACAGCTCAATTGTCGTAAATAAAGTAAACTGAATAAACATTTTGGACGTCATTTGGCCAATGTACGAGTATTGTCTGAGATTCCTTCATTTTGTTTAAAATAGCGGTTTTGGCCTAAAAAGGTTCATTTAGAGGTTAAAAAGTGGTTTACTATATAAGAAAAGTAAGAACGAACAGACCTTACTTAACTTACACGACACAATACACTAGTTCTATGCGGACACACACTCGAGCGAAAACGAAATCATGGTAATTATTGAATTGGTGAAATATTAAGACTACCTGTGAGGATATATAGTATAGTGCCCGTGCGGCCTACTTACTGAATAAACATCTTTTATCTTTTTTTTTATCTTTATAGCTCCTGAGCTTGATTCGTCAAGAACGTATGCCCACAGAGTACCTTTTTTATAATGCCAGTGTCAAGGGCTATATGAATGGCTATATTTACCTATAAAGAATACAAGGATGTGTCATACTAGCCTCCATCGTCAGTTGGGTTGGGTAGCTAGTATGCTAGTATTGCTACTTACGCAGGAGCATAAAGGTACCTATAACTTCGCTAGGAATGTTCTATTTGCTTGTATTTGCTAATTTACAAATGAAACTCCGCGAAAACTCTCTCTGATTTCTTGAAGCCTGTCTATTGCTAATAAATATTGAAAAAAAGACCTTCAGACGGTCCTGAAACTGTTTTCATTATAGTTACTATTATAGTAGGTAGTTAGTAGTTAGAAACACTTAAAATCTTGGCGTGAAATATCTTCGTATCACTATTTTTCAAGGACCGCGACGACACTTTCGTAACACGGAAACTAAACATCAACTACCGTAATTTTTAGTAGGGTCTCAAGTTCTCAACTAGTTCAATATATTTATATTGTAACATTACATTGATGAATAAATAAACGAAACTAAACTAAACTATTATTAATTGTTGTGAAATGAATGGTTTGGTACTAAGGGCTCCAACTAAACCAAACATGCGCGAGTAGCTGTTTTTATTAGGGTTCCGTACAAAAATTGTAATAAAGGAAACCTTATGGTGAGACGTCGGTGTCTGTCTGTGTGTCACATCAGGTTTTTACTATTCTTACGAAATTACATTTTTTTCGAAAGAGTAGCCTATGTTTAAATTTTACTTAGAATTTATTGATGAAAAGCTTTATTGTTATTACTTAAAATAAATTATTAAGTTAAAGTAACCTGCCTGGCCTACCCACAACTAAAAAACCGGGCAAGAGCATGTCGGACCATGCTCAGTGTAGGGCTCCTAAGCCAAACAAACAAATTAACTTTGCCGTTGGAAAACTGTTATCCACATACATCGATACAGGTCGCGGTCAGTTTACCAACACCCAAATAAGTTTTCGGTAGTTATAAACATTTAAACCGTTTGTAACTCAAGAACCAATGAAGTCTACTTAGCCGTGATTATATGCGCTTTCATTTAAGATATTTTTAATATTTTTAGTATTTGTAGTTTTGGCTGTAGGGAGGGGGGGGGGGGGGGACACTAGACTCTAACAAATATTAGCGCTTTAAAGCTTAATATTTCATAAACAGATAACTTAATCGAGAAATTGTTCACAAACCCACAATATTTTTGAAAGACCTATCCAACGACACCCCACACTATGGTATAGACGAGAAAAAAAAATTACATCACCACGTTACGTGTAGGGGAGGTAAACTAAAAAAAAAAAAACAAGATTTTTTAACCACTTTTTTGGCGTGACTAATATGTATATTCATACCAAATTACAGCTTTCTAGTACTAATAATCTCTGAGCTAGGCTGCGGACGGACGGACGGACATGGCGACACTATAAGGGTTCCTAGTTTGATTACGGAACCCTAAAAATGGCGAAGTTAGGTACCTATTTGGAAAGACCTTTTTTTTATCTCCGATCTATTTTCAACTGTCACAAGGCAAATGTCATCTAAACATAATGTAAACAAACAATCGCAAAATAAAATATTCATTTTTTTAGAGTAAAGACTTATTTCTATTAACAGCATTTCTTGCATGACCCTTATTTATCGAGTAGTTAAGTAGATTTGTTGAACACATTACTTAAAATTTATTGATAAGGGATCCCCACAGAAGAAACACTAAATAAGCAGAAAATACATTATGGTTTACTTCTTTTTTCTTATGGTTTTCATAGTGAGTTGGAAACAGATGAATCTATAGCTGTTCTTTCGTTATTTGGTACATCGTCACAAGTAAGGTATGATTTGGACCTATAAGCACAGAATAAGTAATAGTGCTATAAGCACCTATAGTATTTGGACCTATAGACAAGGAAAGACAAATCCTTCCTATATGAAGGACAAAGAAGTCCCTGTGTAAAACCTTGTGACAATGACAGTTAAAGAAGAAAAAACAGCCTACTTTTTTTCATTTTTTCTCATGTAATACGTAATCTAAAAAGTAGAGAAAGATAGCTGACGCAAAGTACGTCTTATAGTCCGATTTCTATGCTATAATGTTCTTATTCTGTGGGGATCCCAGACTTCCTCATGTCAGTGTCATGTCATGAGTTTCCACAGTTCGTACCGTTGTGTTGAGCCTCTTACTAGAAAACCTCACCAGACCAATTATTATTATTTATTACAAATAACTTAAAAGACAAATGGTCTCATTAAATATTCAATCATATCGTAAGACTCAAGTATACTTAATTTGTAAAATTCAATTCACTTGAATTGCAAACAAATATTTTTCACATTACAGCAGCTGTCAGATGACAGACTGCTGTTAGATAAACTGTGTCTTAACCAAGTCTTAACCATGTCTTAACGTTGTGATTAAGTACCTACTCTGTGGTGTCAGCTAGCTATCTAAATCTTAAAATTTTACTTATAAAGTAAAATATTAAAGAGGTTTTATAAGTTTTATATAAAGTCGCAAAAAATGTTGATATAGCGCAATTCGGACCGCAGTTAGAGGTCAAATGAAAGCCATTTCTTAATTTTAGTATAATTAATTCATTGTAACATACCTCGGTACTTTTCAAACCTAACTGCAGGGATTGATTCAAAAAGCCTATTGGTTATTATAATATTTCATACATTCTTAAAAACAGTGTATGATACACAGTATAGGCTAATAATGTTGTGTTATGAGTACTAATTTAACTATAGTACATTGTTGCAGAGGTTAAAAAGTAAGCAATAGATGGACGAGTTAGTTCGAGGGCCGACGCGTAGCCGAGGCCCTCGAAAGTACGAGTCCATCTATTGCACGACTACTGCGAGGAAATAAAAATCATATTCTTATAATAAACTTACAACACACTAATTTTTTTACGCTCTCCCGCCAATTTTTACTTTTTTTTAACCATACCGTTCTTAGTGGCCAGTCATTCAAAGGCGTTTTTTAAACTGACGCCTCTGACCGTGCCATAACTATATTTCAGATAATTAAAAACAGACATATATAGCTGTATAGAATCTGATAAGTCGTGTTCTGTCGAATCAGTGATCAGCGGACCGATGTGATTGGTCGACTGGCTCATTCTTACAGACCAAAAAGTAGAGGGAGAAAAATGTTACATTTATGGTCAGTTTAAATTCATAATTGGCCTGCTCATTCAATGTACAACTATTGATTGTTTTGGGGACCAAGAACAGACCATCTTTCGCCACATTTCCGAGCAGTGGCGTGAAAAAATACATTTTAGGATTGGTGTCACCATGTGCTAGATTGATTCCCAGTAACGAAACGAAACATATTGAATTGAACTTTACCTGAGTAGTGTAGCAATCAGGCCAAGGGCAACGTCAAGCAAGGTTAGCGATTCATCTACTTATTTTCCTCTGCAGAGAACTTACGCTTTTGTCTTTACTTAAAAGGCATACGTGTTTTTTTCTTTTTATTGCTAACCGACTTCAACCGATCAAGTGCGATTCGGACTCGAACACCGAGGGTTCCGTACCGCCGCACAGTAGGTATTATTATATTCCAATTTAATTCTGATTTTGAATCGAATCAGCTCTAGCCTAAACACAACTTGACCATTTTTTAGTTATTGTTGTTTTTCTTCAGGGTTTGTAATCATACCAAATTTGAAGCTTGTATGTTTTCAGTTTTTGCGATATAACAAAAATAAAAATAATTGCCAAATAGAGGGTTCTTGTATGGGGACCTACATTATTATTATTTTTTCACTTTTTTTATCTTTTTTATCCGCCGTAACAATAAAATTAATAAAAAATACTCCAAAAAAAGTACCCGTTAAATCTATTACGGTTAAAAAGATACAGCTCTTTAAAGTAAGGACGGACGGACGGACGGACGTAGGCATTAGTAATATGCCTCCGGGTCCCGTTGGGCTCCCTTCGGGTACGGAATGGAACCCTAAAAAGGTTGAGGTAAGGACTCGTCTGATCTGTTTTGTGTGTTACTCGACTTCCCGCCAGTTGTAG
Organism: Acleris literana; assembly: GCA_946894065.1. Classification (NCBI taxonomy): domain Eukaryota; kingdom Metazoa; phylum Arthropoda; class Insecta; order Lepidoptera; family Tortricidae; genus Acleris; species Acleris literana. Next base: position 15,000,957 of record OX335670.1, on the reverse strand, counting down.
ACCGATTCTGAAAATTCTTTTTTTGTTTGAAATGGTATTTTTTTGAGATGGTCTTACTGTCAGTTGACATTGTCACGAAGTCAGAATCAGATAGGGGAATCTATAAGAAATTGAGGGAATTCCTCAAATATTATAGACGTACACATAGCTGCACATAGCGATTTAAGCATTTTCGGTAACAAGTCTAGCATTTACATTTAGAAATTACCTACGATTCGGTGAAGTGCAACTGGTGAAGAAGACCACCCACAGACGGCCACCGGAACTCTTCAGTGGTACCTATTTCAACGGTGGCAATAGGACATCTCGATTAAGATACTGAGTTAAGCGACTAAGTATGACGAAGCAAATTTAAATGGTTTAAATATGACTTCCCGCAGCGTTACTTGCGGCTAGATTGAAATATCCTAAAGTTTTTTTTATTCATTAAGAAGTTGGACTACATAAGACAAAACACCATTTTATGATCATTAAAAAATATGAAACAAAAATGAAATGTTTGAAAAACAATGAAAAAGTAAAAAAAAAAAAACATATGAGAATATGTCAGCCAACTGAAATCGGCGTCCCGTATATTCTAAACCAAAATCCGACTTCCGTTAACTGACCTAGTTAGTTACTATAATTTAGTTTTTTTTCATTATTTATTAAAATATGCCTTAAGAAAGAAAGAAGTGGTCTCTGCCTACTCCTCTGGGAAACAGGCATGATTTAATGTATGTATTTAATTTTGTTATTAAAATGATCATACAATCAGATAGGAAAGTACAGTTGTTTTCGGACATGTATAAAAAAATCCTAAATCTTTCATGGGACCCTACAAAGTTTCCTTTTACGGGTAGTGATAGTTTTAATAACCAAAGTTTAAATAGTAGGTAATAGCGTGAAAACACAGCTTATAATATACTAGTTACTTAGTGAAACAAAGCGTTCAAAGATTAGAATGTATATTTTCTTTGCTAAACTGTCTTGTAAAGTCCTTACACAGATGCACCGAGTTTAATACCTCAACACGCGATCATTTTATTCACAGAATCATACTCGTCAACATAGCGTAATTCCAGAATACCGGCGCGATTATGTCAGCGTCATCGTCATGGCCATGCGTCAGTGCGCGCGGGCCACGCGCTAGTAGCTACTAGCTAGTGCTCGACGCTCGACTCGCTCGCTAGTCAACATTCGACATTCGTTAGCGGGCGAGTATTCCGCGCGGTTCTGTCCCACTCGCTTCCCCTCTAATGTACTCTCGAGATCGAAACTCGCACGCTTTTATCAATCCCCTTTTATAAACTGTTTGTTAAGCCCCCGGGAGTGTGATCGGAAAACGTGTGAGACTTTAAAGTGCTGCTACGACGTCAGTTTATAACCTTATGACTTTGATGGAAGTGTAGGTAACTATTTACATTTCTTATTCTCATTTAAGATAGAGTTTTGTTTTGGTTTTAACGTACTTCAATAGTCAACATTTAACGAAGACCTTGATTAACTCGGAGAATTTTGCCTGCGTCCTTACCTTGAGCGGCGTGAGTCGTAAGTTATTTATATTTTAATAATGTTTTAGACGCAGCACCTCGGCGCGAGGTGTACGTCCGAGAATAACATATTATTGAGGGGAATATAAATGGGTCATAAAAGTAGTAAATTACGGTCATGATGAGAACATTCACGCCAACCATCATAAAAAATCTAACGGATCGGAGGCAACCATCGGACGTCGGTGCTGTGTTTATGTTTGAGAAGAAGTAGGTACTACCTGACAAGAAAACGTGCTAACACGTATCATCATATCTATTTACCTTTGTAAGATATATGTACAATAGTTACTTATGCTTGTTAGGAATCTTCATACATAGTGAGTCGTAGAGCATGTTAAAGCACCGAATCTATTTCTGCGACATCCGCCTCGTCAGCAACCGTAGCATTGACACAAATGTGTTGAAAATCTTTTTTTAACGACTGTAAACGAGTAGGAAATGGTTGTTAGGAAACAAGTCTCGCGTTGTGTGGGATGCGGATGCGTCGGTGTCCCTGACGGACAAACAAACAACGGCCTACACTGCTTCTCACGGACCTCCGTACTTGGGCCCGCCGACCGATTGAGGTTTAGTTAGGCTGAACATTCATTGTGGAAAATATAATTAATAATAAAAAAGAGCGAGTCGGAGTCAGTCGGACTCGCGCACCAAGTAAACAAGTACCGCCCAACGCGCACTTAGCCGGTTTTTATTTTTTGTAGTTTTTAGGGTTTGCACTATATTCACACCAAATTTGACGCTTGAATATAGGTAAGTACTTCCATTTTTACAATAGAACAAAAACAAAACATATGAGAAAGAGGTCCATTTATATTTTTTTTGTTTTTTTTTTAATTATTGGATGGATATATAATGTTATAACATAACACATATTGTGTAAAAAAACACCGGCTATCTATTACGGTCCACAAGATACACTTCTTTAAAATAAGGAAGGATAGACGGACAACGAAGGCTTAGTAATAGGGTCCCGTTTGGCACCCTTTAAGTACGGAACAAACCTTTGGAGACCATTATAACGCGATTAAATGTGCGGTTGTTGAACAGACCGAGTCTATATCAACGGTAAGTGTACTCCAGGCCTCATGGCAAATATCTAAAGCCACAGAGTAACCTAACACTAGCATCCTAACGTAATTAATACGAGTGAATATGATCTACTTTCCTTCACGTTATAGTTGGCCTAAGCACAGCACAGATACAATGGATTACTGTCCAACCAGTTTAAGAAATTTATTGCTCCCGCATCGTAATGGGCATCGGTAACCATCAATTACAATTACAATTGATCAATGCACATGCAACTTCGTTGTTGCGGTCGTTTATAGAAATTAATCTTGTCTTTTGGAACGGGAACATATCAACGTAGTGATTATATTAAGTATAATTGGGAAATACGTGCATTTACGTTGATTAATGAAAGGAAATAAATGTACTAATGGTATTCCCAGCATAACCGCTAAGGAACCCTAATGTAGAAAACCCACCTAAAGTTTGTTTGAAGTTTTAACATCGGTCAACAAAGACCCCGGGTCAGCGGATGTCGGCATCGCCGCATAGTGTCCACTCCGTTGTTTCAAGGTTTTATATTGAAAGAAGAAAGCAACCGAGCACACAGGCCACCTGCCCCCTATTCACCATCCTCACAATGACAGGTGACAGGTGACAATTCGGTATACGTTGCAGAGTCAACAAGTTTTCACATCACTGTGATTCGTATCCGCTACACCTTGTACTATCCTGTGGAAACCTGACCCACCATACAACTGTGTCACAGTAACATTATGATTCAAGTCGTATGAAGTGTCAAATAAATTGTTTTATAATTTCACTGTGACACCGGGCTATGGTGGGTCAAGGAACCATTGGGCTGATAGTACCTACATTGAAAATGTCACCTGTCACCTGCCCTTGTAAGTATAGTGAAATAGGGGACTGATGGTGAGCGAGTTCTGAGGCCCATAGACATTAAAAATCTCAAAATAGGAATTTGCCACCTTCGAGCACTCTTACACACTAGGATAGTCAGTTGCTAGTCAATTCATCAGTTTTCTTATTCCCACACCGGAATAAAAAAAAGTAAAGGTTAAGCTGGTGGTCGCGGTCCGGACGGAACCTATTCATGGCCCTATGACCTATCCTCCCACCACTAGTGTTTCCGGTAGACCAGATTTTAGATGTATTTTTCTTAGTCACTAGGGTGACAGCACGAATGATGAAAACTTTTAGCTGACAGACACCAGTAATTGACACTTCACTCTTAATTCAAGTTTAATAATACGGTCCTATTGAGTGTTGCAAAACCAATGAATAACCCTTATAATCTGTAAAATAAGAATCAAGTGTCCATCACTGGTCCTTGTCCATTACTGGTTCCGTCACCCTACTGTTGCCTTATTGACATACTGGCAACTCCGTATACTAACCCCCGCAATACTACCCGCAGAAGATATGAGATCATGATTCATCATTCTCCTGCCCTTATCCCAACTTATTTAGGGGGTCGGCGCAACATGTATTTTTCTTCCATAGGTACTTACTTATCATGTCATGTTGCTAAAGATACGAGAATAAAATAATGTGAAAGGTACACTGGATAGGGAATTGTAGAGAGGCCTGAGGGAGGCTTTGACCTATCAGTAGCACAGAAACAGCAAGATAAAAATGGCAAGGTGTTAGGTAGGTGGAACCAGTAATGGACAAGGAGATAAGGGTTATTCATTTGTTTTGCAACATTCAATTTACAACCGTACGGTCTTTGAATTAAGAGTGAAGTGCCCATAACTGGTGCCTGTCAGCTAAAAGTGTCCACATTGGTGTCGTCACCCTAGTGCTCCTTAACGTTATTCACCGGTTTTTTAAAGGTTTTAATTTTAATGAGACAAACTTGAATTCGGTCATTTGGTGGGTTATAATTATAATTGGTAGCAATACAGTCTGTAGAAAACCGACGTGATATCGTCGAGTTAGAAGCGACGGTAAATCAATGGCCGGGTATGTGCGGCATGCCTGAAGCACGTGAGAACACGTTATGTTCCTGACTCACCATACTAGGAGCCCCTAGATATGGCCAGATATGGCAATCTAAACGCTTGGAACACAGTACCACATCCGCTGTATGGGAGTTCTCAACTCCTCGCTTTCTATTTTTTTATGTTAGTCTGCAATTTTGTCACCGCCGTTCAATGTAAAGATTCTTGATTTCTTATTTCTTTCTATCACCAATATTTTCTCATTGTAAAATATCTCTGCGATATACTTGGTTGACATAGTGAAGAAAAAAAAATTAATTACCTACTGAAGAAAAAATAGCAATAGCTTTGTAATAAATACCTATTACCTAATACCTATTCCGATCCAAACCAACTAAAGTCGGCTCTTGGATTAAAATATTCTAGTATTATTTAAAAAAGTGTTTTCAAAATTTATTCTTACTATTATACTTTTTGTGATTTATACACGTTGCGCATCATAAGGAGTAGAAAAACTTGAAAACGTTAAATTAACTTAAATCAAATTCGGTAGTTTTTATTTATCAGCCGTTTTTAAGACACACGCGCACCCTACAAAAAAAAAATCACTTCATTACTAGATAATGGTGGTAGGACCTTTTGCAGGGTCCGTCCGGATCGCTACCACCATCTCATTCTTTAACCTACCGCCACGCATTGTTTTGTTACGGAGTGGCGGTAAGACAACTGCTGAAATGAAATACAGGCATTCTGTTACTAAGGTTGAGTCATGGTTGAGTCAAATAAAACTAACTAACGTTATTTTGTTTATTTCAATACATATAAAAATTAAAAGCTCAATTAATGTACATTTTGAAGAACAAATAATCATTTTAAATAGTCGCCGCAATTTCCGAGACGATTTCTTAACATTCACAGCCGGCAACGATGAAATTACGCATGACTTTTCTGGAAATTTCACTTTTTAAAAACGCTTAAAAGTTAATTTTTGTTTACCAAAGAACTTTTTTGTTTAATATTATAAAACTTCCTATCTTTGTGTATGTTTAGAGACCAAAATTATATTTTGCAACACGACTCAATTCCAACTTATGAAGCAAGAGATTTGGTGTGTTTTCGTATTGCTGCAAAATTCATGTGAAATCGTAAAGTCGATTTAATGAGACATCAAGATTGACCGGTGTACAAGCGGCTCTTAAAAGTTGCTTGAAATACATTTGTATCCGAATTTAAAGCTAAAAGTCTGATCAATATTTCACGCAAATTTGAACTCTCTACATGAACTCTTACAAAAATTGTGGCCATTATCAGTATAATCGTCGTGCGTAAATTGAACTATGATTTTCTAGTCCGAAATGGGAATACTTCAAGCTCGTACATCAAATAATTGCAATAGTTTAGAATACATTATTTTTATTTTTATTCTCCATAAGTCAATGTTTTGATTAATATACAGATTCATAAAAAACTCCTTTAATTTATTTTTTAAATTGTAATAAATCTCAGTAGCAGAACTTATGACCCGACTAGGTATACATACCGGCCAGAAAAAAATATACAGAGAACTGGAGAGCGAGCTCACGCGGTCCTACTGGGGCAGCGCCTCATAAGGTGATAGGGTGACGGAACCAGTAAACTAATGGACAAGGATCAATGATGAACACTTGGTTCTTATTTTACAGAAGATAAGGGTTATTCATTTGTTTTGCAGCAATCAATTTAGGACCGTATGATATTTGAATTAAGAGTGAAGTGTCAGCTAAAAGTGTCCATTATTGGTGCCGTCACGCCCGTCACCCTACAGGCATTTGAAATAAAGTGTAGGTATTCGAAAAATATTGTTTAGGTACACAAATGAATGCCCTGTCGGCAATTAGCGTTGCAGATGGAGCAAAGGTGAATCAGCAGCAAGTTACGAAAAGTTTCATTCTCGGTTGTGTGTTCTCTCATTAGTGTTTTCATTAAAACCGATTTCGAAAGAATTTGAAATGATTGGTTAACGGAACAATACACGTGCGTTGTTGGTCTTTTTAATAAAGCGTACAAACCCATTCCCAGATCTCTGACCAGATATATATATTTTTAAATAATAAATAAATAAAAACAAAGGTACCTACCTCTTATACATACTTGTACATATACGAATAAGTATAGCCGTATTTGAGGTGCATGATCTGCATCATTATTTCAATTGGTGTTAGGCGACTCTAAACCGTTAAAGCAGGAAAATCGTTTATTTTAGGTAACTACTTATTTTTTAAGAATTCGTTTGAATTGATAACAACCGTAGTTACCTACTTACTGCCGGAGATAAGTATAGGCGACGTCAAGTTTAAATTTAAATTAGTGCCAGGCACAGAACAAACAACTGCATGGCACAAACAACATTTCATCAGCATTGTATTTATAAGCATTAATACCCCGAACTGACAATTGAGGTTTAATGAGGTCAGTGTTATTTAAAATGAGTCATGTCATGATGTCGAATGAACAAATAAATAATAATATAAGTTACTGAAATATAGCTTGTTATAAGCAATATTAATTTAATTATTGTTTAAGTAATTGGCTAATTGCACATAGTAGGTACTACATTTATTCATGCTGCCTGCATAGTAGGCCTTAAAACAGGATCGGGAAAACGTTAAAAACCATGTTAGGTAATGGCTGCTTGGCCGCCCAGTGTTGCATTTTGTGTGTGTTTCATAAGTTGAAATTGCACCGGGGCCGGGGGTTCGCTATAGTAATATAGATTGAAAAGAATAATTTGTAATTTGAATAAGAAGTAGCTATTTTAAACATAGATATTTGAAAATCAGTACCTCCGTCTTTAGCAGTCGGGTCAACCATCGAGACGTTGTCGTTAACAAAACGTAGGTAGGTACCTAAAGACTTCAATGTAATTATGACCGGGTTTTGTACTATTACTTATTCTGTGACCGGGTTTAACATAACAACAGTAGGTAACTACTTGTTAAACTGTAAACAATGCGAAAGTTTACAACCATTTTTGTTTTTATGACATAAGTTGGTACTAACAAAACTATAGTCGATCTACGTAAGCTATAGTAATTAATGCTTTCAATAGATAGGTTAGTAGCTAGTTTCCAAGTATTTGAGCTCTGACTCTGATACACAAGCAATCGAATTGTTTAAAATCTTTAAGATTATTGGGGCCCTCTGGTGCGAGTCCAAACCATGCTTGACCTGCGTTTATCGTTGCTCATAAATGTGGATAAACATCCGTCACTCTGCGATGAACGCTACGATAATAGGCAAGCCTATTCTTTTAATCTTCGTTTCCTTGATAGGTACCAAGTATTATAAAAATTACATTAGTTCCGTTCCCCCATCCTCGCTGGACCCGACGCTGCGCGACTCGACCGCGAGTGAGTCACGTGGCCGCGTGCTGGGTTACACACCACATGCAACGCAACAACTGTTCTACTCGGTGATGTCACCAGCTTATTCAATAACTCGTCCAACAATCTCAATTAGTTTTCAACCAACTTAAAACAAAAGGCGTTTAACTCTCAATGCGATCTAAACTTTTCGATTTAACGATCATTTCATGTTCAGTCGACTATACATTTATCGTTGTTCGAAAATATTTGAACTCTTCTTGTTATTAAAGCACCTTGTATGCTGTTAAAGATTTTATGGCGACTGTTCAAATGTTCACCGGAATAGATCCTATAAACATTGGCATTGAAACCTGTTGATATAATCAAATGTTAAACCAACGGAACTCTTAGGTAGGTATTATACATGTAATGGGGTCAAAATCTATGTCTATCGGAATGTGGATGTTGGTGACGTGTAGGCAGTAGTTCGGCTCGATGTATTGCGCACAAACTAAAGACGTAGGTACACGTATACGGACTAGAATATAATCTACAAAGATCAAACAACAGTCACCTCAATGATATTTATTAGGACTTAGTCTTTCAAATCGTTTACGTTTTTTCACCGCGCCGCCGTTTACCAAAAATTAAAAGACTTCAGAATTGCAGGCTTAATAATATGTTGACGATTATTTTAATTACCTACCTCGATATAACATATCTTGTAGGTATTATACTTAAATTCGTTGCTGTGGCTGTCTCGAGACGCGCAGGTGACAAACTACTGGTTCACCTTGATTGGTTCCGACAGCTTCGTGTTGAAGTTCATGAGTTTCTTGACCATAAATAGTTAACGACCTAGAAGAAATATTGTCTGGCGCATTAATAACTGTTTTCGTAGGTATAATCCCAAAATATTTAATTTAGTTTAAAGGCTTTATATGTGTGACTTTTTAGGGTTCCGCAGTCAAACTAGGAACTCTTATAGTTTCGCCATGTCCGTCTGTCCGCAGCTTAGCTCAGAGACTCTTAGTTCTAGAAAGCTGCAATTTGGCATAAATAATTATACATATTAGTCACGCCGACAAAGTGATAAATATAATCTTGACAAAAAATATGTTTCATACTTGTTGCTTTTTGAGACAGATTTTGTGTAGTAACGGCTTCGGAACCCTACACTGAGTATCGTCAGACATGCTCTTGCCCGGTTTTTTTAATCTTGTTTCCCTCACCTCATGTAAGAGTTTATCAAAGGCGTTCCAACCTTGTACATTTTCTGAATAATTTCTCACTCGGGTATTATTTTTAAAGTCACGCAAAGGCCAAATGGTAATTGTTTATTTGGATTAGACTGTCTAAGTAATAATTAATTATTAATTAATCAAGTAGAGTCTAGAGAGTCTACTTGTATCGACAACCTGCTTCTTTATAATCTTTATGCATAGTAGGTACCTACCTACCTACCACCATGCATCTTAAACAGTGAATTGATAGTAGAAACACAAAGGTATAAAACGGCACTTTATAAATACTGAGGCACGGAGCAATCAACTATAGCTATGTGTTTTATGCACTTATAAGGTTAGGTGGTTCAGAAAATACGGCAGTGTAAACAGTAGCGTCACATAGGCTCGTACACAATTAGCCTGTCTACTCGAACATTGTGGCCGGCGCCGGCGTGACCTTAAAATCTGCAGGAAACCGCATTTCGACACAGAATAAGTAATAGTACAAATTTCGAGTCGTTTTCGGTGTCGATTGCCGACCGTTGGTAGAAAACCTTGGTAACAAGTGGAAAAGCACTATGTAAGTTGCCAATCTAGGTACAGTTGAGTTCATAAATATGTGTACCTAAGTGTACCTACACTTTAGTACCTTGTCACTTTAAACGCTCATTAAATAGACAAGGTATTAAAGTGTGCACAAATTTATGAACTCGACTGTACTTACTCCAATATTGGACTTGGCTCGACTGTACTGGAACTTTTCGTAGCTTTAATCCAAAATAAAATATTGTATGCCGGCTAATTGGACTGTGGTCGTTATACTAATGATTTTGCAGAATACGTACCTACCTACCAATGTTAGTTTTATCGTTGAAAGAAAACCAGTCGCGACAGTAACTGGAACAAGAGCGATAAGCGCGGCCGAGATTGGAAGGCGCGGTTGATCTGTTAATGACATTGTGCTGTGCGACTGCGATTGAGCGAGCTCGGTCTGACCTTTTGTTTCCTCCTATGATGTCATCCATTTTTTAAGAAAGACTATACTTGGCTTTAGGTAAAAGCACAACAAGGCAATTAATTTTTAAATAAGAATCATCAAACATACGTTAGACATTTTAAGTATAATGGATTAATGGATGTTTGAAGGGATGTTTGCAATCCAAGCGCTAAACATAAAAAGATAAGTGTACCTAAGTATAACTTTTTCTAAGAGTCGCTTTCGAGGAGAAGTCGATTGTTCGTATTTTGTCCCAAACTCTACCGTAGATATTTATTTACAAGTCTGTTATCAACACACATTACAAAACACGCCATTAAAAGCAAATGGCAGTAAAAGTTAAACCAGATGGAGTGGCTAAATAAATATTTAAAAAAAGTACGAGTGACTTAATTCTTTTACACAGTTCAGAAGTTCACGCGTTTCTTTGTTTTAATATCTATACAGTAGGTAGGTACTTTACATTCACAACTCATGCGGGAATAATCAAACCAATCTGTGGCATCTCGACACAACAGTTTGTATATATATAGCTAACATGTTATTCTTGCTTTCAATTCGAAGGATGAATTATTAACCGACGAGTTTAAGCTGTACCTTCAGAGCGTAAAAACAAAATTGTATACCGTGCATTTTTAATTAGGTAGCATAGATGTCGCTCGTATGGACGCAAATCTGTCGAAGAAAGATAATATTTTTACTTCGAAAAGTTTACTTTTTGGTACTAATATTCCTAGGCGGGGGTCTATATGTATTCAACCTTGTCTAAACATTATAGTTTCTGAAAGTTTTCTTTACCCCTATCCGTTTTGTGTCTTTCATCGCGGATATCCCCGAAAAAGAAGAGGAAGGAGAGCAAGGCAGTTAGAAGACGATCAGAAACGATATAGGTATGTAGGTAGTTGGGTTAAAATATTTTTTGTTGCATTGAACAGAGTGGTTGTTTTTGTAGGCAGTAGTATTTTATTTTGTTTGACGATGTTTGACAATAGATTACTGATTCAAATAAAATAAACATTAATTTAGATTAAAAAAAGATTAGGTACTACTTAAAGAAAAAAATATAAAATAAATAAAAGATCGTGACTGAGTGGAGACTTTCAGTGCAACGAAAAAGATTTTAACCCAGTTAAGGTAAGGCCGAACACAAATAATAGTCTGTAAGTCGAGATAAGTTGTTGCCAATCGATCAATAAGTTTGTTTTCGAAGGAAACAAATGGGATTGTATGTAATTGATACAAGCTTAGGTACCATACTGGTACTTATGTCAACTCCTCGTTTTTTTTTGTCCTTTCCGATCGACAGAATGCGGCGCTAAGACTATTATAGCTCGCATAGTTCACCGCTAAATTGAATGACAGGTTCAAAGACGATGCGTAGAAAATAACACCAGTGGGCGTGTGTTACATTTTAACTTTAGTTTAATGTGGCTGTGAGCGAGTGCGCCGCATCTGGGAACTGAGCGCATGCGCGTGGGCCCCGGCGCAGGCGCAGCGCGGTATGCGCTCAATTGCACACAGATGGTCTCGATGCTACACCAGTTACGCAACACCAATTCGGTCAATTGGATCATTGAACGATTTAACATATTTGAGCATCTCATCAATTTATTAATCAACGTTAAGAGGATTGTGAAGCTAAAAATATACAAAATGCTATAACGTTTCACTTCCCGTAAACCTAGTCCGATTTTTACGATTTTTAAATATGTTGTAGATATTATGAAAAACTAGGTCTGTCTGTCTGTTTTCCTTTTCAAGAAAATATTTCTTGAAAAGAAACAAATAAAAAAAAAACAAAAATGTAAACGTACGAACATTACATTACCACTAAAAAGAGAAACGTTATCGCCCGGAGCAAAATTTGTATGGAAAAAAATTGACCGCTACGCGATTTAAGCGTCGCGGTTCGCAATCCTCTAAGTCTCATGGCTTATAAAAAAGGAATTGTTTTTTTAATCATTTACTTGCGTTGTAGACTAGATAGTTTTTTCAAGAATAAAATCAGTAAAATTTAGTACCAATTTCACCAAACGGTGTTAAATTTAATCAATGTTAAGCGACTGTTAGTTCATACATTTTGACAGCTGTTAACGCCCTAATCCTCTGTTAAGTGTTTAACATCGTTTGGTGAAATTGATAGGCACCTAATAGGTAAGTACTACCTACTAAGGAAATCGGTAACCAACGTATTTTTGCTGTATATAAAAGCACGATTATTTATTTTTACGGTATGTCGTTACACATTTAAATGCGGTCATTACTCTCACCAACCTAACTTGACGATACGAGTCTGCACTATTTCTCAGAAACGATTGTGAAACAGCAACGGTGACATCCGCAGCCATTACGTGTGACGCAAGACGCATCCTCAACCGGCTCCTTCAAAGCAAATGAGTGCAGCGCTCCTGTTCGATAGGTACTACTCTGTGGTACTAGTTAAAGTCAATTAATCGAACTTTAATCATTATTAAAACGGAGATTAATATGCCGATTTATATTATAATGGACGCACATAGTTGAGGCGATCCAAAAGTCTCTCAGTAGGTAAATATTACGATAATTGACATAAAAGCAAAAACTATTAAAATTGCAGCATGTTATAAAAACTCATTCGTCACGTCACACACTAGGCATAGCTGCGTGCGTAACAAGTTTACGAATCCCGAGCACATTTAATAATTAAAGTAGGTATAAGTAGGTAGGGTAGACCGGGGACAATAGTAACATGAGTCAATAGTACCATCGCCTATATCTCTGCAACTACATCGAAATATGCATATCTTTGAATACACGAGTGTGCCTTGAGCGTGTCTCGACCTGCTCACTAGCCGGCCACTCCCTGCCGCGCGAAACGCACGAGCTAGGCGACGATTTGTATTTTTGACTGACCAAAGTAGGTATTTACGATTTACGTTTTGTGCTACTGTTTACAATTGAATAGTCGTAGTGTGAAAGTTTTACAGAATTGTGATTCTCTAGTTATTAAAGATTGTAATGTGCCACAGTATGCGGGTCAGTTAGATATAGAAATCGAGATTTGTGAAGTTTAGTGAGTGCGAGTAAAAAAGGACAATTGTACCGCCGCATTCGGGGTCAATTGTAACGTTACAATTGACCCCATGCTACAATTGACCCAGAGTTTTTTAAAAATAAGACAATTGACCAGTAACAAGTTCCATCTCGGATATTTAAATTTGTACCTATGATTCATCCCAACGATTCATTTCGATACTTCGGGATGTATATAAATTATAATACCCACAATATCATCCGTTTCAGTAGTATTATTTAAAAATAATTTGCTGTGAAGGATGGGGTTGATTGTACCAGGGGTCAATTGTAACTGTATGGGATTCGTAATTGTTAAATTATTCGATATTTTTGTTGTATTGAGGTTTTGTTATTGCTTGAGAGGTGTGCTTTGAGCACCCTTAACACGTTCAGTACGGCAGCCTATTTAGCTAACTTTTAGCTGGTGCTGCATCAGGTGCTTCAGACCTGTTTCTTAAATGTCTTGCGGAGCGTTATCAGGCCGAAAAGATCTGTTCAAGATGCACATGTTTAGGTGCAATTATGCACATCAAGGTTAGTATCTATATTTTATAATTTATTGCAACAATCTTTTAATTAACAGGTTAACATACTGGTAAAACCGTTTGTAAATAGGATAATTAGAATAATTGCAAATGACAATCTAATATGTCAGATCTTTTCGACCTTATGTCCGTACTGGATTATTAACTTATCGATACAATAATAGGGCTGAGAAATAAAAATATCGACAAAATAAAATAAAAAATATTTTATCTTATAAAAAACTTACAAATGTACAATGTAAATTTTTTTTCTGCTTAACTATCGCTCAAATTCACTCTCTTTAGACTTTTAGGTGTTGAAAAGATAGAAGGATTATCATCACCTGTAGAGTTTGGTGGATTCTCACCATATTTATTTGTTTTAAGTGTTTTTGCACTGCTGCATGCATCCTGGTTGAACAAAAACGTGGTCTATAACTTGAACTTTTTTTATGTTCAAACTATCGTGTATGGGTAAAGGTGGTTGAGGAGCATTTTCAAGAATAGAAAATGTCTGACCCGTGCTCGGACTAGTATAAATGCCAGTACTCACGTTGCTACGCGAGCGAAGACGATAACACGATGACATAGGCGTAGATCTTTCATTGGATATTCTGGACCTATTATCTTGACTTTTATTAGATTCCGGGGTTTCTTGAATGTCACCAGTCGACATTAAAAGCATCCTCTTGGATCGCTTCATGACAGGTACCACTCACGAAGTCGCACAATAATCGATCAACCGACTGCACTTTAGCTCTGCACTAGACAAACTGCCATTAAATCTGTGGCGGCTATCAGGTCATCAGGTATCAGATCAAATCGACCCGATATCCGTACTAGAAGTTAAAAAAAACTTCTGAGGCGGTAGCAGGTCGATTAGATCCGATGCTTTTTTAACACACAAACGTAAAATATTCAATGAGACAACTCCAAGACACTATTTGTCTCTTTTCTAAACCTAGCGAAAGCGATGCTATCTATCCCGCCCGAGCGGTAGGAACAGAACTTTTGTTCCCGCTCTGCGGCACAGTTTACCATCGGTTACTTTCGACCCGATGCCGTACTGAACGTGTTAAGTGATTTTTATAATAACTCGTCACAATATGTTTCAAAAACTTGGAGAATATAATTTTTCGTACAGTTCAACTGAAATGATCGCTTTATAGTCTAAATACGAGTCTCTATGTTTAAGACTGATGTTACGTAACAGACTGATTCGTCTTAGGAAATTAACAATAAATACTGGTTAATTAGTCCGTTATTTTGGGTTTTATTTACATGTGTTTTTCTGTTACAATTGACCCGTACTGGGGGTCAATTGTAACACGAGGACTTCATGAACAAAAACTCAATTTGCACCATTCTAATGCGATCAAATGAAAATAATTTTCTAGATTCGGATAGCCAATTAGACTACAATATTATATCCTAAGCGATTTTTACGTGGTAGCTTTAGATTCTGAGTTACACGTCATTATTTCTAAAATGGTACTATTGTCCCCGGTCTACCCTACAGTTTCATGGGAAACATTGCACATTTGTCTAAAAGCTTCTGCAAATTGGTCGGGTTGTAATGGGTATCTCAAGGTGTGTCTTTTACTCGCGGCACTAAAAGCGGGGTTTGCGCTAATGGGGCCGTGCGATCTGGCTGCCAACTGGGTCAGGCCAATGTCAGGCGGTGGCTGATAGACGGGGTGAGTCGCGCTGATTACGAATTAACCTTGGGAAATGAGCGTGGGTAGCGCGGAGGATGGCAACCAGACGCTTTTCTTCATCGAAGAGCACTCTCAGTCAGTCTAGCTAGATAATACTTGCTGCCTCGTCTTGGGACTCATGAATTACCAGCGTTAACTGAAAACATAACAGTCTATATTTTGGCATTATTCCCCGTTTCATGTGACCAGCAAACAAAGAATATCGAGTATCTAATGCGATGTCAACTCGTTATTTACGCAATTTCTACCTTATAAATGAATATAATTATTGTTATTATTGATAGAGTAAATACAATGACATAAAATTAGGGCTAGAATAATTTGATACTTATTTGTAAAATTCTAGAGAAACATTCTAGACTTTTCTACTGCAAAAAATCGTACCGATGTGCGTCAATATTTCGCAACGAATCAATGCGCAAGTTAATGTTCTTCCGTCGATCCCGAATTAGCCACGTGAGCACATAGTTTAGCCCGATTACTACACTGACCCGATATTAGATTGGTAACATTAGGTACGCGTTGCGAAACTTACGAAACATTACCTGATCAAAAATATATGTATAGTTGTAAAAGCATCGTTATCTTCCAGTTAGGTGGATTCATTACCGCAACTACCTCTAGACCTGCAATGTTATGGTTTTCTTTTGCTTCCATAATTTACAAATGCGAGTACCTATGGAGAAATAAATTATTGCTTAGTATGTACCTGCTTGCAAATAAGTACATTCCTGTTTGGGTAAGAACTAGAAATTGCACACAATCTTTTGTATTTTACATGCACGTCGCTAACGCGTGCAGAAACATCGTTATCTTGTAGGGAACGAACTGTGCTGCTATGGCGTGTCCGACCTCATAAGATGAACCTGATGAACCGACTTGGATGGTGAAATTACTATAATTCAATTTAATACAGTATAGTAAGGGACGTAAGTTAACATTGAAAGAGTTAAGGTGCAGCACAGCACATCTATCGAACGCATTTATACTTGTATTTCATCCTGCCACTGAGATATGGAAATTTCTACTTTCCGAACGGGAGAAAAGTAAAAAATATTGTAATAGAAAAACAATGGTTAAGTTTATCTATACTCTATAGGTACTAATGTTATAAAGAGGTAAAGTTTGTGACGTTGTAAGGGGTAATCTCCGGATCTACGGAACCGATTTTGAAAATCCTTTTACCAATAGAAAGCCACGTTATTCGTGAGTGTCATTAACCAACCAAAAAAACGTTTATTGCCCAACGAAGTGGGCACGGGAACAAGTAGTTTATATATAAACTTGTTCTTTACAGGAGTCATGCGACACTGAACTCTTACTTGAACAGTAAGTGAGCTACTTGGAAACCCTTAAGAAATATAAACAGAAGAATGAAGCGACTGAAGAAATGCTGCTACTGCGCCAACACGCGCGAGGGGTCGCTGGTGGTGGCGGTGCTGGGCATCCTGCTGTCCATCGCCACCATCGTTGCCATCTGGGTGGCGCCCATCTCCTCCGTCATCTCCCTTAGCAGCTACTTCTTTGAAGAAGAAGATAAGAAATACAGCAGTAAGTAGCAAATATCAAGAAACCTAGTGTAGAGTTACCCTAACGGCTTATGGTAACGCAATCCTACCAAAAGATATCACATAAAAATCCTTACAATACAATATTTTTGAAAAACGAAACAAAGCCCGTAAATAAGAGATTACTTGTTAAAATGTGCAGTCTAACTAGGTATTTATTAATTGCGCAACAAATTAAAATGAAATTGGAACGAGAGCAAATAGTGTGTTCTCTTAAACTTTGATTTAAAAGTCTAGATATTTTTGAAAATGTAATTTGAAGTTATATTTGAAGTTGCGGTAGGATACATACATAGTTACTATTGTAAAATAAAATCTAAGCAATTACCTAGGCCTGTACTTTATCCAAATTTGTTTTTACACATTTTGATCCGCATAACTTTAACCTGAAATAGTTTAATCTATTCCTTGGGCCCTGAAATAGTTTAATCTATTTTATGTTTACCAATTTATTTTTCTTTTTCAGTTTCAAAAATAATCTTAACGATTAATTTATGCTTCACCATGCTGATATGCGGTCTCCTCATAGTAGGAATTAAAAAGGTAATTTAAAGTTATTTCATTCTCTTAATTAGGTAAACTAGGCCCCGCTGTTATATCCGCCAATACCTACTTAAAATTATAATCATGGGCTATTGTTTTTCTTACACGCTGCTAAGAAATCCGGTTCTGTAAGTATTAATAAATATACCTAAACATGAACTGCTGACTTTAGTTGTCAATTACCTCCGTGTGACTTTCACGAGGCGGACCGAATAATGCTCGTAAGCGATCACAGCGGTCTTTAATATTACCAGCCCCCTATTTCACCGTCTTGACAATGATAGGTGACAGGCGACAATTCTCTACTTATACAATGCAAAGTTAACAAGCTTTAACATAAGTTAATTAAGTAACTATACGGCCCTTAATATTGACCTCGGGACTGCGAATCTGTGGGCCTTAGTAAACCTATGTAGGTATTCTGAATGCGATAAAAAAAATGTGTTTCGATTGCAGCGGCGCTCGTGGATGATGCTGCCGTGGGTGGTGCTGGGTCTGGTGTTGTCCATCGGGCTGCTCATTAGCGTGCTGCACACCGCCATCGTGCTGTACCGGGACGACACCGCCTCGCGGCCCGACGCGCCGCTCGACAAGGGGCCCGATACTACAGTGCTGGCGACCTGCGTGCTAGTCGGAGGCCTGCTTTATTTAGGTATACTTTTGAGGAGTTTTGCACACATGCACCAACCTATAGTAGATCAGTATCTTCGTATATACGCATTACGACAAGCCACCAAATAAATTGACGTTATGCTAGCCCGCTAACTGTTCTGACATTACCTACCTACGTTATAGATATTCTCACATAAATTTGTTCTCTCCACAGCGTTGTACCTCTACCTCTGGCTGGTGGTGTTCAGCCACTACCTGGATGTCCGCGACGAGGAAGAGCGCGGCCGGTACTCCAAGAACCCCTACAGGCGATAACCTCCGCACTCTATAGAATGCAAGATTTTCATGCCCACATAACCTGATAGATGATGATGAAGGTCCAATGTAAAAATGAAAACTGTTGATCAGAGTTATCACCTTCACGCGATCTACTTGCGATTGTGATTAATAAGAACACGCCAGTTATGAGCGCCTTGCTATGCATTGACGGTCATATTTCACTATAGGTACATAGATTGGAATAAAATATGAACCAAAAGCGACGTAAATTTACTACCTTGTCGAAAGGCAACGAGCGGATGTGCAAGTAACATACTACCACGACGTTCGATCAACACGCACAATCTCATTGCTTGTATTTTAGAGGTATCGTCCCTATGGACTTTCACACTTTAATCAACAAATACCTACCTTCAATCACGAATAGTGATAGATGCTAAATGCACTGCTAAGTATGCAATCACGCGTTTAAAACTTTAAATATAGGTAGGTTGTGTACGACTGAAGTCATCTATTTGTCCCTAAGGAATCACTATGTAATACTCAAAAGTAATCAATAAAAATAAATTCATTGTAATAATTATTATGTATTACTTAGTAAAAAAAGATTTCGACGAATTGAAAGAAATTACTTCTTCTTAGAGATTTCTTTTAAATCGGTTGAACAGTTGAAGGGCGATGAAATGTAAAACCAAAATGTAAGAACATAATTAATCGTTTTTTAAATATTTTAGTGCTATAAACGTGTTGTAGAAGCCATACTTTTTAATAGATCAAGAGGAATAACAGTAACGGGCAACAATTTTATATTTTCTTAACTTTCTACAAAGGTACCTCTATAATTATTATATCGTGGTATATCAATTTAACGCAACGTGGGTGGTAAATGCTAGGATTACTAATGATAATGATATAAAGAAACAAACAAAAACAATAACATACCTAATATAAGAGACGGCCATATTGGAGATAGGTGGCCAAAGATGTAGTTATAAATTACATAACTTTAATGTTTTTAAGACTTTTCAATCTTATTCAACTGACTTGACCACCCTATAGTTACAGTTACCTACAGCGGTTTAATTTTGTAAAAAGGCGGAATGCATATTACATCTTATTATAGTAAATGGTTTATTAACTTATTTATTTATTGTTAACAGAAACAATCAAGTACAGATATAAGTACAATACTTACATTATTTTAATAAATGTTTTTCATAAAATAGCCTATTTTATTACTGATATCTACTTACTTGCCCCGTTAGCAGTGGCCGTGGCGGATCTAAGGGCGGGTGGGGGACAGAGGGCGATACCCTCCCTTAGGACAGGCGCGTCGCCTTTAGACCTAGGCAAAGCTAAAATGCCTAAAACCACGTATAAACGAAAACTCAAATTTACCTTACAGGGACATTCAACCACATCTGACGACCATGCTGCACCCATTTAAAACTCACGCAGACTGTAGTTGCTATTCTTAGGTAGGTACTGCAATGTTCATGGTGGTAAGTGATAGTGATGTCTTCCTAGACGTATCCGTCAACGGGGAACCCAGCTTATAGGCTAATGTCCTAAAAAAATCTAATTAGTCCGTCAGTGACATTATCAATATGGATGCAGGTAGCACGTCTGGGTCGTTGTGGCGATCCTTGGGGGAGGCCTACGTCCTGCAGTAGACGTCGTTTGACTGAAATGATGATGATGATGATGATAATAACATTATCAAAAAAAAAATGAACACATATTTTTTCTTTAGTCAATTCTACAAAAAATGACGAAGATAAAGTGCGTTGAAGTTTCACTTGACGTCACGCCGCCGTGGCACACTATGCAACGTTGTGACGTCACGAGCCCCACTCCCGGACTTTGATGCGCGTTATATTTTGTCTATTAGGATTAATTTGACAAAGCAAAAAATACGTGTTCAATATTTTTTGATAATCTTACTGACGGACTAATTAGAATTATTTTGTTTTACCCATGAAGCACCCCTATTCCGGATGTGTGAGTGAATGTGACTAGCAAAGCCAAATTTGGGCTTATTAAAGGTACAGTTGCAAGGCGATCAATACAACTGACTTGATTATATTGTACGTGTAGGTATAGGAGCTGGGCTTTGGACTGTTCTCCTTATTAAGGCGTTTTATTTCGGGATCTTCAACACAAAATCTCTTAAAATTTGCTTTGGTCTTGTGAACAGAGCTACGCCATTCCTGTCTCCGTTGCGCAAGATCCTCACAAACATCAGGGGGAATGTCACATCCCGTGAGATGTTAAGAAAATGAAATTTAAAAATGAAAAAGTTTATTTCTATATAAAAATTACAAAACGTTAATTACTCGCCGACACACTTGACATACAAGACAATACATACTTGTAGCGTTAAAACTGGCATCCAAGGTTTACGCTTTCCTTCCTTCAGTGTGAATAAAAGAGGACTAGGTAACCTGGAGTTACTTATACGCACAAGATGGCCACACCATCGCAACTGTCCTTTTATGAGCATGGACTCTTTATCCGTCCATATTGCCTTCCGGAGCCAATACTTAAGCAGTACCTATCTATCTTAAATTGAATCACCAAAGCAGATTTAATTCTATTTTGTTAGTAATAAAGTTGATATTACTACAGGTTGATCTTAGTTACTGCCTATTGGCTTAGGACGGCAGCATATTGGTCCTTTGCAGTATTTCATGTGAAAGGCATCTGGGCGTCTAATATCTCCTTTATAGAGACACCATGTCGCGGTGGCATAGAGCAGTAAAGGCAGTACAATTACACAACGATCTTTGTGTGTAGCTTTAGATCATGCAAACTCCAAACTCTTTTACGAAGCTTGCCATAAGGGTGGTAAGAAATGTTAAAAGGACTTCAAATGTCGCTCATGGATCGGTATGCATCTAGAAAAACCAGATATTAGTAGGTAAAGCTTTCTAGAAGCATTCAAGCCGAGCGTATTTTGCTGTAAGCATAAAGACCCCTCGAGGGTTGCGTGGTCAAACCCGATAAGTCAATATAACTTGTTGTGTCAAAAAGAACATTAATGAATACATATCAAGACAATTCAAATTTGAATAAACAATTATTTCGATTTATCGGGTTAGACCCACATAACCGTTTCCTAAGTACTTCCTAACACTCGCAGTTCCAATGTGTGCCACTAGATGGCTCTACTACCTATGTATGACTATGTATCACCAGCACCACGCCACGGGCGAGGAAACAGATGCATGGGAACGGAGGTGTAAAAGTTGGAGACTTCAATAAAATATAAAACTTATTTCAAAAGTTTATTTTTAACAAATATCATTTCACGTTTCAACGCAACCGAAGTCGCGGTATTGATACAAAAAAATAGAGATTCGTAAAGATTAATAAGAAATTGATATAATTTAATAATCAATTATTGCTGACCAATCGGGGTAGGCACTCAGTTATTTTAGCTAGGTAGATAGGTACCTAAAAAACACATGTTAGTACTTAGTATGAGCCAAAATGATTACTTATTGCTATATAATATAAGTTTAGATATCTAAGCAGTCAGTGTTATAGTGTTATAAAAACGAATAAACTATTCTGTTTTAATTGTTATAAGGTACAACCAATGATTTCAAAAGGAAATGATTTATGCTAGTAATATATTAGCCATTATAACATAAATTTAACCAGCTTGTCCGATATTTGGCATACTACTTATTGACCATTTGTTATGAATCCAATAACGGCACATTATCATTTGGAAGCTTAGCTAAGAATCCACCAGATGGGTCTCCTATTTGCCGAGGTCAGTTCCCGATATCAGACTCAGGGCTGTGCTGTGCAAAATCAATTTATGCGAACAAGATTGACCAAGGCTATTGTGATTGAATAGGTATTTAACTGTTAATATTCAATAAAAATCGGGTAAGATCTTAGTTCAAATAACTTTAACATGTAGTTCTCAGCTTGGCTGACAAATTCTGTAATTACATGTAGTATGATAAAAAACGAACGGAGTAAGTATATTAAATGTTTTATTTATTAGCAGGAGTGTGCCGGTTGTAACCTATATAACTATATGTAGGTATCTGTGTAATATTATATTAATACATTCTTAAACATATTATTTAGCCTGTGTGAAATTAAATGGTACCTTGTTCTTACTAATAATAACAGTTTCACGAAGACGAGGCGAGGCATTAGGTAGGTACTGTAGCGACGCGCTGTGCGCTAGGAAGAAAGGCTTATTGGCAGTAAGTAGTTCCTTTAGGATTACTTATAGTATGAAAATAGTCATTATATTTCCTTTTACCTTTGGAACGCCAAGGCCGGTAATCACGTCATCGGAAATTCGTCGCAATGACGCCAAAAGTCATCGGCAATTGCCGTCAAACCTCATACGCCAAAAGACTCTGCGGCGTCTGAGACATGCTAGAAGGTACCGCAAAAAGGAACTACTGCAAATAATCCGGAAGGTATACTTACTTAGTTTACATTACGGTCAATCCTAATTATTTTGTAGGTGTGAAGACACCGCGTCTAAGTGGTATTCTTTGACCGTGCTTCTTTGGACTTAGCTCACCGTGGCAGTTTGATTTGGAAGTCAGTTTTATGAATATCATAACAGCCACTTATTGCTTTTATTATTATAAAACTAAGAACGAAATGAACATCTTCTATAACGTGTAGATCACTGAATGGACTTAAAGAAAAAAGGATTAATTACATGGTTAAATATAGTAAAAGTTAGGTTATATTTTAAATCTATCCCAATCAAGCGGTTGAGTGAATACAGGAAAGAGTTATGTTGATGGTTATCATAAGATAGCACTTTATCACAAACCTTATAGAACAATACAATATGGCAACAATAATTAAACATTTCTCTTTGGTAGGTACCTATTACAAATAAATTTTACTGGGACTGGAGACTGACTTGTCAATCAAAATGCATATTATTATGTGGCCAAAAAGCCTCCGTCAATAGGCAGTTCGACGCCATTTATCATACTAGATCTGTCACTAAGAAGAAAGACCACGGCATTAACAACTTCCGACACTTCTCCGAACCTGGAAATTATAAAAAGTATTATTTAATACACATGTCCGCAATTAGTTACTCAGGCGTATGTTTCATTTTACTCTAATATATTCCAAGCGAATAACGATAATCAAAATCCCCCGCAACATGGGATGGCCGAATAGCTAATTCTACGCGGACGAAGTCGCGCGCAGAGGCTAGTAAAGTAATAAATGTAATAATAGACTAGTGAACGTGGCGCATTCCAGGGGCCCGTTTCTCAAAAAGTATTAGTCTAATAATATTAGTGTTTTGTCTCAAAAATAAAACTAAAAAATGAGACAAAACACTAATATTATTAGACTAATACTTTTTGGGAAACGGGCCCCAGACAAAGGCGAAGATCTAGAGCACACCGCGGTTTTGAGACACGCTCCAAACGCAATACCATGACTGTCAATGATTTGTCAGTTGGTCTTATAAATTGTGTAATACATGGTAACATACCTTCCCAGCGGAATCTTGGCTTTCATTTCATTGGCTTTAACGGGATCTGACCACCCGACCTTGGCCATTTCAGTCATGATCACCGTCGGGTTAACTGCATTTACTCGAATCCCCTTTGGCCCTAGTTCCAATGCCATAGCTCTAGTTAGAGCGTCTAAGGCAGCTTTTGAGGCACTATAAATTGCATGATCTGTCAGAGCAGCCTAAAAAGAAGAACAAAATGTTCACATTGTCTTATTAACTATGACTGAAACGTGTCTACAGGGGTATACATATGTATTTTCGGATAGGTAACACAATATGTTATGCTACACCGTGCGGCGCGCCAAGCCCGAACACTGCTCCATCTGCAGCACTTGGCAAATGTTTTACACCCATCAGCCTTGGTCTATATTTGACCATGGTCGTTTTAGGGAATGTTAATAAAATGTTTTGTTAATACAGTTAGATATTTAATAGGACAACAGCAAATAAAAAATTCACATACCTCACCATGTCACAATTTGTTTTTAAACAGGAAAAATTGGGAGAGCAGGATACACAGGAACAGGAGAATACAATGGTAAGTAGGTGGGACGCATGATTACTACAAAAGAAATACAGCATAGGTGACACGAGAAACTCATTATTCAGCAGCAGTGCCGGATTAAGCCAGTGCGGGGCCCATAGCAATATCTATATAGAGACCCTTGGTTTGCTTTAGGTTATTTCTTAAGTTTTGGGTACTAAATAAAACAGAACTGGTAGAAATACATATCAGGGAGTCGTGGGTGGACTGGGCCTCCCAATGCGCGGGGCCCGTAGCATTTGCTACTGTAATGATATAAGGTCCTGCTACTGAAGGCGAACCTTATCTCATTAAACTATTTGTACGAAGTGTCCAATTTGGTTTTAAATTTATAGATTTGAAATCAAATTGGTTCGAAGGAACAACGGTGCTTTGTTTCATGGTAAAAAATGGAGAGACGCCGCTGTGATACCGCTTAGAACGCAACTACTGTATTCGTTATATCTGAAAAGCAAATAAAAAGAAGTTTACAGCTCTATACCTGTGTTTAACTGCTACATCCCCAGCCCCCATTATTACATGGTGGAAGAAAACGGGGTCGCCGCTATTTCTCGCGCAAAAAGAAAGCGATGCTCTACCCTAAAAGAAGCGAGAGAATAGAGCACAAGGAGATGAGTTGACGTTGTGCCTCATCATTTTCAAGACCCGCCAAGGAAACGAAAGTTACGTATAAGAATTAATAACGCATAATGATCATTTATATATTTATTATATTTCAATGCCTATAGCGCTAATTTAATATAAACGACGATATGGACGAAATGGAAGTGAATTTGGAATTCTCGCCATGGTCAACATCGACGCTTATTTTATTCACTTCACTGCACCGAGAAAAAAAAATGGGGCCATCAAAAGGGGAGATTAAGTCACGTTATTGTAATTAGACCCCTAGCACGGGTCAGTAATGTTTCAGCCCCACAACACGTCGTAATAAGATGCTGTGCAGGCGGCAGAAGTTTCAAGCGCAGCAGTGTTCTTTGAAGGAGAATCCAGGATCGAGATGTATTCCAAGATGTAGTCACGCCACGAGGGGAGTGATGATTACCAGGAGACGCCGCCACGAAGGATTCTCATTATAAAAGTCAGCTCTTTTATATTCATTCGTAGGCATAGGCGGGCGTGTTAATGTTAGGCGTGTTAGATTTTACAATCCGGGATTATTTTTCTTTGGGAGTAATTTTTTTTTACTATGCATAATTTATTTTGTAGCAATTTCTATTTATGAATATGAATATTTTCTACTTAAATATTAATACGACGTATTTCGTAAATTGTCATAATTATGACGTGACGTCGAATATGACATTGATTATTTAATGGCTTTAACGGCATCTAGCGTTGCAATGTCTAAGGTGTGAACGTAGCCAAATTAACTTTTTAATTTTCATTAGCTATGAGCTGTCAGAAAATTTATGACTTTTGCATGTCAATCATTGCTCATAAATAAAATGAAAATAAATAACGAAAAAAAAAGCACATTTTAATTATAATTTGATGTGTTATTCATCCAGGAAGTAGTCGAGGACAGTGAATTAGTAGGATTATGGGTAGGCGAGGAATTGTTTTATGGAATGTTGGTGTGAATGACTTGACCGGGATTGTTTTTATATTTAGGTAAATCGCGTGCTAATTGAATAAAAACCCTAAATGATTTCATAGTAAATCAGGGGAAAGACGCATTGTCTTTCATTATTCACAACGGCAAATGATTTACACGGGGGTTGACTAGTAATTTCTTATAGTCTAGGTGGACCCATATGACTTCATAGTAAGTTCGGGTTATAACAATGGTTCGATGCCTTGTTCACTTATAACTGTATGAAATGTTGGGGGTTATATTTTATATGTATAGGGTCATTGGTCGTTAAGATAGAAGGCTTTAGGAGTGTAAAATGGTTAAGCAGACATGATGGAAAAATGGATGAATAATATAGTTAAATGTGTTGTGAATAGAGTAAATAATTTATCGTAAAACTCTATTAGAAAATGTATGAAATGTTATGACGTTGTTATTTTGTATAGTCAGGTAAATATCCCTGCTAGGTAATGCTGATGAATCTAGTGATATTGGATGGCTAATTAAAATGATAATGAAGAGTATAAGGTGTGATAATGATTGTTGTTATTTTCACAGAATAGCAAGTTGTTACAAGCATGAACAACCATAAAGAGAGAGGGGAAAGGAACATGATGCATGGGCGTGTCTCCATGGTATGGGTCCAGTGTGTCTGGGGTTGTGAGAATTCCTTTACGCCCATAGGGTTGGAAGAAACTTGATTGGTTTCATCTCACATATCGCATGGCACGTGGGTTCCTTCATGGTAGATGAGTCATGTATTCCATGTTAAGTTGGGGATGCTTGGATGCTTGTTCATGTTTATTATTTGCAGGTTCTGTTCTTTTACCTTATTTGTATTTATCATGTACTAATCACGCGTTCTTTTTCATGTACTTAACAACAATCAAGCTGCGCAAACTAAGGCATGTGCCATGCAGTTTGCTGATGCTGCAATCACCTGATGTCTCATCAGGAAGAGAATGCAGAGCATCATCATGCTGCGAAGATGCTATGTCCATGTCTCAGGCCGAGATGTGTGACATAGGCACATCATAATTTAATATTGTTTTTTTATTCATGTTGTCCACGTTAGGTATTAACGAAAAATAAACAATTTTGATTATGTGTTATGATTGCTAGGTAACTTGGATCCAAAAGTGACTCGGCAAAGGTCAAGTCATGGCCGGATTCTGGGGACAGAGGTCCACTAATATGTAATAGGATGTAAATAGTCTGAGAGTGACTTGACTAACGTCAGAACACTCACAGATAAGACGAACACAGGTTCGCATCAAGACACAGTTTTGAGTAATTAATCAGACGATAAGTAATGACGAAACTGGGTCTTATTTAACCTTTTCAACGCTTTTGTCAAAAGAGTGGTTATTCGCGCGTCATTGACAGCTCAACGTCAGAGCTAATGTCAACTTTACCTCATAGATAATCATGCATGTTTTTATTCAGCCATGACTGATATGTCAGTCGTTGGCATTGAGCCTGCAGTACTGATATATGTCCTTAGTGTCGAAAAGGTTAAGGCATTCCAGCATCCTCCATGTTGGGACTGTCAAAATTTGCTAGCTAGGGTTAGGTAGGTAGTTAATTTTTCTTATCAGTCGCGGGGCCTACTTTTCCGCAGGTTTTATGGGAATCGGAACCAGCTGTGCTATGTTATTTATTTAGGGGAAATCTTATCCCGTTCTAACTTAAAGGAAAAACTTGGCACAGGAGGTTATCCCCGAGTGGGGGACGACTGTTTATTGTAATCTCCTGCCTAGGCAGTTTTTAGGAATAGGTAGGTTTCATTCCTTGTTCCCAGAGGGACGAGGGATGTAATGATATAAGGTCCTGCTACTGAAGGCGAACCTTATCTCATTAAACTATTTGTACGAAGTGTCCAATTTGGTTTTAAATTTATAGATTTGAAATCAAATTGGTTCGAAGGAACAACGGTGCTTTGTTTCATGGTAAAAAATGGAGAGACGCCGCTGTGATACCGCTTAGAACGCAACTACTGTATTCGTTATATCTGAAAAGCAAATAAAAAGAAGTTTACAGCTCTATACCTGTGTTTAACTGCTACATCCCCAGCCCCCATTATTACACTACTCTTTCAAGGTGGTAACCCAGCACTGTACAGCAGCAGAGTGGCTGATTTTAATTTATTTTTTCACAATCATCAGTATAACTGCCATATGTGACTTTTAAATTTATTACCATGTATATTCTGCAAAATGTACTTGACCTACCTTAGAACTGTGTCTTAGTGACATTTCGTTTGCAGTTCTTATGGAGGCTTACTCTGATGAGAGTGTATTATAAAGAAAATCTTTTGTTCACCCAACTTGGTTGTACCAATACCTATCATGATAACAAGTATAGTAAGTATACCAGAATACTGGAAGAACTGGTAGCCACTTGATACAAAGGACTCATCAATTTTAATTATTTCAAATTGCCCCTTATTCAAATATACTACATAATTTAAGAAAGACATGCTCCTTCGGCATACATTTTTTTGAAACCTGGCTGTATATATATGTATTGGCATGACGATAATCTTCTATGTAAGGCCCCGCATTATGTAATTAAATTAATCTTTATTCTATATCATGTTTCACTTATCTGTGGTGTTCAATAAAGAATATTATTGTATTACATATTGATAACAGGGTATGATAGGGTATTGGAGTAAACATAAGATAAGAACTATAATTCGAATACAGAGAGATTGGCAGTCATAAAAACAGTATGTGCTCATTGAAAACTATGCCTGAAACAAAGCAAATGAAAGTATATAGACTAAAACTAAAGTGTAAATTTAAAAGCCAGCTTTTATAAAGATGCTTACTTTACCAGAACCCTTCAAGTGCTTGCCTTAAATAAAGTCAATTAGTAGCTATCTCTATATAATGAAACTAGTCTCATTTGTCTGTCTGTATATCCACTAACTCCTTTGGAACCATTTGATGCAGTGTTCATTAAAATATTTTAACCATCAGTTAGATAATTTTTCATGGAAGGTTGTTATATATAATAATTTCTTTTTGTTAACGTGAAAAACGAGGCAGATGAGCAAGCGTGTTTTGGTTTGGTTAATGTATGTTATGAATTTGTGTAATGGAACACTCACATAAACCGAAGCAAAGACAGGGAGGGTCCCTAGTAATGTTGTAATTTTGAAAAATAATATAATTAGAGCTAAATATAAAGGTGCTCAAAAATTGGTTACAGATCCATTATCAGGCATATGAGACATACGTCTGTTTGCATATTTATTGTTACAATGCAAATATTTAATTTTAGTAACTACTATCTATGGTTTACCTTAGAGGCTTGAGAAGATATGTTGACAATTGTTCCATGGATGTTCTTTTCAATCATTTTCTTAGCAACTACCTGGCTGATGTTGAGAACTGCTTTTACATTTATTTCAAATGTCCTGTAACAAATTATAACAATAATCTCTAAATGTGGCATAAAATAAAGTCTAGAAGACATCTTGTTTGAGTAATAAATACTTATATCCCTTTATTGAAATTCACATACTTATCAAAATCTGCTGGCGAGCATTCTAAAAACGGTTCACAAATAGCTAGAGCAGCATTGTTTACCAGGGCATCAAAATACCCAAGGGAGTCTATAACCGATCTCGTTTTTTCCCAGTCGGCGATGTCTAACTGCACTATGTCGATGGACGGATATTCTCCCTGAAGACTCTCTAAATGAGATCTCGTTCGAGACACCGCAACTATATTGGCCCCGGCACGCCATAATTCTATTGCGATTCCTCTTCCGATACCTGTAAAAGATTTTACTTTATTTTAAGTCATGTCAATATTAGGTTTCACGTGTTATTAAATAAGTGAGTACAAACCTTGCCCAGCGCCGGTAACTAAAACTCTTTTTCCCTTAAACGCTAATTCCATGATTATTTAAATTACACGTAAGTCTAAACCACAGTACCGAGAAATAAAAGTTAGACTACTTGCGATGTGGCTTTAATAAAATGAATAAACGGGATTCACAGTTTTTAGTATAACTTATCACTGAACAGGGCACTTTATAGCACAGTTTTATTATAGCACAACGGCATGTGTGATCTCATGCATAGAATAAGATAGATAAGTACTTGCGCGATGTCATGTCATGACATGAACATGATGTCAATGTCATCCACGTCACTGCGCGTGCAAAAATCATTATGTGTTTGTTTTTACATAAAGGATTTCAAACTTTACCTGAAGTAACTAAGAACTAAAATGCTCCTTATAGAACACAGCGATGTTTGCACGCGCATGTCACTAGTTATTTTTCACTTCTCATGCTCCAAAAGTCCGTCTTTATGTCGTGCGTAGGCGACATAAAGTCGCTTTTTATGCTCTAGTGCATAAAGTAAAATCTTCGTCGAAGGCCAAGGCAATCAGTCCAACAGCCACACGAATAACTTTAACTTCATAGAATAACCTCTTTATTTTATTTCGTTTCGTTAGTATTCTAAAGGCCTCTATACATGATCGGTTTTGCCTTCAGTTCTAACTGACCGGATGCAAAATAGCATCGTGTATGTGTAATTTGGCATGAAGGCAAATCGCATCCGTCCGCCTGAACGCCAAAACTGATCGGTCTTTACATGTATGGCCACTCGATCCGGTCAGGCGGAACTGACGCAGTTCGGCCTGAACGATCGGCCTGTACATGTATGGGGGCCTTAAGACCAAAGCAAGGCTACCAACAGCCAAAGTACACAATAAAACTTCATGATATAAATTTATAATTTTTATTTTGTCGCATTTATTATTATTATTATTCTCGATATTTATTTAAATTTCTGTAAATTAGGATTAGGATTATTTATTTTACAATAAATATTTAAATATAAAAGTAAAATAACAATACTTATACAAAAAATTAACATTATAAAAAACCTAAACTACGAGTGCCGCCGGCAGCGGGGCAGGGCTCAAACTACAGGTGGTTAGGGCTGCAGAGAAAGGAACCTCCTCACAATGCGTGCCGTGTCGAGGAGTACTGCCTTCTGTATCTGGCCCTTGATCCAGCCATCTAGCGAGAGTCTCTTGAGGTGTTGATCGAACTCTTCGCTATAAGACCGTTTGCCGAAACAACTATCGGGACAATGATCGTCGAGTTTATTATTATTATTATTATATTTGAGTAAATCAATATATTTAAAGCATGAAAATAAGTTATCATAGATATAAAAAACAAAATGTTTATGATGTAAAGTTATACCTTGCGAGTTGCGGTATCCAGATGAACATACTAAAAGTCCTCAAGGGTGGGGGGTGTGCTGAGGTTGTAAGGGGGGTTGAAGGTAATTTTTTCATATTTTTGCTCATATCTCGAATACATTAGATAGATACGGTTACATATACATACGGTTTCTACATATACAATTTTCTACAAAATTTGCTATATTCATTTTTACCCTAAGATCAATACTTTAGTTAAGGAGCTACGGGGTTTTTAACAAGGAGATAAAATATGGACGATTTAAGAAGTACAAACGATATAGTTTTAATTTTTTTATTTAAAAATTGAAAAAGCAAATCAGTTCGTCTTTATACGTTACTCATACTCTTCTACATCGACATCGTCTTCTCCATCTATGACATCTACAGGTACACCGTTTGTACATGAACCCAAGCAGCCGAAGCATACTAGACTGCATGAAGTACCGGCTTTTCGACATCCGCATATTTCAGTGCAACCACTTTTGCAGCGACAAAAAATTGAAGTCAGCACGGTGTCAGGAGCTGGAGGATGCGGTATAAAAACAGCCGGTAGAAATAGTGAGAAAAAATACACAGCATTATTGCCAACGGTACGAGTGATAAAATTGGTAATAATAATGGGAATTCTCAGTATTCTTGCTGGGGGCTGATTTTTGACTTTCAAGCCCTCGAAAGTTTCACTCGAAAGTGAGTAAAATCAGTGAAACCGTTTTGTGAAATACGAGCGGTAGAATTGAAAATGAATGGTGCGGACCGCTCGTCTTTAAATTTTCCAACGCTCGTGATTTCAAAAAAAAAGTTTTAAAAAACAAAAAACCGCCTTCAAAAACGCAAAAAATAACTTCTTTAAAATTGTAGGCACCTAATAGGTTAGTCCAACTGATGTCGGCTTTTTGTTGAAAATGTTGTGGTCGCCGACTTCAGTTGGACTAACCTATTAGGTGCCTACAATTTTAAAGAAGTTATTTTTTGCGTTTTTGAAGGCGGTTTTTTGTTTTTTAAAACATTTATTTTATTTTATACTTTTTAGTGATCATAATACGCTGTTACGTAGTCCCACTTCTTAGTTGAAATGAAACTTTAACTTATATCAAGCGCGCCGCAAGCAACGCCACGGGAATGTCATAGTCATATTTCAACAAGTAAATATTATTCGTTGTAGGTAGTCGCTGAACTATCTTAATCGAGATATCTTATCGCCACCCTTGAAATCGGTACCATTGAGGAGTTCTGGTGGCCATCTGTGGTCTTCATCATCAGTTCCACTACACCAAATTATACTTTCTGAATGCAAATGCTGGACTTGTTACTAAATATACTAAAATCGCTATATGTTTGCCTACAATATTTGAGGAGTTCCCTCAATTCCTCACTGATCCCCTCATCAGATACAGATTTGGTAACAATGGGACCACCTCGGAAGTATACTCTATAAAACCAAAAAAAATTTTTTGAAATCGGTCTACAATTGACGGAGTAATCGGTGAACATACATAAAAAAAAAAAAAATACATACAGTGGAACGTATAACCTCCTCCTTTTTTGAAGTCGGTTAAAAATAGGGTTTCACCGATTTTGCTCACTTTCGAATCAAAATTTCGAGCGCTCGAAAGTCAAAAATCGGCCCCCTGGTAGGAATTTGTGGCAATAAGAGAACGACCACACCAAAGCTTAAAGGTGCGTAATTTACGGTCTGTCAAAATTGACGTCATGTAGTTACTATTTTACCCATTCTTTTGTTTACGCAACGTCACCATATTTTACGCGTCGGTGTGGCTGCTCCTCAATAATGTGAAAAACTCTACCTCGCTCCTAAAACGTTTACACCAAACTTAAGGAAATGTATGGAATGGAACTCACAGTTTGTTATTGTAAAGCCGGGTCCGCTGCGCCATGTTATTCGTGTTTTCCTAACATGTTTGCCGCGGGGGATGGTTAACATCCCCCGCGTTCGCCTGCGGGGGGTGGACCTAACATGTTAGGTGTTAGAAAAACACGATAACATGGCGCAGCGGACCCGGCTTAAGCAATTACCCTGTTTTCAGGGTATGAAGTTCGTGTAAAAGTCGTTTATCGCCGTTCCCTCGGGAACTGACTGATTTTACAGGATTGTTTTTAGCCCATAAAAACACTTTAACATGTATAACATTAGTAAGAATAAGAACAAGAATTTAATAGAGCCAGAGGACGAACGCTTGTTACAGGCAATAAGATCGGCTCAGGGCGACTTTGTCCACAGTCCTATTTCGTCACCTTCTTAACTCGTCCACAATGCCATGTCGTCAGCATGTAATTGCTAAATCGTCACCTTCCTAACTCGTCCACTTCCTGATATCGTCAATACCCCATTTTGTCTACATTCCTATTTTGACCACAGTGCCAACTCGTCCACTTTCTTTTATCGACCTCAGTACTCCTTGGTCAGCAGTGCCAACTCATCCTCATTCCTGTATCGACCTCAGTGTCAACTCGTCCGCATATTTGTACTCGAGTCTGGGTGTTCAATATTTTTACTATATAGTTGACGAGTTTGCACTGTGGTCTTAATAAGAATGTTGACGAGTTGACATTGTAGACTAATTAGGGATGTTGATGAATTGGCACTGTAGTCTAACTACGAATGTAAACGAGTTGGTACAGTGGCCCACGTAAGAAAGCGGACGAGATAGGGAAGTGACGATATAGGAATGCTGGCGAATCGAAACAGTAGACCATATGCGAATGAGACCGACTTAAGAAGGTGACGAAATGGAACTATGGCCGAAGTCATCCTGAGCCATAAGATTTTGCCTAAAAATCAATCTATAAAAAAGTACAGAACACTTAGCATTAATAAAACTGTTCATTATTATTTACTGTTTATTGTGCCAAATGAATTAATACATACTGGACATTAGAAACCATGCAAGCATAACAATGTATATGGGTATATGTAATGCATATGTGAAGCTATACAGGCTAGCATATAATTTAAGTTTTTGGAAAGGAAAATACACCACATATACAAATAATTAAGAAAATAACACGCTGATACTACAAGACTTGTTGTTACTAGATGTAATGAGCGACGAGAAGTTTTGTTTAAAACAATAATTGTTTAGACGAATTACCTCGAAATGCATGAGCAATTTTTGAGTAACAGTTTCAAAAATACTAGCATTCTATTTTGCACCCGCCCGAGGCATTGTTAATGGCCAGGGGCCTACCGGGGCAAAATGCATTGCATCACTTTCCAATTCACTAACAATATTATCGCAAGAAATGCAGACATCTACAGTAATATTGCTCTAAGGCTTGTAGTCGACATTTAACCAGGCGATATAGACGACGAAACTTTAGACAGATGCCATGTCAACTATATATATGCGTTATGATCGCAATAAAGAGTTAAGAGTTCGACATGAACTGTGCCATCTCGCTCCGGTCATCTGAATCAATCAAAGTCAATGTCGAATCAAGGCCAAGTTGTAGCTTTCCCCATTTATTGAAATGAAAATATAGTTTATTTGCTAGCTTTAGCTGAAATATGAGTTCTTATATGAATAACGAAATCAAAAGTATAACATTGATTTGCAGTACGTAACAGGCAACTACACAGTATTAGACGCAATCCAAGGCATGTGCGGGTCATACACAAGGAGTTACATGTTATGTTGTCTTTATACATACTTTAAAGTAAACTAAGAACATCGTTACACTGGCCAAAATCGAATCGCGTCATAACCGGTCTGTCGGCGATATCTCAGCAGGTACATTTTGCTGGTGCCGGCACGCTCCGTGCGCGACACCACGAGTTAACAACAGACGCACGCGGGCGACCAGCTGTCGCGGGCGCCTTATCACCTAATTTATGGTTAAGTGTTGTACTTAAATATAATATAATTATTGTGTTGACCCGATTTTGGTCTTCGGCACGTCTGACTTGCCCCTAGTGTCATACAGTGACTTCGTTTTGTATTTGGCAGTGTTAATTAGGTATCCTACCCCAGTTTCCTAAGACCCACGCGGGGTCGTGTGTGAGGAGTTAAACCCTAGAGCCAAATAAGGGTAAGATAGTCTGACCTACAGCGAGCCATTGTTCCGGGAGACCACTCATTCGACCGAAGTTTAATGCCTATTACATTCCCGCATGTCAACGAGGGCGTGTTCTAATGCAGACAGGTAATTCGAGTAAAAAAACTTGCCATCGCCACCTATTAAAGCATCCTTTGAAAAACAACGGAAAATTGATAAGAACTTTAAACTCTGTGTGTATGATCCGAATACAGTAACAGCAAAATAATTTTAAAGGCGTTATCGCTACAACAATTATGTATTTACCTATTACCTAAGATATTGTAAAAAACAGTGTTTCTGCTTATCTAAGTACCTTATTATACTATATACACAATTAAGTTCAAGTGTTTTGCCACTTAGAGCAACGGTTTGCCAGCTCGCGCGGTCTCCGATGTCGGGCCCTGTACCCCGTTATGGAATTCGTAACTTCGTTTGTTTTGTCCTCTCCAACCAGAGTGGTGAAGATACGTTTGTTCTATCGAAACAAACGAAATATCGAAACCCATGCCGGGCGTAACACCGACGACGCAGGCCACACTCCCGCCCTCAGCGGGGTCGGCGCACTCGCCAATATTTGGACAACGAACATTCTGGGCTTATACATCCGTTAAAACAAACATCATAAGAATTAGTAACACAATATCATAAAACTTATCTGTATATTTCATTCACGCATTCCTCAACTACAAATTAACTATTAAAATTAACGACCTCAATCAACACAGACACGCTATTCCACAGACGCAACAGAAACCGTAGCTGGTGGCTTCAGAGATTATTCGACGCGAACAGGCATTAACAAAACGGAAACCACGCCTTATTGCGTTTCTAATATGAGGAGTGCCTTCTTCGTTTTAAAGAGCGGCTAACAAAAAATATATTATAATATAAAAAAGCAGTATTAAGCTCAATATGTTAGTTAATTTCTTTAACTGCCAGGGTTTAATATGACACATATGACAAAAATAATGTATATTCAATCAGTTTTACACAGCGTTGTTTTACTAATAAAGTAATGAGGAAGCAAGTGTCTTCTGATTGTATTAACTTCGATTAAATTCAAAATGTAATAATAATGGATTCTTGTTTTTCATAACTACTTTACAAATCGAAAGAATATAGATG
The DNA here is from genome assembly GCA_946894065.1 of Acleris literana. Classification (NCBI taxonomy): domain Eukaryota; kingdom Metazoa; phylum Arthropoda; class Insecta; order Lepidoptera; family Tortricidae; genus Acleris; species Acleris literana. The sequence continues at coordinate 14,964,520 of OX335670.1, read as the reverse complement.
ATCCCTTATAGCGGCACAATATTACCATTAACATTAATTATGAAAGTCAGATTAATTCGGTAAACCCAGAAATAGTGTCAAATTGAACAGGTGGCCCAACTAGTTCACGGGAGATAGCGGGACTTAAGAGAAAAAATGGGCGCAGCGGTACTTGCCCCAGCTCGCCCAGTACCTTGAAATCAACTTTAGTTAACACTTCGACATTAGATACCCAGCGAGATGGTACAAAAAACACTTCTACTCGAACTAAAGGCGTGTCCGGCTGTATGCGACACGATTCGAAACGTATCACGTATGCGATACGTCGCGAATGTTCACGGCGAACAACCACGACCACTCTGCTTAAGCGTTAGCGCAGCGTGACCGAGGCATAAGTCAGCCCACGCCTTTATGAACTCCGCCCCGCGCGCTGGTTCGATTAGTACGCAGTTAGTGAATGGGCGCTTCCACCGAAACGTAACATTGCGCAACTAGAAATCGATACGAGATCGCTCTGCGGTCAGCAAATACATTCCTTCATGACAGTCGAAAATCCATTGTAATTTAACTGTATTAGAACCCGTGATCTCAAGGACACTTCATCAACGCAACAATCGCAAACTACGATTAATTATTTTGGCAGTGACAAATTTTCTTATAGACCTTCTCAAAGACATTGTTCAATAAAATGCTTATATACCCTGTTGACTAAAATATTCGTAAAAGCAAACCGTTCATTCAGCAAATTACATGCTATTTGGACGTTTGGGGTTTCATATGGAAATGAAATTGATTTGTTAGTTACGAGTTAGAGGCCCAAGTGCTTAATTTTGACATATCCACTAGATTACTTAAAAAACTAAACACTTAATATCTTGAAAATTTTGTTTGCTCTTTAAACCAAACACGAGAACCATAATTATAATATTATACTATTTACATAAAATTCAACCTTATTCTCAGTCAACTAAGAGTTCGTCAGTTTCAAGTTGACTGTGCTGTTTAGTCAAGCCACTCCACATAAACAAATCGACAACTTCATACACGTTAATTTTTACGCAGTCCTACTACATGATATTTACAAATTTATTGATCTATATATATATCACACCGAAAATGCAACGAAGTCATAACATTGTGATAAGAGTTGAAAGCTCTTGACATATATACGAGTATGTACAGTACACATGATTGCCCAACTGCCCGGAGGAGGGTAAGGTCAATTAATGCCGGCGGTGTCGAATTCATGAGGGAGGAATTCTCTTGCCTGATGGAATTTAGCGGCGCGGACCTTTTTTAACGGAAATTCCAACAGTCAAAGTTCCAAGCAACAGATTGGAGTAACTCAATACAGTAAGCAGGTCGCACGCGGCGGCCGCGGTGCGCTCATTTGGCACTGCTATATTCTTGACTTGCATTTGCCGCAACTGATGAAAATACAGTTGCAAGCTCTTTTTGTACCGCTATTAATTGAAAAGTCACGACATTCTGATTGCAAGTCGGATTAAACATCTCAAGTTCTTGCAGTGGAAAGTTATACGAAAATAGCAAATAAATTAGAGATAACTGTCAAAGAAGAAACATTATTTCTTCATTTATTTTAACATAATATAATACAAATACAGATTTGGTAACGGATACATGAGTCAGCGGATAAATCAAAGCAAAAAATAACCATTTTGGTAATTTTACATGAGATCAAATATTCATACTTTTCTTGTTATCAAACATTTGGTGACATCTTTCGCGGTCGCAATACATGTAACACCAGTTGTTGCCGATATAAACGCATGGAAATTTGTTCATAAAATGCCCATTTACGTTCCAGATTGAATTAGTTTAAAAACTAGGATGCCTATTAGGATTCAAAACGTGAGACGAAAGAGAAACATCTTCAATAGAATTAGTAAAATGATGGCAGTGAATGAAAATAAATTGTTTAATCTCCTCAAACATATGTTGGACACAATTTTTTTAGGCGGAAAATAGAAAATCTTGCAAATTAAATGTTAAGTGCATGTCAATGCAAACTTATTTCAACACGAATAGCAAATGGAAGACTGTAAAACATAACAATCAAAACATGCGGGCGGGGCAGCGTAGGTTGCGCTTAATATACTAACATATACCGTCGCATACTTTTCAATCGAGGTCTGCTTTTAAGACCTGTAGTCGGCAGAGCCACTGAGAAGGAAACTGTCTTCAGGAAAGATTATTACGGAGCAAAGATGCGAAGAACTTATAATATAAAAGAATAATGGAAAAAAGTATCATATTGCACATTAATACTCGAAGACCGAGAAAAATAGAAAAATTGGGAAAGAGATTAATCTTCAATTATCTGTCTTTGTTTTTAGTCACACACGCTAATCGTGCAAATAAATGATTACTGGGAGTCGGACAAAAATCAAACGTGTCATTTATTTTGCAGGAATTGCATATAACCATTCGAGCTATTCGATACTCATAATCGTTTTACGATATAATTTCTGCAATAGTTAATTATGTTCGCCCTCTCGTGCACAGCAGGAGCTGAACCGCCCTACTGACTGAAAAAGGTATTATTATAAATGTTATCACATCGGATCTCCGCGCTGCGCTTCCGCTGCTTACTGGAATAATGTAAACGTTTGGATTATAGGGATCGATACTTTGCATTTTTTGTCCGACTCCATAACTATACTAAAGGGCGAAAATAAAAAAAACATCGGTTTACATAACGAGGCCCGATAGTGTCGATCCGGTCGGACGGATGCCCCGGTCCGATCGGTCCTACCGTCTATATTACATTACAACCGAGCACGGAGCGCGGCGGACGCGCGAGGAGGCCCGAAGCGAGTCGCGGTCGGGGAGCGACGAAACGGTCCTTCAAAAGCGATCTGCGGTTCACTCGTGTTATTTGAAATAATTTACAATATATAACGTGAACGCATACAAAATGTTAGTTGAATATAAAATCCGCATTCCCCGGGAGCGGGCGCGGGCGCCCCCGCCTCGTGGGCGCCTGCCTCGGGGCCCGGCGCGGCCGGCGCCACCCCTCACCGCCACTCCGAGATGGCCGCCACCGTCGTGCTGGGCTGCCCCGCCGCGCCCGCCGCTGCAACACACACGCCTCGATCAGCGACTACCTGGAAACCGATTCTGAGGACCGATCTAAATAATCTATATATTGACATGTTTAAACCGACCATAAAGCGTGCGACTGTCCTGAATTATTTTTCCTTTTTTAAGACACGAGGGATATATTTTACAGTTAATTATTTTTAGAACTGCATAACTATTCATAATGTGATTTCATACAACCGATTCCGATTTCGTAACTGCCTGCACACTAATACCCGATTTAGTCACTTTACCGTTAAATTATTTATACAACAGCCATGCCTTAAATAAGAGATTACAACCTTAAATGATGAAAATATCTCTAGTGTCGCGAGAAAACCGCATGAAATTTAACTTAAAAAGTTATCATGGCCGACAATAAAAAAAAAAATAGGGCAATCTCACACAAATTGACCTAGTCGCATACTAAGCTCTATACTTAGTACTAGACAATGATAAATATACGTATATAGAGAAACACATACTTAAATACATATAAAACATCCAAGACATAAACGAACCCAACTATATCTCGCATTTTAAAACCCATCAAACCGATTAGTCTACAGAAGATCACTTAGAATCATGGATACATACAAACATACATACATCCCCCTAAAACAATAGCCTACATCTTGGCTCAGCTTGCCTCTCAAAAATTCACAGATCATTGTTGTTACCCTGTGTGGCAAATAACTATCGCAGAATGGATAATAGTACCTTAATAGTCGCAGAGGGAGCGCTCAATGACAATAGTGATTGTACTCACTTGTTTCTTGTTCCTGAGCAGGTTCGTGGCGACGGAGTGTGCGGTCATTTGTTCCCGCTTGGTAGTTCCCACGCTGACCACCTGGAATGATTATATAAACTTGACAAGTTACTTCCAACAAATCTATACATATAGTATTATTTACACTTAAAATCTGCTGGGCTTACATAGTATAAAACAAAGTCGCTTTCCGCGTCTGTCTGTCTAACCGCTAACTCCTAAACGGATTTTTTACCTAATAATTTAGGAAAAGCTGTCAATTGTCAGTGGGTAAACAACTGTGCTCCAAGTTTTTAAAGTATAACTCTTTTAAAATTGGAGTGATTCTCCACAAAACTACAACAAAAGTGTACTTTAAGTTCAAGTGAACTACATACATTGTTATCTGTGTGGAAATACCTGTGCACAATGTGATATACTGAAAAAACAAGTTTGCACATCTGAACTTAAATATACATATCCCCTCAAATATTCAAGATTTTTTGAGCTGTCAATTTTAATAATGCTTGACAAGTTAAAAAAGTGTTGCCACTTATGGCGAATAATTCTCCCAATAAAATCCCTAATAATGGGGATAACCAAGGAACTCCAAAAAGCAAGAATCTTGTTCAACAAGTATTTCATAGCATGTTCCTGAATGAGACAACACCAACACCCACTATTGAAGAGGTTCCGAATAAGGGGCAAATTTCACCACCACCCTGGCAGAGAGTGCCTGAAATGCATCGCCACAAACGCAAAAGGACGGGTCCTTTACCTGAAGCCATACAAACCCGCAATAGATTTTGCGACCTTGAATTGGACCCTGTTGATGATAATGTTGAAAATATTCCTAATCACGTGACTAAACCCAGCAAACCACCTCCAATCATATTCTACGGAATAGAGGACGTAAATAAACTCACTGAAATGCTAGAAACGGTAGTAGATAAAAATACTTTTACCTATAAAATCAACAGAAATGATTTAATATTGAAAAGTGCAGACCTTGAAGTGCACAAACAAATCATTACTAAGGTCAGAGAGTAGTTTGATTGGACATACTTTCAACAGGAAAGATCAGCGGAACTACAGAGAACAGTCATTAGAACCCTTCATCCGTCAACACCAATAAGCGTTATAAAGGAAGAGATCGAAGCCACAGGGAACACAGTAGCAGGAGTAATCATTAATTCCAAGTATGGACCTGAGAAAAAAGCAACTTCGACATTCTTTGTGAACTTCTTACCATGACCAAATAATAGAGCAGTGAAAGAAATGAAGTACTTACATTTACCACCAGTCTGTAGTCATAGAAGATCCCAAAAAGGAAAAACCATAGTCCAATGTCATATATGCCAACAATATGGGCACTCTAAGAACTATTGCATGCGCCCCCTTCGTTGTGTCAAGTGCGGACAGGCCCATAGATTACCATCGTTTTTTGACACTCCACCCGGATGGAACAGGACATGCTGGAACAGCAGTGATTGTAAGGAAGTCTGTAGAACATCATATCATGCCTGATTACAGAACTGAACATATTCAAGCTACAACAATAGCAGTAAAAGACAAAAATGGCTACCTCAACATTTCGGCGATATACTGTCCTCCTAAACACAAAATTACCGAAGAAATGTTCACGGAGTTTTTTAAAACACTTGGAAACCGCTTTGTCGCCGGTGGAGACTGGAATGCGAAGCATACACACTAGGGAAGCAGACTAACAAACACCCGAGGCCGGCAACTGAAAAGGAGCATTGATACCAACCATTTGCTACCGACTTCTACGTGTGAACCGACGTACTGGCCAACGGACCCGAAAAAAGCGCCTGACCTTCTGGACTTTTTAATTTCAAAAGGTTTAACGAAGCAATATCTTAAAGCTAAATCCTGATATGACAGCTCATCAGATCACTCTCCCGTCCTTCTAACCTTAAGCAATCTTCTGATTGGAAGTGAAAAAACAGAAACCCTTTCAAACAAACAGTATGACTGGGAGGCAGTGAGACACTTCATCGACGAAAGAATTGAGTTTAAAGTCGCGTTGAAAACTCCTGCTGACATTGAGAATGCAGCAAAATATTCAGGGCGTGCCAAGACTATGGGACATGAAGGGAAAGTACCTTAAATATCGTAGATAGTATATTTTACTGAAAGAAGACTTGATGTTATTTTTAAAAAGTTAGAAATACTGCATTCAATGATATTTTAAAAATTATTTGCTTTGTCTGGGAATGGAACCGACTTAAATGTGAAAAAAAAATCCAATCGAAAGAATGAACAAAACATAATAATTCTTTTTATCTGCACGTGCACCTATAATAAGGAAAACTGTGCCATCTTGGTAAATGAGTGCTCAAAAGGGGGGTGTGGATGGAATGGCCGAAAGCAGAAAGTTTGACTTCGAAACTTTGTTTGGACTAGTTAGGAGATAAACATACTAAAAGTCCCCACCCCTCGGAGGTGAGCCCTGGAGGGGGCACAAAGAAGGTCCCGTTTGGTGCTTACATGTTTAAAACGATGCGTCATAGGAAATGTTGTTGTATCGCATTATTAAAGCTGATATAATTCTCTACAACTTTGATTCTATACATTTTTTACCTATTTTCAATCGTTGTCTGAGCATACGCGTAGGTATCGTCTTACGCAGTCTGCCGATATAAATCTCAATTTAGAAACGACGATCATCATCGATGTCAAACAGGAAATTTTTTTCTCAAACAGCCACATTAAAAGCAACCTGATTGCCATTCTTCGATCTCAACTTAATGGAGAGAAATGTATGACAAAAAACGTGACGTCAAAATAGCTGGTTTGATAGAGCATCCGTTGTATGGGAACCTTGCACTTTTTGAGTATGCGCTGAACCTTGGCATAGTTGATCCTCCGGTGGTCTCGAGTGAATTCAGACTGGGAGCCATCAAGAACCACCGCGCATTTAGTGGGGAGAGAGGGAGAGGGGGGCGGGAGTTTGATGCTGCCGCACTTTAATTGAAGCCATATTTCTATAAAACTATACTTGTTATGGCGTCCAATATATCATTTTCAGATAAATTAAGGATGAGAAGTCTATTTCTGGGATAAAAATAATGCACTTTATCTCATATTACAATATCTGTTGACGAAGAAAGACCGGCAGATAGACCACATCCCACCGACTAAATCAGCATTTTCTAAGAGCCATAATTACATCAATTGGTGTCTATTTCTGGGATAAAAAGAATGCACTTTCGAACAAAAATAAGTTTTATATTATTATTATAAGTTTTATATATTACAAGATGAACAGATTATGAGCCGGTGCCATAAGAATAAACAATAACTACAAGTAGTAGCGAATCTCCTTTACCCAGGCCCCAAATGCCGCGCTTTAAATACCTACTTCCCCGTTCACCCCGCTACGCCCCTCTGTCTTCCGCGCCCAAAGTCAGGGCTGTCACTTGCAAAATATTTATTGCGGTGAAACACATACAAATACAACGACCGCGCCGCGCCACGCTGCAAGGCCTAAAGCCCATAACCAACGGAGCTATAATATATATTAATATACCGGAATATATATAACATTATAGAAAAGAACCCGACATTACTAAGATATGAAAATATATCCATCCCATTCATTATAGTGGCGAGGGAAAGAGATAAATATATCTTATAGCAAGGTCTATTAAGGTATCTTAAGATATCTTGCTATAATATAAATTTATTATAGCTGCGTGTGTGGAATCTGTCTACTAGTACGGAAATATATCGTAAGATGCATTGCTACAATGTACATTTTGGCATATTAATATATATTCCGTCTGTGAAGCCCCTGACTGACTAGACACCTCAGGTGTCGCCAGGCTGTAGGTGTATCTAACGCGCCGAGCGCGCGTCCCGAGCCGGGAATTTCGCTTCTACGTGTAGTTATTGTTTATTCTTATGCCGGTGCTAACACCCCAAACATGCACCCATTGATATATGTATAACTGTTAGGAAATGCTGATATAAAGCAGCATTAGTCGGTGGGATGTGTTCTATCTGCCGGTCTTTTTTCGTAAACAGATATTATAAGATAAAGTGCATTATTTTTATCCCACAAATAGACTTCCCATCCTTAATTCATCCGAAAATAAAACATCGTCGCAGTTAAAGAACAAGCTACAAAATTGGCAAAACAATACTTTAGAAACACAGCTACAATCTCTTACGGGCTCTGTCTCTATCAATTATTCAATGTGGAAGTTTACTAAAAACTTCGATAGACAGCAAGAGGCGAAAACACCCCTTAAAAAAAGTCATGTGCTGGGCACGAACGTCCCAAGAAAAAGCTGTCATGTTTGCTCAACACCTACAACATGTTTTCTGCCCAAATATAGCTAGCGATTTAGAGTTCGAAAAAGAGGTCGATAAACTGCTTGATTACACTTTTCAAACGTTTTTCGGTTTGACAACCATTAAAGAAATGAAGGACAAAAAAGCCCCTGGTTTCGACCTCATAACATAACAAAAGAAATCCTTATGTAAATGCCAAGAAAAGCCATATTATATATGACTACACTGTACAACGGAATGTTAAGAACTCAGTATTTCCCTCTACTAAGGAAAGTGTCACAAATTTCAATGGTTCACAAAGTAGGAAAACCAGCTAATGATGTGACCTCTTATAAGACGATCAGTTTATTGCCTATTATGTTCAAGGTCTTCGAAAAATTTATCCTACGAAGAATTCTACCTATTCTAGAGGAAACCAAAGCTATCCCTACACACTTCAAAATGAACACAGTCAGAGAGGAGATATTAAACATGAAGAGACGGTATTACCAGAGGCTACAAGCTCATCCGAATGAACTTGCTATACTACTTACCGCCAAGACCTATGAGAACCGTCTAAAAAGAACGGAACGGGAACATAAAACCGAAACATATATAAATGAGTAATTGTTGTCACCGGAGGACATACTCTGCTGTACATGACTCGCAAAATACATCTACTTATAGCAGAAAATACTGATTGCAGATATTCAGAGAAAAAAAAAGAATTTACATTTCCATTCTCATTCACCCGCCCCTCACACTTAACTACCGTTTCACATTATTATTATCTATAATAGAAACTACTGCTGACAACTGTAATGCTTGAAACCAGTATAGGTCTGTGTTAATATGCCATCAAAGCCGTTTATTATGTTAGTAAGGTAATTCTCGGCGACACTCACTAGACGCTGAAAAATAGCAAGTACCGTAGTCCTAAACCTTATATAATATGCTAATATATCTTGAAGCCACTTATTAGAACTAAAAATTGCCGATTTTCGTGGTTGTGCTGTAACGTGTAGGTTATTGGTTCATTTCTATTGATATCATTTGACATAGTTGTGTCTAAGAGGACGTACCAAACTTGAGCATGTTCCAGTCGAAGACATAGTCATAGGTGAAGCCCTGTCGGTGAAAGAGCGTGCGGAACAGCTGGCGCAGGTGGCTGTAGTCGGGCCGCTCCTCGAACCGCAGCCTCCGGCAGTACTTAAGGTACAGTTGGAACTCGATCGGGTGGTTCTGCAACAAACATTCCACAACTCTAGGTAAACGTTCAAAATAACACTCAACATGATATTTAACATTCACACAGGTATCCAGTTCGAGCGAGTTTCATTTTACATCAAACTATGTAGAAAAATATAAATTATAATGTGTTAAATGAAATTGTCTGACAAGGTCATCATCATTTTGTTTCTTTATGATGTACATTTTAATTTTAACCATAGTATATATAATACTACTAATATTATAAGTGCGAAACTTTGTGTGTATGTGTGTGTTGTGTGTTGTTACTCCTTCACGCTGTAATGGCTGGACGGATTTGGATGAAATTTGTAATGGAGATAGCTTATACACTGGATTAACACATAGGCTACTTTTTACCTCGGAAAATTTAAAAGTTCCCGAGGGAATAACGATGTTCAAAACCTACACGGACGAAGTCGCGGGCTAGTTTATTATTGACATGACTTGCCACAAAACCAAGTTAAATAACATAGAAGATATTTTGAAACACTTTCACAAAACAGTCTCTGCCAACGCGCGTGATTTAATTATTATTATTATTTTATTATTTTATTTATATTTTTATGTATTCAAAAAACAAACCATCTCTTAACTAAATTAATAAAAACAGTCCCGTTCCATTTTATAGCATCGAAACCACAAAAGCGTTGTCAACCCTGAGGACTAAGATGGAATGCCACTATGCTAGTAATTTTACCGAAACTAAATGAAGGCTAAAATAACTGGTATTCTTTAATGCTCGTTCCTTATTATTTTTAGGTGTCTGCATGTATATCTACTTGGCAGTCGTCATCTTACATTTCATTTCATATTTCATATTTATTTATTCCATTAACAAATACATTTTGTTTTTGTATAGCACTCTACTGTTCGATATAACTCTAAGGTCTGTTCATTCTTACTTGTCTTATATAGTAAACAACTTTCTAACCTCAAAATGAAACTTTTATGGCTGAAACAGCTATTTTAAACAAAATAAAGCAATCACAGATTTATTTAGCCAAGAGATGTCCATAATGTTTATTCAGTTTACTTTATTTACGATAAAAGAGCTGTTTAGGCCAAAAAAAAGGTTCATTTTGAGGTCAGAAAGTTGTTTACTATATAAGACAAGTAAGAATGAACAGACCTTACATGCATTCCACTCAGGGTCAATGGTCACCTGGATACAGCCAGCCGCTTTGCGAGATTATCATTGCAGCTTACCTGCCGGCAATAGGATGGGCGGCGGGTAAGGGCTGCCACAGACGATCAGTAGGACTGACAGGCCAAGAGGGACGCAGATATTTGTAAGAATGAGTGACGTATTTAACTTTCTCATTCTATCAAATAGTCGCTTCCCTCGCGGCCTGTCAGTTCGACTGATCATCTTTGGCAGCCCTGAGGGTGCCTTTCCACCAGAGATGTGCTACGCTACGTTGCTATGGATGTGTTTGACGTCCACCAATCATATTCATTGGTCCACATAGCATAGCACTGGTGGAAACGGGTTCCACTAAGCTATGTTTTTTATATGGAAAGAAGCGTGCTGTGGATGCGTGCTCTGGATGCGTGCTGTGGATGCGTGCTCTGGATGTGTACTATGGATGCGTGCTATGGATGGTCACGAGTGGTATAGCAAGTTGTAGCTGTGCATCTTCCTCGCACAGCTGCCTCGCGGCTGCGCATCTTCATAGCGCATCTTCCTCGAACGGCTACATAGCTTAGCATTAGTGGAAACGGTCACAGTTTCGTAGCGTGGCTTTCACTTCCTCCCAGCATAGCTTCATAGCACATCTCTGGTGGAAAGGCACCCTAAATACCCGGTAAATACCCATCTACCTGACTGATGTTAACCCATATCTACCCAGATTGTCAGGTAGATATTTTTGTTACTGGTGGTGTTATTATTGTTTCAGAATTGGAATAAAAGTTTATGGTTAATTTATTTATATAATTCAGAGTTAAGTAAAGTAATTAACAAAACAAACTAAAATAATTAATAATTAAGGTCAACTTAGGGAAACTTCCATCATCATTCACTTTGGTACATTGTCTATTTAATGTCATGTTTAAACTGCAATATATGAATTGTCACAGTGATTAAAGAGACAAGGTACTAAATTGTATACATAGTTATGAACTCGACTGTACAGTCATTTAGCATTGAAACTATACATAAAAGTAGGTAATACAATTTAAAATTACATACATACATACATACATACATACATAGACACATACCCACATACATAGATACACACATACACAGATACACATTTTTCGCAAATGTATTAATAAACTCGGGCTCTGTAAAATGAAACAATATACCTACTTTCCGCACTTGCATCAATTCTGTTTCACTTTGACTGTTTACTGCATACATCAATGTGTTTATAACTTAATGTGTCACGTTGAATGTTTCACAATATTGAACAAGTGAATTATTCCTTATGGAAATTATAATAAAATCGTAATATTAATCAAATGTATCTCAATAGTTAATTAGTAGATTCTTAGATTGGTAGACTAGACAACTGAGCTGAAAACAAATGTAACCTTCACTTTATTTAACACAAAAAAAAAGAACAGTCGCATGCAGTCACTTAATGACAATTAAGTTGTTCCTGAGAGATAATTTTTCATATACATGTTTGAAAAAGGAAGGAACTGAATTTCTATAAAATATCTGTGGTTATGGTGGTATGTGTAGTGGGCGGTTTTCAAAAAGTTTATATAGTTTAGGACTAAAATTAAGAAACTGTAATTTTAGTCAGGTGAGTCACGAAAATTAATCATTCATTTATATACTGCCCTCATAAGCCCATAGGCGGTATCTCAAATTCAATAAACGAATCAGATTTAATTCTCGACCGATAATAAAGGTTGCACTTACTACAGTTTTGTCTGAGATACCACAATTTGTTTTATAATGGTATAGTTAATTGTCGTGACTTAACTGACTAAAGTTACCGTTTCTTTATTTTAGTCCTTAGTTATGTATACTTTTTCGAAAATCGCCCTAGTATTGTATATGTTATTTGTGTATTCATTGGTACTTAGAAAGAAACATTAAAACTTACTTTACAGAGTTCGTCAAAGGGTGTGGAGAGTTTCTTCTCGGATATTCTCTCATATTTCTGTCGTTTAGTGGCGGCCTTGAGTCCCTGCCAGGGCAGACTGCCGCGGTTAAAGTACATGAGCACGTAGCCCAGTGACTCTAAGTCGTCGCGTCGAGACTGCTCGATACCCAGGTGCGTGTTGATTGACGCGTACCGCGCCGTCCCTGCGGCCATCCAGGATGGTTACTTTAAACAACTGAATGAAACTGTAGCACTATTTGCTTCAGCCCTCATGTCATAATTTGTAACTAAATCAAAATAATCTCCAAATGTTCAAGGAGGTAACTCAAATGCTTCAAGCAATTACAATGTACACAAATTTTAATATGTCTATTCTGATCTTATATTAGATATTAAGAAATTAGTTCTTGTCAAGTGACTGTAATACAATATGGTTATTAAATAAAACAAAAGACTTTCTTCACAATTATTGTACTCTATAGGTACTCTGTTCAATATAAGATGATGGCTGTGACAGCTCATTTAAAGATATATTACACTTATTTCTCTTTACATGAATTCACATTTGTACAGTCGAGTTCATAAATACATATACACTTAAGTCACTTTAATCGCTAAGAAGTACAATAATTTAGGAATATACGGGGCAAAATTAAATGACAGCTAGGGATTGCCTATATGAATAATAAGCTCAATTATTGATGCTTTTCCAATATACTAGTGATCACTCCAAGTTTTGTTTGTTAAATTTTTTTTTTTATTGAAAGTTTCCAAATGAATCAAAGTAGCAACATAATTCTGGTTATTCTTTTTTTTTAAAGGATTTTGTAACCTTCACTCATCATCATCATATTTTTTATATTAACAAATTCTGATTGTTTATGTTAACAATAGTGAATGGGACCAGTCATTCTGAAATACACAATAAGGAAAAAAAACCTTTTCAAATAAAGAATAACCAGAATTATGTATTTTGTTTCATTTACGGGGCAAAGCATTGATAATTGAGTTTATCGATATGGGTAATCCCTAGCTATCATTTAATTTTGCCCCGTATATTCCTAGGTCTGGCTATGATAATTCATATATGGCCGTTTCAACATGACATTAAATAGACAAGGTACTAAAGTGTTTACATATTTATGAACTCGACTGTACAAACCTCCTGACGCCATCCACGAATTTAAAGAGTTACTTGTCAATTTTAATTGGCTTATGTTTAACGAAAGTGATTGAAATCACAAAATATGGCTGTCACATGGATCATCATAGATTAAACAGAGTATACCTGAAATAACAGAAATTGATTTAACAAACAAATGTGAACATACCTGTTAGGTTTTTGTTTTCTCTGTATGGAATATGCTGTAGAGTGCGTGGATCTTTGTACTTCTTAGCTAAACCAAAATCTATTATGTACACTAAATTCCCTTTTTTACCTAGTCCCATCAGAAAATTATCTGGTTTGATATCTCTGAAAAACAATTTCAATTCTGTCAGAAACACGCTTAACAAGCATTGATACACTGTTTTATAATACTTTGTGGTATATGTAATGTAAGCATAAATATAAATTAAGTGTATTGGCAAGATAACATAACTTCATTATTGCATTGATTGCAGTAAATAGGAAATCAAGTTATCAGTAGTCAAGAAGGTTGACCTGCAACCTGAACAACACAACTATTCCCAGTTATTACTGAACATAAAGTACAACATAGTGGTAATTCTCTGTTATTCAAAGTTTAAATATGTATAGAATGCATGGGTCACATTTCAGGCTCTTAAAAGTTGGTAATGAAAAGTGAAACTGCTGCTTCAAATTACTGCAGAGACGAAGCATGGATTGTCTAACTTTCACAACTCTCACCCATATTTTTAGTTAAAAGGGACTCAATTGTGTAAAAAATATAAGCAACAGAAACATAGAATAGGTGCAGGTAGCCCAGAAAACATGCACCAAATGCAGATATTGATGGCAGACATCAATTTGTCTTCTTGTGACCACAATTTGTTGATGCACAATAAGTCCCATTTCACTACAAATATAAGACGAAGCACTTGAAAAAAACATTTTGTACTCACCTATGAATGAAATTCCTGTAATGTATGTCCTCAATGCGGGTAATCAGCTGGTCAGCAAGAAGGAGAACAGTCTTAAGGGAGAAACGGCGAGAGCAGAAATTAAACAAGTCTTCCAAGGAAGGGCCTAGTAGCTCCATCACCATAACATTATAGTCTCCTTCTGAACCGCACCATTTAATTGCTGGGATGCCAACTGTTAAAAAATTGTGTAAAGTGCAATTTGTCAAACTTATTCAGTATTCGTATACAGCACTACTGATCTAACATCTCTAGCAATCTCTCTAGAAAAGGTAGGTAAACTCTGTATAACAGTAAGCACGTTCATGGACGCGCATGCTATAGCAGTCGTTTATCGTACCGGCTATAGCATGCGCGTCATAAAGACGGGGGTCCAATTAAAATGGTATAGTATGACCATCCACAAATGTGTTAAGTTAACCACATATATTACCAGGAACTGACTAAATGACTTCATTTTGAGTGATTATTAGGAAGGCTTGCTGAATGTGCGTACAAACAGTAATTGCTATATTTCAATCAATCTAGGATGATGGATAGCCTTATTTAGAAATTTCACATTTCGAATGCTCAAGCAAGGTAAGTATATTAATATTGGTGTTTCATTAATAAATACGTGAACATCATTTAAAGCTTTGTATTGTATTGTAAACAAGTGTAATATATGTTACTATATGGGCTGCCACAGGGATATATATACCCCTCACTAATAGGCTAGTTTCCAAGATTACATAGGTCCATAGGACCCATTTGATGCCTAAGGAATTACTCAATATACTTACTTCCACCTTGCATTAGTTTATAAAATTTGCTCTCTATATGTAATTGTGGATGCCTTGTCTTGATGCATTCTAATTTGATTGCCACCTCTTCTCTAGTAACAATGTTGGTGCCTGAAAGCAGATGAAGAGGTTTAAGGCTATGCACAATTGTCTTATTTTTATTAAATACATTTTTTCTGTTAATAAAAAAGCTTGTAAAAAAGGAACACAATAGATTCAGCTGGATTCCGATTGAAAATTGTTAAGTGCTTCAGGGTTAAAGTTTACCTAAGCAGACGTCGATACGGTAAACACAGAAGTAAGTTTCGATGATGACCTCCAGACAACGAGGTTTTAAAACCTTTAAGCCTAGATATTTCGAAACAAAAAAAATCGCAGCTGGGCCACAATTATTCGTTTTTCTTTGTTTACAACTACCTAGATCCGAACTCACCTAGGTAAATGTCTCCAAAAGATCCTGAGCCGATCTTGCGACCCAGTCGGTATTTATTACCGACCCGCAGTTCCATTTTGTTCGTTTTTATGCGATGAAATCACAATAATATCACTGTCCACTGAATCATTACAGGACGGCCATATTGCGATAGACGCAGATCTGTATTGAAGTGAACTCCGTAATCTTGGGAAGAATATGTCGCAAACTATATTCCTTCGCAATCCTAAGCTGTCAGTAAAGTATTAAATTAAACATCAATAACGATAAATCTTTCCTTATTTCACAAATTATTCATTTAATGGTGATAAAAACTATTCTATCTACACACGCACATGAGGAATTTAATTTTGATCTATGCTCTGTCTCGACTGTCTCACCCTTTTTCTCTTTTATTCAATCAGCACTGGCAATACTAAAAAAACACCTCCTTTTTTCACGTTGGTTAAAAAAAGGTATTAACACATCAATACATTAAAAAAAAAACAGTGGTATAGTTAAACAATTCCTCAACTATTGTTTTATGAAATGAAAAAAAATGGTATGTATTATATTGCATATGTCCTAGCCACTCGATTCCGGCGATTGAGTCGATTCTCGGTCGCGATCGAAACGAATTCCTATTCGAGATTCCACAGAAGTGATTCTGTCATTTCATGCAGATTGACGATAGAGATTCTTCTCGAACGACCCGAGAATTGACATGGTTTTCGCCAAAATGGCTAACATTCACGTGTCATCCGAAAGTTTCATTCGAATATTGTTTCGTTATGTGAACAAAAAATCTATTGATATTTCATTCAATTCAAATTAATAGCCCGCATAGCCCAATGACATATTACAATGTCATTGGTGTGGCAATGGAATGTAAGTACTACTTTACGCTGCACCACATCTTTGGCAAAGGTTCGTGTTGGCGGCAAGATGTCTTAAGTCCCGATAGACAGGCGAGTAAGTACGCTATATTTAGGGCTCGGCGAACTTACTGGGGCACAATTTATAAAGCTACAAGTTACAATTTTACAGGTCTAAACTGGCAACACTGCTCAAATAGCTGTGGCCCATTTCACAAAGCTACAAGTTACAAATTACAAGCGGAACTCCTTTTCTAGCAAAAGGAGTTAGAAAGAGACTTCCGCTTGTAATTTGTAACTTGTAGCTTCGTGAAACGGGCCTCTGGGGCCTGTTTTATAAAGCTACAAATTACAAGTTACAGGTTACAAGTTTCCATTTGACACAACCTCGACCAATGACGACCAGTGGCCCGTTTGACGAAGCTACAAGTTACAAATTACAAGCGGAAGTCTCTTCCTAGCAAAAGGAGTTAGAAAGAGACTTCCGCTTGTAATTTGTAACTTGTAGCTTCATGAAACGGGCCCAAAGAGTAAGAATATATAGCTCAGCCATTTGAGCAGTATTGCCAGTTTAGACCTGTAAAATTGTAACTTGTAGCTTTATAAAACGTGCCCCTGTGGACCGTTTCACGAAGCTACAAGTTACAAATTACAAGCAGAAGTCTCTTTCTAACTCCTTTTCCTAGAACGAGTGTTCCGCTTGTAATTTGAAACTTGTAACTTCGTGAAACGGGCCACTGGAGGCAGTTTCACGAAGCTACAAGTTACAAATTACAAGTGGAACTCACTTTCTAGCAAAAGGAGTTATAAAGAAACTTCCGCTTATAATTTGTAACTTGTTGCTTCGTGAGTGAAACGGGCCTCTTGTCGTCATTGGTCGAGGTTGTGTCAAATGGAAACTTCTAGGGTGGATTCGCCTTTTTAATTATTTCTTAATATTTTTTTCATTTTCTTGAAAATTTATTGGAATGCGTGTTTAGCGACCGAAACTTAAAGATATAATAATAAGCTTTAAAAACCTGCAGGAGGCACCATTAACCAATCATTAAATCAGAAGTTATTGGTCTCCAAAGTTAACTGCTTGCAATGGTAATGATAAAAGGAACTGGTAATGACGAATGTATTATGTATTTAACCCAAGAAAATTAATAAAATCAGCAGAAATACTTCGTGTAGTTTTGAAAATTGGTACAGTTATACGTTGGGGTATCCAAATGAACATAATAAAAGTCCTCAAGGGTGGGGGGTGTGCAGAGGGTGTGAGGGGGGTTGAAGGTACCTTTTTTTTCAGATTTTTGCTCATATCTCAAATACATGTACGAATATCATTATGATTACTTTTGACGAAAGTTTCTAGATACAATTTTCTACAAAAATAGTTATATCAATTTTTACTTCAATATCAATACTTTAGGAGCTACAGGGTGTTTAAGTCAACAACGAGATAAAATATGGGCACGTTGTCAAGAGCTGGAGGGTCAGTGGTGGTAATTGGTTCGAGGGTTCCAGCAGCTCCTCACTTCCAACCCCACATTTCAGGAGGCATTTCGTTACCCAGCTACTCTTGTACTTAGTGATATACTCGTAATGCGTGATATTTTGCTGACCCCTTAGTATGGGGAGAGGAGAGATCAGCTTTGAACTTGGTGCTGGATTTAACAAAAAGTGAGTCTCGGTGGCTGTTAAGATCAAGCTGAGTAGTGGGCGTACGATAAATCGTCAAAAACATCGTTTCTCCTGATTTTGCTATGGCTTCCGATGATGATATTGGGTCGTAGAAAACGGCTGATATAGATTATTGGTTTTTTGTCAAACAGCTTTACAATTGACAGTTTGCCTATCCTGTAAATTGCTGAGGTTGTGTCGCAGCGCCTAAAACTGTGTAGGAAAAGAACACAACATCAAAATGAGAGTTTTTGGAGTTCTTGTGGCGATAATATCTTGGTTTCCACTTGGCCTCTTCCTGGTTTGACAAGGAATATTTGCTTCACTGGTGGTGATAGAGCCATTAGAAGAACTACTAAATTGACATCTTCCCCAACAACAGCAACTACGGGAACAACCCTTGAACCAATTACCAACACTGATCCTCCTGACACCGTGCTGACTTCAATTATTTATCGCTGCAAAAGTGGTTGCACTGGAAAATGCGGATGTCGAAAAGCCGGTATTTCATCCAGTCTAGCATGCTTCGGCTGCTTGGGTTCATGTACAAATGGTGTACCTGCAGATGTCATAGATGTAGAAGACGAAGATGTCGATGTAGAAGCAGTGGCGGATCCACGGGGGAGGTCACGTACGTCATGACCACCCCCTTCGGCACTGGTAGATACGGGTCAGAAAGTAAATAGTCGTATGGCATTATCTCGCACTTGACTGAACTTCTGCGTTCAGCAGTTAATGACCACCCCCTAATCTGAAAGCTGGATCCGCGCCTGTGTAGAAGACTGCTAATCTCTCCTGTCTCCCCGCTGCTAAAGGGTCAGCAAAATATCAATTATTACGAGTATTCCACTAAGTACAAGAGTGGCTGGGCAACGAAATGCCTCCTGAAATGTGAGGTTGGAAGTGAGGAGCTGCTGGAACCCTCGAACCAATTACCACCACTTATCCTCCAGCTCCTGACACCGTTCCTATATTTTATCTCCTTGTTGACTTAAACACCCTGTAGCTCCTAAAATATTGATCTTAGAGTAAAAATAAATATAACAATTTTTGTAGAAAATTGTATGTAGAAACGTTTGTCAGAAGTAATCATAGTGATATTTGTACAGATATTCGAGATTTTAGCAAAAATCTGAAAAGGGTACCTTCAACCCCTCTACACCCTCAGCACACCCCCAAACCTTGAGGACTTTTAGTATGTTCATTTGGATGCCCCAAGGTAACAAGATAACTATTTTCGTTTATTTCGCTTTAAAAATCCGAAAGAAGTACCCGTTCGTCATTACCGGTCACGCAAAATCATTACCATTAACACGGAAAAAATGGTAATGATGGTAATGGTGATGACTAATATGGATTATTTTCAACAAAACTCTAAAATGACTGTTTATAGCAGAAAACTTGTCAGCCATTTTGAGAATATACACGATATACAAAAGCACACAACATGGTACAAAAAAATCTAATGCTATCTTACCTGGTTAACTGTGTTAATGGCGATGACGTAAAACTGTGATAAACAACTTTTCAAACTATGTTTAGGGCCAAATAACGTATTTTTATTATTAATAACTTGAAGTGCGCTCGACTACGCGTTGTAGTAGGGACTGAGGAGTGGGGTAAGCGTGGCGGTCCAGGTAATAAGCCGCGTAGAACAATAAAAAAAATACTTTGACGGTACCGCAATGGTATTGACGAATTTCCGTGTCAATTTTTTAAAATATTTTTACTTTTAGATGTTATGTACTGAATTGCATGGTGATTTTTGATAACGATCAAGGCAATAAGTACTTATTTAATTTGAAAAAAAAACGCATTCCGCTCGGTGGGTTTTCCAAAAAATATATACAAATAACTATACCTCCAATATTCTCTTATATGGTAATGACGTTTAGGGCGTGTTAAATTAAATCTACCAATGCTAGAAAAATCGACCGTAAATCCCAAATAATACCCGTAATAGCTTTTTTTTAAAATATAATACGTGGACTCAAACTATCATAATACGCCAGGACCCCAATTCTTGTGCCATTCGATATGAAGTTTCATTCGAGATGAAATGTCAGTTGCATACAATTTTCTAAAAATCTCGCATATAAACTATTGATCTCGACTGTCACTAGAATCGGACTCCTGAACACGTTTGTCATTATCTGTGGTAAGTCATAGACAATAATGACGTAGTCTGCCGCTAATTTATAAATACTTATTATAAACTGTGTGATTCCGAAATAATAATTTAAAGGGGGTGTCTTTGTGCACATATTAAAATTTATATATCAATAAAAAAACATGTCGTCATCAGAAGAAATGGATAATGCGACTCCGCCGGACATCGCCAACGCGGCTTAAATTATTAGTGACAATTGTAAGTTAAAAATATGATCTTTTGTCTGATTTTATTTCATTTCCTCGCAATTGTGATGAAAAACATTGTATGTTACACGGGTGGTAAAGGAAATACAAAGCTCGAGTCATTAAAGCCCGAAGCCGAATAGACTCTCTTTTGTAATTCTGTCTTTACCACCCTTAATACACAATGTACTATTAAAATCATGTATAAGAAATAAAAGATTTTTTATTGTGGCGCATTATAGCGAAACACGTACCCTAGCGTTCTCCCAAAGAATAAATAATGATAAAGCAATGTGTATTTTTTTATTGGCCGGAACACCTCTTTTTGTCAAAAACGCGAATCCACTCTGTAACCTGTAAATTGTAATTTGTAGCTTTATAAAACAGGCCCCTGGCCCGTGTGTCACCCTGAGCACTGAAACTTTTAAACACGTGCGAAAAAGGTACCTAGTATTGTTTTAAGTACGCGTACGGTCGGCCCAAGAAAGTGGTCTACCAGTTTTGACAAAGGTTTCTGTGAGATCTAATTATCGCTAACGTTGACACGTGTCACTGTCATAATATTATTGCAAGGGAAAATCGAACTTGTTGTATCATGACGTGCAAATGAACTTCAACCGTAGGGAGGTAGACCACATCTCTCAAGGGTTAGCTGGAAGAGATCCTTTAAAGGGATAAGTTCGCCTTTGTACATTTTTTTAAATCTTCATTTTATTGTTTTATTTTGTACAATAAAGTGTTTACATACCTACATACATACATATAGTTCAGGAAATATGATTTGGCCATCTGTTATCTACTTTGCGATCTTTTTTCTGCATTAGGACTTACTGCACCTAACATTAACCTTAACCTTAACCTTTCAACCCACTGTACGTGTCGCGATTACGTGTTGTAGAAGGGGGGTGGCGCATGATTGGTGGACCCCACTCACGGGTACATATGTATACTCGGGGGATAACATAGTGTTATTATCTGCCAACCTTGTGACCATTGGGGGTATGCGTAGGAATATTTTCAAAAGTATGTGGTCTTTATTGAAACAAATATTGACGGCTTGCTTTCGAAATGATTTGGCTTTACCGTAGCCAGGTGTGACAAAGGCCATGGCATGCATTTTCCGTGGGTTTTGGCATGCTGAAGCAATAATTGATTCCAGCTTCTGAGTATTTCGATGTTCATTAACGTTGTTGGATGCAATCGTTGCTATCCTGTCGTAAAGGATGTTTTTATTTGCCACGTAGGCAGGAATAGCTAGGTTTTGATATAAATTTTGTTTTATGGTTGTTCATTTTCGATAAGCGGGGGGGAGATGTGAAGGTTGAAGACTTTCACGTCACCTCTATGGCCTGATATTTTAAAATAAGAACTACAGAGAATAACATTATCGTTGTCATGGTCTGGTACGTCAGAACCTCTGAAGCTTTTGATACAAAAACATTATAAATTAACAACCACTATAATATTTTAAATAAATGTATGAACGTATGTTTAAAGGTTTAATTGAATAGTACCCCACCACCCCCATATTTGGTGGAGGTGCGGGCAAAGAAAGGGCTGTGAAGGTTCACTACTTGTAGTGTGCCGGCTACATTTTACTGGCTGGTTTTTACGTCACTGATATTCGAAGTGGTAATTCAAATAGGAGTAGAATTGTCTTGTTTTAAGGGGCGACTTCAGTTGCTTATGTGTATCGGGATAGTAAAGGCCCATGAAAAAGTAAATGTATTTATTGAGGAAATAACGGAACAAATATATATAAAAAGAAATAACCAGTGCAGTATTATTTAAAACATAGTTAGGGCAAGTAAAAGTCGAGCTAGGGAAACATTGATAAAGTAGCCGCTGCTGCAGGCTACCACATTTGGTGGAGGTGCGCGCATTGTTGGTTCCCCCGTGTTAAATAAAGTTACAATAGCAAGGGAAATGATCGCTGCATGGTCAGCACCGGAAGAGAGGAGATGTGAGATGCATCTTTGAATAACATTAAACTTAGAGCACAGGCGCTCGCGTTCATAGTACAAGCATGAAGAAGTTTCAAGAAATAAGTATAATTAAAGCATTGTGTTATCGTGGACCGCGACGAGAGGAAGAAGTAGTGGAGCTGATCCTGAAGAGAAGAGAAGGATGGAGCAGATGGACTACCAGGACAGTATTGTTTTTTATTGTGTTTAATTTTTGTTATGTGTTTATGAGGTTCGTATTTTCGATTCACGTATTTATATAGAGTTAGATTGAGAGCTATTTCGAGTAATGTTTTTATACATCATTTCATTTTGAGTAATCATTTTTTGCGATGGGAAAAATAATATCATTTTATATTCGAACATTTTTTTAACACACGTCAAAAATGAGACACGTCAGTAAATTTTGAATATTGACGTCAGTTCACGTCAATTTATGTCGAAGTAAATTCTGACTCATTACCATGACACAAATATATATAGTCACAAACTTTAGCATAAATGATGAGAGTTCGTCAGAGCCGGCGTTCAAAGTGCGAGGACCATTAGCGTATCACTGTCATCAGCAGCTGACACATTGGCATCACCCGACAATGAACCGCCGTCTCGGCCTCCGACTCATAAAATAGTGTAACAGCTACATCAACTAAATCTACCAAACATCTGAATAAAGCGTATTTAAACTCTCATTGCTATATTTATAGAAGATAATTTGTTTCTGCAAGTCATAATTATAACTCTCTAAATTAAATTGACCACGTAGGTTTCATTAGTTACGCCCGATAATTTATGTCTAACCGCGATCAAAACGCGCCTCATTATTTACTCAAAAGCCACAACCTTTTTGAGACATTAAAATACTGGCTGGAAAAATGTAATATATGGCTGTCATAGTCACTAGTCACATTGATTGGTTGACATGACATCATATTATAAGTCAATGGAAGTTGCTAAAAATTAAATCAACAAATAATTTAAACTTAATCGATCACGATATTCAGAATTCATTCCTCTGGTGGTAGTGTAATTGTGACGAAATCGAGTCATCGTCGTGTTGCAATAGCTCGCAAAAAGATATGTAATATGCTGTTGTTGGACTCCGTTCCAACGTCCTTCGGCTAGTAAAAATATAAGCACTGTTACAATACAAAACATTCGGATAGCTCCTGGACGACTGCCTCTCCACTGCCTCTCCCGCTGCGCCGCGGTCGCACCACAATGCGTAAACGATGTGATTCAGCAGTCCCTGTCTTCAGTCGAAGTGCCTGTTGACGACACGAGAACTGAAAGAACAACACTACGATGTAGTAGTATACACTAGGACAACGGTCAGCAACAGGCGGACCGCGGTCCGTTTGCGGACCGCGAAAGGTCGAACCTTGGACCGCCAAATATTGTAATGTATTGCATACCAAGTATAAATTAATACATAGATAAGGTATACTATACCTTTATTAATTGAAATAATATTTTTAAGCCACATAGAATCTAACTTAATACTTTTGTTTTTATCTGGACCTCGTTGAAATTTTCCCACAGTATCCGGACCCCACCTAAAACTACTTGCCGACCCCTGCACTAGGATATTGTTTCCTTTCAGCAGGTAGACCGCAGGATCTCTTTCTGATACATTTTATGAATAAACAAATGTGTTTTACTTTTCTCGGTATTTCTTTGTAAATTTAAGAATGTGACAAACGAATTTCTGTCTGTTATTTACAACTCCATTAAGTCCGGATTTATTTATAAATTTGGGGTTGATGGATTTACAAATGGAGACTGAAATTCGGATTTCAAGAACAAACATTCTTTAAGAACAGACTGGTTTTCTAATTATTCCTTGGATAGGAAATAAGCTTAGAATTTGCAAGAAAGGTTTTACGCCGCCTTTTACTTTGCATTCAATGGGACTAATACACAGTATCCGGAAACATGTCTACCTCTACTGGTCAAGCTGATCAACTAAGAACGGCAATGGAACGGTCTCACCCGGAAATGTGCACTCCTTCAAGCTCGCAGGTGTGTAGATAATTCTCTCAACGCCACTGTCAGCGCTTCGATCACTATTTCTGACAGCGCTAACGCTGCAGGCTCATTCTTCGTGTAGTTGTTTTGTTTCGAGGTGGTTAACAAAGCAAGTCATGCTCGAATTCTGGTGAGATCCTCTTGAGTCTTGTCAAGTATCTTCAGCGGGGTGACGGGCTAAGTAATACTGTGTGTAGCCATGACAGGGTTACCTGTAGTTACTCAGAGCACTATTCTGTTATCTATTTAGCCATTTTCAAGTGTCATAGGGTGCTCGGCTCGTTTTCTTTTGACTAAAACAATGAGCTACACGAACTAATGTGTTATGGTCACGGGTTGTCCAACAACATGAGTGTGACACTTGAGTATCCTTATATAGTATGAGTAGTGGCTTCAACACTAAAAGCTTCCTGAGATCATTGCTGTTTGCTTCGCACTCTTATCGTTCAAGGATTGTCATCGCTGCCGTGATTGCATCGTTTTAGTGAGAAACTGCTTGAAATACGTCATAACTGAGATCTGAATGTAACTCTCTTCGACCAAATTGTATTTCCGGTACATCACGTGCAATACTGAAGTACGGCTTGTCACGAATCTCATCAGCATATCTAATCTTCAGGTTCAATTCGTTGTTATATGGCCACTGACGATGGAAAAAATCGCTCAAGGCAGGCTCTGGTGTAAACTCGTAAAAACGATTGGTAGGGGAAAAAAATATTGCACTGTCGCTAGGCTTTGTCTTCGGACTCGTCTGCACATACTACCGCGTCTTCAAATAATAGGAAACTTATCAGGCTGCTTGCGGCATACGAGACACAAAAAACGCATGACAAGTCGTCTGTCAAAAAAAAGTCTGGAATCTTCCGTGTCTGCTTTGGCATAATAGTGGTTAAATTTTATGACGATGTCAAGCCATTCTGCTCTTTCGCTCGATATCATGGGTGTGGCTAAAGGTGTCGCCAGCAACTCTGACTGCGAGATCCGAGCATCCATGATTGTTTAAAATTTCGCTTTTTAGCTTTTCTCGGTTCTGCCCTTCGTAACCACTTCTGATGTAAGCTCCTCCTCATCTTTAGGTAAAGGGAGCGTCACGATGGTCGAACTTAGGTGTAAGCGAGGATAGTCGGGCAAGGAGAACCAAACGCCTTTTCTAGATGTTTCACAAATTTCTTGTTTATTTATCTAAATACAGTCAGTTAATAAGAAATCCGCCTGGCGACGTTCCAGGGACACAGGGTACCAAGGTCAGATGCAAAACTATCACGCTCGCGGCGTACCATGTTTCACGACCCAGTTTTACCAGCGAAGTCTAGAACAAGAGTGTCAAACATGGCGACGTACGTCTGGGATCCTACTCCCAACACCACAGTAGTGCTAATGGATACTCCGTTCCTTTCACTCGCCCATCGTACTGAAGTCGAGGGAAAGTGACGGAGCAAGCGTAACGTTCGAACTATGAAAGTGGAGGCCCAGTGCCCGAGTTACGTCAGAGTGAGCAGGACCATAACTAAACAGTATGTCTACTCGCTCTCAAACCACACGCGCCCTCATATATATTTATATACTACCAGTTTCATTTCCATACTACCAGTTTTAAGTAAAGTCTTTGAGAAACTAATGCTGAATGATATGTTAGGTCACTTTAATAGAAATAAACTACTTAGCAATAACCAGTTCGGCTTTACCAGAGGTCGATCAACAATTGATGCGGCATCTGTACTCATTAAACATATATATAACTGTTGGGAGAAATCTTGCGATGCAGTAGGCATCTTTTGTGATCTTTCTAAAGCTTTTGATTGCGTAGATCATACGACCCTTATTTTAAAATTAGAACATTATGGATTGTCCAATAAAGCTTTGTCTTATGTCTTTTTATTTAAGTGATAAAACTGTTTAGTTGTTGTAAACAAAACGCAATCTGTTGGAGCTACAGTGAAAATAGGTGTGCCTCAAGGTTCTATTTTAGGTCCTTTTTTATTTTTAGTTTACATAAATGACTTGCCACCAACAGTAGATAAACTTTGTGATATTGTACTTTTTGCTGATGATACTTCACTAATTTTCAAGGCAGATAGAAAATCCGTAGACTACAGTAGGATAAACGCCATATTAGTTAAAGTACTTCATTGGTTTACTAGCAACAATTTGCTACTAAATGCTAAGAAAACTAAATGTGTTAGGTTCGCTTTGCCTAATGTTAAACCGGTAGATTCTAGTATTTTTCTAAATGACGAGTGTTTGCAAATGGTAGATAAGGCAGTTTTCCTACGTATAACAACAGATAAAAATCTGCAATGGAGTCCCCATATAGCTGTACTGGCAGGTAAACTAAGTTCGGCAGCTTACGCCGTTAGAAAAATCAGACAACTAACCAATGTTGATACAGCTCGCTTAGTTTATTATAGTTATTGCCATAGTGTTATGTCCTACGATATTCTGGTTTGGGGTAAGGCAGCTGACATACAAACTATATTTGTGTTACAAAAAAGGACCATTCGTTCTATTTACAATTTAAATTCCCGTGACTCATTAAGAGAACTTTTTAAAGAAATTAATATCTTAACTGTAGCGTCTCAATTTATTTATGAGAATATTATTTATGTTATTAAGAATTTAGATTCTTTCACCAAAAATTCTGATATACATAATTTAAATACTAGAAATAAAAATAAAATCGCTATTCGAAAATTCCGCGTCCGTAAAGTATATAAATCATTTGTTGCTCAATGCATTCATTTCTATAATAAATTACCTGACGTAGTTTTAAAGTAATCCTTTCCAGCACTTAAAAATTACTTGAAAAATTCGTTAATGTCTAAAGCGTATTATAGGGTCGAGGATCATCTAACAGACAAAAATGCATGGACGAAACCCGAAACTTAGTCAATAATAATTTATTCAAATGCAAAAGCTTTATCTTGTCTAGGGGACACCGTTGATGTAGGAAAACATATCGAAACTTATGTGGTCGTCTTGTACCGTCTTATATAAACATAAGATAGGTGTTTTTTTTTCCTTTTATTCCTCTGTCTCTCTCGTAAGATTTTTGGCATGTTTTCCTGCTGAACTACGCATGTTATTTTTATAAGTATAATAAGTAATTTAATATTTATTGCTTTATATAATGCTAGACTAAGTAGTAACCATTGTAATATGTTTAAAAAATGACTGACAGCTGAGTTTCTTGCGGCGTTTCTTCTCAGCAGTGGTCTCCTCTTGGGAAGCGCTGGTAGATTCTTGACGTGTAAAAGTGCCCGTGCGGCCTACTTACTGAATAAATATCTTTATCTTTATCTTATCTTTATATATATATATATATATATATATATATATATATATATATATATATATATATATATATATATATATATCCATACTAATATTATAAATGCGAAAGTGTGTCTGTCTGTCTGTCTGTTACCTCTTCACGCTTAAACCGCTGAACCGATTTAGGTGAAATTTGGTGCAGAGATAGTTTTGAATCCTGGGAAAGGACATAGGATAGTTTTTTCCCGAAATTCATCCCCTAAGGGGGTGAGATGGGGGGTTAAAATTTGTATGGAGATACTTAAACCGCTGAACCGATTGAGATGGATGAAATTTGGTGCAGAGATAGTTTGAATTCTGGGAAAGGACATAGGATAGTTTTTCCCGAAATTCATCCCCTAAGGGGTGAAATGTGGGGTTAAAATTTGTATGGAGCTACTTAAACCGCTGAACCGATTTAGATGAAATTTGGTGCAAAGATAGTTTGAATGCCGGGAAAGGATAAAGGATAGTTTTTTCCGATTGTAATCCCCTAAGGGGTTGAAATGGCGGGTTAAAACTTGCTTGGAGCTATTAAAACCGCTGAGCCGATTTAAATGAAATTTGATATACGGATATTTATATGTAGTGGTGAGTGATGGGTGGAGGGGAGGGTTAAATATTTTTTTATGGTCTACTTTTTCCGATTTACTTTCATGATACGTATAGAGATAGTTTGTGGCCCATGAAAGATCATAGGGCAATCTTTATCCGGGAAATCATCATTCCCTATAAAATTCAAATAAAATTTGGTCTAGAGATATTTTGAATCCGTAATTCCGTTTTCATCACTTATAGGAAGTTTTTAAGATGGAATCAACATTTTAAAGATGTACCCCCTTATTCATAAATGTCCATCAAACCTACTACGGTAATATTTATTCAAGCTGGGTAGTGCCTTCCCATAAGTTGAGACTTAAAGTTGGCGTTCCAGTCCTGTTGATGCGAAATCTTGACGCACCGAGACTCTGTAATGGCACACGACTGCAAATTACGCACCTGGGAGGCAATATTGTAAAAGTAATCATTATGACAGGAATAGCAAAGGGAGAAGATGTACTAATTCCCTCTATTCCAATAATCCCGACCGATTTACCATTACAGTTTAAAAGAGTCCAGTTCCCCCTAAAAGCAGCATTCGCGATGACAATAAATAAGGCACAAGGACAAACACTGAAAGTTGCAGGTGTACATTTAGTTAAAAACTGTTTTTCCCATGGACAACTATATGTGGCGTGCTCACGAATCTCAAGTCCACAAAATCTTCACGTGTTAGAGGACGGGAAAACAAGAAAACGTAGTTTACAGAAACGTGATAAACTAAATTATATGTCGCAGTTACTAATAATTTTTAAACTTGTTCATTAAACTCTGGTTGTACGCATTATTGATGATTAAAAATCAAAACCATCATTTTCTTTAATTATTTTAAAGTAAGCAATGATAAAAAATCAGCTTGTATAAAAAATAAGCTACCCAAATTACTAATTCTACGCAGACGAAGTCGCGGGCAAAAGCTAGTATATATATATATATATATATATATATATATATATATATATATATATATATATATATATATATGTACCTATATATATAATCTGAATCTCGGAAACCGAAGTCGGAAACGGCTCCAACGAAATTTGAAATATAGGGTCGAAAAATCGGTCTGTCAAGTTGACATCTTCGGGGAATTTCGTTTTCTATCCGAGCGAAGCTCGGTCTTCCAGGTACTGAAATAAGTAAAACTGTTCCCCGCCGCACTCAAGACATTCTATCCAATTTAGATTATTTTAATTCTATATATATGTATATATTTACTATAGTTTAGGAAAAAAATGTTTTAGTTTTTGTTTTTGTTTCAATTTGTAAACAATGTTATATTTAAGTTAGTTATGAAGGAAATTCTGAAATTCTTTTTTGTCTTTTTCTTTCAATTTGTAAACAATGTTATATTTAAGTTAGTTATGTAGGTAATTCTGAAAGTCTTTTTTGTTTTTGTTTCAATTTGTAAACAATGTTATATTTAAGTTAGTTATGTAGGTAATTCTGAAAGTCTTTTTTGTTTTTGTTTCAATTTGTAAACCATGTTATATTTAAGTTAGTTATGTAGGTAATTCTGAAAGTCTTTTTTGTTTTTGTTTCAATTTGTAAACAATGTTATATTTAAGTTAGTTATACAGGGTGTCCCAGGAAGTAGTGTCAAGCGGAAGTCCAGAGGTAGTGCACCTCAAGGGGCATCTGAATCACCCCCATGTATGTTCCGCGATTTTTAGTATTTTCGGAGATATGGATCATTTAAATCAGAATTTTGGTAAGTTTTCCTTGTGTCCATGTTATGAAAAACCCTTAAGTTCATGTATTATTATAATATTTTTTCAGTGGTTTCTTACATTGATAGAATAATTATGAACTTAGGATGTTTTTAAAACTACATGCCAGCTTTTTTTTCATGATGACTTTTTTTGTAATCACACAAAGTTTGTTTGTCCATACTAGCTGAAAAACAAACATGGGGTACAATTAGTATGGAGAAAGTAACTATGTGTGATTACACAAAAAGTCATCATGAAAAAAAAGCTGGCATGTAGTTTTAAAAACATCCTAAGTTCATGATTATTCTATCAATGTAAGAAACCAATGAAAAACTATTAAAATAATACATGAACTCAAGGGTTTTTCATAACATGGACATAAGGAAAAATTACAAAAATTCTGATTAAAATGATCGATATCTCTGAAAATACTAAAAATCGCGGAACATACATGGGGGTGATTCAGATGCCCCTTGAGGTGCACTACCTCTGGACTTCCGCTTGACACTACTTCCTGGGACACCCTGTATAATTCAACTCTATGTATTTCGACTGAAGGACCTAGCATCCATGGCCAAAATAATATTTTTTTTATGTTTGTTGTGCAAAATTAAGTAATATTACAATAGTTATATTTTTTTGCAATAAAGAGTTTACATAGATAAGTACATACATATATACATACGTATGTTTTTGTTGTTGATCTTACCCCAACAAAATTTAACGAGGGTTAAAAACTGAATGCCATTCAAAGGAAACTTGATATGCTCTGTTAAACAACATTTAATTGCATCTATTACCAATACATATTAACAAAAATCTCTAAACAACACAATACTTTTTACAATACTAAAAATGCAGTAACTCTTATTCTAAAAAATAACTTAATAAACTTTAAAATTAAAATAATGGTAACTATACAATGAGATTTTAATACTTTGCGATGTTAAGGAACCGCAAAATTTTAATTTTACTGCGAAATACTTTTACCTAACGAAACACTTATAACTTATGATGTGAGAATAAATCGACACCACCTGAAAGTTGTTTCATTCGTATATATTTTTGTTCCACTATCTATTTTATTGTGCATCTACTCAAAAGAAATAATGGAATTGACTTATTCACAATGAGGACTACTGCTGCAACGCTCGAACTGGTACACTCCCTCAATTCAATATTTTTTGAATTTCATACATATTTAGAAATCGGGATAAAGAAAATATTAATAAAATGTCTCAAATTTCATCCATTTTGCATTTCATTTTTTTTCCATAGTAAATATTTGATGTCTTTTGCAAAAAAAAAACGCAAATTCAAAGCCTCAGTCAAACAAAAAACACAAAAAATCGAGTAACTTGTCGAAATGCCCACATTATAAAATCTAACCATTCCGAGTGTCTGTTAGCCTTCCTGAAATAGTTTTTGAATGGGAGTGGACGATGTCCTGGGTTCTAAGTGCATACATATGTACTAACATTCAGTCAATTGCGGTAAACAGATCCCGTTTTCATTTTAAAAAAAAACAATCCCGATCGTAATCCAATACGGGTGGCCCTCTTTAAAAACTGTTGTACACCACGCATTTCCTAGAACTGCAACACAAGAATCAAATATACCTACTATTATTACGACTTTAAACAAATTAAGACTACGATTGAACATAGGTTGGCACCGGCAGGAGAAATATTTTTTTGTAAAAAAAACAGATAAACCATTAATTTTTGGAATAAATATGTGCGTACTTCCAAGAGCATTTTACTACGATGAAATGAATTATGTATTCCCAAAAGAAAAATAAGATATTTAGAGATATAAATTACAATGCCAGAGTGAGATAACGTAATTTAAGTACGTTTGGCACACGTGACGTTGCTAAAACACGTAGTTTGTAAGTACTATCTGATTTAAGAGAGCATTGATATTAATTACTTATATCAGACAGCCCGTGAAAATGTAAGTAATCCTTCGGTTTTACTGCGTTATTGGGTTTCATATTTAAAGTCCACCCATCTATGTCACAGCCGTTATATTATGAGAATTAATAAAAATAACGTTAGGTAAATTCGTAACTGTACAGTGGAGACATTCTATTCTACTTAATTTCTTCTGTTGTTTTTCTTTAAGTAAATTGTGCTTCTGAAACACCTTTAAAAATGCATCCCGCTATTTCTGCTACTGATTGGTAATCCAGCGCATTTCATGAGTCGCGTTCAGGCAAGTGGGACGACCGACGCGAGCGGTCGCTTAATATACTTAAGTCTCAACATGCTGGTAATTATGAAAGTATAAAATTGGTTCTTCTATTCGGTAACTAATGTCTTAAAAATAGAAAGAACGTAACTAGTCCGTCATGGTTGAGCCGAGAGCTGAGTGGAGTCAGGCGAGGTCGCGGGGCGGGGAGATCGGAGCCGGTGACGACGGTGAACTCAGAGGCAGGACCTCACGCTGGACGCCGTGTCGTCTTCGTGGTCGCTCGACAAGTTGTTATTCTGCTCATCCCGGTTCAACACGAAAAATGGATCCACGTTCTCGTCCTCGTTGTTGAACCTGCAATTAAGAAACACGCACGCTAATAAGAGTACAATTTCAAACCTCGAGACGGAGCTGGCCTACTTATGATAAACATATTATTTGCGCAGTTATCTTTACCTCAATACCGGATCACATTAATGCGAACACTACTGCATGTCGTCAGCTTAAAAGGAAGGATCAGATAAGAAAAGATAATTGTAGCAGGGGGTGAGTTCACTTCGCAGAAGTGCTCTCTGCACAAGGTCATAAGTACTAACAAACAACGATTACCCATTTAATTATTTTCTTTATACGCATAAAAGCAGAACGGTTTTACACACGTTATCTCATATAGAGGTACTATGTATACATACATATAATTGCCATAGTTATTCAGAAAGCAACCAACACCAAATTTTGCCGAAGTAAGTTATTCACGCTATCATCACGAACAAGATTTTTTGCTGCACGTACATGATAGGTACATACATATACCTCCATTAAAAAAAAGGTAAAAAAATAAAAATTGGCGTGCTAAAATTGTCAAAGCTACCTACCAATTGATTGGCTGTATTTCGTCCCTTCCGTCCGTCCTAAAAGTCGATTAAAACGTTAGTAAATATGAATGTTGTTAGTCTCGAATACCTTAATATTGTCAACTCACTGGTAACGAGGCACTTCGCCCCTCATCGAGCAAATCGCGTTGGTGAGCGCCTTGACGTAATTTTTGGCAAGGGTTAATGTCTCTATCTTGGACAGGCTCCGGTTGTCCTTCTTGACATGGGGAACGACCCGTCGAAGATCCTGAAACGAGAAAAAAATAAATGTAAAAAAATAAAAGGTGCATTGCATCTGTAGCTGTGTTATTTTTCCGTACCTTTTCTAGACCTATTATTCCCCTTTAACTGAGCACACTTATTTGAATATAAACCGGCGAGTTTAATTTGTCACGTCACAGCGTACAAACATCATTTTAAGGAGTTAATTCTCAATTAGGGGGCTTGTATGAGCTCATTCGCTCGATCCACTAATCGACAAGAAGCCAACATCACTACATATTATAAAACAAAGTCGCTTGCCGCTGTCTGTCTGTACTTATGTATGCTTAGATCTTCAAAAGTACGCAACGGATTTTGATGCGGGTTTTTTTAATAGATAGAATGATTCAAGAGGAAGGTTTATATGTATAATCCATGCATAATATAGTAGAGAAACACTGATAATTTTTGAGGTTTCTAATGTGATGTCTTAAATAAACAATTTTTTTTGCGCTTACATTGAAAACGCTGGCAGAATTGTAGTTCTTCAAAAAACCTAAAGAAAAGTCCGCGATGGCATATGTTTATCTCCTAAGGTGGACTCACAGTAACCATTTTAATATTTAAAATTTTATTAAAAAATATTAGGTTATTTGCGAGGCTATTTTCTCAAATTCAGTATTTATTCTTATCCAGATAAATACGTTAGTCACCTTGGGCATTTAATATAGATTAAAATTGGCCTTTACACTATATTATTTAAATAAATACTGTAGAAGATATGGCAGATTCAAAATTACGCGCTACCTAAATCTGTATTATCGCCCTTTAGTACAGTCAAGGACTTTAATTGTTATGCCACTATGGAACCATGTCATAATGACAGCGTCAAACCACATGACAGAAATTACGCTTAAATGAATGATTAACGTTGTGCGACAGGGTTCCATAGTGGCATAACAATTAAAGTCCTTGACTGTAACGTACCTACAGCCTACAGCACAGCAGCCATAGAACAATATTTTTGGAATCATCAGACGTGCTCCGGAGCTCTCCTGTTACTTACTTATATTTATATTGATAAAGAAATACAATCTTTTCAAATTTTTAAATTACGGAAATGGATAGGTAGTTAGATTGAGTTTAGGTTTTGATTAAAAGTTATTTTTATGTTGTTTATCATAAGTATTTTTGAATACTAAATAAATTAATGTTGGCAAATAAAATAAGTTTTTTCCGTAAGTGTTTTTATCAACGAGTGGTAGTGCTTATTATTAAATTTTGTGGACTTAAAGCGCAATTCACACAGCGGGCGGGAGCGGGTCGTGCGCCGGGCGGGTTGGGAGTTCGGCAGGTGCTTTAACATGGAGTTATATGGAATCATTCATACACCGGACCGCCGCACCCGCAACTATCAGCGCGCGGGTGCGGCGGGTCCGTCGCGGGCGTCCTTGGTCGTAATAACACGCATTCTCCGATAGGCATTCTAACAGCACGTAGTAAATTCTACTAACAACCGATCCCGAATGCCCGCCTGCGATCACCCGCGCACACCCGCGCGGGGCCCCGCCGCGTTTGGGCGACGCGCCCGCCCGGCGGTGCCCGCGCGGGCCCGCCGCGGTTCGGCGCTCTGTGTGAATACGACGACCTGCGCAGGTCCCGCGATGAAAACGACATGCTCGGCGCCCGACCCGCTCCCGCACAATGTGTGAATTGCGCTTAAGGGCTAGAACTCCATTTTTCTTATTTTAAGATTGTGTTGTAAATATTCAGAATATTTAAATACCTACATATTTCCTTCCTATTTGGTTATCAATGAGAAAGTGTGTTGATTTGTTAATGTTAATTGTTTCTTATTTTAAGGTTGTTTGTGTTATAAATATTTCGAATATAGGTACCTACTTGCGTGTTTCCTGGCTGGTGTTAGTTTAGTATTTGTCC
The DNA here is from genome assembly GCA_946894065.1 of Acleris literana. NCBI lineage: Eukaryota > Metazoa > Arthropoda > Insecta > Lepidoptera > Tortricidae > Acleris > Acleris literana. The sequence continues at coordinate 14,929,061 of OX335670.1, read as the reverse complement.
CGTCAATGAAGCAAGTAGTTAATTTTGTGAATTCAGGTTAATAGGTATTGTTTTTTGTTTTTAAGGAAAAAACAAAATGAATTACCTATGACTGCCTATGACGCAAAAAAGTCGTTTTAATATAGATCGTAGAATTAGGGATAATAGTTAGTAGAAACAATTTACGTCATAAAGATGAAATCAAAGAAGAAAGGGAAATCAGGCTGTGTAATAGAAGAGAAAGTAATTATTTGCAAATAAATAGCGAATCGTCTATTGAACGTGACGTTCGTCTTATAGTTGATAGGGATAGACATAGATCTTAGCCAGCCAGGGAATCTTCTACTGAACGTGACGTTCGGCTTTTAGGCGACAGGGATGGATATAGATCTCAGAGAGCCAGAGAATCTGCTACTGAACATGAACGTGGGTCCACAAGTACGTCTAATTTATGGCCAAATAAAGTGAATTCTGCATTCCTCTGCAAACCTCTATGCAAATGCACCTATATAAAAAATATTTCACCATTTGAAAAGTATATTATTCCAGATGAACTTGGGTTATTTCTACTTATATTTACCGAAGCGAAGCGAGGGCGGGTCGCTAGTTATTCATAAAGCAAACGTTAAAAAAAAACAAAAACTGACAAAATAAGTATATCGAACTAGCTTCTGCCCGCGACTTCGTCCACAAAGATTTCGATTATCATTATTCCCTCGGGAACTTTTAAACTTTTCGGTATGAAAAGTAGCCTGTGTTAATCCAGGGTATAAGTTATCTCCACCTCAAAGGGCATTGGGCAAATTTGTTTGAAGAATAGTCTTTTTTTTTGTCAGCGGCCACAGATGTTTTTTACATAGTTATTTAGAGGACCTCTAAATAGACATAGATATATATAATTTATGGCGTTAAATAATATCGGAGCGGAGATTTTAAAGATTTAAGTATTCAGTTTTTAGTACAAAAGTACGCCCAAGTATGAATATTTAAATATCTCGGCTCCGATGCACTTAAAAGTATTACATTACATAACAAAATATGTTTATTTTTAATAATTCTATCATAATTTACCACTTTTACGAATGGCCGCTCACCTTGAAAATGTATGAATTTTACAAATGACAACACTTTTACCCAAACCCCTTTCATCCAATTCCGTCACAGAGTACCTTTTTTAATTCTGTCCAGCCGTTGCAGCGTGGAGCGGAGTAACTAACACACACAAACACACACACACAAACTTTCGCATTTATAATATTAGTGGGATTGACTTAAGCGGCCAATACGATAAATAGATCGTCAGCTTAACGCTTTACGACAATCCTGTACATTTTGTCGGATTTCGAAAGTCAATACCGCTATAGCGTTAGGCAACTTATGCATCTTGTCTAGGCCCCTAGTTGACTTAGCATGCTGCAACGGGAACATAGGTACCTACGTCAAACGCAAACTAGTGTCAAAAAAAAGTTGCTAGTATAATTAAATATTATTTTTCTTCAAAGTTATTAAGGTGTCCCGAGACAAGACAATCAAGCTCAAGCTCCTTGCGTAAAGTGCGCAGCTCAGGGTAACCTAGAAAACTTAACTATTTTCACTGACTTGTTGTGAACATTGAATAAGAACATACATATAGCATAGAAGCCGGATTATAAGATGAACTTTGCACCAACTATCTTTCTCTACTTTTTTAGATTACGTATTACCATCGAAATATAATAAGTATGGAAGAGTAATTGTCATTCAAAAAGTGTTCCACATACTTAGTGCTAAAATGGGCGGAGCTAATACTTGGTGCTCAACTGGCTTGCAGTAGGCTTTGAGTTGTTATGTCAAATGGTTGTCATCATAGTTTTGTAAAATAATTATAAAAAACTGATAAGAAGAAGAAACTATAGCAACAACGATGCCGACGTGCACCGTAAATTGGTGTAGGAGTCGCACGGACCCTAAAAAGGATGTAATTTCATTCCATTAGTAAGTAATTACAATTAAATAATTTCCTTACAAAATGGACATGGCCGATGTTATGCAATATAAGTTCTGAAATAATTATAATATTAAAGATTAATGTTTTTTTTTAGTTTTCCTAGAAATGAAGAAAAACGTTTTGCTTGGATAGCTGCAGTTCGTTTAGAAAAACGCGATGAAACGTGGCTTCCCAGCAAACATTGTAGGATATGCAGTATCCATTTTGAAGAAACTGACTTTTTAGTTTCAAAAACTGGGAGACATTTTTTGAAATGCTCAGCGGTTCCAAATTGCACAGTACGTTAAAAATATATATTTACAATGGATACATTAGATTCATGCATCATCATTCATCATCATCATCATCATCATTTTAGCCGAAGGACATTCGTGCACTCTATTCTATTTATTCGATTCTATTTATAATAACCATTCAGTATGTCACAGCTTATTTCTCTGAGACTAAAATACCTATTCAGTCTAACTAGATTAAATGTGAAACCGCAACATATAGGTATCCTACGATACTTATATAATGTCAACAAGCTGAGTGAAGTAAGAAAAAACTAATTCAATACAAGCGTGGAGGTGGGGCATCTATATAGGGCTTATTAGATAAATGTAATGTAAAACCACAAAGGTCTTACGTATTCGCTTTTTTCTCTTCTAACTTTTGAAATACGGACTAAACAATACTTTTAGGGCCACTTAACCGGCTTTTAAATATTACAGATGGTTAATTCATGAAAAATTCACTCAAACGGAAATCGCGAACTTGGTGTTATCGCAGAAACCAAGAACAAGACACCACCTCACGTAAGGTCACGTAAGCATAAACTGGTGAGAATCAAAAAAAATGTTAAGCCGATGATTTTTTTTCCTATCTTAAATGACTAGATATAAATTAGTTTCTTCATTGCAGCCAAGCTCAACGATTCAATGCCCGCACTGTCAATGCAAGTTTAATGTGCAAGGTAACTTAGACGATGACAACGAAAGTCCTTCCAAAGTCATGAAAAGACAAGATAACCTCGATTCAATTTCATCTTCTGAAATAGAATCTACTTTAAATTCTCCAAAAACATTTCGAATCACAGAACAACTCAGGCGTAAAACACATCTAACAGAAAAGCGACTTACGAAAATTAAAAAATTACAACGGAGAAACCGAACCATCTTGAAAACAAACATAAGTTTAAAGGATGTTCTTACAGAATTAAAGAAAAAAGGCCACGGGCAGTCAAACATCCATACCGCATTAGGGGGATTTTCTGGCGATTTAGTTACTAACTTACAAAAAAAACAATCTCAAAAAAGTAGGGCTAGTTTTAAGTTCACACCAGCCATAAAAAAATTTGCTTTGACATTAAATTATTACTCCCCAGCTGGTTACAAATATGTAAGAACGCAATTAAACTTATGTCTGCCGCATCCTTCCACATTAACAAAATGGTACCAATCTATCGAGGGCGGGCCAGGTTTTACAAAGGAAAGTTTCAGGGCACTTAAATCAAAATATAAGCAAAGTGACAAAAACCTTGCCTGCTTAATGGTAGATGAAATGGCTATACGACAGCAAAGGATTTTAAATGGCAATGATTTCGTGGGTAATGTCACTTTCAGTCCTAAAGGAGATATTGCCAGCCAAGCCTACGTGTTGATGATTGTATCCCTAAACGATTCATTTAAGTTGCCTTTGGGATATTTTTTTGTAAATGGGTTGGCTGCAGAACAGAGATCCAATATCATTAAAATGTGCTTAAAAACATGTCATGACGCTGGTGCCGAAGTCGTCAGTCTAACTTTCGATGGGTGTCCATCTAATATTGGAACCGCTAAGCTTCTAGGATGTAATTTTGACGATCCAAACAATTTAAAAACTCATTTCAATCATCCTTCGACTGGAAGGCCGGTTGTTCTTATATTAGACCCATGCCATATGTTCAAACTTGTAAGAAATACATTTGAAGCGAAAAAAACCATAATCGATCAAAACGGGGAAAAAGTTGAATGGAAATACTTGCAAAATTTGAAACTTCTACAAGATAATATTGGACTGCACTTTGGAAATAAATTGACGGAACGTCATTTACAGTTTCGAAACAACATAATGAATGTCAAATTAGCCACACAAACACTCAGTCATAGTGTTGCTTCCGCTCTTAAGTTGTGTGCTCATGAATTAAACATACCCGATTTTAAGAATGCGGACGGAACAATTAATTTCATAGAAATAATCAACGATTTATTTGATATTTTGAACACTAGATCACTAGATAGTCATGGTTTTAAACATCCTTTTTCCATTACAGAAAAAGATTATTATTTTAAATTTCTCGATAAAGCTAAAGCTTATATAAAAGGTCTTAAGATTGACGTTCAATCAAAATCAACGCGAATAATACAAGGTCAAAAAATAACGGTAAACAGTACAACCCAAAAATGTATAACAAAAACCCAATCTAAAACTGGCTTTTTAGGACTACTTGTATGCATTGAAAGTCTAAAAACGCTATTTACAGATCTCGTTGAAAACCGACAGAAACTGAAATTCATACTGCCATATAAATTCAGTCAAGATCACCTTGAGCTATTTTTTGGAGTCATTCGGAACCACGGCCGTTGCAATAACAACCCAAACGCAAAACAGTTTATGGGTATTTATAAAAAAACACTCTTACATTTAGAACTACGATCCAAATTCACCGGTAATTGCATCCCTTTGCAAGATTTTCCAATCCTGAACTGCTCATCGACAATTAATAAGTCCACTCTTGGGTATCGACATAACGATCAAGAGTGTGAAGATGTTTTTGCAACTAGTACGGTCGACACGGAAATGCAAAATTGCTCAATATTTTCCAATATGCTGGATAGTGAACGACCACTGCCAGAAACTATTGAGCAAATTGTCGGATACATTGCAGGATTTGTAGCAAATAAAGTTCATTCAAAATTACATTGCCCAGATTGCGTCAAATTGCTATTTGCAAATGACAAATTGTACTTTCATAAGCTCATATCTTTGAAAGATTTTGGCGGTTTGGTTTATTCGTCAGTAATAGTATTTAAAATATGTGCCCAATCAGAGCGAATACTAAGAGAAATGATAAAACGCAATAGTCACGAGAAGATTTTGTACAGAGCCAAAAACCTTCAAGTTATTGTGAATCAGTGTCAAAGGTTAATAATAGAAAACGGTGATATTTTAAGGGCATTGTCAAACAGCCATCCGTTCGACAGCAACCATACCATGCTGTTATTGAAAACGGTCATAGAAGAATTTTTAAGAGTGAGGCTTCATTACATCGCAAAACAAGATTCTTTATTAAATTCCAGTCGTCAAAAATTAAACAAATTAACCATATTTCGCGGTACATAGGTTTTCATATATTTTTTTCTAAATTTTCAGCTATATTTTGTATGTAAGTAGGTTAAATAAGTTTTGAGTTGTGATGGGGTCAAAAATAGATAGAAATGTTTCGTGTAACAACACACGGCTGCTACGTCGCCAGTTTCTTTTTCTTTGAACTTGGCTGGATACGCTGCATCGTATCGAGATTTTGATAGCTAATCTGTAATTTTGTATGTAACTTACCTGAATCTGCCGAGTTAAGGTTTGATCAAGGTTGTAGATGATGATTTCGTTTTTTCATGTACTGTGTGGAAAATAAGTCGGGCCCTGGAGGGAAACTACCTTAAATCCTTAAGTTGGCTCATTTTACTTTAAGGAGACATACTCTGATAGTATTTTGTATATATTTAGTGATGTTTTTTTAGCGTTTGGACAAGATGATATTAAGAATAAACGACTATATTAATATTATATTCCGAAAGTGCAGTTTTACTATGTTGAATAGCCTCACACACCTCATCATTCATTTTACGAAATTTTATAAAAAAATTAATTATATGTGTTTTAGTAGGTAATACTTAGGTACTGCAACTTGTTTTATTTAAATTAGGTACGATCAAATACCGCCACGCCTCATCATAACAAATCTTGATTTACCTATTAGGTATAATAATGTGAGTTTTGTCGATTTTCTATGTAGATAATTATATCCGTATAATATCGTTATTTATTGCCTACTAAATATTATATTTTTAAGAATAAATATTTACTAAAACATTATTGCTGTATAAATAAAGTATACACCTTAACTTATTTAAAGTACGGATCACTTCTGAATTAACCCTTTAGTGGGCATCGGTCATACATTTGACCACCATAATAAAATTAAAATGAGTCTTATGAATTGATGTTGTAGTTCTATTTTCGAAAACTCTGACAGGTGTCAAAAGCCGTTAAAGGGTTAAACCATCCAAGTTCAGCAAAATGTCAGATGTGTCATTTTCTAACGTGTTTGATTAGCCATAACGAGAAAAATATAGACCAATCAAATCTCTTGTCATAGCAGTTTAACTAATCAAAGTTTTCTTATGGGTGAAAATATATACAACCTCTACAGTAATGGCGTCTACTCAAACGTTTCAAGCGTAGAGGAAATGGGACATATTTCAACGTCAAGTTTGTTCGGTGTTACTCTTCCATACTTATTATATTTCGATGCGTATTACATAAGAAAAAAATAAACAAAAAGTAGGTTGGAAGAAATCTCTTAAAGGGATAAGTTCGCCTTTGGAAATTCGGTTCCATTATTCTACCAGAATCAATACCGGATAAATGACACACGAGGTTTAAGTTGCTTAGTAATAAAAAAAACTCAAGTCAAATACATACACTTTTATTTTAAACCTAAACAAACACGTCTTACGTTCTCTTATCGTTCTGTTCCCGTTGCAGTACAGCATGCTAAGCCGCCAGGGTCGCATTCGCATTGATGGTACATCTAAAAAGTGAATTAAAAAAAGACTTGCCTCGAAGGCGCGGTTTAGCGAGTGCATGCGCATGCGCTCGCGCTCGTTGCTCTCGAGGCGGCGCAGGTTGCGCTCGCGCGCCGACACGCCGCAGCGCCGGCGCCGCACCGCCCCGCCCGACGCGCCCGACGACGACGAGCCCGCCGCGCGCCGCGCGCCCCTTCCACGCTTCACCACCACTTCATCGCTGGCACTGCCGCTGTCGTAGAACTCTGGAATACAACGAGGAAACACTCAGAATAACCCTCCAATCATAAAACTAGCATATATCTATGCTTCAAATATGCTTTGACCTTTAGGCCTAGACAAGATCCATTTTCTTGTCTGGGCATAAAGGGGGTCGATTCTTGAATCTCTCCCGGGGACTAAAGGTGACCTAGATGGCCACTTCTTAGTGATTTCTATAAATTCAAATTGTTAATGTCATTGATGATGATGACTCATTCTCAAGTAAGTTCTCAAGCCTATAGGTATGATATTAAATACAAGTGACTTCGCAAGAAAATATGTCTACATTTGCCGAAGATACAGCCATTAAAAGAACGTAGACCAAATAGAAGCATCGCAAACACTACAAAAAGAGCTAAACAACGTAACAAAATGGCTCTAAAAGTAAAAAAATCAGGCAAGCACAAAATCAGTTCACGTCACGTTTGCACAGAAAGGGAGACTGCCCATGTTCAGGGCGAGATTCTACGCGGTAAAAAACATATCGTCTTTGGCCTGTTATCGAATTATCAACGTTTTGATGGTAAATTAAAAACCATGGTTTTACATAACAGCATCGGCCGCCATTACTGTCAAGTAAATAAGAGCTATTAAAACGTTGACAATACCATAACAGATCAAAGACGATATGGTTTTTACCGCCTAGAGTCTCGGCCCACGCTGGTGTGGCATCTCTCTAATGCTTTATGGTTCATCCAAAGCAGTGAAATCCATGTATACTTCCAGATGGACACTGTTTAAGTAAATCCATCAAAAACACTATTGTCTCTAACAAGGCATCCTAATGAAACAGCTTTACAACTGACACAACAGACTTATCTACACCACCGTCTCAATTTAATTGGAAATCGGTGCTAATCATGTAAGTAAATGGCAGCATTAAAGTGTAACAAGTGGTTACATAATGTATATTTGGAATGGGCTATTTATTAGCGTTCATTTAATACCTATAGGTATTGTAATAGTAAAATATTACTTATTCTATTTCTCCTAAATTTTTTTCGCGGACTCCGTTTTATTATATTTTCTACACTAACTCTGACAATTAAGACGATCGAATGATATTTCATGATGGTAAAACCCGTCAAGCCATTTGTTTAGGCTGCAGAGCGAGTGCCACAGAAGAGACATACATACTTACGTACAGATATACAAATATACATACGCTCAAAAATCATATCATAAATCTCCTTCGCGCGGTCGGGATAAAATCTACTCTTTGCTACCAACACATTGATCGCCACTCAAAACAGCTGGAATATTGCCTAACGCACTCGCAATCGCAATCGACTTCAAAGTGGAACAATTGTTTTCATTTTGTATGCAGACTCTCCTTCGGACTGTCAAAATGAAAACGATTGCGATTGCGAGTACGTTAGGCAATGAGCACACAGGTAGATAGGTACCTACTTTAATTTAATCCACGGGGAACACTGGTAGGTAGGCCAAATTCTGTTGAGCCCATGTTGAGCAGTTTGCTGGTTGCGATTTAAACGTGACTTACAGGCCTCGCGGCATCGAAATCATACAAAAACTTTAAAAGAGTGGACCGTGAACCTGTTCAATTACGACGTGCGTCAGCCTGGTTCTCGTGTTGCAAAAGACTTTGTAAGGGTTGTTCTAAACTTTGCCAATTAAAATGTTTTGGTAGGAAATGTACTCGTTAAATGAAAATAAGGAAGTAGAAGAGAAATAAATTGACATATCTACATACATAAATTAAATCACACCTGTTTCCCAGAAGGGGTAGGCAGGGACCACTTCTTTCCATTTTAATACATGGACATTTATGGTATAAATGAAGTTTAAAAAATTACATGTAGGTATACATATCGGTAATGTTTATTGCGAGCGCGGCGCGTGTTGTGTTTGGTCGTGGTGTGTCCCTACGGTCCCCGCAGAAATAATAAAGCACTTCGTTCCTGGACTGACCGTTCGTGACTGGAATCTTTACGTCCTTAACATATTATTATTATAACCGATATTTCAAAGTTTAAATTCTGTGTAAGTGTTTAGAAAACTTAAAATCTATCCGTACAGTCAGACTCGGTTATGACAGCCCAAGGATTTAATAGTTATAGTACCTAATGAGTTTTAATCGCTTAAAACTCAATTTACAAGTTAAATGTGTATTGAAATCAGAATTTATAGTAGGTTGAAGGTTATCATGCAGGTTATTACAGTGTGGCTAATTACGAGATTACCTACTTAATCCGTGGAACGGATGTTGTAGGTATAGGTATTATTTTGTGGGCAAGCATAATACTCCAGTAACTTTAGAGTTTTAGACATCATGAGCTTGCGTCAAATCCGGTAATTCTGTTTTTTTGCAGACTTGTTTATGATGTTGGCCCAATGAATAATCCATTTTTGTGACCTCGAGCGCCGAATGCAACTTTGTCAAAAATAAAAAAAACGCGATTTTTTTTCAGATTTTGGCTTTGAAACTATACTTTTGTTGTTATATCTATCATTTATAATATGAAATTATATATAATGTTGTTATATTTTATGCGACGCACCCTAAAATTGTTGCTAGAATCCGTTGGATGCCAGTCGCATTTTGGGCACTACTTACTATGTATAGCCTATAAACAGACCGTTACAACAGTCCGGCGGCCGATAAAATGACCTGTCAGTTCATTGTAATAACACAGAGAGCTATATAACTTTCTCATTCTAACAGATAGCTGCGTCCCTCTCAGCTTGTCAGTCAAACTGTTATAACAGTTCGCCAGCCGTTAGAGGCCTGTCAGTTCATCGCATTATAACAGAGAAGTATATAACTTTCTCATTCTAACAGATAACTGCGTCCCTCTCGGCCTGTCAGTCCGATTGTTAGTCTAGGCGCCCATTAGACCTGCCCAGCTGTGGACTCCTTACACATAGCATGATGAGGATTGTTTCAACTAGGTTCCTTATGAAGAACACTTAGCGATTGGAGTACCTACTAGTTAAAATACATTGTAAATATATACAACGATAAAGTGTTTTATCAACTGAACTGACGTCACAAGCGGCGAGCCCGCGTCACGGCGACGTCCGCCCCGCACCGGGCCCAGGCAGGCGTGAGTCACCGTGACATCACCGCTGCAGTGACACGAACCACTGCATCCACCGAGAAAACTTTCGTGATCTCTCCGTGCAACAACCAGCATAGCTCAGCGTTACGTGACACGAATGCACGCTTGATAAAGTATTTGCGTAAGAGCTTGTGCTCTGCAGACTAATCAATTTGTACGCACGGTTATGGGCGATTTTCGTAATACCCTTATCTACTTCGTGCTGTTCGCCTCTTATAGAAACATTAAAATGTTTAAGTTAAACGATTTAACACTGCTGTAACGAACGATTGCATTCTTGACTTTAATAACGGAGTTGGTCGGTATACGTACCTACTTGTGTTAAGTAAAGAGAAAGAAACCAAATTTGCAATAAAGTTATACATTTCTTAAAAACGCACCGCACAATACGCACCTGGATTGATGAGCATAATATTAAATGTCCCGGTATGAATATAACTTACATACTTTAGTCTAATTTTTTGCCTGTATTAAGAAGGTTTACAGGTTTTAATGATTTAAACAGGCACATGTAATTTAAATAAACAATTAATAATTAAAGAAAAAGCACACAATCATCGACCCTATCTTGAAATCTCTAAGAACCGGTGAAAGATAGACGGTAAACCGGAAATCGAAGATGGATCTCGCCATCCTATAACAGGAAGTCTGACAGACACAGTAGCATACCTACTCGTAAGTGGCATAGAATATCCCAATATTCGAACGCAGATAGATTTAGTTACTTGGGAACGACGATAGGAGACACTTATTCTTCGATAACAAAATCTCTAGTTCTGTCACCGTTGAATAATACACGCATTTCAGGATCATGTTACTAAGACAGCATAATCTTAAATAAATGTAATGAGTGTTTGTCTATAGTAACCGGCGTTATACGTAGATCATAGGGTCGAGAAATTATGAGGTATGCTAGAAATTAACAATTTTAACCAGAAGAACAGAACTTAAGCAGCTGTAGAGCTCGTCAGCGCCACCCTCTAGGGCAACTCAGACTCCGACCCGGCTTCTGGCTGACTAAACCACTGAGCGGCAACATAGCGCGTACACACTCACCACCAGCTTGTTCTATCTTGACGTCGGCGATTCCGGGCTTGTCCTCGAAGCAGCAGGACTCCTCGTCGTACAGCGCGGCCTGTTGGGGCGACTCCGCCTCCGAGCCGGCCTCCGCGCTGGCCCACTGGGGCATCTCTAGATCTTCAACAAAAAATAAAAAACCTTAAGGGAAAATCTCTACCAGTTTCCGACGCGGCCGTAGTATGTATGATTTCTGTCGCTTTTTGAAATTCTCGGATCTTATTTTTCGGATTCGATACACGCACAACTAGTCTAGGCGTTTCAGAGGGCCCTGCACAGATGCACTACGCTAACTAACGTTTCTATTCGATTCGTTTTTAAACCAATCGCGTCACTGGTAGACCACGTGACTTTTCGTATCACGTCATCTCCCAGTGACGCGATTGGTTTAAAAACGAATCGAATAGAAACGTTAGTTAGCGTAGTGCATCTTTGCAGGGCCCTCTGTTCTTGGTCGAGAACAACCACGAGAGCCGCAACAAAGAGTGATGTTATGTTCCGTTTTAATATTTGTATAAACACTGAACCCTTAAAATGATAGTCTAGTGTTAATTACTAGCACTACTGAACTGGAACTAAAAACCCTATTAAAAATAAATAAAAACTTAATATTGTTATAGCTCAGCGTGTCGCGTTAAAATTACGTATTTATTACGGTATATCAAATTCAATGTTTTTTTTCAAGTGGTTTCACGTGCTGGTATCTTCCATGGTAACCATTATAGGAACGTTATAATAAATAATTTTGCCCCTGATATATATATTTATTTATTTATTTATTTATTATTATTATTTATTTATTTATATATAAACTCACTATCAATAGAAGTTTAATGACTTCCTATGGCCACCTACCGTCTCCATCATCATTTTATTATCAGCTCGATGGTATCAAGTTAAAGGTCTGTTTATGAATAAGGGGTTTTGTTTATAGTAGCAGATTAAAATCAAGTTACTTGAAAATAATACGTAAAGAACTTAAATTGTGTTGCCATTACCTTCTTGTGTTATTTATTTATTTATTTTAATCGATGTTTTCTGTTCTATTCCATATATTATTTTTGTCCTAAAATAATAACAAGTCTAACAAAAAGCAAGCTTTAAAAACAAAACCTTAGACCAACCGGAGGCGGCGGCGCTACTTAGGTTGGTTTAATGCTCCAAGTTATAAACCCAACTGCGGTTTGGATAATGTCGTCAATGTAATTTCACATTTTAAAAGAAAATACCCATTGATACCCGCGACGCTAAGATGAATCTAAGGACACCTCGCTCGAAATCGGACCATCTGTTCAGCCTTTACAAGGGAACAAAGAACCTACATACATACATACATAAATGTCAAAATCATTACCGTCCTCCTTCGGCAGTCGGATAAAAATGAAGGCGCAAGTAATGCATTTGTCAATTATGGTTGGTGTTGGACATCAGTCGGGCTCGGCAGGCGCCCAGCGTGGCGGCCGGCGTCGCCTGGCAACCGTGCCGGCGCCTACCCGGCGCTGCTGTCACCTACACTACACCTAAAGCCTGCCTGATTCCTGTCTGTGTATCTATGTTATCTATATCACTATAACTAAATGAAGTACGAACACCCAAATGGTGACCTATCGCAAGTGCAAAGTTTAATTCCCTGTTTTTTTTTTCCAAATATTCATAAGTTAAAAATGCATCCATATCTGCAAACATTAAATATTCAGGATTAAAAAAAACACCTTTATAAAGTAGAAGTTTAGGAAAGGTTTGTTTTATAACAATCTGAAAAATAAAATCAATTTCAAACTTACTCATAAAAAAATATCGCGACCCACCCTCGCTTCGGTTCTGTTTATGTTAGTTTTCTGTAACACCCATACATAATCCGGAACGTAAATTATACATAATAAGCCTTCCTCGTGGATCACTTTACCTATTGATCAAAACCGCACTGCATTAGGTACTCGTAAAATCCGTTGCGTAGTTTGAAAAATCTAACCCTACATAGAGAGGGACAGACGGTGGGAAGCGACTTTGTTTTGTACTAACTACTAGCTTTCGCCCGCGACTCCGTCCGCGTAGAAGTCGTTTATCGCTGCTCCCTCGGGAAATATCCAATTTTCCGGGATAAAACCTATACTATGTCCAATTCCAGGACCTAACCAATATGTGTGCCAAGTTTCATCCCGGTCCGTTCAGTGGTTGAAGCGTGAAAGACGGACAAACATACACACTTTCACATTTATAATATTTGTATGGATATGGCTATGAAGATTGACAAATGAAAGAGTTGGGAAACGCGAATTTGGACTTAAGATAGGTACGAGTAACCTTAAAAAACATAACTATCTAGTTGAGCCGAGGCAATTCTGAATTGAATATGCTAAGTGTAGGGTTCCGACGCCGTTACTACAAACACAAAAACTATCTCGAAAACAACAAGTACTTACTCGCGGCTTGTTGCGGAAACAAAGCTGAGAGGGGCCCTTTTCAACGCCATGTTAAATGTTTTTTTTATTTTAGTTATCTGTTTTTTTTTTCAAATGTGTGTATGCGTTGAATAAATTATTTATATTTCTATTATGAATGAATTTTCTATTGATCTATGATTAGAAAGAGACGGCAACACTGAGAACCTTCCAGAAACATGTGAATGGGATATCACTATTTAAAATGATCCAGCAATTTACGGAACCTTCCAGAAGCGATTGAAACGGATATCGTAATTGTGAGGGATATAGCAATACGTAGAACCTTCCAGCAGCGATGAAGTACTACGTCGTCCCCGACGGCGGACCCAAGTAAGTCGGTTATTCTGGAGGGTGTTCTGGAATAGTCTTGGATTGAGTTATACATATATATACAATGGAACCGTCGGGGGTTAGTCTTAATTGGACCGCTTCCTGTACCATAAAAGTAAAATAAAAGTTGTTTAACTATGAACGTTAAGATATTTAACGGTGCTATTAGATGTAAAATTTAATTGGTTTTTAGATAAATACAAAAGTAAAAAGATATCTTACATTTTCTTACAGTGGATACGTTGTAGTAAATAAGGTAACATTAGCACGCCTATACATATTTATAGACACATTATAGTCTAGCGGTGCCGCTGGGCCCCCTACGTCGTGGTTAGAACTTCTGCTTTATTGTTGTATACATTAAAAACAACATTAATTTTTAATAATCAAACAAATCAGCCTTTAATGGGTGGCATATAAACCTTCCTTAATCTTAAACCTCATATTTAAAGCAAATAAATGATTATTATTATTATTATGATTACGACAATGATGCCGGGCCTCTATTCTAGGCGGTGAAAACCATATCGTTTTTGACAGAAATGGCGGCCGAGTTAAAAACAATACCAAAACAGATCAAAAGCAATATCGTTTTTACCGTGTTGCATAGAGGCCCAGTGCAAACAAGAGTGTCATATCAGCGAGTTCGAAAAGAAAACGGTATTTATAACGGTGTATAAATTGTAGCTTATAAATATTGATTTAATAAAGCATTTCTTTACGTACGTATGTCCCCACGTACGTAATAAAATTATAAGGCTTATATCAGAGCGGAATATAATATTCCCTATCCTGTGCATTTAAATTGTGTGGCGGCGTCAATTTTCAATACCCATATGGGGCTCGAGTTAACGAGCTAACACTAATGGCAAGCTTCGGACAAAATTGACTCTATGGACTTTCAAGGCAATTTTTTATATCAAGGATATCGTAATAGAGTGAAAAACTTCAATTGGAAAGTAGACTTCCTCCCATAACCATGTGTTATACTATACTGTAGTTCTCTCGTAAATAAAACCGAGACGTCGAAATAAAAAACTCATAACCGCGTTATATTAATTTTAGCAGCAACGTAATAAACTGATAAATAAAATAAAAAGGTTTGTGTCATAGCGCATCGTGCCATATCGGGGTCCATTGCCCTGGCACTGAACGCGTCAATGGCGGCGTAGACGCACAGATACCGTCCGTTTTGCTACAAGTGCCAACTGCCACGTCGCAAGTGCTACGAGCTACGTGGCAGTGCTACGCTGCTACAAAATACCTACGAAAAAGTTATAATATCGCTACAATGAGCTGGGGGAGGCAGAGGGGATGATGATAATCTTTTTTTTACTTGTACTAGGATCCTATGTTTTCTTTATATTTTTAAAGTACCTACTTGTTGAATTTGTGCACTAGACGTCTGTTTGCGGTGATTAATTAAAAGCAGGGGCTCTATTCAATACGCTAAGACAATATTGCTTTTGACTTGTTATCGTATTGTTTTTAACTCGGCTGCCATCACTGTCAAGTAAACAAGAGCTATCAAATCGTTGACAATACGATAAGAGGTAAAAAAACAATATGATTTTCACCGCCTAGAATCTCGGCCAGGTCAAAGGCAATATGGTTTTTACCGGCTATAATCTCAGCACTGTCATGTAAATAAGAGTTATCGTAACTTTGACGATACGGTCGTCAAAAGCAATAATGTTTATGTTTTACCGTGTTGAATAGAGGCCCTGGAAAGGTTTTGCTTTTAAAAATGAAAATATTTATAAATCCAAGCTAGGTATCTTTTCGAGACTTTGTATAGAAAAAACACGGCACGGGTTCCCTATAAGGTCTGGCTTGTCAACAGAAAGTTCAAGAAGCCTTAGAAAATGTTATACATAGTTTTTCTGTTAAATGAGTTGTTGGGAAATTGTCAACGTGACTTGTATCGCAGGTCTCGTCGTCAAAACCGCTGTGCTCAAGTGGTAGGTACATATAGATGGTATGCGGGCCACCCTAGGCTTGCTGCTTAACAATTTTCACTGACGAACTCTTCGGCGAATTGTTTAAGGGAATAAAAGCCCAAAAGAAAAAGGCTATAAGAAAATAATAATTATAATGTCATGTGGTAAAATAGATTACTTTCGTGGATACTTGCTTACAAGTGCCTAATGTATATGTATATGTCATGGACCAAGTGATAATGCCGGCATTATTGATAATGCCCGGGCATTATTAATAATGTCTAGCTCTATCGGGCGAAATAATTAATCGCTATCTAAACTTCATTACTTATCATATTGCCTGGTCATTATTATATTGCTACGTGACAAATGGGCAATTTGATAACTAAGGTAAGGTTAGGTTAGTTTTTATATACGCCCGAAGGGCATACCACCCAGAAGTAGGGGCCCCGCTTAGCGGGGACCCGTCGACATATTGCTTTAACCATGGTTATCTTCTTAACCATAGGGGTAATAAAACCCCATAAATCGATGGTCAAATTGCCCAATATGGGAGCATATTGGGCATTTTTCATAGTGCCTGGTTATTATGAAAAATGTAAATATGTTTGTATTACTCTGCCCAAAAGGTAATGGGCATAATGTATAATGCCCAGTCAATTTGATTTTTTGAATAATTATTATCAAATTGCCCTCTCATATTGGGCATTTTTCATAGTGCCCGGTCATTATGAAAAATGCCCGATTTATCATTTGGTCCATAACATATACATCATTGTTACCATAAGGTGAGTAAAGGTCGGAGTAGCCTTGTGTAAACTTATAAATTTGTCTTTAATCGGATTAGGTAAACAACTAAAATACTACTGATACAAATAATTTAGCATGTTTGACTTGACTGACCCAGAAGGAGGGTAGTTTTTCGCGCGTATGTGTGTATGTATTTATGTGGGTATGTCCGTTCCATTGTGACCTGTAGCCTAAACGGCTTGACCGATTTTGCAGAGTGAGGTGTCGTTAGATTCGTCTTGGTTGTGGGAGTGATATAGGCTACAATATTTTATTCAAAGTACAATATTTTAGACAAAAGTAATACTGACTTAAAAAAAACATTATGTTGACGACAATATCAAAAAATGCAGTCGGGTTTTTATAAAGCTTGCTTTCCGTTATTTGATACCTAGGATTCCAAGTTGCGGTCAGTTCAAAATTGGCTTAGCATTTAAAATTAAATGACAGCATTTAACCTACATTTAAGACTAAAACTAGATTCTGTATTTTTGTGCATGTGGCCCTGAATAAAATCTCGACAGAAACTCAGTATAGTCTATCTTAATAATTTGTGGAGGTTTACATGTTTGGGTGAGGTGTATTTTAGTTGTATGACAGATAAAACATTCATATCGTTTCTCTAGTGCGAATACAAGCTCTATTGCTGCAATCACTAACCATCAACTACCTCCGCAATACCTATATAAGAATAACTATCTCTAGTGTTATATGTCATAAGCACACGACCAATAGACAAAAGTTCCGTGATGTTCTGGGCGCGCATCGATTGCGCGCTCCAAGCCCTCGAACATAAGCGCACGCGGTAACCGCGCTCAAACCCACCACGGATGGATCGCTGCGCTTCATGTTCGAGCCGCCACGGCGCGCGCGCCAACCGGTATCGACTGAGCGTGGCTGCCGCGCGCGCCGATGTTCGAGGGTTTGGGGCGCGCACAGAACATCGCGGTGTGCTATGATATATAACACTAGAGATAGTTATTCATATATGTAGGGCGAACTTTGGCTATTCGGTGATATGCAGGTAGTCGGTGATAGTTTGTTATCGTCTTATAGCACAGGTATCTAATATTTTTATAGATGGTACTATTTTTCAATAGATTGCGCGACTTGCATTCATTATAATAGCGTAGGGCGAAAATCCGAATGAACTCACAAAAATTAAAAATCAAAAATTAAATGGCAAATTAATCGTCCTGACCTACATTCTTAGATGGGTTGATACGAGGTGTAATTAAAGTTTTATTACGGAAAACAACTGAAAGTAATTGCGAAAATAAAAGAAAAACCCGTTAAAGTAAGACTTTTTAAACGTGTTTATATTTTTAAAGTAAAGTCAAGTTAACATTTTCATTCGTAAAATCCTTAATTTCGGCGGTTGATTTCTTAATGTTTTTCGTTACTTTGTATGTTTCTATATCACCACATAACCAAGTGCAGTAATTTATCTAAATACAATTATGGGTTATGACACTGTTCTATGTATGTTTTAACTGCAAAGCCAACACTAAAACACTTATTTGTTTTACAGGACACTCCTTTCAAAAAATGTTCAACAAAAAATAACTTACAATGCATCCAGCATAAAAGCTGCCGTTATAGAAATTAATAATGGAAGTACTATTTATAAAATAAAGATAAAAAAAAGTTTTCTATTCTTTGGAGCACTTTGAAAGCCTATAGCTGTTGCATCATCATGATCCTTCTGCCACAACTCAGTCCAAACGTGGAAAACCATATGTCCTGCCTGCAGAAAATAGAGGTTGAACTCCTGTGGCATAATAGAGAATATTATAATAGTTTTTTTATTAATTTCATGTCTTTTATTTATAGTTGTAAAACATCCACAGCTTAATCTGACATTATCACAGAATAACCAAGTTCATGTCACACATAATATACAAAATAAATGTTTATTCAATTAATTTCGTACATTAGAAATAAAATCAGAAGTTCAGAAATGGTAGACAAATTCATCCATTTTTCAAATTCAAATTCAAATTCAAATATTTTTATTTGCATAAACAAGGGTACAAGAAGGTGTAACACAATTATAAAACAGGCCCATTCCTTGTTATATATATATATATGGCGTACAAATATTTCATAATTAAATTTACTTAAGTTATTACATGCATCGGTGCAGCTTAAAATAATTACAAAGTTTAATTAAATGTCAACAAAAAAAAAAATTTTTAAAAAAAAATGCGATTATATACAGGAATAGTAACGAAGTAATAACATGATTTCTCAGTACTCATAATTTACAATTATACATGAAGTCATCAACAGAGTAGTAACTATTTTCAACCAGGTGACATAACATATTTTTTTTAAACAAATTGAATGGAAGTTCCTTATAACTATCGGTTAGCGTGTTGAGTAGTGCGAGTAACACTTCAAAAATAATTTAATCGATAGGTAATATTATATTGTCAATAAACCTAACTATCACCGATTAACCAAGGTTTGCCCTATACGGAGGTAGTTGATAGTTAGTGATTTGTGGAGGACAATAATTCCAAGTAAGTAAATCTAAAGTAATTATTAAATCACCTAAGATTTTTGTACGTGACTTGATAAGATTTCAATTCCTGAATGAATAGAAAGAAAAAAATAATGAAAAAGTTCAACATCAACATTGCCGTCTATGACTAAGTATGAGGAAGGTCGTGTCTTTCAATCGAATATTTAGCGCTATTTTTTTACGATTGCCATTGTACTCCCACTACATAAAGCCTTTCGCGGCGGCTGCTTCACTCGTTTTTTTAACGGGGTGCGTTTTCACAATAGCGTTTAAACCGTTTGTTAGTACACAACATCACTCCTGCTTCCCTGGCCTTAATCCTGTACACGCGAGGAGCTCTGCCTTTGTTGTGGAGGTCTAAGGGGATCAGGTCCAGCAAAGGACAGGATTGAAAAGAGACGACACAGGCGGTACGTGATATTTCCGCATTCTAATGTTATGTTTGATTCAGGAGAAGATTTTTTTCATGTGGAGATCGTTACGCCGTACTATTGTCATGAATTCCCCACCGTTTATATTTTTTGTTATTTTTATAAAATCGTTGCTATTGCTAAAATGCGACCGTCTTGGGTTTTTAGTCATTTTGTGACTTGACACTAACCATAAATTTTTATTATGTAATCGGCGTTAAATAACTCAAGTAACCATATCCGTTGCACGTTATATTTACACCTGGGACTTTAACGAACACTAGGTAATAAATTGTATTGTTTCCATTAACAAAAAAAAAGTTTTGTTTCATGTTCACGACAATTTCAAACATTTGGTCAGTTTTCGAAAGTCGTTAGCTTTCATAATAGAGTACAACTTCGATAGGCCCGCTGGGCCGGTTTTGCCAGCATGCTGATAAGTTGAGCGTCATAATAATATTTCTTTTATTAGTGTGACGTAGAGGTCATAAACAACCTTTTCTTAGATAAAACACCTTCCGCTCTCGGCTCAGTGGCTGCAGACAACGCACAACCTCAATCGCTGAACCTAGGGACTTAACATTTGGAGGGAATATGACTTGGGTACCCTAGGGGTGCATTTAGCTAGCATTTTTAGAAAATCGACAACCGAATACGAATCGAATCGAGCAGCGGGAAACTAATTCAACACCTACGAAGTCGCGGGCATCCTCTAGTGTTTTATAAAGATATAAATGAGAAGTGGGACTTTTCCAACGGGTGGACCGAAGTAAAGCTAACTTTGACTACGATATACTTAATGTAACATAGGCCATTTTTTGACTCTGTTATTCATGTTATGTAGCACTGTAGATAACGATTGCATCGTGAAGAATAACTATTCATTATAGTCGCTTATTGTTAGCGTAGCGTTGACTATTTACACGGGTTTTCAACAATCATTATTGTTTTAATTCAAACATAGATCGCTTGCGTCAGAAGTGTCAGCGAACACCTGATTTAATACAAGGCGGTATGCCTCTAGCCGACACGATTATGATTACAAAATATTCGAACTGGTTTTTGCGAAAATTTAATTTAGATCACTACAATATTGTGATTCTTAATTGAAGTATTTTGGAGAAAAAATAATAAATTTCGGAACTATAATAATGTCCAAACATAGCGAGTTATTTCTATGCAAAGTACGCGATAAGTCTGAATCTTAACATTCAGAAATAATTAAAATATTACAATAAACACTACTATTGCACGAAATAGCCATATAGCTCAAGCAGTGCGTGATATGTGTTATAACTACACTAGACCGGATCACTAACATTTGCGTTGTACGGATTTTTTAAACTTGTTACATTGTTTAAATTTGTTCATCTGGTGAGGCAGACCCGCTAGGGCTTAACAATTACAAGGACCATGCAGTTGTTTGGCCTTTAATTGACATTTAACAGTAATGTTGGTCCGGTCGCCGGACCGGCCTTGTCGTCGGGCCGGGCACTTTCACCGCCGCCGCGCCGGTGCCGTGCCGCGAGCACTGCCATTCTTGTGCTAGAGTAGAGCCACTAGAGCACACTTCAATTAACTCTGGAGAAATTGTCAGGTTTGATTCCATAAAACATACGCGTTTAACCTAGTTGGTGTGACCTGCCTACTAGTGGTCCCGGGTTCGAATCCCAGTAAGGGCAAATATTTGTGTGATGAGCGCGAATATCTTTTCCCGAGTCTTGGATGTTTTCTATGTAGGTATTTAAGTATATTTATGGATGTCTAGTACTTATTATAGGTACAAGCCTAGAGCTTAGGTTAGGGCTAGGGTACTTTGTGAGAGATTGTCCTCTGTTTTTATTTTTACAACATCAGAGTTTTCGACGGTTTCTACGCACTAGCCCTACCTTAATGTTCTGATATCGCAGTATGTTTATCAAATAAGTAAATACATTTGGTACGCTTGTACCTATATTTGATTATACTTTACGTAGGCGTAGGTACAAAACGTATTAAAAACAATTTCCATATATAAATACGGTCGCAATGAGAATAATATTAAACATTGGTAAAACCTCTTCCGCTTAATATGGCCTGGGTCCGCTCAAGCCTGACGATGTAATGTACTAGGAGAGCCGTAAATAAATAACTACGAAACAAAGACGCTGTCAAAACTATATGCATGATCAATAATTTAATAAACGCTATTAGTACAAAGTAATGGCGTCGATTTGTCTTACATCGGTCATTGTAATCGCGTCGTTTGTAAGTGTGTAAATTCGCATGTGTGCAGTAACGTGTATCAATGTGTTTTAATTTAAGTACACGCAAGCTGTTTGAATGTCGCCTACTTTACAACATATCAGCTGGCTAAACATTAAACAATCCAAGTAATACGGGAGATATTGTTATGCTGTCGGTTTTAAGGTCTGCTTGTGTCAAGGTTGTGCCGCGGAAAAATAATTAAGTTAAATCCACAATTTATTGATAAGTCATCGTTTCGATTGTTTACGATAAGGTTGTAATACATCGTGCTGCGCCTCTATTCAACACGGTAAAAACAATATCGCTTTTGATCTGTTATTGTATTGTCAACGTTTTGATAGTTCTTATTTTCTTGACAGTAATGGCGGCTGACGTCATAACAACACCATAACAGGCAAACTACGATATCGTTTTTACCGCCTAGAATAGAGGCGCTGTACGGCCCCATAGTAGTAATGAGCCAGAATGTCATCATAGTAACAGTAGCGCCAAGTTGTAGCGCCTTCCGTGCCCCATCATATAGATTTCAGATTGTTTTATCTAAACCATCTGATTTTAAGTGGTGGAAAGACCTTTTGCAGAGACCATCGGACCAGCTAGCACCATCCTACTCTTTAAAACTTGCCGCCAATCAGCAGTATTCGCATTGTTGTCTTCTAGACCGGGAGGTACGACAGCCAGTGAAACGACTATTACATCTAACATTAAGTCTCAGGGTTGGCAATGCATTTGCAGTCTTGAGATTACAATCTAGAGATTGCAAATCTCTATGGGATTTAGAGTGCACTTATCATCAGGTGGCCTGTGTGCCCGTAGGTCTTTTCCGTAGCATTAAAAACATAATTAATTACTCTTCTACGATACAATTGGCTTTGTTGTCGAGTTAATAAGAACTGCCATTTTATTTTTGCTAAATTGTAATTTGCGATAGCCTTAAGTTAATGTCAGGCACTAATCTATTCGAATTTGGGTTTATTGTTACGCATTAGCGCCATTAGTTTACTGCATATCGATCATTATTAAGAAATTTGTAAAATAGAAAAGATGGAATTGACGTCGGCTTCACCGATTTACAGACCTTAACCTACGGTTTCATTAGAATTGCTAGTAAGTACTAAGTAGAGACGCGGCGTGAGACAGGGCGATCCCATGTCACCTAAGATATTCATCGCAGTACTCGAGTCAATTATTAGCAAGCTTAACTGGTCCAGACTGGGAATACCTATAGCAGATAGCTACCTCCACCACCTAAGGTTTGCTGACGACATAGTGCTTTTTTCAGAACGTTTTTCAGACTTAAAGTACATGGTACGCACCTTACAAACAGCCAGCAGACAGACAGGACTCGAAATAAACTTTAATAAATCAAAAATTATGACTAACAGTTTACATTTGCCACTGAATATCGAAGGCATCGACATGGAATACGTTCAGAGTTATATATATCTCGGTAAACAAATTTCATTCGAAAGAAATAACAATGAAATAGAAGTTGGCAGGAGAATCAAAATTACGTGGAATAAATTTTGGAGCCAAAAGGAAATACTAAAAAGCAAAATACCTGTTAAATTCAAAAAGAAGATCATGGACTCGTGCTTACTTCCATCGCTTACATACGCTGCGCAAACCTGGAAGTTTACTACCAGTATCAAAAATAAAATAAATACTTGCCAGAGAAGCATGGAACGAAGTATAACTAATATTAAAAAACTTCAAAAAATCAGACACAGCATTATTAGATCACAAACAGAAATGGAAATGGGCAGGACATGTCGCCAGAATGAAAGACAAGAGATGGACGAAAAAAGTAACGACATGGCCGGGGCCACTAGGAAAACGAACGCAGGGCAGACAGTACACTCGGTGGTCAGACGAAATAGTAAAAGTTGCAGGTACAAACTGGTTGCAAAAAGCACAAGACAGGACCGACTGGCTTACTCTGGAGGAGGCCTTTACCTGAGAGGGGGTTCTTGCTTAGAAAATTATGTAGTTTTTTAACTAGAAAATATTCAATTGTAAAATATTTAAAAACAGATAATTATGCAGAATAACTAAAGTAACATGTTTAAATAGAATTAATATTTATTAAACGTGACTATAGAACTATATTATACTGACAAAATTAAATCAAAAACTACTAACAAGCATTGACATTGTAAAATACTGGCAAGAAATAAAAGGCTTTTTTATTTTTATTTATTTTATTTTATTTACTAAGTAGCAGTAGTAGTAAGTAGTACTAGCGACTCTAATGAAACAGTAGGTAAAGCTCTGAAAAGACCTAGGTGATGATAACTTAAGTAAGTAAGCGACGCGCCTCAGTCTTTTGCTTTGCTTCTTTAATTACAAAGACCTCCTTGCTTTTACGCTGACATTTAGAAGTATGTGGTGTACTAGTGTAACAATCATGACACCCTAATATACGTACCTAATGACAATCTTAGCGAGCGTAATGAGATCGAATGGTCCGTGGGTATACTCAATACACAAACGTTTATTGCATTCCACAATGTGTTGGCAGTTAATAGGGTAACTTAAGCTATTACAGTAATTAATATATAACTTAATTATGGGCCCTGTTGGGCACAACAACATTAAGAGACGGCTTTAGCTGAATAATCTTACATTGTACTTACTTAATAATTATATTGCACATAAGGTATATAATTTAAATTTATGTCAAATTTAATTTGAACTATATGTAATGAAACTTGAATATCTAGTATTATTATTTTGTATTACTTAATCCTATGTTTTATATTTGTTGAATTAATCATTTATTCTATTTATTATTATCATATTTGTGTATTTATCTCTAACTTATCTGCCCAATGTACAATAATATGATATTTATTTATAATATTTATCAATGTCACTGTTTGTTATTTATATGTGTAAGTGTAAGTACAGTTTGTCTTCCAAGTACATATTTACATATAGTATAATTTAGAACATGCGGTCGACTTTGCCTACCTGTTATGGAACTGTTTAGGAGCAAAGTGTGATGAAAAATTAATAACAAAATTACGGACTTATTATTTTTATTTTTTGTTGTTCTTTGGTTTATCGATATTACCACAATTTCTAATTTAGCGTTTTATGTAGATTTTATTAACTTTCAAGTAACATTATTTTAGTTAATTTTATGACATCAGCACAGGTAGCACAAGTTGTATGTTCTCACTTGTCGCTCAGCGCGTCTCTATCGTTACTCACTAAATAGAAAGGGAGATCCGAGCGACAAACAAGTCGCGGGCAACTTGTGCTAGCCGTGCTGAGCATAGCCAAAGACCTTTGATATCTAAAAACGAGACTAAAGGCCTATTTTTTTTCATGAAACTATTACACGCGATGTAAATTTACTTATTTTATTCCAATGTGTAACAGCCGCACTTCATTATACTTAAGAGAATTTATAATGAAGTGAATTAACACTTAGCGTGAAAGTTAATATGACGAGAGATGTCGTTAGGCTGATGACGTGGAAGACGTAACGATAATAGTCGTGTGTGAACCGAACGTTGATAAGCCTGCGAGCGACGGCGAAGCCGAGAGTGAACGCGCTACTTTCGCTGCGGCCGCCGTTTCCGCGCCGGGCAGCTTCTTATTGCTACTGTACTGTTTTATTTTATGTTCACTCGAAATAGGACAAAACTTTCTTGTTAGCTACAGAGCGGCTCAGCCAGCCACGAAATTATATTTCGTACGACTGTTATGACTTATGAGACGATGCGTGTTGGTAGCATTTCGATGCATTTATGGCAAACAAACGGTTACTTTTAGTACAACTGACGTAAGACATTTTGTTTTTTGTTAAAAGATTACCTAGGTAAGTACATTTTTAAAGTTATTGGTGGTATTTTATGATTTTTGAAGATACATACAAAGTACAATGCTCCATGTGTAATCGGTAGCGAAGCGAAGACTTAAACAAAAAATTACGTTAACTAGTGTCTACCAAAATATCGCGTCATAATAACGTTGATAGCGATTTTATTGTTTTAGCGATAGCAATGAATAAAATCTTACTGATTATGTTAATACAAGTTAACATTCAGTGAATTTATGACCGGTTTTACTGATAAAAAACATTCTGTTAGGTAGCTGTATGTACTATGTGTTTTCCTTCCTAGATTATCTCTGTTGACTCGGGTAAAAAATGTTTGAGTACCTATTTTACTTTCATCTCTTTGGAAAGTTCTTATCCACGTGGGATAACTTATTAACTATTGTAGCACAGTATGACAGTGAATTGTGGCTCTATTCTTAGTTGTATTTAGCATATAACTTCAATATCGTAATCATATTGTAGACGTTATAGCAGCTTTAGTAAGAGCCAAAGAGACAGTAGTCGAGTGAATAAAAGAAAACATACGTCAATGATATCGTTACGATGTACCTACGTAGAAACCCGTGCCCTTGTTCTGCATTGTCTTTACCCTATTATTATCGTAGTTTAAACATTATGATATGATAACTTTTATCAACATAACAGTAATGGCAGCCGAGTCATAAACAATACAATTGCAATTCGGGTAAAACAAAATAGAAGGGCTAATATAATGGATTACCTATAGGACTTTTTAAGATTTGTACTAAAACACAAACTTGGTTACTCAGTTTACAATAAATTCGGCCACAGCTACAACTGAAGTAGCGGGAAAAAACACTGCGCCTGTATTCTGGGCGGTAAAAATTGTTTTTAACTCGGCCGCTATTACTGTCAAGTAAATAGGAGCTATCACAAGGTTGGCAATACGATAACAGATCCAAATCGATATGGCTTTAACTCTGTAGAATAGAGGCCCTCCTGGCTACTTTCAGGGGCCTTTAATCTCCTGGGTAAAACTATATTGCCTTTAACACGTTATCGTAATGTTTCGACCGCCATCAGGTACCTACTGTAAAGTAAATACGAGCTATTGTAATCTTGACAATACGATAACATGTCAAAAGTAAATATATTGTTTTACCGAAAAGAATAGAGGCCTTGTATGTATATCGTTACGTACTAGTGCGACACAAGATCTTCAAATAACAAAAAAACTAAACAAAGGCAGTTTTAATTTCAGATGTTTTAATATAGTAGTTTAAGCAACTGATACATAATGAGAGGCCTTAATATACGAGTGTGGTTTTATGGAACGAGCGTCAGCGAGTGTTTTAAGGCCTAATTATGTACAGTTGCATACACTACTTTATCTAAACACATATCATAAGTATGGGTTCAGAAGCCAACGACTTGACGACAAAAATGGCGGCAAAACAAACTTGTGCAGTGTCAGTGTCACGAATATGAAGGGTTTAAAAAAAAACATAGACAGACGAATGAAGACCCTATTCTCATGTCACTCGAGACCAAATGTCGTGCGGTTTATATTAAAAAAACATACTGAATTGACGTTTCGTATCGATAACTGCTTTAATATCTATGAATACTAGAATAGAAACCCTCTTGAGTTTTGACAGCTGTTCCAAATTTAAACTCGTAAATTGTTACAAAAATTGATACTGTAAAAATAATTCATATGGAACCTCGTTGGTGATGTTAACTTTTTGTATTAAGTTGTATTGTAATGGTAAAAATATAACTATAAAGCACATATTTCCTAACCCCTTCGCGAAGCTGAAACGTGACGGCTGAAGCATGCCGCTCCCTCCTTGTTAAGCTTACTTTTGCGTATTCCTTATGAAAAGCTACCAAACGACACTTTCGCAACAACAACAGAGTAGAGTTAAGATTGCAACATTTTTGTCTTACGTATGTACAAGTCTAAGTAAAATTTAAATGCGATTACGAGCGGAGCGAGCTCTAATTTCAAGCGTTATGGAGCGTTTGCACCAGAGCGAGGAGGAACTTATTACTGCTGTAGCTACGGGAAACATCGCGATTGGTTTACGATCGTTGTCAAGATAGTAGAGTTGTGCAATTTTCCGTCGAAACGGCTTTAGTGTGGGTTGCGGCCGCTTGAAAGTGCAATGCTAATCGAATTTGATGTGGCTACTTAAATACATTGATGATCAAAAGTCGCTCTGCGGGTCGATTTTTAAGAAGCAATAGCTTGAAAGTAGAAAATAAATCGCATTCGAAAGAACGTTATAAACAACCCCGAACTTAAATATACGATTTTAAGATTCTCTTTCATTTGCGCATGAATTTTCGATCTGTCGATTCTCATAAATCGACCCACACAGGAGCTCTATTCTACACGGTAAAGTCATGATTGCTTTTGACATTTATCGTATTGTTTTTAACTTGGCCACCATAAGAGCTATCGCACCGTTGACAATACAATAACATTACAAACTTTTATTTGTAGCGATATAAAATGAAACATTTTTCTTTCGGGTAATTGCGAGTTTTTGGATATGTTACAGTCGTTACACAGGTGCGATTGATTCTGAACCTGAAGCTAATTCCGTAACAGTTTTCAAATCAACTCTATTATCTCGGATCTCGTAATTATTAAGTATATAGAAATGATTTTAAAAACAACTCGTAGAAAACAACTTTGCTCTAAAACCCAAACTTTAGGATTTGTTTAATGAAAACAGAAAAAACCCATTTTTTCGGACGTATAAATATAAACATATACAATTCTAGAACTTTTGCAAGGTAGGTACCCTTATTTACAAAGTATATTTGTTTGTTTCTTTGTTTGGTTCAAATCTTGCAAATTTTTAGCTAATTCCTGTTATTGGAATACGCTGAAATGTGGAATACATATGTAACCCTGATGAAATGCAATATTATGGTGTCCAAGAGCTAATCTATTGATGGAGTCGGAAGGTGGCAACAGGATCTCTACTTAACGTAGAGCCATGGAGTTTGGACTCGGTAGTTTGGTGTCAATAAGCAGATGATACCCGTGTGAAAATAGGACAGTCGGCCGCAAATGTTTCCTTTAAAACTGAGTTTTAAGAAGTTATTTAGTTATATGACCGCTTGAGCCGACAAGCGGTCCTATAACTAAATAAATCCTTAAGCATTGTTATATTAAAATTACAGATTCAGTGTTTAAACGTAGTTTCATTAATTTACTGCAAAGAAACAGATATAAACAGTATCGAAGGTTATTGTTGGAGAATCGTTACCGAACATTCAAATGCAATCATTATAATTATTCACAGTTTATAGTGAAATTATTCAAAACACTTTACTTATACAATAATAAAGATAAACAGGTTCACGAGTTATTCAACCATTTTCACCAAGGCATGAAAATATTCGCAGTTACTCGCATCAGTAAAATACGTTCGTAAAAGTTAGTTGCAAGTGAAGTGTAATTAAGGTAAATTAAAAATTATAGGTCATAAAAAAGTGCTTGCTCTTTTACAGTGCCTTGAGTGCCCTAAATCAAGTCAATATTAGCTGTCAGGTTAGTCACGTAATTTAACAACAAAGAGTTTGCCTTTCACTTAGCATTCGGAATGGACACGTAGACTTAATTTTGATTCTGATTACGAGTTAAACTTACCTTGGGCCGTTGTGATGATCTGTGATTAAGGGCGCACTTCACTAAGATTCACTGTGTTATCATGGTTTAGACCGGATAGTAATGTGGGGCGAAAGTGACAGTGTCCGCGTGCGGGCGACACGGGCTGCGAATTTGAATCGAGTAAAAGTGACGGATGCACGAGTTGTGCGGGCGACCGCCGCGCGTCTCGGAATAGAGTGAAGTGGAGGGCGCGAGGCTCGCGCGCCGGCGGAGCGCGCCAGCGCCACGGCGCCGCGGGCTGCTCGCGCTCCACTCTCTACTTAGGCCCGCAAGACGAAACACGTACCTTATCATATGTATCAGCACTGTTCCAACTGTTGCAGTTGCCAATTTGCACCGGCCTAACTAGATACGAAGCATTTCTTGCACGTCCAACGATTTTATACGCTGCTAAATGTGCTGGTTCAGGTGTTGTGTTTTTCGAGCGTATGTATGTATGTATGTATGTCTATTTCTGGCAACGCTGTCATTCGATTCTTCTTAATTGTCGACCTGACATAGGGTATGTAAAATTTACGAAATGGCATCCGCGAAAAAAATATGGAGGGGGAATAAACAAAATGTTTTATTATAACAATATGGGTCTCAAATGAAAGTTAATACATAGCCCATTCTAAATATATGTCCATTATAACACTTTGATGCTACTATTTTGACAGGAAAAAAAAAGGAAAATCAGGAAAAGGAAAAAGAAACCGGACAAGTGCGAGTAGGACTCGCCCACCGAGGGTTCCGCACATGACACGGTTAACTCAATTTAAAATTTGCAACGCCGCCGTTCCTTGCCTAAAGACCCTGTTTTTTTTGTGATTCATTAAAAAAAGCGGTTTTCAGATTTTTCCCTATACTTATAGTATAAGAGGGTATTACTTGCCAAATTTCATACTTCTAGGTAAATGGAAAATACCCTTTAAATGTTGATTCCCTTGAGAGTGTCGGAATATACGTTTTTGGCGGCAACAAAGGCCGTATCTTTTTTTACGTTAACTTAGACGTTTGATTTTTTCACAGCTTCAAGGGACTGTAAATTTAAGTATTTAAATTTCAACCCGATACCTCCACGTGTTCCCGAGATAAAGGGGCTTGACAGACAGACAGACGGACAACAAAGTGATCCTTAACCCTTAGGTTCCATTTTTTCCTTTTGAGGTACGGGACCCTAAAAAGTACGTAAATGTTGTTAGGATTAATTTTAAGTGAAAAGTGTGAAATAAACCAAATTATAAAAAAAAAACAAAACACTCGACAGCAATACAAATGTCAACAGAAAAGCAAGCTCAATAATCTATATAAATTGTAAGAGCAATGTAGGTAGGTGAAAAGCAATGAACTTCAAAACATATTTCAAGAAAAAAAAACATTTCCACTGTTAGCTATTCCAATATTTGAGATATATTATTTATTAATTAAATGAACATAATATTTACAGAATTCAACAGTGAAACAATTAAAAGAACTTAACGTATTTAAATTAAAATTAAACTAAACTACTCAAATATTAAAGATATAAATAATAATCACCACTATAAAAAGAACACCCCCTCTAGCAGGGCCACTCGCGGCATGGTCCCTATTACACTGGCTGCATTACCTCTCTGGATAGCTAGCCCAATCCTTTGGGAGAGGTAAGCACCAGCTCTAGGATCTCCGGAGGAGTCTATGAGCCGGGATGACAGGGCCTTAATAAAGCTTTTCATATCAGCTGACCAAGGTCCCATGGTCTCCACTGCAAGCGCCACAAATTCGTAATTATTTAATAATTAAATTTGAGATATATATTTAGTTAAGTAGTATTGCTCTTACAATTTTAGATAGATTGTAGAGCTTGTTTTATGCTTTTTTCTTAATGTTTTTATTGCAGTCTATTTTTTTAAAATATAATGTATAGTTATCATTTAGAGTCAACTGGGGTTGTCCTTCGCAATCCATAATAACGTTTATAAAGCCATACGCCATAACAACTTTGCTCTAAATCATGTTTAACATACCATATAGGTACCTACATTTGCCATAATGACTGTTTCGTCATAAGGTCATAACGTTATTTTGGCCTAAACGTCATTAACTGTAATTTTATGTAGCCTAAATACCTAATCATATTTATACCTACTTACTTATGCATTTTTGATATAATACATTATACTAAATAATCAAAGCCTAATAATGAAGCGGCATTTCCTATCTTCACGTTTTAAAGTTCGCTACTTGTTGACAGGTAATGTAATGCCTTAAAACCCCTCGGTAGGTTAGTTAAGATAAGGCTATGTTATGTTATGACTAAGAGAGAAAGTAAATAAACTATATCTGAGCGAATGGTAAGTAAAAATAAAAATGTAACCTACGATGTACTTAATGTACGAAATACATTTATTAGACGCAGGTACCAAATAGGCAATTCCAAGGAGAAAAGGTAATTATTTAACGATTTTTAGTGGGTTTTTGGAAATGGTTTTATTTGCAAGGTTATGTTATTTAACTACAGCACAACACAGTTTGGCACAATGTCTTGGATCGAGCGTGGTTTAGTTTTAATAAATGTATTATTAAGATTTATTTTTATCTTTAAGACTGCGCCAAGCGTCTAGTTGCGCCCTCATTATTATTATTGTGTTTTCTAATAAACTAAAGTACGTGTCTTCAATTGAAGGATGGTTTTTATTAAAATTCGTCATATATGTATGTTTGCTATTCAATGTGTATACATATGTGCAAAAAAAAAACTTTCGACTTCGAGACAATACTTTAGTTTATTAGAAAACACAATTTGGAATGAGGGCGCCACTGGACGCTCGGCGTAGTCTTAATTTAATATGAAAGTAATGATCAACCGTATGAATCGTCAAAAAAACCACACTCGATATTCAAAAATACGTTATTATGAGAAGATATTTGTAAATTGGTTCGTTTGGCTTTGTTTACATCTTTGGCCGTTTGTATTGATGGCGACTATAACACTAAGTTCATTAAGAAACAGTAGTCTAATGCCAATTCCCCTTCACCTGGCACTTCACCATCAGTTCCACTTTACCACATGCATTATGATGAGTAAAAGTAGCTTGGTAAAATTAGTAAAAAATCTCATCACTACCTGTAAAATACTTATTATTAAACAGGATATCTCTAGCCTTCATCATATCATAAGTTTCACTTTACCCAATGTTGCTTTTAGAATGCAAATATTTAAGTTTTTACAGAACATATTAAAATCGCTGAATGTGTACATAACATTTTTATAGAGTTTTGCCTATTCCTCATGGATTTCACGACAACTTTTTCAACACAATAGGAATCATAAAAAAGGATCCTCCGTTTTCCAAGTCGTTTAAAAATAGGTTTAATGTCTTCAAAATTGTAAAGATATCTACCCGTGAAATTACTGGCAAACATTACAATTCTGGACACCAAAATCAGTTCAATCTTTTTAAAGACTTTTAAAGTGAAGGTGACGATAACTTTCGCAAAATGCCCCTTGTCCAGGACCTAAAATCATTTAACGGTAAAAATCCTTGTAAGTAGGTAAAACAATACTGCTTACTTAAAGATACGCGATATAGGATAGAAAAAGTACACATTTGGATGTCTATATGTAGTGCGGCAGTAAGTACAAGAGTATTAAGTCCATATGCATATAATGCCTCAATTTGGTCGGCAGCATACTTGCACACCTTGAGTACCTATAGACAAAATAAACTATATTAATGCTTGCTTGAAGAGCGCTGTGATGTGCTGCGCTGCGTAAGCTGAATGTTGATTAGACATTGAGAAACTTTCGATTTAGAGATGGTCATTTTTATGAGACCTTGAGCTGAATAAGCATAACGCCTGTTGCGCGGCGCCAGTTTTCAGCCGCGGTATCTCCAGCCTCAACAAGTGCCGCCCCGTGTCGCCCCCGGCGCGCCGAGCCCGCCCGAAACCACCTGACGTCACCGACCTCCACTTACTACTACTTATACCAGGTTTCTTTCCCTTGCACAACATACATTCCACGCTACAAATATAAACACTCCTTATTTAGTATTGTTTCCTGCTATCCATGAGCCAGTAATTACAATCTTATTATACTTTCCTTGTTTCTGTACTCAGTGAAGTATAAAGGGTGTATTGATATTGTATCGAGCTCCTGTTAGCCGGCATTGTCTGTCTCCCGCCCACTCCAATTTGCCGCCGTTCATTTGTCGCGGCAGCGGCGCCGCCGAGCCGGCTCCGACAAGCACCCGACAGTTGCTATTAACTCGCACCCTGTCGTTTTGTTATAGTTATAGTCACTTTGCAACTTGACACGACAGCACCAAGGTTTTAAAAGCTAGGTGAAAATTGAGGCAAGTAAGATGATATCCCAGGAGAACAAAGCTATTTTCTAAGACAAGGGTTTTCTGTGTCCATTTATGTCACAAAATCCGACATAAATCTACTCGGTACTTTATACAGCGTGTTTGAAAATAACCTCCATTTCACATTGTCTTGATCCCTTTTGTCATCGTATTATTTAAATACATTATGATGGCTTCTATTAAATTGACAGTTGACAGTAAAGGCAGCATAGTCGTGTTAAGAATACGTTTGCAATCAATAGGGGTAAAAACAAAATGAAATAGAGTATTAACTAAACGCATTCCCATAGTAAAAAAAAACCTCTAAACAAACAGGCAATAAACTTAAGTTAGAGGACTTTACTTTCGCATTTTTACGAATGTAGCAATGAATGAGTCTGGGCCACTATTCTTGGCGGTAAAATCTATTATAGTCTTTGATCTGTTCTGGTATTGTTTTTTACTCGGCCGCCATTACTGTCAAGTAAATAAGAGCTATCAAAACGTTGACAATACGATAACAGAGGCCCTACTTTGAAATTCGAAGTTCGAAGTTACGATAGCTTCATCCCTTTCTCTTGATTTAGTCTCGAATGACGAGTGACAGGGATGGAGCTAACGTAACTTCAAACTTCGATTTTCAAAGTAGGGCCTCAGGTCAACGATGATATGGTTTTTACAGCCTAGAATCTCGGCCCTGTAATTCTGTTTAGTTCATAAGATTTGACTTCTAAACTTATTTTAGATCCAATTTTAATTTAGATCCAGAAGAAAATCGCTGTGCTTTGCCTAATACGATTAGTTGCGGTAGTTATTATTATCATTCAGTACCTAATATTATTTCATATCTTTACTGTAATCAGGCGATAACGAAAAAACCGGTTAAGTGCACGTTGAAATCGAGCACCGATGGTTCCGCACCTTCTTCTATTTTGTAATAATATTTGAAAGCGCCACACGAAACACATCGACCTGTTTTAATTTACTATTTTGCTGTAAATTACAAAAAGACAATTTTACAAAGTCGACAGTTGCGACATTTCAATCTGATTTCTAAAAAAAAACATGTGTTTTAATTAATGTAAAGTATTCATTTTCGTTAGCTTTTTATCTTTACTGGTTTCTAAAAAGGAGAGGGTGCGGGACTTAAAAACCTCGAAGAAATATAATTATTTATCCTACAAAACTTGTAGTATATGTAGAGTCATTTGGTGTTCAAAAAAATCTGCTTTTTTTATAGCGGCGCGAGAAACGAAAAGAGCACGCCGAAAGAAACCTAAACAATTCGTTGAAAATAATACGATAACTAGTCAAACGCAATATGGTTTACCTAGTAGAATAGAGCCCCTGAACAATTAGGTGCTTTCAAATGATATCTGAAATAGATTTTTTTAACGTACTTACTCATTTTATACTCCCTTGATAAGTTTCTAAATTATCATTAAATTTCTAATGATGAGATCTTGTGCGAACCAGCCCAGAGAATAAAAGTATTGGTGAAAACGGCAAAAAAACCGGAACCTTAAAAAATAGTATCAAAGTGTAAGTTTGATATAGATGAAGTGGGTTCACGGGTGGGGTTGGTAACAAAATGGTATAACTAGTCTTAATTGATTGGATGTCTCAGGCAAGGCTAATCAATTCGTCAAATTCAACAAATTCGTCGTTCGTTCAAACGTCTATAGGTCAAAAAACCAAGTTTGACAAATCGACTTCAATTGCCCAAATAGAAAGCGTTAGCCACGGTGCAGGTGGATGTTTTTGCTCCGTTAGCACTGATGTTTAACAGACAATACTAAATGAACTAAGCCGCTTGGATACATAACCCTAATAAGAAATCCCTGTTATCAGAACACGCGTCCCCGCCCACTTACGTGAGTAAATAGCAATTTCTTGAAAAAGATGTAGCAAACTACGTGTAGAGTCTTCAGTCTTCACAATGGTGCGTTCCTAAAGCACACTCGAAGCGAGTCGTGCGATATGTATCAATCGGTGTTTGTGTCAGTGTTCAGCGTTATCTTAGTGCTTAAACTTATGTTCCTAGCTGGATCTCTAGTGTTTACAATAAAATATAACAACCAGGTAATATCTGAGCCTTTAATTAAAATATGGAACAATACAAACATATCACAACACAGAACTCGCACAGCTCTAAACACTGATAGAAAAGAAGCTAACCTTGTTTGTTTGTTGATCTATATATGGTAAAATTGGTAGCTGTACTTTGGTTTATGTATCAAAACAATGACGCATTTTTCGTAATACGAACCGTATGTCTCGTAGAACAGACAACATTAGGTACCAGCAAAATAACAAACAATGTACAATCATCTTTTAAATATTATTTAGGTAAGATAAGTAAATGTTGACGCTATTAAACATCTACAATACAATACATGAAAAACCCTTTGTTTCATTAGCGCCTGGCAATATAGTTTGGCAAAAAAATGGCGATACATTTACATGATGATTTGATCATATTTCAACATAGTTTACTAGAGTTAGATTTTTTCAGTTATACGGGATTAGTGTAAGATTCATATATAAAAATAAACCTCAAAAGCTCGACCAACTTTATTTATCTTAAAGAGGAGATAATGCAGACAATGAATGAGATGCTAATGGGCTTCGGAGTCCAATTATATACCACTAGCTTTCCGCCCGCGACTTCGTCTGCGGAGAGTCAGAACTTATGGTACAGACATAGTTTATATCACCTTCAAAGAGTTTTTTATGAAAAAAAGTCCAGAACGTGAATTTTAAGTAAGCGGTTCAGAATCACCTTTCATTTTATGACTCTAAAACAACAAAATTGCCATACAAAATAAATTCACTACCCCTTTTTCACCATTAGGTTTTTTTAATCAACCCTAGATTGAATAGATTGATAATTTAGTCATTTCATCTATTCACTAAATTTCTATACAAACAATTAACCCACTTATCAGAAGATTTTCGAAAAACACCAAAGCTGGATATTTTCTTTATGTTACAGTATTTAGTCGCAATAGTATATGGGAATAAACGATGTGTATATAGAGGTCATCAAAAGTATATACAGAAACAATACGAGTAGAATCAAGCTAGAAACCCTCGGACGGAGTTTCCCCATAGAAAGGGATGTAAGGCAGGGCGACCCGCTATCCCCAAAAATATTTATTGCCATCCTCGAAACCATCTTTAGCAAGCTAGACTGGAGCAAACTAGGACTTCTTATACGGTGCGCTTACTTAAGTCATCTAAGATTCGCAGATGACCTAGTGTTGCTAGCAGAGACGAGTTCAAAGCTATAGTTTATGACCGAATCCTTACACCTAGCTAGTATTAAGGTAGGACTGGAAATATCACCAAGACCATGACAATGAAAATTCCAATATTTGTAAATGGATATCCACTGGAATACGTAGAAAAATACGTCTACTTAGGAAAGAATATTAGTTTCGATAGGAAAAACAATGATCTGGAAATAGAAAGAAGAATACAACAAACATGGAATAAGTACTGGAGCCTAAAAGAAATTTTTAAAAGTAACATGTCAACCACCATAAAAACGAGAGTCATGAACTCCAGCCTCTTACCATGTTTGACATACGGTTGCCAGACAGGGAAATTAACAGCTAGAGCAAAAAATAAAATCAACACCTGTCAACGCGGAATAGAGCGGAGTATGCTCAACATGAAGAAAATTGATAAAATACGACACACGAAAATAAGGGCAATAACGAAAGCAACCAACGCCTTGAGCTATGCACAAAAATTAAAGTGGAAGTGGGCAGGTCACGTAGCGAGACTAAAAGACCAGCGATGGACCAAAAAAGTCACACTATGGATAGGACCGCAAGGGAAAAGAGGCAGAGGGAGACCTCTGACACGATGGGAAGACGATATCATAAGATCAGCCGGCCCAAACTGGACCCTAACAGCACAAGACAGAGACAGATGGACATCTCTGGAGGAGGCCTTCACCCACTCGGGGGTTCTTGAATAAACTCTATTACTAACAAACAAAAAATAAAAAAATAAAAATTTACTAACCACT
Organism: Acleris literana; assembly: GCA_946894065.1. Lineage (NCBI taxonomy): Eukaryota > Metazoa > Arthropoda > Insecta > Lepidoptera > Tortricidae > Acleris > Acleris literana. Next base: position 14,891,310 of record OX335670.1, on the reverse strand, counting down.
ATAAATAAGTACCATAAATAAGATCATACAACACTTAATAAAGTTAAAAAACAATATAAGTTAAATTGCATTACTAGCACCTATATTTTTTTTGTAAATTTCAGGAAATAAAGGCTTTTTTTTTTTAGTCGCAATACCCGTTTTCATATCTTGTAGGTATATTTATACGTTTGAAAGTAACTTTATTTCCACACAAACTTTACAGTCAGTATCAGTAGTCTAAGATCCCAAGTTTTTCCCTTTAGTTTTTTTTATTGATGATGGGTTTGTTCTTGACTATTTGTTTCTTTAAGGGGCAAATGTTTAAAAAAACTGCATCTTGCACTTTTTTAGATGCTAACATTCATGTAACTGGAAATAAAAACCAACTCAAATACCTCAAAACCTTTCACCCCGCTTTTCACACTGTTAAGGGCTTATTTTAAAACCTGTTTTTTTATTTAATTAATACCTAATGGTGTTGATACCAAGTTTCATGTATCTAACTTGCCCAGTCATAATTCTTATGTATAGGTTAACAGTAACCTTAATAGCAATAATGTCCACATTTCTCACATCAAAAATGACCAAATTCCCACAACAACTTCTACCCCCATATTACCCCCTTTTCCGAAACTGCCGTATTTTTTTCATGTATGTCGTAAACTACGACGTTCACTATTCTCATTTTAAAAATGGCCAAACTCTCTTTGATTTATCCACCTTTAGAGAAGTCGCCCAACACCTTTTTAGGGTTCCGTAGCAAAAATGGCAAAAACTCTTATAGTTTCGTCATGTCCGTCCGTCCGTCCGTATGTCACACGCATTTTACTCGAAAACTACAGAGGTTCATTGATGAAATTTGGAGTAGGAATAGGTATCTTGTAGAAGCCGCTACTTAGTTTGGTAGTGAAATAACAAAAATAAATATTTCTAGGTTGGGCACTGCCTACAAAATGTGACTATTGATGAAAAAAAATATCGCCATAAATCATCGTGCGGAACATATTTCGACAGTTCTTTTAAAACACAACTTCAACTTCTACCGCCAATTTACAACCGCCATTTATAGAGATAGTTTTTCCAAAATCTCCGAAAGCAATTTAGTAGCCCTAACAGGCTGACACCTATTTACACATTTCCCACCTAAACAATAACCGAAGTCGCTTATTTACTAACTTCGCAAGACGCTAAAATGGTATTTCCTATTGATAAGTAGTAGCCTGAATACTAATTTTCACATTTCTCACTTTAAAATTGACCAAAGTCCGAAACTTCTACCCCCCCCCCATTTTACAACCTTTGGGGTAGTTTTTCCTAAATCGCCGAAAGTAACATTTTTTTTATAATAACAGTATTCTCACCACATTTCTCCCTTCAAACATGTCTAAAATCCCATACAAACGTCTACCGCCAATTTATTCGCTAAAAGCAGTATATTTAATTCATATTCATTAGCCACGTTTATCACTTCAAAACTGTATATTTTCCATACAATTTATTTTTTATAATTGCCTTCGTAGGTAGATTATATTTGCATTGAAGAGCATTTCTACCAAGTTTCAAGTAAAATTTACCATAAAAGTAATCCCCACAAAAACATTGCAACTACTTTCCATCCCCCCAGGGGTTGAATTTTAGTAATCGCTGAAAAACGTATCTCAAAATATTATTTGAAGAGCATTTCTATCAAGTTTTAAGTAAATTTGATCATAAAAATATTTTTTCTATACAAACTTTGCAACCCCCTTTCATTCCTCTAGGGGTTGAAATTTTAGTTATAGCTGAAATACGTGTCTCATTATTTCACTGAAGAGCATTTCTACCAAGTTTCAAGTAAATTTGACCATGAAAATATTTTTTGCCACAAAAACTTTGCAACCCCCTTTCATCCCTCGAGGGATAAAATTTTAATAATCGCTGAAATACGTGTCTTATTATTTTCATTGAGGAGCATTTCTACCAAGTTTCAAGCAAATTGGACCATAAAAATATTTTTTCCCATACAAACTTTGCAACCCCCTTTCATCCCTCTAGGGATTAAATTTTAGTAATCGCTGAAATACGTGCCTTATTATTTGCATTGAAGAGCATTTCTACCAAGTTTTCAGTAAATTGGACCATAAAAATATTTTTTCCCATACAAACTTTGCAACCCCCTTTCATCCCTTTAGGGGTAAAATTTCAAAAAATCCCTTCTTAGTGGATCTCTACATCACAAAATACAAATACTGTCCAAGTTTCATATTTCTGGCATTTGTAGTTTTGGCTGGGCGATGATGAGTCACCCGGGACATTGCCTTTTATATATATAGATTGGCCTGTGTGCTATGGTTTGCCTTCTCCATGCTCGGGGTATTTTGTGCTGTCTTAGGTGATTTTTATTAGGTACTAGCTTTCCACCCGCGACTTCGTCTGCGGATAATCAGATCTTATGTTAAAAGTACAGACATAGTTTATATCACCTTCAAAGTTTTTTTTTAATGAAAAAAAGTCCAGAACGTGTATTTTAAGTAAGCGGTTCACAAACACCTTTCATTTTTGACTCTAAAACAACAAAATTGCCATACAAAATAAATTCACTGCCCCTCTTTCACCATTACGTTTTTTATAATCAACCCTAGATTTAATAGATTGATAATTTACTCATCTCATCTATTTACTAAATTGCTATACAAACAATTAACCCACTTAGCAGAAGATTTTCGAAAAACACCAAAGTTGGATATTTTATTTATGTTACAGTATTTAGTCGCAATACCCAAGTCATATCTTGTAGGTATATACAGTGCCGGATTAACCCTCCGTGGTGCCCTAAGCATTTTCGTGTGTGGTGCCCCCTTTGACCCAAGCTATTACCTACATACCCGATGGCGTTCCTTAAGATTTCGTAGTTAAATTATACTTTGGTTTGCCGTTCTTCAACCCAAGGAAAAATATCTACACTACACATGATATTCATATTGATTGATACCTATTCAATTACTTTTCTTCTCAATCACCCATAGGTTAACTGCAAGAGATCCCTTAGGGAAAGTTCGCCTCTGTCATCTTTGTATTTTATTACGTTTTGTACGATTAAGTACTTACGTACATACATACATAAGTGTGCAGTGTGTACAGATATTCAGTTTGACCACACAGACGCCAAGACTTCCTAACCTTTAACACAAGGACAAGAAGAAGAAAAATCTAAGACATCAATTTTAAACTTATCTTTATAAAATCTAATTTGCGACTTTTACGGGACGCAAATTGTCGAAGAACAACATTATACTTAAGTTTCCGTAGAACATCAGATTCTATGTAATCGTAATATGCATCGAGCCTTTACTGCCTCATTGTAGAACGCCTTTAATTTTTCAGTATTTTTAACCGACTTCAAAATAGGAGGAGGTTCTATGTTCCAGTGTATTTTTTTATGTAGGTATATTCACCAATTTTTCTCACAATTTTGGACCGATTATGAAAAATCTTTTTTTGTTTGATAGGGCATACCTACTTCCGAGGTGGTCCCAATGTCACCAAATCTGAATCTGATGAGGGGATCCATGGAGAATTGAGGGAATTTCTCAAAATATTATAGGCATACATATATAGCGATTTTGGTATTTTCAGTAACAAGTCCAGCATTTGCATTCAGTGCAGTTAAGCGACTATGATGACAACTATCTTAATCGAGATATCTTAACGCCACCCTTGAAATAGGTACCGTTGAGGAGTTCCGGTGGCCATCTGTGGTTTTCATCATCAGTTCCAATTCATCAAATGATACTTTCTGAATGCAAATGCTGTACTTGTTACTAAAAATACTTAAATCGCTATATGTATGCCTATAATATTTTAGTTCCCTCAATTCCTCCCGGATTCCCTTATCACTCTTATCAGATTTAGAGTTAGTGACAATGGGACCAGATCGAAAGAATACCCTACTAAAACTACATATTGACAGAGAAATCGGTCAACATACATAAAAAAATGCATACAGTAGAACATAGAACCTCCACCTTTTTTGAAGTCTGTTAAAATAAAAACTGTGAGTTTGTTTTTAAAACGTTTATTTTCATGTTTCAAAAGATCTCTCTGCTGAATGGTCATCATTAAACTTAGAAATATCCGTAACGCTGTGTCCACATTATTGAACGTAGAAGTAAGGGGGTCGTCGTGAATGATTTAACAAAGTTGTGCGTGCGCAGCGTGTGTCAAAAATTTAGCAGACATATCGTTGGAATTCGTTTTTGGGCGACATAAATAAGTGAAACTGTTGAATTTTCGTGGATTATTCAGTGTTGAGGCCCTGTGGATATAAGTTTACTAATTTTGTATCTACTATGTTTTTGGTATTCTATGGTTTGATCGGACACATAATTTTGCCAGGATCAAGGATTAAATTTAAAGACGAAAACCTGCTTGCTATTTGTTGATAATTTTCTCCTCTTTTAAGAATTTCTGTGTATAATCAGGTATATAATCTATCAATTATAGTGTATCATTCATAGATAATTTACCGAAATTGGTAATTTTAAATTGGTCTCTAAGCAATCGATGTCGATTCGACATTATATGATTTTCGCGGGAAAACCAAAATTGAATGTCTCGTTCTGAAACCGAAAGCGTTTCGTTTAGAAGTCCATAAAGCGGTTGCAATTTTATGAAGCTTGCCACACACTGTACATTATTTCTTATAAGCTACATTGAGATTCTCAAGTATTGTTCAAGCAAAAATATTTACATTTTCTGATTTTTGATCTGAGATTTTGGTGCCCCCTGACTCGTGATGCCCTAAGCAGCTGCTTACTTTGCTTAATGGCTAATCCGGCACTGGTATATACGTTTGAAAGTAACTTTATTTCTATACAAACTTTACAGTCACTATCAGTAGTCTTAGATCCCATGTTTTTCCCTTTAGTTTTTTTTATTGATGATGGGTTTGTTCTTGACTATTTGTTTCTTTGCGAGGCAAGTGTTTAAAAAACACTGAAGCTTGCACTTTTGTAAATGCTAACATTCATGTAACTGGAAAAATACCAACTCAAATACCTACAAACTTTCACCCCGGTTTTCACACTGTTAAGGGCTCATTTTAAAATCTGTTTTTTTATTTAATTAATATTGATCTTGATACCGACTTTCATGTATCTGACTTGCCCAGTCAAAATTCTTATGTATAGAGTATAGTAATCTGTGGTATAGGTGAACAGTAACGTTAATACCAATAATGTCCACATTTCTCACATCAAAAATGACCAAATTCCCACAAAAACTTCTACCCCCATTTTACCCCCTTTTTCGAAATTGCCGTTTTTTTTTTAAATTTATGTCGTAAACTACGACGTTCAATATTCTCATTTTAAACATGGCCAAACTCTCTTTAATTTTACCACCTTTGGAGAAGTTTCTCAAAATCGCCCAACGCCTTTTTAGGGTTCCGTAGCAAAAATGGCAAAAACTCTTATAGTTTCGTCATGTCCGTCCGTCCCCCCGTATGTCACACGCATTTTACTCGAAAACTGCAGAGGTTTCATAGATGAAATTTGGAGTAGGAATAGTGTCTTGTAGAAGCCGCTACTTAGTTTGGTAGTGAAATAACAAAAAATAATATTTCTAGGTTCGGCACTCCCTATCAACATGTGACTGTTGATAAAATAAAAAATTCGCTATAAATCATCGTGCGGAACATATTTCGACAGTTCTTTTAATACGCAACTTCAACTTCTACCGCCAATTTACAACCTCCATTTACAGAGATAGTTTTTCCAAAATCTCCGAAAGCAATCAATTTAGTAGCCCTAACAGGCTGACACCCATTTACACGTTTCTCACCTAAACAATAACCGAAGTCGCTTATTTACTAACTTCGCTAGACGCTAAAATCGTATTTCCTATTAATAAGTAGGTAGTAGCCTGAATACTAATTTTCACATTTCTCACTTTAAAATTGACCAAAGTCCGAAACTTCTACCCCTCCCCCATTTTACAACCTTTGGGGTAGATTTTCCTAAATCGCCGAAAGTAACTTTTTTTTTATAAAAACAGTAGTCTCACCACATTTCTCCCTTCAAAAATATCCAAAGTCCCATACAAACTTCTACCGCCAATTTACCCCTAAGTTTTCCAAAATCGCTAAAAGCAATATATTTAATTCATATACATTAGCCACGTTTCTCACTCCAAAAATATATATCTTCCATACAAATTTCTACCCCTCATTTTACCTCCTAAGAGGTAGTATTTTCTGAATCACCGAAAGTAATATTTTTTGTATGTACGTAGATTATATTTGCAATGAAGAGCATTTCTACCATATTTCAAGTAAAATTTACCATAAAAGTAATCCCCGCAAAAACATTGCAACTACTTTCCATCCCCCCAGGGGTTGAATTTTAGTAATCGCTGAAATACGTATCTCATTATATTCTTTGAAGAGCATTTCTACCAAGTTTTAAGTAAATTTGATCATAAAAATATTTTTTCTTTGCAAACTTTGCAACCCCCTTTCATCCCTCTAGGGGTTGAATTTGAGTTATCGCTGAAATACGTGTCTCGATATTTTCATTGAGAAGCATTTCTACCAAGTTTCAAGTAAATTTGATCATGAAAATATTTTTTGCCACACAAACTTAGCAACCCCCTTTCATCCCTCTAGTGGTTGAATTTTAGTAATCGCTGAAATACGTGTCTTATTATTTGCATTGAAGAGCATTTCTACCAAGTTTCAAGTAAATTTGACCATAAAAATATTTTTTCCCATACAAACTTTGCAACCCCCTTTCATCCCTTTAGGGGTTGAATTTCAAAAAATCCCTTCTTAGTGGATCTCTAAATCACAAAAATAAAATACTGCCCAAGTTTCAAATTTTTAGCATTAGTAATTTTGGCTGGGCGATGATGAGTCACCCGGGACATTGCCTTTTATATATATAGATAAATTAATTTAAATTATTTTACACACATTGTTCCTACTAACACTATCGTTAAGTTCATTTATGTATACTAACAACTATACATAAATTAACTTAACGACATATCAAATCTACTTGGTAAATCGTGATAGTTTCCCTTTGAAATTCGTTATGTAATGCACTTTCATTTAAGATATTTTTCAGATTTTTAATATTTGTTGTTCTGTGTCTACGGAGGGGGGACACGCAACTCTAGCGAAATTGACACCTTCCATGAATTCAATGTTTCCTTAACGCGATCTTCCAAATCTAAAAATTGATAATAAGATGTAGGCCCTACATCATAACGAGTATGTACCCTACATTGTAGGGTACATAATGATTTTATTTTTAAGCGCTATCCACCGAAACCCCACTCAATGTCATAAAGTAAAAAAAAAAACCGTTGTGTAACACAATTCCCAAAATAAATATTAGGTATCCGTAAACATTATAAAGATCGGTTTCGGTTATAAAGTTTTCCGCTTAGGAAAAATAAGTCAGTGAAACTGTTTATTTGTCCAGATTACCCCGAGGAACTCGGTTGGTTCAGCCCCAACGACGACAGACTCGGTTGAAAGCCTCGACGAGCAGAGCGTCAATGGCACCGAAGAATTCGGTGAGAGTCCTGACCGGTGCTGTGGCAGCACCAACCAAGATTTTCCTTGGAGCACGGACCTGCTCGACAATGAAAACAGTCCCTCTAGTTCGTTCTTTGATGCGCTGATGGAGAGTGATAACGTTGCCTATTGTGATGACACGTCTTTGTAACTTGTAAGTATTTTTGATGATAAGATAAATGGTAATATTTACTCTACGCAACATTCTGCGCCTCTTGGTAAACCAGTCTAAGAAGACCGCTGTAACTATACTTATTGTTAAACAAAAATAAATGGTAAGTAGAAAATCTAGCCCTGCCCTGCCCTGTCCCCTGACATTAATTTATTTTCTAATAATTTTCTTGACTACCATTAAATTTCAAATTTTGTATTCCGAAATACGCCGTGGTTTCAGTCTTATCTTATCTGTATAGATTTTTAGGAAACAGTTTGTCGCTGAAGGATCATTCGTCTGACGACGCGCTGGCCTAGTTGGTAGTAACCCTGCCTACGAAGCTAGGGGTCCTGGGTTCAAATCCCGGTAAGGGCAGATATTTGTGTGATGACCGCGATAATTTTTTTCTGAGTCATGAATGTTTTCTTTGTATTTAAGTATATCTAATATGTAAAATTCTCGTGTCACAGTGTTTGTAATCCTCCGAAACGGCTTGACCGATTATTATGAAATTTTGTGTGTATAATGTACGAAATATTCAGTAGGTCAAAGAATAGGACGTAAGTATATTACATAGGTTTGTATGGAAAAAAAAATTACACCCGGGCGGCGCCGGTCGCGGACAGCTACTATTTCTCTATATAAGTATTTATATTGTTGTCTAGTACCCATAGTACCTACAAGCCTAGAGCTTAGTTTGGGACTAGTGTGACATTGTCCCCTGATATTTATATTTATATTTACCCCTCTTAACTCTTACCCAGCTATTCGAATCTGCAGGATTCCTCGTGATATTTTTCCTTTAGCGTAAGAGCATCGGGTAATTAAGTTAGAAAATTAATTTGGTCCAGTCGACGTCTTAGATATATTTATATGTTTGCACTTTATTTCAACGGAGAAAGGAAAAGAATATAAATATATCTTTGACGTCGACCGTACATGGGTACCGCTGGGTTTCGACCTCGGTACCGACAGTCTCCTTGATTCCGGTTGTTGCTAAAACATGATTTTCTGCAGATTTTAAACTGTATTATGTTCGTTTTAGGTTTAATAACGCACCTTTCTGCCAAAACCGTGGTAAACCCCAACGAGATTTCATCATTTCACAAGACGGGTTTCCGAAGAAACCGTGTTTATCGAATGTTTAGGTAGGTAGGTACGTTGAAACACTTAAGTAAGAACACATACATTTTCAGAAAATAACCCAGTAGCCATATCTTATAACTAATTGATTTTTTCGTAGGACTAAGAATAGAGACCCGAGTTTAAGTCGTAGGACTAAGAATAGAGACCCGAGGCGGTTGTGCGAGTAAAGTACGTGGGCTTTGTTATCGATTCAGCAATGAGCCAATGACGCGATCGCCATCGCACGTGAAAACAGTTTTGAGATAAGCTATCTTTGGCGCTCTGTACAATGTTTATATGTACTAGCCTCCTGTCTATATCTTAATACGAGTAAGCGTAGGGGAAGTACGCTCAAAGCGGGTACGCTAAGGCTGATAAGTAATTAAAAAACAATGTTATTTTTATTTTATTTCCTTTATTAGTATGTAAGTATGTGTTTTTATAATATTTTACGCTTACGTACAAATCAACGAAATAAAAAAATACGTTAGTTTTAAACAAAAATAAAATTAAAATCTGCTCCCTTACAAAAAAACCGTTTTGCCCGTGGGGTAGGGGGTGCCTAAAACGGGTAGGACCTTTGCGCAATGTGGGTAGTGATTGTTTATATGAGATCAAATCAACTTGGACATTAATTTAGCTCACAGCTTCCTCCTAAAATTATCAATTTATGCAAATGGTCAACTTGTTTGCATGTGTCTTTGTAGTGTACCTAAATTAATGTGCAAGTGCAGCCAAACTTTATGGCTGCACTTTTGACCGATTTTTTTGTCTTCCATAGGAGCCACATTGTGGTCTCATCCCACGACGGGCGCTTGGGAAGTTTTTCTTTTATATTTACTACCATCTATACAATAAAAGTAGCTAAAATGTTAATCCATTCATTAATTTGTACACCCGATTTGCCTAAGCGCTCCTTTTTGTTTTATCACATATACTAACTTTCAAACCGAAACAACAAAACACAAAACAGCTTCATAAATAACAATCCTAATAACCAAAGAAAATATACTTAACTAAATATAATAAACACATCAGAATATGTTAGTACCTAACCATTTCAGAGTAATCCCACGTAAAAAAAAAGAAATAAATCTAGTGAAAACCCCAAAAAACTTCGTTAGCGTACTTACTTTGTCAACGCGTACACCATGCAACTGGTATCACTGTCACTGCCTGTGATTGGCTGACGTGTCAAATGTCACTTCACATCAACAGATTCTTACTAGTGCTAGAGGCACGCAAATTTAAACGGCTACCTCCTTTAGGCAGGGTACCCACTTTAGGCGTACTTCCCCTGTGACTTTTTCTCCGGTATATTATAGTCCAGCGAAATCAGCGAATTGCGTCAAGTTCTTTGAAATTCAAAATATGCTATTGATACGAGTATCAACGAAGAGCCACAATTATCTAGCATAGGGCATTAATTACGTAACATAAAACGTGTTACTAGGAAAATTAACCGCCGTACTTAAAGACATTTTGGAGACTCGTTCCTTTTTCAGACTTGTGTGTGAAAAATAGTCACTAAGGAATGACTTAATCGTCATTAATTGACTTTTGAGTGCGGCCGTTAGACAATCGTTTAACACCGTCATGTTAAATAAACATACGAGTACATACATGCCTTCACACCTTCATTCCCAGAGTGGGGTAGACAGAGCTACAGAATTACCAACTCTAAAAATTTGTTGATACTTAATTCTATTACCACATTTTGCACAATTCTGCCGTGCAGGCCCTAAAACGCATTAACAGGATTTTTCGAGTTTTTCAGTTGAATATTGAATTTTAACTGGTACGCTATAAGAAACACAGTGATCTAACCTAATTTTTGATCCGATGATTACACGATAAAAAAAACAATTTGTAAAAGCAGTAAACTCAACGTAGCGAGTCTAAATATATTGTAATACTAGGTAAAATATAGTGATAGCAGTTACGTCTACAACGACCCTTCACTTTACCAGGTTATACGCAGTACATATCTTTATTACCACAAAAAACATCTTCAGGTTAAAAAATATTTAAGCATGTAAACTAAAACGCAATTAGTAGTTTTTGTATAAATTTTTTTTACTGCGTAGTCGATTTCCTATGAACTACAGATATATACAGCATCGTTCTATAATGTAGTATTTTATTTTGTTTAGTCAAGTAGGTTCATATAGTGAAAACCAACTAAAGTGCAACAAAGTCAAATCGCATTTTTTTTACTTGAATCTCAATATCACTTTTCAACTTAAGTGTTACTGTTTAAACTGCAGTACATTCATTATTTACTGCAGTATACTCAGTATTGTTCTTCAAAATGCAAGTTAAATTGCAGGAAAGAAAGTCTTATGCCGAAAACTAGTCTGCAAAGTAGCTAATAAATCAGAAGTTTACCGCATGTACCTTTTTGCGTGCAGTAACTGCCATGATTTTGAGAAAAAACCTTTTAATTTTTACCATAACAACCTAAACTTATTTATGTCTTCGTAAATTCAATCTTTGTTATCACTTGGTCCTCGTGGCAATAAAAACATCCACCAAACAAATTTAGTACGCAAAAAACGAGTGTCAAAAAGTTTCTCGCAGTTTTCTCGAAACCGAATTTTTTCTCATACTGCATTTTAGAGCCTGCACGGCAGAATTAGGCTAAGATGTTTACTATTGTATTACAATGTCATAAATATATGTTAATAGATTTAAAATATTTGAAGTGTCTAAGACATAAGTATTTTGTGGTTAGACCGAGAACATGCTTAAAAAAAAACTGTGCAAAAATATCCAGTTCATTATTCGGATATTTTCGACTCTATGATCTCTACTCTCTATACGCGACGACGTCACTTCAAACGTCTCTAGTACCTAATAGACGTGTTAGATATTTTGGTTCAGATACCTCAGATGTTATGGCTAGACTGTACGTATAATAAAATAATCATGCACAGTGTTTTGGCACGGCGGGGGCAGTAGTGGGGCACACCATGTCTGCTACTGCTGCGGTGGCGATATAAATCTCCAACGAACTTTCTGTTTATTGCCGTATTACTTTATCTTGATAACTGCTTCTTGTACTGCCGGTAAAAACAACGATGTTTAAGCATAAATATCCAACTTACAAAAAACCCTCATTTGATCGAAAATCACAAAACAGAAAAAACAGTAGACGTGTCAAGTGGGCGTGTAACGTGTGGCATGGTTATGCGGAGTTCCGCGCAACCTACCATACTTTTGCCGCGATCGCTTATTTCGATATTTCTAAAAAAAGGAAATAAATCCAGAAGCATGCCTTATTGTGCTATTTTGGAATGTAAAAACGATAGCCGCACCAAAAACCTTTTCCATGGTGACGTGTTGTTTTTAAGATAGTTTGAGTATTGGCGACAACAGGTCTGATACTAAGCGAAGCTCATGCCACTTCCACTGTTTTTTCTATTCCGTGATCGAAAATCAATTACCTACTATAATTTCATCAAATCACCCAGAAATACGAGCTCCGTCAATTCTGTTAAATATTAGTTCTTGGTCGTTTTATAATAGGTACCATTATTCTGCCTATAAAGCCTTTCAGCTTTATTAGTTTACTAGCTTCTGCTAGCGACTTCGTCCGCGTAAAATTTGTATTTTTGTCATTACACGGGAACCGTTTATTTTTTCGTGATAAATAGTGGCTTATGTTTCCTACTCAGCGTTAATGTAGCATTATAATGGTGAAAGATTTTAGAAATCGGTCCAGTAGTTTTGGGTCGTTACAGACATACAAAAATACAAATCTTTCCTTTTTATAATATAGTTAATATACCTAGATTACAAATTCGCGCTTCATAGGTTAGATTTTGAACGATAAGTACAGTCAAGGACTTTAATTATTATGCCACTATGGAACCCTGTCACAATGACAGCGTCAAACCACATGACAGAAATTACGTTTAAATGAATGATTAACGTTATGCGACAGGGTTCCATAGTGGCATAACAATTAAAGTCCTTGACTGTACCTAGTATACTTAGATTTTGTATGTTAGACACGTTAGATATTTTGAAATTATTGTTAGATACCTACATGAAGAGAAGTTTAGAGCAAATCAATGATTAATATATCAATAGCATATGATTTTAGATCATATGAAATTAAGGGCCTGCTTCACAATCGACAAGTAAATTTATCTGCCATTTAAAGTTGGCTCTCTCCTTATCTATTTACAAGTGCAAGATAGAGAAAGGGCTAAATGTATGTGTCAAATATGCTTTTCACTTCTCATGCTCCAAAAGTCCGTCTTTATGTCGTGCGTAGGCGACATAAAGTCGCTTTTTATGCTCTAGTGCATAAAGTAAAATCTTCGTCGAAGGCCAAGGCAATCGGTCCAACAGCCACACGATCAACTTTAACTTCATAGAATAACCTGTTTATTTTATTTCGTTTCGTTAGTATTCTAAGACCAAGGCAAGGATACCGACAGCCAAAGTACACAATAAAACTTCATGAAATAAACTTATAATTTTTATTTAGTCGCATTTATTATTATTATTATCATTATTATATTTGAGTAAATCAATATATTTAAAGCATGACAATAAGTTATCATAGATATAAAAAACAAAAAGTTTTTTTAACTGAGCGGTATGTAACGACCTAAGTCAGATGTCACGTACCTAATGAAAAAAATTAAAAAATAAGTTAATTGGCGGGTACCATACTTATTTTTTCACTGTCAATATTTGTGTTACAATAATTTACATGTTGCTGTTTCATTTCCTCGCAATCGAAGTGAAAATTAAAAACAACTCGTCCATAAAACCCATTTAACACTCGACTTTATATCCATCCTCGCTCGCAAGCTCGCTTGGATGGATCATTTGGATTTGGACGTCTCGCGTAAAATGGTGCGTTTTATGCACTTGTTGTACAATCTACTATTACTTGTCGATTGTGAAACAGGCGGTAAATAATGTAAGCTTCGAGCAAATGATTTTAGGCCAAAAAAGTAAGACCCTACGATAAAGCATTTAGATTTTATAAATTAGAGGCCTCTATCCTTGTGGGTAAAATAAATTAAAATAATAATAAAGAGTATTGCCGCATGCCGGTTAAACCTTGTTGTTATTGTCATTGACGTATTATCGTATTTTCAACGTTTTAATAGCTCTTATTTACATGACAGTAATGGCGGCCGCGCCGAGATAAAAACAATACCATAACACGTCAAAGGCAATATGGTTTGACTGAGTTTAATGTACCTAAGTTTTGTACAGCGCGATAGCTCTTGGAAGGTGATTCGGGTTTTTACATGTCTCTCACTTGCTCTCATACGCTCTTTTTAAGAGCGAGTGAGAGAGGAGTACAAACCCGATGTACCTACTATCTAAGTGCTCACAGACTATATTTTGATGTAAATTCGATGCACGTCGCGGCTTTGCAAACTCGTAGATGGATTCGGATTGCGCAGCTGTTTAAAGTTTGAGGCAATGGCAACCTACAATGGTGGGCAATGTCATTACGGGGCCGCGGACGACGGTTCGGTTTCACGCTAGTCGACAACAATCGAGAGAATGTTACAGACCTAACAATATACTATAAGTGTCATGTTCGTTTTAGTGTTAAATTATGTAACTACGTATGTTACAATTTAGGTACACGAGTAGTATTAGACCTAGATATTTTTAACCTAAATACTAGGTGCTATGTTACTTTCATTTAATGAGTATAAATGAGCAGTTATGAAAGAAAAAAATGTCGTTATTTTTTTCTATTATGCTACCACTAGTTTCTATAATTTTGATAAAAATGTTATTATAGTTTTGATTAGGTAATTAGAAATTGTGCGCTTAACTATGTATATTATTAATATCTCGGAAACGGCTAGGTATAAAGATTTTGATAATAACCATTTCAAAAATAAAAACTACCGATATAAAGGCGATCCCTTCTTTGGCAGCTTCTTAAACGACTGAACCGATTGTCATTAAACCACTGATTGAACTAGGTAGTTATGTATGAAAAAAACACGTCGAAATCGGTCCCTTCGTTTAGGAGCTACGATGCACAGACATACACACAACGTATAACACCACTCTGTTTTGTAGGGGGTTGAAATTATTTTTTCTTTTTTATTATTTTGGACATTATAACTGATATCCTATCCCAACCTGTTTTAATCTTCGCCTATTTTAAGTAAATTCTCGAAATATGCACGATGTCGTGTCCAAGGCTTAAATGATTATGATCATCGATAGATAACAGTAAAGATATTAGATACTTACCAGTATCATCAATGAATACTTAACTATTTATCAAAACGAAGTAAGTCAATTCTAACAGTTTGTTGAACAACATTGAACAGCTAGCATTGAAGCTGACTTCGATAAAAAATCAACATTCGCACTTTCGGCTGGCGTCGTGTTGTAACGCAGTTCTACCGAGACCACGGCCAGCGCTTGCCACTCCATTGACACGGTCCATCACCACAATGAGCTACGCGTTTATAATAGTGGCGTCCGTCGCGATCACGTTGAAATTGTTGTTCATGAGTTTCTCCATGTATATCACCATGAAATACGGCGATAAACAACCGGTGAGTGCTAACAATCGCAAATATATTAATGTTTCTTATTAATATTAAACAAATTAAGTCAACATACTTATTTTTGAATAGGCTGGTTACCTTGTCTTGAATATTTTAAAGAATACAATTGCTACATTTTAATAGTATTCACAGCTCTCTAGATAGCATTTGAGAACATCCACGCTAATAGAAAAAATACAATAATGAACAAAAAGTTGTTCGGTTCATGTTGCCCGGTCTCCATACTAAGTAGTTAATTACGAGTAATTAACTATCTATTTTGTGTCCATAGATAAACTAGTTATATATTTTTGCGAAGCATGTCATTGACTGTGAAATTACGATCTACCTACCCGGTTTATTTCAATGGTACAGTCGAGTTTATAAATATGTATACACTTTAGTACCTTGTCTATTTAATGTCATGTTTAAACTGCCATATATGCACTAGCACAACGAATAAAGTGACAAGGTACTAAAGTGTATACATATTTATGAACTCGACTGTACACACATTAAATATCTACAATACTTACTTATTACCTAGTCCTACCTACCAACTAATAACTTTTTCCAACACTGACTTAAATATAGATAACGGCTATTGATTATAGATAGGTTGCAGCGGGCTATTTATCGACGACTTCATTATGAGCCTAGTGTGATTGAAAACCTTAAAGAATTTGCAAATCTCAGAACTTCGTTATTTATTTATACCTATATAAGAATAGTACGCTACGTCGGTATATTTACAAAATACATTAGCCTTAACTCGTCTTTTAATACTGTAAGTAAGAGACTCTACCAGTTAAGCGGAATTGCTGGGCGGTGCAACAGAAACCTTAAAGACGTAAAATGTATTCTATTTTAGTCGGCCATAAAACAAAAACTAATTTCCCGAGCATATTATAAAGTAAACGATTATATCATTGATAGGGATGTTTGGCGGTGAGTCATGCATCCTGCATGAGTAATGTACGCTCAAATCTACCTACCTACGCTTAAAAAATGGAAATTAAGGGAACTCCTCAAATATTTAAGGCACACACATAGCGATTTTCGTATTTTCTGTAATAAGTCAAGCATTTGTAATCAGAAAGTATTATATGGTGAAGTAGTAGAATTTGGACTGATAAAAAAGACAACAGATGGACGAAAAAAATTGTTAGTAAATCCGCCGTAAAATATTCTGAAACAAAATCAATCCGCTATCTACTACGGTTCAAAAAATACAGCTCTTTTAACTAAGGACGGGCGGGCGGACGGACCCGTTGGACTCCCTTCGGGTACGGAACCCTAATAAAATAGGCTCTCGCCGAAAGTCTCATCCAGCAGGGTCCTGGGGTGTCTTGCGGGTGTGTGCAGCCGACATGACAGTTTATCATTCTACTCCCTATCTAAAATCATTGTGATACTTAAGCTATATGATACTAATCTCTTATTTTCGCGTATTTGAGATACAAATGCCATGACGCGATAGGTAGGTACCTATTTATAATAATAAGATTTTATGGTTTATAATTTATAAGACACGGATTAAACGTTCGTCCGCCAAAATTTACACCGAGTGTAAATAGACCAAGATAGACCAAGTTCACACTACAAACTTGGTGTACAGTATATACAGTATACAGGCCTACTCTTAAGGTCGCACTCAGAGGTCTCATAGTCAGTTTACGACAATGACCATTTCAACAACAGGTTTGAAAAATGGACGCTTTAATTGTCTCTAAAATGTCTCTGAGTACGGCGGTAAGTTTACCTGTATGTATTGTCGTATTGGAATTAAGCATCGGCTTGGCCCGACATTTTCCTAATCAATAGAGATTTATCTACTTATTTATTTATGACATGTTTTAAGTAGGAGTATTTTTATCCGTCGCACCGATGTTTTAGAGGAATCAAACAAACACTTCTACCCTAAAATTAAATCTGATTTTTATTTTTAATTGTTTGTTACAGAAGTCAGTTGCAGAAAAACAAAGCAACAGATCAATGACCATATCGTGGAAGCAGGTCACGCGCAAGTTTCTGCCAAAATCTCTCTACTGCCCGGACGAGACTAATAAGATCTAACTACAAAAAATGTATTTGTATTGTGGGTAAATTAAGCAATCATATATAGTGTTCTGATTAGTCTATGTAAACTTATACAGTTTGACTTCTTATCAATACATACATATACATACATAGTATAAAATTAAGTCTCCCTCCGCGTCTGTCTGTCTGTATTTCCTCCTCCTAAACCACGCAACGGATTTTGATACGGTTTTCACTGTCAATTAGAGAATTTATTCCAGTTGGTTTATATGTATATTTCATTGTAATTCAGTTTTAATACAACTGAGAAAACTCAATGTTTTCTCAGTTGTATTGTGTTGTATGTACCTAGTGAAGAATTGTAGTTCTTCAAAAAACCTAAAGAAAAGTCCGCGATGGCATATGTCTATCTCCTAAGGTTGACTCACAGTAACCATTTTTATCTTTAAAATTTTATTAACAAATATTAGGTTATTGCGAAGCTATTTTCTCCAACTCAGTATTTATTCTTATCCAGATAAATACGTTAGTTACCTTGGGCATTTAATGTAGATTAAAAAAGTCCTTTTCACTTCTCATGTTCTTAAATATTACTTTAGTCTCTGCACATCGGGAGTAAAGCTCCTTATTAATCTCTAGGGATTAAAGTAATTTTGTTTCAATTTACTTTGGAAACCCCTAAACAGCCAATCACAGTGTTTGTGAATGGAGGATTATTGCCTTTATTGCCATTTTAAGTGATTGTGTATGGACCATTTTTAGGCCATGGAAATAATCTCAAAATGACAACTGTACAAAAATATTTAAAAAAACGATTTAATTTCGTGAAACACGAATAATAATTACGAATATGAATCTATTTAATTATATTAAGGATGAATTCATTTTATTATGCATGGTGCAATTAGTATTAAAATAGTTTTCAAATTTGAACCTGTTGGCTAAATATGCAAACATTTAAAGCGGCACTGTACAAAAAAATAACAAAGTAAAAGAAAAAACCGCGGAACGAATTAGTAAGAAACTTTCTTATAATCAATATTGTACTTTTGTGTAGAACGTCGTCAGTGCCGGATTGAGCAAGCACGGGGTCCGTAGCAAATTCTATAAAGAGACCCCGGTTCGCTTTAGGTTACAGGTTGCGGCGGGCTCTTTTCTGCAACTCGGCGACTTAGATATGCGCCTATTTTGTGTGGGGGTTTGTTTTAGGTTATTCTGCTGGAGAATATCGACTGGATTATTCATCCTATCGTCAACCCTGATGGATATGAGTACACGCATACTGATGTAAGTACCAGAACAGAAGAATAGCGGCCTTTACACGTAAAAATCGGACCGCGGGAAATGCCACGCGCTATTCCAATCTTCGCTCCGAACCGTACATTTTTACTATTTTCTATTACAGTTGCATTTACACGTACGGTTCGGCAAGAAGATTGGAATGGCGCGTGGCGTTTCCCGCGGTCCGAACTCTACGTGTACAGGCCGCTTTTTTAGAGGTTAGATGTGGGTGCACGGGGCCACTCAATGCGCGGTGCCCGTAGCATTTGCTACTCTTGCTACGTGGCTAATCCGGCACTGAACGTCGATTTGTTTTCCTCGCATTCAAAGTGAAAAGTAGAGTGTTTAACGCGAGACTAAACAACCATAATGACACTCGAACTATATAGCCACGCGAGCGAGTGAGCGAGCGAGAGTGGCTAAATATCTCTTGTCATTATGGCTCGTTTTAGTCCCTTGTTGAACAATCTACTATGACACTATATTATATATATCTGTATTATCGAAACGCTTGGCCGGGCCTATAACCGCGCTTGCCCTTTGGTACCTACAGCCTATAGCATCCTACAGTAACAAAAATTTTGGAATTATCAGACGTGCACCGGAGCTCTCCTGTTACTTACTTATATTTATATTAATAAGGAAATACAAGCTTTTCAAAGTATTAAATTAGGGAAATGGGTAGGTAGTTAGATTGAGTTAAGGTTTTGATTAAAAGTTATTTTTATGTTGTTGTTCATATTTTTCAATACAAATATATATAGGTAAATAAATTAATAAAGGTAATAGGTAAATAAATGAATATTGGTAAATAAAATAAGTTTTTTTTTCCTAAGTGTTTTTTTTAATATTGGGTTATTAACGAGAGGTAGTGTTTATTCTTTAATTTTGTGGATTTAAGGGATAAAACTCCATTTTACTTATTTTAAGATTGTGTTGTAAATATTCAGATTATGTAAGTACCTACATATATCCTTCCTATTTGATTATCAATGAGAAAGTGTGTTGATTAGTTTTTTTTTCTTATTTTAATGTTGTTTGTGTTATAAATATTTCGAATATAGGTTACGTATTTCCTGTCGTAAATTTAAAAATAAATGTTAGCTTTTATGCTTTTAGCATATTACCTTAGCCTGTCTGGTGTTAGTTTAGTATTTGTCCCATCAATGAAGTAGGTAGTTAATTTTGTGGATTTGGGTTAATAGGTTGTTTTTTTTAAGGAGAAAACTGAAAATTATTATTATTTAATTACCTATGACGCGAAGAAGTCGTTCTAATATAGATCGTAGAATTAGGGATAATAATAGAAACAATTTACGTCTTTATGACGAAATCAAAGAAGAAAGGGAAATCAGGCTGTGTAATAGAAGAGAAAGTTATTCCTTGCGAAGAAATAGGGAAAAATCTATTGAACGTGACGTTCGTCTTAGAGTTGATAGGGATAGACATAGATCTCAGCGAGCCAGGGAATCTTCTACTGAACGTGACGTCCGGCTTATAGCCGACAGGGATAGATATAGATCTCACGAGAGCCAGAGAATCTTCTACTGAACATGAACTTAGGTCCACAAGTACTTCTAATTTATGGCCAAATAAAGTGAATTCTGCATTCCTCTGTAAACCTCTATGCAAATGCACCTATTTATAAATTATTTTACCATTGGAAAAGTATATTCTTCCAGATCAACTTGGGTTATTTCTACTAATATTAACCGAAGCGAAGCGAGGGCGGGTCGCTAGTACCTAACTTTATAAATATAAGTACAGTATTCCCAGCTTCTTAATAGCTTTCGGCTGGTTATCGCTATCACGCTTGCACTCGCAACTGACAGTATATTTGTCACTCGTGTGTCGTAGAGAAACGATTATTGCCGATCGATCACTATTAAGAAAATAGTTGCACTGTAAGTACTTTATCTTCTAAATTAGTAGGAACAGTCGAGAGTAAAAATAAATAAACGCGCAATATCTTGAAAAAAGTACACATAGACCTTATAGCCACAGTAATAAGGTCCGAGTACATATTTTTGAGACTTTGTGGTGTATACATATTGGTGCCGTTGATTGTGCCAACTATGCCTTGACGTGCTCTACTATTTACTTAACGCATTCACTGCTGGCAACACATATAAGCGTTGTAAACGCTTATAAAACCGCATGTAAACCCAGTGCCATCAACGCATACTTATGTGCGCTCTTACAGTTAGCAAGCTTAGAAAAAAAACTAAAGATGTGGCACCTGGCGAAAGTTCGAAAAACAGTACTGGCAGTGAATGCGTTAACCAAAGTACCTACAGTGCAATAGCTCCTAAACAGACCATCGGATTGTACCCTTCCCATTCGCTCTCATACCGCTCTTATGATAGTATTTTAACCGACTTTACCTGAACTCGAAAGACTTTAACGGCCGCACTCACCAGTGAGTTAATGACGATTAAGTCGTTCCTGAGTGTTTTTTTTTTCATACACAAGTTTGAAAAAAGGAACGAGTTAATTACCCCTAAAATGTCTCCAACCGATCGGGAAGACCTTGCACTGTACGGTCAGCGTCATAAATATATATACGTTAACAAGGTTTCAGAAATAAATATACACCCTTATTCCCTCGCAGCAGAGTCGTGTTTACATATTATTGAAAGTTTTACTGTGTCTATATATTTGATGCTGACTGTACCTAGGTATCTTTGTCTTTATCTGTGACTGAGTTCTCGCCATGTATGTACCTATATGCAATTTACTTACCAACTTCTGTTAAGTATTACATCTGAATACTAACAGTAAGTATGCCGTATTCATCCTTTGTTTCCCTAATTTCACAATAAACCGAAGTAAGTATTGAATGAACTGTAAATAGCAAAAGCTGCTTAAACGGAAGATAACCGGTGGGTTTTACAAAAGAAGCACCATAATTAACAAGTATATAATTTATTTATAACATAATAACAATCTTATTACTATATATTGATGTATATTATTAATATTATTTATAACGTATTTAGCTACAGTCGGCAAATCAATTGTCTTTCAATTTTGACACTACTTCCTATAAAAGTCGCTTCCTATAATTGTTTTATACCGGGCAAACGGGCAAACTGACGTTCTACATCTACATACATACAAAATAATGTAAATTAAGTCAACCGAGTAAGTTTAGATATACCCTCGTGTTCCACGCTGTACAATGCTGTACATTCATTATTTTATTACACTATAGGTATTAGGTAACTACCTAACCAATATTTTAGTTCCAAAACACGCCTAGGCTCAGCACATGCTGAGTTAGGAACGTTACGCAACAATTACACTATCTGTCGTTTCTTTTCCTTACTCTTTATGTTATGTTTATGTGTGTTATTGTTGTGAATAAATGTTATTTCTTTCTTTTCTTTATACGTCCACTAATAAAAAACCATTATTATGTTAGTACATATATAAATAATCGTTTTCGGTAAAATATTCACACACAATGTGTAATGTGTGTGTGTATATGTTCGGGGGTTGCTAGCATAAGCTTTGACTAGTTTGAATCTCAAGTTATATACATATAGTAGGTATCTGGTTCTGGCCCGACGTCTACGTAACACTAACTGCTTCAATACATAGGATGCCGTCTCAGCCCGACGGCATCCTATGTATTGAAGCAGTTAGTGTTAAACGCAAAGCAAAGCAGACGAAAGGGACATCGGCACGTACAAATGATACACGAGGTTTCAAAACAAACGGCAGTAGGTAGCAAATTATATTTACATATATTTTATACCAATATTATTGCTTTATGAAGGACAACTTATATTTATATCGAACAGCTACAGCTGCTGTTACAGTTATTGTATTGATATATGTTATTTTAACCATCACCATGCTACCTTTTGACTACCAAGCGTAAAATAAAACTCTATGCGGAATAATTGAAGGCCGTTGTTACACTCGTAATCGCCCTGCACCGTTTAGTTAATAATAGGAGTCAATTCGTCAAATAGAAACGCAAATGAAAAACAAGTATATTGGTGTATATGGGTGGATCAACTTTTTGTTGCTGTTATTGTCCCATAAGCCAGGGGAAAACAGTGATAGAGTTTCATAGAACAAATGTTATATAATAATGTGTGTGTAATTGCCAAAAAAACTGATTTTTAGTGGACTAATATCCTTCGAAATCATAATTTTAAGAAGTGACCCAAGAGACGTCACCATGGCAACGAGGTGCAACGAAAAGTTGATTGACTCATATGTAGGTATAAAAGAAATGGGATCTTGTACGTAAGGTACGCTCTGATTTTTACCCAATGTATGGTCGACCAAAAAACTGTTTTAACACTTTTCGCCTCTATGTGTCGAATATTAAGGTTAATAAATGGTGAAGGAATTTGTTCATCGATTATACCTGGATCCTTAACATTGGCTACGAAGGTTTACAAAAACCACAATTTGTACAGTATACTGCAGAGAAAAGTAACACCCTCTGCTAGGTAAAATCTATGCAGGGGGGGTACTTTTCTGTCTCATTAAAGCCTTATGGTAATGAAAATGTTCACATATCTTCTATAAATACGTATAAAACTGTTCCACGATAGACTGACTTACAGACAACGCACAGCCTGAACTGCTGGCCTAGGGACTTTTGATTTGGAGGGAATATTTCTTGGGTAACCCAGAGGTATAGACAGGATTTTTGAAAATCGACCACTAATGAAAGAAGTAGGGATTTAGCAGAAAACTTAATTCTACGCGTGAGAAGTCGCTGGAGTCACTAGACTGATACATAAGAAGGCTCTTATTCCTGACAGTTCTCTATCTGGGTATTTTTTTTAATGTCTTACAGTGCTACCATTTTCCTAATAGCTATCTGCAATCTTTGTTTTTCTATGACACACACGAGTGACAAATATACTGTCAGTTGCGAGTGCAAGCGTGATCGCGACAGCCAGCCGGAAGCTATTAAGAAACTGGCTGTACTAAGGTCAGGTATGTCCTAATTTTTGTTTATTTGTTAAGTTTATATTAGCAGTCAAATGGTAACATTATAGTATAACGTTTATATGTACAGTCACGAACTTTAATTTGGGACCCACCTTAGGTCCAAAGTCATTCTGACATTCTACAACAATAAGGTTGAGTCTCCTATAAGTGACAAATGATTTGGCATCTCTAATGACATTGATGACTTCAAGCATTTTTTTTTTTGAAATGGGTCACAAATTAACGATCGCGATAGTACTTAATTACATTTACAGATGTTACAAAAACAACTATTTGTAATCGAAGTCTTCAATCACCAAATAATTCATATCCCTGACATGTGTGGACCAATTAACTGTTTTCTTCTCCAAATTCAGTTTTATTTTCTTATTTCTGTACTCTAAAGCTTTATTTATGATCAATTTATTAAACGCGTGGACATGTTCGTGGTTAGTATATTCCTCGACACTCATCCACTGGCAATGCTTCACTTCTCTCTCTGATATCGTAATTTCGTTAGTAAGCGCCTTCAGCATGATCAGCACATAGATGTCCGAGTTGCCGAACGTCATGTTGTGCGTGTGTCGGAATGTGACCAAGGATTGAAAAGCCGTATCCACTCCTGTTTCTTCTTTCGCTTCTCTTATTGCAGCATCTATTATGTCTTCACCTATAATCAAACAAAATAAGTAAATATAGGTAGGTAGCTATTTCTTATCACAGAAGTAAATTAATGGATCATAAAAAGTTTTCATTCGAGTAATTTGGTAATAATGCTTACTCATTACCGTAGTAATGCTCAAGCAGCTTTAAGTGTAACACAATTATGTGTTTAAAGTATTAGTGCAATTGCCATAGTGCAAAAACCCATTATTCAACTTTAAATCATAAGTACCTATTATGAAATACATTTTATGCTACTTCTTACGGACCTACCTATCTGTAAGTGTATCTTTTGTAATGTCACGTTTTTTTTTAATATTTTAACCACACTCAGTTTTGCATCCGACAGTTGGTATATTCGTCTTGCGTAGAAACCTTAGGCGGAAGCACGAGAAAGCCGAAAATTATTAATAGCTTGGAAACTATACTAATTTGTAGGAGCAATTGATCGAATATGGCAACATTTTTCCCAAAATATTTTTTTTCTGGTACCAATATTTCCATTAGCAAAATTTACCAGTCTTTATTTTTATTCAAAAGCTTATTTTGGCGAAGATTTTTTCTAAGCGGAAATAATTCCAGTATCATAATTTCCCAATCTGTATTTATCTGGATAGTTATATCATTTCCACAGAGTCGACGGAGCTCCGCTGGTGCGGAGCACCTACTTCTGGGTGGTTTGGCCCTTCGGGCCTGCTGCAAAACTAACATAACCTACATCTACCTACCTATTTCGAATTCATTACCATGCGGAAATTTGCGACTCGGAAAAATCCCAAACGGTAAATATGCGACCAGGAAAAATTAAGCCAGGTAAAGAAAAAAATCGCGACTGGAAAAATTGTTACGCGGAATAATCGAGTTTGGGAAACAGATTGATACACCCAATTGATCTCATATAAAGAAATGGAAAAGTTTTAATTAGAGTTATACCATAGATAAACTTATATTATGTAAGACAAAGTTAGCAGTTCATAGTAAGTAAGTACCTATATTGTTTTAAATGTACAATATCTCGCCACACTACTTCATTTAACATACATAAACGTAACAGTTCAAAGTCAATTGAAGTGAAGCGGCATGCCTTCGTGGATTGAAATCACTTTAGCTAGCATGCTAAATAAATTGTTTATGATGTTTAAGTCATTCCTCACAAGCTTGAAAAGGGGAACAGTGGGTTTAGTCTTTGAAATGTCTCTGAGTATGGCAGTAAGAAATCAAGAAAATCATACACAAACGTCTCACCTCTTTCCACATAACCTCCAGGGAGTTTCCAATGTGGGTAGTCATAATGCTGCTCTGTCACAACCAACAACTTGTTTTGGTCATTAAACACCATAGCACCCACTCCAAGGTTGGTATGACATGCTGGGGGCAGGTTGGGCTCTGAATCCGTTTGTATCCACTTGTACATCATCACAAAGTCATCTCTGGCATGATGGAAATTAAAACCTTTCTAAGAATATGAAGCTGTCATTTATATACTATTTTTAAAATTAATTGTAATAATAGCAATCCAAACTTACTTGTGCCAGGACAGGTACAACTACGGAGTCATTGATGTTTACTTTAAACCAAATGCACCGCTTTTCCAGGTTGTGCCACTCGTCCATAGATTCTGGAATAATGCAGTTTTACTCTACTTGAATGTTTCAACTAACAACTTCAAGTTCTTATGAGAAACTTACTACTAGTTTTCTATACTACAGATAGATAATAGGTATGGCTACAGAATCTATAGTACTGGAGACTGTCTCATTTTTTTATGGAAGCAAGCAGTTCATCTGTTGGTATGTGATCACCGCAACCCATAAGCAACAGCAACCCATAAAGACCCGCAACACTTGAAGAATCACAAGTGTGCTGTCGGCAAAGAGTAGGCTCGTTTTTTTAAGATCCCGAAGTAATATCAGTTTGGAAATAGACACAACAAGGACATCCCTAGTGCAGAATGTTAATTGAAAAGTGACAAAACAATAAGATTAGCAAAACTAAAAAATAGATAAATTAGTGAAACTAGCTACAGATGTAGTGCATAATTGTTTTCCATTGTATTTTTTCGGAAACATTTGTATTTGTCATGCTACTTCAGTCAACCTCAGTTCTTTTTGTACTGTGACTGACTGAAATAGCAAGACAAGTTCATACGATTCTGTGAAAATACGATGGAAAACAACAATTATGCACTACATCTGTATCTGACACAACTGTTTTCTACCTTATTTATTTTACATTTACAAATAATCAATAACATTTCATATTAAAGAAAGCAGCACCAGCCCTAGTGTTTGTTTTTTTTAAGAGAGGGAGACAAAGAAGCAAGCGGGTTACCTGATGGGAAGTCACCGCTGCCCATAAACACCAGCAACTCAACTCACTCATTAGGGTAGAGTATGATTACAAGATTGTCTTTCAGCAGCCATTGGTCAACACTTTCACATTACATATTCTTTTAGTCTATGCCAAATAAAATTTGGCATTATGGTCCCTTACCCCTTGGCACCTAGAACGACCACTCCTATAGCTCTACTCTGCCATACTTTCAGGTTCAGTACCGAAATGAAGTCTTACAAATGTAGCTATGTAACATCAGTCACAATTTTCTGTATCCATTTTATCTTATTATTAATAGAAGAAAATTGCATACATTCATGATCCTCGGTAATGCATAAGAATTCGTTTGAAAGTTTGCTGAACAGATAAAATAAAATAGTAGAATGTTACTAACCATCAAGAGTAGCTGAAAATGTTTCTTGTTGCCATTTCTCCTTAGTGGTGTCAACTGTAACACCTCCATAAATATCCTTTACTCCTTGAAATAGGTTGTTATATTCATTTGAATAATTGCAGCAAGATATCCTGAAAATTGAAAAATAGTATTAATTATTCTAAGGCTTAGATTGTATGCAACAAGAAATATAATTTATTCATAGGGGTTAGGGGCCCACTGTACACTGCCGATGTAAACTCGGGTCAGCCTCGAATTATGTTTATTTCTCTAGTTTCTTTAATTAAATTTACCTCATAACTTTCCTGTTAGTGCCAGGACATGCCGATTTAAGTTGTAAGGCAATATACACTGTACATCGACGTAAGATATGGTAATACATCCTTACTAATTATTTAAACTAGAAATATATTTAACATTCAAATATTAAAAGCAGCAGGTCAGGTCAGGTTCACCTTGCTAACTAAACGGTACGCACAGATTATAAGACGGTACGATAGTATCGTTCTTTCTTATCCACAGGTTCTTATCATTGAAACAATCAAAGAGGAAACGGAGGAAACAACGAGGCAACGAGTAGACATGAGCTTTAGAATTATAAGTATTATGTAATAGCTCATAAGGGAAATATTTGATTAATATAACTTTGACATTATACGTCCAAGATAAATTATGTCAACGTGATGTCAACATAGAGGTAGTAAAACAGTGTTTTCCTTCATCTTTGGATGTCAACTCAAGTCAACTATGTAGCACCTTAAGGCGAATTCACATAGATATCAAAGACTACTATTGTATACTGGGATATATATTTTTAACCGTTTACACGATTTACTGTCATTACGTACAAAGGTATTTATTAAAACGGCGATAGACGTGCGAGCTTTAAAACCGCGAACTTATAGTTCGTGAACTTACTCGGCTCGCGTCGGTGACAGACACGACACACGAGCTATAAAGACGCGATCTTATGCCGGCACTACACTTCGCTATTCGCTATTCGTTATGCGGCTGCGCCGTATTTGTTAAAACATTTGCTATCGCGCTTATGCGTTATGCGTGCGAATAGAGAAATCATAGACGAATAAACCCTCCACACTTCGTCGAATGTTGGCGCATAAGCCGAATAACGAATAGCGAAGTGTGGTGCCGGCATTAAAGTTCGCGAACTTAGTCAGCCACAGAGCCCCTACTTTGAAATTCGAAGTTCGAAGTTACGATAGCTTCATCCCTTTCTCTCGATTTAGTCTCGAATGACGAGTGACAGGGATGGAGCTAACGTAACTTCGAACTTCGATTTTCAAAGTAGGGCCTCAGTAGTCAGCTCGCGTCGGTGACACACGTTGAAGCTTCGTCGCACTTCAAACGCAAAATTTCGGCGACCGAGGATGATTTGAGTTATTAAGGAATAAAACAAATAAAAACATCACGTATAAAAAATCACTCATTCACTAGAATTTCATTTAACTAGGTATTAACTAGAATTTCTGAACCAAAATAAACAAACATTACACAAATGCATAGATGTAGTAAAACCATGGAGTTATATATCTTGCGTCTTGAATATACTTTTTCGTCATTCTATCTCAAACACTTTGGTCCCCTCCTCTCTTTCTAACTACCCTAGTTAGAAAGAGAGGAGGGGACCAAAGTGTTTGAGATAGAATGACTTCAAGGACGCTACATTCGGCTTCAGATAGTGTTGCCTCTATTCGTGGCGATGACGACGTTAGTACCTACCTACAAGTCACAAACTAGAGTCTGGCCATCGAAACGTGATACTGAATATTACCGTGAAATGAGCCACAATTAAACAATTGTAATGCTTTTGTCATTAACTTTTAACTTAATATTTAATGACAAAAGCATCAACATTGTTTAACTCTAGCCCATACAGGCATACTATAGCTACAATTTTAAATTTCGCGGTCATTTTCAGTATCACGTTTCGATGGCCAGACTCTATACAGGGAGATGCTACGCGCCCAGACCGGCTACGAGCAAAATTCAAACATGTTTGATCGCCAACGAACTTACTCGGCGGTTTTTAAGTAAGCGTACTTCGGATGACTCACGGGCGAGTAAGATCGCCGAGCCGCAAGTAAGCGAACACTCGACCGTCTATCACCCCTTTAAAGGTTGAAAAATCCTTTTTTAGTACTCCACGCACCCAAATAACATTTTCTTCAAAATTTCAAGTAGGTAGGTAGATTTAATTATTTAGGCAGTCTAAACGAAGTCACGTCGTATAACGAATAACGTATAAAAAATAATAATAATAACGTATAGGTGAAAAACTAGAGTAAAGCTCCTCTTGCATGTAGTTATGTACAAAACTGATATGGAATCATATGGAATTGACGTCAAATTTCAAACATAGAATGTCAAAAGGTCTATTCAGGTGTGTACAACTACATGCATACTACATGAGGAGCTTTACTTAAGTTTTTTACCTATAAGACATTGACAATTGCCATTGATCGTCTCCGGAGTGCTTTAGTGCAGTACGCTGTATCAATAATTAAAAAAACAATAGCCAATATTTAGAAATGCCAACGAAAAAAATATAGTTCCGTGTCGCGCCACATCGCAGCCAATTAGCGTAGGACTAAAACCATAAGAATAAACAATAACTACACGTAGAACGAAACTACGGGCTCCCGACGCGCGCTCGGCGCGTTAAATACCTACCGCCTGGCGACACCTGAGGTGTCTAGTCAGTTAGGGGCGTCACGCACGGAATATATATTAACCAAGATATTGATATTGTGACTTGAATTGGTTTTCGTATTTGTGTTGATTTTAGTGTTTATGATTGGACTAAGATAGTGTTTTAAAAAGTGAACGACTATTTACGGCAAAATAATTAGAAATAATTGATTGAATAAAGGAGTTTTATGAGATAATCTTAATATCCTCAAAAAGTATTGTTACCTAATTTAACGTAAATGTAAAAAACTCATTTTGTTTCCATGTTGAAGTAAAACATTAATAATAATTCGTGACTGAACTTGTATACCACATCCATAAACCGATTAAAATATTTCGCAAGTAACAGCCCTAACTTTGGGCGCGGAAGACAGAGGGGCGTACCGGGGCGAAGGGGGAAGTAGGTATTTAAAGCGCGGCATTTGGGGCCTGGTCGAAGGAGATTCGCTTCTACGTGTAGTTATTATTTATTCTTATGCTAAAACGTAGTGATTATAATTCTCTCTGCGTAGGACACTTCTGATGCTGGCACCACACTTCGCTATTCGCTATTCGTTATGCGGCTGCGCCGTATTTGTTATGCCGGCACCACACTTCGCTATTCGCTATTCGTTATTCGGCTTATGCGCCTACATTCGACGAAGTGTGGAGGGTTTATTCGTCTATGTTTTCTTTATTCGCACGCATAACGCATTAGCGAGATAGCAAATATTTTAATGCCGGCACCACACTTCGCTATTCGCTATTGTGTCACCGACGCGAGCTGACTACTGTGGCTGACTAAGTTCGCGAACTTTAATGCCGGCACCACACTTCGCTATTCGTTATTCGGTTTATGCGCCTACATTCGACGAAGTGTGGAGGGTTTATTCGTCTATGATTTCTCTATTCGCACGCATAACGCATAAGCGCGATAGCAAATGTTTTAACAAATACGGCGCAGCCGCATAACGAATAGCGAATAGCGAAGTGTAGTGCCGGCATAAGATCGCGTCTTTATAGCTCGTGTGTCGTGTCTGTCACCGACGCGAGCCGAGTAAGTTCACGAACTATAAGTTCGCGGTTTTAAAGCTCGCACGTCTATCGCCGTTTTAATAAATACCTTTGTACGTAATGACAGTAAATCGTGTAAACGGTTAAAAATATATATCCCAGTATACAATAGTAGTCTTTGATATCTATGTGAATTCGCCTTAAGGTGCTACATAGTTGACTTGAGTTGACATCCAAAGATGAAGGAAAACACTGTTTTACTACCTCTATGTTGACATCACGTTGACATAATTTATCTTGGACGTATAATGTCAAAGTTGTATTAATCAAATATTTCCCTTATGAGCTATTACATAATACTTATAATTCTAAAGCTCATGTCTACTCGTTGCCTCGTTGTTTCCTCCGTTTCCTCTTTGATTGTTTCAATGATAAGAACCTGTGTGAAGAATCTCGGGTAGTACAATGAAATCACGGCCGTTCGCTATAACATTTATTACACGACTGACATGACAGTCACACACCATAAACAACATAAAGCCAACCATACATAACACCTCCCTGCTAAATAGAGGCACTAAATGAAATAACAGAAATTCAATCAAATTCAAACCCATATCTTTTTGGTGGTTTGCGAACTCTCACGGAACGGCTCACAAGCGTCCGTGACTCGCCAGCCGGCGACGACGGCATTGGCGGCGGTGCCAGAGTGGGCGAAGGACTGCTTGTCGTTTGCCCCCCTACACTCGTCATAGTCACCGGTGGCGGTTCGTTCTCCGACACTTCTTCCCTCTCCGTCCCACTCACACCCTCTGATACCGGCACCTTCACCAGTGGCTGCCCGCTAACATCCTCACTGTCTCCTGAATCGGGGAAACGGGTATCTGGGAAAACTAGACTGGAGCGGTGTGATTTTCTCCGAATTTGATCTACGTGCCTAGTTAGATGTCGACCGTCATCGCTATTAACTATATACCTTCGTGAACCTTCCTTATTAAATATTAGAAGTCGACCGTTATCCGCTACCAAAAGTGGAAGATATACTGTCTCGTTTACACGGGGGAGAGAGGTTTAGTAAGATAGACTTGTCGCAAGCGTATGCACAGTTTGAGTTAGATGAGACTCGGAAGTATGCAGTTATTAACACGCACAAGGGTTTATTTATGTATAAACGTTTAGTTTATGGCTTATCGTCGAGCCCGGGAATCTTTCAGCGCCGCCTTGAACAATTGTTTGCGGATATGCCATTTGTCGGGGTTTTCCTCGATGACATAATCATTACGGGTTTAGGGACGTCACAGCATTTGAGTAATCTAGTTGAAGTTTTTGAGCGTCTCAAGGCAAGTGGGCTTAGGGTAAAAAAGGAGAAGTGCTCCTTCTTTGCGGAATCGCTGAGTTATTTAGGACATGTCATAAGCAAAGAAGGGGTGCATACGTGCTCAGAGAAAGTTCAAGCGATAGTGAAGACGCCCGCGCCCCAAAATGTGTCAGAATTAAGGGCGTTTATTGGTATAGTGATGTATTATGGGAAGTTCATAAAGGATGTCAGTACCGTGTTAACTCCGCTTTATAGGTTATTACGAACTGGGGTAAAATACGTTTGGGGTGAGGAGTGTCAAGCGGCGTTTGATCGGGTGAAGCGGGCACTGAGCACCAGCGAGGTGCTGGTACACTACTCGCTGGACAGGCCGCTCGTGCTGACGGCGGACGCGAGCGCCGTGGGCGTCGGCGCCGTGATCTCGCACTTGACGCCGGACGGCGAGCGCCCTGTTGCTTACGCGTCGCGGACGCTTACAGCCGCCGAGCGCTCGTATGCACAAATTGACCGAGAGGCGCTGGCCATTATCTATGGTGTAAGGAAGTTCCATCAGTATTTATATGGCAGGAAATTTTTATTGAGGACCGACCATAAGCCTTTGACCTATATTTTTGGTAACAAAGTAGGTATTCCGGTTATGGCAGCATCGCGCTTGCAGAGGTGGGCCATTTTACTCTCGGGCTACACGTACGACATTGAATATGTGGAGTCGGCTAAAAACTGTGCGGACGCGTTGTCACGACTACCGCAACCGACAGATAGAAATGAAAAGGTGGCTGAGGTTACGTACCTAAACTTTGTAGAAAACTTTTTACCTGTTACGAATAATGATGTTCGGGTAGCTACGTCCCGGGACCCGGTGTTAAGTAAAGTCATGGTTTACGTGCAATCGGGCTGGCCAACGCATTGTGCTGAGGAGGTGCTGAACCCGTATTTTGTGAGGCGGCACGAGTTGTACGCTGAGAGAGGATGCTTGATGTGGGGCTATAGAATAGTAATACCGCTGACATTGCGGACTACTATTCTGGAGCAATTACATACTAGTCATATGGGCATAGTGAAGACAAAGTCACTTGGTCGTAGTTTCGTCTGGTGGCCTAATATAGATAGGGATATTGAGGCAACCTGCCGGCAGTGCGTTACCTGCGCGCTCGAGGCGCCGGCGCCACCGCGCGCGGTACCGCAGGCGTGGCCGTACTTGGCCCAGCCGTGGAGTAGGCTGCATATCGACTTCCTGGGCCCATTTCAGGGTAAGACTTTCATGGTAGTGGTCGATTCTAGTTCTAAATGGATTGAGATAGTGGAAATGAGCCAGACGAGGGCTTTAGCGGTAATTAAGGTGTTGAGATCTCTGTTTGCGCGTTTTGGTTTACCCTTGGAAGTAGTTTCGGATCAGGGCCCTCCTTTTACAAGTACAGAGTTTAAAGACTTTTTACACCGTAACGGAATTAAACAATCATTTTCTCCAGTTTATCACCCTGCTTCAAATGGGGCAGCAGAGAATGCAGTTAAGTTGTGTAAGCGAGCCATTAAAAAAGCTTTAAGGGATTCAGTAGATGTGGACGCTGCCTTACAAACCTACTTATTAGCATATAGGAATAGCATTCATAGCACGACAGGGGAAAGTCCAGCGATGCTGTTGCAACGTAGACCGTTGCGGTCGCGCTGGGACTTACTTCGAGGTGATCGCGCGCGGCAGGACCAGGTGGAACGGGTGCAGCGGCGCCAGGATACACCGGGTGCTATTCCGGCTGCCTTTCAAGCCGGGGAGGATGTATGGGCTAGGAATTACGGGGTTGGTGATAAGTGGATAGGAGGTACCGTGTTTAATAAGGAAGGTTCACGAAGGTATATAGTTAATAGCGATGACGGTCGACATCTAATACTTTATTCAGTGTCATTTTAAAGTCAGCACAAATCCGGATAGAACCATCTTTCTTTACCACTGGCACGATCGGGGTCGCCCAGTCCGAGCGGTCGACGGGCGTGAGGATGTCGTCGCGCACCAGCTGGTCGAGCGCGCGCTCCACGGGCTCGCGCAGCGCGTACGCCAGCGGGCGCGCGCGCATGAACACGGGCCGCGCACCCTCGCGCACGTGGATGCTTACGGCCCCACCCGTGAACCGTCCAAGACCATCCGCAAACACCTCACAAAATCTGGAACTAAATTCCCGCTCATTAAATTTTACATCGCTTGGTTTGCCGTCGCAAGACCTATCCTGTGAACTGTACTGCAACGCTGACACCGAAATATCCATCTCCGCTAGCCACTGACGACCTAATAACGTGGTATTTCCATTCTCAATAACGTACAAATCTAACATCTTCTCTGTACTCTTGTACCTAACTACGGGCTTAATTACCCCCAACGGGCGCACTAACTCTCCTGTATAATACCGTAAAACTAACTTGCACGGTTTCATCGACAAATTACTAAACATTTGTTTATACAACTGGAAACTTATACAAGATATAGCACTTCCCGTGTCACATTCCATATCGATGTTATGCTCATTGACATTGAGAGAAATAATAATCGGTTTACACTGACC
This sequence comes from Acleris literana, assembly GCA_946894065.1. Lineage (NCBI taxonomy): Eukaryota > Metazoa > Arthropoda > Insecta > Lepidoptera > Tortricidae > Acleris > Acleris literana. The sequence continues at coordinate 14,856,697 of OX335670.1, read as the reverse complement.
TAATGAAAAACGATTAATTTCTACGAATACCTCGTCACTTCCCCTATCGTCCTGGCTAAAGAAACCGTCTTCCTTCTGCTCCTCCATATTGTATAAGTTGTTGTTCTTCCCTCTGGGGCACATCCTCTTCAAATGCCCTTCCTGGTTGCAAATACGGCAGACATACAATTTAAATTTACAAGTATCTGAGCTGTGCTCGCCACCACAAACTTTACAATCAACACCTCCGCCCTTGTGGGCGCGCTTTGTCGCACCATAACTTGATGATCGACCACCGCCGATGTCTGAACGCGCTGCGTTCCTACCCGCGCGCCAGCCCACGGCCGCGCGGCCGCTCGCTACTCTGCGTCCGCCTGCCCCATCGGCAACTCGATTTACGGATGCCGTGACGGTGGTCAGCGTACTATTGCCGTTCTTGCCTCTAGTACCATCTTCCACCAACGCCGCGTTTGCCTCTGCCGCTTCCATCGAAACTGCAAGCTTGTACGCCCTCTCGAAAGTGATAGTATCGTCCTCGGTAAACAGTTTCTGACGAATATTGTCGTTTACCAGTCCGCATACAAATTGGTCGCGTAAGTTTTCCTTCAAGCCCTCGGCCGTGAAACCGCAATCTTTACTTAACCTTTTTAGTTCTGAAACATACATCGCTACACTTTCTCCATGTTTTTGTATCCGCTGTCTATATTTAAACCTCTCTGCCAGTAGGCTCGGTTTGGGGTTTAAATGTCCCTTCATTAGCTCCACAAGCTCCCCATAAGTTTTAGTCGAGGGTTTGTCCGGCGTACAAAGATTCATCATCAACTCATACGCGTCATTGCCAATAACGGTTATTAGAGTCGCCACTTTAACTTCACTTTTTACAGCATTAGCTATGAAGTACTGACCTAAACGATCCGTATAAGTGTCCCAATTGTCCTTTGCTACGTCAAACGGTCCGATCTTTCCAACGGCCATCGCGACTCGTTTCTATGACGTTCCAACGGGCAATCACTGCCTCTAATTTTAAAATTTGTTAAGCGCTTAGTCGTGTGCCACGCGGTAATCGATTTTCTCGTCGCCACTGAAGAATCTCGGGTAGTACAATGAAATCACGGCCGTTCGCTATAACATTTATTACACGACTGACATGACAGTCACACACCATAAACAACATAAAGCCAACCATACATAACACTGTGGATAAGAAAGAACGATACTATCGTACCGTCTTATAATCTGTGCGTACCGTTTAGTTAGCAAGGTGAACCTGACCTGACCTGCTGCTATTAATATTTGAATGTTAAATATATTTCTAGTTTAAATAATTAGTAAGGATGTATTACCATATCTTACGTCGATGTACAGTGTATATTGCCTTACAACTTAAATCGGCATGTCCTGGCACTAACAGGAAAGTTATGAGGTAAATTTAATTAAAGAAACTAGAGAAATAAACATAATTCGAGGCTAACCCGAGTTTACATCGGCAGTGTACAGTGGGCCCCTAACCCCTATGAATAAATTATATTTCTTGTTGCATACAATCTAAGCCTTAGAATAATTAATACTATTTTTCAATTTTCAGGATATCTTATACGGCGCAGCCGCATATCGAATAGCGAAGTGTGGTGCCGGCATAACAAATACGGCGCAGCCGCATAACGAATAGCGAATAGCGAAGTGTGATGCCGGCATTACGCCGACGCTTCGCTCGCGTTCACCTGTTCACCACAGATTATAAGGGGGCGTTCACGGACAAATTGCTTACGCAGAACACAGTTTTAGCTAACAACTTTTCTTGTGAAACCGCCTTTATAATGAATTGGAACAATGTTAATGTTAATTACGTTACGTCAATCATGCGTCAAACTAACTTTCCTTGCCTTGCGCAAGTTGCGCACGATTTATGAAGTGAAGTTATGATAAACTAAGATAAGATTATTTTATACTAGTACCTAAACTGTGACTGTGATTATATCGCTGGAATTATTAAAAGGCATTGCTGTAAAGTTTGAGGCTGGCTATGGTTATCGTTCTCTTATTCAGCAAGCATTAATTTATAAAATGGAATATTGATAGAACCATTACATATTTATTTAATCTACACATACAGTAAATAACGAAATCAAAGTAAAAGTGGAAGCATTTGATATTTTGTTTTGTCCATAGATATTTCAATTGCACTTTTTCGAATATTTAATGTTAATGTAATATTTTAATATTCACTTTTCGGGACTTCAAGCCACTAACAATGGCTACTAAAACTTTTAATGGTGTTCTAGATAGGTATAGCGGTGTTACAGTAGATTCGCAAAAAGAACCCTGTGATATCAGCAATTTTCAAAATCTGCTTACAGGCAAGTTAAATTAAATGAGTTTAAGTTTAATATTCATAATATTATCAAATACTATAAGCCGACATATAATGGTAATGTAGAGATGTACTTGTAATAAGCAATTACCTAACATGTATCTTAACCAGATTCACTAAAGCAATGGATGGAAGAAAGAAAGAGGTGCATATGGTTCAGAGTCAATATCAAAGATGCTGCTTGGGTCCCAATGTTAGCCAATGTGAGTAATGATTGAGGTATATTTCTTTGCTTGGATTGATAACTGTTCAAGTATAGATTACTGTTTTTTTTTAATTATTATATGTGATCAAACTGTTAATTTGCAGCAAGGTTTCAACTTTCATCATTCCCGAGATGAGTTTGTTATGATGTTCAAATGGTTGCCAACTGACTGCAGCCACAATTTACCCCCTGCATGCCACACTAACCTTGGAGTAGGAGGCATGGTTTTCAATGATGAAAATCAAATCCTGGTAGTATCAGAAAAATCTATTGACTATCCACACTGGAAGCTTCCTGGAGGTTATGTTGAAAGAAGTAAGTTGAGTTTTTTAGGTTTCACTAAAGACTGTCCACGATAAAATCGGGCTGTGCATGCTCTGGTGTATTTTTTTTATGAATGCTAATTTTCAAGCAGCACCTTTTTTGTAATAGTCAGTGGTTATGAAACTACATAATAAAAATACAATCATGATAAAATGTTACAGCGTCTGTGACTAAGAGACTATAATAATCCACAGTACCAATATTTTTTTGTACACGGTCTACTGACAGTCTTTTCTGAATTCTCCTGTTTAAAACATTTTATTATTTTTAATTATGCAAGCCAAATTAAACCTTATTACATTATCTTTTCCCAATAGTGAAAACTTTTCTAATTGGATTTAGATTGAGATAGTTCTGAGGTTTTTTAATTTTGGCGAATTTGAATTTTTGACAAATAAATGCCTCCCATACAAAATCAGCTTTCAGTGCTTGGAGTAAAAAGTCTTCCTGACTACTACAAATAGAAATGAGTTTCAAAAAGTATTTCTTTGGGAAGACGACATTCTAATGTGTGTTAAACAGCTAGTAAAAATATAAATCCAATTGCGACATTGTAGCAGGAAGCGTGGGAAGATTGTCAAAAAACGCTGTTCAGGAGATGAATGGTATGATAGAATATACTCGGCGAAAACTCACACATACCCATACATTATGATACGATTTTATTTTATTATAATGTTTTATAATTAAACAAGTAATTTAAAAAAAACTGTTTGAAAATATGCATTAATTGCAAAGATACACCAGAGCATGCATGGCCCGATTTTATCGTGGACAGTCTTTATATGTATAGGTTGTATTGTATATACTAGGCTGTTGTTTGGTAATGTTAAATAAGTTCAGTCATTATAAAGAGCCCACCGCCCCCAGTGAAAACAATGGATGATATTGGGTATATATACCTAAAATTAAAAATGGCAATTAATAAATTTGGTAGACTCCAAAGTAGTCTTAATTATCCCAGGGCTGCACAAATTCACTATCTGCCCCTTCTCAGATCAGCTCATAATATATGCAATAAATATTGAGAAAACTTAAATAATCTCATACATTTCAATATGATTCTATTTTTATTTCATAGTATGATATCTACAGATTACTAAAAAAAACTGCTTCATAATTAGCAAAAAAAAACAATACCAGATAATACATTGCCACTTTTTTACTCAACCACTCCTTAATTGTGCTTAGCCAACTACTAGTCTTCTAAATATATAAAAGAGTATTGGACTGAGTGAGAGACTGACGGACAACAGCTGACATCGCTGGATCTAGGGACTTGAAATTTGGAGGGAGTATTCCTTGGGTACCATAGAGATGCATTAAGAAAGGATTTAACGACAATATGGGGAGTAGCGGGAAACTAATTCTACATGAACAAAGTCCCAGGCGTCCTCTAGTTAAGGATGGAAATAAAATAATATTTAAACACAGTGACCCAGATACACTGGCCTTATTTTTGTCCGACCCGTGAGAGTGAGGCAAAATGATAAAAACATAACATAACAATGATTATGCATTTTCAGGAGAAGACATACAAGATGCGGCAGTAAGGGAAATCAGAGAAGAAACGGGTATTGAGTCAACATTTGAGTCTTTGGTAACATTTAGACACAGCCACAACTCAATGTTTGGTAACTCTGACATTTATGTAGTGGTTAAGTTAAGAGCTAATTCAACTGAAATAACAAAATCTGATTTAGAGATCAGGGCCTGTAAGTGGATGGAAATAGAAGAGTTCCTAAACCATCCTCATGTTCACGAATTTAATCGGTTTTTAGTTCAGCAAGCATTAGACTTAGAAAAACGGAATATTAAATTAGGCCTGGTTCACGAGACACTGACCTTTGCAAATATGACAAGAAAAATTGTAAATCTTGTTATTGAAGATTTATGATTTTTGACTTAGTTGTTTCGTTTTTTGATGGAAGAGACACTTGAGTTTCAGCTGGTCCTTTAATTTACATATTATTATTATATGCATAAAAATTAAGTCACTAATTTCTTTATCATTTACTATAGGACTAACCAGCATTAACAAAGCTTTTCCTCTTATTTGTTTCCTCATGTTCAAGGATCATGCCTGGATGCAATTTCTACCTCTAAGCAGAATTACTATTATTCATTTTTAATTTTAGTTGTTGGGTATGTAGGCCCTACATTTTTTCAGAAGATGAGATTTTTTTGGTCCATTTGCTCCTTATATGTAAATTGTTAAGGTACATATTGGTAGTGCATTCTTTGTATGTTTTGTTGCTATTAAGAGGAATACTCGATATTGTTTTTGTTATACTTACCGTTATCTATAGCGCTTGATATTTATTTCCTGGTTTTTTTATCGAATATCGAAGTTGTTAATCAATTCATTCCCTCAGGAACTGCCTAATGTTCGAGCTATTGACTCCTTTCTAAATTTCACGTAAATCGTTTGATGCATTGGACCGTAAAGGAGAAACCAACGAATACTTGCATATTAATACTATATTAAGGATTATTTTAAAGTAATTTAATTGTTCAAAACGCTCAGTACGGATAGCACATTATGTTGTCCGCGACTTGTTTGTCGCTCGGATCACCCTTTCTTTCTAGTCTGTAACGATAGAGATGCACTGAGCGTCAAGCGAGAAAATACAACTTGTGCTACCTGTACGGTGTTATTTTTAAGTTAAATTACGCGACAAAATAGTGATAATAGGAGATATCCTATAATTTAGAAGTACATCGTATCGCTGCTATGGTATGGCGAATTATAGTAGGTATTTTATCGCGTGCAATTCCACATAATTCAGCTTTACAGGACTGCACAATGGCCAAAAAGAGGGTATGGAGTTTTAATTCTATGAAGGTATCCATTTGATTAAAAGCTACGGTTTTGTCGGTAGAGGTAGGTAATTGCCACTTTTCTTTATTTTCGCCAGCCTTTAAGCTCCTGATTGGCCAAAATAACTGCACCATCTTCTTTTTCCTTCAACTTTGCCTTAAAAAATGTATATAGAAACTGTCATGCCATAACAGGTATCCAATTGCCTTTCCTCTTCTACATTCTAGTTTTTTAATATACATACATATTATCTCTTTCATCATTTTTAATTAAACCCTGTTAGTTAATTTTCTTATATATGCATGTGTTAAGTTAAGTATTTAAGGCCGTTAAAATGATTAGAAATTTGTTTTGTGGCATATTCTGATGCTACCGTGATTTGTTGTCAATGGTTGTCGTGTTGTAGACTTGCTTGAAGACATATTGGCAAATATAAAAGGCACCCTATAATTAATTCGACAAGGTTGCAATTGAGTTGATAAATATCAAACTCCAATGTGTCCTTGAAATTCGTATACCAAATTTCAAGGACATATTGGAGTTTGATATTTATCAACTCAATTACAATGCAATGGCACTAAAAAAGGTATTGGGGTTAATTAGGTACGAAAATATATGTAGTTTTTGCTATTATTACTTTGTTTAATTAAGAACATAATTCTTGCCATATATCAACAATAGTAAATCTCAAGGGTCAATCTTGGTTAAGAGCACAGAACAGTAGAAATTATAAGGAAATTAAGGAAGATTCGGGGTTCAAATTGCAGCTGAGCTGTAATTGACATTTTCTATTATACTTTGGTGTGTATTATATTAATATTATATAAAAGAAGATGAAGAAAACATAAATTGGTTATGTAAAATTTATTATTGAGAAGTAAATCTTATGAATATAGTTAAAAATCTCTTTTATGTATGTAATAGTTGATAGAAAATGTTGCAGTGTAGCTCTACGTGTGATGGTACTGATGGCGGGGGCCTTTCGAATTGACATGAATCTAGTTTTACTTTCACTTCGTACATTTTTGGTAAATTTCTACATATAATGATAATAAAAATTCAAGGTTAATGTATAAATAAAAATATTTTGATTTATTGTTTTATTTTTATTCTGTCCACCCTATTATTAGCGATAATTACAGCAAAGAGACTAACTTAACATTTTTTTATTAGAAATCAGTTGATTATAGAAATTAATTACCAGTTCATTACAAATAGTGTTTTTATTATTAAGTCTGGAAGACTTCATTGTGAAATATAAAATATAACTCAACAATCCTTTATTTAAAACATCTAACTTATTGCAGATTATCAAGTTATATAATTTAATGTTCTTTTGTTTCACACACAGCTATAGCTGATGTTATTTAAAAAATATAAATATAATCTATATTGCCCACTATTTTTCAATTTTCCCTCAATCTAAATCTGGAGCAGAGGCGCTATTACCCATGTAGTCTTCCTCGTCAGAGCTTTCGGCATCTCCAATGATGGTTTTCAAGAGCCCACCAAACATTGAATTGGCATTTTTAGGGTCTTGTGGAATCTCTATCCCAAACCAAATGCGTCCAATGTTATCCAAATACACTGAATAGTTTGGATCACGTTTTATACTAATTGCATACCAGTTCCTTAAAAGCTTAAATTGGATTACATGTTTCCTGTAAGAAAAACATAAGTATTAGGAGAAAAATGATATTGTGATACCTTCTTGTAGGGTGGTTATGAACAGAATCTACTTGATAATACTTACTGTTCAATTGCACGTAATAGAAACCACAGAAAATTTAGAAGTGGAAATAAATATGGCGGGCCTTTGTCATTTTTAATGGTTGGATGTGACCCAGTATACTTGTTAAATGTCTCCGTTGCCATTTGTATGTTTCTTAAGCAAAGAAATTGCAGGACTGCTTGTGCTATAAACATATCTATCTCAGACTTTAGGCCTTTAGTAGTATGCAGCTCTATTAGCATGTTGGCATACGCTGAACCATCACTAGAGTGTAAGAAGTGTCTATGAGCGGCTATGTATTTCTTTTCTCTCCAATAGACCTCGGCAATTTTCTGAAATATATACAGTTTGTACATTTGTAAAAATATTCATAGTATTAAAATATTGTCATAAACTCATAATAATGTCCTACATTATATATATTATATGGCATTACCAAAAAACAAATATTAATCCTCAATCATTTCCTTTTAGAACCAAGAATCTTGAAAGTAGATTATTTCAAATGAACTTCCTGACATTAAGATATTATATTCATCGACCTTGAGCCTTCATCATTTACATTTATAAATTATGATCATCTTGCTTACATACCTACATACAAACATATTTGGTGTGACATTAAAATTGAAACAATCAAAATAATTACCTTGTGAAGTAAAGGATGACCTTTTTTATTACAGTCCATAGACCATTTAACTGCATTAGTCAAGAATGTTTCCCGCTCTGGGATGGTACAGCTCATGATCTCAAATAAATTAGCTACTTTAACAATCCATTCTTCACACGGTTGTGTTTCTGATTTTGTCAAAACGTCTAAGAGAAGAATAGCCAGGTCGGCACCGCTGCCTTGTTGATCGCGTTGCAGAAGCAGTGTCGCTCCTTTGTGCAATAAATTTAATAAATCCAGGTATTTTTTTTGACTTAAATACCTAAAACAACAAAAACTCCGTTAAAGAATCATTTACGGTTAACAAATATGCAATAAAAGTGATAGTCACTACCTGAAATAAAGCGTTCTGTACATTTGATGAGCTTCATAGTATTGACCAGAATTAACAGAAGCTTCTAACTTATCTAGCACTCTTACGACACCTCTTTCTCCACGTGCCGCCATGGTTTATTTTCTAAAAATATAAACTGTTTTCCTTTAATTTCGTGATCACTTATACGTCTTACTAATAGTCATTTTTGTTTCATTTCATTGGGTACCCAGACAGGCGAGGGTGGCATGGGTGATGGCAGATATGATAAATAAGGCTAACAAACTAAGGTGGCTGGAAAAAACATCAAAGTGGCGCTAGTATTTACGACAGCACTAAGTCAAGAGTGAAATAGAAGATATGACTTAACTTTGTAGCATAATACCCAAAACATTCGTTTAGAAACTACAGAATCATGATTCGTGATTGATAGATAATACTTCTAAACGTAAAAGAAGTCTATATAGTTTATGGTAATTCCTTTTTCCTTTTTGACACAATGTGTCATTTAACTATATCGCGGCAGGATAATCGGTTACACAAAATCGCTTAACGATTATTGCTGTACAGTTGCAAGCAATTGCGATAAAATACCTAGTTGATATATAAGGCCGGCCTGATACATACGTTTTCAGTATACGTTTTCCGAATACGTTTTCCGCATTCGGACATCCGCGGCCGGCCGCATATACAGGCGTCACACGGCTATGCCACATGGAAGGAAAGTACCTTAAATATTGTAGATCGAACATTTTACTGAAAGAAGGCATTATTTGAATTTAAAAAACAATTTAAACTGCATTCATAGATATTTAAATAATTACATGGTAGAACCGGGAATCGAACCCGTTACACGATAAAAATAATAACCCTGTAGCTTTATCATACCGATCGAAAGGCTTCATCATGAGGATAATTTTTTGCTAAATAACATAGTGTCTGAAATAAAAGGAAGACCATGAATTTTAACATTTTTAATACAAAATTAATCAATTTATCAAATGCTCAAAATGAGTCCCTTCCTGTTGAATATAAAGTCGCACTCTTTTGATTATTTCGCTCACTGTCGATTTTTTGATCTTGTTGTGGTGGATATTGAGAATAATACGTCTAAGTTCTGTTTGTAGCTCGTGGACACTTTCATACTGGTAATTAGTACTTAATAGGTACTTATGATAATGTCAGTTGTATGTCCTTACGGCGATGTCAGCTTTTCATTTTTCTGTTCAAAATTTCACATCAAATGTTAAAATTCATGGTCTTCCTTTTATTTTTCACACTATGTTATTTAGCAAAAAATTATCCTTAAGATGAAGCCTTTCGATCGGTATGATAAAGCTACAGTGTAATTATTTTTCTCGTGTAACGGGTTCGATTCCCGGTTCAACCATGTAATTATTTAAATATCTATGAATGCAGTTTAAATTATTTTTTAAATTCAAATAATGTCTTCTTTCAGTAAAATGTTCCATCTACAATATTTATGGTACTTTCCTTCCATGTAGCATAGCCGTGGGACGCCCTGTATACGTTTTCCGTATACGGTTTACACATTCGGAAAACGTATGTCTGCGGCTGGCCTATTCGGAATTCCGCATTCGGAAATCGTATACGGAAAACGTATGTATGGGGCCGACCTACAGCCCTCTACGCATTATCCTCCTTGAAGTACAGCCGCGCACGACCGTCAGGCCCGATGGTGCAGTGCTGTACGCACTATCATGCAAAGTATCCATCATGCTGTCACAGACCACAAATTCTTAAGCCTCCTACGCATTATTCTTCCGTGCCATCCCTCCGGGTACGATGCACGACGAAAAACGATAGTGCGTAGGCTTGCTGGCTTGTCAATTATTATTATTATTACCGTGATTATCCATCGTTTTGCGTCGTGCATCGTGCCCGGAGGGATAGCACGGAAGGATAATGCGTAGGGGGCTTTACTTCGCTCATTCTGTTTCGTTCAGAAATTGTGGCTCCTACACTCGCTTCAAGAACCTTATGTGTATAATATGTTTTTTTTATTACACAAGCGAAATTCCAACGAAATTTTAAAGCTAGAAACAAATTATCGGACGCGGCTTACGGACGCGGCTGACAGCCGCGACTTATAGGTATCTAGATAATGAATATACACTGAATTGTGCAAACTATCAGACGTAAGCCGTGGACGTAACCTTGAGCGTTCGGACGTCCGATAGATATCTGGCGCGCTAGATGTTTTTGTCAGCCGAAAACGTCCGCGGACGGTATATAACGTCCACAGACGGTATGCACGGGGTGCGGGACGCGTCATTGACATATCTTATAAGCGTCCGTCAGCCGCGTCTCTCAGCCGCGTCCGATAATGTGTTTCCCGTTGCTGCGCGTCCGCAAGCCACGTCCCGTTCGACTGTGCACACTTATCAGTCGCGGCCGTCAGCCGCGTCCGTAAGCCGCGTCCGATAATTTGTTTCTAGTTTAAGGCCGGCCGCATACATACGTTTTCCGTATACGGTTTCCGAATAAGTTTTCTGCATTCGGACACCCGAAGGCATGGAATCAATGTAAAATACATTTACTGCCGCACACATTCGTTTTTTTTTCGAACGGAACTTATTCCGTTCGTACATTCCGAATGCAAGCCGCTGCGTTCGAAGAAACCTAATGACGTCATACGGAAAAAAGCTAATGACGTCATGCGGAACGTGACGCTTCCGTACATTTTGTTTTTGCTGGCGCACACATTCGGAAATTTCGATTCATATCGCGCGCATAGATTATATGAGCTGTCAAAAACTAACCTCGGAGAGCGAGGGAGTTTATATATTTATTTGTATTCTCGGTACTCGGTAGATATTTGTTAAGCATAGAATCGCAACACGATAATTTTAATATGTGCGAGGCAGAAATCTTATTATTATTAACAGAAATGCAATAGCTAATAAATCGTCGTCCTCCATCTTCGTGCGTTCACCACGCTATCACTATCTGTACCACAGATCCGTACTGACTGTATAAATTCCGAATGAAGAAAAACAAATGTGTGCGCTAGTATCACGGAATTCCAATTTGGAATTCCGCATTCGGAAACCGTATACGGAAAACGTATGTATGCGGACGGCCTAAAATCCAGTAGATTTTTTGCGAAAAACAGTAAAGCAGTAGATACACCCCAAAACCAGTATCTCCCCTGTAAAAAAAGAGATCTGGCAACACTGCGAATATTTGACGGACGTCGAGAGGGACCTAAGGCCCTACTTTGAAAATCGAAGTTCGAAGTTACGTTAGCTCTAGGACCCTCGACCAAAAAAAAATAAAAAATAATTGACGGATCACAAGTAGGGAATGCAAATAACCGGTTTTAACCGGTTTTAATCGGTTATTTTCATACAAAATCGGTTAATAACCGGTTAAATTGCATACCCTAATCACAAGTCTACGCATTATCATGCAAGCACGATGCACGATTGAACTGACGTAAGTCCGGGCTACGCACCATCCAGCCGCACGTCGTGCGAGAAGTAGTGGGGGCCTCGATGGCAAAAATTCGGTCGTGCAAGTCCTTCACGGTAATAATAATTATTATTGACGTCCGTGCGTACAGGGCTTAAGGCTGGCTGCATAACACACGTTTTCTGAACCCGTTTTCCGTATTCGGAGATCCGAATGCATGGAATCAATATTAAAATACATAAACTGACGCACATTTTCGCTCTTTTTCCGAAAGGAAACAAATTCCGTACCGTACGTAATATTTTTTCCACGACCTCTAGGAAATTGTGTTGTGATCACACTGATCACAGAACAAAAACTAAAGGCATTGAAACCGTACTATAAGACGTACTTTGCGTCAGCTATCTTTCTCTACTTTTTAGATTACGTATTACATGAGAAAAAATGAAACAAAAAGTAGGCTGTTTTTTCTTCTTTAACTGTCATTGTCACAAGGTTTTACACAGGGACATCTTTGCCTTTAGTCTTTTTTTTATTTTTTTTTATTTTTAATTAATGGCTTTCACTCCTGTTAAGGTGTATTTCGCCAATGTCGAGTTATTTATAGACACTCCCATGGACTTATTAGAGAAATAAGTCCTTGGATATCACACGCGAAGACAATTGTTCGGTAAAAGAGAATTATCTCAAATGGACTAAACAGAAGCACATGGGGTTAGCTCCACGCGCTTCTGTCAAGTCCCCTTTAGTCTTTATTCTGTGGGAAGGCCAAAGATGCCCCTATGTAAAACCTTGTGACAATGACAGTTAAAGAAGAAAAAACAGCCTACTTTTTGTTTCATTTTTTCTCATGTAATACATAACCTAAAAAGTAGAGAAAGATAGCTGACGCAAAGTACGTCTTATAGTACGGTTTCTATGCCTTTAGTCTTTGTTCTGTGGTTGTGATCTACAATACTGACAAACTACAGTTTGCGTTAAAATGCACTAAAACGTAAATAATGTGAGGAAAACTGGAAAAGGTAGAATTTTCGACGGTAGCTTTCCATAGATGATTCCATATCTTCGTCCCTAGGGGTCGTGTAAAAAATCTTTGAAGGCAAAAGTTTTAGCACATTTCTACAATGTTGGAAAACCATAATTAGAACTAGAATGAACTTTAACGACAAAGGATAAATAAGTGTCAGTTTTTCCAAGATGGCGGAGAAAGATATAGGGTAGGCTCTATGGGTAGGCTAGAGGGACGAAAAATTTGGGTTAAAATGACTATACTGTCCTTTAAAACATATCAAAAAACCATAATAATCTGACGTTTATAGGGTACTGGAACAACGATTTACTAAATGTACGACGAAAAATTGTGTATGGGCTGCACTCTTTCCGGTACTTCCGATTCAAATTTCGCACTGGCGACAGGCAGATCCGTATTCTGCAGAGGCTGATAAGGTTGTCACCCCAACTGTTACATGATTTGCCGTTTGCATTGGTTTAAAGACACGTTTTCCAGTTTTGGGCCTAGTTTATATTGTATTTTGTTACCTACCGTCTTTAAAAAGAAACCTAACCATAGACATACAGTCAAGGACTTTAATTGTTATGCCAATATGGATCCCTGTCATAATGACAGCGTCAAACCACATGACAGAAATTACGCTTAAATGAATGATTAACGTTATGCGACAGGGTTCCATAGTGAATGGCATAACAATTAAAGTCCTTGACTGTACAATTTTAGCAACAGTAAATCATTATTTCAACACCCCTCTTAGATTTATTTACTTTTGCTCTAGCAAATCATTAAGACTAATAACTACTTAGGTATTTAAATTCGATTAAAAATACGTTTGTGTAACAGCTAACATATATGTCGGGAAACTATCAAAACCTCCAACAGTATGGGAAACTAGCTTCCATCATATCATGTTGGAAGGGCTAGATACAATAGCCACTACGTTGATAGTATCTCCGTGATATAACAATGTATTTTACATACCTGGATTCATTTTCTAATCTGCTTCGCTTATGTTAAAGGGTTATGTTCTCTCTCTGTCTGCTACCTCCTTCCTCCTCCTGTATATATGAAAGTCCAAATGAGTAATGCTGATCATCCATCTGGTCACCGAGAATCACTCTAGACAAGTGGCGCTCCTCGGTGCTGTACTTCTTGGTCTACAATCTACAACAAACAAGACTGTAATCAGAACAGAAAGACTCAATCACTGTGTGACATTGTTACCACACTCCACACTACAAACTCCCTTAGGTGCGAGGAAGCGGCCGGACGTCTCCGGCAGCTCCAGGCTGGTCAAACAGTACTTGGTCAAGTGCGCACGCCAAGATTCTAGAATCAACCCAGATCCAGTCGTCCCTCTTGGACTACCAGATATCCAACCTGGATTATATGATTCTCAAAGCAACCCAGATCTAGCCGTCCCCTCTGGAACGACCAGATATCCAACCTGGGTGCCGATCGGAGTTACAAACTAGCTGGCGCCCGGCAGTGTGATCAGTACAAATAAGGTTAGGCATTAGGTTAATACGTAGAACACCGAAGTCGCCAGAAATGGTGCTACAAAGTAATACAATTACACATATACATAGCGACACTCAGTGATAATCAGGGCTACTCAGAAATAATCAGATTACTCAGTGATAATCAGGGCTACTCAGAAATAATTAGATTACTCAGCTTTAGAGGAAAGGGATCCGGCAGCAATTCGTTGGCCAGCTTCCACAAATATATTACTTTATAAGAACACAAGTATATTCACTTCTGACACTCAAACTGGCGCTATAAAGTAGACATAGACAAAGACATAGACAAAGATCATCCTTCTATGTTAAGTGTTGCCACATAAACTTTATCAATAATCTCACTCACCTAAAGATTCGCGCCTGCCGCGACAATATACCTATCTAAGTTTATCTAGATTTCTACACCTTCTACTTTTACATCAATATCGCTTAAGCGACACACATTACCACACACACACACATTTTACGCATTATCCTTCCGTGACATCCCTCCGGGCACGATGCACGAAGCAAAACGATAGTGCGTAGGCTTGCTGGACGTAAATAATCACGGCAATAATAATAATAATTGGGACAAAAAAATTACGTGCACATTGAAACCTATCCCGAACTTATTGCATTTTTGGAGAATGTCAGTAAGGCACAAATCCAAAAAGTCACAAGTATTTATCCGTCATTAGTATAAAAATATATGTATGTGCACACTACCCATTTGTAAAGCTTTCGGCGTAGTAGGGTAGTAGGTACCTACTTACCTACTTAGTTAGGCCCTAGTTCCAAACAAAACTATTACTTTTACAAGCTTTTATTTAACTTCTAATGTATGTATATATGTATGTACGGGTCAAATCTTGCAAGTTAAATTTAACCCACTTTCCGGCTTCGAATGAAGTTGAAAAGGACACCGCACGGAAAGTATGGAAAAAAAAATTCGGTGAATTTTGATAAAAAAATAGGTACATGTTACGTGTCTTGGTCAATATGTAAAATACTCTGTGGGCAATAAAATCCTATGTGTGTGTAACCTTCCGTGATTTCACCTGACGGTTCCAACGGAAGACCAGCGCTGACTTTAATGCCAGCATTACGCTGATTGGGACCATTTCGTGACTACTTTCATCTTGTACCTACGTTTTTGTATGTGTTCTGGATTATTTTTGTCACGAATAAATGATTTTCTTTCTTTATTTCTTTTCTTTTTCTATGACTAGCTTTTGAGAAAAAAAAATTTAGTTTTTCCTGTTTATTTTTTAAATTAATTGGTGAAAAGTTGTGGATTTTGAATATTTCATAACTTTTTTTATTATTAACATAAATGATTCAAAATTCAAACATATTCTATGGACAGTTTAAAAAATATTTTCGTTCAAAACAGGCAACTTATTTTCCTCCATAATATACATTTTTCTATGGAACCAATATCCACAATATTCACTTTTTTTTTTCTCAAGAACTAGTCATATGGTTTTATTGCCCTCCAAGTATTTTTATATATTAATCAAGACACGTAACATATATATTTTTTATCATAATTCACCGAAGCTTTTTTTACATACTTTCCGTGCTTTGTGTCCTTTGCATACACGTTTAGTTCTGATGACAATACAGTAGCATAGTACCATCGAACTGATCTGATGATGGAGACTCAGGATGACCATAGGAACTCCTAGGAATTACACATGATAAACCCGTCGTGTTGTCGTTAGAATCGTCTTGACGAGTAGATGACGACTGTGCAAAAAAAAGTTCAGTCGGCAACAACAGCTTGTCGCAAAAATGATTTTTTTGACTGAAACTTATTAATGTACAAAACTGCAATAATACTTTTAACTATTTATTTACAAATATAGATAAATGTTGTATAATATTTACCATGTGGTTTTTTTAACCTTTGTAATATGTCCTACACCTCACTGCTGAGGTGACCTTCGTCTTGTCCAGATTCATCCGGAGACCAATTTCGCCTGGAGGCTTCATTTAGGCTGTACAGTCAAGGACTTTAATTGTTGTGCCACTATGGAACCCTGTCGCGTAACGTTAATCATTCATTTAAGCGTAATTTCTGTCATGTGGTTTGACGCTGTCATTATGACAGGGATCCATAGTGCCATATCAATTAAAGTCCTTGACTGTACCTAAACGATGCCTCCAGACGAATTGGTCTCCGGATGGATCTGGACAAAACTAAGGTCATGTTCAATGACCTAATTATCGATGGCACGCCTCTCGATGTTGTCAAGGAATATGTCTACCTCGGGCAACTAATGCAGTTGGGTAAATACAACTTCGAAAAGGAAGCCGATAGGAGGATCCAAATGAGCTGGGTAGCGTTTAGGAAATTGTACCGCATATTTTCGTCGGATATACTGCAGATCCTGAAGACGAAAGTCTTTGACCAGTGCGTCCTACCTTTAATGACGTACGGATCCGAGACGTGGACACTAACTGTGGGGCTGGTCCATAAGCTTAAAGTAGCTACGGAAAGAGCTATGCTCGGAGTCTCTCTGAAGGACAAAATTCGGAACGAAGTCATCCGTCAGAGAACCAAGGTGACCGACATCACGGTGGGCTGGATGGCTCGAAAAGAGGACATTCGCACTTTTTTCAGAAAATCATTTTTTTTTAAATGCTTCAGCATCCAGTCGTTGCCGGCCCTCTTATGCAAGTAATCCCGCCATCTGGCAAGCTACGTTTGCCAATACGCGGTCTCCACTCCAGCACACGTTATCCGTTCTGCGACATACGTGACCAGCCCATTTCCACTTCAACCTACTTTCAGAGCTATGTCGCACAGTGGGCTGGATGGCTCGAAAAGAGGACATTCGCACTTTTTTCAGAAAATCATTTTTTGAAAAATGCTATCCGATAGAAAATTATATAAGGAACAATATATGTGGTATACATTTTTTCGAAATAAGGCATATTGACAGCAGAAAAAAATAGACTGTTTTTTTTGTATGGGACCCATAAATAGGTATCTTGTTTCTCAGAAACTATTAGAGGTCCCGTCTTCTACCTCCCAAGACTTTGTTTTTCTACTTTTATAGAGTAGGAAACGATAAGCAGATTTTTTATACAGGTGCTGGTTTTTTTTTTAGTCCAGTATAAAGTCCACACATTTTCGATTTTTTCGTTTATGTCTTTTTAGGGATTTTACATTATATTTCGATAGTTCAAAGTAAAAATGATAATAACACATAATGGATAAAACGTTTATTAAGTTATGAAAAAAATCCTAAGTATATTTTTTTCATTTTTGATACAACTAAAAAGCAAATAATCTAATGTTTAACAATAGACACATGTCACTTAAAATAAACAATAAACAACAAAAATTGATACAAAATATTTCTTAAAAAATGACATATACCTAAATACACAAAATTACTATAGCGGAAAAAATTATTCATTGGTATTTTCTAACATTTCAAAAAGATTACATTCATCGTCATCGCTCGTATTTTTTTCTATAATTAGTAATTCTAAAGCTTCGGGTGAGAGATTTTTAGCTTTCTTAGTTAGTCGTGGCCTTAGTAGAGTTATTTGTGGATCGGAAGATATGAGAAAGTTGTGCAAAATATCTTCATTCGTCATGGTTCTGCTACATTTTCTAGCATGGTGTTCTCTAAAATTGCGAAAATCTTTGTTACTCGCTTCTGATGCTTCTTCTGATAATGATCCAATTGGTAACATGCCGAAATGCTTAATTATGTCAGCCCCATGTATTAAAAGCTTGTGTACGCTTGATGGCATATAATACCACCCGTATAACTCTTCACTTGTACACAAGACTGCAGTTTCACGACGATAGTCAGAAAATTTTGTTACTTTTACATGTTCTCCAGAAGCAATCACTTGCAAAATTACGTGAAATCGTTGAATCACATTGACATCAATTCCCGTAATACGGGCTGTAATTTCAGGATTGGAGAAGAAGCGTCTGGCAGTGTTACCATCGTTTGTTGTTCCAGCTCCTTGCTTAACGACATCAATTAGTAATCCCAGTTCAGATTTAAATTCGTCTTGAATCCGTTTCTTTGCTTGTTCCTTCAAAATCTTGTTCTCTTTTCCTGCGCTCCATTTCTTGAACTGCAATCTGTAAGCTAAAATAGAATGTTATTAGCAAATGACTCAAAGTAAAGTGTGTAAAGCAATAAATACATTTGGAATAAAAAAGTTAAATTACCTATATGAAGTAAGTATTCCATACACCTAATCCAGGCATGTTATGACGACAACCCATATTGTAACATATCCTCTCTGTTATTTTTTTTACTTAAATCTTGAATTTTATTCATTTCCGTTGGTTTAGCACGGCAAATATCACATGAAGCTGTTGAAGTTTCTGACAGATATGAAGAAATTTTCCCATCAATCATTGTCAAGTGTAGCTCGTGTTCTACTTTCGTAGAAGATTCAGTAATTTCAGTATACACCAGGGCATCTATTTCCGCCTGTGTTTCGGATTTATATTTTTCAACCATGCTTTTTGTTTCCTTCGTAAACTGAAACATAACTGGACGACAAAACCCAGTTGATGACGGTCTATCATTCTCCCATACAGTTTCACCATCACATGTTAACTTAAGTGGTACTAAACTAGCCATAAAAACGCTTGACACATCAAATTCACTTTGCGTTTTCATTTTGTAGTTGCTTTGTGCAGAAGCTCCATCAAAACCCCATTTACTCTGCAGCTTCAAAACTTTGTTCTCGTATTCACCTCCAATCGCCTTCAAAAGCCTTTTGGCAGTTAAATCTAATAAAGCTTGTAATTTTATTCTGGCACCATCTTCAGTTATAAAAACATTTTCATTCGAAGGGTAGCACATTTGTTTTTCTTTCTGAAAGGCAAAATATGATGGATATAAATTTACTCCTTGGTCACTCGCTACATCACGTAAATTAATATACTGCCACTTAGTAAGTTTCAATGAAGTCATTAAGGCTAAAGCTTTCTCTGGTGATAGTAACTTATTCATTTTTTTGTGTATGTAATCATCTACATTTTTTATGTCTTCAGGGTGATGCAGCAAATAATCAATAATCTTGTTTAAACTTGCGTGGCCACCCTTCTTTAATTGTTTACAGTTAGCTGCACTCACTTCTTCGGGCGATAAGGATTTGCTTATCCGCTGTAATCGTCTTCTCTTCTGTCTCGTCGAAAGGTCTTCAAAAGGTTTCCGTGAAGTTGAAGGTGTTGCGGGATCAAATGAAGATTCCACAATGTTATCATTTGGTCGAACATTTTCAGCGTCATCAACCTCTTGAAAGTTTTCGGCCACCGACAAATTATCTTTTGGCCAACATATGGCCCTGCTTAGCCATTCACTGTTATTCTTCAAAAAATCGCCACGTATGCGATTAGACTCTCTCCATCTTCTTTGGATATTTGAGCAGTACCTTTGAGAAAACTTCACATATAACTGTTCTTGTTCTTCAGATAAATTTAATTTCACCTTCAAGTATCCATATAATTTTGTATTGTCCGATAAAGATCCAATATTATTCAACACGTTAAACAAATCAATATTGTTAACTAGGCTTTCCATTATTATTAGTATAGTCAATTCCGTACTAACTGAGAAACGATAACCGAGTATTGTTTTCGAGAAACTAATTTATGTGTTAAGTATATCACCCTTTTATTACAATTTTAGCTTATCCCCACTTAAGTGAAACGTAATCTGGGATTCACCCTTAATGAACTCATTAATGTTAGGAATTAATAAGTGCATCGATACATGGTGATAATCTCATCAATTAGCGATGAGTATTGAGGAGCATTAGCAATGACATCATTAGTTAACTGAACCATTCTCAATTAAGTATTATGCCTATTGTTTATCAGTTGAACAATTGCAGTAAATTAACATGCATTTACAATACAATATTTTTTAAATAAAAATATTATATGCAATAATTAAGTGGTGGCCTATTAGTTAAATCGTTGGTTTAAATGAGTCTTATTTAACCTTAAAATATTGTTAAATATAATTAACGTTTTATGATTTATTTTGTTTTTGCGAATAATAATTGTTTCAAGATAAAAGAATACTTATTACTTCATCTTCCATAAAATGATAGAGTTGTACTTGTAAATAACTAAAAACAAATTTGAACCAAAATCAACTCTTTCCCAAAAAAAATTGTCAATAAACGTAGCATGTGTCACTTTTTATTATTATTATTATAGAATTAAACTATCGAAAAATAATGTGGGATCCCAAAAAAGACATAGGTAAACGAAATAATCGAAAATGTGTGAACTTTTTACTAGACTAAAAAAAAACCAGCACCTGTATAAAAAATCTGCTTATCGTTTCCTACTCTATAAAAGTAGAAAAACAAAGTCTTGAAAGGTAGAAGACGGGACCTCTGATAGTTTCTGAGAAACAAGATACCTATTTTTGGGTCCCATACAAAAAAAACAGACTTTTTTTTTTTGTTGTCAATATGCCTTATTTCGAAAAAATGTATACTACATTTATTGTTCCTTATATAATTTTCTATCGGATAGCATTTTTCAAAAAATGATTTTCTGAAAAAAGTGCGAATGTCCTCTTTTCGAGCCATCCAGCCCGCTGTACGACATAGCTCTGAAAGTAGGTTGAAGTGGAAATGGGCTGGTCACGTATGTCGCAGAACGGATAACGTGTGCTGGAGTGGAGACCGCGTATTGGCAAACGTAGCTTGCCAGATGGCGGGATTACTTGCATAAGAGGGCCGGCAACGACTGGATGCATAAAGCATTAGACCAGGCTCTGTGGCGTTCCTTGGGAGAGGCCTATGTCCAGCAGTTGACTGCAACGGGCTGATGATGATGCTGAAGTGAAAAGTTGTATGTGTCACACGAGACCAGAGTTATTTACACCAATTAATATGTAGTTTTAATATGAAGTCGTTCTTGCCACTGGCGAATGAAGTTCTTCATTTTCTTAATACATTTTCTGAAATTAAGTTTCGAAACTCTTCTTTCTTCTGGAAATCTGTCTGGTTTGCTGCCTGTAAAAAATGTTCATTTCTCAAATGGTGTTTTGTGTTTTTTCCCTCTATTCATTGTATCTGTTAAAAGTCTAGTACCAATATACGCTGTCTCTACACGGGTAAAGCATGGGTAAAGGCCAATATTTTGTATTCATTTGCGCTTCAGATAGTAAGCATCTAGCTCTATCCATTATTCTTCCATTGTACCTTTCTGCTACACCATTCAATTCGTGAGTATATAGAGGACATATATTAATGTACATTCCTTTTTCTTTAGCTAACTTGTAAATATCTCCATTAATATATTCTCGTCCATTATCGCAACGTTCTTATTTTATTAATTTCTCCGTCATATTTTCTACTAAGTTCATATAATTTATAAAACATTGAAGAAACTGCTAGGTATGTACTTTTTTGGCATTATCTTTATTAGGGCCGGGCGGTAAAATATCACAAGTACTCGTATTATTAAGATAATTCTTAATTAATAAGTAGATTAGATTAGATTATTTATCACTCAATATAAAATTACGTTATAAATAAATATGTATGCTTCGTTAACTTAGCTTTTATAAACAAAGATCAAAATTCATGAACGTCAACGGTTTCCCGTTTTTTTAAATAATTTTTACACGTTCCGGAAGAAGTATCGAGCAGAGCTCTAACTGCACTTTCATCCACTTGCGATATGTCAGCTAGCGCCGCCGCCGCACATGGCCCATGAGGACATCGCTCTCGTTCACAGATACCCGGCCAGATCTTGACTATATTTTGCTACTCATGATAACTGATAACGCGGTCCCTTTTTCTTAAATTACCACAATAATAGTCTTACAGGGGTGTTATTCTCTTAAAAGCGGCGTTCGGTCGGTCGAACGAGTGAACGAGTGAACGCGGCGCAGCTTATATAAACCGGCGAGTTTAAGTAGTACTGTCAGAGCGTATAAAACACATTTTAGCGCATGCATTTTCAATTAGGCAGGAGGGCTTCTGTTGAACGATCGAACGTATAAATCGCCTCATCGCCTCTCATGTTAATAATTATTAGGTGATCTTATACAGATGCAAAAGAATTAAAACTAATAACAAAACAAAACTAAAATAGTAGATGAGAAGTACACAAATAGGGTAGGTATTACGATTACAAATACAAAAACTAAGTACACAAGAACGTACTAATATTTATTTTTAAAATGTGCCAGCTGGCCGGCTGGCATGTCGGTATTCCGGAGCTCGGCAAGAAGTTATCAAGCAATTGCACTAATTTAATTAGGTACGAGATGCGTCTCCTTCCGAGCTTCAGAAGTAAGTAAAAATTTGACTTACCTAAAAGTTAAGTAGTAGTCATTGATATATTCCCAAATAGGTAATTTATCACTACATGCTAATGAGTGTATTTATTAATGACTAGCTGTTGCCCGTGACTCCGTACGCGCAAAAAAGTAAAACATAGCCTATGTTACTCAGGGTTAATGTAGCATCCTAATGGTGAAAGAATTTTTGAAATCGGTCCAGTAGTTTTTGAGTTTATTCGCTACAAACATACACACACACAAAAATACAAATATTTCCACTTTATAATATTATATATAAGTATAAGTATAGATAGTATAGATTTAAATATATAAAGGAACGGGGAATACACGTACTACACTGTATTGATGAAAACGTAAACCGCATTGACAACCTTGAACTTCACTTTTTAGTATTCCGCCACAGTCAGGATACTCTCAGATGCTGCAATACAGGTACCTATTGGGTAATAGTAAACGACCGTGAATAATGGATACAGGGAGGATTTACGCAGGTGCAAAGAAAAGACATTGTTCAGAGACGACGTCCCTAGGGAGGATTTTATTTTATTCATGGATGCGAGTTTGGTATCCCAACGAATACGTGAGCAGCTGCCCAAAGCTGGCTTTGGTAAATAGGTAATGCACCACGTAGCAGCTTTAACGGGCGGGACCCAATCAGCCTGTACAGTCGACTACAAAAAGATGTATGTATGATATTTTTCACCTTGTTGCATTGTAATAAGGCGCCAAAGTGGATACATCTGCTCTTTGTAGTCGACTATACCTGGTATTCTCTTAAATAACTTCGTCGCTCACTTTCGTTTTCTAATTTCACTGGTGAGCCTAACTTATGAATTACATGCTTTGTCGCGTTTCAATCTTGGTCGTAATTCGATGCAGCTCAACTAAGGTGGTACGTACCTAACACGGCTCTAGTGCCTACAGCGCATGGGGAAAGGTATGATGGACGCGTGAGATTACGCGTTCTTTGACAAGATGCATAACGCTACCATAAGGGATTTTCGAAAATTTACTTTTGTATAGGATTTACGTAAGCTGACAATCTATCTTATGTCAATTCAATACATTTCGTCAGTTTTTGAAAATCGCTATCGGAACGCTGCAGTTACCGTAGCGTTATGCATCTTGTCTAAGCCTTTTTTCCTTTATCCCCTCCCCTTGATACCTGAGGATCGCGATCTTTCGGTGCAGTGGTAAGGCTAACAAAATAATGATACTCGTATCATGGCAAAATTTACACACACATGTCGCGGTGATTGTGCAAAATCTAATACCTATCAGTTGCGATCTTTGCGATTGCTGTCTATGCTGACACAAAGCAAAAAGTAAAAGCCATTTAACTGTATCTGTTGTGCCTGGGCAGCGGCAGCCTTTCATGGGTTATGTGAACGGGTTGTTTTGCATGAAAAAATACAAATCGAGAGAAATTGGGATTATTGGAGATTCGTAGCGCTGGAGGCTCGGCGGCCGACTGCCCCGGGTATTTAGCTTTACCGAAATGCCTCGGTTTTCCTTTGCCCAATATTCGTAGTGTTTTTGACGTACGAAATAGTGCATTATTGTAGTAGCTGGGACCAAACGGTTAGGTACTGAATAAGTATGAAATAGTAGATTGTACAACTAGGGTCTAAAATAAGCCATACTTAGTACCACGAGATGGTTATTTTACCGAGCAAAGCGAGGGAAAATTGTTCGAGGGGTACCTAATATGGCTTTTAGACCCGAGTAATACACTCTACTTTTCACTTCGATTGCGAGAAAATAAAAACATTACCTATACAAAGGTAAAAAATTAGCAAAGATAGCACCACATATTCTACGGCGAAAATATTGTTTTAATTTGGCGGCATGTTTTTTTTTAAAGTACTTTAACACAGATACAAAATATAGACACCGCAAATAAACGTCACTGACCGTGTGAGTATTTAGCGCTTCAAAGCGTTGCACAATCGATTTAATCATATTTTAACGATTGTAAAATAGGGACTAAAAAACACCTACCCCATTACTAATAAACGTTGAATAACGGTGGTATAGCTATACAATGTTTTGTCCTTATCTGTCATTGAGACATTTGAATTTGACAGATAAGGACATTGTACAGCTATGCCACCGTTACTCAACGTTTATTAGTAAGGGGGCTAATGTTTTGAGAAATTAATTCTGTTCCCTGGTATTCTGGTTGGTTCATACCAAATACCAAGTTTTTTTTTTAAAGAGTTAATATAGTTTTCACTTCTCATGCTCAAAAAGTGTGTCATATTATCAGAGGTCGGAATAGGTAGTGCTTATTAACCTAAACTTGATGCATCTTCATTCAATAACGTATTCCCATCTCACTCACGCATGAATGAACATGAGTCAAGTTTAGGTTAATAAGCACTAGGTACCTATTCCGACCTCTGCATATTATACATTGTGATAGGTTGATTTAATTTAGTGAAGTATTTTGATTGGTGGATTTAATTTGGTGAAGTATTTTGATTGGCCAAATTAAAATGTTTTGTACAAATAAATCATTCTATTTTCATTTCATATTTTCCCTAGGGGAAATATGAATATAATGTATTTTCTAGGGTTTACATGTACTACTTGAGTCTCGCTTGATAAGTCATAACTGTCAATCGGAACGTTAGGTTATTTTTTGGTACGCACACTCTTTAACTATATTAACTCTTTTAAAAAAAATCTTTGTATTTGGTATGAACCAACCAGAATATAGCTATATTAAAATCGACCAATCAGGGAACAGAATTAATTTCTCAAAACATTAGATGTTTTTTAGTCCCTATTTTACAATCGTTAAAATATGATTAAATGGATTGTGCAACGCTTTGAAGCGCTAAATACTCACACGGTCAGTGGCGTTTATTTGCGGTGTCTATATTTTGTATCTGCGTTAAAGTACCTTAAAAAAAAACATGCCGCCAAATTAAAACAATATTTTCGCCGTAGAATATGTGGTGCTATCTTTGCTAATTTTTTACCTTTGTATAGGTAATGTTTTTATTTTCTCGCAATCGAAGTGAAAAGTAGAGTGTATTACTCGGGTCTAAAAGCCATATTAGGTATCCCTCGAACAATTTTCCAATCTCGTAGTACCACGAGATGGTTAAGATGGTAAGTATGGCTTATTTTAGACCCTAGTTGTACAATCTACTATAAAGAGTATGCGTACCAAAAAGAACCTAACGTTCCGATTGACAGTCGATGTGTATTGTGATAGGTTGATTTAATTTCGTGAAGTATTTTGATTGGTGGATTTAATTTGGTGAAGTATTTTGATTGGCCAAATTAAAATGTTTTGTACAAATAAATCATTCTATTTTCCATTTCATATTTTCCCTAGGGGAAACTTACTGAATAAACATCTTTTATATATATATTTTTTTTACTTAATGTATTCTCTAGGGTTTACATTGTACTACTTGAGTCTCGCTTGATAAGTCTAATATGACACACTTTTTGAGCATGAGAAGTGAATTTTTTTTTTTGCGGTATATGTACCTAACTACCTACCTACCAAAAGCTCATAACACGTTTTAGCTAGGAATCTCCTTTTGGAGAGACTTTTTTTTTACAGGGTGTTTGGTAGCGGGTTCGACAGCTTTAAGGGGGTGATAGAGCAGCTCATAAGCTATCGATTTAACCCCCATGTATGTTCAGCAATTCTTATATGTTTCCGAGATATTGATCATTTTAATCGGAATTTTTGACATTTTTCCTTATGTGTTACGGAAAACCCCTAAATTCATGTATTAATTCTTCGTTTTTTTTCAGTGTTTTTTGCATGATTAGAATCACTATGAACTAAGGAAGTTTTTAAAGCCACATCTTTTTTTTTTCGTTACAACTTTTTGAGTAAACACATAAAGTTTGTTTTTCCATACTAGGTGAAAAACAAACGCGGGGTTCTCTTATTTAGTATGGAGAAAGTAACTCTGCGCGTTTGCTCAAAAAGTTATTATAAAAAAAAACTTGGCATGTAGCTTTAAAAACTTCCTTAGTTCATAGTGATTCTAATCATGCAAGAAAACACTGAAAAAAAACAATTAATACATGAATTTAGGAGCTTTTCGTAACACGGACATAAGGAAAAATGACAAAAATTTCGATTAAAATGATCAAGCTGCGCTATCAACCCCTTACAGCTGTCGAACCCGCTACCTACCAAACACCCTGTATTTTCTAGAAATTAAGTTCGACTAGATGTCGTCGTCAATTATAGGAAAGATTTTTATTTTCTTATTTTTGTATATTCGTAACGAATTAACTCAAATCTACAGGGCCGATTTCAAAACTTGTCACTATTAGAATGCTACATTATCCCTGATTAACATAAGGCTACTTTTTATCCGGGAAAAATGAACAGTCCCGGTGGGATGGATGACAAAAATACGAATTCTACGCGGACGAAGTCGCTGGCAGAAGCTAGTATCCTATACGTGTGTATGGTGAGATTGGAAAGGAATGGTCCACTATGTATGAGCTTTTCCAGCCGGGCAAAACTATGGATTCTAACCTTTACTGCCAGCAACTCATGAGATTACAAGAAGCCGTTGAGAAAAACCGGCCGGAACTTATAAAAAGAAAGGGCGGGGTTTTTCATCATGATAATACCAGATCACACTCATCTATAGCCACCCAACAAAAATTGAGAGAGCTTAGCTGGGATGGGATGTGCTGACGCTCTGACCTTTCCCCATCAGATTTTCATCTGTTATGATAGCTGTTTTTACGTCACACTAATGGCGGCCGAATTAAAAACAATACGATTACACAATAATAATTATAGTAAAAAGATCTTTTTATATTATATCATTGCGAGTACATGTCAAGAACAATTAGGTTTTACCGAGTAGTAAAGAACCCCCGAAGTCCATAGTTACTCCCTATCGGAATACGAGTCGAAATATAAAAAAATATGTTAGTTTTCTTTACTCGTATTTATTGTTTATAAAAAAAGTGGCGACTAGATAATCGGAAAGTGTTCTGAACTATCGCTATCGCAAAGAGCAGATACGAGTATACTTTCGAACTTTACCCGGATAGAGTTACGGGCAGTAAAGAAATAAAAACAAACAGCAAACTTTTTTAACGATTCGAAGTCGTTATATTTTTTATAAATATACCTACAAGAGGAAGAAGAAGAAAGTAAATGGTCATGTCCTATGGAGCTTCAGTGCGTTGGTTAAAGGTGACAAATAAAAAAAGGAGCGGTGTTAATAGCACAAGACTAAAGCTTTTTGCTGCTAATGATTGTACGGTGATGCTAAATAATTTCAATTATGTTTCGGTTTCCACAGCTCGCCACGTCTCGAGCTCAGTCGAGAGGCTATACACCGTGCAGCGGTCGACGACTGCATCGCCGCTGGAATGCGGCCAATGGATTTTAGCGAGCAATTAGTCTTCTTCTATTTGGAATTTACTGTCTGGCAGCGGCCAGCCGCTACTCAAATCGTAACGTTGGAGTGACCAAATGGAGTTTATGACGTACTAAATTTTACTCGATTTTTATTTTTCCCAGTTTTTTGGGAAAACTAGTATTATTTGTGCTTGTGTTGAAATAAAATATCCAGAGTATTTTTGGAAACAATGATGGTTTGCTTTAGTTAGGGGTCGGACGGGCAACACGGAGAGGGCGGGTAAGAAGAATATTTGTTCTAGTTCGATACTTGATCGATAGGAAGAGACGAAACTATTTTCGTTCGAATCGTTACACACATGCACTTACTGTTAATTGTCATCCGGTAGCATAGATTAGTAACCACACGTTCTATGTAAGCAAATTGTTTTTTTGTAAAAAAAATATATAAAACCACCTTAAGTATCTTGTGTTATTTTATATGCAGGGCTAGCCATATTTTGATATTTTGTTAGAGTTTCACCATCATCATGATGATGTAGTTAAATAGACGTGTAAAAAACATATTTATGAGTTTTTGCTTCACCATTTTTGTTTGAAGTTAGCTTAAGTATGTAAATAAAGTACGAGACGGGCAAAACGAATACTTTACCGTAAGTTGGACAGTGTGGCCAAATGGCATATATGATGGTGAACTGAAATGTATTTCATATCGTGTCGGATAGCTCAAAAGGAGAAAAATAGAGCACCCGTGGCGATACCGGAGACCCCCATCGAGTTCGGGCTATTTGAATTATTATTTTTCGGTTCATCTAGATTCCAATTGGAAAGGTTCCCAATTTAACCCTTTCTTCTTTCCGAATTTTTCAAAGAAACTGAGTATAAAATAGTTCTGTGTGTCCAGGCCGAGAATCATATTTTTGTGACGATTAAGACCTTTATTTTAGAATTTTGATCTCAATTACTAATATAACAATATCCAAACATAATAAACACCTATGAAGTTAGGAATAAATATATACCAATTAAAACTTATAATTTTTATTTATTTTTAATATTAACATATCCTTCTTGCCCGCCCGTCCCCTAATTACTATCTACATAAGAAATTGGGCGATACATCTTTTTCGATTAAATCAGAGATTACAGAGGAAAACATAGATACTGATTATTTTTAATTAACGGCCAAATGTACCAATCATATTAAATCTGCCCCTTTCCTTTCCATTGGAAATCGATTTTCGAAAAATGCTTTCTTAGTTTACCGCAGCCCGCAGGGTACCCGAACAATGTTCACTCCAAATGTTAAGTCGATACGTTCAGCGGTTTAGGCTGTGCGTTGTCTATCAGTCAAGGTCAGTCATAGTCAGTCAGTCCATAGAGGAAGGTGTTTTATCTAAGAAGAAGATTTTTTTGACCTCTACGTCACACTAATATAATTGTGTTAGTTCTTGGACGGACAGGGGTTTCTTGAAGGGATACCGAGAGAGGCTATGTGCGTTTTTTATCGTTTAGGTATTGTTCGGAAGTGATGTTATATTTACATACATACACAAAATCACGCCTGTTTCCCAAAGGGGTAGACAGAGACCAATACAAGCATTCTCTACCAGTCAACCTTAAGGTGAAACAGAAATCAAAAAGTAGGTAGGTGCATTAAAATGACAATTATTTCCCTTTATCTAAATTTGGGAAAATATTGAACTATATTATTTGATTTTATTGTTCTACAGTATAGTATAAATAAACGTACATACATATTTACTTATGATATTAAGTATGCTAGCAAATCCTGCCTAGTTGGCCTATAGAAGTCGTGCTCTATTAAGGTCGGATAGTCGCGGAAAATATTTAGGTATACTATACCTACAAGATTAGGGCTAAAACTACTATTTTGATCATTTTCTTGCAACTGGCCTTAAGTATTATGTTACTCGCACTTAAAAAAGGGCAAAATATTATTAGAGTTATTCGATACGCCAATATTGTAGTTTTATCCGTGGCGACAAGCAAAGATGGTGTAAAGTTGTCGACTTATTGTGGGCAATGAGTTGTGTCCCGTGTTCCGTACTCGTTGCGGACTTGAAACTTTTCAATTCCGTCCGGGCGGGCGCGCCGCCAGACGGCACTAAACACCTCGGTGAAAATGCATCCTACATTTTTTATTACCCGGTTACGCAGCATAAGAAGGTTATGTTGTTGTATTTTTGCTTCTTTCTCGTATAGGGTGAAAGGATAACTAGGATTGGGGGAAACAGTTGTTTCAGCGTGGCGAGTGTTTACCAATTCAAAAGTAAAACTGCATAAAAAGCTGAAATTAGTTTTAATAATAAATTACACTATCATTTAATGTTATAAATGTGAAACTTTGTGTGTGTGTGAGTTTGTGGCTTTGCGTGTTAGTTACCGCTAAAACGGCTAAACGGGTTTGAAAGGAATTTGGAATGGAGATAGATATACCCCGAAATAACACATAAATAAATCACTGTTCACGTAGTTTGGTCAACGCGGATGAAATCGGGGGCAGAAGCTCAATATCAGGGGAGACGTTTCACACCAACTGAACTAGTCACAAACTAAGCTCTTAGTACACGGAGAAAACGGAGAGGCTTTAGCAAAGTACCAATTAAGCTTAGGTAATTGATTTTTAGCTTCTTATTAAAACTTATTTAAAAGTTCAATTAAGCTTTGTACATATTAAACAAGCAGGTATTTTAATGTTTTTGGTAATTTTAACTAAGTACTTTATACATACCTAGTTTTATTTTAATTTTAATACGTTTGGTTTTAATACATATACATACTTACATAAACTCACGCCTTCGTTCCCGGAGAGGGGTAGGCAGAGCTACAGAATTACCTAACCATTCTAAAAACTTGTTGATAATTCTGTAACCACATTTTGCACAATTAGGCAAAATATATTAATATTGTTTCTATAATTATGTAATCTAGTTAAATTTTCTGATTTTTTTATAACAAAACGTGGGGACCACGCCCTTTACCCATAAGTGGGATGAAAATAAGTATATATACATATATATTTTCACCTCTCATGCTCTTAAAATGTTCGCACATCGGGACTAAAGCTCCTTATTAATCGCTAGGGATTAAAGTTTTTTTTTAATTTACTAAACCCCTAAGCAAACATCACGGTGTTTGTGAATGGAGGATTATCGCCATTTTCAGTGATTTCGTATAGACAAATGCAAACATTTTTTAAAGCGTCACTTTACAAGAAAAAACCGCGGATCAAATTTAATAAATAAATAAATAAATAAATATCAGGGGACAAAGTCACACCAATTGACCTAGTCCCAAACTAAGCTCTAGGCTTGTACTATGGGTACTAGACAACGATATAAATACTTATATAGAGAAATATATACTTAAATACATAGAAAACATCCATGACTCAGAAACAAATATTCGCGGTCATCACACAAATATCTGCCCTTACCGGGATTTGAACCCAGGACCGCTAGCTTCGTAGGCAGGGTCACTACCAACTAGGCCAGCGCGTCGTCAGAAACTTTGTTATAATAGATATTGTAATTTTGCATAAAACGTCGTTTTTTTTTCCTCGCATTCAAAGTGAAAAGTAGAGTGTTTAACGCGGGACTAAACAACCATAATGACACTCGAACTATAGCCACCCTCACTCAGCTCGCGTGGCTAAACATCTCGTGTCATTATGCTTCGTTTTAGTCCCTTGTTGAACAATTACTTTTATAGGCTTAGTACGAAATTATGTCATCCTAAGAATTTGCTTCTGCTATTTCAAATCTCATATACGGTCCGTAATTCGAAAGGGGCGACAACGGCCCGAACTATGTAGGTAGGTACCTACGTAATATAATTAATTGTCTACAAAAGTTCTCGTGCCTACCAAATTGATTTAGATTACCTCTCATTAGGGAATATCGCCGCCATCCTTTACAGATTAACGAGACCATTCCTTATCCAATTATGTAACCGAGATGAGGTCGATAAATGTCAGCTTTAAAGTCATTTTAATCCCAATTGCTACAGTTTTTTATAAATCCTTAATGTCACAATTCGTCCGCTGGTGGGTAATAGAAGGATATTTTTCATGTCATCATGATTTATTTAGACTTGGGTCCTCCTGCGGCGGCCGAGTCCGCGTCTCCGCCGTGACAGCTGAGAAATAGTTAGCGGATATTTGTAAAATGTAGTACCATTATAACTTTTGCACCTCGAGTCGCATTGTTCAAAGAGGTGATACAAGTTTTATAATTTTGTGCATAGTATCTGTTAGTTTTCTGACACGGTGTGATAGTTCTGAACATGAATAAACATTTTAAGTAGGTAAGTTAATATTCTAAAACAATTTACAAGTACCTACTTATATTTCTAAAATGTTATTTAATAAGTACGTGGAATATGACCCAGTATTTTTCTTACTACAACTAGAGGTGTGGTTCACGACTTAGTTTATAAGTTGCTGGTCCCTTATGATCTCTCCACTTTGGTTAATGATGAGTAACATCTGTGTGTGTCATTAAGTACTTATGTAATGCAAAAATTTATCGATTATTGAGTTGTACCTGAGTCCCTGAGATTACGATGAACCACCGTTGAAGACTATTTGCCGCGCGCTTATACCGCATCCCGGAGTTCAGTTAGGTCTAGTCTCCTAGCACGGAGTCGTCGTCGCTCCGTAAAAGAACAACACTACGAGCACCTGAAGGCCAACGATACAAGATTAATAGGTGAACACCTACGCGACTAGATTCCACGATGACAAGGGCATTAACATCCAAGGGGCATCCTCCGAGCCCAAACAGCGAAATTGGTGGTCATTTGAAGAAGATTCACGATTGTCTTATTGATGTTGAAGATTGCTTTTACGGTACGGCAATCTTTTCGGTCATATTAATAAATCCATATTTACAGTAAATAATTAGTGATATTCCATTTAACCCACGAGTTCCCTAACTGTGCGTCGCGACGCCCCGGGGTGTCACGGCGCTGTCCCAGGGGCGTCGCGAGCCGGTGTGCTCACGTCACGGGCGCGCGACGTAATGAGTATTCACGCTGTTATCTTCTTTTACAAGGGAGCCGCAAACAAAATACAACATGTAAATGGAGTCTCATAAATGTTAACCAATGTCGAAGAGGCCCTGTTATACTATTTCTTGTGGCTTTCTTAATAAAAATCACTGAATTCTGCGTAGGCTAGAAAATAACGCTATATTTAAAGTAGTTTATATCTTGAAATGACTATTTCTATTACAGTGCCTCCTAAGCTATAAGGATTTAGCAAAATCACTGCCCATCTATAGTTAGTTGGCTTGGCTCCAGCCAGTAAGCAAAATCAAATCTCCGATCTTGTGAGCCTAGCGGTTTCTATTTCAGGCCGCGCAAAGAATGAGAAAATGCATAATCATCGAAGTGAACTTTATTGAAAGTATTTCTCAGCCATACGTGGCCATACATTGGCAGCTACAATTTTTTTA
Source organism: Acleris literana (assembly GCA_946894065.1). Lineage (NCBI taxonomy): Eukaryota > Metazoa > Arthropoda > Insecta > Lepidoptera > Tortricidae > Acleris > Acleris literana. The sequence continues at coordinate 14,823,164 of OX335670.1, read as the reverse complement.
TTTTGCCATGTCCGCCAATCTGTTTACCTTTGTTATAAAAGATAATAAAACTCCAATTTCGCGTGTCGTCATTTTTAATTGCACTGATCAGTAACCAAAATGTTCTGATATAGTGCAATATTGAATAATTGGAAAACGATTGACTTATTTTTTCTTGCAGAGCAGCTTGGAGCTTGGAATACTTGACGTAACGTTCCTTTCTATTAGTGGAAGTTGCCGCGATTGAAAGACGTATGGTGGTATCCATTTTAGGTGTGCCTTAAACATCAGTGGCGTAAAATAATTAATTCTTAATTAGTATTAAAGATATTTGAAACAATTGCCATACCATTAGATAGCTAACCAATAAATGTATAAATTTAAATAAGTTGTTTGCATGTCACGGACCTAACTTCGAAGACCCTTTCAGTGATTTGACGTCCTGCTACGATACATAATTATGTCGATATTTAATATAGTGAATCGATCGTATAGACAACACTTAACATATCTGTTTAGAGCACCTTGCTTCTACATTGTAATCATATTGTGTGGTGAAAGAGATGAAAACCAACACGATTGATGGATATAGGTAAACAAAGCCTCAATATGTTATCTACCTGGATTTAATAATTTAAGGTTGTAAAATGTTATCTATGGTACATGAGATGGTATTCTTTTTTTAAATCGAGTTTCTTCGTTGTTCCTCACAAGTCACGCAATAATAACCATCGTCAGATATGTTATCAGCCGCATCAAGCTACATTGTAAGAACCTGAGAACCATAAGTACTACCTCCCCAATTTATGAACTAGTTGTAAAATACTATAACAAGTGCACTTTTACAAAATGTCAATTGTTCAATTGTTTTATTCTTGAGCACGGATGTTGATTTTTTTATGAATGTCTATCTTTTAGGATTTCGAAACCAAAGTTCGTCGTCTGTCTGTTCGTCCGCATGCTTGTAATTTTATCAAGAAACTACCTATTCATATTAAAACTCAAACATTATTAGCTTTATTGGACTAAAATAAAGATTGTGCGAGTTGACCATCCCAAGGACACAAGTGTTTTTTTGGGGTAAAATAAATAAATAAATATCAGAGGCAATCTCACAGAAATTGGCCTTTAGTGCCCGGCCGATAAGAAGTCAATCCTAACACATTGAACAACCATGAAGTTGTTTGAACAACCATATTGGCAGCACTCAAACAATGCTGTTATTACTATTCCTTCACACGGATTGACTTCTTATCTGCCTAGTACTGTAGTACCAAACTAAGTACAGTCAAGGACTTTAGTTGTTATGCCACTATGGAACCCTATCGCATAATGTTAATCATTCATTTAAGCGTAATTTCTGTCATGTGGTTTGACGCTGTCATTATAAAAGGGTTCCATAGTGGCATAAAAATTAAAGTCCTTGACTGTACTAGGCTTGCAGTAGGTATTTATTTATTTTAAAATCAATAGTAGGTATACTTTCTATTATTAGTATTAGACAACGATAAACAGATTTATATAGAGAAGAGTACACGTCGCTATGAGTAAGATTGCGAGACACCTGTAATATTCTTGTTACGTCGAGAAACTCTTAAAACAGTTTCGTAAGGGAAAAATTATAGAATAGCCAGAATAGTCTTAATTTTTTGGTATCCCGTGAGGGCACGTTCTGTTTTGTGTGATATTCTCATCACATCCCGTAAAATTAAATAGGTGCCTACCAACTTAATTCCAAAATAACCAAAGTTTGTATAGAAAGCTGTGCTGCCGTTTAGCTCCAAGTAGAAACTGTTTTCATTAGAGCGCCGGTCGTAAAAGCTAGGGCGTAAAAAGATATTTGAACTTTTAAACGACGCTCCTTTCTTTATTAGATTAGGTTTGATTGATACAATAAAACACTAGCGGATATCGTCGTATAAATAAAGAATCAATTTGTTCGGATCGCAGTTTTCGTTATACGTTACTGTCAATAGAGAAGCCAGGCGTGTGCAACGAAAAATCTATTTTTCGCGTTCGGCATGTGGTGCTATTGGATTTGTGCATCAGGATTGGAAAGAATATTTCGTTTGCCGCTTTATTGAAAATTACTCCTCTAGCCTTTTATTCACGTTGCGGAGTTCATACTTTTAACTAAGTAATGTAATAAGCCGAGTGGGAATCACGGCGATATACTTAAATGTATATTTATGAAGCTTAGGAATATTTTTATTATATTAACTTAGTGCGTAATTCTTCTGCATAGAATTAGTAAAGTTTATATACCTATACTTAAAGGTACCTAGGTATATTGCGTTATCCTTTTTTTAAACGTGCCAACACACTCAGAATTTAATCTAAAACCTCTTATTGATATTATAACGGTTTCAGCCGCCTAATTTTAGTACCTACTACCTACTTATATTGTCGTCGTCTTAAGGCCCCCATACATGTAGAGTCGTTCCGCCTGACCGGATCGAGTGGCCATACATGTAAAGACCGATCAGTTTTTTCAACGGCCAATCATTCAGGCGGACGGATGCGATTTGCCTTCAGGCCAAATTACAGATACACGATGCTATTTTGCATCCGGTCGGTCAGAACTGAAGGTAAAACTGATCATGTATGGAGTTCTGTCCGGTCAGGCAAATCGTTCAGGTGGACGGATGCGATTTACCTTCAGGCCAAATTACACATACAGGATGTTTTCTTCCATCCGGTCATGGAGTTCTGTCCGGTCAGGCAAATCGTTCAGGCGGACGGAAGGGATTTGCCTTCAGGCCAAATTACACATACACGATGCTATTTTGCATCCGGTCAGTTAGAACTGAAGGCAAAACCGATCATGTATGGAGGCCTTTAGGAGTTATACTAAACTAAAGTAATTATTTAATCAGGTTCAAGTTTAGCGATATAAAGGGCCATGTGAGGAATCCAAAATCTTTATATTATTTAAACCTTTCTCAAGCAGTAATCTCGTTCTCAACAGAGTGTTTAATTCGCCTTCCGGGATTTGTTGCTATTAGTCTAGTAACTTATTTTAGATAATTCGAATCACATTTTGCAAATAAGCTTTCTAAAATTTGCGAAATGCCTTTTTTCCATTCCCCGTTCCAATTATCTAATTTAAGTAATTTAACTACTAAGGACGACTAAATTCAGGAAGGTGGAACGAACTCTTTACGTTTCAAACGTCTACTCGTCGATTCTCCATCGAAAGAATCAATAGCGTTGTAGAGATGAAACTATTACACGTTGGTAGACGTTAGTGTATCCGTTACAGTGGCTATGCGTTTCCGAGCGATGCACAGTTCCGGGCCGCGCTCGCCGTCGCGTTAATGTGGGACCGGTCTAACTTACAGTTATTGGGTGTAATTACCGCTAGTACGCTGGCTTATTTCACTATTTACGCCCCCTTCTTTAATGTCTTTTAAGCCTTTATCTAGAAGATGAATGATACAACTTTGCGTTAAGTAAATTTAATTAGGAAAAAACTGGCGAAAAAAACATTTTCAATGTAAGTTATCCGTATAAGATTGTAAGCAAGGGAGATAAGGCAATAAGTAATCGCATAAACACATGGGATAGAACCTGTTCGATTGGCTGCGGATCTGGGGTAAAATAAAAATATAATTATAAGGCGCTGCTGCTGCGATGGCGGTCGGCGATGCAAAATATTTGGCTAACATTTCACTCAAGTCCTGTGCCTCTATTCAAGACGGTAAAAACAATATCGCATTTGATCTGTTATCGTATTGTCAACGTTTTGGTAGCTCTTATTTTCTTGACAGTAATGGCGGCTGACGTCATAACAATACCATAACAGGCAAACTACGATATTGTTTTTACCGCCTAGAATAGAGTCGCTGTTAATACAACGCTAGGTTATGTCGAAAACTAATTACAATGCTTTCTTACGAGGGAAAGTTTTAAGTTACTTATTGAATGTAGTCCAGTAGTTGATACAAGTTTCGCTAGATGGCGATTACGTTCATATAAATATAGCTCGATCTCATATTTTATTTTACCCCTATAAACGTCATTATCAAACGATTGTCAAGCAGGATGGTTGAGTTACGAGTTAATGCGGGTAAACATACGATCCGTGCCTGTGCCTATCAGCGTGATCACAATCTAAGAGTACGTTTCATTGGAAATTTTTCACGGCAATCAGTAGCCGGCGACTATAGCTGCCATATTCTAACTTCTTATGCTAGAGGGAGAAACCCGCAGTTAAAGGGTCTAAATTGCCGTAAAAGTAGCACTCTAAGACCGTTAAACAAATATACCGACGTATACCAACTTCTCCGCCTCTTTATGTCCCACTTGATTAGATAACACTTTCATAAAACGTTACGTCTATATTGGCGCGATTAGTGCCTTTCTTCCAGATTTCGTTCAAAAATGGACTCAACACCGAGCTTTTGGCGTTAAAGGTAATATTTTTTTAAACAAAAATACGAATTATAAATATACCTCCTTATGCTGATTTTGTCCAAAATACCTTCGCTAATATCCCTAACTGAAAACCGGACGAGCGGTGGATTCACAATTCTTTTGTGCGAAATTAATTAGGGACTTATTGTTCACGTCGAGAAATTTACCTGAGGAAAGATTCATTTTGGTATAATAAGACCTTTAATCTGTATTATTAACGTTAGTATAAATTATTTCTATATTGATTAAATAGATCATTATATTACTATATGTTTGTTGTGTTTTGTATACGAGTATGTTTTGCAAATCTTGCAAACCAGGGCCGAGACGGTAAAACGATATTCTTTTGACTTGTTACCGTATCGTCAACATATCGTCAACGTTACGATACCTATTATTTTTGGGATCCCTTGACTGCCATATATTTATTGTTTCGATTATTGAAAGTCAGACTTTTGAACCCATATTATTTATAAGTACTATCGGAAGTTAGGTTAGGTTAGTATTGCGTCAAGGCCGAAGGCCTTAACTACGCAGAAATAGGAGCTGTCGCATCATACATGTCTATTGTCAGTTGTATGAGTTGTACTTTTATGACTAGCAAGTTTAGACCTAATAACATTTATTACAAATACTATTATCACCTTTGACATTATGAAGTTTAATTATTATGACATAAATTGGTATGACTATGAATTTTATGACTTCCAACGAATATGACCCACAATAATTGACATTCCGATTTATACTCTTCAATATTATGACTTTAAACAGTATGACTGATAATAAGTATAATGTAAAACGTTCTGGACAACAATAATCGAAACTTTAGCTTTATGTCAGGCCCATATTATATACACATACATACATATTACGTTTTTGTATATATACAGACCCATTATTTTTATTGTGTTGAATAGAGCCCCAGTTACCATGGTACCAAACAGTTTAGAAAAGAGCTGTAATTTGGTTCCTACGATTGTAAACTCGGTAACAATGCAATATCTCCGCAGTTATTAACATAATACATCTATGCACAATATCTTTGAATGTGACTTAGGGTTTGATGGCTGGCTGTGCAAACGTAAAAGTCGACACTAAATCTTTGCCCAAAAATATAAAGGATGAAATACCTTGTCTTACAGCATACAGGTAATGTTAGATGTTTTTTGTAGTGATGAGTGATATCTGAATACACGATGTTTTGCATCAAACTGCATGTGATTACAAACCCCTCCCTACCAAGTACTTAGTTGAAGACTGTGGGGTATTGTTGTGGAAACTGTGGAAAGCTTGTACGTGTTACTTACGACCGCACCGACTAATCAGAAGCAATCTATCTTAGCGGGCTCATCTTTTGTCGTTCGATTTATGGGTCGGTTCCGGCCAGATTGTGATAACTTTACACCGTAAAGTAAGTGTGCCATAAAGTAAACCGGTCAAGTGCGAGTCCTCCGTCCGTTTCCTGCCGACTGACTCACCGTTGGTCGGTTTTTATAATATGTTATCTCTATTTAGCGTTAGGTATTACCTTTTTTGTAATAGAACAAAAAAAAAACCTCATATTTTATTACGCTCCAAAAGATACAGCTCGGTCAGACGGACGAACTTACACTAGGGAATGCAATTTAACTGGTTATTAGACGTTTTTGTATGAAATAACCGGTTTAAACCGGTTATAACCGGTTATTTGCATTCCCTAACTTACACCCTAAAACCCTAAAGCCCCTAAAAAGTGTTTTGTTGTAATTTTGATAGCTATAACTGACTTTTATTCCTTTTAATTTCACCGGAGTATCATGAACTAAGTATAACTTTTTCCAACCCCAACGGAAGACCAGCGCTGGCTTAACAGCGGCACATGCTGAGTTGGGACCGTTTCACAACAAGGCAACCATTTATAATATTATATACTTTTTTTTTTGTAATTTATTTGTGCTTTTGTTGTGAATATATTTTCATTCTTTTCTTTCTTTCTTTCTTTCTTTCTTTCTGTAACTTTATTCATGATATATTTTATAGCTGATTTTTGTACCTAAATTTTATCATCAAATCATTTTAACCTTTAGTGATTGAGGGAAAAACATAAAAAAAACTTACTAACTTTTATATTTAATACAATATTTTTAGAATACCGAACAAAATATTTAAAAACACTTGTAAACTTGCCCAGCGTGGCGGAAGTGACTATTACCCAATACCTCAGAAATAGGAAGGGGACCTAAACTAAATGGGTCCAATTTATACTGCAGGAGTAAATAAGCTTGAATAATATATGGTTTGGCCTGCGCAGCCTGGGAAGGTTCTTTCGTTATGTATGCATGCATACTACGCATAGCTAAGGGTAAGATGGAAGTTACGTCGTGTAATTAAACTGAAAATGAACTTCAACCTATTTAGCAGTACGAAAATTTACTATTTATTTGACTCATCATAATTATCACGCGTGACACCTGACATAAAAATTGCCCTGTTCTAAAGCAACTTTAAACCATCCAGCAAACAATTTTAACAAATAATAAAATAAATGTTTTAAAAAACAAAAAACCGCCTTCAAAAACGCAAAAAATAACTTCTTTAAAATTGTAGGCACCTAATAGGTTAGTCCAACTGAAGTCGGCGACCACAACATTTTCAACAAAAAGCCGACATCAGTTGGACTAACCTATTTGTTTTTTAAAACATTTATTTTATTTTATACTTTTTAGTGATCATAATACGCTGTTACGTAGTCCCACTTCTTAGTTGAAATGAAACTTTAAGTTATTTCAAGCGCGCCGCAAGCAACGCCGCGGGAAAGTCATAGTCATATTTCAATAACCTCCTTTTTTGAAGTCGGTTAACAAGTAAATATTCTTCGTTGTAGTCGCTCAACTATCTTAATCGAAATATCTTATCGCCACCCTTGAAATCGGTACCGTTAAGGATTTCCGGTGGCCATTTCTGTGGTCTTCATCAGTTCCACTTCACCAAATGATGCTTTCTGAATGCAAATGCTGGACTTGTTACTAAAAATACTAAAATCGCTATATGTTTGCCTACAATATTTGAGGAGTTCCCTCAATTCCTCACAGATCCTCTCATCAGATTCAGATTTGGTGACAATGAGACCATCTCGAAAGTATACTCTATCAAACCAAAAAAAAAAATTTTGAAATCGGTCGGCAATTGACGGAGTAATCGGTGAACATACATAAAAAAAAAATACATACAGTGGAACGTATAACCTCCTCCTTTTTTGAAGTCGGTTAAAAATCAATAAAACAATAACATAGATACATAATTATACGCAACGCCCTCTGTATGTCATTGGTTAAATAATTATTATAATTGGTCCAGATTCCAAAGAGGATAAATGGAATACGCAATCCGTCCCTTTTGTGCTCTGTTGGGCCGCCAAACGCTTGCTGAGCTACAGCAATAGTTTATTCAAATACGTATCTCCGAGACCGCGTCTTCTCTTAAATCTCCTGCGACACACAGTTTGTCGGTGTTTTTCCTCGTAATTAATGTAACACAGCGCAGCGGGGCATCAGTGAGTGAGCGTCTGTTGAACTGTTGGTTATTTGATTACAAAGTGGATGCAAATGCGCTGGCATCAGCGGACTAGCGGTATTATGTTAAGCGCCGACACTCTCAATACATATTCAGTGACCACATTAACGACACGGAGTTGCCACCTCTCGAGAAGCACCATAAAGTCGTGTTCATCCAAAACTAAGTAACTTTCATCTTCATTGCGCGCTGGTGTGATTTTTTTCTATGAAAGGATGTACAAAACCACAATGAACAAAGGACTATCTATAATTGTAACTTTATTTAGAAAAAGGGAGCTTTATATTAAATTTATAAAGGTCAGTTCATAAAATTGCAAAATTTAGAAGAAGAAATCTTGAAGTCCGTTTATTATTCACGAGTGGGTGCGTTTTGTGTACTCCACCTCTACACCGAAGGTTGTTTTATTGCGAAATACTTCAACCGAGGATTAAATTATTTATATAATTAAAGTTTAAGTTAAATTTGGTTAAAATATTGTTTGTACTCTTGTCGACCTTGAGTGTTATCCTATCACATTTCTCCACTAAACTAATTAAGCCATCGCCAGCGCCATCGATGCATTTTAAAGGACTCAAAACTTACACAATCATTTAGGTATATTTATTACAGTATAGGTACTAGAGGTACGTTAACAAATTAGCAGGGAAAAATATGGTATTGTAATGTGTTCGGGTCTTAAATTATTTAATCAATAAGTAAGCAAATTCTTGATAAAAAACAATTTATAACAACAAGATACACAAGAATCAGGCTTGCAGACACTAGATCAAGGCCAGCCGCCGTACCGTTTGTTACCGTACCTATAGGTAGGTACAAGGGAAGGGGTCACTCGACTAACACTGCAGGCTGCAACCTGCTCTACAACATTAAATAATACCACACTCCCGCCCCGGGCAGAGCTCTCCCTTCGTCTGTGAAGATTCCATGTTAGCGGTTCTCAACCTTTTTAGTGACGGAACTCTTTTAAACCAGTTTATATTTTACGGAGCTCTAAATAAAAAAAAACCCTTATGAAAAAAAAATTGTATCTTTAGATAGGTTAGGACGTTGTGAAAGCAAAATATCTAGGCGCATAACGTCAAGTTGCGGAAACCAGCCCGATATAAAAACAGAAATCCGTTTTTTAGGTTACTGTTTCAGCGGAGACCTGTTGTAAGGCCCCTTTCGAAGCCCCAGAGTATCGTGGAGCACACTTTGAGAATAGCTGTTCTAGCTTAAGCTTGCATTCGAGAATTTAATAAGTTAATAAGCGAGTACGTCGGACAGCTCAGAGGCATTATGATATGAATAACTTCACATGAAACGAGACGGGATTTAGTATTAGGTGCAGACACATGCAATATTGCCTACCATTTAGCAATTTAGCACTTTTGATATTGGGATCTTTTTGAAGGATCGGTAAAGAACTAAATACTTAAATTCGGCACATGTTTAGGAACCATAAGAAAAAACCCGATTTTCGTGGTTAATATTTCTTAGCTTATCACGTATTCTTTTGAACTAAAAAATATATACAGCGTGTGTATTCCATACGATCCTATATTTTAAGGGCAATTAGATAAGACCCTAATGAACGTAAATTGGTACATTAAGTTAACAAAAGAAAACATTTTAAAAAAATACGCTTAATTATTGAGAGTATTTGTTAAAATTTATTACTGTACCTCTTAATGCTGCTTAAATCTATCGTATGTTAAAATTAAGGATCGTATGGAATACACACGCTGTATAAGAAGCTTTCTTATTTCTTACAATAAAATAATATATTTGTGAAATTACTGTGGAAAATAGAGAACATCCCACATTTTTCTCAAAATCTAAGTAAAATCCCCGAAAAATTATAGCATTAAATAAGAAATACGTACATATTATTATTATAGGAAAAGAGAGCTCGATGTCACATTAATAATAATAAAAATAATAAGATTGTATTGCGGTTGATAAAACTGTAAACCAGAATGAGTAATGTGCAGTTCAAATTTTATGTACAGAACCCTCGGCGCACGAATCCGAATCGAATTTACCCGGTTTTTATCATTTAAACGTATTTAAATTTTTATTTTGGAAAATATTTTCTTTAGGAACATTAAACCTATCAACGCACGATCGCATTTATTCATCATTTTATTATTATTCTTATTACATAAATAAAATATTAGAAGTTTAGTTATTTAGAACTCTTGCACAAACCAAGTTGGCCTTAAGTCTGCAGAGCCGGGATGTGGCCGCCTGCACTTTGGTACATAATTCATTGAATTGGCGTAGGTAGTTGTCACACGGTTCGGTGTGAAGCTAGCGGCACCGGGTGTGAATTTCACCTGAGTCAGCCATGTTACAATTACTTGTCTCGGTCGGTTTGACTCTACTGTATAAAGGTCGCGGGAATCGAACGGTTGCGGCTTGCGGCGTTCGTTTCGGCAGGTGTTGCATAGAATTTGCAGAGAAGGTACGTAATAAAATAAAAAATATAATAAATTTACATTGTAACTCAGCAGATGGTCATTTCTAAAAACAAAAGGGTTTTTTAATCTGTTTAGATTCAGAGGGGTAGAGAGTTGAGTCCTCGATTTATTTAATTTTCATTCGGGCACTCATGCGGTGCTGCGCTTCTCCCCTGCTTTCTCCCGCTAATTGCACTTATTATCAGAGCGATAGTGACAGTTCATTCCAATACTTATAATGTAATAGTCCCTCCACCCGCATTACACCTAAAATACAATCGCCGTAAATGGAGCCCTCGTTGAGTGATTGCGACTGACACTTAACCTTTAGGCATTTCACGACCAATCATCTACATAGATATGCTCATGTAGGTATGAGAGACGCGTATACGCGAGGCGAGTGTCGAGACCAGCATACACGCATCTAATACACGAGATAAATATTTAAAAAGCGGAAATAGAATCCGAAATGGCTTGTACCTTTATACATCGTCCTTTTTATTCCATATCATCCCGATTGGTAATCGCAAAGGTTTACTGCGACTCTATTCTCTTTTTGGGTACTTAATCTAACCTTTATATGGTATAATCATGTTGTTGACGTTAGGGTCCGGTCAGCCTTATAAGTTTAGTGCTTTGCCACTTTAACTTCATGTTTGAACTGCTGCACTAATCTGTCAAAGGAGAAGAGGAGAGGAAGAAAGGTACTAGAGCGTGAACTTATGTCTGACTATGCGAGTAAGTCGTATTCACTAAGTATAAGGCCCACCACCCACCATAGTTATATAATTACAATATAGTAGCTACTTTTGGGCTAAAACGGAGTGGAGTAGGGACCTTAGATTAATCTTGTTACATAATTAAATACAAAACTTCAATGGCACATCTTTTTCACTTTTAGAATACCATTACGCATAAAGTTCGGCTTTTGTACTCAAATTTATATTATTATGCAATAAACATTAAATAATTAAATAAATTAAGGGAATAGATGGAGCTGATGTAACTGCATTTTTATGGAGTACAATGGGACCAACAGGCGTTCCTTTGACGTATAATTATAAAAATGAGAAATTCAAGCGTTGCGTTTGTGTCGGTTGCTTAAACCACGTTTAAAGTGCACTAGATTTAAGTTACCACCAGGCGCCGCTTTAATACTCGTAGAAAACAGTTGCCAGCAAATTTATAACATTAATGTCGAGACAGCGTCGTGTGTATCATTTATTTCTTCTATAAACCATATTTTCACCTGCAAAATTATAAAATTCAAAATATAAAATATTTATTTAGTTAATTGGCCAAATGAGGTCTCTTACACGTCGGAATCTTTAATTAAAGATCACCATGCTCGGTCTCTCCCAATCAGTTGTTATTAGTCTCTGAATGAATTGAAAAACAAATGATTAGCTTGATTTACGTTGATTCTTACATTTGATTTTTTTTTCATATTCTTTCTTCTAAGATGACGCGGCTTTACAGGCTGGCTGCGGGATGCTCGCAGTAATGCTGACAGATGGGGCAGGTAATCAAGCGGTTAACATATTTCGGGCTAATCTATCCGTGGAATTGAGTTGCGACACGCGTACGTTTCTTGTTTATTCGCGAAGGGCACCAGTTATCACGAGAACAATGTGTATTTTGCTTTTTTTGCGTAAACTGTAAGGACTTTTAAGGTTCCGTTTTAAATAATATTAACATATACCGTTTAGATTTTGTTCATCGATAGTACACGATCCTTCAGAAAACAATACAATCTGTAATGAAAAGTGTTATATGCCTCGTATTGCCTCAGATACGAGGCAATACGACAAAACACACAGATGAAAAATGGACATGACAGTTGTATATTTTTTTCAATTCCTATGGTAATAAATGGACTAAGGGCAATATAAGTGTATTCCTAACATTCACAATCCAACTTTTTTACTGTTTTTCCCAAATAAAAAAAAAACTACTGCATAAAAAAATCCAAAAATATTTTTTCTGTAATCAACAGTATAAAATCTTCAAACGGTATTTTATTTTACTACTTTAGCAGATATGAATTGTTTTCAATTTCCAAATCGGTCCGAGGTTTAGTCGTGAAAGCGGAAACACAAGATAGATTAACTCACTTTCGCATTCATTATATTAGTAGGGTAGAAGTTTTCATCGACTAAGATAATCACAAAGCGTATATTATTATTGTTACGCCCGACGGATTATAAAGTGATGCTTCTAACAAACAAATAAAATCTCGTAGACACTAAGGTATCCCCTGGGTACTATTTGCGTGACTTATGCATGTGGCCTATGTCCAGCATTGGACTAGTATAGGCTGATGATCATGACGATGAAGCAAGTGGTTGATGTAATTTTTTACATTACTTGAACCATTAAATAATCATTACGAAAAATGTATTACAAGAAAAAATTACGCACAAGATGTTCCATTATGTCAAACGTTCTGTTTGTTTGGTGATAACTCGCGGGGAGCCTTAATTGCGTTTTCATTCGCGAGAGGAGGGCTGACGCAGCTGCGCGGGCTCGGCGGGTGCTCAACACGGCGTGTTTGCAACCAGCGGTAAACATTACATTCTATTTTCAAAGCTCGCGGTAAAGAGTGGCGAAATCGCATATGTTATCATATCGAACACCGTCGCATCAAGGTTCATGGACCCAAAGCCCATCCCTGCGCTACACCCGTACCATTTCCATATTCTCCTAAAGTATTACTGATGCGAGAAGAATTATCGAGGGCTGTTTATCGTAAACGTGAAATAAAAATTACATTCTGATCACGCAAAGTGCGAAATAGCTTCGCTCCATCGCCATGAATCAATTTATTAACTGATTTTCCGCGCTCTTTTGCATATTTCATAAAATATTCTTGAGATATTTCTTGTGAAACAGGAAAAAGTTGTGGTAAGTCGGGCATTGCTAAGGCATAAAACTTAGGGTATGACTTATAGGAGTTGGTAAGTTGTGCGAATGTTTCAGTGAGAGGTCTTCACGTGCTTAGTGCTGTCACAAATATCTGCGTTAGTCAAAGTCAAAAAAGTCGTATCAAGAAATCAAGATGCTGGAATTTAAATAAATTCACCAAGTCTGAACTGTTTGGTTAAGAGGGTGTTTGCTTCAATTCTGTACATTACTCGTATTTTTGTTTTCTGCAATAGCTAGAGTACTAATTTCTTAGATTCATCTAGAAATAGATAGAATCTAGCATTTTAAGGATCAGTATAAAACGCTATGAACGTTACGTTACGAGCGGCATCACTGAACGAGGAGGTCGTATCCGTCTTACGATAGCGTTATTGGCGCTCGCTAGAGCGAGTCCTACTTACACGCTCCTAGGCATGTAGAGCAAAGGTGAACGAAAGCTTTACCTAGACAATTTAGGGGGTAAAAGGACTATGTTGTTTAAAGGAACAACAAGTGCTCATCCCAAGCCGTTATTCCGCCTTGTCTTAAAGCACATTGTTATATTGTGTATGATATGGCCACATTTACTGTTGATCATCTGTCAGTAAAATTAGAGGTAAAGTCATGCTTGTTTCGTACACTATTTAAGTTATAAATTTGGAATGTGTAGGTACTATGTTAACACTCTATGCAACATACATTTTAAAATATCTGTGAATATTTCAACATGCATTTTAAGAAATTCACTGTCATGGTCGGAAAACAAAAACCATGACGTTAACAATACAATACATTAAAAAATATTTACTATGTTAAAAAGGGGCCACGATAATAAAAGGTGATGAAATTCATTGATGCATTTGACGACGTCTTTTTTTTAGAACCTAAAATAGCTCGTGTTAATCTTTTTTTAGTTTTCTTGGTGTAAGTAATTAAATCATCGCGTAATAGCTAAGCTACTCAGTTGCGCATCATGTTTAACTCAGACTGATCCTATTCATACAGTTTTCATAGTAACCTAATATTTTCCCTTAGTTTCGATACAACAACGCATGTACCTACCAAGATAAAAGCTAGTAAGATTAAAATTCCCTTTTTGAATGGATTTTTTCCCTTCGTAGTATTGTAGGATATGTAAGCTCTCGAGCTAATTAGGTACTGTAAGGGGGGAGGGGTGGGGTGCTATCAAATTAAACTTTGCAATATTTTAACACATTTTTTTTAAATATACTAGTGTTCGTTTATATGTTTCTAAACCAAAATCTTGAAAGGTTCTGTCGTACAAGTCCATTTTTAAAATATCGGGCCACAAAGGCGACGTGGAGGTCTTCAACCTTCACAGTACCTACCTTTGAAGAAGGTTAATCATGTAGCAAAAAAAACGAATGTGTGTTAATTTCTACACCGCACCCGGCCATGTACACGTCGTAAGTAGCCCTTCGTAATAGACGTCTGAAAGAACCTTAATAAAGAAGTGAGAATAAGATATTCTTTTATTTTATTTGGCAGATCTCCAGTATTGATCTGGTATTTGGAATCTATACAAGGCACATGTCTTGTGGATAAATAGACCTACTTGGCCATGTTTGTCAATACCTCTGCAGTTACCAACACAAAGCTGTTGCACTAGTCATCATAGTCGCGTTACACACGCAGGTACGTATGGTGCTCACATATAGCCGACCCTATAACATGTTATGCTGGTAGGATTGTGTATAAAGCAAGCGCTTCCCGTTTGCCCCCGTAGTATTTATCAATACCTGTAGGGGACGAACGGTCGCGCGGGCGGCGACGGTCCTGTAGCCTACTTAACAAGGTTCGCTAGACTCCATGTACCTCCATGACATGCACATCTCACTTGCTTCCATTTCGAAATAAAATTCCAAGGAAATAAATAAACAAGTCAAACAAAAAGTAAGCTTTACAACTACAAATGCATAATTTGATAATGTCATCTATATATGTTACATTTCCATACCATCTTAATTGACTTTTTTTATTAAAGTAGCAGTGACCTCTTTTCTCGAAATCCGGCTTTCAGGCAGTCCTTTTGGCTTCTAGAGGAAACAAAGAACCATACATACAAACATACGTAAGGTCTGTTCATTCTTACTTTTCTTATTGTATAGTAAAAAAAGCAAACTCTTTTATCGTAAATAAAGTAAACTGAGTAAATATTTTGGACATCACTTGGCCAATATATGGTCTGAGATTGCTTTATTTTGTTTAAAATAGCTGTTTTAGTCAAAAAGAAGGTTCATTTTGAGGTTAGAAAGTTGTTTACTATATAATACAAGTAAGAATGAACAGACCTTACATACATACATTAAATCACGCCTGTTTCCCAGAGGGCAGGCAGAGATAACTTCTTTCCACCTGCTACAATCCTGACAAATCTCTTTCGCTTCTTCCACATTCATACATCGAGTCACGCATGCACGTCAAACATACATACCTACATACATTACATACATAGATGTAATAACAAGTCAAAATCATTAACCTCCTTCAGCGGTCGGACAAACCAGCGAAATTTACCGGTGAGTATTATGTGTATTAAACAAAATAATTTGTAGCTGCTACGGCTACAGCTACGAAATATTCGTAGCCAAGCGCTACGAAACTCGTAGCGATAAAACCATGGAACTAGTGATTAGCAAGATTAGCAACACAACAGCTGGGCCTCTATTATAGGTGGGAAAAACCATATCGTCTTTGACGTGTTATAGTTTTGTCAACGTGTTGATAGCTCTTATTTACTCGGCAGTAATTGCGGCCGAGATAAAAACAATACCATAACAATGACAAAGACAATATTGTTTTTACTGCCTAGAATACAGGCCCTGCTTACTTGGTCACGTTTTTAGGGTTCCGAAGTCAAACTAGGAATCGTTACAGTTTAGCCATTGTCTGTCTGTATGTCAACGTAAATGTAAAGCAAGTGTAATTTTCTTTTTACTTTACAACATTATTTGATATATTGTTCGGTAGGTATTAAAAAAACATTATGAATATGAATTTATATTCTTTTAGATTTCGGGGACCGTTTAGGATATATTGTACTCTAAAAGTGCAATTTTTGCTAGACTCTTGTGTTCCCACCCCCTATAGCCAAAACTACAAAATACTAAAAATCTGGAAACAACAAAACGAATTTAATAGGAAAACTATCACCACTAAGTAAACTTGATTCGTTTTTGAGATATAGGCGACTAAAGTGTTTTTATATAGGTACCTACTAAAAATCACCTAATTTTAAATAGAAAAATAGTTCATACTTGTTGTTTTATGACATAGTTTACTCTTGCCGTTTAATGTCACCGGGACCCTAAATCACGATCACAATTAGAAGGTAAGTTAGAAGTAAATGCAAACAAAACATTATTTAAATTGCACTTCTAACGGAATAGAGCGAAACGAAAATTAATTAAGAAGCCTTCGTTACGGCGCGTTCAACGTTAATTGATATCGTTTTATGAAAGAAATCCAATTATTATTTTAGTCTCAGTTTTAAATCAGTAGAACCTAACGAAAATAATGGCAAATTTACACGTTAACACGACGTATATTGTTCTTGCTTAACGGGCATTTTTCATATTCGCACAAAAGGTTGGCGTGTGTGAGTTTTTGATTAATGATGGAGCGGGTTCACGTGACTGAAAGTTGAAGTCGATTTGACGCGCGCACTTGAACTTTTTATGTCGGAGGGGTGATTGTCTGGGTTTATCTGGTGCAGCGGAGGTGAGGCGCGTGCAGCTGCAGGGTGCAGGCGGGCGGGGGGCGGCGGAGGCGGCGCGGGGCGCACCTGGGCGGCGGCCACGTGCCCGGGCCGGGCCCGGCCGCTCAGTCGCCGCCGAGCCGTCGCCGCGCACGCCCGCTCCGGCGCGACAGGTGGCCCCCGCCCCCCGCCACCTACCGGCACCAACTTTAATGGAACCTTGATGTCACGGTGTTGATCATTCTCGACTTGATAAGTGCTAGCTGTTCCCTTGGAAATGAACAGCTTTTGAAGCTAATTAACAGTTTTGATACCGAAGCCCGTAAGTATAAACGTTTGAAGTCGGATTGCATTAATAATTAATAGACATAGAAGAATACTTAATAAACAAATGAGATTAACGGGGTTGGCATTTAAGATTTTAATGAATAGAAGTGTGTTTAAGGTATTGTACGCTTGAAAAAACGTTTGGCGATATACTTCTGTTTCCGAATCACAAAATGAAACAGAAAAAAAGCGTACTAGCCACCCTTCAAAAAGAGGAAATAACCTGTTGTGCTTGCTTTCAAAGATTACCGGCTCGGTCCAGCGCTAGGGTTTATTTTTAATTGCGTTTCATCTATTGTTCGACGTTTTCCAACTGATATTTTAAGCGATCTCTTTAAAGCCCCGTTTTATTTTTATCATGTTTTAGGCCAGTACAGAAGATCATGATTTTAGCATAATACCTAAATAGATTTAATAAAATACGCCAGTAACATGTATTCTCAGTATTGTCAAATATATGTGAAGCTTCAATTGCATACACCGTAGTATATGCATCTCATTTATGCCTATCAAATCTCATTTTAAACTAACAAATTGCCTTTATTTTAAACATTTATTTTGCGGGAAGCGACATAATTACGTTTCATAAGAAGCTGTTTTATATTATTAGTAGGAAAATAAGAAGTTGTCTTAATTCCTAGCCGGCAGCCCGCCTCCCACGCAAACGTCCTGTCGGACGCGCCGCGGCGGCTTCGAACCGACGTCGGTTTATACGTCACTACACATTATATAAAGTCACGGGACTGTCTGTTCGTCGTGTCGTTTGTTCAAATATAGAATAATCCTTGTTGATCATTTCCCCCCTATGTTTAGTAACCGCGGGCAAAGTTACGACTGAGGTCACTCTTAGACTGCTATAATACAACTAATAATTTTAATTAAAACGAGACAGTTTTAGATGTATTTTTCTTAATAAGTTTAGAAAAATAAAACGCACATTTATACTTAAAGGTATGTAATACTTACGTATTAGCTGTGTCTGTGACACGCTTTACGGGAAATCCATGAAGCACAGCTTGTGCCTCATGTGGTGATGAGTTCGACCACATTTAATTACTGGCTCTCCCGCGTTCGCACAATGTCTCACGACGGGAACAATCTATATTTTCGCAACCTCACCCGAATGTTCCTCTTTATGACCAATTTAAGAATAAAAAACAGAATAAACCTTATGTAATTAAAGCAAACTTGGGGCAAAATCGTTTTAACCTAAAAGGCGTGGGAATTATTTGACCTTTCCGCGCAGTAGTAGGTTGTATTTCAACAAATAATTTTATTATATATTCGATGTTCTTAAACGGTAAAAGCTGATCCTAGAAATAGGATAGAATTGAATTATTATTATACAAAAGCTGTAGCCGGCGACTCCGTCCACGAAGAAGTCATCATCATCATCTTGTCAGCCGAAAGACGTCCACTGCTGGACATAGGCCTCCCCCAAGGCTCTCCACTCAGACCGATCTTGTGCTTTTCGCATCCACCGCTTTCCCGCGATCTTTACAAGGTCGTCACTCCATCTTGTTGGAGGCCTACCTACAACTCGTCTCCCGGTCCGCGGACGCCACTCAAGAACCTTCTGACCCCATCGGCCATCAGTCCTGCGAGCAATGTGCCCCGCCCACTGCCACTTAAGTTTGGCTATTCTTCGGGCTATGTCGGTAACCTTAGTTCTACTGCGGATATCATCATTTCTGATTCTATCACGCAGAGAAACCCCGAGCATAGCCCTCTCCATAGCCCTCTGAGTGACTTTGAGCTTCCTTATAAGGCCCATTGTTAGCGCCCACGTCTCAGATCCGTAAGTCATCACTGTCAACACACACTGGTCAAAGACTTTTGACTTCAGACACTGCGGTAATTTGGACGAAAAGGTGCTACGAAGCTTCCCGAACGCTGCCCATCCGAGTCGGATTCGACGAGTGACCTCTTTCTCAAAGTTGGACCTACCTAACTGGACCGTTTGTCCCAGGTAAATATAGTCGTCAACAACTTCGAGCGCAGAGCCTCCGACTATCACGGGAGTTGGCGCGACATGGACGTTGGACATGACTTTCGTCTTGTCCATGTTCATCCTCAAGCCAACTCGGTCGGAAACTCCACTGAGGTCAGCGAGCATTGCACTGAGGTCCTCCATGGTCTCAGCCATGACTACGATATCGTCAGCGAATCGAAGGTGAGTGATGTACTCGCCATTTATGTTGATGCCTCGTCCTTTCCAGTCCAGAACCTTAAAAGCATCCTCCAATGCAGCGGTGAACAGCTTCGGAGAGATCACATCTCCTTGTCTGACTCCCCGCTGCAGAGGAATAGGCTTCGTGCTCTGGTCCTGTAGTCGGACGGACATAGTGGCGTTTTCGTACAGACACTTTAACACTTCGATATATCGGTAGTCAACTTGGCACCGCTGGAGAGACTGTAGTACAGCCCAGGTCTCAATCGAATCGAAGGCTTTCTCGTAGTCCACAAATGCAAGGCAAAGGGGGAGGTTATACTCTTCGGTCTTCTGTATAACCTGCCGCAACGCATGTATGTGGTCTACGGTACTATAGCCTTTTCGGAAACCGGCTTGTTCGGGAGGCTGAAAATCGTCAAACCTGCGCGCGAGACGATTTGTGATGACCCTCGAAAACAGCTTGTAAACATGGCTCAGAAGTGAGATGGGTCTATAGTTCTTCAACAAAGTTTTATTACCTTTCTTGAAGAAGAGAACCACCACACTTCTGTTCCATGCTTTCGGCGTTCTCCCTTCGTGGAGGACGGAGCTGAACAGCGTCTGAAGGCCCCTAAGGGTGGGTTATAAAAAACAAATCACGAAGAAGTCGTTTATCGTTACTCGCGGTCAAACGTACCTTATGTCCTTCCTTGGGGTTTCATACCAAAGCGTAACAAACAAACAGACAGAGTTACTTCCGCATTTATAATATTATTATGTATAATGTAAACTCTTTTTTGCACATAGAGAAGTTAACAAATCAATATTAAGCCATCAGTGGCATGGCGCGTTGGCTAAATTAATATTCAGTGGACGCTCATTTACATAACGATCATTGATATAAGATTCCATTATCACTGGGTTAGTAAGCAACGATCTGATAATTAATATGAATGTAAAACTACTAAGTTCACAACCAACGGTTGGGTTGCTTAAGGTCCCAGTCGTAGTAAACAACTGGGACCTTTAACTAGAAGATCACCAAGTGCAAGGGTTAAGAATAAGAATGTTGTGCTAATAGTTCAATTCAATTCAATACAATTTTGGTAAAATAATTGCCCCATCAATGTTTTGATGATTCTGTCAATGTCGAAGTTGGATAGTGCACTACCATTTGACGTTTATTCATGTTCGGTTCAAAGAATATTGGTACTACTTTTGGTAGTAGTTACTAATTATAATTACAGAAGTTCGGTGGGTTACCAGCAGCAATATTACGGAGATAAATATTTTGGAAAATATATAAACAAACATTTCATTAAATTTTATTATTAATTTTGATAATGATATTATTTAAAATTTCACAGTAAGATAGGTTAAAACTTATTAAGTAGAAAGTGGACATTAATTAGACGGACATACAGAACTTATAGTTACAGCACAAATTTCCACTAGGCGGGCATGTTTAAGGGGTGATAGATGGCTAGTAAGTACGCCGTACTTATGCCGTACTTGGGTATTTTCACGAAAAAGTGCACTCAATTAAGGACAAAAAAAAAACTTTAACTTTGTCAGTTTTGTGACGAAAATTAGCTATACATTGACGTCCGCCAAAACTGAGAAAGTTAAAGTTCCTTAATTTCAGTCCTTAATTGGGTACACTTTTTCGTGAAAATGCCCAAGTACGGCGTACTTACTCGCCCGTGTATCACCCCTTTTTGACTATGTTGTCACAGTACGAGTAATGATGTTCATAACGATGTTTAAAAAAGTTTAGTTGGTTTTTAAAAGCTTAGTAATCAGGATGGTTCTTAGCTAGGTTTAATACGTACATACATTAAATCTCACCTGTTTTCTAGAGGGGTAGGTAGAGCCCAAGTTTAATAAAAATCAATTTAGTCGTTTTAGAGTTCAGCTCTAAAAGTTGGGGTTCGCAATTATGTCGGCGGTTTTTATCTATTTTAATTCGATAACTTATTTCTTAAGAGCAAATTGAACAAAAATTAGGTTGTTTTTTCTCCTTCAACCGTCACGGCCAAAACGACGTTATGTTTTTTTTACATACGTCTTATCCGTGCACAAGTCGGGGCACAAAGAGGTCATGTCCTTAGAATGAATGGACTCTGAGATTGGACTTCCTTTGGAGTTATTTGGGCCTTACAGCGTTGAAAACCTTTGTGACGACCTACCAAATAATGACAGCATACCTACTTTGAAAACACCTCTTTCTAAATCATTATGGATACCATAAACATACGTATTTTGTGCATTTTATAGTCCGGTCCCTATGGCTCTAATTTGACAAAAATAAATTAGCCATTTTACACCCTACACACAGCAACCGCCCAAAGTTTAGAATCAGTAATAAAGTTACCCGTTAAATAAACGCTTATTGAGAAGCGCTTGCCTTACATCCTCAACCGCCTACCTGCGGCTGTGAGACTGGACCCTAACAAAAATAGGTTTAAGAGAACTTTATTTAAGCACTAACTAAGTATTATTTAAATTCAAGGATTATTTAACAACTGTGATATACAGTGTGTTACCAGCACCCTGGCTTTTTTAAAGGAGGTTAAAATAACATATATGTGTAATGTAACCATGAAATTAATTTAATTAAAACAAATTTTCAGGCTTTGTTAACTTTCAATTAAAATTTTAATTGCCAGCAATGTAAAGCACAGCAATTTGACAAGTGTAAATGACAGTCGACGGATACTTTGATTATTATGATTTGCCCGCGTACCACGACATGCCTTGTACTAAGCAACAGCGATAGTGATAACACTGATAACGATGAACAGGCAGCACATGCACTACATTAAATGTGGTTAAAGATTTATTTATTTTTCTCAAAGAATATACATTTCACTTATTGAGAAAACAATTATTAACATGCCTTAATTATACATTACGCCCGTGAGCGCTTATATGTGTATCTAAGAAAGAATATGGACAGTATCTAAGAAAATTAATTGTGAAGTTATTTTAATTATTTTTTAATTGATAATACTTGCAAACAATTGCTAAAGCAACTTATTATCGGCAGTTTTAATAAATGCCCGCATGCCGGTAGGGGCGGTAGGTAACATACTGTATTTTACGACTCGCGGATCCCACAGTCAAACTGAGAAAACGGTTTTGCGGGACGTTGTTGTACAACTAAGTTTTTTAACATGTTATAATAAATAAATAAATAAATAAATAAATAATAACAAAAACGTCCGTGTAAGTATTGGCTTAGTGCAATACTTATTGGATTATTGGGTAAAAACAGGGAAAAATAATTTTCATTCCTGAATTCAGGTTTAACTTAGCAAATCGTGAAAGGGAAATACTCTGTCAAACTTATTCGAGTGAAATTAGCAAGACGTCGAACTTTATCGTTCCGGAACCGAGCGTCCTACGTTCGGATTAAAATAACATAGCATTTAAATTACCACGTCGGGAACCGACAGTTAGCAATGTGGGATGAGAAATCACTGTAATCTAAGTATTTAGGAAAAGGATATCTATTCTACACGGTAAAGAAATACTGATTTTAATATGTTGTTTTATTGTTAACATTACATTAGCCCTTATTTACTTGATAGTAATGGCGGCCGATTTAAAAACAATATGATAACAAGTCAAAACAACATTGTGTAGAATAAAGGCCTTGAGTTTTGGTTCGTCTATCAATTAACTTTTATGTTTTTCTAAAAGAATAAATACTTAAGTTCAAAGTAGCATAAAACTCGCTTTAGTGCCACGTTGCTCCTCTAATACACATACGAATACGTTGTAACGACCTATTTACCAAAAAAATGGTGCCGTATTTACTAATTATAATATTACAATATAAATAAAAATCTATTATTAGTCAGGCAATAACGTGCTTAAGTGGCTTGATTTTGTACACGCAAAATAGGAACATTAATAATCGAAATTCAGCTTCATAATCTCAAATAGGCGCTTAGCCGAACTGGCTGTGACGTACAGATAGGCGGACATTGTAAAACACAAAGGACTCTAACACAAGGCGAACGGCACTTGCCCCTTACTAGGGATCTGTAGGACTTGGCGACGAATACGTTTCGATTGTATGTTGCGCGTTGTGTTAATCGCTTTGTGGAGGGCAGGATTAGTGTCCGGCCCTCGGGCGCAAAACCAGACGGGAGCCTCAGCACTGCAACAAAAACATGCCGCGTAATCGTAATAATTCATGTGCCTTTATATACGCGTATGTGTATTATTCATGTAGCAAAATTCCCCCAAATGTCGGACGATGAATAAAGCTTTCCTCTATTTCTCTCGCCCAAGAGAAATAAATAGGTCCATTGCGAGAGTTGGAATGTGATTAGGGAGTCGTTGTTGGGTCGATCAATGCTCGCAACTTCATTTACTCACGAAATAAGAATCAGTTCACAAGTTTGGGCGATTTTCAATATAAATCACTAAATTTTATCCCTTTTGAAATGATTTCATACTGCATATTAAAAATTGGCTATAAAATGCGGGATTTGCGGAGACGCATGAAACTCCTGCGGTGGACCTGGTTGGGTGAATAGATTATTTAATGGCTTATCTCGAGAGCTCCATTAATCATCATTAATAACTTTGTAAACACGCAATTTTACATGTGAAAGGATTCTCTCTCAATGAAAGCACATATTTTGACAAAATAACAAAACCACATTACTTAATTCCTTTTCACTAAATTAAAGTTACTAGCATAGTTACAGAATAAGTCGTTTTAAAATTATTAGTTTTTTGAGCTTTAGCGTTGAGTTTGAGAAACTCACTAACGATCTCTTATAAAACACCACTAGCACTATAAGTACTTTATACATTTCTTGATATCATTTTGAAACTTTTTAATATCTTTGTTTTTGATGATGGGTTTGCTCTTGACTAAATCTTGCCCTTGGAGGACGAAAGTAGTGGCAACGATGAAGCGAACTCACCCAGAAGATGCGCCTCTAGACCCTTTAATGCCCCAGCTTTAAAAAGGTTCAGATTGTATGCACTCGGAAATACAGACGCCGGAAGCGTATTAATCTGTTAGCCGTTGGCCGGAGCTTAAAAAGGTCCGACGTTACACGTATAAACAATACAGAAACCTAAAAAATTACACCGTCACAGAGCTTTCTGCAGAGCGGCCTTTGGCAAACCGATGCTGAGATTGTACAATAGCTTGTCAACTATGCGAGTTTCCGTTAGTGAGAGCATCATAATCATACATAAATACATGGCTACTTTGAAATCATCATATATTTTCATTTTTAATCATGAATGCAACTCAACAATAACAATTAATAGAAAATGCCTTTAAGCATTAAGTTCACCTTTTGTACTCTGTTTTTTGTGCAGTAAAGATTAAATAAATAAAAAAACTACATGTTATTTTTAAACTTTAAAACAACACCTCACACGTAGAGGCTGGTGTGCAATAAACTTATCCCCAAATTATTATAATCATTTTATTATTTACTTTAGTGTGCTTTAATGTATAAAGTTAAATCGAACATTGTTTCATATTTGTAACTTTATCCGATAAAGATAGGGACAGAAGCAGACAGTAAAAGTGACGTTTTCCAGTTTAATTGCCAAAACATTAATGAAAATCATACGTGCGCTATAAAACTTACCTACCCCAGGCCTCGGGGTGATCGCAACCCTAAAGGGGCTCTATCTTACTCTTACTAGGTAAAACCTTATTTATTTGGACATGTAAGTAATCGTACAGGGCCTCTATTCTAGGCGGTAAAAATCGTGTTTGACCTATAATGGTATTGTTTTTAACTCGGCCGCCATTACTGTCAAGAAAATAAGAGCTATCAAAACGTTCACAATAGTTTAGATAAACAGGTCGAAGCCGATATGGTTTTTACCGACTTTAATGTCGGCCCTGTTTTAAATTCGGCCGCTTTTACTGTCTAGTAAATAAGACCTATCATAACGTTGACAATACGATAACATATCAATAGTAATATGGTTTTACTGAGTAGAATATAGCCCACGTATATTATTATAATTAAACATGGATATGGATGCCTTCAAACACAGAAATATTTTTACACAAATTCTTAGAACTATCCGATTGAGTCTTAAGTAAATAAAAAACAAATGTTAAAGAAGAGTACAAAGACACTTAAATCGGTACTGATCCGTGCAATACTGAGTGAACAACAATCACAAAGACTTCGGCCGGCTGCCGCCGCGCCGCTGGGGACGCGGGCCCTCTTGCGCAAGAATAAAAATAAGACTTACAAACCTAACAGCGGCTCCAAAGCTTCGCCTCTCAGACACGTCACAGACATTTGGCAGCGCGAAGGTTTCCCTCTCTCGTTCTTCATAAGAATTAATACGCAGTTCCTTTTATATTTTTGCTACACGCAGCCCCGGGTTATACAGCATCGGAGCCTCTTGTCCTCAGTATTCTTGAAAATATTGCTTTGACGCAACAGACCGAATGCTATAATATAACGAATAAAATATAGGGGTTCCTTAAAATACAACACTAATAAAATGTAGATAGAAACATTTTAATTATGTTAGGAAATATAATTTATTAATACGGAACTTCATGTACCATATTCGAACATTCGACCCCTTCGTCGCCTCACTACCAGGAAGTAAACAAAAAAACCAAGGTATTGACGTAAACATTTTTTTTTTATATACCCGGGGTTTTTTTATACATTGTGTTTACACGTACGACATCGACTTATCGTATGTATTGTTTTTATCTCGGCCGCCATTACTGACAAGTTAATAAGAGCTATCGTAACGATGGAAATACGACAACAATAGGTGTAAAGACAATATAATAAGGCCCCGGTTGTCTTATTAGTATTATCAAAAGGTCTATATTGCCTGCCATTATTGCGTTTAAGGTCACAATTATCGCAAGTTACAACGTACTTATTTTTTAAAGACACTGTTACTTTTCGGGATTTCTATTATTCAAATTTAACCTATCCTAACCTACACGTTGGATATTTAAGAAATTCCAGGGATATAAAAATCGAGACTCTCGATACTTTTGTAAAAAAAGGACTATGAACAAAAATAATAATGTGAAAGAAAGTGCTCCTATTATCAAAACTGTCTTAAAAGAACAAAATTGTTTTAAATAGAAATAGAAATAGAAAATTTTATTTGCTAGAATGCGTTTTACAGGGTCTTAAAAAATAACATGGGTTAGATCGTACATTCAGTGTCGACAGTACGACATGCAAATGCATTTAATTGCCTACAAGGGTAAACTGTAAAATAAAAAAACACTACAGCCATTTCACGTACAGTGCGATCGCTCAGAAGGCGCTTCGGGTTTGTACTTGTCCCTCACTCGCTCTCATACGCTCTTATTAAGAGCGAGTGAGAGAGAAGTACAAACCAGAAGCATCTTTTAAGTGCTCATAGACTATAACAATTCTTCGTTTAAGCAATATTATGCGGAAATTTTATTCATTGTGTAGGTAACTATTTAATAGTTTTGTTTAAAATTTCGTAACAATAAAGTGTCATATTTTTAATAAAGTTTCTCAATACATGTGACCTGCTTTATCTAATAATAATAGAAAGGAAAGAAAGGAAATAATTGTAATAGGCGCTTAATAGATGTCACGAATAGCGCTACAACTATTCGCACGCAACGTATCTCGGGAGGCACTCTCTCAACCGAAAATGTCGTCCATAAATTGGAGTAGATGGTTATGAGGTCGCTAGTGCGTGGCGCCTATTGTTGGCCCATCCGCCCTCTATTCATCATCATATCGCGATGTTTATTGCTTCATGTTTTGTTTCTTTTTTTACGGAACAATAAAAACCTTATTCACCGGCCGTCGTTGTGACATAATTTGATTGATTATACTTATTCGTGTCAGACACGAAATTAGAGGATAAACACGTATTTTTGACGGCAGTAAGATAAAATGTGAAGTTACAAAAATATATTAATCCTGTTATTTTGTACGTAGGCCGCACAGGCACCTGTCAAAAATGTACCATCATCACATTTTCATCGCATTTTCTGTTTTCAGCGTAATTATTTTATACTAGTCACATTCTTTATCTAAACTCGTTTTGATATTATTATTACTTGATGGCTCCAAGCAGTAGAAGTGTGCTATCACGAATTAAGTTATTTCACCACACAGAACCCAGTCCTTATGATGTCATGTCAAACTACGATAAATACATCTGAATGATACATTGACTTTCAAGACCAAATATGTATGATGATTGACAAAATTAATTATTTGACGGTATGCTAGCGCATCAGCTCGATTTAAAGCACACACCATTAAGTATTAGATAAAACTGTTTACTTTAAGTGCAACAATATATGACGTTATCTTATCCCCGCTTAAATATTTTTGTCCTTTTTCAATTTTTGTTGCCTAGTAACCCATGGTACAAGACAGACCTTTTTTGGAACCAGGTTATTTTTTGTGAGATTGCTCCCGTGATATTTATGATATCTATTGGTGTTTAATTTATTTAAAACTTTGTTTCCCAAAAAACGGAGAATTGTTAAGAGTTGCTTAGATTTTTGTGTACGTTCGAGTTGCCATCTAAAACATGTTCTGAAGTGGCAACCATTAAAATTAAGCAGCAGTTTTTGGCTAAAAAATGGGCATAGTGCCAATTCTTTATTCCAAACAGTGGCGCTCTCTTTTTTTATTAAACTCTATTTTGCAATTAAGTAGTTCTGATGTGTAAACAATACCTACTTGCAGCATCTTGGTTGCAACACCATACATGTGAGATCAGATAACCTATGTCTGAATCTAACTCATTTGGTCAATGCAATCGTATTTATGGAACACGAGCGCTACTGCTTATAGAATTATTAAAGTGCCTTAGTATTTTCATACTACTCGTTGCAAACCACAGTATATTATACTAATAGTATAATTTGATTTGTTCCCGATTCGTCGTATTCCTGTTTCGTCGTATTCCTGATTGGTCGTATTCCTGATTCGTCGGATTTTTATTATCGAATGAAACTATGCAATTACCACGGCTCCACTTACGTTTTAAAAATGAAGTTTTTTTTGTCTTACAAAAAAAGCGTTTTCATATAAGATATTCTTTTACACACATGCTATATTGCTATTATATTATTAAACAAAGCCTATTTAAACATTCAATGGCGTTCCAAGATTATGCGACATGAAGGGAAATTACCTTAAATATTGCAGATAGGACATTTTGCTGAAAGGAGACTTTAATTTATTTTTAAAAGTTCAAATTTAATGCATTCAAAGATTTACGAAAAATGACTTTCGCCGCCTGGGAATCGAAGTGACTCAAATGTGAAAAAAAAACACCGCGTATTATTATGTTGCCAATAGAAAGAGGAAATCAAACGAATAAACGTGTATTTCAAAAATTAAATCTCTAAAACTGATTTGACCCGGCGTATTTTAATACAAAATACGAAAAAATTAATTCTCCCTGAATACAGTACAGCCAGCGTCAAAAGTCAATGATCATTTTTGTACTTTGTCGCTTTCAGATGTTTGACAACTTCATATGGTTGTTGTAACCTCACGTTAAAGCGATATGGTTCCAAAGTGATAACTTACTTTTAACACTGACTGTACTTATTATTTTTAATGAAATAAAATAATGTCTTCTTACGGTAAAATAAATGTTTAAAAAAACAAAAACCCACCTTCAAAAATGCAAAAAATAACTTCTTTTAAAATGGTAGGTCAGTCCAACTGAAGTCGGCGTCCCACAATATTTTAAACCAAAAGCCGAATGCTTGTTGTTTTTTTAAACATTTATTTTATTTTATACTTTTTAGTGTTCCTATTTATGCTGTTACGTAGCTCCACTTCTAAATATTCATGAGAAACTATAGAACATTTCAAGCTCGCCGCAGACAATGCCGCGGGAATGTCATAGTCATATTTAAACCTAAATGTGTTTCGTCATAGTCGCGCAACTACCTTAATCGAAATATCTTATCGCCACCCTTGAAATAGGTACCGTTAATGAGTTCCGGTGGCCATATATAGTACTTTTCAAAAGCAAATGCACGAGTTACAGTGAAAAATACCAAAATCGGTATAGGTGTGCCTATAATATTTGAGGAGTTCCTTGATTTCTCCAAGATCCCATCATCAGATCCTGATGTGTTGACAATGGGACCAACTAGAAAGTATACCCATTCGAACAACGAAAAAAATGTTCAAATCGGTCCAGTGGTCTTTGAGTAACCGGGGAACATACATAAAAAAAAACCCGACGAATTGAGAACCTCCTCCTTTTTTTGAAGTCGGTTAAAAACACTGGCTCTTCAATGTTTAGATCACTTTCCCTTCATGTCTCTTAGTCATGGGGCACCCGGTACCTATATGTATATGTAGAACTATATATATTGTATATGTATAACTGCTCTTCGGGAAGGCGGATAAGTAATGGTCCATTATTTGTAATGATTTTATATAAATAATTCCGGCGAAACGGGAATACGACGAAACAGGAATCCGACGAATCGGGAATGCGACGAAACAGGAATACGACGAAACGGGAACAAATCTATAATTTAATTACCGGCCACGCGCTCCCTTATTGCTCTCCTCTGTTTTCCTACTGCTTAAATAAGGCACCTGCGATTTCTCTGATGTTCGAGACGTGGTGGATGGGCAATTACAAGTGATCACGCATCATGTTCCTTTATCTTGTATGTCCTCCATAATAATAGCTCCATATATAGCATTCGGCGTGACGTTATAGTCTAATCCGACCAATGTTTAGGTATTTCCGAACGTCCTTCATTCCAGAACATTGTACGATTCCTAAGGGAATAATAGCGGAAAACAAATCACACACGAACAAAGTTGCGTCATTGGTAGGGGGCAGCGGTTAGCATCATAAAACTAGAAAACTTCATTGCTTTTATTTTTAACTCGCTGGCTTAGGCATTTGAAAAACCGTACAGCCACACTTTTAAGTCCCTAACAACCGCACTCAGAGTCAGTTAATGACGATTAAGTCGTTCCTTAGTAACGATTTTTCATACAAAAGTTTGAAAAAGGAACGAGTTAATTGTCTCTAAAATGTTTCTGAGTACGGCGGTAAAAGTAGAGTAATTTGAAGTATACAAACATATTATATTGATTTCATTTTAACTTAGGTTAGAGAATAATCAATATCTAGTTCCCTTTTCCCTTGCTCTCAATGCATAAACAGGGTGGTATATATTGAACCTATCTATAGTCGTTGGAATGCTCTCAATAACTAATTCATTTGAGTAATGGCTAATAATCGTCGGCATCAGATAATAAATTTTCTGGAGATTGGGTCCTAATCGTTATTCCATCCATACGCGGGCTGTAATGTGATTCAGGTGGAACGCGAATCTGTCGGGCAAGGAATAATTCATTACATCGGCAATAACAAATTCTCCGGATAGCGTTTTGCCGGGTGTTGTTCGGCGAGAGGCGCTCGGCGTTCTCGGCGTTTCCGCGACAGACCCAGACAAATTAACCGGGGCCTCCCAATAACCGTTATATATGTCCCACCTGTTGTACTTTGGTTTTTGGACCGAAACGCACCCTTTTGTAATCAGAAATCTTGTTATTTCGGTTTATTTGCGAACTCGCACCCTCCTTAACCGCGTGTTGTCAACACTCGACACTACGAAATGGATACGAAAGGATTGTGGTAAACTATAATATTAGTTTCGTAGCTCGTGGTGGCAGGCGTGGATACGTATCATTACACGCTGTTCATAGTGTTTAGGATTTTAAGTAATGTTTTACTTATAATTAAGTAAAGTTGAAAGAATGATTGCTCAATGTGGATTATGGGCACAGCATTTTAGATTTCATGATATGATAATGCACCTACTTAGTAGTAACCACTATATGGATTGTGACGCTGTTACTCTACTTTCCGTTTTTATATTTACCCTTAAGTGTAAGTGTTAAAAGATCTTATTTCAAAGCTTCCCCGAATGCTTTGTACAGCGTAATGTTGCCGGCTCGCATGTTGAGTAATTCCGCCGCTCGGATTAATTTACTGGTGCCCTTTGCATATTCAAGCCTAGAGCGATAATTTAAAACAACTCACGCCAAACAACAATAATCCAAAAAAAATGTTTTTGTTCTAGTTTGTGTAG
Organism: Acleris literana; assembly: GCA_946894065.1. Taxonomy (NCBI): domain Eukaryota; kingdom Metazoa; phylum Arthropoda; class Insecta; order Lepidoptera; family Tortricidae; genus Acleris; species Acleris literana. The sequence goes on along the minus strand of OX335670.1, from coordinate 14,791,545 downwards.
GTATAAAATTAGGTAGGTATAAAATATAAAAGTAGGTAGTTTAAAAATATTAAATTCCTTTTATAACTAAATGTCGAAAATGAAAATAAACATGAAAATTAATAGAAGACGTATTTTTCCTATGGATGGTTTTTTTGCAAATGGCCCAGCTGGCTTTAAACCTAATTTACCCCTTGTTTCGTTTGTTTATTTATGATTTTAAATTTTTTGTTCTCATTGTTTGAGGAAAGAAAAATCTGGCTGAAATTCTCATCAATCATCTACGGTAAAAATAGATTATAATTGCAAATTTCCTAATGACTTCGGCAATTAACGCCCCAGTTGTCAAATATTTGCCATCAAATATTTGAAATCTACTTAATGCGATAACCTTTTTGAGTATACCTTTTCGTTCATTTATTTTTTGTGTGTATAAAAAGACGGTCTCCAATAGGAACGGTAGCCGAACAGGGTTTAAGAATAAGTGTTTGTATAAAATGTGTGTGACCATGTTTTGAATTATTTTCCATTATATTTAAATAGGTACTAGTACCTATTATGTACTAGCTACCTTGAGGTGGATTTTTATTTATTATGTACACTAACGACATGCTCTAAATGTTGATAATAAACCACATCAAAATCTTTTGCGCAGTTTAAAAGAACTAAACGGCCAAACAGACAGACAGATTGAAACAAACTCTTCATTATACATATGTATACCCACTGTTTATAAAGATGGCTTAATAAAATCTGATGTGATAATCCTAAACCTATATTATATTTGACTATGAGTAAAAAAACCCAGTAATTTGTGACCGAGCAAAGCTGAACAGCAGATTTCGGAATGTTATATTTACTTACTCAGACCGTCACGTTTTGTATGGAGCGCCAGCGTCTAGTTTAGTAGGACCTAATCAAATAGAGGTCCGTTCGGTCGTGCCACCCTAAAATCTAAATCAGTTTGATTCGGAGTTTCGTTGCGCGTGGCCCTGTGTGGTTTTGTTATATGTATTTGTTAGTGAGTCCGGGATAGTACGCACTCACAATCCGAACTAAATCCGTCTGTCTCGGCGGACAACCGCCGCGGCCGAGCGCGCGCCTGTCTCGTCAAATAAAAGCTGCCAAACCGACAGCAGCTGCTGCAGAGGCACATTTGGAGGCAAAACAAACTATTACAACTACAATTTGTCACACAGACCAATTTATTGTTGCCAAAGTAATAAAAGAGAACACGTACAAGATCATGGATCTTAGTTTCTCCAAGTAGAGGCTTATTGCTTTTGGATTAGCACTCGAGCCCCAAAGTCGCTAGATGAAACCGCTATGTCAGCGACATCTCGTTAATCCTACAGGATAAGTTAAGTATAGTTTAGCTCGACGTCTTTCTGGGGCAGCGGTTTATAACGTGTGACAAAACTGCTACTAGTTTTCTGTGTTATTCGTTTCCGATAGAAAAGGGTTTCATTTTCCAACTGCAGTAAATAGTTAAAAGTCATAAAGACGATGATTTGAAGATGTTTATCCTCGGACTTCCACGATTTTCCTTCAATCTTCATTTAAGCTTTAATGTTAGCGTTTTGCATTAGCACTCCCGAAGCCCCAACCGGGATAGCAATGGACAATGGCGGTTTCACTTTAGTATAATTTTTATAGTACAACGGTGGTATTCAACCATGCGGGCCACCTGATTATTGAAACAATTTGCTAAATAATGTTAACTTAAACTGACAGTTCACTTCGTCTGATGATGAAAAATGTAACAATACCTTTGTAAGTATATTGTTACATTGTTATTTAAATTGTTTGTCGGCAGAGGGTAGCGCAGTTGCGACGCGCGTGGCATGGCCCCGCGGGCGCGATGACGCGGCGCGCTGCTCGCGGCATGCCCCGCTGACATGGCATCCAGCCGCTCCGCGCTACTGACTTTGGCAGCTCTCGCAGCATTCGGTAATGTACCCTCGATATTCACATCGTATTTTGTACCACTAATATAGAATATGAACTTCACGAAGACAAGCCCCGCCACTCAAATTGGTTTGCACAGCTGCGTCAATGTAGAAAAAATAATCATCATCTTCAGCCCTCATCCACCCACTGCAGGGTAAAGGCCTCTTCATTTTCACGCCATTTTGCCCGCATCTGTGATAAATAACGCCCTCCATCTTTTCCCAACTGTCTGCCAAATGTCATTAGACTAACGATCTGATGGTCACTATGACCTAATCTCGGCCACCACTCTGTTACCGCCCTCGGCCACCTATAATTGTTTCGCCCAGTGGCCCGCCAATCTCCACTTCAGTTGCGTTGAAAAAATATGTGGTCGACCTTATATGAGTGTGAAGAGTGGGAAATATAAATTCAAATTCAAATTCATCATTGTTTTTTTTTCAATGAGTCGTTCATAGCACTAGCTTTGAGGTCACCACACAAATATTGTTATAGCAGGCGGTATACACTCAGAGTAACGTTGAGTAGAGTGCTACTCTCTCGTTTAGTCTCTTATTAGGGCCCGGTTACAGCCCTTGTTAAGTAGGCGATTTTCATTGCCCAAGGGCAATTTAACTTGACGGAGAAAAACCGAAAAGTTAAAGTTGTAAAGGACACGAACTTTTACAAAACATAGGAAGCGTTCCAGGGTTTCTTTGTTAATAGGTACTTACACAGATTGTTTCCCTTTTCCTGGGCCCTAAGTTATTTAAAAAAACAAACGAAAATTTTGCAAATATTAAAAGACTAAAAATTTATTGAAAACGAACATAAAATAATACATGAAGTATAAAACAATAACTTAAGATTAAAACTATAATTTTAAATACTTATGTAATAAACGAATTTATTGCAAATTTATATTTGTATATTCTGATCAAGAAGAATCCGTCATCAAATGACAACATTTAAAAAAAAAAGCATTTTTGTTTTTTCGTGTTTATAATAGCTGGTTAAAAATTGGACTACCAGTGTTTCTCGGTTTTTCTTTATTTAAATTAAATTCGTCGTTAATAATTTATTAAAGAAATAGTCATTAAAAAGACCCTACTATATACAAAGTTAGGAATACTGATGTCGTGATCTTAGCATGATATAAAATAAAAAAGTAACTTTAAACAGAAACAGAACTAACTGTCATGTCATGTCACTTGTCAACCATAACAACTGTAACAACATAAATTCGTCGACTTTGGGCAGATTGCGGCTATCCGCTTTTACAAATCCGTTAGTCACTTTTATTTTAAATAGCGTATACAACGTGTCCCAAAACTCAACGATAAGCCGGCACCAGAGGATGGAGCTGCTTATGATTAGTCGAGAAAAAATAAAAAAGATAAAAGAAATTTATTTAGTAAGTAGGCCGCTCGGGCACTTTTAAACGTCAAGATACTACCAATACCAATACCAATAAGGAAAAGATATATTTTTTTCCTTATTTTTTCTCGACTAATCATAAGCAGCTCCATCCTCTGGTGCCGGCTTATCGTTGAGTTTTGGGACACGTGGTATAAAAACAACAGTATTAAGAGAATCGAAAGCGTGTCGTTAGAATCAAGTAATCCGTCAGACAGATGAAAAATGGACATGACAGTTGTATAATTTTTTCAATTCCTTTGGTAATAAATGGACTAAGGGCACTATAAGTGTATTCCTAACATTTACAATCCAACTTTTTTTACTGTTTTTCCTATTTACAAAATAAAACGACTGCATAAAAAAATCCATTTTTTTTTACTGTAATCAGTAGTGTAAAATCTACAAACGGTATTTTATTTTACTACCTTAGCACATATGAATTATTGTCAATTCACGTCATCAACATAACAAAAACCATAGTAAAACTAAAGCTCTTGCCTGAATTTCCGTAAAATAATATTGAAAGTAAACCAGATAGTTTACCCATAGCGCGGTACAATTTTACGGCTGATTAATAAAACAGCGATCAACCGCGCCGGGTGATACCAAGCAAACATTCTCATTGGGACGATTATTAAATTGGTTTCAGTGCAACATTTTCAATAGTTTGGTTTATATTTTATTTCGCTAGTGTGAATTCGGTATCATTATCCTAAATGTTCACTAAGATTTCCCGTGTCTCAGAAAATTTAAAAAAGTGTGAGGCAATAAAACGAAATCACACTTAAGTGTGATATATATGTGAAAACCTAAAGACGTTTAAGAAGTGAAAAACTGAGCTATAATCAAGGAAAACGCAGATCTCCACTTTCCTGCATTAAGAATAACACTGTGGAGACCTAATTTAATTTAGTGACATTTTAAATCAGCTATTGCGTTTCCAATTGGACCCAATTGTGAACCATCAGTTAATTAAATTTGCGTGTTAACAATTGCTTTTAATGTTCAAATCTGATTCGCACTTGACCAGATTGGTGATATGTAGGAATTTTTAGTCACAAAATCTCTATTGCTGTAATAACCTGCCACATGTACAAAAATGTCATATCGTGTTCAGCTGACTGGAATCTGGCGTGACTCCAGCCTCGCGATTTCGTTGTCCGGGTCACTCGATGGTGTCGTCGATATAACTCGCATAGCAGCGAATTTTTCATTCAGCCCTCTCACACAGTATTAGCTGCCAAGACACTTAGCATTTACCGCAGATACGAGTACAAAGCATTCTTCCACTTTACTTGTGTGACGTGAGTTTAGTTTCAGCAAAAATGTATTGTCTAGAATTGTCTTTTCAAAAAGAAAAAAAAATATCGTCATAAAACGCAATAAGTCACTTCTAGAGTTCAGAATTTTCTCCGTAAATTAATTATGAGTAAACCAAGGAGCGCAACGGCTGTTGAAATGCACAAAACTAAATAAAACTACCCGGCCGGACAGTAATTTAGTGCGATAGCGGCGCTCCTCTCCACGGAGAGCGCCTTTATGGGCACACTCGGCTTATGACTTTGGAACCTGGCTATTTCTGCGCCAGAATTAAAACTGAACCTACATAGGAAATGACATAATACGATGGATTATTTGTTTGGCCGAATATTTAATCTGCCACCTTTAGGGTTAATTTCAGTTTGCTCGTCAACAATAAGGTCGTGAAGATTCGTATGTCAACTCGAAAATAGGCAAGATTTAATTTTTGACAAGAAGTTGTGTCAAAAATGAAAGACCACTTATTTTTCCAATTATTTCGAATTTCCGCACTCGTCACTGTCTGTCGTGCGTGTCGTGCCTTGCCTCAGTAGAATAGTCTTGACATGTTCAACTATTTACTTAAGAATGAAAAAGAAGGTTATGACTATCTAGTAATACTTACTTTTAGGTACAGTTAGCTAAAAAGTTTAATGTACAGTCAGCATCATAAATAGCTATACGTTTTATGACCTGGTCGCCCTAATATAAATGTTTGCACTGCCACACGAATATGCTAAAGGCGTTAAAGTGACAAGGCGCCAAAATTTATAGCTATTTTGATACTGAACGTACCTGCCAGTACAAAAACGTCCATCATCGGAAATGAGAACTTTTACGGCAAATTTCATGCACGATTCATATTAGGTATTAAATCAAGTGTACAAGATGCTTTATGTTATTTCAGTTATTCTTACTTAACGTTATTTCATTATAATTAAAATTTAAAACCGTACAAGGCAAGCATAGTAGTAAACATCTAATTTAGTTCCTAGATTAGTCGCGGCATTAGTTGCTTCGCACGTCAGCTCGCGATTGTTTACACGTCATACACCGGTAAAGAGAAACGGAGGAGAATCAGGACAAGGCGGCGGGACAGTGACGGAGGCTTTGTGGGTGCCGCCGTGGTACTCTGCTCGGACGGTCGGTGGACGGCCATTGTTCCTGTTACAGATTAAGTACTCTGCAAAGTAACGTCTAACGCTAACGGAATCGAGTTTACTTTAACAACTCTACGGTTCTTGTGTTATAATTGGTTAAAGTTACCAGATAAAATAATGTATTTTTGTGGACATAACATTTTAGTGTTACACTGTTTCTATTTTCTTCCTAAACTTCAGCGGAAAACTGGTTTACAACAGGATTTGCAGATTTCGATTTAGGTCCAAAAAAGGTTACCTAAGTCTGGTCTCTGAAAACTTTTTGTACGGGCTGGTAAAACGTGGTAATAGTTGTTTCATAAAAACTGTGGCGAGTATTATTAAAGGTATTATCAGTTTCAGTTTTGTTACTAAAATATTTTTTCAGCTTGACAGAATCTTGTGTACATAAAGACTGCCTGTAGCCCGAATTCTTCTAACTCTTCTGAATATACAATGTATTTCGATATCAATAAACTTTTATTGTTCAAATAAGACATCATTAGACGTCAAAATTTTCCCAAGGCAACCGTTTCTATATAGTTTTAAATATGGCCCCTCTAGTGCTTTATTTAGGCAAAGTCGACCAACGATAAATTCATGCATTGGCTACAAGGTAAAATATTTGCTAGCCATTTTCTTCTATCGAGCTACGGCGCGACCACTTCTAATGACGGCTATTGTCCACCGCCAACAGTATATTAAACTACTCTATTCGACATTGGCCTAGGTGATGTAGAAAGTCAAACCCAAAGTAATAAATGACGCCATGACTCTTAACCATTAGATAAGACAAGTGAAGTGAAGATAAGTGGCCCAGACCAATGTCGAATACCGTGATCATACAGGCATCCCATAAAATCACCATCTGTTTTAGAAATAACAGGAAAAGGTAAATTTAAAGAATAATAATAAGAACTAATTGATATTGTTCGTGAGCGCAGGGTGTTGTGTGTGCGCGCCGCAGGGCAGCGTGCAGGGCGGCGTGCAGGGCGGCGCGCAGGTGCCTCCGGGCGCGCCGCACTCGACCTCCCAGCCCGGCACCGGCGGCATCCGCAGGTACGGGGCCGATTCCCGCGCATTCCCTCACCCGCTAACAGTGGCCCTTGACAAGATGCTTTGCGAGAACGTTATCATTATCGAAAATGTAGAGGATTGACGCGGTCGCGTCGAGCGCCTACGTCAATTCCATACATTTTTGACAGTCTGCGACAATCGTTTACGTTAGCGTTAAGCATCTTGTCTAGGGCCACAATCAGTTATTGCCTTACCGAACTCTGCTGCATAAGAGAATAACACCACAAGGACCTGTTGCAGATGTTACATATCATAAGATCGCTGCATACCATATCGACTTCCACTATACTTCGTTTCAAACACTGAAAAGTAATGTGCAAATATTCTAATTCTTATCAATTACTTATAGAAGAGATAATTGTTTTTGATTTCTGATTTTGATTTGATGAAAGCCGAAAACGTGTGCAGAAAAATAATCACGTATTCTGATGTTAAAAAAACCATAGTCTGCAAGCAACTAGTGACCGAATGGAGCGCAAGTCAACAAATTTGTGTTTGCTCCACAATCATAAGTGCAGTCAACGCGGGACGGACGCCAGTCGGTCGGAAACACTAGCAGTGTAGGGTAAAGTGACGCGCCAGAAACATATCGGGTTCATACGAGAACGCTTGCCGGTATGATTTAGTAACCCGATACGCAGCTGGCACGTCTCTACTCTACACGTATATGTTTTCGGCTTCAGGTGGACGAAGGTGTACGAAGCAACGTGCGTTACTAACTTTAAATCAAAATTTGAAAAGGCTTATAATACCAACTATTATTTATACATATGTTATATATATAAGGGAAGTTATTAATAATTATGATCAGTTAGAAAAATAAGCGGGAAGTTATTGTATTTTTGGCTGGATGGTCATTTACGTAGTGTGGCAGTAAAACAAAAATAAAATTGGTCGGTCATTTTATCATTCTATAATGTCCGTTTTTAAACAAATACTCAAACAGTAATAAATAAATGTACGTAATGATGGAATGGGAGGTTACGAAAACAGTTGGGTACTTTGATTGAAAAACGCGGTAACTCGCGTCGCTGGAACCAGTCGACTAGAGGCAAAGACGTAGGTAAGGAGGGACCAAACCAAAAAAACCGGCGGCCTTCATATCTTGGTAGCAAATTTGAAATTACACAACCGCAATTGTTAATTTTGAAATACCTAAGGGATACATTTTGCCAGTTAGTTTTTTTTTTTAACTATTTATAATGTTGATATTTTACCGATCAAATCCGATTTGTTAACTGCCAACACGCAAATTCCTAATTAAGTAATAATACCGCTCAATATTTATACAACTGCCAAAAGTACAATACATAACCGCCGCTTTGAATAAGTACCATTTGTAAATAATTTAATCTATTATTACATTTATTACATTACTCTTCTTTAAGTTGATATGGTACGCGAGGACCTTAACGGTACTGGCAGTTTCTGCAGCAGGTTGCAAACGATCTGCCAAAACTTATTGTGTATGACAAAACCTGACTCTGAATATAATTAACAGTCAATAAAATAAAAATAGATTGTCTGTTAACAAATATTGGTAGAGTGAAGTATTATTCAGCAAGCGACTTTGAGTTAATACTAAGAACGTTTCTCAAATCTTTCATAAGCCAAATTTTCGTAAGTTAGAAATGTATTATTATTTAAACCTTTTACCTCTTCAGGATTGAAATAAAGTAAACTTAATCTAAAGGTTATACACATGGTTTCAGAAAAAAAACTAATTTAAGAAAATTTGCCATATGAGATCTCTGACTTAAGATAGGTTACCAGTAAGAACCCGTAAGATTTTATTGAAAATTACCGGCAAATTATTAGTGTAGATCCAGTCCAGGGCCCGTATTATGGTCGCCTTTATCGTGGTGGATAATGCATCCGTCGCTCTCGCACTTACATATTGGTAAGTAAGTGACAGATGTGCGATCCACATCGATAAACACGACCATAATAGGGCTCTTGAAAAGAAATGATAAAACATTTTAACTAAATGTGAGTAGTATGTTTGAGGGCGTCGAATTTCAGATTCTGTTATGTAACGGTATATATGTGTTATATTTAGTATGTGAAGTGCTGGTTTGATCGAATACTTTAAGAGTCGTGGCAGGCATTTAAGGCCGTGCCACACCGGATGCCTGACGTGCAGGTGCGCGTGCGCGTTCGCTTTCCACTGCGTTGTATATTATGAATTCTCATTACGACATGTCACTATACAACGCAGTGGAAAGCGAACGCGCACGCGCACGTGCTCGTCACGCATCCGGTGTGGCTGGGCCTTAAGCGTAGGAAGCATTTCTAAGACTATAATTTAAGTAACAGGCCGGAGAGAGAGATATGTAAAAATGCTTCTCAGCCTCTACAGGACTTCTTATCCACTTTAACTAAAAAAGGAACATGGTACCAAAACAAGATATTAAAGTATAAACAAAGTGGAGTAACTGTAGAGGCCCCGAGGCAATGCGTTCATCAAAAAAAAATTAAAAAAAAAAATGCATTTCAAGGTTCGGCGATGTCTGCAACTATTTATTCAGTCTTGTTTAAAAAACCACAGGGAAATCAAGTAAAAGCATGACTTTTGAAAACGTAGTAAGCAGACATGAAGTGTGCTGAGTCGCGCGAACTTCTTTAATTAACTTAATGCACTTGTACATTAATACGGCTGCTGTAACGAACAGTTTTTCGACAAAGACATACACCCTCGTACGAAAAGCGCAATATTAAGGTATCTTAAATAAATGAAAGTATTACTAATGAACTGACTAATTCACCCAAAGCAACATTGTTTGATGAGGACGCCGGGTCGCAGTTCCATTCCCGCCGGCATCAGATAGTCGTTCAGTAAACACAGTATTTGCCCCGAGGGCTGGTCGTTCGTGTGTCTTTGTATTGTTGACAAACTCAAACCGAATCTCAGTCCCTAGAGTTGTGTATGGTTCTAGTGGTAACATCGAGTATGATATTCAATTGAAATTTAATCTCCTTGTGTGTTTTCCTTGAGAATATGATATTAGTTTGCTTGCTTTTTCTAAGACATAATTGAGACTTTAAAATAAAGATTACCTTGTTTCTGCCGATTCACATTAATTTTAATCTAAAGCTATACAGCTAAATTTACGAGTAAATTGAGATAAATACCTTTTGCTAAATATTTCTACGAGCTGTGGACTCAAATACTTCCTCTAGAGATATGTATCGGTAATAACCCGCCACCGGCCGGCCCGGGCGCGGGCACCATTCTCCGGAGCTCGATGGTTCGTAACGAAGGTAAATGGCATGTCAAAATCAATCCTCCATCGAGCTCTTAATATTGCCATTTCCGACGCTTTCTCCGCGCAAATGTGTTTTAAATAGGTACTGCAAAAACATTTCAAAGAAGTTCGCTCGGCTATGGGCTGCGGCAAAGAAAATAGGGGAATATTTAGCTGAGTATTTTCGTATCTTTTGTTAGCAAGTTACGAGTAACCTCTTAATGGCTCTGTTAAAAGCACAGTAAGACTAAGTATGAGATCAAATTATAGGAAAATGTATATTAGAGTTTAAATAAAATTACTTAGACTTTGTATTGTGTAAGAATAGGTATTTGTTATCTCGTATAATGGTTGCTTTATGTTTGAGGGCTGGTGTTGTTTCGCGTCCAGTGGGTAGTAAATATAGGGCGGTGCAATCATCGCTAGGAGGCCCCCGGGGCGCGTCGGGTTTCAGAAACACGAGCCCGCGCTGGCCGGCGGACATATATCTCATCGACGTCCGCCCGATGCGATAACCGAGATTAAATGCTTACCATACATCATCATTAACATGACTTTGATTAAAGTCTGAAGCAACCTTTTCACAAATTCCTCGTACAGACCCTCTAATTTTGGAATTATTCACAATCAGCAACATATTTAAGAATAAATGTCATGTCAGACAGTTGATACAAATATGCTGTTTAATGAAGGCAGAGGCTGCAGTTCGACTCCCGCCGTTGTCAGATACCCGTACAATTTATTAAATTTTAGTGTTCTTTCGAGATATTCACAGATCTCAGAGATACACTTCGAATTTAAAAATACCGAATTATATTGTTCCCAATTTTAACAAGTAAGAAAAATATGGTTTAACTAGCTTCTGCCCGTAAATTCGTCTGCGTAAAGTTCTATTACCGTCATTCCCTTTGGAACTTTTAAATTTTCCGGGATGAAAAGTGTCAATCCTGGGTATAAGCTATCTCCATTCCAAATTTCATCCAAATCCGTCCAGCCGTTGCGGCGTGAAGGAGGAACAAACTAACACACACACACACACACGCACACATACACACACACACACACACACGCACACACATACACACACACACACACATACACACACACACACACACACACACACACACACACACACACACACACACACACACACACACACACACACACAAACTTTCACATTTATAATATTAGTAGAATTATCAAAAAAATACTAATTTCATGTTACCGAGTTTTCCGAGGTTTTCCGAATATTATTTATTCGAATGTTTACGAATCAAGCACGAATTAAATTTCCTTTAAAACGAATTATTTCGATTTTTTTACTCCCGAATATTCATATTCCAGGTAATACGTAATATGAATATTTAAAATTATTGAAAACCTCCAAATTTAAGCAAAAATCGTTTGATACTGTGCCGTGCTGGCATGCGCCACATATAAGGTGCGACGACGAGCGTAACGGAATAGAATATACGGGATTTTAATAAGTCGGATATAAGATAATTCAGAAATTAAACAATTCGGAATAGCGATTATCCAGAATTTTCGAAATCGGAATCATAAAAATCGTGTATGTGGTGTACACGCAGCCCATAATCTTGCTTTGATTTCGTAATCTCACATTGGACTGTTGCCGTTATGACAGCTCGTATAATTACGACATCTAGGCAGAATGGGTAATGTGACAATGTGGAATATAGGCCCAGAGGCCCTAGATAAGATGCATTCGGCGTCCGTTATCGTTATCCAAAATGTAATGGATAGACGTAAGCAAGCGTCAGACAGTCGCGTCGAGCGGCTACGTCAATTCCATACATTTTGTCAGTTTTCGAAAATTGTTTACGATAACGTCCGTACGGCCTCACAGTTTTGCTTTTCTTTGCGCAGCACATGCGAGTTTTTTGTCATCATAGGTACCGAAATAACTTGATCCCTACGGCAAACATACACACTAACTAAAAGTTAACAGGCCAAGTTAGGGGTCTAGCGGTCGATGCGACATATAACTCGTCGATGATCCCTTGGCGATTGCATTAGGGAATATTTTGACTAGTCACACATATCAGTGTGTACCTAAGTTGTATATTCCGACAGAACGATCAAGCCCAAAAAATGTCGTCGACGATTCGGTTTGGGCAGTTTCACGTTTACCAGAAGTGAGTCCTTATGCCACTTACACTGCAAGCAAGTGCAACGTGTACGTGTTTATCTGCTCGAATTGCTCGAATAGCGCGAGCAACTTTACACAGGGAATAAATGGGGAAGTTCAAAGCATTTACGAGCTACGCTATGCTACGCCGTAGACTGCCTAGCGTAGTTCGTAGAGGCCCATCTACGAACGTAGCACATCTGTAATTATTATAATTGTTGTATTTTTTTTATAAAATTATTATTTTGAATTTTCCAATGAAGCTAAATAAAATATTTTATAAAGTGGGTTTTGGTATATTAGTGGTGATTTGATATTTTGTTAAATTGTTTTATTATAAACTGTGGATGGAACAATATTATCTATTAAATGATCAAGAAGCACATTCATGTTAATCTCGAAGTAATAAAGTATGCTTAGCTTATTAAAGACGGCCTACGCAGTGCAGCATTGATCACGGTATCGACTGCCCACCTGACCTGAGAAATTCCAATCACTGTGCACTCGCACACAAACAAAATTGCATTCCTAAGACGTTGTTTGTGGCGTCGGCTGCTAATGAAATTGTGTTTCACTCGCAGCATCTTAGCACTGAACGCTGGAAATCGTTAATGCTTTAGGAGGAAGTTAATTGAATGAATTGGAGACGTGCTGTTATCAGGGCAGCGCTGTCGCAGGGCAGTACCTGGATACAAACGGGACGTCAACATACGAGCCCTCCGATAGCTAATAGTTATGTCATATATGCGGAGCATACAGCCAATCTTTGTAGGGTTAATGTATTTCTTTTATATTTCACTGTATTTTAACACAACTGTTTATTAACATGTCACATGAATAATATCACGTAATGTAATATTTCATTATCTGCTACATAATGGGTGCGACGAGACAATGTAAGTAGACCGTAGAGCATCTGCAATTAATTATCTACTCGTTCGTACAGTTGGATAGTGGCGAGCGGCGAGGAGCCGCGCCGGCGCCGCGGCGCGCGCGACGCTGCATGCCATACAATACTTTGATATCTCATCTGCACGTTTGACTCAATAGTAGTTTGGGACCGAACAATGTTAGTGTAATATTATAACATCTATATGCGAAAAATTCCTTTGATCGGATTTTTAACAACGTACTATTGTTTATATTGGATGTAGTAAAAACCTAAATTGTTATTTTTATAGGTATAATGAGAGTGAGTATGAAGTTGCGAAATTGAATTGTTTTGTTAAACATTATTTTTACATTAACCGGAAAACAGGAGGTAATTTACAATATTACGTTTAGCAATTGTGCTTTGATAACATTTTATTTTCTTGTGTTCTTGGTTGGCAGAATCAAATTCGATTCGCTTTAGAGTTTATAATATTACAGTAATATTGATATTTATTAATATATTTTGTCACGGTAGTTAATGAGTGTATTCGCATGTTACACCTTTTTAATAGGCGAATCCCGCACGACCGCAGTAAATGTCCTATAGACGGAATATGGCAACAATTCAATTTCGCTTTTTTGCTAAAATTAAATAATGTCCTCCTGTTTGTGTGAAGAGCTTGGGCATTGAAAGATTTGGCTTAACGCCAAGTTTATGATCAGCACCTTTGGCAGTTTTCCTGTCTCATTACCAGCGAGCACAGCGGGCGAACGAAGGCCTGCCTCGTGGCCTGCACTCGACGTCTCGCGGCCGGCGGCGGTTCGCGCGCTGTGCTCTCGCAGCGGTCGCGGCTAGCAGGGGCGACCCCCGCGCCCCAATACGTTTGTGTTTTGTACGCAGATACAGTCAGTATTCCAGAGGGCGAGGATACCGCGACTGGCGCACTCGTGGGGACCCCACGCTTATCAACTCACTCTGGCGAAGCCGACAGCCTCTCGGTATCCGAAAACAACTCGGTAAGATTTTATCGTCTCAAAAATAAATGCAATAATCAAGGTATTTGAGAGACTATTTGTCAACGTTGTGTGTTCGCAGGGAACGCAGAGGTGTACATAGTGCTGGCACTGCTGATCGGGTTTGTGACTGTGGTGGTGGGGTGCTGGCTGTCGGACAACTGCTGGTCGCCGGAGCCCGAGGACGTGCTGGCGGGCGGCTGACCCGTGGCGGCGGGCGCGTGCACGCACGTGTAGCGCCCGCCGCCGGCGGCGCGCGGCAGCCCGAGCGGCTCGCTGTCGCCCGTGCTGTCGCCGCCGCCGCCGCCTGCGCGCGCGCCCGCGCTTCTGCACGCCGCTCGCCACCTCTGCCGCGGCGCCTGCCTGCACCTGCCATGCGACAGGAGGATCCAACCTCCGGTTTTTTGACCCGAGACCTTGCGGCCCTCCTGTCGCTTTCATGAAAAAACTAACGGTAGTCTTATTTCGACTATTGCTAACGGAGTGAGCGAAATCGAATAAGTGTCGATAAAGATTTGCTTATCGCGATGGACCGTTGTGAGTGCGCTGTAGATAGGTTCTATGCCAATACACACGTACACGTGAAAGTCTTCTCTGAACTTAGTTAAAACGGTGACAAGGTGTAAATTATCATTTTAATGAACTGCAAGAGCTTTGAATAAGATTTTTAATTTAATAGTTAATACCATTATGAACATGGATGTAAAGATTTGATAATGTACGAGTTCCCTGATGTAGCGCGCCCCGAGCTCGCCCGTAGTGTAGTTCTGCCGGCGCACAGTAGGCAGCGCTTATGGCTCCCGACGCCCCCGAGCTACCCAGGCGCAGCGCGCGGTGGCACGTGGTGCGACTGCGTCTTCTTTGTAATACTTTACTGTTGTTTCTAAAAGTATGTGCCTTGAATCGCTTTTCTCGACTTGACTTGTAGATTAGGACGAGTTTTGAACCATTTAGAAGAAATTTCTTCTCTCTGTCTGTTAGGACAAGTAATCCCATAAGTGCATACACATCATGACCGTGCCTTGACCGTTCTATAGACTTTGAGAGGGACGTAATTAACAATAGGGTTTTAAATTACGCTTTTCCTCGACTGGAGGCTACCTACCAACGATTACTTTGGTATTTCGTAGTGTCGGTTCGGTTCGTTGAGTTTGTAACGACTGTGATGCACGGTCAGGCGCCGGAGGCCGGCGCGAGGACCAAGGCCGACCGCTTCCGCGCGTCGGCGCCGTAACAGCTCTAACTCTTCGCAATAGGATAAGAAACAACAATGAGAGACAACGATGTACATGTTAATGTAGAATTTGGAAACCATTTATTGGCGTTTATACCTTAGTTAGGTGTTTTGTAAAACCATGCATTGTTATTGATTAAATACACGCTTAAAGTACCCAATAATATGATTAGCTCTTTGCATCCATCCAAAAATCTTTATAAATTATGAACATTGCAGGCACCCTGTATGTGAAATAACAATCAAAAATAGTTAAAACTGTATTGCTAAGTCATGTAGTTTTATTTATTTGTAACTTAATAAACTACCTTTAACATAAGTACTACAATATGTGCCAAACGAGAATGTGCGAGCAGTATGTCCGAGTGTGCTCGTGAGCTTTGATCTGACTTTAGAAGTCTTCGACGTATGAGGTTGGCTTAGAAGCTATTATTGGTTGTACATACAGTTATCCATTATATTCATTTTTCCAAGACTTTCACGGATCTTCCTTTTCCCTGTCAAGTAAGTACGTTTTCATATTCGATTCGTACATAAACTATACATGAATAGTTTTTTAATCTACAACTTCCGCCCCACTCCTTAATTTTTCGTACATTGAAGGAACCGTGCAACGTCAATTACCCATAAAGAACAAAATTAGATTCTTTAGAACTAACATTAAAAAGCTATAAATCCTCCAGAGGCGCATCTTTAAATTTTTAAATTTGCTTCTGTTACAATAAAATACAATATTTTGTACTGAAGTTATTGCCGGAATGCACCCGAGTCTATGTTTATACATGTATGATAAATATATTTTCATCCTATCAGAATTTAAAATAACTAAACATTGTTTTTGTACATAGCTTTGTACATAGCTTTTACTCGGATGCTAAATGCTTATTTGTTGCAAGTTAATATTAAAAACTGTCTAACAGGCAACACCCCGCAATCCCAATACCTAAGCGAATATCGTGTCGTATTGGTAGGTGCTTAGAGTCACATTATACGTGTCAAGATTACCTCTGTAGATAACTATAGGAGCATGTACTATGTGCCAACTTGTAATTAAAGTAGAAGTTTCAAAATAAGAACCTTTGTTTCGTGTACTATGTATAGGTATCTACTTAATTACTTAAAGCACTACCATAGACGACAGCTATGAGATAATTAGCAAAATACTGTTTGTACCTACACGAACACTGCAAAGGTGTGTAAAATAAACGTTAAGCCCCTAGATTGTACTCGTATAGACATAAGAGACCCGACTGAATAGTCATCATTTTTAGAAGTTAAGTGATTGTAATTATTAAGCATTTTATTCAGGTGAGTAAAGGTGTATGCAGAATAATTCGCAGGGCGCTACGCCGGCCCCCCGATTCTCTAGATATCTCGGTATTTACCGTTTTTATTCCACCTATTACGGTTTAATGTAATGTGTCTTTTGTCTTAGTGTTTTAATAAATGTGTTTTTTGTGAAAATATATAGTAACATTTTTTCTAACAAATAGTTTCCTTAGTCAGAAATGGTACCTTAAGAGGACATAGGTGTGTGCTTGATACAATACTGACAGGAATCCCTGTACTATGAGTAAGGCGATTACAAGCAACGTTAAAAAGAATGTTCAACCGCAACAAAAAAGGAGCAATTCGTACAGTTGCGCGTGGTCCATCAAGTTCAGTCAATAAGAGCCTTATCGTGTATTTTTTTAAGCAACTCCGCAGTTTCGCTCTTTTGTCGACCAACAAAGATTTTACATTCTTACTTTTTAAAGATGCTTGCTGAACTTACCCACGTTCACTTTATACTATGCTTGCGACCCGCCCTCGCCTCGCTTCGGCTTATGACAGTTTTCTGTAACACCCTCACATAATCTAGAATTAATTATACTTACAAACTTTTCTCTTGAATCATTCTATCTATTGATGAAAACTGCATTAAAATCCGTTGCGTAGTTTGAAGGATCTAAGCGCGCCGACAGCGGGAGCGACGGCGGGAAGCGACTTTGTTTTATACTATGTAAAGACTAGATCAGGAGTTGCAGCCCAACCTCATTAAGGCAGATTTCTGAATTTGAAGTATTTTTCCATACTGAATTCATGGAATTTATTCTGTTGATCGCGTCTACATTTTCTTCCAATGTTTTTATTGTACCATCTTATGTAAAACCTATGTTATGAACTCAAAGCATATTATTTTTTTCAATTCAATTTACAGATACCTAGCACACACAACACAACCTTTCGTATACTATAAAATAATTGTCTTTTTAAATAATTCTAATTGTTCAATTTTAAGATATCTAATATTGCAGATTTCGATATTTTATTTAATTTATGTATATTATTTATGAGCAAATGGGTTATTTGATGATTATAGCAAAGAATTTATAGAATACAAAGCGAAGATCCTTTCGTCTGCAAATTTGCAAAATGAAATAACACATGCGGTCATGTTACATATTTAACATATTTTTAATATATTTTTGTTCTAAATGTGTGTTGAATGTCCAAGATATTATATTATTATGACAATGTATTAAATTAAAACGCTTCAGGTTTTTATGCAAAGTTATGTTATGTTATATATGTTTGTAAAACTGATTGTGTAATAAAATAGTGGTTTCAGTCGAGAGTTAAGTCTCGTGCTAAGTGGTCAGAGTCGTAGAGGGATGAACTTCCTAGACTGGTCGCGATGTGCCGAGGATCCTAAGATGGCGCTCTACGGGTTTAACCCTTCATACCTACAACCATTCAGAAGTGTCTTGAGGTGTTTCTCAAGGTTCTCTTACCTTGATTATCGGTACTTAACGAAACAATTTTATAGATCTGAATTAATATTTGATATTGACCTCGCATTTAACAAAATGCGTTCGTAGTTTTTACCGATTACCGATACCATTGATGACCTGCTTCTCATCGCATAGACACGTCAAGCAGCGTTTCCTTTACAGTCTGTAGTGTTATTCCCTAAAGCAACAAAGAGAGTTCGTCGACAAGCTTGACGGGGTTGTGTTAAGGAACAATATAAGAACCTACCCGCTAAGTACCACCTTACATTCCATAAGCCAACTTTTGTGATACATTAATATTATCGGCATTGTAATTGCATCGTTTATACAACTAGTATGATTAGCTAATAAGTACGAGTATACAGTTATGATGAAATGTAATCGTCAATTTACATTGTGGTGAGATGTTACTATAATATGCGTTTTGTGCACGCATTGTAAATTTCAAAAACTGAGGGACGTATTCAGATGGATTTCTGGTAAGCTTGGCTGATTTAGGAATTGAGAAAGTTCGTAAGCTCAACATGATCCTTACGTATCATGATAATGTATGTATTAAAATAATTGTCGCGAATATTTGAAATAAATGTATAACATATACCAACCCTGTTTTTTTATTGCAAATTCACACTAAATAGTCCTACCTGTCTTCGCCGCAATAGAAAAGTGATAGAGTTCTAATTGGAAAGAGAGATAATTAATGAAAGAGGTTCGTAAATTGAGAGCGTAACTGAACGCAAACTGTTTTCATTGAGAATATAGGGCATCAGCCTGGTGCGGTGCGACGAGGGCCGCGAGTGACACAGAAAGGCTCTCTCGGCGGCGCCTCACACTCCTCCGCGATATTAAAGAAGCAGCACTCATCGCGAGAGCAATCGCCTTGAGACTCTCGACTCTGGAAATGGAAAGCATTATACTGCTTGCTGTGATGCATGACTACCTTAAGTGTTTTAACGGACAAGCCAGCGACGCCTGGACGACGGTTCAAACTTTTAAACTCATAGATATGAGAAAAATATACCCGAGTGACTCGATCTTAAAGTGGTTCTACCTAAGTATGTTTCATTCAGTCGTATATTCCATTTATATGCAGAAAGTTAAAGTAAAATAAACAGTTAATTCATATTCTTTTTGCACAAACAAACGATTTTCGAAGACAGACAAAAAGATAATAATTGGCGTAAGCTGACGATCTATCTCGTCGACCACGACCGACCACCTATGTCAATATTGACACTTTTTGAAAATCGCTAACGCGCTATGCATCTTGTTTAATTCCCTAGGTGGAAGAAGGTTAGTAAAATAATAAATATTGCAGTTATTAATATAAATTACAGTAAAGCATAGAAAAGCTTATGGTAAGTAATAATTATTTCGAGCAGGCCGCTGGACAAGGGATGTCTATCAGCGAATACTAATTTAAACTTGATTGAAATTTGGGTTTAATTGCAGCTCAAATGATTCGCTAAGCTCTGCTTAAAATCGAGTGAATTATGCTATTTTACGCTCGTGCCTAAATTTTATGGGAAAGTTAATTAATTTGTTTGCGGTTTTATTAATTTTCATTTTTAACCCCGACCTCTCAACCACATATTTCGGAAGTATTTTTTACAATATGGTAATTAGTTGCACATGACGTGTTTTTAGTGTTAATCGAAATAGACGCACTGACCAATTAGAAAATGTTGATGGCGTTAGCTATGAACTTAATACATTATAGCCTTTAAAGTGCGCTAAAAGCGAAGTGCTAGTAGTGGCGGTATAAATAACGTAGTAAAGGTTAACACTGGCCGTTTTGCCAGTAACCCAATATCGGTGTATCGTTTTAGCACAGCGGCCCCGACAGATCCAGCTGAGACGAGGCTATTTACGGTTCTCAGACTTCTTGAAGACCCGACAGCACTGTCTCAAGTAAGGCTGAGCTTAATAAAGATCCGCTAGAGGTTACATCGATAATGTTCAACTTTATTTAATTAATGGTCTCGGCCTAAATCATTTTATTAAATACGTAAGCTAGGTATTCATCGTTATTTAAGGTACCTAATGAAAACTCTTTGTCTAATTGAAAAAAAAACGCCTCTATCTTCATATCATTTACACTACCTACACTAATGAGGAATAGAAACCCTGTAGGGCTACCAGTTTACTTACTAGCATGTAAAAGTAAAGATTTGCAGACTTTACAGACAAAGTTTACATACTGTGAGACACACAAATGCGTTCAAGTCTCAGGAAAATGATTTATATGATATGCGTTACGAAAAGGTACAATGAAAGAAGTAAAACAAAACGCAGCAGTCTTCAAATCCCACTGAAAATCTTAAAATAATAACCAGTCCCATTGCAACCCACGAAATATTTTAGGTAGGTACAGTCAACGGCATAAATAAGTGATAATTTATGTACCTTGTCGCTTTCAATCGTTTCAAATTTTGTATGACATTTCAAACACGACGTTAAAGTGACAAGGTACATAAATGATCACTTATTTATGCTGTTGACTGTACAAAAAGGCCATCCCAAGGCGACCGTCTACTATCGTAAACATTTGTGGGTTTAAGAAGACAGTTTTTTTTCGGTTTCCTATGCTTACTTATGTAAAAATTAAAAATAAGAATCACCTAAGTGCAACGAAGAAACATTTTCTTAAACTAACACCGTGCATCGTTTTCAATCGACGACAGCGTTAACCCCTGTCCTGTGTACAAGTGTTTGTGTTGGCAGATCCGCGCTTACCCCAATTAGGGAGCTTAGCGAATCATTATGCAGTTCACCGTTCCACTGCTCAGATAGCACTGCGAGTGCAAAATTATGTAGGTAAGTATTGCGTATAGTTGCCTGTACATATACAGGTAGTGTGCTATAATGAGAATGAGAAAATGCCCTAAGTCACAAATAACTAACATAAAGTTTCTTAAACCATCAGGGGGCCTAGTAAGGCTGTGTTTATCGCGTGACAAAATGTGGATAAAGCATCCGTCATTTTCTGACACGTATATAAGTACGTACGAGAGTGACGGACGCTTTATCCCAGCGAACGATAACTTTATCCACATTTTGTCACGCGATAAACGCAGCTATACTAGGCCTGCAGATTCAAAAAAAAACACCACCTTAACGCGCCTTGCAATATCTTAGCCAACATGTAAGTCAAAAATATCTGACACAATAGTGTGTCAGAGTGACCTCTAGTAAAAGTCAGATATTTTTGAGCCCAATGTTACCTAAGATAATGCCGATGATTGTACCAAATCTAAGGATCCGGTAAAAAGAGATACCTACAACTCTAACAATAGGTATGTAACCTGCCCTTTTCAAATGTATTGTCAAAAAAGAATATTTCTAGTCGCTGTTTTATTTAATTTTCAACATTTTACAAACGTTCTAAATGTCGCACTGTGATATAGTGAAATGACTAGCCAAGGGATATTTCTAGCCAAATCCTTGGTCGATCGATCGTCTATGTGCTTATTTGTCCGTCCATGTCTAATAAAGTTTGTATCTGAAATCAAATATAATATGAATTAGATAATATATCGTTATTCTGTTAATATTACTCTCTGTGATGATTGTGTTATCTTAAAGCGGCCTTCTGTTTGATTAGGTTAAAATTAAATCGTTAAAATTAATTTAAAAGCGAGTGAGAATGGTTGTACAGAGCAAAAGTTATTTTAATTACTCACGGGCATTATGGCAATCAGTAACGGATTTTACCAAAAAAAAAACAATTTGAATTAAAAAGTGACTGCGAAGCAACTGGAATTAATTAGGTTTGGAATTATGTTATAACAGTAAATAGGATGTAACGATACGGATATGAACATTTAACCAACTAATAAAAAATGCCTACTGATATTAAACTCATTTTAATAAAGAATCGTTAAACGTTCCTTTAATTGTTACATCATTTATTAGTAAAATTAGACGCTAGTCTCTTTAGGTAAAATTAATCTTTAAAACACATTCTATGATAGATCTCCCTCCTAAAGTGACATTATTCTTCATTATTAATTCACGCACTTGGCGTTATTTTGATATTCTCGACGTTCTCGTGACTCTTATAAAGACAAGAAAACGAACAGCTTTGCTCTGAGTATGATAATAAACGAGACGCCGCTTATTAAGTTTTCGGATCTCAGAAAGCAAATAAGTAAAGCGCAACTTCGACTTTATCTTCAAAAAATATGGACTCTCGCAAGTAAACGACTAACAAGATTTGACGGCGGTGGCGCCTCGTGTCTTAATACCTACTACTTCGTACTTACTTTGTTATAATTATCTCATTTAGACGTGCGTATTACTTGAAAGCATCGTTTTAAGTTGAAACGGCTGCTAGGTTTACCCAATCCTTTATAATTTCTTGTATTAAAGCCCTTTCATCGGGAAGCGTTGAATTTTGAGTTTGCCTTGTGTTTACATAGACTTGTCGTCTACGTATAATTATAAATAATCTTTATACCTCGGGGTTGACATCATTATTAAATATTGCCATCATTTTAAATATTATTATTTTTTACTTTATTATACAAAATCAATTTTGACACTTATAAATTCGGATAGGCCTTCGTCCCCTTCCACCCTGTATATACTTAGTGGCGCAACGATCGGTCCGTCTGCCCATCTTAAAGTTAACGGTCTAGAAAGACAGTCTAAATAAGTGGGCAATAGTGGGCATTGTGTTATTTGATAAAGTCATGATTATGTGGTTATTGCCTTTATGTTTGTTCTATGAAGTTTAATAAACACACGCGTACTTAGGTATCGGACTACAAGAAGCGAGCCCGAGTGACGTTGGATTCATCTAACTAGCGGGTGAAATGATAATTTCGTCTCACTTAAAGCTTTGAGCGCAAATGACGATTCACGACAAGTTGTCTTAAATTTTCGTAAATCGTGGTCTTTTTAGCAGTATTTATTCACTACTATTAAACCTACGGTGTACGAAAATTCCAAAAAACTCGACATTTCGTCCATTCCGTGTAAAATTCAAAGAGTTTGGCCCAGAGGCCCTACTTTGAAAATCGAAGTTCGAAGTTACGTTAGCTCCATCCCTGTCACTCGTCATTCGAGACTAAATAAAGAGAAAGGGATGGAGCTAACGTAACTTCGAACTTCGATTTTCAAAGTAGGGCATCTGGTTTGGTACTTTGAAAATCGAAATTCGAAGTTACGTTAGCTCCATCCCTTTCTCTTTATTTAGTCTCGAATGACGAGACACACGATGACAGGGATGGAGCTAACGTAACTTCGAACTTCGATTTTCAAAGTAGGGCCTCTGAATGCATTAAGCACAGTCACATAAAGTACCTTCATGCGACGTCGAGAGAGCTCCGTACTTAAGTAGCGCTTGAGGCAGAAAATCCATTTTTCTATTGTCTTCTAACTTATATCCCGACCGGGTAATGGTATTGTTTTCTATTTTAATTTTTTTCCAGCTCGGGTGGTATCAGGTGTTAATATAAAATTGGTTACGTATGAAGCCCATATAGAATCGAAGCTTTCAATTAACGTGCTTACGTCGAGCATCGTCTAACATTTCATCTAACATTTTTATTATACATGACCCATTTTCACACAATAGATAAGTACGTAAGTGCCTACGAGTAAATATGTGACGCCCACGCTCAGCCGTTAATTTATGCTCGGGACAGGTGTCAAAGGGGTATTAATGCCGTGTTAATGCCTTTTGACTTGTGAAACCCGTTGACCTTTTAATAGTCTTACGGTTTGAAATAAAAACTTTATTCGAGCGTATAATTTACTTTGATGCAAAGCCGTTTAATCTCAGTTAATAAAAGTTTGGACAACGCCTCTAAAGAAAATTAAGTGAGCTCGCTAGTAGATTGCTACCTGCGGAGGCTCCGCCGCAGGGCGAGTTGGAAACAGTCGGTCGGGTCGCGTCGCTGTTGTTTTATTCTTAGTAGATTACTTCATTGTACCGAGCTAAGGATATTTGAAAAAAATCTAACGACGCCCAAATACTATTTCATCTACTCAGAAAACATATTTACTGAGAGCGATATTTACATTTCCAATGAAATTCGTTCCTTTGTCAGGGTTTTCGTTTTATTAACTTGACAATTGAAACTTGGAAACAAAATAAACCAGCATGAATTCTTTATTATTTGACCAACAATGAAAAATACACCGTAATAATATAAAGTAAATATGGAAGAAGAGTGTTTATCTAAGCGTGAAATGTTAGTTCGAGTTTGGTTAATCTTTTTTAAGCTTGGGTACTGCGCCCGCTTGTCTTAAGTACATGTTCCGAGTGCAGGAGGTATGTGTGGTGTTGTGATGTACACGACCAAAGCATGTTCATCTACGAGATCGAGACATACATAAGGTGTAGCCTATTCCTTGAACTCACAGTAGGGATGTTCACGAGTACCGTAAACTGGGGTTACTTAGATTTACGGGGTGACTTTGACAACAACTACCTTTCTACACAAATCTGTATGTTTTGAGGACTTGGAAAACATTTTATCATTATTTTTTTCGCCAAGGTTAATAGTTGTTCCGTCTTAAGTGGCGCGTGAGTAACTCTTCTTTCCTATGGAAAAAAATATAAATTTTAAGTGTTTTATCTTGATGTTAAGCAAAATCGTATGTGATTTGTCTTATCAGACATGTAGGATGACGATCACGTCGGGGTCACCAATGTAGGATGACGATCACGTCGGGGTCACCAATGTAGGATGACGATCACGTCGGGGTCACCAATGTAGTAAGAGAGGACAATAGAGAGATCTCTCTCCAGGCGGGTGTTATGCCTGGGGACCGAAGTCCATTGGAATGAAGTTGAAAGTTGTATATATGTCATCTGACTGGAGAAACTTCGTTAGCGCGTTGTAGAACACTTAAGTTGCGCTGTCTGACGCTGGTGGCGCTAGCGAGGTAGCGAGTTGGTTGATACAAGTTGCCGTTAGATGTCGCTAGGTCGCCACACCAGCCCCCCTTTGAGACCGGAGGTTGATGGTGATGACGTGCAGTCTGTGCGTTGAATTGCCGCTTGCAAGTGCCAGTAGTGGATGTCTCCAGTAGTGCTCAGAGCCGCGTTGGCGAGCGTAGCAGGAGAAGAGGAGTGAGTGGAGTACACAGTGAGTCGTGTACCTGCTCGTGAAGTACTCGTAGTAGGACGCAGTGAGTCGCGTTGTTGCGTGAGAGTAGTGTGCACACTGTAGACACCAGGCATGGAGATATATCAGAATGCTAGTGGTGTACAGTGCGGGTTGTCTGGCTTGCTGTGAAACTGCGTCATAGTTGCTTGAAGGTCGTCAGGTTGCGTAATTGTTCATTGTCGAGGGTCACCAATGTATGAAGAGAGTGAAAATAGAGAGATCTCTCTCCAGGCGGGTGTTATGCCTGGGGACCGAAGTCCATTGGAATGAAGTTGAAAGTTGTATATATGTCATCTGACTGGAGAAACTTCGTTAGCGCGTTGTAGAACACTTAAGTTGCGCTGTCTGACGCTGGTGGCGCTAGCGAGGTAGCGAGTTGGTTGATACAAGTTGCCGTTAGATGTCGCTAGGTCGCCACAGACATGATATCGGAAAAGAAAAACATCCATTCCATATGTAGGTATTTTCGTTTCTACGTGCTTTTCAGCGGGTTTACTTGAGATATTCATTCAAATATTTTGTGGTTTCGAAGTAAGTAAGTAAGTTCATAGTTTAACTTTGACCGTAGTGATTTTTAGGAGAACGCCAACAAAGTGGTAAGGTAAATCCTTTTTTTCGTCTACCGCATAGGGTGTCGTTGGATAGGACTTTGGGGTAGTGATATACCGGGTTTGTTTAATCAATTTTTCGATTAAGGGATTCGTTTATGGAATATTAAGCTTTAAAGCGCTAATTTTTTGTTAGAGTCAAGTGCCCCCCCACCCCCACCTACAGCCAAAACTACAAATACTAAAAATATCTTCAATGAATGCGCATATAACGTATTTAAAAGAAAAACTATCACGACTAAGTAGACTTTATTGGTTCCTGAGCTACAAGCGACTGAAGTACAGAATTCAACATTAATACAATTAAAAATTAAAACTAAACGTATTTAAAATAAAATTAAACAAAGCTACTCAAATATTAAAGATATAAATAATAATCACCACTATAAAAAGAACACCCCCTCTAGCAGGTCCGCTCGCGGCATGGTCCCCATGACACTGGCTGCATTACCTCTCTGGACACCTAGCCCAATCCTTTGGGAGAGGTAAGCACCAGCTCTAGGATCTCCGGAGGATTCTATGAGCCGGCAGGACAGGGCCTTAATAAAGCTTTTCATATGAGCTGACCAAGGTCCCATGGTTTCCACTGCAAGCGCCACAAATTCGTAATTATTTAGTAATGACGAATATTTGCGGCGCTTGAGTGTTTGGGCCTGATCAGCTGCTGCGCCGGCCCGATTACGACTTAAGTGTTTATACCTACTGAAATTATCTAAGACTTTACTTTAACTTTAAATAGAGATTTATTTGATGCTTGTTGTTTTTTGAGTTAGTTTTTGTGAATAACGGCTTCGGAACCCTACACTGGGCATGGTCAGACATAAACTGGAAACTAATAGGACTCAATTTTGTACATAACATATATATGGTTTTCTGTTATATTTAGTTTCTATGAAAAATCGTGTTAAACTTTGAATTCGATCAAAGTTTACATTGAACAGTGTGACGTTTTGAGTCGTCGTAAGATTCTATTTTATGCAAATGTCCGTACAAGGTATCGTCACAGATTAAATAAGAGTTACTACGTAACAGATATTTCTCTGCGCGAGGTACGGGCGATAATCACCGCCTCACGGAACATAGTTGCCGATGCTAATACATGAAGGATGCCCGCGCGCGGCGAGGCCAGCTCGCTCGACCGGTTTTTGAGTGTCGAGAGTTCGAGACACGTCAAGCGAGATGCAAGTAGGCAAGTAGGTAATGCATTCTGTTCATTACGTCAAGTTGGGTTAGATTTTTTTGTTGTTTCTTGTGTTGTGTTGGTGAATTTATATTATAAAAAAATACTCATTATTGCTGTGTGAGTGGATGACAAGAGAACTAAAGATTTAAAGTGATCAACACGAAACAGTATTATTTATCAAGTTAGAACGATTTGATTACCTACCTAGTTTACTTATTATAAACATGTTAGGGTGATTAGGTACATATTCATAAGGCTCTAAAGTAAAAAAAAAAACTACCAAAGAAAAAAATAACGGACACCAGTATAAAATTGTTACTTATTTTATTACAAAAATGTTATAACTATACCTTAGCGATAGCGAATTCATTAATACGTAAGTTCTTAGATGTAAGTAGGTAGGTAAGGTAGGTAGCTAACATAAAAAGGAGGTTAATTATTTGACCCATATTTATGTAGTATGTAACCACTAACAACTGGGTACTGCGCCGATTTGCAAAATTCTTTCGGAAATGAAATTCTTGTACTTCGGTAATGGCTCTTAGTTATAATAACTATTGAGCGACCCTTATTAAAGTAAAAAATAAAGTATGTAAGTATTTAGTACTGAGTAGTTTTTTGTATAATAAATAAATAAATAAATAACTGTTTTTCTTATAATAATGTATTCATATTAATATTTTCATTATGTTGACAACCCTACCGTTCGAGCGTGCAAACGTAGTTATCACTATACGTTCGCAGGAAACTTCGAAAAATTAACTTTCACCACGACTAAATAAGGCTTATTTAGGCGCGTCCGGGCAGCATTATACATATGTTTTATATGCCTACAATACGTTGTAGGTATTGATCGGACGTACTTTGTCGTTTTGTATAGAAGAAAAATATGCCTGGTATCGTTTCGAGATTTTATTAAGATTACTCGTTAAGTAGTACCTACCTAGCTAATTTGACTTGTTTGTCTACATATTGATCTGAACGTCGGGCCAAATCTCGCCTTCTCATCTGACTCTCAAACCGTGTAGGTAGGTGATGTCAGTGCCTACGAGCTACTGATTGGGATATTACAACCGCGTAATAATTAATATATTTGAGATACGTCAACACGGCACACACAGGAACATTGAATTGACAACAATTCATATGTGCTAAGGCAGTAAAATAAAATACCGTTTGTAGATTTTACACTGCTGATTACAGTAAAAATATTTTTGTTTTTTTTTATGCAGTAGTTTTTTATTTATTTAGGAAAAACAGTAAAAAAGTGGGATTGTGAATGTTAGGAATACACTTATAGTGCCCTTAGTCCATTTATTACCATAGGAATTGAAAAAAATATACAACTGTCATGTCCATTGTTTATCTGTCTGACGGATTACTTGATTCTAACGACACACTTTCGATTCTCGTAATATTATTGTTTTGATATACGCTATTTAAAATGAAAGTGACTAACGGATTTGTAAAAGCTGATAGCCGCAATCTGCCCAAAGTAGACGAATTTATGTTGTTACAGTTGGTATGGTTGACAAGTGACATGACATGACAATCTGTTTTTTTTTTTCCCAGTTTTTATGGCTTTTTGCTGCGAGGCACTTTGCCAATGTCAAGTGATTCAGGAGTTGTCATTATTATTATGATTTGACAATCTGTTCCGTTTCTGTTTAAAGTTGCTTTTTTAATTTTATATCATGCTAAGATCACGACATCAGTATTCCTAACTTTGTACCTATATACGGTCTTTTTAAGGACTATTTCTTTAATAAATTATTAACGACGAATTTAATTTAAATAAAGAAAAACCGAGAAACACGGGTAGTCTAATTTTTAACCAGCTAATTTAAACGCGAAAAAACATAAATGCTTTTTTTTTAAATGTTGTCAATTATTTCGGAAATGTAACCATGATAGTTAAATACCTTCTGTTGTTTGCACAGGCAGAGGCAAAAATCGTGTTAGAAAGGAATCTTTCAAGTACGAATTCATAGTCGAAATGACGGCTCCTGTTATGTACACAATAATAAATAATAAATATTTGAGATTACTAGTTCATTATGTATTTCTTATACAATGACAGTGAAGAAGCAAAACAACCGTTGCTATGGTAGTGATCCGTGGCCATAGACATTCGTCAAGGAGACGGTATATAACACTCCTCCGCCGTGATTCCTAGAAATCGACGGAGCAGGGCAGTAACTGATCCCGGTGCCGTATCCAGAGCAATCCGCCCTCTGTCCGTACCTCGTAGTGCACCTTGCCGAGACGCCGGACTACTCTCCCAAATGCCCACTTCTTGCCTGACACCGAGTAGTCCCGGGCTTGGATCTTGTTCCCAGGGGCAAAACTTGTAGTGTCATGCGGCTGATCGAGTTGTGGGCAGGTCTTCGGCGGTGCTCGTATTTTCGCCACCAATCTTGTCCTGACTTCTCTCCCAAACATAATCATATATGGTGACAGGTCAAAGGTAACAATGGTAGCCCGGAGCAGACTGTTCACCGAGCGGACGTTTTGTAGTAAACCAGGCCTCTCCCCCTCTAATTTCAGTAACGATTTCTTAATGGTTTGCACAAATCGTTCAGCCTGTCCGTTGGTCGCGGGGTGATACGGTGCTATGGTTTTGTGTACAATTTTATTATTCTTTAAGAAAGTCTTGAATTCTTGAGAGATAAATTGCCTTCCATTGTGGGATACTAAGGTATAAGGTAATCCAAAAATGTCAAATAATTCATCTAATTTCCGAATGCAGAATGAACTGGTCATGGTTTTTGTTGGAATTATTTCTACCCATTTGGAAAAGGCGTCCACAACAATGAAGAGTTGATAACCAGATATAGGGCCTGCAAAATCAATGTGTATTATTTGCCAGGGCCCTGTAGGATCTTCCCAATGATGAAGGGCGGCTTTCGAGGGTTCATTCTGCTCTAGTCTACAAGTTCGACATGATTTAACTTTGTTATCGATATCTTTATCGATGTTTTTCCAATATACAAAACTGCGTGCGAGCAATTTCATCTTCAATATTCCAATGTGTCCGGTATGAAGTTCTTCCAGAATTTGTTGCCGTAGTTTCTGCGGAATCACAACTCTTGTGCCCTTCAGGATACAGTCATTCTGTAATGTTAGTTCATTCTCTTTGTATCCGGAATCCCTGAGCGACGATCCTGATTGGATTGTCTGTAGTAAGTTTCGTAATTCGGGATCGTCTTTTGTTTGTTTATAGCATTTATCTGTTTCATCTGGAATATGTAATGTTGGTCGATGTGATTGTCTTTAACCTTTTCCACAGGAAAACGTGAAAGGTAATCAGCGTTGCTGTGCTTTGAAGAACATCTGTACTCAATATTGTAATCAAATCCAGAGAGAAAATGTGCGTAATGAAATAGTCTCATCGTGCTTAAGGCTGGTAAAGTTCGGTGCGGATGGAAAATGGACGTAAGTGGATTAGAGTAAATTTTCGGCCGTAGTAGTAGTGGAAAAAATGGCAGTAGCTTCTTTATCAATTTGGCTATAATTCTTTTCGCTAGTAGTTAAGGTTCTAGAGGCAAATGCTATTGGTTTTTCTGAACCGTCCGGTAATTTGTGGCTAAGAACCGCACCAAGCCCCGTCGGGGAAGCGTCCGTCGCCAGCACGAGCGGTTTATTTGGATCAAAGTGCATCAAGACTCTTTCGCTTAGTATCTGTTTTTTTATATTATTGAAACTTTTTTCACATGCTGGAGACCAGATGAATTTTGTAATTTTCTTCAAGAGCTCGTTCAAAGGACTAGTGATAGCTGCAAAATTAGGTATAAATTTATTATAATAGTTGGCCATGCCTAAGAAGGTTCGTAGCTCGTTTACATTTGTCGGACGTTCTACATTTGAAATTGCTTTGATTTTATCGCGATTCTTGTGTAATCCATCTTTGTCGATTGTATGTCCTAAGTAATTGATACTGCGTTTGAAAAAGTGACACTTTTCTTTATTGACTCGTAAGTTACTTTCTTTGAGTTTTTGTAAGACTTGTCTGTCTAAATTACAGCTGTTCTTCTGTAGAGCCTTGGATTATTATGTCGTCGAAAAAGCATTTTACTCCGTCAAGTCCCAGGAGTAGTCGGTCCATAAACTTTTGCCAAAGGCTCGGTGCTACTTTGACTCCAAACATGAGTCGATTTGCCTTAAATGTTCCTTTGTGAGTGCTTAAGGTTTGTAATAGTGCACTTTCTTCGTCCATTACCATGTTAAGATAGGCCTGAGAGATATCCAAAGTGCAGAAAATTTGTCCGCCGTTCATCTCGGCTAAAATATCTTCGATTATTGGATATTGTTCGTCTTTTATTACTTTGTTCAGGGTAATTTTGCAGTCGGCACACAGCCTGATGCTGCCATTAGGTTTGCCCCATTCCGCGTGATCAATCTTAGTTATGATTCCTTGCTTAGCAAGTCGGTCAATTTCTTCGTCAACTTTAGCTCGTAATGCGTAGGGAATTCTGCGTGGTTTAATAAAGACCGGTTGTGAATTTTCTTCAAGAGTCAGGTGTGCTCGAACGTTCGGAATTTCGCCCAAATTTGAATTAAATACTGTGGATTCGTATTCTTGGAGTAATTCTTCAAGTTTTGGTGCCTTCTCGTGAGCTTCGACAGTTCTCATATCCGCAAGTTCAACGTTGAATCCTTTCATCCAATTCCTACCCAGAATGGGCTCCACGTCCTTGTTAATTATGTATAGCTTTCCATAAAATGTTTGATTTTTGTAGCTGCATTTTACAAAGGTCACTCCGATTGGTTTAAATACTTCGCCTGTGTACGTTCTAAGTTTCATGTTTGTATCAAATAATTTTTTGTCGATATTGAGTTTCTTATAATTTTTAAGCGACATTGTAGATAGCGTTGCACCCGTATCGAATTCCAGATTGATTTTGTTTCCTTAAATTTCAATAGTTATCATAAATTTATCCAGAGTATCGCTCTTAATTAGATTTATATCCACGATGCTGTCGGTACTGCGGTTACTCGAAGGGTTATCCAATATATTTGTGTTGTTTCTTCCTGGTTTTTGTAGACAAACACGGGCTAGATGGCCCTCCTTTTGACAGTTGCGGCATGTACTTTTTATTGCACCGCACTCATTTGCCTTGTGATCGTCTTTCCCGCAGCGGAAACATTTGCCCCGGAGGTCCTTTATAGTAATCGGGGATCTTTTTATCGTGGGGGTCTTGAAATTCCTTGCGTACTTTTGAAATCTTATTGATGTTATCCAATGAGGGTTCATGAAATGATGTCGACATAGTTGAGTTTTCGTTTTTCCCCATTTCCATGGATATGGCAGTTTGTATTAATTTCGAAAACAGTGAAGTGTCTTTTTCTTGTAAGAGTTTCGTGCGAATTTCTCCGTCTTTTAATCCTCGTATGAATTGAAGCGATAGAAATGCGTCCAGAGTTGGTTTATCGCAGTGTAAGCATTTAAATTCACAATTTAGAGATAATCTTTTTAGTTCTGATGCAAAGGTCGACACTGTTTCATCCGGCCGTTGTAGTCGAGATATAAAGGTATGTTGAGAGGCCCATTTGCTCGGTTTCGGGTCGATATAATCATCTAAAATTTGTGTAAGTTCTTCAAAGGTCTTGCAGGTTGGATCGTCCGGTTGGTTGATCGTGAGCATAGATCATAAATTCTTTCATGTATATCGGGAGGCAAAGTAGATAAGAAGGTATATATTTTCGTCTTAGGGTCAGTTATGTTGTTCAACATAAGATAGACAGATAGTCGTTTTGTAAAATTCTTGAAAGATTCTTTTTCGTGAAAAGGCTGGAAGTTGAGTCTAAGCCGAGGTTCAAGTTGATGACGTGTTGTAGTCGTATCTTGGTTCGTTCCAGGATTTGATGATGTTGTAGGAGGTTTGTAGAAATTTAGTAATCGTAATATTTTTGTGCGTAATTCAGTGTAAATTTCGTCCACTTCGTACCTGTACTTGACTTCAGATTCCAGATCTTCGTCTTCGGTTTCTTGTTCTATCCGGCTCTGAATATTCTGTAACCCTTGGTACGTATTTTGTAAGGTTTGTAAACGTGTGTCTAATTCTTCGTAAGTATATGTGGTACTTTCTTGTTGAAACGCATTATTTGTCTTTGTAAAAATACCCCGGAGGGTAGCTCGATTACGTTTACCTTTTTTTAAATCGAACATACTCGTCGCCATTTGTTATGTACACAATAATAAATAATAAATATTTGAGATTACTAGTTCATTATGTATTTCTTATACAATGACAGTGAAGAAGCAAAACAACCGTTGCTATGGTAGTGATCCGTGGCCATAGACATTCGTCAAGGAGACGGTATATAACAGCTCCCATACGTTTTTATTTTTAGTAGTTGCTAAAAAAACATAACCAAATACATACATAATTCTAACTATGGTTCTTGCATTAACATAAACGGTGAGTACATCTCACACTTGCGATTTGCAGACGATATCGTCATTATGGCCCAAACGTTGCTGGATCTACAACATATGTTGAACGACCTAGCTGATTCTTCTCAACGCATCGGTCTCCGCATGAACTTAGATAAAACCAAGATTATGTTCAATGAACATGTCATGCGGGAACCGATTGTAGTACAGGGTGGTGCTCTTGAATTTGTTCGAGAATATGTTTATCTGGGACAAACTCTGCAGTTAGGGGAAAAACACATCGAGAAAGAGGCCAACATATAGCTGGGTTGGGCAGCATATGGGAAATTGCGTCGAGTCTTCACGTCGACTATTCCACAGAGCCTGAAGACAAAAGTCTTCAATCAGTGCGTCCTACCTGTCATGACATACGGAGCCGAAACGTGGACACTTACGATAGGGCTGATTCACAAATTTAAAGTCGATCAGCGAGCTATGGAGAGGGCTATGTTGGGAGTTTCTTTGAAGGATCGGATCCGGAATGAGGTGATCCGACAGAGAACTAAGGTTATCGCCATAGCCTATCGAATTAGTAGCTTGAAGTGGCATTGGGCCGGTCATTTGTGCCGCAGAACCGATAATCGTTGGAGTTATCGTATTCTTGAGTGGAAACCGCGAATCGGCAAACGTAGTGTAGGACGCCCTCAGACTAGGTGGAGCGACGATCTTCGCAAGATGGCTGGCAAGAGCTGAATGAGAGTGCCCACGAATCGTGCTCGTTGGCGTGCAATGGGAGAGGCCTAAGTCCAGCAGTGGACTAACATAGGCTGATGATGATGATGATGATGAACCATAGTTCATGCACTGTAGCTCAAGCTATCAATGCCTTTAACATTTGGCATAACTTTCCTTTGTACTTGTTGAAGTTGCCACGATCGAAAGACGTGAGGTGGTATTTTTAGGTGTGCCTTAAATATAATTGGCGTAAAAAATATTTTCTTATTTAGCATTATAGATATTTGAAAAAATTGCAATATCATTGGGTAACTTACAAATATAATCGGTTGTTTGGGTGTCACGTAACGTCGAAGACTCTTTTAGTGATTGGACATCGTGCTACGATACATACGTCGATATCGATTATTAATATAGGGAAACGATCGTTTAAACAACGTTTAACGTTACAGACCATCTTGCTTCTATGTTGTAATCAAACATCCTGTGTGGTGAAGGGGATGAAATCCAAAACGAGTGGTGGATATAGTTAAACAGAGCCTCAATATGTTATCCACCAGGATTTAGTTGTTTAAGGTTCTAAAATGTTTAACCATGGTGCATGACATGATAAGATTACTTTGTTTTATTAAAGAAAAAAAAACCGGTCAAGTGCGAGTTGGACTCGCGCACCGAGCGTCCCGTATTTAAGATAATATGGTTGGAAAACGCAAAAGAAAATACTCATTTTGTTATGAACTTTTTTTTTTCTATGCAAAAAGGTCAATTTTGACTACCCTTAATTTTATTATAGATTTTTAAGTTTTTTTGATATTTCTTAAAAACTGTAAATAATGAACACTTCATTTTATTTTTCCCATAAAATATAAGTAATTAGTCAATATATCAGATTTTTTTCTGATCTTTTGATTAATAAACTTCGGAGATAAGGAGTCATTTTTTGTACATTTTTGGCTATAAATCAAAATGTATATCAAAGAAAATTAAAAAAAAATCTAATGTGCAGATTAAGCCCTTTCATATGACACCCCATTTGCTATAATCAAACCACTTTAATGTTTCAACCCCGATTTATTTTTTTACTAAATACAAGGGCAAGCTGTAAAATCAACTATGCCAAATTTCAAGTTGATAACATTTGTAGTTGCTGAGAAAACCTGCTGTGACTGTATGACAGACAGACAGACAACGAACCGTAAGGGTTCCTTTTTTACCATTTTGGTACTGAACCCTAAAAATTGGTTCAATATAATCGTACTTTATCAATATTTTAAAATTCAGATTGAATATTGTTCGTCATTCGTCATATAATAATAACCGCTGTCAGATATATGTCAGCCGCTTTAAGCTATATTGCAAGAACTATAGCTTCTTGTAAATGTTATATCTATATATTTTATTAAAATACACAAACCATTTTGTACACTTTTGAGTAAGCTTTCAGTACCTAGACAAGCGTTCGAGTAGCCACTAAACTAAAAAACCTAATTAGATTCCAACATACGTCAAAAAAGTGTTGCCATTAAAATGACATATTAGGTCGATCGGTAAATTTTCACTTCTGTAAATGTTATAGGTAGCTGTTTATTTTATTTATAATATTAAAGGCAACATTTAATTTTCCTTCTTAAATAAACAATCTTATTTAAATACTCGTCGCAAAAAAATATATTTAATTAAATTGTTTTATAGGAGAAAAGTTTAAATAACAATGGCAATAACTCAGGGTTTCAATAACATTTGGTACCAATTATTATTCTCATTATGTGCGATTACATTTTTAGGAAAAAAATCAATCATATTTTTACGTACGTCTTCAAAACTTGACCAAAATCTAATCAAAAATTATCAGTTGATCATGTGTGGTAACCTTTATGGTGGACATGGTGGTTCTGTGGCGGCCATAACATCTATTGTCACTTCATTCGACATCTGACGTTTGGATAGCTCGAATGTTTTCTGTACCTATTCGCCCCGTGGTGATTTCCATTGTTAAGTTTTTGTTGTTTCATTTCGTTATTGTTTCAAGTTTGTGTTTTGCTCGTGGGTTTTTCTTTATTGCAAGTAAAATGGAGCCTGTACCAAGTTCAACAAACATTGATTAAAATCAGGATGACCTTTATCATATTGTGGAAATAACTTATATTGTTTTATTTTAACATAATTATTGTACCAAAAGGTTGGTTTTTCCTGAAACGTCACAATGATGATGACACCGTGTAACTGTGACATTCCGCCATCTTTGGTAGTTTTTTTGACGTATATTGGAATCTAATTAGGTTTCCAAGTTTAGTCAGCTGCTACAGCAAAATCATCAAGATAGAAGTGACTTATCTAATAGTACCGAACATATTTAATTTAGTCCAAAGTGAAGCAGTCTATTTTGTGTCAATAATCCTGCCCTCTCTTCTTCACTCTATATTTATAACGGCTAATTATAAACGAGCGTGTGTCATAACCTGGACACGTTCAAATATAGCCAATGTTTCGCTTTATAAACCTCCTGGCTCGTAACTTACGGTTAACATTAACGATCACTCTTATGTTAAAAAGCTTTTTATAATATAAGGGTGTGTTAAATATGGAGGCCGGCGAAGGGCGCCGGAGTAATCTAGGCCCCGGGCGGCCGTATCGCTATATCCGTCTCGCAGAACTCTTTTGGAACGAGCTGAGAATATAATATCACCTGCATGCTAATGCCCTTGTTCTCGTTGCTTTACTCAACGAGAAAGATTCATCATGCGATAACAAAGCATTTTAGATAAATCTAGAAATAAATCGTTGTATAAATTTGGTACAGCTACGATTTAATCTGAGCTTACAATCCTAATTTGTAGATAGAAGATCATCTACGTATAGCCATGTTCTTACATGTACATATTTGAATAGATAACAATTAATGTAAGTTCATGATAATAGTAACGATAAAACAAACTCGGAATTAGTTTTAACGTTTTAAAAATCGGTAGGTACCTACGAGTACACATAGGATGGTTTATTATTTGTTACGTTCTCATTAATAATTCGCGAGCAGTCCATCCCCTGTATATTTAACCCGGCTGCCCGTGGGCCTCGCTCGCTCCACGGGAACCGCTAAAGTGTAATAAATCCAAATGCACCTGCTACTAATAATGCTGCTAATTTCACTGCCAGGTATTAATCATGTGCCTAGTGTTAAAATTACTCATTAGGTAGAATTTCCTTTTGAATAGTACTAATGCACTGATATTTTCTAATGGAAAGATAAAACAAAATTGCTTCACCAGATATACGAAGAGGTTACCTTAGTTATAACTATGAACGAACTCAGTTACAGTTGTGGCTATAACTAGGTATAGTAGGTCTATCTGCATCGTTATTATTTAATTGAGAATTGAACGTTATTTTTAGCTGTATTTTTTCTGTGAGATCGTCGGGGAAAGCTCCCGGCGTTTCATTATTCAGGTAAATTGCAATTGTAACTCATCGTTCTGTCGCGGAGCGACAGCCGGTGCTGTATGCGCTACACCCTGTAAATTTAGGTGTGTGATCATTAATATAGTGTCCCAGGTAACATTTAGGCGCTTATTATAGAGTTAGAAGGGTGGTACTAAACGCTAACTAACTCTTATAGTGTCACGGAAGCGCTAAAAAATGGCGCAAGAGAAGGATATATGCCTGATATACCCCGGATTAGGCATAACTTTTTAGATGCTAAGGGTCTATAATGGCGGTACAAAAGAGTTAGTAGTCGCTATCGGAGGTTATAATAGCAATTATAAACACTTATAGCGATACAGAGATAAAATTTAGAGGCTTAACCGGTAGTACTAGTCTAGAAAAGTGATTACTAACTCGAAGAGGACGGTTTAAGTTCTAGTATTGGTATATAAAGGCGAATTAAAACACTTCTAAAAATATTATTTTCTTAACAATTAACGTATCTTTTAGTGTTATTGTAACGCCTAATTTC
This sequence comes from Acleris literana, assembly GCA_946894065.1. NCBI lineage: Eukaryota > Metazoa > Arthropoda > Insecta > Lepidoptera > Tortricidae > Acleris > Acleris literana. The sequence continues at coordinate 14,753,439 of OX335670.1, read as the reverse complement.
GCAGAAGATGCATGCTGATGCATGTCACCCCCGTAATATTGTGTTGTTTCTCCACCCCGTGTCAAATATTATTGCGAAAATACGAAGGTAACTTTACCGTGAATTAGTTTTAAATTTTTAGTCTATCGGCTTTAAACATACCTAATCATAATGAAAAATTATTCAAGGGACACTTTATAGATTAGGTATGTCAATATCAAACACAGCTAAGTTTATTATTGTTTTAATGAATTAAAGTTTATCGGATTGGCATATAATATACCAGAATACTCAACAAAAATGAGGTTCGCACTGATTTTTTTGTTTATATTGCTTTGTTTATTTTAAATTTGGCCAATACAAATGGCGGCCCAGTATAAGCCACCTAGAACATAATATGTGGATTTTATATCCTTTACATAAATTAAAGTGATAACTAGCGGTTCTTGGCGCCTAAGCTACCCAAAAAAGTGATAGCGGTGACCACGTACCCACGATGTCAACATTCGTCGAAACAATATTACTTGTATACCAAATATGTTATGCCAAATATGTATAGACCAGTAAAAATTATGCCGAATAGACGGCACCCGTAACTATACATGTTAACATGCATGGACTCGCAATAAGAAGACTATAAAAGGTCCGCTCTCGCACAGCACCCAATCCGAGTTCGGAAAAACATAATAACAGTCTGAATACCTATGGATACCTATGGTTACAAAATTCTCGGAACGTATTTTTCTTGGCCGGTTAACTTCGTGTCTTTTAGGACCGAGTTCACCAACCTATTAAACAGACGGTTAAGTGTTAGTCAGCTGTTAGTCAATACATTTGACAGCCGTTTAACCGCTAACCGTCCGTTTAATTGTTGGTGAACCCGGCCTTTAGTGGGGCGTGATCGGATAAAATGAAGCGTTAGAACGACATTACATATTTGACGCTTCAAGCAACGTCACAGATATCCATCATTATATCATCAAGAAACACTTAACAAAAACTAAATATTTTCGTTTGTTTTTTATAGTTTTGGCATGCATTGGCACTATATTTAGAAATAAAAAATGCCACTGGCTGTCTGCCCGCAGAAAGGAAAACTAAAATGGCTTAATAAAATTCACAAAAGACATGACGTTCACGAATAAATGGGTAACAAAGGTGAAATTAGCTCCGACATATAAAGAAACGAGTAGTGCAGCCTGACTTCCATTTAGAGCCCCGAGTGACACACCAGGGACTTAAAGGTCTCATTTACGTTTCTTTGACACACGACCAAGCACTCATTCGTTAGAAAGGCTCGGTGGCAGAATATGTAAGATAGCAAACATTCGCTCGAGAGGGACCGCCTTTTCAGGAAGAAAATTGCCTGAGAACATTTTACATTCACCTCCCGAACACCTCAAAGATCACAGTTTACCTTCCCGTATTGTAAGTAAATACGTGCTTAGCATTAGGTACTTTCTTATCTTGTCTAACAAATTAGCGCAGCCATAATGGGCACAAAGAGGGTCGCGCTCGCTTATTTAACCATACGCGCACGCTAATTACACTTATTATATATTCTTCTTGGTAAATTTAGCAAGAGTTTAAATAATTTTCTTTGTAAGACGCACAATTATTTTGGACTAGCAAACCGCCCTCACTTCGCCCCGGCTTAAAAAAATATTGCCTATAGTCACAATTAATAAAAGATATTTTAAATCGGTTTGGTGGTTTTATAAATTACCCCAATATACAAATTAACACACAATCCTACCTCTTCCGACTCTCTTCCTAAAATACCGAGCTTTTTACAAAGTGCTTTTCAATATCTTTGTAAGGAGCAAAAAGTTAGCAATTCTCATTGTCACCGTATCCAACGTGAGATATATAATTTTTTTTAAGTGCATTTATCAACGCCAGCCGTGATGGACTGACGCCGCCCGATAATGTTGTACGTCGCGTCCAAGCCGGATTGACGGATGGCCGCCATCACCTTGAGACGCTGAAGTCATGAGGATATCCGTCGCTTGGCAAACTGGAATTAACCGGAAAAGCAAGAGAGCGTTATTCCAATTTAAGTACTCGAACCAATACAGTAAGCAGTGAGCCGAGTTCAAGTTTATAACAAAAACATGCAACACACTCAGGAAAAACCGAATCAATGTGATAAAAATGTGGAACGAAAGCGTGTGGAGCTGTAATATTAAACAGTACCAAATACACAACACGTGTGCAAACAAAAACGCGGTAAAACCGGATACAACAATATCTGGAATATATGCATGAGCTGGCTCATCCAGGGCGAGTTTAAATAAACATTTTAGGTGTTTTCAAATAAACTATTTACATTGATTTCCCCGCCAATTTATCCAGACACTTATATTTTATCAAAGTTTTGGCGAATGTTTTTTTTGCAGTGATACCATTGACTGAGTTTAGTTCGTAAAAAATTCGTTAGCAAACACCAGGCCGAGTTAAGGAAATCCTACGGTTAAGTAAATAAGGGAAAATAAAGCTGATACGGCGGGGCTGGCGGAGCAACTTCACCCTCGCCAGAGCCAGCGTCAGCTGTTCCAGTTACCAGTTCACATAACGTGATAACAAAATCCTATAATTCAACATCGTTTTACATTACGTATACGAACACAATATTCGTACAAAGACTTGTATCGAGCCATGCGAGTATTGTACTTAAATATTGCGGTTTTTAAGGTTCTGTGCAGAATAATAATAAAATAAAGTAACCATTATGATTAGGTACGTTTTGCTTTTTTTAAGTAACATGGGAAATATCTAACCGAATTTAAAGAACTTTTTAGAATTATTTAAAATAAAACTATTGACGACGTATTTAACCTAGTTGGTGGGGATGCATTCGAAGCTAAGGTTCCGGGGTTCGATTACCGGTAAGGGCAATTTTTTATTGTAATGAGCGCAAGTATTTGCTCCTTATTCTTGACTGGTTTCTATGTATTTATCTCAATAGTGTTTATCTATTTATTTCCTAGTACCTATAGTAAAAGCTTAGAGCTTCGTACGAGACTAGGTATGTTTGCGCGAGATTCTTCACTGATATTTAATTAATTATTAGTATTAATAACACAACGTAAAATCCCAGCACAATAGAATGTATCTTAAAAAATGTTTTTAGCTTAACTTACTAACCCTACATGCCGAAAGCTCTAAGAAATATTTCCGTGCGAAGCTTTTTAGGGCTCCGTGCCCGAAAGGACCCCAACGGAACCCTATTAGATAATATGCCTCCGCTGCTGTCCGTCCCAACTTTAAACAGCTGTATCTTTTGAACCGTAATATATAGCGGGTTGTTTTTTTTCAGAATATTTGTTACAGCGTGTTTACTTAATAAAGAAATTGAAATAATAAAGGCGGTCCCCATACAAGAAAGGTTTTTTTTTCGTTATAATTATACTAAAAACCTTGAAGATGAGCCACAAATACTAAAACCAGTCAAGTTTGGGTTAGGCTCGCGCTGATTCGATTCGAAATCGAATTTAAATCCGGATATAATAATATCTACTGTGCTGCGGTACGGAACCCTCGGTGCGCGAGTCAAACTTGCACTTAACCGGTTTTTTTGTAAAAATGTAATTATATTTAAATTAAAAATAACGATGAATTCCGTGGTAGGGGAACTTAATTAGCGTTGTTCAACTTGCATTTCGAGTGTTTGAAATACATTATTAGACCCGCGAACATGGATCTCTCGTGTCGTAACTTTAATTAAACTGATAATTTATTCATTTTACAGTGATTTATAACGAGCTTGCACAAACGGAACCTTGTTACATATGGCATCGGATTTGTATATTTTTGATTAAACAGTGAACAACATAAGGAGTGACTGGTATTATCAAACCGCGATTAGAATGTGATTCGGAAGTACCGTTAGCACAACAGTACTTATAATTAATAAATATAATCAGAAGCCAATCTATGTATCTTCTGTACTTTAAATGCAGACACCATGAACAGTCACTACATATTTCAACTCTATTCTTGGGAAATGTTGTCATTTGTTTTATAAAAAAAAATTAACATCATATTTGAAAAATCTTTCATTAATTTTCACTTAACTTTCAAGTTATCGAATCGCTGTACCTATCAAAAAGTACATTTTTATCAAATATGAATCGTGGTAAAGTATTAAAACGGTCGGTGCCACGAAATTATCTTCAAAGTATTAACATATTTTAATAACGAAAACGAAGGTTCTTCTGAAAACGTAACGTACTCGTATTTAACACTAAATTCATTTATTTTGTTCGTAGCAGGTCATAATACAGAGATTACAGATAGCTCTGATAATGATGGTATTATGAGTGAATAATTTTTGATGGTGTTTGTAAAAGTAATTACCATGTACCTAATTACAACATTTGTACTTTATTTAAGTAATAAACGTAATTTGTTTTTTTTTTCAAACTTTAATACTTCATTGTACTAAAATAAGTATTTTCATTTACCTGCACACTCTACCATTGACAATGTCATGTCATGTATTAATTCAAAAACAACACATGTGCTCAATGCCATTCTAATCGCGGTTTGATAATAGGTACTATTGATACGAGTATATGGAAATGGCCAAAGATTAAAACCAATTGCCATTTACAATAAGTTCATTAAAATTTTACATTTTACCTTGCACAGGATCGGGTATCCACGTATTTTAGGGTTTCGTAGTCAACAATCGTTCGTTGTATTTTCTAATAAGTAGTTACTGAGATACGGCACTTCAAACTGTGGGCAGTTACACGAGAGAAATTACCTGTTGGATTTACCGATACTACACATCAAAATAGCGCTAATCGATAATTTTATTGATGAACCGAGAATTTTGTTTCCATCAACGAAATTCTCGATAAAGAAGATAAAGAAAAGATGATTGATGTTTAATGGCTGCTTTACACAATGGCCCATCATGGGCCAACGTAGGGATGGAGTGATGCGTAAGAGTGAGATGCAAGAATATGTTGCTCGCTCTAAGGTGTAGATGCGTCCCTATATGCCCATTATGGGCCATCGTATAGAAGGGCCATAAGATAATAATTCGTTAATACGAACATGTTGAACGTTCAAATGTAGGGTGACGGCACCAATGATGGACACTTTTAGCTGACAGGCACTAGTAATGGACACTTCACTATTAATTCAAATTTCAGACGGTCCTAAATGAATTGTTGCAAAACAAATGAATAACCCTTATCTTCTGTAAAATAAAAATCATGTCTCCATTATTGGTTCCTTGTCCATTACTGGTTCCATGATTACGGAGTAATAATGGTAAATTGGTTTGCTTACGTTACATTACACAATTGGCGATATCCGTTGATTTACACTCGTTACATACTATTTGACAACGTAATCAGGTTCCCTCACGGTAGTGGTATTATTCTTTTAGGTAACACATTGTCGGCGAGTTTGACCTGCATTCATAAGTTGATGGTTCTCTCTTATCTTCCTTTTGCATTCTTGAGTAAAAAATATATAGACAATTAAACGATCAAAAACAGTTCCGGTCAAACAAAAGTTTAAGTAAGATTGTGTTCTATTTTTTTCTTTTTTTAACGCATGTCACAACTGCTTAAGTCAGAGCATCTTCCATTATAGTTCAATTCTTTGTTGTCATAATTGAGATAGGTTTATGTGTATCATGTATCATGTCATGGGCAATATTGCCACCCTGCATGAGCGCGGAAAGTCGCGAGCCACCAGAGCGCTGTCACGTAGTTGACAGAGTTACCCACTCCTAATGAAAAAGTTCATCGCTTCGTGAACTTTTTCTTGTTCGCAATTACTTCGTAGGATATACAAAAACAGCTCATCACACGGTTCTGCAACGCAATCAAAATTGTTCTTTTAAAGCAGGTACGGAACTATTGTCCCAATGCGTAGCTTAATTTCGTAGCACTGTCGAGATGGGAAATGAAAACCGCTTTCCGCCACATACGAAATAGGAAGCTTATTCAAAAATAATAAATTGTGATGTGTTGTGTGTTCCTAACATTTTTGGATCAAAAGCACACTAATTGCACCCAGCGGATTACCCAGGTTTTTTTTACCCGTAACTAGACTGTTTTTCCTTCGAGCACAAGAAGCAATCAACAAAGTAACCTACTTATCTACATACTATACATGCGTATTTAAAAACGGGATCACCAATGAACAATTATTAAAGAGGTGCCGCATAATGCTAAGCTTAATTGTCTATTTAAAATGCTAGCCGTTTAACCACATACTGAATAATTTAAATACTTACTCGTACCAATAAAGTTTTACGTTCCGACCAGTTGACTCCTTTTAGTAGGACATCCGAATAGGAGACGATTTGCACCGGGCAATTTATTCGATAAAAAGTATTTTATACCAAATTTAATATGCTAAGTAATATATGGCGAATAGGTAGGCTGAAAAAATTCAGTCCAGTATATAATTACTAACAAAATTAAAAATTTACTTTGTGTAAAAAAAATGCAATACCTTGTTTAATAGACAAATTACATACCAATCGAAAGTATGAAGCCTATAAATATATGCAAACGACAGGTTGACTATGTTTTTCCTGTCAAACTATTGGGTAATGCCCGGTTCACATTATTCTAGTCCAGTAATCCAGCAGGCCAATCCAGTCCAGTGCTGAATCATATCGTTTACACTATTCCAGTCATTTAAGAGTTGCTGGAGTGATAACACTATTGTGACAATTATATCTAGAACTAAACGATCAATCCAGAACTGGAATTGGCTGTCTACACTATTCCAGTGGCGCTGTATTGGGCGAGCTGGAATGAAAAAGTAGACGGTCTTTCCAGTCACTGGACTGGATTGCTCACTGGAATGGGTACATTCCAGTGCATTCCAGTGCCGGTTCACATTATTCCAGTAGCATTCCAGCACTGGTTTGGGTCGCTGGACTGGAATGCTACTGGAATAATGTGAACCGGGCATAACAGGTAAGTCGGTACTACTAATTTGCACCAAACCTAACGTTTGCATATTCTATAGACTTCATACTTTCAATTAGTATGTAATTTGTCTATTAAACAGGCATTTGCAACTAAAAAAAAAGTTCATTTTTAATTTAAAAAAAAATGATATAAGTACTGGACTGAATTTTTTCAGCCTACCTATTCGCCACATATTATTTAGCGTATTAAATTTGATATAAAATACTTTTCATCGAATAAACAGCCCGGTGCAAATCGTCTCCTATTCGGATCTTAGACCATTTTAAGGGTTCTGCTTGCATTATTTGTACACATAGTTTATAACGCGCACCAAGATCAATTATGAAATAAATAAACTAAATCGCGTATATGTATATGTAAGGGTAATTTATTTTTTACTTTACAACATCGTATGATATATGGTTGGATTGTAGCTATTCAAAAACCATTACGTGAATATGAGTATCAATTTTAAGATTTGGTGGACACTTTAAGAAATATATTGGACTCTAAAAGTGCCATTCTTTTCCCGACCCCCTAAAGCCAAAACTACAAGTAGGTTCGTAGGTTATACAAATCTGAAAAATATCTTAAATGAAAGCACAAGCAAATAAATACCGAATTTTAAAGGAAAACTACTCAGTGGACTTGATTTATAGATGAGATACAGGCGACTAAAGTGTTTATACCTCCTAAAAATGATCACAAAATATCTTTAATTAGAAAATTAACATAGGTATACTTGTTGTTTTTAAGAGAGATTATTGTTTTTTGTAGTAACCGCGTGGGAACACTACATACCTGACATGACATGCTCTTGCTCGGTTTCTTTGTAAGATAATTAGACGTACCTTTACTCGAACTGATTTTCGATACCTTTTACTTTCCGACTTTTTATTTTTTATTTAAAACGCTTACGTAATAACGTGCAAAGAAAAACTTCCTACTTAGTAAGTTTGTTTACATTTTCTTCTTGAACTTTGAGCGAACGTTCCTCTAGAAAACTGTAAACATTTTAGGAAGTTGTGACGCAAGTAATCCAGAGGGCAAACAGTCGTCTGTCCAGCTTAGCGACAACAGCGGTGATTGTAGAGGATTTAACGGTAAAAAGTGTGGGCACCGACCGAAAGATATTTTTTGTGTACCTACTGGCCATCAAACGGAATGATGCGCCTTAAACCTTAGAGACTACTAGCCGTTACAAAACCATAAAAGTAATACGTTATGCCGTGCGCACCAACATTACCAATTTGCTTTTACAAATCCACTTGAGCCGGCTGCGGGTCGGCACAACTCGAGAGTGTTCCGCACGCAATATTGACATTCACTTTTTGTTGTTCGGGTGAATAGTGCGGCTGGATGTGGGTATTTCTCATTAACCCCTTATTTCTTGCTCATATTTATAGGCCCCAAAAGACAATGTTTCGTGTTCGCGCTACGCGATAAATGATGCATAGCGTGATGGGCTTCCCAATCCAGCCAGGTAATATAAAGAAGGTTGTAGCTGTTTTAAAAATTTAAAATAGGTGAAAGTAAAAAGCGTAGTATGCCGTAGGTATGCGTTTGTTTAGTGTGGCCGGCGGTAACCGCAGCGCGGCGGGAGGCTGCCGGCGGCCGGGCGCGGTGGCTGGCGCCTGCATTTTGCATGAGCACCAATTGTTCCGCTCCACGCCGACGGCGCCGGCAGCGACCTCCGTCCAAGAGATTTACTGGGCTTTCAGGTGCGTGCCGGCGCGGTTCAATATTTACGCCGACAAAACACTTGTAATTATAAACAAGGATTAAGCAACGGATTGTAGCATTACAAACTGTTATGTTATGCGTACCTAAGTATATAAAGGTAGGTAAGTATGTAGTACTCGCTCTTGAACTCGACGGCTGTCTTATTAAGAGGATTGTGAAGCGCCGCTAAAATAGCGTAGTTGTCAAAAAGAAACATAAAAATGTAGCTCCGGTCGATAACGTTTCTCACCCTCTAAATCAAGTCAGATTTCCACTATTTTTGAATATGCTGTAGTTATTATAAAGAACTAGGTCTGTACGTTTGGTTTTTTGTTTTTTAAATTTGTTTCATTCTAAGAAATATTTTCTTGGAAAGGAAAACGTACAGACATAGTTTTTCATGATATCTACAACATATTCAAAAATCGTACAAATCGGACTAGGTTTAAGGGGAGAGAAACGTTATCGTATTTTGTATTTGTAAAATTGTAGCTACACAATCCTCTTAACCGGCGAATTTAAGTTGTCCCACCTAGGGCTTGCAATTCGAATATTCGAATATTCGAATAATTCGAATATTCGGTACATTCAGATATTCGAATAATGCGGTGATTGAAATTCGAATATTCGAATATTTTTGATTACTCCAAATTTATTGATGTAACGTCATCTAGGTACTACTCGGAAACTATCTGGGACTGTCTGTCTCATTCCCACTATCCCCCCACCCACCATGACTATGTCGTGCGAATAGTAGCGATATTAACATAATATATTTTGATGGTAATCTTCAAATACCGACTACGAGGAACAAGGATGATGATACTTCCTTTAATTTCCGTAGTCACCTACGTACTAGGGCGCGTGCATACCGAAATCCCGGTATTTTCGGACCTATTTCTCTGATAAGTATTACAATTTTATTACTATTCCGGAATTGAATGTCAATCAAAATTATTTTATTTTTATTTCTTTCAAAACGATAAAAATACCACCGAAACTATCGAGAACTGAGTAAGGACTGAATTAGAATTAAACTTTTTTGTTACGTGAATGCTGGTTCCCTATATAATTGTTATGAATTAAAAGATGATTCTATCGCTTTCTTGGGTCATACTATCAAAGAAATAGTAATTGAAATTATACTCAGTCACTGCAATTTATATCAGTATGGTGTATACCGTTTTTTATTAAATTTTTAGGACTATTCGAATATTATTCGAATTATTCGAATACCTGTAAATTTAAAGTCGAATATTCGAATATCTGAATCTATCGAATATTTGCAAGCCCTAGCCCACCAGAGCGTATTAAACAAAATTTAAGAGCTTGCCTTCTCAACTAGGTAGCTTTATCCGTTGAATGAGCCCGTTCGTATGACTAAGCTCACTCGAACGATCGCTTGAGACAGAATTTTTAAGAGGATAATAGTTCTGAGTATAGCTAGCCGAGTTTTCATACCTTAATATTTAATATGTGTAGTACTTCGATGAACGAATAAGCTTGCAAATGTGGAAACAAATAACTTACACAAAAATGTATGTTTTGTTAAAAAAAGAAATCTGTATCTAAGCGTTCACCCGCGTCATGAATGACGTTAGTTACCTTTTTTATCCTACTTTCAATTGAAAATGTACTTCAGTTCCCAAGAGGTAAACACCATCCGAGGGGACGTCATTAATTGCCTAAATAAAAACGAGCACCCATAGTATGTATACGAAAGTAGGGGCTTTCGTTGCTTATTTCGTTATCAAGAAAGTGTTATTGATGGTTTACGATCAAAGCACCTCATTTTTAGATATAATCAATTGCTTTCGATTAGGGTGACGCTGCGGTAAACCATTTCACGAGATTCGCACAAAATGGTGGTCAGATTAAGAATTATTTGGTGACACTGTTATCGCCTAGCAAAAAATGGGCCTAGATGTACATATAAAAAGGAAAATTTAAGTTTTGTACGCATCCCATGCATTGTATACTGACATCGGAAAGTCTGCCTGCTGACTGCCTCGGGCACAACAACGGATTTATCGAAACCGGGGGGAACAATACGTTGAATAAAATGTACCGACGCGGACTGGATTATCATCACTTTTTAACCGCCCCCGTCCGGAACAGAGGAAATACGCATTTCGAGAGGGTTACAGAATTTTCAGAATTTATTTGGCCACGATTCGTGAGTCATCCGCTGTCGTGCTCGTAGTTCTTTGGCCTTATAAGTAGCAGCAAACTTTTGTACCTTGTCGCTTGACGCCTTTGACAGATTAGTAGAGTAGTTCAAATAAGTATGACGTTAAAGCATAGGTTCCCAAAATGGTCACTACCGCTCCACAGTGGGGGGGGGAAAGGCCCTCAGAAAAAATATGATGTTCTGAAGCTATTAAGAGGGGCGCTGCCCGTATTAATAAAATATAATAAAAAATATATAAAAAAAGTCAAATCAAGTAGAGTACAAACATTGAGATACATTGAGATACAATTGTCTCTGCAATCAATGCATTTCAGTGCTTTCACGGCAGTCTATGGTATAATTTGACTCCTAGTCATATCAAGTATTGCTCTTAAGAAGATAGTTTTTTTTTATAAATCCTAATAATAGCTAATGTTAAAATTAATGTTTTATGGTAAAATCAGTATTTTTTTGCTGTCAGAATTGCACTATTTCAGTAATCTTTTTGTATTAACGTAAGTAAAGTCCGGCCTTTATGAGCTTTGAAACCTATTTATCAGCACAAAGACACAGCGGGGAGTCGACACGGGCGGGGCGTGAGAATAATCAGCGCCCAACCGAAACAAATCACGCGCCGAGTAATCTGTGTAATATACGTGTCGATGCGATATTTGCTCCCTTGGGACATACATATGTTTATGGAACATATTACATTATTCCCCAGTAGCTGAAGCTTATTCAAACCGGTTTGTTTTAAACATGACGCGTGGAAGTAATGACATGTATGCTATGTTATGTAGTTACTTTACTCAAATGTTTTGAATAAATCATGATTTCATTTTATTCCTATAACTTCTAATTTTTTCTGTAAATTATGTTTGATTATATAGTCGTGATCATGTCTGCAAGTTTAAAAATTTTGAAATTGAATAGTGAAATTATACAAGCAGTACATTATGGTTTTATAATTTCAGTATTTACCTATTTAGTCATTTAATATGAAGTGCGTTAGGAAATGACATAAATACATCGTCAACGCTTATTTATGCCACTGGCACATAATGAAGCCTCTTAGGGACGAGTGCCGATGTTAGAATGCGAGGCATCTCCGAGCATTCTCATTAAAGGCAAACGTATCCTCAGAGCTAATTATGAACCGTAGCAAACATTACTTTTTCTTCAAACGGAATGGAAAAAAATGAGGTTTAAGTACCTGCTAAAAAGTTGGTCACCTACAATGCCATTTCCCAATAGTTTGGACCGGGTAATAAATAGTTCGTGGCTTTGCTGCTAAACTACAACTTCTTGCATTGAATATTTTTAAATACAGAAGAAATATACCTATTCAGAAATGAAAAAAAATGCTTTGGTAATTGAATATTTGTAGGTACAGCAGAAATATAGAAAGAAATAAAAAAGTTTGCCTTGGTAATAATAAGTTACAGTAAGTACAGCCGTACAGCCTAGCCGGTAAATATGGTATTTCTTTTTGAAGTGATTAAATACCAGTATTATGTTATAATGCTCCATGTTATTATTATTTAGTATATGTAGTGCGTATTTTTACACAGTTAAATTGTTATTGAAACAGTTCTATTAATATTTATTATAAATACAGGGATAGTAATTGTTCACCAAACGAAGACAAACAGATATATTTCGTTATCAAATAATGCTCTTTGTAAACGTAATTTTATTTAATAATCCAAACTATCGGATTATTAAATAAAATTACGTTTACAAATATAATAAGTCTGGCAATAAAATTCCGGGATGAACCAGGAGCGTAACCATAGTAAAGCAATGCTGTAAAGCTTTGGTTACACTATGGGTGGCATTTTATTCAGTTTATTCAGTTTACAGTTTTTATTTAAAACATTGGCATTTTGATATCCCTTATGCTATCAATACAGAGGTGTTAACCGCTACACCTCTCTTCCCGAGGTGTATAAACAGAGGCTAAACTTGTGGCCTAGGTTGGTATTTACAACTTTACGTGGCATTTGTTACTCATCGCAGAAACTGCTAAACATGCATAATATGATGTATGTGCACTGGGAGCAATTAACAACACGACATGAAACGAAAATGTCCAATAATCCTAAGGCTACCAATGGTTCTCAAAATACCTAGCTATGAATCGGTAACGTGATAACTTGTTGGTGAGTTCGGGGCAGGGCAGCGTCCGGCGGCGGCCGGACGCGCTCGTTCTTAGTTAATAAAGAGCCGGACGGAGGCTGGACCTCTGCCAAGCGCACACTATTTGCGATAACTTCGCACCGCCGCATCACGCCAATTATTTTATTCCTCTCCTTATTGTATTCTAAGTATTTTGTTAATTAAAACATACATTAAACCCAAATGTGGCTTCCTAATTTCCACTGAACCGTAGTTAATAATTTTCAACAGTAGCTTCCAAGTAACATTGAATTCGAGGAAACTTTGACGATGCACTAATTAATACTTTAATAGACTAAGTTAGACCCGACCACAACCGAGACGAGCTAAAAGTAAGTTTGAGAGCCATTAGTAATTTCCAGCACGACTTACGGTCCCGATAGACCTTGAAGGTGAGACGGTAGGTACTGACAACTTATTTTACCTTTTACCCTTTCACTTAATGAATTAACTGTATTTATGGTTAAAGAACATGTGTAATGAATTCACATTTCTATCAAAGCAGCCTTATATGCCGTTGTTAAAAAAGGTAACATTAAGATTATTTTAATTTCATAACGGCCAAAACTGGAACTTTACAATGTTTCCACAAACTAAAAAAATGACATGATATGCTGCACCAACTCAAGCGCTATCGCGTACGTTCAACGTGCCGCCCCGTTGCGTTTTCATGTCCAAAAAACCAGTCAAGTGCGAGTCGGACTCACGCACCGATGGTGCCATATTTAAGATAATATGGTTGGAGAATGCAAATATAACGTAGATTCTTAACATGTTAAAGTAAGTACATCTATTTAGATTTTTTAGTAAAATACTTTTACTCGCGTCTTCATCCTGGATGAAAACATTATAAAACGTTATCGGATGAAAAAACTCATTTTGTTATGAACTTTATTTTCTGTAATAAGGTCCATTTTGAGTAGCCTAAAGTATATACGCATTTTTTTCCAAAATTTTAAAATATGACAACTTAATTTAATTTTTTGTGCAAAATATAAATCATTATCTGTGATCGGAATAGGTAGAGCTAATTTGCCTAAACTTGACGCATATTCAGTGCGAGTCGGACTCACGCACCGATGGTGCCATATTTAAGATAATATGGTTGGAGAATGCAAATCTAACGTAGATTCTTAACATGTTAAAGTAAGTACATCTATTTAGATTTTTTAGTAAAATACTTTTACTCGCGTCTTCATCCTGGATGAAAACATTATAAAACATTATCGGATGAAAAAACTCATTTTGTTATGAACTTTATTTTCTGTAATAAGGTCCATTTTGAGTAGCCTAAAGTAATATACGCATTTTTTTCCAAAATTTTAAAATATGACAACTTAATTTAATTTTTTGTGCAAAATATAAATCATTATCTGTGATCGGAATAGGTAGAGCTAATTTGCCTAAACTTGACGCATATTCATTCATGCGTAAGAGAGACGGGAATACATTATTGAATGAACATGCATCAAGTTTAGGCAAATTAGCTCACCTATTTCCGATCACTGAATTCATTATGTTTAAGTCGGGTTTTTTTTTGTTTCACAAACTTTGGAGAAAAAGCGGGCGGTCACTTTTTGTACATTTTTGGTTATAAATCAAAAAGTATGTCACGGATTTCATTTTTCAACCCCCCATTCTAAACCCCTTTTCAAATATTTAGAAAAACAACTATTTTTTATTAAAAACAGATAGGGGCAAACAGATAAAAGTTACTTTCACGGACTTAAAAAGAATACGGACGTAACGTTGCACTAAAAAGGTGTGAAGCATGCAAGGTCGACAATTTCTTTGGTTATACACAGGCTACTGTCACACAGATACACTAGGTCTGACAACCCGACGCCGAAGAAAATCCCATCTTGTGTAGTTAAAGCATGCCAAAGTTACAGGCGTAAATTTAAAAAGTCACACGGTATCGCTTACCTACTACGTGTAAGGTATGATGATTGGTGTAATTTTGCATAAATATGTTTTATTTACTTTGATACAAATTTCAAACAAAAATTACTACAGTGCTGTCAGTTTTTTTACGGGAAAATTTCCCTAAGAGCGCGGAAACCTGTAGTCTGGCAAATTGACAATTTATATGGCAACCCTCAAAGCACGTACACGTGAAAACCATTTTGCATGCTTCACTCATGATTAGACGAGGGTATTTTTTTTTAGTCTGTGGTTAGCTTCTATAGTTTCAGAGAAAAAAAGTTGTGATATACAGACAGGCAGATACTAAAGTCTCACGATAAGGGTTTCTTTTTTACCATTTTGGTACGGAACCCTAAAAATATGTGCTTTGACTAAATATTAGGCTGTGCAATATTTAAAGTAAACCCAATGTTCTTAACTTATTAAGTTTCCAAGCATCAAACAGTTTTGATAAACACCTCCATACTGAAAATTCTTCACATTAAAACAAACGATAAAATAAATTACAAATCCCTGTAACCGGCTCACCAGTGAACTGAATACCGAAAGTGGAGCGTCGAAGTCTTGGATCACGTCACGTTATACGAGAGACGTACCTAACAAGATAGTGGCCTTTTCTGTGGAGCTCGAACAATGTGGAGACGAAAAGGCTTTGCATTTCCACTGTTCACAGTAGAGCCGAACTGAAACTATCGCCGTCGTAAAATAAGCATTCGATTTTCAAATGACGCACATTACAAACATAAAAAACAAATGACTGGCAGGGAATAATACGTGCTCTCTGCCAGGCGTGGCCAGGCAGTTCCATCAAAAATACGAATAACTTTTTTAATATCTGTAATGTAAGTGGCCAGTTCCAGAAAATTTCAGGTGAACCACATATACCTAAACAAAAATAAACAGTCAAATTTACCATTATTACTCGATAATCACATACCTACTTTTGAAGATCATTTGTGGTTTTATTAATGATTAATACACTTGATTGTCACTTTCATAAAAAGTTTTAGATTAAATAACTATTAAATATACGTTTTTATAAATGGATCAATCAATCAAAAACACGATTGATAAAAATTTGAGGATATGTGACAAACGGTACTGACTTGTTTACATTTTTGGCGATTTCAACTAACACCGACTGTACACATGCTTTGATACCCTAGATAGGTGTCATTGCAGGAGAAGTCCGATTCTCTTGAGGTGATACTTCTTACTTTGATTTAATGCTATCGTTTTATCAACGTCATGTTCAACCACATCCTAGCTTAATGTAACCCCAAGGTGTTACCAAAAGGGGTTACATTAAGCTAGGACGTGGTTTAACTTGACGTCAACTTGAAGCCAAGCCTTGCGGAACGTGTCAACGACTAGTATAGCTTGATAAAAAAACTAAACTAATGCTGGTTTCACACGGAGACGTCATTGGACAGCAGAGTACCTACTACGCCAAGACAGGATAGTATTGTTTCGTGCGTTCACACAGTAGCAGTATGCGGTCCACTGTTCTGCTTCTGCCTCACAGTTCTGCCTCCGTGCATGTGGTTTCCTCCGTGGTTTCCCAGCATAAGTGACAGATATCTGGTTACAGGAACCACAATATTCTCAAGTGGCAACACCACCGCCATATTAAGCAGCAGTTTTCAGATAATAAATTCATAAGCCAATTTCACACCTAATAAGTTAAGGTGGGATAAGTGCGTCTACGGGGCAAGTGCGTCAAACCAACAATATCTCCTAAAAAAATGTATAGTTTGTCGCACTTGTCCCTTTGATGCACTTACCCCAAGGTGGGGCAAGAGCATCAACGGGGTAAGTGCCACAAACCATACATTTTTTAGGAGATATTATTGGTTTGACGCACTTGCGCCGTAGACGCACTTACCCCACCTTACCTTACATTCATTCATTTTTAGGGTTCCGTGCCCGATGGGAGCTCAACGGGACCCTATTAATACGCCTCCGCTGTCCGTCCGTTTTCGTCCGTCCCTCTTAATTTAAAACTGCTGTATCTTTTAAACCGTAACAGATAGAGGGTTGTTTTTTATCAGAATATGTGTTCTGGCGGATTTACTAATAAATAAGTATAAAAAAAGTAAAATAATAAATGGGGTTCCCATCGTACAAGAAAAATTTTTTTTCGACATATTTTTGTTGTATATTGAAAAACGCTGA
Organism: Acleris literana; assembly: GCA_946894065.1. NCBI lineage: Eukaryota > Metazoa > Arthropoda > Insecta > Lepidoptera > Tortricidae > Acleris > Acleris literana. The sequence goes on along the minus strand of OX335670.1, from coordinate 14,736,339 downwards.
AACATACAATCGTCAAATTTAGTATACTAAGTATATGATTAGGTAGATACATTACAAACCCTGAAGAAAAACAACAAACACTAAAAAATGGTCAAGTCTGAGTTGGGCTCGCTCTGATTTGATTCGAAACCGGATTCAAATTTGAATGTAATAATACCTATTGTGTGGCGGAACTCACGGAACCCTCGGTGCACGAGTCCGACTCGCACTTGACCGATTTTTTTCCAATAGTTTTTGCCAAGCTGTAGGTACGTTTTGAATATGATGGTTCGTACCTACGCCAAAAAGTAGAAAGGTTTGTCGTTCAACTCGTGTGTTGCGTTGCTTTTATGTACAGGAAATTATGTAAATTTAAATGAAAAACACATCTTAATTTGATTTATTTATAACAGCGACTTACATAGGGCAATAATGAAAATGGGCGATAAAAAAAATCCGCCATATTATTATTATAATACAAGCTCGTATCCATTTTGAATAAAAATCAGGGAACTATGCACTAAATGGCTTTTTTAGGTTAAGAAAAGTAACACAGAGGTCAGATGGTAAGTTGGGTCTGAGACCCAAAGACATTTGCAATCTCAAAATTATATTTATTTAACGTAATCTTGTTTAACTTTCGATTAAATCTTATCTCTTACTCGCTTAATTTAAAACCAATCTCTGGGCAACTATACCGTGAACTGTGTAAAAAATATTCAAAACAAAACCCTTAAACGAACCCACGAAGTTATCTTAAGAAAAGTAAGTCAGTTTTAGGAACTTTATTAAGACTTTCGTCGACGTTCCATGCTCACGTCGTCGTTTATATGCTCACGACTTCATAATCTCATTTATGAGCCTGAAGTTCACGTTGACTGCTACCGCAGAGTGAATTCAATTTATTGGAGAACTAGACATGCACTTGACATAACAAATACTAAATTAAGTTTCTAGCAATATTATCGTGTCAGTCCAAACACGTCCAACGCACACAGCATCTACATCAAGGGGCCCTAACATGGCTGCGTTTATCGCGTGACAAAGTTTGGATAAGGCATCTGTCACCTTCTGACACGTCAATAAGTACGAGAGAGACGGATGCTTTATCCACATTTGACACGCGATATAGACGCAGCCATACTAGGCCCGCTGGTCATTACAGAAAAACCGGTAAAGTGCGAGTCGAACTCGCGCACCGAGGGTAGCAGGGTACGGAGGTAGGGCGAGGTATTATTACATTCCGATTTTAATTCTATTTCGAATCGAAGCAGTGCGAGCCCAACTCACGCTTAACCATTTTTTCTTCACGGTTTATACTATAATCATACTACATTTTACGCTTGTATGTTTTACCGTTATTACGAAACAGCAAAAATAAAAATATGTTTATAAAAAAACGGTTCTTGTATGGGCATTCCCTATATTATTTTACTTTCTTTTATTTTTATATTTGTCCATACTTATTCTGAAAAAAAAAACAATCCGCTATTTACTTCGGTTCAAAAGACACAGCTGATTAAAGTTAGCTTAGGACTAACGGACGGAAAGTGGAGGCATATTAATAGGAATAGGGCCCCGTTGGGCTCTCTTCGGAACCCTAAAAACCAGAGTATTAAATAATACTCGGCTGTATATACTAACAGATGCTAGAGAGCGTGTGACAGCGATTATTTATAGGTACCTAGCGAATATACTGATATCGCCATTAAAACAGCCTTATTCTTCAATATTGATCCTCCTCGACACCTACATGTGCTTGTTTCAACTCAGGTGGAAGCTGTAAATACGCAATAAACTTGCGCGCTGGCCGGCTTGCGATGCGAAATCTCGAAATGTAAAGTGTTGGAAATGCCGAAAGTTTCGATGCGGCAGACTGTATGCTAGTGATGTACCGCGAGAATCCACGGTTTACCAATAAAATTCCATTTTGAAATATTTCTTGTATTTGTAGTGTGTATAAGAATATTGCCAAATGATAATTATACTTATACACTACCGATAAAAATGTCTTAGACGGTGGAAACGTTCTTTAATAGTTAGCGGTGTTAGTCCGAATTAGTCCGAAAAGAGAATATTTATTACCTACCTGAAGACCAAACGAAATGAGATATACTTTGCACAGTGCAAGTGCGCAAAATGTGTCGATGCTAAATTAGAAATTAAGACCAAACGTAAAGAATAGCAGTCACTCGATTCACATTTTAAGACAATGCAAATTGAATGCTAATGTCCTCATAGTACATATACGTTTTTTTGATTGGCTTGTATCGTACTAAATTATATTTTTAATCGAGTATTTTACCAAAGTACTAAGGGTACAATTATTAATAAAACCACTATTAATTCCGTAACATGTCCCGCCATCAAATTCTAAAGACAATGCCAATTCTTTGTTATGTACACAGTACTTCCCAGCTTCTTACTGAATAAACATGTTTTATATTATTAATATTATTTTTTATCTCTATAGCAATCGGCTGGCTATCGCTATCACACTTCCACTCGCAACTGACAGTATAAGTAATTGTAAAAAAACGAAGATTTCCGATTGCTATTAATTAACTAATGGTAGTACATACAGTACACTGTAGTCAAAATATTAAAAATGCTCTTAAATTTGCCATGCCGTGCCATTACAAAAACAATTAAAATATGCAACAATACAAAAATATCAGGCTGTCTGGAAGAGTTGGGTTGGCAAGGGTAGTGCCATCAACCTAGGTACTTTTCAGTCGGTGAGTTGCGGAAAATCAGTCCGCTCAAAGCATAAAAAATATGAATGTAATAAAATAACAAATATAACTTTTTTTAATTTAGGATTTTTTTGGCATTCTGTCACCACTAGTTCGTATGCGCAATGAAAGAGGAACAACTACGGTTCTATAGATTACCAGCAACTTTACGCTTCAAGGGTTCTGCAAATTGACGACGGACGGAGGCAATTATTGAGATGTACTTATGCTCTCAGATCCTTCGCTGAACATCTGCTCCTCAGTTCTCGCATCAATAGCGACTGAGGTACCTCGGATATATTGTTGGTTTTCCGGAGAGGATAGGATTTGTTCAGCCGCTCATCAGGAGGTACATGAAAGCGAACGTCCTCACCAACTTTCAAATCTGAAGTAATCTAATCGAGTGGGAATTTTGTATCCGATAGGTAATCTCCGGAACCACGGAACCTATTTGAAAAATGATTACACCATTTGAAAGGTATGTACGTCATTCTGAAAGGACAGGCAATTTTATATTTATTTAAACCTGAGCGAAGCCAGGTCGGGGTAGTGGGACACTAGATTATTATATTCATAGAATGATAAGTTAGTTATTTCATTACTAAGACATATAGTCTAAGATCCGAATAGACAATGAAATTCACCGGGCTGTTTAATCGATAAAACGGATATTATGTCAAATTTAATATGTTGAGTAATATATGACGAATAGGTAGGCTGAAAAATTAAAAATGTTTTTTTTTAATTGCAATTGCTTGTTTATTAGACAAATTACATACTAATCGAAAGTATGAAGCCTATAGAATATGCAAACATTAGGTTTGGTGCAAATTATTAGTACCAACTTACGTGTTTATACCTGCCAACCCAATTGTTATGATGGAAAAAAAATTACAACGTAAGGCCTACTGTCCACGACGCGTAGCTGCATAAGTAGACACTGCAAATATACGCCGTGCAGCTTTCATGCAGCCCGGCGTACTGACGTTGTCCACGAAGCGTAGCGTAAGCGTATCGTAGCATACATTTTCTTTCATACGTGATGAAGTCGTCTTTTTCTTTCATACGTGCTGTTCCTTGCGATGTAACCCGCCGTATGACATGCAGTACGGCCGGCGGCGTGAAGCTTGCATGCAGCGTCGCTGACGTGACATTGCCGCTCCGTCAACAGAGGTTTTGTATGTAAGTACTTAGGCTGCAAGCAAGCGTACAATGACGAATACGCGTCTATGCAGCTACGCTTCCGTGGACAGTAGGCCTAACGTTTGCTTATTCTATAGGCTTCATACTTTCGATTGGTATGTAATATGTCTATTAAACAAGCAACAGCGCATTTTTTTTAAATGATTTTTAAATTTTTAATTAATTATAATGGACTGAAATTTTTCAGCCTAACTATTTGCCATATATTAATTGACATATTAAATTTTAAATAAAATACTTTTTATCGATTAAACGGCCCGGTGAAGGTCGTGTCCTATTCGGATCCTCTAATAATATAATTATTCGTTTCATAAGCATCCTATATTAAATACTACAGTGACCCGCCCTCGGTTCGCTTAGGTTTATGTGAGTTTCTGTAACACCCGTACATAATCCAGAATTTGTTATACATAAAAACCTTCCTCTTGAATAGGGAATATGCATGGATTTTTTAAATCGCATTTCTCAACCAAATATGAAAATACCGTAAAAGAGATCACCAGAAGTGAAATCAAAATTAAAATCGGTCAAGAAATACGGATGATACAAGCATTTTAAACTGCTAATTAGACAGAGAGATCCGAATATAATTAGAGAGATCCGAAGTGCACCCGTGACGTCATTGTGCAGTTCGGCCATATAAACTACACTTCAAATTCTGTTTTGCTAGAAAGACATATGAACAAATCTTTGTTGGCTTATATCTTGGTTATTTTTATAGTTATTCAAAAAATGATTTTTCTCACCTGTTTGTTACATGCATCAGCTTTTATTGAATATTCCCTACGTATGTGCATATTCTCTTTTTTTAAATCCGTTGTGTAGTTTGAAAGATCTAAGCGTACATACAGAAGGACAGACGGCGGGGAACGACTTTAGTCATAATTATCATTTATTGCATTTATGTGTTACAATTAATATAATAGTCCAACATAAACCCTGTAAGGGCAGAGAAATTTACAAGTTTATTAATTTACTGAAATTTTTCAGCCTTCCTATTCGCCATATATTACTTAGCATATTAAATCTATATAATAATATATAAAAGGCAAACCTGACTGACTGACTTAGATATCAACGCACAGCCGAAACTACTGTACCTAGAAACTTGAAATCTGGTACAGGAGTTCCTTTCATGATGTAAGTGAGCACTAAGAAAGGATTTTTAGAAATTCATCCCCTAAGGGGTTAAAATAGGGGGAGTAGCGGGAAACTAATTCTACGCGCACGAAGTCGCAGGCGTCCTCTAGTTTGGTGTAAAATACTTTTTATCGAATAAACAGCCCGCTGCAAATCGTCTCCTATTCGGATCTCCAACTATTACTAATACTTAAACTCTAAAAAATCATGCATCGTGTAAATACTATTTAGCTATTAGAAAATGCTTTATTTTTTTATAAAATATTTATACTATGTGTATACTATGTAAAGATGGTAGGGTTTTAAAAGTATTTTTTAAACTTTCTTAATGTTTTATATCTAGATTAGAACTTAATATTGGAAACCAGTGACGTTATCGACACTACAAATACAATATATTTTACTAGATTTCGATAAACGTTATTATCTCGGGGACTGTTAAACTTCCCGGGATGAAAAGTAGCTTCTATGTGTTAATCCAGGGTAGGTATAGGTAAGCTATCCCCATTTGAAATTTCCTCCAAATCAGTCCAACTGTTGCAACGTGAAGGAGTCACAAATTAACGGACAAACTTTCGCAGTTAGTAGGATAGGAAAGTCGAATTGACTTGAAATTTAAATTTTTGAAGGTATAATTAAAAATCTAACGATTTATTGAAACCGCGCAACTAAAAGCCTTGCCGCCTCCATAAATATTCACAACTATAAATTTATAAAGAGCTTTCGCAATAAAGTAAGTAGGGCTTCCCGGGAACCCCGACCTCGGCCTCCTTTATTAATCCCTTCTCTTCATTTTCGCAATAAAAATGAGACACTTTACCAAACAAATACGAAGTAATTATGTTAAAACCACATCATTATGTCTATTTATTTACTTTGTAAACGAATACGGGTACAAACGAACTACACTAATTAATTAGTTAAGATTATTTATACTTTCAATCACGCGTTAAAACGAACCTTAAGTGGTGTGGTGAGGTCACCTGCGTGAACAGGTACAGCTCAAACGCTATAATTAAACTGTCAGGAGAAAGAGATGGCGCCCCTCTCCGGGACTCGGGATTGGTCTCGGGAGCCATCAGACGACCAATTATTAAAATGCAGATCAAAAATCACAAAGATTGGCCTAAAGCCGAGTAAATTAATTAAACCTTACATATATACCCACACCCATAGTCATACGTGATGCGTCTGTTGCCAAATCATTCCGCTCGTTGTTTATCCACGAGCCCCGCTTTTAATCACGCGTTAAAACGCCTATACGCAGTGGATACCAAAGACTCGATACTGGGACCGTTTTGTACGGTTATCAGAGCGGCTGGCACCGAACGCGCTAAGTGGAGGCATAACGAGCGAACGGCCAGTGCTCAAACGCAATAATGAAAATGTCAGGAGGAGCTGGGGCCGGCGCCACTCGCCGCGATTCGAATGCCGCTGACAACCAGCCGGCCATTACGCCTGCTGCTGCTAGAGGCTGTTGACGCAAAATTACTAAAATGCTGATCAATTTAAATAATAATCAAAGGATAACAATAACTAACAAGTAGGGCGAAATGTAGAACCAATATGGAGACACCTACTTAGTGATAATAATGATAGCTACATACATATGTGAGCCGTGCAATGTGCATGCTGTGTTTTCCCGAGAGCTCCCGCCATTAGGACGCCGCATTAGTACACCTATAGGCTTTCCCTAGTCAAACTATTAACACCGGCGTTCACAGAACACATACATACATAATATAAGCTAAATAACTAATAGCTAAGCTTAGGAAATTAAATTAATAAAAAAATAACGTCTCGTAGGAGGCAACAAATATGGACTAAGTACTCTACAACTTATCACCCTAAAATACAAAGATATTAAACCGCTTAATAATAAACAAGCCTTAGCATGCAACTCCGTCCGCTGAATATTGTCGTTTTCCCACTGGACAAGAATTATTTTTTTTAATAAAAAAGTATCCTATACTGTTATCCAGCTAGTCCTGCTGGTGGTCGAATTTTATCCAAATCCATTCAGCGTCCATGTGTGATAGGCAGACAGACATAAAACCAAACATCTAAACATCGTCACAGACTTTTACATGTATAATATTAGTAGTATAGGTTAAACGCCCCGCATTACCTACAGTTAAGTAAAGAATTTATAACTTTGACCTTTCTTTATCACCGGCTCGTAAAACGTAGACATTATTAAAACCATCATTTGCGCAATGGAGTACTTTACGGCTAGCTTTGGCATTTTATTTAATGAACATTACTTAATGTAAATAATAACTATATGTACACTAGTCTTTGACATCCGCGGAAGGCAGTAAAATCCTTTTAGAGGCGAAACTAAAAGAAAACACACCACATATTGGAATGCAAATGTAGCGCCGAGCTCTTTGTAGATACTGCCCAGCCGATAACATTTTGCAAGAGAAAACTCGGAACAAAACGTAATGAAATGAGTTAAAGTCAACATTTTCAGAAATTGAATATGGAGTGGATCGGTTGTCCACGAAGATTTATTGTTATCGTGACCTCGATTTCTCACTTCATTCGAGTTGATTCGAGACCAAATCAATAGCCAGGACTCTGCGAAATATATGAAGCGTTTTTAATTTAATAGACAGATTTACTTCTTAGGAATCTAAATTGATCCAATAAGCGTAGAAAAAGGAAAATAACGTCCGATATTATGTGTATTATGTGAAAATGCACGAGTATATTCAACAAGAGAGTTTTTTCAACCAACCCAACTGAACGGAAAACAAGGCGCGCTGCCTAAGTAAACTTTTGCTTCAAAGGAAAATGAGTTGGAGGAAGGTTAACCAGCTTGGCATGACACGTCGAATTTTGCGAGGGCTAGAAATACAAATAAAGGTGTCTAAATTTCGGAGTCTGTGAAGTACAAACAGCATTAGTCGGCTGCGGGTATGCGGTTCGTTTCGCCGCTAGTTTTCGTTTGCGCAATCAGGAAATTAAATAAAGTTCAGGGCGCCTTACTGCCGAGGAGTCGGACCAGGCTCCCTTGCCTTGACAACTCAGCAAACTTCCTAAACGTATAAGTTTTCCGCGAGTAATTAAATTTTATGCTCCTCGTTGCAACTTGCAATAAAAACGTCGTTCATTTTAACTATGCAGTGTTGAAGTAGGAATCAAGAACCATTATTACTTCCATTTAGCAAACCTACTAATCTAATGAGACTCTTCTGTAGGAAAACTATTAAACTGATTCATTTCTTGCAACTTTTAAGAACCATAAATTATTATTAGCTACAGAACGACGTGATCAATGTCCATCTTGTTCAACTGAGTGGCTACAAAAGGAGACACGTTGTTACGGAAAGTAGATAAACTGGAAATAAGTGCTCGAAAAGCTCCACTACAAAGTTAGGCAAATCTGCTATAAGCTATCTTAGCGCCTGTCACCTTTTCGATGTCTTCCCGAGCAGCATGAAAAGTGGGTTTTTTGTCCTTCTTTCAAGATAAAACGGAGAAATGGGTTGACGTTATATCTCGCACAAAGTTAGCTAGATGTAGGGCTGATGAGGAAGATTCCCGGAAATGACTGTCGCTATTTAAACTACTTTTGACTAAATCAAAGTGTTTTTTTACGGAGGCCGGTGGAGTTTTCTACTTTTTGTTAAAAAGAACATAAAGGAAATATTCCGAATAAAAAGTAAATAACTGCCACTACATACTTGTTAGGATATACCCTCATTTGATCTGAATTCTATAATATAAACATCTCTTGCAATAACCATTCACTTATTCTAAAATCAGATTATAGATACTATATCCAAATCAAAATGTAATTACTTATAAAACAAAAATCTCTGAAACTCACTTGCTTAAGCAACCGCACACAAACCAAATGCAAGGCAGACAAAGATGTTTTGCATCAGGCCATTCGCCACAGAATCCAGGAAAAGATTCGCTCGGAGCAAATGATTTTAGGCCAAAAACAATGTAGACGCTGTGCTTGAAGCTGTTTTATAACCACATAATCATTTAGATCGCAATCAAGTACCTACCTAATATCCCACAGGGATTTACGTTTTCATTAAGCTGGATTCAAATTCAAATCCATTTATTTTATTTTATGTAGGTAGGTAGGTGCAGAAATAAAATAAGTATGTATACAATAGACTTTAACAGAATTTATTTAAGTGGTACTTTCTGCCACAATATTCGTAAATCTCGTATGCAAATAAACAAAATATTTTTAATGCAACGCTATTCAATTCGTTAAGGTAGCGCTTTGAGAGGTTTTGAAATTGTTTTCACAATGACTAGTTCGTGCGCCAAAGAGTTTGGAGTAGACTCCCAGCGGAGCGCGGCGTCATCAGCTGAACGAACGAATAGTCTGCACACAGGCCCTACTTTCAAAAATATCGACTGATCGTAGTTACGTTAGCTCCATCCCTTTTTCTCGATTTAGTGACGAGTACCAGGAAGTCGGCTCGGCACCCGAAGTCTCGAATTTAGTGGTTCATGGTAACCATCCAGGGCCGAGATTCTAGACTGTAAAATCAATGTCGTCTTTGACCTGATATCGTTTTGTCAACGTTTCGATAGCTCTTATTTACTTGACAGTAATGGCGGCTAGCTAAAAATAATACCATAAATGGTCAAAGACGATAAGGCTTTTACCGCCTATGCATTGCTTGCCCATGTGCATAGCGTCTGTATAAGTGCCCCTAAACCGCCCGGAGCAGAAAATGTTTCATTTGAATCCGCAGGCTCCGCGGCGGCTGCTCAAAAGAAGCGCTCAGTGGTATTCAAAAGGTGTTATTACTCTTAAAAAACTAAACCGGTATATTATACTCGTAGTTGCCCCGCGCGCATGTGACACTGTTCTAACGGGACCACTTAATGACGTTGGTTATTAATTCGTATTCGGATTAAAAAGTGAGTGTGTGAAAGAGTTCCCTAACAGTACTACTTACTCACATTTGTTTGTTGGAACTCAGTGGACAATACCTCTCTAGTGCACCATGTTAACGCATTAATAATGTAGTGTTTTCCGTAGTCGCTGACAGGTGTTTTTTCATGGTGAATAGTCCCTCCTCGCAAGCGAAGTGATTACCTTGTCCTTAATAATTTATTTGAGCTAGTACAAATACAAAGTAACACAAAGGCCAGTCTTATTTCTTGAATAAAACATCGCTCGCTCTACAAGGCAGAGTAGGTCGTAAATATAGATTTGCTTTACACTTTCAGTAAACTTTTTACACCTTCTCTGTTTGTAATTTGAGTATAAACTGAGATTACCCTCCTGAACCTAAAGGATCGTCTATCTTGAGTCGCTTGACCTTCGAGCTTTCCGGCACGTATGAGAATTTGATATTACTTATGCTTAATATTGATATTAATTACTGTAAGTAAGTGACTTGGGACTTCCTGATCACAGTTATCTTATATGCACAGATTATAACTATTATAAGAGTATGTCTAAAGATGCAAAGATACTATGTAAGCTTTGTATGTATAGAAACAGTCTGCCAATAACGTAGTTAGGCAGCCTAACGTTGAATTCCGATTGCACGTCATAAATTAATAGGGTCGCTTATTACATTACTTTAGCGACACGTTAATAACATAAAAAATAGGCAAAATTTAAAGACCACTAATTGGGCCGACTGAACATGTACAGATAATATAATAATAAGTTCTTGTTTAGGCTGCATTCATATCTCTCAAAACAAAGCGTTGTTTATTAAAACCATAGGAGGGTACAATGCCGGTATTGGAAACAAACAGGAACCAAACGTAAAAGCATCCCGATTGAAAACCAGATGAGGTCGATTACTTCGCGTATTGAAACTTGAAACTCGGGCGTATTGCAATTAAGCTCTAGTGATCAACAAAGTCTCATTAACGATTTCAACTTCAGTCCTTTTGTGTTCCGCAGATGCTGCGCTAATGACCAGGCACGCCCTGTCGAAGTCGAAATGTATGCAGGCGTTTCGCCACTCGCACTGTGTTTGACAATGCATTTGTAACATTAACGTCAGTTTCGTTTCATTCTCGAATATTTCCCAGGTGGGCTACAACTTTCATACATATTTAACAATTACCTAAACTATTCTGGCTTCTTATAATTTGAATCCTGTACATTGTACAGCGTGCGGCGTAACGTTGAGAAAGCAATTCGGCAGTTTTCCTCTCAGCATCAGTATTCCCTAATCTTGATCAATTTGTGATCAAAACAATCGCCGCCCCGAAACCACACAATTGTACTTAAGTACTGACTTTGACTTACCTAATTGCATATATACACTTGAAGCATACTCAACGACTTCGATGCATTAATTTTTAATAAAACTCATGAAATAACTTTAAGATTAGTCGATTCCATCATTGGTTTTCTAAAGTGTTCCATAATATTAAATTAATCAAGGGCATGTCGAACCATGCTCAGTATAGTCTAGGGTTCCGTCAGTTGCTACAAACATAAAAAAAAACTACAAAAACAATAGCTATTGGTTGTTTTGTAATTTACCTTAACACAAACACAGGTTTTTAAACAGGCCTAAATGTATGGAATTGTATGGAAACGCTTTTATTTTACCGTCTACGCAAACCTACCGTTTGCCACCAACGTGGAGGGTATAATGGGATACACACGAAAATCTGCTCGATTTTTCATTTTCCCGAAAAAATTGCCCTGCATAAGAATCTAATTTGAAGTCGGTCGAGTGCGAGTCGGACTCCCGCACTGAGGGTTCCGTATTTAAGATAATATGCTTGGTAACCGCAAAAGAAAATATTTTTTTTTATGAACTTTATTTTTTATGCAATAAGGTCCTTTTGACAAGCCTAAATTTACAGATTTTCATTTTTTTTGTTATTTCTCAGAAGCTATAAATAATGAACAGTTCATTTTATTTTTCCCATAAAATATAAGTAATTATGTATACGGCAACCATTTTTCAGATTTTTCGATAAAAAAACTTAAGAGATAAGGGGGGAACGGTCATTTTTTAGTAAATTTTTGGCTATAAACCAAAAAGTATATACCAGAAAATTAAAAAGAAAATAGTTTTGAAATGTGCAGATTAAGCCCTTTCATATGACATACTATTTGCTGTAATCAAACCACTTTCATTTTTCAACCCCCCCTTTCTTCATCCCTTTTTAATTATTTATAAAATTAATTTCATCTTTGTTTTACTAAAAACAGATGCGGGCAGGCAAGTTGTACAACTATGCTAAATTTCAAGTTGATAGCATCTGTAGTTGCTGAGAAAACCTGCTGTACATACAGATAGACAAACAAACAACGAAGTCTCACCATAAGGGTTCCGTTTTTACCATTTTGGTACGGAACCCTAAAAATTACGGAGCTAATTTGAAAAGAAGTTTTCTGTAATCTGTTTTCAAATTCATAATACACGAACGTCATTCAAACAGTGTGAATAAACAATCGTAATACAATATACATATTTATTAATTTAGAGTATTTTAAGAATTAGACCATTACTAATGTAATGTGAACGACCATTGCCAACAGATACTATAAATGGTTTCAGCTTTTATGTAAAACATAGTCAAATCTGTGCCTGTGTTCACTCAGAAAAAGCATATTGGTAAACAACACAAAAAGAGTTTGTCTGTGACGCTCAGCCCAGGCCTGCCCAGCCCAGCGTTAATATTAGCCGCGGACCGCCACAGCTGAACTCACCTTAGTGTAAAAATTTAAAACAGCGGTGCTGGTTCGCATTTATTTTTCAGCTCTATTTTAGAGTGGAAACTGTTCGAAGAATTCTTCGCCAAGAACTTTTACTAAAGGACGAGCTAAACCAATTAGTATAGTACGTCCGTTCAAATAGTGTGCATGAGAACCCTTTTAAGTCGCCGACACTGCTTAGTGCACGCCGCGGCGGCTCCTTTGTATCAATTGTTGCGGCACGTCAAAGCATGCAAACTATTTGAACGAACGAACTGTAAACAAAAATATCATGCGGTTATCTTCTAAAACTAAACTTTAATTTCTTCGAAACTCGGTGTAAGTGAACGTTATGAATATTTATTTAGAGAATCTGATCAGTATTTTTGTATCTGTGATGAGTCTATTGCAAATCGGCTAGCAGTATATTTTCTATAAGTACACAGTATGTTAAAGTGACTTTGTCAACCAAATCATAAGAAGTCTCTTACGTATGATTTACAACCGTTACTTTAACATAGTCCAAAGTGGCCTAGGAATTAAATTGGTTGACTTTACCTAATTTAGTTACGTCATTTGCCATTAAGCATCCCACGGAAAGCTAGCTAGATAGAGTTCCTTAGTGCATGTGTATCTCAGCTAAGATTATAACAATAGGATGTAGAACTAAAGATAGTTCGCGTTCTTTGCGGCTGTATGCTACTTAGCTGATTTAAAAAGTACCAATTTGTAAAGTGGTTTGCTGCATTGTAATAGCGTATGCAATTGGGCTGCGATGTAATTCGAAGCCACGAATAACGTTATTGCCACCCTAGCACGACCTAGTATATAATCCTAAATAAAATAACCCGTTGCTGCCACCATATAGTCACGTACCATGCACGTACCACGTTGTTAGCTGTGCGTTTTTGAAAAATGAGTGGAGCAAGCTCTACTTTTGATTACTAGCTTTTGACGTGTAAAAGTGCCCGTGGGGCCTAACTACTTACTGAATAAACATCTTTTATCTTATCTTTATCTTCTAAAAACCTGCAGATATGCTACATATTTTGATATAGTCACCTCGTCTGTATACTTAGTACAATGTAATTCATATTATATTATTTAATTCGGAAAACTCTAAGCTCAAAACTCAAAGCGTGTTGCCGATGAACATTCCTATATAAAACGTCTTGACGAAGCCTGTTGCTGTGATAATGATGAGTTAATGTGTTATTTTATTATATGTTATAATGAAAGAAATGAAATTAGCTGTAAATGGAAAATAGAATTCTCATTGTCCATCTGTCTGACTGTCGAGACACTTTTTCTCGGGAGCCCCGATTACACTAGTTTTAAAAAAAAAAAAACACCATTTCCTAATCAGTCCATCCGTTTGCGAGCTATGATGCCACAGACAAACACCCAGAGATACAGACACATAGATACACATGGTAAACTTATAACACCCCTCTTTTTTGTTGAGGGTTCAAAAACATCGTTGAAAATACAAAACAGAACACGGGAGCTTGGTTCAAAGGAATAGTGTTTCAAAGCAAGCAAAGGCGCTTCGCGTTATGGCGCGGTTTTTTTCATTTTCATAAATCATGATCTAAATTAATGAGAACGTCTTACACGCCGCCAATAATTAATCAACGTTAAGCTCGGAGCATTAAATTAGATTTTCATCAATCTTCAATTTTTTGTAATGTGGCTGACCTTTTATACAATTAGGTATTTATTATTGGTTTTATTAAATATCTACTATAAATTGTGTACTTACCTATAGTAAGGTACATTAAATCTCAAATTAATCGAATTCATTTATAGATATCCATTCCACTATTTAGCTTACACGCTTAGCTCATAGTGCGTCGTAACCTAACCTTACTCTACAACTTTTAAAATAAATGTATAGGTGACAAACTAAAGTACTTCAACTAAATACATTTTTAATGGATTGTCGCGTTCCATTCCTCGCCGCCCATAACTCTTATCACTATTTTTCTCCTGAATAAGTTCAAAGGCGACCAAAACTATCAAAGAGCGCAGACGGTCTCGTTTTCAAATGTCGAGACGTAATTTATAGGGTAGTCTAGCAAGTTGATAACTCTTTATTTGCTCTTCGCGGTAACTAAAGATGGTGACTTCTAAACAACTTTCTTGGCACTGATTTGATACGAGGGAGATTTTATTATGAATACTTTACGTAACCTTTCCTTGGTGGACTAAGATGCAATAAAATAAGTTTTATTATCGGTTCCAGTATAGGTACTTCAGGGCTGAGCGGCTGGGCAAGTCATTCAGCCAAGTAGTAAAAAGTTTTATGTAGCATTGCACTATTACACTGCAGCTGTTGGATTTCCCATAAAGAATGATATTATTTTTTAATCTAAAGTTAATGACCTGACTGTAGGTACCTACACATAAAATACGACTAAAAAATATAGCAGCTAGAAAAGTTAAATTACTTGGAAATATAAATATAATTAATGTAGCTTACGTTAGGATCAGCGTCGCTATTGCCTAACGCACTCGCAATCGCAACAAAGTTCAAAGTGGGACAATTGTTTTCATTTTGTATGCAGACTCGCCTTCGGACTGTCAAAATGAAAACGATTGCGATTTCGAGTGCGTTAGGTAATAAGCCCTTAGGACTGGGGTGTGATTCTCTCAACAACTACGGACGGACGGACGAACGAGCGATTGTCCAAGCGGAGAGTTTAAGTAGTCCCGTCAGAGTGAACAAAACACATTTTAGCGCGTGTATTCAATTTGGCAGCATGACTTCTCGAACGTATAAGGCTGCCTAATTGACAATCCACGCGCTAAAATGTGTTTTGTTCACTCGGACGGGACTATTTAAACTCGCCGCTTCAATT
The DNA here is from genome assembly GCA_946894065.1 of Acleris literana. Taxonomy (NCBI): domain Eukaryota; kingdom Metazoa; phylum Arthropoda; class Insecta; order Lepidoptera; family Tortricidae; genus Acleris; species Acleris literana. The sequence continues at coordinate 14,720,758 of OX335670.1, read as the reverse complement.
CGCTCGTCCGTCCGATCGACCGCCGTTTTCTGAGAGAATAACACCCCTGCACCGAGCGTCCAGTGGTGCCCTCATTACTATTATTGTATTTAATAATAAACTAACGTAGTGTCTTCAAATTGAAGAATAGTTCTTTGTTGTACGCTCGGTGCTGTCTTTAATACTTAAGTGCCTCAAGAATTATGGCTACGACTCCATTGCCAAGGTGCTCAACTGTAAAATGCAGAAGTTAAACCAAAACAAATTACGGAAGATGATCTTCGAAAATCGAATACCTACACGACAATGTGGTTGAGAGTAAGAGTACAGCGGCTGCTGCTGGTGCAACTAATAAGTGAATCATAATTTTTCAAATACATTTATTTTAAACTTCCTTTGGAAACTCAATCCTTTATTATTACCGAGTGGGGCCTAAATAATTTATTCGGTTGCATTAAATGTGAAAATATCTGCTAATGACTGTTACCGTCCAAGATATATTATTAAAGAGGTCTTGTCTGTGTAAATTTTAAGGGTCTGTAAAATAACATCGGTCCGAAATACCACCTGTGCCGCTTTTTACGACCCTAGGGTAAAACATGTCTTGTTCAAGATAATTAGGTGGAGTGAAAATACAGAGGTAGCTTAACAAACGGTCACGCAATCGAATCACTCTTGTGGAAATACCCTAAATAAATCTGCGATCCTAGCGTGTTACTTGGGTTAATGCTTTTATTCAAGGTTGATTACGGGAAAATGATACGCGTAGTCATTCTGATCTGGCAGATTCTCTTAAACAAAAACAACTCGCTTTTCAACTTAACGGACGAATACCCGGCGAGTACAAGTTGTCACGTCAGAGGGTAGTGCGATCAACATTTTAGGGCGTGCATTCTCAAGTATGTAGGTTAAACTTCGCTAGAATGAGTTGGCTCGCTCAAGTAGCTTGACAAGAAGCAGTATTTAAAATAATAAAACCTCAGCCTAAAAATGTGTTTTCCCCGCGCGTTGCCAACGCTTCATGCTTAATTCAAGAGTACTTAATACTTAATTAAAATATTATATAAGACTTGAAACTTCTTAAAACCAAAGAAAATAAAACGAAATCAGATTAAATAAAAATGTATACATAAATAAATATTCAAGAGTTATTTAAGTTCAAAAACCAACATTTTTGATAACACTGTTGGTCGCCCTCGCCGGCTGTACATCTAACACTAATAATATTACGAGACGAGTCAAACGAGTCAAAAATTCGACGGAGCTACTTTTACCCATTCCTGGAGTTCCTGACCACTCTCTATCTCCATCAGTACAATGGTATCAATTAATGCCATTAAAATTACATAATTACACAAAATTTTAAATCAATCCGATTACTATAAGCAGGTTAAAATCGCTTTCCTAGATTTGTTTGCATGCAAAGTTACTTTATTTTTAAGTGAACATGATAAAAGTGCTACTAGTATCATATAATAAGTCTTAGTAAAGTCGTCAATATATAAACTCTTCGGTGACTGACTGACTATGACTGACAGACAACGCTCAACGCACAGCCTAAGCTGCTGAACCTAGGGCTTGAAATTTGGGAGGAATATTTCTTGGGTACCCTAGGGGAGCACTGGGAAAAGATTTTTGGAAAATTAATCCCCATCGGAATGAAATAAGTAGGGGGAGAAATCGAAGGCGTCTCTAGTGGTTATACTGTTTTATAGACAATTTTTGTATAGAATTTCGGTTCATAGAAAATGTTTAACATATTATTAGTACATAAAATAATCAACACGCAGAATACTTACTTTGAAGATATCTAAATCAAATGTTTTTATTAAAAATAAAATTCAATGCTTCGATATTCATATCAAAGAATATCAAATCCAATATTCTTGATCCTCATATTATTTAGTTAATGTGAAACTTATTACCACGAATGCAAGTGCGTGTTTTCTGGTGGGGTCACAGTTCTAACCTAACCTAACCTTCTTTTCTGGTAGCAAGTCGTTTCTGACGGGGTCGCAGTTCTAACCTAACCTGTTAGCAGCTCATTTCTGGCGGGGTCGCAGTTTTAACCGAACCTACTAGTACTTTTCTGGTAGCGATTTCTAACCTATTCTACCAAACAAATAATATTCGTTTAAAAATAATTCTACTGTTTGATAAGGTTGTCATGTATAGTTTAGTTCATGAAAGGTACATTTAAAGAAATGATGCATTAGTTCAGTAGCTAAAGTAAAACATCCATTGTTGCTCACATACTAAACAATTCATTGACTGTTAAACTCAATAAGCTTTGTTTTTCAGCGCGCAGTCGGGAAAAGTCAGCTGGGCTAAACATTTTCTTCTCACCATGCGCATGCAAACAATATCGGTGGTTCATAGTTTTTGAAACTCAGTTAAAGTATAGATTTGAAAAAAGGCAATAATATCCTTAACGAAGTGGTGAAGATCGTGATAATATGATAGATGCTGGTGGCGCAGGACCAGTCATTGTGGCGATATTTAAAAAGATCAACGTCTATAACGGTGATGATGGTACTGGGGACCATCGTTATACAAGATGCAAAACGCTAACGCTAGCGATTTTCGAAAAAGGACAAAATGGTATGTAGTTGATGTTAAGGGCCTACGCGAGCTTACGTCAATCGGACCTACTTACGCATTTTGTCAGTTTACAAAAATCGATAACACTAGCGATAAAACGTTATGCATCTTGTTCAGACTCCCAGGGGCCATTACAACGCAAAATAGAGATATATCAAGAGAAAAAATAAAAGAACTCTACACGGATGTCTCGAGTCTAAGTAATGACTGAACTTTAGCGTGCTGTGCGTGCCCTGACTCGCACTTGGCTAGTTTTACTGCGAAAGATAATAATTGCGACACTTTTAACAAGACTTGGTTCTTACCTTATTTGAGACCTTGTAGCAATTGAAGTAAAAAATGATATCGTTCGCACAAGCAGCCTCAGTTCCGCAGACCGTATATTTCCTAAGTAGCCTTCGGTCGGGGTTAAAAAGTAATTTAGTTCAGGCACAGACAAATGGGTAATAGGGAGCGCGGATATTATTAAATGAATGTATTTTTTCCCTAGTGTACATTTTCTAGGCTCTATCTATATAGGAGTACGAGTTACCCTACTCTGATTATAAATGTAGATAACTTTTTAAGTTGCTTAAATATTTCAAAAATAAGCTTTAAAATTACTAGTGACTTTCCCAATGAAGAAAACTTCGCGGAGAAATTAACCCTCATCCGCCGGTCCTAAGTTCAAATTGTGCCCCAAAACCAGTTTTATATTAATTATATTAGCGATAATACCAAATTTTGTTTAGTTTTTCGTCTCAGGGAGGCTGTACCGCGTACGACTAAATTACCTAATCTAAAACTATCTAAACTAAGATAAAGGCGTATACCTTTGCAAAAGACAGATTTAAAAAATCAGGACGCTGTTCATAGTGGTATTCGCGACATGGTCCAATGTTTAATACTACACAAAAATAACCGAATGTAGCGTTTACCACTTGAAATATTTAGGTTCCAGCTGCTACAACGTCAAACCCCTTTATGGTGTCAAGTCGGTCATCTGATCCAAGTGTTTCCATTTTCCAAAAGCAAACCCCTACATTTTCTGCAGATCTGATACAACACGTGTCAGTTGGTTTATGGGCGGGAGCCGGGGCGTAGTCGTTGTCAACCCTAAATCACGCACGATTATGTATCTAGCGAGAGCTGACGTGCGGTAAATGTGCGGCTATCTGCCTCGTAAGCATCGCTTGCGATCGCGGCACAATACGTATCATGTAACACCTAAATTATAACGATATGCTAAGTACTAGTGACTCACATTAAAGCGACGATCTTTATACTTAGTACCGTACAAGTGTAGGTCATTTTGCAAGAGCTCCCACTAATGGATCGAATGGATAAAGTAAAAACAAATGGTTTTGGGTTTGAAATTAGAACTACTTTTTAAAACACGGCACTCACGCAACAATAGGGCCTCTGATCTGTAAAAACCCTATTGTCTTTGACCTATCGTATTGTCAACATTTTGATTACTCTTACTTACTTGACAGTAATAGCGGCCGAGTTATAAACAATACCTTAACCCGTCAAAAACAATATCGTTTAACGCCGTAGGACAGAAGCGCAGGTGACATTCGTTTCATTATGTTATACCTATTTATCGTCACATCTCTACCTACATCTCCTCTGCTAGCGAAAACTTTCCTGGGTCATGCACGGGGCAGGCCTCAAGGGATGCAGTAGATTACACGCTCTTCCCTTATCACTCATACCGTGAAACTAATAACAAAGTTTATAAACTTATCCCTATAACTTCTCTGATATGACCAAATGTGAGACCGCACATTTTACCAAAGGATATTAATCACTTTGTTCAAGCGGTTTGTTATTGCTAAAACGAAAGCGGGTTAGGTTAATATAGACTGGCAATCACGCGTTTTAATGTAAACATAGCATGATGTAACTATTAGCTAGTATGTAAGACATAAGACTAAGTAGGTACCTACAAGAAGCAGTGGAGTGCGAACGAATAGGGCGCGCCGTGCCCGCAAGCGAGTGCCAGTTTTTTTGGCACATGTTCCCAATGTAATTTAATAGACAAGGATCCAATTGTATCTAAAATGAGATCTTTCTTAACCATTCCTTGTCTTCTGAAAACAAAACGTATTTTTTGAGTATTTATTGCAAAGGTTAGCTTTCAGGGTTTGCGTCAGTGAACATCGTCATAGTATAAATAGAAAAGTAGTTCGTCTCCGGCCCTTTAGGAGTTTCTGGTACCTATTGCCGTCCGGGCGCCTAGGGTTGTCAAAACTTATTTTAGTCACCTACCTTGGCCATACTTTGATCTATGATTTTTAATCATTGTAATTTTTATAAATTACACAAAACTACCTAAGCTAACCTGATAGTAGATTATTCAACAAGGGACTAAAACAAGCCATAATGACACTCGAACTATAGCCACCCTCGCTCAGCTCGCATGGCTATAGTTCGAGTGTCATTATGGTTGTTTAGTCTCGCGTTAAACACTTTACTTTTCACTTTGAATGCGAGGAAAAATGACGTTCTATAGTGTAGAACGTCATTTTAGAAATTTTGTATAGAATCTATACAAAATTACAATATTTATTATGACAATGTTTCTTACAAATTTGTTCAGCGGGTGTTTTTTTTATGTAAAGTGACGTTCTACCTACGTGAAGACAATTTGCGTAGATGCACGTCGCTCGAACGCAAAGGCTGCGCAGCCCTAAACGTTCTGAAACCGAGCGAGATTTAGCTTGTGGTCGCACCGTAAGGTCGCACACATTCAAGCCGCGCTATGTGCTTTTGTTCGAAGACGAACTACTGTTCTATTTATACTATGACATCGTGCTGCGGGCGACGCGATTATATTTGAAAGGTACTACTTCTGGCAGTACCTAAGTAAAAAAAAGTAAGTACCCGAGTTAGTTTTACTCGTGAGTATCTATAATTATGTCACGTTGAAAATGGCACAAAGCATAAAGTTTCACGAAAAATCTAGGATTTACTAACCACCGTACCTACCCAGAGACATTTTAGAAACAATAAACTTATTCCTTTTTCAAATTTGTGTATGACAGATAGTCACAGGAACTAAGCAGCTATGGAACGACTTAGGGCCGAGTTCACCAACAATTAAACGTAAGATTAGCGGTTTAACGGGTCTCAAATGTATTGATGAACAGCTGATTAAGAATGAACCGCCCGTTTAATTGTTGGTGAATTATTTGGCCCTAAATCATCTTTTACGGACTCTAAGGACCGAGTTCACCAACAATTACACGGGCGGTTATCGGTTTAACGGGTGTCAAATGTATTGATTAACAGCTGATTAAGACTTAACCGTCTGTTCAATTGGTTGGTGGACTCGGCCCTAAGTGCCGCCGATAAACTTCGAAAATCCGATGTGTTTTGTGATATCCTGGCCTGTGGTGATACCTAATCTTAAAAATGGCGCTCAAACGAGCGAGTGAACGAACGAGTGAACGTGGCGCAGCGGCGAGTTTAATTGGACGTCAAAGCGTACAAAACAAATTTTAGCGCGTGCATTCTCAATTAGGCAGCAGGGCTTCTGTCGATAAGATCGAACGTTACTTAATAATTGAAAATGCACGCGCTAAAATGTGTTTTGTACGCTCTGACGGGACTACTTAAACTCGCCGCTGCGTCGCGTTCACTCGTTCGACCGACCGAGCGCCATTTTTAAGAGAATAACACCCCGACTTATTTACTTTACTAGCTAGCTCATTCACTCGGTGAATCTTTGATTTTACCAGAGAGGCCATGTTAAAAAGTAACGACTAGTCCACACAACTATGCTTATGAAAAACCACCTGGATGATCAAGTCTAGGTGCATTCAATTTACCTACTGGTTAAACATAGCAGGCGCCGTAATGCATCGATAATTTATTACCCTTCCTTTGTTTTGCGGTAGTCGAGTAAAAACCCGAGGCATCGTTTATTTCATTTACCTACCTACCTATATCGCGAACCTTACATTAAACAACCCAAGTTGGTTGTAATCGTGAAGCACGAAGATTAACGAGTTAAGGCCTCAAATTTATCAATATTCGGGCTTTTACAATAAGACACACTATGAAAATGGATCACCGCTTCGAACTTCCACGTGCCACTGCTCATAAAACTCAATTTCTGTTACTTTAGCTCAATCCTTTTGTTCTCGTTGCTGTGACGGTTGTCAGGTGAAAGGAATAGGATATCCGAATATTTAAATTGAAAGCTTCGGATCGATCGGAGTGCGTTACATGCGTTAACTGTGGCCCGGGACAAGTTGCATTGCGAGAACGTTATGAAAATGACCTATAGAGTTGACGAAAGCTGCCGGAAGGTCGCGTCGAGCGCTTATATATCAATTCAATCCATTCTGTCAGTTTTCAAAAATCGTTTACGTTAACCTTGCAACAACACCATATGATGTAAAAATCAATATAGTTTTACTGAGTATAATATACAGCCCCTGATGTACTTACATGTGTTTGTTATTACATGTATATGTAGGTACAGTCAAGGACTTTAATTGTTATGCCCCTGTGGAACCCTGTCATAATGACAGCGTCAAACCACATGACAGAAATTACGCTTAAATGAATGTTTAACGTTATGCGACAGGGTTTCATAGTGGCATAACAAGTCCTTGACTGTACTCTTTATTTCACACTGACAAATTAACAAATATGTTAATAAACAAATGAATGATGAAGATGTACTATGACGAACTTACACATTTAAGGGATCTCTTCCAGTTAGCCTAGCCATGATTGTATTGGAAATATACGCTACGCGAAAGGAGTTCCGGGCAGACGCCGATGTTTTCTGCACTGAGCGTCCAGTGGCGCCCTCATTACTATTACCTATTGTGTTTTCTACAGTAGAGTATTATCGAAGAGTTTTTTGTTGCACAAATGAATATACAATGTATAGCATTTATGATAAATATGACAATGTTTAAATAACCTTTAACCTTCATGTAGTCAACGGAAAAAGCAAATCAAAATCAAATGAAATCAAAAAATTATATTTTTATAAACACAGGTTTTAGATAAGGTACCTATTATAGACACGATTTTGTGTAGTATGTTTAGGCATAAGCTTTTTTTATTCTTGTGTAGTATTAATTTGTGCAGCAAAAACTCTTCGATTTCTAGATAATACCTACTGGATGGCCAATAACAGTAATATGGGCGCCACTGGACACCCGGCGCAGTCTTACGAACAAAAGCAACAGGTAGATAGTATCAGAGGTGGATATTTTATTATGATATGAAACACCTAATAAACCTACTTTTAGTACCTATCTTTATAGTTTAAAAATCATACTTACATGTATGTATGCATGTAAGTAATCAAATAGACGGAAAAGGTAGGTAAGTACTTATCTTAAGATGAACTTATCCCTTTAAGTGATCTCTTCCAGTTTACCTTTAATCGTTTGCAAAATATTTGAAGACATCAAATAGCCAAACGTACCTACTAAAGAAAAGATACAAAGTTGTAAGAGTATTTAATAAGAAAGAATAGTCAATATGTTATTTTAAAATAAACATATCAAATTACTAAGGTAAGGTATGTCTGTACCTACCTAAGTAACGTATGTACTACGTAACCCTACTACCTACGTAAGGTATGTCCGTATCTATTTTGTTAAATTCCATTAGGTACGTTGCGAGACCTTCGGAATCCGTTCCGGGCATAATCAAGCAATCAACGACGGCCTGCAATCTCGTAAATAAACAACACCAATAGTAATTGTAAGGAACCCTTTTTGGCTTTAAAATTTGGAGCATTCTTTAAACAAGTCCGCTGTTAAATTGATAATGGAGTAAAGTTTGTTTATTAAGGCTGTTCCTTTGAAAGCTTTGTGAGAAAGCAAACTTCCGAGTAAACAATACAGCTCGGAAACTGGTTGGTTCAGAAGTAATTGGGGCTGTCGGTTGTCGTGACAAATGCTATCAATCGGCCGAGCGCCCGTCCGTTGACAGATCAATTTTATAGCTTGGAGAAAAAATAGTCTTAATTTTATCATCCTGGTTTTTATGGTTGTGGAAGTTTCTTGCAGGGCATATTTATGAGTACATAATACCGAATTAATCAAAATGAAGAATTTTCATAGTTAGAAAGAAGTTGTTTCTAACCTAACCTAACCTAACCTACGTATAGCAAATAAGATAGCTCCAAAACATTCGGAAAAATGAAAATTCGGACGAAGTAGATATTTCGAAAAATGAATTATTTTTAAGGATGCATAGTGTTCTGGGCTGTAGTTTTAAATTCATACTTAATTAAGGCTTTTGATCTAGAACCGTTGGGGGGAAAATGCCGTAGTCGCCACGCTTGGCAGGCGGGTTGGCGACCGCAGTTATACCATGTAGTCCGCGGAAGACGCTGCTGCCCATCCTCCGGTTTATCCCTTAGTCGCCTCGTACGACACCCACGGGAAGAGATGGGGTGGTGCTATTCTCGACCGGCACCGGCACCAACACGGCGTCCCCGCTATTCCTGGCTCCGGTAGCGGCTATGGTAACGGCGGGGCAGGGGGTGCTTTAGGTAATCTCCGGCAGAGACCCGGCTACCAGAAACGACGACCTTTGGCCCTGGCAACATACAACTGCCGAACATTGCGGACCGACGAAAAGTTGCTGGAACTGGAGGAGGAATTGAGCAGGTTACGGTGGGGAATCATAGGGTTGTCAGAAGTCCGTAGAGAGGGGGAGGACATGATAACCCTGAAGTCCGGTAACTTGCTCTATTTCCGGGAGGGCGACCACCAGTCCCAGGGAGGTGTCGGGTTTATCGTCCACAAGTCCCTCGTGAACAACTTGGTGAAGATCGAGAGCATGTCGAGCAGGGTAGCGTGCCTTGTACTCAGAATGACCCAACGATATTCGTTGAAGGTCATACAGGTATATGCGCCGACCTCGACACACTCCGACGATGAGGTGGAGGCTATGTATGAGGATGTTTCCAGAGCCATGCATAGCTCCAAAACTCACTTCACGGTTGTTATGGGGGACTTCAACGCAAAGCTGGGTAAACGAGACGGTGAAGAGCAGAGAGTGGGGAATTTTGGAGTGGGGCATAGGAATCACCGGGGCCACCTACTGGCCAGTTTTATGGAGAAGGAGGGACTCTATATGATGAACTCCTTTTTCAGGAAACGTGAGCATAGGAAGTGGACCTGGATGAGTCCTGATGGTGTAACGAGGAATGAGATAGACTTTATCATGTCGACGAAAAAGCACATATTCAATGATGTCTCTGTGATCAGTGCGGTTAAAACCGGGAGTGATCACCGTATGGTACGAGGCTCATTGAATATCCAGTTCAAGCTTGAAAGGTCTAGACTGATGAAGTCTACGCTCCGCCCGGCACCCGCTCAGCTCCAAAACCCCGAGAGCTTTCAGCTCGAACTTCAAAACCGTTTCGAGTGCCTAGGTAGCGACGTGGACGATTACAACGACGGGTTCGTGGAAGCTGTCCAAACGGTCGGGTCTAAGTTCTTCAAGATCCACCGTACAAAAACCAAGAAGCTCTCGGACTCCACCCTTAGGCTCATGGAGGTGAGGCGTGAAATGATTCTGCAGTCCTCTGGTGACGCTTGTCGCTATCGGCAGCTCAACAGACAGATCTCGAAGTCTCTGAAACGTGATATACGCCGATTCAATACTAAAAGTATTGAAGAGGCTATTGAGCGTAACAGGGGCTTTAAGGTGTTTACCAGGGATCTGTCTGTTGAAGCTGAAGACCGACGACGGCAGAGTCATTTCATCCAAACCTGACCTATTGGCGGAAGTTGAGAAGTTTTATGGACAGCTGTACACGACTACCCAAAGACCCGTCGAAAATCGAGCTAAAGACCCAAGGGCTAGATTAACCCGACACTATACCGAAGATCTCCCCGACGTCAGCCTGTACGAGATTAGTATGGCCCTCAAACAGCTTAAGAATGGCAAAGCCCCAGGTGAGGATGGAATTACAGCCGAACTCCTGAAGGCGGGTGGTAAACCCACCCTTAGGGCCCTTCAGACGCTGTTCAGCTCCGTCCACCACGAAGGGAGAACGCCGAAAGCATGGAACAGAAGTGTGGTGGTTCTCTTCTTCAAGAAAGGTGATAAAACTTTGTTGAAGAACTATAGACCCATCTCACTTCTGAGCCATGTTTACAAGCTGTTTTCGAGGGTCATCACAAATCGTCTCGCGCGCAGGTTTGACGATTTTCAGCCTCCCGAACAAGCCGGTTTCCGAAAAGGCTATAGTACCGTAGACCACATACATGCGTTGCGGCAGGTTATACAGAAGACCGAAGAGTATAACCTCCCCCTTTGCCTTGCATTTGTGGACTACGAGAAAGCCTTCGATTCGATCGAGACCTGGGCTGTACTACAGTCTCTCCAGCGGTGCCAAGTTGACTACCGATATATCGAAGTGTTAAAGTGTCTGTACGAAAACGCCATTATGTCCGTCCGACTACAGGACCAGAGCGCGAAGCCTATTCCTCTGCAGCGGGGAGTCAGACAAGGAGATGTGATCTCTCCGAAGCTGTTCACCGCTGCATTGGAGGATGCTTTTAAGGTTCTGGACTGGAAAGGACGAGGCATCAACATAAATGGCGAGTACATCACTCACCTTCGATTCGCTGACGATATCGTAGTCATGGCTGAGACCATGGAGGACCTCAGTGCAATGCTCGCTGACCTCAGTGGAGTTTCCGACCGAGTTGGCTTGAGGATGAACATGGACAAGACGAAAGTCATGTCCAACGTCCATGTCGCGCCAACTCCCGTGATAGTCGGAGGCTCTGCGCTCGAAGTTGTTGACGACTATATTTACCTGGGACAAACGGTCCAGTTAGGTAGGTCCAACTTTGAGAAAGAGGTCACTCGTCGAATCCGACTCGGATGGGCAGCGTTCGGGAAGCTTCGTAGCACCTTTTCGTCCAAATTACCGCAGTGTCTGAAGTCAAAAGTCTTTGACCAGTGTGTGTTGCCAGTGATGACTTACGGATCTGAGACGTGGGCGCTAACAATGGGCCTTATAAGGAAGCTCAAAGTCACTCAGAGGGCTATGGAGAGGGCTATGCTCGGGGTTTCTCTGCGTGATAGAATCAGAAATGATGATATCCGCAGTAGAACTAAGGTTACCGACATAGCCCGAAGAATAGCCAAACTTAAGTGGCAGTGGGCGGGGCACATTGCTCGCAGGACTGATGGCCGATGGGGTCAGAAGGTTCATGAGTGGCGTCCGCGGACCGGGAGACGAGCTGTAGGTAGGCCTCCAACAAGATGGAGTGACGACCTTGTAAAGATCGCGGGAACGCGGTGGATGCGAAAAGCACAAGATCGGTCTGAGTGGAGAGCCTTGGGGGAGGCCTATGTCCAGCAGTGGACGTCTTTCGGCTGACATGATGACAATCATCTGTTGATGATTTCACAGAATTAATTACCGTCTATAAATTGTTTACAGATTCCCAGATGATAATATAATTAAGTTGGAAAGTACGTTTAAAAAGATCCGCCCTTCAACCCTTTTTATTAACCGACTTCATAATATTATGAATCCCACTACATAGGTGAATCCGAAAAGTCATAATTCCGAATTGATCAAAATTCGACAAAAACTCTAACCGCCGCGCCGCCGCCGTTCTCAAACTTGTGTATGAATAAAATAAATGATTTAAAAAACAAAAAAACGTCTTGAAAATGCAAAAGATAACTTCTTTTAAAATGGTAGGTCAGTCCAACTAAAGTCGGCTTTTGGTTAAAAATATTGTGAGACGCCGATACTTACCATTTTAAAAGAAGTTATTTTTTTCGTTTTCGAAGACGGTTTTTGTTTCTTAAAACATTTATTTTATTTTATACTTTTTAGTGATCACAATAAACTGTAATGTAGTCCCACTTCTTAGTTCATATGAAACTTCATTTCAAGCTCGCCGCAAGCAACGCCGCGGGAAAGTCATAGTCTCATTTAAACATTTAAATGTTCTTCGTTATAGTCGCTTAACTATCTTAATCAAGATATCTTATCGCCACGTCGCCACCCTTGAAATAGGTACCGTTGAGGAGTTCCGGTGGCCATCTGTGATCTCATATTCATCATCAGTTCCACTTCACCAGATGATACTTTCTGAATGCAAATGCTGGATTTGTTACTAAAAATACTTAAATCGCTATATTACGTATGCCTATAATATTTTTGAGGAGTTCCCTCAATTCCTAACGGATCCCCTCATTACATTCAGATCTGGTGACAATGGGACCACCGCGGAAGTGTGCTCTATCAAACTAAAAAAGAATTTTTAAAATCGGACAAATCTGTATGCGTGGTCACACAAAAAAAAAAGCTACCTATTATACTACAAAACGCGAGATACCTACATTTTAGGCCGGCCTTAGGCCGGGATCACTCCTGGCGCCTGTTTTCACTCACTTCTTTAGTTTATGGCTTCTGTAGCGGTTAGACAGCACAATTCTGCCAGACTCAAGTGTCGAGCTTCACACGCGTATGGATATAAATGAAAGCGACTACTGGCGGAGAATCCTCGTTAACACTGAAAACACATAAAACAAACACAACTAAACTACAACACCCTAATGTAATTATTAAAAGCGGGGGAGGTTTTTTTTTAATCACAAGGATATATTATTCTTTCCCATGAACTTGGATGAGGTAACGAAAACTTTTTTTTTGTTAGTAAAGCATAAAATAGAAGCCATGTTAATGGGGAGAGGGATTTTTAATTTAGTTAAGAGGGAATAAAGGGGAGGAGATTTATTATTAAGAGGGCAATCAAAGAAAATGTGTTCGATAGATCCATAATCCTGCCCACAGTCGCACCAAGGAGTATCTCTGATATTACATTTATATAATTGAATTGGATTACACACGCGACCCAGACGAAGTCTGATGATAATACTAGTGTCTTTTCGAAAGGGAACGGTTCTTAAAAAACCAGGGACGAGACGGAATAACAGGTTGAATAGAGGAATAGAATCATTTTTTAGAAGAGGACCAACGAGATGGCCATTTTTTCTCCAGAGAACGCCTAGGAATGCTTAAAATATTAGGGGAATATATTTTGAAAAAGGAATCATCTCCGTGGATCACTGCATCCTTAGCAGTTAAATCCGCAGCCTCATTGCCCGCAATCCCACAGTGGCTGGGGATCCAAACAAACGAAATATCAAGTGTATTGAGATGGATTGCAAAACACTAAAGCAGTCTGTAAAAATAACACTTTTATGCAGATTATGCTGAAGAATGAAATCGACAGACTTCAAGAGGCCCAAGCATTCCCCGGAGAAAACAGATGATTCAGGCGGGAGCTTGAATTTGTGCATGATATTGAGCCTAGGGCAAACAAAAGCAGCCCCTACACATCCCGAATCTGATAGTTTGGAGGCATCCGAAAAAAAGTATATGTGGTCAGGGAAACAAGATTCTACATATTTATTAAATAACGAATTAGCTTGAACGGAATTTTTATGTATACCGGTGTTAAAATAGACATTAGGAAAATGGATTAAGGCCTCAAAGGGGATAGAATACATAGGAAGCGAAGCACATCTCTGGACCGGAGGTCAGAGGGAGGCCAACTTACTTAGGCCTTTTATTAAATTAGGCTGGGCCTTATGGCGCCAGTACGGTTTGGAAGAACAAAAGCGAGAGAGTAACTTGAGCTTAGGAAGGATAGGATGAGAGGGGAGGAAATAAGACTGAAACAGAAAACTTTCCGATAAATATTGTCTTCTGAGATCAAGGGGTGGATCTCCACATTCAACCAGTACCGCTCTATTAGGAGACGACTTCATGACGCCAGAGACAATTCTGAGTGCCTTCATCTGAATCAATTCCGGGAGTTTGAGAGCACCTTTGTTGCATGGCTCAAAGATGAAAGTACCAAAGTCCAAGTGACTTCTGACAAGAGCATTATAGAGCAACTTTTAAGGATAAGGGTGGGCGCCCCACCAAGAACCAGACAGAGCCCTGAGGATGTTGATATTTCTCTCGCACTTCCTGGCTCATCTCTCTTATGAGGAATTCCCTGCAGTCGTCTGTCAAAGATCACTCCGAGAAACTTAACAGAGTCAGAAAATGGAATGGGAATGCTATCATACTTTATGCAGCCCTCGGGAGGAGATCGGCTTCTAGAGAAAACTATAGCGGAGCTTTTAGATGGAGATAGGGAGAGCCCGTGGGCAGAGAGCCAAATATGTAGCGACTCCAGATCACTATTCAATAAATCAAAAGCTCTTTGGGGGCTCCTGTTGTTGCAGTACATAACGACATCATCGGCATACTGTAGCAAACGGCACGACATATTAGTGGTTCTATCCAGATCATAGGTGTAAAGATTGTATAACAGAGGGCTTAGGACTGAGCCCTGAGGTAAACCTTTCCACTCATGTCTATCGGCAACAAGCATACCATGCCACCTAACATGAATCGTTCTAGCCTTCAGCAAATTTGAGATAAAGTTAACCACTTTCAAAGGAATACTCAGATTGGACATTTTGTCGCTGAGCACTGAAAGACTAACATTATCGTAAGCGGAAGACACATCCAGGAAGGCGGCCGCCACTGACTCGTCCCTCGGAAAAGCCAACCGGATATCTGTAGAAAGAATAGTGTGACTGTCTAAAATACTTTTTCCCTTCTGGAATCCAAATTGGAAGCGGGATAAGATATTATTGTTTTCCAGGAACCAATCTAGCCGATTTTTAAGCAAATGTTCAGTGACTTTACAAAGGGCAGAAGAAAGAGCAATAGGGCGGTAGGAGGACGGAAGATCTGAATCTTTACCGGGCTTCGGAATAGGGATAATATACTGCACTTTCCATGAATCTGGGATAATCCCAGTCTCAAAAAAACAATTGACCAGGGACGGAAAAAAAGATAAAGTTTCCGAGTTGGCTTTAGCGAGGAAGGAGTTAGTCAAGCCATCCGGTCCAGGGCCGAATCCAGAAGGCCCTCCAGAACACACCGAAGCTCCGATAGATGAAAGGGAGAGGAAAGAAAATGGTTGGGCTTACAGGATGAAATCGAGGAGGGAGAGGAGAGGTCCGAAGAGCAGGGAACGAAAGGAGGAGCCAATTTGTCAAGAAAATAATTGAGCCAAACAGGGGCCTGAGAGAATGAAGATGGAGACTGGGACGACGAGCAGGCGAAACGGAACACTTTAACGTTGCGCCAGACGACAGAGGGAGGCGTGGAAGGGGAGATAGACTCACAAAACTTGTTCCAGCCAAGTTTTTTTGTTGAGAGAAAGCGTTTTCTTGCACTTAGCCTGAGCCCGTTTAAAAGAAACAAAGTTTTGAAGAGAAATATTAGAACAAAAGTTAGACTCAGCAGCATTACGGTCTTTGACACGGGATGTGCATTCCGAGTCCCACCAGGGGAGAGAGGGGCGCTTATTAACCCAACCATTTTTAAGCGGAATAGCCAATTCCGCAGCAGACAATAAAGCCTGACAGAAGAGAGAATACGCTTCCAAGCAATTATCCCGAGAGGCAGGAGAGAGAGAGCGAATTTTTTCATCAGCCGTAAGAGAGAACCAAGACCAGTCAGCCTTTGATAACCTGAACCTTTGGAGGGAAGAGGGGGGGGAAAGGCCAAAGAGCCGGAAGAGTACTGAATCGTGATAGGGAGGTGGTCGCTACCATAACTAATAGAAGAGACGTCCCAAGAACATACCGATGCTAGATTAGGGGAACAGATAGATAGATCCACCGTAGAAGGATTCTGAGAAGGAGAGACCCGGCGAGTAGGACGACCATCATTCAAAATACATAAATTATGTGAATCTAAAAAATCCACCAACCTGCAACCAGAAGGGTTAGAGGACAGGGAGCCCCAGAGCGGATTATGGCAGTTGAAGTCTCCCAATATTAAGAACGGACCCGGAACATTGGATATGGCATTCCAGAATTCAGATATAATACCAGGAATTGGATGAGGAATATAGACGGAAATGACACATGTAGATAGAAAATCCGTAGACTACAGTAGGATTAACACCACACTAGTTAAAGTACTTAATTGGTTTACTAGCAACAATTTGCTACTAAATGCTAAGAAAACGAAATGTGTTAGGTTCGCTGTGCCTAATGTTAAACCGGTACATTCTAGTATTTTTCTAAATGACGAGTGTTTGCAAATGGTAGATAAGGCAATTTTCTTAGGCATAACATTAGATAAATATTTGCAATGGAGTCCCCATATAGCTGTACTGGCAGGTAAACTAAGTTCGGCAGCTTACGCCGTTAGGAAAATTAGACAACTAACCAATGTTGAAACAGCTCGCTTAGTCTATTATAGTTATTTCCATAGTGTCATGTCGTACGGTATTCTGGTTTGGGGTAAGGCAGCTGACATACAAACTATATTTGTGTTACAAAAAAGGGCTATTCGTTCTATTTACAACTTAAACTCCCGTGACTCTTTAAGAGAACTTTTTAATGAAAATAATATCTTGACTGTAGCGTCTCAATTTATTTATGAGAATATTATTTACGTTATTAGAAATTTAGATTCTTTCACCAAAAATTCTGATATACATAATTTAAATACCAGAAATAAAAATAAAATCGCTATCCGAAAATTCCGCGTCCGTAAAGTATATAAATCATTTGTTGGTCAATGCATTCATTTCTATAATAAATTACCTGACGAAGTTTTAAAGTTACCCTTTCCAGCACTTAAAAATTACTTGAAAAGGTCGTTAATGTCTAAAGCGTATTATAAGGATCGAGGACTATCTAACAGACAAAAATGCATGGCCTAAATCCGAAACTTAGTCAATAATAATTTATTCAAATGCAAAATCTTTATCTTGTCTAGGGGACACCGTTGATGTAGGAAAACATATCGAAACTTTTATGTGGTCGTCTCGCACCATCTTATATACACATAAGTATGTGTTTCTTTTTCTCTATCTCTCCCGTAAGATTCTTAATTGGCATGTTTTCCAGCTGAACTACGCATGTTATTTGATACTATATTTAATTTAATATTTATAGCTTTATATAATGCTAGACTAAGTAGTACCATTGTAATAAGAAATATGTTTAAAAAATGACTGACTGCTGAGTTTCTTGCGGCGTTTCTTCTCGGCAGTGGTCTTCGCTTGGGAAGCGCTGCTAGATTCTTGACGTGTAAAAGTGCCTGTGGGGCCTACTTACTGAATAAATTTATTTTATCTTTTATCTTTTACACTAACGTCCATGACGCGGCACGAAACAACAAAGAAAGAGTGGTGAGGAGGGAGATTAAACCGAGAATAACAGAGACCGTTTTTTATGAGAATGGCACAGCCCATCAGGTCCATCCTGTCGAAGACAAGAGAACCCAGGAAGTCTGAAGCTTGCAGAGGGTTTGAGCCATGTTTCAGAAAGGGCAACAATATCGGGTTTAATGGAGTTACAGAAAGAAAAGAACAGCTTTATTACGATTTATGCTCCTGATGTTCCATTGAATGATTTTAGAACCCATAATTGGAGTGATCCGCAGAAACTCCCTTAGGCAGGAGGGAGTGGACAAGTTTCAAAGTATCAGCGACGTTGGACGATAGGGGAAGGTTAAGGAAAAATTCAATGATGGACTACACGGCTGTGAGGATTGAAGGTAACCAATCCGAGGGAAGGGGAGAACCGAGGGGGGGCAAGGTTCCCGACGAGGAAGCTGAGGTTGGGACGCCTCCTGAGAGAAGGCTACACCATTGACAGGAAGTGGAGAGTTATATCCAGATATCAAATCAAAATGAGCTCTTTGGTCGTAACCATGGGAAGATGAGGGGGCAGGAGACTTTCTTTGAATAAAAACAGTTTTTTTTTTGAGAACTATTTTGTTTGACAACTTCGTTAAAAGGACGTTTAGAAGGAGCGTGCTTTTTTTCAGCTTCTGAATAAGAAATGCATTCATCAGCCATTGTCAATTTAATAAGTTTTTGTCGGCCAAATTCAGGGCAAGATCTATCGGTAGCTTCGTGTTGACCAGAGCAGTGGAGACAACTGACCCGATCCACGGAAACCTGGCAAGAGACAGCCTCGTGGGGCTGAGAGCACTTAGAACACCGAGGCTGAGATCTGCAATGGGCCTTCACGTGCCCAAATCTACAACATCGGAAACATTGGATGGTTGGGACGTTGTATTGGTCTACCTCAAGAGCGCAGTTAAAAAGGAAGACTTTAGGGGGCAACACTTGACCGTCGAAAGTCAGAACTACAGTTTCCGAGGGAACCCACTCGGATGTGCCATCATGTTTTATAAAGCTACAAATTACAATTTACAGGTTAGAAGTTTCCATTTGACACAACCTCGACCAATGACGACCACCCATTTGAGCAGTGTTGCCAGTTTAGACCTGTAAAATTGTAACTTGTAGCTTTATAAAACGTGCCCCTGTAAGTTATTACGTAAGTTTTGAGACACCACTATGGGTAAGAGTGAGTGGCAAATATCTGCATCTCTCTCTTGCATATAGCTTTGTTTCAAAACTTACGTAATAACTTGCAGGCGCCTGTTTAATAAAGCTACAAATTACAATTTACAGGTTACAAGTTTCCATTTGACACAACTTCGACCAATGTCGACCTCGTCTAAAGTTGCAATCTTTTCTGATATTTTTTTTTACATATTTTATCGTCTAAAAGTATTCTTTAAACGTAAAACTTTAACACAACACAATTATATCATGTCAAAAACCTCACCTCACCCACAGACTACCGAAAGATCGTGGCTCGCTACTCGCGGCGGTGACAGACGTACGAGCCAAGACGGGCTACGAGCAGAATTCAAACATGTTGGATCGCCGACGAACTTACTCGGCGGTTTTTAAGAACGCGTACTTCTGATGACACACGGGCGAGTAAGCTCGCCGAGTCACAAGTATGCTTACATACTCGCCCATCTATCACCCCTAGATCACCCCTTTCACGTTACTTCGAACTTCGATTTTCAAAGTAGGGCCTCAGTGTATATAATCTGTGACAATGCGTTCAATAAATAGACATATAATAGCGTAGACGCCGTGTAGCCAACTGTCAAAGATATATACCACTATTTACTTTTGTGTACAACACAACTTGTACCCAGATGACCATTGGTCAATGCCTGACGTGTTAATCCTACTGAATTAAAGTCTTATAGTTGGAATAAGCGGCTATTCGAATAAAGAATTAAGAAAACGTTTCACTTTATTATGCCGGACTGTGTTTGCCCGGCAGTGGGAATTTTTAAAATTTAAATGTCTAATGCCGGCCTTACCTTAAACCTTACTTCGCTATTCGCTATTAGTTATGCGGCTGCGCCGTATTTGTTAAAATATTTGCTATCGCGCTTATGCGTTATGCGTGCGAATAAAGAAAACATAGACGAATAAACCCTCCACACTTCGTCGAATGTAGGCGCATAAGCCGAATAACGAATAGCGAATGGCGAAGTGTGGTGCCGGCATAAAATACGCAATATTGGACCCGATTGTACAGTGGCCTCTAAACTTCCTAATTTTATTTAGGTGTCGCTAAAACACTTTGCTATTCTACGAGCAGCTGTCATAATCAAATGACAAGCGCTAATTTGAATCTGACGCTTCTTATTTTAGGCGGTCGATTCAATATTGTATTGACATTCTGGGAATAGCACTTGTTAAATCTGCCGTCTAAACTATGTCTAAAAATTAGAAAATTTAGTTTTAGGCTATTTAAGCGATGTGCACGTAAAATCGGGTCCACTGGCTGGATTTTATTTAAATAGTTACAAGTAGTAGTTATGAAATGGAGCGTGAATGCAATTCCCGAATGGGGAGCAAAAAAATTAACCCAGAATAACTGAGATATATTTTTTTTGCTTTCCGGATAACTGGGTGTTTTACAAAAAAATGGTTTATTTTCGGCCTTTACGCGGCCGTTACAACTAAGAACATTGTTAATTATGGTATTGCATGTTCTAATTAATATAGGCAAATTACACATTTTTGTAATTTTAGATTTTCTTACGTAAGTAAACAATAGTGCTTTCAACAGGTATATCGATAAGTAAACTGTCGATATTTTGAGTTCAATATCGAAAATATATCGTTCGTTATTTTAATTTTCGATGTTTTAATTTCATATGTAAAAATTGGATTGGTAATTAACCGTAATGCTGAAACAGGAATGGTGGTGGAGACTTGCACACGCTCACACAAGAATGGTTCGTCGTGGTTTCAAAAATTGCAATCAGACGTCATAAAAGGGTCACAAACTGTCTTCCAAATGCTTTTTGCAAGATTTATTCATCATTATTAAAGATAAACATTTAATTTTCAAATAAAAACTGTAAAAATTGTCTATATTAAATTTTATCCTCCTAGTTCCCTTTGTTCTTCTCATGGAACAATATCTTTTTATAGCGCACCGCCCAGATTAAAAATAACCATACTTAGACGTACGGCCCAATGTTCCTGTATAGGAACAAAATAAATTCCTGTCCATACTTTTTAATGCTTACACTAAACTTTTTTTATCATGTTGGTATGAACTGTCAGTTTCTATAAAATGAATGCTTTTGTGTAAAATAATGTCGAAACGGGGTAAAACCGTACATTGTTCGACAAGGGAAATTATATTTAATATTATTCGGTTTTGTCAGCAGGAACCGGTGGCTAAAAGCCCCATTATAGACTTACAAATAGTCACAGAACGTGTGTCCACTATGACGGGTATTTATGTTGTATTTGATATTAAATTATTACCTATTTAATAGTCCCCCTAAGTTATTAGTCTCCGACACAAAATCGGTAAATGTATTCATTCAAAATATATTAATTTACATAAGTATGCAGGTCAGTCATGATCTTAAAATAACTGACAAAGAGTTTTGATACTTTGCCATTTTATGCATAATTGTGTATAATTTAATTTCAGGACTGAGTAAAAGTAAATAGTAAATATTTGCGAACAATGAAAAGTTTGAGGGAAACTGAAAAACCAGTTGTATATTTAGATGAAACATATATACATTATACTGCTCATGAAGTTATGAGCAGTATGTATATATGGTATGTCAAAAGCGATTTTACTCGGTGAAAGATATATTATGGTTCATCACCAGGGAAAGATTTGTTCCAAATTGTTTACTTGTTTACAAAACTAAAAGTACATCATTAGATTATCATCATGATATGAACAGAGAGAATTTCACTAAGCGGGTAAATGAAAAGCTTTTGCTCAACTTGTCAAGACGGTTGGCCCGTGTCACGAAGCTACAAGTTACAAATTACAAGGGGAAGTCTCTTTCTAGCAAAAGGAGTTAGAAAGAGACTTCCGCTTGTAATTTGTAACTTGTAGCTTCATGAAACGGGCTTATGGGGCACGTTTTATAAAGCTGCAAGTAACAATTTGATATGTACCTATTGTCATAACTTATCTGTGTTCGTTGTCATTCTCATAGGGCGTATACAGAAAGAAAGCTGGAAACTTATAAGCGCTTACCGGCGCTTGTCAGCGCTGGTCCGTTCTACACAAAGGAAGCAGGTTGAAGCAGACCAAGCAAAAATGTCGGACTCATCGGACGATGATTTGGTTTTGTTAGAAAATGTGTATTTAAAAATGCGAAAAGAAGCTATACATCCCGTTAATAGAGATAGGAAACGATATTAATTTAAAATGGCAGCGACCAGCGCTGACCAGCGCGTGTTGAAGCTTGTCGGAACTTGTCGGCACCGTTCAGTACTTATAAGCGCTTATCGGCGCGCGTTCATATATTTTCCTGCGCGGGTTACCAGCGCTGTCAAGCGCCGGTAAGCGCTTATAAGTTTCCAGCTTTCTTTCTGTATACGCCCTTACTATGCAAAGTTTAATGTAGATTAAAGCCTTGCTTTCTAAGGTTTTGTCTTATTTATGTCAATTTAATCTACATTATGGACAAAGAAAATAAATCGCTCTGCTCCGGTGCTGTGTCAAGCCACAACATCCCCTTATCGCGCTACTTACGGCCTGAGCGATTCGACGTTGAGCCAAACACAACGGCCGCGGATGTAAAATGGCTGCACTGGTGCGCTACATTCAAAAAATTTCTAGAAGAAGATCCATCTACTACCGATTCGATGCGACTGAAGATTCTTATCAATCATCTCTCACCGACGGTTTACTCGTTTGTTCGTGAATGTGCTACTTATTGTCAAGCAATGTCGCAGCTTGAAAAGGTTTACGTAAAACCGAAAAATATAATTTTAGCTCGTCACCTACTCACGACTCGGAAACAGCGGTCGGACGAATCAATTTCCGATTACGCTCGTGCTCTAAATCTTCTCGTCCACGAGTGTAAATTTGAGCAGGTCTCAGCCCAAGAACATGAGAATCAAAGCGTAAGAGGAGCGTTCATAGCGGGAATTATATCTCAGAAAATAAGAGAGCGTCTCTTAGAGAACCTAATTCTCACCTTAGAACAAGCGCTTAATCAAGCTATATCACTCGAAGCGGCTGAACAAAATTCTAAAATTATTGCGAGCAATTCTGAACCAGTGCTTAACGCGCTTCCAGAAATTGGGGAGTCAAGTGTTAAGCCTAATCTAGCTGCGACTACTCCACAACAGCGAAAGAGCTGTTTCTTTTGTGGAGGAAATATACATCAGAGAGTAAAATGTCCCGCATTCCATGCTATTTGTCAATTGTGCACCAGAAAAGGGCATTTTGCAAACGTTTGTAGAAGTGGTAAGCCGCCATCAGTTAACGCCGTCACAGCCGACGTTGCAGAACCGTCTCATAAGCCCGATAACGAAATAAATGTGACCACAATTTCTGCTGCTTCACCATCGAGTCTATATAAGGCAACTATTCCTGTGACTATAAACGAAATACGCGCTGAAGCCCTAATAGATACTGGTAGCTCGGTTAGCTTCATCAATAGGGATTTAGTCCAAGTTATGAATTTAAAACCAAAACCATGCAAGCAAACAATAACACTAGCCTCCCTCAATCACGTGTCTTTTGTAGAAGGGATGTGCTATGCAACAATTAAGCTGAATCAACATATTTATAAACAAAGGCCTCTCCTAATTGTAAACAACTTATGTGCAGACATCATAGTCGGCCACGATATTCTTAAAGATCACTCATCTTTAGAATTACGTTTTGGTGGAGATAAAGAACCTCTGCAGATCTGTAACGTCATGGAAGCTTCTGTTCCACCAGCATCCGTTTTTACAAACCTATCGCCGAAAATTAAACCGGTGGCTATTAAGTCGAGGCATTATTCTGAAAAGGACAGAGATTTTATTGATCAAGAAATTTCAAATCTTTTAGAGGACGGAGTGATCGAGCCGAGTGTGTCTCCATGGCGCGCGCAAGCGCTGGTTGCAGGAGGCGGAGCATACCGTAAACGTCTCGTAATAGACTACTCACAAACAATCAATAAATATACATTGCTAGATGCCTATCCACTACCTAATATTGAAAATATTGTCTCCAAAGTGGCTCGATTTAATTACTTCAGCCAGATCGATCTCAAAAGCGCCTACCATCAAGTTCCCATTTTAGAAAGAGAAAAACCTTATACTGCATTTGAAGCTGGTGGCAACCTATTTCAATTTACACGAATTCCCTTTGGCGTTACAAATAGCGTAGCAGCTTTTCAAAGAACTCTCGACTTTGTAATCAAGACAGAGAAACTAGAAGGCACTTACGCCTATTTAGATGACGTCACTGTATGTGGCAAAGACAAAGAAAGGCATGACAATAATTTGAAAAAGTTCATGTCATCTGTCAAAAAATACAGATTGACTTTAAACGAATAAAAATGTACTTTTGGAACAAATTCTATAAATCTCCTGGGTTATACCATAAGAAACAATTCAATCGTTCCGGATCATGACAGGCTAAAACCTTTACTAGACCTACCGCCACCGACCAACGTGAGCGAACTCAAGCGAGCTCTGGGTATGTTTGCTCACTATGCCAAGTGGATTAAACGGTTTTCCGAAAAATTACAACTTTTAATTGGGATTTCAACGTTTCCCTTGAACGAAACTGCAGAAACTTGTTTCAAGGAACTAAAAACAGACATTGCTAAAGCATGTCTTGTAGCGATTGATCCCATCGAAACATTTACCGTCGAGACTGACGCGTTGGAGTTCGCGGTAGCTGCTACCCTTTCTTAAGTGGGCTCCCTGTCGCTTTTTTTTCACGTACTCTTTCAGAATCTGAGCGAAAACAATCATCGGTAGAAAAGGAAGCTTGCGCGATTGTTGAGTGTCTACGCAAATGGAGGCATTATCTTATCGGTAGACATTTCTTGCTTGTAACTGATCAACAATCAGTTGGATTTATGTTCAATCAAAAACATAACAACAAAATCAAGAACGAAAAAATTGAACGATGGCGACTCGAATTATCATGTTACAAATACGACATTATTTACCGCCCGGGAAAAGAAAACATTGTGGCTGATGCACTTTCAAGAGTTTGCTCGTATCTTAATCATAACAAATTAAAGGAGCTGCATGAAACTCTATGTCACCCGGGTATTGTCAGAATGGCTCACTGGGTTAGAATGAAGAACTTACCTTATTCTATCAATGATATTAAAACAATGACTGCATCGTGCCCAGTTTGCGCGGAGATAAAACCTCGTTTTATGAAAACTAGAGGTCAACTAATAAAAGCAACTGCACCTTTTGAAAGATTAAATATAGATTTTAAAGGTCCTTTACCATCGAATAGTGTCAATAAGTATATTTTGACAATAATTGATGAGTACAGTCGATTTCCGTTCGCTTACGCCTGTAAGGATATGACATCCACTACTGTAATTAATTGCTTAAAGGATTTATTTTATACTTATGGCACACCGCTATATATACACACCGATAGAGGTACCTCTTTTATGTCTGAACAATTGCGACAATTTCTGTCATCTCTTGGCATAGCGTGCAGCCGTACGACACCGTATAATCCGCAGGGTAATGGTCAGGTAGAACGACTCAACGGAACCTTATGGCGAACCATTCAATTATGCTTGCGTTCAAGGGGCCTGCCTACTGAAAATTGGGAGCAAGTTCTACCAATGTCTTCACATGGGATACGTTCTCTCCTTTGCACATATATCAACGCATGAAAGGTTATTCCTACATCCACGACGGTCTTCAAATGGAGAGTCCTTACCAACATGGCTAGTACCAGGTCCGATTTTAATAAAAAGAAATGTGCGAAATAAAACTGATCCCTACGTCGAGGAAGCAGAACTTCTACAGAACAATCCTAATTATTCTTTTGTCAGAACACAAGAAGGACGGGAAACAACCATCTCCAATAGACAATTGGCACCACTCCCCGTAACTGAACATCCTACATCTGATGACGATGAACTCGAAATGTACCATGCCGAGTCAATGCCATCTGATGACCTACAGGAGCCCTCGGCGGAGCCAGCTGGGGAAGCGCCGCGCAGGTCTGCGCGGGAGCGCCGCCCGCCGCAGTACCTGCAGGACTACGAGCTGTAGTTACCAGATAGGAGGGGGTGAATGATATGTACCTATTGCCATAACTTATCTGTGTTCGTTGTCATTCTCTCACTATGCAAAGTTTAATGTAGATTAAAGCCTTGCTTTCTAAGGTTTTGTCTTATTTATGTCACAATTTTACAGGTCTAAACTGGCAACACTGTCCAAATGGCTGTGGCCAGCTTCACGAAGCTACAAGTTACAAATTACAAGCTGAACTCTCTTTCTAAGAAAAGGAGTTAGAAAGAGACTTCCGCTTGTAATTTGTAACTTGTAGCTTCGTGAAACGGGCCTTTGGTATCAAGTCTGATGCTCAAAATACAGATTGGGCCAATGTAGTACAAATTATTTGTAAATGTTATGCCGGCACCACACTTCGCTATTCGCTATTCGTTATTCGGCTTATGCGCCTACATTCGACGAAGTGTGGAGGGTTTATTCATCTATGTTTGCTTTATTCGCACGCATGACGCATAAGCGCGATAGCAAATATTTACAAATACGGCGCAGCCGCATAACGAATAGCGAATAGCGAAGTGTGGTGCCGGCATTATGGCAATGACATAAGGTCCACCGACGGTCAGTTAAGGGTGTTGCGGTTAGTTACGGGCCGGTTAGACGAGCAACATTTTCACAGCAATATGTGGACGGCGACTATTCGCATCTTGGTCTAACATACGAAATAAGAGTAAGACAGAAATAGTTGCCGGCCACACATTGCTCTAATGCCGGCACCACACTTCGCTATTCGCAATTCGTTATTCGGCTTATGCGCCTACATTCGACGAAGTATGGAGGGTTTATTCGTCTATGTTTTCTTTATTCGCACGCATAACGCATAAGCGAGATAGCAAATATTTTAATGCCGGCACCACACTTCGCTATTCGCTATTCGTTATTCGGCTTATGCGCCTACATTCGACGAAGTGTGGAGGGTTTATTCGTCTATGTTTTCTTAATTCGCAGTTTCGCACGCATAACGCATAAGGGCGATAGCTAATATTTTGCAAATACGGCGCAGCCGCATAACGAATAGCGAATAGCGAAGTGTGGTGCCGGCATAACAAATACGGCGCAGCCGCATAACGAATAGCGAATAGCGAAGTGTGGTGCCGGCATAAAAAGTTGATCGTGTACCAGACCCTTTAATGCCAGCACCACACTTCGCTATTCGCTATTCGTTATTCGGCTTATGCGCCTACATTCGACGAAGTGTGGAGGGTTTATTCGCCTACGTTTGCTTAATTCGCACGCATAACGCATAAGCGCGAATAGCGAATACTCGTATCCGTCGACTTATCGGTTTTTTGGCACACATCAAAGGACACGAATAACTCGAATAGCGCATCGACTGCCCACACTTCGTTCACTCATTAATTTGCCCCCATATTATAATCTGTGGTGGCTCGACGTGATTTTCCAAGTTTTTATCCGTCGTATTGGAATCTGATTGATTGAAGTTTGTTTAGTGGGTTACTAATTAATATTAATGAGAAAATGGAGTGAATGAACGAAAAAGTAATACGATTTATAGAATTATATCAGAAGCCCTACTTTGAAATTCGAAGTTCGAAGTTACGATAGCTTCATCCCTTTCTCTCGATTTAGTCTCGAATGACGAGTGACAGGGATGGAGCTAACGTAACTTCGAACTTCGAATTTCAAAGTAGGGCCTCTGATCTCCATCGCTACCACAGATAAGGGTAGGTATCGCTGCGCATTTGGCATGTTCAACGCACCGTCACGAAGTGTGGCCATGTTTGTTGTTCGCGCATATAATAAATATTTTAATGCCGGCACCACACTTCGCTATTCGCTATTCGTTATGCGGCTGCGCCTCTCTCGATTTTGTCTCCGAGTGACAGGGATAAAGCTAATGTAAATTCGAACTTCGATTTCCAAAGTAGGGGCCCAGCCGTGGTGAGCCGCGACTCCTTATAATCTGTGGCCGCAACCGCCATGATGTGATGTGATGACTCTATTATCTACATTTCCGGCTTTCTTTCTTTTTGTTTTGTTTAGTTGTCACAAAATAACATACATTTCTAAAAATGTGGTTTTTAACATCTCAAACGGATTCAAAAGTACTTTATATTATTATACAGGATAGAGATTTAACGATTGGGAGAATTCCTGACCCCCAAAATAGTAATTTTGCTGCAATTGATGATGCCTCGATCAGCAGAAAACATGCTGCTCTTTCGATATCGCAAAACCATTTATTCCTTCAAGATTTAGGTTCTCGATATGGAACATTCGTGAACCAATCGGGTGAAAAAATTGGAACTACTAAAGTCCAGCTGAAACACGACGATATCGTTAAATTTGGTAAGCTCAACAGCGTGTGGACTGTTTCTGAAATTAGACTTGTGAGTTGTGCCTCTACGTTGAAGGGAGAGAACCTTCAAAATTTAAGGACAGTGCTTGGGAAATTAGGAGGAGTTTTGAAGAATGAGTGGGATGATACTTGCACATACCTTACAATGCCTTGTATAACATTGACTATTAAGGTAGTACTGGCTTTAGCTCAAGGCTCTCACATAGTAACAACACAATATTGGAATGAATGCCTAAATGCTGTAAATAATAGTCTTACACTACCAGATCCAAAAAACTTCACACCGCAAGTTGTAGAGTCTACTATCAACAAAGATGATGTTTCTTTCCTACCTAACAAACAAAGAAGTAAGCTTTTTAAAGACAAAAAAATAATTTTCTTTTCAAGAAGACAGTTGGAAGTGTATAAGATGATTTTAATCAACAGTTCCGCTACAGCCCAGCTGTTGAGCGAGTCAAAGATGACCAAATCTATGCTCTGCAGTCCTGACGTAGTAGTCATTCAATATAATATAGGAGCTACCAGTCAAGAATCACAGGCACAGAAAAACCAGATCAATGACATTGTCAACTATCTTAATAGTAAAGGTAAAAGAGCAGTAGCTGATGCTGAAATTGGCTTAGCCATCTTGTACTGCTCGACAACCAAGTATTGTAATCCAGATTTTAGTTTCACATCTGAAGTCTTTAAACTACCACCAACCTCTAGTAATGCTAATGCAAATGTATTAGCCCAAGACACACAAGAACCTACTCAAAAAATGTTTTTCAAAAAGGAAAATATTGTGATTAATGAGAGTCTAACAGATGCAACCTCACTCACCTCTGCCGCACCTAGTGGGGAAGTAGTGACTGGCTGTAAGAGGAAGCTCAATGATGAAATTTCTGAAGGTGTTATAAACAAAAACAAAAAGATAGCAACGGAGTTTCCTACTCAACAAAAATCAACTGATATTGATAGTGCTAAAAGGAAATTGAATGAAGATGTACAAGCAACCCCAAGCAAAAAAATGGCCCTAAACAGAAGTGAAAACAATGACAATGATGATTTTTTCAATTTCATTGATCCTGCTACAGAAAGTTTCAGACCTAGTAAAAGTACAGAAAAAAAAATCAATTTCTTCAAACCAACAAAGAGAAATGTAGATGCTGTTATAAATGAAGATGATTTGTTTAACTTTGTGCAAGACACAAAGAAACCATGTACCAAGCAAACAACTATAAAAAAAATGTTTGACACAAGCATAACCGGTAGAGGGACACATGATAATACAGACGCATCTCTGGATTTGCAAGATGACCAGTCCAGTTGCAGCAGGTCACTGAAGGAGAGTCAAAATGAGGAGTTGCACAGCATAATGAGGAATTTAGATTTGGGCTCAACTATTGTAAAAGTAAGGAGAGACTTAATTGTTAAGAAAGAGTTGCTTAAAATTGAAGAACAAAGTGAAGGAACAAACTTTAAGAATTTCAAGAAAGTATGGCCTGTAAAGATGCAGGTGACCATAATTCCCAAATCATCAATGAGTGTTGTAAAAGCTGAAGGTTTCAATGCTGCAGAGATTAGTTCCCTAATTACTAGAGATGATTAATGAAGTATTTAGAACTTCAGGAGATTGGATTATTAAGTTAATTAAGTGAAAGTAATGTAATAAAAATTACAATAAAAAACTGTTATTTTGTTAATTTTTAATAAAACAATTATTGTCTAATCTGATTGTTCTATTTACTCTTCTTCCATTTTAACATTGTCAGTATCTTCTGGGTTACTGTAAAAGAAAATAATAATTATTTATTACAACATTCAATCAAAGTCATAAACATAGAAATATATTATTTCCAAGAAGTCAAATACTAATTAATCAATGTTACTGACTACAAGGTCCACATGTGTTTTTGTATAGTATTTTATGCAATGGCTGTCTAGATATTAGTGAATCATACCAATCCCGTGTATCAATAAGTCATTATCAGCCAGCAGGTTGGTTTTAGTAAAACAAGCACTCAAGTTTCATTCAAAAATGAAAATAAAATATTATTGTTATTTTTCAGAAGGGATTTATGCCATGTGATTTATTTACTACTGCATAATTGTCATTTCTAACAAAATTCTAAAAAATCCAATGAACAAGACCACTGACTGAAATATTAAGATCGCTGACAAGCATCAAATTCCCAAATTTTGAAAAAAAAAATTAGTTCCCTGGAAAAATATATGCAGAATACCATGAACTTTAAGTTGATTGAACTGATAATTCTGCAATCGGTAGGTGTGAATATCTAGTATTTAGACATAATTGGGCCTTTTACCATATTATATTGGAACATAGAAAGTTTGTCTCTGAAAAACAGTTTAGCTAGTTTTTTAATCAAGCTATGCCTGATAATGGCTTAAAAAATCATGACCAAGTATGTCGTCTATAATTAAAGCCCCCTTGGATCCTGACTTTTTTGTTTCTTTGTTTTAAGGTATGATTCAGAAATCAAACACCGCAACCAAAGATCAAGTGTTAATCAATTTCGTTTACTGACTGCAGTACTCTCACCACAACTCATTACACAGTACAAACCTATTATTTGGGACTAAATTGTCAGTGCCATTACCTATCTCTTGTTTTCTTCTGAACCCTTTTGACCTTCACAGTTCCGTCGGGAGCCACCATCACAGTTCCATTTACAAGAGTAGTCAGTTCATCTTCCAACACAGAGGAATTCTTGAGCTTTGTCTGTTTCAGTTTTGGCGTGTTAACTATACTTGATGGCCCTGTAACAAATCCCAGCAATCAATGTTGTTGTTTTATAAACCTTGTGTTTATATGGTAATCCTATGCATCTAAAAGTGTTTTGATATTGATTGAGTTTTGATATTTTTGAATTTTCAAATAGAGTGGAATTTATTGCATCTCATTTTAAGTTCATTAGCTTCCTAGCACTTTTTATTAACATTTTGAACACAGTTGCATCAACTGTAATTTTACAAGCCTAACAATACAATGTAAGATCATATGTCAACACTAATGAAGTGAAGAGTAGAACAATTTATTGACAATAAGGCATCTGTGCCATGAAAATCCATTGATCCTCAATTAGTATTTAGTTCAGTAGTTATATTCTTGAGGTGCAGTAAAGAGGGATAAGGGATGTCCAATTAAATCAAAAGTAGAAGAAAACTTACTCAATGTAAGATAAAGAGGAACTGAGAGTGACAATGGTAACTTCAAGTTCAAGGCCCTGATGTTGGCCTGCCCTCCAGGGTATCTGTCTTTTAACTGACCCACTAAAGATAAAATATTTTCTTTCAGAGCAGCTTGGGACATTCCTGTGTGGCCCACAGTCACAACTGATGTTGGGCCTTCACTGAGGCGTAACATCACAGTGCGCAGGCCTACATCTATGTTTTCCTTGATATTTCCCTCATTGACTCTTACAGGGATAAGCATGTTATGTTTTTTAAAAAACAGTTTGCCCAAAATATGGGACACATGGCTAAGTACTCTTGTATCCACCATTATGAAGTCATGCTGGGTCATCAGTCTTCTCTTTAGCTCAAACTGGTCACATTCTACTCTCAGTTGTCTCATAGGAAGCACGGTCTTAACCTGAAATTACAAAAAAGGGTTGTATAGCCGAGACAAAATACCTGTCCTGCTAAGCAATTAATAAATATACCTAGTGATCTTGAATACAAAAATAATTGTCACTTGTGTGTCTTACCTGGGTAACTCCAGCAATTCTTAAAATTTCTTCCCAATGGTCCACTGTAGGTTCATGATCCACTTTTCTACCTTTTTTCAAATCTGGTGTAATCAAGCAAATTTCACCTGTTGACGCTGCAGTACTATGAGGCAATACTCTGGAAAAACGAATAGTAGGTACTAATAGACACTTTGTTTTCAAAAACTTCGAGCATAATTATATTTTGCAGTTACAAATAGTAAATAAAAACCTACATACATGCATACATTAAATCACGCCAGTTTGTCAGAGGGGTAGGCAGAGATCACTTAAATTAAACACTAAGCATTCAAAACATTTAATCAATGTTATGCAAATCTAGAAAAGTACTTCAATCATCATCTTCAATATAAAAATATATACAAAACAATACAAATTAAAAAAAGGGTATTAGCTTACAACTTGATATTTGCTGTGGCATTCTGGATCTTCATGCACTGTATTTCAGCAAAAATAGGTTGTTCATCTTCTAATAAAGTGTTTTTATTTTTATGGTTTTCTACCAAATGCTGAAGAGCACCAAGACATTTGTCCACAAGTTCTGCTGTAATAACCTTGGATGGCATAACATATTTAATCTTTGGGGTATCTTGAGCCGTTACCACAGGTTTGGTTAGAGTCACTAGACGCTTTTTACCCTCTTTTATTATGTTCTTAGCCACCTTATTTACCGGTTCTTTCTTCTTTTTCTCGACTTTTGACACATTTTTTACTTTTTTCCGCTTATTTTTTTCAACTGGAGCTTGCTTTAATGAGACCATACTAAACACCTATAATCAGACAGCTACACAGTAAAAAATCTGTTTCGTGAACACAAGTAAAGGTTGTTATTGTAATATACTAATAAAGTTTTCGTGTTGAGGTTAACAAGAAAACGTGAAACTAACATGCGTTGAGCCGTTTATTAAGTGACAGCTGACACTGACAGACATTACTTACATTATGTTGTCTGGACCAAATCAAGCTTGCGATACTTAACTAGCCGTTTAATTTAATAGCCGTTGAAACGAAATGTCAACTGCATGTAAATTATTAAAGCTGGGAAAAAAATATCGGACGCGGCTGACGGACGCGGCTGACGGCCGCGACTGATAAAGGCCCAGCCACACCGCTTGCGTGACGTGCACGTGCGCGTTCGCTTTCCACTGCGTTGTATAGTATGAATTCTCATTACGACATGTCACTATACAACGCAGTGGAAAGCGAACGCGCACTTGCACGTGCACGTCACGCAACCGGTGTGGCTCGGCCTTTAAGTGTGCACAGTCGAACGGGATGTGGCTTCGGCTGACAAAAACATCCAGCGCGCCAGATTTTTGTCGGATGTCCGAACGCTCAAGGTTCCGTCCACGGCTTACCTCCGATAGTTTGCACAATTCAGTGTATATTCATTATCTAGATACCTATAAGTCACGGCTGTGAGCCGCGTCCGATAATTTGTACCCAGCTTAGTATTTATCATGTATTTATCACATATAACCTAAAGGAGAAATGGTGTAATTAATATATTCTAATTTTAATTAATGGCTTTCACTCCTGGGGCCTGTTTTATAAAGCTACAAATTACAATTTACAGGTTACAAGTTTCCATTTGACACAACCTCGACCAATGACGACTGGCCATTAGAGCAGTATTGCCAGTTTAGATCTGTAAAATTGTACCTTGTAGTCTTATAAAACGTGCCCCTGTTAAGGTGTATTTCGCCAATGTCAAGAGGCCCTACTTTGAAAATCGAAGTTCGAAGTTACGTTCGTTCCATCCCATTCTCTCGATTTAGTCTCGAATGACGTGTGACAGGGTTGGAGCTAACGTAACTTTGAACTTCGATTTTCAAAGTAGGGCCTAAGTTACTTATAGACACGCCCCCATGGCGTAAACAGAGTATAGAATAGACTTGGCCCGCGCGTATACCTTTGAGATGGAGATAGTATCTATACATATAAGTGTGGTATATATGCAATCAATTCTGAGTTGCCACAAAATTTGCTAAATTTCCCCAATAGCTAGAGTCTGGCAAACGAAAGCGTGACCTGAGAAAACGCGGCAAATTCAAAAAATATACATGTGGTATCACTAATTCTAATAGGAAAAACATGTTTTGATACTTGTTTTTTTTTGTATTTATGACAATCAATTTGTATAATAGTTGTTTGCGAACTTAATTTCTTATTTGAGAACTTAATTTCTTATTTGAGGAACACAAAAAACACCACATCTTTAGAAATATTAACCTGTGGTTAAAAACACACTTCAAAAAGTCATTAGATTTTAAAGGCTCCGTTTGGTGTTGTGACCTAAGGTGTGACGAAGCCTTGACTGTCATGGATATGAGTAAAAAAAAAAAGTGTGTTGATTTATTTATTAGAATGTACATTATATTTACCAACTTAACATTTACTTTCTTCAACAATATGTTTAATCTAGTACAGGCTGATGATGATTAGAGTCTGGCAAATAGATGAGAATGAGATTTCTTAAGAACTTAAAAAATAAATTAATATATAACAAAATAAATTCCAACACTAAGCCTATTGACAGATTTACAAACAAGTATTGGTTTTCATGGCTGTCATGAAACTCGAAGACAAATCCTGTTATCCAATGGCTATGAATTCAAAAAGAACAAAAATGAACGGTCATTGCTGCTGCAACGGTCAGAGCGTCATGATATTGCTGCTTGGAGGTATAGGTTCTTTCGTACAATTGCCACTATAATAGCCGAAAGTAAGCAAATTGTTTATCTTGATGAGACCTATGTTCATAAAAACTATAGGTCTAAAAAATCATGGCAGGGTCCATCAACAAGTGGTGCAGTGGTAAATATTTCACCTGGAAAAAGGTACATCATTGTACATGCTGGACATGAGAATGGTTCATACCTAATGCACTTTTGGTTTTTAGTACAAAATCCAAAAATGCTGACTATCACCACGACATGAACTCGCAAAATTTTAACAAATGGTTAGTTCAAAAAATTATACCAAACTTGACCAAGCCCAGTATAATAGTGATGGATAATGCTAGTTACCAACTTGTTAAGAAAAATAAAGCCCCTACATTATCAAACGTCAAAGCAGAACTTAAAAAATGCCATAATTAAAAAATAATTGCGCTTGAAGAATAAGAAATTAAGTTCTCAAATAAGAAATTAAGTTCGCAAACAACTATTATACAAATTGATTGTCATAAATACAAAAAAAAATAAGTATCAAAACATGTTTTTCCTATTAGAATTAGTGATACCACATGTATATTTTTTGAATTTGCCGCGTTTTCTCAGGTCACGCTTTCGTTTGCCAGACTCTACTTATTACCTGACTACAACAACCGGTCAATTGAGAGTCGGAAATATAATCCTCGTGCTTGTGACATTGGTTCTAGAACATAATATACTATAATTTTCATACGGCGTTGCTTACTGTTTTAAATCACATTCGCAACCACCTAACCTCCAAATGTATGTACGTATTTGAATATCGAAAGTTACAATATCGAACGGTCAAAACATCTACAGTAATTATAGAATTCTATATATGTTTTTAGGTCTGAAATGCCTACGATTAAAATGCCACTTGCATGTGTTTATTTATATTATATATTATACTAGCGACCCGCCCTCGCTTCGCTTCGGTTAATATAAGTTAAAATAATCCCAGTTCATCTGGAATAACATACTTTTCAAATTATAGATAGGTGCATATGTATAGAGGTTTTATTTAATGACTTTTTTAGAAATCGTGACTACCAGTTATCATAGAATTTCTCTATATCAATGTTTACAGCGGACTTTTCATTGCACAATACAAACAAACGTTGCCTGGAAGTGACGCGCGAAAGGGCTACATAAGTCAATGGGAAAACTCTAACGATCAAGTCTAGTAATATACTATATAGACTTGTTATTTGTCATTGAAAACGATAATTGTACGGGACATTGCAGTCGTTTAACAGATGTTATTTGGGTGGATTAAGGTTCCGTAGTAAAATAATAGGACACCTTCTTTCAAAACCAATTTATGTGGGGCGATCCAGAAGGTTGCAAGGAATTGAGAAATTCCGTTGGGAAATGGACAGCCTCTTCCAGGACGAGCACAGTGTCTACAGAGTAGTATGTGTGTGTCGGTGCATTGGTCTTCGATATAATTAAGCCATTTTCTATACCTACTTGACCATTAGTTGGTGATAAAATAGCTCTCTCATAGTCTTAAAATTAATATTATTAATTTCGGAATAAACATTGTCGACTAATTCTTTTACTAAAACGCAAAGGTTTTCATTTTGAAGATTAATGCTCCTATTATGTTAGGTCATCTGTCCATTTCCTGTTTTGAGCAACAACTCTGCAAAGAGCCGGTTTTCATACTTATAGACAACGAAACTGTCATATTTGTTTTGATTTCTAATCTTTGTTACGCGTAATTTTGAATCTACCATATCTTCTAAAGTAATAATTTAAATAATATATTGTACGGGACAATATTAATCTACATTAAATGCCCAAGGTAACCAAGTATTTATCTGGATAAAGTTATTAAATACTGAATCGGACAGAATAGATTCGCTATAATACCCTAATTTTAAAATAAAATCATAAACATAAAAATGGTTACTGTGAGTCAATCTTAGGAGATAGACATTATGCCATCGCGGACTTTTCGGTAGGTTTTTCTATAGAACTACAATTCTTCAGTACATTATTTTGACACTTCTCTTAAGGTTTTAGGTTAAGGCCAGCATTAGCTATGTAAGGGCCATTTTTGACAACTCGGTAGGAAAACATTGAGTTTTCTCAACTATATTAAAACTTGATTTGAATCAAATGTACATATAAACCATCTAGAATAAATTCTCTAAATGACAGTGAAAACCGTATCATAATCCGTTGCGTGTTTTAGAAGGAGTTAGCGGAGAAACAGACAGACAGGTTAATTTATACTATTTAGAGAAGAGATGCATGGTTTCGGTTAAGTTTAATTAAATGTTTAGATAATTAAGAAATAGATTTCTCACCATCACATACACAGAACAGAAAAAACAGTAGAAGTGTCAAGTGGGCGTGTAACGCGTGGCATGGTTATGCGGAGTTCCGCGCAACCTACCATACTTTTGCCGCGATCGTTTATTTCAATATTTCGATATTTCTAAAAAGGAAATAAATCCAGAAGCATGCCTTATTGTGCTATTTTATGTAAAAACGATAGCCGCACCAAAAACATTTTCCATGGTGGCGTGTTGTTTTTATGATAGTTTGAGTATTGGCGACAACAGGTCTGATAGTAAGCGAAGCTCATGGCACTTCCACTGTTTTTTTATATTCCGTGATCACCAGTGATCGGAATTAGGTGAGCTAAATTACGTACTCAGCGCTAGAGGCATTCAAGAAAAAAAACTACCCGGTACGTATGTACGTACGTATGTACGTAGAGTACGTATTTTGGCTCACCTAATTCCGATCACTGGTGCTCACATACACTCTTGAAAGTGAAAAGATAGAAGTGGCCTCTGCCTACCCATCTGTGAAACAGGCGTGATTTAATGTAGGTACCTATGTATGTATGTACATACACTCTTTGATGCTCTGCTGAGGGCTATAGGCATTTACACAATATACAGGAACCATTAGCCAAATTTTACGTGTCTATCTATTCTCTGTTGTAAATAAAACCAATTAAGTAACTTAGAGGGCTGTTTTTTAAATTTAAATTTTGATAATTATTACTTACACTCATGATAACTTTTGAATGGGATGTCCGATTTGAATAATTCAAAAAGTAATTTACAGGTACTGATATAGCCTTGAAAACGAAGTGATTTATTTGGATAAGGATTAATACCAAGGTACGAATAATGGGGCCTAGTTAGTACCAGTAGTAGTAGTAATTGTTTTCATATTACTTCTTTATTTTAATTTTTTACTGTATTTTGATTTGACTATTATTTATTTTATTATTATTGTTATACACTCTGACGATCTTTTTGTGAATTCATGGTATTTTAATTTAAAAAATGACATGTAAATTTTCAAAATGAAATAAATATATCTAATCTAATCTAATCTACCGGCGTTACTATTGCATATTTTAACATGAAAAAGTAGTTATCGTGACATTACTTTAATAGTTAGACATATGGTATCGCGGACTTTTTGCTCAGCGTACGCGTTTTTTTGGTGTTTTTTCACACCTTTGGTCACATTATCGAAGTTTTCATACGGATCCCTAACTTTTTTGAAAATATTCAATAGCCTTTGTTCATCAGGGATAATGTAGGATTCTAATGGTGAAAGAATTTTCCAAATCGGTCCAGCAGTTTCGGAGCCTATTCAATTCAAACAAACAAACAAAAAATCTAATCTTTCCTCTTTATAATATTAGTGAAGATGTAGATGTAGATAATATACTTTGTATTCAAAAATATGAAAAACAACATAAAATGAACTTTGAATCAAAACCTAAACTCAATCTAACTACCTACGCATTTCCCTAATTTAATAATTTGAAAAGCTTGTATTTCTTTATTAATATAAATATAAGTAAGTAAAGTTTTTAAGAATTAAATATTATCCTTATAAAAAATAAAGATTTTTTTATTTTGAATAACAAAAGTATCATTTTTTGTAAACGATAATGATTTAAAAAAAAAGAGATTCATAAATTAAAAAAAATATAATAGACAGAATCGACCTCCCGACCCACGGTCTGACCTGTGATTAAGGCAGGATATCAACTAACTAAGCCAGCGGCCCTTCAGGGTTAATTGGCGAAATTATCGATTCTAATACTAAAACGTCAAATAGTTGTAGCAAACAATATTCGAACTGCCTCAGTTAACAACGCCATCTAGGTTGTTTCTTACGAAAGCGGGCTCACGTGTTCACAGCATTATAGACGTTAAGGTATCCATGCACTTATGAAGGCCACTGTACCTACTAAAGGGCGAAACGCGGCTGCTTGGCCAAGCGTTTCGATAATACCGGTTGAGGTTGCGCGTAATTTTAAATCTGCCATATCTTCTAAAGTTTTTATTTAAATAATATAGTGCAAAGCACAATTTAATCTACATTAAATACCCAAGGTAACTAACGTATTTATATGGATAAGAATAAATACTGAATTGGAGAAAATAGCTTCGCAAATAACCTAATATTTTTTAATAAAATTTTAAAGATAAAAATGGTTACTGTGAGTCAACCTTAGGAGATAGACATATGCTATCGCGGACTTTT
Source organism: Acleris literana (assembly GCA_946894065.1). NCBI lineage: Eukaryota > Metazoa > Arthropoda > Insecta > Lepidoptera > Tortricidae > Acleris > Acleris literana. The sequence goes on along the minus strand of OX335670.1, from coordinate 14,681,436 downwards.
CTTTAGGTTTTTTGAAGAACTACAATTCTTCAATACATTATTTTGATATATCTCTTAAGGTTTAGCCAGCGTTTGCAATGTAAGCGCAAAAAAATGTGTTTATTTTCGACATCACTTTAGAAACCTCTAAAATTATCAATGTTTCTCTACTATACTATGCATGTATTATACATATAAACCTTCCTCTTGAATCACTCTATCTATTAAAAAACCCGCATCAAAATCCGTTGCGTACTTTTGAAGATCTAAGCATACATAAGTACAGACAGACAGCGGCAAGCGACTTTGTTTTATAATATGTAGTGATAGTGATATTATATTAACAATGTGCTTCGAAATGTTCTGAGCAGATACGAGAAAACTTTTTTGGTTGCTAATTTATGCTACATGTAGCTATAATCCAAAGCTTCCTTGCTTCAGTATCAGATGGGTATCTGAAAAATATTAAAAAATGTTCTAAAATTTTGCGAACGTAAAAAGGTAAATTTCAGGGATTATAAGTTAATTAAAAAAAAATACTACGTCAAATCAACAAAACGTGTTTTATTAGTATAACAAAATACCCAATAATATCATAATTATATATTACCCCGTTTGTTGGGTAAAATGCATTTTAGATGGATGACAACACGAAATTGGTTTTATACGACTAAATTTTATCAACATAAATCGGACGGTTAGCGGAAGAAAAATACGATTTATTTGAACACAAAACCGATCCTTTTTTATGTTAAAATGTAACTAGGAGACGTTATTTCAAATAATTAGTTGTTTACATAGTCAATCAGGATTTATTAGACCACAATAATAGTATAATGTATCCACTTACGTATGAAAGGTTATGTGCTCATATTTCCGCTCACTCCGGCTTTTACAGCCTAAAATACTGCAATTCACCATCACGAAATTGTTCTTTAACACATTACACGTAAACTTCACCCTTGTATTTTGCAAAAAAAACTCCGAAAACAGCTAAAAACCACTAAAAACTCATACGACTCGCATCAGCTGTCAGGGATTGTTTGCCACAATTTTTTGTGGCAAACACGTCGAAAAGGTATACGCGGGAGAGGGACAGTAAAAATAAGTGCATCTCGTTTATACATACGTAATTCTGTATAAACGCATCTCAGACTTCCCACCTGGTACTAGTCCAATGCCCACTAAATTCTATTCTCCCTCTACGCCTCATAGACTTATTGCTATTATTTAGGTAATGCCCGCTACAGACGTGACGATAAATCGTAGCGATTTAACTGTGCACTCTTTTATCAAACGCGTAACGCGTGTATGACGAATTGTTGCTGATTTTTTTCGCCTGCACAGTCGGCCGGACACATTTGCAATTTCTATTCGCTAAATCATACTCGATCTTTTTATTTCGAAGGTTCTGTTCTGGATGGCAGCGGTTTGAAAAATTAAAGCGGCCGGCGGACGGCCGCCAAAACTGACAAAGTTAAAGTTCCTTAATTTCAGTCTTTAATTGGGTACACCTTTTCATGAAAATGCCCAATTACGGCGTACTTACACGCCCGTCTATCACCCTTTTAAAACATGGAGATCCATGGACACCCCGCAGATGTGGCCGCAGCGTTACTGTCATAATACTTTTAGGTATGGGTATATCTATACAAAAGACTTGGCTGCATGGGCTAAGATCCCTTCGCCTTCCCCGTGTGGGGTAAATTAAACTAAAAAAAAAAACAAATATCTATGGGCAAGTAGTTACCATGACTACCGGTACGATTACTAAATAACAAAAATACTACTGAAAAATATCGGCATTATCGTATGCGAGTTTGATCAATCGTAATTTTCTATAGGGCTTCTACTTGTAAGAGCATTTTCTTGTTCCAAGATGACTTTGTACATTGACACCAAACTTAACTTTTTCGATAATAATGTCGTATCAACATTGGGATCCTGGCATCCTTCTTTACCCTTATTAGCTTTAGGTTCTTATAACCAAGAAAAAGGAGGTTTTGTGACAATATTTCAGGAAAGTGTAAGTTTTATTTTATGTACTTACTTAATTTCATATTCATAAAACGACATTAATCTCCTTATCGCGTTATCGGGTTAAAAGCAACATCACTTACTATTACTATCACTATCACTACACAGTATAAAACAAAGTCGCTTCCCGCTGTCTGTCTGTCCCTATGTATGCTTAGATCTTTAAAACTACGCAACGGATTTTGATGCGGTTTTTTTTAATAGATAGAGTGATTCAAGAGGAAGGTTTATATGTATAATAAATTCTGGTTTGTGTACGGGTGTTACGGAAAACTCACACAAACCGAAGCGAAGCGAGGGCGGGTCGCTAGTTTCCAATAATCAATACTGAATTCTTTATTTTTATTGTTTTTTCCACAATTGATGTTTCGCAAAATTTCAAGTCTGTCATGTTTTTAGGGTATGGCTTTAGAAGGCTGTGAATGGCCTATATTGCTATCAAATCAAGTGACGGCACTGGCGTGGCACCCTACGAGAAAGTTGCTGGTTGTTGGATGGGACGGAGGTGAATTGTACATCTGGCTGGAATATTCTTGGGCGCGCCTTGAAGCACCTCACATTGCTGCTTTGACTACAATTGCATTTAGCCTTGGAGGTGGAAGATTACTAGCATCAGATGCGGCTGGTTCTTTATCAGGGTGGCAATCCGCGTCAGGAGCCCCATTGACGTCTTTTCATCATCAACTTGGTGATGTAATCACTCATGTAACATTTTGCTCAGTGCAGCCAACAGGTGAAACACCAATAAGGGGACTGGCCCGGGCAGCTGTTGCAGGTGATGAGAATGCTCTTGATGCTTTGGCCGCATGGAGGCCACGCACCACTGCCAAGATGAGAGAAGGCTCTCAGCCTGATAACCTTGCATGTTATGCAGCTCAAGACAATGGTGTAATTTTATATATCGATCATAATGGATCATGCACAGAAGTCCTTACTGCCCCCGGTAATATACTATTTATGGGTATTATAAGTACCATTTACATGCTGGTAGCTTGGGAAAGTGGGGGAGCTTTAAGTTTGACAAGATTTGTGGCCTCTGATGATGGTGCACTCACTACAGATACTCATGTCAGAATGGCTTCTAGAAATGGTCAGTGCATAGTTCTAGCGGGGAACTACTGTGTGGCTGTAATTGCTGGTGATAATCTAATAAGAGTTTGGGATAGTGAGAATGGTGATAATGATGTATTACCCAATGAAAATGATGAAACTGCCTCAGGAGACATATTCACTAGTATTAGCTATTGCAATTTAAGCGATACTTTGTGCTGTGGGACATCTCAAGGCAACTTGTACCTCTGGAGGCGAGATCCTAGAAATAACTGGAAACTAATAAGTAGCACCTGCATTAAAGGCACAGTTAAAGATGTCAGCTGGGGCTCTGAGGGATTAATGAATCCCCTGCTCCATGTGAACTGCATTACTAGTGCTTATGTGCTGCGGGAGCAGCCAATCTGTTGGGGATATTCACCTAATGTGTGGATGGTTCAAAAGTCTGCAGATGAAATAGCACTTACTAATAAAGCTGATGCTACTTCTAGTATTCAAACTAAGATAACAATAAGAGCTCTTGCATTTAATGATCAATATGTGGCGGTGGGCGATAGTAAAGAAGTTCAGGTAAATAAACTTGTACATCTGATAGATGAATAGCAAAAATAGATATGTACTTAAATATGAATTTTCTGTCTTTTTTTATAGGTCTGGTTGAACAGTAAGGATAATGATATAAAGTTTACTCTGGTGCGTAAATTCTTTTGGAAAACTGATATACTGATACTAAGCAGTGATGTCCTTGTTGGGATAGTTAATCCACACATAGAATGCTACTCAATTACAGGAAATCACTTGGGTATCCTTCCCAGCAGCGAGGGTGAGGGTGAGCCTATTGGTATCACCAGCACAAGCAAATTTATTGTAGTGGCTACAATGGATGGAACTCTCAAACTTGCAGAGATAACAAAGAAAGGATTAAAAATGCCATACCCACCTAAAAATTGCTATCAAATGATTGAAGATTTTGGTGAAGTTATGAGAGCTTCTGTAAATTGCAATGGACGATACATTTGCCTAAGCGTCGCTAACGCTAGTCTAGCTCCTGATCCAAGACTGTACTTGTGGGATGCAGCAGATGATGTTATAACAAATACATTGCTTTCAGACAATCAATTACCCCCATATCAAAGTGTACCAATAGCAATAGTTTGGGATGCTAATGATCCAAGAATTGTTGCTATCCACATGCGATCTACTGACTTAGATAGAATCCATTTGTTTTTCTGCCATGAGGGTAGTCTTTTTGAATATAAAAATTGGTGTCCATCATCTGAAGAATATTTCATGTCAGACTTCATATTGTGCTCTCTCTTCACACCACACGTCGTGATTTTGTCCCAGCAGGTTATTCGAAAAATCTTAATGAACGAGTTTGAGGACAATCAGGATGCATCAAATTTGAAACAAACTTTAGATTTTTTATATTGTATGACAACAGGGAACTTAGAGAAAGCTGTGGTTGTCGGAACTAACGTAACGGGAGGAAGGAGTTCAGTGATTTGGGATAGTCTAGCAAAAGAATGTGTCACCCGCAAAAGACCCGATGTTGGAGCAATCTGTTTGGGTAAAATGGGTAATATAAAGGGAGCTTTGATGATGCGCAAAGCTATGAACGGCAACGACATGGATGAAATTTGTCAGGTTGGCGTGCTCGCGATTAATCTTGGAATGATAGATGAGGCAGAAAAGCTATTCCGGGAAGCGGAAAGGCCAGATTTAATAACTCGTCTTACGTCAGCAAAGGAAGGCGGTCTCCATGAAATAACGACAGGGAGTAGTGAGAGGGAAAACGTACTATTAATTAAAAGTGCGCAACACAAACTGGCGAAAATAATGTGGGCTAATGGTGAAACTGGCACTGCCCTTAAACTGTTTGAAAGCGCGGGAACTTTGGTACCTCATGTGCCGAGAATGTTAATAGCGCAGGGGCAGGCTCAGGTTCTGGCTCAGTACGTTGCCGCTTCCACCGACAATGACCTCATTATGTGGTGGGGGCACTATCTAGAGAGTATCGGTGATCTCGACGGCGCACTAGACGCCTACGGTCGTGCTAGCGACTTCGGTGAGCAAACCCGTCTGCTGTGTCATATGCACCGAATTGAAGAAGCCGAAAAACTGAGCCAGAAGAGCCCTTCGGCCATGTATCAAATGGCCCGATGTTTGGAAATGCAACAGGACAAAACCGACGATGCTGTTAAGGTGATATATACCTACTGGTATTATTGTAATATGTTATTAGTGAGTATATAGGTCACTCAAATAGTCAATAGATTTTATAATTTATTGGTTGATGTTGCAGATGTACATAAAATGTGGCGCAGTGGCGTCAGCTATTCGGGTAGCGGCAGAAGCGAACTCGTGGAACTTAGTATGGCGAGCTGGATCCACTTCCCCTATGCACGCCTTGCATGCCGCCACCATTCTGGAGAACGCTGAACAAACCGAGCTGGCTATTGCATTATATCAAAAAGCGGGTAAGAATCACTCATGGAAATATACATGAACTGATGACTTTTAAATCAGTCTTTCATATTTTTACACTAGGTACTCTTGTTCCGCTACCTGATTTATGATACCCGTAATTTAGCAACATGGACATTAACCTTTAAGATGGTCTTTTGAGTTACTTCGCGTGTAGTGTCTCAGTCAGTGTAATTTTTGAACAGGTAAACCTCATATGGCTCTTAAGCTGGCTTTAAGTTGCGGCGACACGAGCGCTATGGTAGCGGCGGTGGAGTCCCTCGGGGAGCGCGTGGACGCCGAGCTGGCGACCACGCTCGCGGCGCACCTGCGCCGGGCCGACCACCACGCGCACGCCGCCGCGCTGCTGGCCACCGCCGGCCAGGTAGGCGGGTGATGCAGGCTGCGACCGACCCACTTGCACTGGGCCGATCGCCAACTGTATCCTATTTCAGAGGGCAATCTATGCTTTAGTAACACATCTTTTCAATAGTAATGTGACTGTTCTTTGGATACTTATATTAAATTTATTAATTAAGTGTTAAATGAGAAAACACACCTCTTTTATTTTTTAAATACCTATCTATTTTTACGCATGTTTTTTGTTGAATGTTTGAAATCCTAGGAGGTTTCACAATGATTTTTGATATAATAGTTGAATACTTGTAGCCTTTCAATTCTGGTAAACCATTTTATTTTATTTTATTTTATTTATTTAAGAAACATACAGTTTACTTTAACTATTATAGTTCAACATTACAACCTAAGTAAACCTGGAGTTTCCTTAATGAAAATTAAACTTTATGAAAAATAATAATAAAGAGCTCGTAACTAAACATTCAGTCAGAAGGAACTAGGTATAAGTGTACGCTCAAACGAACAATAATACCTACTGATGTAGGTAAGTTAGAGATAAACAGCATTATAATATTGTTATCAAAGCTATAAGTCAAACAATCTGTCCATTATTTTAAATAATTGTTCCGGACTCATAGTGAAACTTTACGAAAATTTTTATACAAATGAATAAATCGAGGCGTGCGCAAACTATCATCTCACGGTCTTTACGCGGAAGCACATGAAGCCATAATATCCCTTCAGATTTTTGCGAGGCAGCTTATGTGGCGTCAAAACAATGCGAAACCATGACTGAACATTTAGTTAACATCTGTGTATTCGCATGAAGTAATTGTTGGGTGTCGTTCCCGACGGCTTCAGGTTCTTTGGATAATGTATAATTCCCGTTGATCTCCTCCATGATGTCGGTGCCGGGTCCAGTACGAGGAGGCGCTGGACATCGTGGAGCAGAGCTCGGCGCCGCTGACGGAGGCGCTGAGCGAGCGGCTGGCGGCGCCGGCGGGCGCGGCGGGGCGCGACGCGCTGCTGCGCCGCCTGGCCGACGTGCTCGGCGCGCGCGGCCTCTACCACCACGCCGCCAAGCGGCTCGCGCAGATCGGGGACAAGGTTGATCGCTGCAACCCCTTCCCCAGGCGCCGTACCCATATCCATTATGATGGCACCGGCGGGCGCGGCGGGGCGCGACGCGCTGCTGCGCCGCCTGGCCGACGTGCTCGGCGCGCGGGCCTCTACCACCACGCCGCCAAGCGGCTCGCGCAGATCGGGGACAAGGTTGGTCGCTGCAACCCCTTCCCCAGGCGCCGTACCCATATCCATTATGATGGCACCGGCGGGCGCGGCGGGGCGCGACGCGCTGCTGCGCCGCCTGGCCGACGTGCTCGGCGCGCGCGGCCTCTACCACCACGCCGCCAAGCGGCTCGCGCAGATCGGGGACAAGGTTGATCGCTGCAACCCCTTCCCCAGGCGCCGTACCCATATCCATTATGATGGCACCGGCGGGCGCGGCGGGGCGCGACGCGCTGCTGCGCCGCCTGGCCGACGTGCTCGGCGCGCGGGCCTCTACCACCACGCCGCCAAGCGGCTCGCGCAGATCGGGGACAAGGTTGGTCGCTGCAACCCCTTCCCCAGGCGCCGTACCCATATCCATTATGATGGCACCGGCGGGCGCGGCGGGGCGCGACGCGCTGCTGCGCCGCCTGGCCGACGTGCTCGGCGCGCGCGGCCTCTACCACCACGCCGCCAAGCGGCTCGCGCAGATCGGGGACAAGGTTGGTCGCTGCAACCCCTTCCCCAGGCGCCGTACCCATATCCATTATGATGGCACCGGCGGGCGCGGCGGGGCGCGACGCGCTGCTGCGCCGCCTGGCCGACGTGCTCGGCGCGCGCGGCCTCTACCACCACGCCGCCAAGCGGCTCGCGCAGATCGGGGACAAGGTTGGTCGCTGCAACCCCTTCCCCAGGCGCCGTACCCATATCCATTATGATGGCACCGGCGGGCGCGGCGGGGCGCGACGCGCTGCTGCGCCGCCTGGCCGACGTGCTCGGCGCGCGCGGCCTCTACCACCACGCCGCCAAGCGGCTCGCGCAGATCGGGGACAAGGTTGGTCGCTGCAACCCCTTCCCCAGGCGCCGTACCCATATCCATTATGATGGCACCGGCGGGCGCGGCGGGGCGCGACGCGCTGCTGCGCCGCCTGGCCGACGTGCTCGGCGCGCGCGGCCTCTACCACCACGCCGCCAAGCGGCTCGCGCAGATCGGGGACAAGGTTGGTCGCTGCAACCCCTTCCCCAGGCGCCGTACCCATATCCATTATGATGGCACCGGCGGGCGCGGCGGGGCGCGACGCGCTGCTGCGCCGCCTGGCCGACGTGCTCGGCGCGCGCGGCCTCTACCACCACGCCGCCAAGCGGCTCGCGCAGATCGGGGACAAGGTTGGTCGCTGCAACCCCTTCCCCAGGCGCCGTACCCATATCCATTATGATGGCACCGGCGGGCGCGGCGGGGCGCGACGCGCTGCTGCGCCGCCTGGCCGACGTGCTCGGCGCGCGCGGCCTCTACCACCACGCCGCCAAGCGGCTCGCGCAGATCGGGGACAAGGTTGGTCGCTGCAACCCCTTCCCCAGGCGCCGTACCCATATCCATTATGATGGCACCGGCGGGCGCGGCGGGGCGCGACGCGCTGCTGCGCCGCCTGGCCGACGTGCTCGGCGCGCGCGGCCTCTACCACCACGCCGCCAAGCGGCTCGCGCAGATCGGGGACAAGGTTGGTCGCTGCAACCCCTTCCCCAGGCGCCGTACCCATATCCATTATGATGGCACCGGCGGGCGCGGCGGGGCGCGACGCGCTGCTGCGCCGCCTGGCCGACGTGCTCGGCGCGCGCGGCCTCTACCACCACGCCGCCAAGCGGCTCGCGCAGATCGGGGACAAGGTTGATCGCTGCAACCCCTTCCCCAGGCGCCGTACCCATATCCATTATGATGGCACCGGCGGGCGCGGCGGGGCGCGACGCGCTGCTGCGCCGCCTGGCCGACGTGCTCGGCGCGCGCGGCCTCTACCACCACGCCGCCAAGCGGCTCGCGCAGATCGGGGACAAGGTTGGTCGCTGCAACCCCTTCCCCAGGCGCCGTACCCATATCCATTATGATGGCACCGGCGGGCGCGGCGGGGCGCGACGCGCTGCTGCGCCGCCTGGCCGACGTGCTCGGCGCGCGCGGCCTCTACCACCACGCCGCCAAGCGGCTCGCGCAGATCGGGGACAAGGTTGGTCGCTGCAACCCCTTCCCCAGGCGCCGTACCCATATCCATTATGATGGCACCGGCGGGCGCGGCGGGGCGCGACGCGCTGCTGCGCCGCCTGGCCGACGTGCTCGGCGCGCGCGGCCTCTACCACCACGCCGCCAAGCGGCTCGCGCAGATCGGGGACAAGGTTGGTCGCTGCAACCCCTTCCCCAGGCGCCGTACCCATATCCATTATGATGGCACCGGCGGGCGCGGCGGGGCGCGACGCGCTGCTGCGCCGCCTGGCCGACGTGCTCGGCGCGCGCGGCCTCTACCACCACGCCGCCAAGCGGCTCGCGCGGATCGGGGACAAGGTTGGTCGCTGCAACCCCTTCCCCAGGCGCCGTACCCATATCCATGATGATGGCACCGGCGGGCGCGGCGGGGCGCGACGCGCTGCTGCGCCGCCTGGCCGACGTGCTCGGCGCGCGCGGCCTCTACCAACACGCCGCCAAGCTGCTCGCGCAGATCTGGGACAAGGTTGGTCGCTGCAACCCCTTCCCCAGGCGCCGTACCCAAATCCATGATGATGGCAACGGCGGGCGCGGCGGGGCGCGACGCGCTGCTGCGCCGCCTGGCCGACGTGCTCGGCGCGCGCGGCCTCTACCACCACGCCGCCAAGCGGCTCGCGCAGATCGGGGACAGGGTTGCTCGCTGCAACCCCTTCCCCAGGCGCAGTACCCATATCCATGATGATGGCACCGGCGGGCGCGGCGGGGCGCGACGCGCTGCTGCGCCGCCTGGCCCACGTGCTCGGCGCGCGCGGCCTCTACCACCACGCCGCCAAACGGCTCGCGCAGATCGGGGACAAGGTTGGTCGCTGCAACCCCTTCCCCAGGCGCCGTACCCATATCCATGATGATGGCACCGGCGGGCGCGGCGGGGCGCGACGCGCTGCTGCGCCGCCTGGCCGACGTGCTCGGCGCGCGCGGCCTCTACCAACACGCCGCCAAGCTGCTCGCGCAGATCTGGGACAAGGTTGGTCGCTGCAAACCCTTCCCCAGGCGCCGTACCCAAATCCATGATGATGGCAACGGCGGGCGCGGCGGGGCGCGACGCGCTGCTGCGCCGCCTGGCCGACGTGCTCGGCGCGCGCGGCCTCTACCACCACGCCGCCAAGCGGCTCGCGCAGATCGGGGACAAGGTTGGTCGCTGCAACCCCTTCCCCAGGCGCAGTACCCATATCCATGATGATGGCACCGGCGGGCGCGGCGGGGCGCGACGCGCTGCTGCGCCGCCTGGCCCACGTGCTCGGCGCGCGCGGCCTCTACCACCACGCCGCCAAACGGCTCGCGCAGATCGGGGACAAGGTTGGTCGCTGCAACCCCTTCCCCAGGCGCCGTACCCATATCCATGATGATGGCACCGGCGGGCGCGGCGGGGCGCGACGCGCTGCTGCGCCGCCTGGCCGACGTGCTCGGCGCGCGCGGCCTCTACCTACACGCCGCCAAGCTGCTCGCGCAGATCTGGGACAAGGTTGGTCGCTGCAAACCCTTCCCCAGGCGCCGTACCCAAATCCATGATGATGGCAACGGCGGGCGCGGCGGGGCGCGACGCGCTGCTGCGCCGCCTGGCCGACGTGCTCGGCGCGCGCGGCCTCTACCACCACGCCGCCAAGCGGCTCGCGCAGATCGGGGACAAGGTTGGTCGCTGCAACCCCTTCCCCAGGCGCAGTACCCATATCCATGATGATGGCACCGGCGGGCGCGGCGGGGCGCGACGCGCTGCTGTGCCGCCTGGCCGACGTGCTCGGCGCGCGCGGCCTCTACCACCACGCCGCCAAACGGCTCGCGCAGATCGGGGACAAGGTTGGTCGCTGCAACCCCTTCCCCAGGCGCCGTACCCGAAGGCTGCCAAACGCGACCCTATTACTAAGTCTACGCTGTCCGTCCGTCCGTTTATCTGGCCTACGGTCCTACCTTTAAAGAGCCGGTCGGTTTTTGTTACAGGGCGTTTTCTATTCTATGATACCAACCATAAGGACGATCTGGACAATAAGTTATTTTGCAGGCAGGCGCGATGCGATGGCTAATGCGGTCCGGCGACGCCGAGCGCATTGCGACGTTCGCGGCGGCGGCGAGAGACCGCGCCGCGCAGCTCATGGCGGCCGACTACCTGCGGCGGCACGCGGCCTGGCGCGCGCGGCCCGACCTCGCGCGGCACATCCTGCACTTCTACACGCGCGCCAAGGCGCACAACAAGCTGGCCGCCTTCTACGCCGAGTGCGCCAAGATGGAGGTCGACGACCACAATGTAAGAGAACACTTTAATGCCAGCTGTACACACCTGTCGAGACAGGCCAAGGGCGAGTGTGTACATAGCTACTAGTCTGGTCGAGATAGCCCGAGACAGGCCAAGGGCGAATGTGTACATACTGCTCTCGTCGAGATAGCCCGAGACAGTTCCAGAGCGAGTGTGTACATGCTGCTCTCGTTTCGTCTCCTCTGGCCATGTCCCGGTCACGGACGGGTTCGTCCCGAGACTCGGCGAAAGTGTACTGCAGCCGGCATAAAGCCGGAATTCCACTGCGGCGCACGCCACGGACGCCGCACGCTAGTGCTACACACGTGAGCCACGTGAATTAGTTGATCTAGGCGTGGCGTGCATTACTCACGTCGTTTTATGCATGTACAGCTATAGAACTAAACAGCTATAAACTATCGCATTTTGATACGAAGTGAATTTGTACCAACATGTGCGTGCCTGATTGTGCAAAATGTGGTTACAGAATTATCAACAAGTTTTAAGAGATTTTGGTGATTCTGTAGCTCTGCTTACCCCACTCTGGGAATGAAGGCGTGAGTTTATGTATGTATGTATATATAGTATATGCGTGCGTAGCGTGCGCCGCTGTGGAATTCCAGCTTAAGCTAATATAAAACTACTAAATGTAAGTTTAAAATATCTAAGATTGATATAACTTTAATAAACCCCCTTGATTCTACTAATTTCAGAACTTTGACAAAGCTTTAGAAGCTCTCAAAGAAGCCACCCGAAGCCTTTCGAAGACGTCGGATCCTGAAACAGGTATTACCACCAGTCACTTATTTTTAAAAGAAGTTGTTTGTGTTGTTTTTATATTTAACATTTTTATATATGTAGAGTGGTGGAACCAGTAATGGACAAGAACCCAATGATGGACACTTGATTCTTATTTTACAGCAGATAAGGGTTATTCATTGGTTTTGCAGCAATCAATTTAGGACCGTATGAAATTTGAATTAAGAATAAAGTGTCCATTACTGGTGCCTGTCAGCTAAAAGTGTCCATCATTGGTGCCGTTACCCAATATATTTGCTATAAAAAGTATCTAATTTTAGCTCTTCACTTGGCCATGTTCACAAGTATTGGTCGTACATCTCTTACATTTTACATACCGAATGAAAAAGATGAAACGACAATATATGTCAAGAAAACAACGAAGTGAAGTGCTTACTAACAAGATAATAATTTTATAATGATGGATGAAATATGAAAGTATAGTTGATTAATGTTTTCTTTTAGGATCTCAAATAATGGCCCTCCAGGAACAAAGCTCCCTTATTAAAAAATATCTAGAAGTAAAGAAGGTTTTGGAATCTGGCGATATCAATGCAGGTTTGTCGAGAGATTACCCTCCTGTCGTTTTTTTTTACCAAATATGAATTGTGTTCTCTAACCCTAAGGTTGAATATCTTTTGCATTTCATAAAACAATAAAGTATACGGTAAGAAAAGGTTCGTCACTTTTGGACCTTAAAACCGTTGAAATAGAGTCGAAAAGTGACGAACCTTTTTTTACCGTGACTATACATAACATGAGTCTGTAAATCTTCGAGACCACCGACTGTGCCTGCTCCCGGCAGCGGAAATCTTTAGCGGTTTAACTAATCTATTCCAAAACATTGGTATCCTGCCTTTTGGCCGAAAAACGTTTGATCGAATGTATCGTTTCCCAACTGTTTCATTTGCCAACTCACTTTTCTTTCCGTAACTGTAAATATTTCAGGATTTATTTCTGTACCTTCGTGTAGACCCTAGAGGCCTATAGGTTAGGTTAGGTTAGTTTTTATAAAAATCCTGAAATATTTACAGTTACAGAAATAAAAGTGGGTTGGCAAATGAAAAGGTTGGGAAACGATACATTCGACCAAACGTTTTTCGGCCAAAAGGCAGAGAACCCAAAACATTAGTTGGCAAAATCCATGTAACTGATGCAATATGCAGCATCGATTTAAGTTTAAAAACGTTTTTGCGAATTGCCAAGTGACTAAGTGACCGGACACCAAAAGTAACGCCGTTCGTTCTTTGTTTGTTTGTTACCTTTCACGAGAAAACGGCTGAACGGAAATTAATAAAATTTGGCAAGAAGATAGATTGTATTCTAAGGAAGGACCAAGGGTACTTTTTATCTCGGGAAATTGGACAGTTCCCAATGGAATAGCCGGAAACCACTTCTACGTGGATGAAAAGCTAGTTTTTTGTAGTCCTTATTGTCGGGCTCTACTATAATGTAATAACTAAATAAGTACATGTGTGAGCCAGGTGTGGCGACCGGCCAGCAGCTGTTGCGGGCGGTGGACGGGCGCGCCGGGCTGGTGACCGAGGAGTCGGTGCTGCAGCTGCTGCTGCGCCTGGCGCCCGACCACCCTGAGGCCGCAGGTGAGACCTCACTCCAAGCGCCACTCAGGGCCGTCTTCATTTGGGTGGGATCTAGTCCATACAAACGTATTGCCCTTTTTCCTTGCTGGATAATAAATATCGTAAGAGGATTTTTTCCATTATAATCAATATTTTTCACTGCCATGTCTCAAGTGTTCTTTTCCGTTAGCTCATTATTATAAAAAATAGCCTTCTAAAATCACAAAATTGGTCCAATATAACGCCATTTTAAAACAGCCAGCAAACGCCTTGTTATTGGTGTCAGAATTATTTGGAGCAAGAAATAGCTCAATACGTGATTTTGTTTTAACGTAAACGTACACGACAAAAAAATATCTACGGCGTTTGACGAATAAGAGTTTGTTTTGAAGGAGTCATATGTATTGTATAATCAAAAGATTTATTTAAAAGTTGTAATAATTGTCAAAAGGTAATCTCTTTAGTAGTTAAAAGGTCAAGTTTGTGAAGTTTGGTATCATTGTCGGCTCTCCTTAAATCAATGTAAGGTCGAAGCTTTGAAGAAGTTAGTTGGCAGGTAATGAGTTGAGTTGAACGTAAACCACACTTATAGAAAATATTCCAGTTTATTATCAAATTACAAGTTAAAGTAAATATGCTCAACTGTGGCCGATCGATAACAGTGCTAATTGTCAACTAACAGCAAATAAAGTCGATGTAACAAAGTAGGTCGCAAGTCAGCTAAATACTGTACGATGTGAATCGTACATACTCCCGAGGGAAAAGTGAAAAATGAATTACAGTTCAGAAAAGCCTGTTGAGCATAGGAAGTAAGAATATAAAATAAGTACATTAAGAATATAAAACATGTAGTATTACTTATTTAAAATGAAATCTAGTTAATTTCGGTTCTGGTTCACTGTATACAGGTTCTCGTGGCTGTGTGGTGTTCTGGATCACCTGCATCTCAATATTCTCCTCTGTACACTCCTGGGTCGTAGTTTCGGTTGCAGTAGCAGGTTTCCAACATCTTTTCTTTACGAATACTCCAAGCGCTGCAAACAGTAATCCTCCCAGCAGAAGCGAGGTTACACTGTAGTGATGAATATCGTGAACTGACATGCTCGAGGTAAAAGTAGAGGGCAATTTTTCCTGTACCTTCTGGAGGTGTAACAGCTCCTCTATTTTGTTGAAATCCCCCGTAGTTGGCGTCATTCTTTCCGTTATATTTATCTGTGCATTGCTCCAGCTTAAGTCAAACATATTGTTAATTGAAGAGTTTATGGTTGGTATTTCGATGTCAGTCCTAATGTTGATTTTGCTTCCTAAGTGGTTGTAGGTGTAGATTGTAGCGTCTTTCTTTTGTAAAATGCATGTAGGCTTCATTGTAATGACACCTGTGCCGTCTATAGCTATCGGTGAAACTTGATCTTCACATATGATCCGAATCAAGTGCCTCTCGCATAATGTAAACAACCATACGTTCGGGTTATGTAACGCCGTCCAGAGTTCCTCGCATTACACATCCTTGATGACGCATGACAATGAGGTTTGCTGACTAAACACGTTAGCTTCACAAGGTGCCTTCTTATCATATAAGTTATAGACTGGCTGTCTGGCAATACAAATAAATTTATCTTGTCCATATGTCGTGCATTGTTTAATATCTGTTTCAGTAATGCCTATATATATTTTCTTCATGAAGTTGATAGCGATATATTTCGACGACGGAACGACTATCTTTAGTCGATCTTGCTTCATAAATGGAATGGGTATAACTCGATATATAGTGTATTCGTCATCACTGAGTAGAGGAACATGTAGTTCAAATAGTAGGTAGTTTCTCGTAATTCGTGCTTTGACGTACAGTAGGTCGTAAATGTCTCGGAAATTTTCTTGTATATTTTTAATTGGGAGTGTAACCCTTGTGGCAATTGTCCAGAAATTATGTTGAATTGTTCCATCAGTTGAGAGGCGGGAAACAAATGTGTATCTAAATGTCCTTTGTATACATCTCCCAAAGCATTTAAAAGTATTTCCTGGATTCGTTGAAGGTTGTTTAAAAGCAGAGTCGAGGTAATAGCAGCAGAGTTTATGTCGTTGATTGCATAGAGCGTTTGTACTCTGCTTTCAATTTTAGTAATTTCGGTGTGTGTCTCATCCATATAGGTATGTATAGTCTTGAGCTGTTCGTTCATGAATGTCTCACTCTTCTTTATAATGTTATTTTCTGCCTCTATTATTAAGGTTTGATTTTTCATGAGTTGCAGTAGATATTGGTCGTTTCTTTGCTACGCTTCAATATCATTTTCATATTTAACGGCAAAGTCTTCGTCTAACACACCGAAGAGGGTTCTTGCTAGATTTCCTACTCCATCGAAATATCCTCTTTTCTGTCGAGCGAGATGTTGAGACCGTAATAGCGTGTTGTACTCAGTCACGTGACGTAGTTCATGTTGTAAATGACTGACGATTGTAGCGCTGGGCGGGTAAGTAATTCGTTGGCATAGTTTGTCGATCTGGTTAACATAGTTATCTATCTTACTTGTTGCTTGCCAGTAAGATGTTAGATTGTAGTACACCAACAAGGTCCACTCGTCGTGTACAAGTTGTAGTTTGCCTGCTTCGTCAAAGTAAATAGGATTTCTGTCGATAGAAGTTATTTTGTAGTTACTGGATTGCGCTGCGCTCGTAGTTCCGACGATCGCAACTAAAATCACTAATAAAATCGAAAACAGACTTCTTTCCCTTGTGTGCTGAGGTATTTTGTTGTTGTTGAGGCTTATCTGCCTTTGTTCCATTTGTCAAAGTAGCAGTTTGTAAGTGTTCTTCCAGTGGTAACGGGGCTAGTTTTGCTATGGGACGTTTCAGGTGCCCGCTCTTAGTTTTTATCGTGACCACCCGAACGTTGCCATCAGTACCTGGATGCACTTCAAGGATCCTGCCGAGAGCCCACTTTCCCGGAGGTAAGTTCTCATCTTTTATCAGTACTAGGTTCCCTTCTTGAAGGTTTTTCTTAGTTTTTTGCCATTTGCAACGTTCTTGCAATTGGTGTAAGTATTCGCTAGACCATCGTTTCCATATATGTAAGTTCATTTGTTCTACTAGCCTCCACCGGTTTCTTAAATCAAAGTGGTTAAATTCCTCTTCCTCTTGAGGTAGGGATAGCAGTGGTCCCCCGACAAGGAAATGTCCTGGAGTTAAGCAGTCCAGGTCGTCAATATCTTCTGTCAAAGGGCATAATGGACGTGAGTTCAGGCATGCCTCGATTTGCGTTAACAACGTTGTGAATTGTTCATAAGTGAGTTTATGTTCGCCCAGGACTCTCTTAAGATGATATTTCATTGACTTTACTGCCGATTCCCATAAGCCGCCGGCTGTGGGCCATATTGGTGCATTGAAGTGCCACTGTATCTGTAGGTGGTTTACCTCGTTGTGGAATTCTGAAGTGCAAAAAGTTTGGTATTGTTCAAAGTCCTTTTGAAGTAGGTTAGCCGCCCCAACGAAGTTTCTACCATTGTCTGAGTAGACGTGTTTTGGTGTGCCTCGGCGTGCGCACATCCTCTTAAAAGCAGCAAGAAAAGTTTGCGTGGTTAAGTCTGACACCAGCTCTAAGTGTACAGCTTTTGTCACCATGCAGATAAAAATAGCGATGTAGGCCTTGCACGTCTTTACACCTCTTCCTTTGTTGATCTTTACCTCGACGTGACCAGTAAAGTCCACCCCGGTGTTCGTAAATGGCCTTGTAGGTAAGACTCTCTCCTTTGGCAAGTCAGCCATTATTTGTTCGTTTTTATGTGTCTTAAAACGGTGGCACCTTACGCATTGAAGTAATTGTTTGTTGACGGTCGTGCGTCCTCCAATAATCCAAAATTTAAGGCGTATGTGCGCCAAGGTAAGTCTTGTGCCCCCGTGTTGAGTCTCTCGATGTGCCTCTTGTATGATCAGCTTTGTTAATCTTCCTGTGGCCGGAAGGATGATCGGATGCTTGCTTTCTGGAGGTAAAATTGAGTTGGCCAAGCGTCCTCTCACTCGTAGAATGCCGTTTTCATCGATAAATGGTGTTAACTTTAACAGACGGCTTCTTGTCGATACTGATCCACTTTTCTTTAATTGCGATATATCTTGGGAGTAATATTCGCTTTGTATTTTCTTGATTATTAGCTTCTCCGCTCCTTCTAGTTCTTGCGGTGTTAAAGGCACAACTTCCCCTTTTCTCTCCCTGTTGGTTAAGTTATTTATTGCGTCCATTGTGTTAGCTTTTTTGCGATAAACTGAGCTGACGCGCAATATCCATGCAAGTACTCGTATGACGCTTTTCCAAGTGCTGAGTTTGTTTAATAGTTTATTTGTAGTTTCGCAAACGTTGTCAACCTTTATTGTGCAACAGTTTGTTTTTATTCCATCGTTAGTTATGTAAGTTTGCGAGTTATCTTTAGTTTCGAGTATGTTCGATATTTTTAACCAGTGAGGCCCTTCCCACCACAAGTGAAAAGTTAAAAGGTTCGAGGGTGAGAGGCCCCTAGTCGCGCAGTCCGCGGGGTTTTCTACAGATTTCACGTAGCGCCATTGTGTTGATGGCGTTAAGTTGGTTATTTGTATGACTCGATTAGATACAAATCTTTCTTATCGGCTCGCATTCCCCTGTAGCCACGCTAAGACTACTTTAGAATCGCTCCAGCAGTATAGCTCTAAATCTTTCGTTTTAAGGGTACTCCTCAGCTTATCGATCAGTCTGGCCAAAAGTAGGGCTCCACATAGCTCCATTTTAGGCAAAGTTAGCTTCTTATTTAAAGGTGCAACTTTAGTTTTTGCCGCAATTAACGTCATCACGTAATCATTGTTCGAAGTTTTCACTCGGCTATAAATAGCACAAGCGTAGGCTTTTTCACTCGCGTCACTGAAGCCGTGTATTTCAATTCGTTTTTCGGTGCTTCCAATCCATCTAGGAATTTTTATTTTGTTGATGAAAGGTAACTCACTTCGTATAGCCTCCCACCCCTTGATGATCTGAGGAGGCAATTTTTCATCCCATTCAGTCTTACTGAGCCACACCTCTTGGAAAAGTAGTTTTGCTTTGATCGTTACAGGTGACAGCCAGCCAACGGGATCGTATAGCTTGCTCATTTCTCCCAAAAAAACTCTCTTAGTTAAGTTTTCTTTTTCGTTTAGATTCCAGTTGTATAAAAATATGTCGGCAGCCGGGTTCCAGCTTAGGCCTAATGTCTTTGTGTTTTCAGTTTGCTCCGAGTTAAAGCTCATGTTCGACTGTTGACATTTTTGATCGTTCTCTAGATCTTCCAAAATTGCAGGTTCGTTACTTTTCCACTTCCTTAAATTGAATCCACCTTTTCCCAGTAGTTTAATTAGTTCACTCACAAATGCCTTGGCTGCTGTAATGGTATCCTGTCCGTAGACTAGATCATCCATATAAAAATAGTTTTGAAGAACGTCGGCAGCTTCTGGATGCTGTTCGTTCTCATCTTTTGCTAATTGATGGAGAGTGCGCATGGCGAGGTAGGGCGCGGACTTCATGCCATAAGTGATGGTGCACAACTGCCATTCTTGGAGTGGTTGTTGGGGAGAATCCCTCCAGATGATTGTTTGTAGTTGTTTTCGTTTAGCCAAATTTGCCGGTACATTTTCTCCACATCCGCAGTAAAATCATATCGGTATACTCTCCAGTTGATTATTAAAGTGAGCATGTCTTTCTGCAGGTTGGGACCAGTGTGCATGAGATCGTTAAGATTGTAGCCGTTTGAACTCCTGCATGAGCCGTTAAAAACTACTCCGAGTTTGGTCGTAGAAGAATCGGATTTCTCAACACCATGATGAGATAAAAATACTTGATTCTTAGAGTTGCTCTCTTTTGGTACAAGCTTCATGTGTCCCATTGCAATATATTCATTGATAAAATTCTTGTATCTGCTTTCAAATGTTTTATTTTTGCTCATTTTCCTCTCGAGTTGTAAAAATTGAGCTACTGCTTGTCGCCTTGTCTCTCCTAAGTTCGTTTCGAAGTTGAGTTTCATAGGCATCTGGACCACATATTTACCATCTTCAAGTCTAGTTGTGGTTTCTACATAATTAATTTCGCAAAATTCCCCGTCGCTTGGAAAATTTTGGCTTTCAGTTATTTCTTCTGTTTCCCAGAAGCGAGACATGTTTTCCAAGTCGTTAAGTGTGACAAGGCAGTTGAATGTTTTCACCTTTCCGCATAAAATCCACCCAACTCTAGTTTGTTGAGCGACAGGATAGTCGCTATGTTCACTCTTCATGATTCCATTAAGTATAAGTTCTGAGTAAATATCGGCACCCAAAAGTAAATCCACTGGGCCCGAGATATTAAATTGAGGGTCGGCTAGTTTTAAGTTTTCTAGGTAGTGCCAGTTATCCCTAGAAAATGACGTTGTTGGTAGGTTGTTAATCAGTTTTCTCATTATAAGAGTTTCCATTTGGAACTGATATTCCGAATGAATAGACTTGCATTCCAAATGCAGAGACCCTTTGCAATTCCCTGACAGGGCTCCAACCCCAGACACAACCGCGCTTCCTTTTCGTCTTGGTAGCCTGAGGCGCTGCGCCGCATCTTCCGTTATTAGGCTTACTTGTGAGCCTTGATCCAGTAGCCCTCTTAGTTTTATAAAATCTCCATCCACTGTCTTCACTTTTAGCAGTACAGTTGTCAATAAAACTTCTTTTTCTTCGTTAGTTACGTTGTGCACCGAATGCGAGGTTGATGCTAAGGGTTGTCTGCTTGCTTGATGGTTAGTTTCCGCTTTGTGCATGAGTGTGTGATGATGTTTATTACACACTTTACACTTTTTTTCAGAAATGCATTGTTTTTCACCGTGACTGTACAAACAGTTTTTGCAAAGTTGTAAATTGAGAATGGTGTCATATCGTCCAGCTGCGCTCATGTTGAGGAATTTGTTGCATTGCATTAACACGTGTTCAGTTTTGCAAAGCGGGCATTTTCGTGCTATCATTGCGTAAGCGTTAGGCATCGTTTGTGACTTGCCGAGGTACGATGACCTATTTGCGTTATAAGTTTTATATGCATTGTTATTGTTTCTTGGCATTTGAAAATTATTCATTCTCTGCTGTTTGTTCTGAAGTTGGTGTTTATAGGTTTGGAATGTTTTTTGATTGCTGCCACCTTGTAGTGTCTCCAGTGCCATAAACTTATTCTCTAAGAATTTTGTGAACTCTGCCAGATCCGGTAGATCTCTGGGTTCCTTAAGATCTTTCATGTATTCGTTATAAGTTTCACCGTCGAGCTTCTGCACCAGCAGATAAACGATGATTGGATCCCAAGTTGTAACGTCCAGTCCAATGTTATTAAGGCCGTTTAGGCATTCCAACATGACGTCATGTAGTTTTTTAATGCTCGTGGCGTTGGCTTGCTGTATCGTAGGTTGATTAAGTAGAGCATTCATGTATGAAGTAAAAAGTAATCGCTTGTTATCGTAGCGATGTGTGATTATCTCCCAGCAGGAAGAATAATTTTCTGCGCTAATGCCAAGATGCTGCACCAGTTTTTCTGCCTCCCCTTTGAGTTTCGACTTAAGATGCTGCATCTTTTGCGCGTTCGAGAGCAGTGGGTTAATATGTACGCTTTCCACGTAGAGGTCTCGGAAAGTACTCCATTGGTTGTAATTACCGTAAAAGTCAGGAATCACAATCTTCGGCGTTGCCTTCTCGTAATGCGAGCTGTTCCATATTTTGTGGTTTAGTTGTTTTCGTAAGTTGTCATAAGTACTCTCAACGGATAAGTATTTCTGTTTATATTTAGTTTCATCATCTTGTAGGATGTAATCCAACTCCCAGTGTATTTTCTCGATGTGGTCCCACTTAGTTTTTAAGATATGCAAATTATCCTCTAGTTCCCATTTCTCTGTAATGAGCTCCAATTCAATCTTCTCCGCAGTACGTTCGAAGGCCCTGAAGTTACAGTATTGTTGCCTTAACAAATCTTTTTGTTTTTCATGATTTTCCCTAACTTGAGGTGGTGGCACATAGAATGAAACACCAGCAAAGTCAAAGCCAGGTTTAGCTGGACCACCTTCCGCTGCGCTAGATACGCTTCTGTCGCTGCCAATTCTTTTGTTGTAGCCAAAAGCAAGACCGATTGACGCTTTTGTATGTCTGCCACAACGTCATCGTAGATCTGTTTTGTCCTGTCGTAGACCTTATCCGTAAAGTATTGGATATCACCTTTAGCAGTAGTTTGCAGTATCAGGTGGTTCTGGGTAAATTGTTCCCAGCTGGAGTTAAGCGATTCAATTTTCTTCTGTAAATACTCCGAAGTTTTCCGCTCGGGACCATCC
The DNA here is from genome assembly GCA_946894065.1 of Acleris literana. Classification (NCBI taxonomy): domain Eukaryota; kingdom Metazoa; phylum Arthropoda; class Insecta; order Lepidoptera; family Tortricidae; genus Acleris; species Acleris literana. The sequence continues at coordinate 14,659,338 of OX335670.1, read as the reverse complement.
TTCTTATAGTTCCCGCACAGTTGCTTGATGTTCGAGAACGTTGTCTCTTGGCGAGAGATAAGTTCTTCCAGCTTCTGACCCATTGTAAGTTAGTAAGTTGTTGCACTTAGTAGGTAAGTACTGTAATGATATTATTATTACATGCGAGAAGTACGGGGATCGTTACCCCGCACCTCCACCATGTAATAATGGGGGCTGGGGATGTAGCAGTTAAACACAGGTATAGCTGTAGTATTCTTCTTTTTATTTGCTTTTCAGATATAACGAATACAGTAGTTGTGTCCTAAGCGGTATCACAGCGGCGTCTGTCCATTTTTTCCAATGAAACAAAGCACCGTTGTTCCTTCGAACCAATTTGATTTCAAATCTATAAATTTAAAACCAAATTGGACACTTCGTACAAATAGTTTAATGAGATAAGGTTCGCCTTCAGTAGCAGGACCTTATATCATTACAGTACCTAAGTTGTTCGTATTTGACCGTTAGTCGTTAAAGTTGGATGTGTCGCCGTTGGCAATAGTTCCCCAAGATCCCGAAGTTTTCAGCAATCCTGGTTCTGTCGCATTTCACTCTATAACGTTCTATGCGTCTTCTCAATTCAACCGGTGAGACCCGCTTGTGGGAAGCCAGTTAAACCGATACGCAAACGTCCCAAGTGAAACACCACTGTATTTTAGGTTCGAAGGACCAAATGTAAGGTCGAAGCTTTGAAGAAGTTAGTTGGCAGGTAATGAGTTGAGTTGAACGTAAACCACACTTATAGAAAATATTCCAGTTTATTATCAAATTACAAGTTAAAGTAAATATGCTCAACTGTGGCCGATCGATAACAGTGCTAATTGTCAACTAACAGCAAATAAAGTCGATGTAACAAAGTAGGTCGCAAGTCAGCTAAATACTGTACGATGTGAATCGTACACCCATCAAAAACATAAATGTGAAAATGGGAGCCAAGTTCAATATTTTAAGAATATGCAATGCATGGTTATCGACTTAACCGACAAAAGAATTGAGATCTAAATGGGTGCCAAGTTCCGTAGATAATCAAGATATTTATTTATTTAGAATATACAACATTCTAAAATAAATTAAAAACACAATTTCTTTTTTTTTTTTCTGCTACAATAATGTTTGCTATTTAAAAGTATAACTTCTTAAATTTTAACACTCGAATTATTTACACAAAGCAGATAACTTAGGATAAAGTGAAGCTCAAAATTTGACTCCGCTAGTTTTTACCAGCAAGACAATTATTTGGAAGAGTAAGATATGACCACTTGCGTAAAACATATAAGTTGATTAGCCAAATGTAACATAACTTGTAAGTGAAAAGTAGCCAAGTCAAATTTTAAGCTTCAGTTTATCCTAAGTTATCTGCTTTGTGTAAATAATTCGAGTGTTCAAATTTAAGAAGTTATATATTTCTCCAGGACCCCATTATCAGATTCTGACCTGATGACATTAGGACCGCTCCGGAAGTATGCCCTATCAAACCAAAAAAAGAATTTTCCAAAACGGTTAATAAATGACGGAGTTCTGAGGTAACTAGCATAAATAATAATAATAATAATATTCGTCGAATTTGCAGCTTTCTGAGACAATGATTCTCAGATCTCTCTCCGAAGTTGAAACCTACAAATATCTTGGTATGTCACAGTCTTTGGGTATTGTGGACGGCGATGTCAAGCAGTCAGTGAAGGAGCGCTTCTTCTGCCGCTTGACAAAAGTTCTTAATAGTCTTCTGTCGGGTGGCAATAAGGTGCGCGCCTTCAATGGCTGGGTGATGCCGCTGCTCACATACTCCTTTGGCATACTAAGGTGAACTCAGACTGAGCTGGACGCCCTGGATAGGAGGGTCCGTCTACTGCTTAAATCACATCGCATGTTGCACCCACGCTCATCTGTTATGAGATTGTACATCCCGAGGAAATGTGGAGGTCGAGGCATGTTAAATGCTAAGAATCTCCACAATCGCGAGGTGTGCAATCTCAGGGATTATTTCCTTAGCAATGAGTGTGGGATGCATCGTGATGTGGTTGCAGTAGACAAGAGCCTCACGCCTCTTTCCTTGGCAAACGAGAACTGGCGCAAACCAACGGTGTTGAGCACTGAAGACCGCAAGAACGTACGGAAGAGCAAGGAGCTACACGGACGCTTCTACCGGGCCCTAACAAGGCCCGACGTAGACTTTTTAGCGTCTGTGAACTGGCTACGATTTGGTGACCTCTTTGGGGAAACCGAAGGTTTTGTCTGTGCAATTGCTGACGAGGTCATAATGACGAACAATTACTGGAAATATATTCTGAGGGATGGCACGGTTGACATTTGTCGAGCATGCCGTTGCCCCGGCGAGTCCCTCAGACATATAATTTCCAGTTGTTCGCATTTGGCCAACGGCGAGTACTTGCACAGACATAACCTCGTAGCCAGGATCATCCATCAGCAACTTGCTCTTCAATATGGTCTTGTTGAGTCTGAAGTGCCGTACTATAAGTACGCACCGGCGCCAGTTCTCGAAAATGGTCGTGCTACGCTCTATTGGGATCGATCTGTCATCATGGACAGGACTATTGTTGCCAATAAGCCTGATATCGTGTTGACAGATCGATCTCAACGCCGGGCAGTGCTCGTCGACATCACCATCCCGCATGACGAGAACCTTGTGAAGGCCGAGAAGGACAAACTCAGCAAGTACCTTGACTTGGCTCACGAGGTGACCGCCATGTGGGATGTTGACTCGACTATCATTGTCCCGATAGTTGTTTCGGCAAACGGTCTTATAGCGAAGAGTCTCGACCAACACCTCAAGAGACTCTCGCTAGATGGCTGGATCAAGGGCCAGATACAGAAGGCAGTACTCCTCGACACGGCACGTATTGTGAGGAGGTTCCTCTCTCTGCAGCCCTAACCACCGGTAGCTTGAGCCCTGCCCCGCTGCCGGCGGCACTCGTAGGTTAGGTTTTTTATAATGTCTATTTTTTTGTATTAGTATTGTTATTTTACTTTTATATTTGAATATTTGTTATAAAAAACCTAACGTACAGAAAATTAAATAAATATCTAAAATAATAATATAACTTAAAAAACGCTGTTTTTTGATTTTTTTATTTGTATACACACAATTACCCATCTTGATTCCAAATTTCATCTTTCTAGGTCACCTGGAAGTGGGTTAGGTTTTTGATGATTAATCAGTCAGTCAGTCAGTGGTAAAAATGCCGAGTTTTAGACGTTAATATCTCAATAACCGTTTCACATTTTTTTATGAAATTTAGGGTTCTAGTTGATCTAAAGGGTTTTAATACATAAACCAAATTTCATGTTTTTATGATAAATATATTTGGAGTTATTGAGGCGTCAAAAGTGGCTCCAAAGGATTCGTGAAAATAACACACGGCTGCGCTCGCCAGTTCCTTTTGCGTGAACTTGGCTGGAGACGCTGCCGCGTGTCTAGATCTTAGGGTCAAATGGTATTGTTCACTCGATCCTACGGATTATATAATAACTCAATTTGGCTGTTGTTGTTTCAGTGTTCGAGAAGCAATTAAACGTGCTGCATCAACAGCCACAAGCGGAAGACCAGACTGTCGAGTCTCCGGATCAAAGCATAGAAGAAGTTATATAAGAGACGCTTTTTAATAAACACCCTATAAGGAACTACTTAGATCTAATGAACAAGGTTGTTTTTTATTTAGCACATGCATAAGGGTTTAAACGTAGCTGCACACTTTTGTGCCTTGTCGCTATAACGCCTTTAACCAATTGCAGCAATTCAAACATCACATTAAAGTGTCAAAGCACTAAAGTGTGCAGTTACTTATAAGGCCGACTTCACGACGCCCGGCCACTACTTCTATTTACTTCTATTCTTCATCATTCATACATTAACTGGCGGCGGGGCGGGGTGTCCCAGAACTTGATTTTAATATTAATGGATAAGAAAGTCCCTTCTATACCGGTCGATTATAGTTTTAACTTTCCTATATTACTATGTTATTTAGTTGAGGAGTAATTAAGCCTTGCCACCTTTGCCTCCCTTGGCTAAAAAAATAGCTATAATTTGTGATTCAAAAACTTGATATACAATCTTCAATAACGTAGGGTGACGGCACCAATCATGGACTTTTTAGCTGATAGGCACCAGTAATGGACATTTCACTCTTAATTCAAATTTCATACGATCCTAAATTGATTATTGCAAAACAAATGAATAACCCTTATCTTCTGTAAAATACGATTCAGGTGTCCATCATTGGTCCTTTTCCATTACTGGTTCCGTCACCCCAGCATTGAACTTGAGAGAGAGAGAAAAATAATTTGAGGTAAAACATGAGCTTCTGAATGAAATTGGCAACATGATTCAATTTGCAACCAACCTGTATTTGTAGGAAAACATCTATGACTATGTGGGAGTAAACAGATTGATTGTTTGACATCAGTTAGAAGGAAACCAGATTGATCAAGACATCGAAGCTGATTGATTAAGACGTCGAAGGTGATTGATCAAGATATCGAAGTAGCCCTGATAAGAGCAGTTTATGTTCGGAGCGGACGCGCAGCGGAGCGACATTGTTTTCACCGCGACGGCCAGGAGCAAAAGGGAACGATTTTTACCGCGCGCCTCTTTTATAGATGCGCTAAATTAGCTTCTGCGCAGGTCTCACGCGCATCACGCCACTTTCGCCCCATGTCGCTCTAGTCCTCTCGCTCCTACTATTATTGTTTTGTCTCACCTTTTATCTCCCGCTTTCATTTGTAAATAGTTTATACCTCATCTCTCTTTATTCTGTTTGTATTATAGTGTTAGCTTTAAGTAATCGTTTTTTGTAAATAAATTTGTTCATTTTCTTCTACAACTTACGAGGTGTTTTACTTACGCATCAACTACTCCAACACAGTACCTAGCATCTCTACATTGGTGACCCCGACGAACAACAAGCAACCATGATTACCGAAGAAAATTTACTGGCCGGCGCCGAAAAACCCAGCGAAGCCGCACAACCTAAGCAAGAAATCAGCGGCATCTCTCTTTCACTGCGCGTTCCGCCGTTTTGGCGCGACCAGCCGCGTCTCTGGTTCTGCAGCTTTGAAGCAAGCTTTGCGCAATTACTCATCGCACAGCTGGAAAAGCAAGATATTCAACAAATCTCCGATCTTATCTACTCGCCGCCAGAAGCAAATTACTACGCAGAAATTAAATCGCGACTGATTGCGATGTACGAGGAGTCTGACAGCGCGCAGGTGAAGAAATTACTCTCACAAGTAGAACTAGGGGACCAGAAGGCCAGCCAGCTACTAAGAAAAATGAAAAACCTAAACCGCGACAAGTTCCCCGAGAGTACCTTACAAATAATGTGGCTCGAACACCTACCGCCCCACATCAGAGCTGTACTTGCGGTCAGTGATGTGTTTAAAACGAAGACCACCCTCGAAGATCTAGCTCTCCTCGCTGATAAGATGATGGAAGTTTCACCGACACCGCAAATTGCCGCCATTTCAACACCTTTCGTGCCTACGCCATCGCCATCGCCACCGCCACCGCCACCGCAGCAACCGTATCACCAACCTCAGCCAGCCATCGACACACAATACCTAATAAACGAAATAAGAAAACTGTCCTTGGAAGTCGCAGAATTACGAGCAAGACCGCAACAATCGCACCACAATAGTCGCCCACGCCGCAGTTTCCAACCACGATCCCGAAACGCATCACAAGGCCGCAGCCGCAAGAGTTCGCCCATGCCGTACTGTTACTACCACCACCGTTTCGGCATGGACGCGAAGAAATGCTCGCCGCCATGCAGTTTCAAGCAGCTGCGGCGGATACCAACGTTAACGACACTTCACACCGCCTTTTTGTTACGGACAAGACAACAAAATTAACTTTCTTGGTCGACACCGGAGCTAACATTTCCGTGCTACCAAGGAAAAAAGGCTCCCGAGAACAACCGCTGCCATTCCAACTCTACGCCGCAAACAACACCGTAATACCTACTTACGGCGAGAAGACGCTAGAACTCGACTTCAACCTCCGACGTCCGTTTAAGTGGAAATTCATAATCGCTGCAGTATCGAAACCCATCATCGGAGCCGATTTATTGAATTACCACCATCTTATAGTCGACGTCAAAAACCGAAGACTAATCGACGGCAAGACCCAGCTCACGACAGGCGCACAGATAAGTACTGCGAACATACCAACAGTTCGCAGTATCGACATAAAGCAGTCTTATCACAACGTACTCGCAGATTTCCCCGGTACCACCAGACTCACATCGATGAAACTCAGCCCGAAGCACTCCGTCGAGCATTCCATCGAAACCACCGGTCCGCCAATCCACTGCAGAGCTCGACCAATCGCACCGCACCGTTACGAGAAAGTCAAAAAGGAGTTTGAGAACATGATCGAACAGGGACTATGCAGACCGAGCAAAAGCCCGTGGTCATCTCCGCTTCATGTCGTACCTAAAAAGAATGGCGACATACGTGTGTGTGGGGATTACCGAAGGCTGAACGCCATTACAAAACCCGATAGGTACCCCATACCACGCATCAAAGACTTCACATACCAACTCGCCGGAAAAACGATATTTTCAACCTTGGACCTAAATCGCGCCTACCAACAGTTACCGGTCACAAATCAAGACATAGAAAAAACAGCCATCATTACGCCATTCGGCTTGTTCGAGTTTCCTCGCATGTGTCCCGGACTGAAGAATGCCGGACAAACATTTCAGCGATTCATACATGAAGTACTTAGAGGACTCGACTTTGTGTTCCCGTTCGTCGACGATTTACTACTCGCCTCAGTCGACGAAGAAGAGCACAAGAAACATCTCCGCACAGTACTCGAACGACTCGACGAGTACGGTATCACAATCAACCCGTCGAAATGTTTATTTGGGCAGCCCAAGGTCAAGTTCCTCGGTTTCGACGTGTCAAGCGACGGTATTCAACCACCTCAAGAAAAATTCGAAATCATAACTGCCTACCCGAAGCCGCAAACCATCGACGAGTTACGACGTTTCCTCGGTATGCTCAATTTTTACCGCGAAAACGTCAAGAACGCCGCCATGATCCAAGCGCCGCTAAATCAATACCTACACAATGCGAAGAAGCGCGACAAGACACCGATCGAGTGGACCGATGAAGCCACAAAAGCATTCGAGACCTGCAAAACAAGTATTAAGAATGCAGTTTTGCTTGCACACCCGATGCACAATGCACCGCTTGCAATCTTCAGAGACGCATCGGATACTGCAGCAGGATCAGCGATACAACAGTACGTGAAAAACGCATGGCAACCACTCGGATTTTTCTCAAAAAAATTCACCGAAGCCCAGAAAAAGTACAGCACGTACGATCGCGAACTACTAGCGATCTACATGTCTGTAAAACACTTCCGAAAAATGTTCGAGGGAAAACAGCTGATGATTTTTACCGACCACAAACCACTCACGTTCGCATTCACGAAGTCGACACCAGACAGCGAATCGCCACGAAGAACTCGACAACTCCTATTCATCAGCGAGTTTACTACGGACATCCGATTTATTCGTGGGCAAGAAAACGCAAGCGCGGATGCACTCTCACGCATCGACGCGATCAGCTGTCCCACACCTATCGATTTCCAACAACTCGCGAACGCGCAAGAAAGAGATAGCAGCATACCGGAACTCACACAACAAAGTAATTTATCAATCAAAAAAATTACTCTTCCCGGTAACAACATCCCACTCTACTGTGAAACTTCTACTGACGACGTGCGACTATACCTACCTACGGAATTTCGCCGAACCGCATTCGAAGCTATTCACAACATCAGCCACCCTGGAATAAAAACAACACGGAAACTAATAGTGAAGCGTTACTTTTGGCCCTCTATGAACTCGGACATCGGAAAGTGGGCTAAAGTTTGCCTACACTGTCAGCGAGCGAAGATTCAGCGACACACTTCGGCGCAAGCGTCAATATTTGCGCCCACCGACCGTTTCGAGCACATTCACATCGATATCGTTGGCCCGCTACCTACCGCGGCCAGCGGACATCGATACCTAGTGACAATGATCGACAAAGCAACAAGATGGCCTGAAGCTTACCCACTATGCGAAATAACAGCTGAAGATGTCGCTAAGACGGTCTACGAAGGCTGGATCGCCCGTTTCGGTTGCCCAGCAACGCTAACCACAGATCAAGGCCGGCAGTTCGAGAGCCGACTGTTTGCATCTCTCTCACGCTTACTCGGCATCGAACGCACCCGCACAACGCCGTACCACCCGCAATCCTATGGCATCGTGGAGCGATGGCACCGAACACTGAAAACCGCACTAAAAACAAGATTACAAACCGCAACCAGCTGGATCGACGAAATACCTACCGTCCTACTCGGAGTACGCGCAGCGATGAGAAGCGATACCGGCGTTAGTGCCGCCGAACTCACTTACGGCTGCAACCTCAGACTACCCGGTGACTTCTTAGCGCAAACACCGCGCGATGACGTCACGTATGATTCCGCCTACGTCGATCAGCTGAGAGACACGATCCGAAGTCTGAAACCAACGCCGAACCAGTCGCATAGCAACAAGTCAATATTCATCCATCGCGATCTGCAAACTTGCGAAAAAGTGTTCGTGCGAGTAGACTCCGTAAGAAAACCACTTCAAGCACCTTACGACGGACCCTATCACGGGTTGAAACGCAGTGATAAAGTTTTCACGGTACAACTACCTAACCGTGAAACTAACATCTCGATCGACAGATTGAAACCTGCCTATACGATCGCCGAGCAAGAAATACCTACAACCCAAGTTTCAACAACGCAACCGACAACCATAAATAACCAAACTATGCAAACTACAATTTCAAGCACACTGGGAGACAAGAACCTGAAACAACAAGACAACAAGAACCTACAACAAGTCAAACCTACTCCTACCACCGATCTAACAAGCACGAAGATAACTCGAAAAGGATGTACTATTCGCCTGCCGGTACGCTTCGCTTGAGGGGGAGCACTGTGGGAGTAAACAGATTGATTGTTTGACATCAGTTAGAAGGAAACCAGATTGATCAAGACATCGAAGCTGATTGATTAAGACGTCGAAGGTGATTGATCAAGACATCGAAGTAAGTGTAAGTATTTAATGATTATTTTATCGATGTTTCTGTAGGTCAAAACAATACGTTTGGAGGTGCGAAATCTCTTGAAAATTTTAACAAGACGATATTTCTTGAACCTGTGCATCCTCAAGAAACGAATAGAATTATATTATCATTGAAAAATACTGATTCGGTGGGGATTGATGGTATAAAAGTAAATACAATAAAATCTGTGTCTGAAGTATTATCGAAACCTCTTTCTCATATTATTAACTTGTCATTAGTTCAAGGTTACTTTCCGGAAATACTTAAGTATACCATTATTAAACCTCTCTATAAAAAAGGTAAAAAGAATGAAATAAGTAACTACAGACCGATCGCATTACTGCCAATAATTTCAAAGATATTCGAAAAGGTTATGTATGTAAGAGTCATAAATTTTCTCAACAAAAATAAAATCTTACGAACAGAGCAATATGGATTCCGGAACAAAAAGTCTACTACACATGCAGCTTTTGACCTAATTAGTAATGTATTGAGTGCTTTAGAACATAATGAAAAAGTAATTGCTCTATTTCTCGATCTAAGCAAAGCCTTCGACTCTGTCAATCATTCCATTCTCTTAGATAAACTTAGTAAATATGGGATAAGGGGGCCTGCGCTCGATTGGTTTAAGTCCTATTTATCTGATCGCAAACAAATAACACGCATTACTAAGAATTTGGCAGGCAATGGCACGGTTAGGGATTTCGATTCAATTTTACGCGTTAATGGTACTGGTGTTCCGCAGGGAAGCATATTGGGACCGCTGCTTTTCTTAATTTACGTTAATGATTTACCTACTTTTATTAAGCAGAGATGTGTGCTCTTTGCGGACGATACAACGGTAATCATTAAAGGGAAAACTATGGATGAAGTACATATTCACATTCGAGACACACTCGATATTCTTAGAGATTGGCTTGTCAATAATGGTTTACATATGAATGTATCAAAAAGTAAAATAATTAATTTCATAACTCGGAATAGCAAGGAAAGCACCGACGAGCTTACAATTAAATTCGCAAATAATGTAATTGAAAATGTTCCTTCCACAAAATTTCTTGGAATTTATGTAGATAAACAGATAAATTGGAAAAAGCACATTGATGAAGTTTGTATAAAAGTGAATAGATTTATGTTTGCATTGAAAAAACTCAAGTCAATTACTTGTAAAGAAACTGCTCTGCTGGTTTACCATAGTTACATCTGTTCGAACTTCCGTTATGGGATAACTTTATGGGGGAACTCAACGGACCTGCAGAGGGTATTTGTGACTCAGAAAAAGTGTATAAGGATAATATGGGGATTGAAGTGGAGAGAATCATGTAAGCCACTGTTTATAAAATTCCAACTCCTGACAATTCCGAGTCTCTACATACTTGAGATTTGTAAGTTCGTTAGAATGAATACTGAACTTTTTACAAAAAAGTGTAATGTGGGTAAGCGTACCACTACCCACAGGGCTCTATTAGCTCCGAAATGTAAATTAAAACTCTGTCGTAGAAACTGTTATCAAATGGCAATCAAAATATATAATTCTCTTCCTATTGTATGGACATATTTGACAAACAATGCATTCTTGGCTAAACTTACTAAATTATTAATTGAGGGAGCATTTTACTCACTTGACGATTATTTTATGAAATGTAGATCGATGTGTTAGACTTTTTAACTTTAATAATGATTTAATGTACCTTATTTTATTTTTTTTCTTTAATATTATGTGTACCTATGACTACAAATTGCATGCCCTAAAGGCGAAATAATGAACTGTATTAACTAATTTTTAAGATCCATGTAACATTATTTCGAGCAATAAATTGAATTGAATTGAATTGAATTGAATTGAATTGAAGTAGCCCTGATAAGAGCAGTTTGTTTATGTTCGGAGCGGACATTCCCGTTTCCGCTGCCGCGCCGAGCACACGTGCCCTCCTCGTTCGCTCCGCACAGCGCTAAGCGATTCGCTACGCCCCGCTACGCCGCCGTAGCATCGTCGAGCCGTAGCTCCGATGCTACGCGCTAGCCGCGCGCCGTCCGCTATCTTTTCACCCGTTCGCCCGAGTGTTTTGGTTTTTTCAGTGTGTGAGACAGGACTCGATATTTTAGTGTTTATCATGGTTGAGATAGGACTCGTTCAGTTTTAAGTTTTAAGATAGTGACTTTTTTAATATTTAAGTGCTAAGTGTAGTGCACTTATAATGGATTTCATCGCTCCCCCGACTACCGGAGCGCGCCTCAATGAGGATCTGCTGTCGCTCCTCAAGCTTCTGGAGGCGGAAATGCCCCAATTTGCGGGGATTACGGCAGCCTTAACCAAACTTGCTGCCAGTCACGCGCCCCCTACAACAAATCCAAAGGTAGCAGAATCTACCGAGAGAACCCGAGAGCGCTCCAGACTGCGCAAGCAGCTTGCTGCTAATGAGCGCGCGTCCATCGTTGATCGTGACTTGCCCGAGCTCGGGGACGAAGTGCGTGCGACTCGCCGAATCCTGGCCTCTAAAGGTGCTAAGAAGGCGCGCTCGCGCTCCCGCACACCATGTCGCGGGCGCGCATCGCGCTCGCTTTCACCGCCACGACCCACCCTTGGCCCACTCACGGGCATGGATACCCAGGAGGACGACTGGCAAACAGTAGCCAAGCGCGCCTCTAAAAGGCAGAAGGCCTCCCTGCCCGATCCCGCACCTCCCGCAAAAAGAGGACCATCTTCTCCGGTGGAAATAAACAAGACAACCTCCGACATGGGTGAGTCCCCTTTCCCTCTCCCCCCCTCTTCTAAATCCCCCCCGCCCATAATTATTCATGAAAAGGCCAAGTGGGACATGGTCAGTGCCAGTCTCGCTATCAACAAAATTATTTTTTCTCGGGCACGTAACACCGCCCTAGGCATAAGTGTCCAGGTGCCCTCGATCACCGACTATCGGGCTCTAACCCGGTTGCTCGACGAAAGGACCGTCCAGTACCACAGCTACACTCCTGTCGAAGACAGAGTGTTGCGTGTGGTACTCAGGGGGGTCCCAAAAGAAATTGAAATATCCGCAATAAAAGCCGATTTAACATCACAAGGGTTACCGGTAATCGAGGTGCACAGGATGCACTCACGCACAAGGGGACAACTCGATCTTCTGTTAGTTATCCTCGAGTTAACGCCCGAGGGCAAACAAATTTTTAACATCCAATCAATCTGCCGACTATCCGGCATCCGTGTGGAACCGCCCCGTCGCACGGGCACTGTGGCACAGTGTCATAACTGTCAAAATTACGGGCACAGTGCCCGTAATTGCCATGTAGAGGCACGCTGTGTAAAGTGCCTCGGCAAACACAACACCAAGGACTGCAAGAGGTCCAAAAAGTCACCAGACCCGCCAGGTTGTGTACTCTGTGGCGAACTGGGGCATACCGCCAACTACCGGGGTTGCCCCAGAGCGCCGCGGCAGGCAAGTCGATCGGGACCTCAAAGGTCCACTCAACATTTTGCCAAAATTGCGATCGATAATACAAACAAATTCCCGCCCCTCAAGCACAACAGCACGGGCACTGTGCCTGCGCCTTTCCGCAATCCCGCCCCCTTTGTTTCTGGCCCGAATTCTTGGGCAAATGCCGTCAGGCAGCCCTCTCCCCTCCCCTCCATCCCCGCCCTTAGGAAACCGGCGATGCAGGAAAACTCTCCCCCCCTTGACGTATCTGCATTCCCTCTAGTATGCAAGGCGCTCGCAATCCGCGCATGCCTAGCAGTGCTGGAAAGGAAACTGCAGAATGTTAACGGGGATCAGTTGCTCCTCCTGCTCGCCGAGCATGAGGAACTGCTCGCCACCTTCCAGGGCGCTCCTTCCCCCTAATTTCCCTATGGATCGCACAGCACAAAGGGAAAAAACCCGCTCCCTCACGTTGGGCTTTTTTAACGCCAATGGTGTGAAAGGCCAGAAAGATCAGTTTGTCGAATTCTTCCGAGAAAACGACCTAGATTTATTCTTAGTCCAGGAGTCCTTCCTAAAGCCGAGCGCGCGCAGTTTCCGAGTACCGAATTACGTGACAGTACGAAATGACAGACTTACAGACAGACTAGGCGGAACACTGATTTACTATAGACGTAGACTGCACTGTTCCCCCCTTGACCCCCCGCCCCCTGACTAACCTAGAGGTGTCAGTGTGCCGCGTCTCAATGACCGGGCACAGTTCGGTCATTGTGGTGTCGGCATATCTGTCACCCAATAAAGACCTACTATCGACCGACCTAGACTCCCTTTTCGCCCTTGGTCCCTCGGTCATAGTGGCCGGGGACCTAAATTCCAAGCACTCTGCTTGGAATTGTGTGAGTACTAATAGAAACGGACAAAGACTCTACAACTACATCGACAGCCAGACAGTGGACATTCTAGCCCCGCTAGAACCGACCCACTACCCGCATATTGTGACACACCGACCCGACATTCTAGACGTGGCCCTTCTAAAGAACGTGTCCCTCAGGCTGCGTTCGATAGAAGTGGCCCACGCCTTAGACTCTGACCACAGACCAGTACTGCTATCGCTAGGCCCCCCCCCCGACGCCCCACCGACGACAAAGACTGTTGTAGATTGGAAAGCACTCGCCGACAGTCTAGACAATACTGACCCCACAGACATCGATGGCCTACCTGCCTCCATCGAGACAGCAGACGATACTGACAAGGCTATCGACTCTCTCACCATTCACCTCCGCTCTCTAGTGGCTCGTTCCTCGAAAGAGGTTCCGGTCGAATCCGACCGACGACCACCTCTTACAGAAGAGCTGAGGGGGCTTCTGAGAGAGAAGAACGCCGCGACCCGTGCATATGACAGATACCCCTCTGACGACAACAGACGGAGACTGCGCGCCCTACAAAACGAGGTCAAAACTCGTATCTCGGCTTTCAGAAATGACGCCTGGAATAACTTGCTGTGCGAAATCTCGCCAAGTCACCAGGCTTACTGGCAACTGGCGAGAGCCATAAAATCCAATACCTACTCCACTCTCCCACCGCTGGAACGCCCAGATTTTCCCTCTCCAGCGTTCGAGGACGAGGAGAAGGCGGAATGCTTGGCGAGTGCCCTAGAGGCACAGTGTACCCCAAGCAGTTTGCAGGCCGACGAGGCCCACATAAAGTGGGTAGACTCGGAGGTTAGCAAACGCTCCGCCTCCTCCTCCTCCTCTCTCCATCCCCTTTCCGACGATCCCGACGCCCCACCCATCACGCTTGCGGAGGTTCAGGACTTGGTTCGTGGTTTGCGCCCCAAAAAAGCACCCGGTGCGGACGGCCTATCAAACCGCACTATAAAACTCCTTCCAAATTCACTTTTACTTTTCCTTGTCACCATTTTTAACGTCGCCTTCTCCAACTGTCACTTCCCAGGAGCGTGGAAGTCCGCTAACGTCATAGGTATTCACAAGCCGGGAAAACCACGCTCCTCTCCTTCTAGCTACCGCCCTATCAGCCTCCTCAACTCCCTAGGCAAGTTGTACGAACGCCTTATCCTAGCTCGCATCCACCTCTTCCTTAATTCCCACTCAATCCTTATAGACGAGCAATTTGGCTTCAGAGCTAGACACTCCTGTGTCCACCAGGTCCACCGCATCACGGAACATATCCTTGATGGCTTCTCCACCTTCGGGAAAGGAATCCCAACGGGAGCGATCTTCCTCGATGTAGCTAAAGCATTCGATAAGGTCTGGCATAACGGCCTCATCATCAAACTTTACCAGATGGGAATGCCGGCCAGACTAGTCCTCACCATCAAAGACTACCTTACCGATAGGAGCTTTAGTTACAAAGTGGAAGGGTCCTCCTCAGTCCCCCACCCCATCCAAGCCGGAGTCCCGCAGGGCTCCGTGCTTTCTCCAACCCTTTATTCCTTATACACAAACGACATCCCCAAAAACCCACATGTACAACTTGCCCTTTTCGCCGATGACACAGCGCTCTATTCCACTCACTCACGACAACACACCATCCGCAGTCGTCTCCAGTCAGCCATCACTGACCTCGGTCAGTGGTTTAGGCGCTGGAGAATAGAGGTAAATCCGGAGAAGAGCGCTGCCATCCTCTTCTCCCGCACCTTAATTCCTATTAAAATCGACCCTATCCTTCTCTTTGGCCGTCCAATCCCATGGTCCAACACGGTGAAATACCTGGGCGTAACCATGGACCGACGACTGTCCTTCCGCAAGCACATCCAGATAGTCCTACAAAGGGCCAGAATGTTAATGGGCAGACTCAGCCCACTCATCAACCAAAAAAGCAAATTGTCAATAAGAAACAAACTCCTACTATATAAAACCTGTATTAGACCAGTTATAACTTATGCAGCGATAGCGTTTGGCCATGTCCCACCCTGCAGTATTGCGCCTCTACAGCGCCTTCAAAACAGATTCCTCAGAAGGGTAGTTGGAGCCCCGGCTTATGTCCGTAATAAGGCCATACACCGGGACCTCAGTTTCCCTTCTATTAAGCACATTATTGCGATAGCGGCACGCCGCTATTTCAATAATGCGCCCCATAACCCAAATCCATTAATCCGTACAGCCACCTCCTATGACCCAACTCCCACCCCCTCCGATCCTGACATCCTTGCTGCACTTGGGGCTCCCCTCAGGCGCCCCAAGCACATCCTACTAGACCTCCCAGACCCCATCCAACTCGCCGTGTCGGAGAGAGCAGCGCTAACACGGGGAAAACCACCGCCCAGCCGACGCCGCCGAGGCAGACCACCCAGACCAGCGAACCCAAACCCAATCACAGAAAGGCCCCCAAGCCCAACCGCTGCGAGCGATCTGAGGAGTAACCCACTTCTCTACATTCAAACCCGATCCGTCCGACCGACGGAAGAGCTGGAGCTCTGAAAGCTTGTTAGAGGAAGAATGGGAGTCGTGGCGCTCGCAAGCGAGCGCCCCCTCCAAGTCCAGTGCGAAGGTGTCGCGGTGCTGCTGCACCAACACTATAAATCAAAATCAAAAAAAAAAAAAAAAACGGAGCGGACGCGCAGCGGAGCGACATTGTTTTCACCGCGACGGCCAGGAGCAAAAGGGAACGATTTTTACCGCGCGCCTCTTTTATAGATGCGCTAAATGAGCTTCTGCGCAGGTCTCACGCGCATCACGCCACTTTCGCCCCATCTCGCTCTAGTCCTCTCGCTCCTACTATTATTGTTTTGTCTCACCTTTTATCTCCCGCTTTCATTTGTAGATAGTTTATACCTCATCTCTCTTTATTCTGTTTGTATTATAGTGTTAGCTTTAAGTAATCGTTTTTTGTAAATAAATTTGTTCATTTTCTTCTATAACTTACGAGGTGTTTTACTTACGCATCAACTACTCCAACACAGTACCTAGCATCTCTACAACTAGCTTCTGCCAGCGACTTCGTCCGTGTAGAATTTTTATTTTTGTCATCCCACGGGAACCGTTCATTTTTCCGGGATAAAACGTTGCCTATGTTACTCTTAATGTAGCATTCTAATGGTGAAAGAATTTTTGAAATTGGTCCAGTAGTTTTGAGTTTATTCGTTATAAACATACAAAAAAAACTCTTTTCCTTTTATAATATTTATAGTCTAGGACCATTTTTGAAGAATTAGAATGAAAGCGGCAAATCGTGTACATACATAAACCCGCGATTTCGTTCCCAGAGTGGGGTAGGCACTGTAGGCAGAGCTACAGAATTACCTACAACTCTAAAAACTTGTTAATAATTCCGCAACCACATTTTGCACAATTAGGCTAAGAGGTTTACACACGTTAAAAGAGCTTATAATGTTTGCGCATGTTGTCTACTGACAAACCAATAGCGTGGCAGCAAAGCGGAGCGGTTTATACTCCCCCCGTCGCCCCCACCAATTTGGTCCGTAATTTGCTCACTGCGCAGGTAGGTAGAGTCTGTCTAATGAAAGCTGAACCTGGATTTTTCTTGGCTGACGAGTCTGGCAACACTATTTAATATGTCGTTTGGACTTTGTTGTTGTTAGAAACTTGTCAATTCGAGATCTAAATTGATAAAAATACGGAGTAATCATGCCGTCGACGATAAGAGGCGGTGTCCGGGAGATTCTGTATACTATTATACAGAAGTACAAAGAAAAACAAGAAGAAAGAAAAGCATTATTGATGCAAAAAATTAATTGTTTAGTTACGGTGACCAAATTTATAGGTTAGTACGGCTTTAGTACGGCATGTTCATTTTGATACTTCTTATTTCTCTATGTGCAATCCTAAGTTTAATTTACCTTTTTCTGTCTATTATACGATGAGATTAAGAAATTAAACGAAATTAAATTCGTTTCAGAAAACCTGGACGTGCACGTTGACAAAAGTGTGCTGGAAAACGTAAAGCAGCTGAAAGAGGTTGAGGAAACTGAGTTAGCCTGCCAGACTCAGACGAAATATTTGGAAGAAGTATCTTCAATGACCGGTAATTACTAAAATTATCATTGTCTTTCCCTATATAATAGGTGTAGGTACCTATTGTCTGTCCCTATATCATGTTGAATCTCTTAGCATTCACAATTTTATTAAATTAATTTAATAGACAGATGATTAATGTAACTGACACTCATAGTTTCAATAAAACAATAAGGAGGTGTTTAGTTAAAAGATATCATAAACATATTATTTGATATGTATTTTCTGTGTGCGGAGCAAACAGCATTTTGTTGTTTATGAACCAAATGTACACTGTACAGTCGATTTCATAAATATGTGTACACTTTAGTACCTTATCTATTTATTTAATGTCATTTTTGATCGGCCAGATATAAAAGATGTTCGGGTTATATGAGTCTTCCTTGTTCTTAAACCGTTGCGATTAGAACCTCACCGATGCAATTTCATTTCACCTAAACCCAAATGTTTTTAGGGCTGTCGGACTGTACAATGGGGCTGTACTGCGCAACCACACAATGTATTTCTAAATGGTGTTCTGTTTATTTAACACTTTCTTTCTTCTTACAGATATCAGTGTTTCATCTTTAAAAAGAATAAGTAATGAGGGAAAATTAAACAACGGTGTCTTTAGTACTCCCGGAAAAAAGCGACCTCACAAGGCCACGGTGTCTAATTTGGATAGCTTTGACATCCAAGCTATCCGAAATAAAATAAATGAATTTTATATTGTAAAAAAACAAGTGCCTACACTCAGATGCTTATTGGCAGAGTTGAGAGAAAGCATCGGTTTTACCGGATGCCTTGAGACTTTACGCCGAATACTAATGGCAAATGGATACGAATTTAAACAAAATACTGAACAACGTTCGATACTTATTGAGCGTTTTGACATAGCAGCTTGGCGACACCGCTACCTAAGGACTATTGCATCAAAACGTGCTGAAGGTAAAAAAATAATATACCTGGATGAGACTTACGTTCACCAGAACTACAAAACAAAAAAGTCGTGGCAGGGGCCTTCCACCCAAGGTGTAGTTGGCAATATCTCAGCTGGAAAACGATTTATTATTGTTCACGCTGGATCAGAAGATGGTTTTGTGCCTAATGCTTTATTAACGTTTAGCACAAAATCAATCAAAGCAGACTATCACCATGACATGAACGCCACAAATTTCAATAAGTGGTTACGTGAGAAGCTTATTCCCAACTTGAGTGAACCAAGTGTCATTGTCATGGACAATGCTAGCTATCACACGGTGCAAATTAATAAGGTACCAAATACCAACACCCGCAAAGCCGAAATAAAAGAGTGGCTGCGTTCTAAACAAATTGATTTTGAAGAATATTATACTGTACCAGAACTTCTTGTCTTGGCACATAAACACAAAGCAGACCCAATCTATGAAGCCGATGAAATTCTAAGGGAGCACGGTCATGAGGTTTTAAGACTTCCGCCCTACCATTGCGACCTTAACCCCATTGAGCTAATCTGGAGTTCGGCGAAGAGAAAAGTCGCGAGTAGAAATGTTGGCGTATCAGCAGCTGAAATTGAAAAAATTATTAAAGAGTCTTTTGACAGCATAACACCGGAGCATTGGAAGAAAATGACTAATCATGTGCTTAATATTGAAGCTCAGTACAAAACCAGGGATGGAATAACTAAAGAACTAGAATCATTCATTATAAGTGTCCGTGATGATGACAGCACTAGTTCAGATGAATCATTAGAAATAGAGTATTTAGAATCTGATTTTAATTACAGTTCCTAGAGTCTTAGGGTATCATCTGAACTGGAACTACTGGAAGGTTCACCATCACATACACTTATTATGAAGCTTTCCAATTGATTAGTAATTCCATCCTTTTCCTTGTATTGGTTTTCGACATAGGTCATGGTCTGTCATCTTCTTCCATGCATTACATCAAAGGATTCCTTTAGATTTTTTTCAAATTCTGACGCCGATTTACCTATATTTTTGCTACCCACTTTTCGTTTTACAGTATTCCAAATGAGCTTGATCTGGTTTAGATCGCATTGGTAAGGTGAGAGTGTGAGCACTTCATGTCATGACCACTAGCTTTAGGAATTTTATCTGCCTCATAAATTGGCTTTGTTTTGTGCTGATTCACTAAAACAAAAAGTTCTTCTCTGTATAAACTTTCATCAAAATTCACAGACTTAGCACGGAGCCAGGCTTGTATTTCAGCTTCGCGTGTGTTTGTGCTTAGGGGCTTATTAATTTGTACCGCATGATAGAGTCTGTCTAATGAAAGCTGAACCTGGGAAAAAGCGGCAAATTCAAAAAATCTTGATATGGTATTACCGATCAATGAAGGAATAAACGATATTGATACTTTTATTATTTTATTTATTTTGGTGGGCACAAAGGAAGAGGAAACGCGTACTATATTTTCATATATATTATTACGAGCGCTATATTTTGATGAAAAGCACTTTAGGTAAAATACGATGACAGTGACTGGAGCACATTTGGTTTTTCGAAATATATTTGACAAGAAAATATAGTGATCTGCACGTGTAGCACAAGTTGTATTTTCTCGCTTGTCGCTCTGTGCGTCTCTATCGTAACAGACTAGATAGTAAGGGAGATCCGAGCGACAAACAAGTCACGAGCAACTTGTGCTAGTCGTGCTGTTGATAGATTTCATTGGTACGAGAGGTTTTCGTCTGTGTCGCACACAGCATAATAAAACAATGATGATGAGGAATATTATATTCAACCTTTTTAATAAAGTAATTAGAGGTAACATTATTCTCATCACCCTTACACCTCTATCTAACGACAATTATATCTTGGAGAAGAAGCGCCGCAAGAAACTCCAGCAGATCATTTTTTCCGATCATAAAATACAATTATTCTTAAAAGTAACATTACAAGGTAGTAAAGTAATTAATAATTATTTCTAACAACACAAACTTAGTCGTTACAAATGTACGCTCAATAACATTGAGTAAATTAAAAATAGTGACTAGGAGAACAACATGACGAGGTCTCTACGTCAGGAACGATAACTAAAATAACTAACTGGAAAACAGGTTCTTGCAAGCGTGAACAGACAGGACCCCACTGACAACACCCGTTCACGAGTATGACGCTGATCTCAGCCATCGCCTCCTCAACCATGTGTTTGAAAAGAATAATTAATGAGGGCTAATAAAACAACGGAATCTTTAGCACTCCTGGTATGAAGCGACCTCATCCAGCCACGGTTTCTAACTTGGATAACTTTGATGTTAAAACTATCCGTAATAAAGTCTATGAGTTTTATGTTGTAAAAAAGCAAATTCCGACTCAGAACACTTCTGGCAAATTTGAAAGAAAATATGGGTTTTACAGGCTCCAGATAGACTCTACGTAAAATACTGATGAGCAATGGTTTTGAATAAAAAATAAAATAAAAAAAACGTTCAGTGCTCATAGAACGATATGACATTGCAGTCTTGCGACAATGATCTTGAGAACCAAAGCCACGAAACGTGCCAAAAATAAGCCAATTATATATCTTGATGAAACCTATCTTCATCAAAATTACAAGCCAAAAAGATCATGGCCGTGGACCGTCGACATCTGGTTTAATAGAAAATATTTCCTCCGCAAAAAGACTTATCATCATTCATGCTGGTTCCGTAAATGGATTTGTGCACATGCAATGTTGACATTTAGCACTAAGTCTACAAAGGCAGATTAACACCATTACATGAATACTACAAATTATAACAGGCAAGAACCTGTTTTCCAGTTAGTTATTTTAGTTATCGTTCCTGACGTAGAGACCTCGTCATGTTGTTCTCCTAGTCACTATTTTTAATTTACTCAATGTTATTGAGCGTACATTTGTAACGACTAAGTTTGTGTTGTTAGAAATAATTATTAATTACTTTACTACCTTGTAATGTTACTTTTAAGAATAATTGTATTTTATGATCGGAAAAAATGATCTGCTGGAGTTTCTTGCGGCGTTTCTTCTCCAAGATATAATTGTCGTTAGATAGAGGTGTAAGGGTGATGAGAATAATGTTACCTCTAATTACTTTATTAAAAAGGTTGAATATAATATTCCTCATCATCATTGTTTTATTATGCTGTGTGCGACACAGACGAAAACCTCTCGTACCAATGAAATCTATCAACAGCACGACTAGCACAAGTTGCTCGTGACTTGTTTGTCGCTCGGATCTCCCTTACTATCTAGTCTGTTACGATAGAGACGCACAGAGCGACAAGCGAGAAAATACAACTTGTGCTACACGTGCAGATCACTATATTTTCATGTCAAATATATTTCGAAAAACCAAATGTGCTCCAGTCACTGTCATCGTATTTTACCTAAAGTGCTTTTCATCAAAATATAGCGCTCGTAATAATATATATGAAAATATAGTACGCGTTTCCTCTTCCTTTGTGCCCACCAAAATAAATAAAATAATAAAAGTATCAATATCGTTTATTCCTTCATTGATCGGTAATACCATATCAAGATTTTTTGAATTTGCCGCTTTTTCCCAGGTTCAGCTTTCATTAGACAGACTCTATCATGCGGTACAAATTAATAAGCCCCTAAGCACAAACACACGCGAAGCTGAAATACAAGCCTGGCTCCGTGCTAAGTCTGTGAATTTTGATGAAAGTTTATACAGAGAAGAACTTTTTGTTTTAGTGAATCAGCACAAAACAAAGCCAATTTATGAGGCAGATAAAATTCCTAAAGCTAGTGGTCATGACATGAAGTGCTCACACTCTCACCTTACCAATGCGATCTAAACCAGATCAAGCTCATTTGGAATACTGTAAAACGAAAAGTGGGTAGCAAAAATATAGGTAAATCGGCGTCAGAATTTGAAAAAAATCTAAAGGAATCCTTTGATGTAATGCATGGAAGAAGATGACAGACCATGACCTATGTCGAAAACCAATACAAGGAAAAGGATGGAATTACTAATCAATTGGAAAGCTTCATAATAAGTGTATGTGATGGTGAACCTTCCAGTAGTTCCAGTTCAGATGATACCCTAAGACTCTAGGAACTGTAATTAAAATCAGATTCTAAATACCGTAAAATGGGGTGACTTTGGAAACGCGAGGTGACTTTGATAATTTTTTGAATCATCGATTGTGTGCGATGTCTGAGTTTTTATTTAGCTCTTTCGCGACATTACTTTCATATGTTTCATATGCGAGCACAAAATATCAGTAGTTCAAGTATTCTCAGACAAATTGGAGTTAAAACCTTCAAAACAAAAAACCACTATTTTTTGACATGCTTCAGGGGTGACTTTGATATTTTGATGTAAACACAAGGATAATCAAAGTAGCCCCATTTTAAGAATCGAGATTTTAAGCTGCGTAATAATTTTTTCCTGCTAAGCCGTCTGCCGTAGTCTGCCTCTAGTTACTTTAAGTTACTCCAAATGAGTAGTCGCCAATACAATATTTTTAATAATTTATTTTACGATTCAATGCGGGAGTTACAGAAGATTTATTTTTATAATTAATCAAACTAACCCCATTTTACGGTACTCTATTTCTAATGATTCATCTGAACTAGTGCTGTCATCATCACGGACACTTATAATGAATGATTCTAGTTCTTTAGTTATTCCATCCCTGGTTTTGTACTGAGCTTCAATATTAAGCACATGATTAGTCATTTTCTTCCAATGCTCCGGTGTTATGCTGTCAAAAGACTCTTTAATAATTTTTTCAATTTCAGCTGCTGATACGCCAACATTTCTACTCGCGACTTTTCTCTTCGCCGAACTCCAGATTAGCTCAATGGGGTTAAGGTCGCAATGGTAGGGCGGAAGTCTTAAAACCTCATGACCGTGCTCCCTTAGAATTTCATCGGCTTCATAGATTGGGTCTGCTTTGTGTTTATGTGCCAAGACAAGAAGTTCTGGTACAGTATAATATTCTTCAAAATCAATTTGTTTAGAACGCAGCCACTCTTTTATTTCGGCTTTGCGGGTGTTGGTATTTGGTACCTTATTAATTTGCACCGTGTGATAGCTAGCATTGTCCATGACAATGACACTTGGTTCACTCAAGTTGGGAATAAGCTTCTCACGTAACCACTTATTGAAATTTGTGGCGTTCATGTCATGGTGATAGTCTGCTTTGATTGATTTTGTGCTAAACGTTAATAAAGCATTAGGCACAAAACCATCTTCTGATCCAGCGTGAACAATAATAAATCGTTTTCCAGCTGAGATATTGCCAACTACACCTTGGGTGGAAGGCCCCTGCCACGACTTTTTTGTTTTGTAGTTCTGGTGAACGTAAGTCTCATCCAGGTATATTATTTTTTTACCTTCAGCACGTTTTGATGCAATAGTCCTTAGGTAGCGGTGTCGCCAAGCTGCTATGTCAAAACGCTCAATAAGTATCGAACGTTGTTCAGTATTTTGTTTAAATTCGTATCCATTTGCCATTAGTATTCGGCGTAAAGTCTCAAGGCATCCGGTAAAACCGATGCTTTCTCTCAACTCTGCCAATAAGCATCTGAGTGTAGGCAATTGTTTTTTTACAATATAAAATTCATTTATTTTATTTCGGATAGCTTGGATGTCAAAGCTATCCAAATTAGACACCGTGGCCTTGTGAGGTCGCTTTTTTCCGGGAGTACTAAAGACACCGTTGTTTAATTTTCCCTCATTACTTATTCTTTTTAAAGATGAAACACTGATATCTGTAAGAAGAAAGAAAGTGTTAAATAAACAGAACACCATTTAGAAATACATTGTGTGGTTGCGCAGTACAGCCCCATTGTACAGTCCGACAGCCCTAAAAACATTTGGGTTTAGGTGAAATGAAATTGCATCGGTGAGGTTCTAATCGCAACGGTTTAAGAACAAGGAAGACTCATATAACCCGAACATCTTTTATATCTGGCCGATCAAAAATGACATTATTAAATAGATAAGGTACTAAAGTGTACACATATTTATGAAATCGACTGTACAGTGTACATTTGGTTCATAAACAACAAAATGCTGTTTGCTCCGCACACAGAAAATACATATCAAATAATATGTTTATGATATCTTTTAACTAAACACCTCCTTATTGTTTTATTGAAACTATGAGTGTCAGTTACATTAATCATCTGTCTATTAAATTAATTTAATAAAATTGTGAATGCTAAGAGATTCAACATGATATAGGGACAGACAATAGGTACCTACACCTATTATATAGGGAAAGACAATGATAATTTTAGTAATTACCGGTCATTGAAGATACTTCTTCCAAATATTTCGTCTGAGTCTGGCAGGCTAACTCAGTTTCCTCAACCTCTTTCAGCTGCTTTACGTTTTCCAGCACACTTTTGTCAACGTGCACGTCCAGGTTTTCTGAAACGAATTTAATTTCGTTTAATTTCTTAATCTCATCGTATAATAGACAGAAAAAGGTAAATTAAACTTAGGATTGCACATAGAGAAATAAGAAGTATCAAAATGAACATGCCGTACTAAAGCCGTACTAACCTATAAATTTGGTCACCGTAACTAAACAATTAATTTTTTGCATCAATAATGCTTTTCTTTCTTCTTGTTTTTCTTTGTACTTCTGTATAATAGTATACAGAATCTCCCGGACACCGCCTCTTATCGTCGACGGCATGATTACTCCGTATTTTTATCAATTTAGATCTCGAATTGACAAGTTTCTAACAACAACAAAGTCCAAACGACATATTAAATAGTGTTGCCAGACTCGTCAGCCAAGAAAAATCCAGGTTCAGCTTTCATTAGACAGACTCTAACCTGCATTGTCAACACACAATCACACTGGGTTCAAATAAATTTGGTATCAATTTCTCTCGTAAATACCTGTTAAAATTTGTAGTATTCATGTAATGGTGTTAATCTGCCTTTGTAGACTTAGTGCTAAATGTCAACATTGCATGTGCACAAATCCATTTACGGAACCAGCATGAATGATGATAAGTCTTTTTGCGGAGGAAATATTTTCTATTAAACCAGATATCGACGGTCCACGGCCATGATCTTTTTGGCTTGTAATTTTGATGAAGATAGGTTTCATCAAGATATATAATTGGCTTATTTTTGGCACGTTTCGTGGCTTTGGTTCTCAAGATCATTGTCGCAAGACTGCAATGTCATATCGTTCTATGAGCACTGAACGTTTTTTTTATTTTATTTTTTATTCAAAACCATTGCTCATCAGTATTTTACGTAGAGTCTATCTGGAGCCTGTAAAACCCATATTTTCTTTCAAATTTGCCAGAAGTGTTCTGAGTCGGAATTTGCTTTTATACAACATAAAACTCATAGACTTTATTACGGATAGTTTTAACATCAAAGTTATCCAAGTTAGAAACCGTGGCTGGATGAGGTCGCTTCATACCAGGAGTGCTAAAGATTCCGTTGTTTTATTAGCCCTCATTAATTATTCTTTTCAAACACATGGTTGAGGAGGCGATGGCTGAGATCAGCGTCATACTCGTGAACGGGTGTTGTCAGTGGGGTCCTGTCTGTTCACGCTTGCAAGAACCTGTTTTCCAGTTAGTTATTTTAGTTATCGTTCCTGACGTAGAGACCTCGTCATGTTGTTCTCCTAGTCACTATTTTTAATTTACTC
The DNA here is from genome assembly GCA_946894065.1 of Acleris literana. Taxonomy (NCBI): domain Eukaryota; kingdom Metazoa; phylum Arthropoda; class Insecta; order Lepidoptera; family Tortricidae; genus Acleris; species Acleris literana. Next base: position 14,633,181 of record OX335670.1, on the reverse strand, counting down.
AATGTTATTGAGCGTACATTTGTAACGACTAAGTTTGTGTTGTTAGAAATAATTATTAATTACTTTACTACCTTGTAATGTTACTTTTAAGAATAATTGTATTTTATGATAGGAAAAAATGATCTGCTGGAGTTTCTTGCGGCGCTTCTTCTCCAAGATATAATTGTCGTTAGATAGAGGTGTAAGGGTGATGAGAATAATGTTACCTCTAATTACTTTATTAAAAAGGTTGAATATAATATTCCTCATCATCATTGTTTTATTATGCTGTGTGCGACACAGACGAAAACCTCTCGTACCAATGAAATCTATCAACAGCACGACTAGCACAAGTTGCTCGTGACTTGTTTGTCGCTCGGATCTCCCTTACTATCTAGTCTGTTACGATAGAGACGCACAGAGCGACAAGCGAGAAAATACAACTTGTGCTACACGTGCAGATCACTATATTTTCATGTCAAATATATTTCGAAAAACCAAATGTGCTCCAGTCACTGTCATCGTATTTTACCTAAAGTGCTTTTCATCAAAATATAGCGCTCGTAATAATATATATGAAAATATAGTACGCGTTTCCTCTTCCTTTGTGCCCACCAAAATAAATAAAATAATAAAAGTATCAATATCGTTTATTCCTTCATTGATCGGTAATACCATATCAAGATTTTTTGAATTTGCCGCTTTTTCCCAGGTTCAGCTTTCATTAGACAGACTCTAGCTCAGGGTGACTCAGGGCTCTTTTTGCGTGTGTCGACTTGTATAATGACGGGTTTGCAAGCCCATCTCCTAACAATACTACAACCCTTTATTCCCTTTATAATCATTGTGTAGACCATGTGTAGTTGGCGTATCTAGAGATATTTTCCAGGGGCGGGGCTGTCCCCTGCCTTGTTGAGATACATTGGACTAGATTTCATTCGGCTTCCTATTTACAAGAGATCAATGATCATCCTGGGGTGGACACCAGACCTTTCTGGGGTGGGCACGGCCCACCCGGAACCCCCCCTATATACGCCTATACATCATGCTTAATGTGGACGTTGCCACTTGAAAATATTGCAATTTCATCTGTCACCACGTTAAACCCTTTTGGCTGCTTTTTGCCAAGCTTTTTTAGGCAGAACAAGAATTCAGTTTTATTAGTCTTAAATAATAATCAATTACCAACAGCGACCGTTTGTACTAAGCAAAGAATAAGGTAAGCGTGATTCGGACTTAATCCGTCATGTGTCAACTAAACAGCTGACATTGACAAGTGAGTGACGTTATGTCATAATCTAAAACATGCGTCGTTCTGGTAGGTACTGTTACAATTATTACAAAAAATAAAAAATATTAATTAAAACGTTAATAATGGTCCGCATTGTGTGTAAAAGTTTCCTCCTCAAGAGCCTGTTTCACTTAAAACCAAAGGTAATTCAAAGGTAAGTCAACTCTCAACTAACCAGATTATGGTACTATAAAAACATGATGAATGATATCTTTTCTTGCTTCATTACAGTACAGTCCAAGTAAGATATCAAAGTTCTGAAAAGCAAGATGATATAGATGTAAAACGGATAAGGAACTTTAGTATAGTGGCCCATGTAGACCATGGGAAAAGTACCCTTGCGGACCGGCTTTTGGAAGCAACTGGCGCGATATCACCAGGCGCGGCGCGCGCGCAGATGCTGGATCAACTGCAGGTGAAGAGAAGACTTCACGCTTCTTTTCTGTTAATATTCCTTTTTTAACACATTCTTTTCATGCCCTGAAATGTGATTTACTTCTAGGGTGGATCCAAGATAGGGCTCAGAAAGGGTTACAGGCTCCCAATATAATCTTAAGCACTTGATTGTTAACATACTGTTGTAACTGTGTTAAAGTCAAGTTCCTATGTTTCGATTTAAACTATTTTCGATTATGGTGCTGCTGATTACATCATATACTAGATGCATTTCTTTTTAAAAGTATCAATAGGTACTTTATATTGGCACCACCTTGTTGTTGCATTGCTAATTCTGCCTGTTTATTTCTCTACAGGTTGAAAGGGAAAGAGGAATCACAGTAAAAGCTGTTACAGCTTCTTTGAATTATACTTACAAAAATGAAAAATATCTTCTAAATCTGATTGATACTCCAGGGCATGTTGACTTCTCCAATGAGGTACTTAATTGTTTGTAATGTCTTTGTTTCTTAATTGTTTGTAGTGATATTCTCCTTCAAATTTCTTTCCTTTTTACTTGGCAGGGCAACTTTGGTTTTGTGATGCTTAGTTTTGTTTTGTCCACATCCAAAAGCCTCCAAAATTATATATTTAATGGTTGATGAAGAAAGGTACTAGAAAAGCAACGAACAAACTTATATAATTTCAGGTTGTCAGGAGTGTCACAGCATGTCAAGGAGTAATACTCCTCGTAGATGCAAATGAAGGTGTACAAGCACAAACAGTGGCTGTGCACAGTCTAGCAAAGAAAAACAACCTAGTCATGATACCAACCTTGAACAAGGTCGATTTGCCCAGAGCCGATCCGGACAAAGTTAAATCTCAATTACATTCACTCTTTAAAATAGATCCCGGTACCGTAATGAGCATATCTGCCAAAAAAGGGTGGGGGGTCAAAGAATTGTTAGAAGCTGTGGTTGAGAAAATACCACCACCCTCTGTTAATACTGAAGGACACTTCACTGCACACATTATAGATACGTGGCATGATAAGTACCGAGGTGTACTTTGCTTAGCGTATATCCACACTGGGAAAGTTGAAGTTGGTCAAATGGTGAAATGGAGATCTGATTCAAAGCAACACACTGTGAAGTACCTGGCAATTTTGAGACCTGGTGAAGAACCAGTAACATCAGCTGTTGCAGGCCAAGTTGTTATGGTGGGTAAGTTGTTGAACAAAGATTATTTAGCTGAATAGGCAAGTGAATGCTTTAATACATATTTCAAAGTTCATTGGATATGAAAATAATGCAATATTTTTATTTTATTAATTATATAATTTTACATTATTTTCTACTCATCCATACTAAACTAAACTCCAGTAAAGGTATGAAGTTTTTCGTATTAAGTAATCAATTTGTATTGATTGTTCAAGTAAGGCATAAATCACCATACAATTGGATTCCAGGATGTGGCCCTAAGGGCGGCGGCAGCGTGGGCGACCAACTGCTTTCAGTGGATGTTATAGATACGTCTGATCTGGCACCGATTCCCCCAGTCAAGCACATGGTGTACGCCGGCATCTTTCCTGCTGACCAGTCCCAGCATCCTCTGCTCAGTGACGCCATCAGGAAATTGGCGCTTAATGACTCTGCCGTCAGTGTTAAACCAGACTCAAGGTACAATATTGAAAAGCATAAAATCATTAAAACTATATTTCTGTTTAGATAATTAAATTTATTTCTACTCATGGAAAGAAACATGCTGAAATTTCAACAACATTTAGCATTAGCATTTTATACACTTAAAACTGTGAAAGTGTATAAAACTCGAATGAACAGTTTGTTTATTAGAATATAAACTTTCACAGTACGCGAGCTTAATGTCAACAAGCTAAAGCCTGACGAAAAGGGGTCGTTTGAAAAAAAAATGCTGAATGTTTTCAGATGGTATGTGACTTCAACACCCATCCCTAATTCTGAATATCTACTTATACAATATAAAAAATTAATCCTTGTTTCCACATTTGTTTGGCTGGTCGAGCCAAACAAACGTGGAAACAAGGATTCATTTGACTAATTTCTTTTTTGTTGTGTTTTTTAATTGTCAAGACAAGGTTAGGTTAGTATGAAAAAAAATACACCCGGGCGGCGCCGGGCACGACCAGCTAGTATTTGATAAAGAATCCCACTTGAGCGATATCTACGACCTGGACCAAGCCATCCTTCCACCTTGTTTTTGTTGTTTTGTATATAAGTTTTGTATTTGCCTTTCAGTCCTGCATTGGGTCAAGGGTGGCGTGTCGGTTTCTTAGGCCTTCTGCACCTTGATGTATTCACCCAAAGACTACTACAGGAATACAAAGCTGAAGCAATTTTAACCGCACCTTCTGTACCATATAAAATAAAGTAAGTACATTATCTATATCTTTACGTCAGTTTGATATCCGCGGTTACTTTAAATTTAGCAATTCTAGTAAACTTTTTACCAATTGTACTTGTTTTTTATTTTCAGGGTTAAAGGTGCTAAGACAATAAAACAATTTAAAGGGAAAGAAGTTATAATTACAAATCCTATGCTTTTACCAGACCCGCAACAAATAGAAGAGTATTACGAGCCGTTAGTCATAGGTAAATATCGCACTAAACCTGGGCTGGATTCTACACTACATTGCTCTGACGTGTCTTCGTATTTTCAACATTTTGATAGCTCATATTTACTTGACAGTAATGGCGGCCGAGTTAAAAAAAATACAATAACAATACGTAACATGTCAACAGCAATATGGTTTTACCGAGTTGAATAGAGCCCCAGGTGTCTTCCAAAAAATTCCGCCCGAGGTCACAGTTTACAGAAAACTTTTTTAATGGTCATGCTATAAACGCAGCCATATTCGAGGCCAATAGACATTTGCAATTTTAATACTGCTAATGCTTCGCTAACCCTAAGGAGTAAGATGGATTGCCTTTTAGGGCCTGGCCACATCGCCAAGGTACGGCGTCGTCAACGTGAAACGGCGCGGCGCCGTAGAAAGGCACGTTGCCGCGTCGTGCAAATACGTGAAACAACGGCTTCAAGCTATTTTAATCTCTACACGCAGGACACTCGACTTAATATTGCACTTTATAATTAAACACGGCACCGTGTATCGTGGTGTATCTGTACGACGCGGCAACGTGCCTTTCTACGGTGCCGCGCCGTGGTGATGTGGCCGGGCACTAAGCTCATCATTTCACTCTACGTGCCAAGACCTATATTTTTTTTACTAGTCGGCGAGCGCATGCCACGCAACTCCAGAGACCCCTATACTAACGATTATATTATTATCTGCTTATTTACGCACTCGTTTAGTGTAACGTTTTTGTTCAGGTACAGTAATAACCCCCGTGGAATACATTGGATCGGTGACGACGTTATGCATCGATCGAAGGGGCGTACCCTTGCCAGCAAACGCCGTCGACGACAAAATGACGTTGCTACAATTCGTTTTGCCTCTATCCGAAGTTGTAATAGATTTCCATGACACGTTAAAAAGCATCACTTCTGGTTTCGCCAGCTTTGATTATCAGGATCATGGATTCCACGAAAGTTCACTAGCGAGGGTAAGTACCTACGTTATAAACCTAGTTTAGTTATTATGGTCGCCTTTATCGCGGTGGATAAAGCATCTGTCACTGTTGCACTTACATACTGGTCGGAAAATGAAAGTTGTTATATCCACGTCTGTCGACATCTCGTTAAGCATGACCATAATAGGCTCGCAGGTGTGACCATGTGGTTATATGTATGTATGACACTACATCGTATAAAACAAAGTCCACCGCCGTGTCTGTCTGTGTATGTGCGCCGTAATATCAAAAACTACAGAACGGATTTTGATGCGGTTTCCACCATCAGTTAGATATATTTACACGGATGGTTTTTATATACCTATAATAAATCCTGGTTTGTGTACCAGAAACTCGGATAAATAGAAGCGAAGCGACCGAGGGCGGGTCCCTAGTATGACAATGTAGTTAATTATGTTCATGGCACAATTAACCTTTTCAACGCTACAGTCGGCTCTGGACGTCAACTAAAAGTCGTGCCACTGACGCCGCGTCGGCTACAGCCGACAAGAGTTCAAGATTAAAAGAGACTTTGTTTGGTAGCGTTAAGGTGTAATTTGCATAGCATAGCAAACATGTTTGGCGTGTGGGTGGCACATTTTGTATTCGACGTATGGCGTTCAAAAGGTTAAATAAAGCCATATGCGATTGATGTGTATGAACATGTGTAAAGGCGATGTCAGTCGGCCTAATTTATTAGTCAGCGCAGAGATACGATCGCCTTTTATGATAAACGAGGTAGTATGAATGCGACGCGACTGTCGCCGCATTAGGCGGACGGACTAGTGCAATTGAGTCATAAGTCATAAGGCCGTTACGATGATGCCGTAGAAGTCGTATATGCCGTAAAAGTACCCCATGTCCTTCCTCGGGGTTAGTTATCTCCATACATTTTATCGGTTCAGCTGTTTAGCTGTCAAAGGATAATAAACGGACACAGTCACTTTCACATTCATAATATTAGTATGGATGGATCTATCAGGGGGAAAACTACAAATAGACCCAAACTAAGCTGTAGGCTTGTACTAATGGTACTAGACAATGGATAAACATTATATTTAAATAAAAACTAAAAAAAAAAACCTAGGTTCGGAAAGAAATACTAGCGCTCACCACATAAGTAGGTACCTAAATTAGGTACTGGAAACCGAATCCACGACCGCTAGCTTCGTAGGCAGGGTCACTACCAACTAGGCTAAATGCGTCGTCAATTATGCAAATTATGAGCACTTCTATTATTATGACGCCGTAGTTATTCAGTAAAGATTGGATCATGTAGTTAATTTCACTCTTAACCGCGCCTAATTTTTTCTACCTCTTTTTTGCCAATATATAAAGTCATTTCGACTAGGAAGTTAAGTACCAATTTCACCATACGGTGTTAACCACTTAACAGACGATTAGAGCGTTAAACGACTGTCAAAATGTATGAACTAACAATCGATTAACGTTGATTAAATTTAACATCGTTTAGTGAAATTGGTACTAAGTACTTGGTACTTAGTGAAATTGGTACTTAAGAGGTTTCATGCTATTCTTACAGATGGACATCTTAATAAATGGCGTGTTAGTCGATGAACTGTCTAGTATAGTACACTCAAGTCGACTTGAATACAACGCGAGAAGATTGACAGAGAAACTGAAGGAAATGATCCCACGCCAAATGGTGCAGGTACGTGAATTTTTTTGCATAAAAAGAAATGAACTTTCAAGATCTCACACACAGTATCTTGAAAGTTTATAAAAAATTTTTTGGCAAATGGAAATAAGGAACGGTGGAACATTTTCTTCATGAAAACTCAGCAATGGCACGGCAAAGTTTGTGTCGAAATAGCTGGACAGGATCAAATGCTCTCAGGGTCACCCAAACGGTTCTTCTTAGGGCTATCGAAAAGGCCCTTTTCAGGTCCAAACAATCTGTCGGAACCGGCTCTGACCGTAATCTCCATTAACGGCATCAACATTCAATGTTTCTCTGCCATCACGTCAGACATGCTCGCCGGTTTATGCAACATTGCGGCATCTTGCACTGTTCCGCGTGTCCCCGACACCTGCGCGCGGGAGGACCTAATGACGCCACTGACAACGCCGTTCGCGTGGCAGAATATTGGTCAGCTCACATTTAACTCGCCTTCGCAAGCCAAGAAGAAGGATCACATACGACACCACCTGCCGTATTGAGCATCTAATTTGCATGTGCGTGCTTCTCTCGACCTTGGTTGTATAAGTACAGAACCCAATTTTTACAGGTCGCAATCCAAGCAGTTGTCGGAGGAAAAGTATTCGCGAGAGAAACACTGAAGGCATACAGAAAAGATGTAACTGCTAAATTAGTAAGTTTTAATATAAAATCGAATTAATAATAAAAATAGATTCACAAAATGAATAAGCGAACAAAGTCAAGAAACTACTAGCAAAAAAAGCTCTTTTAAAATTGTGTAGGTACCTCTTACTATTCTAAGAGTAGGTACATTATTTCTCACAACACTCGTTTAAATTAATACGTACCTTTGGAACTGAGCACAATTTTAGAACACAACCCCACTCCCCCTAACCGTTTTCGTCTTCGTTTCGTCTAAATTCATCCTTTTTTTTTTAAAACAAAGGCATATTTTTTTTCCTAATGCAACACTTAGGAAAAAAAACTCAAGTATAGCATTCTTGCTCTTATTTTACAAAATGTAATCAAGTTGATTTCCATTATTTTTATGTTGATGAATTATTAACGCCTGATTTTTCAATGTTCAGATAACAGTAACTGTTGGGTAAATTTTAGCTTGGTCCTTTTCTTTTATTTGGCATAGTAAAGGACCAAGCTAAAATTTACCCAACAGTTACTGTTATCTGGACATTGAAAAATCAGGCCTAAGAATAGTAATTATAGACTTGCTTAATAAACATTTTTTTAAAGCACAAAATATAGTGATCTAGATATACTGTCGTCTCCATAGAGAGAAATCATAACTTTCCCGGGGTAACACTGGTATGAAAAGTCATTAACATATTTTTAAAATGTTCCCTTTCAGTACGGGGGCGATATAACTCGCAGGAAGAAATTACTGAAGCAGCAATCGGAGGGCAAAAAGAAAATGAGAAGTGTTGCCAACATAAAAATACCAAGAAACACCTTTATTGATGTTCTCAAAAGATGAGATAAAAGCAGAGCATATAATTTATTGTTTTAATGGACATTTTATAAAATGTGCCGTAGGGAATGGTTGCTGGCTGCATGTTATTACAATTTTCAACCCACTCTGCCGATGATTTTGATGGTGTTGATAATCTGCGCAAAAATGCTTGGATATGTCTTCGTTGGTAGGTAATAAATAAGCGTCCGAAAAAAATGGTAAATAATATCAGATTTTTTGGTTGCGTCTTATATAAAAATAATAACGGTTTATTAGTGAGGAATTTAGATGGACACTAACTTTAGTCCGTCACATATTGAATAAAAAAGTGACAGATGTGTCATTGACAGCTAACTTATCATTAACAAACATAGCCTCATGAGGCCCTACTTTGAAAATCGAAGTTAAAAGTTACATTAGCTCCACCCCTGTCATTCGAGACTAGGTCGAGGGAAGTCGATGGAACTAACTCTGAGCTTGGGATTTGGCGCCCTGGTAGCTGTCAATGGCACACATGTCACTTTTTTTTTAATTTGTGACGGACTAATGTTAGTGTCCATTTTAATCCTTCCCAAATTTAAGAAACTGTTTTTATTTTTTATATAGACGCTACCTAAAAATCTAATATTTTTTTCATTTATTTCGGACGCTTATTACCTACCAACGAACACATATCCAAGCATTTTGACGCAAATCATCGATACCGAATTATGTTGAAACCAAAACACTAATATTTCAATATAACATTAATTCTTAACACAATTGTAATGACGTAGGCCAAATAATACAAAGTTTCAAAAAATATAGGTAAGTTTATTAAAAACTGCTGGTGATATAGGGTCACTGCATCACAAAATACTAACATGACATGTAATGTCAACCTAAAGCAATGTCTACGGGCTATTCCCAATTATTTCCGCCCACTGCTGGTTTTATCCAATGGAGTCACTGGGGTACAGTTATACATTAGAACCTGTAGCTCCCTGTTAGGATTTAGAGGCACAACAACTGGAAATAGCCTGAGTCTACTTAGATAAATGTGTCTAAAGCTTAAAATACAAAGCTATCCCCAGTATAAGCCAGTTGTTATGATAAAACTGTTTACGACTGGAAATATCCCAAAATACATTGATTATTATACAATAGTATTTGATAAACGAAACAAATATGAGGCTAAAATAGTTTTTTCTACAAGCTAGACAAGGAAACGGGCAAAACAAAGCCATAAAAAGACTGGTTGGTGCTAACAACAAAACTTTGCAGTCAAAATCTAATATGTTGTAAATAGTTGATTATTAGGAAACTTTAAAATCTAACTTACAAATGACCTATTTCAATGAAACATGATACAAAATTGCGATGTATTCGGAAAAGACGCGTAGTTATGTTACAACTTCATACTAGCTGACATCATACTTATTTTTTTACCTTTGTATTCCTTGGTATAATTACTCTTTAACTAATAAAATTTGGTAAACATTCATATCTTCTTCTTCAAATTAATTTAAAACGAAAAAAGTAATAACCTTTATCTAAATGTGCCATAATGTTCAGTAAGATAAGGTACACGTTTTCTGACTTAAATACATAATAAAGCCGCCACAGATGCAGTCATTGTTTTTTGTACCCTTCAACAATTATTTTGAGATAGGACTCTTCTAAGCAGTGTTCTCAGTACGACCATCAAATCATGCTCTATAATTCGTCACTCAGTGTGTCTCTTCAGCACTAAGCAACCAGTTGGAGTGGAAGGGGATGTAAACGAAAAAAAAGCAGCAGTTGTGTTGGTCATGCTAACAAAATCAAAAAAGACTTATCTTAAATTCCATACGAGTCAGTCACACTGATAATAACGCTTTTGAGATCTAATAACACGACTTCAAACGACAGACAAATGACGACGATGATGGTGACGTAAGTCGATTATACATATAAACATTGTTTTATTTTATTTCTCAAGATATAAAAATTCATTGATCACATGTTTTATCAATAACGTAATATAAATCATCCGAAACAACACCAGCGCCAACTCGCACAGTCTTCTGTCAGTCGAATCACTGGAACCCTGAACAAAAACTTTGGCAAATCAAAAACTGAGCGAGTTGGCGCGACTCGTGAATCAGCCATGATCAAACAACTTTATCAAAAGAAAATTAGTATCACATTCTAATTTCTTTTACACACTTTAGCCTCCGACGAGGGTTATTTTGTTTACCTGTCTTCCGATGTCTCTAGGAACTGGGCATAAACGTCTCTTGTACATTCACCCTTCTCGTTGAACTTGTATTTGTAATACGAGCCGTCAGCACAGATTACTGAAATATAAAAATAATTAATTAGAAAGTGAAGAAATTGTCTTGTGTATTGTTCAAGTTTTCCTTCCTTATTGTCTTTGGGAATGCATGTTGCCTTGCCGTGCCCACTCCAAAATGGTCTGGTGTCTGGTGCCCATGCCAGGATGTTTGTGTACCTCATCGAAATATAATAAGTATGGAAGAGTAATTGTCATTCAAAAAGTGTTCCACATACTTAGTGCTAAAATGGGCGGAGCTAATACTTGGTGCTCAACTGGCTTGCAGTAGGCTTTGAGTTGTTATGTCAAATGGTTGTCATCATAGTTTTGTAAAATAATTATAAAAAACTGATAAGAAGAAGAAACTATAGCAACAACGATGCCGACGTGCACCGTAAATTGGTGTAGGAGTCGCACGGACCCTAAAAAGGATGTAATTTCATTCCATTAGTAAGTAATTACAATTAAATAATTTCCTTACAAAATGGACATGGCCGATGTTATGCAATATAAGTTCTGAAATAATTATAATATTAAAGATTAATGTTTTTTTTTAGTTTTCCTAGAAATGAAGAAAAACGTTTTGCTTGGATAGCTGCAGTTCGTTTAGAAAAACGCGATGAAACGTGGCTTCCCAGCAAACATTGTAGGATATGCAGTATCCATTTTGAAGAAACTGACTTTTTAGTTTCAAAAACTGGGAGACATTTTTTGAAATGCTCAGCGGTTCCAAATTGCACAGTACGTTAAAAATATATATTTACAATGGATACATTAGATTCATGCATCATCATTCATCATCATCATCATCATCATTTTAGCCGAAGGACATTCGTGCACTCTATTCTATTTATTCGATTCTATTTATAATAACCATTCAGTATGTCACAGCTTATTTCTCTGAGACTAAAATACCTATTCAGTCTAACTAGATTAAATGTGAAACCGCAACATATAGGTATCCTACGATACTTATATAATGTCAACAAGCTGAGTGAAGTAAGAAAAAACTAATTCAATACAAGCGTGGAGGTGGGGCATCTATATAGGGCTTATTAGATAAATGTAATGTAAAACCACAAAGGTCTTACGCACTCGCTTTTTTCTCTTCTAACTTTTGAAATACGGACTAAACAATACTTTTAGGGCCACTTAACCGGCTTTTAAATATTACAGATGGTTAATTCACGAAAAATTCACTCAAACGGAAATCGCGAACTTGGTGTTATCGCAGAAACCAAGAACAAGACACCACCTCACGTAAGGTCACGTAAGCATAAACTGGTGAGAATAAAAAAAAATGTTAAGCCGATGATTTTTTTTCCTATCTTAAATGACTAGATATAAATTAGTTTCTTCATTGCAGCCAAGCTCAACGATTCAATGCCCGCGCTGTCAATGCAAGTTTAATGTGCAAGGTAACTTAGACGATGACAACGAAAGTCCTTCCAAAGTCATGAAAAGACAAGATAACCTCGATTCAATTTCATCTTCTGAAATAGAATCTACTTTAAATTCTCCAAAAACATTTCGAATCAAAAAACAACTCAGGCGTAAAACACATCTAGCAGAAAAGCGACTTACGAAAATTAAAAAATTACAACGGAGAAACCGAACCATCTTGAAAACAAACATAAGTTTAAAGGATGTTCTTACAGAATTAAAGAAAAAAGGCCACGGGCAGTCAAACATCCATACCGCATTAGGGGGATTTTCTGGCGATTTAGTTACTAACTTACAAAAAAAACAATCTCAAAAAAGTAGGGCTAGTTTTAAGTTCACACCAGCCATAAAAAAATTTGCTTTGACATTAAATTATTACTCCCCAGCTGGTTACAAATATGTAAGAACGCAATTAAACTTATGTCTGCCGCATCCTTCCACATTAACAAAATGGTACCAATCTATCGAGGGCGGGCCAGGTTTTACAAAGGAAAGTTTCAGGGCACTTAAATCAAAATATAAGCAAAGTGACAAAAACCTTGCCTGCTTAATGGTAGATGAAATGGCTATACGACAGCAAAGGATTTTAAATGGCAATGATTTCGTGGGTAATGTCACTTTCAGTCCTAAAGGAGATATTGCCAGCCAAGCCTACGTGTTGATGATTGTATCCCTAAACGATTCATTTAAGTTGCCTTTGGGATATTTTTTTGTAAATGGGTTGGCTGCAGAACAGAGATCCAATATCATTAAAATGTGCTTAAAAACATGTCATGACGCTGGTGCCGAAGTCGTCAGTCTAACTTTCGATGGGTGTCCATCTAATATTGGAACCGCTAAGCTTCTAGGATGTAATTTTGACGATCCAAACAATTTAAAAACTCATTTCAATCATCCTTCGACTGGAAGGCCGGTTGTTCTTATATTAGACCCATGCCATATGTTCAAACTTGTAAGAAATACATTTGAAGCGAAAAAAACCATAATCGATCAAAACGGGGAAAAAGTTGAATGGAAATACTTGCAAAATTTGAAACTTCTACAAGATAATATTGGACTGCACTTTGGAAATAAATTGACGGAACGTCATTTACAGTTTCGAAACAACATAATGAATGTCAAATTAGCCACACAAACACTCAGTCATAGTGTTGCTTCCGCTCTTAAGTTGTGTGCTCATGAATTAAACATTCCCGATTTTAAGAATGCGGACGGAACAATTAATTTCATAGAAATAATCAACGATTTATTTGATATTTTGAACACTAGATCACTAGATAGTCATGGTTTTAAACATCCTTTTTCCATTACAGAAAAAGATTATTATTTTAAATTTCTCGATAAAGCTAAAGCTTATATAAAAGGTCTTAAGATTGACGTTCAATCAAAATCAACGCGAATAATACAAGGTCAAAAAATAACGGTAAACAGTACAACCCAAAAATGTATAACAAAAACCCAATCTAAAACTGGCTTTTTACGAGTAGGACTACTTGTATGCATTGAAAGTCTAAAAACGCTATTTACAGATCTCGTTGAAAACCGACAGAAACTGAAATTCATACTGCCATATAAATTCAGTCAAGATCACCTTGAGCTATTTTTTGGAGTCATTCGGAACCACGGCCGTTGCAATAACAACCCAAACGCAAAACAGTTTATGGGTATTTATAAAAAAACACTCTTACATTTAGAACTACGATCCAAATTCACCGGTAATTGCATCCCTCTGCAAGATTTTCCAATCCTGAACTGCTCATCGACAATTAATAAGTCCACTCTTGGGTATCGACATAACGATCAAGAGTGTGAAGATGTTTTTGCAACTAGTACGGTCGACACGGAAATGCAAAATTGCTCAATATTTTCCAATATGCTGGATAGTGAACGACCACTGCCAGAAACTATTGAGCAAATTGTCGGATACATTGCAGGATTTGTAGCAAATAAAGTTCATTCAAAATTACATTGCCCAGATTGCGTCAAATTGCAATTTGCAAATGAGAAATTGTACTTTCATAAGCTCATATCTTTGAAAGATTTTGGCGGTTTGGTTTATTCGTCAGTAATAGTATTTAAAATATGTGCCCAATCAGAGCGAATACTAAGAGAAATGATAAAACGCAATAGTCACGAGAAGATTTTGTACAGAGCCAAAAACCTTCAAGTTATTGTGAATCAGTGTCAAAGGTTAATAATAGAAAACGGTGATATTTTAAGGGCATTGTCAAACAGCCATCCGTTCGACAGCAACCATACCATGCTGTTATTGAAAACGGTCATAGAAGAATTTTTAAGAGTGAGGCTTCATTACATCGCAAAACAAGATTCTTTATTAAATTCCAGTCGTCAAAAATTAAACAAATTAACCATATTTCGCGGTACATAGGTTTTCATATATTTTTTTCTAAATTTTCAGCTATATTTTGTATGTAAGTAGGTTAAATAAGTTTTGAGTTGTGATGGGGTCAAAAATAGATAGAAATGTTTCGTGTAACAACACACGGCTGCTACGTCGCCAGTTTCTTTTTCTTTGAACTTGGCTGGATACGCTGCATCGTATCGAGATTTTGATAGCTAATCTGTAATTTTGTATGTAACTTACCTGAATCTGCCGAGTTAAGGTTTGATCAAGGTTGTAGATGATGATTTCGTTTTTTCATGTACTGTGTGGAAAATAAGTCGGGCCCTGGAGGGAAACTACCTTAAATCCTTAAGTTGGCTCATTTTACTTTAAGGAGACATACTCTGATAGTATTTTGTATATATTTAGTGATGTTTTTTTAGCGTTTGGACAAGATGATATTAAGAATAAACGACTATATTAATATTATATTCCGAAAGTGCAGTTTTACTATGTTGAATAGCCTCACACACCTCATCATTCATTTTACGAAATTTTATAAAAAAAATAATTATATGTGTTTTAGTAGGTAATACTTAGGTACTGCAACTTGTTTTATTTAAATTAGGTACGATCAAATACCGCCACGCCTCATCATAACAAATCTTGATTTACCTATTAGGTATAATAATGTGAGTTTTGTCGATTTTCTATGTAGATAATTATATCCGTATAATATCGTTATTTATTGCCTACTAAATATTATATTTTTAAGAATAAATATTTACTAAAACATTATTGCTGTATAAATAAAGTATACACCTTAACTTATTTAAAGTACGGATCACTTCTGCATTAAACCATCCAAGTTCAGCAAAATGTCAGATGTGTCATTTTCTAACGTGTTTGATTAGCCATAACGAGAAAAATATAGACCAATCAAATCTCTTGTCATAGCAGTTTAACTAATCAAAGTTTTCTTATGGGTGAAAATATATACAACCTCTACAGTAATGGCGTCTACTCAAACGTTTCAAGCGTAGAGGAAATGGGACATATTTCAACGTCAAGTTTGTTCGGTGTTACTCTTCCATACTTATTATATTTCGATGGTGTACCTACTACACACCTACCTATGTAATGGGCTCTCTACATTCACGCGCGAACGCAATACGCGAACGCGTGAAAGTGTGAATGTGGACGGCGTTCGCGGGTTCGCGCTTTGTTAACGCCTTGTTGTCTGTATTTTGGCCCGCGTCAAAGGACCTGCGAACGCGCGAACGCAACAAGGCTCCACATTCACACGCAACTATCATAAAATATTAGCCCAATACCACTAATACTGGATACAATTTTATAAACATTACGATGAATACTCGTCATCCACCATCTTCGTTTCCTCCATTTCTTTTTAATTTGTTTTTTAACTCATAAGACCTATTTACATCGTCGAGCACGCAAACTATACTGTGAACACAATTGTGAACACTGCGAATGTGGTGCCTACTTAATGTAGTGCGCCCATAATCATTTTTTTGTGCAAAAGAAAATTCAATATTTACTATCGCGTTGGGATATAAAATTATTATTAAAAACAATGTTAAAAGTTTAACTTTTAACATTGTTTTTAATAATAATTTTATAGTTATATAAATGAAAACTTTTTAGTCGACACGACATATCTAGCTGTAATGTCGAAATTGCTATCGGCTCCAAAAAAGAACACTTATTTCAAAATTCTGTTGTCAATAATAATTCAATAGTAATTCTGTGAGCGTGACCTCAACTCTCGTACCGATACCTCTATGTTATGGGTGATTCCACGGGCGTTTCAACCGCCGTCAGTCCGCTGTCATAAATATTGAAAGAATGAGCTACACCAAGCAGCTAATGTTCACACAGAGCTATACTGTTATCGTAATTCTTGCCAGAATTGATCGAATTTTGAGTATATTATCGCCTATACTTAGGACAGCGCACTGACGACGGTCGAAACGCCCGTGGATCACCCTTTTGAAGGTTTTTTTGATACACTAGTAAGTCACAAATGATGGTTTTCCTTTTTTCTGTCACATTATAATCTAACTGAATCATTGCAAATGATTCTCTTAACTTTGTAGTAACTGGTCAACAATTATTTTTACTTCATATCACAGCAACACCTAAATAGAACTGGAGGGTTAGCACAAGTTGTCCGCGACTTGTTTGTCCCTTTCTATCTAGTCTGTAATGATAGAGGCGCACTGAGCGACAAGCGGGAAAATACAATTTGTGCTAGCCGAACTGGGGTAACAAAACATCAATACTTACCAACAATGGAACTTTTGTCTACACCAAACGCACAAATACAGGGTGGCCCATTTGGTATAGTAAACTTGCAGAAACTCCAGTTGCTGGAGAAGTACTTTGGAAGGAAGTTGACAGTTGCTAAGCTGGACTGCTTGTTTAACTTCTCGTCTTCCAGGCTGAACACATGCACAGTGCCGTGGTCTGACGTCACGCACAAGTTCGTACTAGTGTGATTAAAATTTATGCAGTAAATAGTTGCCTGAAAAAAAAAGGTTAATAATGTAAGCCTATACAAAAAGAAATGAGAGGCCAAGTAACAGTAAAAGATATTAAGTCGTCAACAGAGTATTAGTCTTAAATAAAATATACTTGTGTATTGTGTACATAGATTGTATGACTGACTTGCAGTATTAACCACCAAAATTACGTAAGTAGTATGTTGGCAAGCAGCCATGTCTGTTGTATATTATTCAATTTGACCAGTTTGTGAAGTGATTTTGGGTTGCCAGACAAACAATATTTTTTTACCTCATTTAATGAGAATTTTTAATTTTTATATTGGTTCCAGTTTTCCTAAAGATGATACTCTGCGGAGTGCGTGGCTGAGATCTAATGGGCGACAGAATTGGGAGCCGATTAAGTACACTCCTATGTGCTCTCAACATTTTGCTGATCATTGTCGAAGTCGAGAACACAACAAATGTCTATTTAGAGATGTTCTCATTCCCAACATTGTTACTATCTCCATCCCTTAAGTGAAGTTTAGATTAGCAATAAAAATTGCAGAAGTTGACTGCTGTCTTACTCTAACTTTAGAGTGAGAAAAAGACTTGGATTGTGTTTAAATCTCAGTAACTCTATGTATGCAATATAAGGGAAAAGCAAACTAATAAAGTTTTAAAACTTGTGTGACATGATATATTTGGGTGTGGTGTTTAAAGTTCACTACTCTTCACCCCTTCTTTTATAGAAAACGGGCAAAAATATTTTTGATTTCGGCAACTCAGAAATCTCGTTTATAAAATTAAAACAACAGAAATAAACTTTAGTTCAAAATCGATCCATTACCTAAAAAAATATCCAAAAAGTTCAAAAGAATTGGCAATAAATAATCTTTTAAAACAACCTAAATCTCGCATTATAATACTCGACAAAAATAAAAAAGTGGCTCATTTATTTGTAGCTCATTTATTCGATTATAACTAAAATGACATTTAATGTTGAGCATTAAAACTTATAGAAAAGCTGTATAGTCCATTCGCTTAGATAGTGTCACTACACTTGAACGTACTTGTGGTTATTGTAATAAAATACGAATATAATTTGACATAAACTGCCAAATTTACTTGCGCCGTAACAGCGGCTAGTGAATTTGGCAGTTTACATCGAATTATATTTGTATTTTATTACAATAACCACAAGTAAGTGCGAGTGTAGTGACACTATCTAAGCGAATGGACTCTAATTTAACTGTAAAATCACAAAAATAAGCAAAACCAGCAAAATTTCGTATACGGCCTGTTAATGCATTGACAATTATATTGGGAGGTAAACAGAAAATAAGCCGTTGTAAAGCTATAACAATATACTTGTACTTACTGGTAATGAAATTCAAAAAATTTACCTGATGAGCACCTCGTCTTAACTCTGCCAACTTCTGCCCCGTAGCCGTATCAAAAACTCTAATAAGCGTTCCTTTGGTGGACGCAGTGGCCAGACGGGTGCCCCCAACATTGAGCGCCAAGCAGCTTAGCGGAGCTTCATGGGCTGGAATGAGATGTCCATCTGGTGAGCTGCTTGTGCTGGCGTGACTGCTTAACTCTACCAACTGCAAATACAATAAATAATCCAATATACTTTTGTGTCACAAAAGATAACAAAGGCGAGATCTGTGTGACGGCCTGCATACAATTCCTTATTTATTTCCACACCAAGAACGCGCCACGCCACCATCGCACCACGCCATACCAGCTTTGTAGTTCAGAGCATAAAGCTGGTGTCAACAATAGATGTTGAATAAAATTATTTGTAAGTAATTTTAATAAACTATTTTGTAGGAGGAAACCCCTCTACCACAATGTTTTGCAACATTTTCTAATTTGCAACCCCGTACAAGTAAAAAAGAACTTGTCCCCCATATCCATGATTATTAGACCCTGTTATCTTGGGGCACTGATAAATGTCCATGGTATTGTACTTAGAGTTATATGTCATGACACTCACAGTGAGTCAAAGACAATCACTACTAAAAATAATGGGGTAAATAATAAGTGTGCATTAGTTAATCCTGTTTATCATAGTTTTTCCACAATAATTACATCAGGTTATCACATCTCGTAATAGTATACTATTGATTGAAGTTATCTACTTATTTTTAATGAAATAGTGTTAATACTTATGCTATATTGAAATTGAGTAGAGATTTAAAAGGCAAAAAATTCAATTGCATGGTTGCATAATATAAAGTATAAACATCAATATAGAGACCGTCAATAAAATTAACATTCACTCCCTACAGAAAGGCCATGTCGGTGCCCCAAGATAACGGAGTCTAATGATTATACTGTATCAGTGATAAACATTTTTTTTTAATTCTTTAGCTCTACCCCTTGAATACAGCACCCACACACACACACACATTGAAAAACTGCTCTATCATAAAAAATAATCTGGTTTAAGTTACATCTAAGCTTGCTAATCGTCGGTGATATTGCAATACCTCGTAACTAACAAATTAAATAAGGTGAAAAATACACCTTAGCAAGTAAGTCATTAAGGTACACTTTACAACTTATTGAATTTATTAGTTACGTGGTATTGGAGTATCACCGACGAAATATCTCCTTGTTTACCATTCTGGCTATAAAAAAAAACCATTCTGAAATTAACTCACTTGCACATGTCCTGTTTTGCGACTAGGATAAGCAAGCACAGCATTGTTGCTGTTTGGACAAACAACACATAGGCCCCTTGGATTCTGACAAGTCTCAAATACATGAAGCATCTGAGGCTGTGCCGTGAAAGTGTATACTTTAATTAAATTTTCTGAAAAGACAATAATAATAAATATATTATATTTATATTAGTTTTAATCACACAATGAAAGAGCTATTTGAATCACTGATAAGGTTTATTGATAATGCTCACCCAAAACTACAACAATTCTGTCTCTTCTCAATTTGACAGCTTTAACTGGGCTGTTGAAATCAAGAGATATTGCAGAGTCTTTCTTCAAATCATCCCATATTATGACTCTATTCGGGGGATGAATGGGCGTCTTGCCCCCGCCAACTAACGCCATGTAATTGCACCTAAATAACATTTCCACGTAGGATAGCCCGCCTTCGGCAAAGTTCTGACGCTCTTTCTCCTTGAGTGGGTCACTGTTAAAGACCCGAAACCCATTTTCCGTCCCACAAGCAAAACAACCTGAATTAATAACGAAGAAAAAAGCTATTACATTATAACAGTACAAACCGACAAGATATTGTAATTTCGTCACGGAGCGGTTACTTACCTTGATCTTGATTGAATCCCACGTATAAAAGGCCGTTCCCAAAGACGTTGTCGTCAGATAAATTCATTGCAATGATTTTAAGCAAGTCCTGAGGTCCTAAAAGTGGAGTCAACCAACAATAATAAGAAATTCTGATTCAACCTACATCTCCCTACTCACGATCAATGTGTTATTGGTCGGTTCTGTGTATTTTTATGTTCCTATTGAAATGAAATTGAATGTGTTTTTGACGTTTTCGTAATATGGAAACATAAATATAAAAAAAAGTTTTAATTTTTTTATTGAATATTTTCGTTTTGGTTTTACAAATTTTTCGAATGAGTCATTTTTAGTTATAGCATTATAAAATATAAATGTATGTTTAAATTTTAATTTAAGTACGCCTTTTTTTGTTAATGCGATGGACTGCAATTCTCAGGAAAATGGAATATAATGATCATGATAGACGAGGGTGTACAGAAGCATATTTGACCCCATAAAGTCCCCTACGCATTATCCTTCCGTGCCATCCCTCTGGGCACGATGCACGACGCAAAACGATAGTGCGTAGGCTTGCTGGACGTCAATTATTATTATTATTAACGTGATTATTGACGTCCAGAGGCCCGTTTCACGAAGCAATAAGTTACAAATTACAAGCGGAACTCTTTTTCTAGTAAAAGGAGTTAGAAAGAGACTTCCGCTTGCAATTTGTAACTTGTTGCTTCGTGAAACGGGCCTCAGCAAGCCTACGCACTATCGTTTTACGTCGTGCATCGTGCCCGGAGAGATGGCACGGAAGGATAATGCGTAGGGGGCTTAAGCCTACGTTCGCACGGGTGTTTTGTTAACGCGACAGCAACCTGATTATTTACCGCCCGTTCGTAAATCTCTAATCTAGGCGTTTGCGTTGCGATATCGCCCGTCTTTTAGACACATCCTTATAATTCAATAATTTGTGATTTGTACATACCCTGATCAATATAATCTGTGCTGTGATTATATTTAGACGTTTAGACGAAGTCACGAAGTATATGTGAAGATACCCCTACCCTTCTTACTTTATACTCTGTGGTAGTAATTCACAGACCTACATCACTGTTTGTTTCTGTTTATTTATAATATTCTTGTTGTTACTCCATTTGTGCTGTAATAAGTCGTATATGTACCTATATTAAATATTATTCGTAGTAACTAGTGTCCCAGCCCAGAGGAGCTCAAACTTTGAAGAATCTTAAATACGATGACTTCGATTCAGCTTGCTGAATTTGTTTTGTGGAAATCTATAAAACAGAAACACAAAGTTGAAATCTCAATTCAAAAATCATTATTTTCTTTTTCAGAAAGGTAGATGGTAGTTATTAATGTATATACTGATACACTTCAGACCTGATATAAGTATAGTCTTTACACATGTTCTTATATTTTATACCTACAGAGGTTTTATCACACAAGCACTTAGTTTTATTTGTTTGTTTTAAGTGAGAAGATGGTAAATTTGGATGAGATGATATGCAGAGTTTGCACAAGTCCAGCTGATATTCCTATCACTAACAAAATCAATGAAATTGACATTTTAAGTGCAATAAGATCTGTATCTTGTATATGGGTAAGTGTGGGTGAAGTGGTTTTTGTCGTTTCACTTAAGTACAACCCTATTTTTATAATGGACTTTAGATATAACATTAAAATAATAATTATTAATATCACACCAATGCAATACAATGTCACCAATTCTGGTTCTACAAAAGGGTATATACATGAACGGAATATACTAGACTTAAACCCTTTTTCACTTCATCTTCAGGAGACTTGCACCCTTCTTTCACTAGGAAATGCTTGCTAGGGAATGCGTGTCCAAAATGCTTGTTGCCGCTTTTGCTATGTTATTCCTCCGAGAAGTCACATAACTCCTTATCTAAACAGGGCTTCAATGCTGAATATGAGTTCTCGTAGACATTTACACCTCGCTAGTCTTTTATTTGATGTAATTCATTTCAAAAAAACCCGAGTACCTTTTCGCTAAAATAAAATTCTCTTCCTTCCATGAGAGATATGGAACGAGGTCGTCTCGTTATCCTTTGGAGGGTCAGCGCCACAGAACCGTGGCTTTCACCGGTAGTTTCCGTTACCTTGCAACCAAGTGCTGAAACAATGTTCCTCCACCTCTCAGACAGTTAACATCGAAGTTTTCTTTTATTAAACGACTCAAACACTTTTTGCTTCAAAAACAAATGCTCGGTATGCCTCACGGCTGCTCGGTAACGGATTTTCTTGTTTACGGGGAGAGTTTGTGTGGTGCGTTCGTATTGGGTTTCTTTGCTATTTAATTCACACATGTCACAGTTGCTGCTTCTAACTCGCTAATTCTCACTTCACTTTCATTTCCATACCTAATTTAAACTACTCATTGTTTTTAAAGTTTTTTGTTTCTAACCAACCTAAATATCTAAAAGTAGGTAACTTATAATCCATGCATACCTCATTTTAATGTTTTTTTTTTCGGATACTTATATACATATATTTTTATGACATTATTCCTTTCTATGCAACATAATGGCTTCGTCGTGTCCCGGGGTTGTGGCAGAATACCAGTGTTTTGCTCACTAGAGCAATGCTATACGCTGAGCCATGACCTTTTTGTACTGCTGCGACGCACACATGCGATTGAGATTGTACTTAGTTTGTAAGTTAGTTTGATACTGTTTTTTCCACTAATTAAGACAATTGTATGTGTGTGATTGAAGCATTGAATAAACGCTTTATCTATCTATCTATCTATCTATCTAGGACCCGAGAATTTACCTAGTTCCAAACTAAGCTCTAGGCGTGAACTATGGGTACTATATTCGATCTCGTCACACAAATATCTGCCCTTTCTGGGATTTGAACCTAGGACAGTTAGCTTCAAAGGCAGGGTCTCTACCAACTAGGCCAACACATTGTCATTGTGTATTGTTTATATGTTAAGAAAAAATCTCTCTTCGCAGGTGAGTAGCTCAGACTCTTACCCAAAATACGTTTGTAATAATTGCTTTGAAGAATTGAAAGTGGCCCTAACATTCAAAAAGAAATGCGAGTCATCTGCCAATTTCTTTCGTCAAACACAACCAGAAACAGGTATGCAATCCTTTTAAGTTATGGACTCCCAAATATGTATTATTTTTTCTTGAATTTTAAACAACTTTAAATTATAGGGAATAATTCATCTGAAATGGTCAAGCATGATTTCGCCCTCATTATTCAACAAATGAAAGAGAGAAGACTTTCTAGTCAGAATATTACAAGTAGAAAGATTTGTAAGAAGAAAAAACATAGCACATCAAATTTTCAAGAAACCGATGTTATTGAAAGAGATCCCAATCCTTTTAAAGTCTTCAAATGTCGCAGATGTGAGCTTACATTTGATACTAAGGTTTGTTGCATAGTTTTCTAATTTTATAAGCTGTCAACTTTTTAACTATACATTATTTGACATGGTTTGTTTATAAAAACTGATTGTAATAAATGTATAATTGGAGCTGAACTGTCTCTTTTTAGGATTCCTTACCTAAAAGAGCACTTGACCATTTTTTTAATTCCTTACTCCAGTGATAAGAACCATGGTCCAGATAGCACACCCTAAGCATAGAACTTTATATTACATTCATGCATGCAATAATGGTTAGTTGACTTTAGTGAATGTTTGAATTATTTTGAACCATTTACAATCATTAAAAAAGCATTTTGAGCAAATAGGTTTCATAAAAAAATTGTCAGCAACATCCTAAACTGCCAGGGGTTGGAATAGGTAGTGCTTATTGACCTAAACTTCATGGATCTTCATTGAATAATGTTTTCCCACCTCACTGATAGCTGAGTAATTCTATTCTATGTGTGGGAATATCAAACAAATTAATAAAATTTTAAAACTTGTGTGACATGATACATTTGGGTGTGGTGTTAGTTCACTACTCTCCCTCCCCCTCCCCCGGCCGCTTCACCAACCGTGAAATGTGTTCCCGTTAACGGTTGTTTAACATTCTTGGGACGACTATAATAGATACGAAAAAAGTGTCAAGGGCAAAAATGTTTCTTATTAAATTCTAAAAATAAAGGGTTATAATTATGTATTTTTTTTGTAGGATCGACGGTTTTCTAGCTATAGCTTCAGGTTCCGACCACTAATATCTCGCCTTCTTACTTACATCTCATACGATTCCATACAAATATGACTTACCAAATTTGACAACCAATCAAGAACTAATAAACCAATTGTATTGCTTTTATCGTTGTTCGTTAGTGTAGTAAAAAAAAAAATAGCGTTTAGCGTAGTAAAAAAAATACCAAGTTAAGTGTATCTTGGATGAGAGGTATAACTTTAAAGTTTTTTTTTTTAATATTAGTTTTAGCCGGTATAACAAAACACGCAGTCATTATTTTCTCATGTTCTCAAACATATAACCAAAAAAGGTAGGAAAATATCATTTTTATTTTTTTAAATTCTCTATGGAAGTCAGGGTTTAGTCACTTTTCAGTATTTTGGAGGTCAATTTCTCCGAACCGGTTGAGTTTGGGCAGCTAAAAAAATAAACGAAATCGGAGCCGGACAGTTGGGTACATTTCCTTGTGAGTAAGTCTCAAGTCTGGCAGCATAATTATGCAGTACTGTCCTCATTTCTGGGCTAGGGCGCCCTATTACCTTTTTCCATTTGACTTTGATTTTGATTATTTAGTGATTCACTTTGCTGGATGTATAAAATGTGTTTTTAACTTATTGCCCCCTCCTCCTTTTGCCATTGGACCACATTCTGCCTTTTTTTTTATCGTTTTTCTTGTACACCTACCAATACATCGCCTAAAAGTAAATGTGGTTGATTAACAGGCATTGCTGATACAACATCGCGTTCAGCGCAATTGCATTTCTCCACCATGTCCCCTGTGCGGAAAAGTAGTCGCCAACCTGGCGAGACACAACAAAATAGTACATTTAAGAACTGAGAAGTACACATGCCACATCTGTGGAAAAATATCTTACTCGTCAGGAGCATTGAGAAATCACCTGTAAGTTTTTTTAAAATATTTATTCAATTTATTCTGAATTTGATCTCGAAATCTCTCTGTCTGCTGCCGCCGTGATGAACGCACACAAGACTATCACCATCAATCAACTTAAAAACTCGAAAAAAAATGTTAATAAAAATCACCTGTATGTCTTTGAACTCAACAAGAGCGAGAGCAGCCCGTAGGACATATATTGCCTATTAAATTGTTTTTTTTGGCCTGTTTTATTAAAACGATATAATTAAATCAAAACTGTTTTCTTCTGTTGCCTTGTTTTCAGATTAGTACACTCTGATAAATGCGACTTTTCTTGTCCTCTGTGTCCATATAAAGGGAAACAGCAAGCGTACCTAACTCTACACATGAGAGTTCACACAGGGGAAAGACCATACCTCTGTTCGCAGTGTCCATTAAAGTTCGTTAATCCCGGAAATTTAAGAAAACATCAACTAACACACAGCAATAAAAAGTTTGAGGTATTTTTTTACGTTATATAATGGGTGCAACACTTTCTCATGAATTTGAATAGTCAGGAATTAAAAGTTGAATGTTTATTTATACCAGAGTTCTCAAAACTATGTTTTAAACTGCCTGTAGCACATTGCGCCGCGAAAGCGAAACAGCAGCGAACCGAACACAGATATTTTAATCAAAATTGAACTTCATCGCATTGCAGTGTTCTGGTTTCGGTTCGCTTTCGTTTCGGTTTCGCGGCATTGTGCCACAGGCGTAAGATAATATACATATCCTTAACTTATGTAGCTGCAAGTCAACCTATACAACGCGAGTTTACGCTTAAGTACCCTAAGATGTAGTCTGGGTGAGGTAAGATGTAGTTTGGGAACCCGTGATTTTTATACTAAAGTTGGTCGCATGGCACGCAACACAGTTCCCCTACTTACTCAAGACAGAGTCAGACCAGGGACGAAAGTGTTACCTCACAAATAATTATACTTAGGATTGATAATTATCTTACAGTGCAGTCAATGTAAAAAGCAATTCCGACTACGAAAGTCATTGCAAGAACATTACGAGGCAGCTCATTTAAATGTAAGGTACAGATGTGGTATATGCAGCAGGGATCTTTGGACCAGGTATGTAATGTAACATGGTAAATCTAAAAAAATTATGCAGGAATTAATTGTTCAAACAGTTCTTTTTTATTAATTAAATGCCTAGAATGACTGATTTCAGTTTCATTACAAATAATAGAAGTAGATATTAAACTTCACATTTCTGGTTGTTTGTGTATCAGTATGTTTTATCTAGTTCAAAATATTCAAATCTTGCAAGCCAATTTTGAACCTATTCACGTTATTAGAATAGGCTGAAAATTTTGAATAGAAATAATTTATTCAACGCTTACACAACACAAACGATAAGCAAAGGAAAATAAAAACACAATGCGTTACAAAGAGGAACCATGGACTTAACGTCAAATTTCAAATATAGAATGTCGAACGGTCTATACAGATGGGATACAACTACATGCAAGAGGTCATTTACTTAAGTTTTTCATCTATAAGTAGTGCTTTTTTTTAGTGTTGAATTGCGTACTGAAGAAAATAATGTTTTCAGGCGAAAGTTGCTCAGCCACGAGTTAAAAGTACACAACAGGGAAAAGCACAAGTTGTATGATGAATTGTACAAAGTTGTGCTTAATGATGATAAAGATTGAGTGTATTCAAGGCAAGACTTCTGCAATATGGCATTCCCTATTACTGCCATTTCACATCGGCGTTTTTGATCGCGGCTTCACACTCTTGCGCAGTCAAAACGCCAGTGTAAAAGTGCCGTAAATTTGAAAGTAATAATATTAATAGCTAAGTAATTTTCTTTAAAAAAAAAAAAGAATCACCTGATCCGTTTCATCCGTTTGGGAGCAGCAATGCCACAGACGGGACCCCCTTCACTCATTTTTAACCGACTTCAAAAAAAGGAGGAGGTTCTCAATTCGTCGGTTTTTTTTTTTTTTTTTTTTTTTTATTATGTATGTTCCCCGATTACTCGAAGACCACTGGACCGATTTGAAAAATTTTTTCGTTGTTCGACTGGGTATACTTTCTAGTTGGTCCCATTGTCACCACGTCAGGATCTGATGATGGAATCATGGAGAAATCAAGAGAACTCCTCAAATATTATAGGCACACCTATAGCGATTTTGGTATTTTTCACTGTAACTCATGCATTTGCTTTTGAAAAGTACTATATGGTGAAGTGGAACTGATGATGAAGACCATAGATGGCCACCGGAACTCCTTAACGGTACCTATTTCAAGGGTGGCGATAAGATATTTCGATAAAGGAAGTTGAGCGAGTATGACGAAGCACATTTAGGTTTAAATATGACTATGACATTCCCGCGGCGTTGTCTGCGGCGAGCTTGAAATGTTTTATAGTTTCTTATTAATATTTAGAAGTGGAGCTACGTAACAGCATAGATAGGATCACTAAAAAGTATAAAATAAAATAAATGTTTAAAAAAACAAAAAACCGCCTTCAAAAAGCAAAAAATAACTTCTTTAAAATGGTAGGTAAATAGGTCAGTCCAACTGAAGTCGGCGTCCAACAATATTTTAACCAAAAGCAGACTTCAGTTGGACTGACCTATTTACCTACCATTTTAAAGAAGTTATTTTTTGCTTTTTGAAGGCGGTTTTTTGTTTTTTTAAACATTTATTTTATATAGAATATATTAAGCATGGGTAACGTAGGTTAGGTCAGGTAGACCTGTGACTACCATAAAATTATAACTCCTGGGGCACGTTTTATAAAGCTACAAGTTACAATTTTACAGGTCTTAGGCTGCGGCTCCACTGAGGCGGAGACGAGCGGAGCGGAGCGGGGCTGTGGCAATATTAACCTATAGAAGGCGCATGCGGTCACGTCGAACGCGCCTTGCACACGTTAGTTTAGATTCTATTGGTTAATATTGGCACAACTCCGCTCCACTCCGCTCATCTCCGCCTCAGAGGAGCCGCAGCCTAAACTGGCAACACTGCTCAAATGGCTGGTCGTCATTGGTCGAGGTTGTGTCAAATGGAAACTTGTAACCTGTAAATTGTAATTTGTAGCTTTATAAAACAGGCCCCTGCACGTGTAAACGCCTGTCGATGGAATGAAAATCCGGGGAAGTAAAACATTATATGAAACTAGTGTCAGCGATAAAAGGGTAAACCACCACAGACACACAGCTAAAGATAAAAATGTTTAACTTGTACATACATACCTTCACGCCTTCATTCCCAGAGTGGGGTAGGCTAGGCAAAGCACAGAATTACCAACAACTCTAAAAATTTGTTAATAATTCTGTTACCACATTTTGCACAATTAGGCTAAGATGTTTACCAGTGTATTAGTCACAGATTGCAAGCCCATCGCCTATTACCTACTACAAACTACAACCCTTGACTGGTAACGCTACTCTTTTTTTGCCCGGGGTTAAAATGCTACATTATTCAGAGTAAAAAAATGTCTTAAGGTGGAAGCCAGACAGACAGGCCTGTATTTTCGATTGGTCACTCTAAACAAGTGTAGGGCCCCGCGAAAAATTTAGAAAATTCGGACAAACGAAACAGTGGGCAACGTTTTTCGGACTTGTGATAGGTTGATAGGTTACCGGTCCCACCACGCTCGATTGCCCAGGGCCTCTAATTGTTTATTTAAGACGGTCCTGCAGACAGAAGACGTAAATAAATAAATAAATAAATATCAGGGCACAATCGCCGCTTCTAATACACTAATACGTTTTGTGTCGCAACGCTTTTTTCATTTTGGTATGAAACTTCATTACATTAAATTAAACGGGAGACGCGACGCGTCCACGTCTTACGTTTCTTCTGTCTGGCTTGACCTAAAACTAACCTTAGTTGTTATTTCTGCCAATAAGCAGTATCCCAAATATAATAACCAAAGCAGTTTTAATTCTCTTCTTTTATTAATACGGTTGATATTGCTACAGGAGTTTTAGTTGAGATACCGCGTAATGGATTAGCAGGGAAGATTTATTCTTTAGAAACGGCTCTTTGTTGATCTTTAGCGGCCTTTACACGGCACATCACGGCTAGCACAACTTGCCCGCGACTTGTTTGTCGCTCGGATCTCCCGTTCAGTTCCATCAGTAACGATAGAGACGCACTGAGCGACAAGCGAGAAAGTACAACTTGTGCTACCCGTGCAGTTTGGACCGCGGGAAACGCCACGCGCCATTCCACGCGCCAGTCCGAACCGTAGGTTTTTTACTATTTTACTATTACAGTTGCATTTACACGTACGGTTCGGACCGAACATTGGAATGGCGCGTGGCGTTTCCCGCAGTCCGAACTTTAAGTGTGCAGGCCGCTATTCTCGGCACTTAAAAACCACCTAATTAAGAATGCACGCAATATGCACTAACATGTTGTTTGTACTACACTCCGACGGGACAACTTAAACGCAAACGTTCGCAGTCATCAGCTTGTGCACGTTGTCGCAGAAAACCTAATGTGAGGGTGTTTTTGGGTGCATGTACCTAAATACACATAATAATTATAGATTTGCATCCCAGCTAAGATTACTTAGATTAATATACAATTAAAAGTTTGTGTATGTGTCATGTTGGGATTCACCAGAACCATTTTTTTTTTTAAATTGAGATTCTTTCAAACACCTTGCATCTTGTTATTATGGAACTATATTATTTATTATCCGGTATATTTAGAATCTGGTACTTATTGTAAAATTCTGGTATATTACGTAGAAATGAGTGCTAATTGACTATTTCAGAATAGAGTTCAGTTAATTATTCCGGCCTAGTACCTTTTCCTTGGGTGGGAACACTACACCATGGCTGTGTAGAATACTACACTATATGCGATCAAACGAACTTCACAAGTGGAATACGACCAATATTATATGAGTCGCTTAATTTGAAGATATAATCACTAGTCATAATTTCATCGGAAAGACATCCACTGCTGGACATAGGAAACATAGGCCTCCCCCAAGGTTTGCCACAAGGACCGGTGTTGCGCCGCTTGAATCCAAAGGTTTCCCGCAACCTTAGCCACGTCGTCGGTCCACCTTGTTGGAGGCCTACCCACGCTGCGTCTTCCTGTCCACTCGAGAAGTCTTCAACCCCATCGGCCATCTGTTCTGCGACCGATGATGTGCCCCGCCCATTGCCACATAAGTCTAGCAATTCTTAGGGTTATGTCAGTGACTGTAGTTCTCGTGCGGATCTTCTCATTTCTGGATTGGATCGCGCAAAGATATTCCGAGCATAGCCCTCTCCATTGCCCTTTGAGTGACCTTGAGGTTTCTTATGAAGCCCATAGTTAGTCATCACCGGCAACACACACCGACGAGAACATATTACGTAGCTTCTCGAGCCCAACCGAGTCGGATTCAACGATTGATCTCTTTCTCAAAGTTGGACCTACCTAACTGGACAGTTTCTCCCAGGTAAACATAATCCTCAATAACTTCAAGCACTGAGCCTCCAATTTTTACGGGAATTGGTACTAAATGGGTATTTGACATGATCTTCGTCTTGACCATGTTAATTTTTAGACGAACTCGTTCGGAGGCTTTGCTGAGGTCATCGAGCATTGCGCTGAGGTCTTCTATGGTTTCAGCTATGACTACAATATCATCGATCACCAACCGAAGGTGGGTAATGTACTCGCCGTTAACATTGATGCCTCGTCCTTCCCAGTCCCAGAACCCTGATCACATCTTCCAGCGCAGCGGTAAACAGCTTAGGAGAGATGGCATCACCTTGTCTGACACCCCGTTGCAGCAGAATAGGTGCAGAGTTCTGGTCTTGTAGTCGGACTGACACAGTGGGCTTCAAAACTTCGATGTACCTGTAGTCGACTTAGCACCGTTGGAGAGACTGCAGCACAACCCATGTCTCGATCGAATCGAAGGCTTTCTCGTAGTCCACAAATGCTAGACAATGGGGAAGGTCTTCGGTCTTCTGTATAACCTGCCGCGACGTATGAATGTGGTCTATAGTACTAAAGCCTTTTCGAAAGCCGGCCTGTTTGGGAGGCTTGAAGTCGTTAAGCTTGCGCGAAACGCTTCCTAAAGACTCTCGAGAACAGCTTGTAGACATGGCTCAAAAGTGAAATGGGCCTATAATTATTCAGCAGAGTATTGTCACCCTTTTTGAAGAAAAGCACCACCACACTTCTGTTCCATGCCTGTGGCGTTTTTCCTTCGTGAATGACGAATTAAACAGGTCCTGAAGGGCCCAAAGGACCGGTTTACCAACCGCCTTCAATAGCAGTAATGTACAATTTTCTGGTACCAAACAGTCTTTTAATAACTTCTCTTTGACCTCCTACGCCAAACCAACGTTGTGCCAGGTTATGATGAATTTTATATCCGTACTGGGGGGTTTCGTCTGCGGCGTCGTCCAAAGCCGTGAGCTACTCAGGGTCAAGATCAGGAACTGTTTCCGTATCGCAGCCGCCCCCGGCGCCGGGTCTGTTGCCGTTGGATCTATCATTTCCGGTTCCTCAGAAATCGATTCTAATAGTTCCTGAAACGCATCTATCGTATTTATGTATTTACTTGTCATTTTCTAAAACCAAAAATGGAACAAGAATGTTTTAAAACTATAAAAACCGTTGTAGATTCTCTAACTGTTAATACGTAGGTATTTTGTAACGTGTAATAATGAATAAAATATTGCACTATTTTCGTATATTATACACATTTAAGTTTATAAACCTTAGGTATCTGCTTTATAATTAGCCTCTTAGGGCAGAGTTTACCAACAATTAAACGGACGATTAAGTCTTAATCAGCCCTTAATTTGACACCCGTTAAAACGCTAATCGTCCGTTTAATTGTTGGTGAACTCGGCCCTTAGTATATATTCATTTCGAATCGTATAAATTATAGCTAATTAGATAAAAGGCATATTAGTACACATTCGTTGCGAATTGCGTAAAGTCCATTCGCTTAGATAGTGTCGTTACACTCAGACGTACTTGCGGTTATTGCCATAAAATACGAATATAATTCCATGTAAACTACTAAATTCTCTTGCGGGTGTTACGGCGCAAGTGAATTTGGCAATTTACTTCGAATTATATTCGTATTTTATAACGATAACCGCAAGTATGTGTGATTGTAGCGACACTATCTAAGCGAATGGACTTATACCTTACATGCGGAATAAATACAGAAACCCTTAACAAAATGTTGATGGCCGCCATCTTGTCGCCATATTTTCACTTTTATATCTGCACTTACGGGAACTATCTTCTGATGAAGATAATGGCAATTTATGTTATCGTCTTAATTTGCATTAATATCTTTTGATCTTTTCTTGATTTGTTAGTTTTCTTTTCGGCACTTTTAATTAAGTTGCATGGAGTGTATGTGTGATCGCTGGTCGCTGTCACGCACGAAAAAAAGAATGGCAGTGCAGTAAGGGTATGTATCAATATGTGTGAAGCTGCCGTGTAGGCTATGAGGATTATATAGGATAGGATTATATCTGAAGCATTAAGTGACAACCTATAATGATCTTTAGAATGTGCAACATTTATATACAATGTGTTACCAGCACCCTGGCTTTTTTTAAAGGATGTTAAAATAATGTATATCTGTAACGTAACCATGACATTAATTTAATTAATAAACGAATTTTCAGGCTTTGTTAACTTTCTAACAAAATTTTAATTGCCAGCAATGTAAAGCACAGCAATTTGAAAAGTGTAAATGATAATTAGGGTTAGGATTTTGGTGGCATTTCGTGGTTCTAGAATCCATGGAGTCGCTATTTCCTAATTATTATAATACATGACACTTTGATTTTAACCTTCAGTATGGTCATATTTCAAAATGAACTAAATATATTTTTAGAACGGTTATTCCATACCGACAAATATTTGCTTGTTTGTAACGCTTTCACAGCAAAGATATCCTGCACACAAAATTCATTTAAATTGCTTTAGCGGTTTAATGAATAAATGAATTTTGAAATATTAAAATACTGAAGATCAAAATCAAAGTGATATGTATTATAATAAATATGAAATAGCGATTCCATGGATTCTAGAACCACGATTTGCCACCAAAAGTCCTAACTCTAATGATAATCGACAAATACTTTGATTATTATGATTTGCCCCGTACCACGACATGCCTTGAACTAAGCAACAGCGATACTGATAACGATGAACACGCAGCACATGCACTGCATTATAAATGGTCAGTATCTAAGAAAATTAATTGAGAAGTTATTTTAATTATTTTTTAATTGATAATACTTGCAAACAATTGCTAAAGCAACATATTATCAGCAGTTTTAATAAATGCTCGCATGCCGGTAACACACTGTATATTTTTTTTTATACATTACTCTTTTTGTATTAGGTGATAATGTTGATTCACAACAACTCTCCAACTTGGTGTAGGTAGTTTTCGTTTTTACTTAAGTTGTGTGTTGTTGTATTCTGTCTATGGTTGTTGTGAATAAATGTATTTTATTTTTCCTTTATAACATCAATAAAGTCATATTTAATAACAGTTCTGCTATTTGATTTATTTTCATATTTATTTAATAGTTACATGTATAAAAAGGTTATATATAGGTAATAATTAAAAACTTATTGCTAAATTACGAGCTAGCAACTTGTTTCAGTGGTCCTTCTAAATACTGTGCTATAGCATGTATCTTCTCTTTAAGTATTCCAAAACCCACAGAATCTTTGGCATACAAACAAAGTAACAAATTGGCCACTTCTGTTATTGCAATTTTACCATTATTGCAATCTACTAGTATTAGGTGAAGCCTGTCCTCTTTAAAGACATTTCGCCCATTTTTCTCATATGCTGACCAGACATTACTAGCAATAGCAGCTGTTACTCTGGCATCTTTGTCATTGTAACCAGAGTACGCTAGAAGAGCCCCTTGGTGGTTCAGCAACCTGTAAACAAATTTGAATTACATCATTTATTTAGTAGATTAACCACATTAGTAGTATAAGATCAGTTTTAAGAAAAAGCTCATTTTAAATGAGGTGTCTCAATGTGCTACGTCCAACAGGGGTTACCGCTTTGTATGTAATTTGTCTTACACCTGAAGTTAATTGGAACATTACTCTATTTTTATAGTATTAGTCTGATGTGAAAAAAATGTTGTGGTATATTTTGTACAGAATGTTGTGACAATCTATCTAGAAGCTCAACGCTAAACATTACGGCTTTGTTTAGAGGTCAGTAATAAGGAGTGAAACTACTCAGCGCTTCGGACAACATCATCATTGCTATGAAGCGCGGCAAAAAATAGCAAGGAATTTATTCAAATGGTAGCAAAAGTATCGTTATCGTTAGTAAGCTATAGTATTGTGGCAAATATGAGTAAATTAAAAAAAACGACTATTTTAAAATATCGTTTAAGACCTTACAGAGTATTTTCAACACCTCCCGTATTTGCTTGACTCAAAACTTGCGTTAATGCTTTTGGCTTCAACATAGTGATGAGTATATACTACACACAAACAACCACACTTTTTGTATTATCTCTTATTATCAACTTTTAACGAATTTATATGTGTTGGTAATCTAAAACTGAAAGTGCTTAACTACGATTTCTCATATTATTTAGTACCTATAGGATCTGACGGCATGAGTGACAGAAACCACAGATTATAAGATATGTCTAAAGACAGAAACGACAAGATATGACAGAAACGACAGTGACATTAGTGTATGTCTTTTAACGTACCTACTAAACCATTTTGGGTAGGCAAAGGGATCAGAGCCCATACCGTCTACAAATAAAAAATTCTTCATTCCTCTTATTTTTAACCGACTTCATAAGGCCGGCCACATACATACGTTTTCCGCATTCGGACATCCGAAAGCAAGGAACCAATGTAATGCCGGCACCACACTTCGCTATTCGCTATTCGTTATGCGCACAGACCTTAATCTAACTAGATAACGTAAACACCTCAATTTGTATGAAAACCAACCGTGTCACTTTTTTTCTACCTGCTGTGACGTCACAAGAACGAATTAGTGATGTGAATTCCCCGTTGTCCGCGCGAAATCGATACAAAGGCGCCGCCGCCCGCGCCGTGCGGCTCGTATCAATCAGTCAGTATGAGGTCAGTCTTTGTAATAAGAGGTCGCGCGCGTGTTGCGCCTTGTCGCCGTGTCTGCGTGGCTTGGAAGTTGATAATTTCACCGCTCTTCAGGTAAGTTATGATGTCACATATACGTAAAAAAAGATGTGTATAGTTACTAGATCTTTTCGATTACAAGAAAGTGACCATAAGTACGTAATTGTTTGACAACAAAGAGATAGATAGATATACACACTATTGCCATGAAATATTTACTAGAACTGTAGAACACTTACAAAATTGTCGCAAGCGATCGAAGCAATTACAAGCGCGAATTTATGTGTCCGTGAATTTCACATATCGATTTTTCAATCGATTAGCCAGGAATGATAAAAGGACAGAAAAATGATAAATCTTATCTTACTCTTAGGTAATGGCAATCATTTTCAGTTGGATTTAATCAAAATGCTTTCTTATGGTTTGTAATGATTCTCGTTACTTTGTTGTAGGTAAATTATGTCTAGCCAAATAAAAAAACCAGAGAAGAAATTTTATCTGCGAAAAGAAAAGCTAGTAGAGTCTGTCTAATGAAAGCTGAACCTGGATTTTTCTTGGCTGACGAGTCTGGCAACACTATTTAATATGTCGTTTGGACTTTGTTGTTGTTAGAAACTTGTCAATTCGAGATCTAAATTGATAAAAATACGGAGTAATCATGCCGTCGACGATAAGAGGCGGTGTCCGGGAGATTCTGTATACTATTATACAGAAGTACAAAGAAAAACAAGAAGAAAGAAAAGCATTATTGATGCAAAAAATTAATTGTTTAGTTACGGTGACCAAATTTATAGGTTAGTACGGCTTTAGTACGGCATGTTCATTTTGATACTTCTTATTTCTCTATGTGCAATCCTAAGTTTAATTTACCTTTTTCTGTCTATTATACGATGAGATTAAGAAATTAAACGAAATTAAATTCGTTTCAGAAAACCTGGACGTGCACGTTGACAAAAGTGTGCTGGAAAACGTAAAGCAGCTGAAAGAGGTTGAGGAAACTGAGTTAGCCTGCCAGACTCAGACGAAATATTTGGAAGAAGTATCTTCAATGACCGGTAATTACTAAAATTATCATTGTCTTTCCCTATATAATAGGTGTAGGTACCTATTGTCTGTCCCTATATCATGTTGAATCTCTTAGCATTCACAATTTTATTAAATTAATTTAATAGACAGATGATTAATGTAACTGACACTCATAGTTTCAATAAAACAATAAGGAGGTGTTTAGTTAAAAGATATCATAAACATATTATTTGATATGTATTTTCTGTGTGCGGAGCAAACAGCATTTTGTTGTTTATGAACCAAATGTACACTGTACAGTCGATTTCATAAATATGTGTACACTTTAGTACATTATCTATTTAATAATGTCATTTTTGATCGGCCAGATATAAAAGATGTTCGGGTTATATGAGTCTTCCTTGTTCTTAAACCGTTGCGATTAGAACCTCACCGATGCAATTTCATTTCACCTAAACCCAAATGTTTTTAGGGCTGTCGGACTGTACAATGGGGCTGTACTGCGCAACCACACAATGTATTTCTAAATGGTGTTCTGTTTATTTAACACTTTCTTTCTTCTTACAGATATCAGTGTTTCATCTTTAAAAAGAATAAGTAATGAGGGAAAATTAAACAACGGTGTCTTTAGTACTCCCGGAAAAAAGCGACCCACAAGGCCACGGTGTCTAATTTGGATAGCTTTGACATCCAAGCTATCCGAAATAAAATAAATGAATTTTATATTGTAAAAAAACAAG
Organism: Acleris literana; assembly: GCA_946894065.1. NCBI lineage: Eukaryota > Metazoa > Arthropoda > Insecta > Lepidoptera > Tortricidae > Acleris > Acleris literana. The sequence continues at coordinate 14,595,996 of OX335670.1, read as the reverse complement.
TGCCTACACTCAGATGCTTATTGGCAGAGTTGAGAGAAAGCATCGGTTTTACCGGATGCCTTGAGACTTTACGCCGAATACTAATGGCAAATGGATACGAATTTAAACAAAATACTGAACAACGTTCGATACTTATTGAGCGTTTTGACATAGCAGCTTGGCGACACCGCTACCTAAGGACTATTGCATCAAAACGTGCTGAAGGTAAAAAAATAATATACCTGGATGAGACTTACGTTCACCAGAACTACAAAACAAAAAAGTCGTGGCAGGGGCCTTCCACCCAAGGTGTAGTTGGCAATATCTCAGCTGGAAAACGATTTATTATTGTTCACGCTGGATCAGAAGATGGTTTTGTGCCTAATGCTTTATTAACGTTTAGCACAAAATCAATCAAAGCAGACTATCACCATGACATGAACGCCACAAATTTCAATAAGTGGTTACGTGAGAAGCTTATTCCCAACTTGAGTGAACCAAGTGTCATTGTCATGGACAATGCTAGCTATCACACGGTGCAAATTAATAAGGTACCAAATACCAACACCCGCAAAGCCGAAATAAAAGAGTGGCTGCGTTCTAAACAAATTGATTTTGAAGAATATTATACTGTACCAGAACTTCTTGTCTTGGCACATAAACACAAAGCAGACCCAATCTATGAAGCCGATGAAATTCTAAGGGAGCACGGTCATGAGGTTTTAAGACTTCCGCCCTACCATTGCGACCTTAACCCCATTGAGCTAATCTGGAGTTCGGCGAAGAGAAAAGTCGCGAGTAGAAATGTTGGCGTATCAGCAGCTGAAATTGAAAAAATTATTAAAGAGTCTTTTGACAGCATAACACCGGAGCATTGGAAGAAAATGACTAATCATGTGCTTAATATTGAAGCTCAGTACAAAACCAGGGATGGAATAACTAAAGAACTAGAATCATTCATTATAAGTGTCCGTGATGATGACAGCACTAGTTCAGATGAATCATTAGAAATAGAGTATTTAGAATCTGATTTTAATTACAGTTCCTAGAGTCTTAGGGTATCATCTGAACTGGAACTACTGGAAGGTTCACCATCACATACACTTATTATGAAGCTTTCCAATTGATTAGTAATTCCATCCTTTTCCTTGTATTGGTTTTCGACATAGGTCATGGTCTGTCATCTTCTTCCATGCATTACATCAAAGGATTCCTTTAGATTTTTTTCAAATTCTGACGCCGATTTACCTATATTTTTGCTACCCACTTTTCGTTTTACAGTATTCCAAATGAGCTTGATCTGGTTTAGATCGCATTGGTAAGGTGAGAGTGTGAGCACTTCATGTCATGACCACTAGCTTTAGGAATTTTATCTGCCTCATAAATTGGCTTTGTTTTGTGCTGATTCACTAAAACAAAAAGTTCTTCTCTGTATAAACTTTCATCAAAATTCACAGACTTAGCACGGAGCCAGGCTTGTATTTCAGCTTCGCGTGTGTTTGTGCTTAGGGGCTTATTAATTTGTACCGCATGATAACCTGCATTGTCAAACACAATCACACTGGGTTCAAATAAATTTGGTATCAATTTCTCTCGTAAATACCTGTTAAAATTTGTAGTATTCATGTAATGGTGTTAATCTGCCTTTGTAGACTTAGTGCTAAATGTCAACATTGCATGTGCACAAATCCATTTACGGAACCAGCATGAATGATGATAAGTCTTTTTGCGGAGGAAATATTTTCTATTAAACCAGATGTCGACGGTCCACGGCCATGATCTTTTTGGCTTGTAATTTTGATGAAGATAGGTTTCATCAAGATATATAATTGGCTTATTTTTGGCACGTTTCGTGGCTTTGGTTCTCAAGATCATTGTCGCAAGACTGCAATGTCATATCGTTCTATGAGCACTGAACGTTTTTTTTATTTTATTTTTTATTCAAAACCATTGCTCATCAGTATTTTACGTAGAGTCTATCTGGAGCCTGTAAAACCCATATTTTCTTTCAAATTTGCCAGAAGTGTTCTGAGTCGGAATTTGCTTTTTTACAACATAAAACTCATAGACTTTATTACGGATAGTTTTAACATCAAAGTTATCCAAGTTAGAAACCGTGGCTGGATGAGGTCGCTTCATACCAGGAGTGCTAAAGATTCAGTTGTTTTATTAGCCCTCATTAATTATTCTTTTCAAACACATGGTTGAGGAGGCGATGGCTGAGATCAGCGTCATACTCGTGAACGGGTGTTGTCAGTGGGGTCCTGTCTGTTCACGCTTGCAAGAACCTGTTTTCCAGTTAGTTATTTTAGTTATCGTTCCTGACGTAGAGACCTCGTCATGTTGTTCTCCTAGTCACTATTTTTAATTTACTCAATGTTATTGAGCGTACATTTGTAACGACTAAGTTTGTGTTGTTAGAAATAATTATTAATTACTTTACTACCTTGTAATGTTACTTTTAAGAATAATTGTATTTTATGATTGGAAAAAATGATCTGCTGGAGTTTCTTGCGGCGCTTCTTCTCCAAGATATAATTGTCGTTAGATAGAGGTGTAAGGGTGATGAGAATAATGTTACCTCTAATTACTTTATTAAAAAGGTTGAATATAATATTCCTCATCATCATTGTTTTATTATGCTGTGTGCGACACAGACGAAAACCTCTCGTACCAATGAAATCTATCAACAGCACGACTAGCACAAGTTGCTCGTGACTTGTTTGTCGCTCGGATCTCCCTTACTATCTAGTCTGTTACGATAGAGACGCACAGAGCGACAAGCGAGAAAATACAACTTGTGCTACACGTGCAGATCACTATATTTTCATGTCAAATATATTTCGAAAAACCAAATGTGCTCCAGTCACTGTCATCGTATTTTACCTAAAGTGCTTTTCATCAAAATATAGCGCTCGTAATAATATATATGAAAATATAGTACGCGTTTCCTCTTCCTTTGTGCCCACCAAAATAAATAAAATAATAAAAGTATCAATATCGTTTATTCCTTCATTGATCGGTAATACCATATCAAGATTTTTTGAATTTGCCGCTTTTTCCCAGGTTCAGCTTTCATTAGACAGACTCTAAATTACGTTATGATAAAAATAAACTAAGATCCAGAACTCAGTCAACTTAGAAAAGAAAAAGATAAGGAAAAGTACTTAAAGAAAAAGAAAAATAAGCAGGTGACGGATATAAGGATGAAAAGCGTTATAGAACAGCAAAATTTACCTACGTGTCACAAAATACCTAAGCGTATTATCATTCCTGTTTCAAGAATCGGTTAGAATCGTAAACAATCGGAAGGTGTACATCACTATTTGCTTAATTTGACAGAAAAATGATAATAGTACTCGTACCAAGAAGCCAAGCGACACAAGCTAAAGTCGACCGTTAAATTTCCATTGCGCGTTAATATAGACAGGGCCTACAACTTTGCAAGTAAAGCAGGCAATGTATTACGAACATGAAGTAATGCCAAACAGTATTATTTTTCATAGTAAAACCACGACAAACCTAAAATAAATTATCTTTAAATAGATAAACGTAATTTACGTACTTGTGGAAGGAAACATGTCCATTATTTGGGTCAGCTTTTCCTGTACAGTTTTTATAACTTAATACGGAACAACCAGTCCTTTTTCTAGATATCGGTGACGTCTGGAGGCGGTAACGGTCGAACGCGTACTAAATGAAACCGCGTAGAAAGCAGACATTTAGACTGCTTTTTGACACGCGAAGTACGTACACTCGCGGCATCTAGTTAGATTAAGGTCTGTGGTTATGCGGCTGCGCCGTATTTGTTGAAATATTTGCTATCGCACTTATGCATAATGCGTGCGAATAAAGAAAACATAGACGAATAAACCCTCCACACTTCGTCGAATGTAGGCGCATAAGCTGAATAACGAATAGCGAATAGCGAAGTGTGGTGCCGGCATAATGCAGGCACCACACTTCGCTATTCGCTATTCGTTATGTGGCTGCGCCGTATTTGTCAAAATATTTGTTATAGCGCTTATGCGTTATGCGTGCGAATAAAGCAAACATAGACGAATAAACCCTCCACACTTCGTCGAATGTAGGTGCATAAGCCGAATAACGAACGAAGTGTGGTGCCGGCATAAAATACATTTATTGCCGCACACATTGGTATTTTTCTAATGGAAAAAATTCCGTACGTACGCTCCGAATGCACGCCGGTGCGTTCGGAGAAACCTAATGACGTCATGCAGAACGTAGCGCTTCCATACATTTAGTTTGTGCTGTCGCACACATTCGGAAATTTCAATTCAATATCGCGCCCGTGCCGCGCGCATCGCATCGGACGTATTTTCATATATGCTATTTTAGGTACTAACATAGTTATTTAAGTTCTGTGTGTAATACTGACAATATATGGATTCCGTGGTCTGAAATAAATGCATTTTATTTATTTTATTGCTAATAAATCGTCGTTCTCTATCGTCGTGTGTCCACCACGCTATCACTATCCGAACTGACTGTATAAATTCCGAATTAAGAAAAACGAATATGTACGCTAGTCTCAAGGAATTCCAATTCAGAATTCCGCATTCGGACATCCGAAAGCATGGAATCAGTTTAAAATACATTTACTGCCGTACACATTCGTTTTTTTTCAAACGGAACTAATTCCGTACGTACGTTCCAAATACAAGCCGGTGCGTTCGGAGAAACCTAATGACGCCATGCGGAAAACTACTGCGGCACTACTTTGAAATTCGAAGTTCGAAGTTCCGTTCTTCGATTTCACTATTTGCTACAACACCTTCACCTTCGGGCCCGTCTTCGGATTCGAAGTTCGTCGTTTGACAATTGTTACTTCGTGGTTACTTCTTTTGACCTACTTTGAAAATCGAACTTCGGCGACGGTTTCGGATTTTGACACAAAGTTCTTCGGGGAGAAACGTCAAATCTCACGTTAACTAAAGTGTTATCGATTGACTGTGTCTGGGGCACTACTTTGAAATTCGAAGTTCGAAGTTCCGTTCTTCGATTTCACCATTTGCTACTATGAACACCTTCGGGCCCGTCTTCGGATTCGAAGTTCGTCGTTTGACAATTGTTACTTCGTGGTTACTTCTTTTGACCTACTATGAAAAACGAACTTCGGCGATGGTTTCGGATTTTGACACAAAGTTCTTCGGGGAGAAACGTCAAATCTCACGTTAACTAAAGTGTTATCGTTTGACCTTCGATCCATTGTTTTCATTGCGTGAGTGTGAATGATTTTTGGTTTTATTACTGTGAAATATTTTTCCTAAGCTTATTATATTTTATCGAGTTTCGTTTATATTTTAGATTGAACGATGTCGTCACGTCTTTTGCTCAACGAAGTACTCCTCAAAGTGATGCACGTACATATGACGAATTTGGCGGCGGGATACACTCGAGGCTTTTTGGGGAATTCGTCAACACTTTCAGATTAAATCGAGTGGTGTTAGAGGCTATTACTAGCCTAACTTAATAACCGAAGCATCTACCCAACCTATTAAATCAAAAAAAACCTTAGGTACGTATTTAAAGTGTTTTAGCGATGTTTATCCTTTAAGAAAATATGTTTACTTTTGGTATTGTTATTTATGAGGTATAATGTGTACCTATTTTTGTTCAAATATGCAGACCAATCAAGTGAGATAAAACTCTTTCATTTAATTTATTACAGATTGGAGTTGGCTTAAAATTTTATGGTATGGTAGAGTACCGGGGCAGGGTTGGAAGAAATGATGCTGGGTCAATGACTTGTTGCCTGTGTGATGTTACATAAGGCTGCCATTTTTGTGCCCCATTAGCAATTCCCCCAAACAACCGCAGCATCATTAAAACTGGGTAAGTACATACTATGGTTATATATTTTTTCTAATTATCATTCACACTCATCATAATGTCATCCTAAAAGGTATTATGTTTTTTTTCTTTTCTTTACATTGTACATAGTTAAGGTGCTTTGACCCAAAGAGCATGAGGAGAAGTTCTTTAACCGGAAACATTTCCAGTTGCCGAATATAATATATATCATATATATATTAAAGGACAATTAACTTGTTCATTTTATTTGTTTTCGATAATATGATGCTCTTTAACTTATGTTATTGACATCAAGTTATTTTTTTATTTGATATTTATAAAGTCAGGCCAAGCTTGGTAACAAGCATATGCCGAGTCAACAACCTGTTATGTTTATCTCATTACACTTTAAGTAAACAGTTACAGTGTAAAGCGGATAATCTGTAAGCATTTTCAGTGTTTTTTCATATATGTCCTCTCTATCGCTTTAGGTTTAATTCTTGTATTGATAGAATAAAGTGACATTGTGAAATGAAAAAAATAAAACTTCACTGATATTGTTGTTTCAGATGACAAATATGCCATTTTAAATGTTGATGCTTCACATGGTGAAGCGACTCATGAATATTTTGTGTGGCAATATCTGGAAACATTTTGAAAGCGCCTGTGCCAAGAGAGAGCCTGCTGTTTTGCACTTGCTGGGTAAGGAATCAAGTTTTTTTTCCTAAAATTTGAATACTTCTCTTATGAAATACTTTCATGACTCCTTGCGGGGGTAGGTAATGATGACCACTGAGGATGGGGCCACAGATGACTCCCCTGAGGGTTACTATAATGCCATACAAAAGACGGTGTGCTCAACCATTGAGAGAACATTCAGCATTTTTAAAGGTTTAAATGCATATATGTATATATTAACATACTTTTTTATAACAAGGCGAAGGCACACGAGAACTCAGGCCTCCCGATGGTAAATGGTATCTGAGACCTATAGATATTTGAATTCCCAAGACTACAATTTCAAGACTGCAATCCTAAGACTTCAAATGCGTTGCCAACCCTGAGGACTAAGGTGGAATAAGGAATACCTCGATGCTAGTAATTTCACAGGTTTTTGTTATCCCCTTACCGGAACACAACAATGCGAACACTGCTGCTGCACTGGTGGGTTGATGGATAAGATGGTGGTAGCCATCTGGATGAATCCTGCACAAAAGCTCTACCACCACTAAAACACCAACGTTTCCAAAGTCGCAGCATAATCAGAAATTATAATTAATTATATATTTTATTTGTCACAGGGCGGTGGAGATGCCTTTTGGCCGCATGCACTCTGCACTACAGCCCTGAGATGGCCAGCAGGATCTGCAGGATCACCATTAAATGCAGTATGCTGTATAATATCTGGATGCCAGCTGCAACCGACGACGTCACGAGCGAGAGCAACATGCAGACCGGTGCTGTCGCTGACTTCCGCGTCTTCTCCGCCGCAAAATAGATTAATCTTAGTTTTAATAAATAGATAATAATAGTATGTCGTCCGACACATCCATCCATATGAAGCGAATTTTTTAACGTGTTTATCCTTTGACAAAAATTATACTAAGTTTATTTTAAAACTGCTGCTTTATGATTCACTGAGACAATTTGAATGATGAACTTCAATTTTTAGAGTAACCATACTTTGGTTAGGCTTATAAGGACTAGATTGCAAAACGTCTATGTATGCAAAACGTCGTTGTTGCATAGCGACCAACTAAACAAAACGCCTTTTTTGTACAATGCCCTGCCCTAGGATGCAAAATGTCTAGTTTGGAAGTAATGCATAATTAAGCATAACAACATTTTTGTTTTATTTTATTTATTTATTTATTTAAGGCTCACAAAACAAGTTACAGTCTTTGTTACATATATGTTAGTTAGTTAAATAACGTTAGAGGGCATTAATTTTATCAGTATAGTTTTAGTACCTATATTTAAGTTTTAATTACTATTAGGTTATAACTGTGGCTAGGTATGTTTGCTGAGTAAGAACTTGACATAGAGATACATGGCTTCTCAAAAACTGAGCTAAAGTACCGAGAAAACATCACAAACTTCAGCCTCATTAGAGGATACAGAGCTATCATACTTGGAATCGAGTTTGAACCTTTTTTAGCAAGGTTTTAAATCGTCTAGGTAGCAAAACGTGTCGTGATTGCATAACGACTAGATTATATATTAGATGAATTTTATATAGGAACTAGGAACGATTGTTTATGGTCTAGGACTCCATACTAGTTACTAATTTACTGTTTATTAATTTTTCCTAATAAATATACGAGTATATCCATACTTATATTAAAAACCGGTCAAGTGTGAGTCGGACTCGCGAACCGAGGGTCCGTATTTAAGATTTTCATACGATACCTCAATTCAAAATTTGGACCGATATTCCTTGTATAAAAACACCCTGTTTTGTTGTGATTTAATTAAAAATTTGGAAGACTGTATTACCGGCCAATTTTCATAGTTCCATGTCATCGGAAAATACCTAGATACCCTATAAATGTTGATTCACTTGAGTAACCCTGGAGTGAGTTGAATGTCGAAATATACCTACGTTTTTTGCGGCATAAACGGCCGTAAGTATCTTTTTTTTCGTTAACTTGGAAGTATAATTATTGTTTCATATACGTAACTTCAAGAGTTTAATTTCTACTCCCGTCCCAACGTTCGATTTCCCGAGATAACTGTCTTGACCGACAGACGGACGGACGGACGGAAGGACAACAAAGTGATCCTATAAGGGTTCCGTTTTTTCCTTTTGAGGTACGGAACCCTAAAAATGTTTAAGTAACTATGTAAAGTAAAGTAACTAAACTAATTAAGTAACTATGAATAGTACAAAGAGTTCCTTCACGAACTACAGTTTGTGATTTCCTTGTTATTCAACCATCTAGTAGTTTTGCCACTTAGATTTATTTTATGATTTTTTGACGATATTTCTACCTAGTCGTTTTACTATCAGTACGTTCTGCATACGTTGGCGTTTTGCAACTGGGACATTTTGTTATTTGGGCGTTATACAAACAAAACGTTATAGAACTAAGTCGAATCTTCAACCAAGGTATTCTACTATACTAAGACGATTTACACAATTAGACATTTTGCAACCAAGATCTTATGGAACTAAGTCGTTTTGTTTACATAGTCGTTTTGCAATCTCCACTCTGTTTCATCTAAGATGAGTCCCGTGACAGCTCATATAAACTCTTATTACTTACTTGTTATTACTTACGTATTACTTACTTGTTTTTTTAACTTTACATAAATACTACATTGGTACACACCTAGCGACGCGGTTCGGGAACTTAAATAATTAACCACCTATTTTTAATTACCTCGCATGTGAGCATAGTAAGTGATTGAAATTACGAAACACGGCTGCCACAGGACTCATCTTAGATGAAACACAGTGTAGTCCTTAAAAGCCTAACCCTGGATAGGGATGTAGAGAAATTACTAAAATTATTTCAATTTCCATTGATTGTCGTTCCTGACTCTGTCTCAGTGTAGGCACTAAATAGTCAGTTATTTATTTATTGACTTCATGATGAGAAATGTAATCATGGTCAATATGGTCAACATAATGTCTGCCAAAAACAATGCTAGTTATGAAACATATATAAATAATGTTATACTAAGGTACATTTTTAGGCTTAACTAGAGACAAAATATTGTAATAGTCCTCATACCATTGTTATAGTATTTTTGATAGTTTTCTATCGTACTTTTTTCTTTTATATTTGTATTAAAGGGCCATTCATCTACACTTATATTATCAAGAGAGAGAGAGAGAGAGAGTGGATTTGTAATTTTGTTTACAAGTGAAAGGTAACCATTACTTTATTATTTGTACAATAATTATTACTTTAGTATTTGTACAATTCTTTCACTATTTGTACAGTACATTATTCCAGATGAATATAGGCTATTTTTTATTATGTTGGAACCTGAACAAAGCTAGGGCCTGACGCTAGTTCTATTAATAAGACTATCTCTCATGATTCCAAGTAGGTACCTAATGCTAGACTTAATAGGAAGTTGTAATGTTTTTTAAAGAGTACTGAAGAATGAGGAGTACCTAATAAAATAATTTTTAATCTTTTTCGATTTTAATTTTATTTTCTTTATGTTGTAGTCAATGAGCACCGCTTTTCTTGATTTTGTTGGTTCTGGGCAAATGGTTGACTTGGTGATTTTGGAATCTTCCATCTCCAGCAGCTGCCCTTGCTGACTGGCCTGTTTGAGCAGCAAAGGCCAGACCACCACCGTCTGGTGCCTCATGTGAACAGATAATTACAATATTATAAAAAATGTAATGGGTTCAATATATTTACCTAGAAATAAACAGCACACAAAATAATGACAGTCAGATAATCCATGATGTACCTAATGTACCTATAATGATATATAAACCCCCTTGCAACGATAACGAGCACTTTCGATTTCTGCAAGTAGTTTAAACATACTGTATTTTTTTTCTTGGATATATCTGCGATCAGTCGGTTTGGATAGACTTTGCGGTTGTGCACAAACGTTTTTTTCCTAATCAATGGCTATCATTCCTTGTTTTAACATATTAATTTAACAAGGTGTATTTCACCAACAATAAGTTTTAGACAATTACCATGAACTTATTAAAAAAACAAATCCATGGATATCACACACATGGACAATTATTCTGTTAAAGAGTATTTATTCTGGTGGACTAAACAGAATCATATGGGGCTACCCCCAAGCATTTCTGTTAAGTAGTAAAAAGGTATGCTTACTTGATGGGTGCTGAAATGACAGGAGCTGTACGGTTCCTAGGGTACGGATGATTGGTCATTGTCCAAGAGTGAAACTGACACTTCCTCATACATTCTTATAGGGCAAGTTTTACCCGTTGACCTCTTTTAGCGATTGGGGTCCGCATCATTACCCTGGAAATGAGACAATGTTGTATTGAATTGTATTTTGAATTCACATAAGTCAGAATGCACCGGCACAGGAAAGTAGAAAATAAAACCATGTCGTGATGGTTTACCTTCTGCGATTGTCTTGGCGACTGGGCTGCCGCACCGAGACTGTTTAACGTAACGTAACAGTAATTTGCTCCCACGGGGTGCGGGAGCGTACTCTTCACAACACGCTCCCGACAAAACCACGAGCAAAATCAGCATTTCATATCGCTCGTGGGTATCAGGGGAGGAAGATGATGGTTTCTGCAATCCATAAGTACAATGTTTTCATTCAAATCTTAAGGTAAACTACTAAAGTTAGTAAGCAAGAGAACCAAAAAATATATCAGTTAACTAAAGAATACAATACAAATTTAATACCACCAAGTCTTGACTCGAGTTAAACTGTTTTATAATATAATAATCAAATATTGGGATGTTATTAAAAATTAATTTAATAATAAAAATAAAACTTACAAAACAAATTTCGTTGCTTGACACATAGATAGATTATTTTTTACACTTAATGATACGTCGGAATATTTTTAAAATAATAAATTACAAGCATATTTGGTGTTTTTATTTTCTTAAACTATCCTTGTTACTTTGTGTGTTATTGCACAAGTAAGCTATAAATTGTTAATCGGCGATTTAGGACAAAAATCTGATTACCGGTTTTTAACCGCTATGTGTGTAACGCATACTTTTTATCCATTCGTTCTTTCCATTCAAGTAACTCAATTCCTCTTGAATCGAAAGTTGGTCTATGGCTCCGAAACGTAAGTAAACAAATCGAAGTTACTTCATGGTAGCATTCACCTTCAACGTTCGATCGATCTGCGTTGCGGGCTTCGTTGCGAGCGTCGAATTTCAAAGTAGGGCCCCTGGTTGTTACACGTGCAAAATTTTCTCTTGCCCTTTTTTATTGTTATTTCAGTTGATTCTCTAAGAATTAGTGTAATTATTGTAGATTTAGTTTTCTTAATTTAGTGTGTTTGCGTTGTAGTGTTGTGTAGCTGTGATTTCGTAAGTATTAATTGATGTCGGACGAGGAGCCCCCTGATGGGGGCGGTGGGACATCTGTCCCTGTAGTTGATTGGGGGGAAGTTAGTTCTCGCAAACGTGGTCCTGATGACTCTGGTGTTTTTGTTAACAATAATAAAAGGGATGCTAGGATGCCGGCGTCAGCCTCAATCCAACACACTTTTACGGTTCCCGAGTTTGCTCCTGGTTCAAAATTAAAATATGGCTCTGCTGATTCTGGCCCTTTCATTGTCCACGTTACAAAGACAGTGGAGGATTCTTCCATTGGTTCTTCGCTTCGTACTTTGAAATTCGCTCAGTTGGTTCACAAGTACAACATAAAGGGTATTTCTAAGGGTGGAATCAAAACTGGTGGTCGCAGTCGAGTTGTTGTTGATTTTATTAATGCAGATTCAGCTAATGAGTTCTTGGAGAGTGCACTGTTCAAAGAGAACCCTCAATATACCTCCGTCATTCCAATGTTTAGTATCACTCGAATGGGCCTTGTTCGTGGTATTCCTGTCGACTGGACTCTAGAGGAGCTGGTCAACTCTATTGATTGCTCTGCAAAAGTAATCAGGGCTCGTAGGCTTAACCGTAAATGTTCGCTGGATGGGAAAGTGTCCTGGGTTCCTACCCAAACTGTGTCATTGACCTTCTTGGGGCAATCTTTGCCCGAGAGAGTTTATTGCTTTCACACCTCCATTCCTGTGGATGTATATCAACTCCCTTCCATTCAATGCAATAAATGCTGCCGGTTTGGTCATATTAAAGCAAATTGTAGGTCTAAACCCCGCTGTTTTAAATGCGCTCAACCCCATGAGGGTGTGGATTGTGTTGTCAGTGCAGAAATGGCTTCTTGCCTATTTTGTTCTGGCATGCATTTTGCTACAAATTCTTCTTGTCCCGAGCACTCTAGGCAGAAAAGTATAAAATTGGTGATGTCAGAGGAGAATATCCCTTACTCTGATGCTGCTCGCCGCTTTCGTCCGGTTCGTCGCTCGTTTGCAGATACTGCTCGCTCTTCAGTTTCTCCTTCCTTGTTCCCCCTGACTCAAGATTCTTTGGCTCCCTTGTCTCCTCCTTCTCCTGTCTCTCCTTCACGTTCTATTCCTCCGGTTTCTCACAAAAAAACAGTCTTTGTTCCTCGTCGTCCTGCCCCAGTGTTGGAGAAGGGCTATGACAAAGCTGCTCACAATGCGATCATTCATTCTCCAAAATCCTCCCAATTAAATGGCTGTGCTCTCAATGACTCTGAACCTGATTTTACTCCGAACGATAACCTTATTAAGCTGCTTATCAGCACATTAGTGAATCTCCTTTCGAAGTTCTCTGATGCTATACCGAACAATGTCGCAGAACTGCTGAATCAATTGACGTCTGTCCTTATGTCCAATAATGGCTTATACAGCCATTCAATGGAATTGTAGAAGCATCCGTCATAAAAAACATGAAATCATCCATCTCATTAACAAATTTAATCCCTCAATTCTTGCCATCTCGGAGACATGGTTGAAGCCTGGGTCCCTTTTTAGGGTTTCTGGTTTTTCATGTCTTCGGGATGACAGTGTTGATGGTTGGAACGGTTGTGCCGTTCTTATTAAACGTTCTCTTCCCTTTTCTTTAGTTCCTATCCCCAATCATTCTCCAGGCATAAATATTGTTGCAGTAAAACTTTTTAATTCTACTTTTATTTCCCTTTATATTCCTCACCCTAATCTCACGATTATTGCTGAGTTAGACTCAATCCTTTCCTCTCTCTCTGGCCCTTTTATTGTCATGGGGGATTTTAATTGTCATCACACTTTATGGGGTTCTCATTCCTGTGATTACAATTCATCTCATCTTTTAAATGTCTTTGACAACATCAATTTGTGCCTGTTGAATGATGGCTCTCCTACTAGGAGATCATCCCCTTTGCAAAACCCTAGTTCTGTGGATTTAACTTTGGCATCACCCAACTTGACTTCTTTACTCTCCTGGAGAGTTCTCTCGCATTCTCATGGTAGTGATCATTTTCCTATTCTTATTTCCTTTACCTCTGATGTGTTTGTTCCGACTTTATCTTCCCCTCCCCTTCTTAAGTATAGAACTGGAAAGGCTGACTGGCCTGAATATTCTTCTTTGGTTTCTAATGAAGTAGCGCTCCTTCCTCCTATTTCTTCTGATAATTTTCTGGAGTTGTATTTTAAGTTTATATCAATCTTAATTCAATCAGCTAATTCTAGTATTCCTACAAAAAGCTCTTCTCTTCGCAGGGCTTCCTCTCCTCCGTGGTGGGATGCTGATTGCACTTTAGCTATTAAAAATAGAAATGAGGCTGAAGATGCTTTTGCTGCGGACTTTTCTAATCTGGAAAAATATTTGGAGTTCCAAGTTTCTAATGCTCGTTGCAAGCGTTTGTTATCTTCTAAAAAACGTCTTGGTTGGTCCCGTTTTTGCGAGAACTTGTCTCCTCGTTCCCCCTCTTCCTTAGTATGGAAGAACATCAAAAGATTTCGTGGATCCTTGTCTGATTCCAACCCACTCTCTAATGATCCGTCTAGCTGGTTGGAGGGATTTTTGGATAAATTAGCGCCTGCTTTTGTTCCGCCGGAAGATTGCTTTCCTCCATCTTCGTCTCCCTTTTCTTCTGATAGTATGGATGTTCCTTTTTCCTTTCGGGAAATTTCTTCTGTGTTGGATCATCTTCAAGATTCTTCTCCGGGAATAGACGGAATTCCTTATTCTTTCATCAGACGGCTGTCTGACTCTTCTAAACTTTTCTTCCTTTCCCTGTTAAATCATATTTATAATTCCGGTTGCCTCCCTGATTCTTGGAAGAATCAAATAATTATTCCTATCGTGAAACCTGGTAAAGATCCCAGTGACCCCTCCAGTTATAGACCTATTGCTCTTTCATCTGTTCTCTCGAAGATCCTGGAGCATTTAATTAAGAATAGGCTCGAGTGGATCTTAGAAAGTCGAGGAATCCTTTCCAAATCCCAATTTGGGTTTCGTAGAGGCATGGGAACTATGGACAGTTTAGGCATTCTTACGTCCGATATTCGGTTGGCTTTCTCCAGTGGTCATCACCTTGTTGGCGTTTTTTTAGATATAACTTCTGCCTATGATAATGTGCAACTTCCTCTTCTGAGGAACAAAATGCTTCAATTAAGTTTGCCGGTGAAAATGGTACATATAATTTGCAATCTTTTCATGGCTCGGTCTATCTCAGTTCGTTTTCAAGGTTCTTTGTTACCTCCTAGAACCATTTGGAAGGGTCTTCCTCAGGGTTCTGTTTTAAGTCCAATTTTATATAGTTTATATACCGCTGACCTCAGTAAATCTGTTGACTGTTTTTGTAATATTTTGCAATATGCTGATGATATTGCTCTTTACTTTGCCTCCAGCTCTATTTCTAAGTGTTCTCAGTCTCTTAACTCCGCTCTAGGTTACTTAAATACGTGGCTCTTGGATCATGGCTTATCTTTGTCAGCCTCTAAGAGTTCTGTTGTGGTTTTTACTAGAAAAAGGCTGGTTCCTGATATCCGTATTTTTCTTGAGGGGGTTTTGCTTCCTGTGTCTAATTCTGTTAAATTTCTAGGTTTAATTTTAGATTATCATTTAAATGGGATCCCTCACTTGATTCACATTAAGGATAAATGTGAGAAAAGTATTAATGTTATGAGAGCTTTATCTGGTGCTTGGTGGGGTGCTCATCCCTATACTCAAAAGCTTTTGTATAATGCGATAATCCGAAGCCATTTTGATTATGGATCTTATTTATTGGAGCCCTGCAGCAAACTTGCTCTAGCATCTTTAGATAGGATTCAGTCGAGGTGTTTACGTATTATTTGTGGAGCCATGAAATCTTCTCCCATTAACGCTCTTCAGATAGAATGCTTGGAGCCTCCTTTAAAGCTTCGCCGACAATTCCTTTCTGATCGCTTTTTCTTCAGAGCCGTGCAGTCGTCCGATCACCTTTTACTGTGTCGCCTTAATCGTCTTTCTGATGTCATGCCCTCTTCCAAGTATTGGTCTCACAAGGAGACTCCTTGCCTAATTAAAAGCTTTCGCAAATTTTGTAATGGTCCCCCGGTTGTCCAGACTGTTGGCAACCCTTTATTTAGTTTTAGCTTTGATTCTCTCCTGTTTCAACCTAAGATTGTTTTTTCTTTTGGCATTAAAAAAAATGATATTGAAGCCAATCGGGTTTTTAATAAAATATTATTTGAAAAATGGGATGGGTGGATTCCTGTTTTCACTGATGCTTCCAAACTCTCTTCAGATGGCTGTGTGGGTTCAGCTGTCTGGATTCCACGGTATAATGTCGTTTTGAACTTTAAATCCCCCCCTCAATCTTCAGTTTACTCTGGAGAGGCTATTGCCATTTTTGAAGCCGTCTCTTACATAGAATCACACAAAATGTCAAAATCTATTGTTTTCTCAGATTCTTTGAGTTGTCTCCAGGCTTTGGATAATGTTCCCCTGCGATCTAGGGATAATCTTTTAATTAATCTTAAGTCGAGAGAGGTTCTCCATCGCTGTCATTCTCTTGGCATTGATGTGGTTTTGGCATGGATCCCTGGGCATGCGGGCATTACAGGCAATGAACGGGTTGATTTTTTCGCGAAGCAAGCGATAGAGATTGGTTGCTCCTCCCACTCGGAATGTTTCAGTCAAGACTTGCGTGCTACTGCGAGGTCCCATTTGGTTGATCACTGGTCTGATTTGTGGAATTGTTCTCGTCTTTCCAAGGGTAGACATTATGGTGGCATTCAACCTAACCTGCCTGTAAAACCTTGGTTTTTTAAATTTAATAAAATGAATAAGTTTTCCACCTCCACAATAATTCGACTGCGACTTGGTCATATTTGTTCGCCCTCTTTTCTGGCGAAGATCCGTGTTCGGGATCATTCTCTATGTGAGTGTGGTCTCGAGGAGGGAACTCCAGATCACATTTTTTTCAATTGTCCCAATATTCCAGTTTCTCTATATAATTTCCTTCCTGATTTCATCTTTCGTCCAGCTAGCCTTAGTTATGTCCTCACTTTTGTAAATACTTCATTTGTATATATTTTAGCTAAGTATATTAATGATTTTAATATTAAGTTATAAATTGCCATTTTAGATTTAGTATTTGTAGTTGTAGTTAATGTATATAATTTATTTTATTTTTAGATTCCTCAACTGATGAATCAGCATCTGTTTCTGGAAAAGCGTTTTCACCGATCACGTGTAACTTCCAACCTTGACACTGGCAGAATTGTCCCACTGGACAGTAGCCATATATCAAAGATTTGAACTTGAAGTGTTATCATTTGACCTTCGATCCATTGTTTTCATTGCGTGAGTGTGAATGATTTTTGGTTTTATTACTGTGAAATATTTTTCCTAAGCTTATTATATTTTATCGAGTTTCGTTTATATTTTAGATTGAACGATGTCACGTCTTTTGCTCAACGAAGTATTCCTCAAAGTGATGCACGTACATATGACGAATTTGGCGGCGGGATACACTCGAGGCTTTTACGGGAATTCGTCAACACTTTCAGATTAAATCGAGTGATGTTAGAGGCTATTACTAGCCTAACTTAATAACCGAGGCATCTACCCAACCTATTCAATCAAAAAAAACCTTAGGTACGTATTTAAAGTGTTTTAGCGATGTTTATCCTTTAAGAAAATATGTTTACTTTTGGTATTGTTATTTATGAGGTATAATGTCTACCTATTTTTGTTCAAATATGCAGACCAATCAAGTGAGATAAAACTCTTTCATTTGATTTATTACAGATTGGAGTTGGCTTAAAATTTTATGGTATGGTAGAGTGCCGGGGCAGGGTTGGAATATATGATGCTGGGTCAATGACTTGTTGCCTGTGTGATGTTACATAAGGCTGCCATTTTTCTGCCCCATTACCAATTCCCCCAAACAAGCGCAGCATCATTAAAACTGGGTAAGTACATACTATGGTTATATCTTTTTTCTAATTCGTTCATTCGCACTCATCATAATGTCATCCTAAAAGGTATTATGTTTTTTTACTTTTCTTTACATTGTACATAGTTAAGTCGCTTTGACCCAAAGAGCATGCGGAGAAGTTCTTTAACCGGAAACATTTCCAGTTGCCCAATATAATATATATCATAGATATATTAAAGGAAAATTAACTTGTTCATTTTATTTGTTTTCAATAATATGATGCTCTATAACTTATGTTATTGATATCAAGTAGACAGGCCTGACCTAGTGTGGGGACCACTGCTAAACAATGCGATGTAAACTTTTTTTTTGGTAAATAAATAAATAAGTAAAATAAATAAAATAAGTTATTTTTTTATTTGATATTTATAAAGTCAGGCCAAGCTTGGTAACAAGCATATGCCGAGTTAACAACCTGTTATGTTTATCTCATTACACTTTAAGTAAACAGTTACAGTGTAAAGCGGATAATCTGTTAGCATTCTCAGTGTGTTTTCATATATGTCCTCTCTATCGCTTTAGGTTTAATTCTTGTATTGATAGAGTAAAGTGACATTGTGAAATGAAAAAAATAAAACTTCACTGATATTGTTGTTTCAGATGACAAATATTTTAAATGTTGATGCTTCACATGGTGGAGCGACTCATGAATATTTTGTGTGGCAGTATCTGGGAACATTTTGAAAGCGTCTGTGCCAAGAGAGAGCCTGCTGTTTTGCACTTGCTGGGTAAGGGATCAAGTTTTTTTCACCACTGAGGATGGGGCCACAGATGACTCCCCTGAGGGTTACTATAATGCCATACAAAAGACTGTGCGCTCAACCATTGAGAGAACATTCAGCATTTTTAAAGGTTTAAATGCATATATGTATATATTAACATACTTTTTTATAACAAGGAGAAGGCACACAAGTACTCAAGCCTCCTGATGGTAAATGGTATCTGAGACCTATAGATATTTGAATTCCCAAGACTATAATTTCAAGACTGCAATCCTAAGACTTCAAATGCGTTGCCAACCCTGAGGACTAAGGTGGAATAAGGAATATCTCGATGCTAGTAATTTCACCGGTTTTTCTTATCCCCTTACCGGAACACAACAATGCCAACACTGCCATCTGGTAGCCATCTGGATGAATCCTGCACAAAAGCTCTACCACCACTAAAACACCAACATTTCCAAAGTCACAGCATAATCAGAAATTATAATTAATTATATATTTTATTTGTCACAGGGCGGTGGAGATGTCTTTTGGCCGCATGCACTCTGCACTACAGCCCTGAGATGGCCAGCAGGATCTACAGGATCACCATTAAATGCAGTATGCTGTATAATATCTGGATGCCAGCTGCAACCGACGACGTCACGAGCGAGAGCAACATGCAGACCGGTGCTGTCGCTGACTTCCGCGTCTTCTCCGCCGCAAAATAGATTAATCTTAGTTAATAAATAGATAATAATAGTATGTCGTCCGAAACATCCGACCATATGAAGCGAATTTTTTAACGTGTTTATCCTTTGACAAAAATTATACTAAGTTTATTTTAAAACTGCTGCTTTATGATTCACTGAGACAATTTGAATGATGAACTTCAATTTTTAGAGTAGTTGTTGGTGTTCTTAACCATACTTTGGTTAGGCCTATAAGGACTAGATTGCAAAACGTCTATGTAAGCAAAACGTCGTTGTTGCATAGCGACCAACTAAACAAAACACCTTTTTTGTACAATGCCCTGCCCTAGGATGCAAAATGTCTAGTTTGGAAGTAATGCATAATTAGGCATAACAACATTTTTGTTTTATTTTATTTATTTATTTATTTAAGGCTCACAAAACAAGTTACAGTCTTTGTTACATATATGTTAGTTAGTTAAATAACGTTAGAGGGCATTAATTTTATCAGTATAGTTTTAGTACCTATATTTAAGTTTTAATTACTATTAGGTTATAACTGTGGCTAGGTATGTTTG
The DNA here is from genome assembly GCA_946894065.1 of Acleris literana. NCBI lineage: Eukaryota > Metazoa > Arthropoda > Insecta > Lepidoptera > Tortricidae > Acleris > Acleris literana. Next base: position 14,576,253 of record OX335670.1, on the reverse strand, counting down.
CTGAGTAAGAACTTGACATAGAGATACATGGCTTCTCAAAAACTGAGCTGAAGTACCTAGAAAACATCACAAACTTCAGCCTCATTAGAGGATACAGAGCTATCATACTTGGAATCGAGTTTGAACCTTTTTTTTAGCAAGGTTTTAAATCGTCTAGGTAGCAAAACGTGTCGTGATTGCATAACGACTATATTATATATTAGATGAATTTTATGTAGGAACTAGGAACGATTGTTAATGGTCTAGGACTCCAGTTTAGTTACTAATTTACTGTTTATTGATTTTACTACTAAATATACGAGTATATCCATACTTATATTAAAAACCGGTCAAGTGTGAGTCGGACTCGCGAACCGAGGGTCCGTATTTAAGATTTTCATACGATACCTCAATTCAAACTCAATTCAAAATTTGGACCGATATTCCTTGTGTAAACACCCTGTTTTGTTGTGATTTAATTAAAAATTTGGAAGACTGTATTACCGGCCAATTTTCATAGTTCCATGTCATCGGAAAACACCTAGGTACCTACCCTATAAATGTTGATTCACTTGAGTAACCCTGGAGTGAGTTGAATGTCGAAATATACCTACGTTTTTTGCGGCATAAACGGCCGTAAGTATCTTTTTTTTTTCGTTAACTTGGAAGTATAATTATTGTTTCATAACTTCAAGAGTTTAATTTCTACTCCCGTTAACGTTCGATTTCCCGAGATAACTGTCTTGACCGACAGACGGACGGACGGACGGAAGGACAACAAAGTAATCCTCTAAGGGTTCCGTTTTTTCCTTTTGAGGTACGGAACCCTAAAAATGTTTAAGTAACTATGTTAAATAAAGTAACTAAACTAATTAAGTAACTATGAATAGTACAAAGAGTTCCTTCACAAACTACAGTTTGTGATTTCCTTGTTATTCAACCATCTAGTAGTTTTGCCACTTAGACGTTATGATTTTTTGACGATATTTCTACCTAGTCGTTTTACTATCAGTACGTTCTGCATACGTTAGCGTTTTGCTACTGGGACATTTTGTTATTTGGGCGTTATACAAACAAAACGTTTAGAACTAAGTCGAATCTTCAACCAAGGTATTCTACTATTAAGACGATTTACACAATTAGACATTTTGCAACCAAGATCTTACGGAACTAAGTCGTTTTGCAATCTCCACTCTGTTTCATCTAAGATGAGTCCTGTGACAGCTCATATAAACACGTATTACTTACGTATTATTTACTTGTTTCTTTAACTTTACATAAATACTACATTGGTACACACCTAGCGACGCGGTTCAGGAACTTAAATAATTAACCACCTATTATTAAGTACCTCGCATGTGAGCATAGTAAGTGATTGAAATTACGAAACACGGCTATCACAGGACTCATCTTAGATGAAACAGAGTGTAGTCCTTAAAAGCCTAACCCTGGATAGGGATGTAGAGAAATTACTTAAATTTTTTCAATTTCCATTGATTGTCGTTCCTGACTTTGTCTCAGTGTAGGCACTAAATAGTCAGTTATTTATTTATTGACTTCATGATGAGAAATGTAATCATGGTCAATATGGTCCACATAATATCTGCCAAAAACAAGGCTAGTTATGAAATATATATAAATAATGTTATACTAAGGTACATTTTTAGGCTTAACTAGAGACAAAATATTGTAATAGTCCTCATACCATTTGTTATAGTATTTTTCATAGTTTTCCGTCGTACTTTTTTCTTTTATATTTGTATTAAAGGGCCATTCATCTGTACTTATATTATCAAGAGAGAGAGAGAGAGAGAGAGAGTGGATTTGTAATTTTGTTTACAAGTGAAAGGTAACCATTACTTTATTATTTGTACAATAATTAGTACTAGTATTTGTACAATTCTTTCACTATTTGTACAGTACCCTATTCCAGATGAATATAGGCTATTTTTTATTATGTTGGAACCTGAACAAAGGTAGGGCCTGACGCTAGTTCTATTAATAAGACTATCTCTCATGATTCCAAGCAGGTACCTAATGCTAGACTTAATAGGAAGTTGTAATGTTTTTTAGCGAGTACTGAAGAATGAGGAGTACCTAGTAGGAGGGTAATTCAATTTTGTGTTATGTTATGTAATAAAATAACTTTTAATCTGTTTCGATTTTAATTTTATTTTCTTTATGTTGGAGTCAATGAGCACCGCTTGTCTTGATTTTGTTAGTTCTGGGCAAATGGTTGACTTGGTGATTTTGGAATCTTCCATCTCCAGCAGCTGCCCTTGCTGACTGGCCTGTTTGAGCAGCAAAGGCCAGACCACCACCGTCTGGTGCCTCATGTGAACAGATAATTACAATATTATAAAAAATGTAATGGGATCAATATATTTACCTAGAAATAAACACAGCACACAAAATAATGACAGTCAGATAATCCATGATGTACCTAATGTACCTAAAATGATATGAATGATAAACCCCCTTGCAACAATAACGAGCACTTTCGATTTCTGCAAGTAGTTTAAACATACTGTTTTTTTTTTCTTGGATATATCTGCGATCAGTCGGTTTGGATAGACTTTACGGTTGTGTACAAAGGTTTTTTTCCTAACCAATGGCTATCATTCCTTGTTTTAACATATTAATTTAACAAGGTGTATTTCACCAACAATAAGTTTTAGACAATTACCATGAACTTATTAAAAAAACAAATCCATGGATATCACACACATGGACAATTATTCTGTTAAAGAGTATTTATTCTGGTGGACTAAACAGAATCATATGGGGCTACCCCCAAGCATTTCTGTTAAGTAGTAAAAGGTATGCTTACTTGATGGGTGCTGAAATGACAGGAGCTGTAAGGTTCCTAGGGTACGGATGATTGGTCATTGTCCAAGAATGAAACAGACACTTCCTCATACATTCTTATAGGGCAAGTTCTACCCGTTGATCTCTTTTAGCGATTGGGGTCTGCATCATTACCCTGGAAATGAGACAATGTTGTATTGAATTGTATTTTGAATTCACATAAGTCAGAATGCACCGGCACAGGAAAGTAGAAAATAAAACCATGTCGTGATGGTTTACCTTCTGCGATTGTCTTGGCGACTGGGCTGCCCCACCGAGACTGTATAACGTAACGTAACAGTAATTTGCTCCCACAGGGTGCGGGAGCGTACTCTTCCCATGATGATGAGTGGGGACGACGCCGAGGCAGGCGGGCGGTCGAGTGGCTCTCCATTCATTCCGCCCAAATAAAGTACTCTTCCCAACACGCTCCCGACAAAACCACGAGCAAAATCAGCATTTTATATCGCTCGTGGGTAACAGGGGAGGAAGATGATGGTTGCTGCAATCCATAAGTACAATGTTTTCATTCAAATCTTAAGGTAAACTACTAAAGTAAGTAAGCAAGAGAACCAAAAAATATATCAGTTAACTAAAGAATACAATACAAATTTAATACCACCAAGTCTTGACTCGAGTTAAACTGTTTTATAATATAATAATCAAATATTGGGATGTTATTACAAATTAATTTAATAATAAAAATAAAACTTACAAAACAAATTTCGTTGCTTGACACATGGATATGATAGATAGATTATTTTTTACACTTAATGATACGTCAGAATATTTTTAAAATAATAAATTGCAAGCATATTTGGTGTTTTTATTTTCTTAAACTATCCTTGTTACTTTGTGTTTTATTGCACAAGTAAGCTATAAATTGTTAATCGGCGATATAAAACAAAAATCTGATTACCGGTTTTTAACCGCTATGTGTGTAACGCATACTTTTCATCCATTCGTTCTTTCCATTCAAGTAACTCAATTCCTCTTGAATCGAAAGTTGGTCTATGGCTCCGAAACGTAAGTAAACAAATCGAAGTTACTTCATGGTAGCATTCACCTTCAACGTTCGATCGATCTGCTTTGCGGGCTTCGTTGCGAGCGTCGAATTTCAAAGTAGTGCCCGTACCGTTCGGCCTCTACATGTATGGGGGCCTTTACGTAGGACACTACATTAATGCCCGTTCATAACAAGGAACACCTTAAAATTCCCAATTACTTTTTGCCGAATATTCATTTTTCCGAAAGCTATGTTACGCTGGAGCTATTTTAGATTAAATGCATAATTTAATAAATGTCATACGATTTATCAGCGATAACAAAAAGTTAAGTCTTCTATCAAAAAATTGCGTTCGGAATTATGAAAATTCGGAATTTGATCAATTCGGAATTATGACTTCGGAATTATGTAGTACCCTTTAAAACACGTCCAGTGTAAATTAGTGCTGACTGTTGAATAAAACAAATAGCTAATGATGATAATATTTTATTTTAAGACATAATAACATTTCCAGGTTGGGTTTTATTTCATTTTCTTTTGTTTAATCAAATAGTTTCTAAAAGCAATCTGCTTGTCCTTGAAAGATCGCTTTATTTTACCCTTGGCTTTATGCTTTACCATTTGGTAGTTTTTAGTTTTCCTCTTTTCCCTGTTAGTTTTGGAGCAGTGAATGTTCTTCCTTCTATCCTTGTATCCATATTTATCTCTTTCCTCACGCCCTTTGTGAATAGATTCAAGCCTTGCATTCTTATCATGCTTTCTTTTCTTATGGATGTTTTCAATTGCAGAAAGCTGAACTAGCTCGCCTGACTCTTCCTCTTCATCTACAACACTTTTGTTTCTCTTTACCCCACTTAAGTGTTTCTTTACCTGTGCAGCATCAATCCTTCTAAAGTCTTCATCAGTGAATATAGTTTCCATTGCAATGTTTCTAGCAGTTTCAACTTTCTCTTTAATATTTTGTTTATCAAGTTTTCTCGTAGCTTTTAATATTTTACGATCATCTTCATTTTTATCACTAGGTTCTTCTGGTACCAGTTTATTACCATTTTCTTCATTTGTTTCTTCGTCATCATTTTCTTCTTCTATTTCATCATTACTCTCTTCGTCTATTTCATTATCAACATCATCACCACTGTGTTCGTCACTGTCAGATATGTCAATTTCAGACTCTGATGAGTTTACATCTATCCAATCCTCACTGTCGGAATCATTAGCCTTTTTCTTACTGCCCTTATTTTTCTTCTGCTTATCATCAGTTACTTGCTTTTTCTCTAACAAAACTTCTGAGCCAGGCACATAGTCTTTGATATCCATATCACCATATTTCTTAGTTTTTAGTTCTATTGAAGCTTCAGTTGGTCTTCCTCTGTCTTTTTTATGCAGTAGAGTAGGCATTGAATGTCTATATAATTGTATCAGTGACCTTGCTGCCATCATAACTGACTTTTCTTTGTAATTTTTATACTGTACTAGGTCCCTGAGGAGATCCTCGGTGATAGCAAGAGGACAGCGGGCACAAATTTCTCTTACTGCATTTAATCCTACAGCCATAACATCAGTAGAGTTTCTCTCTGTGATAAAATTATTTGCAATTGCTCTCATGACTGGCTCAATAACCTCAGCTGGTACTAGCTCATGAGAGGCTTGAGCTGCAAATTGCAATATTCTTGTTACCTCTCTTTGGTGCGGCAAAAGTAGTCTTGCAATGAATGGGTAGTAATTGAACAAGAACAAGTTGTGTAAACCTATAAGTCTGGAAATAACATCCAGACACATAAGTTTAACCTCAAATCTTTCATTAGATGATTCCATGACCTTAAACAGTTTTTCAGCAAGGCCCTGAGGATTGTTAAGTAAGTGCAATGCTGAAAAATTGAATATTGGAGCTTTTTCTTTTCTTTTCTTAATCTTTTTTGCAACTTTCTTAGCTTTTTCTACCATTTTATCTCTTTTCCTTGTTTTCTTGTTAAATTTGTTAGCAATCATGGTGTCCTTAGGATCAACTTCATCCTCACTGTCAGAGTTCTCCTCTTTTTCAGCTTCATCTCGTCCCAAGAAAAACTTTAAAGATGCCACCATTACCTTTGTTATTTTGGAAAAGCATCCCAAATCAGCAATCATATTAACGGTTTTCTGATCGTTCCATATATTTTTATGGTACAACTCTATTAAAATATCCAAAGACAATTTAGCAGCTTTAGCATCAGAGTTGCGAAGCATGGAAAACATAAAATTTTGAAGAGTTGAATTAAATTTCATATCTTTATGTTTGATGTTCATGTTCTTAATATCAGTAATAATATGATTTTTCAAAAACTCTCTCAAGTGTTTGTCTTGGCACTTTAACAACATGAAAAATAACTCCAGCAAATCAAATGGTGTAATAATATTTTTGTTTCTTAGTAAAATCAAACACTTACACAGAGCTAGACGCATATCATTGTGCAGAGTTGTATTATGATTTTTTAATATATCAATTACTCTTTGTGGGAAAAAAGCCATTTCCTCCAGGTAGCAATGTGCCACCTGGGCAAGGAACATAGCTTGCTCATCTAATTTCTTGTTGTACTGCGTTGGATTTAAGTTGAATATTTCCAATGTTGTCTCAAAATGAGCCAATTGTTGCTGGAATTCTTCTTTATACGAATCGGGGTCCCTTTTGATCAAGTTTTGCAATTGTGTTAGGTTGTTAGGCAGCTGATTATTGTGGCGCACCATTTTTAAGTAGTGAAAGTCGCGCTTTACACAGTAGTTCACTTGTTTAATATGTACTCTAAGATGGTAATTTATTAAAACTATACAAATCACACGTGGGTTTGTGAAGCCACGTTATACACAGGTTATTTTAGTAAAGTAAGCAGCATTGTAATTTGTAATCACACTTCACAGATTATATAAGGGTATTGCGATTCTAAAATGTCAACATTGTCAACTTCAATTTCTACAGGGTATAAAAAATATTTTAACTTACGAAGACAAACGATGCATCGTTCGCTTGATCGTTTTCAAAGCGTTTATAACATTTAATGATTTTATTGCGTTTTTTATACCATCTTAATTTTCAATGGAATCATTATACTAAATAATAAAGTACATTTTTTTTCCAAATGTTTTCGCAATTTCATACAAGTTCCCAGTTTTGCATTGGGATTTTAAGTTCTTTAAGTTCTAAAATATGGTCTTCTCAAACAACAGCAGTGCTCGTACTGTCATTTAGCCACGTCATTTTCGCTTGATAGATGATAGTATACGCGGCGTTGTAAAGATAAGCTGTGCTCTTAAATATTAAAACATGAATATATTCCGTTTACTTGGTGATTTGTCTCACCTCTTAGCTATTATAATTTTATTACTCAAAATTTGGAAAACAAGATCATGTGCAGGTACAATAGAATACTCTATGGGTTGTAACATGACCGGCATGCTCGGCGTCTGTTATGTTATGTAGAGTAATTTCTGCCTGCCGACGTAGTTAATACGAGCGTCGTGTAATAACATTTGATTTCTTTCTGTTTTCAGGCATATCTGGAAAGTCGCAGATACTTTTTGCCATAGTGTATACGTTGCGATATTTGGATTTATTGACGACTTACGTCTCTGCTTATAATACTGTCATGAAATTGGTGTTCATAGTCGCCTCCTGCGCAACTGTTTATTTGATCTACGTCAAATTTCGAGCTACCTACGACCATAACCACGACACGTTCAGAATCGAGTTCTTGCTGGTCCCATGTCTGGTGTTAGCTCTGCTCATTCACCATGAGTTTACTGTGCTAGAGGTATGAATTGCCAATCTATTCATTACATTCAGAATTACTTTGAACAACTTTAAAATAAGTCAATATTATTCAGCTGTGGGCCAATTGGTAAATAAAATTTAACTCCAATTAGAATACTTTGTGACTAAGTATTCTCCGTCATTACCTGATTATTGAGATTGACAAACTAAAGAGTCTAAACTAGGTTGGGTTAACATAAGTAAAGTAGAAATCCTTGTGTCAACATCAGACTCCACCCTCAGATCAGCTCTTGAACAACAAAGTTCAGTCTATTCCAATAAGAGAAACTGGTTTAAAATTGTCTTGCAAGCTTGGACCTAAACAAATAAAATGAACTAAGCTAAAAAATAAATTAAGACCCCTCATGATCACACTTTATTCTGACAATAAATTGAATTGCTTATTCCAGGTAATGTGGACATTTTCCATATATTTGGAAGCAGTTGCCATCCTTCCACAGTTGTTCTTAGTTTCTAAGACTGGGGAAGCAGAAAGCATCACATCTCACTATTTGTTTGCCCTTGGTTCATACAGAGCCCTCTATCTACTGAACTGGGTAAGAGTCAAATAAGTATTCCATGTTAGAAAATGCTCTAAGATCTTGTCTTCTTATAGTCGTCTATCTCATGACGCCCAAATGCAGACATTCATTGACTGTAGAGTTGGCATGTAGGTAGTTTTGCTGCTTTGCAATTCAAAAGCAGACCAATCCCAACCCCTATCTAAAAAATAAAGGTAGTCCATAGATTTGGGACTGGGTCATTAGATATCCTACACTCATCAAAGAATGATGCACTAAAGTAGCCCAAGAACCAACAGGCTAAGGTAGAACACTAAATATAGGGTTGCACTTAAAAATTATAAAATTATTTGCAAGTATTTTTTTTTTTTACTTAACAATTTATGTTTAAACTATTGCCAGTCATAAAACTATAAGTTATAGGTTGAATAGTTCAAAGTTACAAAAATGAAAAAGGGAAACAATAAAAATATAAAACAATATGATAATAAATAATAATGTCAAGGGCCAATCTTGTACTCTAATAGTTAGGAAATGAAGTATATGCAAAACCCTATTTGATGACCTTACACTCAACTCTGTTGGTTCTTGGCACAAACTTCGTACAAAAGTCCTTTGTGTTGATTTTTTTCATAGAAGAAATGTTAAACTGCATGGCTATTTTTGAGCCAAATTTCTTTAACGAGTATAGGTAATATTTCACTGTAAGGTGCTCTTTGTTTAATGTGTAGACAGCTGTGAAAAGCGATACTACAATAATGTACTAGTCATGAGTAATATACCAGCTTGATGTTACAACACAAGTTTTATTTCCAGGTTTACCGTTATGTTGTTGAGAGCCACTATGAAATAATAGCAATTGTGGCAGGTGTTGTGCAAACAGTCCTGTACTGCGACTTCTTTTACCTCTACATCACTAAAGGTAATTATAACTCTTATCTGTCAAACAAATTAAATTCAACTTGCCATTTTAATAAAACAAATATAATTTTCTTTTCAGTACTCAAAGGGAAGAAATTGCAATTGCCAGCTTAATTGTGTTGAATACTTATGCAGATGGAAACGTGTGAAGGTGTTTATATAAGCCAATAATTTACCTAAGATCTAGTTGTACAACCATCGTCAGTATAGTTGAGAAAATGTTGATACCTAAAACCAATTATGTGTGAGGAATTTTTTACTTAATTACATTAACAATTTTTATTATTTACTCTTAGAAGCCAAAATAATATGTGCAGTATAACATTAGCCTATATATTGAGAGTGGCATAGCATTTATTTTTTATGTTAATAAATATATTAACACTGATCAAAATTTACTGATACTTGTTACGCTGTATTTGTGAACTGGTTCTTTAGCTGAATTGTTTTACTATTATTATGTTTATGTATAATATCATTTGGCTGTCTTCTATTCGACATATTTTATTAAGAAGGGCTCCGAACATTGATTGACAATAGGTTCCTTGTTGCCTTTACATTTATAAATCTTCCTTATAAAACTTTAGTGAAGTAACATTTCGCATTACATAAGGAGTCAAAAAGAGACACATATAGGGCGGAATTATATAAACCCAATTTATAATTTTATTTATTTATATGAAGTTAAATGCAAAAGATGGTATTAAGGACTGTAGGTTTTCTTAACATAGAAGTAAAGTTTTCTATTGACAATATCCAGCATTATTAGTGGATGGAGAGAATATTGATTATAGTGGTATAATCTGTCGGCATGAAAAGTATAAACAAGAACTAGCTTCCATTACATTTGATGTCTTCAGAAGCGTTTATTTTCTCATGCTATACCTGATGGCTATGAGGTCCGTTATTATACAAAAGTAGTTAAATTTATTCACCAGTGTTTCCAAACTAGGAGGCAAGCAATAAATGTAGGATGTAATTATTTAGTATCTCAGTATAACTAGTACTTTCCAATGTTAGTTCTTGTAAGGGGTCAATGACGAACTAGTGCTTCAGCTGATAATAATTGGAGATTAAAACATGTGTGCTATATTCATGCAGAGTTGCATTAAAAAATAAACTTGTTGGTAAGGTTGAATTTAGGCGTATATGACAGTACAGGTACCTTTTTACCTGACTGGTGAAACCCAAAAGGAGTTGATTTGATTAGGATATTTCTTTCAATATAGCGATTACACACCATTATAATTCAATGAACCAGGTAGGTTCTTTGGTGTCTTTATCACCCATGACAGCTAAAATTTCGCTAAAATTTCAACCTTACAGGTAGATATGGTAATAATAGACAAAAAAAAACTTATTATTGTTTACATATACATAAAGTCACGCCTTTATTCCCTGAGTGGGGTAGGCAGAGCTACAGAATTATCAACAACTCCCTTCGAAGTTCTACTATATCCAATTGTCAGCATAAATTAGTTGTAAGTAAAGCGATTTACGTTTATCGTATTTTTTTCTGCAACTCTGTTACCTAAAACAATCGATTTACATGTATTTCTTTCAATATTCTTTTTGTTTTAAGTTCAAATTCAAACTTTCAATGTGTATAGCAAAAGGTTGAAATTGGCATAAATTTCTTCATAAAAATGTTATTTTTGTATGAGAACAGCGAAGGTGGTGTCGTATCTGAACATTGTTCCTTTTTGAATGGCACTCCATGTAATTGACGTTGTTGCTTAAAACGTATTGTATCATGGTACGACAAAATTATTATATTTAATAAATTTAAAAGTGTCAGATTTTTGTCTTTTTATCTTAATGATAATGCAATAAAGACTGGCAGGCAATATTAACACGTTTTATTAATTGGTAACTAATGCATAAAACAAACTACTTTGGAAACAATAACGCTGCATAACTGTTAACATCGGCAACGTGAATCTGCTCCTGAAAAAGAAAAAAACCTTTTCAATAAAGCCCTATTACACGGTTTAGTTCTATAGTGTTTTCGCTTCACAAGTCCCGCTCTTCTTCAGTTTTCGTACATTGACGTAAACCCGTACAACATCAAGTTCAATGAAAGGCGCACCATCATGGGTTGAAAACACTAACTTTCAACATCAACGTAACGCAACGAAATTGAAACGTAAATATCGAAGCATCTCTTTGTTCAACCATGTTGAAAGAACAAATTACACCGTGGTTGAACCGTGTTATATAATAAGGCAACACACCCAATCATTGGTATCTAAATTACCAATCGTTGGCACCTACTGCTTGTAAGATTATCGCCTCTATTATCTTCAAATATTAAAGTCATGGTGCTAATAACTGGTAGGATGCCAACGATTGGGAAGTTTCCGATATCTGTGTTTTGCTGGTTTCCCACGAAACCTGTGCGAGGTAGCTGAGGGGTGGGCGAAGTATACCACCAATAATACTGCTTTAAACTTTCAGCTAGAAAGGCTGAGCAAAGTTCTGGTGGCAAGGGGCTCAGCAGAGCAAGTAAATTGGCCTATTTAACTGGGTGAGGGATACGAATAAGGGCGGCTTGCGAGCACTAGTCTCGCAACTCCGCTTCATGTCTCCGCGCCGCTTAGCACTTTCGATGCTAGGATTTTGTGTGAAAACCACGGAGCCTGGCACTAAATGATAGCATTCTCACACAGCTCTAGTGGAAAGAATTACATTACATACACAATTTTACAACACATTCCGCACCCAAATTCCTAGACAAATTGAGATTAGGGTGAATAATCAAAAGTATGAAAAAAGGTGTCTGCGTCATGTATGTTTATGACGCTGTTACGCAGTAATGTGTCAATCCACAAGTATTTAGCAATAAAGTGTCAACCCTCAGTACTATCGTTATGGGTTGACATTTTATTGCTAAATAATTGAGGGATGACACATTTTTGCGTAACAGCGTCCGTTTATGGAAAGACATGGCCTGTTGTTTGATCGGTAGTTTAACTAATGGTCAAAAAACTTTACTTATGGTTTATCTCAAGGAAATGTGTCAAATTTTCCATTCCTTTTTCGAATTTCAACAATTAGTTAGTTTGATTGAAAAAAAAAAGATATTTAAGATATAAGCAATAATGGTATAATTTAATTATTTTTTACTGCCCAAAATATAAGGTTAAATGTATCCGTACCAATCTGCCCCGCTTCCACAGTAATATTTTTTGACCATTAGTTAGTTTAAGTACCGATCAAACAACAGGCCATAAATCACTTGGTTATTTGATGCCTTTAGATTTCTTGTTAACTGTTGCCAGCGGCGTAGTTACGTGGGCACGTAGAGCAACTTATTTCTAATGCTTTGAGACTTTGGGTCTGTTTTGATTTACGTACATCAAAATGGTTGACTTTTTTGATGTGTGTGATTTTGTCATAATTCTGATAATTTTGGTACTGGGGGCCGTTTTTTGACTTTCGAGCGCTCGAAAGTTTGGTTCAAAAGTGAGCAAAACCGTATTTTTTAAATTACGATCGATAGAAAATTTAAAGACGAGTGGTCCACACCATTCGTTTTCAATTCTACCGCTCGTATTTCAAAAAACGGTTTCACTGATTTTACTCACTTTCGAGTGAAACTTTCAAACTGTCAAAAATCGGTCCCTGTGGCCCGTTTTATAAAGCTACAAATTAAAATTTACAGGTTACAAGTTCCATTTGACACAACCTCGACCAATGACGTCAAGCCATTTGAGCAGTGTTGCCAGTTTAGACCTGTAAAATTGTAACTTGTAGCTTTATAAAACGTGCCCCTGAGGCCCGTTTCAAGAAGCAACAAATTACAAGCGGAACTCTTTCTAGAAAAGGGAGTTAGAAAGAGACTTCCGCTTGTAATTTGTAACTTGTAGCTTCGTGAAACGGGCCTCTGGTCTTCAAAATAAAATATGCAGACTGGAAAGAGGGTTAGTAAAGTCCACTACTAGAAACCTTGCCGCCACGCGAAAATAAGCTGACAAGACCTCTAACTTTTCAAGTTTTTCAATCAACAATAACGTAACAAAAAAAAAGGACGTCGATCTATGACTATGTTAGGCTAAGCAACGAAGACAAATCAGTGGAAAAAACTCGTGTATAAGCGTATTTTGGCATAGTTGTAGGGAATGGTGTTTTAAACCACATACTAAAAGTACTGATGGGTGGGGGTGGAGCTAACGGGTGGAGGGGGTGTAAAGGTCCCTTTTTTAGTTTTTCGTAAATAACTCGTAAACCCTGGTCCATAGTAAAAAATGTTCCATTAAATAATTAATCTACATAAAATTCTATACAAAAATGATTCAATACACTTTTTTGCTGAGATTAATATTTAATGAGATATGGAGGGAAAAATGATTCCCGAAACGCCATAGTCGGGTTTGCATAGTAAGTCGGCGCTTAAATCAAATGGGCTCGGTTGTTTTTGTAAGTACCTCTTATAGTGAAGAATATTTATGCCGAGTATTGACTTATGATTATTTTATGTTTTTTTTTGTTGATGTACTGTTTTTCGGGATGTATTCAAGCGATTTGCTTTAAATTTTGAAATACTTAATGTTCTTTTCATAAATTTGCATCGCCTCCCAAAAACAAATAGTCCCCTGAGTACTTTCAGTAAGTGGTTTAAAACACCATTCCCTACAACTTGATACTTGATGATTGATGATCGCTATACACGAGTTTTCTCCCCTGAGAGGCAGTTTTTGGTCTTCCATGTATGACATAGATGTGTATCGTAGATCGTCTATGTATCAATGACCAAAACACCGTCCAATCAAGGCTACGGTACTTAGAAAAGTCATAATAAAAAACCATAATGACCAGAGGTCGGAATAGGTAGTGCTTATTAACCTAAACTTGACTCATGTTCATTCATGCGTGAGTGAGATGGGAATACGTTATTGAATGAAGATGCAACAAGTTTAGGTTAATAAGCACTACCTATTCCGACCTCTGATAATGACGTGTGTCATACATAAGTTTTACACCTCTCAGTTTTATTATGGTTGATTATCCTAATCTGTCATGGATTTAACGATCAAAGCACTAGAAATATCAAAAATAGAAGATAAGATAAGATATGAAGATAGCCTGATAAATGTTTTAAAAATATTTCAGAATATTGGCATTTTTTATATTAAAGTGCTCCAATTTAAACTGACCTCATTTTGCAAATTTATTATAATACTTACCGCCTGTTTCACAATCGACAATTAAAGCATATTTGACACATAAATTTAGCCCTTCCTCTTTCTTGCACTTGAAAATAGACAAGGAGAGAGCCAACTTTAAACGGCAGATAAATTTACTTGTCGATTGTGAAACAGGCCCTAAGAATGGTACTCATATGAAGTAGAAAATAGTTATAATTTTACCTCTAACATAGTATTGCTGTTCAGCAAATTGATGATTCCATTAGAGAGGGCCCTATCACTGATTATGGCTGTGTAAGGCACTCCCATACGCAGGTTCTCCTTTATCTATAATAAGAATAAAAACTCTCAAAGTAATAATAAAGAAAAAAAATAAACCATCATTACAGAGTAATTAAAAGCTTCACCTGTGATTCCATTGATAATTCAAAATCTGGTAGCCATGCAGATATTTTATTTGTGTCTAAGTTTTTGTATATCAGAATGGCTAGCTCATTCAATGTTTCTTTTAAGTCTATATCTGCAAAGGAAGAAAATAGTTGATTTTAGCTTCACCACATTATGCAATGCATATTATTATTTATTTTTAACACTAATCAATTTAAAGATTTCCAAATTAACTATAGGTACCTTTAAAATCTAACGCAAATGAAATCTTATATGGTGCCATTTTCCTATGGAATCTCAGGTAATATTTGGTGTGGCCATTCAATCCATCCAGTAACAGCACAAAGAGAGCCCCTTCCAAAGTAGTTGAACAGCTGATGTATGAACAGTTGTCTCTTTTCTAGAAAATATATATTTATCGAATTAATGATTGTTGATAGCTCTCATTTTGTCAAAGCAGTGGCGGTACTGCCATACAAGCCCAAAAGCCGGGCTTGCCTTACAAATATAACAACGATCAAAAATCAAAGGTCACGATCACGAACTATTTCAATTCGCGCTCTCATTAAATTTTTCAAATAATGCAACAGCAGTGTAGTACCGAATTTGATCGCGCTCCGCCGCCGCACGGCGGGCAGCACTGCTGCGCGCTTCGACGACCCGAACTCGCTTGAGTCACGGCTAGTCATCCCGCTCGCACGCGGTGGCTTGCAGGCGGGCTTCTATCTTAACCGGTATATCTCTTTCTTACGCATTAGAACTGCCTTATAATGAGATATAACTATTTATAGGTTCATATAGCAAATAGTACGAGATTTTAAGCCCTGCATGCGTCTGAAGTTGTACGCGAGTCGAGTAAAATGCGAAATTCGCGCATGCGCGTGTTGAGCCGCGTTGACGGCCGACTTCACTTCTATTTATTTGCTTGCTTACTTCAGTAATTTTACTTGTTTTGTTTGTTGTGAATTGTTTTGTTTGAGTCAACTGCGGTCACTAAGTATTTTGTTTGTTGTGTTGTTCAATTGGATTGGCAATGGAGGAAGTATTCCCTTGTGAATCTTGTGATTGTGATTATTTAAAGTGTGCACAAATTTTGCTTGGCGAGTAAAAGGTAAACTCTTTAAACTTTGCTGATAAAATATCCGATTTTCAGTACCTATTTCTCATTTCTCGCATAAGTAAAAGACGGTTTAATGTTTAATACCTAGATCAGTGTAAAAAACACAATACTTATTGCTGCTGTTGTAGGTATATTATTATCGAACGACACAAAGTTTGGAATATAGGTACCTATCTGATTATGAAAAATCAAATAACTTAGCTGGCACGATTAAAAGACATATGAATTTTATTTCCAAAAAGACACGAACGATTTTAGTAATTTTGGTAAAAAGCGAATTGAGACATTTATCCACAATAACTTTAAAAACTACAAAATCATATATCTTGGCTTGCCCTATCCTGAAACCCTAGGCACGCCACTGTGTCAAAGTATCTTAATGCAAGAGGTGTAAAAAACACATTTTATTGTGTTATATGTACCCAGATTTATTGAAAACAGGCGAAATCACAATTGAATAAGGTTTATTTTCCTATCTTCATAAACTGAAAATGGCATTATGAAACAAACATAATTGAACTTTATTGCCTTGATGGTAGTTTCAAAGTCCCACTCTCAAAAAACTCCCTGTTTGTAGTATGGTGGGTCTTACGAGGTTTTAGTAGACACAGCACAAGCCTAGAGCACAGTATAGAGAACAGTAGATCGTCTTCAAACAAAGGTACATCGCGCGGCTTGCATGTGTGCGTTACGCCGACCGTACGGCTGCGGGCGGGGTGAACCTCCCACACGAAACTACATCTACGGGTGAAAAAGGGTGACTTAGACGGGGCCGCGGCGTCATTGGCGTCATTGCATTCGGTCACGTTTGGTTGTAGTGCGCGTTAAAACATCGAGCGACAATGTCTTTGCCGAAAAGTCGTAAATATTGTTCAGTATACGGGTGTCTAAAAAATGGTATACAAAATCCGGAGCTATCGTTTTTCAACATACCTTTGGAGTCGGAAAGGTGACTACCACGTACCTATTTAGAGTTATTGTTGTGAGGAATACGGTTTATTTTTTGATATTTATAGACCCACTTGCAGCTTTTGCAGGGAGGTACAACTCTATATCCAGATTTAATAAAAGCTGCAAGTGATTAATGTAAATACTTACATAATTCATTAATTAAGTAGGTATTTCGTTGCGGCCGGCAAATATTCGTGTGATGAGTGCGAGTAGGTATATGTTTCTGAGTCTTGGGTAATATTATATGTACCTATATAATATTAAGTATTTTAATTTTAAGTCTTTTTCAGTACTTACTATGTTTATCGTTGCCTAGTACCCAAAGTACCTACAGGCCTAGAACCTTGTTTGGGACTACCTAGGTCAATTTGTGTGAGATTTTCGCATTATATTATTATTCAGATATTTATTTAATTTTTCTGTACACTATTATTATTATCGCTTTTAGTGTCAACTGTTAAAAAGTATGTAAGTAAAATAATTTAAATTTGGTACTTACCAAACAATATTTATACTTACTTTAGGTTTGTGTAATTTATGAAAATTAGTATGGAGGATATAGATCAAAGTATGGTCAAGTAGATGACTAAAATTTAAAAACAAGTTTGGACAACCCTCGCGCCTGAGCGGCAATAGGTATCAGAATCTCCTAAAGGGCCGGAGTTTAGCAACTTTTTTATTTATACTATGCCTAGAGCTTTGTTTGGGATGGTCAATTTGTGTGACATTGTCCTCTGTTATTAATTTTATTATTCATTGTTTGGAAATTGGCTGGTGCTTATTCTGGCTGACCACCGTTAAATGATGTAGTGGTGAGCAAAATCAATTTACTCACCATATCTTTATTGTGTAATGTCACTGTCTCCACAACCTCCTGGCCCCAGGGGAACTGGGCCACTATATCAACTACACCTCTTTTCTCATCCTCATACTTAATCTCATTTATGCAAAACAGACTTGGTGTTGTGGTTATCTGTGGAGATTAAATGTATTTAATTAACAATCAACAGATCAGGGAATATACTACTTCAATCAACAAAAGGCAGTGCCAAAACCAAATAGTATAAAACAAAGGCCAACTAATAACATAAGACAGGCATTACTATGCTAATGTTGCAGTAACAATAATGAACTCTACAAACAATTTAGAACAGTGGCTATGCCATAATAGTATATGAGAAATAATTGTCATGTGAAAATGATACAATCAACAAAACAGTTTTAATCTGATTTCTATTGCTAATAAGAAATATGTCACACTGTACAATTGATTATACTCACGGAACTCCACCAATATTTTCTGTATCTCTGCCATTGAATGAAGTATTGCATTACATCTTGAGTTGGGACATACACATTTAAATGCAATTCTTTTTTTGTGTCTGGAGCGTAATTAGACAAGCTGTGATGCAGAACACTGTCACTCTCATCCAGTGAACAAGGGCTTATCACACCAAACGGAACCTTCTGAATTTCGTTAACATTATTAGACAAAAATATTGGAAATTGTTTACTGCTCTTAGAGCATGTTGATTGAAGCCAATTTATATAAATATTGTGTAGCAAAATCCTGCTGGGCATCTTGAACTTATAGGTAACATGGTTTTTAGAAGAGTTAATGACTTTAAAGAAACTTTTCATGTTAATTATCCTTTGCAAATTAGTTATCATTTTGTCTTAATCACATGCCAGTATTTTCCTCTATTTCTATATCAAGTAGAGGTATGTTGCCAGGAGGTGCAACAAAATAGTCCTCCTCTATTAAAGTAGCATTCTTGCATACATCCTTTTGGCAATTTCCTTGGGTTATTATATCATCTCGTAAACATAAGTTTCTGAAAAAAAAATAAGTTTCATACAATCTCATGAATTGATTTTCAGCTGATGTGACCTGAAAAATATTTTACTTTATGATACTCACTGGTCTTCTAACACCGAGAACAGGGGCTCGACGTTTCCAGTATCTATATGAATTATTTTATTTGCAAAAGCAATCGAGTCTTCTAGCACCTTCACACCCTCTGCTGTGTCACATTTGACTAAAGACAGGCGTTCCAGAAGCGCTATGGTTTTGCTATCCACGTTAACTTTGGTGCTTTCCTGTTTTTCTAAAGTATTGACCGGAGTAAATGGAACTCTGGAACAGAACGTTCTTAGAGGTAGTTTTGAGGTAACGGATTTGCTTAGGCTGTAGCTTATTAGTAACAGTCTATGTTTCATATTTAAGCAAATTTATATTTAGTGACCAGATTATTCAGCAAACAATCAATAATTAAATATTTTTCATCAACAAAGAATAGGTTATAGCGGTGATGACAATAAGGAAAACAATTTGATTGATTGAGAAACGTCACTGTCACCAATTTCAGATAGTTGCGTTCCGAATAACTCTCGAGTGTTATGCTGGTGCTCTTCCCTTATTTGGCAAGACTTTGGAAATTTTGTATACTACTTTGGTTACTACGAAATATGGAAGCACTTAATTCGAAACTTCCTCATTCGATATACGAGACTAAATCGAGAGAAGGGGATGGTGCTAACGACCCGGTTTTGATATGATAATTTATTGAAGAAAAACAGAAATCATACTTAATTATCACGAAATATTCATAACACAACACTACCTATACCAACCAAGTATACTTTTTTTGCCAAGCTGTACCAATGTTTTGGTGTCAAAATGGTGTCAAAACACTAAACGTAAACTAAACACTGTCACTGTCACTTTGAGTTTGACTTTTGAATAACCTCAAAACTGGAGCTTTTATTTAATAATTTTATTTCATGAAACAACTTATCTTACTGTTTGGAACGACTCGCAAATAATCACTCGATTTATTAGTACCGTTCTCTGTTATTAAAGCAATCTCACTTCAAGTAAGTATAAAGTAACAACATTTTCAAGATTGTTTATAAAATTTTACATAATGATGTTGCCTTCCCTCTCAGTTAGACATATATTATATTAATGTTTTATAGAAATCAAAACTGTTTTGTCACCAGGAATCATGAAAAAGTATGCACGCAGTTTACTATATGATAAAATTCATAGAGGTGCAGTGTTAGTGTGCATTGGGTTGACTTTGTACGGCACTGTTATTCTGGGTGACCATGCTTACAAGTACTTCAAGTATGTTAAGCCGAGGATAGCAGCGTCCAGGGAGGCTGCTGAGCGAGAGCTGCTGTCCGAAGGAGCTGCAAATAAGATACTTTTAAAGGACTGATAGTGCTACCAACCATTCATTAGTTTAAGTTGTAGGTGTATTTAATGTACTATTTGTTGAGCTTTCATTTATTATAATGAAATAAACGTTGAATCATTAGGTATCTATGTTTTTTTTCATGGTTATTTTATTGATCCTCATTTTCATATTAGCCTTGACTTCTAAAAACATTTTATACAGTAGAAAAGGTCTTAAAAAAAGAGCTTTTTGGGTCTGGGTAATGCTGGTTAGACTAGCCTAAGAGCGTATGAGGGTGAGTGGGACAGAAGTTCAAATCTGAAGGTTGTTCTGTGTTTTGCACTGTTTAACTCTGTGTAAAAACCTCTTTACTAACTAGCTTTTGGGATTTGACAGAAGCGTGTGAAGCTAACCCCATGTGCTTCTGTTTAGTCCATTAGAGTAAATCTCTTTAACCGAACAATTGTCCTCATGTGTGATATCCATGGACTTGTTTCTCTAATAAGTCCATGGTGATTGTCTAAAACTCGATACTGGTGAAATACATCTTGTTAAACACAAGGAGTGAAAGCTATTCATTAAGAAAAAAAAACTAGCTTTTGGAGTTGCTTGCTAATCAATTCTCTTATAATCTTGGTTAGAAGCAAAGCTAACTGTTTAAAGTTCTCTGTGTTCCTCGGGTAACATACAATACAATATGGACCTGACATTGAGTTTAAGTTAAGTGACCAAAATAGACAATTAAACACAACATGAGAAGAAGATTCACCACCTGGCCCTAAGGCAATACTTAGCACTTACTCCTTTCCTTAGTATTATGATAAACAGGCATAAATCCAAAAGGAGTTTTTAAGTGAGTGAGTAAGTGAGTGTTGTTTTGATGTTAAAATCTATAAGTCTATCTGTTGGTCTGTTTGGCAAGAAAAAATAATGAAGTTTGTGTTAAGTAAACTAAAAATCATTATCACTAGTTTAGGTGCTGGCCTACAGAATAATAGAAACTTTGAGATACTAGTCTAACGCAATAATGTACGTATGTATGTATGTAAACTCATTATTGCACAAACAGATAATAATAAACTAAAAAAGAAACAGAAACGAAAAAGGCATGTACAAAGAGGCGAACTTATCCCTTTGAGTAAGGGATCTCAATTATATATGTATAATCCAACATTAAGTTTAAAAATATCTGACATGCAAGATATAATAAAGACGTGTCAGATATTTTTGAGCCCAATATTGGTTACTACACAAATTGTGTCCGTAGTTCACTACCACTTTGTTTAGATGAAATTAGATGAGGCTTTTACACGCGTAACAGAGTTCAGTCCAACGCAAAGAGATGGCGCCATAATACAATAATATAAGTTCCAAACAGATGTAGCTAGCTGTAAGGCTGTATACCTAAAATATTGTTTATTGATTGGTTTTAGTTTAATGGTTACAGCTTCATTGAGCTTTTTGTAACATACCGAAAAAAATGCACTTAAATCTAATTTAACAATTGAAAAAACAGGTCTAAGTCACGAAATGCGTCAATTTTGATTTAAATGATTGCTATTTTGGTTTCACACCCAAAGATCGCAACCGACTGCTGCCACTCGCATATTTATTTTATAACACGTTAAGGGCCTAGAACACGATATGGGTTTACTCTGGCTGGATCACTTAATCTAAGTTGGGCTGGGGTCATCAAGGAACTCTGCTACGAGTATTGCGTAATAGAATAGCATGGCTGGTAGGTCCGTCGGTCTTTACCACTCGTGGCCACTAATGCCAGCATGGATGATGCATAGTGAGAACTATTTATTAGGGGTAAATATTACCCTAGCCTTCCGCTTTTATCTATCTACAAGCACGCAGTGAACCATGAAATAGAGAAAATAACATATAGGCTTAAAGAATTTGAACCCGGTGAAGCGACTAACCACGGGCACCGCATTATCGGAGCATAGGAATAGTAAATCATGTTATTCGATTCCCTAGAGATAGAAGTGAAACGAGATACAATACAAAAGACTATTGTACACGAACAAATACATTAGGTACAGAGAACTAGCACAACTTAACAACAGGCGGTCTTATCGCGCATTAGCTATCCCTTCCAGACAACCTTAGTAAGGATATGGTGTCAAATTAAAATATTTTACACAATAGGTGGGGCAGACTTCTCGCGAACCATTCCAAGAAACTATGTTAGTTATTAAGAAACTATGTTAGTTATCAGAAACTATGTAAGTTATTAAGAAACTATGTTATTTATCAGAAACTATGTTAGTTATTAAAAACTATGTTAATTATTAAGAAACTATGTTAGTTATAAGTTATCAGGAAAACGTAGGTAGGTACAGACATAGTTTTTCATGATATCTACAAAATATACTACAGAAATAGTAAAAATCGGACTAGGTTTAAGGGGAAAGAAACGTTATGGCATTTTGTATGGAATTTTTTAGCGTCACAATCCTCATATGAAACTATATCAATTATTAGACATTACGTTAGTTATTAAGAATCTATGTTAGTTGCTATGTAACTATGTTAATTATTAAGAAACTATGTTAGTTATTATATATTTATTAAAGAGAGGGTACCAGTAATACATATACATACTTACTAGAATGGTAACTGACAGGGATTAATATGTTCACGACTAATATTATATTATACAGAGGTAGGGCAAATATGCGCAGTATAAATAATTAGGTATATGTATGTGCGCAAAATTTCAGTTTTGTGACTTTGATAGTTTCTGAGAAAAGTGAGAGTCATATACAAACAGAGACGGTCCTGACGAAACTATAAGGGTTCCTAGTTTGACTTCGGAACCCTAAAAAGTGTGTTTTTTTACGAAAACGGGTAAGTAAAAATAAACGGAAAAATCTTTTCGAACTCGACAGAACATAAAGACGTATGTACTGTTATTTTCGAAAACCAGGTCTAGCTCTCTATACACAAATTTTGCATTGTCAAAATGCACATAAGTAGATGACGTGCGTACCTACGAGTAGCAAACTGCGTTGGTGGACCTTAGCGGCAGGTATCAATCTAAACAACTTCTGAGAACTCAGATCCTAAATGTGATATTGTGATATATACTTAAGCCAGGAGGTCCGTCTTGCTCTGTTTTGTCGTAACATCACTTTCGTGCTTTGCCAAGCAAAAGATAAAGCATAGCAATGAACAAAACGGTCGGAAATAATATTGTTTATGTAAGATCGAAAGTAGGATCCGGAACATTTCGTTAACTCAAGCAAATCCCAGGCTCCAGGATCCCTAAATAATGATTTCTAAATCTCTCACAGAGCTTTCCCACAGAAAGATATAAAATACAAAAGAGATTGTTTTCTTTGCTATAAGTAAATTCATCTTCATAATAGTCCATCCTATTACACATTTTTGTCTGACGTTGAAACGGAGAAACTTGAAAAGAAATGTAATTTTGCAAATTGTATATCACAGCGCGATCCCTCGGGGGCCGTTTCATTTGGCGCACATACCGACGTACTACACTTGTTATTTATTACTTTTATGTTACTCTAACGCGAAAACTTGTTACATACTTGTCTATTATTTGTTTTTTAAGGGTTCTTGGAAGTTCTTTCTGACGAGACCGCTCGTTTTGATGACTCCGAGAAGAATTTATCTATTTATTTTTTCTCTAGTTGCAATATTTATTATGGAGGTTGCTCGCGGAATCGTTTTTCGCTATTTCTCTCCATTTACCTCTTTATGACTTTATCTTTGAAAAATCCCTTCTGAGTCCGTCTTAATAGACCTTCCTCATATTAAGCAATGCTCGGTCAGTGCGCGGGACGCGGTTATCTGCAAGCAAGTGGGTCGATATTTACTGCCACATTTTAGTCATACTTAATGTGTCATAATTATCGTAAGTCATTACGTGTTTTTTTAAGAAACTTACCTAACCTTACCTACCTAATGGCCTGTTTTTTGATCGGTAGTTTAACTAACTAATGGTCAAAAAACGTTACTTATGGTTACTAAACTAAACTAAACTAAACGTTACTAATCTCAAGGAAATGTGTCAAATTTTCCATTCCTGTTTCGAATTTAACAATTAGTTAGTTTAATTACCGATCAAACAACAGGCCATAAGTTTTCAACACATTTATTAGTCAAACCTTACGTAACCTATCCTAGCCTAGCCTAGCCTTATCTCTACGTTAGATATTTAAGAGGATTGTGAAACGATGCTTAAATCGCGTAGAACCTGTCAATTTTGTTCCATACAAATTTAGCTCCGGGCAATAACGTTTCATTCAGGTTCAATTTCCACGATTTTTAAATATGTTGTAGTTATTGAAAAACTAGGATTTTACGTTTCCTTAAAGAAAACGTACAGAGCTAGTTTTTCATTAGTTTTTATTATGTGCCTATCTACAACATATTCAAAAATCGTAAAAATCAGAGAGAAACGTAATAGCATTTTGTGTGGAAATTTATAGCTTCACAATCCTCAAGCGATATAAAAATTATGTCATTTTTTTTGGGTAGAAATGGGCTCCCTTATATAGTAGACTTAGAACGGTGTGCTTGTTACTCACTCTAACCCATAAGTGCATCGCTTGTATTCTTCTAGGATTACCAAATACACCTTACCAACTATTTAGATAAAAAATAATATATTTTTAAATTCCGAAGACGCATTTAAATACGTAAGTCGCTGTAAATCATATTATTCTATATTTTTGACTTATTTCAACCTAACTTATTTTCATAGCTAACACTTGTTTTATGTGTAGGTACTGTTTAGGGCGTGTCTAGTAGTTTCCTAGCCTAGGCTCCGCCGGCCCCCTCCCAGCTCTTACAACGATTTGCGCGCGTATCTACTACCGGATACGAGACTGGCGTTATAATGTCAAGGGTCCTCCATATTTTCCGATTCCCGTAAAGATGTCATAAAGTTTCCCTTCGGAGGTAGATAAGAAAGTTATATGGACGACGCGACCCTTACGGGCGCGTCTAACTCTCACTATCCATCACAGGTAATTGCAGCTTCCTCCAGTGTTCACTTGAAGCATAAATGGGACGACCTGCACGTGACCTGCCCTCACTCATTTATAACCACCATGTTTTCGCTCGTGCTTGCAGGGGGACTAAATCACGCACATCTTGTAGGTACGGCAATGATATTCAAATGTTTTTGTAGGTACAATAGCTTGCAGCAATAGTTTGCAGTTTTATAACCCCCGACAAAAAGAAGGGTGTTATAAGTTTGTGTGTGTGTATCTGTGTGTGTGTGTGTGTGTGTCTATCTGAGTATGTGTGTGCCTGTCTGTGACATCGTAGCTCCTAAACCGATTAGGATGCGTTTTTTTTTAGGAAAGTTAGTTTGATTGGGAAGGTTTCATAAAAATGGGTTGGGCCGTTGAAGAGGTCTGCTTTGTAAGAAGAGGTCGCCATTATATGAAGGAATTTTTATTCTATTGCTATTCGCCGTGTAATGACAATTTTAAATTAAGGGTGACCGTCTTGGCCGTGACTACCGTGAGTCTTATACGTACCAATTAAGGTGACGGGTAGGTAGGCCAATCATCTTTGCATACTATATTTGTAACTCAATTCGATATTAAATGATATTGTATACTTTGTTGAAGTTTGTTGTCGTGTACCCGTGTAGTTCTAACTTGTTATTAGATTAGCTGCTATTTTAAACATGAGAGCTGCTACGGTGCGTAGAAGGGTCTACGGCGCGGCGTAGCCTGCGGGCGTAGCGCTCGAATATTAGGTACTTCGTGAGTAGTTCCAGTAAAACAAATTACTAAGTTACCAGATCGAGTTTCAAAGCCATATGTAATAATGCTTGACCCATTCTAGTCGTCCAAACAGAGTACTCTGGAAATCCTCTGGGAGGACACTCGGGGTAAAAACAAGTTCCAAAATAGGTCATAAGTTTTTCTAATGATCATTCATAAACAAATTACAAAGAGAAAGAAAAACAACATACGTACCTGACTTAGCCGCAAACACTGCATGACGCGACTACCTATATGTTTGCGGCGAACATCAAGCATGTGGATCCGGCATTATACTTATATTATCAACTAGCTTTCCGCCCGCGACTTCGTCTGCGGAGAGTCAGAACTTATGTTAAAAGCTGCATAGTTTATATGACCTTCAAAGAGATTTTTTTATGAAAAAAAGTCCAGAACGTGAATTTTAAGTAAGCGGTTCACAAACACCCTTCATTTTTGACTCTAAAACAACAAAGTTGCCATACAAAATAAATTCACTGCCCCTTTTTCACCATTACGTTTTTTTAATCAACCCTAGATTTAATAGATTGATAATTTAGTCATCTCATCTATTTGCTAAATTTCTATAACCCACTTAGCAGAAGATTTTCGAAAAACACCAACGTTGGATATTTTATTTATGTTACAGTATTATATCTTGTAGGTATATACGTTTGAAAGTAAATTTATTTCCACACAAACTTTACAGTCACTATCAGTAGTCTTAGATCCCATGTTTTTCCCTGTAGTTTTTTTTATTGATGATGGGTTTGTTCTTGACTATTTGTTTCTTTAAGGGGCAAGTGTTTAAAAAACACTGAAGCTTGCACTTTTTTTAATGCTAACATTCATGTAACTGGAAAAATACCAACTCAAATACCTACAAACTTTCACCCCGCTTTTTACACTGTTAAGGGCTTATTTTAAAACCTTTTTTTTTTAAATTTATTTTGTTGTTGATACCGACTTTCATGTATCTAACTTGCCCAGTTATAATTCTTATGTATAGGTGTACAGTAACCTTAATACCAATAATGTCCACATTTCTCACATCAAAAATGACCAAATTCCCACAAAAACTTCTACCCCCATTTTACCCCCTTTTTAGAAATTGCCGTATTTTTTTTCATTTATGTCGTAAACTACGACGTTCACTATTCTCATTTTAAACATGGCCAAAACTCTCTTTAATTTTACCACCTTTGGGGAAGTTTTTCGAAATCGCCCAACGCCTTTTTAGAGTTCCGTAGCAAGAATGGCAAAAACTCTTATAGTTTCGTCATGTCCGTCCGTCCGCCCGTATGTCACACGCATTTTACTCGAAAACTGCAGAGGTTCATTGATGAAATTTGGAGTAGGAATAGTGTCTTGTAGAAGGCGCTACTTAGTTTGGTAGTGAAATAACAAAAAATAATATTTCTAGGTTCGGCACTTCCTATCAACATGTGACTGTTGATAAAATAAAAAATTATAATAAATAATCGTGCGGAACATATTTCGACAGTTCTTTTAAAACACAACTTCAACTTCTACCGCCAATTTACAACCGCCATTTACAGAGATAGTTTTTCTAAAATCTCCACCTATTTACACGTTTCTCACCTAAACAATAACCGAAGTCGCTTATTTACTAACTTCGCTAGACGCTAAAATCGTATTTCCTATTAATAAGTAATAACCTGAATACTAATTTTTACATTTCTCACTTTAAAATTGACGGTCGGAAGTCCGAAACTTCTACCCCCCCCCTCCCTCATTTTACAACCTTTGAGGTAGATTTCTAAATCGCCAAAAGTAACTTTTTTTTTATAAAAACTGTAGTCTCACCACATTTCTCCCTTCAAAAATGTCCGAAATCCCATACAAACTTCTACCGCCAATTTACCCCTAAGTTTTTCCAATATCGCTAAAAGCAATATATTTAATTCATATACATTATCCACGTTTCTCACTTCAAAAATATATATCTTCCATACAATTTTCTACCCCTCATTTTACCTCCTAAGAGGTAGTATTTTCTGAATCACCGAAAGTAATACTTTTTATATGTATATTGCCTTTGTAGGTAGATTATATTTGCAATGAAGTGCATTTCTACCAAATTTCAAATAAAATTTACCATAAAAGTAATCCCCACAAAAATGTTGCACCTACTTTCCACCTCCCCAGGGATTGAATTTTAGTAATCGCTGAAATACTTATCTCATTATATTCTTCGAAGAGCATTTCTACCAAGTTTTAAGTAAATTTGATCATAAAAATATTTTTTCTTTGCATACGTTGCAACCCCCTTTCATGCGTCTAGGGGTTGAATTTTAGTTACCACTGAAATACGTGTCTCGTTATTTTCATTGAGGAGCATTTCTACCAAGTTACAAGTAAATTTGATCATGAAAATATTTTTTGCCACACAAACTTAGCAACGCCCTTTCATCCCTCTAGGGGTTGAATTTTAGTAATCGCATGAAATACGTGTCTTATTATTTGCATTGAAGAGCATTTCTACCAAGTTTCAAGTAAATTGGGCCAAAAAATATTTTTTCCCATACAAACTTTGAAACCCCCTTTCATCCCTTTAGGGGTTGAATTTCAAAAAATCCCTTCTGAGTGGATCTCTACATCACAAAAAGAAAATACTGCCCAAGTTTCATATTTCTAGCATTAGTAGTTTTGGCTGGGCGATGATGAGTCACCCGGGACATTGCCTTATATATGTATAGATAGATGGATAGATATACAAATATGCATTTAAAACCGACCTCAAACTTATTCGAGGTCGGGTACAGCCAGTTAGATTCGCTTAAGACCGTGTGAGTACGAGTGAAGGAAAAGTACAAACCCGAAGGCCGTTGTACACAGATGTGAACATATGACTTCGTATTTTATCGGATAAGTTCATATTCGTCTTGCTTTCTCAATTAGCTTATCGATGGGTACTAAAAAGCTGACTGAGAAAGCTATATAGATAAATACAAAATTTTCCGGCCGAAAACGACGTCGTATGTTTATCCACTTCATTATTACACTGTTCCTACGAGTTCCAAATTTAAACAAAACATCGAAATAGTGAGATTATTATCTATTATTATTTAACAAACTTTATTATAACCGCAGATTTCGCAGTAAAATCAAGTTCAGAACAATGGCAGTAATCTCGCTTGCTTTTGTACCTACCGGGGGGCCAAGCGGCGAGCGACTGCGTTTATAAAAAAAATACTATAACTATATTAAAATTTAATCAGAATTCAGGGAAAAGTGGTTTCACCGATATTTTTTTTCTAACGAAACGAAATTTGAAGGTAAAAGCGTTTTTTGTAGATGGATTAACTGAAGTGCAACTTTCTGTTCAATGTTTTTATTCTCTTATGTGTTAAAGGCGAGGATTTTAGTTAATTTAACAAACCAACGTCATAGACATGAATGAATGAATGAATGAAAAGGCCCCTAAGTTCAAATAATTAGGAGTCAGGAATGTACAATCGACAATGTTGATTCCTGACAATGTTGAACAACGTCAAAGTGACGTATTCAATCTAACCATACGTATCCTAGACATCCTACGATTTGATGTATTAAATAGGTACATCATTTTGATACAGTTCCATGTTGGTCAATATACTCTCTTAAGAACTTAGCTAATTTTCGTTTCACTTTTCATTAGATTGCTCATAGGAATGACACTCTTGCACAATCACCTTACCGATTTCCTCGGAAAAACCAAAATCACTCGCTTCACGCGATCTTTTACCCACCGCTTTCAAGCGGTGGACAACCCTGCGCGATAGGATGAGGGCATGATTAATAATTCCCGGACCATTATTCACAATTGGCTTCTATAGCGGGCTGACAGCGGGGCTGATAATTCGTTAAGTCCTAAACCGCGACCGCTGCGTGCGCCCGATAACCAATAGGATTCGACAAATATTTAACTGGGTTATGCGGGGCGACTGCACGCGCTTCTCCGCTGCATAATGATGCTTGCTGCGCTTTATGGTCGCGGACCGTTCGCTGGCACGATTCAAACTCCCGGAACTTGTACTATAAATATAGGGTGGCGCTAAAGTTATCACTCTACACTAAGGTACTTAAGGAGCATAACTTATTTTAAATGTAAGAAAATCCGACCTAAAAAGGGTCAAATTCACTTTTTTTCTATTTTATTAACATAATAATAATCGCCCTATTATATATCACTGTATTTTGCATTACGTACAGAATCATCTCATGCGTAAACGATTTTTAATTTCGCATTTACGGGTCGATACAAAACAATGTTAAAAGAACGGTTTTTCTATTGAGGTATATTATAGTAGCGGAGCCACACCGCAAAAAGATCGAGTATATAAGCACAATATTAGCGAACATCAACTTCCGATTTAAAAACGTGTAAATAAAAATTCGCCGTAATATTTGTGTTATTAAGGAAATGAAACATCAAACAGGAAATATGGGGCAAATAGAAAAGCGTGGGGAGGAGCGCGCGCCGCTGCGACTCGTTAGAGAATCCGGTTACAGTTCCCGTTCAAAGTTTGTGTGCTCTCGCCTGACGGATGTCCAACATCCTGATTTTCTCTATGCCAAATTTGTGACTTTCCATGCCAAATTTTTGATATTTGCCTTTCTAACAAAGGATGTTAAACTTGAGTTGTCTTTGCCTCGAATAAATTGAAACGTCGAAAGAGTACTTCACTTTGTATAATCAACTTGGAATTTATGATTCTTAACACTTTTGATTTGAGAGTTCTGATGATGGAATGGGATAAGTAATAATCGAATAACAGGCGCGCTGGACACTTGGGGAACTGCGGCAATTACGCGTGATGGATCGTGAAAGTTCCGGGTGACCCGATCTGTGCATTAATAACGTCTTGTTTCTTAAGGTACTACTATTTTTAACATTTAATTATTATTCATTAAATGTTTCATTTATATCTTTAATTGTAAAAACCCATTAGGATGTAAATTTTCAAGAGATTTCGGGTGCGATAAATACGTTTGACTTATTTTTATTTTAATAAAGCATAAAGAATAAAAGAATGAAAGTAAGTACTCAAGTAGTACAAAATTAACACGTTCCTAAATAACTTATTTAAATAGACTATTCTTTGGAAAATATGAAATAGCCGAAACGGTGTTCCGGCTCAGCGTGATGCTGTGGCATGGAGATGCAGCGCTGATTTACAATTGGACCCGTACAAGGTATACTAAACATAAATAATTAAATCAATTTTCATTAAATGGTCAATTAAATAAATTAAATGGACAACGTCGTCTACGCATCGTCATAATGAACAATATAAACATAATAATATGACCATTATCCGTTTATTGCCTGACTGACCCAGACGGAGGGAAATGTTTTTCGCGCTTATGTTTGTAGGTATGTACGTATGAATGTGGGTATGTCTTTTCCATTGGGTTGGGTTGTGGGAGTGACAGAGAATATATTATTTTAATCAAAGTAATGAGGATAAAAATAATAATTTTTAAAAATAACATTATGTTGAAGACAATATCAAAAAACGCAGTCTGATTTTTTTAAAAGCTTGTTTTCTCTCAGTTATAGATGTCAAGGTATTTTTATAATATAGGTAGGAACAAATTTTACCTTTACACAAATATGGGGCCAGGCAGGTTAAAAACAGTAACAAAAAATAAGCAAGGTTGTAATTCCGACAACAAAATAGTTAAGGATAAACTTAATTCAAGGTAAATTACACTTAAAATTATAATAAGTACGGCTTGTTATATATTTTCCTAAAGTCATTTACTCTGTCGGACAGTTAAATATAAAAACTCTACTACGTATCTGGGGTACGGCGTACATCTCAAGATCACGAGGTGCTCTAAATACTACTAAAACACTAGAAAATATTTAATTAATTCACTGCCTCTAACGATAACGTCTCGTGCGAGATGTATATTTTATAAAAATGTATAAATTATAGAACGGTCCAGCATACATTGCCTAGTTATTCAGATCGTATATTATAACCCGAAAATAAAAAATGGGACGTAAAGGATTTTGGAAGGAACCACTTAAAATGTTATACACTGGTTTATTAGGTTTATATTTTAATCCTAGTGGATTTTCGGTATAAATTATGTAATTGGGTGGTATGGCGGCGCGGCGCGATAAGTTGGGCCGGAGTTGTCGCGCGACGCGTCATCCATCTTGCCGGGATTACCTGAGGCGTATCAGCCGAACGTGATTAACGGACCCGCTCGTGCCTCATAAGGCTCAACATGCACGTTCAAACTGACCTTGTTCATAGTACATTGAAGCACCAATATGAATGCATGAGATGTTCAGCCTCTATTGCGCTGTAATGTACTACGAACCGAGCTGGTTGGAAAGTACGTGGCCTATCCTCGGATTTTTAATTAGACTGAGTAACGCGACAGGTCGCGATTCGTTATTTTGGTAACATCACATTTTAGCAAAACTTGTTTTAAATAACTTATTTTTGCTTGTTGTGTCTAATTGTACAAATATAAACTGGAACTAGGTGTGAGACACGAAAATAAAATGTGCAAGCGTACTAAAAACTCGAATGAAAACAGACTTCAAAACTATGTGACTAAAACCACTCGCTTTTTAATTTTTATTATTCGAAAGAATGGAAAATTTACAAGAATCTAATTTAAACCATTTCATCATTAAATTAATTTTGTAAAAATAATTTTGTTATTTAAAATATTTTGAACAAAAGTATATATTTGGAAAGTGGTTTTTATTATTATTTGTGATCTGTTTTCAAAGTCACAGTAAACGAACGTCATTTAATTATAATGTAGGTAAACAAACTATCACAACACAATATATTTATTACTTTAGAGTATTTAAGGCATTCAACCATAACTTATTACCTGGACTTCTTAATATAGCATTTCCGGCATGACCTCACCAAAAACCTCACCACACAAATTATTAAAATTTATCAAAGATAAATTAAAAGGGAAATGGTCTAATTAATATATTAATTTAATCAAATTATAGTTAGGTAATTTGCAAACAAATAATACGCGAACAAACAAAGTAATGAAGTCTTAGAAGTGTGTTAATGGGCGTCAATTAGTAAATTAGTGATGTAGGCCCATTACACACTTCTATTTAGTTAAAAATGTAGGTAAAACTATGTTGTGTAAAATGTTAGGTAAAACTATTTTACACCTACAGTAAAAATTGTAAACAAGATTATCATTTACAGATGGAATGTTTGTAAAAAATGTAAGGTGATTTTCTTTCACTAATGGCACCTGATGCATTTCAGTTTTAATAAAAATACAGTTTATAAATTTCGCTTAACTCCGTGTAGTAGATTCGACGATATCACGCTCTGAACAGAGCGGGGAATGCGACACCTCATTTTTTGTGCTGACAACGTCAACGTCACGGAATGTAATTGAAAATGGGTCAAACACATGTTTTTCTGTAGTCGTCAAATGGATGTTTGCAATTATTTTACTTTTGTAACTTATACGAGTTAGTAGGACGAAGTTTTTAAAAGTACTACTTTTAAAAACTTCTGTTAAATGTTTTTCCTGTCGTGGTTTTTGGAATATATAGAATGAACCAAATATAGGACGTTCATCGAATTCACGCCAAAATATTTATTTTTTGTATCTAATTTAGCTGGCAATAATTATTTTATCATACTAATAAGATATAAGATACTAGCGACCCGCCCTCGCTTCGCTTCGGTTTATGCGAGTTTTCTGTAACACATGAATATAAACTAGAACTTATACCTTCCTCTTAAATAACGCTATCTATTGCTGAAAACCGCATTAAAATCCGTTGAGCAGTTTAAAAGATCTAAGCGAACAGACAGCGGAAGTGACTGCATTTTATGCTACGTAAAGATAAGTTCGCATTTGTACATTAGTTTAATATTAATATTGTAATATTTAAATTTTTGCAACAAAGTTTACATACATACAGAAAAAAACACCGCACAGGGATTTATTTAGAACCGTTATTTCAGTACATCTGCGTCGTTGTTTTATGAACAAAAGAAGGTAGGTACCATTTAACAATTACGCTTCCACATTCAGAGTTGAACTGATACTTGCAAGGTGACGTCTTCAAGAGCGAGAGCGGTGTGACAACTGGCCGTTAATTCTTCCTCTCGGCCTCTAAACTGTTAAAGGAGTGGGTAATTAAGTATGATGGATACCCCGAGTTTATCTCCGACGGCAGAGAGGGCACTCGCAACTTCCTTATCGCAGCGGACAAACTTTATGACGGCTGCGCCGCAAAATATTGTACTGGCTCGTATTCGCCGCCACTTGCAACTGTCGCAAGACATTGTTTGCTCCTTTGTATCAGATAAATATATTAACATGTATGTCTACCATTCCTAATTTTATGATACTAATACTAATATAAGCATTATTTATGAAAAGCCAAAATATTTGACCGATACACGAGTAGGCATGTGCCAAATTTAAATATTTTGATATAACCATTCATATGACCCGGACCTAAAAAAAATACGGTCGTAACGTTGCACTAAAACCGTGTGAAGCATGCAAGGTCGGCTATTTCGTTCGTTATACATACACAGGCTACCGTCACACAGACACGCGAGGTCTGACAACACGTCGCCATTACGCGCCGAGCCACACGAGCACGTGAGATTCAATTTTAAGCCGAAGAAATGCCGCCTTGTGTAGTTAAAGCATGCAAAAACTACAGGAGTAAATGTATACTTAGTCTCACGGTATCGCTTACCACGTGTAAGTTATGATGATTCGTGTAACTTTTCATAAATATGTTTTATTTACCCTTATGCAAATTTCAAACAAAAATGACAACCAGTGTTGTCAGTTTTTTACGGGAAAATTACCCTAAAAGTTCCCCACTTATCTGTAGTAAAATATAAAGCCGCTAGTTATGGTCCGAAACCCTGCTTATGTGAGTCAAACTTGATTTATCACTAAGTCACAAACAATCTAAGAAACTAACAGTGTTATCAAATTTTGGAAATCCGATTTAACCTAGTATAGGTACTTCTAATTTGACAGATTGTCTTGAATGATTAGACGAGGTTACGTCCGTATTTTTTAGGTTCGTGTCATACGATCAGTGAAATACTAGGTTAGCTGAAATAATATAATAAGTTTTTTTATGTATCTCATTTACGATGTATTTTTCGTGAGATATTTAGTTTTTGTGAATGATTCATTTATATACTTAGTATAATATGAAGAGATCCTATCCAATACCTAGCTTAATTTTATGATCACTGCTAGTGCTAGTTCATTACAAATATTACATGAAAAGTTTTCATGTGGCGAACGTGTACTCGTAGTGATGCTAAATAAAAAGGTTGACCGATGTCCTGATGGGGTCTTGGTAGTCCACTCGAGGCTCGGCCGTTGTGGTGTTCGTAAGGAAAGCCTCCCGTGATCGACTTTAAAATTAAAGTAACTACGTAGCTAAGTACCTAACCTAACGTTACTAATTCAATTGTATATCTAATAAAAAGGAAGCCTGCGACTCCGTACAATTGAATTAGTCCCATTGCGGGGGACTAGCAATGAATTTCAAAAGCTATTTCTTGAAAAAATTTAACATTTGGTCTAGCTTGTCCCGCCTGCAATACCTTTTCCAATATTCAAGTTAAATTTAAATTGTTATAAATATCAATAAGTACATGCTCTTACAATTTTCTATAGATTATAGAGCTTGTTTTTCGCTTTTCAGTAATTTTTTTATTGCAGTCGGGTTATTTGTTTATTTTTAATAATTTATTTATACCAATTTATCTCAGTTGAGTGTTGTTTTAATACCTAGTTCTTTATATCTATAACTTTACTGTGTATACATAAATGTAAACATATCTCGGATATACAATTTCAAACTACTTATAAACATGGAATTGATTTGAAATTTTACATCGGAATGGGTACTTAGTTATGAGCTGGTATGACGGAGATGGAAGTCGGAACTCCTCAATAGCTTATAGTAGGTCTGTCGAATTTGGACGCGTTCGACTTAGAAGAACTATAGTATTTGCCACATATAAAACTATAAATTGGTCATTCCTATTTATAGGAGCTACGTACGTAACTCCCAGGCCCCACCCCCATTCTACAGCGGTAAAAAGTGTAGATAAGTATTACATATATTATGTAAAACGAATACAAAAAAACAGCCATCTAAATAGGCTTTATTGGTGTATGCTTAATTATTAGGTATTTCATAAACTATGTTACTACTATTATAAGCCTGTCACGCGGAGGTAAAAGAAGGGGGACGGAGATGATTAGGTACAGATCCGCCATTGTGCTCCAGGCCTGTAACTCGTCTTTCGAGACTAAATCGAGAGAAAGGGATGGAGCTAACGTAACTTCGAACTTCGATATTCAAAGTAAGGTCTCTGTCTTTTTTTATTTTATTAACTGCTAGTACAGTTCTGCAAATACTAATACAATATATTGCAAAATTTGTTTAAAACTAAATGAAAGAAAAGAGACTTGCTATTTATTCTTGCGTCTTGATGCTTTCTGAAATAATAGCGAGGTCGTTTTATTTGAAAAATATCACTCGGCTGCGAAAAAAACAGCTGTCCAAATAAATACGTCACCCCCCTGTGTATTTTAATGAGACGCCAAAGCGAAGATCGTGTGTACAAAAGATTCTGTTCGTCCATTTAAGCTTGAACCATGGACCCTTGTCAAAAGAGATTTGTAAACAAAACACCCTGTAATTTGTTTTGAATTAGGAAGTCACCAGCAGTCGGCCGTGTTGCTAAGTGCGCATCAGCAGCCTTTAATTTTAACTCACAATTAGGTTTTCAAATGACCTTACATTTTTTTTACGGGGTGTTTATTCCGTTTACCTTGAATTTATCGGGCGCTGCTGAATTAATTTAACACATTGTTTGCTCGTCGAAAAAGCAGTATACAGTGTGTCCGGTATATGTATAGTGGACTACCTTACAGCACAAAATAGATAGGTACAGAAGTCAATCTACATACAAAGTGCGCTCGAGCAACGCACACATAGACACTGCTCACGGACACGATATCTCGGACCGGCTGGGACCAGTACGAGCGCGAGTGCCATCCGCTTGAGACACGCTCTGTGAACTTTTTTGTGCAATTATGGAGCAAAAAAAAAGAGTTAAGTATTATAACTGTTCAGTAGATGGTTGTTTAAATTCAACATTAATTTTTTTAAGCTACCAGTTGTTTCAGAGAGGTAAGTAGGTATCTGCTTGTAGATATTTCGATGGTTCGTTTTAACGTTACACAGAGCAGTTAGGTAGGTAGGTAAGCTCCCCGCCCCGGCCCCCGAAGAATATATCTAAGATCGATTTATATAATAGTTTCCTATTTTGAATCAGTATAAATGAAGTACTTGACTAAATTATTGTAAGGTAAATTCACGCCACCTTACGTAAGTTGAAAACATGTTTTTTTGTTTGTGTAGATATTGTGTTGTTTTTAGTGTCATTTGATAGGTTTAGGTCTAAAACGGTAGGGCAATGGAAATTGTGTAACTAGGGTAATCCTTTAGAAGTTATTAGGGATTTTCGATGTAAACTTTTTGTATTGTAATAGTAGGTAGGTTTATTGTTTTGTTACAACTAGATAAGAGTGCCACTACCACGATAGTGTTCTGTGCATAAACCATTGTTGACAACCCTAGAGCGACCGCCGAGCGTAGGTATGAAAAGTGAAGTACATACATGTGATTTACTTCTGTACCTATCTGTTTTGTGCTTACAGGGCTGGATAGCTCAGCTCAAGAGTATTCAAAATATTATAAATTATGTTTAGTAAAAGTCGCACCGAAAACGAGACATCTCAACTTTTCAAAATTTTGGAAATTCGATACCCTAAATTTGACTTGGAAAAGTTAATTATTTATTAATTTCGTTATCAGGGTCTTAAAGAAAATTTAATCAGCTTTCTTTCAAAGTAAACGTAACTGAAAAAATCTTATAACTGTGGTCGTGGCATTGAAAATGTTGAAACAGGGTACCGATTTCCAAATTTTTTTAAAGTTGAGATATATCTCGTTTTCCGTGCAACTTTTATTAAACATGATTTATCATATTTTCAACACTCCTGAGCTGAGCTATCCAGCCCTGTAAGGTAGTCCACTATATACCGGACACCCTGTAGATGCTATATCTAAGGAGCAGTGTTTTCGTAAAATGTTATTATATTCGGGGCGCGGAGGTTAAATCAAACAAGGTACACAGGTGCTGGCGAGAATGGCCTCTTTGACCACACACAGGTGCGGGTCGCGGGTTCCCTCGCTAATTAGGGACGATACTCGAGGCCATACCTTTTTTACGCATCTGCATGTATACATGAGCTTGTAAAGTGTCCGGACTTTCGTTAAAATAATCGAAAAACGGATCCTGAACGTGATTTAGCAGGATTTGCAGTTATATCCTTCTTATTTCTACTTATGCCGAAAAACGGATACCCTCGTCAAGACGGATTTGTTAACTGAAAAAACATGTACAATTTGGCTTTCATGTTTTGTTGCGTCACCTGATCAAGATAAAGGAGGAACGGGAAATAGCATTTTCAAGCTTTATCGCAGATACCATCTCCACTGTAACCAGATATCCTTCGCGAACTCCGGGAGTACCAAACAAACCTCAGGAACGCATTCTGTACTTACTTGGGAACTGCAACTTTTTCCTGATTACCGGTAATGCCGGAAGCGACGCGTTGGCACGGATTGCGGGTTAGCAACGGCAAATATAAACTAATCTTCCACTGGATTTATATTTTCTCTTGAACTGCGGATGATTAATGTAATTTAAAAATTTGTTTAATTTTTGTAACGCTTTGCAATTTTATGTCTTGTTGTTTTTGAGATAAAATAAAAAAGTGACGACACAAGATATTTTTCGTTTCTTTTCATACTTTCATACATTCTTAATAACTTTCTGATTTCTTGATAAATCATGTAACCTTTTTGATATTTTATGGTCAACTTGAGCATTTACAATTGCACAAATTCACGTGTCTTGAAAATGCTTGGAAGAGGATCGCTTTTCAGTCCGGGGCCCTAAAAATTATTAATTACGTGCGTCAGGGACGGCTTTCCGTCAATTAACGTAAAAGTACGCCAGGATTTAGGTGGTAAATCATACGGCTGCAGTTCGTTAAGCCAGTAAATAGTAATGGCGGTTATCCCGGTGAGATGAGAATATCTCGAGCGGGCAGGCCGTGCGCCGCCCGCCATTAAATCCCGGACACAGCGCCGGGCCCGCAGTAGCGTACAGCTAAATCACATCACCTTGTCGTTTGTGTACGTGTGTGTTAGATACTAGATAAAAATATTTTTACACACTATTACCGTCTTCTATATAGGGTGGGCTAAAAATGATTGCAAATTAGCAAGAGTAAAAGCTAGTAAAAATGCAAATATTTCTGCCCCATCCTATATTATAAGTGAATCACTTCCT
This sequence comes from Acleris literana, assembly GCA_946894065.1. Lineage (NCBI taxonomy): Eukaryota > Metazoa > Arthropoda > Insecta > Lepidoptera > Tortricidae > Acleris > Acleris literana. The sequence goes on along the minus strand of OX335670.1, from coordinate 14,537,210 downwards.
GGTTGATATGAAATGTGGGGTACAAACGTCATCGTGCTTGCTGCATTAGAACAAAGAGTCAGTTCGCGTGACTTAAATATAAAGCATTGATATTAGAGTTTAAACGTGTCACGTACATACAGTGTTATTGCAAAAATTAAGATTACATAAATACATTTATCTATTTTATTCTGACCAAAATAATTATAATTTGTAGTTATGAGGGTGCGGGGTTTCTATACACACCAGGAAGTTCTAACAGTTCTTGCATTGTAGCTAATATTAAAAGAAATTCGTGATTTTTTCACATTTTTCTATTATCAACCAGTGGTCCATTTTTAATCATCAACGGTATGCTTGTCCATCGTTGATCCTATGTTGCCACATAATTTTAAGTATGTCTGGGACTATGTTTGACTTTATCTAAGTGAAACGGTTACCAGTCGGTAAAAACCAGATTTTGCCAGAGATTTCGTTCGCGTAGCAAGGTTTTCCTCAGGTAATGTATTTTTTCCGGGATACTAATTATTCTTTCTTGGGACTCAGACTGATTTCATTACTTAATTTTATCGGGATTTCTTCGACAGTTGAGTCTTGAGGGGGTATCAAACTCACTTTTATATCGCATAGCTAACTCATAAAAATGCAGCTGAAATAAAGCAGTGGAATACCATTGGCAAAGTTTTATGTCTGCTAAGCTTGTTCACCGTAGCACTCGGCGTAGTCATGCATTTCGTAGCACGGCGCTAGCGCGTGCGCGGGCGGTGTCATACACGAGTTCGTAGGCGAGAAGATGCGGTGTAGACCTCGCCTACGAACTCGTGTTCAGGTACGTGAAATGCTGGCTGTGCAGACTCGTCGGGATATCCCGAGACAGGCCAACAACAAGTTACTGTTCTCGTTTTGTCTCTATCGCTCTCTTCTACCCATGACGCGGTCGCGGTCGGTTTCGGTTTGAGTGTTTCTGAGAGAGGCTTTTAACGCAACGAATGTGTACAACCAGCCAGGAAATAGCACCAGTACGGCTAGTATAAATTGTATTTCCTCGCTAATTGTTGTCGCTCAGTGCGTCTCTATCGTTACATACTATACATATAGAAAGGGAGATCCAATTAACAAACAAGTCGCGGACTACTTGTGCTAGCCCTCCACAAATGTCCCTTCTGGCGCGCCGGGCGCTGCGCGGGCCCCCGTGCCCTTGCCGGGCGGCGCCCGCGGCCCCTCATGCAAATTATTCACCGACTACGCGTGTAAGCGCCCGCAACTGACCATGCGGAAAACTGTTTCTATCGCAAGTATAAAATAGCCGAGATGTGTTTTGAATACTGCCGCAACTCCCTGCTCAGAGAAGACAGATCTGAGGATATGAGGTTCCTACAAAGTTTACATTGGATTAGCAATTTAACGTGTTGGACCTTTGTCAGCCAGTCCTTATTGCTTTATACTTACGTGTAAGTTAAAGCATCCAATTAATACCAAAACTCAATAGTTACCTAACCAAAGTATTGTATGGAATGTATTACTAAACTTCCTTCTATTGTTATGTGTAAAACGATACCGCTACAACAAAAGTTACCTGATACTAGAAAGCCTGCCTGTAGCCTGCTTTTTTGATATAAAAGCCGAGCAAGGTCGCCGTGCGAAATGAATCCGCAATTTACCACCAAGCACAATGCAAGCAATTCATAAAGAATATTTTTATGAAATTTTTAATACTGGCTCGTACATGGCCCCCGCTCTCATAAATCAAGTACTTCCGGCGCCCTTTGAATTTCCGCACTCCGATGATATACCGCGCCTGTGACAAAGCCAGCCTTCGCCATTTATACACCAATATTCCTTTTGACGGGAACGACACTAATTAAACAGGGAAAGCGAATTATACCGGTGTTTGCCGCGCATCGGGCGCCGAATGAGCCCCTATAATGCCAATTGTGGGATTTACCTCCGCATCATTCCGCAAAAGTTTGCACAATTCATAAGTAAATAAAGACTCCCAGCAACAATTAATTGTAGTTGAATTATTTCATAAACGCGTGTGTAAAGGTAAGCTCTTATTACTAAGTATCAATGTTGAAATTTAACTGATTTACGCATTCTTTAGCTACATAACAATATTCATAATGTAAGAACATATACTACTACTACTCGATTTATTATACCGGTGGTACTAACATATACTAACACTAGGTACTCGAGCTATACTGAATGTACTAAATTCCCTGACTACTAGGCGCCGAGCAAATCATTCCCTGTTAGTTCTTTATAACGATCCTCTAAAATGAATGGTTTATTTCCTCGGCGGGGTGCACTGAAATCGGTTTTTTATTATTAATGGAGGCGTCTTTCAGGATCAAATTAGATCGTTAATGTTTTATTGTAGTAGGTTAATTTGAAATGCATTACAAGTTCATAGTACTCTGTTAATTAAGTAGGGATATTTAAGTTTATGTTTATTGCTGGGTAACATTAATTATTTACCGGGTATCTAAAGATATTACCGTTGGTTTAGCTCCATTCAAATGATTACATCCATTCATGAGTTGATAAGTAATATTAAGATCTCTCGTTATCAAGTTACATACATTAATTTATTTTCTAATTTGTTTACAAATACTCAATTTGCTCTTCATTTACAGTGCAATGGAACGTTAACTATTGTAATCTGCTATATTTAACTTTGGCATAAACATTTTCAAAACCGATTGAACAGTTAGCGAGTACCTGAAGCCAGCGCTATTCCCGCGAGCGGCGCGAGCCGCGATGCAGCCCGAGAGAGCCGCTCAGTATTCTCTCGGTTTTCCAGCTCCCTGCCGATGGCGAGAGCAGATATATATTTCTGGTAGGTCGCGGGCGGACGTGCCGGCGCGGCCCGATATTTCGTGCTCCCTGGACGACAATAATTTGTTAGTCCATCGCGCCACGGCCGTGTACGGCCAGCGATATATCTCCTTCAGCCGTGTACTCTAATCGCGCACAATATGAACGATCCTCGCAACTGCAGCTTTCCGAAATGAAATGCTAAATCGTAACGTCATTTTGGCTCGTTTATTATATCTGTGCATTGAGAATATATCCACTGGCTATCTTGGTATTCCGCTTTACATACGAGCAAGAGCCCGTGTACTTATCGAACCGAGTGTTCGGTTAAAGTGAATAAAGATAGAACTTATTTATGACACTAACCTAAACATTTATAATGTCCAATAAGCAAGTCTAATAAACATCAAGCTTTAAAAACCCAACTGCTGTTTGGATTTTGTCGTCTATATAATGTTGGTTATCTAACGACACCTTGTTTTTCGAAATGGGGCCATCCGTTCAGCCTTTTCAAGGGAACAAAGAACTATACATACATACAGATCAAAACATTACCCTCCTACTTTGGCGGTCGGGTAAAAATATATTTTGTTTAGGGTAAATTTATCGTATTGGGTTGTTGTCTTTTTACTGGCAAAAACCCATTTTTAAAGCACAATAACTAAAGTATGCTTCAAATGTCGCTTGTCTTTATCTCTCATTGTGACATTTGAATTTGACAGAAAGCGAAATGAAACAAAGTATACTTCAACCAAACCAGGTTTATTGTACGTTAATGAATAAGGGGCTGAACTTATAAACTTCTTGCTGTCTACGAGCTGATTTTGACTGTCTTCCTGGCTCTACTTGGTTAAATGGAGAGAACTTGGGCGAAACATTTACATTTATGGTTTTTGAAGGTTGTTGTTACGCCTTGCAACTGTAAATTGAGCCTGTTAGTTTTTATGACAATTATAGTTATAAAACGAATGAAAAAAATACTCGGAATTCTAAATTCTATAAGCAAAGCTACAGTGAGGATAGTCAGATATAAATAAGTCTTGTATAACAGGACGTTCATTCCACCTTGTTTTAAAGCGTTGAACAATATCATTTTAAATGATAAGAATAAGGTAAACGGGCTCACAGGCCACCTTATGGTAAGTGGGATCAGAGATTGTAATCCTAAGACTGCAAAATGCGTTGCCAATCCTAAAGACTAAGATGGAATGCCTCTATGCTAGCAATTTCACTGGGCGTCTTAATCCGACAACGGAACCCAACAATGCTTCGCAAACACTGCGTCTTGCAGTAGGTCAAAGAATAAGGTGGCGATACGGACGGACCCGGCACAAGGTCCTAGCACCGCTAAAAATAATTTGCAATCTTGTTAAAGTTTTTTTTTTATAGCCGTAAAAGGCAAACGAGCTGACGGGTCACCTGATGGTAAGCAGGCACCGTCGCCTATAAACATCAGCAATGCCGGGGCCAAAGTGAAGTTGTTGCCTTTCAATGAATACTCTTTTTAAGCCGCGTTTAAAGGAGGACACGTCGTAGTGCTGAGGAAATACCGTGGAGGGAAGGTCATTCCAGAGTTTCAAGGTGCGAGGAAGAAAGGATCTTTGGAAACGGACTGTAGTCGGTTTTAATGGTTACAGGTAGTATGGATGAACTTTACTCCGGTGGTGAGTGGTCCCATAATAGAATGGTGCTGTAGGTACTAATCTAAACAATTCTTAGAGCACTCCCCGTGATAGAGCCTATAGAATACGGAAAGAGATCCAAAGTCCCATCGCGGCTCCAAAGATTCCAACCTTTCTGTAATATTGGGATCGTCGACAATTCGAATTGCTCATCGCGTCGTGTTTTTAAATAGAGGTCCCGAACTTTTAATATACGTAATTAAATTTAGTTAATCTAAATTATAGGATGTGAGTTCATTTGATAGATGTGATGTTTAAATGAACGAAGTACCTAAGTCCAGCAAGTTTCTAAGAAAAAGTAGAACAATAAAATTAGTTTTGTCGAAGGCAAAAGGAAAGTGTCGTCGAGACATAACTAACCCAAATATACGCGCCACTAATTTCGTTAATTGCATTTCTTTATTACGGTCCTATGAACGGTCAGAGTGGGCGTCCTAAATGTCATTTCTGTTCTGTCTGTGGAATTTTAGGATAATAAAGTGGGATCGAAATGTTTGCTTGGTGCTATCGTAAATTGGTGATAACTTTATACTTTGTGAAAAATCATTAACTAGCTTTTGACTTCATCCGCGTGTAGTCGTTTGTCGCTATTTCCACGGGAACTTCGTCATTTTAAGGGATAATAATCTTCAATGCGTTGTTTCGTTGTTACGTGAAAGAAAGACAAACCAACAAACAAATTTTTACATTTGTAATAATAATAGGGATGGCACAAAATGAAGACATCTATTCCAACACTCCCCAAAGAGGGCACAGTCAGGGTGCACACAGGGTATTTCACAGGAATCAATATTTCTGATACACGAAGTAAATCTTGGCTGGTATCCCTGAAGCCACGTTCAACCAATATTTGAGTATGCTCATGTTCATAAAGTTATTTGTTTATCACAACCGCTACATCCAACCCGAATAGAAAGCCGTATTAAAGTTACGTTTATTATTATGTATCTAAGAAAATTTACTAGCTTTTGTTTGCTTACTTATGCTCAGCTTGAGTTGCTTTATACTTTGTGCAAAATTTAAGCGTGCGGGAAGACAGACCGTACCATTCAAATTTTATATTATTGATTATGTTTGAAATTTGGAGCTCAGTAAAGACTATTTTTTAATACGATGAGAAGATTCAAAAATATACCTCCAATAAAGTAAGCCCTAGGTTTGTCGTAAGGGTAACGTAATTAAATACATAGCAAACTTCTAAGATCAGGAACAAATATTTCGCACACCTTATCGTACAATATCTGTCGTTAGCTATTTACGTAACAATCGAACCCGGGACCGCTAGCTGCGTAGACTGATCTCTAGAAACTAGGCTAACCGGACATCTATCAAGCTGTTATCAGTTTAACGTTTGCACTTGGCTGTCCTAAGTCCAGCGAAGATCGATTTACATTTCGAACTTCGGCGAAGAGGATCTTCTATTATTCTTGGAAATTGGCATCCCCCGCAATGTTGACTTTGCCAAATTTATTGTTTTCATGCTACTGGGGAATATCTACCGTTGATGGAGTATTGTACGTACATCATGCCTATTGATATTTTTAATTTTTTTAAGGCAACAGTATTTTTACCGCTGTCCGTATTTTGTAAACCAACTCGTATCAGATATATATTGTGTATATTGAACTGAAGAACTTTCCAAACGTAAATGTACTTACCTAATTTCTTATAGAATTTTAATAATTTCGATATTTTAGCCGTCGACATTTTGTAAGGCCTAATTGTCTGGTTTATGTTTAGTTAAATATAGCAGAGCTTAAAACAAAAGGATTTAAAATGGCATATATAAATAACGATATCATAATAAGACGGCACAAGCACGTTGTTTCGAAAACAAAAACGGCAAAATTAATAGTGAGAGAGTCCATTAAGTGCATTAAGCACTCAGCGGGCGGAGCGGGCATAATGGCGCGCGGCGTAGGCCCTTTTACGGCTCTAATAAAAATGTCACTACTGCCCAATACGCCTTGTTGATACATTGTTTAATACTATAACAAGGTAAACAGTGACGGACAGCTTTACTTATAGATATTGCCATGTTCACTTCCAGATAAGCTTCCCCTTGAAATCGCTCGTACGACCTGCAATTAGTCTGCTAACTGCGCCATTTTTCCAAACGCTACGATGGACCAGTGACGTGAGTCATCGGTGTATTCTCAGCGCATGAAGTAAATTGGCCACATCTTATTAATAATGATAAGGAGAACAACACGATGGTGCCAAGAACAATGAATAAAATAACTGACTGGAAAACAAGTCCTTCCAAGCGTTACGATCTTTATCTGATTGTAAATCGACTTGCAAAGGGTCTATTACATCTCTACTTTCATTTGTGGTCTGTACTCGAAAACCTGTGATAGATTTAATTTGTTCTACTTACCAAAATTTCAGCAACTTTAAAAAAGAATTATGTAAACTTTTGTTATTATTGGGTTTCTTCTATTTCGCCGAAACTTTTTACGCCGAATGCACAGTTTTGTTTTCGCATATTTTTTCTCCAGCTTAAACGGAAAATATTTTTTTAAATGTTTTGTGTAATCCTGGTAGAATAGAGTAGGTTAGGTGAGGTTTATTTTATAACTTTTCAGAAAAGTCAAAGGTATAAGTAGAATAACAATTAAATTCGAAATTAGTATTCTGCGAAATCATACATTCGGACAGTTTATGATTATGCGTAAACAAGGGGAACCGTTATTATTAAAAGATAAAAAGATAAAGGAAATTTATTCGGTAAGTAGGCCGCACGGGCACTTTTACACGTCAAGAATCTACCAGCGCTTCCCAAGAGAAGACCACTGCTGAGAAGAAACGCCGCAAGAAACTCAGCAGTCAGTCATTTTTTAAACATATTTCTTATTACAATGGTACTAGTTAGTCTAGCATTATATAAAGCTATAAATATTAAATTAAATATAGTATCAAATAACATGCGTAGTTCAGCAGGAAAACATGCCAATTAAGAATCTTACGGGAGAGATACAGAGAAAAAACACATACTTATGTGTATATAAGATGGTGCGAGACGACCACATAAAAGTTTCGATATGTTTTCCTACATCAACGGTGTCCCCTAGACAAGATAAAGATTTTGCATTTAAATAAATAATTATTGACTAAGTTTCGGGTTTAGGCCATGCATTTTTGTCTGTTAGATAGTCCTCGATCCTATAATACGCTTTAGAAATTAACGACCTTTTCAAGTAATTTTTAAGTGCTGGAAAGGGTAACTTTAAAACTTCGTCAGGTAATTTGTTATAAAAATGAATGCATTGACCAACAAACTATTTATATACTTTACGGACGCGGAATTTTCGGATAGCGATTTTTATTTTTGGTATTTAAATTATGTATATCAGATTTTTTGGTGAAAGAATCTACATTCCTAATAACGTAAATAATATTCTCATAAATAAATTGAGACGCTACGGTCAAGATATTAATTTCTTTGAAAAGTTCTCTTAAAGAGTCACGGGAGTTTAAGTTGTAAATAGAACGAATGGCTCTTTTTTGTAACACAAATATAGTTTGTATGTCAGCTGCCTTACCCCAAACCAGAATACCGTACGACATGACGCTATGGAAATAACTATAATAGACTAAGCGAGCTGTCTCAACATTGGTTAGTTGTTTAATTTTCCTAACGGCGTAAGCTGCCGAACTTAGTTTACCTGCCAGTACAGCTATATGGGGACTCCATTGCAAATGTTTATCTAATGTTGTGCCGAAGAAAATTGCCTTATCTACCATTTGCAAACACTCGTCATTTAGAAAAATACTAGAATGTACCGGTTTAACATTAGGCAAAGCGAACCTAACACATTTCGTTTTCTTAGCATTTAGTAGCAAATTGTTGCTAGTAAACCAATTAAGTACTTTAACTAGTGTGGTGTTAATCCTACTGTAGTCTACGGATTTTCTATCTATCTTGAAAATTAGTGAAGTATCATCAGCAAAAAGTACAATATCAAAAAGTTTATCTACTGTTGGTGGCAAGTCATTTATGTAAACCAAAAATAAAAAAGGACCTAAAATAGAGCCTTGAGGCACACCTATTTTCACTGTAGCTCCAACAGATTGCGTTTTGTTTACAACAACTGTTTGAGTTCTATCACTTAGATAAGAAGACAAAAGGCTTAAAGCTTTATTGGACAATCCATAATGTTCTAATTTTAAAATAAGGGTCGTATGATCCACGCAATCAAAAGCTTTAGGAAGATCACAAAATATTCCTACTGCATCGCAAGATTTCTCCCAACTGTTATATATATGTTTAATGAGTACAGATGCCGCATCAATTGTTGATCGACGTCTGGTAAAGCCAAGCTGGTTATTGCTAAGTAGTTTATTTCTGTTAAAGTGACCTAACATATCCTTCAGCATTACTTTCTCAAAGACTGTAAACTGGTAGTATGGAAATGGGACGGAAGTTCGTTATATCACTCATCTCGCCCGATTTAAAAAGAGGTATTACTTTACTATATTTCATGAGATATGGAAACACCCCCTCAGATATGCAATTATTGTAGATTAATGCTAGATGGGGTGCAATTACATCTATGATATGAAAGAGTACCTTAACTGATGTGCCCCACAAATCGTCTTTTTTAAACTAAGTGATTTAAATATCTTGACTATTGAATCTGAATTTACAGGGCTGAATTCAAAGTTTATATTACATTTACTGACATTAGTGCTAAGTAATTATTGAGCTTCAACCGCGGATGATTTAAGACTTTTTGTAGAATTAATGGCTATGTTAGAAAAATAATCTTCGAATGCCAAGGCAACGTCTTTATTTGACGTGATTTGTTGGTCACCTGTGTTCAGAGTGACTTGATTATCACGAGTTTTTGATTTTCCCGTTTCTCTATTTATAATATTCCATACAGTTTTTACCTTGTTGTCAGATAATTTAAGTTTGAGACTAAGTAAATTTGCCTTGGCAGTTAAACAAACTTGCTTAAAGGTCCTTGAATAATTCTTAACATAATTTAGGAAGTCAGCATTCTTATTGTCCTCCCTCTCTCTTTATAGGTCTAAAGCCTATTTCTACTTTTATGAATGCCTGCAGTAGCCCATTCACAAAATTTTGTTTTCGACCTAGAAATAGTTTTCATTTTAAAATTGTTGTTAAATTGATGTAGAATTACGCCGAAGAAGTCTTTATAAATACTCATTCTGTAAAAAAGGTAACACTGAAAGATTACTCTGAACTTTATTTTTGAATAATTCCAAACGATTACTAGCTATAGGTCGGTATGTTATTGTGTCAGGTTTTTGATAAAAATCATAGGTGAAAGATGCCTTCTGACCAATATGGTCAGAATTAAAACAATTAAATATTTCTTTATCCAAACATTCGCATCTACAAAAAATATTATCTAAGCAGGTTGCACTACTAACACCTATCCGTGTGGGTTCAAAGAACAGATTACCTAAATGAAAAGATTTAAATAAACTAAGTAACCTAGTGGTATTATTTGACGTTTCGAGTAAGTTAATATTAAAATCTCCACAAATTATAACATGCTTCTGGCTATTACATGCTAATTTTAACACATGTTCCATAGTAGATTCAAATGTGCAAAAATCAGCCAACGGTAGTCTGTAAACACATATTAGTATATAACTTTCTAGTTCTGCGCAAGAAATTTCTACAATCCTTTCTATCGATAGCTTTACAATATCCTTTCTTTCTTTGGATTTAAGAGTTCTTTTTACTATTATAAAAGAGCCAACATGAATGGCACTTTTTCAGGCAAAATAACTAACTAATTTAAAATTTAAAAAATCAAAAATTAATTGCTCTTGTCTAAGCCAATGTTCAGTAATGCACATAATTTGTACATTTTCATTATCTAAGAACAACCCTATTTCTAGTTCTTTGCTGGAAAAACCTTGAATATTTTTTTAAATTATTAATTGTATATTATAGGGTGGATCATATTTAATAGGATGAGTAGATACTTCACAATATTTATTAAATTCGGTATTTATTAAACTGCGATAAAAGCTAAAACGAATTACGAAGTAAACAAATTAAAGATTTCCCGGAATAAAGTAAGTCAACACAAAATTTGATAGGAGACGTGAATGTCACCGAAGCCGAATTCAGAATCAACAAAACATAATTAAGATTATTCATCGTTATTAAGTATCTTCTTAAAATAAAGGATTGTAAATAGTTTTGGTGCTTTGCTTGTAAATAGATCAACAATTGTTATTATAGGTAACTTTTCAAGGATTTTTACGTTAAAATAGGAATTGTTAATCGTAGTTGCGTAAAACTCTTAAATCACTGAACCTAGGATAATTTTTTTTTTTTAAACCGGCTTTACTTTAATGGCTCAACTTGTTTAACGTGATAATGTGGCGTGATTTCAAACCAACAGAAACGACATGCCGTGACGTAAAGCGGTCACGCATAACACACATTAACCGTGTTTGGAGACCTTCGAGTCTCTCCACACATTACCTACTGTCATCGCTCATCGTCCTTTACACTGCTTTATTCTTTGCTCGCAATACTTTTCCTTTTTAACGTTATCCTTAGTTGAACAAAGAAAAAATGCATTAAGGTTTTATTGAAACGATTTTAATGAGAGAAAACAATCTTTTCTAGTTAAAACACTGAATTGCTCGGAATCGGAATAAATAAAAGCCAAAATTTGTTCAGAAGTTAACTTCCTTTTACCCTTACCCGGTACGTATTTGATTTAATTCCGTTTTCATGCATTACCTCACCTACTCAGTCTTTTATTATTAATTGAAAACATTGCAGAGCATTATAATCTATCATCACACTTTTGAATTATTGGTATCTGGAAATTGTAAATCGATTTTGGATCAAAATTAAAACAAATGCAAAGTCGGATAAGGCTCGGCTTTGCGGTGGGACGGGCGGGCTATAGCCGCACTTGAAAGTTCAATTTAGAAACAAGTAACGAACCAGGCGAGCTGTTAGTGGCTTTATTTCGAAATAGATACTGGGAATTTTGCAATACGGGATTTCGCCACTTCACAATTGGTTTCAACCCATCGAGTCATTATATTTGTAATACTAAATAATTATGCCTCCTTTATAACAGATGTAAAAGTTTGAAAATAAGGATGTTCCAATGTTTTTCCGACTATTATATGAAACCTAACGTTAAGGATACGTTTCGATCCAGAAAATGAAGAGATTCGTATTTTATATTTGTGTTTGTAAAATTCCACTGGTTTTCGAAGACACGACAAAGATCACGAGTCTCGGGCAAAAACAAGTATTGCATAAGAAAGACCCGAAGTCAACCATTCAGGCATTTAAACCGTATTCGTAGGATGGACGCAACCAGCCATGCTCTAAACAACATTTTCCTTTCTCCTTATAAAAAAAATAGCCTTCCAAAAAGATATCTGAAAATCTCAATTTTGAAGAACCTTAACTATCTTCTTGTGAATATAAACTTTAGGCACTAAGTAATTATTCCTGTTCGAGCACAATCATCAATTACCACGACCCACTAATTGGTAGGTACAGCACTAACAGAGGGCGAGATTAGACCAAAACTGCGATTTATCAATTAGACGCGACCTTCCTGCGAGGTCGGTTAAAGCGAGCATAGGTCAGGAACCATTACCCATTAGTCGGTCCGCGGTGATCTGAAGGTGAAATCTATGCAAATGCGGCGAGGATAAGACGATCGATTAAGATTATCTATTTAATTTTAAGTAATAACATAGACGTTTTAAGTTGATTGATTAGTTGTAGTAATTGAAGTATAAGTGCACTGCCATGTCTAAATGTCTTTACTGCCGAAAACTCTGTCCCCCATAAGTAGTTAATGATTATGAAAGCCTAATGGTTGACTAGAATATACCTAATGCACAAAGGCATTTAGTCGGCCATTTTTACTTACTTTGTGAACTATGTAAAAAAGTTACAATACATAAATGATACGATGTATGTTTTATAAATACACATATGTATGTATTTATAATGCTTTTATTTCATTTCACCTGTTTTTTCGTCATACCGCATGTAACACGGCCATAGTAAATTTTGACTTATGCAGTGTGAGTCCTTGACCTACATTATTCTCTGTCCACTTATTTCGAACCTAATCTCAAGTTAAAAGACTGATATGACTTTTACCAGGAAAATAATGAAAATAACCCATGGTCACTCTCTTGCCACCCTAAAGCGACGCCAATGTCCTTGCAAAGTTCTATTATTTGATTTTTTCACCGGTGGTAGCAGTCATAAGGAAAACCATAATTTAAACTTTTTAGGGTTCCGTAGTCAAACTAGGAACCCTTATAGTTTCGCCATATCCGTCCGTCCGCAGCCTAGCTCAGAGACTCTTAGTACTAAAAAGCTGTAATTTGGCATGAATATACATATTAGTCACGCCAACAAAGTGGTACTACCCCATATTGTGGGGTGTCGTTGGATAGGTCTTTCAAAAATAATTTAAAACAATTTTTCGATTAAGGGATCCGTTTATGAATCAAGTGACCCCCCCCCCCCTTTCAGCCAAACTACAAATACTAAAAGTCTGAAAAATATCTTCAATGAATGCGCATATAATGAATTTAAAAGAAAAATTATCACGACTAAGTAGACTTTATTGGTTCCTGAGACACAGCGAGTGTTTGTATCTCAGGGACCAATAAAGCGAGCGAGGGTTTATACCTACTAAAATTATCTAAGACAGCAACAAATAACTTTAAATAGAGAATTAGTTCATACTTGTTGTTTTTTGAGATGGTCTTTGTGTAGTAACTTCGGCTTCGGCTTCGCAACTCTACACTGAGCATGGTCAGACATGCTTTCGCCCGGTCTTTGTATTTAATTTGCGTGGTATTTTATTTTAGGAGTTACACGATAAACATAATAAGAATTTAGCAAAATAATAATACTCCGCTGGACTACATCGACCTAAACTCGTTCTACACTGGACAAGCAAAATGCTGAAAAACAAACACGTTGTTACGTTATAATTGTATTGAATGTTGGAACATATCCACCAACGTTTTGCAGTTTCGGTATTGGAATTGAAGCTTGCAAGTTTATATTGAAATTATATTACAAAGCGCATTGAACTTCCTGTACTGCATGTGTATCACGTGTATAATTTTATACTGGGAGTAAATAATGTTCTTTGTTACTTCTAAAATGTAAAATTGAATACAACTTCGTTGCTATTTGTATTTTGATTCGTATTATTCAAAACTCTGTTCGAATTTATCGTCTTCACTAATCAAACTACTGAAACCGCAAAGCTGGCAGCGTCCTCGGGCGACGCATCAGCATTGCAATTCAGCAAGGAAGTGCAGTCAGCATCTGCGATGCTTTTTAATTCTTATTTGGCTTTAGTTTTACTTGTATCCACAAAGAAGTTCGAGAGCTGTTTTTAACTTATTTCTACCAAACGGGACTTAATCAAACCCCGGAAATTGTGTGATCGCGGCTAGATTGTTTGGAGCTAAATGCCCTTTTCTCTCGAAGGTGTTAAGGTGTTCAGGTGACAATATATTTTAACCTCGCCATACGTCAGAAGTGTCTCATTATAACGTATAAGGCCCTAAATTATATTCAGTCCTTAGTGATCAAAGTGTTTGTACTTTATTATTTCAGATTAATAATACCTTATAACAATGGACAGGGAGTTGTGGAAATCTAGGGAGGACACCTTTGCCCAGCAGCGGGACACAATTATGGACTAATAATAATACAAATATAACAACCTACCTTTACCTAAAACTCATTTTGAATTTAAACTCTAGGCATATCTCTAGTTATTATTCTTTAACCCATTGTAAAGCTCTGGTGTTTTCAGTAAACTGCTTTTCTTAAATTTACCAGTGTTCTAGATTCAATAAAAGAAACGGTTGTTCTGAAGTTATGAATAGCACGAAACCCTTAGCGCTCGAAAGCGACCTGCACTTGGCCCATTTACCACATACTAGATAAACACGCCGCGATATAATTGAATGTCGTCACTCCCCATATTTCATAAACTGCTTGAGAAACATTTTTAAAGCGTAAAAATTCAGTTTGCTTGCTAAGCTGAACAATTAAGATAAACTCGCTGCAAGCTGTTAAACACTTTTTATTTCTGGAAATATAAGCGTAAGCGTTAATATAGAAAGCAGCTGCATGGTTTTAATTAAGAAAGTTAATATTTTTGGCTACAGTCGTGAGTGACGAGCTCGTCCAGTTAAGCAAATAGGTATGCAAAGATAACCCAGATGCCATAAGTGATAGCGGTTCTAACTTGCAGTATATTAAGTGGGTTCCAGACTTAGATATGCAAAATTGTTTTGACGCAAGTCTCGGTGGCGCATTTAATGTACATAAAGCCGCGGCGTCATAAATATTCAGTTTACGGACACTCACCCGACTGCGCTGATTTCCCCGACTGTACCGGCATGCCTACCTCCGTTTAAACTCGTTTTTACGACCTCGTTTCTACCCCGAGACATGTGACGCAAGTACTTTGTCTCATCCGTCTTTGGCTCTACCTTGGTGTTATTTAAGAACAAAAGTTCGCCTTCAAAGTGTTTTTCGAACTGGGTCGAGTGTAGCTCACGAGCTGTAGATAATATCTCTGAAAGCCAGCTCCGCGCGGCCGGCCTACCGCACGAGGTTCAAACGCTGGATTATCAAGATAATAGTCTATTATTCAATTATTTTCCATATTCATACATTACTTTATTATATACATTTCGCTTTTATATTCATTTTGTTTTTCATTAATGTACTTTAATGCCGTGGTCATTGTGGCTACTTTTTACCCGCTTATTTTAGGAGAGGATTAGGTTTAAAATAGTTCCTCCGTAGCGGTAGTAAACATTGAAATGTGGAATTAAAAAGCTGCTTTTCACAACACAGGCGCCTTATTCTACTTTGTTCCTATAGCTCGTTTGCCTTTTCTTTTTCCATAATTTTTTTTCAAAAGAAGGTAGTTATCCACACGACATTTTTACAACAGGTGTGGTGTGGAGTGGGTTTGTGTAGTACTGTGTGCAAAAATAAAGAATATACATATTTTATCTCTAAAATTAGGTTGAACATTCATTATTTAAACGCATAGCAACAACTATAACATAAGTTACACAACAGTTTCATCAGTTAAAAGTATTGGTTACATTGGAATAAGCTGGGCTAACACAATTTTTTATTCATTGACGAACCCTACAACGTCAATTTAAAAGGCGGGTGGGGCGCGCGCCGTGGAATGAAAACATTAGTATGTACCACTCCGGATACATACAAGCATAACCATTGCCGTACTTATTTAACTATCCCCGAACACATTCAGTTGCGGCGCAGATTTGTATCGCAATTTGCATAGCTTAGGGCCTCAGATTACGCGACGGCAGTATAGCGAAACTTGCGCTATAACTCTCATAGCCGATGTCAGCGAGCAATAAGTAAACTTGCAAGTTTCAGGCAAACACTATTAACTGTTTAGTAGTTTAAGAAACAGTCTCAATTTACCCTTAGTGTAATCTAGTTAACGCTTAATCAAAATTCCGGGTCGGCGAGTGCGAGCACGGTGCGCTTACCTCGGAGAGAGCGACTCCCGCGCCGAGTCGGACCGCTATTAAACCAGTCGTTTAACTTATAGAAGAGTAATCGCACACTATTAGCTTTAGAGAATTTCAACCCAGTGCCTATTTAAGTTAGTGGTAAGAGTTCCAAGCGTGTTACTCAGGATGTCACGGTTAATTTACATGTCGTCTTATGGAAATATTAATGCCGTAACTGTCTTGAAACGTTCTCTCCATTTCCATTTTCAATTCATATGAAAGTACATTACTAATAAAAAGTATTCCTTCTCCTGCAGATGTATGTTTGTTGGTCTGGTCTTCACGATTGAACGCTTCGACCGGCCGACGTGAAATGTGGTGCATAGATAATTGAAAGCCAGGAGATGGATACACGATTTTCTTATCTGAAAAACCGGGCAAGAGCATGTCGGACCATGCTCAGTGTAGGGTTCCGAAGCCGTTACTACAAACAATTAGACCTGGCGACAATCTTAACTTTGCCGTTGGAAAACTGTTATCCCCATACATCGATATAGGTCGCGGTCAGTTTACCAACACCGCAAATAAGTTTTCCGTAGGTATAAACATTTAAACCGTTTGTAACTCAAGGAGAAGACGCAATGAAGTCTACTTAGTCGTGATAGTTTTCCTAAATTCATAAATTCATTATATGCGCTTTCATCTATCTATATATATATATATATATATATATATAAAAGGCAATGTCCCGGGTGACTCATCATCGCCCAGCCAAAACGACTAATGCTAGAAATATGAAACTTTGACAGTACTTTCTTTGTATGACGTAGAGATCCACTAAGAAGGGATTTTTTGAAATTCAACCCCTAAAGGGATGAAAGCGGGTTGCAAAGTTTGTATGGGAAAAAATATTTTTATGGTCCGATTTACTTGAAACTTGGTAGAAATGCTATTCAATGCAAATAATGAGACACGTATTACAGCGATTATAAAAAATCAACCTCTAGAGGGATGAAAAGGGGTTACAAAGTTTGTATAGAAAAAATATTTTTATGATCAAATTTACTTGAAACTTGGTAGAAATGCTCTTCAATGCAAATAATGAGACATTTATTTCAGCGATAACTAAAATTCAACCCCTAGAGGGATGAAAGGGGGTTGCAAAGTTTGTATAAAAAAAATATTTTTATGATTAAATTTACTTGAAACTTGATAGAAATGCTCTTCAATAAAAATAATGAAATACGTATTTCAGCGATTACTGAAATTCAACCACTTGGGGGAAGGAAAGGGGTAGCAAAGTTTGTGTGGGGATTTTTTTTATGGTCTACTTTACTTGAAACTTGTAAGAAATGCTCTTCAATTCAAATAATGCGACACGTATTTCAGTTCAACAAATACTAAAATTCAACTGCTAGAGGGATGAAAGGGGGTTGCAACGTTTGTATAGAAAAAATATTTTTATGATCAAATTCACTAGAAACTTGATAGAAATTCTCTTCAATAAAAATAATGGGACACCTTTTTCAGCGATTACTAAAATTCAACCCTTTGGGGGATGGAAAGGGGTTGCAAAGTTTGTGTGGGTATTTTTTAATGGTTTATTTTACTAGAAATTTGTGAGAAATACTCTGCAATATGAATGATGAGACACGAATTTCAGCAAATATTAAAATTCAACCCCTAGAGGGATGAAATGGGGTTGCCAAATTTGTATGGGAAATATATTTTATGGCCGAATTTACCTTCTTTAAACTTGGTAGAAATGCTTTTCAATGAAAATAATGAGACACGTATTTCAGCGATAACTGAAATTCAACCCCTAGAGGGATGAAAGGGGGGGGGGGGCAAAGTTTGTATAGAAAAAATATTTTTGTGATCAAATTTACTTGAAACTTGGTAGAAATGCTCTCGTATATCAGCGATTACTAAAATTAAACCCCTGGGGGGATGGAAAGGAGTTGCAAAGTTTGAGTGGGGATTTTTTAATGGTAAATTTTATTTGAAATTTGAATATTAGTATTTAATCTACTGTTTATTAATAATAAAAATACAACTGCTACCGATTTTAGCGTCTAGCGAAGTTAGTAGGTAAATAAGCGAGTTCGGTTATTTTTTTAAGTGAGAAACGTGTAAATTGGTTTAAGGGCTACTAAATTGCTTTCAGAGATTTTGGACAAACTATCCCTTTAAATGGCGGTGGTAAATGGGCGGTAGAAGTTTAAGTTGTGTTTTAAATGAACTGTCAAAATGATTTATGGCGAATTTATTTTTTCATCTACTGTCACATGTTGTAGGGAGTGCCCAACCTAGAAATATTTATTTTTGTTATTTCACTACCAAACTAAGTAGCAGCTTCTACAAGACACCTATTCCTACTCCAAATTTTATCAATATACCTCTGTAGATTTCGAGTAAAATGCGTGTGATATACGGACGGACGGACATGACGAAACTATAAGAGGTTTTGCCATTTTTGTTACGGAACGGTAAAAAGGCGTTGGGCGATTTTGAAAAAACTACCCCAAAGGTGTTAAAATTAAAGAGAGTTAGACCATTTTTAAAATGAGAATAATTAACGTCGTAAGTACTTTACGATATAAATGAAAAAAGATACGGCAATTTCGGAAAAGGGGGTAAAATGGGGTAACAAGTTTGTGTGGGAATTTGGTCATTTTTGATGTGAGAAAAGTGGACATTATTGGTATTAAGGTTACTGTTTACCTATAAATAAGAATTATGACTGGGCAAGTTAGATACATGAAACTCGGTCTTTCAAGGTGATATAAACTATGTCTGTAGGTATTTTTAACATAAGTTCTGACTCTCCGCAGACGAAGTCGCGGGCGGAAAGCTAGTTTAAGATATTTTTCAGAAGATTTTTAGTATTTGTAGTTTTGGCTGTAGGGGGGGGGACACTTGACTCTAACAAAAATTAGCGCTTTAAAGCTTAATATTTTATAAACGGATACCTTACCAATGACATCCCACACTATGGGGTAGACGAGAAAAAAAAATACATACCCACGTTACGGTGTAGGGGAGGAACAATTTTTATATTTTTTTTCTAGATTTTATTTTACCACTTTGTTGGCGTGACTAATATGTATATTCATGCCAGATTACAGCTTTCTAGTACTAAGAGTCCCTGAGCTAAGCTGCGGACGGACGGACGGACGGACGGACGGATGGACATGGCGAAACTATAAGGGTTCCTAGTTTGACTACGGAACCCTAAAAATCGGACTATTCCCGAGAAAGGTGCCATGAATGACTTCTACGCAGATGGAGTTGCGGACAATATCTAGTCAGTATAATGTATGTTCGTTTGCAATAATGTTATGCAAAACCATGCTCTTCCATCGACATTAACTACATTTTGAGTTCAATTCGTGTGGACAGATAAATACGGAAATATATGCTTATAGTTGATAGCCAGGATTTTAATTGTCATGGCTGTTGTACCTAATTAGAGATTCAGTGTGTGATTTGATTGGAAATCAGTTCACAGCACGGCTAACCTACTATGTGAACTAAACAGGATTTGTATTCATCCCATTTAAATGAGTTTTTGAAACTAATGTTTAGAATGTGGCGTGTGATTGAGCGCTTTGGCAAATAGGATACTGTAGGCTTTTGCTTTAAGCTTTAATGAACTCGGCTTGGCGTAGGCTAAAGTTACCGAATCATCGTATTTGTGGAAAGGTCTAACGAATTGTTTAGTAAGTATATTTATGAGCGATTTGTGTCAGGCGGTGTAGGTCGCACGTTGTTTCTGCAATTAATATGTAGTTTAAATCATTGGTATTTATGTTCATTTTACAAAAGCCGTTTTATTTGTTTCATCTTTTGTCACACGGTGGATTAACCGGTTTTGTTAGTTTTGATGATATATGTACATATGTATACCGTTTGGCGTGTCCACAAGTTAACGAAAATTTAGATCCACGTGACCAACAAATACAACAGGACAACATTAAGATTCCTTTCGCGTCTTCTGATACGGAACCCTAACAACAAACTACTTGGCAAGTTCGGTCGCACGATCCATTGTTATTCCCAGGTGCGGATACTCCGAATGTCGTTGCGAACTTTAAAAACTAAAAGCATCGATTTAGCCAAAAGTCAAGATGTGTTGCGAAACATTAAAAATTCAGCAGCCTCACAGCAGCGGCGGTGGTTAAAATTTCAAGAGCTGAGCGCAGGCATCTCCGCCGGAGTATCGCGAGTTCATAAATTAGTTAGTTTAGAGAGAAAGGTCGCGCCCTCGCAGCGCGGGCCGTGTATAATTTTCATTTTAAACACGGGCAGCCACAGGTCCTCGCCGTAAATCAGCTCCGACCGTCGACGGCCGCCCTTTGACTCTCGACGTGACGCGCACGGCCCCGCTCCGCGCCCGCGCCGCGCCCGCTCGCCGCCCGCTGTAACAATGTAAAGACATTCCCATTGTGCCCTAATAGGGCATTGTTTGTCACGTAAATTTTACTGCTGAATATGCAAATTTTGTTTCACGTCTACCTCTTGCGAGAAATATTGCAAAAGTTACGTGAAATGTTAAATCACGGATCGGAAACAAGTTTTTAATAACGATCGTAATTGCTTCGGGAAAAATGTCGGCGCGACAACGGAATGAAGTTAGCAACAACAACGCCGGACAAAAGGCGGCGATATAATTAATTCTAAGTGAAGTCGGAACTCCAGAAAAGTTACTCTTAAAATACTGCCTTTTAAGTCCATTTTTTAATTGGTAAAAGTCCTCTCCTAAAAGGACATAAAGCTTCAGGAAAAAGGAAATAAAGTATTTTTACCATAATTTGTTCCTATTTGGTAAAGCAATTTTAATATGAAATCGTTTACATACAAACAGCCACAAACGACAAATCAATCCCCCAACTTATGTCGCGAGATAATAACTCCAATCGTTCTAATCACGAATAAATATCGGTTTATAATCAGCTTAATGGGTAAGCTTTCCGGTTGAAGCGTTTTGGTAATTAGTTATGTAAGCAAATACGTGAGCCAAATTCTATGCGTCAAACATGCTTCAAATGATATTAACCGTTTTAATGAGTGGCGTTCGCGTATTGAATCATAAATATTCATAATGAAGGTTGCCGCACGCGGCGCGGCTCTCCGCACTCCGCGCGTCGCCGGCGCCCTGCAGCCGCTACACCCACGGTTTATCTCTACATCATCCCTGCATTAACGTGCTCTCCGTCTAAAAATATTTTTTGGGGTTTACGCAGTAAATACAGCCACAACAATAACGATATGTGGGTAAGATTCAGAGGGTCTATTCTACTCAGTACTGTCGACGTTATGATAGATCTTATTTACTTTACAGTAATGGCCGACGAGTTAAAAACCATACGAGAACATGTCAAAAGCAATATGATTTTACCGAATAGAATAGAGCCCCTCCTGTGCACTTATTTAAAATGAAAGCCTCATAAAGTATCTAACTTCATGTGTTCTTACTGTCAGGTCAGATGTCATGATTATTTGAATAATAAAAAAACATGACTATGACTATGTGTACGTACATGAGTCAGCATGAGGAGTTATTTTATTGATTATGTTTCAATTCTCTTTTTCATCCAAGTCCAACCCTTTATAATTACGTCTAAAACTTACAACTTACGTGTACCTATATACGTATACCCTGCAAAACCCATGAATCAGTATTCCCTTCAGGGTATATTAACACTTTGAAACCCTGCAATAAGCATTTTATCGTGCGCCGTTGTCATAACTGGACAGCTGAGCCTCGCCGGGAAATCGTAAATAGCTATACGAGTAAAACCCCCCGTCCCAATAAGCCACTCGTTATTACCACTAAAGAGATTAATTAACAGAGTACGGAGCAAAACTTGTCGCTCTGCCCGCCAACCTCACCAAAGTAGTGCGATAGGTTAGGACAAATATAGCTTCATCAACGCAAAATATGATATAAAACATAAGGCGGCACGTACATGCATATTTTGTTTTTTATTGTATTGTAAATAAATAATTGCTCAAAGCGTTTCTACGAAGAAATAGCCAACAGCTTTTGCTCCTAGTAAACCATCCGCGTAGACTTCACTTTCAGGCGTTATTACAGACAATTTAAATATAAAATAATTAAGTAACGCAACTCAAACGTACTTGTAATACACGGCGTTTACAATTTAAACATTCGTTAATTTGTTGGTTAACTCCTGAAGTCTCAAACATTAGGGTGGTAATGCTCTTTACTTTAAAACATTTTGGAGAAATCGGTTCTCGCACCAGATAAAATACATCTTAATTTAGATCTCATTTCTTAGAATTTGTACTGTTGTTTTCAAAATACACTCAGCGCCTTGTAATTAATTATGTAGCGGTATATGGACGGGTAATGTTTAGATTATGTGTAGCGCAAATAAATTTATGTTTATCTCGTTTGAAGTTTTGTATTTTTAGGTAGCCGCACGAACTAAAGAAAAACGGCTTAAGATAAATATATCGATTTGATGATAATTGATAACATCGTTTGTGCCCGGTTATTTTTTTCGGAATTAGTAGTTACACGCTGACGTCAATTAAATTACCTACATAGGAATAGCTTGCTTAAATACTAAGAATCATTTTCTGTTTTAATCGACTGCGGCGAAGCCCAAAAGGAGGGTTATGTGTTTGAACTGTATGTATGTATGTATGTCCGTTCCTATGTCCCCTCGTAACTACTCAGCAGGTCAACCGATTTTGATAAATGATACGTCATTAAATTCATCTTGATGGCGCGAGTGTCGCTGAGTACAGTCACCAGCAGAAGTATATTATCCAACAATGCGCTTAAAATATGTTACACGATCTTATACCTCTAGCAATAAAGACTTGTCAGATATTTTGAGCCGAAAGTTGGATAATATATTATTGCTGGCGACTGTACATATAATTCTTAAAAATACATCTTTCAATCGGGTTTTATGTATTTTAATGTTTTTAACATACATCGGCGAGAGTAGGTACCTATCAAAAAATGCAGCCGGGTTTAATGCTTGCTTTTTATGTAGATATTAAATTCTAAATTTGCGGATATGTGGACTAGTATTTATCGCCGACACGCTACTATGACGGGTTCTGAAACGGAGGCTAGCTGAACCCACGGGTAAGAGCAAGTAAAATATTTCAAAAAACAAAACTGGGAAGTTTTGCGTCATAAAGTTATTTCGCAAACGCAACTTGTCATTGTCTAACGACGACGGGATAAAGGGCGGGACGTCGTCCATCTCGCGTTAAGACCTCTTCAGGGCACGCTCCAATTTTCGCTCACTTAACAAAAATGGTTTAAAAACAATGAACCGACTCCAAAAATGGTAACTCTTAAATCAGTCAGACGAAGTCAGTTTTTGGTTTATACATACATATTAGTAAAAGCGTCCTTAATAATCTATGTTGTTTCATTTTGTTTGTAGGGAGTTATTGTCTATGTGTTTAATATACAATAAATAATAATACTTTATGCAACTGATGCATAATGAGAGGCGCTAAAATAGGAGTGTGGTTTTATGAAACGAGCGTTAGCGAGTTTCATAATAGCATTACACGAGTGTTTTTAGGCCTAATTATGTACAGTTACATACACTACTTTATCTACACACATATTATAAGTACTCTAAGTTGGGTTCAGAAGTTGACGACTTGACGCCAAAAATGGCGGCAAACAAAACTTGTGCTGTGTTGTCACGAATATGAATGTTTTTTTAAAATCATAGACAACCGAATGAAGTCCCTATTCTCACGGCACTCGAGATCAAATCTCGTGCGCTTTATAGTAAATCGTATCGATAACTATTTTATTATCTATGGATACTAATAGAGACCCTCTTGAGTTTTGACAGCTGTTCCAAATTTAAACTCATAACCATACAGAAATCGATACTGTAATAACATTACAGTACAGATTTTACCTACTACCACAGACAATAAAGTTCTCATAGTAAAATTGGTTATAATAATGCTGGTCACTTCCTAAAGTTTCTGCACGCATAATAGAGGACTTATGGGTGTAGATAAAAGTTTCTTATTTGTTTATATATAATCATTAAATCCTCATTTCAGCCGAAAGACGTCCACCGCAGGACGTAGGCCTCCCCAAAGGTTTCCCACATGGATTGGTCCTGACCTGAGCCGCTCGAATCCATCGGTTTCCCGCAACCTTAGCCACGTCCACCTACGCGACGTGTTCCGGTACGCGGACGCCATTCAAGAACTCTTCGACCCCTTGGCTATCTGTTCTGTGGCTTAAGTCTAGCAATTTTTGGCTATATTAGTGGGTGATTTTGGTTCTCGCCTCCTCATTTCTGATTCGATCGCGCAAAGAAATTCAGAGCATAGCCCTGTCCTTTGGTCTTTGAGTAACCTTGAGCTTTCTTATGAGGTCTATCGTTAGCACATACGTCTGAGTAGTTGAGTACCATAAGTCATCACTGGTAACACAACACACACACTGGTCGAAATTTTTGGACTTGAGACACCGCGGTATATTAGACGCTGCGCTTAACCGAGTCGGATTCGACGATCTTTGTCAAACTTGGACCTACCCAACTGAACAGTTTGTCCCAGGTCAACATAATGGTCAACAACTTCAAGCGCTGAGCATCCGATTGTGACACGAGTGGGTGCTACATGGGTATTTGACAATATCTTTGTCTTAACCATGTACAACAATGATTAAACAAGTAAAATATAGACCTTTCGAGCGATTCGCCTTTTTTTAATCATAACGCCCCGTGACACTCTATTTATTATACATATGCTAAAATCACCTTGGACAAAATGCAAGTGTCTGTTTCAGAATCATCAAGTGAAATATTCTTGCTTGAGATGATCACGATGATACGAATCTACATTAGTCAAAAACAAAGCCTGTTTTTATTAATCTCTTCAAAAGGAAAAACAGCTATTATGGCTTTTGAGTTCTTGCTTATGCAGATTACTATGAACTTTGTTTCCTTCTGTTGGCTCAGTGCGCTCGGCACTCGCACTCGTTGAATCTATTAATTATTAATCTTCTTACGTCTGCGCAACAAACATGGTGTCTTCATTGTGTCTGTTTCCTGGTAGTGGTGGATATAAACACGCTTACAGTAAAACTAGAGTAAAAATAGGACTCGGTTGTCTAAATCTTTAACATTGTGTCTGGTATAATAAATATTTAAATATTAGAATTTTATTACAGATACCAAAGAGAGCGCGACAGCGATAGACAGCCGAGTACTATTCATAAGCTGGTTTTACTGAACGCTGCTTTGGTCTAGGTTACTTCGGCTAGAACCTGACATGTCACTAACAAAATGTGTTAAATTTTGTATGTGGTTATTATCTATTTCTTGCAGCAGTGCAATTTTTCCGGGATGATAAGTATTCTATACTGTCCGTCCCCGAGCTATAAACTATTTAAATCTATGTTCATACATCGATCGTTTAATACGGGGGACGCTCTCCTCTAGACACGATATGAATTATTATTTATATGTAATGTCTATGGATATCCCTAACAATATTCTGCACTAACCTAATTTGATATTGACAGCATACCTATATTCAAATATTCTGTATGTAGACGTGCTATCGATTAATAACGCTATTAATGGTAAGTAATGGGTTTAAACTGGAAAAATAAATCTTTTTAATGTTTGTATAGTATTTATAACCATACTAAAAAAGATGTCAACAAAACTAAATTAAATTATTCACTGTCATCAGTGTCATTACATTCCATAACATTACCGTTAACTGAACTTTCTACACTGTCATACTCATAATCAGAGCTATCAGAATTATAACATCCATTTGGTTTGGGCGCATATTGTCCCACTCGCAAAACGTCCCTATACCAAAATTACGTCCTATTCGCAAAACGTCTTCTTTGCAAACGGTCCCTTGCGCAAAATACCCTTTTCGCATTGCGTCCCTTTCGCAAAAGGTCCCATCCCTTTCGAAAAATGTCCCTTCCGTAAAAGCCTCTTTCGCTGAACGTCCCCCCTGCAAATGGTCCCCGTATGCGAAATGTCACATACGCAAAATGTCCCGTCTGTAAAATGCTGGTTTAAAACAAGAGAATCTCTTCTCATGGATTGAAGAGAGAGATGAGGAAGTCCCTACATCATCATAATTTTGTGATTTATAACAAAAAAAACATAATTTAGTGATTTATAACTAAGAATATAAAAATTGGCTAAAAAACTACGAAAAAGCGAAATAGGTGTAAGGGATTCATAATATCAATAACTTTTATGCAACAAAACCAAGATTTATGAAGTCATTCATAAACATGATCGTGCGGGAATATTTTGTGGTTACAAAGGATTTTTACTTAAAATAGAGGAGCTGATTTAAATTCGAATCCATAAGTACATTTTTAGTTATAGGTAAATTACTAAACAAACGTTTAATTATTGTTTTCTATATTCGATGCTCAACAATGACCATAAAACTAAGTTAGGTTTTCCTCGAAGTCATTACACCCAGAGCTCTGAATTTTATGTCTTTGCGTCTAGACACGAGTTAGGCTCTGGGATAGTCTTGAAGATGCGGATAGCAGGTAGAAAGTAACGAAAGCTGAGACTGTTCAAATTAGCGTATAATTACTAATTAGATTAAATGAACTTTACAAAAGCTTAAAATAGGTGTGCTTAAAGGTTATATAAAAAAGGCAAAGCTGTGCGACTTTATGCGACGATGGTAAAGCGAGCAAAAGCACCCTGCAGAGCTAATGAAAACTGTTGTGGTACCTATAGTTAAAAATAAAACGGGGGATGCATCCGATAAGACTAACTATAGACCCATCTCATTGACCACAATCATTGCTAAAGTATTTGATGGTATGCTTAACTCATATTTAAATAAGTTGGTGAAACTGCACGACAATCAGTTTGGTTTCGTTCCGGTTTGTCGACAGAAAGTGCAATTTTAAGCTTAAAGCATACCGTCAGATATTATACCGACCGAAAAACACCAGTATATGCCTGTTTTCTCGACCTATCGAAAGCGTTTGACCTGGTTTCTTATGACATCCTTTGGACGAAACTTAAGGAGCAGATGGTCCCTCTAGAAATAATAAACATGCTTAAGTATTGGTATGGAAATCAGGTCAACGTAGTTAGGTGGTCGGGATCATACTCGGAACCATACAGATTGGAGTGCGGGGTGAGGCAAGGGGGGCTCACCTCACCCACGGTCTTTAACCTGTATGTAAATGAAATCATCGTCGCGCTCAGCAGGCAGCATGTCGGCTGTCACGTGGACGACATTTGCGTCAATAACATCAGTTACGCAAATGACATGGTGCTGCTGAGCGCCTCGCCGTGTGGGCTCAAGAAACTGTTGCGGACGTGTGAGGAGTTTGCAGTCAGCTGTGGCCTGAAATATAATGTGGCAAAAAGTGAAGTCATGGTGTTTGAAGCCATTGGTAAGTGCCCATCTAGCGTGCCTCCGCTTAAGCTACACGGTGTCCCCTTAAAAAGGGTATACCGATTTAAATATCTGGGGCACTGGCTTACTAAGGATCTCAAAGATGATGACGACATGGAGAGGGAGCGAAGGGCGCTGTCAGTGAGAGCTAATATGATAGCCCGCAGGTTCGCTCGTTGCTCTGGAGCGGTGAAGATCACCCTGTTTAGAGCGTACTGCACGTCTCTGTACACGAGTAGCCTGTGGGTAAAATACACCCAAAAAGCATTCAGCGCCCTTCGCGTCCAATTCAATAATGCGTTCAGGGTGCTGTTGGGTCTGCCTAGATTCTGTAGTGCGTCGGGAATGTTCGCGGAGGCAAGGGTTGACTGTTTTTACGCAACACTCCGTAAGCGATGTACTTCTCTGGTGCGCAGAGTGCGGGCCAGCTCCAACAGTATCCTCGCAATGATCGCGGACAGGTTTGACTGTCCCTACATGAACCGTTGTTGTGGTTTGCATGCCCCTTACCACAAATATTTTTTTAAGGTATGTTCTAACAACTAGATTATAAGAATGTATATGTATACCACTAACAAATATGAATCTAAGACATTCGAAATAAATTAATTTGAATTTGAATTTGAATTTGAATTACGACAGTTTTTCATCAGTTTTCCTGCAATTGACCGCCACAATAAATATAATAGTCAGCTAGACATAGACAGCATTAGTAAACGTAGATTAAGAGCTCAAATAGATTTAACCACGACTTTATACGGGACTTTTAGCGAAAGGCATGTATTGCGGACGGGACATTATGCGAAAGGGACGTATTGCGAACGGGACATTTCGTGAAAGCTAGGGAAAGGGACGTAATTTGGTCCTGTGAAGGGACATTTTGAGAACGGGGTATTTTGCAGAAGGGCCGTTATGAGAATGGGACATTTTTAAAAGGGACCTTTTGCGAAAGGGTAATTCTGCGTATGGGACATTATACGCCCAAACCATCAATTTTTTTTTATGGTAATGGAGGCAAACGAGCAGAAGTTGGACCTACCTTGCTTTTTTTTTAAATAGATACTACAATTTGCTGGCTTGACGTCCAGTAACTTTGCTAATCGGCGGACTTGTCTTTGCGTAGCAATCTCGTGTGCGTTTTTTTATGTGCGGCCGTACTTATTTATGTTCACAAGTTTACCACCAACAGCGACGGCGGCCGCGCGCGCACTTCATATCGCCCCCGCTGTCTCACGTCCCCCGTCACCCGCGGACCATGGGAGTGTCACGAACGAATTTGCCAAGTTTAACAAACTATCGATTTTATGGGTAAGGCTAATACACAGTGCTGACGACCATGAAGAACGCTTTCAACACTTAATACAACGCCGTTTATGCAAACTGTAATACGTTGCATGCGAAAAGCAATTACGAAGTTGATATTGTACGGGTTTCTAATAGTTTGAAATCCGTGCTAAAACACTTTAGAACTAAATTGTTCTATAAAGTATCCTGTCGGAACACCTAAAATACCGAGAACCATTTGCAAAACTGTATCATAAACATTTTAAAAGCGCTGACGAACTTTTCAAAGCGCGCCTTTTTATTTAGCGACCGTCAAACGCCATCAGCTTTACCAGGATTGCCGGTAGTGCGTTAGCTTTAATCAATACCAGTTAACGTAGCTACAAAATATCACAGCGGTGATTTTTTAACTTGAAAGCTTAAAAAACTTTCTGGCTTTACAAAGCTCGAGTTTTTTTAACACAAGTTCAGAAGAGTGATGGAGAAATAAACAATTTTAGGTAATTGTTGAGCCACTATAGCGACAGGGTTGTCGCCCTCCCTCAACCCCCCCCCCCCCTTCCCCTCTCTGAGTAATTTGACGAATATTTTAATCATTATGACCTAATGGTGCCTTAAAAACCATTATGGTGGTCCGTATGTGCAGACAAACAGATAATTTCAGGGCCACCAGATATGGAACTTTGTCAAAGTAACGTAATCAATCAAATTCTATGAAACTTTGTTGGGTTTGACGTACTGCGACACTTTGACGTAGTTCCATAGTGCCTTAGAAATCTATTTGTTTGACGTACTGTAAAAGTTGAAGTACATCTCATCATATACTTATTCAAATAATAAATAGCCTTCTGTTTTACTATAGTGCTCTACACTACAAACTAGACGTCAGAGTGAGCGTATAGTATCGTTTATAAGATGTATTATTTATTTTATTGGGTGTAAACAAGGCCCGGACGGCCGACGAGTCGCCAGATAAATCGTCCCGCGACGTGTTGCGGGAGCGTCCGATGTATCATGGGCACGTAACCAATAGAACCGCTGCGGACATGTTGCGTGAGGCTATTTTCCCTTCTCACGACCTCATAAATCCTTGCTTTATAAATTAGATAAGACGCCGTACATGCTGCTGAAGTGCTAAACAATGTTCCCAAGTGACCGAGCGATGATCGGGTGGGATTACTTAATCGAAGTATCGTTGCGTTTATTTTTATTTTAGTAAGCTTCGAAAGAGTAGTTTGGCTACGCGTTTTGAGGATTCCACAATTGCTAATAGGTAGGTACATAAGACATGAACTGTATACACTTCATTACTCGCAAGTATATTATCATTATAAACTAAATGGCTTCGTGGGCACCAGTTAGGTATAACAACGACACATGGATTTTACTATGCAGATATGATCATCATAATCATACGTGCTGTCGGTCCGTTTGTCCGTTTCATTATTCCGTTAAACAAAGCAACAGATTTTGATGCGGCTTTTACCATAATTTAGAGAAAAAAACTAAATATAAAAGGAAATACATACTTGTAGTTGTATATAATTATCACCCAAATCTTTTGACAACCTATATAATTTATCAATCGCCCCGCATTTTGTCAGAAATCAAGTTGGTAATGAGTTTTCAGTAAACATTTTCTGCCATTTAATTTTCCTGGCTGCCGTATTATGTTTTAACATCTTTGATGAAAGGAGTTACCTTGAGACAGGAAGTAATAAGACTAATAAGTTACCTACACATTTCGTACGCTTATCAAAATATTATTTTACCACTTTCATCAACCTTATTAAAGTATCCATTATCTTCCCAACTTTCAGGTTAGTTGAACCTATCGGCTGCGCCAACATTGGTTAGTGCTAAGTGTAAAGTTGTAACTTGTAACCATCTCGTTACCAGAGGGTAAGCTATATAGAAGTCGGGTAAAGTACGAGGAATATGCGTAAGTCCGCGGTAATCCCTCAATTAAGCCGGGCCATTCTATGACCTGTTTGCCTCCGACATCCTTCACTCGGAATAAGTGTTTGTTCAAGTGTGTTTCAAGATTATACTAAGATAAGGTTATCGATTAACCGTCAGGCGCTCCAAACTTCGCTTAGTCTGTTTTAGGGGCTTATTGTGTGGCTCGAATCAATACCACCGTGTTGTAACCACAGCTTTATGTTTGCAATGAATAATTTAATGCCGAAACAATCAGTACACATAAAAATTAGGACGTTACACATTAGAGGACGTAGTTATGGGTTGTGTTGTAATTCAAGCGTGTCAGTAAACATATAAATTCATTCGGTATTCTAAGTTTCTATACATTTACCTGGCTTTTCTTTCTATATGACAGAACCATATATTGGTCCCATAAATTTGACGATAACTTAAGCGGGGAGCGGTTAAGAAAGTAAAAGATTTATCGCATCAACAAGTTCCCGTACATGCTTGTTGTGCCCAATCGTCTCGAGGATTTATTCGTCTCCGTGAGAGTATTCGTGTACCTATCTACTTTAATTAAATCGTGAGGGTATAATGAAAAACTGACTCATCTCATTATGCTGTTCCCGTCTCAAAATAACGCCAGTTTCAGATTTAATGAGACCGCAGACAGATTAACGGCGAACTCGTAATTTCTTTTGAGTTCATCCGTAGCTTGCCGACACGAGAAATAAATTACAGAATATCAACACGCTTGTTTCTGTCTCTTTATTCTTGTGGTTTTATTTTTTAACGCAAAATAACTCTCTATGACGTTCTAGCTTAAATTTACTCATGAACACGCTAGCGGCGTGTACCGACTTTTTTTTATTATCAGCAAAGTTTCCACTTTCAACATTTCAAATAAGTTCGGAAGTATTTTCGAACCGATTTTTTAGTGTTAATTTTCAACAACATAAATGAATACTTAGATTCGAACATAAAATCACGGGATGCCTAACTTTAAGCAAAACATGTTATTAATTTTCCTTTTTTTTTCGAAATTATGAACATACAAATACAGATTACTTAAAACGAGGAAGGAAAGTGCGATACTTTTGCGACATTGTCTATTTATTGGTAGAAATACGATTAAATGAATCGTGTCGGTACGTACGTATTACGTGCTTCCGATAGAATGGCCAATTATTAGAGAAACGTGATCTCAATGAAGGAAACTGCTAGGTTTTTCAGATTTACTTGAAAATTCTGCCAATAAATCACTATAAAGGTTGAAAATACTTTGCTATTTTACAATACACATCCATAAATGGTTAGATAAACCTACCCGAAAATGATAAAACCATGATTTTTATAATTTAACAGTTTAGTTTGAAAAACCAGGGTTTTACCTACTTCCTTATGTACCTATCCTGAATCATTTCCCACGGGTATTCCTCTGAACCCCATAAAACCCTTGGCTTAGAATAGCTAACCAAAAGTTTGTCAAATTACGTTCGGTTGCAAACTTTCTAGAACGCAATTATAAAATAACATTTTCCTCTGTTTCATTAAACCTACTTATGTCTTAGAATATAAAGGCGAAGTCAATTTCCATTTTAAGTTTTCGGTTTGTTTTCATTGGAACTGGAGTTCTGCCATAAATTGAACATGGTAGGTAATTAAAACTGCTTCAATAGTACCTATATAATGTACTTACTGATCTCTCAGTCCCAGGTGTCCACCCTGACCTTTTTCTATTGTTTGCTAGCTTTTATAAAACTTGCTATCATTTTATTATGCTTTGAGCCTTTCAGATAATAATCCTGAAATAATTTTGCACAGGTCAAAGTTTGCCCAAAGAGTATTTGGACGAGATCTGTTGTTGGGGACTTTGTCCTCGTTCGTAGTGTCCGCGTCCCTGTTGGTTGTGTCGGGAATTCTAATTCTGTAGGCGCTTAAACATCATTAGTTTATAGTTTACCTAGTTACCATTTGATACTCTTTTATACTTTGTCATACATTTTTTGTGTTATTTGTGGTTTAAAAAAAACAGTAAAATTAAGTATTTCAATTATTTTCTATTCTTAGGTTATTACTATACATCAATGCTTTTAAAAGACAAGGAGCTAATCGTTTGGTTTTATTTTATGAATCGATATCTGTAATCTCTAAAATAAATACCAAACAAAAATATACAGTTATTTGTTTCCTAAGACTATCCTTGGTATGACTTCCCTTCGATGATATTATCAACGGGTTCCGCTGTACTAAAGTATATTCTGTGATCATTTGAAAATAAACTTTTTTTCGTTGTTATTGCATTTAATGGAAAAATATGTAAAAATGTTCAGCTTTTTTAAGTAGTCGCAAAGTAGATACCTACATTTAATTAGGTGCAATAAATAAGTCAACGGAAAAAGGCGATAAAAGAAAAAATAAGTTAATAAGCTTACTGCGAAAGGATATTTCTATTTGCAGCGTCGGAAACGAAGAGGAAAAATATTAATTGACACAAATTTGAAGCCTGAGCAACCGAGTCCGCTCAGCGAGCTCGGGCCAAATGAAATGTTGATTTTACGTCGCGAGTTTTACGTGCTGCCGACGGCAGATGAAACAAAATACACGTTCATTAGCGCAGACCAGGAAATTATATTACGGCCCGTCCTTGATTACGGAATCAGCGAGTCGCCCTCACCTCTCCGACTTGGCTTTCAGCGCGAGGGCGCGGCTAGTACCCATCGAAATGCCAATTACATTTCATGCGTATGATTCCCTAATAAATTATTCATTATCTACCTACGTCCCTAGAGCCTAATAACTCGCAGGAGCGCTGCTATATTACATTTGCAAATGGTGTATAAATAACACCCAACAAAAGGTGGGTAAGTAATCCTAGAAGAGCTAAAGACATTTTGATGTCGTACGCTTAATTAGATGGTAATGGATTCTTTGAAGCTTACGTTCGGCTTAGTTTATGAATTCACAAGGTCACATGCTTACCGGGGCGGGCATGCATTAATAACGTCAGCTCGGCGCGTTTGTGTGTAAGGGGTGACATTAGAGCGACCCAGCGACGCGTGCGGCGCGGCCGCGGCTACACGGCTACACGGCTACACGGCGCAGCACAGAGCGATGCATGCCGGCTTAATCCCAGGTAATGCGACATAATAAAATGTAAGAGGCGAGGGGTAACGACAGACGTGCGCGCGTGACCTGTTATCTCAAGCTCCGAGATTACTTTAGGCAACACAATCTTTGTTTCGGACAGTCACACGAGGATCTCACGGCAAGTCAGAGGAACTAATGTCTGGGAATTTTGTTATATCTCTGATTTGACAGCTTTACATGAACGAGCCCCGTATGGACCCAAGAAACGATATCTATAAGAAGGAAAAAATTACTTTAGTTCAATTGAAGGTACGAGTATATGTAGAATACGAACCAATCACCTCATTCAGTCAATAACACCACAATCGAAAACGATAACTCCCTTTTATCTGAAAGTGAAACCACTCGAGTAGATTTGAACAGGCACTATTCGCTGAAGTGGGCGGCCATCGCCATACGGGAACTTACGAGTGGGATACATTCGGTATCCTCACTTTTTCTTTATGATATTGGTTTTTGACAAATTAACACGTCAGCGAAGAGATACGGCGCGCGTCCCCGGGCTGCCCATCAATATTGACGCGGCGACCATTACTCAATATCACTCAAGTGGAACTGCCCAATTTACAGCTACATTTAACTGATTTGATTGAATCGGTGGAAAGTTATCACCCTCAGGGAACCGGCGGCGTGCTCCTGGGCCGGCAGTACACTCGTGCTTCCAGGGTCTGTAAAATTACCTAGCCTTTTTACACTACATATAGATTCCTCGCTAAAAGAACGTGCGAATCGAGTTTTATTTCTGGCTTCTGCTATGAAATATTTTGCTAACAACTACAAAAACTACAAACACTAGTCTCTTTTTATATATAATTTTACATTTGTAATTAAATTATACAATATTTTTTTTTACTGCAGACGAAACTAACGTTCTTGGGTTTGATTCTTGCTTGTTCCTGATTTCAAGTGTTGGGTAGGATTATATTTGGTATTGAGTTTTGGAATTATTTTTCTGTATTTATTTCTCTATACATTTAAGTTTATCGTTGTCAAATAACAATAGTACAGGGCCAGGTCCTCTATTCAACACGGTAAAAACAATATCGATTTTGACCTGTTATGGTATTGTCAACGTTTTCATAGCTCTTATTTACTTGGCCAGTAATGGCAGCCGAGTTAAAAGCAATATCAATATTGTAACAGGCCAATACGATTTGGATTTAACCGTCTAGAATAGAGGCGCTCTGGCCTAGTCCTTACTTTGGGACTAAGTTAGTTTTTAGTGAGATGGTACAATGGTAGGTATGTATAAATCATTTTTCATTTCATCTTTGTTTTGGTAACCAAGCCACGGCTCTCTAAAATTCGGATCGTTCTTTTTTAATTAGTCATTTAACAATGGGAGTCCGAGTTCCTGGGCCTCTCTTCAACACGGTTAAAACAATATCGTTTTTGATCTCTTATCGTATTGTCAACGTTTTGATAGCTCTTATTTTCTTGACAGTAATGGCGGCCGTGTCAAAAACAATACCGTAACAGGTCAAACACGATATCGTCGGTGATGTTCCAATACCATACTAACTAACAAATTAAATAAGGTGCAAAATACACCTTAGCCAGTACGTCAGTAAGGTACATTTTGCAACTTATTGAATTTGTTACTTACGGGTTTTTACTGTCTAGAAGAGAGGCCCATTACGGTCGGCCTTATAAGAGGTAGATGCACACTTTAGTGCTTTGTCACTTTAATGTCATGTGTGAACTGCCGCACAAATCTGTCAAAGGTGTTAAAGCCACAAGGTAAAAAAGGGTGCACCTACTTATCAGGCCGACTGAACCAAATGTT
Organism: Acleris literana; assembly: GCA_946894065.1. Taxonomy (NCBI): domain Eukaryota; kingdom Metazoa; phylum Arthropoda; class Insecta; order Lepidoptera; family Tortricidae; genus Acleris; species Acleris literana. The sequence goes on along the minus strand of OX335670.1, from coordinate 14,501,627 downwards.
TTTTAAATAAATAATGTATTGTAAGGTTTCTTTTGAAAGGGACATACTCCATGATGTAGCTTCAAATTTGAAAATTCCGGTTAAAATATCTGATTCAATTATGAATCTCAGTTTCACGAAGCATTATTAAGTAACTAATGTTGGACGCCGTGATAGGATGACAATAATCTGAAAATATTATCCCAAATAATATAATCACGACGAGGAGGAAAACCGATATTTTAAATTTCTGAATATTCATATCCCGAACCTGAAATAATCACATTGTTTTTAGAATGTTAATTCGGTTTACCATATCATTGTTTTTTAGGTGGTTTCGCCATGTTCTGTCTGTCTGTATGCTAAACTCACTTTTTTCAGAAACTATCAAAGTCACAAAGTTATCCAATGCACCCATATTGAAATTAGTAAAAAACATTTTCATCGCTTGCAAACATTTTAAAAGTAAGTGTGTTTTTTTTACAGCATCAAGTAAGGCATCAATGGAGAGTTCTTAAAAATATATTATGTGGATTGCTTTTTAGAATTGGGGACCGTTTACAAAATACTGAGCTCTAAATTTATTAATTAGATTAGGTAAACGAAACAATCAATAAAACCAATTATAGAATTCACAGTATGTCTCACTAGTATACATAGCTAAAACTAGGTATATTTACTAAATTTCTGGAAAATATCTTAAATTAAAGCAATGTATGTATGTATGTAAAGCATAACGAAATTATAAGGAAAACTATCACGAATAAGAAAGTTTCTTTGATTTGGAGCAGTGGCTTAGCGTTGACAAATTTAGCTGTGGGCGAATTCTAGGTAAAACCATAACTATGGTCCTAGCTTGCAACAATAATACAATTTTCCTCCTTACATTATCCTAAAACGTGATACCTTACTGCTCTTATTTCTGGGTATATATACTATTTGGCCTAAAACAGTTTCCTCTAAACTCTACCTATAGATATAGCTATAGCTTTTTTATAATTATGTAATGACAAAAATTGGACTATTGTTCCATGATAGGAACATAGTTGTATGGTTTTACGTAAACACCACTGTTTTGAGTAAACAAGAAATGAATCATTTTGAATAAAAAAAATAACGTTTATTTAGGGTTCCGTACAAAAAATGAAAAAAAAACGGAACCGTTATTGGATTAATCGTGCGTCCGTCTGTCCGTCCGTCTGTCACAGCTAATTTGCTCCGAATCTACTGGACCAAATCAGATGAAATTTGGTAGGATGGTGTAATCCTATGACCCAAACACATTCGCAAAGTACATAATTTTTTTTTTTTAATATTTTTATTTGTCTCCCAAATAAGAAATAAAAAAAAAAGTTTTGCATACCTTACTGTGTCATATATCAAATGAAAGGGCTCGTTATGAGGATCGCAAATATATTTTGTTATTATTGTAAAGTAAATAGTTTTGATTTTATTCATGAAAGAAGACGAATGTTGACTATTCCCCCTGATCTCCGAAACTACTGAGACTAAAAGTTTTTTTTTTTTTTTTAAATATAGTTCTTTGCTTGTAGATTAGATTACAGGAAAACCTATAAGAATTGTCAAAAAAAACGGATGTACCCTCTCCACGCGAGTTCAACTCTCACTTGGCCGGTTTATTAAATTCGTGTTTAATAAACCGAACTTAATATAAGGCCTAGTCTAATCTCCATATTTGTATTTTCGTATTTCATAATTTGGGTTTTATAATATTTGTAAATGACGTCGTTATTTAGAATCGCTTCGAAATAACGATGTGTGTTTACGCATCAACGATTAGGACAGTTAATTCTGTTAGTAATGTTATAGCGAGGATTAGCAATATTGTAACCCTAACCCATTGGGATTATAACGTTCATGCGAAGTTAAACGTTACTGTACCTACTCTATTTTTTACACTATAAAGTACTGGCCACAGAAATTGCCTACTACTTGGTGCTCATTTGTTTCTTGCATAGAACTTGTATTGTATGGCGTAGTACTTTACAGTTAAGCATTAAGAAAACATGATAATGAATTAGTTATAGATTGCAATAATGCTCTCTATGAAATATTAAAGTTTACTCTTGTTATTACAACCACTTGTATGAAATATTAAAGTTTACTTTTGTTATTATGAGTACGGTACCGTACATATACATATGAACGGTAATGTGATAGACCAAACTAAAGCGAGATTGTTAAAGTGAAATTACTATAAGTGCTTTTGCCACAGAAGGTCCAGATCTTGAATGTGCCATAGGTAATATATTTGACGTTTAAAGTGATATTTCTCTGAGAGGGTTTAACAATTCAATAAAACATTCCTGGAATATTACATCATAGCACAAGTGTATCCATTATGTCAAGCGTATGTGAATAAATTTAGAGTGCCTAGTGTAATTTAAAATGTTTTAGCTTAAGCACGCTTTAAATTCGGGGGATCGTGTCACTTTGCAAAATTGTGGCTTGTGTATGGAAGTCGATGCGACTTTGATGTATCGCAGAGCGTCGTCGGTCGGCGGACCCTGAATATTTACGAGTAGCGGCCCACCTCCGGCGTCTAGGGAAGCGCGTCACATTATTCATGAATAGGGATATTTTACAATAGCTGCTGAGCCATTTTGTGGTTCGATTTGTGTCCAAACGGAAAAGAGAACGGTGGCGAAAATTATTTTTCCGTCTAATGGCTTCATGTAGCTTATGGGTAATTAAAGTTCATTAAGCACAATCAGCCGATTTCGGTCCCACTAAATCCACTGATTCACAACGTGTATTCCACTTTATCGGTGTTGGAAATTTAGCTGATATTGTCAATAATAAATCAACTTTTAACTCAAAAACCATATTTATAAATAAAATTCGATGTTGTTAAACCAAAGAAAAACCCTTATCTTCTTTAACATACTCGTAATAATCATGTGGTTCCATTACCTTAGTATTGCTTACAATACGGCCAATATACGAATAATAGACGCCGTGTAGAAAAATATACTAATACATGTGTAGGCGTTAACGGCTATTTAATTGTTTCAGATTGTTCAGCCTATAATTGATACAAAGAAATTGAACATCGTGAGGTATAATTCAGCATCGTGTATAACAATTATTTTCGAAATTTCCTCGTGTATTCATATGCTACCATTACGTGTCGTTAATGTTTATATCTCGGAATTTTCGATGTTATCGTTCCGGCTCACGCTATTAATATTCATCCATCAAGGAACACATTTATATCCCAACTAACTGAACTGTAACCATTACATTTCCTGTATACCGAATGTTATCAACGTGACGGTAAATGTAGAGAAAAATAAACAAAGAGGTAAATTACGGGGACCGCAATAATTTCTCTTGTGGACATTTTGTTTTCCTTTATTGGTTATATTTATCAATGAGCGCGCCCGCGGCGGGTATAAATCGCGCTTGTTTCGCCAAACATCTTATTCCTTCGCGGGCTTGAGGGGAGGTTGCTGGTTGCAAATATACGTAAATCTGTGAGACAAACGTTGACGCATTGAACTCACGAATTGGATTGATTGTGTGGGTATTTATTAACATGAACGATCACAATAACTATCTACACGATCCGTGGTGACTGAGATCCCCACGGGCCCTAGCTGTGTACACTGTACAGGTACAGCGTCGGTCGGACGAGAATCGAATTTTATTATGAGTTCAATCGAGTCGACGATAGGCGTTCACGGGGAGCTGAGCCGGTAAATAAGGAATATAAATTTCTCTTAAATTCTTCCTCCCTGATGATGGGAACACGCTGGAGGGGAAAATTGCAAATATCGCGTCGCGCGCACACCCTTTTAATATAACGAGCAAGTAATTACTACAGTTCATGTAGGACGCGGCGTTTGATATACGAACTAAATTAAAAAATAATAAACATTTAACATTTTTTATAAATTATCTGTGAGTGGTACCCGCACAACATAACTAATTCCTAATCAGTTACAGGTCACACATCATACAATCTTTATTAAAATTTACAATAAAAACAAGTCGAATATTTTTGGCATAATCAGGTATGATTAACTTTTATCTTTCTGTACCTACGTACAGTGTAAACGTAAAAGCATTTTTTTTTTATGAAACTAGATTCCGAAAATCTTTATTATTGCATCGCCTCGCCTCGCTTTTGGATAACCAAGGTATCGGAATGCAGCGTGTAGTGAACTTTACTTTGCCAATAATATCTACTCGTAACTCAACTTTATCGTCGTTATCTGTCCTAGGTGCATTGGCCTTAGGTGTTGATGGTAGGTTGTAGGCGAATAGATGTGTCGTGTCGAGTCCCATCGAGAAACTCCACCTTTATGCTGTTGTAGTTTTAGTTCACGGTCGCGCCTCCCCGCCCTCTAACGACGTCTCCATCATTAAGCTCTTAATGTACCTACTTACTAAAAACCATAAACCCTTATTCTACCAATTGTGATAAATAGTTCTAAAATACTCAAATAGGCGTTTTATTCATGTTTTAATATAAAAATATAAAAGTAGGTACGCTTTGTGTGAATGACATAACAGCGGCATGTTCAGCTCACAGCATAACATCACTAGATACTTCGCAAGCTCGCAGTGCATTTTACCATCTCGGAGACTCGTATAGAAAGTTATAACGGAACAATTTACATAATAGGAATTTGCCCAATCGGTAGGTCTAATCGTATAATAATTAATAATTCCTCTTAAGTCCGAATTGCTGGTCGCTGTTCGCTGAATTGACGACCATCGTAACCTACCTTCCCGCATCATCGTCAGTGCGTGGTCGTCAAGTGGCTGGCCTCAAAAGTCAAGGCAAGTCATGACAAGCAGTTTCAATCCGCATTGAAATTGGGCGATATCAGAAAGAAAACGGATACACAGACAGACAAAACCTTCAAAGGGATAAACAAAATTGAGAATTTATTGAAAATTTACTTTTCCAAAAACTTGCAATAGCAGAGAAACCTGGTTCAGAAGTCTAGTTTATTGACAAAACTCGGTTGTGTGTCTAATGGAAGTTAAAAAATTAGAAAAATAGCTTAAGATCATCATAGCCATAGTTTAAGTTTTAAAAAATATTTATTATATCACTGTATATATCGCACCTTCAGAACAATAGTGACCTAATTCAGAAATTTTAACTTTCGAGTTAGGTCTCTATAGTAATAAATTTATGACTTGAAGTTTGAAAGCTGACATTTTGAGTTAGGTCACTATTGTTCTGAAGGTGCGATATAATAATTACGCTTATATTGATCCTCGTAGTACCGTAGATGTAGCTTTAAAATAAAGCTATACTATGAACACACATATTAACTTAAATGGAGTTCTAACATTTTCTAACAAGGAAAAGGGTAGGAAGCTACGTATAATAAAAAGAGGAGGAAAAGCATCTTGTGAACATAAATATTTTATGAACGTAGTATTTTTACCTCGTGCTTGTGTATAAGAGCGAACTATAGTAGGTAAATATAAAGGATCATGCTGTGCTGCATTTGTTATTTTTGTTTCTGTCATCCATTTTAATGGCAGTTCTGCTGCAATATTTCCCAATGAACATTTTAATGGGTCCATATTGGCTCATATAAAATTGGTCTTTAGATTTTTTATACAAATAACGATTTGTGTCTATACTCATCATTTCTTCGAAAATTTTTGCTTATACTTTTTTGTTCATACTTTTTTAAGTCATAATCATCGCAACTCATAATGCATTTTTTTCAAAAACTGTTACTTTTTTTAGATTGTTATAAATCTAACCTAACCTAACTTAAATTTATCTACACGTAAGATATTTAAGAAATTCTTAAAAGTGTACGGTTCCATGAAAATTGGCGTTATAAGTTCAGACGATTATAAGTTCCGATCATTAGTATTAAAAAATATTATGAAGATTATGAAGAGTGATCATTAGGTTGTAAAATTATATGAGAGATATTTTCGGAGTTCCAATAATCTAATTTACAATTTTATATGAACTTTGGCGCACCCCATTTTAATCGCAATTCGAAAAATTCACCGGTTATGCAAAATTTAACATTCTCGTTTTATAACAAGACGTTACCTGTATTTTCGTATTTATAAAATTCGCTCCCCGTTTTTTTCTTTTTAAATTTGTAACAGGGGTTTTTTGAAAATATGCTATCTTTCTCAATGGAAAATAAACATTTAAAATACGGTATCCGGTCGGTAAGATATTAAGTCAAAAACACATTTAGTCGATATTCAGGCAGGCATTATATTAATTCACGGCCGAACTCAGAGTTAGTTAAACCCTATTTTGTCCATGGTACAGTAATATTATGTTATGATTATGTCGTTCCTTAGAGACCGTCTTTTATATGAAGTTTGAAAAAGGAACGAGTTCATTGTCACTTGAATTTCTCTGAGTACGGCGGTAAGAATTGTAAATAATTCTAATAGGGAATACGCATTTTTTTTTACAGCTTCAATAAAAGTTGATACATGTAACAAACCGGTAAAAAAAAACTTTTTTTAATAAGCTATAAAAATAACCAAGATAAGCCAACAAAGATTTGTCCCTATCTCTTTCTAGCAAAACAGAATTTTACGTAGAGTTAATATGGCCGAACTGCACAATGACGTCACCGATGCACTTCGGATATCTCTGTCTAATTAGCAGTTTAAAATGCTTGTATCATCCGTATTTCTTGACCGATTTTAATTTTAATTTCACTTTTGGTGATCTCTTTTACGGTATTTTCATATTTTGTTGAGAAATGCTATTTAATAAATCCATGCATATTCCCTATTGCTTGCGTTTGTAATGTATGGTATCCTTATTCATTACATTACATTCAAATGTCACATGGCCTGTAGACCAATGTGGCTATTTAACGGTAAATTATTATCGTACATGGTCAAACGTTATGAGCAGAGATCGGAATAGGTAGAGCTAATTTGCTTAAACTTGACGCATATTCATTCATGCGTGAGAGAGACGGGAATACATTATTGAATGAACATGCATCAAGTTTAGGCTAATTAGCTCTACCTATTCCGATCTCTGGTTATGAGACAGTTACCAAGCAAGTGGTTACTATTTCGAAATGTTTTATGTCTATTGTCTAATTCTTCATTTTACCGAAGATAAGAATATGTTGGGTGATAGTGATATAAATCTGGGCCTGAATCATGACAGGCAAATAAAACGGTTCGATGTAAGTCGACTTCGAACTCAACGTCATTGCGCAACGCAATTGTACCAGTTTAGTTTAGTTTAGTTTATTTATTTTATGAAAAAAATTACAATATATTTTTTCATTACATTTCAAAATTAAAAGTCTCCTCATCATCACCATACAGATATAATTCAAGAATTACCAAAATTTTGAATCTAAGGTCTGTTCATCCTTACTTGTCTTATATAGTAAACAACTTTCTAACCTCAAAATGAACCTTTTTTGGGTAAAACAGCTCTTTTATCGTAAATAAAGTAAACCGAGTTAACATTTTGGACATCACTTGGCCAATGTATTGTCTGTGATTGCTTTATTTTGTTTAAAATAGCTGTTTTAGCCAAAAAAGGTTAATTTTGAGGTTAGAAAGTTGTTTACTATATAAGACAAGTAAGGATGAACAGACCTTACGATTACCGGCAGTTTTATTAAGAAATGCCATCTGATCGTAGTAAATTAAGGCCGGCAACGCACCTGCTACTCCTCTGGTGCTGCAGGTGTCTATGGGTGACGGTAATCGCTTACCATCAGGCGATCCGTCTGCTCGTTTACCTCCTACACCATAAAAAATAATAATTAAACGTATGCAAATAAATTATATCCGATTGGTAAACTAAAACATCTGTAAAATTATTGTTCTAAAAGCATACAGTGCTACCATTTTCTTATAGCCATCAGCAACCTTCGTTTTTCTATGAAACACCAGTGACAAATATACTGTCAGTTGCGAGTGCACTGTGCAAGCATGATAGCGATAGCCAGCCGAAAGCTGGACTGTACTATATGAAATATCGTTTCGTCAGTTTTTTTCTGTTAAATCATTAGCAATCACATCCTCAAAATGAAACAAAGTTGTAAGGGGTATGGGATGGGGCGGGGCGCAGTACTAATTCTAATGTAATGACACATCCCTTAGTCATGAGAGGTATAGTATTTCGTCTAGCTCCCGTCTAGTCCCCTCTGAGGGTATATGTGAACACTTTTAAATAGTTTTTCAGGAGGTAATAAAAGCTGTCTGAAAATTCCGTTTGTTGCGTCGCAATAAAAGCAGCGGTGACAGATGTAAGCACCTCGCGACTCTCAAGTAGCCGACTCAAATTTTGTAACAAGAAAAAGTTTGTGTAACAACAGTGCGCCCGAGGTCCTCCCCCAGGACGCGGCCGCAACAAATTACTAACAAACAACTTTGAAATAAATTAACTCTCAACTTCAAGCGTTTTACTTTCTTTCTGTTACACGAAAACAATTTCCTTTGCGTTTATTATCGTTGGAAGTGGCAGTTCCGCGGTCGGACGCATGCTTTTGACGTTCCTCCGACAATGCTAAGCAACCTGGAAGCGCATTCATGGATAATTAATGTCTATGAGTCAAGTTACTCTATGTTCAGAAAGGTTGAGCAGGTGAAGAAAAACAAAACCAAATCTACCACCTTTACCTTACCTTTACTTCACCTTTGACATTTTATTGTATTGTTTTTAACTGGGCCACCAATACTGTCAACGAAATAAGAGCTATCGTAACCTTAACAATACGATTACATGTCAAAGGCAATATGGTTTCACCCAGTAGAATAGAAGAACAGCGGGCCTAGTATGGCTGCGTCTATATCGCTAGTCAAATTGTGGATAAAGCTTCCGTCACTCTTGTACTTATAAATATAAGTGTCAGAAGGTGACGGATGCCTTATCCACACTTTGTCACGTGATAAACGCTGCCATATTAGGCCCCCTGCTCATTTCTGCAATCTATAATCGTATTGATCTTGTTGATTTTTAGACATACTTATTTTTTGATCATTATTACATGAGGTAATAATGGCCTTATTAATTCACCTTAGGGATTTGATCTCATTGATCACTTAATATTATAGGAAAATGGAAATATCGACTTGTCCTGACTCATTTTACTTTCATCTTTTCACTCAAACGATTTAAAGCTTTAATAAAATCACTAAATTTGTTTTGGGTAATGGAAATACGAGTTGTTTCCTAGTCAATTTCCTCTTTCCCCCAAAACACCCATCATAAAAGTTGTCGAAAACATCTTCAGTGAATCATTTTTATCATATGTAGAGTTTTAAATACGACCGGCAGACAAAATGTACATGAAAGGTGTATGGCTCGTGCGACAGCGCGTTTGTCTTTGACGTGTAACTTGGCTACCCTTTATAATATTTTCAGCAACGAGAAGCGACTCGGAGGGAGGAGTCGCTAAACGAATACGCTTATGACCGAAACCTATATTCAAACCGCGGAATATGACACATTTTGTATGGGCAAATGTCATATTTTAATCCGAAGTTAGCCTTATCTGTCCGCGGTTATCTATCCGCGGCTTTATCTGTTCGCTATCTAGGCCCACAGAATAGGTACTTAGTGTTTATTTATTATTTATTACTTATTTAGTTGGTGACCCTCCGTGCGAAGCCTGCGGGCCCGGGTTTGATTCCCGGTATAGGCAAATATTTGTGTGATGAGCGCTAATATTTGTTTCTGAGTCTTGGATGTGTTCTGTGTATTTACTAATTCTTCATTTTATGTGTTTATTTCTCTAGGTATATAATCCCCCCCCGCACCTCCACCATATGTGGTAGCCTTCAGCAGTGGCTACTTCCTCAATGCTTCGCTAGCTCGACTTTTACTTGCCCTAACTATGTTTAAATAATACTGCACTGGTTATTTCTTTTTATATATATTTCTTCCGTTAATTCTTCAATAAATACATTTATTTCTTTTTACGGGCCTTCACTATCCCGATACACACTTCACTGCCGTCGCCCCTAAAAACAAGACAATTCTACTCCTATTTGAATTACTACTTCGAATATCAGTGACGTAATAACCAGCCAGTAAAACTTAGATGTAGCCGGCACACTACAAGTAGTGAACCTTCACAGTACTTATATCGTTGTCCCCACAGTACCCATAGTACACGCCTAGAGCTTAGTTTGGGACTAGGTAAATTTGTGTGAGATTGGCTCCGCATTGTTGATTTTTGATTTCTATGAATCGCAATACACTTCCTACTTTAATAGCGTGTCCATATTGAGATCCATTAAATCTTGCAATTTTGCACTATCTACTTGCGCTTGTTGCGATCATTTGCCAGCATTGCATGTCTGTTAGTCGTTTGAGGTTAATATTTGGAATCGAGTAAAAACAATTTAACGTGGTTTGCAACTAGTAAGGCCAGATTATGTTCAATAATTATGATATATTAAAAAAAACTTAATGTACTTAAAGAAACAGATACACACACACATACACAAACATATTGTTAATGCTGTAAACAATAATAATAATAAATAAAATAAAATACTTTATTGAACACAAACAAGCTTGTTACAGTTTGTTAAATCTAAGCAATCAACGCGTGGCATGCATTTTCTCAGGCACGTAGCAAAACTAAGTTTTTTAAACAGAATCAATACAACACACTTCAAGTTTCTTAACGACTGATCGCTAAGTCGTGTTACGGACTCACAACTACGTATTCGAAAATCTAGTAATCTTTTATTTTTCCAACGAATCTTTGCTACCGGTAACTTGCCATTGCCACACTGACTTTATTAAATATTGATTGGAGGAACGTAAAAGTAAATCAAAGGCAAACGTTTTCTAAACTTTCTGAATTTGGAAAAATAATCACCACCGCTGAATTCACACAAAAAGACATGGGTCCTTGCCTTTTAACAAAGGCTTGTGGAACTCTGGGCTCAATTTGCTTTTAATCTCCCAGCCTGTCTATAACGTGTAATTGTAAAGGAGTCGGCGTCGCGTTAATATTCAGGGCCCACGCTCGCATGTAATCATTCCACTTTGTGTTGCCCAACAACGGACCTCCTCATTTATTTACGCTTTCGCCAACTGAAAGCTGGAGGCCGGTCGGTGTGCGGCTTAGATTTTTTATATTTAAATACCTGCTGATATATGTTGTAAGGTTAACAGACGCCAGCGAGGTTAAAGGTCTAAAGGTCACCGGGTAACTTTATTGGGTAGTGGGCTGGTTTATATACATTTAATATTACAACAACAAAAACACACATGAAAAGTGTCTAGGGCTAATTGTTTTCTTAACGCATCGTAGTGTAATTATGTATAAAAAGCCTAAGGTTTTTGGTCCCGAAGTCAAAGTATAGTAGCCATTTTTCTGTCTTTCTGACTGACTGTCTGTCTGCCTGTATGTCAGACTCACTTTTTTCACTTTTTCAGAAAATGTTGTACACATATAGGTAGAGATTTATCCGCGCACTAATAGACGCATCTTTACAAATCATAAAATACGGCTTCAATGAATAAAAGATTTCCTCTGTCACGATTGATATCTTTCGTCCAAAGATAGATAAGTAGAGCCGGGGGGGAGGGAATTCGCCTAAATCATTTCTGATCATATACTTTAATATTTCCGAACAATTTTCTGAAAAACTCGCAAATACCTATTCAAATTTTTCATTTCGTTATTTTTGATTCAGCGCCCCTAATATTGAATATATAAAGTAAATTTAAATAATGCAATAAATACTATAAGGAATATGTGTATGATGTGGCTAGATTCGTTAGGTACAACATCCATAATTTACCTAACAGGAAACTAACCCGCACGCGACTAGGATCTACAAATTGACTACTAACGGCAAGCTCCAGAGTCTGGAGTCCAGACTGACCAAGTCTACCAAAACCAAGCATATTTTGGGACCGAAGTTATATAACAGACTACCTTCGCACCTTGAAAAAATAGCATCAAATTTTCGATTTTCTTTAAAAAAAATGTGCAAAAATGTGAATTTACCATTTTGGATGTATAATTATGGCTTCAAATAAACATACACTAAAGAAATGAACATCCACGTTGTTTCGTTAACTGCGAAAATTTAAGGCACTTATTTCAGTCTTTTCGAAATAATTATATAAAAGAAGCGTTTTTAGAGTATCTTTGTTCTATACTTTAATAAAGCGTGCTAAATTGGCTACAATATGAGTACTGTAAGACTATATTAATTGCGGAGATACAGCTAGTCAAAGACTGAATTTTTTTTCAACAAAATGAAAATTACGTGTTATGGTCATTTTCAAAGGTACGTACTGGCTAAATTAATGGTCCTAGAATAAAAGTTGAGATAAAAATTAGTGTACAATTTAACTAGCTTCAATTTAATACCAAAGTAGTGCCTCTAGCTTTCATAGTTTTCTCAAAAATATAAAAACTATTAAAATATCTGATTTTGGTTAAATGATGAAAACATTGTTCTGAATAATGTATGAATGTATTTCTTAAAGAAAACCAATTAGTGTAAATTTGACATTTTAGATGTAGCATATGATTTCAAAACGTAAACATAAAAAAACACAGCAAACGTATATTTAAACTATAAAATAATACTATTTACACGGTCAAGCAAAAACAGTTTAGACTTTCGTTCTTTTGGAAGGACCAGGTCTCATCCAGTCTAGATCAGTGGGGAGGAGTGGGGGAAGAGGGATAATGATTTCTGGAGTGTAGGCGGGCCGGCTCATGGTGTTGGGTCGTCCACATCCTCGTCCTCCTCGTCCAGGACGATAGCGATGGCGTTGTTGCAATTTCACCCGTGGTAAAAGGAACATAGGATAGAGCACCTGAGCCCAGCCTGTCTGCAAGTGCAAGAACATAAGAAATCTCTTTTTGCATTTGCAAGTCACCATTTTAAGCAGGGTCTGAGGAGCGGGCTCTGCGCACATTGCCCATCTTCGATTTGCTGCAACCGATGGACATAGAGAGCTCAGGTTAAGGCTCAAGTTGTAGCAAATTTAGTTATCTTTATTAAAATATAACCAAAGATTCTTGAAAAACGCTTCCTTAGGGTAATTTTTTCGAAAAATCTGAAACAAGTGCCAAAATTTCGCAGCTTTTCGAGCACCATGGGGGTAGCACAGGGTTTTCAAGGTTGCAAACTTGGGTATTAACTACTCTCAAGGGACCTAACAACATGTAAAAAAATCGTAGTTACATGCGCGTTTGCGATCTATGATGTCGTTATAGACTGGGCTAAAAGGCATCTTCCACGGCATAGGGGCGCTAATAATTATTACCTACCACTTAGACCATATCGATGATTTTTTTTTATTAAATAGGCTATACTTTAAGGGTGATCCCATATAATTATGTTCAGCATCGGATTTGGTCCGATATACTCTTGCCCGGTGTTTAGGGTTCCAAAGTCAAACTAGGAACTCTTATAGTTTCGCCATGTCCGTCTTCTGTCTGAGTGTCACTCTCACTTTTTCTTATAAACTATCATAGTTACAAAACAGAAATTTTATACAAAAATAGATATACAGGGTGGAAAAAACGGACACCACATGGACGGCAACTACATTAAATATTGAAAATAGCCAATTCTACACAAAGAAGACTTATTTTTATTTTTGAAAACAATTATTACTGCATTTATGGAGTTTTGAAAATTCGACTGTCTTAACCGGGACTCGAACTGTACTCCAGTAACTTTATACATCAGAGCTTGCGTCAAATCCGGTAGTTCTGATTTTTTGCAGACTTGTTTATGATGTTGGCCCAATGAATAATCCAAGTTTGTGACCTGGAGCGCCAAAGGCAACTTTGTCAAAAATAATAAAAAAGCGATATTTTTTTTCAGATTTTGGCGATTATAACCCTAAAGAATTTGTTTATGATAGTACCTTTTTAGGACGTTTTTAAAGATGACTAAATTTGCTACAATATGAGACTAGAATTGTCTCTGTAGATCCAACAGTTTCGAAGAAACAGGATTTCAAAATTCAACTTTTTTCGAAATTCGCAATTTTTTTTAAACAATCTAGACGAATTGCGGTACCACCTATTCGCCAGGGCTGCGACGAAAACCAGCTTCTATCTGCCCAGGTTACTTCCTACACTAGAGTCGAAAACTATTGGGTCTACACAGACAATTCTAGTCTCATGTTGTAGCAAATTTAGTCTAATTTAAAAACGTCCGAAGAAGGTACTATCAAAAACTAGTCCTTTACGAGTAGTTAGGGTTATAATCGCCAAAATCTGAGGAAAACCAAAATTATCACGGTATTTTTAATTTTTGACAAAGTTGCGTTCGGCGCTCGAGGTCACAAACTTGGATTATTAATTGGGCCAACCGCATAAACAAGTCTGCAAAAAATCAGAACTACCGAATTTGACGCAAAGTACCGCGTACTTTCAGGCGACATGTTTACTGGACTACTGGTCGAATATGAAAAAACAATAAAGTCGTGTTTTATGATACAGATCGAAAGGGTCTTTTAATGTGATCATTTATATCTACAACTAATACACCTTTAAACTAAATAAAGAACGTGAAAAATAAACGATTTTTTTGTTTTGTCATATTCGACCAGTTCAATTCACGGTTAAGGCAGACAAATTTCCAAAAATCCATAAATTGCAGTAATAATTGTTTTCAAAAATAAAAGTAAGTCTTGTTTGTGTAGAATTAGCTATTTTCAATATTTAAGGTAGTTGCCGTCCATGTGGCTCAAGTTTTTTCCACCCCGTATACACGATGTACCTGTTACCCAAATTCTTAAATGGCCTTCCTGACGATATAAGATCGAGTGACGATGTGTCGAAGCTGGTGTACAAGAGGCGGCTGAAGCGGGCGCTGCTGGCCGGGCTTGCGCGCGCGCGCGGCCATCAGTAGCTGCTCCGCAGGCCTTTCGCTTAACTCACTCGCAATCGCGATCGGGTTCAAAACAAAACAATTGGTTTCATTTTGTATGCAGACAAGCCTTCGATTTTCAAAATGAAAACGATTGTGATTGCGAGTGTTGTTACGCGAAAGGCCTGCCGGTCGGCTCCGGCACATTCTTCGTGAGCGTTATGGTATTTAAAGTAGTATTAGTATTTTAGCGTGTATTAATACTAGCCGTCCCGGCGAACTTAGTACCGCCTTAAAATGTTTTTCTCGTTTTTCATTCGATGTTTTAGGTAATAGTTAGTCTGCAATTTGGAGCAGAGACAATTCCAACACATCAAAAACCATAAAAAGCGGTCCATTCATTAACCCAACTTTGTTTTGTATATGTAGGTATATATCAACATGTATAGTATAATTATTAATTAAGTTAGATATAGAGAGCTTTCTTTCTGCCAACGAACTGCGATGCAGTTTGGCAGATACTTAATCTTTTGTAAAATAAATTGTTTATGGCTAAATAAATTAAAAAAAAGAAGGTACATATACCATGTACCGTACCGTGCGTGTTGTGTATCAATGAAAAAGGAGTAATTTTTTTTTTAGCATACCCGGAGTTGTAAATCATGGCTAAAAGTATTTTTTTACTTTATATTATCGTGTAATATATTGTTGGATAGCTATAAAAAAACTGTTAAGTACCTATGTCTATATATTCATCAATTTTTAGGGTTCCGTACCCAAAGGATAAAATCGGGATCCTATTAATAATGGGCTACCACACGCGCAAGCTTAATTACAGTTTTGCCTGCGCAGGCCGGCTTGTACACGGAACACAGAGCGTGTGGTTGGTAAAACTGTAGCAAGCGCCAACCCCACGGCGCGGCTTGCGCAGTTTTCGACTTGCTTGAAATTCGCCTGCGCAAGCCTGGCCTGCGCGTACTTGTCTGTGCGTGTGGTTTGGCGTTCAGTGTTCAAGCCACATTCGGGGCTCGCTCGTCGTTCATTGGGAAACATTGTTTCCACGACAAGGATTTCGACAAGAATGTGGCTTGCGCGTACTTAACGTATAATAAAGCGGGTACCACACGCACAAGCTTCACTACAGTTTGGCCTGCGCAAGCTTCTCGCACGAAAAACTGAACACTGCGTGTGTTACCACACGGCAAAGTTAAGTACGCGCAAGCCACATTCTTGTCGTGGAAACAATGTTTTCCAATGAACGACGAGCGAGCCCCGACTGTAGCTTGAACACTGAACGCCCAACCACACGCACAGAAAAGTACGCGCAGGCCAGGCTTGAGCAGGCGAATTTCAAGCAATCTGAAAATTGCGCAAGCCGCGCCGTGGGGTTGGCGCGTGCTACAGTTTTACCAACCACACGCTCCGTGTTCCGTGTACAAGCCGGCCTGCGCAGGCAAAACTGTGGTGAAGCTTGCGCGTGTGGTAGCCCCATAAGACTCCACTGTCCGTCTGTTTGTCTGTCTGTCTGTCTGTCTCTCTGTCTGTCTGTCTGTCTGTCTGTCTGTCTGTCTGTCTGACTGACTGTCTGTCTGTCTGTCTGTCTGTCTGTCTGTCTGTCTGTCACCAGGCTGTATCTAATAAACCGGGATAACTAGATAGGAAATTTTCACAGATGATGTATTTCTGTTGCCGCTATAACAAATATTAAAAAATAAATGATTAAAAAAAATAAAAAAAACCGCCTCCAAAAACGCAAAAAAATAACTTCTATTAAAATGATAGGTAATAGGTAAGTCCAACATAAGTCGGCTTTTAGTTGAAAATATCGTGAGTCGCCGACTATCAGTTGGGCTAACCTATCATTTTAATAGAAGTTATTTTATGCGTTTTTGAAGGCGGTTTTTTGTTTTTTAATGCATTTATTTTATTTTACACTTTTATGTGATCATAATAAGTTTATGTAGTCCCACTACTGTAGTACATATGAAACTTTAAGACATTTCAGCTCGCTGCAAGCAACGCGGCGGGAAAATCATAGAATTTTTTAGAAAATTAAATATTCTTCGTTGTAGTCGCTCAACTAGAAATCGAGATATTATTATATTATCGCCACCCTTGAAATCGGTAACGTTGAGGAGTTCCGGTGGCCGTCTGTGGTCTTCATCATCAGTTCCGCTTCAGCAAATGATACTTTCTGAATGCAAATGCTAGACTTGTTACTAAAAATACTAAAATCGCTATATCGCCTACAATATTTTAGGAGTTCCCTCAATTCCTCACTGATTTCCTCATCTGATCCTAGTTTCCTTATGATGGCACCACACCTGGGATATCTCCTTTACTAAAAAAAATCATCAAAATCGATTCACAAACGGTCGAATTGAGAAACCTCCTTTTTTTGAAGTCGTATAAAAACAGATTAAAATAAATATCTAAGTGGCGTGTTTTGCAAGATATTAATAACGACAACAGGTAGACGCTTGAAATATTTACAGAATATTTACTTGTTTATTCATTTTAAACATAAATAATTAAATTAAAATAAAATAAATATTTAAGGGGCACTCCCAAGAACAAACGTGATTCTTTATAAATAATGGTACGGAACCATTCAAGCGCGAGTCCGACTCGCACTTGGCCGGTTTTTTTACATTTGGGGGACCATTTAAGATAATGAAGTCTAAAACTGCCATTTTCGCATGAGTTACGTGTCCCCACCCCCTAAAGTCAAAGAAATAAATATAAAAATATGAAAATGATTTAAATGAAAGCACATAAGAGTGTGTAACAAATGTAAAGGGAAACCATCACTTAGTAGATCTCATTGGTTCTTGAGATATAGGTGATCAAAGTGCCTACCTAAACCTAATAAAAACCGGGCAAGAGCATAGCTGACCATGCTCAGTGTAGGGTTCCGAAGCCGAAGCCGAAGTTACTACACAAATACTATCTCAAAAAATAACAAGTATGAACTAATTCTCTATTTCAAGTTATTTGGTTCTGTCTTAGATGTGGTCTTTCGAGATAGTTTTTTGTGTTTGTAAGCAAACAGTAAGCAAGGAACCCCTGATTTGCATTTGGTTGGGTTTTATTTTCTATGCTCTTTAACACATCGCGGCAATAAAAAACGCGGAAACGTAATGTGAGTTTCAGGTAATTGGGCTTGAAAGAGTAATACTGAATAGGGTGCTTATCAAGATTCTCCCCCAAGCACCAATAAAAGCCACGGCTTCCTTTTTCATGACAATACAGATTGACATATAAATTGCGGTACAATACAATTTTCCTTTATTCTACAAAATTAGACATTCAAAACTCAATTCTCGGCCAAGAGTCCAATTTGGAATGCAATTTACGGCTAATTAGACTCTTAGGCACAGAGGCTGGGTGCGGGCTGGGTGCCGCGGCCGGAGAAGTTGGAATGGCTGCGTTAATGCCGCGGCGCGGCGCGGGCCAGCGCGCCCTAATGTGCAGTAACGAGCCTGTTTGTGTCTGCACGCCTCAACTCGCCTCGATCCGACACAACGTTAACGCGCCTATAACGCCGATATCCCCCAATTAAATCCGCGATAAACACATTTAACTGCGTGAAAAGATACCGCGTGATAATGTACGTAGCTAAATTTGAATCGGAACGCGTTTCAAAGCGGCTTGGTGCGTGAAACTCTCGTTAGGAGCGAAAAGTTTAAGGAAACCAAGTCGCATGGAACGAGCTTGCGCAGTTTATTATAATGACAATGGCTACAAGAATGTGCTTAAACTCTATCACTTCTGTAGGCTGCTTTGGTAAAGTAAAATACGAATAGAAATCTCTACGCATTCCTTGTGAAACAAGCTCGCGATCTGTAGTGACCCTAAAAGGCTGTCAACATATGCTTCAGTTTGCGCAGCAAGTTAAAGTGAAGTACCCTTTTAAAGTTATCGAAAATGTTAGTTTTTCTACGCGAGTGACAAATATATTGACAGTTGTGAGTGCAATTTATGATAGCGATGGTCAGCCGTATCTCTACGAGTAGCACGAAAAAATAAAAATACGTCACATTTTAGGATCACCTTGTAACATCCAATAATAAATGATTTGAATTTGAATTCAATCAACAAAGTGTGCTACTTTTACGGAATCTATCCTTAAAAACCGACTTAAGTTTCCATAAATTATTTTACATATCTTCACCTTTTCTCAGCGATAACAATACTAAAGTAAAAGTCAATGACAACTTCCAAACAAATTTTAGAGTTAAATATGAAGCATACTACTATACAGGGCGTCTCAAGACTATGGGACATGAAGGGAAAGTACCTTTAACACTGATACAAAATATAGACACCGCAAATAAACGCCACTGACCGTGTGAGTATTTAGCGCTTCAAAGCGTTGCACAATCGATTTAATCATATTTTAACGATTGTAAAATAGGGACTAAAAACACCTAATGTTTTGAGAAATTAATTCTGTTCCCTGATTGGTCGATTTTAATATAGCTGTATTCTGGTTGGTTCATACCAAATACAAAGTTTTGTTTTTAAAGAGTTAATATAGTTAAAAAGTATGCGTACCAAAAAGAACCTAACGTTCCGATTGACAGTCGATGTGTATTGTGATAGGTTGATTTAATTTCGTGAAGTATTTTGATTGGTGGATTTAATTTGGTGAAGTATTTTGATTAGTCAAATTAAAATGTTTTGTACAAATAAATCATTCTATTTTACATTTCATATTTTCCCTAGGGGAAATATGAATACAATGTCTGCCCTCCTTATGAAAAGTGCAGTATCTCGATCAAAGCAGTTTTCGAGTAAAAGCGGTAAAATGATTGAGTTTTTATTTTACGCGTATCTCATAAACTATTTTAGTTACAGATATGAAACTTATATCAAAATAATCGTGAGCATGTACAGAATGGATATTTATTCATAAAATCTAAAAAGATATTAGTATGAAGTAAAATAACTTATAAATGCATTAATCGCTAGGTATACCTTTTATTTGAATGTGTCAATCCCTAACCATAACTGCAGTAAGTATCCGATTTGCTGCACTTATATGATTAGGAAAAAGGTTTACTGCAGTGATTTCTACAGAATGATGAAAGGCGTTCCTAAACATAAACGCAGTATCTTCTATTTACACGCATTTCAAATGGTAAAAAAAGCTGGTTTGAAGAGGTTTTGTCCGTTCCTGGATTCGAAATGTATAAATTTAAAATAAACTTAGTCGCCAGACTTCATGGGTAAGACAGGGACGCGTTTTTTTTTGTGACATCGTTTTCAAACACCATAGCCAAAATTTGATCTTTCCGGGACATCTTACCTGAAATTTGGATGTATTATATTGAATTGCATTAGATTAATTAATTTGAATTACTTATAAACAAAACATATATTTTCATAAACAATTATTTTCAATTAAAATAAAATAAATAAATATCAGGAGACAACCTCACACAAATTAACCTTGTCTGACACTAAGCTTTAGGCTTATACTGTGGGTACTAGATAACGATAAACATACTTATATAGAGAAATATAGACTTAAATACATAGAAAACATCCAAGACTCAGAAATGAATAATCGCGTTTATCACACAAATATCTGGGGTGTGTAATGATTGGTATAAAAATTAATAATATAATTTTATTTGATATAATAACAATTGATATAATTTTCAAGGATATAATCACTCATTTTATATAAATATCTTTGGGTATAAACATCATTTGATATAAAAATCGTATTGTATTATTTACCTAACCTAAACTATTTGTCCGGTAGTACTTTGTTATGTGCAGGAGTCCCAATTCTAACCTAACCTAAACTACATTTCTGGTAGCACTTAGTTTTGAGCACGAGCAAGGGGTTCAAGGGCCAGCCGTTGAAGCACCGCTACCGCGGGGCTTCTATTACCGCTCTGTGGAGTTACAAGGTAACTAAGAGCCTGGACACATGTCCACGGCACGGTGCCGTACGCCGTGAAACGGCGCGGTGCCGCCACCGTGAGACGGTACGGCGTCATGGTGCCGTGTACGGCGCGGCGCCGTAGAAAGGCACGCTGACTCATCGTGCAAATACATGGTGCCGTGTGACAACGGCTTCGACTATTTTAAACTTTACGCGCAGGACATACATACATACATAATCTCACGCCTTCGTTCCCAGAGTAGGGTAGGCAGAGCTAAAGAATGACAAACATCTCTAAAAACTTGTTGATAATTCTATAACCACAATTTGCACAATTAGGCTAAGATGTTTACCAGCGTATTAGTGACAGGTTGCAAGCCCATCGCCTAACAGTACTACAAGCCTTTATTCCCTTAGTCGTCTCTTACGACATCCACGGGAAGACATGGAGTGGCACTATTCTAACTCGGCAACCACACGAGGAACAATTATTACGCGCAGGACATTGGGCTTAATATTGCATTTTATAATGAACTAGCGACCCGCCCTCGCTTCGCTTCGGTTAATATAAGTTAAAATAATCCCAGTTCATCTGGAATAACATACTTTTCAAGTTATAGATAGGTGCATATGTATAGAGGTTTTATTTAATGACTTTTTTAGAAATCGTGACTGCCAGTTATCATAGAATCTCTCTATATCAATGTTTACAGCGGACTTTTCATTGCACAATACAAACGAACTTTGCCTGGAAGTGACGCGAGAAAGGGCTACATAAGTCAATGGGAAAACTCTCAACGATCAAGTCTAAGCCCGCAACTTTGAATGTATTGTTGTGACTTGTAATTTGTCATTGAAAACGATAATTGTACGGGACATTGCAGTCGTTTAACTGGAAAGGAATATTTATGGAATCCGGGGAATTAAAAAGACTTTTCCAGCCGCACATCTGGACGTCAGTATTGTGCACTCTATTATGAACGTTTTTAAAGATGTTATTTGGGTGGATTAAGGTTCCGTAGTAAAATAATAGGACACCCTTCTTTCAAAACCAATTTATGTGGGGCGATCCAGAAGGTTGCAAGGAATTGAGAAATTCCGTTGGGAAATGGACAGCCTCTTCCAGGTCGAGCACAGTGTCTACAGAGTAGTATGTGTGTGTCGGTGCATTGATCTTCGATATAATTAAGCCATTTTTGTCGACTAATTCTTTTACTAAAACGCAAAGGTTTTCATTTTGAAGATTAATGCTCCTATTATGTTAGGTCATTTGTCCATTTCCTATTTTGAGCAACAACTCTGCAAAGAGCCGGTTTTCATACGTATAGACAACGAAACTGTCATATTTGTTTTGATTTCTAATCTATGTTACGCGTAATTTTGAATCTACCATATCTTTTAAAGTATTAATTTAAATAATATATTGTACGGGACAATATTAATCTACATTAAATGCCCAAGGTAACCAAGTATTTATCTGGATAAGGTTATTAAATACTGAATCGGACAGAATAGATTCGCTAATACCCTAATTTTAAAATAAAATCATAAACATAAAAATGGTTACTGTGAGTCAATCTTAGGAGATAGACATTATGCCATCGCGGACTTTTCTTCAGTACATTATTTTGACACTTCTCTTAAGGTTTTAGGTTAAGGCCAGCATTAGCTATGTAAGGGCCCGAAAAACGATTTTTGACGACTCGGTAGGAAAACATTGAGTTTTCTCAATTATATTAAAACTTGATTTGAATGAAATGTACATATAAACCATCTAGAATAAATTCTCTAAATGACAGTGAAAACCGTATCATAATCCGTTGCGTGTTTAAGAAGGAGTTAGCGGAGAAACAGGCAGACAGGTTAATTTATACTATTTAGAGAAGAGATGCATGGTTTCGGTTAAGTTTAATTAAATGTTTAGATAATTAAGTAATAGATTTCTCATCATCACATACACAGAACAGAAAAAACAGTAGAAGTGTCAAGTGGGCGTGTAACGTGTGGCATGGTTATGCGGAGTTCCGCGCAACCTACCATACTTTTGCCGCGATCACTTATTTCAATATTTCGATATTTCTAAAAAGGAAATAAATCCAGAAGCATGCATTATTGTGCTATTTTGGAATGTAAAAACGATAGCCGCACCAAAAACACTTTCCATGGTGGCGTGTTGTTATTATGATAGTTTGAGTATTGGCGACAACAGGTCTGATACTAAGCGAAGCTCATGGCACTTCCACTGTTTTTTTATATTCCGTGATCACCAGTGATCGGAATTAGGTGAGCTAAAATACGCACTCAGCGCTAGAGGACACAATATATGTATAGTGGTTACAACCGGGTAGAAAATAGTTTATTTCTTGAATACCGGGTATTCGGTATTTATCCAATGATATTTTATATTTAGATACGTTATGCTCACACTAAACGCATTCAAAACCCGTGACCAATTACTGACAGTTGCTAGGCAACCATATTTCTACAGACAAAGATGGCAATCCATAGCAAGCGCTATTGTTAGAAAGAGATAAATAGATAAAAAGTAAGGTACTTTTTCGCACAGATGACGTATCTTAATATAAAATATCATTGTATTATTAGTCGTAATGTTAATCATTCATGTTTTTACTTACAGTACGGGATGTTTTATGTTAATCTAAAAGTTGTAACTATTTCTACTTGTTTTTTATCTTCAAAGTGTAAATATTATATCTTTCGATATGTTCCGTGCTTGGGTGAAATCACCTGCGTACCACTGTGCCATGTGAAAATAATAAAGACAATAATTATACCTCACACTTTTCCCTTCCTTCCATAAAAACCTTATGTCTAGCCCATTTACTACAAACTAACATAAAATATCCCGTACTGTAAGTAAAAACATGTATGTTTAACATTACAACTAATACCCGGATAAATAATGAATACCCGGTTTTCAAAAAAAAAAAAGTTTTCTACATGGTTGTTGTTCGTCGAAAGTTGTTACTACTCTATATTATGTCCTCTTGCGAAGAGTACGTATTTTGGCTCACCTAATTCCGATCACTGGTGATCACATACACTCTTGAAAGTGAAAAGAAAGAAGTGGCCTCTGCCTACCCATCTGTGAAACAGGCGTGATTTAATGTAGGTGCCTATGTGTGTATGCACATACACTCTTTGATGCTCTGCTGAGGGCTATAGGCTTCATGCTACACTCATTTACACAATATACAGGAACCATTAGCCAAATTTTACGTGTCTATCTATTCTCTGTTGCAAATAAAACCAATTAAGTAACTTAGAGGGCTGTTTTTTTAATTTCAATTTTGATAATTATTACTTACACTCATGATAACTTTCGAATGAGATGTCCGATTTGAATAATTCAAAAAGTAATTTACAGGTACTGATATAGCCTTGAAAACGAAGTGATTTATTTGGATAAGGATTAATACCAAGGTACGAATAATGGGGCCTAGTTAGTACCGGCGTTACTATTGCATATTTTAACAGGAAAAAGTAGTTATCGTGACATTACTTTAATAGTTAGACATATGGTATCGCGGACTTTGTTGTAGACATTGATGTCTTCTATAAAACTGTAGTACATCACTTGTGCTCTATTGTCAGTTTCCGCAGCGTACGCGTTTTTTGGTATTTTTTTCACACCCTTGGTCACATTATCGAAGTTTTCATACGGATCCCTAACTTTTTTGAAAATATTTTATAGCCTATGTTCATCAGGGATAATGTAGGATTCTAATGGTGAAAGAATTTTCCAAATCAGTCCAGTAGTTTCGGAGCCTATTCAATTCAAACAAACAAACGAAAAATCAAATCTTTCCTCTTTATAATATTAGTGAAGATGTAGATGTAGATAATATACTTTGTATTCAAAAATATGAAAAACAACATAAAACTAACTTTGAATCAAAACCTAAACTCAATCTAACTAACTACCCATTTCCCTAATTTAATAATTTAAAAAGCTTATATTTCTTTATTACCTAATATAAATATAAGTAAGTAAAGTTTTTAAGAATTAAATATTAGCCTTATAAGGAATATATATTATTATTATTATATTATTATTTCTCATAAGAAAAAAAACAAAATTGAATAACAAAAGTATCATTTTTTGAAAACGATAATGATTAAAAAAAGAATACCCACGGTCTGACCCTGTGATTAAGGCAGGATATCAACTAACTACGCCAGCGGCCCTTCAGGGTTAATTGGCGAAATTATCGATTCTAATACTAAAACGTCAAATAGTTGTAGCAAACAATAATCGAACTGCCTCCGTTAACCACGCCATCTAGGTTGTTTCTTACGAAAGCGGGCTCACGTGTTCACAGCATTATAGACGTTAAGGTATCCATGCACTTATGTTATGAAGGCCACTGTACCTACTAAAGGGCGAAACGCGGCTGCTTGGCCAAGCGTTTCGATAATACCGGTTGAGGTTGCGGTGTAATTTTAAATCTGCCATATCTTCTAAAGTATTTATTTAAATAATATAGTGCAAAGGACAATTTTAATCTACATTAAATGCCCAAGGTAACTAACGTATTTATATGGATAAGAATAAATACTGAATTGGAGAAAATAGCTTCGCAAATAACCTAATATTTTTTAATAACATTTTAAAGATAAAAATGGTTACTGTGAGTCAACCTTAGGAGATAGACATATGCCATCGCGGACTTTTCTTTAGGTTTTTGAAGAACTACAATTCTTCAGTACATTATTTTGATATATCTCTTAAGGTTTAGCTAGCGTTTGCAATGTAAGCGCAAAAAAATGTGTTTATTTTCGACATCACTTTAGAAACCTCTAAAATTATCAATGTTTCTCTACTATACTATGCATGTATTATACATATAAACCTTCCCCTTGAATCACTCTATCTATTAAAAAAAACACATCAAAATCCGTTGCGTACTTTTGAAGATCTAAGCATACATAAGTACAGACAGACAGCGGCAAGCGACTTTGTTTTATAATATGTAGTGATGACGGCACCGTGTATCTGCACGTCGCGGCAACGTGCCTTACTACGGCGCCGCGGCCTACAAGGCACCGTGACGCCGTACCGTCTCACGGTGGCGGCACCGCGCCGTTTAACGGCGTACGGCACCGTGCCGTGGACATGTGTCCAGGCCCTAACGAACCTACCCAAGTGGCTGTACGAGTTACGCCACCCCGTCCCCCATTTATCCTTTAGCCTGAGTAAATTTTGTGGGGTACCTAGTACATTTATGATTATATCTCGTACAAAAATGGTTATTCCAACTGTACTTTAGATGAAATTATTTTATATCATAAGTTAATTATAGTAAATATGCATTATACTTAAAGTATTTTATACAAAATATTATTAGATCAAATGATCATTGTATAAAATAATAATTAAATCATATTTTAATATATTAATTGATGTTATATGATTCAATAATTATATCAAATGAGCGTTATAGCGACTGATATTATATGAAATATTTTTATATCTATCGTTACGCACCCAAATATTTGTCATCACCGGGATAAACAAGTTAGGGATTCAAAGATGACGTTTTTTGTAAGAGACTAATAACACGGTTGTACAATTTCAGGTGTTTTGTTTATACAGAACCACAGCGAAAAATGTATGGTGGACTTAGTTTTTTCCTAAATATAAATGCAGTAACTCTGATATACTACACAAATTCTTAATAATGTTTACAAAATTATGATTATATTTCCTTAGCATAACCGCAGTAAAAGCCATTTTACTGCATTAATAACTATAGAACAACAACATTTAGCATTGTTCCTCGTAATCAAAAGCGCAGTAACTATACTACCTGCACTTATGACTAGGTGTACTCCATAATATTAAAGGAGGCTTTTCCTAATGATAAGTGAAGTAACTATATATACTGCTCTTATGTTAAGCAATTACTAGAGTTGATATGAAACTATTTAAAAAACCTGTGCAGTATCTAAAGTTACTGCACTTATGTTTAGGAAACTATTCTTAAAATTCACAGTTACTGCACTCTTTGTTACCGAAAACTGATGATCCCGATTTTTCCGAGAAACATGTCAAAGAAGGAATTGTAGAGCTCGTTTTGCTGATTACGAATATGTATTCAACTCAATTCTGATAAAAATACGAGTTACTGCACTTTTCGTAAGGAGGGCAGATGTATTCTCTAGGGTTTACATGTACTACTAGAGTCTCGCTTGATAAGTCTAATATGACACACTTTTTGAGCATGAGAAGTGAAAAGTACTTTAAATAAAAACATGCCGCCAAATTAAAACAATATTTTCTAATTTTTTGCCTTTGTATAGGTAATGTTTTTATTTTCTCGCAATCGAAGTGAAAATTAGAGTGTATTATTCGTATCTAAAAGCCATATTAGGTACCCCTCGAACAATTTTCCCTCGCTTTGCTCGGGAAAATAACCATCTCGTGGTACTAAGTAGGGCTTATTTTAGACCCTAGTTGTACAATCTACTATAAATGTCGTAGATAGGATATTTTACTGAAAAAAGACAATATGTAATTTTTAAAAGTTAGTAATACTGCATTCAAAGATATTCTAAAAATTATTTGCTTCGTCTGGGAATCGAACCGACTTAAATGTGAAAAAAAATCACCCGTATTTTTATGATGCCATTCGAAAGAATGAACATAAAATAATAATTTTTCTTAAGTAACATAGTATATTAAAAGAATCATTACTCGTATCATTCCATAGATAGCATTGATTATTCGCAAATAAGTACCCACTTAATAAACGACTTACTGGCACAGTTTTCCCTATTACTCGTATAGGTGCACGTGCAGATAAAATGATAAAACTTAGTATGCATTAATTTACAAAAAAATAATATATTACTATTTTGGAAGAGCGAGACCTGACACAGGTACATTTCATACGTACTATATAGGAGGCCTCAACCACTATTTAACGAACCCACCTTTGTTAAATGAAATAAACAAATTTTAATTTTACAAATAATGCAATATGTGAGTCCTTAAGTATAGAATCAACGCGAATGAACCATTTTAAATGAGCTTCATATTTTATTAACGTGCGTGCTATGTATCTGTGTCCTTAGTTATATCTTCTGTTTTAGGTTGTCTGGAAGAGATCGATATTTAGCGGTAAAACCGCCTGTTATGTTCCTGTCCTGTACTGTCCCGTGTTTTTAATTTTGTATTGTATACTTTTGAGTTAGGTTTTAAATGAATTCGTTGTAAGACATAAAGTAGACACCTGGAAGACCGCGCGTCGCACGGGTTCAAAACGCATTTTCCCGAAGATTAAAACGACAGATCGATTTTCCGTCCCCGTAAACCCACATATTACAAATTCTATCGAAATCGTTAGAGGTGTTTTCGAGAACGTGATTTCAAATATATACAAATATTGCTCATATAATATACTAAGTAGGTATAGGATGTAGGTCATTGTAGGTACGATATTTTATTTTATTTTAGAAAATAAATAGTAATGTAGCTTTTTTCAGCTATTACCTCTAACCCGCTACAAAAAAATGTAGTTTCTCAATCTGTCTTATTTTTAAAAAGTTTCAACGACGCAGTTACTGTAATAGTAGTAGATCCGAATAGGAGACGATTTGGACCGGGCTGTTTATTCGATAAAAAGTATTTTATACCGAATTTAATATGCTAAGTAATATATGAGGAATAGATAGGCTGAAAAAATTCAGTCCAATATATAACTAATTAAAAATTTAAAAATTACCTTATTTTAAAAAAATACAATAGCTTGTTTAATGGACAAATTACATACCAATCGAAAGTATGAAGCCTATATAATATGCAAACGTTAGTTTGACAAAAAAAATTCCGTCAAACTATTGGGTAGGCAGGTATAAACATGTAAGTCGTTACTAGTAATTTGCACCAAACCTAACGTTTGCATATTCAATAGACTAATGATAAATAATGAAGTTCATTTACCTCGTAAGGCTTCTCATAAACTTTTTTATTTTCCATTCACCACTCAGTAAAATACCTTATAAGTTACTTTTCCAAAGAAATATAATAAGAGTTTTTGCTTCTAAAAGGACTTCCAGTGGTTTTTTTTATCTTTAGAATGTTTTAAACGACATAATTTTATCAAAGTACGCGACAAACTGAAGGCTCTGATTAATATCATAAAATTGGTGGTGATTGCAATATATATTTAATCCACATTATTTAGAAAAAACATTAACCGAATAACTCAAGTTTGGGTCGTCTATTCTAATAAATCTGTTTATCTGTTACGAAAGTTTTGAATAAAGCTCTCTCGATGTTTATTATGTGGAGCTTTTATGTGGACGGAACTTAAATTTCTATCAAAGTTAATGCAAATCATATTTAACGCGTGTTGACGTCAGATGTAATCTATTTTTGTTGATATTATGAATAGTTTAATTATCCCTTGAACCATGTAAATAACCTTGTTATATTTTAACGTGCCATCAGCCTAATGCACGTCACAACCGCAGATGCTCCGGCTGATTACGAGTGCCTTACACTGAACGTAAAACACCTGTAATCGCAGTCACGTCAAGCTGTCGTGCCGCGCGCCCACGTCGCCCGTCCCGAAGATGAGACGTTCGATTACAGCTTTAGTAACCGCTTTAATAATTCCCAAGCAACTGTTGTAATTCAAATGTTCCCAAAGAGCAAAACTGGGGCAGTGTTTTCTCAAATTATTCTGAGAAATTATTTCATTTATCAAATTTGCCGCAGGTAGTCCTCTTACCTACCTTAACGCTAAAAGCATTCCGGAGCTTCTTAATCAACGGTTCACGAATATTAATTTAATTAGTTAAAAGTTTTTATTACTCTTAAGTAAAAAGATGGAGAGGAAAAAAGCCTCCACCGCGGGCCAGAGCCATAAAAGAAACTTTAGACTTTTCAAATCACGAAAGCTACATTTCATTTATCTTACCTATTTTTAAATCAATTAGCGGGAAAGGTAGAGTGAATAACATTTACATCGCAAAAACAGCACGGGGGATTTAATTACCAAGAAAAACTGAGTTAGGAAATTTAAATATTGTGAGGTAATTCGGTTAGCTTATCGCGGAGTAATAGCGGGGAAGACGGGGTGCGGAGCTCGCGAGCGCCCGCCCCCGACGGCGGACACGAAGCTCGCGGTGCGCTCATCGCAGGTGCCTAGGGTAGGTGTCGGCGCAGCCTGCCAGTAGCAAGGACGAGGAAAGAAACCTAAAGAAGTTACCCTAGGAAATAAGGTAAAAGTTTTCTCGGGAAAAGTGTTGAAATGTTATAATCTTTCAAAATTTTCGCTTTATATTTTTACAGTAACTTTGTTTAAGCCGAATTTGTTTGTTGCTATTCCCTTATTAACTGAAAAACGTACCGCGATACAAATATCCCGTCGTCCTAGTTCGTAGCCAAACTACAAACGTCCACATAAATGCACTAAGAGCACAGTTAATAAGTAGGATTCCAACTCATAAATATGTATTCATACCTACTGCTTGTTTTAGGAAAATAAATAACACCTACTTATATCAGTGCCGTACCTACTCATAAATGCCGTTAACTATTGAAGCAGGGTAAATTATGTATTTCATTTTATTTGGTTAATTATAAATGCTGTACGAAATAACTGCATTTTAATTGTTATTGGTAGATATTGTTAAGGTAGTGTTATCTATTTTTTGTGTTGTGTTCTTATACCCATATAATGTTAAATTGCATAAATCCATTTTCTTTACGAAGTACTCAAGCAGCTTGCGCATAGCAATAAGCTTGCGGCTTGGGGCTAGACTCTGTGAACCTTATACTTGCGCGTGAGGGAAGGAAGTGAGTGAGCTGGGACTGTGGCGACCTAGCGACATCTAACGGCAACTTGTATCAACCAACTCGCTGCCTCGCTAGCGCCACCAGCATCAGACAGCGCAACCTAAGTGTTCTACAACGCGCTAACGAAGTTTCTCCAGTCAGATGACATATATACAACTTCCAACTTCATTCCAATGGACTTCGGTCCCCAGGCATAACACCCGCCTGGAGAGAGATCTCTCTATTGTCCTCTCTTCGTACATTGGTGACCCCGACGTGATCGTCATCCTACATTGGTGACCCCGACGTGATCGTCATACTACATTGGTGACCCCGACGTGATCGTCATGCTACATGTGTGACCCCGACGTGATCGTCATACTACAGGAGGACACACGGACTTTCATGCTTCAGAAGTGCCGGCCGTTTGTACCGTCACGGCACAATTAATGATCTGATCCGTCATTCGTTTGCCACTGCCTCTGTACCAGCTGTCCTGGAACCAGCAGGTTTGCATAGAGACGGCAACCGACCAGACGGAGCTACATTGGTGCCGTGGAAACTGGGTAGGGCACTGGTATGGGAAGAGACGTGCGTTGTCACATTCGCCCTTTCCCACGTCCAGTCAACCCGTAATCAAGCCGGTGCAGCAGCTGATCAGGCCCAAACCCTCAAGCGCCGCAAATATTCGTCATTATTGAATATTTACGAATTTGTGGCGCTTGCAGTGGAGACCATGGGACCTTGGTCAGCTGATATGAAAAGCTTTATTAAGGCCCTGTCATCCCGGCTCATAGACTCCTCCGGAGATCCTAGAGCTGGTGCTTACCTCTCCCAAAGGATTGGGCTAGCTATCCAGAGAGGTAATGCAGCCAGTGTCATAGGGACCATGCCGCGAGTGGACCTGCTAGAGGGGGTGTTCTTTTTATAGTGGTAATTATTATTTATATCTTTAATATTTGAGTATCTTAGTTTAATTTTAATTTAAATACATTTAGTTTGAATTTTTAATTGTATCAATGTTGAATTCTGTAAATATTATGTCAAATTTAACTTAAGTGTTTATAAGTACATTTTTTAAAAGATAATAATATTAATATTTAAGTAAGTAGGTGCACAAAATATTTTCACTGATCAAAGTTGGGGCCTCCAAAAATGTCTCAACATTCCGTCTCAACCGTCTTCAATAAACTTAGGGGAATTTTCTCGACTTTACTCAAAGCTCTAAATTCGATTAAAGCGTAGAATATTTCTCGATTTAAGAGAAGAGTTTTCAGTTGAATAAGCTTGAATGAACGACACGGAAATACAAGTAATACGTGATTGTAATAACTCATCTGGAGCTGCCGAGCGGCGACAATGGCGGCGGGCGCACTCACGGGCTCGCATTATCCTCCTCGGCCGTTACACGCATGGAAACCCGACAATATTGTTCTATCGTCCTGGAATTAAAATGTAAAATGCAGTGCATGCTATTCGAATTCGATTTGATAACTTTTAACATCATTGTATACTGTACCTACCTTCTTTTCAGAGGAATTGAAACATAGGTACAGTTGAATTCATAAATATGTATACATTTTAGTAACTTGTCATTTTAATCGTTGTGACAATTCATATATGGCAGTTTAAATATGACATTAAATACACAAGGTACTAAAGTGGATACATATTTATGAACTCGACTGTACATTCGGTTTTGGTTATATAAGTACATAAGTACTGAAGGTACGTTTTATTGGTTCTTGTATGCACAAGACACTTTAGAAATGAGTTCACATTGTGATGTTTCTCGTCGGAGAGCTACTTTAATATTATCATTATTTGTCCGGCAGTTTGAGCTTGTCATGCTCACTCAAGGGTTTTTTGCTTACGGCGGCGTCGTTGATCGGGTCGCCACCTTACCGAACACGTGGTTGTGTTATCTTAACTTTATTATAAAATAAATAAGTAATTAACTTTTTTAACTATTCATTTGCAAGATTCGTTATTTATAATAGTTTAGTAGAAAGAGATTAGGTTGGTGTGCGAGACGTCTTATGTGAGAAATTAATTTACTTTGCTGTACAATATAATAGGTACATATATAGTTAGAGCATTTGACGACGTGCTGGCCTAGCTGTTAGTGACTCTGCCTACGAAGCTAGAGGTCCTGGGTTCAAATCCCGGTAAGGGCAGATATTTGTGTGATGAGCGCGAATATTTGATCCTAAGTCATGGATGGTTTCTATGTACCTATTTAAGTATAAATTTCTCTTTATAAGTATTTATATCGTTGTCTAGTACCCATAGTACAAACTTAGAGCTTAGTTTGCGACTAGGTCGATTGGTGTGACATTGTCCCTTGATATTAATATAATATTATTATTTTAGATATTTATTGAATTTTCTGTAAATTAGGTTTTTTATAACAAATATTACCATATAAAAGTAAAATAATAATACTAATACAAAAAATTAGGTATAAAAAACCTAACCTAGTGCCGCCGGCAGCGGTGCAGGGCTCAAGCTACCGGTGGTTTGGGCTGCAGAGAGAGGAACCTCCTCACAATACGTGCCTTCTGTATCTGGCCCTTGATCCAGACTTATCTAGCGAGAGTCTCTTGAGATGTTCGTCGAGACTCTTCGCTAAGACCTTTGCCGAAACAACTATTGGGACAACGATCGTCGAGTCAACATCCCACATGGCGGTCAACTCGTGAGTCAAGTCAAGGTACTTGCTGAGCTTGTCCTTCACGGCATTCACGAGGTTCTCGTCATGCGGGATGGTGACGTTGACGAGCACTGCCCGGCGTTGAGATCGATCTGTCAACAAGATATCAGGCTTATTGGCAACAATAGTCCTGTCCGTGATGACAGATCGATCCCAATAGAACGTAGCACATTTTCGAGAACTGGCGCCAGTGTGCACTTCAGACTCAACAAGACCATATTAAAGAGCAAGTTGCTGATGGATGATCCTGGCCACGAGGTTATGTCTGTGCGAACCACCGGAAATTATATGTCAGAGGGACTCGCCGGGGCAACGGCACGCTCGACAAATGTTGACCGTGCCATCCCTCAGAATATATTTCCGGTAATTCATTATGAGCTCGTCAGCAATTGCACAGACAAAAAATTCCCTAAAGAGGTCACCCAACCGTAGCCAGTTCACGGACGCTAAAAAGTCTACGTCGGGCCTTGTTAGGGCCCGGTAGAAGTGTCACTGTAGCTCCTTGCTCTTCCATACGTTCTTGCGGTCTTCAGTGCTCAACACCTTGGTCTGCGCCAGTTATCGTTTGCCAAGGAGAGAGAGGTGAGGCTCTTGTCTACTGCAACCACATCAGAATGCATCCTAAACTCATTGCCAAGGTAATAATCCTTGAGATTGCACACCTCGCGGTTGTGGAGATTCTTAGCATTTAAAATGCCTCGACCTCCACATTTCCTCGGGATGTTCAATCTCATAACATATGAGTGTGGATGCAACATGCGATGTGATTTAAGCACTAGACGGACCCTCCTAATCAGGGCGTCCAGCTCAGTCTGAGTCCACCTTAGTATTCCAAAGGAGTAAGTGAGCAGTGGCATCACCCAGCCATTGAAGGCGTGCACCTTATTGCCACCCGACAAAAGACTGTTAAGAACTTTTGTCAAGCGGCAGAGGAAGCGCTCCTTCATTGACTGCTTTACATCGCCGTCCGTAATACCCAAAGACTGTGATATACCAAGATATTTGTAGGTTTCAACTTCGGAGAGAGATCTGAGAGTCATTGTCTCAGAAAGCTGCAAATTCGATGAATTTACAACTTTCCCTCGTTGAACATGCATGACCGCACACTTATCTACACCGAATTCCATTTTGATCGCACTACTGAACTCTTGTGTGATTTTCAATAGTGCGATAAGATCTTGGCGCTTCGATGCAAACAGTTTCAGGTCATCCATGAATAATAAGTGAGAAATGACTTCGGCTTCTCTACGAAGTCGATAGTCAAGCCCGGAATCCGTCAGTAAAGAGCTGGGAGGATTCGAAGCTAGGCAAAACCACAAAGGACTCAGGCTATCACCCTGGAAGATGCTTCTTTCAATCCTTATCAAGTTAGGTGAATCAGAGGGGACATCTCGACCACCTGGTTGACGAAGGACTGTGAATGCCCCAACCAGCAAAACAGTCGAATAAGGATTCCTTTAATCAACTTGTAGTCGAATAACAGCTGAGTTAAAGTTGTCAGAACACCAATATGTCGTATAATTGTGGTCATTTTGACTATTTGGCAATTTTTACTAAATTGTGCAATAATTATATCGAATAAACGTTTACAGCACTCTGTAATAGCACTTTTACTCTACCTTTGGAAAGATGCTGAGTTAAAGTGGCTACATTACTTTTACTCAGCAGTTTTGTTCTATAACAGTTATGTAAGAGCTATTGAGTTGCTAATTCACTGCGCTTGGGTGCTTTTATACGGCTATTACTCGACTCATTGTACCGTTTCTATAAAAGATGAGCACATTACTTTTACTCATCATTTTCGTTCTATTAAAGTTATGTAACAGCTATTGAATTGCTAATTTGATGCGATTGGGCGCTTTTATGCGGCTTTTACTCGAAACATTGTTCCGATTCTATAAAAGCTGAGAACAAGCAATCTATTCACTTTTTAGCATCATTGTCGCTATTACAGGCTGCTTATGTGACAAGTCGAATCAAATTCTTTAATAGGACCTGAATTGCATAAACTGCATTTAGTCGACTTTTACTCAGCTTAGAGCACTATAAGAAGCATCAAAAAGTATTTACAGCACAAATTCGTGGCAATTTTTACTAAATTGTGCAATAATTATATCGAATAAACGTTTACAGCGCTTTGTAATAGCACTTTTACGCTACCTTTGGAAAGATGCTGAGTTAAAGTGGCTACATTACTTTTACTCAGCAGTTTTGTTCTATAACAGTTATGTAAGAGCTATGGAGTTGCTAATTCACTGCGCTTGGGTGCTTTTATACGGCTATTACTCGACTCATTGTACCGTTTCTATAAAAGCTGAGAACATTACTTTTACTCAGCATTTTTGTTCTATTAAAGTTATGTAACAGCTATTGAATTGCTAATTTGCTACGATTGGGCGTTTTTATGCGGCTTTTACTCGAAACATTGTTCCGAGTCTATAAAAGCTGAGTAAAAGCAATCTATTTGCTTTTTAGCAACATGGTCGCTATTACAGGCTGCTTATATGACAAGTCGAGTCAAATTCTTTAATAGGACCTGAATTGCATAGAATGCTTTTAGTCGACTTTTACTCAGCTTAGAGCACTATAAGAACCATCAAAAAATATTTACAGCACAAATTCGTCCATATTGGGTTGGTTTATTAACAAAGAAGTTCTTGGTGTATTATTAATTGTGATTGTGACAAAATGGATAAAAAAAATGGAAAAAAGTTAAAAGAAGTGGTGCTTTTCGTAAAAGAGTTAAAGAAACGTTAAAAGAGATGAAAGAAACTGCAAATTTCATCAAGCCTGATTTAACATCAGTGTGTCAATCGTCAAGCGAAAACCGTACCGATGATAGTGGTTCTTAGACTCAAATTTTCCACATAGTAACGAGGATGGACGAAAGTTTGAATTTTTAACAGAAACGAGCCAAACAGAAACAATACTTTTTTTATTTTATACTTTATTATTATGCTGTTTTTCTCCCACTTCTCAATTAATAAGAAACTATAGAACATTTCAATCTCGCCGCAAGCAACGCCGTGGGAAAGTCATAGTCATATATTTAAACCTAAATATGCTTCGTCATAGTTGCTCAACTATCTTAATCGAAATATCTTGTCGCCGCCCTTGAAATATGTAACATTTAGGAGTTCCGGTGGCTATCTGTGGTCTTCATCATAAGTTCCACTTCACCAAATAATGCTCTCCAAGAGCAAATACACGAGTTACAATGAAAAATACCAAAATCGCTATAGGTGCGCCTATAAATTCTGAAGAGTTCCGTCGATTCCTCATGGATTCCATCATCAGATCTTCAGTTTGATAAAAATGGGATCAAACTGGAAGCACCAGCTTTCAAATAAATAAATAAAAATCAAACTCGGTTTACCCGGTCGAAAGTTCTGAGGTAACAAACATAAAAAAAACAGACGAATTGAGAACCTCCTCCTTTTTTGAAGTCGGTTAAAAAGGAAGTAAAATGCTCTACAAAAATTAAAACAACAACTTATGGAACCCTAAAATCTGTCTAACATGGCTGCATCATGTGCTGTAATTGTGATACAAACACCTTTATTCGAGTTATAGTCGTATAATTCGGGTCGAGTAAACGATTACAGCGCTTTTACTCGACTATTTTTAGCATTTTTATAACATTGAAAGCAAAAATAGAAACGTGCTCTCGACTTTTATAGCACACCATTTTGCTGGTTGGGGCCTCATACACACACACCTAAAAAGGATCTCAAAGTTGCATCAACTTTATACAACTCTAAGATCCTTTCGAGCCATGAGTGAGGCACCGAGTCATAAGTATTTAAGGTGCTCAATATTTCTGAGCGCATCAAGTATATCATAACGCCTTTAAGAATAGTGTGGAGTCCAGATATTTTTGATGATGACCATAATATATTCCGATGAATTTGATATTGACTCACACAATCAACAGTAGGTATGTCTCGCTATCTGTTCCATGCTTCAATGGTTTTTTTTTCATCCCAAATTGTAAATTTTATTGTCGTTTCTATTTGTTAACATCGTCAGTGATTAAAAAAACCTTTTAAAAGAAGACTTCATGTATTTGTTAAGGTTAGATTTGGACTGTTATTACTTCGGTCTGGGATACAATCTTTTAAAAACTTATCCAAACGTATGAACGATGTTTTTGTTTAGTCTTATTTTGGATATAGTTTTGTTTTTTCTTAGTTTTATTCTTTGTTTAGTTTTTATAACTTGGTTATAAAAACTAATATTATTTTATGTGAAATTTATATTATAATATACATGAAGTAGAAAACAAAATCATGTTAACCGTGCCGTAGCAAGATACGAATAACATAAAATATAATCTACTTGCGAAGCTGCGAGGATAAGCTTGTATTTTTTAATTATCCATAAACGTACTTTTAAACTATACAAAAAATATATAATCTTTCTTCAAACCTTTAAAACGTTCAGATTTAATGTTCTTAAAACCGTCTCGACACTTTGTCAAAATTCTAGACACGAAACTCCTAATATTACGAAGACTATTTTCAAAATCTTTACAACCTTAATTTTCTTAGAGCTGCTATTTACCTTTTTCAATTTTGTGAATACGCGGTCAAATAAAAATTTCAGAAAATTTGATCAAGTAATTTAATTTACTGATAGAAACGCTGTTCTGTTAAGCGAAAACCTTTTTCAAAACATTGCTATTTGGTAAAAGAAACATTAAATTGCCAGTTTGTCGAAGAGTGTTTATTTAGACTTAAGCTTTTCATATAACTACAGCACATATAAAATAACATATAAAATAAAAGCTAAAAAGAATGATGAATATATTTCGTAAATGGAGTACGTACAAATCGCGTTTAATCCATTGGCACATTGCGAAAAAGTTGGTAATATAATGGCAAAAACCATTTTCAAATAACAAAATCAGCAAATAAGGCTTAGACCGATAAAACCATGTCAATTCGATTGCTCCGCACGTTTCTCGATGCATTATCAGCTTATGTTCGCGAGGAAATATAGGTTGGAGACGTTACGCCTCTTTAGGAGAACCCGCGTTAGGAGGACGAACAAGCTTCACGAGGTCGGTCTTGAAGGCGCGCAGTCGCAGTCTCAGACACAAGTCAGTGGCACCGTACGTATCAGTTAAACACGAGCGAATCGATTTATGTAATTTTAAAGCTGTAATTGTAGTTTTATTAAAAAATAACTGTTTATTTCTTACACAAAAAACAAATACATTATTAAATTATCTTAACTTGTAATCTTAAATTAATCAAAGATTTTATCAGTTAAGAGTGTACACGAGTTCTGCGGTTTGTTAATAATACGTTTTATATATTAAGATTATAACATTATATTTTTCTTTCTCTTATTTTTTATTCGGATGCACTTCAATCAGTGTACATTTTTTGTTTGCAAAATTTCATTTAACTACCTACGAAAAGTACCTATAGCAAACATTTAGCATTAAAACAAAATGTATAATTTCTGCTCGTAGCGTAACGGTCAAATAATATAACAATAATTTATCATATCAATATTTAGTAGAACATTCATTTTAAATAATGCCATGTGATACATTTAGTATAATTATTAAAACAAAAAAAACTTTTGCAATACCCAAAATTACATATTTTGTTTTAAATTAATTATAAATAATAGTTGTTTAAAATATGGGTACGTAATCAATTTCGTAAATTAAGTCAATTTCAACTTGATTAGGTTAGGTCAGGTTAGAGTTGCGACAGGCGCGGTGCGCCTTAAATACGCGGAATAGGAGCTCCGCTGAGCGGAGCTCCTCGTCCAGGTTCAAGACACGTTTCCGAATAGTAAATTCGATTCGAAAACGTGACGTATGATTGAAATGTTCGTGCTCGGGCAACAGTAAGTGGTTTATAAAGGCGGTAGTTACTGACGCCGGGCATGTTACCGACCTCAAAGAAAATAAATGGTTGTAGGGTCCGTCTGGATCGCTACTACTATCTTATCCTTTTTAACCTACCGCCAAACAGCAATGTTGGCATTGTTTTGTTCTAGCGTGAGGAGAAAAACAACCGGAGAAATGACTAGCATAAAGGCATTAAATCTAAGTCCTTTTGCATTATTATGATGTCTTGAGATATAGTCTTAGTATTGCAAATGTCTATAAATCTCAGATCCAACTTACCTAGGGTGGCCTTTGCACTAGTTTGCCTACTAATAATGCCATGCAAAACAAAACATAGAAATGGGAAGATAGCTAGAAAGAGCAGGCAGAAGGGGTCTGCGCTTCAGTAGCTTAATGAAAGAACGCAACAGTGACAGTGATTTTACTTTTATATTTTGTAAAAACCCCTATTAGTAATATCGATAAACCTTATTCTGATTTAAATGCAATTAAAATTGCATTTTCATATACTTGTTCCAAGTAGCTCATCAATCTACGCCAGAGATACCCTCCCCGTGATAGTGCAGCGTGAGGTCTCGCCATCTGTCCCAGGCTCACAGTTGCTCGGTACAACAATATTTCAAACGAGTGGAAGGGTATTAAATAACGCCTTCGCGATGTTTTCTAAACCAAGAGTCTAAAACTTAAGACCTTCCTGTTACTCGGCATGCGCTCTCGCCGTGCAGGTGAGGCGCATTATAATATAAATGACAGAGCTCGGTATTTCGCGACACATTTTGTGTGGATTAGCGGTCTTATACACCCGCCGCGCAAATGACCTAGTTTAATGGCTTGATTATTCTAAAGACCTCAACAAAATTACGTATAAATACACCACAGTGAAGTTTTTATGTTTGAAATTGTTGTTGCCTATAATGCCGATGCCTATCAACCAACACTATCATTTAATATGCACTTAATTAGTGTGGTTCATAAATGTATATACAGTTGTCGACCTTAAAATACCGGAATAAAGTAATAAAACATTACATATTTATAACCGCAACTGAACTCTACTTTAAATTACTGCTGTCAAATTAAGTTAATATTTATAAACCTAAGTTGAAATACATACCTAGTCGTTAGAAAAAAATGTCGCGAATTGTATACAGTAATCCCGCTTTTAAGCAAATAAAACGCTCCCGACCATACTTCGGAGAAGATCGTCAGCTTACTGGCCGCTTTGAATGCATAATGAGTGGCCCTTTGAATAATTAAAAATAATTATTTTAACAAAAATCTGAGCCGCGCGCTGAATATGTGGCCAGATGATTTAATAACATAATATCATGTAAACCAAAATGTGAAATTTTGTTAATTTAATATTAACCACAAAGTAAACCGAGTAGGTACGTATAGCGAGGGCAAAGTTCATGCTGAAAAGGTCATTTGCGAAATGAATATGAATACAGTGACAACCAACGTGAAATCTGAGTTGATTCCTGTATGTGTATCCAGAGAACGCAACAAAAGCTTTATGTTCTACTTGAGTGCAAAATGGACGCGAGTCCGATGTCACTGGGCATCGTAGTAGGTAAGTGTAAGCGGCTAATACCGAGTTATTTATTTACGCTCCCTGCTTAGCTGCGCCGGATTAAGCACAAAATAAAACGCTGGCTCTACGCCGTAGGCGCTCTACGTCGAAACAGTGCTACGCTACAGTTACTAATATTAACAATTTAAAATAGAACAAAAGACATCACTGATAACGCCATTAGAGCATAATGGTCAACATGAATTTTGAATGAGACATATCAGGGAACTTATCATATGAAAGCTACGAATTACATTGTTACGTCATTAGGAAATGATTGCACAATTACTGTAAACATGCGGTGGCATGTGTGGCGCGACGTCGCCGCCGAAGTAGTAATTGTGGCTGTCACGCAAACGGCTAATTATCAGAGGAGCACGTGTGCTCCGCGGGCCGATTAAACGCTCGCGCGACTAGGCCGGTGGAATACCGCGGAAACAATCGCCGCGGAGCTTCAGCTAATTGCGACCGCTCAGGCGGACGCCACCTTCACCGCCTCCAAGTATATATATATATCCTTAGAGGAAAATAAGACCCAGGAAATTTTGTTTTCCTTTATGAGTAAACCCCGTATAACCATTTCCTATTACTTCATTTTACGCCGACTTTATTGTATTTATGTCAGCGGCGGCTAATCCGTATATATTCTGAGTCTAAAAGCTCCCGCGTCTACCTTGATATAGGACGGATTCGCTGTTTAAAGCTCTTAGGTGAGTTTGTAATTGAAACTTAAATGTTTCAGTACGTTTAGCTGGGATTAGCGTTGACTGGAAACAGGATTGAAACGTGCTTGGTTCGTATTTAGTTAATTTTAGCGAGTGGTGTTTCATTCGGCTAGCGCAGGAAGGGCCAAGAGCTTTGCAGCAGAGTGTAGTGCATTTGGAGAGAAGCGCGACTTATAAATTATTCAAGCAGCGACACATCTCAAATAGCGTGCACTAGCCGCGAGGTATTTCGAGAACAACGAAACATAAGGCCGCGGTCGTGCCGCTTTGACGGGACACAAACACTCGTACCCCAGTTTGGAATACATTGAGGCCATATAAAAGCAATACACTTCAACAGGCAACGCCGACTCTTCAATGTATCATACATTTTGTGAGCTCATTTCAGTGGCATTTATGTGCATAGTCTAACTTCGTTCGGCCGACCTCTCGCCGCTCTCTTATATTCCCAACCTTCGCTGCAAACTCTTTTATTCGATTTTAACACGTCTTACACATTTCGTATCTACGATGTTGGCAACGCGGTGTTTGCAACAGTTTAGGTAAGTATTCGATCATATACGAGCCGTAAGAAACGTTTAAAGTATGAAAACGTTATTAAATGAATAGGTAGCACTTTTTGTGTACTAAAATACAGAAAGACTAAAAAGTTCGCAAATATTTGTAATTTATTCAGATTGTCAAATTCTAAACCAATAAGTAAGGCGTCGTTCTATAGTAGGTACCCATGATTAAAGGGTTTTCCAATTTAGGATTTTAATATATTAGGCCGTAATCAAATCGTTTACAATATGTGTATTAAATAACATAAGTTTAATTAAATTTTTATGCAACTTCACGTAATAAAGTTAACTTAAAGATAATTAATTAAACGTGCGTTTAT
The DNA here is from genome assembly GCA_946894065.1 of Acleris literana. NCBI lineage: Eukaryota > Metazoa > Arthropoda > Insecta > Lepidoptera > Tortricidae > Acleris > Acleris literana. The sequence goes on along the minus strand of OX335670.1, from coordinate 14,459,358 downwards.
CAAATATAACAGCTGTTTAGCTTTTCATTTTGTTCATATTTTTAATGAATTTCGATGGTTAACGAGGCTGCGCCGCGCTCACAATAATGTCACAAAGGCTTCATTTTAAGAACCGCCATTATCTTTCCGCCGCGGCATTTACGCCCCGGCTGAATTAAAGTATCTCACCAACACAAATGAACTTCACCCAGGACTCATGAGCGCTGGGAGAGATAATGTACATGAAAAACTAAATCTAATTTCGTTACTACATCATGAAAAACTATCAAACAATACTTTTTGTGCGAAGACTTAAAGATTTAAATAAGTGTATAAATACCTATACCGTAATTTTAAAAATGCTTAAGGATTGAAGACTTGAGAATTAAAACGGACGAATGGCGGAAAAGAGGGGAGGCCTTTTCCCCAGAAGTGGGACACTAATAATGGCAAACAAAAAAGGATTTAAGATTTTACTCCGGCGGAAATCGGACTTAGCCCGATGATAACTGATTGGTACGATGTCCGATTTGGATACAAATCAATAAGATTTTTGATTCTTTTTTTGGCAATTAGGGACAGAATCTCTGATAAAAATAATACCTACTTACACGGTTTTTTTTAAAACGGCAGCAATATTTCATATTCAGAGTCAGACAGACTGACAAGTACTTAGCCCATTCTTAGACCAACCACGGGCCAAACATGATAGAGACAAGGACAATTTATCTCCAAAGGGTGGTTCTATCTAACTACCTAGTACATTAAGAAAGGAAGCACTGACAGATAATTTAAGTTTATGCTGGATATATTAGGGCTAGAAAACGATACTAAAATAGCACTATAGTACACGGAGTTATTTAAAAAATGTTCAGGTAATAATGTTAACTGAGCGAGAGCTGGTATTCCGCGCTGAGGCTCCGGAACCTGCGATAGTAGCAGAGCTGCCTGAATTCCAGTTATGCCGTCCTTGAGAACAGTCACTTCAAAGCGCCATAGGCGGCTGTGTCGCCACCGAGGCTTATGAATTCTTACATGGTTCTCGACGCGGCCTGCGAGCGCCCTCGCGGCTCGAGCCCCCTTCATTCCCCTATGTCTCGCCGGTAAATAATTGCGAAATAATTGTGCACTACTCCACCTTGACTATTATGTGCACTTTGTTTGAAGGTGCTCCTAGTTTACCGTCTCATCTTGCGGCGTAATTACTGTGCGTATCCGGTAGCGTTGTAGCTTAACAGCTTCCATAATGTAAACTCAAACTACCTCCGGCCGGGATAACGTTATTTCAACTGCGGTGCTGCGTTAAGGGCATCAAATGCGATGGTAATGGAAATGTCGGTTTCGTTTTTACCCGTTTTGAAACGAATGCTACTAAGTAAATAATTTTGGCTTTGCATAAGTAAACGTTAAATATTGTATTACGGACATTCTCAAATAACATTCAGAAACTATATTGTCCGCGTTATTACATTCTCTTGATTACTATTTAGAGCTTTTTGCATCGGCTGCTATAGGTAAGCTTTCTATATTAACGCAGGTTTGGAACACAGAACATCCAGAACAATAATAAAAGCTTAAAATATAAAATAGGCTACCTCTGCATTAACAACATTCATACGTTCTTTTCGTTATTATTATACTTAGGTACTCAGTGGTTCCATTATGTTTCTGTTATTTTTCACATCCATTCCATATAAATTTGCTAACATTAAATAACCTTCTTTATATGTTTGCTCGTTTGTTTTAATTAATTCTCTTGTCTGTAAAAGAACTTTAAGCATTTGCAAAATTAGTACTTATTTATATAAAATTAGAGGTTAACTTCGGTTTACCAACCCTGCGGCCGATACAATGCATTTGGGTTTCGCCTGAATAATGATCTTATCCGAAGCGCTATTAGATCACCGACGTGTTATCGATATGTGACCTATTAATTATCTACTCGTAAGTGGCAGCCATACCGCAGGTGGACCTACTGGACGGGTTTTTTTTATAGGTTTATTGTTATTATTTTTATTCCTAAATTGTATTATTTTAGTAGCTTAACCTCCTTTTTATTTTATTTAAAAATTTTTTTTTTTTCAGGTTAGGTTAGTATATTTTAACACTATTAATTTAAAAAAAAACCGGTCTGATACAAAATACTGAATCTCTAAACGAAAATCGTACGCGCAGGTTATCTTATTAACCTAAATCAAAAAGTCGAAATAATTTCTGCCAATTAATCTTCATCTTTCAAAAAATCGCAGACTGTCTCAATTCCCACCACCATCAGATACCGTACAGTCTCGCACACAGCACAAGTCGCTTTACATAAAGATATTAATTTGTATGCACTTGCTACTCGACCGCAGCTCAACGCAACGCTCGCATTAAGAAGCGAGTATAAAGTCGAGTAGTATTCGACACTCAGGCATAAACCCTGGCGCGGCACAATGCGTCTAGACGCATTCACGCACTGCGTCGGCGGCACGTCTTGGGGACTTATTGCGCTAAATAAACAGCCGTAACACCAAACTGTCATAAGTAGGAAAAAATATTTAATTTCAGTAAGTAAAATTATTTAAATATAGTGATAATTAATAGACTTAACTCTAGAGGTCTTACATTACGACTAGCGGAAAAGAAAGGGTTATAGTATTATAAAAAAAAATTTTAGTAGTTTAAATACGTTTGTCTGGTATGTATATTTTATCTGGATATAAAGGGTGTAACTCAATGCGTGGATCAATCGAAGGAGGTAGATAGAAGACAAGACCTAACGTATGCGGGATGGAATCTGGGCAAAGTTTGAACCTCTTTGTAATTTATTCGAAACTGTTTGTAATTTCTTCGATACACATCCTCTTTGGTCGAATGCAAAGGTCGTGGAGCATTTTAATCAAATGGTTTAGAGTCAAAACACAGTTTATAGTATTTTAGCATCCTAGTCACTCAGAAAAAGGAATACAAGAAAGCCCGGTTCTGGAAGACTATCCAGTTTAAGCCAGTCTACTGAGAGGTGTCGTTTAAAGAAAATGACCGCCGGCCGTATCGCAAAATCATATAGAGAGCTCGGGAGAAAATTCAAATGCGAGGGCAAATTCTTTTAAAACTATCTTAAAGACATGGGTATTGAAACACAATCAAGGAAATTCACGACGACTGTGTCTGAAAATCAAAAATTTACTCGAAAAATCCGGCTTCGCAATTTGGACAAAAATACATTCCACGCTAAAAACGACGTCTTGTGCGTAAAAAACGACGAATCATATTTCACATTAGACGGAAATTAATGGCAAGGGGATTATTATTTCAAAAACACCAATGGCCCAACTGAAGAAAATGTGAAATATGTGGAGCCTACTAAGGTTCCCAAAAAAGTTTTACTGTGGCTTGCGATCAGCCCTCGCGGTATGCCTAAGGCAGTTTTTTTCAATTTTGAGTAGGTCGTACTGAGAGCAAAACGTCCTGTGTTGCATTTAGTCTGGCAGGCATAATGTCCGTTAATGAGAAGGACCGCAGTGAAGAAAGCCCAGGGAGCAAAACGTCCGTAATTAAAAATGCCCTTGAAGCAAATCAACGAAAAATGACAAAAATGCATAACGTCCCCAACGCATAATACGAGTATACATTTTTATCCTCCTAAGTCCCCGCGCACAAAAAAATGTACATAATACGGCCATTGCAATAAAATATCAATTGTAAAGAAGATAAAGTTGAATTTCTCTTGTTTTTATGACTGGCAATTAAATTAGAAAATAGACTTTATTGCAATCGCAATAAGTTTATTTTCCACTGGAAAATTTCGTTGTATGGTGGGTCTTAGGAGGAAGAAAAAGAAGAAGAAATACATGTATGTTGTCATTTTTGGTTGATGATGACATTGATGATCTGCTTCAAGGGCATTTTTAATTGCGGACGATTATTTACACACAGAACACCGTATCTGCAGTACTGGCTGGGTATAGAAATCAATTTGAAGTGGGTGAAACTATTTTGAAGCCGTTTAAATTTTATGAGCAAAAAAGCACTCGGCTGGAATTGACAGTTGACATTTTGATTCCTAGAAATACTGAATAAATAGCATGAGGAAAATAAAGTTTACATTAGTAGTTTATGCTATTTTGATTAATTGCATGTTATTTTTTTGAATCTGGGTTGGTTGTTAATGCCGACCTATATGGAGCGATATTTGGGATTTTATAAAATCGGAATATAGAGGAGCTAATGTGGTGTTCTGGCCAGATTTGACTTCCAGTCACTACTCAAAAAAAAGTTAAGCAAAATGGACGAGCTAAATATCCCGTACGTCCCCAAATTAGCAAATCCACCTAACGCCCCAGAACTTCGCCCAATCGAAGATTTTTTGAGCAAGTCTGAAACGGCGAATCTTTTCGAATAATTTTTGCCGACTAAACGTACAAAGTTAAATTCGAAAGACTGAATTAGAATAAAATAAAATACTGACATCTGTGTTTACGTCAGCCACAGATCCACGGATACACGGATCTGGCGCAAAGCACCTCGCAAAAAATTAAATTATTTTTTGCATTAAACATTGTTAATAATACTATTATTTATTATAAACATTTTTAACAAAACAGATTATTTATTACATAAAAATATTGTTTTGAACTTTGTCCACATTTCAGTCCGCATACGTTATCTATCGTTTTAACTCCAATGTAGGTATGACCAGCGTTTTCTATCCAGTCAACTTTTTATCAGTTTTCGGTATTAGAATGGACTGCAATGGTAAGTACTCGTACATGTGGACTTTATATAAATGTAGAATTATGACAAAATGGCGGAGATGGGGGGACGACTTGGACGCGTTTCGTAATGAAAGCGAGAGGTTGTTATGCATAGAGAATTATGGGAATCCAGGGAGGAGGCCTTTCATATAACATTAATAAATAATAAAACTCTTACCTCCGTACTCAGACATATTTTAGGGACCATTAACTCGTTCCGTTTTCTAACTTGTGTATAAAAAAATCGTCACTAAGGAACGACGATTTTTTGATCAGTAGTTAACAGAACTAAAACTTGCTAAAAATCGTAATCAATTGTTAAATCTAAACCAAATTGGTCCTTTATCGTTATTAACTGACTTTGAGTGCGGCGGTCATACGAGAGCTCCGTGCCCATGATTAAAAGAAGTGGTCGCCGTTTCGAACTTTTTGGTAACTAGCCAAATTAAATAACACAGGCAAGTAACCAAGTAGGGAGATGTCCGCATATAAAAAAAAACTGAAATCCCAAATTTACAGGGAAAATACATATATTCCCATATGAAATGAAAAATTAGTTATTTATAAGAAACCTTCATAATAAATATAGCTAGCTATGAAATAGATGAGCTATCACCATCTAACATGCCGACGTCATAGAAGAACCGTCGTAGAAGTATAAGCTATAAAAATAAAAATAAAAGCTTAAAATTCGACCCAAAAAAAAGAGGCCCCATTGCTATTTTGCCAATACGAAGTACTGTTAAATAAGTAGTGTTGAGTAGGATTCTATGATTTGGCTTATAAATGGCTAGAATCGTATCTAGAAGATATATAGGAAGCAACTCGTAAAGATATCATTTCCAATCACGGAACTGGTGAAATTACGCACGTAAAATCCAGCGCCAAAACTTTAAATCCTTTAATTCCGCAAGGTAGATGAAAACCTGAAAGATACTGAAATAATTTAACTAATAACAGCTTGCCAAATCGGTTATAATTTTAATAAAAATAATAATCCTATCCTAGAAATTAACTTTCTAAATACTAAAATAATGATATTTTATATTTATTAAAAAGCCTCAATACCAGTCGACTAGGTATACCTAGAAATAAAAATACAATATTAAAAGTTGGAACTAAATGTTTTATCATGCGTTAAGAAATTTTCATAATTATGCTTTCGAGGTGCTACCGCGCGCTCTGCCATGTCCAGGAAACAACGAAAATGTTGACGCAGTCACACAAGATCAGGTCCCATTAAAAAAATCCAAAGAGGTAATAACTAAACTAAATTGCGCTACAAATACACATCCGTTTTTAAATCACTTATTTTAACCTAAGACTGTTACTGAGAAACGACACTCAATCTATGCTCAGTTAGGACTAATCGTACAAAAATTTACCCCCGTAACGTTATGATATTGCACTAAATTATTCAGTATTGAGATTATATTCAAAAACGCTAACTGAAGGAGCGTGTGATCTCCAAATTCGAAGCGGTTATCAGAATATTCTAGTGACCGCCATTTTTAACTTTTTCGTGTTTGGTGCCTGCTATCCGGTAGTTATAGTAATTTTAAATGAAATCGAGGCTTATTCACAGTTCAAAAGTGCCAACCACTGGGATTTGTACCGAATTAAAAACAGTTTATGTCGTATGATATTACCAATTTTAATATTAACCTCAGTTAATTAATCGTTCTGTGACCTATATGGAATATTCGAACTATTCGTGACCAAATAACTTGAAATGGAAAAATTTGCTCATGCATATGGTTTTTGAAGATAGACTCGCTCATGCCCGTTTTATTTAGCTTTAGGTATTGAGTTACCAACTTTTGACCGCGAGTTCATAGACGTAAAATTTATTTATTATTAGTCCTTCGAGAGCATTTAATTAATGTCTTTCAGAATAAAAAGTATCCCATGCGTTAATGCAGGACATAAACTATGTTTTTGCTGTTCAATTTTATTCCCTAGTCCATGTATGATTGAATAATAAACACCCAAACGTAACATCGTAACTTTCCTCATTTACAATATTAATATGACTCTTAGATAAGTAGATAACCGTGTCCGTTCATCCCCATTCGATATTTATACGATCGTTAAACAAGGTTACGGCAGCAAGCGTCAAATGGTACGGTGAGCAAACACGCAAAAGTTCTGTTTACGAGTAACAACTTACGTGTGCGCAGTCGACCTGTTAAACGTTGGGGTAGTAATTGGGCGATGGCAAAAAATTAGGTGGCGCGACAAGTAGGCCTGGGTACCTACCTGAAAGGTGAAGCTGAAAGCGCGCGGCCGCCGCGTGCGGCTCGCGCCAGTCCGAACCCTGCTGCCGAGGCGAGCAGCCGCGCGCGCCGCCGCCCGCTCCCCCGAACAGCGCAACTTTAACATGACCGGCAACTCGCCGGACACACGCCACAAAAGTGACTAATGAGTTCTAACCGATACCCTAATATATACTTGCTGAAATTGGGATTTGGAAAATGTTTAATAGAAAACGTTTAGTTATGGTGTTTGTGAAATGTGATTAACTACTGACTATTCGTAAGTTTTAATCTTTTCATTTGGTCTAATAAGTATATGTTATAGATGTGTGTAAATATTGTTGAATTAGAGGTAAATCGTTATTTATGGACGGAGAGAGATTAATTAACCTTTTAATAAAACTTAAAAATGCGACGGCAACGCTGTGCCGATTCTGAATTCTTAATATATTTTAAGGATAATTTTATTTTTATTGTAAAAGGCTAAATCAACACAGCAATTATTTATATGATATAAATTAATCAATTTTTTAAAAGATAATAACTGAAGGAATATCAAATGAATATGAAAATTAAATAAACTGAGGTGTAAAGGTTGGATTGTATAATAATACAATTTAATCAAACCAAACAAGTCAACTGTTAGACAACTCTTGAATCATTTATCGCTAGTTAATCTGATGGTGAGACTCGAAATTATCCATTTGAATTAATAAGGCTCAGTATAAACAAACAAACATTTGAATTTTCCTTTCTAGCAAATTAATGATTTTCGATAGATTATGAGTTGAGATTGTTAATATTGAAACTAAATTAAATTGAAATAACTGAAGCTAACTGGGTAGTCCGATATAATCTGAAAAATACCGTGGCAAGGTGCCAAAGACATTGGCAGCGTTTCTCCGTTGTATTGCAAAGTTATCCGTAGAACCAGGAAGCTCCTAGCCCTTCAATCACCCATTGCGACGAGGCGTAGCGCTGTGGAAGAATACGAGAAGACGGAATAAGGAGCCTTTCGCCTTGGTTGCAAAAAACTGGTATTCAAAACCAGATTCCTTGATATCGATTTTTATTAATTCAGCTTGCGCACTTTCCCAAAGAAAGCGGACGGAGCAAAGACTTTGCACAAGTTGCTACCTAAACTCGTACCCGTCCAGTGTTTCTTTTCTTCTTGCTTCGGGAACTATCACACCGCACCACCAGTTCATTGATGTGACAAGACATGAAAACTCAAGTGGACTGCACTAAATTTCCAAAGAAAGTCGCGTTGTCCCATCTCGTTGACACCAGGTGGCGGTTCACGCAGTGGCGGGTTTTAGATTTTTATTTAGGGAAACACAGGGGGGTGGGGTATTTCTCCTGCCTTAATTTAGGTCTCCTATCGTATTTTAGTCAGTAATTTAGTCTCCCTCTAAGGGGAAAAGGATGATCCCTTGGCGCGGCCTTCAGGAGCCATCACTGCTTTACAGAGACACAGGATTCATTCTTCCTAAACAGCCCAAATTTCTCATTACGACCTATGTTCGAGCCATAAAGATAAAATTATTCTTTTCGTGCCAATACTCGTCAGTCAATCCACGTCTTGTAGGCCGGAACCATCTAAAATGCTAGTCGTATACTGCCTAACACATCACTCAACATGTTTTAAGAGCGCCTCCTCCCAACTGGCAACGTCTGGAATAACTCCCGAATTAAAAGCATTTTTCAACAACTTCGGTATTTCTGTCTTACTCACGAAATCTTTTATTGCATGCATAATTTGGTGTTCCTTTTTATTATCTAACGACGATTACTTTATTGCATTAGAAGTTATACGAGTAAGTTATGCTGATATATATATCAAAGTAATAGTATAGTATTATAATGTAGTTAGTTCTATGTTTTGTAAAAACCGTTTTAGGAAGCTTTTGGAAACGAGTAATAATTTAATTTAAAGATATTTCAAATGGATTAATACCGTTTTTCCTCGGCTGTAAGAACATCGGGTGATGAACAAATGATATAAAAAATAATTGGTACATAAATTAATTGGTGGTAAAGGTACAGTACCAAGGTACTACCTTACGATTACGAGTCGATACGTAAGTCACTAGGCCAGCAACGCTCTTACACGGGAGTGAATAGGGTGTTAGGTAACTAATGGATAATCCGTGACCTGCAGATAGGCGGCACGTTCTTAAAAAGCTAAATTAACTTCAGTAAAAGTGCTACCGTTTTTATGACAAGAACTTATTTTTTAAATGTCACCATACAATATTTTAAACTCTCGTGATTCAACAATATTAAAAAGATCTATCAAAATGTGTCCTATTTGAAAAATTAAAACGTCTATTAATTTGAAACCTCATCAGAACAAATATGATATTGGGGTAGTTAATTATTGTTAGAATGAATTATTTAGCATTAATGTTAAGTTTTTGGAGTTGTTGGTAATTCTGTAGCTCTGTTTACCCCACTCTAGGAATGAAGGCGTGAGTGTATGTATGTATGTGTATGAAATATTACGAAAACTCTCCTTAATGTACTTATATTCTAGATGACAGGTATGTTTGTACACTTTACTATTATTATTTTTACAAAATAGGTATTTAGCATTTAGGCCTCATGAAATTTTTCAAGATATACATTTAAAATTTAAAACAACCCTACACATTTCTCTTATAACTAAATTCGTGAAATTATATATTTCCCCAAAGTATTCAAACAACTATAGATTTTACAACATGGCGTGGGTTATTACACAGGGAGTGTCAAGGGTATATGATATCACCCAACATCCAACACAAAGTAAACTAGGAGCGAAGAACAGAGAACGGGTTTCAAACACAATTTACTACTTACTCGTATTTATGTGCACCGGAGGACTACGGGTGAGTGGTGCCTTCACTTCCTACTATTTAAATGCAGCCTAAGTGGCTGCAAAAGCAAATAACACGCTTCCTTTGGGGTGATATGCTTTATGACACGAGATGTGAATAAGTAGCTCGCTCCAGAGTCAATACGCGGTTTTATTACGTTGGTTGTTTGCTGAAAATAAACAGCATTGTTTAGTAGAAAAGCGGATTCTTAGTAAGCGAAGGGAAATGCGAGTAAACTTTTATACTTACGTCATTGTATTCATATGATTTGATTGAGTTATTATCGTTTAGAACAACGTTGCTTTAACCAACTATATTTATTATGAAATAAAATGGTTTTGGTTACATCCACACAATTCGCAAATATACGGTGTTGTTTCAGCGTCCTGAACCTTCTCTAATTTGACGTTCGATAGTCACCATTCAATTATGAATGTCTCTTGGAGTTCCGAATAATCACTATCGCTAATACGACGTTAAATACTCCCCGGATTACAACGTTAAATATAAAAAGTCTTAATCTGAAAATCGTCGCAAAGTTTTGCAACTCTTATTAGGCACCGCCTCAGTTGCTTTCAAATAATTTCTCACTTTCCTCGTCGTGAGCACTTCGTTACGGTTTCATTCATCTTTTAATTTCTTTTTCCGGATCGTTTATTTTTTTTCCGTCCTTTTAGCGTTACGGTCCGCAGTGCCTAATGCGTCAATTACCCCCGCAAATAAAATGCAGTAACTATGTCACTCCGAGGGCGATTAAGTAGGAATAGTAATATGTTTAGCGAGTAGAAGCGGCCGGGCGCTGCCGCGGCGCCGGCGCGCGCCGCGCGGTAGTAATCAAATTATCTTTATGTTTGTCATACATAAATGGATTTTGCTCTTCGCTCGAAAAAAGCTTTTATTTGCAGCTTTCGAATGTTCCGTTCGACTAAAAGCGTTGCTTTTTTCATTTTAGTGACTATGATCGATAAGCCAACTAAATCTAGGTGACGAATGAATATTATTAACAAGAGGCAGCCCACGGCTTTGTATGCACAGAATTGATTTATCGCCGTTTCCTCTTTATTTGATTTTTGATAGAATTTAGTTATCTATCACTGAATTTTGAATGGAAATTGGTATATTTAGTAGCTTAATCAGTTCGATCGTAATTCGATTCAGCTAGAAACGTAATATTGTACTTAATATGTATACAATAAGAACCGTTCTTTCACTCACGGCTTCAATCAGTTTTAATCACCAACATTCTAGTTAACTAATTCACTTTGTTATGTACGAGTACACTATAAGGATTTTTTCTTTGTACAAACAAAGCCCATGGTCGATATATACCTACGAGTATAATCTTTTTAGGCATCACCGACGTTGCGTAGTCTCAGGGTAACTTAATAATATATACAACAGACTGCTACCAAATACATCGAGATGTATGTTTATCAATTTTTATTTGTTTAAACAAAGCTCAGTTTTTTTGGAATATCGGCTAAAGTAAAATTTATTAGCTTTTTTTAATATACTAGTATTCTTTGGTCTGTCTGTACTTTAATGTTCTGGAAGGAGTCCAGTAGAAGGTTTTGCTTGCATAGGAAAGTGGTTCTAATGCTACGCATTAAAATACCGGTTACGGCCTAATAATCAAATGAAATCGGTTGGTGGAAAAAATAGGGTATACTATCTAGGATCTTTTTCAATATACGATCTTTAGTTAAAGTTTATGTCACAAATTGGGCTTTGTTAAAAAAATCAAATATTGATTTATTTATTTCAATGTACATACCTAGAGGCTGAATTTAAAACAAAAATGCGATATACATAAATTACAAATAGTTTTGTTGAAATTCACAAATTGGTACAAAGTTATTTGAAGCTTTGAAACAAATAGAAATCGCTGAACGTACACGGGGTTGTTTCGGTCGGTAGATTTACTTTTTTAACAACACTGTTTGGGCTACCCTGTCTATGTCGATTAATTTTAAGTAGTAAAAACGGTAAATATACTTGCTTGTATTATATTGATAAACATATATCTTTACCTTGTAAATAATGGAAGACGGTGAAGCCTGTTCCATCGTAATACAGTTTTATCTAGTACAAGGGTCAGAGGATCCTTACACTGACATTATATTTCTTTTGTAGTGGCTAAAATCTCAAAATAACTAAATAATACCAGCCATAATATGTCATCCAAAATTGGGCTCAATAATATCTGACACGTCTCTAGTACTAGAGGCTAAGAGCGTGCCAGATATATTTGAGCGCAATGTAGGATAATATATAATTGCTGGTGACTGTACACACAAAACCAAAGCGCAAATGCATTCAGAAATGAAACCTAAAACGGCAATATTCTTTTATTGGCCACCATCGGGATTAATATTAACAAAGAGTATCATACTTGTACATCAAACCGCACCGCATGGATAACATCGATTAGTCAATATGTAGTAACATATAGGCTTATAAATAAGCTGTAGAGCAGCCTATATCTTAAGCCAATGAACGCTTGTGTATAGACAATCTTCCTAGTGCATTACAGGCTTCTCCCGAAGGATGCTCCGTTTGTTCACGAGTGGGCCTCGGCCGGCGATGTTTGAGCGCTGAGAGCGGCTGCAAGATTTAGTAGAGCGGAGCAAAGCGGTTGCAACATGCAGGGCTTTGTTGCGTAGGGGCATCATATCTGTTGTGTGAGCGCTTTATAGGTTACCATAATAACGATACTGTCTACGATACTTCGTGAGTTACTGATCTGTGCATAAGTAATCTTTTGCTTTAGATAGGGGTTCGTCAAGACTTTACATTAAATCACGCCTGTTTCCCAGGTCGGTAAGCAGAGACCACTTCTTTCCACCTGCTACGATCCTGACAAATCTCTTTCGCTTCTTCCACATTCATACATCGAGTCATGCATGTACGTCGGTTTCCAAGATTCGGCCCTTTTCCAGTATTTCTCCAACATGTTAACGAGTATCATCAGATACTCGTTAAAACGCCACCTGTGACTCCTGTGGCTGAAAATAACTATAATTTGTGATTCAGAAACATATTATTTAATTAATTAATAATAATTTATAAAATAAATTAATTTTTTCAAAGCCACTGAAGCATTACTTGTTTTACATTTCAAAACTTTTATTCCTCGTGCTGAAAAATAAAAGCTTCAGACCAAAGTGGCATATTGTCACTAGTTGGTATATTTCATCAAGATTTTAAAAATGAGTAGCAAGTACTACTTAATATGGGATAAAAATAAAGTTAGCGTTGCTTTTCTTCCCAGCGACCCATCCAAAAATGATAAGAATTTAAATTAAACAGTTGTCCGATGTAAATAGACACTATCGAGCAATTTGATCAATCTAGGTGTAACGTTGCAATAAATGGTTCGAACTAGAATTCCCTGGGTACTTCAAGTATATATAGTACCTACTTAAGCTGGGTATCTTAGGGTAGGAAAAGCAAAAACGCTCAAATTGTAATAATTGGCTATAAAAAAAAAACATCGTCATCAAAGATATCCTGCGCACTCAAGAAAACTGGTAATAATTAACATCGACCAAAACTGTTTAATTCCAACTTTTCATTGAACATTTCAGGACGGGTGCGACATTCAACCGAAACAGCTTACTCGGGAGAGAAGCTACTCTTAACTCTAATTTTTGCCTATATTTAGTGGTAACCCATAATTTTATCGAATTTCACTTCATCGATTGTAGGTATCATTTCATCGAAAGCGGTTTCAGCTGTAACCATGATTATTTATATAGGTTAAGTCAGGTTAGACTTGTGATTACCAAAAGAAATTAACTCATGCGGCAAGAAAGACCTTTGGATGAAATGAAAATAAATTCTGCGTAATGATACGTTCGTTGAAAGGTGTTTCGATAAATTAATAGTCAACGACATTAATAGTAACGACAACAAAAGTACGGACTAAATATAGGTATATATTTAGTCCGTACTTTTGTTGTACGATTTTGATCGATCTTGTTTAACGGCGCCACTTTTTGATTCGACATGTTATCTTGGTCAAGAGCATTTTTTTTCAATACAATGTGTCAAAGTTGTACAATGGAAATACTCGTACAAGATGTTCTTCAGTGGCTTAGAAAGTATGATGTTATTTCAAATGTGTTTATATTTCGTCGTTCGTGAATAAGATATCAAGTTTTAAAATAACATATTATAGCTATTTTTAGCCAAGTGAACCATCCGTAAGATAGTGTTTTTTATCAGTATCTTTAAAACCTTAATAACTAACTCCTAAACTAATTAACAAAAACCGGTATAAGCGGAGCGTATTCTTTTTCGTATATTTAAGTCAAGTTTAGGGAAATCCTGTACATATATTTAAACCAGCTCAGAAGTATGAGAGTGATAATTTCGAAAGAACCATTGAAATCGGTGCTGTAATTATGGAGAATGGAACCATGGAAATCACGCGGAGTCTACCATGTTTTAAGTTTACCGCAAGCAACGTTGCATGAAATCCATAGAAAAACGTTTCATGTTTACTAAAACTATCACTAGAGTATCAGAATTATATTGTCGGAAGATTAATTCAAAAAGGTAGCGTACTTATTGAGATACCGCAAAAATGAACAGAATCTCGCGGACTGTAGGATGACTTTTGCGCTTGCCACAAACAACGCCACGTGACAGTCAGTGTGTATGTTTAAAAACCAACTCAGAAGTACGAGAATTACATTTCCGAGTAATTTTGTATATCGGTAGTTGTAGTAAAATGTAGTAATTTTTGAGTATTAACACGCTTAGGTACATAAATATGGGTCAAAACAGAACGTTAATTTTTGAAGTCGGTTAAAAAGAAATAATTTTGCAGAGCTCTCCAAACTCAGACCACCGAGCTTTTTATTTAGGCTGTAATTTTAAGCTTATCGTTTTGGTTTAAAGTTGGTGAAGTATTTCTGATGTCGTTTAGCATTGGGCTTTCCTGGCCATTACAGCCAAGGCTTAGTTTGAGCTTTCCATTTTTATAATAACTTTACTGAAATATACGATCTTGAAAGTACCTTGATTTAGAGATTTAAACAGGATCGGGTAAGAATTTTCTTACCTAATTGGTCCATAAGTTTTGTCACTGAGATTTATTAAAATTTAAAAAGAAGATACAAACATATTTTAGTAAAGATGTGCATTATTCAAAATGTCAATTAATATAGTTTTAAAAAACACATAATGTATGCTAAATTATTGCAATAGGTTGCTGTAGAAGCTTTAAGTATTTCTGTAAGGTTCTGGTTGAGCAAGGTTAAAAACACGCTCAACGATGATACTCATGACGGTTACTGTTTTTTTTAAAGTTGTCGCAGATTGTCCAAGTTTACATGACATATTAAAGACACTAATTCCATTAAGTAAATACCGATATGAATATGTTGCACAAAACTGAAGATCTGCTTATACAATCGCCAATCATCATGTCTCCCTAAATCGAGTTCAGCACCAATTTTGCAGGAATTTTAAATCTCACCATGTCTCTTGATTCATAAGCTGGGATTGCGTCCCGCCATTGAGGAAACATATCTTATACTTTATTTATGGTCCCGCTAAGGTATCTAATGCTAGTCTTTAATATGGTTTGAGAAAAGAGGTTTCAAAATATTAAAACACCAACTTTCTTTCTGAATAAACGAATGACATTTAACCACTTTTAAAATCTAAGATTTGAAAAAAGTCCTACGTATTTCTGACGATGTCCGCCGTAAATGTGAAAAAATCGTATCGAATATTGCGGCAATTATTTGAAATGCAAGATATTTTATATTAGTTATTAGTTATTTGTAATTGAGTAAACCTTAATGACAGAACTTATGGACCGACTAGGTATATACTACCATTGAAGAAATATTCGACCATCGAAATATACCTATAACATTATAATTTATTGTAAAGATACCTAAAATACGATCTATGGTAGTGTCCGTTTTAATATCTAAGTACATAGACAGGTTCAGTAAGCCAACAAAAATGTGTAGCACTTTATTGGTTCGTCATAATAAACCAAACAGAGGCAATGAAAATAAATGGGTTCTCAGTTTTAAAAGATGTAGGGTAACTATACGGAGGGTGGAGTGGCATTTGGTGCGATTCCATACTTATATCACTTTTGGTTATGTACTTTTAATTAAATACACGAATTCAACCATGTTTTCTCGTAAAAGAAAATTTCATCTATTCATTTTTGTTTGGAGACCCAGATAATAATTACAAGTTTCTACCCACTAAAAAAGGAACAGCAGCATTGTACATACAGATAATATTCAAATCATATAACTTATATAAGTTTGAAGGTAAAATGTTGAAATTTCAAACTAAAGACCGTCACCGTCCTAGACATATTAATTAGAATATACTCGTACAGATGCAAGCGAACCCTTGCCTGGGTCCGTACAAGGTGAATAATATTTGCTAATAGCTACTTAGGAGTAAAGTTCTAAGACTGAATCCCTTCTGAATGTGACATTCAACTGTCTGGCGTAAGGGTCGACGTCACAAACGGGCGGGGGCCCGGCCCGGTCAACATTTTGTAAGAAAGGAAACCGGGATCAAACACACCGGTTTCTAATATGACGCCCTTGTTATTGCTTCAGCTAGGATTCCGTTTCACTCTAGAGCAGCGCATTTGTGGCTAAAAACTGGTTTTATAAAGCGTGACAAAAAAGTGTACACCCGGAACTACATATTTATTTTAACAATCAAACCTATTTTTTCACAACTAAAATATTTTTATTCGTATTACAATTAACACGGTTCTGACATTCGCAGTGACGACGTTATTCAATTTAAGTACCTACCTACTACTCTTTTTCCAAACCCCTTGCCGAAAAAATATTCATTTCAATATATTTTTACCAAAAAAAAACATTTAAATTTATACTGCTTTAAAAGCCAATCGAAATTCTAAATAAATAAGTTATGAAATCAATGCACTTCCTGTTTTACACGGTTTTCCAGTTAATAATTGTCGTGAACGCTGCGGCGACGCGGTCATTTTGCCGACGGCTGCGTAGCGTGTTGATGCTGCCGCCAGCCTCACTAAGAGTGGTAGATTCAATTCTCATCTCCATTCGTATAATAAGAAGGCAACAGCACGCCGCCGCAATAGCCTCTGTCGTAACGTAATTCAAAGCGCGACTCGGATGCAGCCGCATTTTTCCGCCGCCAACCTCTGGCTCCACTCCAATCTTTATTTTCTCGACTACTATAAAGCACCTTCACGAACCGTAAATAACGCAACAACTTTTACTGTCAAATGAATTTCCTTTGGTATCTCGTGCGTGGAAAATAAATTCTGTATTTCGTCGTCTAATTTGTATAAAAACGACGGGTGTCATGTTGGCGGACACGGCGTTGTTTGAGCAATTATGAGATGATTCGGTACCTACGTGCTCGTTTCCGCTTCGCGCGGTACATTCGCATACAACGGAATCGGTAGTATTAGCATTGTATGGTATTCAAAATGTCGAGGTATACACTAGCTATTCATTTCCTTAGTACGGGGACTAAAATATTGTTTAGTTCTCTAAGCCCGTGTGCTTATAGTAGCAACAACGTATTGTTTATACTACGTTACCCGAATATTTTAAGCAGACTTTTTAAACTACTTTTATGTAACTCGCGATTTTGTGAAACTTTAGATAAGTATTGACTGTGTTTTTATTTTCCTATATCCTTAGGTAACCTGTATAGTTTTGGCCTTATTTATTCCTTGTATTCTGTTGCTACTAAAACAACTCACAAGTTTACAAAGTGGAAGCTTACTCCGGTCGTATAATTAAATCCGACAAAGTTCACTTATCAAAGAATTATTAGTTCATAATTAACCGTGCTAAAGTTGAAAGCAGGAACTGGTTAATTCATTAAAATTTATGCTTTTGAGCATAATAGTTGATTAATGCATAAGCTAAGTCTGTCGGCAAACTACAGTTTTAAGTTTAGGTTGCTGGTTAATATTAAATACTGACCTTTACGCCCGTGTCCTCGGGTGGTGCTCCTGTAGCTGGGAACATGTGCACGTGCCTCACACGATAACACCCTGTATTATATTAATGCCCTTCATTAATATGTAACTAAACGCTTTACTATTCCACTAGGTGTCCAATTCAAACGTAGTACTTCACAAATTTCCGTCTGCTTGTCAATATTTTATGAATCCGCATGTTAGCTTTTGATAAACAAAATTCATTAAACTATGCGTAATAATATGTTTCATACACTCGAACAGATAAAAAGATTTTTAATCGATTGTTAAAATCTGCTTTTTAGTTTTATTTTATTTTATTTTATGTTACAACCACGCTTCTAATAATTGAAAAGACATCAAGATGGACGTGGAATTGGCCGGTCGTACTAGTACTAAAGCCTTCACATTAAAATAAAGGCCATTTTGGAGTTATTTCGTTTGTTCTTAAGTGAACTTTCAAATTGAAGAATCAAACAGTCTACAGTTTTAACAAAGTCAGCAGCAAAACCACAAAGGAGCTATTTTAAGAGTTTCCCTAAAGCATCGTATGCACGCTCTGGCTGTGTAGGTATATATGTATAGGTACTATACGTGTAACATGTTTATAAATTGCTGACGCAACAAAAAGGTGGCCTTTATTTTAATTTTATTTTACCACCGAATTATCTCACATTTAAGTAGGTATACTCGTAGGCAAACCGCATTGGCCTTGCTCTGTTAAACAAGTACAACTAGAAAATAATTGCAACCGGTGCGTTATTTTTGTTCTAAAACGTTGTGGTGACGGTTATTCCACTTCACACAGACCGCATCCTTCGTGTGATTTAGTTTTACACCCCTTTTATTAAAAAGAACGGAAAACTAACTGCCGCGTGGCTAAAGTACCTACCTACGTCCCCAATATTTAATCAGAACGCGCAAAGATTTATCTACCAACTGCGAGTTCAAAAATTCTCACACAAAATGTGGCAAACGATAACCCAAAATATATATACCAGCTTCCTGTAGGTTTATTAGGATCAAGTGAAAGTGACTTTACACATATCGACTGAACGCGGGTGTCTGAGGTTCATAATAAATTATTTTTTTATAAAATAAGCTTTATAAGTATATAGAGTGTACGTGAGAGTCAACCCGTTTGCTTATCAAGTCGATCGGTTCGACTCTCACGTATATCTAAAGGTATAAATTATCTGTCAATCATGTGATTTTGGATTTCCTTTTTGTGATATTTTTTAGGGCGTTTCAACCAATTTTATTTTTAGGGTTAACGTATATTTAACCTTAAAAGTCGACAGCACTTTGATTAAACTATTAAGCGATATTCTTTTAAAATGTATAATCTTAATATTAGACCGGTGTAGTGGCCTAAATATAACCGGTAGATTTTAATGTTCTTCCCTAATAGGAAGAATGTTTTTGTTTTTATAAACCAGCCTCTGCTCACTTGTTACGAAATCATGGAAGAATCTTAAACAGGCAATACAGAAATAAGGTCAATTATAGTGTTTGGCTCGGTTGAAAATATTCTACTACGCTTTCGATCTACTACTACTATTATTGTGCAGGCTAAATAATATCTCGGGTGCAATTAATCACTTTCATTCCTTAACACGTTCACAGCCAGCCGCTGCTACGAGCGCTACGGTGTAGCCCGTAGCAGCATTTTTCCTCTATGTAGCGAAAATCTGCTACAAACAGTGGACTTTTGTGTCTCGTTGGTGCATAATGTGTTAACTATGGGAGCCTGCCGTTTGGTCGAAATATGTTTGCCAAGTGTATCGTTTCCTAACTTTTTCATTTGCCAACCCAATTTTTTTCCTGTAACTGTAAATATTTCAGGATTTATTTCAGTACCATCGTGTAGAACCCTATAGGTTAGGTTAGGTTAGTTTTTATATAATCCTGAAATATTTACTCGTACAGTTACAGAAAACAAAGCGGGATGGCCAAGTGAAACGGTTGGGAAACGATACTTTTGGCAAACATATTTCGCCGAACCAAGGTAACCCGTTAACTATACATATATAAATAAAACTTGTATTTAAAGTTTCCTTCATACTTCAGAGAAAAGCAGCTGTTGCCACTCTGTATCAACATAATTTTCGCCTTAAGCGATACCGCTTGAATTCCTCGCTATGCCCAGAATTTTGTAATAAATACCTTTAACGTTAATAAACATAACATAATTTATCACTGTGCTTTCTTGTTGAGCAAACTACATATTATTGGTTGATTAATTATTGAACCATTACATATCTGGAGGTTAAAGTAATAGGTTTTTTTTAACTCCTCTATCAGCCACAAATTTCTGAAAAAACAGTAGAATTTGTCTGAGTCATACATATACGAAGACCGCAGAATAACCAAATACACTCTCGCTAAAGGGTCGAAGTATATCCGAAAGAGCCCATCGATACAGCGCAAGATAAGATAATCAAAAACACACGTATTTCGGAAATACGCCTACTACGTAAAGATTCTAATATTAAATATTAAGAAGAAACGAAGATCAGAATAAGTATGTACCTAACGATCGTTTGTATCGCAAAATAAAACTGCCTCTGGTTTGTGAAGTGAATAAGTTCAAAGAAATGCGCAACAAAGGAAGTGTTCTAACCAAGGAACGAACCCGTAATAACACAAGAATATCAAAGTACAATACATTATGTTGTTTTATCTCGCATCCAGGGTATCTCACGCAATCTAAAATAACGAGACTGCGTCAACCCTTACGGCCACCGAGTTTCGTCCGGTGAGAACCCACTAACGAGTAATGAAGCAACTTATAACTAGTTAAAATAGGAGTAGAAAAGCTCTTGGTTTATGTATTAGTGTTTAGCAATTACGTGACGTTTACGTGGCGTAGTTGCGTGTAGTGGAGGTATAAATGGTAGACAATTGAATTATGTAGTACGTCTAATTGAAGTCCGAACAAAAGGCAGACCCAGGGTTTTTGAGCATTGTTACAAGTTAAATAAACATTTAAAATATGTGTACCTATGTTAAAAATTAAGCAATTCAGATTGTATTTTGGAAATATCGCCATGAACTAATTTGTATCTAAGTATGTATGCGTGGATTCGTTATTGTGGAACTAAACCTTTTCTATAATCGAAAATCTAATTAAAGACCAAAATCTGACAGTTCCTATCTTGATTATTTCGTTATTTTAACATTATTTCATAAAAATATGAATAAGAACTCGTGTAACCAGTATTATTAGGGTAAGTTTTATTGATAAAAATACCTACACTTAAACCAAAATGCAGTAATCAAAGCGTATATGCGCCGGTTGAGGTTAGGATTTTGGTCTTAAATTAGATTTTCGAGTATAAATACCTAAAGCATTTTCTGGAAAACACTGTACGTATTTGCTGATTAATACGAGTATCGTAGAAATCAAAGAAGATCGGATATGTATAAACACGCACAATTGCATTTGCAATATAGTGATTAACTATTGTAAATTTAGTGACCATTATTTCTACTTAACGTGTGGTATGTTATTTTAGAGGAGTTTTCGTAACGCCTAACTGGTGTTTGCTGTTTCTTATTGAGAGCAAATGTATAATCAAGAATATCTTCATCAACACGCACCTTTAGAACAATAGTGACCTAATTCAAAATTTGTGCTTTCAAACTTCGAGTCATAAATTTATTATCATAGAGACCTAACTCGAAATTTAAAATTTCTCAATTAGGTCACTATTGTTCTGAAGGTGCGAACAGGTATATTCTAATTAATACGAATGTCCCGTTAGTTCAAAAACAGAAAAGGTTCTATGTTCGGCTCTGTGTTTTTTTATTTAAGTATTTTCACCGCTTTCTCCGTCAATTATGGACCTATTTCAAAAATTATTTTATCGTTTAACAGTTTACGTTTGAGGTGATCCTACTGTCCTGTATCTGATGAGGGGTTCCAGGGGATTTTGGTATTTTCAGTAACAAATCCAACATTTGCATTCAGAAAGTATCATTACCTATATTAAGTGGAACTGATGATGAAGACCACGGATGGCCACCGGAACTCCTCAACGGTATCTGTTTCAAGGGTGGCAATAGGATATCTCGATTAAGATATGATGAGCGACTATGTCGAAACACATTTAAATGCTTTAAAGATATAATTAGAACCAACTGAAGTCCGCGTCCCACATTATTTTTAAGCAAAAGCCGACTTCAGTTGGCCTGACCGTATTACTCGTACTTATTTTTAGAAATTTATGTTTTGCGTTTTTTTAAGGCTGTTTTTTGTAAAATATTTTTGTCATTTACCAAGGTACAAAGTGATAGCACGCAACGAACGTTTATGTACAAGTACAACACAACACTGGGCACTATGCAATCAATTTATGTTTTTGCTTTTTTTCTATTATTAATTTGTTGATTGATTTACTCAATTCGTATTTGATGTTTAAAGTAAAATTACCCGCTGATAATTGAATCCCCGCTTTAACCCAGTTAGTACTCCTTGAATGCTCCGTGACTAATTTTAACTGGGTAAAATGTTAAAAACGGGATCTTTTTCATTTTACCAAACATATTTATTTCGCTTAATTTTGCTGTTTAATCGGCCCGAGTTCGCAGAGTAAATGGCAAAACGTAATAATCTTAACTGAGTGCACTTGAAATAGCTGCGAGTTAAAAATGTTTGCATTCAGAGTTATTAAGCGTGTCGCTCCACGGCGGATCAATCCGCGCCGGCCCTTGGAAATACTCCTTCACACAAGCTGTTATTTAACTTCACAGGTGCTATATTCTATTCAGTAGGTAAACCTATATTGCTTTTGAAATTTTATTGTTTTTAACATAGCCGCCATTATTATAGAATTAATAAGAGCTATCATAACATATTAAAGAGATCATAACGGGTTATTCACGTAAATACTGTTGAGAATCGCTGGACATATTTCGGGCTCGCCCGGAACCTCTAATTATCTGCAGACGCGGCCACAGCGCCAGCGCGACGATCACTGCGAGCCAGCGCTCTGTTTTCCCGGCTGCTCGGTGCGAGCGGCGTGGCTGGCGAGAAACTACCCCCGTTTTCCTCATATTGTTATTCTCAAATATAGGGTCGCACACAACACACAACACTAATTATGTCTCTTGTAAAAGGCGCGTCTACTCTTGCCTCTGGTTGGAGCAGAATACATAACCGTTTCCAACTCGGGGATACCGTCCATCCACCATCGATATTATGGCTCGAATAACAACCGATTTCATAACGTTGAAAATACGATAACATGTCAAAGGCGATATGGTTTTAGAACAGAGGCCCTATTATGGTCGTCTTTATTGATGTGGCTAACACATCTGTCACTTTCTGACCAGTATGTAAGTGCGAGAGTGACGGATATCTTATTCACCGGGATAAAGGCATAATATGGGCCCATGTTTGTTTATTTGCCAGTTAGCTTGGTAAATTATAGTTTGACTTGATGACTGGTGAAAGTACAATATTTTCATGTAGCAACATTCTTGTTTTTTATAAAGTAAGTTATATATACGTCGGGTATTTAAGAGAACTGCCAAGTTAGGGCTCGAAATAAATATAGTGGAAATCAATTGGTCTGGCTGTAAACAATCTACTGCCAAACTTGGCACTTATTTAGATATTACTACTCTTGGTGGCACATGAGAACTTGGCCTATTTTTTACATTTCCTTTTTGTACCTTGGGAACTATTCTATTTTCCTGGATAGAAACTATAGGTACTCGAAAATCTAATTAATGACCAAAATCTGACATCTTGATTATTTCGTTATGTTACTCGTAACATTATTTTATAAAAATATGAATAAGAACTCGTGTAACCAGTAATATTAGGGCAAGTTTTATTGATAAAAATACCTACACTTAAACCAAAATGCAGTAATCAAAGCGTATATGCGCCGGTTGAGGTTAGGATTTTGGTCTTAAATTAGATTTTCGAGTATAGACCAAGTTTCATCCAAATCGATTCAGCGGTTTAGCCATGAAAGCGTAACAAATAGAAAGACACATAGAGATACAGTCGGGGTCAATAGAAATGTCAAAAGATGTAAACAAAACCAAACGGGCCTATTTACCATTATTACACCATAATCACGTACTTTTGGACATCGCGTGAAGTACATTTACCTAATGATGTACACGCTTGATTGTTATTTTTACATTCTGTTTAAGATCAAATAACTATTAACTATACGTTTTTTTAAATCAAAGCTCGTTTGCAGAAATATTGAGGTTATATCTCAAACAGTTAGGTACCTGATTTGTTTACATATTTTGCCATTTCTATTGACCGACTTTAGAGTTAGGTACTTTATAACATTAGTAGGGAACGAGTTTGGATATGGATGAAAAAGAAGCGATCCTGTTTATTGTAGAATTTTGTTTTAAAAGTTCAATGATCTTATGAATCGAATTCACGTGATTGCTATGAAGCCATTACTTTGAAGTCAGATGTAAGAATACTAGGTAAATTGTCTGGAAAGATTGAACAGACAGCCCGTAATAAATAGTAGGTTATCAAAAAGAAGTAGGTAGGGTGGAAGTACTGGTTTTGGCCATCTTAGAACCGTTTTTGGCCACTCTAAATTTTATCTTATAAAATATTATCTTTATAATAATTTCCGGTTTTAACTATTAATGAATGTTATTTTTAATATTACAGTATTTCTGATACTCATTTCAACCTTAAGTGGCCACAAATGGTCCTTCTACCCTACATCAAAAAGCCTTGTTTAGTTTTACCACAGATAGGTAACTATTCTCTTCCATGGTGAAGTGACTGCAAAACACATAAAGAACATGAAGCCAAAGTTGAAATCCTACGAAAATCATTTTAATGTGACATCTGGGAATTGTTCGTTACCTTTCGGCTCCGCCGGCTGTGGGCGAACCAATTTCAGGCTTTTTTAGAATATCTTTCGTGTCTGGGTTCAATGATTTGTCATTTTTTTTGTATTGTTTCGGTATACGTGATTGCATATTTAGGTTTTGCTTTATATTACAATGCCGGTCAATGGGAGAATTTTCTTCGGTAGAGTAAGGGTTAGGTTAAAAGAAAGTTATTAAATCAAAAACTATTATAAATATATTAGCTATTTTATATGAAACTAGCTTTTGCGCAGGACTTGGTCCGTGAAGAAACTTTTTATCGTTTTTATTATTGCTTTTTAAACTGTCCAGTTTTCCAGGGTAACAGTTGTTTTATATCCGTCTTGGGGCTATAAACGATATTATTATACCAAATTTTACGTCGATCGGTTTAGGCATTGTTGTTGAAAGAACAAAAACAAACACACTATTACTTTTATAACATTAATCACTGTTGCGACTCCGTCTGCGTAGAAGTCGTTATCTAAAATCATAAAATGAATGGTCAATAGGTAAGCTACTTTCGTAATTTATTTTGGAAATTACATTTGATGCTAAAAAATTTAGGTGCGAAGGTTGTCTGTAATGTACTTATACCTTCGGTCCCATAATATGCATGGTTTTGGTAGACTTGGTCAGTCTGGAGCTTGCCGTTAGTCGTGAATACGAGTAGGTATGTTTAATCACAAATAAATTCTTAAATTTTTTTTTACTACGAAAGCGTTTGTTTGTTTTCACGGACCTAAAAAAAATACTGACGTAATTTTGCACTAAAAAGATTTGAAGCATGTAAGGTTGGCAATTTCGTTCATTGCACGCACACGACCTACCCTCACACAGATACACGAGGTCTACCCGCCGTCATTAGAGCGCCACAGCACGAGTGAGAGCCACAGCACGCGTAATATTTTATTTTTCGCCGAAGAAAATGCCGTCTTGTGTAGTAAAAACATGCAATAATTACAGGAGTAAATCGAAATAGCCACATGGTATCACTTATCACGTGAAAGTTAACGCCGGTAGTTATGGTACGGAACCCTGCATATGCGAGTTAGACTTGATGTTGACTGGTTTTTTAACACACTCATCACTAAGTCACAAACCATCTAAAAAACTTACAATGTTATGAAATCTTGGGAATCTGTTTTAAGTTAGGCAGGTACTTATAATTTGACAGATATATTGTCTTGAATTTTTGCATACTTATGTAAATTGCGATGACGATTCAATAATATGGTAATATCGAGTTGTTATGATGATTGAGACAGGTGGTCATAGGAACTCCTCAGTGGCTAATCAAAGGACCTTAAAATGGGCAAATTGACGATTTACATGCAACCCTCAAAGCACGCACAAACGTAAACAGGCGGCCATTTTGCATGCTTCACTCATGATTAGACAAAGTCACGTCCGTGTGTTTTTTAAGTCCGTGTTTGTTTGTTTCTTGGTTCCATCTAAATGGTTTAATGCCGTAATCGATTTAAAGCTTAGTGCAAAAATAGTGAATAGCTCGAAAACGGGCCAAATGCGGTAATATTTAGTCCGTAAAATCAAACAGTTCTCGAGGGAAGACTATAATATTAGTGTTTTGTCTCCTAAATAAAACAACAAAATGAGACAAAACACTAATATTAGTAGACTAATATTTTTTGAGAAACGGGCCCCTGTGAGTTCGGAATCGCGAGCCAAGGGACTTAATTTAGTGAAACTATAACTAGTTAAACTATTTGTTTAGAAATTTAATCGACAGCGTAAAATCGATAACGTTTCTCGGAAAAAAATCCATGGATTCTAATATATTTAGTATCCCATCAAAATCATAAATGTGAAAATGGGAGCCAAGTTCAATATTTTAAGAATATGTAATGCATGGTTACCGCTGGGTGAATTTCAACAAGCGTCAAATTATCCTAATTTTGGTGGTATTTTTTATTTTGTTAGTAGGGTTCACAATTATACTTTTAAGGGACGTCATTAGTAATAATTAAAACAGTGTTAAAACAATGACAATTTTGGTGTCATCGGAATAGCCGCCAAAATTGTACCACCAAAATTAGAAATTGAACTATTCATTTATATTCAAAGCGAATCTTTTAGTATAACACAAATTTAAATTAATACAGTTAAAAAGACACCATAAACATACTTGAAATAACTATCAGACAATAAAACTTTTTGTGAAATAATAACTTACCTAAGTTATCACAATTAAAAAACTGTATTCCACACCACCAAAATTAGATATTTATGTGCTTAGCGGGAAGGCGCAGCAAGATGGTACAAATCTTTCATCATCTATCGCTGGAGTGGAACTGAACGAACAACTGATGTCATATTTGTTTGTTAAATCACTTTTCGTTCGATCATAAACTCAATTTCAATATTCACCACCAAAATTGACTATTTCGCTTGGACAGTTTTATTTACACTGCTCCCAGTTTCCTTTTATTTGCAAATGCAACAATTGTAATATTTTAAAATACCTTAACTAATAGGGAATACAGATAACTAAAATATAAATCTAGTTGAGGCTTAAGATCTTTGTACCACGGTATATCAGTATATGCGACAAGTACAGGACACGACACCAAAATTGATTTTGGATTATAGATATTTTTTTACGATAAATATGATAAGTTAATAATATTTTTAACCTTGGCTCAACATAGTACTTTGTGTAAGATTATCTAGAAAATAAATAGTTTTCCAATACATGTACTTTACACCCCAATTATCACGTCCGCCGCTCAAAAATGTGGTTGGGATAATTACCCCGCTAGTTTTTACCAGCAATACAATTGTTTTGAAGAGTAAGATACGACCACACAATATAAATACAGTAACTTGCGTAACACACAAAGTAGATAAGTTGATTAGCCAAATTTAACATAACTTGTGTGTGAAAACTAGCCAAGTCAAATTTTAAGCTTCAGTTTATCCTAAGTTATCTACTTTGTGCAAATAATTCGAGTGTTCAAATTTAAGAAGTTATACTTTTAAATAGCAAACATTGTTGTAGCAGAAAAAATAAGAAATTGTGTTTTTAATTTATTTTAGAACGTCGTTTGTTCTTAATAAATTAATATCAAGATTATCTACGGAACTTGGCACCCATTTAGATCTCAATTCTTTTTTCGGTGAAGTCGATAACCATGCATCACATATTCTTAAAATATTGAACTTGGCTCCCATTTTCACATTTATAATTTTGATGGGATATCATTGTTTTTTGTCAAATAAGTAGGTACCTATGCGTTTCCTTAAATAAATAAATAGGATTAATATCAAATAAATTGGCATTAAATATTCATTAAATCGGAACCCATGTAATACTAATAATTATTGAGTAGGTAGTTCCGGTGAATCTGTGATCTTCATTCATCATCATCATCAGTTCTACTTCATCAAATGGTGCTTTACAAGAGCAAATGCACGAATTACTATATGCTATACAAAATACCCAAATAGCTATAGGTGAACCTAAAATATTTGAAGATTTCCCTAAAATTTCTTCAGGATCCCATCATCAGATTCTGACCTGATAACAGTGGGACCACTCCGGAAGTATGCCCTATCTAACCAAAAAAAGAATTTTCCAAATCGGTTAATAAATAACGGAGTTCTGAGGTAGCTAGCATAAATAATAATAATAAAACTTAAAAAACACTATTTTAAGTTTTTTTTATTTGTATACACACAATTACCCATCTTGATGCCAAATTTCACCTTTCTAGGTCACCTGGAAGTGGGTTAGGTTTTTGATGATTAATCAGTCAGTCAATCAGTCAGTCAGTCAGTCAGTCAGTGGTAAAATTGTCGCTTTTTAGACGTTTATATATCAATAACCGTTTCACTTTTTTTTATGAAATTAAGGGTTCTAGTTGATCTAAAGGGTTTTAATACATAAACCAAATTTCTTGTTTTTATGATAAATGTATTTGGAGTTATTGAGGCGTCAAAAGTGGCTCCAAACGGTTCGTGTAAATAACACACGGCTGCGATCGCCAGTTCCTTTTGCGTGAACTTGGCTGGACACGCTACCGCGTGTCTAGATCTTCAAATGATCTTCAATCCAAAGGCGCACCCCGCTACTTAAGTTAAAATTGCACGGTTACGTCAGTGTACCTACATACGTATTACGCAGTGATTGAAAAAAATAAAAGAAAAGAAAGAAAGGGCCAGGTCAGGAGTACCTTAAACCGACGCACATGTATGAAGAGACTTATGAGTGTGGAGGAAGCGAGGGAAGTTGGTCTGGATCGTAGCAAGTGGAAGGAAGTGGTCTCTACCTACCCCTACGGGAAAGAGGCGGTATTGTATGTATGTGTGAAAAAATTATAACATATTGATCACATTATTGTTCCTCTGATATCAAAATTTCATTAACAAAGTAGCTAGTATGACAACTCATTCTTTTTCGAGACCCAATTTTACAACGTTGTAAATAGTTAATATCTAATAACCAGTATAAATGTAATATTTAATGCTATGATATACGATAGTATGCCCTGGACTCGCCACTACTCCCGCTTGCCTGTAGACAGACTACATTGTACAGCACAGCCCTCGAGGAAGTACTCTTATTTCAATTTGTGTTAACCCTTGGAGCGTGAATTGCGTGCGGTATTCGCCTTTGTTTAAAAATGCTATACGCTGAATCCTTTTCATATAATGCGATAAAATTTAACGAAGGGCGCGTCAGAATAAATGGTGTATCCGAAACAAATAATGTAACTAAATATATCTACGTACCTGCGAGCTCAAACGTTGCCCAGGTTAAAAAGTGTTTTCCTAAAGTTACAGCTTGACAGATTGATTTCTGGGCCCGAAAAACCTCTATGTACTCGTACTAAAGATTTCATGAAAAAAACCGCTTTCAAAAACGCAAGAAAACTGATGTCGGCTTTTTGTTGAAAAATTGTGGTCGCCGACTTCAGTTGCACTAACCTATTAGGTACCTACAATTTTAAAAGAAGTTATTTGTTGCGTTTTTGAAGGCGCTTTTTTGTTTTTTAAAACATTTATTTTATTTTATACTTTTTAGTGATCATAATACGCTGTTACGTAGTCCCACTTCTTGGTTGATATGAAACTTTAAGTTATTTCAAGCGGGCCGCAAGCAACGCCGCGGGAAATTCATAGTGTTAGTTATGATTATTTAAGATAGTTGCAAAATTGTTAAAGCATCCTAATTTGACAGCCACGGTGTTTTGAAGTCAGTGTTACCATTACTAAATTATAATGTCATCGATATTATTGTGAATTGTAGGATTATGAAATATGAAGTATTATAAAATGTGATATAGTATTAAATATTATATTATAGAATGAAAATTATGAAATATTATAAAATGTGATCTTTCGCGTCGGTGTTGCCAAATGTTAATTTACTCAGTGGTTTTG
Organism: Acleris literana; assembly: GCA_946894065.1. Taxonomy (NCBI): domain Eukaryota; kingdom Metazoa; phylum Arthropoda; class Insecta; order Lepidoptera; family Tortricidae; genus Acleris; species Acleris literana. The sequence goes on along the minus strand of OX335670.1, from coordinate 14,429,285 downwards.
TATTAAACATGTACGCGGGTAGTTTGTGCCTTAAATGGCAACACTGCGCGAAAGAAGTTCAAAAAAAGAGAGCTGGGTGTCTCTGCACTCACTTCACTTTTGGTCTTCGCTCTCATCGGTGGGTTAAGATTTAATGGAACATAATAAAATACACATTGTGAAAAGGATCAGTTTTATTATTTAATAATAGTCATATTTCAACAAGTAAATATTCTTCTTTGTAGTCTCTCAACTATTTTAATCGAGATATCTTATCGCCACCCTTGAAATCAGTACCGTTGAGGAGTTCCGGTGGCCATCCGTGGTCTTCATCATCAGTTCCACTTCACCAAATGATACTTTCTGAATGCAAATGCTGGACTTGTTACTAAAAATACTAAAATCGCTATGTGTTTGCCTACAATATTTGAGGAGTTCCCTCAATTCCTCACTGATTCCCTCATCAGATTCAGATTTGGTGACAATGGGACCACCTCGGAAGTATACTCTATCAAATTAAAAAAGAATTTTTAAAAACAGTCCACAATTGACGGAGTAATCGGTGAACATACATAAAAAAAATACATATAGTCCATTCGCTTAGATAGTGTCGCTACACTTGCACGTACTTGTGGTTATTGTAATAAAAAAATACGAATATAATTGGAAGTAAACTGCTACATTCAATTACGGCGTAACGACCGCAAGTGAATTTGGCAGTTTACATCGAAATAAGTATATTCGCATTTTATAACAATAACCACAAGTACGTGTGAGTGTAGCGACACTATCTAAGCGAATGGACTATACAGTGGAACGTATAACCTCCTCCTTTTTTGAAGTCGGTTAAAAATAGTAAGGGCCGTTTCTGAAAAAAAATGTTGCACATAAACCAATAAGCAATAAAAATAAATACTCAACAATTGCTTACTCAAAGTAATAAATGTTGTGTGTGTGTTGTCTTAAAATCAATGACAATGTTAAGTAACAATTAAAAATTAAAACTAAAACTATTGCAAATTAAAAATAAACAAATTAATTAATTAAAACTAAAATAAACCTAAATATAACTAAGCTAAAAACTATAAAATTAAAACTAAATAAAAGCTAGAAAAGAAAGGGCCCCCGTGGCAAAGTACCACAGATGCTGGCAGCATTTCCTCGTTGTATAGCAATACTTATGCGTTGGCCGAGGAAGCTGCCAGCTCTGTGGTCTCCAGTTGTTTCTTTAGCCTTTTTGAAATGTCCTTAAAAAGGCTAATAGCACTGGGTCCCCACGGACCAAAGGTCTCGACGCCGAAAGGAACAAAGTGATATTCTGCGCCGATACCCTTATACTTATTCTTCTTCATGGTTTCGGCCGCCTCAGCCGCCGCGCCTGATTTATTTACTGTTCCGCGGAGGTGTGACGAGGCTAGGGTGTCTACAGAAGTAGCGTCCCACACCAGCACTCGCCCCATACTCCACGGAATTAAAGACATACCGTCAGGTCTCTTGCCGTCGTCCCTAGCGATACCGGTTGGCTCCAGTAAAGCGGGAACGTTGACGGCGGCAAGAGACCGGCGGATAATGTCATTGATCGCGGCGTGTCTAGAGAAGCGGCCCGCACTTTTTTGGCATGAAAGTCCGTGGTAACCCAGTAAACGACTTCGTTGCCACAGGGACATAAGTGCGGATTGCAGACCCGGACACCAAGACGTAAACAAGTAGAGATTCGGAGAGTTTCAGGGTCTAAGAAAGTACCAGTATTTGGCGATGGGTGTGCATGTAGCCAGTAGCCAGCCTCTTTGGTTATGTTAAGTTAAGTGCATCGAAGAAAAAACGGTGTATTGAAAACATTATATCTTTATCAGTAATATTAAAAAAAAAATGTTTGCGCAGTGATGGTGGTGGGGGATGTATGTGCGCGGTGGGCGCAGTGCGCGACGCTGCTCGTGTGCCTGCTAGCGGGCCCGCTGGCCGCGCCGCGCCCCGAACCCTGCGCTGGCAGCCCGCTGTGCTCGTGCCGCACCCAGCACATGTCCTGCATCGCGGTCCCGCTGCACAGGTTCCCAGGTACCTACAGTCTCAGCGCGCGACTAGGGCTTCCAATCCCTGGACCCCGCCATATTTCGTTATGTTTTTTGAATGGATAATACCGGGATCTTGCGGCATTATAAGTGTAAAAAACTTTCGATTATTTTCTGTAAATTAGAAACTGCATTTAGAGTTTTTTTATTTTGTTATTGATTGCGATGGTCAGTTTAAGTATATCATGCGCACTCGCATCGTATTGCTTATGTGTTGCTTACAGAGCTACATTACATTCACGTTGTCTGATCATACACTCGCCACGCGCTTATTTTTTGTCTTGCATTTCAATTCCAACTCGAGATCACACTTTTATTCCTTAAGATCTTAGTACTAAGTGGTTGGGAATTGGTATAGCTCCTGACTGGAGTTTGATTCGATCTCTCTTATATCGAATTATTTCCAAAATCATGGGAAGTGGCCTGGCGTAGGGTAGACCGGGGACAATAGTACCATTTTAGAAATAATGACCTGTAACTCAGAATCTAAAGCTACCACGTAAAAATCGCTTAGGATATAATATTTTAGTCTAATTGGCTATCCGAATCTAGAAAATTATTTTCATTTGATCGCATTAGAATGGTGCAAATTGAGTTTTTGTTCATGAAGTCCTCGTGTTCTCACTCAATTGTACCAGAAAAACACATGTAAATAAAACCCAAAATAATGGACTAATTAACCAGTATTTATTGTTAATTTCCTAAGACGAATCAGTCTGTTACGTAACATCAGTCTTAAACATAGAGACTCGTATTTAGACTATAAAGCGATCATTTCAGTTGAACTATACGAAAAATTATATTCTCCAAGTTTTTGAAACATATTGTGACGAGTTATTATAAAAATCACCTAACACGTTCAGTACGGCATCGGGTCGAAAGTAACCGATGGTAAACTGTCCCGCAGAGCGGGAACAAAAGTTCTGTTCCTACCGCTCGGGCGGGATAGATAGCATCGCTTTCGCTAGGTTTAGAAAAGAGACAAATAGTGTCTTGGAGTTGTCTCATTGAATATTTTACGTATGTGTGTTAAAAAAGCATCGGATCTAATCGACCTGCTACCGCCTCAGAAGTTTTTTTTACATCTAGTACGGATATCGGGTCGATTTGATCTGATACCTGATGACCTGATAGCCGCCACAGATTTAATGGCAGTTTGTCTAGTGCAGAGCTAAAGTGCAGTGGTTGATCGATTATTGTGCGACTTCGTGAGTGGTACCTGTCATGAAGCGATCCAAGAGGATGCTTTTAATGTCGACTGGTGACATTCAAGAAACCCCGGAATCTAATAAAAGTCAAGATAATAGGTCCAGAATATCCAATGAAAGATCTACGCCTATGTCATCGTGTTATCGTCTTCGCTCGCGTAGCAACGTGAGTACTGGCATTTATACTAGTCCGAGCACGGGTCAGACATTTTCTATTCTTGAAAATGCTCCTCAACCACCTTTACCCATACACGATAGTTTGAACATAAAAAAAGTTCAAGTTATAGACCACGTTTTTGTTCAACCAGGATGCAGCAGTGCAAAAACACTTAAAACAAATAAATATGGTGAGAATCCACCAAACTCTACAGGTGATGATAATCCTCCTATCTTTTCAACACCTAAAAGTCTAAAGAGAGTGAATTTGAGTGATAGTTAAGCAGAAAAAAAAATGACATTGTACATTTGTACGTTTTTTATAAGATAAAATATTTTTTATTTTATTTTGTCGATATTTTTATTTCTCAGCCCTATTATTGTATCGATAAGTTAATAATCCAGTACGGACATAAGGTCGAAAAGATCTGACATATTAGATTGTCATTTGCAATTATTCTAATTATCCTATTTACAAACGGCTTTACCAGTATGTTAACCTGTTAATTAAAAGATTGTTGCAATAAATTATAAAATATAGATACTAACCTTGATGTGCATAATTGCACCTAAACATGTGCATCTTGAACAGATCTTTTCGGCCTGATAACGCTCCGCAAGACATTTAAGAAACAGGTCTGAAGCACCTGATGCAGCACCAGCTAAAAGTTAGCTAAATAGGCTGCCGTACTGAACGTGTTAAGGGTGCTCAAAGCACACCTCTCAAGCAATAACAAAACCTCAATACAACAAAAATATCGAATAATTTAACAATTACGAATCCCATACAGTTACAATTGACCCCTGGTACAATCAACCCCATCCTTCACAGCAAATTATTTTTAAATAATACTACTGAAACGGATGATATTGTGGGTATTATAATTTATATACATCCCGAAGTATCGAAATGAATCGTTGGGATGAATCATAGGTACAAATTTAAATATCCGAGATGGAACTTGTTACTGGTCAATTGTCTTATTTTTAAAAAACTCTGGGTCAATTGTAGCATGGGGTCAATTGTAACGTTACAATTGACCCCGAATGTGGCGGTACAATTGTCCTTTTTTACTCGCACTCACTAAACTTCACAAATCTCGATTTCTATATCTAACTGACCCGCATACTGTGGCACATTACAATCTTTAATAACTAGAGAATCACAATTCTGTAAAACTTTCACACTACGACTATTCAATTGTAAACAGTAGCACAAAACGTAAATCGTAAATACCTACTTTGGTCAGTCAAAAATACAAATCGTCGCCTAGCTCGTGCGTTTCGCGCGGCAGCGAGTGGCCGGCTAGTGAGCAGGTCGAGACACGCTCAAGGCACACTCGTGTATTCAAAGATATGCATATTTCGATGTAGTTGCAGAGATATAGGCGATGGTACTATTGACTCATGTTACTATTGTCCCCGGTCTACCCTACGCGAAGTTCAGTGAAGAGAGACCGCATTGACTATGTATCCAACCCCATTCATTCATAAACGAAAACTAAGTATTATAAACTTAAGGTGCATTTGCTAAAGGATTGATAAATTAAACGTGGAAAATACACTAACAAATCGCCTAATATACCGCAATACATATACCAATATCGAGTAGGTACTTAGTTTACACCAAGATCCCCGAGGGCTCAGACAAGATGCACTACGCTAACTAACGTTTCTATTCGATTCGTTTTTAAATCAATCGCGTCACTGGTAGACCACGTGACTTTTCGTATCACGTCATCTTCCAGTGACGCGATTGGTTTAAAAACGAATCGAATAGAAACGTTAGTTAGCATAGTGTATCTTGTCTGAGCCCTCTGGCCGTCAGAGATTGGTGCGGGGTAGGCGTTCGGTTTTATTCATGCTGAGAATCCCTACCTGCTGATGCGTTAAAGTATTTTATCTACATCCACCATCCACCACACTCGTGCTTTAATGCCTCTTATTATGCACCAGCCACATAAACTACTATTATTTTACGGATTTTCTTCACTCCGTCCACGTCCACTGGTTTCAAGTTGTTTACCATGTTATTTAGTACATTTTTGTTTCATTTCATAATACCGAGCGGGATCCCGGGATACCGGTGTTGTAAACTGAATCGCGGTATTTGGAAGCTCTACGCGCGACGCTGCTGGTGCGCCTGATTGCATCCCGCCCCAAGGCCTGCGTCGGCAGCCCGTTGTGATCATGCCGCGCTCAGCAAATAACTACCTCCACTCTGACCTAACAACCCACCAAGGCTTCCTGTATCGAAACCATATTCTTAACGTTAAAGATTAGTTATGATTACCATGTTTTAGCAAGATGGTATAACACATTGGAACTTTGGCCCAGGTTAAGCGAGGCAGCCATTTTTAACTTATAGGTAAATTTAATTTAGTAAAGAGATTGGATTCCTGCTTTCCTTAGTCTCGGCGAGTACCGAGTGTAGGCCTAATGCAGAGATATACATTTGATTGCCATTGACTGTGTTTAACATAAGTAGTTCGGATATGTCGACGTCTTTAATTATAAATAATGTTAAAGGTTAAATGTTAAAGATGAAGATACGGGAACAATATATAGGCACCTAGAAGAAATTATATACTAAAAATCTGCTTTTGTAAAAAAAAACAACCGAAAATTGAATCAATATAGTACCTACACCTTTGATAATTTGTTACGTTACTAAAGGTAATTACGAGTGCGTAGGTCCCATCGTGACCATTAGGTATGTAAAAGAGACTTCAAAATCAAAATACAGTGTAAAACCATTGTTGGAGCATAACCTAAATTATATATATATATATATATATATATATATATATATATATATATATATATATATAGATACGTAGAACCCGGTCGCAAGCAGCCAATGACTAATTTCGGCGTAATTTTCTTGACTTGACGTTATCCGACGGCTTTTTACTGGCTTAACCTTTAAAGTTTTTGACTGTATAAATCACTTTTACCTCCCGTTAACATACTATCAGCCATGGAACCCTGATCCTCCATAGGCCTGACGTTATAATTCAAGTCGTATAAGATGTGTCAAACAATTTGTTTTATAATGTCACTGTGACAACTTTCTATTGTGGGTCGGGGTTCCATTTGGCTAATAGTACGTGCGTATAAGAGTGAATAAACAGATGACAATCGCAATTTTAACATTAAATCTTAAAAACAAAGCATTGTGTAACTTGTACCGTCAACAAATTTAATTATTGAGCGCCTATAGAACCCTGTCGCAGAAAGACAATCGTTAATTCCGGGGACCTAGTGAAAAAGGGTAGGTATAAGTCGACTTAAGTTGTTCTATAAAAGGGTATGTACATAAACGGAGTAAACTAGACTTAAACCGTTTTTCACTTGATCTTCAGGAGACTTACACCCTTTTTCACTAGGACCCCAGAATTTTGAAGTATTTTTTTTAGACTTGAGGCTGTCATTATGGCAGGCTTCTATAGGTGCTCAACAATTAAAGTTGTTGACTATACGCCTTGATTTTGATCTGAATCATTGATCTGTTGGCTCCACCAATACACTTATTGACCGCAACCCTCAAGTAAATGGCCCGTACGATTGCACATTAAAATCAGGTTGGGCGATCTATCAAACGTCATCTGCAAGGACTGTAAGATACCTATTAACACTACATTTTAGCATGGGAAAAAACTAGCAAGAAACGTTTTACTGTCGAACATTGTGGCTTGCGGCTTGCGGTAGTCTGTGTACCTAAATACTATGGAAATGTAAAATGCTTAATACAAAGCGATCTGTGCTTCTCGCTGCATCGGTGGAGCAATGCGCGGAAAAGCTTCGTATACTGCTGATGCAAATCTCAGGAATAATTCGAGATAAGAGAGCGGGAATTAAATTGTATGTGTAAAATTAGATTTACGTTACGAAACTCAAGTGCGATCATATCCCTTCTATGTTTTTTTTATCTGCACTAACGTTTTAACACGTATACATATTTATAATATGAAATAATTATTTTATCTGTTACTCAGAGTTTATTTATATCTGTATTTACCGCTGCTATATTAAATATCCTTATAATGACAGAAATACAGTCGTGCAGATATTTCCAAACACTCGCTAACGAGTCTAGGCCTCTATTCTACACGGTACAACCATAATGGCGGTCGAGTTAAAAACAATACAATAACACGTCAAACGCAATATTGTTTTATGGCAATAGAGGTCCGGACTATGTAGGTAACTATAAAGTTGACAGCATCTTTAGCTCTATACAAAAACATGATTAAATAATCTAATTGGTGTTGAAAATGGTCTAATATTTAATTATAGATGTAAGTCTGAGAGACAAAATACACAGTTATTCAAGTGACTAGTTAGGATTAATAGTGCCAATATGCCATCAGACATGTTAGTTAACATAATTATGGACGTTCGGTGCGTCCCCTTAGGGAAAGGTTATGTTGTATGAAATACATGTTGCATAATAATATGTGGACATATTCATGTTATGTATAGGTATGTTTTTTTTCAGAATGGCCTCGGATAGAACTGCAACACTTGGACATAAGCATGTCAAATCTGGAAGTCCTGTCTGAAAGCGCATTGGACGGCCTAAGATTACAAACATTAGTTTTAGTAGCCAACAAATTACATTACATCGAACTCCATGCATTTAGGTATGGTAAATTGAAACAATTTATTTGAAAAAGAATTCCAAAGGCAAACTGAAGATACTTTAACAACTGAACTCGTTCTTTCCAGTTCCATGGCTGTTACACTCGCTTCTTTAGATCTCGGATACAACGAATTCACTGAAATACCGCAACAAGGCTTGAAAGATTTAAAAGTTTTAAATTGGTTGAATCTGCAGAAGTAAGCACAAACGTTTTAATAGAAATTCCATTTAAGTTTTTCCGTTGATCGGGTCGGTTCGATTGGGTTATATTGGTTATTTGTTTTAGTAATAACATAGCGCAAGTGGACGGCGAGACGCACTGGCACCACCTTGAGGAGACGCTGACGAGCCTCTCGCTGGCCGGGAACCAGCTGGCGCGGCTGCGCCCGCGCGCGTTCTCCCCGCTGCGCCGCCTGCTGCAGCTCGACCTCGACGGCAACCTGCTCCGCGACCTCGCCCCGGACTCCCTGCCACCCTCGCTGACCCTCCTCAAACTATCCAACAACTTCCTGCATCAGTTCTCCTGTGATTTAGTTTTTAATCTCCCTAGGCTACAAGGTGTACATTTACGGCATAATTTTATCAAATTCGACCACAACACCACATGTTCTAGCAACAGAACTAAAAGAATAGAGAAGTTAGACTTGAGTAATAATAAATTGAACGACACTTCCAAGTTACTTGTTCTCCAAGAGATTCAAGTTAGGCAAATTATTTTAGATCTCAATGAACTAACAGTAGTTCCTAGACTAGTTTACTTTAATAATAGAGTAGAGAAACTGTCCATCTCGTACAACAAATTAACAACTATTTTTAGAGACGTATTTTTGTCTCTGAAAGGGTCGTTGGAGCACTTAGAGGTGGAGCACAATGAGGTGTCGGAGCTGCCAGCGAGCTTGGCGGCGGCGGTGCGGCTGCGGCACCTGTCCCTGGCCTACAACCGGCTGGAACGCGCGCCGCCGCTGCCCGCGCGCCTGCAGACGCTCTCGCTCGCCGGCAACTTCCTCTCAGAGCTGCCCTCTACGCTCCAGCATCTCGAACCCGGCTCCATCCGTTACCTTGACCTGAGCTACAACAGGATATCTAATTTAAAGTCGAACCAATTCCGAGACTGGGCTATTTCTTTAGCGACTGTCAATTTGAGAGGAAACAGGATTGCACAGATTTATAAGAACGTTTTCCCAGCCAGCATGCCGGTCAAAGAGATTAATCTGAGCTTTAACGACTTGTACTACGTGCATCCACAATCATTCTCGAACGTTTCTAGCTCTTTGCACGTATTGGAGTCCTCGTCTACGCTATTTAGTGGTTATTTTCCGTTTGAAATGGAGGAAGGTTTAGAAAATCTTAGTTGGCTTTCTTTTGATAACAACGATTTCCATATTCTGAAACTATCCGAAATTTCTTTATTGCCATATCTAAAATACTTAAATCTAGAAAACAATAGAATCGTGGACATAGTTATTGACGAGAATACTCAAAATGTCACGTTAGAACTAAATAGTATAAGAATTGCTTATAATTTTATCAGTTCGATTCGAGGACGAACTTTCACTAATATGCCTGACTTGAGAAACTTAGATTTATCTTATAACCGAATCAATAACTTAACTAAGCACAGCTTCACGAACTTACCGAACTTGAGATATTTATCTCTGGCCGGGAACCTAATCGACTCGATGGAGCCCGAGACTTTTGCTAATTTGCCGAAACTAGAAATATTAGAACTCCAAAGTAATAACTTTTCTTTTTTCTCACTAAATTCTTTATATAATGTTTCTCATGAAGACGTAACTTTTACTTTAAATGTAAGTAGAAACAACATTAGAGACCTAGAGGGTGATTCTAGATTGTCTGTAAATATATTCGACTGCTCGTACAACGACCTGCATGAAGTGCCAAACAATTTCTTCATCGTAACAGAATCCACTATAAGACAAATTATTTTATCTCACAACAAAATTTTGCATATTTCAAGCGAAGCGTTTGGGCAGGCTGTTAATTTAGAGATACTAGATTTACACAAAAACAACATCAACATAATCAAAAGAAAGGCTTTCACAGATTTAAATTCATTGATGATTTTAGATCTTTCTTATAATTTAATTTCTCAATTGGCTGTAGAACAATTCAGTAATTTAAATCGATTAAGATACCTTAAAATGGACCACAATAATTTAAGGTTACTTCCTAGAGACGTATTTAAGAACACGATCATCGAACACCTGGACCTCGCAGCCAACGAGATCTCATTATTCCCAAGCACCGCTCTCTCGCAGATTGGCTTCACCCTCAGGTATCTTGACATTTCTTACAACCGCATAGAGTATTTAGATAGCAATATATTCCGCAATACCCAGTTTCTGTTAAGTTTAAATTTAGGTCACAATTTACTTACAGTTCTATCCGATAACACCTTTTCCTGTCTCGGAGGTTTGAGCCATCTCGACTTAAGCTTTAACTCTATAAAAGCAAACTTCAAAGAGTTGTTCCACAACCTCCCTAACTTGCGGCATTTGAACCTTGCGAACATAAGTTTAAAATCAGTGCCTTATTTACCATTGACAAACTTAACGAGCCTCAATTTAACTTCAAATTCAATTAACAGCTTCAAGGAGTCCGATGTCAAGCGACTGGTGAATCTACGCCACTTCGACCTTAGTCATAATCGTCTTACCTCTCTAGTGCCAAAGATGTGGTTGCACTTAAATAATTTAAATACTCTAGATATTTCATTTAACCCTATAATAAGAATCACGCCAAATAGTTTTAAATGGTTGAACAACTTATCTCATTTAAATTTAAACGGTCTCAAATATTTAGATATAGTCGACCAAGATTCCTTCCTGCCCTTAATCTCGCTGCGATCCCTCAGCATACAGACGTGGAGCTCCATAAACCATTCCACTTTCCGGATAGCCAACATCACGTCCTCCCTTCCTTCTCTGTATAAATTGATAATACACTGGACCGACGAAGAGATGGATAATCAGTTGCACGGGATTGATGCAAGAAATATTCGCTACCTGGAAATCCGAGGGTTGAAGTTGCGTAGAATATCTGACGAAGCTTTTGAGCCTTTTGTGAATAACCAGGAGATGTTCGTGAGGATCACGGGCACGTCGCTGGCGAAGCTGCCGACAGCGCTGATGCGGCACCTGGGGCAGGTCCCGCAGCTGGGGCTCGACCTTAGTCACAACCAGCTCACCTCGCTCAACCCGGCCATCTTCTACCCCAATTTCACTAGCTGGAGTCACGTGGCAACTAAACTGCTATCAGGTAACGGTTAACATTTATATCAAGCCTTAAGAAAAACAAGAAGTTGTATTTACTTAACAAGTTAGCAAAAGTTTCGTTGAAAATCATTGGGCAAATCGTGGTATTTTATAAATATAATGTCGCCGGCTTCCTATTCGAAACCCTATTTCTGATTTATACATTTAGCTTGTTTATTTGAAGAGCAGAGCAATAGATTATATACCTAAAAAATGTAATGTTGCTTTTCTGCAAAAAAGATTCGTGGAAGCGTAACTAAAAAAAGAAATTGCAAATAAGGAAAGGAAACATTGCCTCGAGCAGACCTCGAACATTTTAGCAGAGTTCGGTCAATCGATTTAAGTTTGCTCCTTGATAGATGCCCGTTCCTACAAAAACGACTTTTCTAGAGATTTGAAAAGTAGCAAAAGATCAACATTTTGAGCTTTATTACGAATAAACTTTTAACCTTCGGCATAAGTGCTTTTTGGTCAAAACTAGCTTTTACCCGCGACTTCGTCCAACTTAAATTAATCGAAATTAATATTTTCACTATTTACGGATATATTTTTATATGTATACGTAGCTTATGTCCTAAATCCAATACAGGTAATGCATACCGCCATATTATTTATCTTAACGCATGTTTACAATTGCATACACCGGATTTTAAAGGTATTACTTATATTTCCACTATGCCACCCTTTGCCACCATGCAAAACGAGCGTAGCTTAGATTAACACTGGTTTATGAACATGAAAGGCCCGCAGTACAAGCATACTTACAAATTATTTATAAATAATATTGCACTACACAGAACATATTGAAATATGAAAACTATATGAAGAAATAGGCTTCCTGTTCTAACGGTATAGGGTAGTATCGCTGAGACCCACACAGAGAAGTTGTATTGAAGTTGTAAATAAATGAATCACTTTTATAAATTATTTGTTTAATACTTTTTTCTAATAATAAGATTACATGAAGATAAGTTTATTTACATCCAACTAAGTACAGAATTCAACATTAATACAATATTTTTTTTAAACTAAACGTATTTAAATTAAAATTAAACTAAGCTACTCAAATATTAAAGATATAAAATTAATAATCACCACTATAAAAAGAACACCCCCTCTAGCAGGTCCGCTCGCGGCATGCTCCCCATGACACTGGCTGCATTACCTCTCTGGATAGCTAGCCCAATCCTTTGGGAGAGGTAAGCACCAGCTCTAAGATCTCCGGAGGATTATATGAGCCGAAGATAAGTAAACAAAAATAAAATAATTAATTTTAAAGAAGCACCAAGACACGAGATCCTGTGTCTGGTTCTATTGAATTTTTTTAGAGAATGAGCTTATGGATCGATATCCGAATAGATCATAAACAATTTTGAATTTGGAAAGATTTAGATCGAAATGTAAGAGTGGTCAGGAACGCAAACAAAGGAGGTTGTAACAACCTCGTTACACTGTATCTAGGGTTTGCATTATCCGTTCGTTTTCTAAATTCGAATAATATGAATAGTTCGATTTCCGATATTCGAATATTCGAATATTTCGGATAATTTGAATACTTATTGAAATAATGATTAAAAAGTTGTATAAACAAATATTACAATATTTAAAAATACAGATAATTGCCTTAAATATAAAAGTATTCAAATTAAACATTAATACTCGTTACACGACGGCACGACCATAAACAATTAACACTTACAACTGATAACGGTTCCCGTGGTCGTCTCGATCCTCCTTATGGCGGAGCATGAGGAGCCGGTTCCGGGCTGTGGGCTATGACGGGAGGGTGGTGGTAAGTGGTCCCGTGTCTTGGAGACGGCGGTGACGAGCCGCATCTTTGTCCCGATGCTCGCGGCGTTTCAGAGTTTAATCCTCAGAGAGTAGCTGCCATTGCTAGATAATATCGCCGGTCTGCAGGGCTATCGGCCTGTTTTATAAAGATACAAATTTCAATTTACAGGTTACAAGTTTCCATTTGACACAACCTCGACCAATGACGACCAGCCATTTGAGCAGTGTTGCCAGTTTAGACCTGTAAAATTGTTACGTGTAGCTTTATAAAACGTGCCCATGGACTTCCTGCAATATAGGGGCTGTCAGAGCTATCTTCATCGTCTCGGTTCTGTCGTCTTGTGTTGTGGCTGCTGGGGCCGAAGCTGGGTTCACCGGTTTGGCAGCGGTTGCAGGGGCGGATGTGGCGACTTCAGCAGGGGGGCTTAGGTCCTCTATTTCGCGCTCCGCGCTTCTTTCCGCGGCGGGTGGGAGGCGGCTTGGGGTTGTTTTCGGGGCCATTAGGGTAGCGCTGTCTTGCGCTGCCTCGATGGTCCGGTCGATGGTGGACTCGCTGCCTGGGCTTCGGGGGATGTAGTGAATTATTAGCCCTCCGGTTTTCCTTCAACAGGACTGGGCAGGACGTGCTGGTTGCGGTGTGTACCGCTGCAATTGGCTCATGTTGGTGGCTCTTGTCTATGGGGCGGTGGCAGTTGTGAGAAGGGTGAGCGAAGTTTTGGCAGCGGTGGCAGTACGCAAGGCCTCGCTTACCCCTCCAGGATTCCACGATGACCCCCGGCATGCAGAGTATGTCCATCACCCTGAAAATGTTGGCGGCTGGTGCATCTTTTTTAACCTGGGCCTAAAAGATGCACCCAGGTCTGTTCCGGCGAGCCCTTATAGGCCTGACGTACTCAAAATCGAAGCCCTGGGCTGTCAGGTCATTGAGGATATCTACCGGTAGTGTATCCACTGGTAGGCCCTTGATGGTCACCTTTTGGCAGCGCTCATTAGGAAGGGAGAATGAGTGCCACGCCAAGCTGGAGTCTTCCTTTTCAAGGTCGGCGAAGTACCTCTATACCACTCTGTACTCGTCCTCCTCCAACGGGGAGAAACACAACCCGTTTCCAAACGGGCGGGCGTTGGGGGCGCGTCCCAGGCGGTCCTTCAGGGCCCGGAAATGGCGACCCCAATTGGAGATCCGCTGGACGACCAGCAGCGGATATCTTTTCCTCTTGGGGGCTTGCGCTGGCACAAGTCCTGGACCCCCTTGTCCCTTGATAATGATTGACTGACACAGGTGCACCAGCTTTTGTTCATTGTAATAGCAGGTAGCAGGAAGCGAGCGACCCAACTACTCACTGCTCGTCATTTTAATAAGTTTTAGTGAGCTAAATATGTTTGTGAAACTATTTTTTGTACTATTCAAAATATCCGAATTATTCGAATAAGTAACATTGCCGTATTCGAATTTAATTTGTGTCGGATATTCGAATAATATGAATATTCGAATATTCGAATTGCAAACCCTAACTGTATCTAACTTCCCATGATTAGATTTTATAATAAGTTACGCTTAAGCTAATAAGTAAGTTCTTGTCTTTACGAAATTCTGGTAATAATTTAAATATGAGTAATAATGTCATTGGTATTTAAATTTGTTGATAACAAGATAATCGTTGTAGGCTCAAACTAGCTTTCCGTCATAAGATTTCATTATAAAGCTTTTAACGTATATTTTAATTATTAGCAAATTATAACGCGGCCATCCTATAAATAGACGACCATTAAATAAGGTTATAAATACAACGGGATCAAATACAAAAAACGCATTTCTTTCAAAATATGCTCTATTCCTATGTAAAAATGATAGTAGTTTTTCAGGTGTATCCCGATTCAAATATCATTGCAATGTGTCGCACATCACCATAATTACATCACTAGGTAAATGAAGTTAGTGGCAACGATGGTGGCTAGTAACTCACATATTTAAAAATGAAGAGATAGACTTGTAGAGGCATTTATTCATGACTTGAATAATAAATACGCACTAAAATCGTTGACTTGTTTTCACAGTTAACAATCCCATAATATACATATATTTTTTGAGTTGGGGTAAAACGCCCTGATCCAATTGATTGTTTTTTTAATACGTATTTTACAATTCAGATATTAATTACAAGTGTCGCCGGCGACTTCGTCCGCATAGAACTAGTTTATCGTTATTCTCTCTGGAACATAATAAAAAGTGCCCCAAATTTACATAAAATCGGTAGAGCGATTTATCTGTAGAAGTGTAACAAACAACCAAACAAACAGTTACTTAAAAAAAACAGTTTATTGCAGACAGTAAAAACATTAGGTTTAGAAAACTATATTAGTGGGTAATTATTTATATAAAAAACGAAGACAATAAATAAATAAATATAATATAAATAAATATAATATCTGCCACCCTGTGGGACCCCGGGCGGGATATGTGTTTGTACTTTTGCATTTATAATATTAGTATGAATAATGTGGTATTTTAGCGAGCTATAAGTATAAGCCCTGTTCTATCTCGTGTATCGCTATTATTTAAATTTTATCTATTCTTTATTTTTTGCAAGTACTACATTTGCTCATAAAAGATCATCACTAAGTATTTACACTATAAACTCAACAAAATTTATAAATAATGGATTTGTAATTGATAGTTTCTCGTCTTTCTTCTTCACGGAAATGTTTTTCGGTCATACTTACAAGTAGTAGTAGCGGCATTCTTATCAAATGACAAAGATCCTCGAGTCAAGGAAAAAAGGAAAGGAAAATGTAGTGAGACATTTCAAACGAGATAACACAGAACTTAAGGTAGATATAACTACTAAAAGGAGGCTGGACGAGTGTCGGTTAAATTATGAACAGAGTTGTATTCGTTACTAATTTATAAAACTAAAGAATACCGTTAAATTATACATTTAATTTTCAAGGATGACCAATGAAGAAAAAAATACTAATGAAATCAATCGCGAGCTTGCTTTTTTATTTCTGTGTTTGTTTGAACATCTTTCCAGTACAAATTTTGCAAAAAAAAAGTAACTTCCCGATGAGGTAATAAATTATGGATGCAAAAATTCAAAATGCGGCGAACCTTTTTTTTGAGTTTCAGGTTTCTTTTCAAAAACTAGGTATATCGAAGAAAAGCAATATATAAGATCAATCATAGTACTGCTCTTTCTAGGCCTTAAGTTTAGGCTGATATCTGAATGAAGATACGAGTGTGTTCTTGTTGGTAGGTGGATTGATCCTGACGGGCAACCCGCTGCGCTGCGAGTGCGAGCTGGCGTGGCTGGGCGCGTGGCTGCGGCGCTGGCTGCAGGAGAACGACGCAGGCGCCGAGCTGAGGCGCGCGCTTCGCGGGGCCGCCTGCAAGGACCCGCGCGGGCGCCGCGTGCCGCTGCTGCAGCTGCGCGCCGACGAGGCCGAGTGCCACGCCTCCGCGCTCTCCAGCCACGCGCACCCCCAACACACACGCGCGTACCTCCTCGCGCTCCTCTCGACCCTCCTCCTCAGGTGATGCTCCATGCATCCACCTTGTACATACTGTACATAAATACCATCACGAGTTTAAAATCCTAGTTCAATTAAAATTTTGTAAGCGTATTATACGAATTAAGTGTTATTTTAGGTAATGTTTAGATATTCAAGTTTTAATAAACGTAGAATAACTGATTTATTGTGAATTTATAATAAGTATAAGAAACGATAAATGTTTGAAGGGCACTAATGTTATTTTTTTGTCGAATTGTAATTTACAAGTCAATTGTTTTACTTTTGAAATTCACTTACATTTTGTAAATTAAAAGCTGTATCTGTGTTTTGTATAATTTAGGAAATATTCGCTGTCGTCACCATTTTAATGACTTACCTTTGTAATGTTAGGAATTGTAAATATGTACAGAGTAAATATTTTTCCAAAATACACCGTTTTTCCTTGTCGCCGTGGAAAGCCAATAGATAATTCGACAAAGGCGTTACAAGCGTTGACGTGGAATTTCAGAAATGTTTTATTACTTCCTTAATAAATTCACAAAACTCCGTTTCGCTAAAGTGGGGCTTTGTGATTCCAACTGTATATTATGATTCTCATTGTGATTTTAGCCCAGACGTTTCCCCGAGCATCGCTTAATCCCCGCGCAAGAGCTCAAAGCGAATTGCTCCGCTCTATTCTATTCCTGTCGATTTTGCTGCGACTTTATTCCATACTAATAAAGAGCTTTACTGACCAGCTTTTATTGAGTTAACAATTTATTTTGGCTGCAAGCTCAATAAAAACAAACATGGTACATGGCACCGGTATATTCAACATCAAATGTGGATTTTGTACCTTGTCGCTTTACAGTCACGTAAGCATGGTTAGACAAGATTGTAGAATAAAAATACAAAAGTGAGTAGCTACTATTGAAGTTGACAATATGCAACATGGTTTTTACTACCATCAACTCATGCTACTATGTCTATAGCTTGCAACAATTTCTTCCAGTTTGTTCATACGATAATTCAAAAAGTATCCAGTCAGTAACGAGCAGCAAAGTTTTATTTTTCTAAATCATTACAAGAACAGTAGGTAAGTGGCCATATGATGACAATTGAACTATAGTTACAAGCTAAGAATATTTTATGGTACGGTACGGTTTTGATTTTACAGTATGCGGAAAAAGTTAGCGGATTAAACTAAATAAAAGCCAAATGAATTAATAATTAACACAACAAATACAAGAATTAGAAATATCTAGCTTAGCTAAGTGTCAGTATATTTATGAATTATTTATAAATGATAGATCATAACCATGCGTACACTTTTTGGTGCTAAATAACATTATTAAAATTAATTGCGCTTCAAATTTTACAAAAGTTGGCTTTCAGTACGCGTTTGAAACTTTACGCAAGTAAGTATGTCATTGCAAGGTGCTCCGACTATATTTATTTGAGCACAAAAGATTACGGTAGAAAATATAATACAGGATGCAGTATGGCGGTCGCAGCAGGCGGGGTTGTCTGCATAGCGAGCTGGAGTGACATTTTGATAAATAAATAATATCCAATGGTGTGATGTGGAATGTTTAGTGCAAAGCGCAGCGCCCGACGTGGCGTTATACAATGAGACAAAAATAAATGAGCAATAGTAGTATAATAAAGCTTTAAGCTCAGCGCTCGCTTAGCTGCGCAGCTTAAGGGACAGAATAAACGAGCGGGCTTGGCCTGCTCTTGGCAATCCGTTTGAAAGCAATTCAAAGATTTGATATTGAACTGACAGTGACAAATTTTTCACATTTTCAACATTAAACAACTTTTTAAGCAACGCCTTATCTTATCGGCTCGACTTAGCAGCGATCGTTCTAGCCACGACCATCCTAGCAACGGATTTCAATGTAAAATAGGGGGTTTTGAAGTACTAAAGCAGTTCAATTAAGGTTGAGAGTAAGGGACAGCGCTGTAAAACTGCTATAGCTCTGTCCCTTTCTCTCGACCTAAACTATTATTTATTCATTTATTTATTTATTTACTTTAAGCATTACATGGTTTCTTATTGTATACTCGTGCCAAACTACAGAGCAGTTTGTCGGCACTTACTGAACTGCTTTAGCAGGTATGTCATGGTAAGCCCCAGGTCTGTATTGAAGTTAGATTGATTAAATACTAGCTTCTGCCCGGGGATCCGTTCGCGTAGATTTCGATTATCGTTATTCCCTCGGGAACTTTAAAATTTTCCAAGATGACTAACCTATGTGTTAATATAGGATATAAACTATTACATCCAAATCCGTCCAGCCAGTGCAGCGTGAAGGAGTTACAAAATAACACACAAACTTTCGCATTTCTAATATTAGTAGGATTAGAAGGATCAATGTCTACACTGCTTCTACGGACTTTTTTATGGCAAGGAGCAGGCAAACGTGCACACTGGCCACCAGGCATGGTTAGTTGGTCCTAATGGTTAGTTGGTTCTGAATCTGAGGACCAAGATGCAATGCCTCTACGCTAGTAATATCACCGGTTCTCCTCACACCGGAACACAAAACTGCAAATACTGCTACTTGGCGGTAGGACAAAGGATACGATGGTAGTAGCAATCCGATCAGACCCTGCACAAGACCCTTCCTAACCTTGAACACTGACGTTTATGTAAATATTAGCGACCCGCCCTCGTTTTGCTTCGGTTTTATGTGAGTTTTCTGTAACACCCTTACATAATCCAGAACTTATTATACAAATAAACCTTCCTCTTGAATCACTATCTATGATGTCTATGTTGATGTCTATCTATTGCTGAAAACTGCATTAAAATCCGTTGAGTAGTTTCAAAGATGTAAGCGAACAGACAGCGGAAGCGACTTCATTTTATACTATGTAAATAAAATATATATCTTTCAAAACCATTTCGCTCATAAACATAAATTCAAACACAGTCCGTTCAAACAATGTGATCACCTAGTACCTAACAGTTAATTTATATGAAACAAATAAACATAATAAAGGCTCAGGTAGGCAGGAAACGAATAAAATAGGGGTGGAATGGTGCGGGTGGGCGCGAATAAATCAAAATGTCTGCAATGAATACATTTAATTTCCTGAACCGGCTTTGACATCATATCGATTCACCACCTATTTTGGTGTTGCTAAATTTGTCGGAGCTGATTCAATTGGTCTAGATTAAACTAGGCGAGTGTCGAGCACGAGCTGACTCGAAATAAATATAGCTCACAGGTGCGGCAAAGTAAAATCGTTCCAGATATCTATGAGCAGGGAAAACGAATATATTTGTTTTCAATCCGTTCTTCTTTAAGTAGGTACCTATTAACGTATGTTTATGGCCAATATACCGCAGGCACGTTTAAAAACCTTTGCCTACATAGATCGTTAATAACGTATTACGATTAATGTATCGTGAATACTACAGGTTAACTAAACCAAACTGATTTTATACGTCAGTCCTTTTACTTTACCTTAGTGGCGGTTTATTACATTTTAATTAGTTGAATGCTACTCAATTAAAATAGAGTGATTTTATAAGTGAGCAAGCTCACGGCAACGGGTTGTTTTTTTTGAGAAACGCGTGCTCGAATGTATAAATATAAAAATAAATTTGGTTGAAGGTTCGATGAAAATTATGGAGGCAATTAAATAGATATTTAAGGTAGGTACTGTTATTCAACTATACATTTGAAGTGAGTTTTGTCAATATATTTTATTTTTGGAGTCTACTAGGTTCGATTAGGATCGGCTCGAAAATTGGCTTGACAAACGAGAATACGTGACATGTTTTGTTCTAGAACTTTTCCCAGTCCCAAGAAAATTGCGCAAAACGGAAGCGTTCTAACGCGGACTGGGTAGCATAATATTTTAAGATAACATTGCGAAAGGTTTATGGAATATTTTGCAAATATTTATATCCATTTTATTAGAAAACTTAACAGCGGCACGAAACGATTTAAATTGATGAAACCTACATGCAAATTCAACAGTTTCTGAATATATCATTAAGGAAAATTGACCTGAATGTGGTTTAGGCTACGTCGTGATTAATTGTTTGCCAGGTTCGCAAAACAATAAAAGTGATCGATGTATTCCGAACGACTTTAGGAACGTTGAGGTTACGCCAAAAATATAGCTTTATGACGTTTATCGTAAACAGCATCACAACAAGGTCTAGGGCACCTCCCATCTGTTCTATAGAATTTTTAAAACGATAAGCCTCTCATTTGTTTAACATGAATAAAAGAAAAGATTTAATGTTTTTCTTCTTTTTTATTTTTGGCGGTTTCGTAGTTATTATCAGTAAATAATATAAATCGCAAGTAAAAGCCGGTCATTTTTCAATGGGATATCTTCCATCTCTGACGGTTTCCGAATCAAGATTTAATGTTATATTTAGTGGAATGAAGTTATATTAATTCTTAATTAATGTTTTATAACTTTTTAATGGAACTGTTGCAACATAAAACATTTAATGATTTGAAATTAAACAGATATGAAAAACAATACACAGATAAAAATACTCTAGGCAAGCTCACGAAACCAAAGATTTACCGACGACGACGACGACGACGAGCTTAATGAGGTTATCTAAGAGCGAATGGTTTTTACGAGTTGAATGTCTAAGCTGAAATAATTTAATACGAATGCTTTTCTCTTACTTCTATACCATAAGTCCTCTGTAGAGCTTGGCGCCAATAATAAATCTTTGCAGGCTTGTCTATTCCGATGACATCTGGATACTTAAATGTCGGAAGTCGTAATGACGATAACCATGCTAGTATCAGGTGGTTTGCTGGAACGAACAAACACTTAAACATAATGCATTTTTACCCTTCTACCCGAAGGAGGGTTATTGTGTTACGAGTTGTAGTTAACTGGGATTCTATTTTACTCTGGCTAAACCTAATTGCTTTTGATAATGATATCGTATTATATTTAACTCGGTCGCCATTACTGTGAAGTAAATAATCATAACGTTGACAATACTGCAGCATTTCAAAAGCAATTACATTTTTCCGGGCAGAATAGAGCCCCTTTTGTTATAATAAAATTACAGAATAAAATATTCTAGTAGCTAAGTTACTCATTCACGTAAATTTTCAACAAGAAGGTATCCAGCACACACTTGAAACGCCATAAATCTCTCTAGTCTCCCGTGGAGATAATCGCTAGTGCGGCTCGAGCAGCCAACTAGTAGCTAGTAGGCTCACGACAAGATAGCATAAATCATTGCGAGCTCGCGCAATTAGCCTGCCCCCCTGTGTACTGTCTTAGGACCTGCTAAATTTGGTTTACATGTTACAGTAGGTATTCACGTGATTATAAGTGAAATAATAATTACAGCGCTTTGAATACCTTCAAAGTGTTTTAAGGTCTTTTGGTAATTATGTTTACGGGTTCGGACAAAATAAAGATTCGGATGTCGGATTTCAATGATTTTGTTAACTTACTAGCGACCCGCCCTCGCTTTGCTCTGGTTTAAACATAGTGAAAGATAGACCTCATTACGTCTAGGCATACTAAAGGAAAATGAAATTTCCTAGTTATTAGTAACATAAATTTGAAAATCGGTTAGTTCCAGAGATTACGACTACCTTAGATATATAAAAATAAATAAATAAATAATATCAAAGGACGATCTTACAAAAATTGACCTAGCCCCAAACTAAGCTCTAGGCTTGTACTGTGGGTACTAGACAATGATATAAATACTTAAATAGAGAAATAAATACTTAAATAAAATAAATAAAATAAATACACAGAAAACATCCAATACTCAGAAACAAATACTCGTGCTCATCACACAAATATTTGACCATGGAATCGAACCCGGGACCACTAGCTTCGTAGGCAGGCTCACTACCAACTAGGCTAACGCGTCGTCAAAAAAACAAACAAAACCGTTATAGCGTATAGTAAGTAATATTGTAATACTCGTAGGAAATATAGATAATCTCCTAAGTTAGCTGTAGCAATCACCGCAAATAATCTGTCTCTAGATTTGTAGTATAGCAGTAGAGCTTATTGGTTAAGGTTAATTCGATTTAGGGAGTGTTATTGCGTACAAGGAACTAAAGGAAATACATATCAGGAGACATTCTTACACAAATTGACGTAGTTCTAAACTAAGCCCTATAGGCAAGCCTATGGCTACAAGTACTATGAGTACTGGACAACAATGAACATAGTCAGGCAGAGAATTCAATACTTGTTAGGGCCGGTACAGACGGACTGTATTTGAACTGAGGGCCCTGCCAAGATGCATTGCGCTAACTAGCGTTTCTATTCGTTTCGTTTTTAAACCAATCGCGTCACTGATAGATGAAGTGATACGAAAAGTCACGTGATCTACCAGTGACGCGATTGGTTTAAAAACGAAACGAATAGAAACGTTAGCGCAATGCATCTTGGCAGGGCCCTCTGCACTGCACTTAGGTACACTGCACGCCAACTGCAAGCGGACTGCGCAGTTAGTTTGCAGTTTCGATGCAGTTACATCAACTGCATCAGAACTGCCCTCGAACTGCCATTTTGCAGCTGGGTTGCAGTTCAAATGCAGTCCGTCTGTACCGGCCCTTATAAATAGAAAAACATCAAAGGCCCGAAAAAAAAACGCTGTCACACAAAAAATAGTCCTTACTGGGAATAAAACATGGAATCGCTTACTTCTTCTAATCAAAGAACTTCCGAATTGGCTTTTAGTCATAATTACACTTGTATTTATTTATACGTTAAATTGACCTAAACTAACTATCATCAGAATGATATAATTTAATCTATCAAAAGTTGTTCCTTATTTACCCGATTGCGGCTCAGCCCAAAATAAGGGTTCCTAATGTCATAAGACATAAATGAATGAACTTCATAGTGACAAGTCTGAAGTTTCAAAACTTCCTAACGCAAAACCTCATAGAGTTTGACAGTTCTATTGCTTGTTTTGAACAAAATTTCCTAGCGCTTGAAACTCTTGGTTCGTTTCCTAACGGATTCAGGAAAGAAGAACGCATTAAGTATAAATAATTACACATAAACATTCTTAATAATTGTTATGATTAATATCAAGATAAATTAATCCCGAAATGAGACCCTGCAAATGACGGACAAGCTGAGTGGAGTCTGAATTGTAGCCGTGTTAGTAATAAGTATAAGTATTACTTGTTTAAATGAGCGTCACGCGAGGTAATCATTTAGGGAAGCGTCTGCGATATTAGTAATTAGAGCGCGCGATACATCTCGAGTGACGCCGCGCGGGTAGAATCACGGGCGCATTCCGCCGCGCGCCGCCCCGCCGCCGCACCGCCGCCGCGCCGCAGCCGCCCGCCGCTCCTCACGCTCCGGCACAATTTATGACCCAACCCGACTTTAACTTACGAACTGGGACAACTTAAACGAACTGCAAAAATAACTTTGATCTCCAATAACTATCTCATATAGGTACTTTTGCCTGTATCTTGCTCTAATATATCACTATCTACGAATGCTATCTACAGCATTAAATGCAGTAATAAACTTGTAGTTATTCGAAATACAAATATTTATAATAACTCCGACTTTAAATAGCAATTTGAAAAGTCAACTATCTTAGGTAAGCGACAGTTACCGGGGTATAGTTTTCTCCGAGCGAAAAGCTTTCAACTATCATACAGAGTCGAACGCGGTGACCCGTAAACCCGCTCCCGCTTCGAATTGATACGTACTTCTCAAATATCTACGATATTATTTGGTTTTAAGGTCACTGGAGTATTTCGTTTTGCGCCCTACCTATCCTATTATATTTTATTTACGCTCTGGGCTTAGATAGTCGCGCGTGCAGTCGTCGCTGCGATGTGAATGCGAGTTTAATGACGGCCAAACACATATTAAATTATTTTCGCTTTGAATGAAAGTATAGTAGATCTCATCGGACGCCAACTCGCAATGAATTTACGAAGCAATTCGGTTTAGCATAATTACACTTCTGGAATGGGCAACCCGGCCCTCACGACATTCATTCAGGACCAGCGGAAATTAACATCAAGTGCGTCGCGCTGCAGGTACCTCTCACTTGATTAAACTACCGAATATACTATAGGTATCATTGAAACTAGCAGCCGAGGGAACGCGTCGAAGTGTGGCAACAATGAGGTGGGTAGTTAAATTAATAAGTAACATGTATAGGCATATAGCACACATTTTGCGGTTGCGTGTTGAGGCGGTGGTCCCGGCGGAGGCGGTGCCCGGCTGGCACGCTTCAATTACCTCCACATACGCCGTTCGAATTGCCAACGTCCCACTGCCCTGTGGACTGATTGTCATTCACATTATACTCTGTGGTATACTCAAATAGTCATTTGAATAATCCACTTTGCACTCGTAATACCAAAGTCTAATTAAAAAATCACGATCCGTTTCAACAAGTATGTGTAATAAAAACAAGGGTACAGGAAAAACTTAAAACAACAATAAATCAACAAATAAAACGAACAAGACCAATAGCCGTTTTTATCGCTTCTAAGAAAAAGCGCTTTATTTATAAGGAATCATAAAATTCGGGTTGCTATCCAATTTGGGATCGTAGAAAGGTAATGTAGAATATCGAAGGCGGAAATCAGGGAGGCTATTGTCGTTGGGACCAATAACTTGACAATAATGGTTATGAATAGCAACAATGCTTTTCAAAGTAGGTAATACTCAAATGATGAAACTATGTTGATGTGCTAGATTACTACTAACCAATATTTAAATGTTATTGTTCGAATCGTGCTGCGGCCTAATGAAGCGACACGGTTATGGCCGAGAGCATTACCGCCCGTGGGCCATAAATTCATAACCGCTTACAAAACAATCTCCCTGATCCCGCGCTGAGCTGAACAGGGCACCAGTAATATCGAACTACTCGTTTAATCTACTGCAATCGTTTCGATTCCAATAGAGAAATGTGAATTGAAAGAAAGATCGTCTCCGAGCCCGAAAGTAATTGTCCGTACTTACAGCAAACGATTTCTATTGCTTATTGCCTCCAAGGATTTCTTGCAATTTTCTTAATGTTATTCTCTGACAACTGGATTTTATTATGCTACTTACTTTGCGACAGGCAAATTGCTATAAAGAAAAAAATCTTTTCGTGATGTGAAAAATTATCGTAGTTTTTTCCCGGTTGCCAGCTTTTGGTTTTTATTCTATCTGACAATTAGCAGAATGCGTGACGAAAATCGCCGTTTTTCTGACAACACAAATAGAAGACGAGGCTATTAATATAAAGTGGCTGTTAGGAAGCAGCCGTACTCTGCCTTGGTAGATATACGCTAGGGGAAATAAGTTTGTAACAAGACACAAATAAAGATAATTATTTCAGGAGCTCATTAGCAGGCCCACCTAGTTAATGGGCAAACTTAGATAAACTTGGCGGCAACGAGTTCGCAGACTCCGCTAATACAGGCCTACGCATAACATAAGTAATAATATTCATGTTTGTTTTATGGCTAATTATAATTTTATCTTGCTGGGAAAGTGACATCTTGCGTCCTTTGTTTTGCTTACCTTCTCAGCTTTTCTTTTATAAGTTGCGTAGGGAAGTTATAATAAGTAACTTAGTATACTAATTTGTATGATAATTATGCATCTGCTACAACAAATGGTAATATTGTAAAGTAAGTAACTCCACTAAATTATCGTAATTAATATTTTATTTTTATGTTTATTATTTGTTGGTAGGTTAGCATCTTTAGAAATACACACCTTCATGTATTACAGTAATAATTGCTAAAACATAATGTTTTAAAAATGAATGCGTTTCAGTGCAAACAATCTTATCACGGTTATTGTGCTTTATAAACAATCTTACCACGGTTTTCGCATTATTCTCGAAAAATCTCTAAAATTGGCCATTCTCCCTTATGTCATACTGTATCTACACTTTGTAAATCTTTTTTTTTTAAGTTTTCTGTTTGGTGTCACAATTATTTATATGAGTATATTTACTGTGGCTGTGATGAACGGGCATTCAGACAGGCAAACAGACGAGCAATCTTATAAGGGTTCTGATTTTTTTATTCGAAGGCACGGAACCTTACAAAGGAGGAGATTCTCAATTCGTAGAAACCTTTCCCACATTTGAATCATTTCCTCGCAAAAATAAGGAGCAAAACATATTTTAAAATACAGGTCAAAATGTTGCCTCGACATTTTATCGCTTATGGTGACGTAAAGACTTAAATTCTCATTTAAACTCAGATATACTTTAATGGATTTATGAAACTTTTCATAAATGAAGTTTTAATTAAATATCGCACTAATAGGGTATATACTATAGATTAAGAACGATCGGGCAGGGAATTAGCTGTCTGTCGTGCAGGCTCTTCCTCGCCAGAGGCAGCTGATGGCGTGGAAACAGACTGAAATTAACGTCCGATGACTTTCGCTTTCTTCTGATTCTTTGTATTATTGAAGAGGAAACATCCAACCACTTTACTTGCTACCTGCACTTAAGCCAATTTATTTTCTCTACTCCATTGTTCTTTGTAATTGACTTCAAAATAGTAACGAAATAAATCTTTACGAAAGCTTTTATTGGGACTCGCTTTTACCATCGGCCCGCTACTTCCAAACAACCTAAAAGTTTAGCAAGTAAGTATTGTGATTTTAAATTCGTCTTTGTTCGGCCATTTCCGGACTACCAGTCCAAGGTTGACTTAGATGTCCGAACAGTGTACTCTTGTGATTATGGCAGATAGTCCGTAGGAATTAAGTAGGTAAGTTTATTAAGAACCTCTTGCTTGATCAGTAGTTTAACTAATCGTTAAAAATCGTTATCGATTCCTTTTTCAAATTTTAACAATTAAGTAGATAAGTTAACTACTGATCAAACAACGGGCTCTAAGAAAGCAAAGTTAGATTTAAAACCTTAGTTATGACGAATATTAATAGGTAATAATAAGATTTTTTTAATACGCTGAAAAACCTCTGGGGGCCTAATATGACTGTGTTTATCGCGTGACATAGTGTGGATAAGGCATTCGCACCTTCTGACACGTAAATAAGTACGAGCGTGACGGATTCTTTATCAACATTTGAATCGCGATATAGAGGCAACCATAATAGGCCCGCAGGTCTATTTAAGAATACTGGTTAATAATTATGGAATATGAGAGGAAGATGGAATACAGGGTGTATCTGATTGTAGTCATAGATTAAATAAAAGTCGAGATTGCAAATGTCTATGGACCTTAACATAGGTAGCCAGTGGACTTCCCTTATCCACGTCATTAAAAAATAGTACATACGAGAAAAATAATCTACAAGAGTTTTCGATTATCCGACTTTGACCCATTTTCAATATCTATGATGCAATTTCTAATTCTTATTACATACACATTGTTGTAACTTGTATAAAAATATATGTAAACGTTCGATTTCGCAGGTGTAACGGCTAAAAGATTGTTTTGGCTGTGAGCGGCAGACGTCATTAGTGTGTGGGCACAGGGTGTGTCGCGAGCCGCACAAACAGCCCGGCCGGCTGCGCCGCGGCGGGCGCTCGGTAAACCTTACGTGCTTAGGGAAACAACAATAGTACAACAAAGCGGGTATTGCTATTGTCTAATAGTACATCCGTCCTTTGTGGTACGTTACGATATGTTACACTACAAACTTTTGAAAGGCCTTAATGTCACTGGTCATCATCTCCTCACTGCAGTACTTTTAAAGACAACATACAGCTCTTTGGTTTTAGTGTGCATTTATTTTTTAAATCTATCTAATAAAGTAAGTAACGTTAATGTGTCTTCATCGAGACAATATAAATGGCGATTAGAATAGGGCCCCTGCATTTGTCCGTATTTAGATCTAAAATATCTTAGCCTGAAATTTTCATGTTATCATCGAGTAGTTAAAGTGGCGGATATGTAAAAAGTTGTTTGAAAACGTGAGTCCGGAATGTTGTTTGGGACGTAAGTATAGTAGGTACACGTGGTAGCACCTGTATTCTACTGGATAAAACTACCCTTTGCCGTGTTATCGTATTGTTTTTAACGCGGCTGTTATTACGTCCCGTAAAGCTTTTACTTTAGTAAAATATAGGACAAGTTGCTAAACGCTAACATAAACAATTTAATCGTAACAAATCAAATAGATAAATAGTGCCTTGATGATTTGTTACAAATGATATTTTTTATGATCATTATTAGAAGTATTCGTTAATAATGGGCTGCTTTATTAAAATAAATATAATTATAACTTTAGAAATTGTATTTTATCATTTCATTAATTCAGTTTAGGGATTTGATCTCATTGATCACTTAATACCTACTCGTATTTTAGGAAAATGGAAATATCGAATTGTCAAGAAAATAATAGCTATGATAACGTTAACAATACCATAACACGTCAAAAGCAATATTGTATTACCCAGAAGTATAGAGGCCCAGAATAGTAAAAACTTGTCAAGCGCGAGTCGGACTCGCGCCCTCACACTTGACCGTTGTTTAGTACTTTGTTGTTTTTCTTCAAGGTTTGTAATATAATCGTACGGAATTTGACGCTTGTAGTTATTATGTTTCACCTTGTACCTACTTACGATACAACAAAAATAAAAATACGTTAATAAAATGGTACAAGCGTCAAATTTGGTATGATTATATTATATACCTTGAAGAACAACAAAAAAAAATCAAAAAATGGTTTAGTGGGAGTTGGGCTCGCGCAGATGCCATTAGGAATCGAATTCAAATCGGAATATAATAACTATCTACTGTGCGGATCCCTCGGAACGCGTCCGACTGGTTTTCTTATTTATTTGTTAGTATTCGTACATACTCTGAAAAAAAAAAACGCTATCTGTTAAAGTTCAAAGTTAGGACGGACGGATGGATGGATATCATAGGTATAACAATAGTGTACGGAACCCAAAAAACGATTCGAAACGTGACTTGTGATTGAAATGTTATTGTTCGAGTTACTGACTTTCCTTTGACATTACAGTGAAGTTTACAACTGTCAAGTTTACCGCTATCTACTCGTATCTGAATTTAATACACGACCCTTGAAATACACGTGTAATATAATTACACTACTAAAACACACATACACATTCATGCCGACTGACAGGAGACAAGGGTATGATATTATTTTAGTCCTGATAACAACTTCCAAACTAAAAGAGAATATAACGTATTTGATACAGGTTCGTGGACACGAGGACAAAAAACGTGAATGCTGTGTATGTTTCTTCCACTCATGCCCCCGAAACACTCAGAAAAAGCACCTATTCATCACACATCGTTATTACAGCACCCATTGTAATGTACTCGTAATGCGGTCCTTCGTATGCCACACAGGTGGGCGGCGGCCCGCGCGAGCTGTGCGTGAAAACTGCAATCAATAAGGAGCTCCGACACAACGTCTGTGAAACAAAATCTCCTTCGTCTTTGGGCCCATTTATCACAAAGGTTTGATTCATCGGAATCACACTAATCCAATTAGAGGCTCGAGGAAAATTGCGGAATATTTCGTCTACAATTTGTTTGTACCGCGCTTATTATTCGAGGCTGGCAAAACTACGCGATTTAGCTGTCAATAAATTAAATAGAGGTAGGAGATGCTCGCCACGGAACATTTTATTCTCCATAATAATATTATAATTTGTTTATATTGAAAGAGGCCATATACGAGTATGACGTTAATTTATAAATTATTTTAATAAGGTGAGCTCGTTTGAGATAAAGCAAGAAATAGACCGTAACTGAAAACTGCCACTTTAAAAGCCAATATTTTCAAAAACAGCGATCTCTCATTAATTCATTATCTTTCAACAAACGGTGAATGTTACAGTTGTTTTATCTCAAAGCAATACTTGTAGTCGTAACGCGTATGTATAAACACACAAACTACGGCGAGAAGCTTAGCGACGACAGCTACGCACTCAGAGACAACGTGCAAGGCACGTGCCTACACACACAACTATAGCCCACCCACTTTCGTGAAATAAAATAAATGTACGGTTCTTGACTGACAGACTGTTATACAATGTAACTTTAACAAAAATCGTTGGGTAGGCTTATTTATGCTTATTAATTTAATTTTAAACAAATTGACGAATTAAGTAAAGGCAGACTTCAACGCCTGTTCTGCTCCCATGAGAATTTGTATTAATAATACCATATTGGCGGTTGAAAGGACTAACCCCTGAAGAGACGGACTTTTTGGCCGAAATTAAATTTATATAATCACAGTTTACAGAGATACGTACGAATATGGTTGAGTTTTATCTTCTGCTTTTCATCTATTAAGGTAAGTGTACGGAATTACGGAATGTTAAGGCATTTTTGACTTTGTAACCTATTACCAGAAAAACCTGAAATCTTAACTAATTGAAATTGGTTTACTAGTTAAGACTGGCTTTCAGAGTATAGAATGTTACATAAAAACTATATATTAAACTGTGTTTTGTATAACTAATAGTCATTTTTATGAACCTCTTAAATGTCCGTTATTACGGATTAAAAATAGACTCGGTCTGTTATTCTGTAAATGCGTGTATGTAAATCCGGTAAATTTAGTACATGCCTCTTTCCTGCAAAATTAATGAAAAAGAAAATATTAATTAAATATGACGTGATCAAAAATAAAATAATATAATATATTTGACAGAAAAGAAGACAGATTTTTGTTATTAGAGGAGACGGGGTTGAGGAGATCCCGTCCAGACAATTTCAGTTATTCTCCTTGTCCCCCACGGGGAACAATTTAAGCCAATGTCCATAAAACATTATTTTTTTATTGTTACCTATAGAAGATTAACCATCATTAATCTTATTACAAATAAAATAAAATTAAAATGCGTATATTATACAACAATATAAGTACCTTCTTAATTTCTATCATTGGTGAGTAATAATAATAGCATGAGAAGTACGTCTTTTTCACATCCTGAAATTACTTAAATTCTATAGTAATGTATTCATAGTAGTAGATGTACCATTAAGTTCATTAAGTATATTAAAATATTGGACTGTAGCAATATGATTCAGCTAACTATGTAACATGTGGAGTGGAAGTCTTGTGGTTACTTTTTAAGAATTACGCAAAATGGATTACTTTAGACACCTTTTTTCATGACAATGGTCCACAAAATCATAATACGTAATTTGATTATATGAAAGTATGGCAAACATCACGCTCGTAACGGCAAAGTTTTTTTGACTTTCTTATGTGAATTCCCTGCAAAACACATAAACAAATTCCCTTTACTTTCTTCAATTACGTAATTTTAACGCTTTTCGGGACAAGGTTGGTTTTTGATGTATGTAATTGCGGCAATCAGTAAATCGACCATAATTTCCTAAATACTAACTGAATTTTCATGAAAATTAATATAGTCTGTTTGTTATGAAATTCTACACATTTATTGAAACAATTTATAATGAAAAAGCTTACCCATTACTTGCGAAATCTTTAATAAAATCCGTTCCTACACTTACGCACACGCGTTTACTTCCTATAGTTTCGGCGGGTTTGACGCGGACTGACCAAAACAGAATCCGTAACAACATACTATATGTTCACAGTTCGTTGACCTGTTGTTTATTTGGGGCAATATTGTCCATAATTTTTATATGTATATATATATTTTTTGGAAATAGTTGATACTTTTCTTATTTTTGGACCTTAACCGATAAATGCCGGAATTCCGTACGTTTACGGAATTCCGTACAGTTACCTTATATCCCGATAGCGATACTAGAAAACACTGTTTGAAATGTCTTTAGACATTTTTGATGACGAGAAGTTTAGTATACAGATAAGTGTAACATTTCCTCCTAACATTAACGTTTGTCATTTTCAAAATGCCGGAAACTCGATTGCTTCTCTTCGTATGCACTTAACATTTTATTATGTACTATATGCATCTCACATCGCTACGCACAGTTTCAGCAATAGGTAATAATCTCCAAATTTAATTGAAAATATTATTTTTCTTCTTTTTGTTACTGGCGGTAGGTACACCTCGGTTTTGCAGTGATTTCGCCAATGTAAAGTAAAGTAAGTGAGTACTGGTGAAGTTAGGGGTATCATACAATAAACAAATGTAAAAGCCGGACATTTTTCATTCCGTTATCTTCCCTCCCCACAGGTTACCGGAAATCCATTAAAATGATTCGTGAACTAAACCAACAAGATAGATATAAACAACTATTATAACCCGTGTCATTTCTTTTTTAATGCCATATGTAAAATTACCAGACTCTAGCTCAGTGCATTCTAAGTCAACGAAATGGGTTAAAGATATATTATACCTACTAAACATTTTCAATATTTGGACCGGTTTCGTAAACTGCTTCTAAAACTTTCTTTACTTTTTTATCATTCTATTTATATTGCCACAATGGCAGCAGGTTAAGTAGGTATCACTAAGGCATTGTTCGTTATAAGGTCGTGTGAAAAAACACGTGCACTGGAGAGAAAGGGATATGAGAAGCATATTAATATAGTATGGTCAATTTTTGTAGTCTCTCTTGAGTTAGAATACGGACTACTATTCCCTGACCGGCTTTCAAAAGGAAACATCGTAAAAATCTTGTCACTTCGTTACACGTGGCATTGACAAATTGTACTGATCACTCGACATTGAATGAAAACGTGTTTTGTTATTCGATGCAAAACTACTATAAAATGAAAAACGGGAAAATGTAGCTAACATAACTAGCAAGGTTTGTAAAAACATTTGTCTTTTCGAGTTCGAGCTACAAAACAGGTGTAACAATTTCATAAAGCATTTCAGCTGTCTTTTGCAAATAAAACTACGGATGACAGCAGAGACTGCAAGAGAAAAATAAAAGTAGGTACCTACCTACAGGATTTACCTTAATTTTACTTAACTTAGTAGTAAATTATTTATTTGTATAGTAAATAAATAAATAAATAAATACAGACATAACTCACGACTTCATTCCCAGAGTTACTTGTAGGTACTATTACTTATTCTGTGCCAGAGTGGGATAGGCAGAGCTACAGAATTACCTACAAATCTAAAAACTTGTTGATAATTTTGTAACCACATTTAAATAAATGAATTAATATGAAGGGACGCTCTCACACAAATTGACCCAGTCCCAAATTAAGCTCTAGGCTTGTACTATGGGTACTAGACAACGATATAAATACCATCGATATATACCTCTAGAGTAATAAATTCTTAAATACATAGAAAACATTCAAGACTCAGAAACAAATAATCGTGCTCATCGTGGGTGTCCATTATTTTATTGAAACACCTTCCAACGAACGTATCATTTTCATTACGCAGAATTTTCATTTCATCGCAAGAAATTTCTCGCCGCATGGGTTTTTTTATTGGTAGTGACTTGTCTTACCTAACCTAACCTACGTAATTAATGTTTAATTTATGTCACGAAAATATCACGGTTTCAGCAGAAAATAGCGTTCGATGATATGAAATTCGATAAAACGACGACGACGTGACGGGTTACTCTTAGTTACTGTCATGCTACAATAACGTCAACAATTTGATGGCGATATAGAAGCAAGATGAACTAAAACAAAGTTGAATAGAGGCCAGGCATGCACAAGAACAATCACTTGGTTTCAGTTCTTAACATAGTAAATAAGTATTATTCGACTGTAACATCAACAGTAAGAATATGTGACTAAGGAAATGTGCGAAGAAAATGAAGATAGAATGTTTAAAGTTATTAACACATTTACCGGAGCCGCGTTCAGCAGATTACGTTTAGTTGAAATTTCTTAAGGGCGACTCCTTAGGGACTAACGACGCCTCCGACTCCTTAATGGAGATATCTGTTGAATCATTTATGCTTACTAAAGTTTTTTTAGTAGTATTTGCTTGAGGATTATTTAATCTTTATTGAAATTTGAATTAAGGTTTAGTTTAAAAAAAGTTTCCACATGGCGATCTTTCAATGAACTACGGGTTTGCAAAGAAAAATCAATTTGTATGCAATGAGCTCGTTTCAGAGCCGATAACTCTTGGTCTAAGATCCGAATAGGAGAAGATTTGGACCTGGCTGTTTATTCGATGTAAAGTATACTATATCAATTTTAATACGCTAAATAATATGTGGCGAATAGGTAGGCTGAAAAATTTCAGTCCAGTACTTAAATCATTAAAAAAATAATTCAAAATGAACTTTTTTTTAAAAATGCAAATGTTTGTTTAATAGACAAATTACATACTAATCGAAACTATGAAGTTTATAGAATATGCAAACGTTAGATTTGGTGCAAATTACTAGTACCGACTTACCAGTTTATACCTGCCTACCCAATAGTTTGACGGAAAAAAAATGGTCAAACTAACGTTTGCATATTCTATAGGCTTCATACTTTCGATTGGTATGTAATTCGTCCATTAAACAAGCTATTGTAATTTTTTAAAAGAAAGTAAATATTTAAATTTTTAATTTATTATATACTGGACTGAAATTTTTCAGCCTACCTATTCGCCATATATTACTTAGCATATTAAATTTGGTATAAAATACTTTTTATCGAATAAACAGCCCGGTCCAAATCGTCTCCTATTCGGATCTCCTACTATCTCAATTGGTCCCTAGAATTTTCATAAAAACTTTCGGACCCTAAACGATGACGCAAGAGACAGACAGACAGACTTGGACTTCGCTTTAAATACCCACTAGGTACCCATCTATCTTAGACCTTTTAATAGGAAGAACACATGTATATCAGACCAAAATCTGTGTTTTTTATAGTTGGTCGTCAACGACAAAGTACATCCCGACAGTGCACCAATTTAGTTCAATTATACATTACAAGAGTTGAATTTAAATTGTGTCTTAGTCGGAAATCCCTCCAGATGGAATTGTAATTTCAAGTCTTGCATCGAATAGTCCGAGCCACCCCAGCGCTATTTTCTCACAGCAGTAAGGACTAGTCCGGATTCTAAAGTAAGTAAGTAAGTAATCTCCACGTCCTGCCAGCTAAATAAATATTTACGCATATACAGAGAATACTTCACTCCTGCGCCAAAAGCAACTCAAGTCAATAATTACTTATATATATTACATGTTTTATTCATATTATTAGTTTAGTAAGTTCTTACCTTCTCCTTACGCATGGCTCCAGACTTGGTAAGATCAAAGGTGACGATAATGTGTAATCCAGTTCACGAGTAGACAATAAAAATATTCGGTTCGTATTGACAAAGCATCCGTGGAGGGCTACTGTCGGCGACGATTGATTGATATCGGCGCACACATCTACGACACATCAAGCACACATGAACAAATAATGGTCATACGTCTCTGCCAAGATAACGCGCTCCCCAGGTACGATGATAGCGAGTTTTTGTTTGGCGTGTGACAAAGAGAAAATTGATAATTCATCAGGAAGCGCCTATTGTTGCTGAGTGCTGTTTGATGACCTTATTTAAAAGGGCCAATTCAGTACATTGACCTTTGTTTTGTTATGTAAACGAA
The DNA here is from genome assembly GCA_946894065.1 of Acleris literana. Lineage (NCBI taxonomy): Eukaryota > Metazoa > Arthropoda > Insecta > Lepidoptera > Tortricidae > Acleris > Acleris literana. The sequence goes on along the minus strand of OX335670.1, from coordinate 14,393,216 downwards.
CGTTAAGTGAGCGTTAGATGAAGAGAAATTCCTTGACGGATAATCCAAATAAGATAGATTAGGTTTCAGGTGAGGCTAGCGAGATACAAATGGAACACGGTTCTAGCGTTCTAGAACAGTGCGTCTATCCTACAAATATTAAGAATTTAGAGAATTAAAATATTATTTTACATTCGCAATTCGCTGACAGCCCTTTGTTATTGAAAGTCGGTTAGTGACCATAAATGTAAACCCTATCAACATTTGAAACGTGAAAATAGTTTTAAACAGTTAAAAGCGTAACATTAAATACGGTAACTACACACGCTACGTCTCTTGCGATAATCTAGGTAAAGAGCTGCACGCAACAGTGCGCACGGGTCCGCCCTATCTGTTCCACGCTCGAAATATCTAAGCACATGTTAGTTACAAATGGAACTTTCTGCGCTGGTGACAGCCAGAGCCGGGTCTATTATTCAGGTCGCAGTTCATACAAGCCGGGCTCCGGCGGATTAGAAGCGTCGTTTGCGTGCACCTGGTGGCGCAGTGATGAATTTAGGAGGCCCAGGCGAGCGACACCTGTCGCCCGCGAGATACACCGTTACTTATTCGCCCGTGAAATATGAAATACTGCTGCGCTGTACTGAGCTCAATCGCGGGTGTCACTACGTGAAAACAAGCAACTCCAACACTGAAAAGTTATTCAGAACAACTACACCGAGAGTTGGCAGTCCGAGCAAGTTATACGGTTTATGTTATTGTTTTATTTATTTCCTAACACTCAAAGTAGCACATGCCTTTGTAGGTACTTTATTTTTAACAGTTGTTAGTTTGTGTTAGATCGAAAGCATTAAGTATTGGTGAAGAGTTTATTACAATGGTACAAGTACTAGTTCCACCAAAAATTTGCCCCATAATCCACCAGTGCTTTGAACGTTGTTTAGATGCCGATTTGCAGAAATATGTTTTAGTTTTGTAACATAATCGGTGATAGAAACGTATGTATACCACCACCTCAAAATATTTTTGATTCATTCTTTTTCAAACAAACGAGATTTTAATTAAAGAACTCCGCCATATTTATAAATATATGTTTGAATAACTTGGTTGTGCTCTCAAACGTACCGTTAAATGTAATTGCTGCGCCATAAATAAATCGAGGGTCATTTAAAGTTTTATTTTGAAGAACATTTCCCTAATCACGGCTCGCAAACAGGTCCGCTCATTAGTCAAATTATTTGAACGTATATACCCACGGGTCATTTAACTTTTGGGCTGGGAATTATAAATATGTCAGTCATAAATATTTTGCCCCGAGAAACAAGTTTGGCTGATAGAAGGCTAGGTACATGGTGCGTAGGCCGAGAGGGCAGTGGTAGCAGTAATAGTTCGCGTTATCCATTACGTAACGAACTTTGCGCTGGCAGCCGATTCATTAGAAAGCCATTCATCTCCCCGGCTGCAGGTAAGTTCGGAGCAAAAAACTATTCGATAGAACTGATTAAATTGTAATACTGTGAAACAATGTATTTAGTAATACCTTCGGCGATTTAATAGGTCATCAAACAACTCTAATTGAAAATATTTTGTAAGACCTGGGGTATAAAAACGAATAGAGCTTAGAGGTCTCTTTTACAAAGGGTTAAATTAACAGGTACAAAATCAATAAACAAAGTAGTTTAAATTATATCGGTGATCAACAATGTTCTAATACGAGTAGCTATTCGAGTTCTCTCCATGTAAGCTTAATTAACTCGATCGAATAGTTTTGTTGGAAGTACAGGCATGTATCATACGACGACACTATAAGCTCCACTTTGAAACTGCCTGTGCATAAGGCAGTGTAATCAAATGAAACCGAAGTCCCAGCAGGTAGGTTAGTTGCGCGGAGTTTCCAACTTGACAAATGTGAAGCCTGGTTGAGCGCACAAACGGCCGGCCGTGTGCATTTAGTTGAACGCAAACTTTCCGCTTTGTAAGGAAAGTGTTCAGTTTAAAACGTACTGTCGACTATCCGAATATCCGTCAGAGGGCGTACATCGCGCGAGCAGCGAAGCGAGGCGCGACTGCGACGTCGCGCGATAACGAAACTCCCGCCTAACCATTGTCGGCGAACTGTTCTGTTTCACATTCTATTATTCCACACATAAAAGAGTATTAAAGGTAAATATTAGTCAGTTTCTCGCGCTCCTAAATGGAGGCAGTTTGTAGAGCTGTGGCACGTAGCGACGTACGTCTGAAAATTTACTTTTACTACGCAATACAAAGACGAAATGAGGTTTTGTACTTTCATGCTGTTTATATGAGTTTCTGTTCTGCCGGCGGTATTTGGAAATACTTGATACGAGTACTATTTTTATAACCGTGGAATTGAGAAATAGCTGTCTGTGCTCCCACGGGGGTCGGCGTGGAGTATCACTGGTTAGTTCTTTTTACGTGTTATGTTAGTGTAACAACCTCTGCAGGGCTTGGATGATGACGACGTTGTAGTAGTGGTATCTTACCTAAAATAAATCAAATATTCAAGAAATAATATATTCTTATAAGTTTAAATAAATATCTTGAAAAATGTGCAATGTTAGCTATATGGGAGAGAACTGTAGAATATGATGTACTTACATCGAAGGAGTCTTTATTAGTAGTATAGGTCGAGCTGAAGGTGGCTGTCGGCCGCTCGCGGAGTTGTCCGTGTTTGCGCTCGCCCTCAAGCCGGCAAACACTCCAGCTACACCCTCGCAATCTCCGAAATAAACACGCGTCGGCCCACCGCTCCCGCTCCGCCAACTTTACAACTTGCAAGATTAACCCGCCCAAGATGTGTCTCATGCATAATTATTACTAATTCGAGGCGAAAACACCTGTTCTTTGAAGCGCTGGATGGAATTATTTTACGCGTATAATAACAGAAATTGCATTAAAACTGATACCCAGTATCACAACCAACGGGAAGGTATTACTTAGGCCACACTGAAAGTTTTGCACTCCTGGCCACTCATAAACATTTGAATTTAGAATTATATCATTTTCAAAAATATAGCTCATTGTCTATGGAATTAAATAAAAGTTGTCGGGAAACTGATCGTAATTTGTTTTTTTCTGACGTTTTAAAGTGACGAATTGGCACTAAAAATGGAATTGACGCGAAAAGACTTTAGGGCAATGATTTTTTACGATTTTAAATGTTCTCTTTCTCCGCAAGAATGTAGTGTTCGCCTTCAAAATGCTTTTGGGCTTGAAGCACCACATTTGAGCACTGTGAGACGGTGGTACGCAGAATTTAATAGAGGCCGGAGTTCACTTAATGACGATTCTCGTGAAGGTCGGCCGTCCACCGCGGTCACTGGAGAAAATGTGGCTGCTGTCCGGCGACTAATAGAAGAAAACCGGCGAGTCACCTATGACGAAATTCGTGGACAATTAGGGATTGGTATGAGCCAAATTCAAAAAATTTTACAAGAATATTTAAAAGTCAGGAAGCTTTGTTGTCGATGGATTCCCCATGAACTGACATCAACTCAGAAACAGGCCCGTGTTGATTGGTGCCAAGAAATGCTGCAGAAGTATAACGACGGGCGTTCAAATGCCGTATATGATATAGTAACAGGAGACGAGACATGGATATATTGCTACGATCCGGAAAAAAAACAACAGTCATGTGAATGGGTCTTTGAAGGTGACCGCAGGCCAACAAAAGTTCACCAATCAAAAAGCGTAGGCAAGCAGATGATTGTTTTTTTTTTTCAAAAACAGGTCTTATTTCTAGTGTGCCATTAGGTAATCAAAGAACAGTTAATGCCGAGTGGTACACAACCATTTGTCTGCCTAATGTCTTTCAAAAGGTTCGCGAGAGACGACCAAGAAGCCGTATCCTCTTGCACCATGACAATGCGTCTCCTCACACCGCGAAGAAGACAAAGGCATTTTTGGATTCGGAAAAGGTGGAGATTGTGACTCATCCTGCTTATAGTCCAGACCTAGCACCTTGCGATTTTTACCTTTTCCCCAAAATCAAGGATTTGATGAGAGGTTTTATATTTAAGACCCCCGAAGAAGCAGTGACGACGTTCAACCAACACGTTGAAAACATGGACTTAAATGATTGGGCCTCGTGCTTCGAAAAATGGTTTGAGCGTATGAATAAATGCATTAAATGTAATGGCGAATATTTTGAGAAGCAATAAATGTATAATTATAGTTATAAATTGTTTTATTTCCAAGTTACGCAAAACTTTCAGTGTGGCCCTCGTATTAAGCTTTGTAGATATCATTGACTCATTGCAAAACACGCATATTCTTATGGAAATACTTTGCTCATATTATATCTACGAGGAATACCTAATTTAATAACATGGAGTAGGTAATTGTAGCTTAAAAGTCAATATCAAATTTATTGGAAATATGAGTTTTTGTTATCTCTGGTTAGTACTTAGTTACCTACGTCGCACATAAAACTGAAGAATTCAGGGCGCTTGCCCATTGCACAATAAAAATAATGTATGTTTCTTCATCTTCCTCCTTAGCACCTGCTGCTGAGGATTTCAACCACATTTAGCAAGTAAATATGTGTAATTGCATGTTGAATGGGACGCACTGTGTATGCTGCAGCCCATTGCTTTTAAATTCAATAAGAATTTTAGAATTTTAAAACCGGTAAAATCTATATAAAAGGCAAACCTAACTGACTGACATATCAACGCACAGCCGAACCAACTGTACCTAGAAACTTGAAATTTGGTACAGGGGTTCCTTTCATGATGTAAGTGAGCACTAAGAAAGGATTTTCCGAAAATCGACCCCCAACGGGAAGAAATAGGGGGAGTAGCGGGAATCGAACTCTACGCGTACGAAGTCGCGGGCGTCTTCTAGTATAATATGTCAACATACATTCAGAATCTATTAATTAAACGAATAAAAATGCTGTTTTCACAAAATATTTATTTTATTATTAATAAAGTGCTTAAGTGAAAATATCTGTCTTAAATGGTTGAACATGAAGTGAGGCGAGATAAAGAATTTGTTACAAGTTATGGGCTGCTAACTCCCGCGGGCTAATTAGGTTGTTACACGACGAAACTTTTGGGTCGATTGGAGTTTCTTTAAGTTTCTTACAACCTCGGGAGATCAATAACATTAGCTTCGCGCCAGAGCACACAAAGATAACGTTATAGTCACGTCGGTCAACCTATGGTATTATATTATCGGTATCGCTTACTCGTACCGGGTGAAGTTTGTTATTGAGGCATTCTAAAATGTACTCCTGGGCAATAATGAGCATTTTAATCCACCGTCGGGTTTATAGAGATCTCATAGATACTCGTAAAAGATGAAAAAATATGTATTTTAAATACTTTATAAAAGAAAATTTCGCCCCAGAAACTTTTTTTTCCCGTTCGTTTATATTCGGAAATTCTGAGGAACTGGGAATAAAGTGTTACACTTACCTAGATAACCGTAACCATGAAAAAAAAAGGTAAAACAAATACGTTTCGTCATCATTTGATCCGAAAGACGTCTATTGCTGGACATAGGCCTCCCCCAAGGTTTGCGAAAAGAACCGGTCCTGCGCCCCTTGTATCCATCCAAACAAAAACATATATAAGTATATGTTATAAGTAAGCTTTCAAATGTTATTTTGAGCTTTTGTTACTTGTTTTATAATCAGGCAGAGAGAAAAAAAAAAAGTCAGTTAATCCACTGCCATTTGGAAAATTGCGTACCTACTTATATCCTCATTGTGCGAATTGTGGTTATAGAAATTATCAACAAGTTTTTAGAGATGTTTGTAATTCTGTAGCTCTGCCTACCCCACTCTGGGAACGAAGGCGTGAGATCATGTATGTATGTATGTACTTATATCCGTTAAAATTTTGGAACACACTTCAGTTGTTGCATCACATTTATTCAGTAGTAAGGTTTAGCTAAAAATTATGTTCAGTGTTTCAAAGAATTAATACGATAAGTGACAGAGTGAAGGTTGTCAAGAAAAACATTTTAAATAGGTTTTTATTATGTTTATCTCCAGCTGTATAAAATCTTCCCTGGACCGAGCGTTTTGGGGAAGATAATTTGTATTCCAAACAAAATGTTATCGTAATTACAAGGGGTCAGAGTCCTGCTTTCTTTATTGCCGGCCATTGAATTTAAAACGCGCTCCGCGCTGTTACTTCACTCCTACAAACAAGCTTTATTATGATCTCTTTAAATACGGACTAAATTTCATTCGCCAGTGATTTTTAGGGTTCCGTTGACCTGAAAACTTGCTGCTGCAGCATTATGTTCTCCGCGCCCAGCCTTCATCCAGTTTGGAGATTAACTGTTAGGTCCCGAAGTCTTAAATATACTCCTTACAAATTCATCCCCCAAGCGACAAAGATGAGCATACTAATAGCATTTAATTTGGTACATCACAGGGAAATGCGGCGTATTATTTAAAGGGAACGGCACGCTAAGTGCCGAGTCAAGTTCGACCTACAAAACGTAAGCATCCTTACCATTTGCACTAATGTAAAAAAACACTACATGTAAATCCCCACTCGTGTCGCTCTGCTAATGTTTAGTAAAATGTGACATTCGCTGACGCGCTCGGCATTGCTTCATGGAACATTTAAACGCTTTTAGGAACATTACTCGCATATGTGTCTTTGGGGGAGGCCCGGCCTTCAGCGCCGGCAAGGCTCGTCAAAGCGCGCTCTCCGACAAGTAACCGAGCCTAAAGGAATTCAAAGGATATTCTAATTCTAGCCCAATGGCCCAAATTGATGGTTTGATTATGTCCAAAGTTACACACTTGGGTTTTAAAATAAAAAGTAACTAAGCAAGTAATTTAAGAAGAACCACCTACTTTGTGTGACTAAACTATAGAGCTATTTAATTTTCATAGAGCCTTGAGTCAAACATATTAATTAAAAATTTAAGTGCACAACTAGTCATACGTTAAGACCTTGTGTTTAATTTAGAGCAAAGCCCTCTAAAAATGAAATCCCATTCAAAGGCAATATTTATTCTGCATGTTATAAATTGGGGGTTAAATTGGGTGTTCAAACCTAAGAAGCGAATAAAAACGTTTTAAAAAAGTTTTTGTACTCGCGTATCGCTAATATTGATATCGTTAACGGTATCAGAATACGAGCTCAACCGAAGCGTGAAACCAGTACTTTAATAAGCGTTGCCATGGTAGTAACAGTTCTTTTATAATAATTTTAGCATTGTTATTACTATGTTTACGAGCATGAACCATGTCAGTGAATGTCAGTGATGGTGTTTGTGATCAACTGACATCACAATTTTTATATCATACTAGTCAAAACTTTTTTTTAAATAATTTAAATGTGTAAAAATACGATCAATATTTAATTATTTATCATACCAAAAGTCTTAAAAGAAATCATAATTAAGAAAATATCATTAAAATTAATTGGTTCGGCTGATTTTCAATGGCGGCACCAGAAATTGCGTTTGGTGAATAAAATTGACAAACCAGTAGTTATATTTTATAGTTTTTTTTTTAATGTGTCAAAATCTCCAAAATATTAAATTAATAAGCTCAACAAAGAGCATTATATTTAATAATCACAAAGAAACTATTAATAATATAAATCAACTATGCTGTATGACGCCATAGTTTTAGTCTGCGGTTGCTGTCAATTTAGAAACTTCAGAAATAATTAAACTATACTTCGTTCGGATAGGTATTTAACAAAATGTAAACAAAAAAGGCACGTGACATAGGTAGTTGGTTAGCCAATAGGAGCAGAGCACTGATACGTCAAAGCTCGAACTAACAGTTTTGATTGGCTGTTCAACAGAGCCACGTGGAATGGTTTGTTTACATTTAGTTAAATACCTATTCTTTGTAGATTCCTGTATATGGTTGTAGAAAAAATTGTATATGCAACGATATATATTTAGCTTTAAAGATACTCGTGCCTTAAGAAGCTTTATTATGTACCAGTTACATATAAATAACTCTTATTAAACTCTTTTCCGTATATGGGGAATGCGTTGAGCGTCATGTTATTCGGGCGGCGAACCGAGTGATTGGCTGTCACACGGACGTTGGGGCACAGCGATCAAGGTTGTACGTCTGGGTTCACGTTTCAACCGCGTCACGACCCCTACCGCACTTTTCAACCACTATTTTGTTTTATAATTTGTGGGATTAATTTCCGTTCGAGTAACATACGTATAGTGTCCCTTTCACGCAGCTTGAGTAATCGAGTAGGTACCTTCGGTCGACACACATTTGTCGCAGGGGCGCCCTAAGCCTGAAGGAACGTCGAACAAATGTGATTCCGGCCGGTCTCGTATGTGACGTGCTAATGGCTCAACAAATATGTTTGCGCAGAACCACCTACACGACATAATAAGATGGAAGGCTACCCAATTAGTTCTATATTTAGTTGCGTAATTGAAGAGAAAACTCTCGGATTTTATTTTTCGCGATTTACTTAAGTAATGGAACCTTCCCGGTATGTGTCAGTAAAGTGATGAAATATAAATAAATTGCCAAGCCTGCACACAAAAGCAAAACATCAGTAATAGTCTAATTTATTGTGGCCACAAGATCGGAAAGCCCTTATCCATTACTGCGTCCTGATTTGTCACGGTAGCTGATTCATTAGAAGCGCATTAATCTTCGGTGGGGTGTGAACAAACGGAGGGTACGAAGTGGAGGGGGCAGGCAACTAGCGCGGTGATAAGGCTTTTACACTTTACTTTGTTCAAGACGCCGTGACGAGCTCCTCGAGACACAGGGCTCTGAAAGCCCAACACTGGAATTTAATTAACCCGAACTTGTCCTTTTGTCTTTAGACTATCGAGGCCCGACCCACGCTAAAATGTTTGTCAATGTGTGGTTAACGAAGTGACGAGTTTACTATTGTCCCGGGATGTATTAGCACCGGCACGTGCCGTGCGGCGCACACACGCCTTGTAATGAATCGCTTCTGACACGGAATATCAAAGCAGAGCGAGGACGTGGAAGCCGCGGCACCAGAATCACAAACTGAATACGCGTGTCTTGTGGCGCGTGTCGGGCGCTTGTCGGCCGCGCGCGTCAAGCTGGGGGATGATGGGAGGAATGCCAAAAGCGGAAATAGAATTACATACAGTCACGAAAACCCAAGTAACAAATGAGTCTGTGTAATCATTTCGAAAGAAAATGTAAATTAAAGTAGCGCCCATCACCCGTTGGGTGTTTGTTTGGGTTTTATTTTATTTGCCAAAATGTGGGTCAGGGCGGCATATCGTGGAGGATGCCGACTGACCGGGTAATCAGATATTTAATAGTTTAATGTTGTTATATAAATAAAATTAAACATTATAGCTTCGAAATATCTTTCACTTTACTGATAATCAAGCATAAGCCTAACTATATTCACGAAAGGCAAGCCAAATTTTATATGGCAAAAGTTTTTTAAGTATTCATAGCCAATATTCGAACAGATATTTGAATTTCTAATGGAAGTCACGTTACAAAGTTGACAAATACGGGAAGGGTACTAGTTAATAAAAGTATTTGGAAGTGTCGATATTGGAAAGAAATGATTCGTTTCGGGGAGTCGCGCCACGCGCGCCGAATATACCTAATGCAATTACGTGAGATGGATTGCTCCCGTTCGAGCCGCGAGGACGTCGTCGTATAACTTCCTTATCTCCGCGAGGTACCCACTTTTATGACGACTTTGCGTTATAAAAAGGGAAGCAAAAATACGAGCGCAGCATTTAGACAACGACGTCTACTGAGCATTACCTACTAACAGGAAAATTATTCTTATCTACAATTTATTATACTACACTTATTATACTGTTTTAGTTACAGTACATTTTAGAGATTTCTTGGCTGGTTGCAATATGTAACAGATGTTGGATGGTAAAAAAAGGAGCATTATCAAGTTATCACTCGCAATAACCACAATACCTACGTAGTCAACTTGTGTTTTGTTTCCTTGACTGGGCGTTTTGTATATTGATTGAATTTATTGATAGCTGAAATCAAATTGGATTGCATACTGGGGCTCTATTCTACTCGGTATCACCTTGTTGCTTTTGACATGATTCATCATCATCATCATCAGAAGCAAAACGTCCACTGCTGGACAAAGGCCTTGACATGATTACTATCAAGTAAATAAGAGCTATCATAAATATCATTTTACTTTATACGTTATAATTATTATCAAAAGCAGTAAGGTTTTATTTATTTATTTAATCTTTATTGCACAATAATTCAATTTTGAATACAAAAGGTGAACTTAATGCCTAATGCTATTCATTCATTATGACATGTATTTTGGACTTTATATGTATTTTGTGATACGATCCCCTTTCAACATGATTGAATTCTAACGAGAGCTCATTGTTTATACTAAGTTAAGAATCAAAATGGGCGTAAGAAGGAATTAATAAAAAAAAGTACTAATACATACCGCGTTATATTTAATTCGGCTCTGGATAAAAACAAACTGTTTCAAAATTTAAACCTCGAATGAAAAACCCAAAACGGAATAAATACACAAAACAAAATCCAATCATGTAAACGGGGCCTTATGCAAATATGGATTACTAGCTTTTGCCCGCAGCTTGACTCGTGTGAAATACGAAGAATAAAGTAGCGCTGCGTTACATTTTCGTTCTGTTTGAACAGCCGTTTATTTCCTTAGGGTGATACTAATTATTTGACTCGCCCCCTTGCTTGCCTTTGTGCAATTAACTGAGATGTATTTTGCTGTTTCATGACGTCGTTACATTGGGTTTGAGCGTAAAGTGGCTAAGTATTAAAATAATTTAGGTATTTTGATTTCCACTTGTTATTAATAACAAAAAAAAATGGATGAGTTTTAATTAAATTAATTAAGAGTTATATGTGATAAATTGTCGTATTGATGTTAATAACGTATAATAAAGTGTTCCAATTAGGGCCGTTTTGCTGTAGCCGCGAGCGGCAGGCAAGGTTACTGGCCTGTATCGCTTGAATATCTGGATCAATTCAAAGCTGTAAAGCCTAATTCGTCAGTTAGTGTAATTACTCCTGCGTCTGTATTTATATTTTCACTACTCTGTTGCTCAGAGCAAAACTGTCAAAACAATCATAGAATAACGCACTAATACATTTATAGGCTGACGAGGGCTCTGGCAAACCCAATAGCCTCCGCCGGTCTCTGCTGATGCAACAAAGCCTGCACTCGCTTTGAGTTTGAATTGTCTCACTGATTTCAATTTTTTCACCGCGCCTGAGGCACTCCACTTGGGATCTCGTTACACCCGCGATTGAAATATTTCCGAGCCAGAACACACGTGCCTATCACTATTTGTATACTTGCGTCAATAAAGGAGCCACGCGCCTCCAAAAGCCTTATTGTATCCTCCTGGGATTGCCGCACTATATCCCGCTCATTTATGTTCACCTTTATTCATATTCTCGTATCACGATTTATAAAACAATCTCACACGTCACAGGGTATCAAAGCCAACCTGGCGGCTCGTCCCTTAACAAGCTAATGTTCAAATCGAGCCATGAGCTAAAGTAACTTGCTGCAACAAGCTTTGCATGCTATTTCGAGCAGCATACTAATTTCAAATCGTTGCAGTCTGCAGTCAGAATGGATTTTGCGACGTGTAGAACGTGTCCATTACCGAGTGACGTGAATACCAAATCTAGCTTCTTCATGTCAGTATTTCGATAATTATAAACTAGCCGTGCGCACTCCTGCTCTCAACTAATTGCTTTTGGCGCCCGATCCAATGGCAGCGGTTATTGTAAGCGCGTGCAACTCGCTATAACAACCTCTTTAGCGCTAATGTCATTATGTTTAAGCACATAATTTAGACAGAAACATAAAACACACATTGCGAGTAATTAGCGTGTATGTACGAATAATATAATATCACGCCACGTGTTCTCAGATCGTTAAGGTGCTTGTGATTACCGAATTAAAGCATTCATATGAAACAATACACTATTATGTTTCGACAGGTAACACATGGACGTAGGAGATGCATCCTATAAATCATGTCTTAAATATTCATCGTATACATATAACGAATCGTAATCCCGTTTGAAATTCACGACACAGAGCTGTAATGGACTTATCAGAGACCGGAGCCTTCGCCTGCGCGATAGCTCAGCGTCAAACAACTGCGCTCTCTTGTGAATACACGATGGAGATTGCACTATTACTTTTGAGACCTTGTCATACGAGGTGGTATGTGATAACCGAAGCGTATTTTACTTGCTAATATACCTGAACATTTTTATATTTAAAGATAAAGTTGGTTTTACAATCGCATTAACTAGCGCCGACCGCTATTAACCCTTTCCCATTGTGTGAAGGGATTGCGCACGAGGGAAATTGTAATATCCAATAGGCGTTTGTAAGTTTAAAACGAGTCGAATTCAAATCAAATCCCTGCGGATCCGCGCGGTACGTTAAACGTGTGCTAATATAACTAGGGAGGGAACAGTGTTCCAGATCGCGCCGTTCCGCCGAACACCTATTACGTTCTCATTAACGTGCCCATAGTGCGCCGCTTTACCCGCTCGTTAACAATGCCCTGCCTGCAAATTGTGCCTTCGGAATGAATGTATACGACGATCTTTAACGAATTTTCATTACCGCTTTCACGTGTAGTTATCTAGAAGCGAAACCAGCTTAATGGATAATACCTGTTTTTAAAAGCAACACGAAACCATAAGATAATTATTTACCACGCGTAACCGAACGCTGCTGAGTAAAGTTCGGTTAGGAGTTTTTTAATCTTTTTCTTTTCTAACGCTTGGCCAGATACCGGCGGTTTCGACAGCCGGGAGCAGGTGCGAGAGCTCCAATACCGCTTTTTGTATCAAACGCTTGTTTTTGTTGAAACTCGGAAGAAGGAAAATAAAAAGCGACGAAATTCGTTTTGAATTACCTGCCACAGGAAATTGTGTATTGAAGATCGCTTCTATATTTTTCTTTAAAATATCGTTTTATATATTGAATGCTCAATGCTTATATTGTATTATTAGGAAAAAAAAAACTAGTTACTATTGTAAATGATGAAGAATACGATGGTAACCCATCATTTTATCGAATTTCACTTTATCGATTATATCATTTCACTGAATTTCATTTTATCAAACGCTATTTTTTGCTGAAACCATGATGTTTTCAGGATATCTTAAACATTATTACGTAGGTTAGGTTAGGTTAGACATGTAACTAGCAAAAAAAACTCAGGCGGTGAGTTTTGCATTTGGAATAAATGATACGTTCGTTGAAAGGTGTTTCGATAGAACAACGGGTAGGTATAGTCAAGGTAAGAAAAGGTTCGTCTCTTTTCGACTCTATTTCAACGCTATTAAAGTCCAAAAGTGACGAACCTTTTCTTACCGTGACTATACCCCTCTCGCGATACCATACAACAAAACGCTTTAAATTGTCTTTCACGAACATTTTACCTTAGACTGATGTTGTACGCCCACCATTTAATTTAATTTAAATGTTTTCGTCGATAATCTTCTTAAAAGAAGGTAATACTTATAGTATAGACTAGTATGGAGGGTTAACTTACATGCTGTAATAGTAAAATAAGTTCCGTTGAGTGTTTCAGCACTTCGAATGCGAAAAAAGGGTCTCGAGTGGTGTTAGTAACACGCGTTTGCATTTTTATTCTGATACTTCCGCGGGTTCCGAGAATTGTGTTACATAATCTTGCATACTTTATGGCCAAAAGTATTACCGAATAAGTAACTTAAAAATGGTGCTAAATACGCGCATCTTGTAAGAGTTTTAAAATTGCTGTGGCCTAACGTACTGATCCAAGTTGTCGAGCATCACTAAAAACAAATACTAGGCTCAGTTGTGGGTAAAAGTTACATGTTAACTACTCCGAAATATTTCACAAAAGCTCGCAGCTAGCAAAAATTGATAATTACGTAGGCCGTTATTCCAGTCAGCGCCGAAAATAGAGTAGAAACAATGCAAAATGCAAACGGCACGCAATAAACTGTATTGGTTGGTATTGAATCAGAATATTTTGTACTGCGGTTTAAACGGTATCCCGCTAATATTTTTTTGTGAGTAGAAGTCATGACGTACATAGCGTCGCTTTTAAAACGAGAACCCTTGCCATATCGCCGAGTTACGGAGTTCAGGGTCCTATGTAAAGAGACCTTGGGGACGGACATATTCTAAACAAAAAGCCTTTGTCTTCAGCACATCTGATGTTTTGGGGCCGTTCCTCAGCAAAGATTTGTATGAATGGTTAATGCTCTTGTCATACTTGATACTATGTTCAATCATGCTTAAATCAAATATTGTTTCAACTCTCCTAATTAATTAAAATATTTACCTTACAACTATTACTCAAAGTTTCGCAGAGTAAAGATAAATATTGTATGACTTTTTACATTTTCTGACCAAGCCGGTTTAAGCTCGCTAAAAAACCGAGACTAAAACTCCGTTTAAGGCCGGGGCGCCATTATAATGAGACTCTTGAAAACTTGCCAAGTTTGGTCTGAAACTTTATCAATTCACGTTAAAGAACACATTTTACTAGCTAAACTAGATAAGCTTGTAATAAATATAAGGATTAGGTACAATGAAGTCATGTGGTAGTAAGCATAATGTTACAGTAGAAATTAAAACGCCGTGGAGCGTTTGCCGCCGTGTCTCCGGCATTGCCGCCAGTTACCGTCACACGGCGCCCTCCTGACAACTCTTTGATCTTCCAAGGCACCAATATAAGCGAATGTTCGTGCACACACGTTTTTGACGTTACGTTGCTTATGAATACCCTCCCTCGGCCGCCGGGCCGTCACGTGCTGCCCGCAGGGATTAGCTATTGATTGAATCCATCAGTCCCGGCGGACGTTGATTTTAGTGCCGTGACAAATAGATACCGCTGGCCAGGGCGGCATTTGCCCGCGCAGACCTCGAGGGGCGCTCACAAAGGTCACTAAAAGTAAATAAAAATTAATCACGCACTCCTTATGAATTTCACTAAAATTCCACTGTTGATTTCACCGAATAATATGAAGTAACATAATGATCGAAATTGCTTTACCAATAAGAGCCTAGCTCTTTAATTTAAGAAGAATAGCATAAAGATATTTTAACTGTAAGCAATAAAATAAATGCAAAAGTTCACGTGTTTGTTTAAAGTTTTCCTTAACGTCAAAGCGGAGCAACGGATCAACGTTATTTTTTGCCTCGAGGTACTCGTAGTCGAAAGACCGGGTGTGACTATAGGCTACATTGCATCCCTGTCCCAGAAAATTGGTTGAAACTGTAGTTTATTTTTGGTTGTCACTGCTGAAACGAATCTAAACAAAGTGGTAAATAACTATATTGATAGCATGGCACCACTGATTATAGTTTACAAAATGTGTACAATGTGTGTACAAATAATGATTTCACTGTGGTCAAACGAAATAGACGAAAAAGATTATATTAAAATTGAGGTTTAATAAGCTCGTCTAACGCCTTTTTTTGGTATATTCTTTTGTTGTATAGTTTTTTGTAACTAAATATACATTTGCGGATTTCCGTCACGATTTTCATTTCACGGCTGTCCATTTTTTGTGTAGTGAATACTAAACGAAGCCGCAGCTAGGCAGCACCATTGACAGCGGATAACGAGCTGTGCATCAAAACGCTGGCGATAGCGGTACCAACCTCAATCAATATTATTAAGTTTCCACAAGCGCCGGTTGAGTTTCCTCGGCAGATCATCAGATTGCTTCACCTGAAACTGCTACGTTGATTATATTGGCAAACTCAACGGTGGTGTCCGGCCGAAACTGTTATCGGAGAGCGGAATTAAGCTTCAAAAGGAGTAGGCATCTTAATAATAACATTAACTTTCTCGTAAGTTCATGCTAATAATAGAAACATTTATTTTGTTATTTTTGTTTGGTTTATTTTTTACGTGATGCTTATTTTATCAATAGCATATTTTTTAGAAATAGGTTTTTTTTTCTGAAAATCCACCTGATAATATGTGATCACCGTGACCCAAAACACACGCAAAACCAGAGGAATCGTAAGTGCGTTGCCGACCTCTGAGTAAAGAGAAGGCTTGCTTTTTGAAGGCCCCTAAGTCGTATGTGTTTGGAAATAAGCACGCCTTGCGATTTGGAAATTGATTCCACAGAGACAAGCTGCGGTAAAATATTTTAAAATCGCGCCGTAACCTGTCCGGTTCCAGTTCTGGATTTACATTTTCCAATTTTTGTATTGCGTTAAGATATATTGATAACTGGAGAGCTTTGGGGGAGGCCTATGTCCAGCAGTGGACGTCTTTCGGCTGACATGATGATGATGATGATATTGATAACTAGAAGACGCCTGTGACTCCATTCGCGTAGAATTAGTTTTCCGCTACACCCCCTATTTTAACCCCTTCCCTTCCCTTCCAAAATCCCTTCTTCGTGCACCCCTATCCTAGTAATATTTTCTCCAAATTTTAAGTCCCGAGGTCCAGTTGTTTCAGCGTGAGTTGATGGATAGCCAGTCAGTTTCTTCTTAAGTATATATAATGTAAGCTCCGCCCCACCGTTAGGTAAAGGGAGCATCATGATGGTCGAACTTGGGTGTAGGCGAGGTTAGTCGGGCAAGGAGAACCAAAAGCCTTTTCTAGATGGTTCACAAATTTTCGTTTAATTATCAAAATACAGGCACTTAATAAGATATCCTCCCTGAAAAAGTTCCAGGGGACTGGAGCCAAGGCCAGATGCAAAACTATTATGCTCACGGCGTACCTTGCTTCACGACCCAACCCAAGTCTAGAACAAGAGTGTCAAACATGGTGACGCACCTCCAGCATCTTACTCCCAAACAACATAGCAGTGCTAATGGATACTCCGTTCCTTCCACTTGCCAATCGTACCGAAGTCGAGGGAAAGTGACGAGTGATTTTAAAGTAAAGGCCAAATACCCGAGTTACGTGTAGCAAGCAAGACCATAACTGAACAGTATGTCTAGCTCGCTCTCAGAAACATATGAAAACCACACGCGCCGTCACATATATATATATATATATATATTAGGGTGTTTCATTTTTTTTTTTTCATATCACTTTGCTTTAATTCTTGATCCCACTCATACACAAGGTTCATATGTCAAAAATCAGTAAAATCGAATAATATTTAGAGGTTGCACAACACCATTAAAAAATATCTAAATATCTAAAAAATATCATACAACTAACATCTTTACATTGGAGGGTAAGTTCTTTAACTGGCGTTTTTTTGTAGTGGAGGGTAGTAAGTGCTTCAAGTGTATAAAGTGAATCAGTCCAACATAATATTTAAACTTTAAAATGAGTAAAAGACGGGGAATTTGGTTACTTAACAAGGTTCCATGTGAAGAATTTTTAGGAGCTAGGCTCCCTTCCAAAGAACAAGTGTTGTTAGTTTTTATATATCACCATAAAGAAATAAAAGAAACACTTTCTGATGCTGCTAAGTCGACAAGTATAAAAATACAAGAGGTATGGAAGAAGGCTAATATCCCTGTTAAGACAGAGGAAAATATTCGAGCTGGTAATGCTGGTATACTAAAAATATATAAGGAATATCAAAGCTTGGGGAAAGAGAAATCCAGAAACACTGAAGCTACAAATATAAAACGGCAAAAATGGATAAGTGATCTTGGTAAATTATTTGATATTGCTAGCCAAAAAGTAATGACAATGATATTACAGCACGATAAATAATTTCTGATATTACAGAGAGAGGATCGCATGAGTTCGTCAATGAGTGGTATAGACAAAAAGTTTTCATCAAAAATTACAGAAAAGATAAAGAAACAAGAAAAATTTGATGCTTTTAAGACAAAACACTGTAAAGAGATTGCAGAACACAACGCGATAGCATTGGTAGCGGAGTTGGAACCAAATTCTACTTCATCATCGTCATCAAGTGACGAACACGACGAATTCACTGCACCGAGTAACGGGCAAGCACCAGCAAAAATGCCACGCCTTCTTAATAGTAAATTAAGGCCCCTTGATAAGACACTTACAGTTACATGGGATCGGGAACAACTTTCCAATCGACAAGCAAGTACTTCCTTTATTGCAGCTGCTAAAAGCCTTGGTCATGATGTCTCCGACATTTCTATATCGCCGTCCACCGTTTACCGAGCTCGGGTTGCCAACAGAAGCCAAATGGCTAAAGAAATTGTAAAATCCTTATTTGAAACTCCTCCACCATTAGTTTTACATGGGGACAGTAAACGGCTACCGTCGGTTTCTTCCAGTAAGACTCTGGAAGACAGAGTTGCTGTTCTTGTAACTGGTAAAAAAATTGAGCATTTACTTGGTGTTCCAGTTGCATCGAAAGGCACCGGTGAGGAAATGGCTAAAGTTGTGGTTCAAGAGGTGGACCGATTTGATCTACGATGCCATATCATTGGTCTTTGTTTTGATACTACAGCATCTAACACAGGACTTATTCAAGGAGCATGTGTTAGAATTGAGAATAGTTTTGAACGAAATTTGCTGTGGTTAGCTTGTCGTCATCATACCCATGAATTAATCTTGAAAGGGGTGTTTGATGAGTGCTACTCTGTACCTTCTAGTGGCCCTGACATCAAATTTTTTAGAAAGTTTCAAAATCTGTGGAATTCGCTTGATAAGACGTTGTATACGACTATGATGGACGAAGAAGATTCAATGCAAGGTTTTGCAAGAGATCAACGTGTAAAAATGGTACATTATATCCAAAACGTCTTAGAAAATGGAACTTATCCGAGAGAAGACTACAAAGAGTTATTACAACTCTCACTGTTATACCTTGGAGGTTGGTCTCAAAATGATTTTCCATTCAGGGCTCCAGGGGCTCTTCATCAAGCAAGGTGGATGGCGAAGGCCATATATGCACTGAAAATTGTCTTATTCACCCGACAATTATTAAATGTTCCTGGTATTACTAAAAAAGAACTGAATGGTATGAAATAAATAGGATATTTCGTGTGTCTAATATATATCCGATTTTGGCACGAAGCGGTCATAAGTCGATGGGCTCCGAAAAACGATTTAGATATGTTACAATTTTTAAACTCTTACCCTGATACCAATGTAAAAAAAAGTGCCCTCGCAGCGGCCAAGAGACACCTTTGGTATTTGTCTGAAATGAACATAGGATTAGCCTTTTTGGATGAACGCATCATTCAAACTGAAAAAAAAAAATTTAAATTTAAAAAACCCTGCGAAGAAAAAAGAAATGAAACGGCTGGATGGTAAAACACTTAAGTTTGAAGGAAAATCCGTTAGTGACTTTGTTACTAGTAAAACAAAAACTTTCTTCGAAATGTTCGGTATTCACGACGAAAACGAATATTGTAGCACTACCGTCAGAGGCTTGATCGATGCTCTCAAGGTGGTAAACGACACCGCAGAAAGAGGCATTGCTTTGATAAAGAAATTTCAGAACTCGGTCAAAGATGAACAACAGAAACAATTTTTGTTAAGAGTCGTCGAACATCATAGAAAAGGCGTCACCAAGCGAACAAAAGATGAAGTTGCAGCTTACGTAGCAAATTAGTTGATTCGTCATTTCACAATGTAGGTACATAATATGAATAATTGTGTTGTGAATTTACCTAAAATTATTATTTTTACTTGATATTAATCCGTGGCTGTACATTGTGCTATTTTGAAATAAAAGTAATTATAATAATATAATAAATATTTTCTAATCTTCTTGAAATTTGGCAGATACCTTATTAAACTTAACGAGACTCGGAAAATGAGCAAAGTCTGGAAAATTATCACTTTTTTTTCTATCCCTAACAAAGTGAAACACCCTAATATATATATATATATATCTACACATAATAGAATAATTTGGCAACGCAATTGGCCGAGTTAGTCGTGAACTTGCCTTTACAACTAGCTGTCCCGGGAGTATTTACCGGTACTGGCAAATATTTGTGTGACGAGCACGAATTTTTGTCACTGCGTCTTGGATGATATCTATATATTTAAGAACCCATATTGCCACACTCCTAGAGCTTACTTTGGAACTGGGACAATTTGTGTGAGATTGTACACTGATATTTATTTATTATTATTATTTATAGTGTTAGTGCGCTTTACCGTAGACGGACTCACCCCAACTGACCTTATTTTGTGTACGCAACTACTTAAAAGCAGTTGTGGTTGAAGATACAATTAACACTGCGACTGCAAGCCTGCAAACTTAGTTAAGCTCTTCGCCAGAACCAGTAATCGATTAAGTAAATGTATCCCCGGTACAAATAAGGTTTGGATTTAGGTACTCGAGCCGATACGCTTAAATTACATTAAGTTATTAATTTTAGGGCTGTATTTAAAAATACTGAGCTCCTGCGGCATTAATCCTACAATTTAGGTTTGTCACTTTATTCCGTTGATTTTGATATGAAAAGTAAAAGATATCATGTCAAACCTCCTTTCAACCGGCATTAAATGGTTTAAGAGCTCGAAGATGACCCGTGAATCTTAAAAATACCCGGCAGACGTGAACCGTGACAAATTACGAAGGCATATCCGAGGTTCGATCGTGAATGCGCCCACCTGTCGAGAGCTATCAACCTTTTTCACGGCATTTCATCAAGAACATAATTTCGTAAGGAAACCCTATTGAGCTTATTGAAAAGAAAGTGTAACGGAAAATATATTCTGCTGAAAATGTTTTGAAATAATTGTGTAAATGACAGGTCATTACCGTGATTTTTATGGCTTGAGTTTTGTTAATGGAACTGATCAAGTTGAACAGTCTTTGCTTTAAATTCGACACTAAACATGACAGTACTTAACCATTATGCTAGATATAGGAATAGGCGTTAACCTATTATTACTAACCGTAGGTTTAATTGTGTCGAATAAAACGATTTGCTTAATTGTGCGGGTCGGATTCGGATTACTGGGCAGCAGTGAGCTGCTTGCTAAGCCTGTCTAATGGAAACAGACAATTGATCACGACGCATACGTATCCCGTGTCAGCCACTTACCGCTCAATACGATGCGACTCATGTTAACAAGTATTGCTATTTAATCATTTGGGTTATCGTGATTATATCTATGACATCAAAGATTTTGAAACCTTACCAACAGTTATTTAGTTATTCATACGGAATTTTCGCTTATGAAATACTAACATTCTTAATTTTCTTTCTTACTGTAATGGTTGAATTAGTTTTCATTAATTCTGGCCAGGAACTACCCCGATTAAACTAGTTTTCGTTTAGATACGATTTCACAGGCCGACGCGTTATACTTAAAACAAAGCTCTGTTTGAGTCAGGAGTTAAGTACTAAATCAAGGTTTTACAGATATGCGCTATAGGTATAACAGAAGAACAAAGTATGTAAATATCATTTATTTTTATTTGTAGAGTGGGATTTCAAAGAAATCGCGGGAGCAGTGTTAGTATTCCCGGAACGGTGTCATCCCGCGCCGGCCGCGGCTGAATACCGCTAACGCCACCGACAATGCCGCTCAGTATTTAGTAGCTCGCTCTATGCATAATCACAAACTGATTTGTCACGCCCGCTGATTCATTACGCTAGCATTAATCTTGGAGCGTGGTTTCGCAGTAACATGATAAAGCCATAATAAATTTACAAAACTCGAATAGATGCTCCGTCCCTCTCTGACGTAGTAAGATTATCGAATGTCGGAAAAGGCAACGTTATCTGAATATAGACGTCAGTTTATTATATTCCCCGCGGGCCAGACCTGCCGTGCCTCCGCCGGCCATGTCGCGGCACTCAGCGGAGCTAGTGATATTGTATAGATACGTATATGGATTTACTTTATGCAAACAGTTACCTTCCACCATGGGTTGAATAATAATAAATATATATTTAGGCAGCCCCTGATATACGCTTTTTCCACATGACACAAAGAAAATCGACTTCTCAAGGATACACGTATTTTTCGCACGCTTGCCTCGAAACGACGTAACTGCAGATGTTACTTTTCAAACAATTTTTCTACTAAGCCATGCAATAATGTCATTAGTGTAGTTTCAATGTTCTATTTTGGAGCGATGAAGACAAAACAATATTGATATTGGATAATGGAAAGATGGCGTGCAAGACACAAATTACTAGGGAGGAAAATTGCTATTTCCTTGTTCTCTATCTGAAGCTTCTTACATAAACTAAATAAATAAGTGCCGTGAACAACATTCTTAATTTACTAAATAGTTTTTGTATTTATTTACTCAGGATCTTCCTTCCGCGAGGTATTAGTGCTGTATAATTAGATTAGGGCTTAATCACGAATAGTGGTAATTAATCGCGAACTGCTCACCGCGGTGGCCCGCGCGCTCCGCGAAGCGTACTCATAGGTCTTATTAGTAATCATCAACTTCTGACGAAGTTCATAACAAGCTCCGCTAATAGACTCTTTATGGTACATAAAATCGGAGAGCGAACTTGTTCTTCAAACTGTAAGCTGCAACTATCACATTTAACTTTTAAACATAAGCTTCAGTCCTTAAAAAAGAACTTTAAGAACCGTTTTTAAAGGAACTATTAAAGTAACTTTTGCAGTCTGCCTTTTTGATATATTCCACTAATATTCAATAAATTTTGAAGTAGAATACTCGTATTCACCATTAGCTATGATTTAAGGGGCCGTATTTCAACTTTGACGCGTAATCGATGCTCGGGAGCTACAAGGAAAGGACACATACAGTTTTCTTGGTCAATCAAGTTTAACTTAGGTCACAGTATTTTTTATGCAATATGTTTATTGTGATTTTAGTAAAACTTTGTTCTTGTATGGAGTCCCTAATGGTCCCTAAAATCTATTTAACTGTGTACAAACAAACGCTTAACTGATAATTACAGAACCCAGTCGCTTAAAATAAAAATAAAACATTTCCTGTATCGTGACATGACGCTGCATTATTTCAGGGCTCAATGGTAGCTCAACAATTAAAGTTGTTGACTGTACGCGGCGTGGTTATAACACGCCAGGCACCTGTGCAGGTCGCTGCGTAGGCGACTTGCGGTAAGCCACTATCATTACTCATATTCGTCTTTGACACAGTGTTCTCCAAGTTGTCTACCGCGCACGAGAGGGATTAAGTGTCGTCCCACTACAGCTGTGTCTTGTCGGATGAACATAATTTACTAACGACATCTGCCAACACTAACTTAATAATACGAATTACGTACCTAGTTACATTGTTGCGGAGTCGGCGTAATAAACAATCATGGGATTATCACGACCGCTCTGGTACGGCGCCGCCGTGTTTCTACGAATCACCTTGATCGTCCATCATTATTTAATGACGTCTGTTCTCTGCATCCAGTAAGATATGACGTACCATTTCGAGGATATATTACACTGGATACATCGATCAATAACAATGAAACCTATCAAGATAAACGAATGAAGGAAGTGTCTGTGATTTTGTTCCCGTCTGACAGTGTAAAGTGCATTCTTAACAAAAACGTAAAAAGGTGATAAATACGTGATTATTACGACACCTCAAACTCAAGGACTATTTAACGAAATTGTATGATAAAATTATGCCATTCAGAATGTCCTTACACAATACAAATAGTTAGATCAATATGGTATTGAATTGGGCTAAAAACATAAATAACAATCAACAAACAATGCCCCGTATTTCCTTACACGGCTTAGAGAAGCAATATCGGCTACACTCCTTCCTTAGAGAATTTGGAGATTTATATAGATAGGTAAAATGGACTAATCCGTTGACGATGGAATTGCGAAGGACACCTGATGCTCGCCAAATAGATACAGTTTTCTCGAAGCAGCCGTATACCTATCAAGAAGACGCAGTGCCAGAATATACTTTCCTAGAAAAAGGGAAGATTAGGTTAAAATCTATACCAGTTGTATTTACGTGAACTGATTAATAAGTTTTAGATATTGTTATTTGTGTTTTGTCTGCTGCCGCCGACGCTTTTAATACAGATTTCCATTTTAATTCTGTTGGTACTTAATTAGTGAAGTTTGCGGCAGGAAATTGTACATAATAATTTCGTCATCGTTTCCAATGTCATCTCCACTGAATACTTGTCTGTTACTGTACAAAAATACTAACGTGTAATTTAGATACTTACCTATATCTATGGCAGACCCCGAGAAGTTAAAGCAGTTTCTTTATTCAGCAAAATGCAAACATAAAATCAGGTCAACGATGGACGTTGATACACAATGTGTATTTGTACCCTACTGTTTAAGTATAGTGGAGTGTAGGGTAGCAGGCCGGCGGTCCCCGGGGCCGTATTATGACAGTCGTGACACGGCGCTCTCGGCCTGCCCGCGCCATCCAAATTACTCTAAGACCTTTAACTCACAAAGCGTTCGCTTTCAACATAATAATTATGAAACACGACAGTGCCTGCATTGAATTAATATTTTCAAGCGTAAACGTTCATCTTAGAATTAATTTTGTTATAAATGTTGCAAATTCTTATCCTCATCCAGTACAAATAACTTTTACTATTTGTTTTGTTTTGAGTTTTTTATCAAGTTATTATGTTTTACTTCTGTCACTCAAATTATATAAATAAGTAGTTTACACGTATTTAGTATGTTTATACAGCGTTCCGTGAGTCACTGCCGGTACTGGCTGAAAAACAGCTCTTTAGGCGTTTGATATCTCAGCATAATGCTGAGCCAGTCCGCTTCACTACCGCGAGGACACACACGTTTCCTGTCACATTAATTGTTTTCTTTTATTAACGTCTATTTGAATGTCTTTTGTATAGTGAATAAATGTCTTTCTTTCTTCAAATAGTGATTTAAATACAGATTCCGATTAGGAGTTCTTAGGTGATTCTAACTGGTTTTAATCCCGTCACAGCCTGAAAATAAAATTATAGAGTATGTATATTAGTTTTAGTCGAGGGAGCTCGGCCAATGTGGTACCTACCGACCTAACACTGCCTTAACGTGATTACGAGCGAGCGGGGCAAC
Organism: Acleris literana; assembly: GCA_946894065.1. NCBI lineage: Eukaryota > Metazoa > Arthropoda > Insecta > Lepidoptera > Tortricidae > Acleris > Acleris literana. The sequence continues at coordinate 14,368,301 of OX335670.1, read as the reverse complement.
TTAAGCTCGCCCTTAATAATTCATTGACGAGTTTAAAGGCGAGTTGTTTAGGAGAATAATACCTTAAGCGTTTGAAAGCAAATACCTGATAAGCCAGGGACTCTATTTTCAGCGCCGTAGTATTTAACCCGCTATAGCTTAGCGGTGCTGTTTGGCACCCTATGTCGTGGTTAGAATTTGTGGTTTATTTTTCTATACATTAAGTGTTTTTTTTTTAAATAATCAAACAATTAAGCCTATGGTGGGGTTATACGTTATTTCATTTCCGGCATTTTTTTTACCAGGATTATAACTAATCTTCTATTATTATATTGCTAGACGAATATTTATTTCAGCAAATTATGCAGCAGCTTCTGTTATCCTATCAGGTTTTTGTTGGAATTTGAAGGTTGAGGCCTGTTGAGGCACTTTAACTTTTAGAACCTAAATACCTACCATAAGTTTAGCTTTTTGTGTAAGAGGATTGTGGAGCGCCGCTAAAATCGATTAGCTGTCAAAAAAAATCCATACAAATTTAGCTCCGGACGATAACGTTTCTCACAACCTAAATCAAATCCGATTTCCATGATTTTTTAATATGTTGTAGTTATTTATAATAATCAAAAAACAAAAAACGAAAATTACAGACCTAAAGTTTGGTCGTTCTAAGAGGGCCGATTTGACAGCTGTCAACGCTGTATAAAATATAACCTCAAAAACATATTTTGTACTGAGTTGACAGCTGTCAAATCGGCCCTCTTAGAACGACCAAACTTTAGGTCTGTAATTTTCGTTTTTTGTTTTTTAAATTTGTTTCATTGTAAGAAATATTTTCTTGGAAAGGAAAACGTACATACATAGTTTTTCATGATATCTAAAAAATATTCAAAAATCGTAAAAATTGGCCTAGGTTTAAGAGGAGAGAAACGTTATCGCATTTTGTATGGACATTTTAGCTTCACAATCCTCTTAACAAGAAACATCAAAATAACCGCAAAATGCCGCAAATTGTAACATTATTAATATCTGTTTAATAACATTAATTCTGTTTTAGTCTTGTATGTGGCCGCAATATGAGTTAAGGTTCTCAAAGCTGGATAGTATAGAATAGTTTTCAAGTACAAATTCGGTAAACGCAAGTAATACTACGAATATGTAATTAAGTAATACCTTGAGAACCGAGGCGCTTTAGATGCCCGCGATAATAGTACGAGGACCTATGTTCGGCTCGAGGTTCCAGACTATATTCTATATTCTATATTCTATATTATAAAGCAAGGTACACTCAATCAACTAAAGTGACTTTTTGATTCAGTTCCTATTCGTGTGTAGTTCCATAGTGGCCTATTATTTAAATTTATTGACTGCACTTGTACAGAAGGTGCTCTTCCTAACAAAACAGCGGACGTGTCCACTCTGCTGTGCTTTCTAACGTATAATTTGTATTCATTTTCGGAGGCTCTATTCTAATCGATAATACCATAATTCTTATTTACTTGAGAGTTAATGGCAGTCAAGTTAAAAACGATAAAAAGCAATGTAGTTTTACCGAGTAGAATAGAGCCCTAGGCAACCTAGTCCATGCGACGGTTACGACTGTGCCTTAAGTGCGGAGTACACCGGGCCTACCGAGACCGAATGTGTTCATAATTTAAATGGGACTAGCTGTTGCCCGCAACTCTTTCCGTATAAAAACTACCCTTTGTCCTTTCTCGGCGTTCAAGCTATCTCTATACCTAATTTTATTGAATTCGGTTCAGTGATTTAGCCGTGAAATTGTAACAAACAAAAGTAATTAGCAATTATAGTTATGAACTCAGAAAGCATCCATTTAATTTTATAACTATGCTATTAGATTTATGAGCTTGCATTTATAAGCTTACAGTTAGTACTCACGCCATTTTTCTTAAATCTACTCTGCTAAGTCCCGAAAGGCTATAAATAAACGAAACTGGTAAAACATTGTTAGTGCCGATCAGTTTGGGACATAAAACTGATGCATAGACGCATGAATGGTTTTTTTTAGGTAACAATTATTGCAGTATAGAAGTTATTTATTACTTAAGAACATTATTGGGTCAAATTGTCAAAAATCGTTAAATCGGAAATGTGAGCAACACTTTATTTGAATTGCTTAATCACCTTTAAATGTATTAAGTACCTGTTTATGTAACAGTATTTAATTTGAATTAATCTAAACACTATAATTACCAAGTGTATTATGCTCACTCAACGTACTTCACCGTCCCGTTTTAAACAGGAACATAAATATAATAAGCTTGATGAGCACGCCCACAGCATTAATGCACTAGTGCAACACGGCACTGCAACGGATGCACACAAATGACATACTACTGCTCTAGGTTGCAACTTAAAGGTACCACTTCAGGGAATTTAAACACGACAAACACGAAATACCTGGAATTATTATCGCTCTTATTGAATAACATAACATCCCTAGTGCTAATCCTCAAAGATATTTGTTTAGTCTACTTATAACAAAACAAATCTCGTTGAGGAAGATCTCAAACGGAAAACCGGAAAATCATATCATAGAAATATATTTGAAATATCATTCTAAATAAAATTCCAGTAACAACTCGTTTTGAAATGAATAACAGAGAATGTACCAGAATCAATCGTTCAACTGTGTTTACAGAAAGAAAAAAAAAACATTGTTGATCCAGATTTAAAAAGTTTGCGTAGGTTTACTAAAAACTGAAATATTCAGGGGAATGACATGTTAGTAAAACCATCGGGTCCCGCGGGAGAAGCCGCTACTAAAATTAATAAATTTGAGTATTTCCGCTCGCAGTTAGAGCGAACTTCGAGAGTGCTCTGAATATTAATACGCGGGTCAGGGCAAAATTAATTTATACGAACCGGCCAATCTCTGGTTCACTGGAATTTTCCTATTTCAAAACTCCTTTCGCGTTCAATTTCGAAATCATGGCGGATATTATTTTTTCCATCAAATGAAAATCGCCTCTTACTTCGTGTTTTGCCTAGTTACACGAAAAAGACAAGATTTTTAATTTCTTTTATTCTTACTTAGAATTAAAAGTTTAACAAAAATTATCATCACCCTGCGCCCAGTGAATCTAATAAGTTAGTTTAGCAAGGGATCTCTTTGAAAAAACAAGTTCCTAAAATCTTAAAATAAACCTACAACATTATTACAATTTCTTACTTAATGACATCAAATAATAAAATAACAGACCAACGGATAGTTTATTTTCGGAAAGGGTCGTCGTCCCCATCTACTCTGTTCTTTATAATTATATAAGTAGTACATAACAGAATTTCACAGTATAAGGTAACGTTTTGCAAGGGGCGTGTTATGACATGTAACGACAAGCTTATAATAATGAGATGGCGTGGGTCATCAATCACCGATCGGTCAGGTGGCTCCCACGCAGCTCCGCGCGAGCCGCGCACGATCGTTTATGTATGAACCTGACAGGTCATATTCTCTACAACAATATCCGTTCAAACTTTGAATACCACCGCTCTGAATAAAACACGCGTCAACTTCAATAGTTCCGAACCTAAAAAACAGATAAAAATTGTCTTTTGAAACAAAGAGTTTTATTTTCAAAATATGTTGTTTTTTCTGTCATCAAAAAAGCAGAACGGGGAATGCAAAATTAACACCAATAACTCGTATTAAAACATCATTAAGTGAAAAGGTAAAATGTCAAAATGAAAAAGTGGCAAGGGAGACGAGGGAGCCGGTAATTGACAGTGGTTGTATCAGCGCTGCAAACTTTTTATGACGTCATAAACACGAGATGAAATTATATCCTAACGGCCCAATAAACGGGAAAAACTCTTCTCAGCTACCCGTTATTACACGAACGGAAAGGCTCAGCGTCGTATTTGCCCTGCAGCTATAGCAGTGCTTACCTATTTACGATCCAACTAATACCTATCCAGTTTGACGGCGCACGTAACAGTAGCATCGCAGCACTGGTAATTAATATCATTTCAATGAGGTCATAAATCACCTTTTCCATAAAAATATTGTCGGATATTCGCACGGTATTGCTTACGCAACATTGCAACTTATTGATCACGAAAACCGTTGCGCCAGCAGGCGAGCCCTCCGCGTGCTGCTGAATCTCCCAATTAGCATTTAATTTAGTTTTATCTCCCATTTCATTTCAATGCTGAACACCGAGCGACCCTCGTCACGAAAGGCTTTCACTGGAAAATAACAAGACCTTTGTTTATTTTCTTTATCTTTTTCCACGCGAAATGCCGCTAAAGCAACAATTAGTCTCGGCAAATTAAAACCTGATCCTAAAAACAACACTCTGTGCCTTATCTTGACCACAACCGCTTGCTTAACAAGCCAGTCACAAATATTTAATTTTAATCCCCCTGCATTTCGATTTATTTAACTACTTTTAGTTATCACAAACGGTACCACCCTGAATTAAATTAGTTAATAAAGAGGCACACTTATAAAAAATAGAGATTTTAAGAAGCCATTGGAGCTCCGTTGAAATTAAACGCTGGTTCTCAGCTAAACTATAAAGTTTAAGCGCCGAGCACGCAGCCGCGCCGCCTTCTGCACCGCTGCAAGATAAACTTCACGAGCGAGTTACACAACTCTTTAAATGAGCAGCGTCTTGTTGGAGTTGCAGTCCTTGCCGTCAACTCCTATATTTACTTACCATTGGTTTATAGTGCCACCGCTTCCGTGGACTTTCTTTAAAGGATTCTCGAGAAACACGCTTTTTGTTCCAAAACACAATGATGTATTTATATTTCGTGGGCCCGGTTGGTATTGCTGTATTCTAATGGTCCTACATTTACATAGAACAGTAATAATACGTAATAAGCATAATAGGGTACGTAAATCAATTCTAAACCGCACTGAGTTGTTCGGTTTGAATACGAAATGGCAAAGAACACCCGACCGAAGTTAAAATTCATCGCTGGACTGCAATTAAATCATTTCCCTGATAAAGAGTAAAGATTTTTCCCAGGCCATGCCATTAAATGTATGAAATATCGACTGTGTTAATGGTTTTATATTGAGTAAGGATTACAAATCATCAAATAATATAGAGAGACGCGTGATAATCACTTTTGAAACTAATTTGTCTGGATTACGTTAAAGCCACATTTAATTGTTTACAGACCACCAATCAGATTAAAATATTTTTCGACATGAAAAGCAATTTACAGAGTTCGCCACAGCACAATACACGTCAGGAGCAGCTTGCATCTGCAATATCTGGTTGAGGTGGGTACGCTGCACATTTTGCCAGCAAAATAATTCCAACGCAATTTTTGTTCAGAAATGAATTTATTTTGTGTCACTAAAGTTTATTGGACGCGTTGATAAAGCTGTGCAAACGTTCTTAATCGGAAATAATAATTATTCTCTATAATTTTGTTTAACAGATATCACACGGATACTGGAGTCATTTAACCCAAGAGACAGTTACAAATGGAACTGTGTCAAAGTGACGTTATAAATCAACCCCTTATTCATAAACGCACTATAAACCTATTTAAGTTTTCTGTTATTATTTTCTAGTATTCTTGGTCCCTACTACCAAGTTCAAATGTCATAATGACAGATAAGCGACAGAGCATATTTCAAGCACACTTTAGCTATTGCGTTTATGAATAAGAAAGCAAATCTTGAAAGATATCTTACGATCCGATTAAAATAATACGTCACTTTGACTTAGTTCCATGGTGGCCTAGGAATTGGTTGACTTTATACTAAAAATAAGTAATTTTTAAGTAACATTGGAGATTTGCAGCGGTTGAAACTCGGATAAAGCGGACTCTCTTTCAGCTTTCATTCTTTGTAGGTGTTAAATAAAAAATGTAGAGTACTTTCGCGTTTTATGTCCGTTGATGTTCCTGATGGGTCGTGCACGCGGCATGTGAACGTATGCTTTAGTAAATGTTTAATACATAGGTATAAAGTTTAAAGCTCTAGATACCCGGTTTTCAAATAACTCAATTTTAAAAATGGTCAAGCTTTTATGGATTTTGTTTTCGTTTTTGTACCCCCTTAAAGTTTTTTTTTTTTAATCGCTTTAGTTTGGATTTTTCTTTCTAACTAGCTGTCCTCGTCTTGATAATTACGAACAGAACAAAAAAATCAAATTGGTCGAGCCATTCTCGAGTTATGGTGTGACCAAGGGATAAACAAGAATTCTTTTATATACATGGATACTTATTCTATAAACCTAACTTAAAAATCTTCAATTTCAGCCTCAATTCTAACTTCCATATGTACCTAATTTAATAAATGTTTAAGAGATATTGGCCACGATATGTTTACGCACCCTTTTTCTCATCTCGTCTATTATTTATTTATTAAACTACTAACAAGAAAAATAACAAATAAATAAAAGTTCTGCAAAACTGTTTTAGGAAAGTTTGACTGAAGGAAGGAACAACTTGTGTTTTATAGATTTCTACATACATTAAAATCAGTGGTATTCCCCAAAGCGGGGAGCTCGGTTTGGAGCACGGATCGGGTTGTACAGAACGGTTTGGAGCACAGCTTGGGTTGCGAGGCCCGGGATACTTCGCTGTCAACGCTTGCCACTTCCTTCGGTGACTAGGGGGGGGTTACTATGGCATGGCTATGCAGTTCATGTTACGGCGAGCTTACAGGACAGAGCTATAGCAGTTATATAGCTCAGTCCTTTTCTCTCAGCGTAAACTGAACTGCATAGCTATGTCACAATAACCCCTCAGGATCGTCGAGTGGGAACCGGTGCTACACACCGTGTGTTACCCTCACACCTCACACCGTCGAGCCGCCGACGTTTTCTGCCCCGCTGCTCCCACTATGAACTTACTTACCCTCTTCTGCTCACGCTACCGGACATCTAACATTAAATTCTTAAAACTTATTTGAGTTTTACTAGCCGACCTACCGGGTGGTATGTTGTGACAATGTATTGTTACGCCGATGGCATAAGGCGTCTCATCTTTTATCGTTAATTTTGGTGCTTTAGAAGCGTTTTCAGCAGGCTGAAACATCGTTTCAGTCCGTTTCAGAGGTAGCTCTATCGAATACCAGATTATCAAAATTTCGACCACCTTACCGTTGTTTTCAGGCGGCTGAAACATTTTTTCAGTCCGTTTCAGGCCACCCTCTATCAGATTACGCCATATCCTGAAAACCCATTATCAGGCATTTTCAGGACCCCTTATGGGCCTTTGAAGTACATTTCAGTATATGGCATTTTTTCCACTAAGAGTGAAAGAAATAGCATGATTAGAAAGAGACAGCAATACTGAGAACCTTCGAAAAGTGTGTGAAAGAGATAACACGATTAGAAAGAGACGGCGATACTGAGAACCTTCCAGAAGCGTGTGAAAGAGATAACACGCGGAACATTCCAGACTCATCCAGACCCGTGAGTCAAGGTCATTGCGATCGTAAAAACAACAAGGTAGCAAGGCGTAGAACATTCCAGCAACGAACAGTCTCGATCGACCTTGGCGGGGCGAAGTACATCGAACATTCCGGAAGGCGTTCTAGAATAATCGGACTCGGGAACTATAAAACGGCGGACACCGGTTGCGACGAGTCAGTCTTTACTTGGAAAGCGATCAGTGCGAATAAGAGCGATCCGAGCGATCATCTGAGTATTAGAAGTTTTTGTGCGATAATTGTTTTGTAACGGTTTAAGTGAGTGCGTTATTAAAGTCTACTTTTGATTATCGGTGTATTTGTGCATTTCTATCAGTTACCTACCCCCAAGTACGTAACATTTGGTGTCAGAAGTGGGATAGAAAATGCCAGTAACTCCGCGAGATCAAGAGCAGGAGGGGGTCAAAACCCGAAGTCATACTGCACCCGAGGACTCTGCGGCTGCCGCCGGTACGTCTACCGCTACTGCACCGGCTGCAACAGTGTCAACTAAACCGGAATTTGACCTGAACGCAATCTTAATCCTCTTGAAGGAACAATCAAGAGCACAAGAGGAACAATCGAGAGCTATCCGTGATGAACTACGGGGTCAAAAGAAATCCCAAGAAGATCAATAGAGAATTCTCCTAGAGGTACGAGAGGCCACTTCAGAATGGAAGAAGGAAATAACTGAGGTTCAAGAAAAACTTGTTGACATGGACACTAAGTTCGAGAACCGTCTCCAGGGAGTTAATGAAAAGGTTGAAAATCGCCTCCATGACTTCAAGGAAAAAGTTGATGACCACGAAAATCGCTTCCAGACGATAAGAAATGAAGTGAAAAAGCTGGAAATCAAAGTGGCCAATGGTTCCCCTGGGTGTGAAACCTCTATCCCGGTTGCTGGAAGATTTAAGGCGCCACCATTTGATGGGACTTCGTCATGGACAGCCTATAAACTCCAACTTGAGTCAGTTTCCCAGGCGAATGGCTGGAACAAGGACCAGGCGAAGACGGCTCTAACTTTGGCACTTCGAGATGAAGCCCTCACCGTGCTGGAAGCTTTGGGAGAGAATAAGACATACGACCGCCTCCTTGAAGCTTTGGAGGCACGTTATGGTGACAGCCATCTCGAGCACGTCTTTAGAGCTCAGCTTAAGGATCGAGCCCAGGGACGTAATGAATCAATACAACAGTGGGCCCTGGAAATAGAAAAGTTGGTCAGGAAAGCGTACCAAAGTGCATCGGCTTCATTTGTGGACAGCATGCTAGTACAGGCCTTCATCGATGGAATCCGTGATTTAGAAGTCAGAGCTGCTGTGCGACTAGGACATCATGGGAGCGTGAAAGGATGCAGTTGCCCACGCCTTGGAGGTCAAAGCTGTACGCCAGGACTCGAGGCCTTTTAGGATGCGAGTGGTTTCGGCCAGGGAGCCAACTGCTCCTCGCCGTGAATTTGGGCCAAGGTGTTATTGGTGTGGAGAACGCGGGCACATACAATCTAGTTGCCCAAAACGAAATAGAACACAACGAGATACAACAGGCCCAACGGAGAGGCCAGCAGGTTCTGATGCATTAGAGCCGCATCAGGGAAACGAGTAGAAGCCAGGACTAAGGGACGAGTGCTGGCTGGTGGACAAAATGTCCCAGTTATGATCTCACAGGTGAATGATGGGAACAGTCTGGTCGTCAAAGGAGAAATTGGTGGAATACCATGTCACCTTACTATAGACACCGGAGCTTCTCGGACTGTGATCAGTTCTCGGCTACTAAAACATTTAACCAGAGATCATGTAGTCCGACCCAAGCATCTTCAGCTGCAAACGGCTACCGGCCAGTACATTTCCGTCCTGGGGGAGCAAGGAGTGGCGGTGCAAATTGGGGAAAAGAACTACTGGCACAAAGTTATCGTTGCTAACATCATCGACGATTGCATTATTGGATTGGATTTTATCAGAAAACATGGCTGCAAAATCGACTTGAAAGGTGGAGTCCTGAAATTCGGGGTTGATGAAGTCCCTGTGGAAGGTGGCGTGAGTGGACAAGTCTACTGCGCTAGAAGAACCATTCTTCAACCAAAATCGCAAGCCCTAGTTCCTGTGAAATTACCACACTATACGGAACGAGGATCTCATCGCTGCGTATTAGTAGAAAAAGTTGATGGTAGTCAACCGTGGATAACAGCTCGCACAGCTTTTATAAGGGTCCTAAATCTAAGCGACACTGAATACGCCCTTAGTAAAGGAAGCCTTATCGGGACTTGCGAAGAAATTTCTTGGATACGAAGTTGCCAGGGATCGAATGGAAGCGGACAACCTGTAAGTACAGGAGTGGACATTACAGGATTATTGGATGGTTGCCAAAACAATCTCACCAAGGAAGAACTCCTGAAGGCGCGCAATTTACTGCTGCGTTACAGCAATGTTTTCTCTGCGCACGACGGTGATATTGGAAGAACTGGAGTTGTACAACATGAGATCGACACTGGTGGAACCATGCCTATCCGACAACGTCCTCGGCGAGTTCCAGTAGCTCGCGAAAAGGAAGTGGGAGACATGATCGAAGAAATGAAGAAGAACAGAGTTATTGAGCCATCAACAAGTCCTTGGTGTTCACCGGTAGTTTTGGTAAAGAAGAAGGACGGTACCATGAGATTTTGTCGCCGACTTAATGATGTAACCAAAAAGGATTGTTATCCACTGCCACGAATCGACGACACGTTAGACACTTTAAATGGAATGAAATGGTTTTCCACGTTGGATTTAAAACGTGGCTACTGGCAAGTAGAAATCAAGGACCACGATAAGGAGAAAACGGCCTTCTCGACCGGAAAGGGACTGTGGCAGTTCAATTTTATGCCATTTGGATTGTGTAATGCACCAGTAACCTTTGAGAGATTGATGGAACAAATACTTGCTGGTTTACTAGGAGATACTTGCCTAGTATATCTGGATGACATTATAATTGTTGGTAGAGACTTCGACGATCACCTTAGAAAATTGGAGCAAGTTTTGGCTAAGCTGCGAGATGCGAATCTGAAACTCAGCCCGAAAAAATGCTCACTTTTCAAGCGTTAGGTGAATTATTTAGGACACGTAGTGTCTACAGACGGTATCCAGGCAGATCCTGAGAAGATAAGTGCCGTTAAGGATTGGCCGACACCGAAAGACAAGACCGCAGTTCGTGCCTTTTTGGGACTTTGCTCGTACTATCGACGTTTTGTGAAAAACTTCTCAGATATAGCAAAGCCCTTGCATCAGCTTACGGAAGAGAAACGAAGATTTGACTGGAATGATCAGTGTGCAGCAGCTTTTGCCGATCTCAAACAAAGGCTTTGTGAAACTCCGATATTGGGATACCCAGACCCTGAGAATGATTTTATTGTTGACACAGACGCAAGTAATACTGGTGTCGGAGAAGTTTTGTCACAAAAGAAAGGAGATCAGGAAGTTGTAATCGCCTGCTTTAGTAAGTCACTATCGAAGCCAGAGAGAAATTACTGCGACACTCGGAGAGAATTGCTGGCAGTTGTCAAGACGTTGCAGCACTTCAGTAAATATCTGCTTGGGCGCAAATTTTGTATCAGAACTGACTATGCTGCTTTAAAATGGTTGTTGGAGTTTAAAAATCTTGAGGGTCAAGTAGCACGCTGGATTGAACAACTACAGGAATATGACTTCATCATTGAACATCGCAGTGGAAAATCACACGGCAACGCGGACGCGCTTTCCCGAAGACCTTGTCCGGATGACTGTAAACATAGTTTAAGGCAAGAGGGGAAAGATTGTGTGAGAATGTTGCGGACTGATACTGTAAGTGAAGAATGGAGTAATGAAGTCATGCAACAAGCGCAGCAAGAAGACCAGGACATTAAACCCATTTTCGATGGGATCAAAGCAGGCGTTCCCAAACCGAAATGGTGTGAAGTAGCCCCAATGAGTACTGTAACAAAAAGCTACTGGGCCCAATGGGAAAGTCTGGTCATGCATAATGGCGTACTGTGCAGAAAATGGGAGACGGAAAATGGAAAGGATGCTCACCTACAGGTAGTTGTTCCAAGAAAAAGGGTAAGTGATGTGTTGAGATCCTTCCATGACGGAATTTCCGGTGGGCACCTTGGAGTGAAGAGGAGGTTGAAAGTTCGGCAACGCTTCTACTGGATTCACTGCCGTGAAGATGTGGAAAACTGGTGCAGGAAGTGTACAAACTGCTCATCAGTTAAGGGGCCGCAAACACGCAGTAGAGGTGCGCTCAAGTTGTACAACGTTGGAGCACCTTGGGAAAGGATTGCTTTGGACGTCGCAGGCCCGTTTCCAACATCCGACTCCGGGAACAAGTACATCCTCGTTGTAATGGATTACTTCACCAAATGGCCTGAAGCATTTGCGATCCCTAACCAAGAAGCAGTCACAGTCGCGGAGAAATTAGTGATGGTAGTGTGTTGTCGATTTGGGGTGCCTCTCGAAATTCACAGTGATCAAGGCAGGAACTTTGAGTCCCAGGTGTTCCAGGAGACTTGCCGAATTATGGGTATTCATAAGACCAGGACAACGCCATATCACCCACAATCGGACGGAATGGTCGATAGATTCAACCAGATGCTGGAAAGACATTTGGCCAAGGTGGTTGAAAGTCACCAAAAGGATTGGGATAGGCATATTCCTCTCTTCCTGATGTCATACAGGTCGGCAACTCACGAAAGTACGGCGGTCACTCCAGCTTACGTGAACTTCGGAAGAGAACTTCGCTTACCTGCAGACCTTTTAACCGGACGTCCTCCAGATTCGCCGAAATCGATCACCGAGTATGCCAGTGATTTGCGAAACCGGATAGACGATGTTCACAGTCACGTTCTTGAACACGGACTTCAAGCCAGTGCGAAGATGAAAACACGTTTTTTTTTTTTTTTTTGTATCCTGCTTCTTGGCAATCTGTTCAGACAACAATAAGCCAATTGTTTGTCAGTTCCAACCATTCATAGGGTTTTCGGGTAAGGGAAGGTCCAATGACCCTGCCCTTATTTATTGTTGTCGAATCTTCTACTAAGATTTGGCACACTATGTCTCCTCAGTCTTTTGAAACTGGTACTGCCTGTTCCTTGAAGGATGGCGGCTAGTTCATTCGGGTGTTGTCGGAGTCGGTCTTGATATTTTCTGCTGACAGCTGATATTTCTTCACGAACAGTGTTCATCCTTAGGTCCTGGTAGATATATTTGTTGCTGATGTAGAATGGGATGTTTAATAAAGTTCGAAGCGCTTTGCTTTGGAATCTCTCCAAGATGTCAATGTTGCTGTTACTGGCTGTTCCCCATAACTGAATCCCATATGTCCATACTGGTTTTAACACCACCTTATACAGGAGGAGTTTACTGTTGATGTTCAGTCTTGATGTTTTTCCCGCAAGCCAGTAAAGACTTCTTAGTTTATGATCTAGCTGTTTGCGTTTTGTCCAAATGTGTTTGCGCCAGGTAAGACGACGATCTAGATGCATGCCCAAATATTTGGCATCCTCTGCTTGGGGTATCCTTTCGCTGTTTAATAGGATCGGTGGGCAGGTTTCTTATCTTAATGTGTAGGTCACCTGAACTGTCTTCGACTGATTCGTTTTGACTCTCCATATGTCAAACCAGTTCTCCAGCTTTTCAACCTGTCGCTGTAGATTCAGTGAGGCTGTATGAGGTTCGCGGTGTACGGATAGCAGTGCAGTGTCATCCGCGTAAGTGGCAGTAGTAACTAGGTCGCTTACGGGTAGATCTGAAGTAAAGATTAAGTACAGGATGGGCCCGATTATGCTACCCTGTGGGACACCAGAACTTATACAATGAAGTTGCGATGTCAGATTGTTGACTCTGACTTCAAAGCACCTATTTGTTAAATATGACCTCAGAATGAAGAAGAAAGAATGAGGCAGAGTTCTCTTTATCTTATACAGTAACCCATCGTGCCAGACTCTGTCAAAAACCTGACTTATGTCCAGGAAAACTGCTGAGCAATATTGGTGGTTTTCAAATGTTCGACTGATGATGTCTGTGATTCTGTGCACTTGTTCCATTGTCCCATGTTTCTGGCGGAAGCCGAATTGGTGAGAAGGAATGATGTCTGGTAAGTATTTATTCATTCTACACAAAATAAGTCTTTCCAGTATCTTGCCCAGAATTGGAAGCAAACTTATGGGCCTATAGGAAGAAGCTTCGTGCTGGGGTTATCCAGGTTTTAAAATCATTACTACCTGAGCTATTTTCCATTGACTTGGGAAATGAGCCAATCTCAGGCAAGCATTGTATATGGCGACTAGAAACATGATGGTTTTTTTAGGAAGATTTTTGATTATTTTGGCGTCTATCAAATCATACCCTGGTAATTTCCCGTCAGGAAGATTTTTCAGCTCTCTTCGTACTTCTTTTGGGGTGACATATGCCAGAGGAAGTGACATCTGCAATGGGTGCTCTAGGTACTTTTCTACTTTTTTATCATGATCTGGGTTCTTACTGGGTAGAGGTTGGAAGACTGTGCAAGTGTTTAGCAAAAGTCATAGCTTTGTCCAGATCTGTCCTAGCCCACTCTCCATTATCCTTTATTAAGGGTGGCACATGGTTTTCGCGGCCGTTTCAGTTTCTTGGTTGCTTTCCATAGCGAATAGTTCGTTTCCTTCGTTGCAGTTAATTTACCCAAGTAAAACTGTAGGTTGTTATTTTCAGTGGTCTTTATTAAGTTTTTCAGTTCTTCACAGGATTTATTAAAAGCAGTTTTGTCTCGTGGATATCCAGTTTGGTGCCATACCTTTCTCAACTTTCGTTTTTCTTCTATTTTTTGTTTTATTATAGATGTTGCATTATATATGGCTTCGTGAATGAGTTTATTAAAATATTCTATAGCACAATCGATTTCCTCAGTGCTTTTCAGTAATGCTTTAATGTTGATTTCATTGTTGAGTGTTCGTTCAAATATGTCCCACTGGGTGGACCCGTTGTGGATTCGTGCTGGTAATTCAGTAAAGACAATTGTGGCGTAGATGCTGAGAACTATAGGGGTGTGATCGGATGATAAATCAACCACAGATTCAATTTTAGTGTGTGATGCAGGAACATTTTTGGTCACATAGAAGTCCAGGAGGTCAGGCTTTTTATTTGGGTCCGTGGGCCAATAAGTCGGTTCTCCATCCGAGATACACTCGAGGTTTAGTTTTTGTGTAGCTTTGAAGAGTTGTCTTCCTCGTGGTGAGGTTAACCTTGACCCCCAGAAGGTGTTTTTGGCGTTCCAGTCACCCCCGCAAATAATGCGGGTGCCCAGTTTTGTAAAAAGTGATTCGAATTCAATGTCTGAAATAACATGTTTTGGTGGACAATATACTGAACATACTGTGGTTTCTAATTTTTTTTCTTGTATTGTTACAAGTGTCGCTTGTATTTTTTGATTGTTATGGTTTGCTACAGGGTAATGTGCTATGTTGCTTTTAACTAAAACTGCTGTTCCTCCATGGGAGTTTCCTGATGGATGGTTAGTTGTGTAGATGCTGTAGTTCTTTACCTTAATGTAGCTTTTATTTGTAAATCTTGTCTCAGAGATAAGTGCAACATCTATTCTATTTAAAATTAAGAATGCTTCAAGCTCTTGTCTTCGTTCTGTTAACCCGTTAGCGTTCCACGTTACAATTCTAAGTGATGTCATTTTGTAACTAAGTGGCTTACCATTTGGAACATTCGATCCATCATGTTGTCTAGCATCTTGCTCATGAAATTTTGCAGTTTGTTGAACATTGCTTCCATTAAATTAATTATGTTGTTGGGTTCTGCTGTAGCTGGTTCCTTATATTGGGGGTAGGCTGGGGTATGGTAAGTATTTTCTGTTTTTTTATTATTTTTCAGTATTTGAGAATACAGAGGAGTTTCTTGTGATGTAATATTATTTTGGTTTCCTTGCAGTCTGCTTTGTTGAGGGTTTTTGTTGTCAAAAGTTTTCTTTTTTGTTCCCTTGGTTTTAATATTTCCTCTTTATATTGCTTATATTTTGGACAACCTTTGTAGCTCGCCGGGTGCTTGCCTTCACAGTTAGCGCATGTAGCATCCGTGTCTGGTCGTTTTGTGCATGACGATGTTGGATGGTCATTTCCACATTTTACACACCTGAAGGGTCTATGACATTGATTTTTGGAATGTCCGAATCTTTGGCACCTCTTACATTGTAGTACTTCCTTTTTTTTATAGGGAGCTTCAAAGGACACCACTGTGTAATTCAATCTCTTTATGTTAAATATGTCTTTATTATTATGACTAGGTTCTAAGTCTATGTAAAACATTGGAAGAGGTTCTTTCGTTGCTCTGTGCCGAGCGTTTACAACCTGCCTGACATTGTGTCCTAGTCGGTTCAACTCGCTTTTTATGACCGTTGTATCCTCAGAGGAGTGCATTCCTCTTAAGATCACCCTGTAAGCTCTTTCACTTTTAAGTTGGTATGTGTAGTGGTGCACATTATTGTCCACAAAGTGTGCTCTGATCTTTTTGTATGTCTCCACGTCGAGTGGTGTGACTTTAACTACATGTCCGGATCTAAGCGTCATTAGCTTAAAGTTATCATTGCTTGTTAGTTTCATGAGTATTTCCTTTAACACTGATATGTCCTTAACACCAGTGACAAAGATTGGTTCAGGTTTGGGTAGTTTAATCTCATTTTCTAATTGTTCATTGTCTATATCCTCCAGGGTTTCGAACTGGTTACTAGTTGGTATAGCATAAGAAATTAATGTATCTTTAACTCTTTTCTTGCTCTGTTTGGTAGGTGTTGTTTCAATCCGCTTTCTTTTAGAAGTTGGTACATGGTCGCTTTGCCACTCTTTGCCCTGTGTTGGTTTTATTTGGTTTCCGTGGGCTTGTGACCGAAAACACGTTATGACCAAAAATCTAACCAAGTAGGGTTCGAGGAAGGTTCATTGGTATGGCTGCATAACCCCATGCGAAGAAAAGGGAAGTCCCCGAAACTATCACCTAATTGGGAAGGGCCATACAAAGTAGTCACAAAGATCAACGACGTTACGTATCGGATACAGCGGAGCCAGCGAAGTCCCTGCAAGGTTGTCCACGTTGACCGACTGGCGAGATACTACGGAACTAATAATGCTCGGGACGAGCATGTCTTAGGAGGGGGTAGTGTTACGCCGATGGCATAAGGCGTCTCATCTTTTATCGTTAATTTTGGTGCTTTAGAAGCGTTTTCAGCAGGCTGAAATATCGTTTCAGTCCGTTTCAGAGGTAGCTCTATCACATACCAGATTATCAAAATTTCGACCAACTCACCGTTGTTTTCAGGCGGCTGAAACATGTTTTCAGTCCGTTTCAGGCCATCCTCTATCAGATTACACCATATCCTGAAAATCCATTTTCAGGCATTTTCAGGACCTCTTATGGGCCTTTGAAGTACATTTCAGTATATGGCATTTGTTCCACTAATAATGAAAGAAATAGCATGATTAGAAAGAGACAGCAATACTGAGAACCTTCGAGAAGTGTGTGAAAGAGAAAACACGACTAGAAAGAGACAGCAATACTGAGAACCTTCGAGAAGTGTTTGAAAGAGATAACACGATTAGAAAGAGATGGCGATACTGAGAACCTTCCAGAAGCGTGTGAAAGAGATAACACGCGGAACATTCCAGACTCATCCAGACCCGTGAGTCAAGGTCATTGCGATCGTAAAAACAACAAGGTAGCAAGGCGTAGAACATTCCAGCAACGAACAGTCTCGATCGACCTTGGCGGGGCGAAGTACATCGAACATTCCGGAAGGCGTTCTAGAATAATCGGACTCGGGAACTATAAAACGGCGGACACCGGTTGCGACGAGTCAGTCTTTACTTGGAAAGCGATCAGTGCGAATAAGAGCGACCCGAGCGATCATCTGAGTATTAGAAGTTTTTGTGCGATAATTGTTTTGTAACGGTTTAAGTGAGTGCGTTATTAAAGTCTACTTTTGATTATCGGTGTATTTGTGCATTTCTATCAGTTACCTACCCCCAAGTACGTAACATTTGGTGTCAGAAGTGGGATAGAAAATGCCAGTAACTCCGCGAGATCAAGAGCAGGAGGGGGTCAAAACCCGAAGTCATACTGCACCCGAGGACTCTGCGGCTGCCGCCGGTACGTCTACCGCTACTGCACCGGCTGCAACAGTGTCAACTAAACCGGAATTTGACCTGAACGCAATCTTAATCCTCTTGAAGGAACAATCAAGAGGAACAATCGAGAGCTATCCGTGGTGAACTACCGGGTCAAAAGAAATCCCAAGAAGAACAATCGAGAATTCTCCTAGAGCCTACCCCCAAGTACGTAACAGTATGTATACGTATGTATGGTCCTTTGTTCCCTTGTAAAAGCTGGACTGATGGTCCGATATCGACAAGAAGCGAGGTGTCGTTAGATTCGTCTTAGCGACACGGATGACACTACTAATAATACGTCGACTTTTTTTAAGTGTGAAATAAATGAATGATAACTAATATAATAATTATATTGACGACATTATCCAAACAGCAGTTGGGATTTTAAATCTTGCTTTTTAGGGTTCCGTATTTCAAATATGTGTTATTACAGCGGATTTACTAAGAAACAAGAAAAAGAAAGTGAAATGATATTAGGGGTCCCCATACAAGAAACGTTTTTTTTACAACGTATTTTTATTTTCATCGTATCGAAAAAACGGTAAAACATCTGTTTGCATAAAAGTCGGTATGATTATATTACAAGCCCTGAAGAAAAATAACAAATACAAAAAAATTATAAAGTGTGCCATGGGTTCGCGTGAATTCGATTCGAAATCGAATTCCAATTGGAATATAATAAATACCTACTGTTCGGCGGCACAGTACCCTCTGACTCCCAGTCCGACTCGCACTTGACCGGTTTTTTTTAAACTTGTTATTTTTGTATTTTTGTGTCGTTCCATTTATCACCAAATAAATAAAAGTATTGTAGTTGCTATGCAACGTCACAATAACTACCCAACTGATATTTTTTAAAATACCTTAAAACCAGTAAATTAAAGCGCGAGGGAAGGAAGCCGTGCCGAGGCTGAGAGGCCAGAAGCCTCTTCAAACGGTGCGAACGATCAGGCGACCCTCGACCCCTAATTTGCATTGATCGATTGATTATAAATTGATTAGTTTGAGTAGCTAAGTGTTTAGTCTATTCTGACCCTATTACGTTCAGGCGATTCAAACGGCTCCATTAAAATGGGCCGAAAGGCAGAGCGTCGCTCTCGGCGCAGTGGAGATAATTCGCGCGGAGTCGCAGGATGAGGGTAAACATCTTGACGTGATTAATTGTGATCCGTTTTGACGAATGCCTAACGTAGTTTAATAGTGTGGGATTTAGTTGTTTGAATAACATTATCTGAATGCCGAAGTTAAGCTTTGAGATTATGCCTTTAAATTTGCTTCTGGAAATGTCTACTCTTCTCGAAATAGTTCGTTATACAAATTTACCGCCACCAAATTATTTTCCGCGTGCGATTTTAAACCCGCAATCCTACAGAACTACAGTGGCGAGCATAAATAACGGGTCAATTTCAGTTCAGCACGACTTCGTTATTTTTGCTCGCGACGTAGGTATCAATTAGTTCATTTACGATTTTCCAGATAAATCCCGTATTTGCCGCGGCAACAGAATCTTGTTACGTAAATGTTCCCCTTCATTTTACTAACCTAAATCATGATATACTGGTTAGTGAAGCCATGCATTGCAGGTCTGAGTGGTTTAAACGAATAATGTTGTTAATTCTAACGGATATATTTTGGACCAGAGTATCGGATAGATAATGCGTTCACTAAGCGAGGCTAGGCTAGCCTCGTGTCCATTAGTGCTCGAAGCATGTTTGCTCCATCCGTCATTGTATATCAGTATCGATGCACTATCAAACAGGCTTCTGCGGTCTGCGCCTACCCCCTCTACAGTTCACAGGTTTCTTATCACTGATATTGGTGTCTTGAATAATTTGCTGAGCTGATTATAAACAACTTGCTGGATAAACATGGGTTGGTATTACATAATCAACAATTGGGATAGTCCTTGTTTTTCTTTGATTTGTTTTTGATCCAATTTAATTTGCAGCCATAATGTTAAAAGTAATATATTGACGAAAACAATAGGGTAAAAGCTCTGATCAATCCAAACTAATATTGCAAATGTGAAAGTTTCGATTAAATCTGGCATGGAGATAGCTTTTAATCCCTATTAAAACATAGCTATAAATGACTTCTACGCGGATGAAGTCGTGGGCTTAAGTGTCAAGCTCAGTGTCACTTGCGACGCCATGACAAATCTAACGTCACAAGGTTCGTCGAAATCAGGCCACCCGTTAATTTCTACGAGCTTGCAAAAAACGAGATACATACTGGGCAATTGGCTAAATACAAACGAGTCAAAGATATTACGTCCCCTCATTAGTAGTGGTCCAGAATATGTATTTTGGTTTTGAGATATAAAATTTATGTCAAATGAATCTAGTGCTGCACGACCAAATCCCGTAGTTCGGGCTCACTAAATAACTCCGGGAGTTTTCATCGCAACTGTAACAAAATTAACGAATTTTTAATTCGTTACTTAATCAAGTGATTGTTTGGCCAACATTAAAACTGAGTGGAAAGTTTCAATATTAACATAGTTCTAACGGATGTTACAGCCACTAATTGAGCGCCGATGGTTTTAAACAAACTTAATTTATATACTAAGTGTGTAGCTATTGGTACGTTGGTAGCTTGTGAAACACCTTATATCCACATTGAGCTTAGTGAGTTAGTTTTTTACCCGACTGTCTAAGCAGAAAGGTAATGTATCTTCTTCTTCTTTTTTATTTATGGCGGTGATTTCACAAATATCATGTGAAGAATGAGAGTATAAGCAGTAATAGTCAGTAAGAATTCAATATAAAAGGTAATGTTTCTATTGTCTTTGTTTGTTTGTATAGTTCTTTGTTATTTTGTAGAGGCTGAGCGGATGACCCGATTTCGGAACGAGTTGACGTTGGATGATAGCCTTATCGCGGCAAGTATCACTGGGTAATCTAGAATGTAAATATTTGTATCTAAAAAAATTAAATACATATTGTTTTTGACGTGTTATTTACGAGTAGTATTGTGTTTAACTCTAACTGTCAAGTAAATAAGAGCTATCAAAACGTTCACAATACGACAACAAGTCAAATGCAATGTGGTTTTTACCCAGTTAAACAGAGGCCTAGGACGGCGTACCGTAAACAATACTATAACGATATGGTTTAAGTCAATGTGGCGTAGAGGCTCAGGTCGCGAAGGTTTCGTTCGGAAATAATACTTTAAGTTGGGAAATAGAGCCAGTTTATCTTTTACTTGTAATGGAACGTCGCGGTTTTGTAGTTTCCAATAGTTCCGAAGTAATAAACCAATGCCTTTAACTGGCCAGCCGCGAGATCCGTAGATCGGTGGCACAATATTTGTTACACGGCCACTTACTCGTTCCTAAATTATTATCATAACGTACGAGCGGCCACTACGACCAAACCCTCCGAGCCCGAAGATAATTTTCATAATAAAACATCCCTTTTCTCAGGCACTTTGCTGTAAATCAAGTTTTCCGCCCGCCCTTTCAATTTCCTGACCACAATACTGTACCCGCCAAACGAAATTTTCATTAGCTCTTAAAACAACCTACGTTTGGTCCAAAATAATATTTTCGCTTGCTGATTAACATTAGTTTGGGGCGTCGGTGAAATAAATACGTTTATCTCTGCTGGATACGAGCGTACATCATTTTCAATGACACAGCAACTTCTTATGTTTGGCTGGACCTTTTACTTTTCAGAATTTGAAGGCTTTTAAGATGACTCCGAATAACTTTGTGAACAACTTTGGTAGTATATTGTAGGAATACGGTGGTTTTAAAAGTGAAATGGATTTTTCGTGTTTCAGACTGCGGTAGTCTGAATTTTTAAGCCACGGCCTGTTTGGTCGCTATCATCGGCTATGCAGGCTGGTACCAGACGACGTTTTTTAATGTAAATGTAAGGACGTCTACTCCAGGTAAAACATTAAATGTTAGCGGTAAGTGGTTTATAGGTTTACCCTCTGATTAATAAACGCATAATACCTAAAGTGTGCTTAAAATAATAATATGCTTTAGCTTTATATCTCATTGTGACATTTGAATTTGACAGAAAGTGACAGGATGCTTTTGGTAAAATAGGTTTATTTTACGTCTATGTATAAGGGCCTTAATATAAATATTTCTAAATAGTTAGGTATACATATACATATATTTAAAAGGTTTGGATATATCTCGACGGTTGAGCCAGTACACAATAGATAATTAAAACCTACTTTCCTATTTGAGACAAAGTCAATTAAATTGGGTGGGTTGTATGGGTGCTCGAATCATGACAAATGTAGGTCGACTCAACGTGAGGTGGATATCATTATATTTAAGCCCCGTGTTGCTGGGGCTACCAGCAAGTACTCTGCGGTGGGAATAACGATCCAAGCTATATTTAAGTAGTCATAAATATATACGTTTACGTTTAATGTATATTTTCAAAGAGTTATTGGCTAAAAACCTACAAATGTTGTTTTTAGCACACAAACCTCGTCGTTTTTATTCTTTAGGCAATTAATTCTAAAATTTCAAGTTTCATGGATTTATCTTCTACCGCGTTGTAATAAAAAAGATAATATTATATCTAAAACTATTTAAAAATGTTATTTTTAATGAAAGTCATTATGTTATGAACACAAAGGTTGACGATTAAAAATCGTCTGTTGGTGACGAGAGGAGGTGAAATTGAGTCATAACAATAATTCAGGTTGTTTTTATATGTTAATTTAAATCACTGTTGGCCACGGTGATGAGAAATTTAATGTTGTATTAATAAATAAATAAATACGGTAAGGGTAAACACTCATTGTTGAAAATTAAAGAAAAAATTTAGGGCACAGCCTTGATTTCATAGAATTCCTTATTTAATTTAGAGCGCCATCTTTCCTTGGCACTCGTGCCAGTCGGTACCGTTCCGGAACCAACCACTACAACTATAACGACTCAGAATCTTTTTTTACAACGAAATGTGTTTAAGTTACCACCTCAATATTTTATTTTTGTAGCACTTTAAACTTCAATCGTGATAAATGAATGCGATGTAGCTGCGCTACGCCGTAGCTGTCTCGTAGCGGGCTACGCGCCTCCAGCCGAGATGATAAGATATGCGCGCCAGGCGTGTGCATACCATGAATATTCTATAAACGAGTGTTGTTATTCATGAACGATAACACGGCATGCGCGGGCGGCGGCGCAGCAGCTGACGACATGACACGCTTTTGTTTAAGATTTACTATTTAGATAGACAGGAAAGTCTAATGTGCCTTTAAATATTATTATTACTAAGAGAAAGTTCAAAGTTCGTGTTTTTGATGTCTGTAAGTGAATTGTCTGAAATTTCTCTAAACTTTCGTTAAATTATTAATTGAGTTCGTATTTTTGTATAAACACAGCTCTGACAGAATTGTCAAGTTTTATATTATATTTTAGACGGTTTTCAGAACTTTCAAAACATAGTTCTTTACAGTTGTTTGGATTTAATTAGAACTAAAAGGTCATAGTCATCTGAAATTTGTTTGACGAAACTAAAATCGTGCTGTCTGAGCATTATGTAAACACCCAATCATTTAATATATTCCGTGCACACGTTATGGTTTCCGGACAAAACGCGAGTTACGACGTTACAATGAAGCGGCCATAAAACGAGCGTAAAACAATTGCGATTGCTTTTTTGTTATAACTGTTCAGGTGTGTTGGATGATATATCGGCGAATCGAATCGTTTACGTGGCCGGCGTTTAGGCGCCGCAGCTGACTTAAAACGAATATTTCAGGAACAATAAGGACAGACCGTTACTCATCCGCGGTTCGCCCACCTCGGACTGCTCGACTGCTCGGTGCCAGGGCAGTAGTGGTGCCCACCACCGTCGCCCGACGGCGCAGCCTGCCAGTACAAATCTGTAAAAAAGTCAGCTTTTAAACTACATGTTTTAATATGGTCCCTAATAAAGTTTGTCGTAACGCATTGTACGTCCCTTTTTTTTGTCCTACTGTGGTTTAAGCTGAGTCAGATAACGTATTTAGATTTAAAAAAAATACTTGTTGTTAGGTTAGGTTAGAGTTGTATTTTTAATTAACAACGCTAAAAAAAACACGCGAAGATGTCTTAAGGATAAACGAAAATACGGACAAACGATGTATTAGGACAATGACGATTAGAGAATTCAATATACACCCGGTCGTCTACGTAAGCTGAATACCCATGTTACTATATACTCTCAGCTATCTAATAACGTCTCATTTATCGAAATCAGGCTATCCGTTCAGCCTCTACGAGGCGACAAATAGCTATACAAACAGGGTAACCTATCGAAAATCCGAAGTCTTGTTTCCCAACTGTTTCATCTGTCCGAAAATTCATGTTTTAAAGCAATATATCTATAAAACCTATAGGTTAAGTTTGTTTTAGAACAATCCTGGGAAAATGAACGAAATGAACCTACAATCAGATCCTCTTTCTTCGGCAGTGGGGTAAAATAAAATATTGGCTAAACTTAAAATCTTGTTAATGTTAATCTCATTGACTAATTGGCTTGTCATACTAAACTCAATTGGAAATTTATTATAATAAGGAACTAAAGTTTCTTAGCATTTTATTATATAAGTTAAAAAGTTTTACGTTTCGGTAGGCATTGTAAAATTAAATGTAATTCTTATTTGGCGCGGGACATAATTAAATTAAAATCGGACAAGTATTTGGCAAGACGAAAGTAATTCGGAGCGTCTATTTCTAAAAATAAGTTTCTAATATAATATTGAATAACTATAATTATTAATGATAAATAACTTCGTTTCAATAAGGTAAGATTAATTCCTAATGA
Organism: Acleris literana; assembly: GCA_946894065.1. Lineage (NCBI taxonomy): Eukaryota > Metazoa > Arthropoda > Insecta > Lepidoptera > Tortricidae > Acleris > Acleris literana. The sequence goes on along the minus strand of OX335670.1, from coordinate 14,343,994 downwards.
TACCTATTACGTTCAGAATACGAGGAAAATGCCAGTAAGAAAGTCTGATAACTTCTTACGGAGGAGTAAATTCCAATACTGAATGGATATTAGGCGACGTAATATTCACCTAACGAGCCTTCTAATTATATTTCGAACTGCTCAGAATTTTGGGAACAAAGTCACAACAAGGTAAATAACATGACAGTGGGGCTAATAAGGTCTAGGAGGGTCACCTCTCGAGAGGAGACATTATTATATTAGAGTTAATATTAAACCCTACGACTGCCTCATCTTAGTTTCATTTATTAACATAGTTTATTTTTGTGATACCCTGGAGATGTGAGGTTTATTATAAACAAAAGAATGTGATTGAATAAGATATCAATTAAAAATAGTTTCGAATGACAGAAACTGTCTGGTTGGCATGACTGTTGAGGATACGGGAATAGGCTATTTGACAACAAGGAAAATATACTACAAATTGTGGCCATCATATCAGATAATAGCGTAAAACAACATATTTCACATTATTTTAAACTTGATTATGCATATTTTTTTGGAAATAACACTGAAAAAATTTTTATATTTAAAAAAAAATATGGCTGAAACGCTACGTGATTGGTTTGCAGCTGTGGTTACTTGCTGGTGACGTCACACGCAAGTAACTACAGATCATAAGGGCATATCTCTTCAAATGATTGTTTATTGTTTACTTGTGTGTGACGTCGCGCTTGCCATATGGCCAGCGCCATGACAGAAACAGCGTTTTTACCGCGGTTTTGAAAACTTAAACTTTAACTTAGATTTACAGTGAGAATACAGTAGAATCTCCAGGAAATATCAATGTAGTGTGCTTGTTATTTAATAAAGAATCATTGAAAAAGGTTTTATAAAATTATTCAAATATAATATATAATATATATATATTATTGGATTGTGAACAAATTATTATTCCATGATAATGCGTTATTTCCTAATAAATAAATTTACAGACGTTTTTAACGAAAACTCACGAGATCGGCCGGATCGGAGCTCGGTCGGATCAATAAAACACTCTCACCGATCGTTTTCAAAACAAGGAAATTTGCGTGATCTTGGGTGTCAAAATTTTATTTTATGATTATGCGATTTTTTATGAATACATCGAAAACAAGTTTTTATTCCAAACGTTTCGCAGGCATCATTTCAATCCTCATAATTTTCACGATAATTAATTTAAAATTTTCATATGCCATCGGATTCAAATATTTTGAATATTTCATCGAAATCATTTGTACTTAAAAACAACCCGACTGCAATAAAAAAAATAACTGAAAAGCGTAAAATAAGCTCTATAATCTATAGAAAATTGTAAGAGCATGTACTTATTGATATTTATAACAATTTAAATTTAACTTGAATATTGGAAATGGTGTTCCAGGCGGGGACAAGCTAGTCCAAATGTTAATTTTTTTCAAGAAATAGCTTTTAAAATTCATTGCTTGTCCCCGCCTGCAATACCTTTTCTAATATTCAAGTTAAATTTAAATTGTTATAAATATCAATAAGTACATGCTCTTACAATTTTCTATAGATTATAGAGCTTATTTTACGCTTTTCAGTTATTTTTTTTATTGCAGTCGGGTTTTTTTTAAGTACAAATGATTTCGATGAAATATTTAAATTATTTATCCGATGGCATATGAAAATTTAAAATTAATTATCGTGAAAATTATGAGGATTGAAATGATGCCTGCGAAACGTTCGTTAATAGGCTATTTGAATAATTTTATAAAACCTTTTTCAATGATTCTTTATTAAATAACAAGCACACTACATTGATATTTCCTGGAGATTCTACTGTATTCTCACTGTAAATCTAAGTTAAAGTTTAAGTTTTCAAAACCGCGGTAAAAACGCTGTTTCTGTCATGGCGCTGGCCATATGGCAAGCGCGACGTCACACACAAGTAAACAATAAACAATCATTTGAAGAGATATGCCCTTATGATCTGTAGTTACTTGCGTGTGACGTCACCAGCAAGTAACCACAGCTGCAAACCAATCACGTAGCGTTTCAGCCATATATTTTTTTAAATATAAATTTTTTTTCAGTGTAATTTCCAAAAAAATATGCATAATTTAGTTTAAAATAATGTGAAATATGTTGTTTTACGCTATTATCTGATATGATGGCCACAATTTGTAGTATATTTTCCTTGTTGTCAAATAGCCTATTCCCGTATCCTCAACAGTCATGCCAACCAGACAGTTTCTGTCATTCGAAACTATTTTTAATTGATATCTTATTCAATCACATTCTTTTGTTTATAATAAACCTCACATCTCCAGGGTATCACAAAAATAAACTATGTATAATAAATGAAACTAAGATGAGGCAGTCGTAGGGTTTAATATTAACTCTAATATAATAATGTCTCCTCTCGAGAGGTGACCCTCCTAGACCTTATTAGCCCCACTGTCATGTTATTTACCTTGTTGTGACTTTGTTCCCAAAATTCTGAGCAGTTCGAAATATAATTAGAAGGCTCGTTAGGTGAATATTACGTCGCCTAATATCCATTCAGTATTGGAATTTACTCCTCCGTAAGAAGTTATCAGACTTTCTTACTGGCATTTTCCTCGTATTCTGAACGTAATAGGTATCATTAGGAATTAATCTTACCTTATTGAAACGAAGTTATTTATCATTAATAATTATAGTTATTCAATATTATATTAGAAACTTATTTTTAGAAATAGACGCTCTGAATTACTTTCGTCTTGCCAAATACTTGTCCGATTTTAATTTAACTATGTCCCGCGCCAAATAAGAATTACATTTTATTTTACAATGCCTACCGAAACGTAAAACTTTTTAACTTATATAATAAAATGCTAAGAAACTTTAGTTCCTTATTATAATAAATTTCCAATTGAATTTAGTATGACAAGCCAATTAGTCAATGACATTAACATTAACAAGATTTTAAGTTTAGCCAATATTTTATTTTACCCTACTGCCGAAGAAAGAGGATCTGATTGTAGGTTCATTTCGTTCATTTTCCCAGGATTGTTCTAAAACAAACTTAACCTATAGCTTTTATAGATATATTGCTTTAAAATATAAATTTTCGGACAGATGAAACAGTTGGGAAACAAGACTTCGGATTTTCGATAGGTTACCCTGTTTGTATAGCTATTTATCGCCTCGTAGAGGCTGAACGGATAGCCTGATTTCGATAAATGAGACGTTATTAGATAGCTCAGAGTATATAGTAACATGGGTATTCAGCTTATGTAGACGACCGGGTGTATATTGAATTCTCTAATCGTCATTGTCCTAATACATTGTTTGTCCGTATTTACGTTTATCCTTAAGACATCGCGCGTGTTTTTTTTAGCGTTGTTAATTAAAAATACAACTCTAACCTAACCTAACAACAGGTATTTTTTTTAAATCTAAATACGTTATCTGACTCAGCTTAAACCACAGTACACAGACTGCAATAAAAAAAATAACTGAAAAGCGTAAAATAAGCTCTATAATCTATAGAAAATTGTAAGAGCATGTACTTATTGATATTTATAACAATTTAAATTTAACTTGAATATTGGAAATGGTGTTCCAGGCCCAAATGTTATTTTTTTTCAAGACATAGCTTTTGAAATTCATTGCTTGTCCCCGCCTGCAATACCTTTTCTAATATTCAAGTTAAATTTAAATTGTTATAAATATCAATAAGTACATGCTCTTACAATTTTCTATAGATTATAGAGCTTGTTTTTCGCTTTTCAGTTATTTTATTGCAGTCGGGTTTTATGTTTATTTTTAATCATTTAATTTATTTAACTGTTTTTATTTTTTATTAATAAAATTGTGGTTTAATTAATTATTACTAAGCAATTTATGAGCTCTGGAGCTTAAATTTTTAATGTCGCGAAGCTACAAGTGACAAATTACAAGCGAAACTCTCTTTCTAGAGAAAGGAGTTTATTACTTAACATTTACGTATTATTTTGACTTTCCTGTTAAAATAGTAGCATAAAAGTATTATAGTGTTTATATATTTGGAATGGGCTATTTAATAGCTTTCATTTAATTCCCATATAGTTATAATAAACAATATTTTTTTTTATTCCCCCTCCATATTTTCTTCCGCGGACGCCATATTGAAATATTATATACCCTATGTCACTTCGGCAATTAAGACGAATTGAATGACACCTCGTATGTTAAAATCCGTCAAGCCGTTTAGGCTGCAGAGCGTGCCCAGAAATAGACATACATACATACATACATACATACGCTCGAAAAACATAATCCTCCTTCTGACGCAGTCGGGTAATAAAATACAGCTTTTATAAAAAAATATAGATAAAAGAATAAGTTCGGATTGAACACAATAATGCCAAAAAATATAGTTCTGTGCTATTAAATCTATAACCTATAATAGGTAGCAGTTGGTATTGGTGATTTCTGTGTCTTAAATACCACCGAATTCACTCGAATTACCGAATTCACCGACACCGAATTTAGGTAAGTAATTTAGTATTAAACGAATTATTTCAAACCGGTTAACAATAGAAATTCGGGTTTTTTCATATACCTCGTTATAACACTGCCAAAACGAAGCGAGAAAAAATCGTCACTGAGATCACATTCAAAGGTACGAAAAATCTCATACGATAGTTTTGTCTTCATTATTTGACAGCGACAAAAATAATCACAGTTCGCTCTGTTCAGACGACTCAGCCGGCCTAGTTCGGCAAGTGATCGTTGAATGGACTAAGTGTGCGTAGGAGCAGTACGATGCGGTTTATGAACGAAATTGGTTAAGACGCATTCGGGACATTCAAGTAATATGGTTTAAAAAAAGGTAAAAAGGAATATTATGGTAATGTAATCTAATTTATAAAGTAAGTTGGCTTTTTCAAAACAGTAAAATATAGCTATATGGCAATAAAATATAGTCAATAAGTCAAATAGAGGTGGGACAAGGCTGAAATAAGGACTTTAGTTTATTTTTCTCCCATTAGATAAAAGTTATATAAGACTGTTAGGCGTTTTTGAGCAGAACAAAGTGTGATTTACGTAAGGTATTTTTATTATATAGTTATCCATTAAAGTCAGTTTTTATAGCAACTTGAACTTGAGAACACGAAAAAACGTAAGACGGGAGGATAACCCAAACACTTGCGAGTATCGAGTACCGCAACTAAAATTAAATAAATCTCGGGTGTAAAACAAAGCTAGGACGAACCAACTACATCTTAATATGGCCGCTGCACATTGGCCTTTAGGGTGCTGGCTAATACACTGAGCTATGAAATTGAAAATAAATATTATCCCACTTAATGGTACGATAATCTTTTAAGATAAAGCTATATAGGTAAATGTTTCACTAGTATTGCCCCAATCCAAATAAATTAAATACTTAGATGTACAATCAAAATACACCTGTAGCATTCTTCTTAGTTCACGATGCCCCACCACAATCTATCCAAAAACCACTTACTGGCGCAAATCTGACCTATAACCATCACATTACGCATCAAAGCATCCAATTTCATTTGTTCGCTGAAATTTATCAGAGAAACCGTGAAGCCGTGAAAAATTGATTGAAGCGGCTTCGACAAATCCTCACAATATCGCGAAGGCAGGGATTGATTAGGTCCTAGAAAATAAAAAGTCGAAAGTCGAACCACGATGATAAAAATGTACCAGGTTCATTGACTTGATAACTTTACTTTATTAAGTACGTTTTTATTATGTTTTCTATTCATGTTTTGGAGATCAAAGCTACTTATTCTACTGAAAGACGAGACTGTGTGGGAATGTAGAGTAATGTAATTCATATCCTAACCCAACTACCTAATAGGTATTATAAAAGCTTGTTTGTGTTTCTTTTTATGAAACCCGAGTTACGGATTTTTAGCTAATGGCTGAAGAGTCGGAGAGTGAAATACTTCTACTTCATATTTTGCAAAGAGAATTGGATCTACAATCAAGAATGAACGCGCTAGTATATTTTTTATGACTTTAATTACTCTCATAATAATTATGAATGTACACAAAATATGTTTTTCAAAAAGAAATAAATAATTCAAACTAAGTGTGTAGGCAACTAAAAATTCATACTATTGGAGTGTCGTAATTCATCTTGTCAAAAAACACATTTATATAATTCCAAGTTTAACTAGTCGATAAATTTAATAACTAACTGCGTAACTAGTGCACCAATTGACCTACTTTTGTGCAGCGAAAATTTCTGTTACATTTACCCGAAAGAAAAGCTAAACAGAGATATTTAGGAAAATCAAAAGATATTTAGGAAGGTACTATTATAAACATGGAAAATAAAATTGAAAGACACCGGATGGCCGTAGAGTTCGTTGCGAGAGTATGGCGCCGGGTCTATTTTACCGGGTAAAAACCGAATTACCTTTGAAGTTTTTCCGTATTGTCAACGTTTTGATGGCTCTTATTTACTTGACAGTAATGAAAGCCGAATTAAAAACAATACCATAACACGTCAAAAGTAATATGGTTTTACCGTGTTGAACTTCCCAGTTTAATAGTCACCTAGTCACTTGATATGTCTATATTTACATTCGACAGCCGCAGCCACCTTTAATATACATTAATATTCATAACTCATAGGTATTGTGGCATATATAATCATATGTTATAGCTGTGTCTGTTACGAGCTTAAGCGCTGTAAGTTGTAATTTAATGAATTTAATCCAGTATGGTTGGTTGCCTTGGAATTAATGCATTGTCTCTCTGTAATGCTGAGGCAGGCAAGCGGATTACGCGAATTAGACAGCGTTTACCTCCTCAATACAGATACTAACACCAACAAATATATAGGCATTAATGCATTAATTTGAAGTAAAATATTGCTGCAACATCGGGATAACCAGCAAGGAAGCAAATTAATCGACTATTAAACTAACGCTCGTTAATTTAGTAGCGTTGTGTTGAATTAAATGCTACAAAAGTTTTCAGTTCGTCTTAATCAGAAGAGTCTAACGCAGTATTCGTTTATTTATTTATAAATACTTTATTGCACAAAAAACATACGTTTAGTACAAAAAGTGGACTAAATGCTACAAGTCAACCAAAATGGAACAGAAATGACAAAGTACATGTAAAAATATATTCTTTGATATGTTAGTTATTTTACATCAAATAAATAAATATATGTATTATTTAGTGTTCTGTGAAACTACCATCTGTCGTGCCAGTGTTGACAAGTATTAACTCGTGCGTTACTTTGAATGAAACAGGTGTTGATGGTCGAAGTTACTGAAAGGCAACACAATTTTGTAAAGTAAATAATGATTCAAGAAAAGAATTAAAAGGGAAATATAATACGCGATTGTGCTCATGGCTTTTAAATAACATTATCAATAAATAAGTAAACTTAAATGTATGCGACAAGATAACATAATTAATACTGCACAAACGAACTGCGGAGATTGAGTAGGAAGGCATGACTCATGAAATTGTTACTTAAAACTAAATATAATTTGGAGCCAAAGGAAGCGCGTTCCTGTTACACGGTATTCTGTCTCATGTATTACCTGCACGAAAACAACTTACAAACATAATTTCAACTTTGCGCACATTCTAGTTTTGGATATTACTTCTTGATATGTAAGATTGATGGTTTATTGGGAACGTGGGTAGTATACATACCTACATACAATTCAGGTACATGGCAAATTCTATAGAAAACTCATAGACTAAATAATCTTTACTACTTCTTTTGTTTAGAATTGTTTATCGCTCTTTAATTTTATTACTTTTCGCAAGCAAGTCCAGAAATCGATCGATCAAGTCGACATATTGGGAAAAAACCGTTTTCTACTCGAGTAAGAAACTTGGTCTTCCTGAACAAAACTAAAACAAATAGGCAGAAAAAAAAAGGCCTAAGTATATTAATACATAGTTATTCCTGTTAAGAATAAATGTAAGTATTATTTACCTCACGATAATTAAGTTTTATAAGAAACGTTTTAATGATAGCAATTTAATTATCTCCTTAACACGATATAAAGTGTTAACACATAGGTGATCAAAGGCTTTGTAAACTCATTAGTATTAAAGGTAATCTAGGTCTGTTAGTTCATCAATATTCATTAGGTCTGCTTTGTACACGTGTATTTGAATACTAACCGTGTGGTCTACTCTTGGTATTAAATGAGATGAAATAGAATAATTTATATAACGCAAATACTTATTATAGCTTTTGTAAGCTAGTAGTTTAAGCTTACTTTGAACCGGGCTAGCACCTTGATAATATTTAAAACTAAACAGCAGAGTTTAGACAAAAATACTACTAGTACTAAAACCTTTGAAATAATTCGATGTTTTTTGCGGTAAGGTCTCCTTTTCATCATAAGGTACCGACGCTCAGTTCAGTTGTCACGGTAGTGACAAATGAAGAGACTGATCATTATCATTTTCACGTTTTAATTGAATTTACATACAATCAAAGTCCTAAATAGATGTTACACGTTCTCAACACGTCAAAAATACCTACCTTCACGCCCGCCGCTAAGCATGGGGGTACTGTTAAGATTGAAATGAAATGTTGCACAACGTTCACTTCTTTATGGCATGCAAACGGCAAACGTGCATACGGGCCACCTGGGTCTCTATTCCAATATGTTTTGCTTAATCCATCTTGTTTTTAAAAACCGCCATGATCATCCTTCTGTCGTTTGGATGAGCTACAAATATGGTTAAAGATAAAAAATACTGATACACTTACCATCCCGCTCGCTGACTCTGAGGAATATAGCAATTAGCAACTATCCAAAAGTTTGTAAATAGAACGCAACCGTAATACGTTAGGAAGTGTAAACATGTAGCACGTCGTTTTAGGTCGGTGTGAGTAAGTAGGTGACGGTGACAAAGGTTTTTACGGGACGGCGCGTTGCTTATTGCCTCTCGAGTTACGGCGCGGACGTTTTTCACCTCCGCCCTGTTGATATAAACTTGCTGCGGTCTCACGCACATTACATGCACCCGGCGCGCCAATACTAACAATTTATTGTACTGTTATAGATCTAGGGCCCGTCTTCGGAAACACATTGGCGGGAAACATTGCAAGCGTTAAAAAAGTTTTGGTGATAAATAGGTGATTGTCACATTGAACAAGTCGCTATAAAATATTTTTCGCTGTTTTAAGCAGATCATTTGTAAATATTCAGTAAGACCTAAAAAAGGTTATTATTTCTTATAATTGAAATATTTGACATAAAAAACTACGTGTTTAGTTTTACCCTGCATGTCCTTTCCATCTTAGCCCTTATGGTCAGCAACGCGTTTGCAGTCTTCAGATTGTAGTCTTGAGAATGCGAGTGTCTATGAATCTAACTTAACACGACGTGGCCCTTGTAATTGTTTGCTTTCTCCTTGCCATAAAAATGTATTTTCTGCAATAAATGTTAAGGTATTGAACGTTTGGATTAAGTTGCGAATAAAGTCTGTATGACTGAATACAATTACTTATTAACAAAACTGGCGTAGAGGTACCTACGAGTACATAATGTTTGACGCTAAGCCGGATAACTAGTACAACATAAATCTGTGAAACTTGCCTACTTACTTAATATACTTAAGGCCGGGTATTTCCTGGCACTAGGGAGTGTTAGGCTGGAAACATTCATCTTCTTACCGACTTAACCCAGCCTCGAGTATGCTAATAGCATCGTTGCATGTTGTCTGCAGCGCGGCGCACGCTATTCTATTCCTGTAATAAGCACATTTACGTGTATGCTACTACCTATAGGTTATTCTAACAGGTTCATAGATATTAATACGAAATTTTCATCGTTTGCGACTTGTGTTGTTTTAGAGTTCATTAAAAGGAAGTTAATGGAATATAGAAAATGGCTTCCATAGGTCTGAAAAATATTCAAAAATAATAACCATTTTACATGAGTTGAGCGTTGCATTTTCTTATAGGTTAATGCATTTTCAGTGTTGGTAATCGACACCAATGTAACAAAAAACTTTTCATTTGAAAAAAATTATTGGGTACGTTTATTGTATTTCCAAATCGGAATAGTTACAGTTTTATCATATTAATTTATCTGTGTACACGTGGATGATTTGGATCGATCAGCATTCATTGTTGAATCTGCAGGCCTTTCGCGTAACTCACTTGCAATCGCGATCGGCTTCAAAACAAAACAATTGGTTTCATTTTGTATGCAGACAAGCCTTAAATCTTCTGAAAGATTTTCAAAGATAAAGATAAATATAAATTTATTGATTAACAGTTCTGTACCAATCGAGTTGATACAATCTGTGGCGCCACGGTGGCTTTTTGCCTGCGACACTTTACTTGACAGTTGAGACTTGAATTTTGGGAATTGGACGATAAAAACTGTTTTTGAGAGATATGGAAATAGTTTTTTTTTTATGTAGTTAAATCCGGGTGCATCCCGTAGAAGAGTTGTACTGATTGTGTTGTAACTATATATCGTAACGCGGGTTTTAAAGTGTAAATTGTCGCGAGTGTCGCGTTATTTTTGGTGCGGTTGTAGCGTGGTGCAATACCACCGGAAACGATCCCGGCTCGAACGGGCGGTGGCTTCGACACACACACACCTTACACCAAACACACAAATATACACCTTGGTCCAAGGTCCAAGGTCTTTGGAACCCGCCTGGCCAGTCAACAGGCCAAAGGACTCCTGCAACGGACAGCCTGGACACGCGTAAGTGCTTAAACACCTTCTGGCAGCTCCCCTTTGAGGTATGCCTTGTTTCTTGGATGCTGTCATTCGGACAGTATAGCGAGGTGTTATCATTCCGTTTGGTCTGGGTCCCAATCCGGTCAGTTACTCACAGGGCCCAGCCCTGGCATAAACAGAGTGGTTTTGCTTGGAGCCCTGACCATTCCGTTCATTAACTAAGCACAAGAACATATCCCATCGACCCCAAACTAGGCTGAGCCTGTAACTTGGTGCCCAGTGAGCTGGTTTACAGATAGATAAGGTAGCTTTAAGCTTTAAAAATAAATGAAAAAATCTATGACATAACATCAAAAATCTCTATATTGCTCCTTATTAACTTTTGAGCTAATTAGTTGCGAGCCGCGCTGCAGAACCTCGGCGGGAGCGGAAAAGGAAACCCGCTGGAAAGACCCTCCGATTAGCTCAACGCAAGATAGTTCTTACTAAGTTTTAATGGAATACTAACAGCAAAAGAAAGTGCAGCGGAAATGACATTGTGTAACAACCCGGCCATGGAGATAGCCGACGAATGAAGTCATTTCATGAATGCTTTTTGTAAAACGTTTTGTTTGTTTCATCTGTTGCAGAAAAGTTTTAATTCTCCTTATACATAATATAACATTTATCACGCCGATTCACTAATGTTTAGATTTTGAATTAAAAATTACTATCGCTCATTATTCAATGTTAGTTGAGTCTTAAAGCAATTTGTCACGGCAGTAATTCAGATGGATAGCTGAAGTTCCGAGTTGCGTCCGGCGATCAAGCAAAGTTGATTGATTTATAGTTATAATGCAAGTGTGAATATGAACAAAGAGTATTACCGCAGCCGCGGTGGAGTCGCGCGGCAGCCGGAGAGCGCAGGCAGCCGCGGCGGCCCGGCGGCCCGGCGGGCGGAAGGGCCCGTGATATATAGTGTTAAATCCGATTAATTTGGGAAACCTGTTACTGGGACAATAACGTTTAAACACATTCTCGTGTCGACGTTGTCTCAGAGCCTCGTACTTCCACCCGTCCCGCAATTAGTTAAGGTAACACGTAAACCCATTTAACAATAATTGAAACAGCCAACGTATCTAATCTACGTATCTGTTGTTTGCGTACGTGCATTGCCTAAAGTTTCTAGATACCAGTTACAAGCAGGTTTTAGGAACGATTAACGCTTGTACATGGGTTAATTATACGCTAGTGCCGGCCGCCGGCGCCGCGGGGCCACACATTATGCGACAGGAAGTGTTTAGCTCGAATATGAATTAGCAATTAAATGATCGTTTTTGAAAATACTCGAAAGCTAGTTACCATAAACTGAAATTATCAATTTCTGTTTATGAATATGCATAACAAAAGGATTTCACGAATATTAAACAATCTCGGAGCGAGTTCCAAATATTTTGTATAATGTTATTACGGTATAAAGTGTTTTCGTTGCTGGTTAAACTGAACTGACGCGTAGGATTTTCCTGTGCAGCGTATTAATGATACAAATAACCATTAAAATTACTTACCACCGTTCGGAGACATTTTAGAGACAATTATCTCGCTCCGTTAAGAAAAATCGACACTATACACAACGAGTTAATCGTCAGTAACTGACTCTCAGTGCAGCTGTTAGTCACAATGTGACTGGATTAAGTTTCACCGCGCGAAATTTCCATTTTATATTAGATCCTAAGCTCGAAAGCAGCGTTTTCCTGTTAGGAAAATACGACTCCTAAAGCATTTTCTTTTGAAGAAATTACTTGGACGTGACTCCATCCGTACTACGTATGTTCCGTTAATGTCATTAGCATAGATACTAGTGGTGTGGTAGATGCAGTCGGCGATTACCGCAATCATGGGCGCACTACAGCTTCTGCGGTTTTATGTTGCTGGCGCACCGACAATGCCGGCACCGGGCAACACGCTGAATAACTAACGACTCATTAGTTTGAGTTCGTCGCTTGCCACTAATATAATAGACTCACCAAATTAAACTCTCAGGAACGAAAATACGAAAACATTGTTAGATATCACTTCTTTTATTTGTTGAGTTAGATTACCACTTTTGTTTTTTAATGTGTAAATAACTATTTTTTAAAGGTAAGTTTTTTTCGTTTTATTGTGTGCCGCGTGACGTAAATGCTCTAAGATAATTCGAACCAGTATAAAATTGATGGTGTATTAATAACACATTGTTATTAATAACAATTCGTACCAAAAACTCTGGGTAACGAAATCTGGACGTTCAGTACTAAATGTGTAAACCATTTCGTGAACAGAGCTCTTGGACAAACTTGGGCTCCACTCCCGGTCTGTGCATTGTGGTGCAAGCTTGGCAATTATTATTATAATACTCCTAATGATTCTCCAAACTAAGCGATGTCCCGGAGAAGGCAAACCGGCTTTGCTGATTGCAAATTGTGCTTACTGTCGAACACAAATTGTAAGCGAATTTCCTCCTCTCGCTTAGTTGATTCGCGAACGAATTGACCTTCTGTAAAGCTTTTTGACGATAATACTTCTTTGTTAAGCTCTAAAATTCTTACCCTAAATATAACTGATTTATCTGGATTCTTTAATATTTAAGGTGGTTTAATTATTTTTTTAAGATTATTATTAGGTATCTTTTCGCTTTCTGGGAAGTTGCGTTCTGTGCACATAAACGAATTAATGTATGTGTGTGAGTAGGTCAAATGAGCCCGTGCCGTAGTTCAAATATTTTTGCATTTCTGTAAGAGTTGAGGCATGTGTTAATGTGTGAAACGAGTACCACCGTTTTCTTCAGGAATTAAGCCAGATCTATGCCTTAATTAAACTGCACTAAAAACTATGGTAATTTATTACCTACGTAAAGTTACTGAAGGAAATGAATTGTCGCCTACTGAATTCCGGCCTCCGCAGTCGGATATGCGCGTTCTGAAGTACCTACTTAGACCTCAAAACGAAATGGGTGGTTATAAAAATGTCACTGCTTAAATGCTGCAGCAAATAAAAAGTTAAAGCACATTAGATTCCAGTCACAGCTTCCAAACGATGACAAAGTTGTTTTGTGTTTAAGTGACCTCCAAACATTCAAACACAATTTAAGAAGATTTTTTCCAAACCGCCTCATTCTTCTTTTTTATAAAGTACTCTGTATAAAAGGAGCAAGTTTCGAACAAGCTTTGTTTGCTGAACAAACAGATTTACATTTACATTGTGTAGTCATCATTTAGCGAATAAATTGACTTAGCTGATTATTTACGTTGAGTTTACCAAAGGTTTATTATTTTACTTGTTGCTTTTTGTGCATTAAGTATTCAGAGCGGTTCCGAAGAAAAAGGCACATGAAATCACTCAAGCGAAATTGTGTTTTATAACTTAACTGAGGCAATAAAACGAAACGATTTAAGCAAGTCACGCAAAACTAATGAATGTATAATAAATTTTTTTAGAGGGAAGTTTTTACTTACTTTTACTCACGGTTACTTTGATGCTATCAAAATCGGTTTAGCACCCACATACACGAGGTTATGGTCCTCGCTGAGTGCAAATAACAACCGCTTAATAGGATAGTGTGAACAATCATTGTGTTGTCATCAACATTTCATCTACATAAGTAGTCTTTGAAATAAGGTTTCAAGAGTGAACTTAACGATACTATAGTATATTGCATTCAAAACGGAAGAGACCGTTGTATAGCAAATGCATTAGCATATTAAAAAACCGGGCAAGCGCATGTCGGTCCATGCTCAGTGTAGGGTTCCGAAGCTATTACTAAATGACACAAAAAACTCGAAGATCAACATGTAAGAACAAATTTTCTTATATAGATAGCATGCATCGTCACGCTACTGAGCGCTTCGAGCGGGGCCGGTATTTTGGCAAAACCAATCAGATTAAGATTACCATGGAAGGAATTTAAAATATTTTTGAAAGGTTATGGATCATCAGGTTTGCCATCAAGGGACAAAAATATGCTAGCGGCGCTGCTCGGGAATACGGTTATTAAATATTTTATAAGACCGCGCGTGTGCGGGGATCACATCCTGATATTAAAAATAGTCTTTGTGCATCCGAGATGGAGTCTCATCCACTTGGCCACACTCTCGAGATGAGTGTGATAATGTGATTGCGACGTGGGGCTTAAATATTGTGGTCACTATTACTATTACAAGTGTGGTAAGACCTGACGGACTCTGCCGTCCGCTACCACCATCTTATCCTTCAACCTACCGGGAAGCAGCAGTGTTCGCATTGTTATGTTTCAGTGAAATGCCTCTATGCTAGTTAGAGGCATTTCATCTTAGTCCTCAGGGTTGGCAACGCATTTGGAGTCTTAGGGTTGCAGTCTTGAGACTAGTTGCGAGAATTGAAATGTCTATAGGTCCCAGATCCCACTAGGTGGGCAGTGCGCTCGTGTCCCTTCTTCTTGTCATAAAAAAACATAAAAAGGTATTATACCTTTATTGTACTTGTATACAATTATATGTTATATCTAGCTTTCCGCCCGCGACTTCGTCAGCGGAGAGTCAGAACTTAGTTAAAAGCTGCATAGTTTATATCACCTTCAAAGAGTTTTTTTTATGAAAAAAAGTCTAGAACGTGAATTTTAAGTAAGCGGTTCACAAACACCTTTCATTTTTGACTCTAAAACAACACAATTGCCATAAAAAATAAATTCGCTGCCCCTTTTTCACCATTACGTTTTTTTTAATCAACCCTAAATTTAATAGATTGATAATTTAGTCATCTCATCTATTTGCTAAATTTCTATACAAACAATTAACCCACTTAGCAGAAGATTTTCGAAAAAACCAAAGTTGGATATTTTATTTATGTTACAGTATTATATCTTGTAGGTATATACGTTTGAAAGTAACTTTATTTCCATACAAACTTTACAGTCACTATCAGTAGTCTTAGATCCCATGTTTTTCCCTGTAGTTTTTATATTGATGATGGGTTTGTTCTTGACTATTTGTTTCTTTAAGGGGCAAGTGTTAAAAAAACACTGAAGCTTGCACTTTTTTTAATGCTAACATTCATGTAACTGGAAAAATACCAACTCAAATACCTACAAACTTTCACCCCGCTTTTCACACTTTTAAGGGCTTATTTTAAAATCTGTTTTTTTATTCAATTAATTTTGTTGTTGATACCGACTTTCATGTATCTAACTTGCCCAGTTATAATTCTTATGTATAGGTGTACAGTAACCTTAATACCAATAATGTCCACATTTCTCACATCAAAAATGACCAAATTCCCACAAAAACTTCTACCCCCATTTTACCCCCTTTTTAGAAATTACCGTATTTTTTTTCATTAATGTCGAAAACTACGACGTTCACTATTCTCATTTTAAACATGGCCAAACTCTCTTTAATTTTACCACCTTTGGGGAAGTTTTTCAAAATCGCCCAACGCCTTTTTAGAGTTCCATAGCAAAAATGGCAAAAACTCTTATAGTTTCGTCATGTCCGTTCGTCCGCCCGTATGTCACACGCATTTTACTCGAAAATTGCAGAGGTTCATTGATGAAATTTGGAGTAGGAATAGTCTCTTGTAAAAGGCGCTACTTAGTTTGGTAGTGAAATAACAAAAAATAATATTTCTAGGTTCGGCACTTCCTATCAACATGACTGTGACTGTTGATAAAATAAAAAATTATAATAAATCATCGTGCGGAACATATTTCGGCAGTTCTTTTAAAACACAACTTCAACTTCTACCGCCAATTTACAACCGCCATTTACAGAGATAGTTTTTCCAAAATCTCCGAAAGCAATTTAGTAGCCCTAACAGGCTGACACCTATTTACACGTTTCTCACCTAAACAATAACCGACGTCGCTTATTTACTAACTTCGCTAGACGCTAAAATCGTATTTCCTATTAATAAGTAGTAGCCTGAATACTAATTTTTACATTTCTCACTTTAAAATTGACCAAAGTCCGAAACTTCTACCCCCCCCTCCCCCATTTTATAACCTTTGGGGTAGATTTTCCTAAATAACCAAAAGTAACTTTTTTTTATAAAAACAGTAGTCTCACCACATTTCTCCCTTCAAAAATGTCCAAAATCCCATACATACTTCTACCGCCAATTTACCCCTAAGTTTTTCCAATATCGCTAAAAGCAATATATTTAATTCATATACATTAGCCACGTTTCTCACTTCAAAAATATATATCTTCCATACAATTTTCTACCCCTCATTTTACCTCCTAAGAGGTAGTATTTTCTGAATCACCGAAAGTAATACTTTTTATATGTATATTGCCTTTGTAGGTAGATTATATTTGCAATGAAGAGCATTTCTACCAAATTTCAAATAAAATTTACCATAAAAGTTATCCCCACAAAAATGTTGCAACTACTTTCCATCCCCCCAGGGGTTGAATTTTAGTAATCGCTGAAAACGTATCTCATTATATTCTTCGAAGACCATTTCTACCAAGTTTTAAGTAAATTTGATCATAAAAATATTTTTTCTTTGCAAATTTTGCAACCCCCTTTCATCTGTATAGGGGTTGAATTTTAGTTACCACTAAAATACGTGTCTCGTTATTTTTATTGAGGAGCATTTCTACCAAGTTTCAAGTAAATTTGATCATGAAAATATTTTTTGCCACATAAACTTAGCCACCCCCTTTCATCCCTCTAGGGGTTGAATTTTAGTAATCACTGAAATACGTGTCTTATTATTTGCATTGAAAAGCATTTCTACCAAGTTTCAAGTAAATTGGACCATAAAAATATTTTTTCCCATACAAACTTTGAAACCCCCTTTCATCCCTTTAGGGGTTGAATTTCAAAAAATTCCTTCTTAGTGGATCTCTACATCATAAAAAAAAAATACTGCCCAAATTTCATATTTCTAGCATTAGTAGTTTTGGCTGGGCGATGATGAGTCACCCGGGACATTGCCTTTTATATATATAGAAGATAAAATAAAACTTCTGAAATGGCGGTACAGTTCTAAAAGAAATTTATGATACATAAATATCCTCATTCTCATTTACTACTCTTTAATATTCTAATATTCTCATTTTCATGTACAGTCAACAGCATAAATAAGTGATCATTTATGTACCTTGTCGCTTTCAATCGTTTCACAATTTTGTATGACATTTTAAACACGACGTTAAAGTGACAAGGTACATAAATGATCACTTATTTATGATGTTGACTGTACTACTCCTGTTTTATTTGGCAGGAAACCGATAATGCCTCTATCGATCATTTCAACTACACAAGCGAATGTATGCATCTAAAATGTAAGTGTTAGTGTTAGACCTAATTACGTGAATAAATAAGATGCTGGGATCCTAACTGAAATAAATATTGCCAAAATACCTGAAAGATACGTTTTATTTTACAACTTGTTTAAAGTCTCTATTTTCATGGATTGAAATCTTTCTCCCAGAGGTTAACAAGCTCCCAGGTGATGCGGCCTCATAAACCACCACTGCGGGCAGCGTAATCAAAAGGGTGTAAACGCTACATCGTTACTCCAGACCTTTTGACCCCGTCCGGAGCCTGCCATGGAGCAGCCTTCATTCCTCTCAGATGCTTCCTCGAAACGGTTATAACTTAACCATATAAAAACTTGCAATAAACGGCCTTTTAGACTTTCCCAACGCTACTAGCAAACTAAATGTAAAATGAAATGAAAATGAAAATAATTTATTAATAATAAATATTAAAATTTAATACAGTCAAGTGCAAAAATAATGTATCGATACAATCCTCTCATAAATATTTTACGAAGTATCTTATTAGACTAGAATAAGGTGCATGCATTGGGACATATTTTTGAGATGTTGCGTTCTCACATATTTTTACACTTGACTGTACCTCTGGATAGTATTGAAGCTTTCTTAAATCACTAAATTTGTCCCAACGCTGCAACGCAGCGTTCGACTTCGAACGTGCTCTTAACTTAAGCAAATCGAGTTCGAGTGAAAATAGTATTGTGCTGGGCTTAATGCGGTGCGAATCGGGTGGCGACTGAGCGTCCTCAATATTCATGAGGGAACTTTAACTGCGCCTCGGACTGTGCGGTTAAAACGGCCATTACTATAATAGCTCCTTGTTTGTGTACCGGGCTGCTGCAATGTACAATGATGGCGGACATCTGAGGAGTCCGTGCGCAAATTGCAGTCATTAACAAGTTTAGAGCTACATTTGGCAAAAAAATATTAAATTGTAAATAAGTAGCGACCTACCTCCGCTTTGAACAGTCTATCTATTGATGAAAACCGCATGTAAATCCATTGCGCTATTTAAAATATCTAAGTGTAGATATAGAGGGACAGACGAGACGGTGGGAAGCGACTTTGTTTTATCACTACATATTATAAAACAAAGTCGCTTGCCGCTGTCTGTCTGTACTTATGTATGCTTAGATCTTCAAAAGTACGCAAAGGATTTTGATGCGGGTTTTTTTAGTAGATAGAATAATTCAAGGGAAAGGTTTATATGTATAATACATGCATAGTATAGTAGAGAAACATTGATAATTTTAGAGGTTTCTAAAGTGATGTCGAAAATAAACACATTTTTTTGCGCTTACATTGCAAACGCTGGCTAAACCTTAAGAGATATATCAAAATAATGTACTGAAGAATTATAGTTCTTCAAAAAACCTAAAGAAAAGTCCGCGATGGCATATGTCTATCTACTAAGGTTGACTCACAGTAACCATTTTTATCTCTAAAAATTTATTAAAAAATATTAGGTTATTTGCGAAGCTATTTTCTCCAATTCAGTATTTATTCTTATCCATATAAATTTGTTAGTTATCTTGGGCATTTAATTTAGATTAAAATTGTCCTTTGCACTATATTATTTAAATAAATACTTTAGAAGATATGGCAGATTTAAAATTACGCGCAACCTCAACCGGTATTATCAAACGCTTGGCCAAGCAGCCGCGTTTCGCCCTTTAGTAGGTACAGTGGCCTTCATAAGTGCATGGACACCTTAACGTCTATAATGCTGTAACGTCTATAATGTGAGCCCACTTTCGTAAGAAACAACCTAGATGGCGTCGTTAACTGAGGCAGTTCGATTATTGTTTGCTACAACTATTTGACGTTTTAGTATTAGAATCGATAATTTCGCCAGTCAATGAAGGGCCGCTGGCGTAGTTAGTTGATATCCTGCCTTAATCATAGGGTCAGACCGTGGGTCGGGAGGTCGATTCTGTCTATTATATTTTTTTAATTTATGAATGTATTCTTTTTTTAAACATTATCGTTTTCAAAAAATGATACTTTTGTTGTTCAAAATAAAAAATCTTTATTTCTTATAAGGCTAATATTTAATTCTTAAAAACTTTACTTACTTATATTTGTATTAGGTAATAAAGAAATACAAGCTTTTCAAATGATTAAATTAGGGAAATGGGTAGGTAGTTAGATTGAGTTTAAGTTTTGATTCAAAGTTAGTTTTATTTTGTTTTTCATATTTTTGAATACAAAGTATATTAGGTATCTACATCTACATCTTCACTTATATTATAAAGAGGAAAGATTTGATTTTTTGTTTGTTTGTTTGAATTGAATAGGCTCCGAAACTACTGGACCGATTTAGAAAATTCTTTCACCATTAGAATCCTACATTATCCCTGATGAACATAGGCTATAGAATATTTTCAAAAAAGTTAGGGATCCGTATGAAAACTTCGATAATGTGACCAAAGGTGTGAAAAAAATACCAAAAAACGCGTACGCTGCGGAAACTGACAATAGAGCAAAGTGATGTACTACAGTTTTATAGAAGACATCAATGTCTACAAAAAAGTCCGCGATACCATATGTCTAACTATTAAAGTAACTAATGTCACGATAACTACTTTTTTATGTTAAAATATGCAACCGTAACGCCGGTACTAACTAGGCCCCATTATTCGTACCTTGGTATTAATCCTTATCCAAATAAATCACTTCGTTTTCAAGGCTATATCAGTACCTGTAAATTACTTTTTGAATTATTCAAATCGGACATCCCATTCAAAAGTTATCATGAGTGTAAGTAATAATTATCAAAATTGAAATTAAAAAAACAGCCCTCTAAGTTACTTAATTGGTTTTATTTACAACAGAGAATAGATAGACACGTAAAATTTGGCTAATGGTTCCTGTATATTGTGTAAATGAGTGTAACATGAAGCCTATAGCTCTCAGCAGAGCATCAAAGAGTGTATGTACATACATACATAGGTACCTACATTAAATCACGCCTGTTTCACAGATGGGTAGGCAGAGGCCACTTCTTTCTTTTCACTTTCAAGAGTGTATGTGATCACCAGTGGTCGGAATTAGGTGAGCCAAAATACGTACTCTTCACAAGAGGACATAATATAGAGTAGTAATAACCGGGTAGATTTTTTTTTTTTCTTGAAAGTCGGGTATTCAATATTTATCCGGGTATTAGTTGTAATGTTAAATATACATGTTTTTACTTACAGTACGGGATATTTTATGTTAGTTTGTAGTAAATGGGCTAGACATAAGGTTTTTATGGAAGGAAGGGAATAGTGTGAGGTATAATTATTGTCTTTATTATTTTCACATGGCACAGTGGTACGCAGGTGATTTCACCCAAGCACGGAACATATCGAAAGATATAATATTTACACTTTGAAGATAAAAAACAAGTAGAAATAGTTACAACTTTTAGATTAACATAAAACATCCCGTAGTGTAAGTAAAAACATGAATGTTTAACATTACGACTAATAAATACAATGATATTTTATATTAAGTTACGTCATCTGCGCGCAAAAGTACCTTGCTTTTTATCTATTTATCTCTTTCTAACAATAGCGCTTGCTATGGATTGCCGTCTTTGTCTGTAGAAATATGGTTGCCTAGCAACTGTCAGTAATTGGTCACGAGTTTTGAATGCGTTTAGTGTGAGCATAACGTATCTAAATATAAAATATCATTGGATAAATACCGAATACACGGTATTCAAGAAAAAAACTATTTTTCTACCCGGTTGTAACCACTATATATTGTGTCCTCTAGCGCTGAGTACGTATTTTAGCTCACCTAATTCCGATCACTGGTGATCACGGAATATAAAAAAACGGTGGAAGTGGCATGAACTTCGCTTAGTATCAGACCTGTTGTCGCCAATACTCAAACTATCATAAAAACAACACGCCACCATGGAAAATGTTTTTGGAGCGGCTATCGTTTTTACATTCCAAAATAGCACAATAAGGCATGCTTCTGGATTTATTTCCTTTTTAGAAATATCGAAATATTGAAATAAGTGATCGCGGCAAAAGTATGGAAGGTTGCGCGGAACTCCGCATAACCATGCCACACGTTACGCGCCCACTTGACACTTCTACTGTTTTTTCTGTTCTGTGTATGTGATGGTGAGAAATCTATTACTTAATTATCTAAACATTTAATTAAACTTAACTGAAACCATGCATCTCTTCTCTAAATAGTATAAATTAACCTGTCTGCCTGTTTCTCCGCTAACTCCTTCTAAAACACGCAACGGATTATGATACAGTTTTCACTGTCATTTAGAGAATATATTCTAGATGGTTTATATGTACATTTCATTCAAATCAAGTTTTAATATAATTGAGAAAACTCAATGTTTTCCTACCGAGTCGTCAAAAATCGTTTTTCGGGCCCTTACATAGCTAATGCTGGCCTTAACCTAAAACCTTAAGAGAAGTGTCAAAATAATGTACTGAAGAATTGTAGTTCTTTAAAAAAACCTAGAGAAAAGTCCGCGATGGCATAATGTCTATCTCCTAAGATTGACTCACAGTAACCATTTTTGTTTATGATTTTATTTTAAAATTAGGGTATTAGCGAATCTATTCTGTCCGATTCAGTATTTAATAACCTTTTCCAGATAAATACTTGGTTACCTTGGGCATTTAATGTAGACTTATATTGTCCCTTAAAATATATTATTTAAATTAAAACTTTAAAAGATATGGTAGATTCAAAATTACGCGTAACATAGATTAGAAATCAAAACAAATATGACAGTTTCGTTGTCTATACGTATGAAAACCGGCTCTTTGCAGAGTTGTTGCTCAAAATAGGAAATGGACAAATGACCTAACATAATAGGAACATTAATCTTCAAAATGAAAACCTTTGCGTTTTAGTAAAAGAATTAGTCGACAAAAATGGCTTAATTATATCAAAGATCAATGCACCGACACACACATACTACTCTGTAGACACTGTGCTCGACCTGAAAGAGGCTGTCCATTTCCCAACGGAATTTCTCAATTCCTTGCAACCTTCTGGATCGCCCCACATAAATTGGTTTTGAAAGAAGGGTGTCCTATTATTTTACAACGGAACCTTAATCCACCCAAATAACATCTTTAAAAACGTTCATAATAGAGTGCACAATACTGACGTCCAGATGTGCGGCTGGAAAAGTCTTTTTAATTCCCCGGATTCCATAAATATTCCTTTCCAGTTAAACGACTGCAATGTCCCGTACAATTATCGTTTTCAATGACAAATTACAAGTCACAACAATACATTCAAAGTTGCGGGCTTAGACTTGATCGTTGAGAGTTTTCCCATTGACTTATGTAGTCCTTTCGCGCGTCACTTCCAGGCAAAGTTCGTTTGTATTGTGCAATGAAAAGTCCGCTGTAAACATTGATATAGAGAGATTCTAAGATAACTGGCATTTACGATTTCTAAAAAAGTCATTAAATAAAACCTCTATACCTACATATGCACCTATCTATAATTTGAAAAGTATGTTATTCCAGATGAACAGGCATTATTTTAACTTATATTAACCGAAGCGAAGCGAGGGCGGGTCGCTAGTACTGTATAAAGCAGACGTAAGTCTCGGTGAAAAAGGGGTTATTAAAATAAAATATGAGAATGGTTTATCTATATTGGTCGCACAAACATTCGATTTATTTACGGAAATTTTTACACAAAATATGCAAAAATTAAATACCAATAACCGCACATGTATTTAGTATGTCTTCTAACATTAAAATATGTCTATAAAAGCAGGGACATTTTTCCGCTCGCATACATTAACATTCTACTCAATCATGCCTTTAAAGACAATATTGTATCCTTCGTGCGGCCAGCCTGTAAGCTTAGGTATTGTTTCATCAAGTTAATTGTTCGTACACAGTAGTTGAGCGGCTGACTATCATCTCAGAAACACATAGCTTGCACATTCGGTAATCCCATGCATTACAATGCTGACTGCAGTCGGAGTGTGTAGCGGTAGCATAATTCCTGAAGGAATCCAATTTGTGCAATACCGGTTTGCGACGCGGCGTCTTGCAGGAGCGCACGCTATCTCTTCTGTTTAGTGGTTAATTAGTGCACCAGCCAATTACCTACCTGAATTGCTAACACGCGATTTAATAATAAACCCCGCAATCGCCGGCACTCTGCTTTGAATATAAACAAACAACAGTAATTTAACTTTACACGATCTTAACAACAATGTTTAGGATTTGTGTAGGACAGAGATCGTCTCGCGATACTTTTGGCCGGGTTACGGAGGTATTCAATACAATATAATATGTTAAAAAGCTTTATTAAGGCCCTGTCATCCCGGCTCATAGAGACCTCCGGAAATCCTAGAGCTGGTGCTTGTCTCTCCTAAAGGATTGGGCTATCCAGAGAGGTAATGCAGCCAGTGTCATAGGGACCATGCCGCGAGCGGACCTGCTAGAGGGTGTTCTTTTTATAGTGGTGACTATTTTATATCTTTTAATATTTGAGTAGGGTGACGGCATCAATGATGGACACTTCTAGCTGACAGGCCCCAGTAATGGACACTTCACTCTTAATTCAAATTTCATACGGTGCTAAATTGATTGTTGCAAAACAAATGAATAACCCTTTACTTCTGTAAAATAAGAATCAAGTGTCCATCATTGGTCCATTACTGGTTCCGTCATCCTAGCTTAGTTTTATTTTAATTTAAATATGTTTAGTTTTAATTTTAAAATATTCTATTGTCTATTTCTGTAAACATTATGTCGATTAAATGTTATATAATATTTATGTTTGTAACTATATTGTAACTGAATGTTATAAATATTCTGTTTGAACTGAATTTACTCGTAATACACTTAAATCGTAATTTAATTAGTTTAGTGTAGTGGATATTATGGATTCGGTGGAAACAACGAAACAAAATACCCTGCCATACAATAATGAATACGAGGTAAAATGAGACAAGAGCCCTACGAAAAATCATCTGAATTTACATTACGGAATAATGTGCTACATAATATTTAAATGTTTAAGTTCTTTATTCTCTTATAAAGATAACCGTATCTGCATGACATACGAGACAGAAAAAGCTGTTTGTAAGTTACCGTTTCTTATTCCATTACGAAATCGAATATAAGTTAGAGCGTGGCAGTACGTCTCGGGGGCCGCGGCCACAACTCCGGCGCCGGCGCGGCGTTCTCGGAGCAATCTCGCCTCTTGTCACATGCAATATTCAATTGCATAATGTCACACCTCCTTGAAATACTAGGTGCAGCTTTGTTTACGAACCGCCCTTCGCACGGAACCGAGCGTAATATAGGCTCACGGGGAAGATAAACGCAACGTCTCCTGTGTTTATAAGTACGATAGTGTCATGGTCTTTGACACTGAAGTTACTAAAATTATCTCAAAAAACGATTAGTTAAGAAATACTATTACAGCATTGAACAGTTATTGTCGGACAATGACTTAAAGACAGTAACGATTAAGTGTAAAAGTTGGTACCTAGATAAGCTAAGACTCTGCGACCTTCGTTTCGTAGAAGAAATTTTATAGTAATACTGTCATCTGAGATTGTTGTTTTATTTATAATTAGTACTTGATGTGTTCTGGACGTTATAATTTAATTTAATAATCCTTTTATAAATAGCCCATTTTTATCTTAAGTTTTATTAACATGATGACTTTTTATTTTTATTACTATTTATTATTGTTTATCTAGATACTAGTTAGGATCATAAATTCATATTTAACTAATTCTAATTTAATGTAATAATGAAATAATTGTTTTAATGATAATATGTATTTTAGACTTATAAGTATATATTGCGTGCCATGATGTGACAACAATAAATAAATAAATAAATAAATTTATTATGCAGCTTATAAACGTTATAGTTACGATTCTATTATATTATACACAGATGGATACTCTTAAACTCGTAGGACTTTTGGGCATTGCCTGAGTGTGCCAGTTTTATAAAACTGTATTTCCTTTCCCGTAAACGTGTCGGTTACCTCTTAACACTCACGTTGGAAAAACTCGTTGGTGCGAGGAAATCGCTGGGGCTCTGATCACTCTAGGCTCGGTGTGTTCACGAGTCGACACACTAAACCATACTCTATACATATGGGCAATTCATAATATACGTATTGCAAATTAAGCTTGCTAAATAAATATGATTTATGTAGGCTGCGCCATGTATACTGGAATTTCACTTGTCACGCGTCATTGTCAGATTGGTGAAATAAGGTATTCTTGGTATTCTTGGATCCTGATGCAACGTAATAGCTCAGAATATGTGACTAACTAATGAAAAAGCGTAAACACCCTTGTGGCGAGGACACTTAAGTGAGGGGAGGTATTCCTTTTATTCCCGAGCGAGAGTCGCACTTACGCGCATGATAGCGGTCTCGACGAGCACATAACAGCGTTCATAACAACTGCTCTACGACGCGGACTTCAACTTTGTTACTTAGTTCGCACAAGCGCTGCCATGGAACTACATTGTTCAGTCAGTTTCTAAGTATCTAAAGAAACGTTACGATATTATTTTAATTTGCTATTTGTTAAACTGAAATATAATATCGGGCTCGAATATATGTATTTTACACGCTCTAGACTAGTAATAGAGACGTGTCATGAAATGAAATACTTTTTTTTTTTTAGTTCGAGGGTGCTTTTACACGTCTTTAATATGGAGTGAATCTGCTAGTGCTTCGGATAAGACCATCATTGCAGGGAAGAAGCACCGTAAGAAACTCTAGTATGACTAGAAGGTTTTTTTTAACCAAAAAACAATCATACTTAAAAGTAAATACTTAACAGCAAAACTAAGTACCTATCACAGCCGTGGGTGTGATAGGTACTTAGTTTTGCGGGCCAGTGTATTACGTAGTACCTATTGTGGTCGTTTTACGCTCCTTTAATCACCTTTTACGATACCCACTGAAAGATATGGGGTAGTACTATTCTAATCTGCCGGTACCACACGGCACACCCTACGTCAATTATAATAACTAAAATAACTGACTGGAATCTACCCTCAACCATGTGTCCTGGAAGGAGGTGACTCGGTCAACGACACTGTCATAAGCAAAGACATTTAAGTGAGTATGACATACTCATGCTGCCCGAAAAATGAAAGGAACAGCCAAATATTTTTGAGCCCAATGTTGGATGTCGTTGCTGGTGACTAGATGTATTGTTAATCCAAAGATAATTGTAAATAAATATCAGGGTACATTCATAAATAAATAAGTATTAGGCGACAATCTTACACAAATAGACCTAGTCTCAAAATAAGCTTGAGGCTTGTACTATGCGTATTAGACAACGATAAACTTACTTATATAGATAATGAAAGAAATGCATATTTAAATACATGGAAAACCTCCAAGAGTCGGGAACAAATAATCAAGCTCATCACGCAAATATTCTACCCTTACCGAGATTTGAACCCGGGCCCGCTAGCTTCATAGAGTCAGTACCTAGCTGGTAATGGCTCTAACGTGTCTTCTTCTAGGCAAACATGTTTATCTTTTGTATTATTTATATTTAAAAAATCTTAGGGCCATACTAATAAACTAATCTCGATTGTAATACCCGTCTTAAGATGCGTCAAAGATGACAGTTTTCAGTGGCTTGACATTAATTTTCACACAAGAAACTAGAAAATTTAAAATGTTTTATATCAAATGTACGTATCACCTGCTTCATTCCTCAGCGAGGGGGCAGATAAAGGACGTGTGTTAGAGTACACGAAGTTAAATAAGTTATACTTCAAACAGAAGAGCCAGACGAGCTTGCACAAGGCAATAACGGGAGAGGCTTTTCAATTAATATTTCAAATTCTATCTCGGAGTTTGTTTAAAATAAAGACTTTTCTTAAACCGAGTTATTATTGTTCATGGTTTTTTAAAAAGTCGGGTGGGGGTGACCAAGGATTTTTGGAATTAAAAACGGCTATTAAATGGCCGAGAAGAAGATTAACTATTGGCAGTTAGAGTGAGACCGCGGTTGATGCATATTCATGGGCGACAACGACGTAGTTGTTAAGCCCCTCGCGCCGCTACCTCGAGCACTCGATCGAGCCTCAAAACCAATTCCAGCCATCTCTTCAAAACTTTACTAAATTACTTCGCATTCGTGGATGTAATTGTAAATCATGCAAGGTTTTAGGAGCCCAAAAGCATTTAAGTCAACATGCAATTACGATTTAAATTCAGATAGTCAAGTATTATAAAATTGCAAATTTATTTTATTCGTTGTTGCTGTGCTGTTTATATTCATAAATTGTGCATGCATTTAGTTGATGTACCTATGCAAATAGAGGCCCCAGTTTCGTTGGTAGCGGCTGCGCGGTGTGTGCGCGCGTTACAATAACAGTTCTTACGCCTACTTAACACTCCCACAGCTGCCGGCGGCTGATAATGGTGCCGCCGCCGCCGCCACAGGTGACTCCGCCGACTCATTACCGACGTAATCCTCCTTACGCCGCCCCTCATACTCGTAACTAAAGGGAGACAGATCCGAATTCAATTCGATTGAAACTCCTAACCAATCAACCGAATAATATTACTCTAAATAAACAAACTTACTTTGTACTCTAAATAAACAAACCTAATTTGTACTCTAAATTAACAAACTTCATTTGTAAATGTGAATAGAATATTTTGCAACTCATGCAACACTGTCGTATTGGAATAATTAACGTAATTAAAACCTTACGTGTTCAGTTATTTAAATACGTTCATGCTGATATATCATGACTTTCCTTTTTAATAATTGAATCATTTTAAATTTGTTTAATGGAGAACTGGCGTTCACATTAATATTTTAGTGGGATTATTTCTGGCCACGTACTCGACATGCAGATGCCGGTTTAATATACCCTTTACGGCTCACTTTGATGGCGCTATTCCTCAAAATTCCGGTAACATTTCTCTCGCTATCTTATTATTTCAGCGCCAGAGTGGCGCATATCCAGGGAGATAGAAAACTTTATAATTCAGTCCGCAGTTCGGACAATCCGCCGCGCAGGCGGCGCCGCGCCGGCCGCTCTGCGTAATTAATGTTTGCTCCAATTATAGCGCCACAAGAATATGTTACGAATTTTTTGTCGTTAAACCTCGTCAACTTAACTCGTAAACCTAATGAATTAAATTAGCTTTGCTTAATCACACCTGCGATTCTGAGAAGTACACACAGGCATAATTATCACTTTCTTACAACGCTGTATTTGGTTCCAAAGTCAAAACCGTTTGAAGGAAACTTATTAAGATTAAAGACGCTACCAACATCACAGAAAAAATAGGGTGAAGAAAAAGATCAGCAGAGGAACGTTTTCCTTCGTTCAATTAATCTTATAGAATTTTATCTTTAAAAATGTTTTCACGAGCTCTACGAATTCTTTGGCGTTATCGTGAAACGGGAAGTTGAAAGTTTTCAGAGGCAAGTGAGCTAATACAGCGATAGCGTTCGCGGCCGCGGGGGGCGGCCCGGGGGCCATTCAGAAAACTAAACGATCGTAAAACGAATACACTTTTAATCTACATTGAGCGCTACACTATCGCTTCTGCCTTGTTCGTCTCACTCTCGTAAAACAAGCAAGTAACGACGAGCAATGTAAGCGCGTCAGTTACAATTTCCATTTGCTTCTTGTACCATGGAAAAGCCCCAGCGCGGTTTGCGAGCACTCTTCGCGATTGCACCTAATAATCTGGTGCTAAATTTTTTCGACAACCTTTAATTTAACTTACAAGAATCGCAACGGGTGCAGGGTAGTCATAAGTTGTGCGGAAGGAAATTTTGCTACTAAATTGTATCAACTTTGCTACTAACTTGATGTAATTAGTTACTTAATTACAAAACGCCGCCGACCTTACTTATTAAATATTATTATTTGTATACCTTTAATAATCACGGAACTAGGGAGTTCCGGACCTTTGCAAGGCGTACAAGAAGCCAAAGCCAACCCGCAGAGGCCCTTTAGACAACTTTAATTTAGTAAAGTGATGGGAAATCAACCGGCGATTGTCCCTGGGTCCACACTATAGAAGTATGCTCCCACGGAAAACCTCCGTTTAGTGTAGGACTATTTAAGAAGGATGGGAACATTAAATAGAACCTATGAATGAAATGATATGGAATGGGTAACTTGGTGATTTAAAAAAACTTTGACTCGCACCCTCAATGGAATAGGCCTCCAAAATAACCGTATATACATATCAGCAGAGAGGTTAAGGTAAGGATGGAGAAATGCTTCTCACTCGCCACTTATTGTATATGCAACACGTCAACCCTTCGAGCTCTTCCGACTCTACTCTGACTGGCCAATATTGGCAAGCCAGAGGTGAGAGTCTGTTCCTCGTCATCGTACACTCCAGCCGGCCGGTGAAGGCAAGCATGAGAAACAGAACCTACCCTCAGGAGCACTCAGGTCCGTGGTGTCGCTACTCACCAACAGCTCGCCACTAGCTGCTATTATTGTTATTATTATCTTAAACTAAAATGGTTGATTTTTGTGAAATTCAGGTTACCTTTAGTTTTTTAATTGCTAATAAACTAGCGAACGTCCTGGAGACTGAGCTGGTGTGAAGCAATTAGTGGTACACAACACAACGCGACACGGCAATTACCACGGCGCCGCCGCGCTCTCCCCGCGATTACACTCCACCGTCTAACAGAAAGAAAACCTACGCAAAGTCGCAAACATTAAAAGAACACAATTATTCCAAATATTGGTAAGCGGCGATGGAGGGTTGGGGTTCTATGTTATAACATATTTTATACAAATAAAACCCTAACAGGACGTAAAGTACGTGGAAAAAAACGCCGCAATTGAAAATGACTAAAATTTAAAGGGTGAGTGTTCAAAGTTTTTAGTAGGTACTTTATTCTCTACATGTTGATTTTTAAATTAAATGTGTAAAGTTAAAATTAAGCCTTATTTTACTACTAAGTGTCACTATTCTAAATAACTTCTATTGTTACTTGAACTAATGCATTATTCTGAAATAATTTTCAACTTTACCACTATACAATTTAGTTGAGTGTATGCCATTTATGCAATAAAACAAATGCTTATCATATTTTTTAAACAAAGTCGTTTTCTTTTCAACTCACTATTGTTGTTGATATCATTTTTAGGGTTCCGTACCTCAAAAGGAAAAAACGGAACCCTTAATCACTTCGTTGTCCGTCCGTCCGTCTCTCTGTCAAGACCCTTTATCTCAGGAACGCATGAATGTTTCGAGTTGAAATTAAAACCATATTCTCAGGTCTACAGTCCTTTGAAGGTGGGAAAAATCTAAATTCTAAGTTAACATGAAAAAAGATACGGCCGTTTATGCCGCAAAAAACGTATATTTCGACACTCTCAAGGGAATTAAAATTTAGAGGTATAGGATATTTTCCGTTGACCTAGAACTATAAAATTTGACTAGTAATACCGTCTTATACTACAAATATAGGGAAAAACCTGATAACTATACATTTTAAATTAAATCACTTAAAAAACAGGATCTTTATGCAAGGAACGCGGTCCAAATTCTGAATGGTGTTAGCCGTGTCATGTGGGGTATCGTATGAAAGGTTTCATTGGCACAAGCTTAAAGAGATTTTTAATTATTTTTATGATGTATTTCGATTTATGACGAAGATGAAAAAAGCACCTACACGTACGGAACCCGCGGTGGGCGAGTCCTACTCGCACTTGTCCGGTTTCTCTTTAGTAAATTGTGTAGGTACCACTTATTATACCTACGCAAAACTTAGGACTCTTTCTACAGCATTTGTACCACAGAATAAATATACGTAGAAATGGACTTCTTCGAACTGTGATGCGAAATTAAATGTAAGTACGTAAGCTATGATTAGGTGAGTAAGTACCTACGTAGGCGTTAACACTCAAAAAGAATAAGATAGGGCACACATGTGAAGTGACAGTAGTTGGATTGGAATGTTTTCCCCCAAAGATGTGCTCATGGCTACGACATGTCCCCCTTTTTAATGTGGGCTTACTGAAAGCGTAGTATTAAATTAATAGAAAAGTAAGAATAAGAATACAATTTTTTATTTCGAGCATCAAGGCCCAAAAATATCTTATTTTCTAAAATATATAAAACTTCAAACTGTCACCGAGGTGACAGAATAGCGTGATTTTATTTTGCCGAAATTGGCGTCATGGTCGCTGCTGATAGATTGCCCCGAAACCGCTGGAACACGAACCTTTCGGCTAGAAGTCAGGATAGTCGATGGTTCCCAGCATAAAACACAACACGCGCACTACAAACGAACTGAAGTGCACGTACCAAATCGATCGCAGCTGGAACACCGTCAGACTGAATCCAACTTCCACCACGTCTCGTCTGCCGTAGCAGAGTAGTGCAGGCAGGACGTGTAGAGTGCCATTTTCAGTATCGCAGTACCACAACAAGTCTTTTGAGGCTTCCTTTGCGCTTCGCCGGCTGCATCAGCGTAGCTGCGGGGAGCCCGCGGAGTGGGGATATGGTCTCGCGCGGGGGACCCGAGGAGCGCGTGTGTCGCGGGGCGGGGCTGGCTTCTAAAGCTGCATCAGCGCGGGCGCGAAAGAGCGATGCCACACGAGCGTTTCGGGTCCGTTGCATCGTCGCAACGCTGTGATTTCAATATAGAGCGATCCAAGTGTTTCAACGCATCGTGTGGCACGTCGTTATTATTTATTTGTAGAACAACGCAGTGGGGACGACGTAACGCACAGGTAACGCCCGAGTGGCATTCCTCAAACTTGAGACCGACGTAGCGACCACAAGTTCGTTCGTTGACATCGAAATTTGATGCATTACCTTATTACCGGGGTAGAGTTGCGAAAGCTGGTAATTTCATTACGCACCTCAGTAAACGTAGTTATCTGCTTGCTTGCTTGCTTTTAGGGCCAAAATTTCCTTCAACAGTCTGGTGACGACAAAGCGGTCAAAACTGACAGGAGGCAACTGACTGGCAAAACTGACAAGGGCTACCTTGAACACCGAGATAATGTCCTGAAGACTTTTTGATCCCCGATCCCTCGGGACGGCATCTGATCAGCTTTATTTTACTAAGCTTGAGGCGTGATATTTTCATGTGCATATGGTAATATCATATGCGATTATCTATTGTTTGCCCGAAATTCATTTGGTATAATATTCACTTGCCCGAATGTTACATTTCCCAGAAAAGTTATCTAACATACTCTTGTTTTCCCGAAAGTTCGATGCCATAATGATACCGATGCCATACGTAATGTTTTCCATATTATTAAGTGCAATTATTTTATTTAATAGAATATTTAAACGCCATACTAAAACGTTTATTTCCGAATCCATCCTGGCTATGCATTTGCTTAAAAATTTATTATTATTTATCATTATAGATTTGGCGTCAAATTTGTATTTACATTAAGTATATATTTGTTATGTTACACTTGGTATATTGTAATAAATATATTAATTGAATATATTTTTTTTATTATTATATTACTAATGTATTAACATATTTGTGTTCATTCACGACTGATATGGACATAAATGATCGAAATCAATGTCGACGGAGCTCCGCTGCGCGGAGTTCCTATTCCACGTAGTTGAGGTGCTTCGCGCCTTGTTGCAACTCTAACCTAACCTAACCTAACCTATGTAGATAAATTTTGCCTAATTCAAACATCACGATTCACCATTTACACGGATGGCAAATTACATTATGGCATGTGACAAATATGGATTAAAATGATTATGAAAAATGAAATTATTGAAATTAATATTCAGAAACAAAGATTCTGTTATTTGACTACTATGATAAACAATCAGTATATCATATGAAATTATAAGATGTAACATTATGCCATTAGTAAATTATGGCAGGTGAAATTCGGGCATATGAAATTCTGGGAAGTAAAGGTATACCATCATATGCATCTATCTCCCTTGACATTACCATGATGAGTGTCAATGCAATTTAACACTGTGTAAATTGGTAAATTGGTAAATTGGTATAAATAAAAACATGAATAAATAAATGATAGAAACATTTGCTACATCGCAATTAAGATGCACAAATTAGGCTGTGCTAAAATAAAATCTTCTATTAATACTAAAAATGTTGTTAGAAATGTCCATTAAACCATCTGACACAGTGCCAAAAGGCCTGAAAGTTGATCGAGCGTGAAGAAATGCATGTTGCGCACGGAATCCCGTAGGAGGGAGCACAAAGAACCATTCTAGCGAAACGTCGTCGCGTTACTGCGAGCAGACGGCCCTCGATAAAACTCCACAGCCATCGCCGATACTTTCAGACGTACTGCACATTTGTATATTATGCATTTTCGGCATGAATAAACACAGCGCACTGCGACTAGCCGACTTCACATTCGAGAAGCGTTAAAGCATAATATTATGCTTTGCACACTGGATTCGGATTTGATGTTGACCAATTCCATTGAGAATTATGCAATAAAACGCTTGTATACGTTTAAGTGCTAGGTTTAATTAGATTTTACTTTGATGACAGATTGAAGTGTAGTTTTAAGTGACTGCAGTATTTAATATTATCATCATTGACCGTGTAACACTTACTGTGTTTGACTTTGTTAATTATTTCCTCCTTGATTAACACCCGTAGGTATAGGTATCGGAACGGAAATCAACAGTTTTTAGGTTAGCGTAACTTTTTCATCTGTCGGTCGTGAGAGTGTTTAATGGTTTGTAATGGTAAACATATTAAGTCACCGCCGATTGAAATAATTGTATTAAATTTTCCACGAGATCTATTCATACAATATTCGAAAGCTATCTAATTACATAAGATAATTTTGGGAAAGGTAACTTGAAAGCCAAAGAACATCACACTGGCCCAGAACGCAGAAACAACTAAAGATAAGATAAGAGGGATAAGGCGCAACTAGATATACTGAATCAACCCATTTCGTAAGTTACTTACCCCGCTGCGCACTCTCAAGACATTGAATATCGAGCTCAACTGGCGTTAGCAAGTAAAGCTGTGGATAATGTAAAAGTGCATATTCAGCCATGGAATGGTGCGGCGGCGCCTCGGGAGGCGCGCGCGCGCCGAGCGCCGCAGCCAGCCCGCACCGATTGACGTTTTGTTCCCGCCGCGCTCCGCCGCACTGGCCCGCTATTTACACAACACAAGGATCCCGCTATGCCCTAAGTGCTGTCTACGCTTGTGTCATACGTTTTTTAACAAACCGCACAGCGGAACTTCCCGGCTTTTTTACCCGCATTAGTTAACGAAAAATTGTTTTTCTCGACGTTTCCGCCACCCACTCGAATTGTAAATGCTTTTTAAGTATGCTGTTGTATTTTGCACTGGCATCCCAGTTATGCGCTTAGATCACGAAGGCTTTTTCATGGAATAAAATATTGCTTCCAGGAAATTCCCCAATAATGCTGAAAGCTCGTTCCTGTAAAAGTGCCGGCTAAGTTCGTTTCACATATTTTTATTTTTGCATCGCTATCGCGTGAAACCAGATTATTCCACTTACAAAGTAGGTAACTTCGAAGTTAAATCTAGTTCGATGTGCGGGTTTAACCGTGGCTTAAACGGTTAATGCAGGAACTTGGCATTATCATAAAGCAGTTCGCTGTTCGGTACCTAATAAAATTTAGATTACAATACACCATATTGAACACCAAAAAACAAATGTGCTTAGTCCGGTCATAAGTTGTGTCGCTTAACGTATAAGTTTAAACACTATCAGAAAATAAGAATTGTGTTAGATTTTAAAACTGAAATTTAAAATCAATGGAATGTCAGCTGGAAACAAAGAAGCGGAATGTCGTATTCCGCGCGATCCAGTTCCATGTGCAGGTAAAGTAAAATATAAATAAATATCATTGCACAATATCACACAAATTATACAGGTATATTGCTATTATGACATGTCATTTTAAATAGTACTCGTATTATTCTTCACTGTTTTATATTTAAACCATATTCCCCCAATATTATGTCGTGACCCGATATCGTACGAGAACTTATAGATATAAAAACGAACAAGTCAAGTATTTTTTTAAATGGCTGTGCCTCGAACATCCACGAGTATGAATTTATAATAAGTAATAATAAGTAAAGAGCGCGTCATGATGGCTACGATTGTTGGTGGCATATGTGTTTAGTTCGTAGCTACAACCGCGTTGAAGCATGAATTACCGTAATAGTAAATTTCATAAAATTCGGTGTAACGGTTTATTTTTCAATCAATGATAACACCGAGAGATGGATGTCGTAGCTGTCATATCCATAACATTTAAATACATACGGGTGACAGGGATCAAGTAACGGGATGAATAAAACAAGTTCCTAGATTTTGGAAGTTTTTTTTTTGAATTATTTAATTATAGTGTAACTCCATATCTTCCCGTGGATGTTGTAAGAGGCGACTAAGGGAATAAGGACTTGTAGTACTGTTAGGCGATGGTCTTGCAACCTGTCACTAATACGCTAGTAAACATCTGGAATATGCACGTTTTTTTTACAGCTTCAATAAAAGCTGATTCATGTAACAAACGGGTGAGAAAAAACATTTTGTGAATAGATATAAAAATAACCAAGATAATATCTAACAAAGTTTTGTTCCTATCTCTTTCTTAGCAAAACAGAATTTTACGTGGAGTTTATATGGCCGCACTGCACGATGACGTCACCGGTGCACTTCGGATCTCTCTGTCTAATTAGCATATTAAAATGCTTGTATCATTCGTATTACTTGGCCGATTTTAATTTTAATTTCACTTTTGGTGATCCCTTTTACGGTATTCTCATATTTTGTTGAGAAATGCTATTTAAAAAATCCATGCATATTCCCTATTGTGCAAAATGTGGCTACAGAATTATCAACAAGTTTTTAGCTTTAGGTAATTCTGTAGCTCTGCCTACCCCACTCTGGGTTAACAGGCGTGAAGGTATGTATGTATGTAATTAATTATTATATATTAACCAGAAAAGATAATTGGCTGCATAACGAAATATCAATATTGCATAGTTCGATTGCATTTCACCGATGCAACGCCAGCTACCCACGCAGGCGATAAACGCCAGTTCGCGCTCTTGCTAACACGCCAATGGGTATTTAAATCCTGCTGTACCAGTATAGAGCAACAAACACAGGCATTTACACACATAGATTAAAATCCTCATTAACAAGCTTAGATGTAAACAAGGGGGCCAACAATGGCTCTAGTAATTAATGAGATTATCTACCTCTAAGTCAATCATATTTAACTAATGTTGTCTGGATGTTGCATATAATTAACAATTATACTATAGATAACTCCGCTATCGCGTATGAGTCGGAATATGTATTCCGGATTGGTTTGATTCGGCTAATTATGAAACATTATGCACGGATCGTCGGTTCGTCCTTTTAGTGAACCGATTAATTCGGTTTGATAGTAAATTGGCTCCACAAATTGAGACGTAACTTTATTAAATATAATCAATGACGTTTTGTACGTTGTCAACCCGCCCCTGCTCTTAAGAAGATAACTAGAAGGTACTTAATTTCGATAGCTAAATCCATCCTTTTCAGTTGAATCACGTTCCACAAATGTTTGCTGTCGGGCGTACGTCGAGACAGCCATCTAAATCTGAAACAAAGTTATTGAAACTTTTGTCATGTGTGGCGTTACACTGCTTCCTAGCCAGCCGGACTTGC
The DNA here is from genome assembly GCA_946894065.1 of Acleris literana. Taxonomy (NCBI): domain Eukaryota; kingdom Metazoa; phylum Arthropoda; class Insecta; order Lepidoptera; family Tortricidae; genus Acleris; species Acleris literana. The sequence goes on along the minus strand of OX335670.1, from coordinate 14,306,356 downwards.
AGCAAACTGCGTACATTCATACGTCAAACGTGTACATACTCGTACAAAGATACAGACATGCTTATGTAATGTAATGTTTGTATTTTTGAACGTACGTTGACGCAGTATTATATTTAAAAATGAGTATAATAAATATGTCTTGTACCTAGTATTAATATTACGATCCCTTTAAATCACCGACACTCATTAGATCGAATGTATCATATCATCGAATTTCATTTCATCGAAAGCTAATTTCTGCTGAACACTTATTGTTTTTAGGTTATCTTCAACATGGGTTTCGCTGGTTAGGTTAGGTTAGACCCGTAGTGCCGTAGTGCCCGAGTAAATGTTTGACGTTGAATTGAAAAGGCGAAGTAAAACATTCTATGAAATGAGCGTCGGTTCAATTCAAGTGTAAACCATTCATATTTCTTGTCTAAGGTGTAAAATTTTACTGGTGGTTTATAAATATACTTAGAGCAAGTCATTTCAACACTTATTATAATTAACAAGCTGGCTTCAAACAAACAAACTTTGCCTTGCCCAGTTTTTTCAGGACATCTTTTACATTTTCCTCCCTAAAATCCTAAAATAATAACCAGATCTGTCCATCTGTTTTCGGGTGATGCGCTAACCAAAGAAAACCATTTAATTTTCCAACACAATTATATTACCTCATATAACTAACTAATTGGCTAACTAACAAACAATTTAAACCAAGTTAGGAAGTTAATTTAACATAATAACTTATACTTAGTCATTGATTGACTTGAAATTTTGCAAGCTTACGCTATTTTGATAACAATACCTACAACAAAATGGTAATATCAAGCTGGTATGATGACAGCGATGGGTCATAGGAACTCCTCAATGGCAAATAGTAGTCGAGTTTGGATCTTCGTCTTTTACTTTTTTATACACATGACTCATTAATTGTTTTGAAAACAAAGTTATAATGAGATGTGCGTTAAGCTAACTACACTGCATGTTAGATTATGTTCTAGGAACTGGCTAAAGTTAGAATTATATTAAATACCTAGTATAAACTAATGCAACAACGTAACTGTACAAACAACAAAAACAAAATCCGGGCAATAAAACATTATCGACGAGAGGATTGCTCGTCTACGAAACTTTTCGATGCGATAAGAAAATGCGAAGCGATGTTTGCTTCTGGGACATTTCCAACGTGAAATATTTAAGTTTTGTTGCTTTATATACGAAAACGGAAATTCCAAGTCTTACTTCTTCATTTTTATACATGCGAAATAGTTTTACTGTTAATGAATCGTTTAGTAGGTAACGAACAATTAAATGCATCGTGTAGTGTTTAGCGCTCGTTTACGATTTCTTTTTCATTAAGCTCTATGAAATTCATTAGTTAAAGAAACCCTCTCTGACTAAAATAAAGCAACTTTAAAAGCCGAAATTGCACTCAACTATTCCAATGAAACTCACGTTGACATTTCTGCTGTAATGTATTCCAAGCCACGTGCTTGCACAGTAAACAACATATGTGGAACGAAATTAAACTTTCGTTAACTTAAAATCTTGCGCAAACTTTGCGAGCAAGTTAATCATAACGAACAAATTTCAGAGAATGTAATCAGCGAAAACACCTAATTCAGTAACCACCTTTAGAGCTCGTCAATGAGGTTCCGTTGTTTGTTTTGTGGGCTTGTGATAGTACTTTAACGTTTACTTAAGCCTTTTCTAATATCGCTATAAAAGGTAGTAAAGTAATATAAAAAAAACTTTGGAAATTTAAGCTTTGACGTATTCGAATCGAAACATTTTTTTGTCAAATTTTATGACATATTTTTATTTTTATAGTGATTTGCTTTTGATAAGCTGAAATGCAATTTGTTTTTAATTCACCCTGCATTTGATTGCATGCAACCGCTTACTGCACGCCAGTTGAAACCTGGAAGTTGCAGCGCATGTTACAACTCTGCCAAAGGCTCCTAGAGTTTTGTAAAGGTATTCTACATGAATAGAAGTAGATAAGAGGGTACGGAAGGCAACTCGATACATTTACGTGTCAAGTGTTCGGTACACTATGTAAGTTAGTATTCCGGGACAGCGTGTCGCCTAGCGGCCGTCGCCGGAGGCATCAGCTGCACAGGGATGTTTAAAGGATTGTCTCCCGGCCGACGTCGTCCCTTGTTAATATTCCAACTGACAACACTGGATCCACTGTCTTGTGAATCTTGAATGGACGGCTACAACAACAAAAGGCTTCCTGAATTTTGAGTGGCTGACTTGTCATACACCGAGGAGGGCTCCAAAACTTCATCAGCTAAAACTAAGTAGAATCTTGAGGTAAAATAGAATTAGTTTCGATTTCTATGTATACAAAGATACTACCTACTGCGATGGTTTGGCCACGACTTTGCATTTCGCAGGATGCGGTGTGGAATGGGTGGGCGGAGTGACATCAATGTAAGTTTCGTATCTTACTTGAGAGCTGCAAAATCTTCAAAAAAATATTGTTTATCAGGTAGTCGCAGCTGTTTACGCCGCTCTCGGCCAGTGCCTTTTCTGATACATCGGTCAATTGGTATAGGTAGGTATCAGGGCCTCTATTCTAGGCGATAAAAACCATATTATCTTTGACGTGTTATGGTATTGTTTTTAACTCGGCCTCCATTACTGTCAAGAAAATAAGAGCTATCAAAATGTTGACAATACGATAACAGGTCAAAAACAATATGGTTTTAGCCGCGTAGAATCTCGGCCCTTTATGGTTCCGCCGCGCCTTTGCAGCAATTGGCTCGGCAAAAATCGCACGCCTTGTCACCGAGCGCGACAGCTCGTGGCGTGCTTGATATAACTCGAAGTATTTATTTTTACCGCTCGCCGTCCCGTTTTAAGATTCTACTAAGAGCAAAAAGATTGTGGTCAGGCCGTGGGTTTGTTTAAAAAATATTAATTTTTTGTTACTACTAATACGTACCGTGTAGTATACAAGATACGTATCGTTCGTTCGTTGAATCCCACAGCCGCTAACTACGTCGTTTTATTAGAGGTTTTTTTCATGCGTATTGTAGAATAGTACAAACAGATTATTTTAGGCACAACAAGTGCTAAATGGACGGTATTAGTTTTTTAAGCTATATATATTTTTATGTAAGGTATTTGTAATTATGGACGTTGTTGCCCGATAAAAAAAAAATATTTTCTATTCTAAATGTGCAAAAAAATATCTCTAAGACCATTAAAATGCACCTATAAAGTAAGACTCTTAAAAACAGCTAATCGGTCATTCTCCAGAATTGTGTTCTCAGTCTAATTAACACCGCCCTTTTTTTCCACTTGGTTTTTGATAAAATTTATGCAAAATGTAGTAACATATCGACCATTCAAACTTTAATATTTATTGGGCACTTAATTATTATTAGCGGTTAATTAACTAGAAGGGTTTTAATATTTGCGTGACGCGCGAATTAGAAAAGCGATGCGTTAATTAGGTTTACTTGCTTGCGAATTAAAAAAACTACGCGTTTATTAGATAAATGTTCATGCCAAATATATATTTTTTAGAAAATAAGACAAATACTGTCAGACTGTCTATTAATTTTATCATATTTATTATATTGCAAAGTTGAAACTATTAGGAACATAAAATATCCATCACGATATACATACATAATAAGCTAACTAATATTTCACTGAAATAATCGTTCTATAATCAACAATGAAAACGATAAAAAAAATCAGAATTAATAACTTTATATTATACCTTAGGTATTATGAACAAAAGATAACAAATAAATTGCCGTATCAGCTAAAGAAAAAATAATACTTCTTCCTCCTACTTTTTACATTCCCTATCTATCTTTAAAAAAAGTAATTTAAAATTTAAAAACCCGATGAACTAAAAGGATATAAATAAACTAGTTAATTTTATTGAATCTAAGGACACCTCATAATTCATAATGCTAAAATCCGTCGAGCCGTTTAAGCTTTACATACATAAGTTATGTAACATAACATACAGACATTCAACTTTAAGTATGTAGTTTAATTATTGCGGGTGGTTTTAATACATAATTTATACAAATATGAAGAATGATGCCGGGTCCATAGGATTTTCCTTACATGATTAGAATACAGTTGTCACTTATTGTCAAAATGCAACTTTTTAATGCGGTCAGCAAAATTTTCATGTTTTCCAAGAGAAATATGCTAGGAAAAATAAAATAACCTCTAAAAAACATATTGTCCAAACACTTAAGCACATAGATACGATCTAAGGATGATTTTAAGGTTAGGGCCCCTCTAATAACACCAGTTTGACATCGTATATGTCATTCTAATCATGCCATCATTCTTCCGGGAATTACATTTTTGTAAAAAAATGATTCCTGTAAATTAATTTAAACTGGTTTAGCTTAAGCGAGCAATTAGAAATAAAATACTTTTATGTACCAAAAACCTTTTTTACTACTCTTAAACTAATTAACGCGTTCATTTTTGGCCCGTGAATTAGACGTGTGTATTAGGGATTCTTGATAAAAAAAATATAACTTCTTTTAGGTACATGTGATAAACTACATAATCCAGTAACTGTTAAATACTGAGGTTCTTAATGTATACAATAATTTACAGAGCTATAGAGTTATTGGCTGATTTTAAAAACGTGAACGTGTTAATTAGAATTTACGAGAACCAAAACATGCGAATTAGATACTTACATTTGTAGTGTGCGATCCACACAACATTAACACGTCTTTCTCTCAAGAGGGTCTTGACATGAGTGTCTGCTCACGCAAAATGCATTACATACGTCTGTCTATTTCTTCAATGGCCTTGCACGGACAAGAATGTAAGCGGCGCGTGAATTAGTACACGTATCGGGACAAAGTTTCTTTATTTTATATCTTAGTGATATATTACTAAATAAATTTGGTATTTTTTTTGTAATTTGCATATCTTATCTTTCATTAAATAAAAATACTTTCATTCATCTTTCCTCTTGTATATGATCGGGGAAAATAGTTATATTAGTGATTTCGGAAGTGGGACGCGCGGTGTTAATTAGGAGAATGGGGTATTGATATTTTTTTTCTCCTAGAAAGGTATTGAATATTTACTTGAAAATTCATGTACACCTCAATACGAATACATTCTACGAACAAAAAATATAAATTATACCAAATTCAATAGTTTTATATTTTTTAAGCCCGAGGACATACAAAAATGGCTGTCTGGAGAATGACCGTAAATTATTAAGACTTTAATTTTTAGGTGCATTACTTACATTTACAACATACCAGGTTGCAACTGAAAACCAGCGCTGTGGCCCCTACGTTTGATGGCTTTTTGTCTATTATTTTAAACATTTTGTTAAATTATAAATATTTCGTTATTTTTTTCTTTGTCTACCAATTTTGGACATACGAAAACAAGGGCACAACGATACTCATTTTCACTCTTAAAGCAATTAAGTATCAAAAATTCTAATGAATGGTGATGTAAACTCGACACCACTATCGACAGCACATTCACCGAGTGCCCTGCGGTTATTATGCGTCTCGTTGGCGCGGTTTTTCAGCAGTAGATTAGATCGCGTGTGTAATTAGTTAGCGTGCACTCTCGCGCCTGTTTAGCGGCGCGGTCTGGCGCTGAGCTCACTCATTTGTCCGGCGCCGGCGCCGGGCGGGCCATTAGTATGGCTCACCGTCACAACTGCAGGCTTATTTGTCAGGACTTGCTGTGCAAACAATCGAAACTATAAATACAAAATACAAGAAAAAGTAGGTATTTACTTATTTTCTATTTTAAGTTATTTCTTCAGTTGGTACGAGTATAAACACTTTAGTCGCCTGTATGTCAGGAACCAATCAGCGGGCCTAGTATGGTTGCGTTTATCGCGTGACAAAATGTGGATAAGCATCCATCACTCCCGTACTTAGTTAATACGTGTCAAAAACAGCCAACAAAAACGCAAAAAATAACTTCTTTTAAAATTGTAGGTACCTAATAGGTTAGTCCAACTGATGTCGGCTTTTTTGTTAAAATATTGCTGTCGCCGACTTCAGTTGGACTAACCTATTAGGTACCTACAATTTAAAAAGAAGTTATTTTTTGCGTTTTTGAACGCAGTTTTTTGTTTTTTAAAACATTTATTTTATTTTATACTTTTTAGTGATCATAATACGCTCTTACCTAGTCCCACTTCTTGGTTGAGAAGTCTTGGCCGCAAGCAACGCCGCGGGAAAGTCATAGTAATATTTCAACAAGTAAATATTCTTCGTTGTAGTCGCTCAACTATCTTAATCGAGATATCTTATCGCCACCCTTGAAATCAGTACCGTTGAGGAGTTCCGGTGGCCATCCGTGGTCTTCATCATCAGTTCCACTTCACCAAATGATACTTTCTGAATGCAAATGCTGGACTTGTTACTAAAAATACTAAAATGTTTGCTTACAATATTTGAGGAGTTCCCTCAATTCCTCACTGATCTCCTAATCAGATTCAGATTTGGTGACAATGGGACGACCACCTCGGAAGTATACTCTATCAAACTAAAAAATAATTTTTAAAATCGGTCCACAATTGACGGAGTAATCGGTGAACATACCTCCTTTTTAAAAGTCGGTTAAAAAGTGACAAATGTTTTATCCACATTTTGTCACGGGATAAACGCAGCCATATTAGGCCCCCTGGTCTACTTAATCGTGATAGTTTTCCTTTTATATTCATTTTGTGTGCTTTAATTTAACATCTTATTTAGATTTTTATTACCTGTAGTTTTGGCTGTATGGTGAGAAAGGCACGCAAGTCTAGCGAAAATGAAATATTTCACAATTTAAATGTATGATTATGTTAAATTACAGCTAAGGGTTCTTTGTTCACCACGGAACCCTTACAACGTTCTTTTCGTTTTTAATTAATAGAGAAAAGTGGCAAATATTCCACCGACAAGAGCATTCATGAACGAATGAATTTATTTGATATTCTCTTAATGTGTAACTTGCTCAAATATTTGATTATACTTAGGGCAACAGTAATATTTGCACATATTATATTAGCTAGATAGTTCTTCAACCAGTGCTAATATTAGCGAACAGAAAATCGAAACAGCTTAATTCTAAATGGGTACATTCTAGAAATTTAATACGATGTATATGCAGACATTCTGTGAACTTGGCTATACTAATTTATCTAATAGATAACTTAGTCGCAATCGCAAGTTAGTAGCTAAGTTAGTCGCAATCATATGGCAAAACTTTTATAAATAATGTACATGTTTTGGAGCCACCAGTATTTTTTTAGGCCTTTTACAATTTTTCGACTTACCCATCGTGGAATACTTAAGAAACTTTTTAAGAACATCATTAAATAAAATTTACTTAACTGCCTGACGAAAACGTTTCTACTCCATTAAACAAATCTTGACATCAAAGTACTCGTAATTGTTGGGAAATTTTGAAAAAGTAAAACGGAGAGATTACTGTTCGGATACGGTAGGTACTTTATTAGTAGGTAAACGTGAGACGACTAATCCTTACCTCAGAAATAAGATTACAGAAGTCTAAGCCGGCGCAGGCCAGAGACATCACGATTCAAATGATTTACTTAAGTATGATTTATTTAAATGATTTACATTTATTTAAGCATCGAGTACGTCTGCGTTTGAAGCATATTTTTACGTTTCACATATATATTTTTACGACTAAGTTATGACAAGAATCCGCTTTGATATTGATTTCGCAAAGCTTTAAACATAAGTAATTTTAAATTGACTAAGTAAATTAGTTTGTGTAATACGAAACAACAGTTTCACATTTTTGTGCTCCGATATCGGGATAAGACAACCGGTGAAATGACCAGCATAGAGCCATTCCATCTGGTCTTCATTGGCACCATATTTGTAGTAGTAGTATTAGGATTTCACTCTTGAAATTACAAATTCCACTTACCTTTGTGCTCGCTTTAGGTGTGCTGTGTGCTCGTTTGTCTTTTCTAAAACATAAAAAACCTAATACACAGTAGGGATTATTATATAAGATACATAATGGTTATAGGTAGAGTGAAGCCGCCTTCGTGTATTTGTAAGATGTATTTTTCTTCGATATCGTTCTGGAGTTGAGTCTACTGTACGATTCAAAAATACACACACATCACGCAGTTAGCGTGAGATCGAATGTCAATTGCAATCGTTGTCTTTCAACGGCAAAAAAAAGAAGAAGGTTCTCAATTCGTGTGTATTTTTTTGTGTATGTTACTCGATTTCTGCGCCAATTGCGTACCGATTTTGAAAATAGTTTTTTTGTGTGATAGCTGGGGTATACTTTTGAGGTGGTCTTTTTGTCACCCAGTCCTGAATCTGATGAGAGGATTCCTAAAGAATTGAGAGAACTCCTCAAATATTATTTCCTGAAGTGAAACTGATGAAAAAGACCATAGATGACTATCTCGATTAAGATAGTTAAGCGACTATGACTAAACGATAAAATATATAGTACACTAATGACTTTCCTGCAGTATTGCTTGCGGTGAGCCTTAAATATCCTTAAGTTTCATATTAATTTAGCAGTTAGACTATATAAGACAACAGCATTATTACGTCACTGAAAAGACTAAATCAAAATCGATCTTTTTGAACAGACAAGGGACAATTGCCCTAGATCTCAAAATCTGAGGAAAAGAAATAAACTGGTCAGTTCTTTTACAAAATTACAAATGGTAAATTCGGGTACACGCCATATGGCTGTAAAAGTATACAATCATATTCCTGGAGATTTAAAAACAATTGATAGGGAGGCTTTGTTTTTTAATAAATTAAAGAAATTCTTAATAAATGAATGTTTTTATAGCCTACATGAGTTTTTTAGTTATAAGGAATAATGAATGATATGTTCTATCGATACTTTTAAGAATTAGTTAATAATATTTTGTTTAACTGTTATTGCTGTGCCCTAACAGGGTTTATGTTGGAACCATGTACCTTTAATATCTTGTAAAACCCATAAATGCAATAAATGAATTATGAATTATGAATTATGAAAATTCAAAGTTTAAAAAAACAACGATCCGCCCTCTGAAAAGTAAAAAATAATTTATTTTCAAATGATAATGGTCAGTCAACTGAAGATGGTACCCCATAATATTTTTAACCAAAAGCCGACTTCAGTTAACTAAACTGTTACCGTTTGAAAATAAATTATTTTTTCCTGTTTTGGAGGCGGTTCATTGTTTCTTTCAACATTTAATTTTTGGGTCATGCTCTCGCGCACGTAAACAAGTGAAATGCCGAAGACTGTCTGTATTAATTCATAATAGATCTTGGACTGCGGTGGCCACTTACCGTGTTTTAGTTTAGAAATAACTAAACGTAAAAAGTTAAGATATGTTTGTTTGCGTAAACACAATTTTGCAAGATAAAGCATTTTAACTTAATAATAAAAATGATTTAATTTTAATAGATACACAACTACAAGATTATTAAAATAATTAAATAAATAATTCGTACGAAGGTTGTAAAGGTGAATCCCATTTGAATCGGGAAAAAAGAGTTCTTATGATACCTTGCCATAAAATGTATCTATTACACAGCTACTCTGCCCTATTAAGCTAATAAGCAGTATTCCAAATTTATAACCAAATCAGTTTTAATTCTCTTCTGTTAGTAATAAGGTTGATATTGCCACAGGAGTTTTATCTGAGATACTTCGGTAGTTAAAATAAACCGTTTTATTTAACCGATCAATTTAATATTTCATTGAAGAAAAATACAAACGATAACTTTGCTTAAGACTTATCTTCACGTAGCGCAAGCTTATATTTTAGGAGACAGTGTTATAAAAACCGCGTGATAATGACATCAGTACTTTTACTGTGTCAGATATCCTAGATATAAAAGTCTGGCAGCCGAGAGGTCATTTAAACCGGAAAAAAAAAGATAAAATTGCTAACGCGCAACGTTTCTTGGCTGCCAAACTTTGATACTCGTAGTGTAGAAAAACTGACGCTATTCAACACGGTAAAACAATATTGCTTTTGGCATGTTATCGTATCGTCAACGTAACGATAGCTCTTATTTACTTGACAGTGATGCCGTCCGAGTTAAATAAAATACCATAACACGTCAAAGACAATATGTTCTTACAGTGTCCAATAGAGGCTCAGAACAAGGTAAATGTATAAATTACTTTCTTTCAATGTCGCGTATAGCTTGGAAACATAGCGATGACGCGATAACTGGTCGAACTGGAATAAGCGGTGCTTTTTCCTAACTCCTTTGGCCAAGTTATAAAGTTGTATCGCACTAAATCTAAAAACGTGAGAGAATTCAAGTCATGTGTTTCATATGAACGTTTCGAGAGTGAAACATCAGGTCTGATTCCGTGGTGGCCGGGAGAGGTCCAGTCCGGGAGGGCCCTCGACTGCACCCTCCCAGCCGGCCGAACATATTTAACGCTCTCAGCCATTTAAGCTCCAGTTAATTTAATTGTAGCGTTCCGTGAACTTGCGCAAAGTGGAACATTTAAATAATATCCGAACACTTTTGAAATATGATTTTTTTATTTTGTTAATGTTATCGACTTTTTAATATTTGAAGACTCTTGAATTAAAGCGTTTTTTATATTACTTTAAATAAAACAGATGGAGCCGTCTCGTGCCCCGTGACACTGTAAGATCTTTTATACATGCTATTTTTCTGAATAGTTCAGATTTCCTCGCGACTTTTTCTTTCACCGTAAATTTATAAATTAAATTAACTATGGAATGTTTTTTTAAATAATAAAAATCTCGGAAATTATGCGTTATTGGACTACATGTTATACCACATTATATACTCCAAATAGGGTCTAGAATCGATGGTTAAAATCTCTCGGGTACGTCCCGGGCACGGTGTATTATTCAACATTGGGCTCAAAAATATCTGACGCGCTTATAACAGAACCCTAGAAATAAAGATTTTTGGGATAGTATAATGAACTAGTTTCTTCCCGCTTGCGAGGGATTCCGACTGTCGTTATTCCCTCGGGAACTTATTTAATTTTTCGGGATGAAAATAGCCTATGTGTTAATCCAGAGTATAAGCTATCTTGATTTCATCCAAATCCGTCCAGCCGTTGCAGCGTGAAGGAGTAGGTAACAAACAAACACACAAACTTCCGCATTTATAATATTAGTAGAATAAGTAGGATTATTAAGTAGTTGGATGTTTTATTTCTGGTGGTGGTTAGCAACGCATTTGCAGTTTTAGAATTGCATTCTTGGGGATGAAAATGTCTATAGGCCGTATTAATAAACTCATCTTGACCGAGATGCCCGTTACAAGATACGTCAAAGTAAACTATCATTTTTGACTCATCTTGCGACGGGCATTACATTCGAGATCACTATATTAATACGGTTCTGGGTCTCAAATCCCACTTACCTATCAGGAGGCCTTTGTGACAGTTTGCCTTAAAGAAAAAAAAACCAGTTCCATTATTATCGTTGAGACATGGATATTATTATGTTACTTAATACAAAATCTATCGTCCCGTGTTATAGCTGTCGCAAGATTGTTGACATCCCCGCTGACCGGGACGAGGGCGAATGAGCTTTTGTCGTGTTATCTTTCGCTCGTAATGATAGCGATTAGTTCATGTCGCGAGGCATCATTTATAATACGGCCTGGTGAATCTCCGACTAACTTTCCATATAAATTAACTGTATGAAAGTTTATCTTCACTTAAAATTATTAAAATAATTACATAAATTGTTAAAGTACCTAGTACGTAACGAAATATGATTTTAAACACCGGATTACGTGTTACCTAATTACTTAAGTGGTGAATCTTGTGCAATCGATAAGGGGGGAAATACTAAAATATACATAAGCTTATCTGGGCCTCTATTCTAGACGACCATAATTATAGTCTTTGACCTGATATGGTATTGTTTTTAACTCGGCCGCGATTACTGTCAAGTAAATAAGAACTATCAAAATGTTGACAATAATGTCAAAGACGATGGTTTTTACCGCCTACAATAGAGGACCTGTTACTATTAAAATCGCAAATAAATTAAACTTTCACTGAATTTTCTCATTTTGTTTGTATTCTACCAACGAACTTCGCGCCTCACAAATTTTACATAGGCTAAAAATAGAATAAGATTACTCGTAAATAGAAGGCAACCTGTCTTTTAATAACTATTAATTTCGCAGTTACTCGTACTTTATCATCAAAAATGAATAAGGGCCGAGTTCACCAACAATTAAACGCACGGTTAAGTCTTAATCAGCTGTTAATCAATACATTTGACACCCGTTAAACCGCTAATCATCCGTTTAATTGTTGGTGAACTCGGCCCTAAATATTAAATATTTGCCGCTTAGCATTGAAAATACATACAGCTACTTTCTTGTAAATTCGTGTTGTTAATTAAATGATACGGCAGTTTCAGACGCGAAAAAAACGAGCTGCCAATTAATTAGTGCCCATGATCGCGCCTTAAATCCGTCCGTCAATGGGCGCAGTAAATAGCTGACTAACTAGTGTCTCATTACGGCGGGTCATTACCCCCCGCACAATATCAACGGCTCCCGAATCAATTAGGTGATCCGAAAGCCGCAGGCCCAGATAAAAGCAAAGGCATTTCCTTTATACCCGCGGGCAAAAGAATTCAATTACATAATACTAAGAAGATTAAAAAGGCTAACACAACTCCTTTGTGGTAAGGTGGGTAGGTAGGTATTTAATTATTGGAAACGCGTTCTCTCCCCGCGGGGTATTCCCGGTTAATTTGAAGTTTTAGTACTCCACTCGACAACAGAAAATTAATTTCACTTTATCAAATCTATAATCTGGAGATTGGTGATGGGAAATTTGTAAACAACCCTTTATAGCTGATCGGGGGGTAAACTCTAACTGGGCATTGGGTGGAACGCGTTTTAAGTGGAATGCTGAAGTTAATTCAGAAGATGACAGCTAATTGACTACTGAGTAAATTTGTTTCACGTTTATTTGTATATTTCGTAGCCTATGACTATGACTTGTTTCAATTTAATAACAAGTCAGTAAACTATCTGATTAGATAGTACCTACGAAAAGCTAGGATGAACGCCAGAAATGAAAAGCTTTTTTCCTGTGAGCAATTTTTTTTTTCATCATCGTCATACTTTCAGCGGAAAGAAGTTCACTGCTAGCCATAGGCCTCCCCGAGGTTTGCCATGAGGACCAGGCCTGCGCCGCTAGCCTCCATTATTTTAGAGTACAAAAGTAAAATGAAATTTATCTGCAGTAGTTTTTGTAATAAAGGAAAGGGGCAGAGTGAACTTTGCATTTAAAAACAAATACTAAAATACTTGTATAACTAGGTATCCTAAATACATAACTTGAGCGTTAAGATTGTAGGTAGGTACTGGGATAAAACGGGTAAATTAAAAAAGAGGAGGTGACTCAATTTATTCCGTGACATAAAAATATAAATAATTTCTAAATTGTAATTAATAAAAATGACCGCTAAAGACTACGCTTATTTAATTTTCCTCCATCATCGGTTATTTCAGTGAAATTATAGTATTATAAGAGATCGACCGCCAAACGGACAAATAGAAAACTAAGTCATCATATTCGCGTTCCGTTTTTCAGTATTTAGTAAGAAACCTACAAACGACGTGTATTTTTCGACGGTAAAACTACACACAGTTTTTTGACGACGTGTTGGCCTAGCTGGTAGTGACCCTGCCTACGAAGCTGGCGGTCCTGGGTTCAATTCTCGGTAAGGGCAAATATTTGTGTGATAAGCACGAATATTTGTTCCCGAGACATGGGTGTTTTCTATGTATTTACGTATATATTTCTCTATATACCTACCGTTGTCTAGTTCCCATAGTGCAAACCTAGAGCTTATTTTGGGACTAGGTCATTGCCCCTTGTTTTTTTAAATTATTTTGTTACAACATTTAGCTCACCCAACAAAGACCAAAAACTGCAAAATAGGGGAAATAATTTGAGTAAAAGCGAATTATGGCATAGGGTCTTTTAAACAACACACTAAAAGTACTGATGGACGGGGGTGAAGCTAACGGTTAGGGTTTTTTAGTTTTTTCGTAAATAATATCTTACTGAACTACCAAGTGCGGATCGCACTTATGAACATACTAGCATTTCATATATATATTTCAACGATGCACGTTGTTTCAATTGTTATGATGACGGGATAACTGAAGTCTGTCTGTCTACCCGTTTTACTAACTTTAATATCATAAATATTATATATTTCCCGTGGCTCAATATTTTGGTACTGACTTGTTTGTTTCCGGAAACGCTCAAATGAATTCTGCGTGCAAATTTTGACAGGCTGATGGTGCTTAATTAAAGTAGCTACAACAAACTGAGATGAAAGGAAAACAACGTTGTTATTGAATATCGTCCAAATAATTTTAGCAGACGGTAATTTCATTACGTGCCTTTTGTTTTATAATTAGACTGTTGGAAATATTTTTTGTCCTTTGTTATCAAATCGAATCATAATCATTGTATTCATTATAAATTATATTATATAAATTATAATTATAAACGTAATATTGCGATGTTTCAATTTTCGATGTGTTTGAACGATATTAATATTTCCGATCGTTTTATGTATTGGGTTATATATAATTATGTCTCTATTTCCTATCTTTTGTTGGCAAAACTAGAGTAGGATAATCAGTATCAAAAACACGCACTGTGCCCCGATTCACGAACCTACAAGTTACAAATTACAAGCGGAACTCTCTTTATAGCAAAAGGAGGTTCCGCTTGTAACTTGTAACTTCGTGAAACGGGCCTCTGGGCTTAAATCCAACACAGTTTAATCTATGTGTTAAGTACTATAACTATATTTTCTGGATAAAATACCCAAGACCAGATAAAGTTAGGTACACCTGTAAGATTCTCGTAAACATTTTTACATAGTGCGTCTTTGCGGCTTATGGGCCGACTTTACAAGGCGGACATACAGCGACTTGCGTGTCCAATATAACAACGCATTCAGGATGCTATTGGGGCTGCCTTGGCGCTGCAGCGCGTCGGGCATGTTCGCGGACGGCTTCCCCGCCATCATGCGCAAGCGCTGCGCAGCGTTGCAGGCCCGGCTCCGAGGCAGCAGCAATGGTATCCTGAGTGTGTTCCAGGACCGATGGGACTCGGCACTATTACAGCGGTGGTCACAAATAGGTACATGTGTCCCGCCAGTGACCAGCGTTTTGATTTTTAACTTTAATGTGTGTAATCAAACTAACATAGAATAGGCATGTTACTAACAATATGGATGTGTATATCTGAAATAAATGGGTTTTCATTTAATTTAAATTTAATTTATAGTATTTAAAACAAAGTCACTTTCTGCCATCTTTCCAATTGTAAGTCCGCTTAGATCTTTCAAACTACGCAGCGGATTTAAGAGTGATTCAAGAGAAAGTTAAAAACCTTTCTCTTGAATCACTTCATATAATAAATTCTGGATTATGTACGGCAGATACAGAAAACTCACATAAACCGAAGCGAAGCGAGGGCGGGCCGCTAGTACTTAATAAAGCAAACTTAAACGTTGGCTGCTGGTATTCCCCAAAGATTTCCACCATCACCGGTCCTGTGGTATTTGCAATCAGTGGTTTTCCGCGACTCATACGGAATCTTCGGTCCATCTTGTGTGAGTGCCGATTTCAAGCAATCGCCATCATCAACATACATAGATACATCAGTCATTATGAACATTACTTACTGTTTGAATAATTTAGTGTACTCCGGCGTGATATCAGAACCAATATTACCAACAAACTGCGCTCTATTACAAGTGAGCACTCTAGTTAAGTAACTGAGCCTGTATTCGATATTGTCTAACAGATATTCTCAACACTGTGTACTGTTTCCACATATCTACCTTTTGTTTATTGGCCAAGTTGGAAACCCAGTCAGAGGTGTTGTTCTGTTAATACGGCTTTTTGTCGAAAGGTCGATCCAGCAAGCAAAGTCATCCGAGTGAGTTTTAAGCTATCTAATTGAGAATGCTTGCCCTAAAATATTGATTGTACGCTTTGATGGGACAACTTGAACTTTAGGTTAGTATAATCCGTTCGTCGAGTTGTAAAGCGAGTTGGTTAAGAGAATCACCTACCCGTTCACAATACCGGGTTTTAATAATGTTTCTAATCACAGCCCGCTGTGAAGTCAGGTACATAATATGTGTTCGCCTATTAATAAAATATTTGTTATACGTCAGACGTAGGTAATATACCTAGGCAGTTAACAAAGCATGTTATTTTTTATCATAGTTTATGTTAATATTGTTATAAGTTTGAATTTTCGCTTAAACATTATTTTTTCAAGGCTGTTACGTTAATTATGTCTTTACCCATCACGGGACTATAGGAATCCCGGACCATTGGAAGGCGTAGGTATATGAAGCCGAAGCTAACACGCAGAAGCCTTAAGGCTACTTTAATTGAGTAAAAATGGGAGACCAACCGGCGATTGTCCGTGAGTACACACTAAAAACATAATGCTCCCACGGACAACCACTGGTCGGGCTATATAATTGAAATGATATGGATTGGTAAACTAAGCTATTGATGAAACTAGGGCGCCTGCGCCTGGTCAATGCTAAATAGGAAATGGCAGACGGTAACTCGCCACCTCAATGGAATGGCCCTCTCAAAATACTCGCATTTACATAGCAGCAGACAGGCAACAGTTCCAGACGGGCTTAAGGCGGAGAGGTGCTTCTATACTATAAACGATTATAAGGTGCCACTCGCCATATATACAACACCTCCACTCTGACCGGCCAATAACGGCAAGCCAGAGGTGAGAGTCTGTTCCTCGTCACCGTACACTCCAACCGGCCGGTGAAGGCAAGCGAAGCGTGAGGTGAGGAACAGAACCTTCCCTCTGGAGCACTCAGGTTCGTGGTCTCACTAGTCACCACTCACGAGTACCTTGCTCTGTGGCCTTAGGTTATTTATTATTATTATAAATGTTGTGTATGGTAGTCATCGAAATGTTTTTTTTATAACTTACTTACCATACCCAACTTACCTAATAAATAAACACGTGCCACCCTATTTTTTCATGGTAGCATGGCTCAGGTTATAATTTCGAATGATCCAATTGATCACCGAACGAGCTTTTAAGAGAATAATAACACCAAGGCTTTATCGAATACACCGGTTTTGCGGCTATCAAAATGATCTGATTCTGAAAGGCGACCTAATTGCTTTGTCGGCGTGGATTTCCCGTGACAGGCAAAGTCTGCTCAATCCCGGCGGTTTCATTCTTAACGGTACCTGTGTTATTTTGGGCGGTGTGTAATATAATTTCTACAACATTGTAGAAATTATATTACCCCGGGGGCCCGAGTAAATTTCAAAAAGGATCTTATATGTGTGTCGTGTTTTAGTAGTATTGCAAATCTGGAGCAGGCCTTTATATCATTAAAATAAATGATTTTTAATGTTATGTCATAATATGTCAGGTCACACACAGCAACATATATATTACGTATTATACTTATAGTGTAATAAGTTTTGCTGAAATAAACAAATAGCTGATGATATGAATGTGGATGGGTGACGTTCGTAAGACGGCGGGGAGACAAAGGATGTCATTGGAGCAGGATCGAAGAGAGTGGTGTGATAAAGAAGAGGCTTATACCTACGGCTAAACCCTACAGTGGATGGATGGATGCAGGCTTATTTGATTGATGGATGTTTTTTTTACAAAAATAAATAAAAACATTTGTGAATTTTATTAATTTTCAAAGCTCGAGGAGAGCATATTGGTTAAAAATGCTCAGGGTTTTATCGAAGAACAACTATAAAAGGTGCTCTCATATTTCATTGTAAGTATATTCAAAAAAAATATTGGTGAATGCATGGGATCGGTCGGTGGCGCACCGCTCACTGCTACGAAAGTAAAAACATAGCAAGCATCCTCATACGGATACGTAGCTTTGTTGTCTAAACCAGAAAACGAGCAGCGGTTCTGCGTCGTTTGCTACAAGAGCCTTCTAGCATAGATATTCAAACTAAAATTGACTTATTATATAAATATTTTTCATTTTTAGAAGAAAAAAAAACGAAATTTTAAATTCTTATTATTCGGCTATTTATTGGAATTACATTAAACATTGCTGTTGCCTGCGACTCCGTTCGCATAGGGGTCGTTTATCACTACTCACGGAAAAAAAAACACCCTATATTCTTCTTCCTCGGGAAGCAAGCTATCTCTATACACAATTTCATCGAACACAGACAAAGTTACTTTCATATTTATAATATGAAGTATAGATGTTAAGAAATCACATATTTCAGGGTCATTGTAATTTCGAAAATCGAATTTCAATTTAAAAGACATCGATTATGATCGTCGCTATCATCACCTGCGACGCTATTGCCTAACGCACTCGAAATCACAATCGGTTTCAAAGCGGAACAATTGTTTTCATTTTTTATGCAGACAAGCCTTCGATTTTCAAAATGAAAACGATTGCGATTGCGAGTGCGTTAGGCCCACCTGGATTAGGAAATCAGAAATTAGACCTGTATGTGTATGTGTTGACGACACGTTGGCCTAGTTGGTAGTAACCCTGCCAACGAAGGTAGCGGTCCTGGGTTCAAATCCCGGTAAGAGCAGATATTTGTGAGATGCGCGCGAATATTTGTACCTGAGTCACGGATGTTTTCTGTGTATTTATGTATATATTTCTCTATATAAGTATTTATGGGTATAAACCAAAACAAAATGTCCAGTTAAAGAAGAGTTTAGTCACCATAACGAAACTGTCTATTAACGTCAAACACATACATTTTTGTAAACACGTACGAAATTGTAAGTAAGACATCATTTAAGTGATGTTTAAATAGCGTCTTTATGTACATTTATTTTGGTTTATACCCTTATATAATTTTCTAGTACCCTTAGTACAAGCCTAGAGCTTAGTTTGGGACTTGAGCAATTGGTGTAACATTGTCCCCTGATATGTATTAATTATTATTAATGTACATACATACATAATCTCACGTTTTCGTTCCCAGAGTGGGGTAGGCAGAGCTACAGAATTACAAACATCTCTAAAAACTTGTTGATAATTCTATAACCACAATTTGCACAATTAGGCTAAGATGTTTACCAGCGTATTAGTGACAGGTTGCAAGCCCATCGCCTAACAGTACTACAAGCCTTTATTCCCTTAGTCGTCTCTAACGACATCCACGGGAAGACATGGAGTGGCACTATTCTAACTCGGCAACCACACGAGGCGAGGAGATTATTAATGTATATATATTTATAACGTATATTTTTTTGGAATGGTGATTTGTTTATTTATGACACAACGATCACAGTTATTTACTCTTGTTTTCAAAGTTTTTTTGCTATTTAAGGATTAATTAATATTATTTAGATGACAGTTCGTTCTTTGCAATTGTTGACACGGTTTAAATAATTTAGCAAACAACTTTACAGCGTAAGTAACCAATAAAGATGACAAAACATATTTTGCCAACGAAATCATTAAATAACTTATTTGTATCGGCCACAGGGCGCTCCGGGCCGTGGTTATCTGAAAGTGAATAAGAACGAAACAAGAAGTAAATCCCAGTATTATAGACACGGGCGTATATAAAATAATGGCTTATTACGGTAGATTTGCTGCGACGGGGATGGAATCAGCCGGTCACGGAGGGAAGCCCGAATAATGCGTATACTTTTTGAGATTAGCCTTACGGGAAAAAAAACAAAGGGCCCCCCAACAACCCACGGATAAACAAACCGAGGCGATGTTAAATTTTACTTTTATTTGTTCATTATTCGATTGTTTTATTTACATCTTTGTTGCAACAACATTTTATAATAAACAAAAATAAAACATTTCATTGTATTTAAATGAAAAAGGGTTAATAAAAACCCGGGTTACGCGGTTCAATCGCGCGATTATTTTGCTGATAATATCTAGTGTTTGCAAATCATACATTCGTGAAATGCAATCAATGCTGGGAAATATTACAATGCAGTATTTATTATTCAATCTTCTTTGCTGTGTTCGATAATGTACTGTATTTCAGCAGCGGTTAGGTTCTGTTTCTCGAAGGGGAAGTGCGGATGCGGATACCACTTAGCCGGAGTTCTGAGCCTATAGCCTCGGTTAAAAGCTGATAACTCTGAAATCTCCTGGGAGCTGAGCCTGAAGTCGGATATGGCGATGTTCTGCCGGATGCGCTCTTTGTTGGTCGAGCGTGGTATTGCTACCAGCCCGCGGTCGATCTGAAATTTAAATCTATTATTTAAATGCTTATGTCATAACATAAACGTACAATGAATACGCGAAAAGTCATAACATAAACTAACAATGAATACGCGAAACATAATCAAGTCACGTTTCAGACCGACAGCTAATAAATGCTATATTTCGATATTGACTGGTTTCTCTGGAGGATACCAGAGTACCATCTCTGATACCAAATATGAAACATTTTCTCAGCTTGAGACATGTACGTTTGCCGTAGGTCCCTGAGCGCCGAGGACCTGAAACAGCGAGGGAGAAAGTTCCGAACGCCCGGCTCCCAAGCATTTGTTTTGAAACTCAAGTCTATACCGATACTGGTTATTTCCGGAGCAGAGATTGACAATTACTCCTTTGATATAGTTTTCAACAATATGTTACTGTAAACATGCGGGGTTTAGCTAGAGCGAAATGTCACAAATATTGTGAGACCGGGTCGACCCCATCAAAGAACGATATCGGCTTTCAATTTATCGGTTCAATTTCGCATTAGTTATACAAGTTATACATCGAGTTCAAACAATGTAACTCTAATATTCCGTGTGCCTCACTTGATCAAGATTAAATTGCTTTTATAATTAAACATACAGGGTGTAAAAGGAGGAGTGGATCAAACGAAGCAGGTTGATAGAGGACGTCAAGACCTATCGATTTTACCCCATGTATGTTCAGCGATTTTCAACTGTTTCAAAGTTATTTATGTTTTTGTTAAATTTTACTGACACCCTCTATTACCATCTAATGTTGCTAATATAATCTAAACAGTTGAATCTGCAGCTGTGATTTTTGTTTTATGGGTAGTCGAATAGTTGTTCTTGGGTTTCCAATTAACGTCACAGTCAAAAGTATTATCAATTTTTAATAATATAATTAGTTCTTGAACTATCGCCGTAAACCCAACTTTGACTCAAACTTTCTGGCCCATTACCCAATAAAATTCACATATTTTTTTTTAGAAACTGTTCCAAAAACTGCCCTATAAATCTTCTGTTTAAATTTTATTTTATTCAAATAACAGGATCATTTGAAATTTAGTTAATCACGTCAACAAGTGTGAAATTAACAATTTCTTCTTAAATATAATCTTGCGTGAAAAACGAAATTAAAGTATGTTGTTGAACCTGAATTACATCAATAAGTGAAATATCGTCAAATGGGTCTTAATTAAAAGTCCAATTATTTTTTTCACCCAGTTTTTTTTGTATTAATATCTTTATTTATTTAGCAGACATTTTATGGATGAAATGATTATTTTAAATTTGGAATGGCATTTTCTAAAAAAATCATGTCATCCATAGAATGTCTGCTAAAGATTTGAATTAAAAAAAAAAACGTGTGCGTCTCGGGACGCCCGACAGAAGTGATAACTAATCTAAATCTGTGGGTTAGAGTGAGAGAGGAAGAGCCTGCCTGCCGCTGCTGTATGCTTGAGAGAAAGGGAAGCCAGACAGACTGGCGCCGTAACGCGTTACGCAACGAAGCGGTTTGCCCTACCATAAGAAGTTATCACTTCAAAAAGTTCAAAATAAAATGTGATTACGAGTTCGCATTTGTAGTCCCAATACTCCCGACGGATCCTCAGATATCGATTTTCAAGACAATCGACCCAGAAACAAAAAAAATCAAAATGGCGGCCACTTTTTTTTAAATCTGATTACCGGTTCGGATTTGCTGTCCCGACGGATCCTCAGATATCGATTTTCAAGACAATCGAAGCAGTAACAAAAAAGTTCAAAATGGCGGCCACTTTTTTTAAATCTGAGTACGGGTTCGCATTTGTAGTCCCAACGGGCCCTCAGATATCGATTTTCAAGACAATCGAACCAGTAACAAAAAAGTTCAAAATGGCGGCCACTTTTTTTTAAATCTGATTACAGGTTCGCATTTGTTGTCCCGACGGATCCTCAGATATCGATTTTCAAGACTAGAACTAGTAACAAAATATTTCAAAATGGCGGTCACTTTTTTCAAATCTGATTACGGGTTCGCATTTGTAGTCCAAAGGAGCCCTCAGATATCAATTTTCAAGACAATCGAACTAGTAACAAAACAACAAACTTAATAGTTTAGGTTTAGGATTGTTTTAGGTTATATGCCTACTGTCAACAGTATTTATGCTTAGAAATGCAATACGGGGTGACGTCAGGAGTTAGATCAAATACCGCTTACCATTTTCGTCCATACATGTAAGTTACGATTGGCCTAGCGGCTGAGAGGTAGGTCTATGACGCCATGGTGCCGCGGTTCAAATCCCATCCGATTCCAGTATCTTTTTGTATTTTAAAAATTGTTTAAAAACTAGTACTACCGATGCCGTATGCGTGAGAGAAAGGGAAGCCAGACATGCTGTCTAGTAACGCGCATTACGTAACGAAATGGTTTACCCTCCGTAAAGAAGTTATCACTTCAAAAATAGACGTTTAATTAAGACCCATTTCACGATATTTCACTTATTGATGGAATTCAGGCTCAACAACATACTTTAACTTCGTTTTTCACGCAAGTTTATATTTAAGAAGAAATTGTTAATTTCACACTTGTTGACGTGATTAACTAAATTTCAGTAAAATTTAACAAAAACATAAATAACTATGAAACAGTTGAAAATCGCTGAACATACATGGGGGTAAAATCGATAGGTCTTGACGTCCTCTATCGACCTGCTGCGTTTGATCCACTCCTCCTGTTACACCCTGTATATCGCACACATAGATTTGTTTTGCACCTTTTCTATGTAACATGAAAAATAAATAAATAAATAAAATAAAATAAAGTTTATTTGGTTCAGCAATAGGAGTGCACATCACAAAAAGGTTGGGATCTCCTATTAAGTATTTAATAAAAATACTTGTATTAGGAGAACCCGCTCTTCCAAATACAATAGGTTTAACAAGCTTCCTATAGTTAGAACATTTAAAACTAGAAAGACAACAAATGAAGCAACCTTAACATTATTTAAGTAGGTACCTTATTTTAAAATATAAGTATCCAAATAATAAGAAGGGAGTATTTATACTTAGTCGTACAAAGTGCATATGTTTATATTGGCTTACAGGATTTTCGAGATTTGGACGGCAGCAGTATTATTCAGCTTTTGGTAAAACTGCAGCTATTACTAGCAAAAATAATCAAGACTTACCAAATATCGGATTAGGATTTGCGGAACAGTCTTGTTATATTTTTCGGCTAAGTGCAGCAGGGAGGGGTGGTCGGCTTTCGGCGGTGGCGCGCTCGGCTTTCGGCCGAGGACGGCGCCGAACGGGCTGTAGGCCATCACGACCACGCCATGCGCAGCGCACCACGCTATCAGCTCCGACTGGGTTATCGTCGGGTTCACCTAAAGAGTGTTCCTTATCGATAAGCATGGGTTCATCGAATACATGGCTGGCAAATAATAACAACAAATAAACAGCATTTTTTTGTATCAATATCGCTGTAGATTTAGATTGAATTAAAAACAATTAAATATGGAATGCAGACCTTTTTACCTCAATTTGTAAAACTGATGGCTTTATTCGCGAGTTATCCCAAAGCCTCTGCATTTGGGTCAAGTTGAAATTAGACACTCCTATTGACCTTGTGAGATTAAGTTCCTTTGCATTTTCCATTCCTTTCCACGTCTCCAAGTAATCTGTGTTGCTAATACCGCCGTCTTTCTATGAAATTAAATAATGAAATATAATGTTAGTAAGCAGTAGGTGAGGAAGTGGGTTGAAAACTGCATCTGTTAGGAAAAAACACAAACCTAGTTTATTATTTTAATTAATGATATACCTACTCATTCATATTGGTCCTTATGTATAAACTTGATATAGTGCAATATCTTCAGTTTATGGCCGCAACGTCTGTATTTTATGACTTCATGTGTGTCGCATGACATAACTCACGCGTCGTATATTTTTAAGTCAGTCAGAAGGCCAACCATATAAAGCATATGATTAAAAAATTCTACGTACGATACCGTAACACGAACGATACGATGTGTAATGATTTTCATAAAACAAAACTACTAGGTAATTTTCATTTTGCATAACATGAATTGCATAATTTCTACCAGTATAATAATCAAATTATATAATTACAGCATTATTTCTTGAAACCTACTGATCAATAGTCATAATCTGTAAATGCCGAATGAACAAATAGTTTATAAACCTAACCTATCAAGGAGATATTGACCTACCTTAATTTAGCAAATGGTTGTTTTTAGGTAATATCATTATAATTAGTTTGATACAAAATATGTAAGATGATTATTATAATGTAATGATGAGTGATATTATTACCTGAAAATTATTGCAAATATTATATTAATGTATGTATCAAATGGCATTATAAGATATGAATGTTACCTATTAGAAGTCTTTTAGCTACTTACAAACAAAGATCTTAACAATATTAAAGATTATCTTCGTCAACGTAGTCTCGGGCCACCCCTATACCTAACTATAATTGGCTCTATTCCCACGTACCTACTAAGTTCAAATATTTTATTGTCCGGTTGCAATGTAACATACCTTACCTAGCCTAGTTTTTGTAACAACTGCCTTGTGAGGTTGAAACTGACAATTAAAATAAAACGACGAGGTGACTCTTAAAACTAATTTCTGTAGAAAACTTGTAGCAAGTTAAAAAGCGTCCAACAATTTTAAAATGAAAACACAGCGAATTACTTTTAAAGTCTGGAGTAGTCGTGCCTACGAAGTTTTTGCTGACACCTTCGAAGTTACTAAACGAGAGCAGGTATTTTACGATATAATTTAAAATGAGACAGCGCTTTTCTTTTGTCTAGACGATCAATGCTAGATGTTTAGCATCCAAATCTATGCAAACAAGCTCGACTCGGCTATCTCAAATGATCCTAAGATATTAAATTCAAAACACATTTTTGCATCAAGCAGCTTTACTGTTGCAGTTCCTTATTTTTCAAACTAGAACAAAAGAGTCGAGACTGTACCTTGTATGCCATTGGATAGTGAACGAGGTAGAGATCGATGTAGTCCATTTGTAACAGTTCTAACGACTTCTTCAGAGCTGGAATCACTTCGTTTCTTTCGTGAGCATCGTTCCATAACTACGGCGAAAGAAAATAAAACTCATTTAATGTTTTGCCACGACAAAGAAACGTTATTAGACCGAGAGACATGAAAGATAGCGTGTTACTTCAGGCAGTTTTCGCCAGTTTAACGAATGTCTACCTAATTATAGTAAAACATAGCATATTTAACAAGGTAGTGAGACAAAATTTGGCGTGACAAAATATAATCCGGACCAAGGTGGAAAGTTTTGGAATAAATTTCACCCAATAACATTTTGCTAATAAACTCACTACGAGGACTGCTAAAGGATGGTTAAAAATGTGTAAACTGGTTATTGTAATTTGTGTGACTTAAGGTAAGCTCCCGGGACCGTGTTTTCTCCAAAGCAGTGCAAAGAAAAAATCCAGAAAAGGAATGAGTAACTTAATTTTCTTAGCCTCGCACAGTGCACTTAACCAGTCCTTATCCTATTGATGGATTTTTACTTCGGACAACACTTAACCGCCTCACACAGCTTTGGTAGAAGCGGAGCCTAAACTAACATTAGGTACCTACCAAAGCACTATCGTTTTGAAGAAAGATGGACAAAGATATACAACATAGGCGTTGATGTAGCGATTAACCGTTCACAAGATCGTTTAAACAATAGCTAGCCTATTTAATTAAGAGAATCGTATAGTATACTAACTTTAGTGGTGATGTAAACATCGGTGCGGTTTCGGCCATGTCCGAGGAAGCGGCAGGTCCCCAGGCCAACCTCGGCCTCGGTGCGGTACAGGGCCGCGGTGTCCACGTGGCTGTAGCCGGCCTCCAGCGCCCATTGTACCGCCGTCGCTAGCGACTCGTTGATCGGTAGCACGCGCGCCCCCTGGCGGGAACATATCCCAACATGTCGCCTCACAACGCATTTGTTAACAACGCCACACAGCTACTAGTTTACACAAAATGGTTGGTGCAATTGGTTTAGATTCTTGCTTACGTTTATGTTTAGCGGCAGTGAGAGGATTGGACAAATGTGATGAGGCGTTATTAAAATTCTCATAGAAACTTGGTTCAAAACATTAAGCTTCGTAAATAAATAATTAGCAAATAATTTTTACTTTAACCAAATTTAATAAAAAATAGCATTCTGAAAGTTTCACTAAAAACCTTTATTTCTAATTTGTATTTTGCAATACTTATACGACTTTGTTATTTAAAAATTAAGCTTTCGTACTTATACACAGGAGATATTTACAAGTGGCGACAAAATGACGGCGTTTTACATAACCGCGGCGAAAAATCGCTCCTTACTCCTGAGGCCCGTTTCACGAAGCTACAAGTTACAAATTACACTCTCTTTCTAGCAAAAGGAGTTAGAAAGAGACTTCCGCTTGTAATTTGTAACTTGTAGCTTCGTGAAGCGGGCCTCTGGCCGTAATTTTTCATGCAATATCATCGAGTAATAATAACCGGTCGAGTATGAGTCAGAGTCGCGCACTGAGGGTTCCACACCGCACAACTCACACCACCGGCTTATTATTTGTTTGTTTTAGGTTTGCACTATAATGGCAAAGGACATAATCTTTTTTTGGGACCAAATATGAAAGTGCCGCCCATACTCTATTAGAACTTCTCACCCAGGAGCATATATTATTATGGCACCAAAGCTGTAGTATCAATATAATATGTTCCTTAAAAACATATGACTCATAATTACTCATAAACCATATTATGCACATGATATGAGAGCAACACCCAATTGGTTATTGGCCTGATAAAATCCAATTATTTTAAACAAAACGGCACTTAACCATGTAAAAATATAATTTTTTATCCATAATTTCACGTTCCATACTGTCGCAACAATATGGCCTCGAAGAGACTGAAGAGGCGGGTATAATCAACTTCGGGAACTACCCGCACTGCCCTATCCTAGTTTTTATTCGTAGTCGAACAATTCATTTGTTCTTTTAGTTCAACTAACATAAAAACATGTGTATCGTTAAAATCCTTAAGTTCTATTTCTTTTTTTCATACAAATTAATTCGCCACGCAATGTATCAGAAATAACCTGCAACTAACTGAGACTTAAATCTTCGTTTACATTATACGTTGCTGTCCAATGGGACCTTTAAAAAATTATGGCCCTCTATATATTAGAGTTATTAACGAAATCCCACATTTACATGACTTGTAGAGCTAAGAACCTAAGAGCTTGCGGTATATGAAGGCTTTAAGTTCTCCATATGCGGCCTTTAATATTCCAGCTATAAATATAAATATAAATGTTAATTTATTTTATTTATTTCAATTGCATAACAAAACTAATGTAATTTATAAGCGTTAATATAATTTATATGTTTTGTGTCATCAATATGGGTGCTTGTAATACCAGGGGCACGTTTTATAAAGCTACAAGTTACAATTTTACAGGTCTTAACTGGCAACACTGCTCAAACAGCTGGTGGTCATTGGTCGAGGGTGTGTCAAATGGAAACTTGTAACCTGTAAATTGTAATTTGTAGCTTTATAAAACAGGCCCCTGGAATAAATGTTTTTTTTAATTGTTTAATTTAAGAACTACGTCTAGTTTCAATGTTTGCTCTAATTCAATTTTCACACGTGTTCTGTAAAAACGTTAACCAACAATATATTACAGCTCTTTAAAGGTGGATACAGGCGGGTGGAGTCATGTTTGGTAACCCTTGGGTACGGGACCCTAATAAAGCGTTTTGCAAGTGATGAAATAGTTTAAACTGGTCAAATTAAAATAGTATACAGTAATAGAACCTTCAATGTTTACCTCTTATAAACTTCTTAATTACTTCTTAGATAGTTTTTAGGTTAGGCACGCTACATTGATAATTAGAGGGTAAATACCAAAACAACCAAGGTGATTATTTTCTGCTGGAGTATAAATAGAACACAGCAAGTCAAGAAATAAATTCAGTTTTGGACATTGACATTTTGTCTGAACAACATTGCAGCCATCCGCTCTCAACAAATGCTAAAATAATAACCTAACATTTTGTACCACTATGCATACAATAATTTCTCATTACGCCAATTTATAAGATAATTTTTTTCTCTGTTCGTAGATACTCGAATCTCGGAGCTAAATACCTTTATTTTTATTCCCAACAACTTACATCTGCTAAATGTCCCAAGCTCGTGCCCAGGGCTACAGCCGGTATTTCATTTCCGTCGTTTAATTTGTATTTTAATGATTGCTCGCTGCTTACCTGGAAAGTAATAAAAGGCAAATCAAAACTTTGCCAAATTAGAAACAATAACTGGGAAAATTATAATTGCAACCAATGTAAACAACACAAGATTTTTATAAAGCTTGTATGAGTAATCATTTAATACAGGGTAATAATAGTACCGAGACGGGAGGGGAGGGGGATTAAATAACCAGACATTCCACAAAGTCAATATAATAAAATATGAACACCCTTTATGCAGTATTCATTTAATTAAAATTTATATACCTGTTCTGTATTTTGTTTTTTAAGCACAATGACAAAAAACGCTGTATGGGCGAAAAAAAACCTGTCACGCGCAATTCGAACGAGCGATTAATGTGCCGCGCCCCGGCCGATCCACAATTACACAAGCTAGGCTACAAACAAGAGGACTGATTTAATGTAAGAGTTCCTCGCTGCACAGTGGGCCGCCGGAGCTCGTGCCACAAAGCCCACAAACAACGTGGTTCCGGTGGTTCGTGCCGACGGCACGTTTTGACTTTTGATACTGTCGAAAATATAAGTCTCTGGACTATGTTATATACTAATAAATACGTCATTTTTGCAATGTTTAGTACCCGTGACACTCGCGACGCTAAGATGAATCTAACGACACATTAGTTGTCAAAATCGGGCCACAACATACCATACAATAAACACACATACATACCGGACAAACATTACCTTTTTTCATCAGTAGGTCAGTAAAGATAGTCAGGTAAAGATGAGTTTGACCTTTTTTGCGTCGATTTGAACGTTAACGTTAAGAGTTATAGTGATATAATAGACTACTTATACCAAATCGCTGATAAAGAAGGAGAACGTTTATATAACAAAATAAAAACTAAGGCACGAGTAAATCTAAAGTCTAGAGTAAAGCTATAAGCATAATAGCAATTATAATAACATGTTAAGTTAATTTAGTCAATATAATTAGTTTTTTTTTATTTAACCTATAGTTGGATGTTATTTTTACTTTTGAAACCACCTTCATCAAATTAAAATGCGTTAGATAAGTATTTAATAAGTACCTAGTATACAAATCTGCTTGTAAATGTTGTTTTAAAAATTGGACAGAATAATAATAATATATAATATGCAAGCTTTAACTAAAGTGAATTTGAAGTTAATAACTTCTTGGTTAATATTTTAAGACCTACTCGAGTCGAAGGCCAAATCAAGTTATAAAGGCAGACTGCCTTGATCAAGTTTGTTACAATTACGTTGTTTTTGACTAAATATTTGAGTAATCATAGAATTTAAGCTAGGAAAGCTTCCTTATAACTATGTGTCCCATATGAAAAACATTGAACGAAATGAAAACACATACTTGGTAGAACAAAAACAGCAGCGATAAGAGGCGGGCCGTGTGTTGGACCGACGCGGCCATCGCGAGCGGCATGCTGCTCGGACTGCCGCCGGCACCAACACGCTTGCTTTCTCGATATGACACCCGAGACGCTGCGTTCAAGATAATTAAATATTAATACGTTCATAATAACTCAATGTCAGGATATTTTTTAGAGGATATTGCACATTGACTCGATTGCACGCGATGTTTTTCGGCGCTAACAACTGTCAATGTGCTTGAGAAAAAACTTCAGTAATCGAAAATTTGAAACATTTCCTTGAGATTTAACCATAAGTACCAACTTCACCATACGATGTTAACCACTTCACAGACGATTAGAGCATTAACAGCTGTCAAAATGTATGAACTAACAGGCGATTACCGTTGATTAAACTCGTCACGGTTTTTAACGATTAGTTAGTTTAACTACTGATCAAACAACAGGCCCTAAAGCTGAACGAGCGAACTTCTACCACCTGATTCATTGTCATTGAAAACCTTACTTATAGGTGAACGTGAATACTCTTTAAACGTCATACCGGATCACCGGACCATTTGTGTAGTATAAATAAAAATAGGTAAATAGGAGCTTCAGTGACATCCCTCAACGAGATGATAGCGTCCTAATAAGATTAAGCTCCCCCAATGTTAATAATTACTATTTCATAGCCTCAAATGGCTTTTCCGTCGGCAAACCTTTCTTCATTTCAATATTCTAAATTTCCCTTCTTAATTAAACATTCCATAAGCAACCCAAACATCCCGCTAAGATACTGATACGTTTCGACAAACCGTTTCGCAATTTTCCAAACAAACCAAACCCTGTTTTACCTCTGGAGATGTAAATACGGAAAATTCAAAACGTTCTGGAATAATTTATCTAGAATACATTTTTGCTCTGAGCATCCACTTGGAGAGAATAACGAGTGGCTGGCATTTTGCCGCAGTAAAACGGGACAAAGTGCAATTTAAATGTTCGAAATGTCGCTCGCTGCACGTTACCGTGTATAGATGATCGAGTTTAATTTAGAGCCAATCAGTAATGAGCCGGGCGAGCTCGAGCGGCCAGGGCGGAGCGCGGCCGAGGAGGCGGACTGCGCGTTTTATGTACGCGGAGATTGCGGCAACTAGCATTTTGAAGTAACGTGATTATTATTCAATACATTATTCTCTTATAATTATGCATATGCATCCAAAAAAACAGAGTATTAGTAGATCGCGGCTGTCTTTTCCTGTCACACTCTCTGACATTTATCCGTATAACGGTGGATAGCCGAGTACTATTAATCGGTACCGTGATTTTACTATATTTTGTGACCGCGTAACAGGTATATATTGCTACGGTTTTTGGTCGAACACCATGTGCTGTTCTAAATAGCAAAAACAATGTCGCTACTTTTATCCGTCTGTTTGCAATAATTTTCATGCAGTTATAAAAACTCTATATGATGTTAACATCGTAAAACCAAAATTTTCGATAGGTAGGTATTTTTTACATCGATATTTCACCCACGCAAGCCGATGTTTATTTACCTCGTTATGTTATAATAATATTTGTCACGGTATCTCAAACTCTTAGTGCTTTCTGAGGTTCTCTTATTACTATCTTACAGCTTTTTATTACTTACACGTGGGTAGATTACTTATAAAGAATAAAGTAAGTCGTTTAACTAATAACCGAAACCCACGTGCAGTCCCGCTGAAAGAATATACATTTTAATCACGCCGAGAGTGAGATCATTACCACAATCACTCCCCACCAGTTTCATTTAAAGTATGGTCATAACCGTTTCATGAAATCGCTCAATTATCTTTTGTTCTCGCTTCGTTTCTGTTGTATTTTTATCACCGGTCGATATCAGGCAGGCAGGTAGAGGTCTAATTCCAGCGCTGGCCGCCCAAACCAACACCGCGCGAGTTCTTCCCGCGGCAGGCGTAATAAATTATTACATGCGAACCCTTAGCGTGGTTAAGCTCAGAGGTATTGGAAGTTAATGTATCGGGTGAGGGCGGTATCGCTCTGTTTTACAGTGAACTACTCCTGCCGGGCCTCCCGCGCCCCGCGCGCACCCTCCCGCACCGAACAAAGAACGCACAATCTATAACCTTCAAGAGATCGCGCTAAGCTGGATGTACTGCATACTAAATTTCCTATACAACTAGCCACATCCCTACCTTTTACTAATCCCTCGTGAATACTAACAATTATTTGTTATGTAATGTAGATTGTAGAGCCTTTCGAAACTTTATAAATGTAGGTAAGTATATCGTGAACCCGATTATCGCTCCATTTAATATTTTGTTAAAGATTTTACTCGGCTGGAAGCCGCCGCCGTCCAAACTGAAATAACTTTACGGGAATAGCGAATGCAGGTGACATTTTCAGTGAATTATAAATAACCATTCTAGAATGATTCAATTAATAACAAGTAAGTATTGGAATTAATAGCACGAGTAGGTATTTACAGACGATCCAAATTGTACTTAATATGAAAAGCTTATTTGTGTATTACAGTTAATTCTTATTGATTTCATATTTGTATTGTTTGTAAACTTGTAACACGTTTATTCGTCATTGAGATACACCGGAGTTTAACAGGTATGGTAATACAATAACCATTATGGGAAATAGGCCTCGTGTCTTATCAAAAGATTTTATAGCTTATATCTTAAGGTCATTAAGATTTAAATTTTAGTAATAGATAACTTTAATTCAGATACGGCAATATTATTTGGAAGTTTAAACTTGAATAGGTTATTTTTTGATATTTTCCAATTAGGCATGTCCGCCTTATTTTATAGTTTTGCTTTACAGCAGCCAGTTTATACTTCGTATGTTTCAAGTGCCTAAAAGCTCAATTAGAGCATCGAAAATAAAGCAATTGGATCAAGCGTGCAGCGACTAGGCAGATAACAAGATCAGGCTCCTGCTACAGTTTTAATTTACAGAAATGTCTGGAGTTTTTTCCGCGGAGTGAATTTTCCGCCGGCTCCATTCATCAGGCGACTGTCACTGTCCCCCGCCAGCAATTACTGATGTCGCACTCCACTGCTCCGGCGCAATTACTACCACCTACCCCGAGCGCGCAGCTACCTGCGCCGCCGGTCTAGTTAGCGCCATGGTGCGCTAAAAGCTTACCCGTCTACCCGTTAATGACTCCAATAAACAAACTGCAAGGATACTTAATTAACCTCGCAACATTTTTTAATTCCAAAGCAATCAAACCCTGCAAGGGAATGTATCACATAGCTAAATACCTTCACGAAATCGAGAAAAGCCTACCTCAGTCTGTGTTTATTAGAAAATACCTTTTCCTTTCACGTCTCACGTAAGGAATTTTTCTCGTTGGCGGAAATTTACCCTTGCGCACCTGCTTCTTTTATACGCGCCGACAAAGCGCGTCCCTTCCTCGCTTTCACGTAGTCTCTTCCTTCCTACGGCGCTCGTTGAGCCCGATCAAATAAGCGCTATTTATTTAAATGGAGGGCTAATCGTGGCCGAACTCGGGCCGCGCTGGCCAGAATAGATCGCCATTAGCACGCCGCCCGACTTGTTCATAGCTCACAACAACAACATTGTGAATCGATACGCCCGGGCCCTAACGAGCTCCCGGATAACGAAATATTTTACCATGAATTCACTTTGATAAATATGTCATTCAATTCCGTGAAATAAAATGAGTCAACGTGGGAGTCAACAATGCGGAACAAGTGAAACGTCCCGATAATAAAAAAGGTAAAGCGGATCGGTGCCGGATTTTCAATAAAGTGCAGGTAAAACGACGTCGTTATTCATACGTGTAAAGAGTTTCGCAGCGTCGTAATACTCGTAATGCGTGTATCTGTTGGAAAACCCGAGGCAGCCTGTTACGTACCGCTATTACTGCGAGTACATTCAGAGGCGAACAGACATGAAGCCATTCACGTAACCGAATATTGAATTCTAAACCGTATGTCATCCTTTATACACTATCAAAATCTATCCCGTTATATACTTGTCGGGATTGAAGTTTTCTTTTTGATTTGCCTTGGAAAACTATTCATGTTAGTAAACTACACGTCAGCATTGCAATTTGAGGGAGGTCTTGGGCCGCGCCTATTCTCGCATCTCAGAGCGCCGGCCGCGCCGGGTCCGACGGACTTCAATACCGCCCGGCATCTCGGCATGCTCCAACTGGATTAGTTTCTGAGCTCGCAACGTGAAATAGGAATAATTCAAGAACCTATTTAGAGTTCAGAATCATTTCACCGTATAGGCACTTGGATTCATTCAATAGTTCTTCCGTAAGTTATGGATAACCAGCGCAAACATTCTCACACCATAGTTTGTTACACAGGCTTTGTACCTACGTCCTTTGTCAACAACTAGTGATATAAACGTACGATAATTTCCACGGATCATTTGAATTCAATATTAGCGGTTTATAGTAGGTACGCCAGTAGAAAACATATTTTTGGTCATGACTTGATATTAAGTATTCCTTATTTATAGAAATGCCGTTTTATTCTGCATCCATATCATAGTAACACCTATTATCAGCTAGATTTTAAGTTTTTATGTCGATGAGAAAACATTTGCATTGGGCTCTAATACATATATGAATTTATAATTCTCGTTTGCTTGCTATATTTTTAATATTAATAATACATAGTATAATTATTATACCAAAGGTCCAAATGATTATCTACAAATATACCCCTTAACAACAATTTATTACAATAATCCTGCACATAAGTAGGTAGTCATACTCGAGCCCGAGTCGTGTTGCGTCGTTGCGTTCATAGTAACATGTACATAAGGGCTATCTCTATATCGACCAGCAGTGCAGCCGACAGCTAGCTAGCGCTCGGAGAGACCATTCGATCGACAACGAAACGGTTATTGCCAAATCCATGCATGCAGGACCCGTCGTGCAGATAGCAGGCTATCAGGCTTCAATACTACACATGCAAATGTAAAACAATACGAAAAGAATTGCATTTCCTTTAAGACCGCAAGCTCTTACAAAACCGGCGCACAACAGGACATAAGCTTGATAAGTTTTCCGCGAAGTTAAAATTAAACAACCCTACCCATTTATATGTAATCGTGCAAAGAAAATGTACATTTAAATGTAAGAACCAGGCCAACTACATTGTTTTAAGAGAACCTTCGCATGTTCGCAAGAGAGAGATGCGATTGATGGACAAAATGAGGATCTATTCGACAGGTTTCACCTAAAAATACACCCTCTACCTGCGACTGTCGTGAGATATTGAAAATCGGGCCCGAGGCTATCCGTTTGACCTTTTTTATTGGCAACATTTTACCCGTTCCGCATGTTTGAGCGTTTGAATGAAACTGCTCATGTTGTCAAATTGCGCTGTATTTTACGCGACACTCGCGCGTGTAAATGACGGTAGCTGGCTGTACTCTGACTTGTTTACAAAATCTCATTAAAACATTTAATTGTTTCATGTCGCTTTGTTTGACTACGAATCCGAAATTGGTGGTAAACAACATGAAGGGTTCAGGATTTTGGATAAGGAAACGAGTAGCAGCTCCGACATAAGAAAGCTACTTTCGCGGACGTTACGTTGTACGTAAACATTTCATTAGCCACGTTTCGAAGTAACAGGAAATCATTTAAGTAGTTAGTTTATTCTGAATCCATTGCGACCGACGCTGTAATATATCTAACCACAGCGGAGCTAAAAAGTGGTTACTCGCGAGTAATGGTTACATGGAAAGTAGTCGCAGCCGCTCGGTAGCCATAGCATGAAAAACTAAACCGGCCTTACGTACAGGCGCTGTGGCGTTGTATCTCAGCGGGCGACACTTTGCAAGTAGTTTACGAGGAATCTAGTACACATTACTAGCGCAGCGGGAGCGGGTGCACTGCGAACTTGTCTGGAGGAGGATATTACTTTAATCGTGCAAGGCCTCCGTTATGGTCGAAGTTTCATGGACGCCACCGGCCGCAACTCGCCCGCTTATTGCTCCCGCGGTTGTTACAATTCTCTCTCGTTATAACTCCGCCCTTTATTTTCACTCGCCAAGAACAGTACGTAACATTTTAATTTTTGCGTCTTTTCAGTGTGTTTTTGCGGTCGTAGCAGGTTTTGTTTTTTTTCAACCAGAAAACTGTTGAATGGTCCCAATAACGATAATATTTAGGACAGTGGTCCTATTTTGAGGTCTTTTAAGTTTGTAAGTAAATGAAATGGAAATATTTAAAGGCGGCGGCGCCTCTTCTGCTAAAGATAACAAAAGATAGACGTAAATGTAACTGCATAAAAAGAAATGTTTTTATTGGAATAAACGTACCTACGCGACATAATTGTAGTGACTGCCTACGATTATCATTACGTACCCTACGTAGGTTAAGAAGGTTATGTACTTGCTATTTGGGTTGTGCTTTAAGTAACTGAAATAAAACGTTATCTTTATGTTTTCTATATTAATCTCACTATTGCACAAGTACCTACCGTTACGATAAAAGTTGTTCTCCAAATTAATTATAGATACACCACCCTTTTGCTAATTAATCTAGGTATGTCCATATTCTTTGCCCCTTACTGTACAAGCATCACGTATTACGAAACTTAAATCACAATTACAAAACAAACGTATTTTATAAGGTAGCCATGGTATACAACAAACGGCACACAAATTAGACGTACAAATCTCCGCCGAGCTTGCCACTAGATAAATAAAACTGTTATGTTCAACCTAATTGCCTTCATTTGTTGCGAAGTTAAATTAGAGTGTATTTATTATCGCTACTTCAGCGAGCGAAGTTCGCTCGTCAGCGCCGCGCACTCCGCGCTCCGCACGCGACTACTCGCCCACTCCCTAAATCAAAGTTGAGCGAGAGACATCTTAATGTTTATGAAATAATTCACCATCTAATTAATTATATTAAACATGCAATCGAATAACACAGTTTGCTTAGTCGATAAAAGCCTTCCCTGTTTACATAATTACCCAAGTCAAAGAGTACAAAGTAAAGCCAGTTCCGAAATTGGATTACGGTGGATTTATTAATAAATACTCATTTCGATTTCTGAGTAAGTAAATGCTATATTCGAGTACACAGAGAGATACAATCTCTGTAGCAATTCTTCTAATCTGAAAGTTATCAAAAAGTGCGACTAAACCGAGCAATTTTCTGAAAGTATTCCCGGGCAGTTAGTACCAAATCTTCGCCTGACCAAATGTTTGTATAGTTCAGCTGCAAATAGGTTTGGCAGCGACCGGTGCTGTTTGTATATAATCCAAGTTGGTGAAAAAGTAAACAGAGCCGCGTCCGCCCGGTCCTCCAGTTAATTGAGCGCATTAGTCATACGTGGCTCCGCAGACAGCGGCTTCCACGCGCCGGCCCTTATCGCCGTGATTTGTAGTATCGCTGAGACTCAAGTGCTTGCCTCTAGGGTTAATTATAAATTACAACTCTACAAATATGGCGGCAGGGGTCAGGTTAACAAGGGCCTTGGTTGAGAATATGTAAGGTTGAGCTTTAAAAAATGCTGCGGTGGTAAATTGGACCCTGTAATAATACGTTTACTGAAATGATAAAGGATTTCATTTTGGAAGGAAGTGTTTTAATGATAAAAACTTTATGCTCAGGTCATATAAAAAGAGGTATTTTTACCTAGATTATTGGCGTCGTGTTCAACGCAGGATAGGGTTTGCTTTGTGTTTGTCAGCCCTGTTTGCCCGCGGGGCGGCGGGCTTTTCCGAGTGACGGTTTAATACTGCGCTATTTGCCATTATAATAGCAAACGTCGTCACAGGTAGAAACACATTGAAAAAGTTAAAAAGGGAAATCCTCTCTTGTGCTTTTCCAATATTCAAACCGTGGATATATTCGATTACTTCGGGTTACTGCCTCGTACAAAATATGTCAAATTTGGAACGAAAGTATCAAATCTATCTGCGGTTTGAATAATGGGAACGAAAATAAAAAAAACATCGCACTATAGATAATTATCAATTTTATAAATAACCTAACTAACCTAACCTAAACCATAAATTCAATAAATACCTATATGGTCTATATATGCAGAAATAGAAAATATTCATAGAAACTCTAATGAATTATGGTACCTCATTATTTGAAAGGATGAAAATATCTCGTCGTAAATAGCCTCGTCGCTCGGCGTCCACTCGTTGTCGACAGGTGGCCCTCGGGTGGACACCGCGTTGTCACTAGTGAACCTCGCGTGGTCAACGAATGGGCTTTGCGTGGTCAACGAGTGGACCTCGCGTGGTCAACAAACTTCTGAGCAGTCTACCAGCGTAAAGGTCACAGCTCATTAGAATGATCCGGCACCCGACCCGCACCGCCTCGCCCCGAGCGGTTAGTATTCTTTATATGGATTTGTATGGGCTTGCGCTCACTACATCAACTACGTAGCGTAGAACCAACCGGCGTAGCGTAGTTGATGTAGCGAGGACATGCCCATACAAATCCATAAAAAGAATACTAACCGCTCGAGACGAGGCGGTGCTGGTCGGGTGCCGGGTGGTTCTAATGAGCTGTGACCTTAAACCGCGAGCTGTCATCGCGCAGTTCACGTGAGGCAAGCATGAGAGCAATTAGCTATCCTCGAGTGGAGCACTCGCCGTCCTCGCGAGCGAGATGATCCGGTGACGCTACGTAGTTGATGTAGTGACCGCGTGCCCATACAAATCCATATAAAGAATACTAACCGCTCGAAGCGAGGCGGTGCGGGTCGGGTGCCGGGTGGTTCTACTCGTAATGAGCTGTGACCTGACAGTACTGTAAGTGACACTATAATACTCTACTACACACATAAACACATTAGTCATTATAGATAAATTTATCGAGAGCGCGGAATTGCATTTGTAGTGGTTGTACCGTTCGCATGAAAAGGAAAATAATTTCAGTTTTTTTCTTAATTTAATGAGATTACACATAGTTAGCTACCATAAACAAGTGGAATAATTATGTCCTTCTTTTTCTTTTAGTCGCCATCATTTAAATCTTCATCTGAGCTGTCACAAGTACTTATTGATAATAATATGATCTGAAATTCCATCCATTTCCTCTTCTTGACATCTATATTTATTTTCTTCATGTTTGACACGGCGAGAAATATTTTTTCAGTCCTCACTTCGACTTGAATGTTCTTTTAAAATTGCATCAATGGTATTCACTAAATCGTTCTATATTTTGTTTAATTAATTCATACAAACTTGTTTTATACATCAAGGACTAAGTATAAGAAATGTAACGTTCTGTCAACCAATCCATCATTTCTTGTTTAAGAGAATTTGACGTTCAAAATTATTCTGAGAATTGGTTACCACAAAGATTTAAAAAAAACAGAAAAGAAATGCGAGAATACAATAAAATGAGACGTATATTTTAGTGCAACATAAATAGTATATTTAGAATTTAACACTGACATTAGTTTTGTATTTACTTCTTTAATATATAACTAACCTCTTTTTATGCTGATAGTACGAGAAGAGAGAAAATTCAATCATAGAATGAATCTAAACACACATTACCACTACATATGCAATTCCACGCTCTCGATTATTTATATTTAGTTAATAAAAATTTCAATTAAATTATATTTCATTTAAATTAACCACAATAAATAACAATAACGATATCTTGCTGACGGATCGACAAGCTCGCCAAAAATGCGGTATGGTATGGTAATGGTATGGTATGTAACGTAGCTAAGGTTGAGCAAAGGCAGTTCAAAAACATCCAAGTGCTGCCACCTTGTATATTGTTATTGAACTCATAGGAAAACCAACAGTCCCTTACTCCATCTCTCGCGGAAGGTTTAGGAAGATGACGGTAGATGTCGCTGTTGTCACTTTTACATTGTTTTTATTTTATTTGCATTTTAACATAACATGCCTGTCTTATCGCAGTAAGATACCTTTTCTAAATTGACATAGCATGCTCAATTTTTTGGCGTTATTTGCTCGTTTCGTTTGTAAGAAAAAAATACCACGGCAGGTGGTGTAAGTCGGAATTAATGTTTTGCTGATAATTTAAATGAATATAAATCCAGTATTTTTCAGTATTTTGCATTAGTTATTGACAAAATAACACTTCTTCTTAATCAATTAATGATTCCATACACATAAAATGCTGGCTCTAACAATGTTAATAAAACCGTCCAAGTGCGAGTTGAACTTGCGTGGAGAGGGTTCCGTACGTAG
Organism: Acleris literana; assembly: GCA_946894065.1. NCBI lineage: Eukaryota > Metazoa > Arthropoda > Insecta > Lepidoptera > Tortricidae > Acleris > Acleris literana. The sequence goes on along the minus strand of OX335670.1, from coordinate 14,266,290 downwards.
GATTTTTTTATAGATTTCTTATGGGTTTTCCTGTAATCTACAAGCAATGAACTACCTGTATTTTGTATTTTTTTCAATTTTTTTGGTTCAGTAGGGGTGTACCAAATTTCAACTCAATCGGTCCAGTAGTTTCGGAGCAAATTGGCTATTGACAGACATACGCACAAGCGATAAGGGTTCCGTTTTTTAATTTTTTGTACGGAATACTAAAAAGTGAAAAATTACTAAACTTTAATTTGGCAATAACTTGAAAACCTTGCAACTTTTACTGGGGTCATAATAGGCTGGTTCGGTGCCTCTTAGCTGAGCTACCTTCGGTGTCACTGTGCCATGTCACTTATGGGACACCATGTCTGGTAAATTGTTGTGTCTACGATGACGGTTTTAAAGGTGGGTTTGCACCGCGGATGTCCACTCGTTCCCGTCTATAGCTGGCCCTGATAGAGACGTGGAAATTGATAAATAATATACTTTACAAGTCAATATTCTTCTTTATTTAAAAAAAGACCCTTATAAATATATGACTAACAAATCCGTTATTCTTTGAATCGAATACAACCCTTCTATATAATAGACATCACAGATAAAAATATACAGACAGGTAAGTAGACAGAATATCTTTTTCACTAAGTTGTCGCTTGGCATCTATAAAACGCTGTTTAGCTTTTCGACGGATGACAAAATGAGCAAATGGAATGATTCAAAATCAATAATCATGCTGATACAGAAGACAAAATTTAAATAACAACACCCACGTTAATGTTCAATCGATGTTGCATGACTATCAAAAAACCGACTTACCGTTAAACATCACAAGTATAATGTTCTTTTGAGTATGCTAAATTACTTGATATGTTTTAAAAATACAGCCTCTACTAATAAACTTTTGAGCAAAACGTGACCTAAAGCAAAATCACAAAAACGTTGAGCATATCCTTTTATCATATATCGATACAAAAAATCTGTAAGCCCTGAGAACGCTATCCCAAACGGAATGGCAATGACACGGCGAGGCAGTTCATTTGAGGATAGAGCTATAGCGGTTATATATCACTGTCTTTGTTTCTCAGCGTGAACTGAACTGCATAGTTCTGTCAATAAGTCATTATAACCCCCCAGCACACATAACGCTATCTAAAAATATAAGAAAGGTCTGGCAAGGTGACAACATTAGTAATGGGCTGATGGCATTCAATCACAATCAAGCAAGTTCACTAATGTCTGTACGGTCAGCGTCATAAATATATATACGTTAACAAGGTTTCAGAAATAAATATACACCCTTATTCCCTCGCAGCATAGTCGTGTTTACATATTATTGAAAGTTTTACTGTGTCTAAATATTTGATGCTGACTGTACCTATTGTTTATCCCCGAATCGGAGAAAAAAGTTATTATGCTCTTGAAGTTATTGCATGATAATGTGTGATAATGATTAACGTGATTAAACATTAAAGTTATCATTTTCGCTTATATGTCTCCAATACTTAACAGATTTTAATTGTGCTAGTTTAGTCATTGCGACATCCGATTACAGTAACAATTGTTGAGGCGAGGCTACTTAACTAACTATTCAAACATGGCAAGTCCAAAAACGGATAAGATCCCTTTGAAAACTGAAACAGAGCACTTGTTGTTCAGATATTATCTAGAAGAAAAAGAAGAGAGAGAAAAACTGCAATTCTTGGTTAACGATATGCAAAGCCGAATTGAAATTCTTCAAGAAAAGTTAAAAGTTCTGACAGCGGAGAAATCTGCCGCCAACACCTTGAATAATAAAAAAAAGGTTTCTATTCAAAGTACATATAGCACGGATGAAGAAGAACTCGTCAAAGAAACGGAATGGATAAGAGAAAAGTCGAGGAAAACAAGGAAATTGACTAAATCACCCTCGCCAGCCACAACAGGCCCTCTGCCCCCAGAAAACATTGCAAGCGATAATGTACAAAAAGAAAAATAAAAGAAAAGTCCAGCGCCGCCACCTATTATAGTCGACGGCATCCAAGATTACCAAAAGTTCTTTGACTTTATCTCTAAAGATATATCCTCGGACTTATTTACAGTAAAGCTCATGAACGGTGAGTCAGTTAAGGTTAACGCCGTTAATGAAGAGGCATATAGAGCAGTTACAAACAAAGCTCTTAAAGCAACACAACTGCCTTTGGCACTCTTATGAAAATAAACTCGAAAAACCAATTCGAGTAATGGCAAAAAAACTGCATTCTACATGCAAGCCTGACAGAGTGATTGAGGACTTGAAAAGCAAAGGTTTCAACATAGAAGAAGCTGTCAACAAACTGAAGTGGAACACTAAAGATCCGCTTAATATGTTTATGCTGACATTCAAGAATGGTGAAGATATAAATAAAATCTATGGAATAAAATCTATACTAGGATGTAAAGTGGAAAAACACCCATTAAAAACAATAAAACTCGTTCCACGATGCAAAAAATGCCAAGCCTACGGTTATACACAGATTTTGTAACAAAGAAGCCAGATGCTTAAAATGTACCGGTAAGCCATTGCAAGAAACCTGCACAGGATAAACCAAAATGCGTGCACTGTGGCGCCCCTCATCCTGCTAACTATAGGGGATCCATTGTAGCCAAAGAGATGCAAAATATTAAAAATAAATCATTAAAAAAACCTACTGCTACAGTACAAAAGCAGGCGTCAGTTAAGAAGCAAACAATAAATAATCAAGTACTGAAAACCACTAAGACGGTAAATAAGAATGAGACGTATGCTCAAATTCCTAAAAATAATTTACAAACCAATCAACAACAAAATGAAAGTAAATTGGACCAACTTCTGAAATATATGTCTTCTGTTGATGAACGCTTAAAACGCTTAGAAAGTAGCAATTAAACTGCTATTCTTAAGAAGAAAAAATGAACAGCGAAATAAAAATAATGACGTGGAACTCAAATGGACTATTACAGCACCAAAATGAGCTGCAAGTTATCCAGGATATAGAAAATATAGACATTTGTCTTATATCGACCTCCACCGTGACCTCGAAGTGATGTTAGAAAGATTATCAAAAGATACGCCGAAGCCCATGAACACAGGCCTTGTGAATGTAGAGGCCATCCTGCTTCTCAACACACGGGTATATAGCGAAGACTGAAAAGGGCAAAACCTTTCGAGTTATTTTAGTGTAGTGATAGTGTAATTAGTGCAGTGAGGACTATACATAAAGAACACATTAACAAATTGTCTTCCCCTTAACAGAGAAAATAAGTTAAGTGTTAATGGACACTTTCTTAGCTTAATCTGTATTAGAAGCTTGGGTCAAATTTAAAATGATTATTAGTCATAAGACTAGATTGTATTTCAATGGAATGTATAATAAGATGTTTCATTTAATAAATAAATAAAAAACCTTGAAATGAAGATCACCAATCAACACATTATGAAATCTTTAATACTAAAGGCAAAGGATAAGACACATTGGCGTTCAGTGGTGCATCAACGTTTGCAACACATTTATATGATTGGCACGCAGGTAGTCCATATTCCGAATAAGCACACAATTTCAAAATTGAGAGTCGTTTCGCGCTCTGAGACACGTACAAGTTAGTCAACTTAATTAATCGATTTTTCTCCGTACACTAGTGAGAGTACGGAAAAAACCGACAAGACAAAAACAAAAGTTCCAGTTGGAACTCACACGGTTTCGCTATATTAATTTAGCTTTTTTGTATTGTCACAGGTGTCCGCACGTTATATAATGTTACAGATATTTTTATAAACAATAATATAATTTTATTAAAACAACCAGCACTTACACTTAAAAGTATGCGTGTACCTATACTTAAGATAGAGAGGTGTACTTAGTGTACGGCTGTACGTTCTCATGGACTAGCAGCGATAGCTAAACAACATTTCATAGCATTTTTTTATCGGTGCCTATAAGTACAATGCTTAAAACTTGTTAATCTACATAATTATGTCGCCGGCTAAGTACGGTATTTACAAAACATTTTTTGACGAATTTCATTGAGAACCACGACTTATCAACTTACCATATTCATAATAATATGTACATTTAGTTACTTTTCTGTGATTATGAAAATTCAACTACTTCACAACACTGATAATGAAATATTAGAATGCAGGTATTCGACCTTTAGTGATATTAGGTTTAATGATTACTTACATAATTAAACTTCTGAAAATAAATAACTCAACAAAGAAAATTTAACAGATAAGACCTGTCATTAGGTGAAAAATTCATGCTAACACTCGCACAACATCGATAGTGTTGAAACTTCTGTCGAGCAATGTTATCAGGACCAGTGAAGCAAGGCTCTTTTCCAATGTGTTTCATTCAATCTTGCTTCTATATCTTAGTGACTTCTTAATGCTTTACTCAACTGGTCTTACTTTGTCCGAATGATTGACTGCTAGAAGTTGCCTTTAGGCATTAAGTTCGCCATTTGTACTTTCCTTGTGTATTGTGCAGGAGGCGTGAAATTAATACTTCTTATACAAAATATACTAACACCATAATATTTATTGTAATTAAATAATTATAGTTTACTCATTGCGCCGTTATCAAACAACACCACCGTTCCAGTACGACGCGAATTTCACTGACCCGGCCCTTTAGTAGTAGTTTCCTTGCCTAATGCTTACAATAATTTTAGACAAAATTAAATTCCGTATCTAGTCGTCTACATTTCTTGTATTGTCAGAACAATATATATTTACAACATCAATAGTATTGTAAGCATTCTAGGGAAGAAAGTGGTGTCGCATAAAACAGGCCTGTATCAGCCATAAATAAGGCAATTACCAAACAACTTGTACTTTGATGCGTGTAAGTAAGTTATCAAAAAAACTGGTCCTCTTCAATAGATTATTTGTGATGATTTTATAACTAGCGTAAATGAATTAATTTGGGACATAACTCTTTATTATAATGAGGACTTACCTACATTTTACAATATCATTACTTATTATTATAACATATAAATAGGTTTTAAAAAGTACAAAGACCTTATGTAATAAGTAATTTAATTAGGTACGTCCCATTTGTTCAATAGAACTGCGTATTCGAAATTATGACATGTCGTGTCGTGGCTCAATACAAAGTGCGCTGTTAAAGTGGGAATAAATGGAATATACCTAATTACCTACCCCTTAAGGTTGATGAAGAATTTTGTACACGTTGTTGCATAAACTTATTTTATTTATTAAGCCTTTAACAACAACTACTTACAAAAATGGGTTATAAGACCATTTTGTTGACTTGATTGTCAAATAATAAAAGGTACAATTAACATGAAAAGATAGAATATCAAGTCATTCACTTACTAAACATGTATCATTATTTATTCCGACTACATTCTTCTTTATTTTCTTATTATTTTCACTTGACATCCTCATTTGGCAAATTTCGATAGGTTATCGAACATATTCTAACCGTTCGATATTTTAAACCTGAGTTTAGGTAAATCTAGAGGGACGAAATGTGTTTATTAAAATTATCGTCGCTCGATCCAAATTATTGTACAGTTGAGCAATGCCAGTCCCGGCCAGGTGGCACCTGTAGTGTTATTCTTTTAAATAATTCGCTGAAGCACTTTCGAAGTTCGATCCTGGTCAAGACACGTCCAAACCGGTAATGTTTATGCACTGACGGGTCAACTAGTATACCGTCGACCAGCTCAGATGTAAATCGTTTACGAGATTTGCTTCCGGCTAGGCACGCAATTGTACTTGTTTTACGGCTTACATTTTGCGACGGTCTAAAATAAAGACAAACAATAAATTTATGTATTCAAAAATAATGCTACATAATAATAACATTTTTTAAACTATAAATGCTAGGTTAAGTATCTCTCTTAAATCGTACATAAAAAATACGGCTTAAAAGTAAAGAACCAGGCCTTCAACGTGATTATGATGGACTGCAGTACTGCTGTGTAAAAGTAAAACACAAACAAACGGCTGTCCATTGCTTTCACACTATCTGTGGCATAACAAATATATTGATAGGTGCTTGAGAGAGTATAACAGCAAAATACAGCTTGAGCTGAGTAATATTAATACTCTGGCTTTACTGTGGCTTTATCGCAGGGACCGCGACGTTGTGAACAGTTAGTTTAGTGCCAGGCGATACCGGAGCGCGTTTCTGCGTATGTAAGGTTGGTGATTTAACTGGTCTGGGCTGTTCAAATGCGTTAATGTTTGGGTTAATGATTGTACCTGTTTACGGTAAAATGACAGAGTAAAGACACTTGTCAGGGTTAGGATACGAAATTACCTATTCATCATTGAGCATGCCGACAATGCCACGCGGATTTCACGGTTTTGTATTCTGCTAAAAACGCTTCCAAAGAATTTGTATTGTTAATTTCCCTTTGTGTTCATTAGTTGTTCTAGTTAATCATAGACAACACAAACTGATCACAGCAATGATCAAGTATACATTCATTTCTACTCTCTACGGTATATGTTTATCAAATATAATGTAGAGGAACTCCGCTGTAGACACCTGCCTCCAACGCCGCCTAAATTTGAAATCGTTGGATCAGTCTTGATGAGTATTGCGAAGTTGCATACAATAAATAAAAAGAAAAGGAGACAGAAAGAGAGAATAACATTTAATTGGTTACCCACCCCCACCAACCTATTACAAAATAAAACAGAAAAAGACACTTAACCTGTAAATGTGTACAAATTATACGTCGCCATACGTTTGATTTCCTGCAGGGTGCGCGTCTTCACAAATGAGCCCTGTGGGTCGAACTCAGTATGTGATACTTCTACAGTGCCAGTTTTCTGTGGTTTTATAAGTACTGTACTTCAAAAATCTTGTCTTAAAAATACGTTTGACGTTGACCAAACTTGTCGGTTGGTTTCCCGGCGGCTATGCGGGGCAGGCGCGGGCGATGAGCTGCTTCTCCGCCGCCACGCGCTGCGCCAGCTCCTCGGCCCAGCGGTGGGCGGTGCGGTCCACCGTCGAGGGCACCATGATGCACTGCATGCCGCCGAACTCGCACGCCATCTGTGACGCACCATCATCATCATTATTATCAGCGGAAATATGTCAACTACTGCCTATTGGGAAAAGTTCCACAATTATTGTTAAAAGGCCCTAACTCGCTCCTTTGGGCTTCGGTAAGTACCCTCCGGTAGATCGTCTTTTGACGACACGAGGCTCAAAATAATTCATAACTGAAAATATCGTGTTTTGAATGGAGACCACGGATCTGCAAATGAAGAGCTGTTCCGGTAGTACACGCTCTTTGTGTCATCCCGAGGCAGGCAAGGAGTTATGTGTATGGTGCTGTCGTCCCGTCTAGCCGCCTTGGCTCGTATGTACTATCAGCCCAATGGAATCCTGACTCACCATAGAACTGTGTCACAGTGACTTTATGATTCAAGTCGTAAGAAGTGTCAAACAAATTGTTTCATAATATCACTGTGATGTGTCACTGTGTACTTTAAACTGATTGCGCGTGCCGGGAGGCGTTGAGATTTTCTTCAAGAGCCTTTCGATAAATGTGTATGACTCAACGTTCATTATGACGATCTTAAGACGAGCATCCGAGCCCAGATCAGTTTTCTAACAAGGCCCTTAAGATTGCAATCTTGAGATGTCAAATGTCTATTTACTTACCTATAATTATCAACTGGTGGGTTTTCCACGCCGTAAACAAAATGGACTAACCCGGTAGTGGTGCAACAGCGCCCGGTCGATGGGCACACCGTCGGCGCTGGCACCGGGCGCGAGCTCCCACACGAAGTGGTTGCCGAGCTCAACGGCGGCGCGCGGCCGCACGGCGTACTTGCTGCGGTTCTTCAACGCGTGGGGCGCGGCCCAGCGGCGCGTTTTACGCGACGTCAGCAGCGGCGTCGGCGCTTCCGCATCGTCCTTGTTGAACAAATTTTAAAATGAGAACGATAGGAACATTAATTAATGCAGCACATATGTATTAAGTTAACAGGAACTCCAACGGGAACTGATTCGGCGGGTTGTAGGTAATTATAGGAACTGTAAGCATCACCTCCGCGTCCCCGTCCAAAGCCATACCATGTTAAACTTAGTACTATTTTCAATAGTTTTATATTTACCAACTTGATACCTAGATAAATATACAGTGGTGGTCACATAATTAGGGACACTTGTTTTTTTCCCATACAATTGCCTACAAATATGGCTTTTCAATTTTGACAACCAATCAAAAAGTTCTTAACCAATTATATTTTTAGTTACACTTATCGTTAACTAATAAACAAGGATCGGAAAAACGCCCGTCATTTTGAAAACATAACCCTGTTCCGTACAGGAGAGACTTCCTTCTGATGTTAATTAAAAATATTATAAGGTATTTTACAATAATTAAACCATTATTTACGAGTATATGTATTCAGCAACAATATTATTAATGAATAAAACCATAATGGTTATGGGAAAAAAACACTTTCGCCAATCAAAAAGAATGTCTTTTTTTTAAATTTCCGCCTGTTATTCCATAACGACGTGAATTTAGGACCTATTTATGAGTCGAAAAAGTTTGTTCACAGTTTACGGAGGACATTGGGGCAATCGTTGACATTGGTTTACTGTTTGTATGTGTGTTTGTGTTTTCTAATTAACATTTCGGTGTCATTCATTAATAAAATTGTAGCTAAGTACATATAAATTATTGTAAAATAAATCTATAAAATACCTAATAATATTTTTAATTAATATCAATTAAGTCTCTGCTATACGGAACAGGGTTATGTTTTCAAAATGACGGTCGTTTTTCCGATCCTTGCTAATAAAGTAACGTTTAAATGTATGAACGATTTATCTCTGTTGAGATCGGATCTTTCATTTTATAAGGATTTGAAAAAATAAATATTCGACGCTCATACAAAGTTGTAGAATTTTGTATGGACGCGGCAGCACTTAGTTTTTAAATCCTTATACACTATAAGGTCCGTTTTGAATATCAGTTCACTGTACATCAGTTTAAACCTTAGTTAATGTTGTAAAGTAAAATGCATTTAGCAATAAAATTGGTCGAGAACTTTCTGATTAGTGGTCAAAATTGAAAAGTCATATTTGTAGGCAATTGTACGGGGAAAAAACAAGTGTCCCTAATTATGTTGCCACCACTGTATCATTGATATTACTCATAAGTATTACTTAATTTATAAGTAGGTATCATTTTGAATGAATGCCTTCTGCTAGTTCCTTAAGGTTTTTTTTTTCAGCGTTGATCATCCGAAAATCTTGGTAGAAATTCACATCATCCAATTTCCAATTGAGCCAATTTCCCAAAAGCATTATTTTAATTTTAAATTATGCCTTACCTCCCATCTCATATAAAAGAAGGCGTTTCTAAACAGGAACGCCGATGGCGCCTTGTTGGGCGGGTTGTGGGAGGCCCGCAGCGCCGTTAGCAACGCGGGCAACGTGCGCTCGCGCCGCGGCAGCACCACCTCGTCCACGTCGATGGGCAGCAGCCAGCCGGCCGTGGCCATCGAGCGGTACAGGCAGTCGTTGAACGCCGCGAACTGGCCCTCCGTCCTGGGATAGGGCAATATTTGGTGAACATGATCCCAGTCGCCTAGATCTATCAGAGCAGACGAGGTGCTCTGAAATATTTAACCTCAAAACGAAATATTTAACCATATGCGACTGTGCATTTGTCAATGAGAATCGTAAAATTCAATTTACATATGCCTTAGCTAGTTAGTCAGTAAGGTACATTTAGCATCTTATTCAAATTGTTAGTTACGCGGTATTGCAGGATCACCGACGATATTAGATTTTAGCGCTATCGCTACGTTTAGTGACAACGTATCACATGTATAAAAGGATGGCATACATTCAACTAAAATCAGCTTCTTCTATCTTATCAAGCAGAATACGCTTACATTCAACAATTGAATACACTAGTTAACACTGTGCCTTGGCATTTCACGAAAAAAACGTCAGCACCTACCTTATCTCTACTTTGGAGATGAGTGGCAGCTTCCAGGGCAGTAGCGTGACGAGCCCCTGCTTGCGGTAGTGGTCGAGGACGCAGCCCACGGGCGCGCTCAGCGACTCGTTGTACATGTAGAAGTGACTGGCGCCTAGGAGCCGGTTAAGCTCGAACCACTCCAACAGCCAGTCGTCGCGGGCGTACGAGTAGTGGAACGGCTTCACGCATATGTGAAGGGTCTCCTGAAATTAATAACGGTAAAGGATAAGTAGAGAAATCCATATGCTTTTATTCGGATGTATACGTTGAAAAAGAAATTCCTTTTCCAATTAAGAAGTGAAGAAGCACCTTGGTCGACTTTACACCATTTTCAGAAACACATCGGATATTAAATATTTATAGAAATCTTGTAGAGCAGTATCCTTATGTATGTGTTTTCCTAATACCAAATTGGAATCGAACACGCTAGCAGGGCAGTACGAAAGCCGTATAGTGATGTTCGAGGGCTATGAAAGTAGTGATAGGTAAAGTAGAAGCCATGTCTAGCTATAGTAGCTATGTGCGTTTCTCAGAGGCGCGAGGTTACTCATGCTGAGCAGGATGGTGGGCAGGGGACGCGTGCCGAGAAGCGCCGGCTGTGTCCTCCATGCGAACATCCGAGTATGTTTGTGCGTGTGTACCTCGATCCCACTCTGAGGCGCGGTGTCAAGCACGCTGAGCAGGTTTGTGGGCGGGCGGTGGGTGGCCGTGCTGGCTAGCACGGCCACGGCCGCGCCGGCTGTGTCCTGCGCGCGCACGTCCGTATCGCGCAGATTGCACAGGACGTACGTCGCACTGTACTTTAGGTTCCAATTTTCTCGGATAGGCTGAAACGTATCAATTAAAAATAATTAGATCAAGCATTAAACACAAACAAAATAATTGGTCGCTTGTAACAAGATTGTGATTGTTGTGCATAAGCGTCTTGATCCCATACGAGCCTAACAAGACGATAGATACATCAACTAAGACGTTAGATACATCAACTAAGAAGATGTTAGTTGTATCACTAAAGAAATTGCTATTGTTACTATCAGCTTTGGTTGATATAACTAATATCTTAACTATTTTATTCATCTTTTGTCAACTAAGTGAAAATCTCTCTTTGTTGGCTCTCATTTTTTTGAGTGTACGGTTTCGGAATTATGGGAACATAATTATTAAGGAAAATTAGGGAATATGCATGTTTTTTTACAGCTTCAATAAAAGCTGATTCATGTAACAAACAGGTGAGAAAAAACATTTTCTGAATAGCTATAAAAATAACCAAGATATAAGCCAACAAAGATTTGTTCATATCTCTTTCTAGCAAAACAGAATTTTACGTGGAGTTTATATGGCCGAACTGCACAATGACGTCACCGGTGCACATCGGATCTCTCTGTCTAATTAGCAGTTTAAAATGCTTGTATCATCCGAATTTATTACCCGATTTTAATTTTAATTTCACTTTTGGTGATCTCTTTTACGCTATTTTCATATTTTGTTAAGAAATGCGATTTAAAAAATCCATGCATATTCCCTATTAATAGATATCAGCATATTTTTGCTGTTACTCTGTTATGAAGAAGACAACTGATATCGTACAAAATTCCGGCCTACCTTGACCTTAGCCTTGACGGTGAGCGTGCGGTTGTCGAGCAGCCACAGCCGGCAGACCACGGCGTCGGCGCCGCGCGTCTTGGTCGCGGCGATCACGCGCACCGCCTCCACCGTGCGCCGCTCAACGTACGCTGAGTACACGAAGAATTTGAATCTGGAAACAAGAAACAGGACTTTAAAACTTGAGATACTCAACGCACGACGCGAGAGAGGCACGAAACTTTCGGCTATACCGTAACGGTATTACCATTGCGTAGCGTTTGCATTATTGTGAGACTATTTAGTGAGAGCGGACCTGCAGGGGCCTGTTTTATAAAGCTACAAATTACAATTTACAGGTTACAAGTTTCCATTTGACACAACCTCGACCAATGACGACCAGCCATTTGAAGAGTGTTACCAGTTTAGACCTGTAAAATTGTAACTTGTAGCTTTATAAAACGTGCCCCTGGTGTCGCGCTCCGCTCACGACTCAGTACATGTCACGCGTTGACAAAATAAATGGTGATGCGCAACATCAGCACGACGCGATGCCGGCGTCATGCAAGACTAGATTTTATTTTTACCCGACTTTAAAGAGCAGTTGACATTTTATATGCAGCGAACAAAAGAGGAAGGTACTTGACACACAACTTTGATAGTACCTAATGGAAAATGGAAAATGTCATCCTAGCGCCGTGACGCTGTCTGACTAGCGTTGAGCTCCTATCGCGTCCCGCCGGCGTTATGGTCGCCGAGCATTTTAAACTTAAGTATTCTTTACTATGGGATGAAAATCGGAACAAGTAATTAGTCTTATTAGATCGGTACGCGCGCTATGAACTCACGGAATTCCGCCTCAACTACGCAAATTCCTCCACGCGCTACGACAGTTCAGCGTAGCACAGCATGCCTCGCCTACGAACTCGAATTATGTAGTAAGATAATAGACTATACTCGTACTCGTTCAGGACTTTTGCATAAGTTTTGTATGTAGTTACAGTCGGGTCCTACTGGGACTGCCAATGATAATAACAAGATTAATAAGTATACCTGACCGTCATTGTTTTTAGATAAAAGAAGACATAGGGAATAATGTTAGCTATAATTATAAAGGTAATATATTGTTTATGTCCGAAAGGTAATTTTGAAGGTATTTTGCGGCCTATAAGTTTGCAAAGAGACGCTTGAAAGACCACTCGCGCGGCGATTCGGCTCGTTCTAATAAAGCTAATAAACCCAGTTATTTATTACTTAGTTAGCCTTCTGGCTTCAAGTCAATTACTTTTCATCAGAAAATACAAAGTTCGTAAACCACGTAGCATAAGTCGTCGTTTCGCAATGTCTAGCCAAGCAATTCTTCAATGTGCATCGCGTTTCCGTCACACGCACGCAGGTGGGTTACTCCGAAACACTAAAAACAAAACTTTGAAAGCTTGATCCCTTTAACTCTACAGTTACGACGTGATCGAAAGAAAGATCTAGGACAGGGATAACGTAACAACGAATTCGATTTGGGGATTAAACACTTAATTAGCGCGATCCTAATTTATATTTCGAAATATTTAAAAACACCATTGATTGTTTTGTTAAACGTCCATTTCGTTTTTGTCGCACTTTTGGGTAAAAACCTCTCTTAATTCATTAATCAATAAAAATCTATCAATATATTTATCACTACATTTTTAACGACAAGAACATTTTGAAAAGCAAAATATTATGACGACCTTTATCGGGTCTCATTGTATTTTCACCAAATGTGGTTTTCATCAAAAAAGACAATAAACTATTGAGAATATTGAGATTTCTACCTCAAAATAAACATTTAGGCTTTGATTAAGTGTATAAACAAATAATTGATTTGTTTATATGAGTGAAGAAACGAAAAGGTCCCGACTATACAGCCTTGGTCAAACTTATAAGGTGCATTTTATATCTCTTATGATAGAAATTTGTATATCTATCGGAAAGATTAGTCATATATATATATATATATATATATATATTGACGTTAAGGGAAATTCCGTGAATAAAAATAAGAACAATTACTCATTTTATTGTAAAACCCGACTTTTTCTAGCTTCAGTTTTCACACGCAAATAGATACTTCAAAACGATATATCTACTTACTAATTATTTGCACCTGTTCAAACACTTTTTTATATTTTATCTCTTTGTGTATTTTTTAAATTTAATTATAATACTTAATTTATAAGTTACAAATGAAAACGTGGGGTGCTCAACACCTTTGGCCAAGGCTGTATGTATGTATGTAATGTTGAATACTTTATTATTTGTAGAAACGGAAAAATACTAAACAACAAAACTGTTTTGATAAAAACAGAAAAGGTGTCCAAAGGCAAAGTAATGTCTTTAAGGTTTCTCTTTCAGTTAACCTTTGAGCGATTGCGAAATGATTGAAAACATCAAATGACCAAACGTAAAACAGTGAAATAATAGTAGTGTTCAATAATTAAATTGATTAAATTAAATTAATATTAAATAACCAATTTAAATTACTATGAATAAATAAATAAATATCAACTACATTGCTAAATAGATACATAGATATATTCGTATATGGGTAAACATAGTAGTTGAAAGGACATTAATAACAAAGTCTTCGTTCAAGAACAAGATTCAAAACAGTACTTTTTAGTCGGCTTTTAACGCATTCACTGCCACCGACGCATATATGCGTTCACTGTCATACAAGTTTGTTCCTAGGCCACGCCCCCTGGCAGTGAATGCGTTAAGAGATGCAACAGATTGAGACTACCTTTATGGGAGCAGATTCCACAATCGTATAGAGTGCACCGAAAATAATTTAGAATCAATTTTAGATTTGTAAGAACGAAAAACAAGGGATAGATTGGCCCTCGGCGACGAAGTGTCTTTTGGTTTCAATCACATCTTCCCTGCCTCTAACTCAACTAACTAAAATGCGTCATTGAAAGATAAACTTTCCCACATATATTTTTTTGTGCAAAGCAAGAGTAGGACATAACATAGATAGTGATGTACTGATGTAGATAACATTCGGAAAAAATATTGATCAGGCAAGAAACGAATTTAGACTATTTAATCGCATTTCGGCATTACGAGTACGCGCTAAATGCCAACTGCCACCACCACCACTTGAACCTAGCTTTATAGTAAAGACCAGATATTTGGGAGATATTTACCTAATGTTCGCGAAATTCTGAGAAAATTAATATAGATGCGGTTTCTTAAAACACATTTATCGAATAAAAAGTCCGCTTCAATAAATCTTAACATCAAGTAGCTACCGATTACCCGATCTCTATTTATAAGGTGATAAAAATGGAAAAAGAAAATGGTAAATGTCACCCCTTTCAATAAATAAGTAATTCTTGCCGTTAGACTCGGGCTCGTTCAAAAAGTCGAGTCAGAAGGCTTAGTATAGTCACCGTCTTTATAATATTACTAGCTGTAACCCGCGACTCCGTCCAAGTAGAAGTCGTTTATAGCTACTCGCCGAAAGAAGTACCTACCCTTCCTTAGGGTTCAAACTACCTCCATACCAAATTTAATTAGTATTCAAGTATGCCATGTATGCGCTCAGAAATTTTTGATAAAGTCTAATTGCTTTTTTTATGAATAAGTAGATAGTAATAAATAGATAAATCCCTCAATAACAGCGGTGACCCTAATTTCAGAGCTGATAACTGTGCTGGCCGAACCGGTTATCTTACCTAACGCTGGTTGAATTAGCTTTCCATTTAAAAAAACCTTTGAGATCTACAGTTTGGTTATGTGCGTATTAAGTATAGAGCGACGCGCATCGACGCAACTATAGCGCCCGAGCGGCAATAGGTAACAGAAACTCCTAAAGGGCCGAAGACGAACAACTACTTTTCTATTTATACTTTGCCATTATGCTCACGTGGCTCCTTTCCCTTCTGAACTTCGAATTACTTTCACTTTTTTATATCAAAGAATGAAAGCGAATCTCAAAGCATAGCAAAATCCCTTGCATCTTTAATAATTCACAATGCATGGAATACTGTCATGGCCCGACTGATTTAATCAGGCACGTATATTCCCGCATTAAATCTCGTCATCACTCGTTCGCATCTCGCAGATGAGAGTTTTACCGAGAGCTCTACGGAGGCGCCGGTGGCGTTACTACGTTACCGTACGGAAAATTGATTTAAGTAAGGGCCGATTACAGAGATCGAACGCGTGTAGATATCTCCCAATACGCGCTACTGCATTTAATCATCTTGTTATGAAACGCCGTTATATCGTAAATAAGAGTCACTAAACTATATTATCTTTTTCATGGGAAAACAATACAACGATTTTAAAAACCGCTTAGCTACAGGATAAAAATAATAACTTACTCTAGTTATGACTTGGTACTGTCCATTAATTATTGATTACATACCTATACATGACATGTGCTAGCATTTTTAAAGCTCCAGTCAGTACAAAAACTAATTTGATTTAATAAATAATATATTGGTGTTTCTTATCATAATCATACGATTTAACGACAAATCACTTACTTCGGTGACTTAATAAATAAAATAACCCTTGTCGTGAGTAGAAAAAGTATTTAATTACCTATATACTCGTAATTAATTGAAAATATCTGAGCAAGAAAGAGAGTTCGACATCTCATCTTGATTTTAGTCCTTAACTATGTATACTTTTTTTGAAAACCGCCCATTAATCTAAATACTAAAAACTTCTAGGAAAAACCATGACATTATCTTTAGTTTCTTTATCTATATCTTCTTTACATAGTGTAAAATAAAGTCGCTCCCGCTGTCTGTGCGCTTAGATCTTTTAAGAAGCCACCTATGCTAAAGTCTGGAGTGTTCCGAGATCTGGATCTCAATAACCATAACGCCTTTGTTTCTGTTTTTTGGATATATTAAACTTGACCATATTTGCTTGAGACTGTCAAACGTGAAAACACGATTAGAAATAAAATCCTCGATACTTTTATTTTTCAAACATGACACCTTTTTTGCATGTTTTTGGTTGAATCTTCGAAACCCTATCATCTTTAACGATAATTTTCGATTCAATAGTTGAGGATATGTAACTTCTTAATCCTGGTAAACCATTTTTTCAATAAATGTTGTGGTTTTAATGTAAACAGCAATTAATTGAATTTGACGCTGCCGTCAAGGCGCGCGCCAACTATCTCCATCTCACATGCTTCGCGCGGAAGCACATAAAGCCATCCCTTTTTATTCTTGTGGGGGCGTGGCACCATAGGTGGCCTCTTAAACTACGCAACGGATTTTAATGCAGCTATGGAGAGAGTGATTCAAGAGGAAGGTTTATATTTGTAAAAAAATCTGAATGATGAACGGGTTTTACAGAAAACTCACATGAACGGAAGCAAAGCGAGGGCGGGTAGCTAGTAATGTATATTTGAAAATCTAATATTTCACAACTATGTAGGTTTAACTTACAAAAGAGCGAAAGAAAACAATACTTTAATTTTTTTCGTATTTAGAAATCTTTAATCCGATGAAAAAAAAACTGTTTATAATGGAAAACATGGCAATACAATAACCCTTCACGCAGGTAATCGACAGCCATTATTTTTATTATGCAACCCAACCCAGTTTCGAAAACCAATCATTATGCTTAACGAGCATTTTTATCTTAAAAGCGCCAGTCTTCCATCACAAAGAACAACGAAGGCTAAAAACATAAGCATGAAAACAACAACAAAAGGCTTTTTGCGTTAGTAAAATATGAATGAGTCAAACCTGTGGCAGAATAGGGATAATTCGAGCGCCTCTCTTTTTTCCCTCCTTGATAAAATACTTTTTCTCCCGGTTATTAGAAGCAGCGGACTGTAAAATCTCATTTTGTTATGTGGTAAGCTTTGAATGCTTGCAACCGTGCGATATGAAAGGACGGAGCCACGTAATAAGGGTTGCCAGCCGCTAGTTTAGGAAGAGGACCCTTGTGTCAGAGAATGAACAGGATTTTAATATTTCTGTATTCATTCCTAATTTTATTAGACGACAAAGTGAAAATATACAGATATTGTTGAAGCTTTTATACTCGTATAATACGTGGCATGTTTTTTTTAAATTAAAACAATATTGTTATTTAAGCATAATTTTAAGGTGTAAGATATGGATAAGTATTGCAAATTATATATGTTGAATACGATATTACGACTCAAACGAACCCCTTAGTCAATACTCAATACTTTATTGCAATTCATAATCTGTACAGGTTAGAATACGGTAATTTTATGTGCATTATGAACCCTGTCGGGCACAGTCACGACTTATATATATATATATATGTATTCATAATTAGATTTACAATGTCATTCTACAAGTTAAGGGTAATTTTATACAGTGACATTTATATACAACAGGTAGCAGGGCTTCTATCGTTAAGATCGAACGTATAAGGGTGCCAAATTGAGAATGCCCGCGCTAAAATGTGTTCTGTACGCTCTGATGGGACTACTTAAACTAGCCGGTTTATATAAGCTGCGCCGCGTTCACTCGGTCACTCGTTCGACCGACCGAACGCGGGGTTTCATGGCAGAACGAAAATTGTACCTTAAACACCATTGTACCTAGCCATGAAAGCAATGAATAAACTGAATAAACTGAATAAACGCCGTTTTTAAGAGAATAACACCCCAGTAGCAGGCAGTTAAGAAGTTAATCCTGGAACATTGCACAACGTTGAAGTTTCTGAAAATTATTATTGGTAGTGCAATGTGTCAGGACTATCTTCTTATCTTCCTAGTACAATTGTAAAATAATACATACTGGTAGACCATACAATTATCTAGTAGGCAATATTACAATTTTGTTATTTTACTATACAATGATTTCTTTCTTAAAAATTACTGCTTACTAAAACAGGCCAAAGTTATAGTTAGATGAAAGACAATTCTAAAGTAAAGATGTTGCGCGATTTACATATATTGATCGACTCCCACCTGTTCCTAAAAGAAAGTTCATCGACAAGAAATTTAACGTATAGTATACGACGACATCCTGCAGCAGGAAGTATGAACAGGCATTTGTTGCCGCGTGATGGATGGGTTTCCGGTTCGAGCAAGGGTCACGTTGCGTAGTAAACATATTGCTACAGCATAAACTAAAGTAAACACCTGTAGAAATATTACCCATACTACCCTTAAAAAGATTTCACTACGAAAAAAGTTAACAAAAGAATAAACCGGTAAAGTGCAAGTCGGATTCGCGCATCGAAGAATCCGTACCGTTTTAACCATTTGTTATTTTTCAATCGGATTTGCAGTATAATCACACTAAATTTGAAGCTTCTATGGAGTTTTAATTACTTGACAATAAAACAAGAATAAATAACTTACTAAATAAAAAAATGAATATATATTACGGTTCAAAAGATACAGCTCTTTAAAGTTAGGACGGACGGTCCCGGTGCATCCTTTGGGTTCGGAACCCTAAAAAAGTGATATCTCCAATAAAAGTAACAAATTGCCCGAAACGTTTTTCCAAACAATTCGCCGTGCCGTGCGTGTGGAATACCGTGCGGAGTGCTAAATTAGTAGCAGGTGACAGTCCCAAACGAGTTTCAGTTTGTTCCCGACGTGCCCAGAACTCGCAAACAAGCCTCATTTGCCTCTACCAAATAAATCATGGCGGATCTGCTCCCGTCATTTCCTATTCAGAGCGCATACAATGCGGACGACAATCCGTGTCTTGCACACATAGTCCATTCTACCTGAATGTAATGCAGGGCACACTTGTTTGCTGTGTGAACACATTAACTGAAATGGAATTGAATTTTCACTTGTCAAACATAAGGAAGCATATAGGCCTGAATGGCTAGTAGGGCGTTATGGGATTGTTTTACTTGAGTTTATCCCTACATTATTTTGGTATTTTGCTTTGTATGACAACACAGTATGAATTAATGAATTAATGAATGAATGAATTAATGAATGAATAAATGAATTTATTTTAAGCAAAATATTTATGTCTAACTAATGGTTCTAACTATTTTCAAGATATAAACTAGCTGTTTGTGCCCGGCGTCGCCTGCGTGTTTTTTCTTACACGTTCTGGCCATTAGAACACAACTTTTTTTTAAATAAATATCTTATTATAAATATATAAGAGAAGAAGATTTATGAGAAAACAAGAGACCCAACATAAATACGGCAGAACAAATACGATAAAATGTTTACTGTACGAGAAAACTAATCAAGGAAGTATAACAGAGACAGACCAACTTTAATCAACGACTATACACTTACATAATCAATCAGGAACAGTCGCTTTACAACCAAATACCTACTCATAGTCTTAACAAAGCCAAATAAATTAACATCACGTTAAAATTTGGGATATGAATTGCAAATTTTACTTAGATAGCTACTTAACTGTGCCTTTAATATTTGAAATTCAATGAGGATATACCTAAAGTGAGTATTTGTTGTTAGTGAAAACAGTTTTAATTGATTAAGTAAATTTTGTCCGCTTATAACGACTTGCCCGCCTTTTGTCAACTCTTAACAGATAACAAACCAAATTAAGCTTGTAATTTATATTATGAAATACAAGTACGAGAACACTAACGGGAGCCGGAGCTCGCGGGTAAAGGAAATTCTTGACTTAATATCTTGAACGCCAGAAGGCTTAGGGTTGGAATGCAATGGTACATACAGCACAGAGTTAGTGGTTGTGTATTCATTATGCATGTGGTAAGTATATAAAAACATACATAACAGTTTGTCTAAGGCTTCTTAGTGCAATTAAAGTAAGCAAATAGACTTATGGAGGAGTATTAATTACCTACCTACATTTATGTTGATTTGGTTTAATTTGGGCAAAGAAATGGATGATACTGATTTTTTTTGCTAACTTTCATGATCCTCAGCTATTGTATGATTTTTTTATTTAAATTATTTCCAATACCTACTATTAAAGGAGCAATATTTGTATCTATATATATTTGTAATCACATTCTCGCAAACGTCTATAGCTATTTTGATGGAATTCGCAACAAGGGGGTTTACGGGGGGAAATATCGATCTGTCAAGTACTACAAAAACAAATGGCCGTATTTAAAAAAAAAAAACATTTTATAATAGTCTATACATTTTTTCATAATTTATTTATCTGATGTGAGTACCTTGCCACTTTATTTCAGTAAAAGTAAGTTATTAACGCATTCACTGCCAGTACTGTTTTTTGAACTTTCGCCAGGTGCCACATCTTTTGTTTTATACGGAGCTTGCCTACTGTAAGAACGCACATATGCGTTGAGGGCACTGGGTGGAAGTCACGGTGACGCATATATGCGTCGGTGGCAGTGAATGCGTTAATATAGCAATCGATATTTAAATGGACGAATGAAGCCGCGAATAAAGCAGGTTGCATTTTATTTTACACCAAAAACTAAAGCGAATTTGTGCAAATGTTTAGCAAAGCCACCCGAAACACGCTATAAATACCTGAAGCTAGTGCAATCTGGGTCGCGTGGTATCGGCAAGGGTCTGTCAATATTTGATACTGCCAGCCCCGGCAGTTCGCTACACCACTAAATTGGAAAGTTCCAACCTCTAATTTTTTTATCACGCCGGGTTCCTACCGTAATCATCGATTATTATTTTTACTATAACATGGAGAGATATTGCGTATTCCCCAGGCCTTTAGGGCCAAAGTACAAAGGCTTGTAGTAGCTTGCAACCAGGGAGGGTAGGGTTGCGCAATTTAGCTTAGTTTATGATCATGACACCCGTTTGAGGCTTATTGGAAAGTAGATAAATGGGGTAAAATTTGCAGGTAAAGA
Organism: Acleris literana; assembly: GCA_946894065.1. Taxonomy (NCBI): domain Eukaryota; kingdom Metazoa; phylum Arthropoda; class Insecta; order Lepidoptera; family Tortricidae; genus Acleris; species Acleris literana. The sequence goes on along the minus strand of OX335670.1, from coordinate 14,244,930 downwards.
GTACGAACAACCTGAGAATGTTTCACATTTATATTTCCACATTAGTTTGCTGCAGAATATTTATTTTAGGTTTCAAGTTCTTTAACCCGATGTAACAACTACTTAGAACTCTATCGCTCGACCTACGATTTCATCCATTACAAACAATTTCCCAACAGCAAAAATAAAAAATGGTCGTACTCGTAAATGTAAGCAAATATCTATTAATGTAACAAAATTATGAATACATTATTCTTAACAGGTATTATCCAAGGATTCCGCCTATTTATTATAAATCTACATCTTCAGAATGACTTAACGTACTTACTGGCAATTATGTAATGCACAATATGATTCTCAGAGCGCAAGTATAACGCCATGGGTGGTCGTTTTTATAATTACAGTTTATAAAAAACTACAAACGCAACTCTATAGTGCCGACCACTTTTAGCGTGTTCGTGCATCAACATTGTTTCAGGCAACTTTTAACGAGCAGGGAATTCAACATTTGCAGTGTGTGCACGACTACACGAAAAAACAACAGTAAATTTTACCAAAAGGAACATTCGGACTCAGAAGTAGCTGTATATTTTAGTATCTACCTTGTCGCAGTAACGTATTAAAGAAAGAGTGGTTTGAATTTAGTAGTATATTAATAGCTACCATTATGTACTAAAATGTGAAGCTACTTATTGTGTTTGACAATACAATACCTAAATTTGTGACGAACAGGCTTCTAGCGAATACTATTTAGTGCTAAAAATGGTTACCTACCTATGTAGTAATTGTAAGAAAACCGTGTATTTTAAAACCTCCACAATGTATAAAATGTTATTGCAGAGTTTGTTAATCTAAGCACTAGTCCTCCTGCAAGGTCAAATAAAATTAATAAGTAAATAAATTAAGAACGAGCATGAAGCCACTTGACAGGACATCCTTCAAAAACCGCTTTAGTTTCTAGGCATCTGAGCTCAAAAATATCTAGAGTAACTTTATATACCATTAGCACCCTCTTTAAAAAAACAAGTTTAGCGAAAAACCCCAACATCGTTTAGGGAAATCGGTAAAACCCAAAATACGTAATAAGAAAATACGATAACGACCGTCATTTTCGAAAACGTAACTAACGTCGTTCAGCTCGACTCAACGCACATTAATACCTACTGATAAGTTATCGCAGCGTCTCTAAATCACAACAATTCGGCGGGTATTCAGCGAATTGAAAAATAAAATATAGCGCGTTATCAAGGAAAGCCATCAATCTGGTGCCAAATGAAATACCGCGGAGCGTGAAACTTGGCGCAGTGATATTAATTTTCAGGCCGTGAAGCCGGCAATTTCTCATCAACGGCTAACACAAGCAAAGCCCTCATCAAGAAGTTTAATTCACACGAATTCTGAGACACTAATTAAATTCCTTCAAATTCGGCCTACAGACGACATTGTATCCGTATGTGGAGGAAAACATTTGCTAAGTAGACGTACAAGTCTGTAAAGCTAATTATGCTTAATTACTTGAATGAATACACACAAAGCGGACTTCTTAGTTCATTAAATAACAATAAGGTGAAAAACCATCCAATACTTACTGGTCGTTATTGAAACTATTACGTTGTTTGTATCAGAGTGAAGATGTATTTGTACAATATTACCAAATATTACTTATCGGAAGTAAAGGCACCCTATTAGTTGTGACGCAAATAAATGCACGTGTTTAGTGGTGTTAAGACCTTGTGCAGAGAATCATCCTTCATCCTACCGTCAAAAAACAGTGTTAGCATTGTCTCGGTGTGAGGACAAGACAACCGGTAAAATTACTAGCATAGATAGAGGTATTCCACCTTAGTCCCCAAGGCTGGCAACGCATTCGCAGTTTTAGGACTATGGCTGAGCTCGTTGGCCTACTCCTAGTTGGCCATAAAAAAATGGTACCGTGAAACCGTGTAAGTTTGCCCGATTTTCTACCATTATCTTGATTTTCTTTAAAACTAATAATGTTTCGCTGCGCTTTTTCATTTCAAGGGTGGCCTTTTGACTATAGAATTACATTACCGTTGTTAATTCAGTTTTATTTATATAAGATTACAAGCAATTTATTATTTTCATGGCGGGCAAATTTACCTTCACTTGCGTCCATGTTTGCCCATACCCCTTATCTGCTAAACTATAGCTCTTACGAGTTCTTGTTTAAGAAGGAGTTAAAATTTAAGGCCAAAATTCATAATATCTAATGCGTACTAATAATGGATTCGTCCAGAAAGTAGTGGGCAAATTTACCTGCCAATATCCACTTGTTTTCATATAAGCAGTTTGTAGTTGTTAGGGTTGTCAACTGTGTTTAACAGCTTAATAAAAAATTGTACTTTAATAAGCGTACATTGTATCCACAGCTCTTTTATATAAATATGTCAGTCATAAATACGTGGCACTTATTAAAGTTACGCAGCTAGTAGTGCCGACTTCCGTACTGGTTTAATTCAGCAAACAAACGAAAACTAGGAACTAAGTTTAATTATTGTACAGTTAACATTATTTTATTGTCGTTAATAAAAATCTCTTATAAAACGTAAAACGTATTTGAAGAAAACAATACCAAAAAAAAAGAAACCTCCTTTCTTCCTCTTAATAAAGAAACTTGAAAATTATAGGTTTGTGTCTATTTGTGATATACTAACATGACAGTTTTTAGTTTGAGTTAAAATAATTGCTTATTTACGTAAATAAAAAAGTAACAACCCTTGCACACTTTTCTTGGCGGGCAAAATTTGCAACCGGGAGGAGTCACATATGGGGCTTAATTTGCCCACCGTCATAATTCTTTATTCAAGCTACTTACAGCATAAAATGCACAAGAGAATTGTTCTAAAAACTCTTTTCTATACCATGTAATCATAAATACTTACGTTTGTCTTCGCCATAAAGCAGGAGAACAGAACTACTGCGTATAAATTGGCCCGCACTAAAATACACGTCCACTTTTACAAGCTCTGACAGGAAACTGAGTGAAGTTAGATACAAAAACAAATAACAGTTTTGCCATATTAATAACCTACTTTCTGCTAAAACGAACTAAATGGACTGAATTCAACTAGTTTTATTTTTATTTTTGATTGAACTTATATTCGGCCCAGTGGGCAAAATATCCCTCATGGGCAAACTTACACGGTTTCACGGTAAATTAAATTAGATAGATCTATTAGCAGCAAAAGGTTTAAAAGAATCCGTAAACGGAATTTTCATGAGCGCATGACCCAATTACAGTCGTGCATCAAGATTGTAATTGGGTCATTATTTACTCCCATTTATATTTAGGTACCTGGTTGTGGTGTGCATTAAGTATTAACATACAAGCTTCTGCCCGCAACTTCGTCCGCGTAAAACTAACCTACGTTTTAATCCAGTGTATAAGCTATCTCCATTCCAAATTTCATCCAAATCCGCCCAGCCTTTGCAGCGTGAAGGAGTACGACAAATTAACACACAAGAAACTTTTGTATTAATATTATAGATATTTATTGAATTTTCTGTACATTAGGTTTTTTATAACAAATATTCAAATATAAAAGTAAAATAACAATACTAATACAAAAAAATAGACATTATAAAAAACCTAACCTACGAGTGCCGCCGGCAGCGGGGCAGGGCTCAAGCTACCGGTGGTTAGGGCTGCAGAGAGAGGAACGTCCTCACAATACGTGCCGTGTCGAGGAGTACTGCCTTCTGTATCTGGCCCTTGATCCAGCCATCTAGCGAGAGTCTCTTGAGGTGTTGGTCGAGACTCTTCGCTATAAGACCGTTTGCCGAAACAACTATCGGGACAATGATAGTCGAGTCAACATCCCACATGGCGGTCACCTCGTGAGCCAAGTCAAGGTACTTGCTGAGTTTGTCCTTCTCGGCCTTCACAAGGTTCTCGTCATGCGGGATGGTGATGTCGACGAGCACTGCCCGGCGTTGAGATCTATCTGTCAACACGATATCAGGCTTATTGGCAACAATAGTCCTGTCCGTGATGACAGATCGATCCCAATAGAGCGTAGCACGACCATTTTCGAGAACTGGCGCCGGTGCGTACTTATAGTACGGCACTTCAGACTCAACAAGACCATATTGAAGAGCAAGTTGCTGATGGATGATCCTGGCTACGAGGTTATGTCTGTGCAAGTACTCGCCGTTGGCCAAATGCGAACAACCGGAAATTATATGTCTGAGGGACTCGCCGGGGCAACGGCATGCTCGACAAATTTCAACCGTGCCATCCCTCAGAATATATTTCCGGTAATTGTTCGTCATTATGACCTCGTCAGCAATTGCACAGACAAAACCTTCGGTATCCCCAAAGAGGTCACCAAATCGTAGCCAGTTCACAGACGCTAAAAAGTCTACGTCGGGCCTTGTTAGGGCCCGGTAGAAGCGTCCGTGTAGCTCCTTGCTCTTCCATACGTTCTTGCGATCTTTAGTGCTCAACACCGTTGGTTTGCGCCAGTTCTCGTTTGCCAAGGAAAGAGGCGTGAGGCTCTTGGCTACTGCAACCACATCACGATGCATCCCACACTCATTGCTAAGGAAATAATCCCTGAGATTGTACACCTCGCGGTTGTGGAGATTCTTAGCATTTAACATGCCTCGACCTCCACATTTCCTCGGGATGTACAATCTCATAACAGATGAGCGTGGGTGCAACATGCGATGTGATTTAAGCAGTAGACGTACCCTCCTATCCAGGGCGTCCAGCTCAGTCTGAGTCCACCTTAGTATGCCAAAGGAGTATGTGAGCAGCGGCATCACCCAGCCATTGAAGGCGCGCACCTTATTGCCACCCGACAGAAGACTATTAAGAACTTTTGTCAAGCGGCAGAAGAAGCGCTCCTTCACTGACTGCTTGACATCGCCGTCCACAATACCCAAAGACTGTGAAATACCAAGATATTTGTAGGTTTCAACTTCGGAGAGAGATCTGAGAGTCATTGTCTCAGAAAGCTGCAAATTCGACGAATTTACAACTTTCCCTCGTTGAACATGCATGACGTATTAATATTATTATTAACTTTAACATACTAGCTTCTGCCCGCGAATTCGCCCGCGTAGATTTTAATTATCGTTATCCCTTGAGATTTTTTTAATATTCCAAGTCGAAAAGTAGCCTATGTGTTGTACTTATGTGTCCAGCCGTTGCAGTGTGACGGAAACTACTCGTAACACACACACACAAACTTTCGCATTTATAATATTAAATAGGATGAACATACAAGGAACAAAGAGCCTTGCAGGCGATCAATACGTATAGCAAGAATAGCTAGTCTTGACGAGCGCTCATAGCACAATATCGCCCACACTACATTTTTAATCGAGTATTTCAAGGCTATAAGTTGTGCAAGTCGTTTCATTTTCTATTCGAGGTTAGGGATGCCTTCAAGTATAGATACTCGTACTCATATTGTGCAAAAAAAACACATGACAAATACTAAGTAGGTACTATTATCCCTTCTCAAATAGAAGTATGAAATACTATGGAGTGTCCATGATATATTTTATCTTCCCTTCTTCTAAAAACATATAATACTTTTCCGTGACTAGCTGATTGATTACCTGATTAACAGACAACCCACAGCCTAAACCGCTGAACATAGGGATTTAAAATTTGTAGAGAATTCATACTCATTGACCTCTCCCGGGAAGAAATAAGCGAAAACAGCGATTTTACGCTAAAGTCGCGGGCGTCGTCCTTTGGAATATAAATACACTAACGTCCAATAAAACTCGCGAATCTCGGGTGTAAATTGCATTAGCCTGAACAATGGTTTCTTCAGTACCTCGTACCTTCAGAGTAGGTGTGCGCGTGTGCTCTCTCGGCGTCTGGCGGCACAATGGGCAGCTGGCGCGGAAGCCGATGGGTGCTATAGCATTACGTCGAGGGCGTTATTAACTCGAACAGCGCCCCTTTCAGCCTCTAATGCTCGGGAATACTCACCGCACTGACTCATAATGGGTTGTGCAGTTATAAAGACCGCGTTAAGAATTGAAGGTGGTGCATGCATATATATAACACTCTACATCGATTAGCCGTTTGCATAAAACTGGATGTAATACGTGCAATATGTCTGTCAACCATTTGGTTTTCTAGTAGAAAATGCCGTTAGGCAATTAATTCTGACTAAAACTCCTACGACCACCAAAAATCTGTCAAAAAATTGTAGTTACTTCCGAACATTTAATGTAACTCGCATTGTTTACGTTCTGAAAGTATTAAAACCATATACATTAAATCTCAGTCAATAATAATTTAATTACGTGTATTGTGTAAAGGCAATAACCATGCATCTAAAAATACACAATAGGTACATAATAGTAAACTCTGACTCTTCATTACGCACTTGATAAAACAGGGCCGGTATTCTGGGCGGTAAAAACGATATAGTAATTGACGTATTATGGTATTGTCTTTAACTTACTTATAGTCTTTTATTAACTCGGCCGCCATTACTGTCAAGCAAATAAGAGCTATCAAAACGTTGAATAATAGAGGCGCAGATTCATTTACAGATTATTTAGATCAAAATCATGTTTAATTCCTAACTTTATGAAATTGGAGATTCGCGGGCATTTGATAATTCAGGTAACAGCGCGGTCATACTACAGTTATGTTAAATATTCCATAATACAGGTAGCAAGTAATATGTAAATAGTGGAGGAACTGGGTTGAGTAGCACGCCCGGGCTGGAAAGCACCAAATTGATATGCATTACAGCGTCGCCGGCAGGCTCGCTGCGAATTTATACCCCTTCCGGAATTCCAGTGCAGGCTATTAACGCATACAGCAGATTAAACGATTCAATTTGTTTCGTACCAATTTAAATCTGGAGTTGAATGCTGAAATAATACCAAGCCAGTAACGTGTTAAAATTACCAACCATTAATATTCTGTTGTTCACCGCCAAACGCTTGTTAGCGTTAGTGTCTCTGAATAGTATTAAATGGAACATAATATGCTTAAAATATCAAAATTTATTTAAGTACTGATTGACATTGATATCTCAGGTATCAGTTCAATAAAAATAGAACGGAGATCAGTGCACGAGTTCTAAAAGCGCCCATAGACAAAGACCATTCCCGCCGTGACACTGTCACATGTGGGAACCGTAACTCGTAACGATCCAAACCACGAACGTTAATGTTTTTCTTAGAAAATGCCAAGAAGCACTGGTTTAAAAAGAAAATAAAGGGAACTTTACCGACTTAAGCAAGTTACTAGACCAAAATACCAGAATATGGTAAAAGACGCCAACTTGAAGTGTAAAGGTCATTTAAACTTCCATCACAATTGCCTGTTCTTGCCCTATAAGTTTGCGTATCAAACCATATTTTCGTCAAACTTGGGACATCAAAAAGTAATAGAAACAACGAAGTCATTGTTGGCATATTCTCATGCGTAGAACAAAGATTTACCGCCGTGAATGACATGCATGTAAAAGTTCAACGAGGCGAGCCCTGTGTCGCGTCGAGGACTCTCCGACGCCTGATGATACTCATCGAAGCCATTCAACTCGCCGGCAATTGCTTTTGCGGGCACCAAAAGAAAAACACTTTGCATCTCCCCTCGTTTATTGACGTGTCGTATTACAAGTAGGTACGTCAATCAAGGCTTCATTGAGATGCGGTTGTACAATTAAGTTGGCGCGTGAATTGCTCAAATTTGCTCTGCATTCAGGCTGAACTGTACAGATGCATAATTACTGTTTTGTCGAGTTCCGTCGCGGTGTTCTATGCGTGAGCTGCATACAGCAGATTACAATGCATGGAACTTGGTTCAGATTAAATTGATGTCTCAGAGTATGTGCAATTTTATTAAGGATCTGCTTCACCGGAGAAGTTTCATAAATAACGCCGCCGGTGGATTAAGGCAGACTAGTTTTCAATAATATTTTTTGGTGCTTTCGAAGCGTTTCAAGAGGCCGAAATGTGATTTCAGTCCGTTTCAGAGGTAGCTCTATCACATACCAAATTATCGAAATTCCGACTAACTTGACGTTGTTTTCAGGAGCCCGAAACATATTTTTTTAGTCCTTTTCAGGCCTCCCCTCTATCAGATTACGCCATAACCTGAAAACCCATATTCAGGCGGTTTCAAGGCCCCTTCTTTCGGCCCGGTCTTTGAAGTACAGAAGAGTTCATAAATATGTGTACACTTTAGGACCTTGTCACTCTAATCGCTGTAACAATTCATATATGGCAGTTTAAACATGACATTAAATAGACAAGGTACTAAGTGTACAAATATTTATGAATTCGACTGTACCTTTCAGGATACGGCGAATTCCACTAAGAGTGAAAAGATAACACGATTAGAAATGAATACGTGAAACATTTCAGATCCGTGAGCCGTGAGTCGTCCTCGGCTGGTCAAAGTACATCGATAATTCCAAAAAGCATTCTGGAATGGTCGGAAACTGGGGCTACAAAAGGCGGAACGATTGCGGCTACGGATCATTCTTTACTTGGACAGCGAACAGTGCGACATGCGAACAACAACGAACCGGGCGATCATCTGCGTAATCGAAGCTTTTTTTTAGGCTGTTGTTGTGTCCCACTGCCGAGCAAAGGCCTCCCCTCTTTTTCGCCACTTGTGCCTATCCAGACCGCACTCTTGCCAATCCCTCGCAAACGATTCGAATTCGAAACTTATCGTGTGTTAAGTGTTTGTAACGGTTAAGTGAGTGCGTTAATAAAGTTTAGCTTTTAATTATCGGTGAAATTGTGCGTTTCTATCAGTTACGTACCCCCACGTACGTAACAATAATGTATCTTACTGTAGGAGCCCATAGTCGTATTTTATATAAGTATAAATATTATTAATGTAAAAAAACCATGCATATTCCCTGCATGGTTTTTTTACAGCTTCAATAAAAGCTGATACATGTAACAAACAGGTGAGAAAAAACATTTATTGAATGGCTATAAAAATAACCAAGATATAAGCCAACAAAGATTTGTTCCTATCTCTTTCTAGCAAAACAGAATTTTACGTGGAGTTTGTATGGCCGAACTGCACAATGACCTCACCGGTGCACATCGGATCTCTCTCTAATTAGCAGGATAAAATGCTTGTATCATCCGTATTTCTTGACCGATTTTAATTTTAATTTCACTTTTGGTGATCTCTTTTACGGTATTTTCATATTTTGTTGAGAAATGCGATTTTAAAAATCCATGCATATTCCCTATTACCTATGTATTTTTAGGTGTTACCTAATTGTGTATATACTATTATTATCACTTATTGTCCACCTAGTGCGTCTTTTTTGTTATAGATAAATCAATTGAGTTTAACTAAATCGACGACGAAGGTTAACCTTAATGATTAAATAATCAACATTCAATGACCATTGTTTGAATATTGAAAAATACGAACTAACTAGCTAGGAGTTAGATCATTATTTAAAGGGTAATATTTGTTTTAAGTATCTACATTATAATACATACTACAATCCACCTACTACACATACATATATAATCATTGCTCCTCATATAAACTAGAACTTTGGATTCATTTTGGCAGCAACGCATGGAGCATTATGATCCGAATAAGGAACTCAAACGGGAGAGATAAAAGAGGAAAAAGGATAAGCCGCTCTCCATAATATTATTATAACATCAGACAGATCTGTGGCTACTATCACAAACGGGTACTTTTAATGCAATTCGGTTTCGGGTGCGGGCGGGGGAAAAAGAAAAGACTTTTACAGTTTTTATACCTAACGCTAGAATATCTCTAAAGGGCAAAATGTTCACCAAATTCAATTTGTTTTAACAGCAACCAGATAATACAGATAAATGCGTACAGTCGAATTTAGATAAGCTGTAGGTAGTTAGGTACCTACCCAAATTTTAGTACCTTATCGCAGCTACTCAAAATCAAACTTGCATCATTTATTTAAAAAAAACACTGTAACACAACAAACCTAATCAAAAAATTTGACAAGAAAATCTAAAAGGTTTTTATTAAACTTTTTTAAGGTAAAAGAATATAACATAAAGATATGTATAAACAAGTAAGTAGTGAATTTAGAGACGTTACGCATGTGCTGCAGCCGGAGCCACAGCGCTGGTTTTCAGCTGAACCCTGGTGTTTACCTACTTCCTTCGTAGCTACTACTATATAGGTACTAAATACAAACCACGCTGACTTTAATACTCGTACGTTACTGCAACAAGGTTTATTTTTAGCATGTCTCGCCCTTACTTTTCTTTGTATTAGGTATATCAGTTTTTGGAACCTTTTGGAAGTAATTCTATAATTAACTAGCGACCCGCCCTCGCCTCGCTTTGGTTTATGTGAGTTTTCTTGGTACAGTCGAGTTCATAAATAAACTTTGGTACCTTGTGACTTTAATTGCTGTGATAATTCGTATATGGCAGTTTGAAAATGACATTAAATAGGTACTAAAGTGTATACATATTTATGAACTGGACTGTACATACCCGTCTCAAGATACGTCAAAGTATACGTCAACGAAAAATTTAATTTTAGATGGTTCTTGTGACTGCCGTCTCAGCCAAGATTTTCATTAATACGACCCTTAAAATTAGGGAAGGCAATTTAACCGGTTATTAAACTTATTTGTATAAAAATAACCGGTTAAAACCAGTCCCTACTTAAAATCTCCACCTCAACTGCAACTAGGAGCGAGTAATTTCTTCAGATTAGTCCTTGTCACGTCCGTTTTGACATATAAATACTGGGCTATATTACAAATACTGGACAATTTACAATTTAGTTTAAATGCTGGGTAATTTCACGGCTAATTGTATTATAACGCGGCAGCTCTGGCTGGACTTAACATCTCATAAGCCCTTAAGTGTTTTAAGCGGGATGCTTTAATAAAACTATTAAAACTGTCGGCCCGACGGCTGGCGCGCTGCCAGCGAGTCGTCGCTGCAAATATTACGTTCGTTATTTACCCCCTATGGATACATTTTTCAATATTGTTTATAATTTATAAGTTTGTTGTAGTTAAAAAATACACAAAAAATTATTCATTATCACTATCACCACATATTATAAAAGAAATAAAAGAAGTCCCCCGCCGCGTCTGTCTGTTTGTTCGCGATGATCTCAAAAACGAATGAACGGATTTTCATGCAGTTTTCACCGTGAGTTAGATAATTTTTCAAGGAAGGTTTTTCTACGTGTATTATAAAAAACTCGGTAACCCATCACATCATTTATCGAATTTCATTTCATCGAACGCTATTTTGCTGAAACCATGATGTTTTTTAGGCCAGTCTATAACAACACAAAAAAGGCAAACATCGCAAACCCGCATGTAACTACCTTTTTTTTATATGCTATTAGGTCCGTTGAGAGTATTTAACATCCCAACTACAGAAGATAAAAATTACATAAACTAGGGAATAATCTACATATTTCCAGAAAAGTATAAAAGAATTACTGTACTCGTAACACTTTTGTTTTTTTTTTGTTGAAAAAAACAAGGTGTCACAGTGGGTAAAGTTAATACCTACTCGTACTATTAAGATTGGTATTGGTGGAATTTACGGCCCTGTATAATTTAAAGAGATATGTATATAAGTCTCGTATGAACGGGCTTCTAAAGTATAAAGACAGCGAGCAGTAGCTGGACTTTATTGGGATTCTAATATTTCATACAACGACGGCGCAGGTGCCAAAATAAACAAAATATTTTAATGCTAACAAGAACAAAATATGTGTGTATATTCAGTAACAAGCTGCGCTAATTAAATCATTTGTAGATAAGCTTCGAGTGAAGCGGGCTGGTTTACACAATCATGCAACTTATTTTAAATAAATTTTAGGGGATCCCCTTGACTGCCATACATTTATTGTTTCGATTATTGAATGTCAGACTTTTGTACCCATATTATTTATATTCATAACTATCGGAAGTCATAAAAAAATTCGGTTATAACGCTTTATGATTCGAATTTTAAGTATACATAATGTAAAAGATGCCTGATATACAAAAGTCATAACCTAAAACCCTATAACATTCAAAGGCATATTTACAATCAGTCAGAAATATTTTGTATCGTATCAATTATTTTTATTCATACCTTCATTTTGATTTTAATATTCATATCTCTATGCTTGAAATCAATAAAAGGCAAAACTTAGTGGAATCGGCAGGGGGTACGGGGGGCGGAGTCCCCGCCTAAACAAAATACCCCAGCCCGGCTATAGACGATAAATTTAGATCAATAGGTTAGGTTAGTATTGCGTCAAGGCCGAAGGCCTTAACTACCCAGAAATAGGAGCTCCGCCAAGCGGAGCTCCGTCGACCCCGTTACATCATCAGAGATCGGACAAATGGGCGTCATTACTCGCAATAATGTGGACATGACCCCAAAGATTTTAATTAAACAAATTAAATTACATTAATTGATTATTTACCGTAAAAATAATTTTGATCCTTTGCTAGGCAGTTATAAATAAATAATACAAAGACTTGTTAATGTGTAGATTTATTAAAGCAAATAAACAGTAATTTTCATATTTTTTCCGTGGTTAGTTTATTCCTTTTCACGGCGAAAATAAACGGAAGAGGTGAAAAGCTCCTTTCGCAATCCACGGATGTTAGTGGAGCAATCTTAAGTAGAATAATATTAATGGCCACTCTTCACGTCTTTATTTTATTTATTAATACTCTCCTTCAAAGGATCAAGATTAAAGTTCAGGTAAGAAATCAATTAATGTAATTCAATTTGTTTAATTACAATCTTTGGAGTCATGTCCACATTATTGCGAGTAATGACGCCCATTTGTCCGATCTCTGCACATCATACATGTCTATTGTAAGTGGTATGTGTTGTACTTTTATGACTAACAAGTTTTGACCTAATAACATTTATTACAAGTACTATTATTATTATTACCCTTGACATTATGAAGTTTAATTATTATGACATACATTGGTATGACTATGAATTATATGACTTCCAACAAATATGACCCGCAATAATTGAGCACTTTTTGATATGTATCGCAACTGTTGACTATCATCACGATACACGCCACAGAACAGTGAACAGCAGTGGTTCAGTTTCACTTAAAACTATGGCTCATTTTAGCTTTACAAGATTCCCACTTCAGCCGCGGAAATAGCACTAAAACTATATTTAGACAACCCAAACACTTGATGCGAAAAGCTATAAGACATAACATTGTTACACCCCGCCCTAGAGATAATGATGCCGTTTGATACGGTTGTTTCTTCCGCTAGGCTAATTCGTTAAGACCTTTAGGGAAAAAGGGTTTTCCTTGTACCTACAATATAACTAATGAAGTCTTTCTGATAACACACTTAATCAATTATTTCTTAGTTTTGACGTATATTATAAGCGATTTTCATAAACAAGTATTGACAGTAGAATTTTCTTTTTATCTCTCATAATTGGTGTTTTATGAAATTCCATATAGTAGGTATCTACATACGAGTATATTGAAAGTTTCGTGCTACCCTTAAAGCTGAAAGTAATACTAACATTCGTTATTGAAACCCTGAATCTAAAAAAAATATTATAAAGTATTTACTACTATTCTATCTATTCAGACATGTTTTACCCTAAAAAAATGATTGCCGTTTATCATATGTATTTTCATTTAGATTTTGATTTAGTTTAGAGCCCAAGATGACACACTATCACTGACTCTCGCTCTTACCTATGACTGCGTCCCGTGATTTTGTTTTCAAGGGGAAGGCAAACGAGCACACAGGCTACCTGAGGGCCCTGCTAAGATGCATTGCGCTAACAAACGTTTCTATTCGTTTCATTTATAAACCAATCGCATCACTGGTAGATCACGTGACTTTTCGTATCACGTCATCTACCAGTGACGAGATTGGTTTAAAAACGAATCGAATAGAAGCGCTAGTTAGCGCAATGCATCTTGGCAGGGCCCTCTGATACCTACATTCCGTTACTACTTTAGAAAAAGTCGTATCTGATATTTCAAGATTCGACATGAACTTAATTCTCTTCATGTTTAAGTTCAAAATCGTACTATCGTACGTATGAGATATGAGGTTTTATAAAAGCAATGACGATTTGCATTCTCAAGATTGCAATCTCATGACTGCAAATACGTTGCCAAACCTGAAGACTAAGGTGGAATGCCTCTATCCACGCTAGTAATTTTACCGGTTGTTTTATCCCCAAACTGGAACCCAATAATGCGAACACTGGGGGTAGGTTAAATGATAAGAGGGTGGTAGCGATCCAGACGAACCCTGTTCTAGGTCCTACCAGTCCTACCACCACTTAGATACCCTAAGCTCCCTTTCAAGCGAATGCTCCGGCAGCATCTGCTTGAACAACACGTTGAAGCGTAAAATGCACATACGCTTATCTCATCCTCATCATCTCTCAGTCCCTGCGTTGGTTTTTATAGGTATATTGAATATATATATATACAGTGGTGGTCACATAATTAGGGACACTTGTTTTTTTCCCATACAATTGCCTACAAATATGACTTTTAAATTTTGACCACCATTCAAAAAGTTCTTGACCAATTTTATTTCTAAATACAATTTACTTTAGATCATTAACTAAGGTTTAAATTTATGTACTATGAACTACTGTTAAAAACGAACCTTATATTTTATAGGGATTTAAAAACTTAGTGCTGACCCGTCCATACAAAGTTGTAAAACTTAACGAACCTGAACGCGAGGTATTTATTTTTTCAAATCCTTATAAAATGAAAGATCCGTTTTCAACAGAGATGAATTGTACATACATACCTTAGTTCATTAATGAACGATGAGTGTAACCAAATATTAAATTAGTTTAGAACTTTTTGAATGGTGGTCAAAATTGAAAAGTCATATTTGTAGGCAATTGTATGGGAAAAAAACAAGTGTCCCTAATTATGTGACCACCACTGTATATATATTTATTTATAGATAATTATTAATATCTGTTATATGTGACGTATATATTTACTGTAGAATGTATTAGCAATAAATAGGGTAATTATGTTTTAAGTTTTTAGTTTTTATCTCTGTCTGTCGACTGGCAGAGAATGCCATTAGGCATTAGGTCTGCCATTTGTAATACTCAAGTACTTATTTTTGTACAAGATAAAAAAAAATACTAACTAATGCGAAACTTCAAACGTAGACGATCTACGAACTTGTATTTGCTGCGAGAGAGATGGTCGCAAACTATTATGCATTCCATATGAGATTACGATTATGATGTACTCGTACTAAGAACGTCAATCTCTAAGAAGGGCTGTTTCACGTATTGGATGTTTCAATGTATTTATCATTTTACCTTAAGTTTCATAACAAAGTAGGCCTCTATTCAAGACGGTAAAAGAATATTGCTTTTGATGTGTTATGACCAGTGATCGGAATAGGTAGAGCTAATTTGCCTAAACTTGATGCATATTCATTCATGCGTGAGAGAGATGGGAATACATTATTGAATGAACACGCATCAAGTTTAGGCAAATTAGCTCACCTATTTCCGATCACTGGTTATGACTTATGGTTCAACCATCTTGGCCGCCATTACTGTCAAGGTGTCAAGCAAATAAAAGGTATCAAAATGTTGAAAATACGGAAACACGTCAATATCAATATTGTTTCTTAATATGATGCTCCGTTCTTGAGTTAGACACCAGCTTAAAGTAGATTAAAGGCGATTTTTTAAATTTTGAACAAGCAAAAGCTCTAAATGTCTGTTAAAATTGATATTTTTTAATTTTTCAAGAAGAAAAACCTTTTGTCCTCATTAAAGTGGTTTTAGTAGGTTTCAAGTTTTAATAAAAATACAATTTATTTACTCCAATAAGATACTAAACATGGTGTAGTAGTTTTTTGATGTTAAACATAGATAAAAACGTTTATTTTACCATCTACAAAAACATTCACACCAATCGATAATATGTTTTGCCACTTCTTAATTTCTCAGCAGGTAAGAATATTAATCAGCAAAAACCACTAAAATATATTATAATTGGTTTTGCTTGCTTCGTTTTTGCTTTCGAGACGGTAGAATCTGATTCAGCCAAAACCGCTTAACGTGGGCGTACGCGCTTCACGCTGTGCTCTCTAGTGAGCCCCTCCCGCTTAGTCGTATTCATAGGTATTACTGAAGTGTATTACTGGTCGCTTCTCACTTTTTTGGAAGTGTCGACGTTGATTGCGTGCACGCATAAAATATTTAATATACCTACTGATGACAGGCGTTGAGGAATGAATTCCCGTTTAAAAAACTTTTAAGCCTGGTGCTGGGGAACAGTGGTTCGAATAAAGGTACTAGAAATAAGGTAAGTAGAAATTACTGATTCTATTAGTTATGTAAAAATGTATAGGTTAGCCCTTTACGGCGCCGATCCCTTCGTAAATCATCATACCGGTACGAACCCGTGCCCGTGCTGGCACGCGCCGTACATCGCGTCCCGAGGACGCGCGACTCTTGACACCGCGCGTATCCCGAGCTACCTAGACGGTGCGAGCGTAGCACTTGAGATGCGGTTTTTGCTTCATATTGTTCAAGTGTCTTAACTAATACCAAAATAACTTATGTTTTTCAACAGAGAACAATATAAGCTTCAGTTACTAATATTACGGGTCTTGTTTTTACGCATACTTCATTTAAAAAAGTGGGTCATCTTTGGAGAGAGGATAAACTTTGTTTTAGTGTTTATACAAACGTGGTATGTTGCAATAGTAACCAATTATTAATAAATATGTTCTATATAGTTAAAATAACTTATAAAACTACAATTACTTAGCTTTTTATGTAAAAAACTGCACAGAATCACAATTATTCACAACACTTTTTGGAGCTAGCCTCGAGACGCGCGAATGCTGAACTTCGACTGCTCAAAACGTCATAAATTTTCATAGAGAGTGAGTGAGTGTTTGACCTCGGTCTGTAGCTCATTTCATTCCGTATTGAACGAAAGTATACTCGATTGAAAAAGGAAGGTATTTAAAAAGCAGTAAGGCATAAAATAAAATAAGTCGCTCGCGCGTGCGGGCACGCTCCAGGACACAAAAGAGTCAAAATATAGTGCGTGCCCGCACGCGCTTGGATAATGTCAGATTCAAATTTTAACAAGTGACTGGGACAGAGCAGATACCAAATTCTGCGCGTGCGGGCACGGACACGGTATAGTAAAGGAATCACGGGAACAAAATTAAAGCTTTTCTCAAAATATACAAGGCGAACTATTTTAGTAAATGTCATTTAAGACAACGAATTTGCATTTTGACCATATTAATTACGGCATATCGCGCGGGGCGTTAACCCTAACATGCCTAAACAAAAAAGTTTTCGTTACAGATGAAGACGTGGTCACCAAGATCAAGTTACGGACAAATCAAGTATACCTACCATGGAAGTCAAGTATGAAAGAGAATTAGAATAAGAATAAAAATAAGAAGAAGTATTTATTGTCACCCAAAACCAGTGAAATAAAAACAAAATTTTATAAAAAAAAAGGTGTGGCAAAAGGCGCAGACTCAGCATGTGCTGCTAGGTAGGTATTAGGTAGGTATTACAACTACCTACTCAACCGTTTGCCGTGGATTATAACGCGTTCCTACCTACATACGACAGCGATTACTAGGTACTTATGTCACATAACAAAACTCAATACTATTTTAAATTTAAACACTTAGCGTATTGTCTTAATTACATATTATACAAAATAATTTTGAGTAGGTCCCTACTGTAATGCAATAAGTTTATAGTTGTTTGAAGTAAGAAACTTTATTGAATTAAACTTGTTGCACACTAATATAAGAGTCGCAATTGCTTTTAATTAATTAAAAATAATTTATGAGATGTAGTAGAACGGCGACCGATTGTTTGGAAAAACAATCTGTGAGTCGCCGTAGACTAGCGTACTTAACACACTACATAGTTCACTGCAAGATTCTAGTACAATAAAAGTATACCTACGATAATCACGATTCAGATTCTTCTTACCACCCCCCTTTTGTTAACGTACCGACGTAAGGTCATCGTTGTCGCAATATATACGGCCTTGATTGACTCAATTAAAAACTAAAAATTGTAAAAAAATCTTGGATGACGATTTTAACTTACTTTTCGCTGTCGGATAGACTTGAAATTTTGCATGCTAATGTGATTCCAATGACAATACATTAAGTAGTACCATTGAGCTGGTATGATGAGAGAAGGTGGACATAAGAACTCCTCAACGGCTTACAGTAAATCCATAGAGTTTGGATTCGTTTGAGTCGTCTTTTAATAGCGATTTTGTTATCAGTGGTACAAATACAAGTGATAAAGGTATTATACTGGAGGAATACAACGGCTGGTTTAAGTCACTCACCTGCGAGAACGATATCGTAGATAGGGCGCCAGACGTGGCCGCAGCCGAGACTAGCAGTGATTAAGAGTAAATAAATCTACTCTTACGTAGTTTTTGTAACAATCTCACAATCGTTTTAATTTTTATTTGAATGGGTTAAAGTTTTAAGGACACCCTAATAAACAATTTTTTTAAACCTATGTGATGTTAATTTTTGTTTTAACTACAAATTACTTCAGTCAATACCAATGTTTATTTTTATCTAATAAACGCCTTACTTATTAGTAAATAAAATTCGATGAAACTCTGTAAACGCATAGGTTAAAGTCTTGAGTAGTGAAAACAACACAAAACATAACTCTATATCTTGTTGGGGCGGGGCAGTCGGTTAAGTTAGTTACAAGTCAAAACATACTAGTAACATATTAGCATTTTAAGTGCAGTTAATTCTGAAATATCAAATTCTCTACAGCCAAAACCAACTAATTGACTCGTGACAGTAATATAAACCAAGATAACTGCATAATTAATCACAATTTTTAATATTTTTCTAGTACAAAGTGTAATTTATACACCGTGCCCGGGACCTACCCGAAAGATTTTAATCATCGATTCTGGACCCTATTTGGAGTATATAATGTGGTATAACATGTAGTCCAATAACGCATAATTTCCGAGATTTTTATTATTTTAAAAACAATACCATAGTTAATTTAATTTGAACTCTGTCACCTTAACCTAAAGCATTATTTACTAAGAAAGATTCATGTTGTAAATAGCAATATCATCAACGTACAACATAAATTAATTTAATCAATTTCTTAGTAAATAATCCTTAAGTTAAGGTGACAGAGTTCAAATTAAATTAACTATGGAATTGTTTTTAAAATAATAAAAATCTCGGAAATTATGCGATATTACATGTTATACCACATTATATACTCCAAATAGGGTCTAGAATCGATGGTTAAAATCCTTCGGGTACGTCCCGGGCACGGTGTATAAGTAAGAAAATTTTAACTTTGGATTAATACTGCCTAAGCCTATTTATTATTAGTTTAAAAGATACGAAATATATTACTCTACAGCAAAAACTGCTTATCTGCACCACCTTTTTTACAAAACCCTCAATTTAACCGATTTGTTTTAAGAATATACTGATTTGTTACGTACAGTTTTGATAACTAACAACCTTTGTTAATAAAAACGCAAATATAGTATACTTAGAATTGGGTTTAACTAGAAATTTAAACACTGATCTTTAAATGCGTTTTTCTCAAAACTATACTTCATGCAGTTAGTCTGTTCTAGAAGTAAGGGGACGATATAACCTTTATTTTTACCTTAACATGAAACGCAACAAATAAAACTCACAATAAAGAAAGATTACTATGATGGTTAGGTTAGGTTAGGTTAGGCTTTAGCCTCCCTTGAATTTGTACTAAGTATTACATAATTTTATAAAATAGCGAGCCCCTGCTTCGCTTCGGTTTCAATCAAAATAAAATATAGCCTATTTATATATATACTTGCGACCTCCCCTCGCTTCGATTCGGTATACGTGAATTTTCTGTAACACCCGTACATAAAGCAGAATTTATTATACTTAAAAACCTTTCCTGAAATAATATCTAACTGATGGTGAAAACAATCAAATCAAAATCCATTCAGTAGTTTTTGGGATTATCGTGACCACACAGAGGAACAGACGCGGCGGAAGATTTTACTTTATAATATGTAGTGATATAGTGAAGTCAGGGATAGTGAGCTTACAATAAGTTTTTTTGTTAGGTATTGGAGTTTCAGAGATCGTTAAATATATTTAAAAAAACCGGGCAAGAGCATGTCGGACCATGCTCAGGGTAGGGTTCCGAAGCCGTTACTACAAACAAATTAGACCTCGCGACAAACTTAACTTTGCCGTTGGAAAACTGTTATCCCCATACATCGACATACGACGCGGTCAGTTTGCCAACACCGCAAATAAGTTTTCTGTAGGTAAAAACATTTAAATCGTTGTAACTCAAAAACCAATGAAGTCTACTTAGTCGTGATAGATTTACTATTAAATTCATTATTATGTGCTTTCATTTAAGATATTTTTCAGATTTTTATTTTCAATATTTCATTTTACCACTTTGTTGGCGTGACTAATATGTATATTCATGCCAAATTACAGCTTTCTAGTACTAAGAGTCTCTGAGCTAGGCTGCGGACGGACGGACGGACAGCCATGGCGAAACTATAAGGGTTCCTAGTTTGACTACGGAACCCTAAAAACAAACAAGCACACAGAGGAACTTACATAATATTTTCATCAATATTTTCAATCATTTCGTAATCGGAGTTGTTTTGAGATGTGGAATTATATCAATGTGCTCATGATCATCTATCAAACGGGCATGTGGTCGAAATTCATTCTTACTTTTCATAGCGCGGTCACTAACTTTTTTTCCGTTCATAAAGACCAGTCACATTAGTTTTTCCTAGGTAATTGTTTAATTGTGGTCATAGCCATATCTATATCTATTTGGGACATTTTATATGGGACCACATATTTTTAATGGGATTAAGTGTGGTGGTAGCCTCAATGCATTGTGTACATATTGGTTCAAAACCTTGTCTAGATATAGAATATTCCACAAATAATATAATGTAATATTATGGTTTTGTTTATGATGAGTTAGCGAGAATGTTATGTTTTACTCACCAGTTGGTCATTTGCGTTTTTGCAGTATTTGAATTAGGCGATATTTCCACGTATCTATTATGTTATGCAGCATTCCACTACTACGAGTAACTAACACCAATTGTGGAGTCCAAGGTTAGTAATAATATTCCTAAAACCGAACTGAGTCAGTAAATAGATTCGATTAAATTGAAGCAGGAAGATATTGCGCTACAACAAACAAAAATGGATTTTGAAATGGCGAATATTTTCCTACTATGTCACGTTATTTATACAGTATGTTGTACTTAAAATATTTATTAATATTTCTACTGTCACTTTAATTTAAGTTTTGATTGCATAGTATGAAACATTATAGATGTTTACGATTTCCTCTTTGAACACAGGCAAATAATTAGGGTAATCTCCGTAAATGACATCATGGAACTCCCTTTGTGTACATGTCAAAGAAGATCAAAGATTAGGTATATCAAGAATCTAGTCATTGTTGTCGACGAAGCGATAATCTTCGATTGATTGAGGATTGTATGGGTTTCGGTTCAATATTCGGGGTCTACTGGCTTTATCAAAAGAATTCATTCAAATGGACGAAAAGGGTATTTTCACGATTGACCTACCTTCGACGTACAAAGGTGAAAAAAATAGTAAGTCTCTTCGGATTATGTTAAGTCCGAAAAAATAAACCTAGTAACATACAAAAATATATCCAAATGAGCACCGTGACAAGATATACGAGGGGTTAACCCAAAAAAGGCCGGTTAAAATATACTACTTTACGATCTTTTTTCTGCGTTAAGACTTACCGGACCTAACCTTAACCTTAAACTTAACCTTTCAACCCACTGCGCTGTTTAAAGAACGAGGGCAGTTTTATGATTACATTTAGTTTGATATTTTAAAAAAAACTTGACGATTACAGACGGCTAATTTATATTAATTCATATTTACTGACAGTCTACATAAAAGATTATTAGAATGTGCAAGCAGAGCTCACGTTTTTCCTAAAATAAAACGTAGCATACGTCAGTTTTTTTTCTTTTCGTAATTATTCAACCTATTTAATACCCGCTGGGTAGCCAAATGCCAATCGGTCTACATTCCGCCTCGTCGTCGTAAATATTTTCCAGATGCCAGCTCACTGAATGGCATAATAAGGATAATGAAACACCAGACAGATGCCGTACCTAACAGGGTGTAGTGGGGTAAAATTCAGACACAAATCTGTTTGTGTTATACTTCTGTTTTACTAGATTTGTATAAGCGATTGTTTTGAAAATATTGATCACTTCAATTGCGCAAGAAACTAAAATTGATAAGATGATCGTGGGATCCATGACGATGCGTTTAGTCTAGTTAGTAGTGACCCTGCCTAGGAAGCTTGCGGTCCCGGGTTCGATACCCAGTATGGGCATATATTTTGTGCGATGAGCGCGCGCGTGTTTGTCTTAGTAGTTTTCTATGTATTTAAGTATCTATTTCTCTATCTATTTGTATGTGTGTCATTGTCTAGTAACCATAGTCATAGTACAAGCCTAGAGCTTCGTTTACGGGACTAGGTCAATTTGTGTGACATTGTCCCCCAATATTTTTATTATATTTTCTTAAAAAATTATATCTCAGTTAAACATATTATCGTATAAACAGGTGGTTAATGTCATCTACGGGACAAAGCCAAGTAGATGACATGAAGCTAAATTATGTTAATTAGTATTTAGGTACATGCTGTTACGCAATAAAGTCTCAATCCACATTCCACAACTATTTAGCAATAAAATGTCAACCCACAACGAAGGCACTGAGGGATGACACTTTATTTCTAAATAGTTATGGATTGACACATTATTGCGTAACAGCATCTTATTTAGTTGTGTCATCGGTTTTATTATTATAGGTATCTCAAACAAATAAATATTTTAACAGGTTTTGACATAACATATTTTTATTAGATATACGTATCACATTTATTATCATTTTTGTTACATATACTCGTATTATAACACTGTGCCATGCAAGAAGATTTATGTAATATATGATACTCGAAGGTAAATATTTTTGAGAAGGAAAACTACGAGGTGATGATATCAGCATCTTGCCCGGGAATGGGACCCGCAGGGAGCTTGTTATAACTTTATGTCCGCATTAAAAAGCAAAATGATTTGGCAAGGGTATCGTAGACGGAGCTGAAGAGACATAAACGGCAGACGTAGTAAGTAACCCGAAAATGTCGTGTTTAGATTAATGCTTTATGCTAATGTAGGATCCGATGTCAGCGATATTACTCTGGAAACGGACAGGGCTTATTTTGGAAATTGTCTAAACAATATTGTTTCCTAATTTTCGTATCGCTTTTATATCGAAACGTGCACAGGCGACCTTAAAAATGTCTTGTAACGTGTCATAATCAATCGCTTTTCTCTATTGAAACAACCTTTGAGTACTTATTTCATTAAAAGTAAGATTGTTCGACTATCAGAGAATGTCTGCAACTGTTTAGGTATAGAATGGATATATTTTTGCTAATTTTGTCAATTTTTATGTCACTAATGGCCTGTTGTTTGATCAGTAGTTAAACTAACTAATTGTTAAAATTCGAAAAAGGAATGGAAAATTTGACACATTTCCTTGAGATTTAACCATTAGTCACGATTTTTAACGATTAGTTAGTGTAGTATAACTACTGATCAAACAACAGGCCCTAAGCCTTAATTATCGCATTCACTGCCAGTACTGTTTTTTGAACTTTCGCCATGTGCCACATCTTTTGTTTTATACGGAGCTTGTCTACTTTAAGAACGCACATATGCGTTGAGGGCACTGGGTGGAAGCCACGGTGACGCATATATGCGTCGGTGGCAGTGAATGCGTTAATACGACTCGTTGTCTCGATCATATGCAACGGATTTGACTCATTTGTGGTGTCACTATAATTAAAATATCAAATATTTAATTTGAAAGTACATTAACTAGACAAAAGTTTAATAACCATAACAAAACATATGCAGGTACAGTCAACAGCATAAATAAGTGATTATTTATGTATCTTGTCGCTTTCAATCGTTTCACAAATTTGTATGACATTTCAAACACGCCGTTAAAGTGACAAGGTACATAAATGATCACTTATTTATGCTGTTGACTGTACGTAGGTACGTAGGTATTATCATGACGGCCATCCTTAGCATTTTACTTTTCTTTAAGCGTCTATCTGAAGTAGGTAAATAATACTATGAAGGGGAAAAATTGTTTGTTCGAGGTATCTCTGGCTGAAACTTGCAGTCCAATGCTGAACATTCTTTCACTGATAGAAAGCTAGGTATATTATTTATTAAGTGTCGTTAAACATCAACGCGGATAAAGTCATAGAACAAAAGCTACTATTCTATATAAGTATAAAACGGGGAACGATCGCTGAAGGTGATTTAAGCCTAACGAGATGAGAATGCTCCCGCGGAGACCATTACTCGCAGCTGCCCCGAAAAGAACGCCATTTATTTCTGTTTATAGATGGTTCGGACATTACCTCAGACCGCTCGCGTTGAAAAACAATAGTGCGGCACATTTGCCGTTGCACCCCAATAAATAGGTTGTTAGAAGAAATTATAGAGGAAAAGTTTTAGTTCCTGTTGCCAACCCAACTAGCAAAGTAGTCATATAAGATTGAGCTTATTCAGGTAATAAATCCTATAAAAGTCATGTAAAGGCGAATTATACAGAACCTGTCGTATAAAGCCAGCTTATGCAGCATTTTAGTTACTCAGCATAATAGTCATATTATGATACCGAATACACGTTTATTCGACTTCCTTTTATGACTTAAGAGTCATATAAGAAATTGCTGAATAAGACACGTTTCATTGGCGCTTATATGACTTTTGACTCGAGTAACCGTAACTTATATAGCTGACTTATGATATGCCAGATAGAGTCGAGTAAAAGCAATGTGTTTGCTATTATATAGCTATTGTTCTGTATAATGTTGCATGAAGTCATATAAACGCGAATTATAGATCATGTTATATAAAAACATCTTATTCAGCATTTTTGTATTAAGTCATACTATGATGCTGAGTAAACGTTTACTCGACGTCTTTTTATTACTAAAGAGTCATATAACATAATGCTGAATAATCTACCTCTATGCGACGCTCATGTGACTATTCGGTCGAGTAATAACATCTTATATACCCTTTGCTCGAGTAAATGAAATATGGTTGCTATTACACTACTTTTTTGATTTACATGTTACGTTTATATGACTTTTATAACACTTAATACATTTGACATAGGTGTCATGGCGCTTTAACCGCTAACCTTGCTATATAAGAAGCAATTATATGACATATTAATGTTATAAATGACATATAACAGCATCTTTCGTGATCATTCAAAATATTTATTTAAATTTAATTTAAATAACTAATAATTAACGTGGTGCGTTAAATATTTACAATTAAACATAGTATACTTTATCAATAAAGTGGTTTCCGCAACATATTCATAATACCGTTCGAGTTATAATGTAACATGGCCATATAGATTTCTTAGATAACTCTGTCAAAATAGTGCTCACCGACATAATTTGTTATATTAAATGTCATGACACGTTACTTTTATTCCACAAACACGTCGTATAAGTAGCAAAAATATATCAAATTAATCATAACGTAGTTCCATTGATGATAGTTATATAACTAATAAGCAACTAACTCAACGATTATATGTCTCTTATATGATTAAAGTTCATATAAAAGCCATATAAGTCGCTATTATACAGCTAATTAGTTATAAGATAGTCACGTTGGTGATTATTATATGATCAATAAGTGGCTGGCGGTTGCAGTTAAATGACTTTTATATGACTGAAACTCTGAGTAAAATGGGCCCAAATCGCGTTCTATAAACGTTATCATTAAGTTTATATGACTAATATCATAGGCTAAAAGTCTGAAAATGTTACGTTGCCGCGACCATTATATGACGAAATTTTGCTAGTTGGGAAACAATGTCTCTGAATGTGTTTCTGCGCCAGGTACCTATTAAGGATAATTTCCACCAAACGGCTCGCATCGCATCGGTTCGGAAAGGATACGTACGGATGCGGCGACAGCCGACCGCGTCCGGCAGCATGTGGGCTCGTCCAGTCACGGCCGAATGGTTCCAATCGCACACAACGACAAGCGAACGGGGCCGATCGCAAGCGAACGGTGCCGATCGCAAGCGAACGGAGCCGATCGCGTGTCGCAGCATACCTTCGGTGACGTTCACGTGTCGCGGAAGATGCCCGCGGTCAAGCTGTTGGGCGCAGCTTGGTAATTTAGACTTAAAAACAGTATATATATGATTCAGTGTCGTTTAAAGACCATTAAATTATTTCCGATCCGATCCGTTGCGGGCCGTTTGGTGGAAATAGTGTTTTAGAGGTTGGGATATTTTACTCGTAATGTAAATAAACAAGTGAAAGATTGAATTTGTAATGACGTATTAATGTACGGCTAACTATACATTAATAAAATTAATATCTTAGCTAATAGTATAGTCAAATTAGCAAAAAAGTATGGAAGTAAGTCGGCTAGTCGTGTTTTTTTTGGAATCGTTGAACGGCTTAACTTGGTACAACTTTTCCTCCGGTTGCACCGTTTTTATTATATACGGAAGACTTTTAAATGTAAGGTATAAACTTTAAAGTGCCGTAATTTTCGGCGCAAGGCGCAAGTTTAGCCTCTTAGATTGCGGCTCGAGGATAATAGTGTCAGCTGGTGCAAACTTACATGAATCTTTTTAAAGCATTATAAACGCCCAGTTCATTTTGCACCCCGGGGCAAATTATTGAACATGTATTTGTCATTATTTTATAGATTGTACTTCGGGGCAAATTAAGCTAGTCGTCAAAATTTAAGCATGGCACTTATTGTCTACCGTAAGTCGCTCGGTGTCGAGTCCCAGAATATACAATTCTCTCCCTGTTCAGTTGGTTAGCTTGGCCAGTGACGCAATATTTGCACGTAGACTGAAAACCCTGCTACTAGATCTAGCGTGCTACACAATAGAAGATTTTATAACAAGAGAGGGTTAAAAAAAATGTAGTTTGGAAAATAATGTATAATTTCAAGTATATAAGCAGTGATATAATCATATTTTAGGAATAATATTTAAATTTAAATTAAAATGTTAGTAATAAATCTAGGGAAACTTAAGAAACATGTTTTTAATAATATGATTTGAAATGTATTTAAACAATAATATCTTAAATGTGACTTGAAATGTAATTCCACTAAAAATAAATAAAATTGTAACTTAGTTAAGCACATTATAAAAAAAAGAAAAAAATACGGGAAGTTTGTCAAATGTAATCGCAGCGAACGCCAGGCAACCGCGGGTGGTAGGATGCATGATCCCGATAAGAATGCCAATATTTTATGGGGTGCGAATTTACTCGTAAAGCAAATCAAATGAATACGATTGTGACGATATTCAATATTTTAAAATGTTCTCCCGAAGTACAAATACCGTTAAACGTGAATAAGTGCTTTCCGGGGGTCGCACTCCGGTGCAAATTTGATATTGTACTTGATACATTTTTTTATCATTTCCTCGATTTGAACCACGTTCGTTATTTTCCCTAGAGCCGCAATGGCCGAAAGTAAGTTTTTAATTATATATATTTTACCTTAGGTTGTATTAAATCAAATAACACGTGCGAATGTAGATTGAGATGGATTCAAACGTATGCCAAATTGCACGGAGTACACCTTTTTTCTCTCGTTCGTTATGACTATTGCATGGTTTTCAACTAATTGCACCCATTTTCGGAGGGGTAAAGTTATTAAGGGTGTTTATGTATAATGCTCGATTTTTAACCTATACAAAGCAATCAGAGATGTTTTAATCAGTTCTTAGAATTTTAGTGAAATTACATCAATTTGACTATACTATAGTTACATATTTAAAGCAATATTGGCAGCCCCGAAGTTGCATTTTTTTGCTCATTTTGTATGAAATTTGAAAATTGTTTTAAAAAACCACACGCACGGTAAAAACAAAACAATTGACAAAAAATAAAAAAACACAGCTTGTAAGTTGAACATTGCAGCTTTCGAATGGTACTAAATTCGAAAATCATAGGTTAAGATTTGTTATAATAATCCTTCTCCGAAAAAAGTTATTTTGTATGCAGAACATAGCATGGCCCATATTTTGTTGTGATTAGTATATAATGTTCTCCCTCTTGTAACTTTGTATCTATGAGATGTACAGCAGAAATACAAATACAAAAAATAATTGAAATTTGACATTAAGTCATAAAGTCAACTGTTGAAGCATTATGTAAAAAATAACCAATTTAGGCCCCTTCAAGATGGCGGCTAACGCTGTGACCCCTCGAGGGCGAAAACTTACAATTTGGATGCCTAGCCTATACTTAAGCAATACAAATTAAAACATTTTCTACACCACCTTTTGTAGGGTAAAAATACCTGCTGACTGAGCTAGCAGCGCTAGACGACATTCTTACCCCAGGAGCAACCCCAGTTCTTAAGTACTTCTTATAATAAAAGATTTCCTCACTAATAACTACGGCACATAAATAGTTTTAACGTATTCCAGATTTTTATTAAGTTTTGATTGCGGAAGCTTGTGGCGGAAGCATACATTTTTTAGCTATAACTTGTCCTTATGGCACAATATTACGGCGGAGCCTCGACATCGCTGAATTATTTCCAGTGCAAGTTTCAAAAGGCTCTCCTAACTTCACTATGCGGAAGTGGAATACATTAAAAAGTAATTTTTGGGAGGGAGCTGGAGTTTGTATCGGTCATAAAAAAAGAAACGTACATTAGAGAGGTTTTTAGGGCGTCGTCGTAGTCAAATGAAAGTTAAAGCTGCTAACACCTTTAGATATACTACGCGGCGGGTAAACTTTGACGGTGACAACTATTCTTAGGATACAACATTAGACCACCACGTTAATTAGATTACTTACTCTATCAAAGTACCCAGTTATATTTGGTTACAGATAAGTAAGTTAACATGTTACTAATCAAGCAAATCGCTAAACATACATGGTGTCAAATAAATAGGTCTCTATATTATAATGAAGAATAATATATGTATGTAAACGCTTAATTGGACAAAACACAGAAATGTATATAGTATCTATTGTAGAAAACTAATGTAAACCTATCATTTTATACAATAAAATTATTTCAATTTCAATTTCAATTACAATATTTATAGAATAGAAATGTACAAAGGCGAACTTATCTCTTTGAGGGATCTCTTGCAGCTGCCAGCTAACCTTTGGGTGATTGAGAAAAATAAGAACGGCAAAAAGTGGCAACGAGTAGACATAAGTACAAAACCAAAGTTTACAGAAACAGCGTGAAAAAATAGTAGACCAAAAATAATTAGTACTTTCAGAAACATAACACAGGGGATGTTAGGCAGAAGGTTGGACAAACTTCAGGGACTAACTCTGTAGGTCATACTCATCAACTTTTAGTATGGGACCAACATCCAAATCGCGAAAATAAAAACAGCTGTTCCATACATTTCGGCTGTGTAGCTCTCAAAGTTTGTATGGAACAGCTGTATTTTTTTTCGCGATTTGGATGTTGGTCCCATAATATCAACATAATTAAATACACATACTTACATTTAAACATATTTATATATATTATACAACAGAATGAAACAAAGGACAGTACACAATTATAAGGAGTCCAACCAGTAGGTATGTCCTCAATCTTCCTTGTATAGATGCGACCGATTGTGATTTCCTAATGTCAGATGGCAGCCGATTCCACAGTCTCACCTAGTGCACCGAAAAGGATTTGGAGTAGGTTAGTTTGATCCGCCTTAAATGTGTTGTGAACAGTCATAGAGTGTTACTTTGACGTAAGTCCTTTAATTTTGAATGTACCAAAATATCATACCGAAGTTACTAGAAAAAGTTGTATCCTGAGTAGAGGTGCAATTTTTCAAAAAAAATGCTATAACTGTATTGATTGACACCAGATATGAGGACCAAAACTAAAACCTGATATCGAAGAAATCGTAACTTGCCCGGGATTTAGGATAAATGCGTCTTCATTGTTTGTCACGCCTCTCTACCTTCGTCCTGTCCATCTTCCCCCGACCGTCTGCCCGACGTTCCGTAACTATTTTCCTCTATCTATTGTCGTTTTACTTTACTAGTGACCCATATTTCAGGGGACATGATAGTTTTAAATGGTACCTGGTCCCAGCGACTGGCTGCCAGACGGCGTCGAGCGCCGCGTGCGCCGGCGCCGGCGGCTCCCCGCCGTCCGCGCTCTCCGTCTTCCCTTCCCATCCCTGTAACAACAAGATCATCCATCATCATTGGGTCAACCGAAACACTGCTAGATAGGTATAAGGCTCTCTGGTCGTAATTGTCTAAATTAAAGGCTTCATATGCTGCCCCGCCCACACAAGAAAGAAAAGGGATGGCTTTGTTTTCTTCCGCTCACAGAACGTGAGATGGATATTTTGCGCGCACCTTGATTGCAGCGTCAAATGAAAATAATTGGTATTTACTACAAAAACCACAATACTTATAAAAAATGGTTTATCAGAAGAATAAAGTAGTTATAAGTAGTAAGTATCGTTAAAGACCGTGAGGTTTCGCTGTCACTATCCCGCATGACGAAAACCTCGTGAAGGTTGATGAGGACAAGATCAGCAAATACCATAACAAGGCTTTCGAGGTGACCGCCATGTGGGATGTTGATTTGACAATCATTGTCCCGATAGGTTTTGGTGAACGGGCTCATAGCAAAGAGTCTCGACCCCGTAAGAGACTCTCACTAGATGGTTGGAAATATTCCTCGACACAGCACGCATTGTGAGGAGGTTCCTCTGCAGCCCTAACCACCGGTAGCTTGAGCTCTGCCCCGCTGCCGACGGCACCCGTAGGTTACGTGCGTCCAGGAAATCCAAGGAATATTCTCTCCACAAGTCCCTAGGCCCAGCAGTTTCAGTTGACGTTGATCGATCAGTCAGTTTCTTCTTTTATATCGGGTGTCCCAGAACTTGACATAAAATAAATTTGTCTGAATAATAATATAATAAAACGCAAAAAGCTAAAGAAATCATAACTATTTTTTCAGTATTAAACGCGGCATGTTTAAAAAACTTGGGCCCGTGTTGAATAAGCGAAGCTTTTCTCCAAAATTATGTAACAGTATTATCCGTATGCGGATATGACAATTAAATAATTTGGTGTAGAATTAATTATATTACGACTAATTGCTCGCTACGAGTCAAATTAAGTCATTAGATTCTATTGTATCTCTCAAGCCTTTAGTGGTCGTGTTTATCGATGTGTATAAACGTGGATTAAACATCTGTCACTTTTTGACTAGTATGTAAGTGCGAGCGTGATGGATGCATCATTCACCGCCATAAAGGCGACCATAATACGGGCTCTAGCTACAATGAAATACATCCACATTAATTAGTTATTAATGTTCTACATATCTGAACGTGATCTAACAAATGGTAGAAATGGTTCGATATTTATCGATAGCATTAGTGACCTTGCGATACGTGTTCCAATAATGATTCGATTATTTATTATTTAAATTAAAACGACTTTATTGAACACATTTCTGTAATTGCCAATAGGTAAGCTGCCAGCCAGCGACAAAAAGTAACCCTGAATGAAAACTTATTAAACAAAACTGAGGGCGCAAAACTTTACGTATTTATTGTATCTATGATTTTTAGCTAGACCCACAACAATTTTTGACTCAGAGTAAGCAGCTATTAAATTAGAATAACGTGGTCGTTGAAGTTATAATTATATTTCTAGTTTCCCTAGGGCTAAAAAGCAATCTGTTTTACAATAACGTTAAAAAAACACGCACCCCTAGTTAAAACAGCTTTTTAAAATGCGAAACAAAAGACTGCAAGAAATGAATTTTCTAGTTAGTCTTTTTTCTTTGTTTTAACCCCCAACGTAGAGCGAGGGGTGTTATAAGACTTACAATATAAGTATCTATGTGTATGTGTCTCTGTGTATCTGTGTGGGGAAGGCTTTGTCTCAAATAATTATTTTAGTCCGAATGTATTCATAATCATCGCAAGTCATACAGTGTTTTTTACGGAAACATTTTTTTTAATATACGCATACATACTCGTACATACATGCATAAACTCACGCCTTCATTCCCAGAGTGGGGAAGGCAGAGCTACAGAATTAGGTACCAACAACTCTAAAAATTTGTTGATAATTCTGTAACCACATTTTGAACAATTAGGCTAAGATTAGTGACAGGACCAGTGTATTAGTGACAGGTTGCAAGCCCCTCAGTACTACAAGCCTTTATTCCCTTAGTCGCCTCTTACGACATCCACGGGAAGACATGGAGTAGCACTCAAATCAAATCAAATCAAATCAAATTTTATTTATTGTCCGATCACAGGTATACAAGATGTTACAATATTTAAGGTGACCTAGTCCATGACCTACCATATTAATGGTGTACAATAATTATATGTCCTAAGTCTAATGATAGAGCAAGCATTAAATAAATGTATACAAATGTCAACGCAGTTAGTTATACTCGTAATATAATACAATAATGTTTAATATAATGTCAGCAGCATAAAAATTCAATTTACAGTTTTCCTTTATTATTTAAAAATTCATCTATGGAGTAAAACATCTTATTTAATAGCCAATTATTTAGAGATTTCTTGAAATGGACTTCATCTAGAGATTTAAATACGTCGGGAATATTATTGAATATCTTAACACTCATACCATGGATACTATTTTTGTAAAAAGCAGAATGGGAGCGATATGAGTGTATTAATTTATGATTATTCCTCAAATTGAGGTTGTATTTACCAACTGTATTAAAAAGATTTATGTTTTTTTTGGTAAAAACAGTTACACTATTCTAACCCAGCTAATATCTAGCTGGTAAATGAGGTTAGGTTAAGTTAGGTTAGTTTTATAAAAACCCTGAAATAAAAACCGTTCCAATAAAGAATAATTTATGACTTGCGATGATTATGAATAACAATACATTCGGACTACAATTTTTTATATGAACCAATATGGACCCATCTGTGTGTATGTGTAATTATTTATTTATTTGTAAGTGTTGTCTATGTATTTGTTCGTCTGATTGTGGCATCGTAGCTCACAAACGGATAAACTGATACGGACGCGGTTAAATAAAAATACATAAAATCGATAAGGCCGTTTAAAAAATATCAACTCTGGAAGAAAAGCTCAGGTTTTTATCTATTCAAAATAAAGTTATTCCAATTCTGTACATATTTGAATTTCTAAAATATCGGCAATTTAAAAACTATATTCTGTGTGGAAAAATGAAAACGTTGTATAGGAAATTATGATGATCCATTTCACGAAATTGTTAACTCAATTAAAGTATCATGGGAATTACGCCAGTACCCCATTAGGTGGCCCGTGTAGGCGTGGCAACGAAATTAATCAAATTACTTACTACATGTATATACTAATTCTTTTTCCTTTTAATTCCTACTCGTATGTACACTCGCGAGTAAAACAATTGCATCACTTTGCATCTTCGTAAACCGGCTTTTCTTTCCGAAATATTTAAATGAAATCATGTTTTTTGTATTCTAAGCTTTACGAAAAGTAAACGAACATGGAAATCGCTGCAGTCTTTTTCAGGCTATAATTTTCAATTTTGGGTAAAAATGTACAAAAATATTGTTTTGCTCGCGAGTGTATTCCTTCTACGAAAGGAACAATTTATTATTAAATTCTTCACATTATTTATTGCAGCCACGACAACAGCATTAGCTTAATAGAAACAGAGTCTAGTTTCATCCCTTTTGATAGAAAGGATGGACGCGAGGAATTTTTATTCGTTCCCGGGGCTTTAGGACGCGGCGCGGGAATCCGGCCGCTTATTCACGCCGCTGTCGGCCGGCTTACGGGAAACGGGCCTACATTTTATTCTCTCGCAAACCTAACTCTAAACCGCATTAAAACAACGTACCCAATCAGACGCGAATTAGCCGGTCGCGTAAAGCTTTGCTAAACTAGCGCGAGACTTATTCTGAGTTAGGCCCGTACGTGTGTTGAAATTAACCAACGGTTCAAGGAAAAACTTAATTGGGATACGGTTTTTTTGTAATCATTTTTTAAGGACTTAGGGCCGTATTTATTAACTGATCTTGACTGTGACTCCCGTTTCAAGACAAGAATGACAGTTTTCAATGGATTGAACGTTACTTTGACGTATCTTATGACGGGTATCTTAACTAAAATGAGTTTATTATTACCGCCCTTAGTTTAAGAATTTTGCCTTTTATTTACTTTTTTCTTAGTTAACCTTATTCTTAATTTGCTAGGTTATGTCTTCTGGATTCAAAAATAAATAGTCAAAAATTGTCACAAAAATAACAGAAAATAGTTACACAAAAGAAACTTAAATATCTACAATGGAATGTGGGTTACAAAGCCAAGTCAATTATAATCTGTGGCCTCGGGCTTGTTGGTCAAGCAGTATTCTGTAACTCCTGTGAAAGAGAACACCGAAACTATACAGTGTCCGGTTCCTGCAGGACCAGAGTGGCCTCTCAGATTCCCAGGAGTCCAGTCTCAAACCGATTCACTCTAAACAACTGGGACGTGTAACGGTGTCGGCTACAAACATTTACTGAAGCAACCTTTTCAACTTTGCAATCGAAGTTGTGCTGAAAATAACAGTTTTGCCCTTCATTTAAACCGAGTGCTCTTTGTTACTTCAAATTTGCTCCAAAATATCGAGAAGCGTTTTATTACAAAACGTTTCTAACGCCGACAATCGCATCGCAAAAAAGGCAAGTTGTCAAGAATCATTTTTGGATGCTTCTGCGGTCACTCGTGTTAGTCTTTGACAAATAACAGGCTTAAAAAAACATGTTTCATTTAAAAAAACCGAGGTAGCCAAGTGGTTAGACACTTGCCCCTGAATTTGAAAACATCTGCTGGAACAAGCGCAGTCGTAAATCGATTTAACACACATCGCTAATCTGTTTATTTATTATATTTTATATGTATTATTATTTTTATTTACGTTTATATCTCATACATATTTTATCTTCGTATTTTTACTGTTTCGCCTACTGGTTGTCTGGTAGAGAATGTCATCGGGCATTAAGTCCGCCATTTGTACTTTATTGTGTTTTGTGCGCGCATTGTGCGAATACCTATTACCGTGAATGCATGCTAAGCAATTAAGTATTAAACTAAAATTTTAAATGTGAAATTAAGTGTGTACTGTGTACTTGTGTGAATAAGAATGTTTGTTACTTGTTCACACTAAAACGGCTTGACGGAGTTGGTTAAAATTTGGAATGATATCCTAAATTAACACTTAAGCTACCTTTTATATCAAAAAAGACACTGTCCCCGTAACGACGACATAGCGAATGAATAGTTCGAACGACGTTGCGGGCAGAAGCCAGTATTAAAATAGAACGACTGAATCAAAGAGAAATTAAAATTCTTTCAAATAATCTAAAGCAAATAACAAAATATAAAATGACAATCAACTCATTTTAAGTGAGTTGCAAACTCTAACATTACTTTCCAAGTAAAAGCCCGTTCGCTGTCTCTAACAGTATTAATTTACATACTTATAAACTTTACTTCTCGAAACAATAATGAAAAATCCACAGGAAACTTAATAAGTTCAGGCGGGGCTGTTTCGACTGTGGACTAAATGCATTTTGTTTGACGGGAGACCTCGTTTTATAACTATTTTTACAATAGTTTCCTGTAGTTTAC
Source organism: Acleris literana (assembly GCA_946894065.1). Lineage (NCBI taxonomy): Eukaryota > Metazoa > Arthropoda > Insecta > Lepidoptera > Tortricidae > Acleris > Acleris literana. The sequence continues at coordinate 14,209,134 of OX335670.1, read as the reverse complement.
GTACCTACATTTCTATATAAGGGAGCAAAAATATCTTTATTTTTTTATAGTCTTTAAACGACGCATTAACCCCTCTGTCGGAATAGCCCTGCTCCACCTTACAAAATCATGAGATAAAACTGTTTCTGGAACGGACTTTTTAACACGAATTCAAAACCGATCATTCATTCATTCAAAAACGAATTACGGGTGTGTAATGTTTAGTGTAAAAACAAATGGTCTAATTTTCATTTTACATAACACGAATTGCATAATTTCAATCTCTATAATAAACCAATGATATAATAATCATGATGTATACACCATGTTTTTATCTAGATTTGATTATATTTCTAGTTTCTTGCAACATCCACAATTCCGTATTTAAAAATAAAGTTGTTCAAATTTTTTGTTAATAAATAAATAAAGATAGATATGCTTCGTAAATATAACTCATCGATAGTCGGTAAAATTCAACGTTCCAACTCTATTGCCGTTTGATTTTTGCCATGAAAATTCCGCCCTCTGGTATAAATGAGTGTTATATTATTTGATCGTATGCCTGATGAAATTATACAATTGGTTTTTATGCTAAACGTTCATTATGCTTGGTTAGTTAAATTAAATTATACAAAACATTTTTAGAATAATTGAAGCGTACTACAATTATACACCCGTCCTCACATACACATTGACATTGCGACTTTGCATATTGATGACAAATAAGTTTATTGTAGGTACTTATAGTTTGTTTAGTTTCGACGCGGCTAGCGTAGTTGGTACGTTGGTTGGGTTGGATTCCCGGCAAGCGCAAATATTTGTGTGATGAGCGAGGGTAGGTACTTGTTCCTTAGTCTTAAATGTATACTACATATTTAATTATGGATTTCTCTATATTTTGTTTATTATTGTCTAGTACCAATAGTACAAGAGAACAGCTTGGTTTAGTACTGGGTCAATTTATGTGAGATTGTCCGCTGATATTCATTTATTTATTGCCATTGCGGCTTTGCGTAAGACTAATCTTACGCAAAGCCGCGGTGTTTCCCGCGGTCCGAACTTTACGAGTGCAGGCTGCTAATGGCAAAATCTCAATTATTAATATAGGTAGGTATATCGACGACAATATAAAAAATGCAGTCGGGTTTTTAACGCTTGCTTTTCATTTAGTTATAACCATTTTGGTACGGATACCTATAAAAGTACAAACTGACTGATCGATCAACACACAGCCGAAACCGCTGGACCTAGAGACTTGAAATTTGAAGGGAATATTCCTTTGATATCTTAGTGGTTGCACTAAGCCGGGTTTTATGGAAATTCATCCCCTAACGGCTTAAAATAGGGGGAGTAGCGAGAAACCAATTATACATGTACCAAGTAGCGGGCGTCCTCTATAGTTGCTCATAAACGGCTTCAATGGTGTTGTTGATAAAAAACTAAATAGGAGTATTTCGACCTTTTCGAGTCTACAAATAATTTATCAAGCTGTCATCTTTTCGGGCTCGCTGGTATTAATAAAAAGAAGATACGGAACGTACGTAGGTACACTTCATTTGTCAATAAAATTAGTTTGAGAAAATAAAGCCAGAAATAAGAATTAAGCGACGATAAAATACAGGCAACAGTTATTTAAAATATGCAGTCACGATTTCATGTCATGTATCATGAATAATAAATTTCTCAATAACTAACCGACCCGGTGAAACATGTCCCTTTTTAAAATCCGTGTCACAAATAAGAAAGAAATATGTAGGACTAGGTGATACATTGTGCTACAATATCTATAAACAGACGCTTAATAATGGGATCTAACTTCTCACTTTATCTTGTCAAACAAACTTTATTTAACAGGCTCCCTAAATAGGAGGTTGTTCCCTATTTCGAAATTTTTAGGGTTCCGTACCAAAATGGTAACGTCTGAATCCCTGTATGTCTAAATCCGCGAATGTCTAAATCCGCGAATATCTAATTCCGTCAATGTCTAATTCCCTCAATGTCTAATTCCCTGAATGTTTAGAAATCTGCGAATATCTAAATCTAATAACTATACATATACTAAATAGTATGGAGGGTAGAAGGAAAGGATGACAGACTTATGACAGCATTGTATGGGATGACAGCTATTCGACGGAGCCCTGCTTGTGGCAGGGCTCATATTTCTGGGCGGTTTTGCCCTTCGAGCATCTAAAGATACCTACCTAAAGAACCTAACTTACCTAATTTGGACAAGCGGCTATTAGAAATTCTGGGAATGAACGTATGGTGACTTGACATTCGGGGAATGGACGTATGGCGACTTGATATTCGGGGAATAGATGTATGGGGACTAGACATTCGGGGAATTAGACGTCCGCAACCAATACCGAAAAGGGGTCTAGTATGATTTGATTAGCAAACGGGGTGTCATATAAAAGGGCTCAGTCTGCACATTTCCAAACTAATTTTTTTTATAATTTTCCGTGACGTACTTTTTGATTGATAGCCAAAAATTTACAAAAAATTACCGTTTCCCCCCCACCTTATCTCCGAAGTTTATGGACCAAAAAATCTGAGTTTTTTTTATTTAAAGATAATTACTTATTTTTAACGGGAATAATAAAATGAAGTTTCAAACTTTACAATTTCGGAAAAAATCTATATTAAAACTTAGGCAAGTCAAAATGGACCTTATCGCATAAATAATAAAGTTCATAACAAAATTATCTTAAATAAAGAACCCTCGGTGCGCGAGTCCTACTCTCACTTGACCGGCTGTTAGGTACTTTATTTATAAAAGAGGGCTGAACAGACCATAAATGTTCAATGTTTACAATTTCAAAGACATCGCTAATTGGCATACATCATATTTTTACAATGCGGGATCATTCAATTACCATTTCAAGGTACTGACCTACATTAAATGATTTTTTGGTTTCATACCCAAAAGGGTACGGACAATATTACTTAGGCTCCGCTGTCCCTTCGCCTGTCCGTCCGTCTGTCACTGCTGTATATTTTGAACCGTAATAACCGCGTTAAACAACAAATAATAAATAAAATAAAGTTAAAAATTAAAAGTAATATTAAACAATTATAGTGAGTTTACTGTTTCCATCATAGAAAATGGCTTTCTTGTAAGGGAAGGTACAGTTGACGAAATATAATCTACACCGATTTGTCTTATAAACGCTACGTTCGAATCGCAGATTATATTTCGACAACCGTAATTTAAAAAATCTGTGGTCAAATTGGAAGTGCAAACTAGAACTAGGAAAGCTACTATTGTATTAAGCCAACAAGTTACCTGTGGTTTCATCAACAATTAACTGCGATCGCATGACTCAAACATGTTATTAATCGTTGTTGTAATAAAGTTATATTTATATTTTGATCGCGTGCAGGAAACTAAAAAGTAAATAACTCCGAGGTTTTTCGAGTTTCATAGTAACTATCCCTGACACTTCAGTAGACGGGGTATCCGTTTACCCAGGCATGTTTGTTTTGGTAACAATTCAGCTAATAGGTAAATCACGGCCTTGTAGGCGTCAGGGAAAATCGTCACGTTATTAGGTATATTCTAATACTGAAGAAAATTCCCAATATCTTGTTTCATAATGATATAATATTGATAAAGGTTATTTATATTATTGATAGATAGCTACTTCGTCTTGCGACTTCGTCCCCAAATAATTAGTTATTCGGCCAACTCATGTTGCCGGGGCTTTCGGGAATTTGGTGAAAAGTAGCCTATGTGATAATCCAGGGTATAAGCTATCTCCATTATAAATTTCATCCAAATCGGTATGAGTCGTAGCAGCGTGAAGAAGTTACAAACTAACACACACACATTTTCGAATAAATAATATTAGTGGGATGTTTGACGACGCGTTGGCCTAGTTAGTAGTGACCCTGACTACGAAGCTAGCGGTCCTGGGTTCAAATCCCGGTAAGGGCAGATATTTGTGTGATAAGCGCGAATATTTGTTCCCGAGTCATGGATGTTTTCTATGTACATATTTAAGTATAAATTTCTCTACTTGTATTTATATCGTTTTCTAGTACCCATAGCACAAGCCTATAGCTTAGTTTGGGACTAGATCAATTGATGTGACATTGTCCTCTGATATTTATTTATGTAAGCTAAATAATCAAGTATTAAAAGTAATTTATTATGATGAAGGACGTAATAAAGGAAACTGTGACGTAAATTGAAAGGACAACCGATCTACCAGCTTTACTTGCTGGGGCCTGTTTTATAAAGCTACAAATTACAATTTACAGGTTACAAGTTTTCATTTGACACAACCTCGACCAATGGCGACCAGCCATTTGAGCAGTGTTGCCAGTTTAGACCTGTAAAATTGTAATTTGTAGTTTTATAAAACAGGCCCCTGGTAGTGTTTATTTCATATACGTATGTCTAACTGAATAAATAATGTAGCGTACTGTACTCCAAATAAATTAAGTAGTAGCGGAAAAAAAAAAACAAAAAAAAAGCGGCAAATTAAAATGATAGGTAATACGTTAGTCCAACAGAAGTCGGCTTTTGGTTGAAAATATTGTGAGTCGCCGACTTCACTTGGACTAACCTATACCTATCATTTTAATAGAAGTTATTTTTTGCGATTTTGAAGGCGGATTTTTTTGTAACATTTTTTTTATTTTTTCCCTTTTTAGTGATCATAATAAGCTGTAGTAATACAAACTAATCCCGGGATATCATATTCGTGTAGGTAAAAGAATCGTCAAACTCTACATCGTGTATCCATTTGCATCATGTTTCATTTAAAGTTTTGATAGTTGGTAGTTGGAAGACACTACGAAACTCTATCTTTTAACTACCTACCACCGCGTAAGTTATCCGAAATACCCGCATCCGCACATTAAGAATGTCGAAATAGGCGCACTTATTAAATTGTCTAGTCAGTCGCCTTGTATTCCGGGTAAAACTCCTTTTATGAATAGTATTTCCCCTTTAGCACTCAGGTGCGGTAAATTACTTATACAAATACTAACGACGAAGTGCGAAATACGCCGGTGTGAATGATCGCTCCGGTTAGAGGTCATCGATCTATATTATTTAGAGATATTTTGTAAGCCGAATCAATAAATACCGTCGGTAACTCACTAAAATTACCTAAGTATAGTGGTTTTGATCCACCAAGGCTCGCCCAGGTTCCTAACTTAACGTACATTGACGAAACCGTGCAACTTCAATGGGCCTTATGATAATAAATACTTATCAGGGAGCAATCTCACACGAATCGACCTAAACCCCAAACTTAGCTCTAGGCTTGTACTATGTGTATTAGACAATGATAATCATACTTATACAGATAAATAAATAGGTACTTACATACCTACATAGAAAACAACCAAGAATCAGAAACAAATACTCGCGCTCTTCACACAAATATTTGCCCTGAGCGAGGCTCGGATACCCGTTTTTTTTACCAGCTCTTCAAAACCGCCGTACTTTAATAAAAAAAACATTTTCATGTCGATTCCGCCCGAACAGAATCCATATTATTTCGGTTTTGATCAAAGAGCAAATAAAACTGTAGGTATCTGCTCAAAATAACGGTTTATTCCGCTCAGTAATTTGTTCGCACCGCCCTCCATAACCACCCTTTTCTAGTATTTCAGCTTGAAATCAAGCAGCCTTATCATTTTAAAACACCATAGTCGCCACGCCATCCAAGCGAAATAAGAATCCCAGCGATCATAACGTACGAATCAATTCCGCTCCGAGCGAGCGCTAACGAAGAACCTGGTTAAGAAACATAGTTAACCGGGATTTTCCGAACCGTTCCCAAGCCCTGACCGGAAATCGAACCTGGAACCGCTATCTTAGAAGGCAGGGTCACTACCAACTAAGCTAACGTGTGTTAAGAAAAACATAATAAAAAGTATTATCTAGAAGCTACTATATTTACCATTTGCCCCGACCCATACTTTATAATGACATTTTTTAAAGTTTTTATTAACTCAGTCGACACTATGAATTTGATTTCTGGAATCGAGAAAAGTGAGAATAGAAAATACGCATCAGGGGAAAACGCAACTGTAAAATCTTAATATGGGACAAAACGCAAACGTAAATTCTGCTACTAAAACATAACAATTTTGCGAAATTGCTCTACGAATTCCTCCTCACTGATATTATGTCGAAGGGGTTACTATCAAAATTCCCTTTTCGCCAAATGACAATATAGCTCAAACGTCTGGATTGTGTAATGTCTTTGTTGCTATATAGACATGAACGCTAAATGTAGCTTTTGCAAAACGTCTGGATCTTAGAATGTTACAATTTAAAATGCACTTGTAGCGAAACGTCTTTATCTTAGAATGTCTTTATTACTTAATAGACATAAAAGCTAAATGGCCCGGTAGCGAAACGTTTGTATCTCAAAATGTCTTAATTACTAAATAGACATGAACGCCAAATGGCCGGTTAGCAAAACGTCTGGATCTTAAAATTGCGTATTAATAAGACAATTGATAATTTAAAAAAAAACGACGAATTAGGTATTGCTACTAACTCGTTCTGTGGTCATGACAATTAACTAATTTTACTTTCGGCTTATTAGGTACCTATTGTAATTATACGGACATTTTAATTTTCAGACGTTTTGCTACTAGGTCGTTCTGTGTTGATGTCAATTAACTAATTTTACTTTCGGGTAATTAGGTATTCTAATCATACGGAGTATTTATATTTCCAAACGTTTGGCTATTTGCTCATTTTAATTCTGAGCCGTCCTGCTTAATTGACACTTTGCTGACTGAGTATTCTACTTTCATGTCGTCCAGCTGAATTGACTCTTTGCTGACTGTGTATTTTACTTTTGTCATCTAGCTGAAATGGTCGTTTGGCGATAAAGACAATTCGATAGTAACCCTGTCGAAGACTCCGCAAAAAATCTAAAAATGTTTGCTACTTATATTATTCTCAATGAATTCACGGCGTGCAAGTTTCAATAATGTATACGACCTTTAACACGGTTTGATTGCAATCAAAAAGTTAAAAGCCGTACGTATTAGAGCAACGCAGTAGTTACCTAGTCCATAAATCAGTCATAAATAAGAGAGGTGATAAACACTGAACCACTGATAACGTGGCCGTAGCTAATATCCTTCGTAAAGGCAACCTTATCTTATCTCATCTTGTACAGGTGGGCCGTTTTCGGAAACACTTCAACAAACAAATCATAAGAATTGTCAAACGAAATGTATTTAAATTGGTTGGGACCTCACGATTACGAATCGACACCCTAGTCCTAGTCCACCGAAGCTCTATAATAACGAAAAAAAGGAAAATGGAAATTGACTTGCCCAATTTTACTTCGCTATGTAAGAACATACAACATAAGAATTTTATAGAGCATTTTAGTGTGATTTATGAGAATTATTAGTTTACTGATAAATAAACTTTACCCGGCTAGGTTACGTTAGGGCGCGTACGCATAGAACGTTTTTACAGTATCCGTTTTAACGGATCTTTTCACCTTGTAATCTTCTTTTTTACTGGATCCAGAATACTGTTTTGTTAGTGAACTCGCTCATACAACTACATACGCCACCAAATAACGGACCTGCAAAACGGATCGTTATGTGTACGCGCCCTTACGGGCGTTACGTTATGTTGATAACAACAATAAATAGAAATATTTCAATAATAAATTGATAAGATACAGAATCCTAATACTTTTTTGCGGTTTCTATACGAGTTTACTTATCCTATTCCACAGCACAGCACTAATCTATACTAATATAATAAAGAGCAAAGGTTTGTATTTTTGTTTGTTACCATTAAACTCAAGAACTACTGAACCGATTTGAAAAAATCTTAAATCAGTAGAATGCTATATTATCACTGAGTAACAAAGGCTAAATTTTCTTTTCTGCGCGGACGGAGTCGCGGGCTACAGCTAGTGACTTATATAACAATTGTATAAGCGTGTTGTTTGATCAGTCGATACAGTAACGCCTCAAGTAATCGTTGTCCATTTAGCTAAGTGATACTTATTCTATATCCCCCGAAAATCGAACAGGGAATAGCGATAAACAACTCATGTAATAGTAGAGTCGTATAATGTAATTGTAAGTTATAAAAAAGCCTTAAAACCGATGCTCGTAAAGGAAAAACACAGTGAAAATCTGCACATTCATTACGTGATTGTGAGGGGTAATGGCGTACAAGATTATGAAACATATGATTATGATTATTATTTAATGAAACATGAATGACATATAATCCTTACTGAATAAAGAATTATGAATTATTATGAATTATGTAAGGTATATATCTAAGATCGAGGGTCCGTATTTATAAGGTACAGAAGAATAACACAAACTAACGCAAAAAATATACCGGGCAGGAGCGTGTCGAACCATGCTCAGTGTAGGGTTCCGTCGTAGTTGCTGTAAGTACAAAAAACGTCTTCTAAGTCGTTGTCTATGGTTTATTTATAAAAAGTAGTTTCGGCTGTGCGTTGAACAATCAGTCAGTCATATATATTATTGATACTCGTAATCAAGCCATGACCATCGCGAAAATAAAAACTATAATATAATTTATACGTTATGTAAGGGTTCCTTGTAAGGTACAGAACCCTAAAAGCTAGTTTTATTGTCATTGCGATTTTCACCCTTGTGTTTCTGTGTCGATTACAAGTTTTACTAAAAAAAAAAATATTGTTACATTTTATTCTGCCATGCGCCTTTCTTGTTGAGACCTAGCTAGCTATCAAAATCCTTTATGACAAATAGGTTTCGATTTCAAGAATAAACATTTTTGGCAGACTTTACGAGGATAGAAGTATTTTTTATATTTATCTTAAAATACACTCTTTATAGCTAGTAACAGGTAGTAGAAAAACAGGATTTCCTCCCACCCCCACAGACGCCCTGTAAACATCTACCTACTTATTAGCCTTTTTTTTAATAATTACAAAGCACAGCCCACACAAATACGCGTTGAATCAAGACTTCAACACAATCAGTTTAACAGAGTTGCGACCTCATTACCCGCTTCTCATGAGCCGGCTTTAATTTGATTTTAAGATAGCATATACCCCTTACAAACCTCGTGAGAAAGATTAATTACTCTTCAAACTCTTAACAAACCCTTTGATAAGTTAACAAAACGTGAAATAATTGTATTTTACGTTTATATAATAAACCTTAGTTAAAGGGTATCAATAAATAATTAATCGGTCGCATCGGGGATCCCGCTACAAGGATAGAGTTCGCGTAAAATTGGAATATGGATTTACCACCAAAGGAAAACTTACTATACTTGACTGCTCGCTGTCCCGTATCTGAATCCCTAAGTCCTTAGAGTCGAGGCAATCTTAAAATCAATCACGTTGATTAGACTAGCAACGTTTCCGATATGTTATTGTTTTAAATTATGCAATGTTTTGTCAAGAAAGTCTATTTATGAGCAAATTGTTAAACAATATAAATAAAAACACTACCGAAAATCCCGATAACAGCTAGATGTCCGGGGTTTTCGATGTCTTTGTCCGGCGTTTGTAATTTAGGTGATGGCGGCTCTTTGTCCACGACCACAATGTCGGGCAGACCGATCTCAGTTTGGTTCGTTTCAATCGGAAACCTGTTCGCGAAATGGTCCTTGTAGTCATACCTGCACTGGCTAATAAATAATATAGCAACTACGTAAGGAATTATGAAATTCTTGATTATGCAATTATTCCGTATCTCTAATAAAGTGGATTGGGGAAAAAACGGAAAAAAACGACAAAAAAACGATTTCTAGAAAGGAATACTGTTATGGTACCTACTGACAGTATTTGCCTTCATATTTTCATATAAAACAGCCGATCTATTTATTGTGTTCTCCTACTCGAGCACGAATGAAGAAAATACCGTGAACGCCAAATAACAAGGACAAACCATTCAGACAAGCATGTTCTAAACACCGGGAAATATTGATATTTGCTTGAGCAAAGCGCTTGTTTACGGAATGAAACGTCCGTTGATACCTACCTGTTGTAGATGTATTATTCTCGTCTACAAAGTTACCTAATTAAAGTTGGGCACCAGAGCATCCTATTTACTGAAAGCGGTGGGCTCGGCGTGGCTCCTTGAAAGTTCCTATACTTTCATGAAAATAAACGATACTAACTAGCTAATATCAAATTAATTTAACCCAACTACAGTACAGTTTATTCTAGGTTTGATTCGATATTTGATCTCGATTAAGTCCTTAGTTCATTTTAATGTAGACAGGTAATCGCGCCTTAATGTCGCATAAACTATGAAGTTAATAAATATAATTAATTACTTATATCGAATTCAGTATAGGCTATAAGTAAGTAGGTTACTTAATGAAACAATGTCAGCAACAAGTAAAAATCAACCCACGACAAAACCTGTCGTTTTAAGTTCTGAACTTTTCAAACAATCGATATAATTGCCAATTCACAAGGAGCCAATTCCACTCTTCTCGTCGTTTGCTCTCTTGAGGTAGGTCCCCCTTTGTCGCATCGTGGTTTCGTGACTGTGTCAGTAACGCGTGCCACTACCGGTTATGAGGACGGTATTTGTCTTGTTACAACGTACTTACTATCGCGATTTGACCCATCCCGAACGGATGATTTACGCTGTCCACATTTAGCTAACAAGTTCAGAGGCCCTAGCGAAGATGAAAACGCCACTAACATTTTCTTTTCTATCACTCGAAATGTATCACAGTTGACCACGTATTTCATCTCTACGCTCGAGTATGTCATCCCATACATTTTGAGTGATAGAAAAGAAAAACGTTAGTAGCGTTTGCATCTTGGCTAGGGCCTCTGTAGATTTGTCACGCAGTCCGACCTGATGGAGCACTATAGTTTATGGTAGCATTAATACTCTGCCAGTGCCTTTTGCCCGTTATAACTATTGGGATACGCGCGCACAACGTCTTCTCTAAAATTTATACAATTTAAACAGTTGAATGATTTCTAAATTACAATGGACGCAATTGGTTTTAACAAAGTGATATGTAAAGTGACGGCAGCATAATTTAAAATTATTCTCTTATCTCAATAGGAAGGTAGACCTAATTTCCGGCATGTGTAGGTAGATTGTGATTTTGCACATTTAATTTACAGTTCATATTAAAAATTGTTTTTACATATTTATATGATAACAACCGAAATAAGTTACACTTATCAATCCTTCGACAGGTATTTTTCAGGCATTGTTAACACATATTTAGTCTACTGGGTTTTTTCATGATATGCATACAGTTTAACAGAACGGCTGAAAACCGGAACGAGATAACGTGTTTTTCCAGAAACCGCAAAAGTCGTAAACTGTTGTAATTATACCGATAAAGTAATGTGGTAAAAGTAGCAATGCCTACTTATTAAAGAAATGTATATTTAGGTAGTAGGTACTTTAATTTTAAAAAAACGAGTACCTAACATTGCAAAACCAACGGAAATAACGCTTTATCTAGAACGAGTGAATATAGTGCTCACTAAGTTTATCTTCGCTGTATTGTCGTAGCTGAAACCTTTCAGACGGATTTAGCTATCTGAATTGAAACCATTTATTCAGACTTTATCGGGAGGATGCTTATCAGGAACTAATTAGCTTACAGCGTCAATACAAAAACAATGTTAAAAAATAATACAAAGGGCTTGTTTCCAAACAAAGCGAAACTCGCTCATTCTAGAAGCAGTAATTGGTAGATTTGTAAACATTTGGATAAAATGTAACATGCTCACCTGCAGGTCTTCATTGTAGCGGCGGCTGGCCGAGGAAGCCGGCGGCTTCTCCAGGAGTAGCAGCTCCGTGAGCACGATCAGCCCGAAGACCGCGAAAAATATGATGAAGAAGAAGAAGCTGATGTGGGCGCGCTCTTTGGCGCGCGAGGGCGCCGCGCGCCGCCACCGCATGCTGGCGCAAAGCGCATGGGCACTGAACAAGATCCACAGTGTCGCGGTCACATCGGGACCGTCGGCTCGCCTCCGCGCATACTCTCACGCCCGCTCCGCGCCGCACGACGCACTGACGCGCACTGACTGACAGGACAGGACTCCGCTGGCGGCTCGTGTTGCAAGCTACAATTTGATGTAATGCTAACTTTTTATTACAATTACAAAAGACGTTGGTCATTTTTAAAGCAATGGGATATTTTAAGCAGTGCATCAGTGAAACAATCATCATTACGGATCTAATCATCGAGTAAACTATATGTAGAGTCAACGCAAATGTATAAACGATCGCGAGCTCAAGCTCGGGATTGTGTTAACTAACTAAACAACTAGAGGAACAATACATACATAAATACATACATTAAATCACTCTTGCTTCCCAGAGGGGTAGGCAGAGACCACGTCTTCCCACCTGCTACGATCCTGACAAATCTCTTTCGCTTCTTCCACATTAGAAAGTGAGAAAAAGAAAAATAGAGCGCTGTTTAAATTGTGTAACTACGTCACTGGCTAAGGTTCAAAGTCTAACATCACTACGGGATAATTTAGGTACAATAGGTACTAGAGGTAAGCACAAACTTCCTAAATAAGACCATTTGGCAATGAAAAACAACTATGTGAATCACAATTGACACACAGGTACTTAAAGTGACCATATGTCCCGTTTTGAACGTGATTATTACTACTCTTACTAATCACGAGCACTACGTTCCTAACTCCTATTACTTATGATAAAAACCTTAGCGTTACTGGTTTTAGGCGACGCCGGCAACCCTGCGCGTGACGCCGGCGCGCGCATGCGCCCGCCCGCCCGCTCAATGACTTGACGCCGAGCTTTCAGTAACTTCACGCTCCTCCACAATATGCGGAATGCCATTATTATTATGACGAGGTAATGCAGCCAACATAAACATAAGTAGCTAGGTAGCAAGAGCTTCTCTCGGTTTTTATGGGGCGATAACTAATTGTCCTTTGTGTGCCAACAGAGCGTTTACTTACAGCATCTGTCACATTTTAGAAGTATTGTTTGAAAGGGACAGATGGATAATATTCGAGGTAAACAATAATATCGTAGGACAGGTGGCGCTGCGACCGCCCGGTACTAAACAGACGAAGGTGGACGTTATTGTCAAATTCTAGGCCTAGGTACCTACCTAATACAGTCCAGGCAATTCCTCGGTTCAGCGCGCAAACGCATTAATCTTGTGACCCTTTAGTTTGTCTTGTAAATGTGGGGGTTTATTTCGAAACTTAATGTACAGTCGAAAACACTAATATCTATACACCTACCGAGTCAAGTATATGTATTCACAAACCTTATTGTCAGTGGGATAGGTTTAGTAGATATGTTTGACGTGTTGGGAAAGTGTATATAATACATATTTATCACTTTCACTGTACATGATAATTTAGATACTTAGATGTAATTCTCATATACGCGAATAAGATAACTAAGAACTTTATCATTTTAAAACTTAAAACTAATCTTGGAGGTGTATGTTGGGCAGCTATACCGAACACGACGCTCTACGTGTCCTACCTACGGCGGTAGACGACGTGGTGGAGTACGTCCGTCAGAAGGTACAGTCTGACGGTGTTCCGGCTTCGGTCGCTTCGTGTGTAGTGTGATTATTATTCGAGTCAAAATTAATAACTTTCTTGTCCTTTTAATTTGAAGGGATACGGTTTACCACCCGGTCTGCTTTTTTTGACATAAAAAGTTGCTGGTAGTTATTATTATTTTCGTCAATATATTGAAAACAACAATGAAGGATGCCCGTGCCGCTTTTTATGTTGGGGACTGCCAAGTGTCCTGACTTTTGGCCGAAAGGACCACGCCACGCTGTTCTGTCACCTCGGTGTTAGTTTTATTTTTAATAAAGTTTTGGTTGTTATGTACCTGCTGTATATGTATGTGAGGCTATAAGGTATTTGTAACTAAAGTCCTTGTTATTCGATATAAATTATTGTTCTATGTTGAAAATTAAATAGATATGTACTTATTTAAATGTTTAATAAATAAGTAACTAGATTGTTTCCGTGGTTCCGTCTGTATAGAAGTTGTTTATCGCTTTTCCCTTGAGTACTACTAAATTTACCAGGAAAAAATATTATCATTTCCCTGCAGTCTGTCCATATAAAATTTCATAAAATTAGTTCAACGGTTTAAGGCATTATTCACACCAAACGTATTGTCCGCCGCCGCGGCCGACTGTGAGCGCGCGTTACGCAGTTTATCGCTTTTCCATATACATATATTTAACGGCAGCAGTGGAGAATACGTTTGGTGTGAACGATAACTAACTGTGAAGGTGTAACAAGCAGACAAACCAACTCAGTTTCGTATTTATAATATCAGTAGAGAGAGATTTGTTCATTCAAAACTGGGGCATTTAAAATTGGCTATTGCTACGCAAAAAATTCAGTTTTTTTTTTTAAGTCCTGGCTGGAGTTCTATACCAGCGTAAGTGGATCAGACGCTCTTGAAGAATGTTAATAAAAAAAACGGTCTAAATTCCCAAAAAAAAACCTCCTTTGGCAGGCAATATGTAGCTGCGGAAAAAGAAGTCGCTCGTTTATTACCACCGGGATAATAAACGGCGATTTTTATCAAAAAGAGTGTTTACATGAACGTTTGCTGCTTCTCACAAGGAAGCACGACTCACCACCGCTGTTTTGGCCAGATTTAGCTAGTTGCCATTACGCAAAACCAGAGATGGAATGGTACGACGCAAACGGGATCGTGGTGGTACCAAAAGTATGCCACCCGTCAAATAGTCCAGAACTCCGGCCTGTTGAAGAGTACTGGAGTATTATGAAGGGAATTTTAAAAAAGAAAGGAGAAGTAAAATCAGTCTCTGAGCTACAAAAAATATGGACATGGGCGTCGAAACGGTGTCCTAATGAGATGGTGCAAAGTCTTATGAGCCGTGTGCGTAGGAAAGTTAGAAGTATGGCTTACTGTGTAGACAATAACTAAAATAGGAAATATTATTTTAAACTTCATTAAATTTGTCATTAAATGTGGAAAATATAATGTAGTTATTTATTGTTAAATTTATTTAGTATCAATCATTGTGTGCCCCAGTTTTGGCGTGTTCAACCTTTAATCCGTTTATAAGTAGTGTAGTTACCTAAGTGTGTAAAGGCTCATGGTTTTTTTTTAATAAAACTTTTTTTTGAAGCGTTAGATGCAGTTGTCTACGTATAATTTAATCTAAACATTTAAATGTGTAATGAGTAATGAACCATCAGCTATAAATACTACATAAAGTAAAGGAAATTAGTGCCTGTTTAATCTATCCTCGTATGTCTGTTTTCTGAGCAACTTCGCAAGTTTTCGAAATAATATTAGAATCAAGATTAAAACTTCTTCTCTAGTCCAGTAATCCTAGCGTTTGGGTCCGCAATGAAAATCCCTATTCCATTTTAACCGACTTCAAAACAGGAGGAAGTTCTATGTTCGGCTTTCTCTATCAATTGTAGACTGATTGTGAAAATTATTTTCATGTTTGGTATCTTATCTTATCTTACAGATGGGTCCTTTCGGATACACTTCGACCCTATAGGATCTTTTGTGCAATTACCCTCTTACACAGTCAGCTCTTCGAATGTGCAGGTTTCCTCACGATGTTTTTCCTTCACCTTAAGAGCATCGGGTAATGCACTCAAGTTAGAAAAACTCATAAGTAGATGGTGACCGCGGGGGTTCGAACTCGGTACCTTACGATCACGAGTCGACCCCCTAACTAAGCCACTAGGCCACCGACGCTCTTTCTCGTTTGGTATACTTCCGGGGTGTTCTCATTGTCACCAAATGTATTTGATAAGGGGATCCGTGAGGAATTGCGTACATCATACATTTAGCGAGTTTGGTGTTTTCCGTAACAAGTCCAGCATTTGCATTCAGAAAGTAACATTTGGTGAAGTGGAACTGATGATGAAGACCACAGATGGCCACCGGAACTCCTCAACGGTAGGTACATTTCAAGGGTGGCGATAAGATAAGTATCTCGTTTAGATAGTTGAGCGACTTATGATGAAGCACATTTAAATGGTTTAAATCAGGGATCGTATACCGGTATTATTTTCATACAAAAATACCGGTATTCAATTTCGGTATCTCGCTTATTATTGAATATTTTTGCTGTTCAATGAATTTATATAATAGAATAGTGTTATTAACTAAATTACAGTCGAAAATATCAAGGAAATAATGCAAATTAAGAAAGATATTTCAATTTTAATTAATACCGGTATTGATCCCTGGTTTAAATATACGACTGTGACTTTTGCGCGGCGTAGCTTGAAATGTCCTATAAGTAGTTTCTTATTAATCGAGAAGTAGGATATATTATGAGGTAACTAAAACATAACAGCATATTATGAGGTAACTAAAAACCTACCATTTAAAAATAAGTTATTTTTTGTGATATCTTTAATGCGAATTCAATAAAATCTTCAATTTTATTAGGTATATGTATATGTAAGGTCTGTTCATTCTTACTTGTCTTATATAGTAAACAACTTTCTAACCTCAAAATGAACCTTTTTAGGCTAAAACCCCTATTTTAAACAAAATAAAGCAATCGTAGACAATATATTGTCCAAAATGATGCCAAATGATGTCCAAAATGTTTATTCAGTTTACTTTATTTACGACAAAAGACCCGTTTTAGCCAAAAAAGGTTCATTTTGAGGTTAGAAAGTTGTTTACTATATAAGATAAGTAAGAATGAACAGACCTTACTTATAAGCCAAAAATTACCAAGTATAAACCTAAGTCATTTTTTATATTCTAGTAAGTAATAACAAGTATACCTGACTGTAATTATCTTTTTCTCAAAAATGTCCGGAAATGTTGACATTCCTATCTACATATTGAGACGCGAAGTACATAGTTTACTGACAGTTCTCAAATTAAAAAAAAAAAAAACATTGCGTGCTCACTACACAAGCCCGCAATGTTGCATACAAATTCCATTACTATCTACCTTGTAACTTTTTAAAAAGTGAAAAGGGCCATAATAAAATGAGGGCACAAGTCTTATACATCCAAATTTTACTCGAAACATAACTTTTTTATTTGTGCCTGGAATAGCTTATGTTTTTTTTAAAACAAGAATTGCGTTTCTCCTTGTCATAAACAAAAAGGCGGTAAGGAGTGATGGTTTTTTACATGAAGTTTCTGTTTGTATGCAATTCAAAAAATGAGTTCAAGCGATGAAGATTTGACTCCAACACAATTTTTTTCTTGCGATTTTTGAGAAAAGCACTATATTTGCCTCGGCAGGAACAGCAATTGCGGGCTTCGTATTTTTAAACGGACTCGCAAGCTCGTCCGTTTAATCCAATACTCGGCCCGCAATTGCCTACTTCCATGCCTAGGCAATAATGTACTATAGATAGAGGATGAAATAGTGATGGGAATAATATAAGGTGCCTATAATAATTAATTAAAAAGGTTAAATGTGGCGTTCCATGGCTAAAGGGTCCTTATGATACATATTGAGTTAAGCATTGATCCTAAATCTGCGTTAAATAGGCTATCTAATAAAGAAAGAGTCACGACCCTAAGTCCCAAACTTTTTTAAATTTTATTTATCATACTTACACAAGCCGAAATTGCACTTTTGAGAAATCGTTAAAAGAAGTTTGAAACTCATATTAAGTATGTTCCCATTGGAAGTTACATAGATGATGATTGATTATGTATCTCAATGTGTTTTTCTTTGATATTCAGTTATGGTTTTTTTTATGTGACTTCTAGACTTTGAAAAATCAGCCTTTGATTAGAGCAACTTGCTAATAAGAACGAAATTAAGAAAAATAAGATTTTCGGAATGTTCTTTAATATGTTGTAATTCGTACCATAGTGTATAGTTGGGGATATTTGAATTTACGTCTATTATATAATTTGAATAGACATAAAATAACATAGTTACCAAAATCCTTTTTTTTTTTTTTTTTTTTTTTTTTTCATCTTGCTCTGTAACATTAACAATTTTTGTGTAGTGAGATCTAAATTATATTCGATCAATCTACGCAAGTATCACTAAAGTGTCATTGTTACTCTATAAGTCTTATTTTTATAGTTACAAACGATTTGAGTTACATTAAAATCACAAATTCACGCCCATACATTTTAGGGAATCTATTATATAAAATGCTAAGCTGATTGTTGATATATCAACGCACAGCCCAAACCGCTGGACCTAGAGACTTGAAATTTTGCACATAGATACCTTATATAGTGTAGAGATCCACTAAGGAAGGATTTTCGGAAATTCCACCCATAAGGGGGTAAAATAGGGGAAAAACGTTTGTATGAAAGTCCGTCAGTTTTGAAGTTAGACGCTTCTAATTTAGCGTTAAGGTTGGCGATTGAATTTTAACTTATACGTGTCTCAGCGTTTATGATAATTTCAACCCCGAAGGGATGAAAAGGGGTAAAACGGATTGTTGATATATCAACGCACAGCCCAAACCTTAGGAACTAGAGACTTGACATTTTGCACATAGATACCTAATATAGTGTAAAGATCCACTAAGGAAGGATTTTTGGAAATTCCACCCCTAAGGGGATGAAAATTTGTATGAAAGTCCGTCAGTTTTAGTTAAAGTTAGAGTATTCAAATTTTGTGTTTAGGTTGAAAATTGAAAATTAGTTTATACGTGTTTCAGCGTTTTTGATAATTTCATCCCCGAAGGGATGGAAAGGGGTAAAACTGACTGACTGATCGATCAACGCACAGCCTAAACCGCTGGACCTAGGGACTTGAAATTTGAAGGGAATATTCCTTGGGTACCCTAAGGGTACACTAAGAAAGGATTTTTGGAAATTCATCCCCTAAAGGATTAAAATTGGGGGTAGAAATTTGTATAGGAGATTAGTTATTTTTAAAATAAGAAACTTCGAAATTGGTATTTAGGCTACTGTTTATAAATAAAAAATATTTCTTTCAGCGATTTAGAAAAAACTACCCCTAAGGGGGGTAAAAGGGAGTTTTAGTTTGTTCCTCCTTCATGCTGCAATGGCGCTGGATGGATTTGGATGAAATTTAGAATGGAGATAGCTTATACCGTGGATTAACACATAGGAAAATCCCATCCCGGAAAATTTAAAGGTTCCCGAGGGAATAACGACAATATCTTTGGTGTTTTTTGAAAAAGTCATCATGGGTATCGTTTTCTTAGGTTGCGTTGACGCAGATTTCGGAAATGAAATCAAGTTTGGGATTCAAAATGGCCGCCATGATGTTTATTGAAAAAGTCGTCATTGGTATCATTTTCTTACATTTTGGGGACGCAGATTATGAAAATTATGTCAAACTTAGAATTAAAGATGGAGGCCATGATCTTTTTTAAAAAGTGGACATAATTGTCATTTTCTTAGATTTTGAGGACGCAGATTTCGAAAATGATGTGAAAGTATAGGTAGAAATTCAAAATGGCAATTCAATAATGTCTGTCGTCTGTCTGTTTGATACGCTTTCACGGATTAACCGCGGAACCGAATTAGATTAATGGGCATTGGGTAAATTTGTTTGAAAAATATTGTCTTTTTTTTCAGCGGCCACGGATGATGTTTGGGAGTTCCGCCATTTATAATGATAGATACCTACATTATAATAAGTATTAAGACTCATAATATAATATATGTAATATTGAACTATGATGGATATTTTAAGAGCAACCAAACTATCATGGGAGCGATGGTGCTTTGAGACAGCGAATTTAGAAAGATTCTCATCTACCGGTGATAACTAGGGGCACACCAGCGGATAAAATAAATGCATTTCGGCATCTACGATATGGGTAGGTATATATATAAAAAATATACCTCGCTACAAATTTGCCAGGAACTACGAGTACACCATGATACACAGTCGGGACAATATATGCGGCAGCTCTACTAAAAATTGGCGAAGATCGTATGGCGAGAGATAGTAACGATTTGAATACATTAAACCGCGAATTCTGTAATATTGTACAAAACACAGATGATCTAAAAAATAACGTGTACCCCGATCTAA
This sequence comes from Acleris literana, assembly GCA_946894065.1. Lineage (NCBI taxonomy): Eukaryota > Metazoa > Arthropoda > Insecta > Lepidoptera > Tortricidae > Acleris > Acleris literana. Next base: position 14,189,180 of record OX335670.1, on the reverse strand, counting down.
AAAACAATATAAAGAATAGAGAATGTTTGTGCGAGAGGGCGATATTAGCACCGACAAACGAAATTGTCGGGCGGATAAATATAAAAATATGTCTCATGTAGAGGGCAATGTTGTAGACAATGTCATAGACACAGAGCAAGTCACGTCCTACCCTTAGAGTTCCTGAACTCTTTCGAGGTATCGGGAGTGCCCTCCCGTAAGAGTTAATGGTTAAAGTTGGTGTCCCGGTAAATTTCGAGCACAATATTACATGTGTTTGAAAGATCATTCTTGCCAGAGAGGACGTAAAACTATAGAATTACTTAAAACTATTAATTTACTTAACTGCGATAAACGAGTTCTACGCGGACGAAGTCGCGGGCAAAAGCTAGTTACAGATAATTGCTGATAATTACAGTAGTATAGTAATATCACTATAGTAACATTGTCTATTATTAATCTTATATTAAAACAGAATAGCCAAGAAAAAATGTTTTTACAAGTTTACTTAAAATCTTGTTTTATAAAGAGTCCCTGTCTCAAAAAACATTTTTGTTGATTATTTAGTTTGTTCTGATTTCCTTTTTTTGCAAAAATAAACACCATTTCGTATTTGGTTCCTGTAGCTACATGTAGGTTTTTTACGTTTTGTAGTTAATCTATCAGACCTACCTATTCATTTGTCATATTTTATAGCTCGTAAGATATTTGGCAGTACTTACCTAAGTTGGGTATTTTTTGTTATTAGGCACGTTTTGAAAGTGGACCAATATAACTTAAGCAAACATTGCAAGTAAATTTATCACCAGATATATCATTCTTGAATGTGCTCTGCCATAAGGACCCTTTTCTACTAAACTTTGTACCCAATTTTACTTTAGAAATATTTAACATACACGAGTGAAACCAAGCTACGAATAGACGTCTATCCGTTTATTTTACTATTTCGTATAAAACAAAAAATATATATTTTTAATGATTTTTACAACATCGTCAATATCTCCGTAACTAGAAACTGCCATAAGGACCCTTTTGTGATGGAAAGCCACAAATATAGATATGTACGAGTATATTCATCATCATAACAATAATTATATGTGCGAATGATTTATTACTTAGTAAGCCTTCTGGCTTCAAGTCAATTATTTTTTTATCAGAAAATACCATGTCTAGTCAGCCAATTCGTCAATGTGCTTCGCGCTTCCGTCTCACGCATCCAGGTGGTTTACTCCAAACGAAACACTAATAACTTTGAAAGCTTAACCAAGTTTACTCCACAGTTATGACGTGATCGAAAGAAAGGGATAGGACAGGGTTAACGTTACATCGAATTCGATTTGGGGATCAAACACTCAGCGCGATCCTCTCCTAGCCATCTTAACATGTTGGTGTTGTGTTTTGAAATGTTTAAAAGCACCATTAAGTTTTTGTGTTTTAACGTTTATTTCGTCTCTGTCGCACTGCCGGTTAAAAGCCATTCTTAATTAATTAATCAAATCACTACGTACATAACTACATTTTTACAAGTTGTTTTCATACACAAAGACAATATTAAATAGAGATTACTACCTCAAAATAAACAAGAGACAATAATTAAGTGTATAAATATATAATATGACATATGACCATGCTCAAGCTTCAAGAGTAGGTACGTCATTATGAGTAATAATGGTAAAAAACACCTGTGACACTGTGGTTAGATTATATGTAAATATGGATACTTACCCCCTTACTTATAAACGTGAAATAACCATGGAGTAGCTAAACCATGTTTTGTCCTTATCTGTCATTGTGACATTTGAATTTGACAGATAAGGACAAAACATGGTTTAGCTAATCCAAGTTTATTCCACGTTTATAAGTAAGGGGGTTAGAGTTGTGCCTTTGTTGCAGGAACGTATTTTTGCTATTTTGAGACGTCTACAGTATATTATAAAGTAATGACAAAATTGTATGGTATAGTAAAAAAAATACGTTAGATTAACTGGAAAATGTGACCAAAGGCTACATTCATAAAAAGCCGCAATAATTTAAACGGTTCTTATACAAATTAATTAATAATCCATGACATAATGCAAGAATATTATTGTATGCAATAATCAATCAAACAAATTCAGACAAATGTTACATAAAGATTCCTTAAGGATAAGTTCGCCTTTATATTACTTTTATTTCCGTAATTTTGATATGTGTGCACTGTACATAGCTACATGCATTTTATGTTGTTATTAATAGAGAAATGCCCTAAATAACACTACACAAATCTAATGCGAACGTATCCCATCAGCGTCTAAGTTGAAATAGCGTTGCCGCAATAAATAATAGTTTTTGGTGGAGGAATGCGTCATCTGTCTATTACCATATTTAACTGGCCAGATTTCTGCTGAGCCTAATTAGGTAAGAGTTTTAGGTATTGCTTTATACCCCTCAAATAATAGACAGTGCTCGAGAGCATAAATAAGTCGTCATCACTGGAAAAGTTTGTATACTTCATAAATAAAATACGTACTACGTTAAATATGTTACCTGACCATACAAATCTTACCAGTCATAATCCAAAAGAAACTAAGGTATTTTTTGGAATTCAGGAATGAGTAATCTCAAATCTGCAGGTGAGCAAAACCACGTGAAACATCCCGAAAGCTCTCCGTTCTCTTCTGCCTTCCCTCGGTCACATTTACATACATACATACAGTGGAGTTCATAAATATGCGTACACTTTAGTACCTTGTCTATTTAATGTCATGTTAAAACTGCCATAATTATATGAATAGGGAATATGCATGTTTTTTTTTACAGCTTCACTAAAAGCTGAATGATGTAACAAACAGGTGAGAAAAAACATGTTTTTAATACGAGTAGCTATAAAAATAACCAAGATATAAGCCAACAAAGATTTGTTCCTATCTCTTTCTAGCAAAACAGAATTTTACGTGGAGTTTATATGGCCGAACTGAACAATGACGTCACCGGTCCCTTTCGCAAAATATCCCTTCTGTAAAAGCCCCTTTCGCTGAACGTCGCCGTATGCGAAATGTCACATACGCAAAATGTCTGTAAAATGCTTGTTTAAGTAGTGAGGAGAAACTAGGCCCTCTTCTCATTTGAAGAGAGAGATGAGGAAAGTCCCTACATTTGGTGACTTCACATAACTAAGAATATAAAAAAATACTAAAAAACTAGATAGGCAACAAAATCAAGATTTATAAAGTCATTCATAAACATGCTCGTGCGGGGATATTTTGTGGTTACAAAGGATTTTTATTTCAAATTTAGGAACTGATTTATAAATTTCAAGTAAGGTTGAATTGGAATCCATAAGTACATTTTTAGTTATAAGTAAATTACTAAACAAACGTTTAATTTCTGTTTTTTATTTAGAATGCTCAACAATGACCATAAAACCAAGCTAGGTTTTCCTCGAAGTCATTACAAGAGATTTTCATAAGGGAATGCACTTTTCCTCAATGAAATTTTATATTAAGATAAGTCATCTGCGCGCAAAAGCGTTCCTCGATTAAAAAAACAAAAAACCGCCTTCAAAAAGCAAAAAATAACTTCTTTAAAATGGTAGGTAAATAGGTCAGTCCAACTGAAGTCTGCTTTTGGTTAAAATATTGTTGGACGCCGACTTCAGTTGGACTGACCTATTTACCTACCATTTTAAAGAAGTTATTTTTTGCTTTTTGAAGGCGGTTTTTTGTTTTTTTAAACATTTATTTTATTTTATACTTTTTAGTGATCCTATTTATGCTGTTACGTAGCTCCACTTCTAAATATTAATAAGAAACTATAGAGCATTTCAAGCTCGCCGCAGACAACGCCGCGGGAATGTCATAGTCATATTTAAACCTAAATGTGCTTCGTCATAGTCGCTCAACTTCCTTTATCGAAATATCTTATCGCCACCCTTGAAATAGGTACCGTTAAGGAGTTCCGGTGGCCATCTGTGGTCTTCATCATCAGTTCCACTTCACCATATAGTACTTTTCAAAAGCAAATGCATGAGTTACAGTGAAAAATACCAAAATCGCTATAGGTGTGCCTATAATATTTGAGGAGTTCTCTTGATTTCTCCATGATCCCATCATCAGATTCTGACGTGGTGACAATGGGACCAACTAGAAAGTATACCCAGTCGAACAACGAAAAAATTTTTCAAATCGGTCCAGTGGTCTTCGAGTAATCGGGGAACATACATAAAAAAAAAAAAAAAAAAAAACCCGACGAATTGAGAACCTCCTCCTTTTTTTGAAGTCGGTTAAAAAGGAAGGTAATTTTGCCTTACTATCGTTCAGTAGCGCCGTGGCCGCTGACACGCACGCGTCAAAAACAGTAAAGTTTTATTACCGAAATGCAACAAATATAAGCAGTGATCGGAAATAGGTGAGCTAATTTGCCTAAACTTGAAGCATGTTCATTCAATAATGTATTCCCATCTCTCTCACGCATGAATGAATATGCGTCAAGTTTAGGCAAATTAGCTCTACCTATTCCGATTACTGAATATAAGTCATAAAAAATGCCAGCTTATGTTTTTCGAGGCTGCCGAAATTATATTGTAACTATAAAAGGAAGAAAGGATGTCTGTATTTCATTCGTAAGTACCGTAAATATTTTTTACATTTTGTTTAACATCGAAATACTTTGTTTAATTTGCACCGGTGGCGTCACTGTCACCTGTGAAACATGAGATACACAATTAGATATCGCATGAGAGCGATAAAGACGGGTAGCTATATGGCAGCCATGAGCGGGCACGCCGCGTCATTCGGGTACTCAATTTGAAACAACTATTTATCTCTTTCTAACAATAGCGTTCGCTACGATTTGCGGTCTTTGTCTGTAGAAATATGGCAACGTAGCAACTGTCAGTAATTGGCGACGGTTTTCGAATGCGTTTAGTATGAGCATAACGTATCTAAATATAAAATATCATTGCTTTTCCTGCGATAATTGACCGCCACAATAAATAGTATAGTCAGCTAGGCATAGACAGCAGCAATAAACGTAGACTAAAGAGCCCAAATAGATTTAACCACGACTTAATACGCGACATTTTGCAAAAGGCACGTATGGCGAAAGAGAAATTATGCGAAAGGAACGTATTGCGAACGGGACATTTCGTAAAAGGGACCTTCTGTGAAAGTAATTTCCGTAATTTGTGTGAAGGGACATTTTGAGAACGGGGTATTTTGCAGAAGGGTAGTTATGGGAATGGGACATTAAGAAAAGGGACTTTTGCGAAAGGGACGAAGGGACATTCTGCGTATGGGACATAATGCGCCCAAACCCGGGTAAGCAAGTTATACAACTCGCTCATTGAATGCAAAAGGGCCACAAATCAAAAATATCAGAAAATCGTTTTATTCCAAAATAGTGATTTAATCGATAATAATTTTAAGCTTACCTGAAGACACCAGTCATTTTCGTGTGATTTCCGGCTGAACGGATCAACCGCCGTTTTTGAATTTTAACGATTAGCGGCACATCTTCGGTGCAAAGCTGCCATTTTGTCAGTTGTGTCGCAAAAATCGAAGTGAATGCACGTCAGTTTCGTGGAAAACGGCCACAATCCAAAAAAGTACCTGATACTGAGTGAATTGTTCTGTACAAAAGTGCCATATTTTGGAATGCGGAAGTTTTGCATTCCAATGTCAAGTAAGTATTTTTACAATTTATACTACAAAAGTGCCATATTTAAAAATACGTCCATTTTGCATTCCAATATCAAGCAAGCATGATAAAATTTGTAAAACAATAGTGCCATATTTTAAAATACGTCCGTTTTGTATTCCAATATCAACCAAGCATGATCAAAATTGTGATACAAATTATGCCATATTTTATAATATGTCCGTTTTGGTCGGAATTGTGAAATTATTTTGTGCCATATTTGAAAAAACTTCCGTTTTGTATAGAATTATATGCAGGATAGTAGAAAATTATTTCACATTAAAATGATGTTTTTGTTAATGTGTTCGTTTTGTAGGAATGTTATTGCGTTGAATGTTTAATTATTTTAAAACAATATGGACGTGTTGGCGTTTAACACTTACGGTAAAGGTAATTCAAGGTAATAATAGCGAAGAAATAAAAATCTAACTAGCTTGAGACGTTCGAGTGTTATCATTCTGTGTTAATGTGTATGTTGCGTATACTGCGTGGGCGTGTGTGTGTGTTTGTGTAAGTGTGTAAGGTATTTAAATTAATGTGTGTCTATGTAACAGTTCTTATATTTCATGAGTTAAATTACAAATAAGGATTTTATTTACAGAATGAATAACCGAGCAAGAAAGATTTTGAACATGGCAGTCGGTACTACAAATAAAAAAACAGACAAAAATGAAGCCTGCTCCACTCACAATTCTGAACTGGACAAGAAATCCAACATTCCATCACTACAATAAATTTATGTTGTTAATGTACCTATATGCTGTACACAAATTGCCGAAATTGAGAAGTGTCACTCATAAGTTTCTTATTAAAGGACACACTCAAAATGAAGGGGACGCCGCTCATTCATTAATTCAATGAAACATTGCAAGTGCATTAAAATCATCGCCAATTTATGTGGCTGACCAGTACATTACTCTTATAAAGACCGCTAAGAAGAAAGGCAACATCAGACACCTTTCGCAGTTCACGAGCTGATGCATGATAGTTTCTTGGACCTAAAATGTCTAGCTGTCGGCAATTTTGTTACAACCCAAGATGGGGATAAAGTAAAATGGTCGGATATAAAAGTTATTAAAGTCCATCGAGAACATAAAAACAAATTTTTGTTCAAGACTTCTTACGAAAACGAAGAGTTTACTTCAGTATCTACGCTGATTTTTTTTTTATCATCGATTGAGACTGATAGTGCCAAAAAAACTATTCAATAATAAACTTAAAACAGCTGAATCAAAACTAAAGGGTATACTTAAACTAATCGATAAAAATATAATACCTAAGTATCACGAATCTTTTTATAAAAAATTGTAATGTTTTGTGCCTTAAATATTAAATTAGGTAAAGAAAGAGTCTGTGATTTCAATAAGGATGTTATTAATTAGAAAATGAATATGATTGTTTAAGTTGTCGTCATTGAATTTAATAGGTACTTAGTAAGTTGCTACAAATTTATTCAATATAAAAGAGAGAATGCTTTAAAATTAAACTTTGATACGGGTAACTAACTTTTTTTATATAAGTAATGAGAATTTTTATTTTTGTTACTGTGAGTCATTTTATACGCCATTTAACTTGTGATTTAGCTGTAGCAAACAACTCGTGTATTTTTCAATACCTGACACTGATTATTGCCTTATGACTTATGTACCAACATAAAGATTTTACTTGTTTGTTCTTTTTTTAGAACTTTTATTTTGCTAGAGGTGTAAGTTCCTTTAATTAAGTTTAACTTAAACATTTTGATAATTCTTAAGAATTTGTTTTAGATCTCTTGTTACACCTGAATTAAAATAGTATAGTGATAAGAATACCTATTTTTTGTTTATTTCGATTTTTATTGTATTTTTATTATGCTATCGGTAAAACCCTACGTTTAGCTTAAAAAAAAAAAATAGTATTTTATGAGAAAAGTCTATTAAATTGAATTTATTTTTAAAATGAGTTTTATTTTTGGAATAATTTTTGAAAATTTTGTTAATATTTTGAATGCAAAAGGGGCATGTGTGTGTTTTTTTTGATGTGGGTTAATGGTACAACAATGTCATTATTTTAAAAATATAGCTCATTAATTGACGAACATAGTGGTATATTAACATTATAAAAATAAGACATAAAAACATTAAATATAACCAAAAAACCTGTTTTAGAATTTGTAATGGCTGTCCTGTAAAATTATGCCATTTTGATTTGTGGCCCTTTTGCATTCAATGAGCGAACTATGCCAAATTTCAAGTTATAATATAGTTTCAGAGAAAAACTGCTGTGACATACACACAGACAGACAGACACCGAAGTCTCACCGTACGTGTTCCTGTTTTACCCTATTAATTAGGTACTTACGAAAAATTGATAGCATCGATGAATGTGTTCCGATAAAACAGGGCCTCTATTGAACACGGTAAAAACATATCGTTGTCGAGCAGTCATCGTATTGTCAACATTTTGAAAGCTCTTATTTACTTGACGGTAATGGCGGCCGAGTTAAAAACAATACCGTAACAGGTCAGATACGTAGAGGAAGAATAGAATGGAGTGGGCATTGGACTAGTACCAGGTGGGAAGTCTGAGATGCGTTTATAGATAATTACGTATGTATAAACGAGATGCACTTACTTTTACTGTCCCTCTTGCGCGTATACCTTTTCGACGTGTTTGCCACAATGATTGTGGCAAACAAACCCTGACAGCTGATGCGAGTCGTATGAGTTTTAAGTGGTTCTTAGCTGTTTTCGGAGTTTTTTTGCAAAATACAAGGGTGAAGTTTACGTGTAATGTGTTAAAGAACAATTTCGTGATGGTGAATTGCAGTATTTTAGGCTATAAAAGCCGAAGTGAGCGGAAATATGAGCACATAACCTTTCACACGTAAGTGGATACATTATACTATTATTGTGGTCTTATAAATCCTGATTGACTATGTAAACAACTAATTATTTGAAATAACGTCTCCTAGTTACATTTTAACATAAAAAAAGGATCGCTTTTGTGTTCAAATAAATCGTATTTTTCTTCCGCTATCCGTCCGATTTATGTTGACAACGATAATACATAGTAATCCGTGTGATTGCTGACATTTAAATTTAGTCGTATATAACCAATTTTGTGTTGTCATCCATCTAAAATGCATTTTACCCAACAAACGGGGTAATATATAATTATGATATTATTGGGTATTTTGTTATACTAATAAAACAAGTTTTGTTGATTTGACATAGTTTTTCTTTTTTAATTAACTCTTATAATCCCTTAAATTTACCTTTTTACGTTCGCAAAATTTTAGAACATTTTTTAATATTTTTCAGATACCCATCTGATACTGAAGCAAGGAAGCTTTGGATTATAGCTACATGTAGCATAAATTGGCAACCAACAAAGTTTTCTCGTATCTGCTCAGAACACTTTGAAGCACATTGTGAATATAATATATGACTGTACCTTCTGTAACAAATATTTATACATATAAATGAACATTTGCAAAAACATGCAAGTAGCATTTTAATCGTAGGCATTTCAGAGCTAAAAACATATATAGAATTCTATAATTACTGTAGATGTTTTGACCGTTCGATATTGTAACCTTCGATATCCAAATACGTACATACATTTGGAGGTTAGGTGGTTGCGAATGTGATTTAAAACAGTAAGCAACGCCGTATGAAAATTATAGTGTATTATGTTCTAGAACCAATGTCACAAGCACGAGGATTATATTTCCGACTCTCAATTGACAGGTTGTTATAGTCAGGTAATAAGTAGCTATTGGGGAAATTTGGCAAATTGTTGGCAACTCAGAATTGATTGCATATATACCACACTTATATGTATAGATACTATCTCCATCTCAAAGGTGTACGCGCGGGCCAGAGGCCCTACTTTGAAATTCGAAGTTCGAAGTTACGTTAGCTCCATCCGTTTCTCTCGATCTAATCTTAAATAACGAGTGACAGGGATGGAGCTAACGTAACTTCGAACTTCGATTTTCAAAGTAGGGCCTCAGGTCTATTCTATACTCTGTTTACGGTCAGATACGATTTGAATTCACCTTACAATTGCTTATATATACTTGACATTGGCAAAATTACATAACTTGTAGATGCCATTAAAATAAATAAATAATAATAATAATACGATTTGAATTTTAACCACAGATTTTAGATTATAACGCCTAGAATAATAATATATAGAAGCGCAGGCAGGTTTAGTGTACGCGTACCGTAGTAAGCTACCGAAGTGAGCGTAAATCGGAACGCACCAGCTGTCAAAGGGTACGTCAATGTCAAAATAATTCTAATTATTCCATTTTCAATAGCAAGCAGCCCACAAATTCGGATAAAATAACCCCGAAAATGGGCCACGGAGACCCTCCAGTGCCAGGCCAGGATAATGTGTTCAAAGCATTTATGGAGGCTCTTTACAATACGGTGGATGCGCCCGTAACATGGTTCAGAGGTGAGTATCGTATACAAACGCGTGAGTTATGTAAGTATTTGGCTGATAAAGGTTTTGTTTTGTTCAGAGTCGATTGTGGAGCCCAACCAGAAGAAGTACCCGTGGTACCACCGCAAGTACCGCCGCGTGCCTACCATCGACCAGTGCTACGATGACGACGTTGTGTGCGATTTCGAAGCGAACGCGCAGTTCAAACGTGATAGGTTAGTTTTTATTTATAAAATCAGACGCTCTAAACGACTTATAAGTCTCTTCTAATTCTTTTTCAATTTTTTTTGTTCATGATCACGAAAATGCGCTAATGCTTTTGTTCCCTCTGAAATGAAAATCGAAAAGTATTTATTGCATGACTATTGGTGTAGGATAAGTACAATCATACCAATGTCTAGAATCGAGATTTAAAGACCTTCATGCTGAACTTCATGTTTTTTTATTTATTTTTCTCACCAGGATATGCAAGCATGAAAGATGGAACCACTATGAATAACTATCAAAAATTAAGAAAATGTATCAATTTACAAGCTTGCTCATTATGTGCATTCTCCTGAAAAGTGTGCAGTGTATGTTATTTATTGCAGAGTATAATATTGCTGATATTGCAAAACATCTAAATATATAATTTACCGTAGTGAAAGTAACAGAAGTAGTCATCAGTTAATCATCACTCATCAATATATCAATATTTAGAAGAAAAAAAAAGTCTTCAGTGGTTTGCCAGATACTTTCAGAGCCTGGATTAAGTTCCTTCTAAAGGTCTATGTTACTACCAAGGCTCAGAAAAACACCCATTATTTTGAAAACATAACCCTGTTCTGTACCATAGAGACTTCCTTATGATGTTAAGATATTATATTATGTATTATTTATTTATTAATATTATTATGTTAACACAAAATATCTAGTACCTTTGTCAAGCTTTGTTGTTGTCACTTTAAGAAACATGGTTTCATAAATAAATGTAATTATTGTTAATTAATTATAAATTATGGTTCCAAGTCATCTGTCAAGCGAAAAATGTATACGATCTTGGATATCTTCTTATCCAGATTTATAAAATTGCTGCTGAATACATATAAATTATGGTATAATAAATGTATGAAATACCTCATAATATTTTTTATTAACATCATAAGGAAGTCTCGGCTGTACGGAACAGGGTTATGTTTTTAAAATGTCGGGTGCTTTACTGAGCCTTGGTTACTACTCAAATAGTCTCTTAGTCATGTACATACAATAGCTGCCATAGTGCCAGTTTGTAGTTTATCTTAGTTAGGAGTTGTTAAGATTTGTATGTGTAGCTAGTTAGCTAGTGATATAAGAATAAGAAACTTTTATATTAGGCAACAAATACAAATACCTTGCCAACTATCATTCAAACACACTTAGTAATAAAACAGCTCAAGTCAAAATGGTTGATTCCAAGGGTGTTTCAACTGCCGTCAGTCCCCTGTCCTAAGTATTTAAGAAATAGGCGATAAATTACTTAAAATTCACCCGGAGATAAATTTCTATGGATTTTTTTTCACATCATTGCGACTTAAGTGTCTCTTCACACTCCTCTTAAACATTAACATTTACAAATGATCTTTGCAAGATTTCCAAAAGTATAGGACCACTTAAGAATGATAATAAACATTATTGACATCACTGGTCAACGGTCATACTCAACAGCAGAATAAACAAAATAATGTAACTTTTCTGATCCAGGGCTGTAGACTCGGAAATCTTGACCATCCTTCGTCAGCGCTTTGAAGATTGCATGCTGTATGAAACTCCGGACCACCTCACTGTTTGCAAACCACTTTGGGAGAAGTATAAAGATTCTGAGGAAGCCTGGTTCATCAAGTGTAAGTGTTATTTTAATCCAACAATTTATGTAAGGTAAACTCATACATTTCTGATTTTGATTAAAATAACGGAATGAAAACTTTATGTGGCAAGAAATCTGGAAAGTGGTCATGCTTGCGAAAGCTCGGTTTTAACCTGAGTAACGCTTTATCTACCAGTTATCCATATTAAAAATAGTTCAGAGCTGGTTTACTACGGAATCGGTGAAGATTGTATTGCACAGTATCACTTCCCAAAATTTTCATAACGGCAAATTATAATTTGGCATAACAACTTTTTGCACTTTAAATGTTGGCATGTGAATCTATTGGCAAACTGTTGTTTAGCAAATATTTACTTGGTCATGTTTAATATTATCTTTTGTTGAATGAGTTCATTGTCATAACATACTTTTCCCAAAATATCTAACCTAATCTAACACACCTATAAATTGTGAAGTATGTAATAAATTAATATGTAAAGTTTTAATTTGAACAAATGTTGGTAATATATTACTATATACTGAATGCAAGTTTGACCAATCAAAGAGAGGAATGTATAAAATGATTGGTTTGCCAAATAAAAATAGGTACCTACTCCGATTAGTTAGTTGGGAAATGGTATTAGACGAAATATATAGCGGCAAAACGGCAGTATACCTTCAGATCTAGTTGCTCTATAAACTTTAAACTGGATTTTGTAACAAATTGACAGTTCTTGATTGACATTACTGCATCAACATTTTTTAATTTAATTTCGTTTGGTGTAAGCCATTCCAGTTGCCTACCATTATTTTCTAATGGCCTAAATTGTTAAAATTCGAAAAAGGAATCGAAAATTTGACACATTTCCTTGAGATTTGACCATTAGTCACGATATTTAAAAATTACTTAGTTTAACTACTGATCAAACAACAGGCCATAAGCTAGATGAGGTATCTGTTTACAATGCGTTGGCCTTCATAAAGTAAAAAACATTTTAATTTTAATAATATATTTTGGTATGCACACTGGCATAAAAACATTTGTGTGTATTACATGTTTTTTTGTTTAAGATGGTGATCTTGGAGCATACGGGGATGCTAGGAAATGCTACATGAAGCAGAAACACCGTATGGTTTGGGAGAGAGACCACGGTCCCCTATCCGACCAAACTAAACCACAATAATTCAAAATGCGTTGTGCTGAATAGTTTCCTGTACACATATTTAATTATATAGGCAGACGTATTTGCGATAAATAAATCAATTTTAGTATTTAACAATGGAGTTTTCTTTTCATTAAAATTGGTATTACCATGGCATGCATGTATGTTATCGGTGGCTTAGGGTGACGACTTGTGATCGCAAAAGGTAACGTGTCGCGCACCCCAGCGCGCGATGAACTTATTGACAGTAAGTTATTTAATTTCTTTCGTCAAAATGGAACTCTGACCCACTATATAACTGCTTACGGTTTGATAACGTCACTGACACGGTTCCATGATGGGGTCAGTCACATACAGTGTCACATGATTAGGAACGCTTGCATTTTTTCCCATACAATTGCCTACAAATATGACTTTTCAATTTTGACTATCAATCAAAAAGTTCTTGACAAATTTTATTGCTAATTACGATTTACTTTAGATCATCAACTAACGGTTAAACTGATTTACATTAGATACCCCAACGAAAATGTTAAGCACTTTAGTGCGCTGTCCTAATAAACTACTGAACATCTTATGACAAGTATGACAATAACCAATGGCAGACACAATGGCAAGGTTCTAAGTATGCTCAACATTTTTATTGGGTGACTGTACAGTGAACTTCTGTTAAAACAACTTTGTATGAATACCAAACGTTTAAGCCTTAGTTTATGAGTTAACGATAAGTGTAACTAACAATAAAATTGGTTAATAACTTTTTGATTGACTGTAAAAGTCATATTTGTAGGCAATTGTACCTATGGGAGGGAAAACCGCAAGCGTCCCTAATTATGTGACCACCACTGACTGTACATATCAGAACAGATTCAGAGTTGACTTACCGCTAGTGGAGCGTTCCATACCAAACCTTGCCTATAGGTACTTTGTTTTTTTTTCTCATTACAATAATAACGGTCAAATTTTAACTTATGTTTCTCTTAACTTAAATAATACGGAAAAAAATTACCTACGTATTTTAATTCTTGTTTTTAAATACTTACCTATTAGTAAAAGATTTGAATTTTATTCATCTGAGTTTGAGTTCGTGGCGATAACGTGTGCATAATATTAATAACCGTCATTTATTCTATACTCGTAAATCTATATTAAGATCAAAATCCTAACCTCAACCGGCGCACATTCGCTGTGATTACTGCATTTTGGTGTAAGTGGTATTTTTATCAATAAAACTTAAAAGTTTGTTTAACTGCCAAGGCAAATTTTCTTAGTCTCAAACTTAAATCATCTGACAACAAGGTAAAAACTGTATGGAATATTATAAATAGAGAAACGGGAAAATCAAAAACTCGTGATAATCAAGTCACTCTGAACACAGGTGACCAACAAATCACGTCAAATAAAGACGTTGCCTTAGCATTCGAAGATTATTTTTCTAACATAGCCATTAATACTACGAAATGTCTTAAATCATCCGCGGTTGAAGCTCAATCATTACTTAGCACTAATGTCAGTAAATGTAATATAAACTTTGATTTCAGCCCTGTAAATTCAGATTCAATAGTCAAGATATTTAAATCACTTAGTTTAAAAAAGACTGAAGATTTGTGGGGCACATCAGTTAAGGTACTCTTTCATATCATAGATGTAATTGCACCCCATCTAGCATTAATCTACAATAATTGCATATCAGAGGGGGTCTTTCCAGATCTCATGAAATATAGTAAAGTAATACCTCTTTTTAAATCGGGCGAGATGAGTGATATAACGAACTTCCGTCCCATTTCCATACTACCAGTTTTAAGTAAAGTCTTTGAGAAAGTAATGCTAAAGGATATGTTAGGTCACTTTAACAGAAATAAACTACTTAACAATAACCAGTTTGGCTTTACCAGAGGTCGATCAACAATTGATGCGGCATCTGTACTCATTAAACATATATATAACAGTTGGGAGAAATCTTGCGATGCAGTAGGAATATTTTGTGATCTTTCTAAAGCTTTTGATTGCGTGGATCATACGACCCTTATTTTAAAATTAGAACATTATGGATTGTCCAACAAAGCTTTAAGCCTTATGTCTTCTTATCTAAGTGATAGAACTCAAACAGTTGTTGTAAACAAAACGCAATCTGTTGGAGCTACATTGAAAATAGGTGTGCCTCAAGGCTCTATTTTAGGTCCTTTTTTATTTTTGGTTTACATAAATGACTTGCCACCAACAGTAGATAAACTTTGTGATATTGTACTTTTTGCTGATGATACTTCACTAATTTTCAAGGTAGATAGAAAATCCGTAGACTACAGTAGGATTAACACCACACTAGTTAAAGTACTTAATTGGTTTACTAGCAACAATTTGCTACTAAATGCTAAGAAAACGAAATGTGTTAGGTTCGCTTTGCCTAATGTTAAACCGGTACATTCTAGTATTTTTCTAAATGACGAGTGTTTGCAAATGGTAGATAAGGCAATTTTCTTAGGCATAACATTAGATAAATATTTGCAATGGAGTCCCCATATAGCTGTACTGGCAGGTAAACTAAGTTCGGCAGCTTACGCCGTTAGGAAAATTAGACAACTAACCAATGTTGAGACAGCTCGCTTAGTCTATTATAGTTATTTCCATAGTGTCATGTCGTACGGTATTCTGGTTTGGGGTAAGGCAGCTGACATACAAACTATATTTGTGTTACAAAAAAGGGCCATTCGTTCTATTTACAACTTAAACTCCCGTGACTCTTTAAGAGAACTTTTTAAAGAAATTAATATCTTGACTGTAGCGTCTCAATTTATTTATGAGAATATTATTTACGTTATTAGAAATTTAGATTCTTTCACCAAAAATTCTGATATACATAATTTAAATACCAGAAATAAAAATAAAATCGCTATCCGAAAATTCCGCGTCCGTAAAGTATATAAATCATTTGTTGGTCAATGCATTCATTTCTATAATAAATTACCTGACGAAGTTTTAAAGTTACCCTTTCCAGCACTTAAAAGTTACTTGAAAAAGGTCGTTAATGTCTAAAGCGTATTATAGGATCGAGGACTATCTAACAGACAAAAATGCATGGCCTAAATCCGAAACTTAGTCAATAATAATTTATTCAAATGCAAAATCTTTATCTTGTCTAGGGGACACCGTTGATGTAGGAAAACATATCGAAACTTTTATGTGGTCGTCTCGCACCATCTTATATACACATAAGTATGTGTTTTTTTTTTCTCTATCTCTCCCGTAAGATTCTTAATTAGCATGTTTTCCTGCTGAACTACGCATGTTATTTAATACTATATTTAATTTAATATTTATAGCTTTATATAATGCTAGACTAAGTAGTACCATTGTAATAAGAAATATGTTTAAAAAATGACTGACTGCTGAGTTTCTTGCGGCGTTTCTTCTCGGCAGTGGTCTTCTCTTGGGAAGCGCTGGTAGATTCTTGACGTGTAAAAGTGCCCGTGCGGCCTACTTACTGAATAAATTTCTTTTATCTTTTATCTTTTTATCTTTACCCTAATATTACTGGTTACGCGAGTTCTCATTCATATTTTTATGAAATAATGTTAAAATAACGAAATAATCAAGATGGGAACTGTCAGATTTTGGTCTTTAATTAGATTTTTGAGTATAATCTAAAGAAAACTCCGAGGCACCTAAGATCCACTCATTTATACATCGACAGCGGTTGGAAGATCGTAAAGTGCTAGTATTCAATTATGAAATTTATCGCATGCAATCTAGCAATTTAAATGTTAATGTTGCATTAAATAATAAAATGATAAAGATAAGCTTAACTTGCGCGGTTTGCACGGAGCGGGTGCACGCCTATCGCAAAATAGTATAAGCAGCGCTAACTAGCCCAGACGCTTGCGACTTTGATTTGTGCGGATATTTACCTACCCGCAGGCGTAAATATTTTAATTTAATTTAATTTAAATTCGTGCTGTGAACTTGACATAATGTAATGCAATTTTTTGAATAAATAAATAAAGAATTGACCACAACGCTTAGGTACATACTTTCCTGCGGCTTTCCTTGTCTGGATATACGAGTATTCGCTTGAAAGAAAGCCTGCTAGAGGCTCATCTATATGAAGTAGGAGCGCATTCCAGAGACAGGTTGCCTAAAAGGCGAAAGAGTTTGAAATGGGTCGACGAAGGTTCAAAAATAATCTAGGAAAGAGTGGACAGTAGGTATTCTAAGGGACCTACGATGACGAACTGGAAGACTAAAATACGAAAAGTGGTCAAACTTACGAAGACCAAAAAACGAATGCCATTGTTAAGGAGACGATTTAACCTGGGGTGTGATTCTTTCAAAAACGGCGGTCGATCGGACAAACGAGCGAAATCGCAGCGGCGAATTTAAGTAGTCCCGTCCGAGCGAACAAAACACATTTTAGCGCGTGCATTTTTGATTTGGCAGCTTGGCTTAACGAACGTATAAGGCTGCCTAATTGAGAATGCACTAAAATGCGTTTTGTTCGCTTTGACGGGACTACATAAACTCGCCGCCGCTGCGATTCCGCTCTTTCGTTCGACCGACCGCCGTTTTTAAGAGAATAACACCCCTGTTGAGAGTCCTGGCTGATGTTTGTTGTGCAAACATCAGCATAACCGATTTACCGTGTGGAATAGAGGCCCTGTTCAATGTATGTTTGTATGAATGGTTCTTTGTTTCCTCGTAAAGGCTAAATGGATGACCAGAGTTTAAGAAGAGAGGTGTCGTTAGATTTGACTTAGCGCCGCAAGGTGTCACTGTGTATACCGGTAAATAAAAAAAAAACTGAATTTGCAGAAAAAATAGGAACACGGAAACTTTTACAGGGTGCCTGCGGGGTCGCGTAGGAACAAAGTAAACTAAAACTCACTACACCATTAGAAACATAAGTAACGTAATGAATTTAAAAACGTTAAGACAATTAGGTAGGTACCTACTTTGTTTTTTATTCAAATAAACAATGAATGCATTCATTTTATTCGGGATCGTGGCCACCCTATATATTAAATAATAATGAATTAATTATAAAATATTTATGGTTACCTATAGCGGTAATAGAAACGAGTGTGTACTGTAAATTCCGAAAATCGTTTTTTCCATGTGGCGATTAATACCATTCGCATATTTTACCACTTTATTTTTTCTCATTAGCTACTTTTCCCGAAGGGCTTTCTAACCATTCGCATATTTTCCCACTTTATTTTTTCTCAATAGCTGATTTTCCTGAAGGGCTTTCTTACCATTCGCATAATTTACCACTTTGTATATTTTTCCTGAAGGGATTTTTGAGAGAAGCGGATATTCTGTGTCGCATTTGTTCCTAATCTGCTTACTTTGTCATTGTGAAATATAAATAGAAAAAAGTGTCTCAGTTTAAAGAGCAGAATAATAATCCTTGCATTTAAAGCCCCAATGTCAGAGATAGCCTGTTTATAGATATAGAATACGTACCTCAACGGTACATTACCTTATAGTAAGATTGTGTTATTGTGCTGGAGTCCACAGGCGAGTCCTTATACTCGTACAAAAGCTGTAAGTCCATTTTCAAATGACCTAACAACTTACCTAACATACGGGTACCTATATAGTCCGTGAGCTCCTAAAAAAACCTTCGGAGTTTAGAAGCATACTTCGGGTATTGACGATGACACGCGATCGTGATATGCCGTTCTGTTCTGTTCTGTTATCAACTTGCAAATCTTTTCGAGGTTACCGTAAAAAGATATGTAAAGACTAACCATCAGTACAAAATAAACCTTGCTGTAATAATATTACGCTTATTTATCCTTTTCTAATTTTAATGCAACATGACTTTTTGTCATGATACAAATAAAACAAAATCAGCATTTTCGAATTCTTCCATCGTTAATTTAAATAGAGAACACCCCGCCTTCACGCACTACTTTAGTTTGGAAGTATATAGAGCTGTTATACCCACCTGTGGATTCTTAGAAACTACATTTATAATATTATATGTTTATAATGCACTTTTCGAAATTCCCGTTGCTTCTATAACTCGGTCTTGAACTATATTAAAATATTTACAACCAACACTTTCCTTGAAATATTTAGCTTCTTAAAAAATATTTGAACACATTATAAACAATTTCCCGTGATTGTCTATTTACAGAAATACCGTTTACGTTGACTTCCCATGGAAATCAATTTACGAAAAATAACAAAGTAAATAAATAAGTCAGTGGTGGTTTTAACTGCTCTATACATATAAATCAATGAATTGCTACTTAGGGCCTGTTGTTTGATCAGTAGTTAAACTATACTAATCGTTAAAAACCGTAACTAATGGTTAAATCTCAAAATTTCGATTCCTTTTTCGAATTTGAACAATTAAGTTAGTTGACTTAACTACTGATCAAACAACGGGCCCTAAGTCAAAAAGACAATTGTCATTTTCGACAACACGAAGCCTCCCGATTTCCCCCGAAACCCGAAGGTTTTTCTAAGAGCTCACGGACTGTAAGTATATGCCAAAGTTAAGAGCTGAAAATCATAAGTCTGAAGTTGGTTAACCCAGTTACTTACTTAGTTTTATTGACGAACGTCAATAATTTTTAACGGGCAGGTTACGAGGGTTAATAAGTAACCATTTGATTCAGCGTATCGATTTCTTATTATTGGTCGTACTCGGTCTTATACTATTATCTATTCAAATTAATACTATTTATTCAAAACAAAAACTAAAAACGAAATATTCATTTTGTATTTTTATAGCTTAAATTAAATAAATTTACCCTTTGTAAGTACATTTATAACTAAATGACTACTTTGTTAAACATAAAAACGATTACTCGTTAGTTAAATTGTCAGGAAATTGTACTCAATAATAACATGATAACTTAATTAATTAGTTATACTTTAAGTATGACAAAAGTGAAATTGATTTTTTTAAATCGTATTTTCCTTGTAAATAATTATTGACAATGTTTTCTATTTTTGCATCCATAGCAATATATTTCTGGTGCCTCTTGCGAAAGGTATCGGGACGAACTTCTTTTTGCATCACACTAAAATCAATTGTGTGAGCCACTTCCTTAAGTTCCGACAGAACTAACAATATATTAGATTTTTTTCTAATAATATTGTTAATTTTTTTATGCCAACTTTCGGTCACATTGTTCGTGCGGTGACGTTGCTGAAAGCAAGATACGATATTTATCATTTCAGTTGTTATCCATTGCGACGACATATATTGGTTAAATCTTTCAATCCCTGGAATGCTTGGTGCCTTTGCTGAAATTTCGAACCAGCCCTCGTGTATTTTTAGGGCCGGCAAATGTGCAAGGGCAACACATTTTGCGGCATAGCTGCAACCTTCGCGACTGGTTACAATATTCCATTTTTCGGCATTTTTATACACTGCCTGGGAAAAATGAAAATAACACCCTTTTATTTGAACCAACGGGTATGTTTTGCGAAATGCGTTTATTGCCGCTTTTTCGAAGTCAATTTTTAATTGCTCTGGTTGACAACTAGGAATGTTTTGTTTAATTAATTCAAACATTTTTTCATACGTGTCCTGATTTTTATTGGGTAATAGGGCGTTAATGCACGGCAGTGCCCTTGTGTACTCAGCATCAGACCCGACATCTGCGTGAAAGGTGTACAATTGCACAAATGGTTTTGGAACCACTCTGAAAGTCCCGTCGGCGAAATATGTTTTACAATTAGCACTCCAATCTTTAGCCTTTGTAGTTATGAACATAAGAATATCATGGTCCTTAACACAAAGCCAGTACTTGGCTAAACTCTCGTGTATCGTAACATTTTCACACCATTGAAAAGATTCTGCTTCGTGACGGGCTCTATATAGTAAATTTTTCTTATTACGTAGTACCGGGAGTTTGTCTACATATTCCTCGGTCATGTACTGTTTCATTTCTTGGTGAAATAAGAAAGGAATAGGCTTATATGAAGTAGTCACCGTCTTCTTTAGATTAACCATACTGCGTTCAATGTCTATGCTGTGATAGTCAGGTACGCAGCAATGTTCACGCTCCTTAATGATTTCAGTTTATTCAGAATTTAGCTTGACAGAGCCATTACACATACCAGTCTTATCGCAGATCCAAATTGAAGTGCCAGATTTATAATTTTCTCTTTTAAGATAATGTCTACGACCCGCCTTGATCAAAATTCTTCCCTTATGACTGCTTTCAATGAAGCTAAACGATGATGCCTGTGAAGAATGAGATGCCAAAAAACCTTTATTTTGTTCATTGGATTCCATTTGAATTAATGTACTTTTATTCAAATTATTTTATTTCGAGGAATTAATTATGCTCGCACTACGACTTTGAATTAAATATGTGACAATGACACATTGAAGTATGGGCATAATGATTAAAATGATTACCTATCTATTATCTATGACTATTGAAACCTTTGAGTGTAATCCGAAGTAGCTGGCGATTCTTGCGACAACGTTCTTAGGTACGAGTATGTAAAAAGTAAAATAAGTTTGCTCAAATAAGTTTTCAACTGTAACTAAATTTCACAAATCCCGTTATTTTCAAAAGTTTTAGACCAAAAGTAGCTTAGTTTGAGGAGCAGAATCAATCCTAACATTTAAAGCCCAAAGACACAGTATAACAATAACTAAACTGTGCCAATGGTCAGAGACATACTGTATACTTGTAATTATATTTCACAATGACAAAGTAAGCAGATTAGGAACAAATGCGACACAGAATATCCGCTTCTCTCAAAAATCCCTTCAGGAAAAATATACAAAGTGGTAAATTATGCGAATGGTAAGAAAGCCCTTCAGGAAAATCAGCTATTGAGAAAAAATAAAGTGGGAAAATATGCGAATGGTTAGAAAGCCCTTCGGGAAAAGTAGCTAATGAGAAAAAATAAAGTGGTAAAATATGCGAATGGTATTAATCGCCACATGGAAAAAACGATTTTCGGAATTTACAGTACACACTCGTTTTTTTTTCTGTAGCATAAGTATATGAGAAAGTTCCGATTTTTAGATTATTTTCACTAAAGCATTTTTTCATAGAAGCGAATTTTCTTTCTTTATGTAGCATTTTTTCATATAGCGTTATTGAATGTTCAATGTTTGTCGCATTTTTTCCCATTCCAAAAATCTAATGTGATAGAGTCGACGGAGCTTCTATTTCTGGGTAATTGGCCCCTACGGGCCTGATATAAAAACGAACCTAATCTAACCTCTACGACGTATTACGACGTAATTACTATTGTGAAAAGTGATTTCGATTTTACCGCCTAGAATAGAGGCGCTGCTAGGCTTCCTGGTAGAATTGGGTTGGCAAGAGTAGCGCCATCAAGAACTTTACGCAAAATATACAAAAGTTTACAAAGTCTTCCAGTTGTCTGCTACGACCTACAAGCTAATAATCAGGGATCGGAAATTTGGATCGATATTTACCTAAAGTTTGCAAAATCCCGGAAAAAGGTAGGCGAACATGGCGTCGGTTTGTTAAAAGTATTATTTTAATAATATAAGTTCCGGGATTCTACAAAACGTTAATAACTATTATTTTACATGTAGGATAAAACGTTCCGTTTTGCTCCTATAAATTCGGATAGGTCAGAGGTCGGCAACCTTTTGGCAGGACAGGGCCACAAGGTGCCAAAATAAACTAAACACTTATGATATCAACCCTAGAAGCCCAATATACCTACAATTATACAATTATTTAACAAAACATTCACGGGCCGCAAATAAGAAGTCCGCGGGCCGCGTGTTGCCGACCGCTGCGTTAGGTCAATGAGTTACAGGTAAATTAAATAACATTTGGTAAATCTATACATGGAAAATAACTTCAAATAGTTAATATAAATACTTCATTATGAATTTATGCTGGGGTAATTTATTTATTTAGAAATCCCGGGAATTTAATTAATGAATTATATGATGGAGTCCGCTTCCATACAACACGCCGCGAAAGTTTAGGTTAATATCGATCCGAATATCCGATCCCTGCTAATAATACAATTCCTGTCTAATCAAATAATTATGAGGTTTACTACACAGAGTATTTAATCACTACGCTGGTCTACTATTCATGAAATCATGACGCATCGAGTAACGGTTGTAAGAGAGTTCCTTACAAGCCTCCAAGCTCCGACTGCATGAAACCTACAAACGGCCATTCAGGTAGCTAGGTAGCATTATAATAATGCAAGAATCTAATAACCCTAGAGCCCGTTTCACGTAAGCTTGTAACTTGTATTACAAGTGGGAGTCTCTTTTCAATGCATATTGTTGACAAGAGATTTCCGCTTGTAATACAATAGTGGTATTTGAATCTAATGACGAAAACATGCAATTTTCAACCAAATTCATGACGCCATGTTCTTACATGATTGATACGTAGCAGTCTGCCTTATAAGTAAGGCGTTAAAGCGACAAGGTACAAAAGTGTGCAGTACTTATGAGGCCACCAGTACCAATCCTCTTTGCATTTATAATACGTTGGTGGCCTATACTTCACTGTCTTTTGTATAAATGCTTGTATACATAATATTTGTATGATAGCTTTTATTACCTTGTCAGAAAAGGCAGCCAAGCCGTGTTACCTAGGTAACCTGGGGTGATTCAGCTTGGAGAATTCTGTTCTGTGATACCGTCACCACTTTGTACGTTAAGAGAGGTGCCTGACGTAAAACTAATCGACCTATTGTAATAAGTTTGCTATGATAAGATTTTATGACGCATAATGACGAAATGGAATTTAAAATAAACATCATTTTAGTTATTATAAAAAATATCATTTATTTTTCAACACTACATCCATTTTTCCATGCATTACTAACAACATACTACATCCAAACATTGATTCTTCACCGAAAGTGACAAATTAATGTTGGGAGATTACAATTAGTGCTCACTACACAGAGAAAATGAAGATCACAGAATTATGAAGACAGATAATTATATCTTATTAATTACCCTTTTACTGTACTTTCAAATACTTAAATCTATCTTAGTGTTATAATTGTAAACTTTGATATTGGTCACATAAGAGTATAAACAACATTATCTTAAAAAGTACTTAAAGTATCCACTACAGTCTTAAGTAAATTCAAAATAAAAACATCTATGAAACAATATTCCAAAATTTATAATTAATACGAGGACAGAATACAATTTTACTTAAAATGCTGACTGGCAGTGGTTTACCTATGAACTCGCAGTATTGCAACTCCGCCGTGCGCCTCGGCAGCAGGGCCTGCCGCCGCCCCGGGCCTGCGTCGCCGTTCCACCTCAAGACTAAGAGCTTTTTACCCACCGATACTTTAAATAATGCAGGAGCCCTTCAAAAATATGCTACACTTTGTACCAATTTTTGCGCGTGTGATTTACAATATGTACACTATATACATAAATAAGTTGAGTTCCCTTAGCAATACGCAGCTCTTCATTCTTAAAGAATATTTTATATACTAAAATGACAGAATTAATTTTGATACCTTTAAAGTTCCTTGGTACATCTCAGTAATGAATATCACAGTAGCAAGTCTTGAACAATTGTTATGCTATTTACAAAACTAATACTACATCCATACTTACATGATTATAAAATAAACGATTAAGTACTTAAAGCGGCCCGATTCGCATTTGTAACCATTCAAACAAATTCATGGTAAAAAAACTAATACATAAATGCATCATTCCATGGCAGACCTCTTTAGCAAATATCGGACTGCCGCGGAAATTATCCAACATTATTTATCAAAAAAATCTTATTAAGTAAGATGGGTAACTTCCACCGAAAAATCTAACCACGCTCTTATTTTTAATGTGGAACAACGACAAGCTGACATGTAAATCAAGAAATAAAAACTGCACTAGACACAAGCACCTAAATATTCTACCAAGTCGGAAAAGATACACAAAACCGTCACAGAGGGAGTAAACGGCTCCTATTGAATAAGCTGTCATGTTTTTAATTTAAGCGTATGATTCTTATTAAATTAATTAAAAACCGGACGACGATCTGTGATTGTACTCTGTGAAACATGTCAGTATGATTTTGACACTATTTTTATTGATATCACTAAACTATACAAAAATCGTACAAATCCTTGAACTACTAATTGACTTGCGGCTAAAACGACCAAAAGTAGGTCATACGGACCTTTTCCAAATGTTAACCTGGCGTTTCATGATGTAAATTGTCTATCCAAGAATTCGATATAAATGTTCTATAAAATTACAGCAATTTGAAACAGTGATATTTTCTATAACCGACGAAGTAAAACAATTAAGACTGTACAGTAACAATCATCGATACATTTCAACACAACAACACAAGTAATGCTTATATTACAGCGACTTGATGGAGATCATTTGTAAAGGACAATTCTTATGACGAAACAAACATACAGTATGAATAATATTGTACTCTTATATGGGCATTCGGAAAATGTTATTGGCACGATGTATAAGATAAATTACTTAGTGTTCAATCCTATACCAACCTAATATTTGAGCTTCAACCTTTAGGACACGAATTGTTGATATTCCAAAGAAATGAATGAATAAACTAATGTGTTTGTGCGGTCTGCTAAGTTACTAGTAAAGCTCTTCGCGATGGTTCGTTGAGATCGAGGATTCCTGAACATTAAAATCTTTGAAATATCAAAATTATTTAGGCATACCTTATAGCTTCCATGGCAATTATTACTACTAAAATACATATAAACTACACTCAAATGTCAAATGATAAAAAAGAGGGGACTAAAATACTCAACATTAATAACGATTGAAATATCACAATTAATGAATCCATAACCCTCATACTTAACGGCACTCGGCACAGAAAACGAATAAGAATAGAAGATACTCGAAGAATTCTTAAAATATAAATGAGAAATACTTTCTGTCAATAAAGTAAAATAGGGAGTAACAATTCTATAATCATTTTCAACATAATATTCGAGATTGACTCAAACTGCACTCACAAGCATCATACGACATTCAATTATTTAATAACATTTTCCGATTGCGCGGCAATTCTTAACCTAAATAGACACACAAAAATATACGATCTAGAACATTATTGTTATAGACATCACATTTCATAGGACACTTTTATAAGTCTAGGTGATAAAATTCGTTGCGACCCTGGATACAATCCTTGATAGTCAGGATGACATTGGATTAGACGCAATTTTTACTTCAGATACAAATAAAAATTGGAAGGAATGTATCGTCTCGTTGTAGTGTAGGTGGGATTGCAGCTATTGAATCGCGTCGAATTGCGCTGCCAGGCGAATGCGGCCTGCGGGTAAACAAACATTTACTTACCAAAATACAGAATCCACACTCGCATTTATATTTTTTTAAAGATATTGTAAATACACTGTTGTGTACATGGACCTTATTTTCAGCAGCATAAGGGCGTGTAGATATTTTTGACGTCTTGGGAACGTGTTTATATTCATAGACTAATAGTATAGTCAAGGGTAAAAATAAATATTCGCACAAAGGTGCAAACATATGTATAGGTAGATTCACTAAAGCTGGCACGAATGGAATGAACAAAAGTAATGTTACCTGTCACTGTGTGAGTGCCGTCCTTTGAATCGATGTTCGAATTTCAAATCAAAAACCTGTTATTATTTTACACACTTGTATGCTTTCGTTCACTCATTCAATCCATTCGTGCCAGCTCTTGTGAATACGTCATTGCAATATGTCGAAATAACCTCAACTGCAAAATAATTTCAAACTTTTACTGAAATATCGAATTTCAAGTGATATTATATTGAATAGTATATGGATTTAGTAGTGATGGAGAGCTGGTGTAAAAAGTTATGAAGAAATGTTGCCTAAAAGGTTTGTTTACACGATTTACAAGTTCTATTGATGGGGACTTTCAACCGGGGAAAATCAACCGATCAGACAGTAAGATAGTGAGTGCCCATGGCCACCCTGATCCTGAATAAAAAGATTTCATTTAATGATTATTTAAATAAAAAACAAAGCGATCGTCTTAACGCTCTTAAACCTAATACGTTGTCTTCCTAATCGTGTAGTGAGTTTTAGTTTACTTTGTTGCACTGTATAAGGGAGTACCCTGAAAGTTGTGTGTATACTTACGTTTACTCTCCTGCACGAGCAAGGCCGTGGGCGCGGGCAGGGCGCTCGCCGGCGGGGAACACCAGATATTCGTCTTGGGAGAATCAAACACGCGAGAGCCCTGCAAACAAAATAGATATATGGGTAAAATTTGCTCTAATTGAGGATGTTTAGTTCTACTATAGTTTCATCGACCGCCAGCAGTTTACACAGGGGAGTTAGCGCATTTTTTTGATACTTCGACCTCGGGGCGTCGGGTTGTGCAGTTAGGGAACTCCTGGAGTAATCTATTATGACTATTATTACC
Source organism: Acleris literana (assembly GCA_946894065.1). Classification (NCBI taxonomy): domain Eukaryota; kingdom Metazoa; phylum Arthropoda; class Insecta; order Lepidoptera; family Tortricidae; genus Acleris; species Acleris literana. The sequence continues at coordinate 14,161,710 of OX335670.1, read as the reverse complement.
AGACTGCCTACAAAGGGTTGATTTCTGAACTGGGTAGTAGTCGTACAGTGAATAGTACTCGTAACGCGGTCGATCGCACGTTCGCGGGAACACCTTACGGTACATTTCCACCTAATCCGTTGTCACGTATGTAAAGGAACGAGTGCGCCTACACTGCTACCGACCGACGACGACAGACCGACCGACGGTAGCAGTGTAGGCGCTCTAGTAGTAACTTGCGGTAGTTATTTTTTAATATGAGAGCAAGACCGTCTCTGAAAAACTATCCAACTTTGTTTTTTTGTATTATTTTATGCTAATGCTTCTAAATAAATGTATTTTCTATCATTATTACACTTGATGGGATGTAATCATGCAACTCATGGATTGTCGGTCCGGTGCTGGCCCATTAGGGAAATGAAAGCGGAGTAGAACTCCACCAAACGTTGACGCTTGACCGTACTATGATCGGAAGTTAGTGGTGGTAGAACCTTGTGCAGTGTCCGTCCGGATCGCTACCGCCATTGCAACAGCAGTGTTTGTATTGTTGTATTCCGGTGTGAGGGTAAGACAACCGGTGAAATTACTGTATAGTATAGCAACGCATTTGAAGTCTTAAGATAGCAGTTAGTTTGGTGTCTTGAGAGTGTAAATGTCTATGAATGGGTCTCGGGTCCTATTTACCATCAGGTCACCTTTGTGCTCGTTAGCCTTCTCTATGCCGTATAAAGTCGGAGTCACGTGCATACCTTTTGTCCGGGTGGCGTGTCGTGCAGCGAGTAGTCCTCGTGGCGCGGCCGGTCGCGCGTGCGCGGCAGCGCCACGCCGGCCGCCAGCGCCCAGCGCGCGCCCGCGCTGCTGAACACCTCGCGGTAGTGCCGCAGGAACTCCACCACGCCTTCGAATCCTGACCAACACACAATACACAACTGATTTAAGTACTTCAATTTAGGTAGCGGGTTCAAATTCAAGTTAAGGCCATTAAAGATTACAATCAGCCATACCTTCATTTGAACGGTCAAGTTTGGGATTCCAGTAAAACACTAATACTTTTTATTGAACACCAAATACAATAATAAAATACAAAATAAATGATTGTTATCTCTTTCGGACAACTTATCAGACGTTTAAAAATGTACGACAGAAATCATACTATATTGAAAATCCGGCATTTAAAAATTCTGGTGCATCGGGAATAAGCCAGTTAATTAAAATACTAAAACACACATAAAATCTCACCTAAATCCGCGCACGGGAACACCGGCTCGAATCTATTGGTGTATTCGACGAAGACGGCCATCGCCAGCATCGGCTCCGGCTTGTCGGCGAGGATCTGCGCCACGCGCCACACGAGGCGCCACGCCGGCGTCAGCTGCAGGCGGCGCGCCGCGCACGTCACCACGCCCGCGGCCACCAGCCGGCTCACATCAGGGTCGCAGCCGCGCAGCTTGCGGAAAGCGCTCGCGAAGTACTCTTCCGTAGAGCCGCGAGCGACGCTCCGGTCGGCAGACAGCACGACGCAAGCGGCGAGGCAAGATATCACCCATTGCGGCGCGTCTCCCGGAGCGCGGACGAACCCGGCTTCGATACAGCCTCCGGCGGCGTATACTAGCTCTTCCAGACTTTCAGCGTTTAAGATGTCCGGTTGCGGGATAGCGCCGAATTGCGCGGCGTAAGCGTTGGGGAGAGATTCTATAGTAACGGGCCCTAGAGCCCTGAGTCTCTGGGCGACGATGGCGCGCGCGGCGCGGGCCGCGAGGCGCACGGCCCGCTCCCCGCTGGGCTCGCTGTACACGGTCACGGCGTCGGGAATCACTTCGAACAGGTCCACGAGCTTCACGCAGCCGTAGTGCGCGACGCGTAATTGGCTACCGAAGTGTGCGTGATATGCGGGCACGAAACGGGAGAATTCCATCTGAAAAGAGTAATCGGTATTTAGTTAAATATCTCTTATAGAAAGACGTATGCGAGATAGCCAATCGTGAAATCAAAACATTGGCTTTACGACAGATACCTGTCAAATAGGAAGAAGTTTGAGACAGGGTTTTTTGGTAACTGTACTTTCTTTGCACGATCATCATCTATTTATCTAGACACAAACTCGGCAAGTCTACAAGGAGAGATGTGCCCTTCTTGTGAATTCTCGGGAACGACGCTTCTTTTGTGTGGAGAATTTCGAGAATTCTCGATAATTCTCGAGAACGGCACATCACTATTTAACTACAAGTCTATAAATAAGCCGAAAATCCTGTTGTTATCAGATTTCGCCTTCATCATCAGATCAGATATAGACACTATAATATTTCATTGCCAACGGGTTTACATTTGAATCTAATAAATAACTCTATAAATCCCACTGCAATAAAGAACGAAAAAATTTTATTCACAAACAACAATCCGATATAAATATATCAAATAATACAGAAAAAGGAAATATGACGACATAATATAGTGTTATCAGTGTTATCAGATTGGTAGATTTTTGACGTGTAAAAGTGCCCGTGCGGCCTAGATACTGAATAAACATATTTTATCTTTTTTATCTTTTATCACAGACTGCCTCAAAATTTACTTGCAAGATTAAATACAAATTTGTACCGAATAAAATCTTGAAAAAGGACAGAATAAAAATTTAAAGCTCACTCTCAAATTAGGCGTATAACATAGCAACTCGACAGCTTGCACCGCGAACTGCAGCGTGCGGGTGCGCTCCTCGGGCGTGGGCGCGCGCCGCGGCAGCGCCACGGAGCCGTCGGGCGCGCTCAGCACCGCGCCCGGCGACACGCGCCGCATCAGCTCCGCCACCGTGCACACGCCGTAGTCCGCCGGGCAGAACGCCTTGCCCAGCGTCTCCTGGTACAGCGCCGCGATGTCGCTCTGGTGGACGCAGCGCCCCGGCACCGCCTTCAGCAGCTTCAGCAGGTCCGCGGTCCAACGACGCCCTTGGGCGGCTGCCGAGATCGTGATGATGCGGTACGACCCTGACCCTAATACCTGTGGGTATACAGATATGATTTTACACTCATCAGTGATTGTTAAGGCCGTTGATTTCATATTATTATTGACATAAAACCAAAGGTTAACCGGAAGCGATTCCCTTAAATAAGTTCGCCTTTGTACTAGTTTAATTTCTGTAATTTTAATATTTGTGTAATGTAATTGTTTCAATACAATAAAGTGTTTACATACATACATACATACATTCCAGATAAAACTTAGCCCAAGTCATTGTTTATTCCATGTTGAAGTGACTTACAACAATGGTGCTACTAAGAGCTGAGAGCAGTTCCGGTAACTTGGTGAAGCCGTAATCGGCCACGCGGCACTGGCGCCCGAAGTGATGGTGGAAAGCCGGGATGAGTCTGCAAACAAACATGCTGTTTATAATACATACCCTTTAATGGTAATATGTTTTTTTGTAACCCTGTATTGCCATGACGTAACACCATAAATGATGCTTAGGCGAAGATTCTGTGGAGTCATGAAACGCTCGATTCTGTCGCCGATACTCGATTTGGAAAGAAATAACAGGGTCTCTTCTTTAGGAACTACAAGTTTGTCAATTATTTTAGTATTTTAATGATATTTTAGAACCATCTTAGAACATACAGTTTCGAGACATGAATTCACGATGAGACGACGGAATTTTTGAGCATGCGAAGCGCGCGAAATGTCTCGCTGACTATAACGATAACATAGCGTTGCTGAGTAACTTCTTATTTTTATTTTCATCACACTTGCTCGTAAATAGTGTCCTAATATGCTAGAACTATCGACAGTAAATCCAAAATAATACCCGCGGGCCTTTTTTTTACCATTACGCCCTATCGCGCGTAATAGCTTTTTTTTTTAAATAATACGTGGACTCAAACTATCATAATACGTCAGGACCCCAATTCTTGTGCCATTCGATATGAAGTTTCATTCGAGATGAAATGTCAGTTGCATACAATTTTCTGAAAATCTAGCTAATTAACTATTGATCTCGACTGTCAGTAGAATCGGACTCGTGAACACGTTTGACATTATCTGTGGAAAGTCATAGACAATGGTGTAGTCTGGCGCAAATTTATAAATACTGATTATAAACTGTGTGATTCCATAATACTAATTAAAAGGGTGTCTTTGTGCACATATTAAAATGTATATATCAATAAAAAACATGTCGTCATCGGAAGAAATGAATAATGCGGCTCCGCCGGACATCGCCAACGCGGCTAAATTTATTAGTGAGAATCGTAAGTTAAAAATATGATCTTTTGTCTGATTTTATTTCATTTCCTCGCAATTGTGATGAAAAACATTGTATGTTACACGGGTGGTAAAGGAAATACAAAGCTGGATTCATTAAAGGCCTCAGCCTTCGGCTTCGGGCTTCTAACAGACTCTCGTTTGTAATTCTGTCTTTACCACCCTTAATACGCAATGAACTATTATGTCAGTGGGAAACAAAGGTGGTCAGCACGCGGGCCAAAGGTTCTGGAGCGTTGTTAACCGCATACTGAGAGCGATCTGCAGGGATACTATCCTGCAGCCTGTGTACCAACAGATAGCCCAATGTTTCGATAGTGGCTCTCTGTGTATCAGGACAAGAATCGGAAATAGTATTATGGACCAAGTAAATATGTTTTGTACTGGTATTTTTATGCGACTGTGTAATAAAATACTATGTATTTATTTTATTTCATTATATTTCTAAAGAGGGAGACCAAGAAGAACTTACCTAGACCAATTAAAAGAAAAAGTAGGCGTCCTGCCGTATCAGTGTGTTAAAGAGAAGGCTCGGAATAGGGAAGAATGGAAATTACTCCACCGACAAGATAGTTCTTAAGTAAATGATGATTATTTCTAATTCTTTACACTGTGTTGTCTGTACAATCGGCCAAGAAAGTGGTCTACCAGTTTTGACAAAAGTTTCTGTGAGATCTAATTATCGCTAAGGTTGACACTTGTCACTGTCATAATATAATTGCAAGGGAAAATCTAATTTGTTGTATCATGACTTGCAAATGAACTTCAACCGTAGGGTGGTAGACCACACTTTTGGCCGACTTTGGTAAACGATTTTTTATTTATTTATTTCAGATATTTATTAAATTTTCTGTAAATTAGGTTTTTTATAATACATATTCAAATATAAAAGTAAAATAACAATACTAATACAAGAAATAAACATTATAAAAAACCTAACCTACGAGTGCCGCCGGCAGCGGGGCAGGGCTCAAGCTACCGGGGGTAAGGGCTGCAGAGAGGAACCGTGTCGAGGAGAGCCTTCTGTATCTGGCCCTATTATTTATTATTATTATGAAAGGTTTAAATGCGGTTAGTTAATGAAGATGCGCGTAGTTGGGTAGGTGTCGGTGACTCACTTGCTGAAGGGGATGCAGCAGCGCGGCGCGGCGCGCAGCAGGTCGACGAGCTCGCGCTCGAACAGCGCCAGCATGGGCTCCAGCGCCGGCGCCGTGCGCACGCGATCTCGCTCTCCGCTCGCGCGCCCGCTCTCGCCTTCACATTATTTTTATTAAATTTAAATAATGCACACAACTGGGTCACATCGTACATCAAATGGTAGTTTAAAGACTTCGTAGTTCTATAATTAGTTATACATAATGCTGTGAAGCAGTTACTCTATAGCAATTCTTAAAACAGAAATCTTTAATAAACATCAAAACAAACATCATCTAGAGCTAAATATGTGGGGCGTGTAAAATATCTCAAAACCCACGAAATGTTTCGCTGTAATAATAGCACATTATTGCCTAGGCATGGATGTAGGTTGATTTGATTTGATTAGGCAATTGCGGGCAGAGTCTTGTTTTAAACGGACGAGCTTGCGAGTAAAATACGAAGCCCGCAATTGATGTTCCTGGCGAGGCAAATATAGTGTTTTTCTCAAAAATCGCAAGTTTTTTTTGTGTTGGAGTAAAATCTTCATCGCTTGAACTCATTTATTAATTGCATACAAACAAACTTCATGTGAAAAAACTATCACTCTTTACCGCCTTTTTGTTTATGACAAGGAGAATCCCAAGCTTTTTTTTTTTATAAACATAAGCTATTCCAGACACAGATTAAAAAGTTATGTTTCGAATAAAATTTGGATGTATAAGACTTGTGCCCTCATTTTATTATGGGCTTTTTCACTTTTTAAAAAGTTACAAGCTAGATAGTAATGGAAGTTGTATACAACATTGCGGGCTTGTGTAGCGAGCACGCAATGTTTTTTTTTAAAATTTGAGATCTGTCAGTAAACTATGTCCTTCGCGTCTCAATATGTAGATAGTAATGTCATCATTTCCAGTCATTTTTGAGAAAAGATATTTTTAATCTCTAACAGACACTTATATTGAATATACTACCATGCTAAGACGAATAGCGGTATATCAGACAACATTCCGATAACAAGAGGAACCTCATTCTCATTACTAACGGAAAAGGATCGAATCTGCTTTAGCTATTGAATTTTAGGTATCGCTTTTTAGCTTATGAGGGCAGTTTATGATACGTACTAATATCGTGGGGAGCATCGCTGCGCACGAGGTGGCGTGACGGGGTGTCCCGCACCTCGACGCCGGCGGCGCCGTGCAGCAGCAGTTCCAGCGGCACGCCGTTCCGCGCGTCGTACGCGAACGCCGAGAACTGCGACTCGTAGCACTCCACGAAACTGAACCACACAGAACATATTCATTTACGACGATCACAAACCTTAGAGACAGTTCAAGTATTACGTAAGCACAATTTTAGCCATTTTTAACCGCTTTTCTTATGTCAGCAAAGCTGAAATAGCCCCGTAACCATACAAATGTAAAGATTAAACAAAACAATCAATCAACATATTTATTTTCAATTATGAAGGACGATATTAATTTAAAACTGCAAATTTTGAATACTGTAAGTTGTAGAAAATCCGGTATTAACAAAATAATTTAATGAAATTACACATTACTGCCAGTTGATCGTTTACTGACGTGAACTCCATTAAAATGTCATCAAAAGTAATTCAAAGGCAATTTGGTGCTTACGGTACTTGCTTACTGGTAGATTTTTGACGTGTTTTGTACCCGTGCGGCCGGTACTTACTGAATCTTTAACTTTATCGTTTTTTACGTAATACTTAAATGAGCACTGGCAATATGAAACAAACGGTAAATACCTTAACAGTGGCAATTTCCCTCCATGACAATCGAGCAGCTTGAGCGTGTTGGCAGCTAACAAATCGAGCGGCATGTACACAGGCTGCAGGATACGGCTGCCGTCCTCGTGGCCCGTCCCCAGTCCGCCGTGCACGTGGCACTTCCATGGCGCCTCCTCCATGTCTAACTCCGTCACCGGTGTGAGATCAGTCAGCTGTACCAGGCGTCCATAACCCTCATGGATCACAACAGTGTCTTTCAAGCGCGCTATGTCTGATGTTGTCAGCGCGCAGCAATGCCTGCTGGCGTACGCGTCTCTCAGTCTTAGTAGCGGTAGCGCGTGGTTGGCCTGATCTAGGAGAATAGCTCTCAGCCTCGCTCGTAAAACTTCCTGGTTGGGAGCAGGCGACGGGCGCCCTAGAGCCAGCTCTAGCCGGCGACCCGTCCACTGGTTGTCGAGACGGCGCTTATGTACGCGGGCGATAGCGAGCCGCGCGTCCCACTCTGATCGTAGCACTACGGTAGCAATCGGACCATCATTATACACCCACACTAGCACTTTCACTACTGGCACGTACTGGCTAAAGAGTTTTGTGAGCATGTTTTGGATGATGGCAGGGTCGAAGGGTGGCAGGTTGGTGACGGTGAGCTCCGCCGTCGGCTCGTCGCACTCGCTGTTCTGGTCGCTGAACGAGGCCGATGAGTTCCAGGGAGAGAGCGCGCGGCTCGGGTTGTCGCCGCTGTTGCTCGACGAACAACCAGAACGATCCAAGTTCGCGGAACCTGCGGAAATGGAGTTATGTGGTTTTGTATGCTTTCTAATTTTATAGCAGGCATTTAATGCAACAAACTAAATATTGGAGTTACAAACTTTACTACTACCCTAAAAGACGAGTTTGACAATAAAAAATAAACACAAAAAGTTGTTTGCTTTTTTTTAAACCATATATGCCCAGAACTATGTTTTTGGGCATATTACGCTGTTGGTCGTTTTCGAATCAGAAGGCATATAAGGAACCAATAACAGTTTTAATGGGGTATTTTATGGAGTTGATCGTTTTCGAATCAAGGGGTATATATGGGTTTCGCCGTGCCATAACGAAGGTGACGCACTGAGGCCGTTTGTCCACCGACGCCGTCACCGAGCCATCACTGAGAACGAGATTTTTTCGGTCCGAGTTCAAAATGACGTGACGGCGATTGTGTGTGTCCACCGTGACCGATTTGCGTAGTTTAGCTTGTTCTGCGGTGCGACGGCAGTGTGTTGACAAGATAGAAGGTGTTTTGTATTGCCAGCACATTGGCCCGTCACAATATCGGGTCGAGTTCCAGCGGTCGCGCCGTTGGATATTCCGGCGGCCAGATTGAAGGCGCTGTGGATAGGCGGCCAAGCGTGGCCCGGTTCAGTCGTTCAACTTTTAGTTAACCAAGAAAAATCGAAAACGTATTGCGTTCTTACGCTTGCACCGATAATCGGACCGAAAGGGTTGAATTGCATCCAATTGAACCACACACCAAGTTGATAGGCAGCAGCGGGGTTCTCACAACAAGTAGTCGTAAGCGTAAGTGGATAGTATAGTTGGAGTGTGCCGTACCGTGCATGCCGCGGATGCGGCGCGGGCGCGGCGCGGGCGGCGGGCAGAAGTCGAGCGGCGGCGGCGTCGGCGCCGGCAACTGCTGCAGCGCCAGCGCCCACTCCGGCGCCAGCGCCGGCTCCGCGGCCTGATGACAAACAAAACACGATACACCAACAGACACAACACACCAAATATCCATCGTCATCGTCATCACAGTACAAAATGAAATAATTGAACGAGGTTTGTTCTGTCACCATTTATCTCGGTTGAAAGAGGTCCTCTGGTGCTAAATTAATATACATAGGAATACAAAAACAACGGTAAAGCTTCCTGCTGGACATAGGCATACAACATCAGTAAGTAAGGTTCCTGCAGGATTTGTCCGAAAGAAATTGGAAATACACATACATACTATGACGCCTCTTTCCCGTAGGGATAGGCAGAGACCACTTCCTTCCACTTGCTACGATCCAGACAAGCTTCCCTCGCTGCAAATGCATTTTTTTTGGAAATACAATTTTTCTTAATCCATTTTAAATTTTAAAAAGAAATAAAAGACTTATAGAACCTACGAGTATATGATAGCTTATTGTAACAATCCTGAAAGTTATACAGTTTTAGGAAAGATGCATTTCTAACTCACAGAAATTCGGACGAATGAAAGAGTTGGGAACGAAAAAAACAACAACAAAATCTTTATTTTAGGCAACAAGGCCTGGCCCAGGAATAAGTTACTTGCAGACTGAAGACATTGAGCCTTACTTTCTTTAATGATATTACCTATGCGAAAGTGTTCATCTGTGTTTTTTTCGTATATGGGTTCACCGGCTAAACTAACGAAATATTGTACAGACATAGTTTATAGCCAAAAGACGGTCATTATTTACTTTTAAGCTGAAAAACCGGATAGGCCCCTAGGAAATAGCGATAAACTACTCCTGCGCCGTACGGAGTCGCGTTAAAAGCTGTATCAATACAGATTCATAAAAGTAATTAATCGGGAGTTAAGATAAACGCAGTGGCGATAGAATGTTCTCATCACGAAGCTGTACGAAAATAAATACGTATACGTGTATTCTTATATTATATATCCTTTCAGATCGCAGAGCAATACAATGCTCATAATCATCATAACATCTAATACGAACCTAACGACTAGCTTGCGTTTCAATACGGAAGAAAATGTATTCGCATATATTACAATTAATTATTATTACACATCCGGTACTAGAAAGCATTCCATTTATTATGATTACATACCGATATTAATAAGATCATAGTCGTATGATCAAAAACAAACATCATTTTAAAACGTGGGAACGGTACCGAACCACAATAATCATTTTACGCAACGACTAATAACGAGGGTAGCGTTATTTTTGCATTCGTCCACTTTTCTACATCCATAATAATTTAGATAACAGAAAAGGGTTTTCCAGTAAGAAAGACAAATATTTGTTTACAGAAACAAATATTTTTTATTTGACAATAGACTGACGTTTTCTGTCTGCCATTATTTCGTTTCCGTAAGGTAGTCTACTTTAACAGGGAGGATGTATATTTTCGAGTTTTGATTCGACTTCACGGTTCAACGTAACCCACCCTTAACCGATTGATTTGAAATTTTGCACAAGTATAGTTTATTGCCCGGAGACGGCGAAGACAGTTATACGGTACTTTATCCCGGGAAATACGACACTTCCGGAGAGAATAGAAATAAACAAATAAACGCGAACGTAGTCGCGGGCATAAGCAAGTAGAAAATAAAAACTTTTCTGGGTATATTCATTCATCAATTTTTTTATTTAAATAGCACGAGCAAGAAGCATAATGCACTTTTTTGAAATCTTTACTATTCCCATTTATAAACTGACAAACAGCGACGAGCAGAGGCGAGGGCGAGAGTAACAAACAAAACAATAGACTGAAAGATTGAATTCGTTTGAATACAATTATGTAAAGCGATGATGGTTAAAACATAGTCTGGTCGGAGAGATAGGTTTTTGACACGAATAAGTTTCTAAATGAGAAATTGTAGACAAAGACGGATAAAATTTAAAATGCTTATTTGTTTAGCTTTTGCTTTCAAAATTGTAAAAAGTGCTCTGAATAGTTATTCAATTGATAACAATAATTCTCCATTTTCGATTGCGTAATTAACATTTTAAGGCTTTAGTGGAAAAACTACATACATACATAATCTCACGCCTTCGTTCCCAGAGTGAGGTAGGCAGAGCTACAGAATTACAAACATCTCTAAAAACTTGTTGATAATTCTTTAACCACAATTTGCACAATTAGGCTAAGATGTTTACCAGCGTATTAGTGACAGGTTGCAAGCCCATCGCCTAACAGTACTACAAGCCTTTATTCCCTTAGTCGTCTCTTACGACATCCACGGGAAGACATGGAGTGGCACTATTCTAACTCGGCAACCACACGAGTATGTGTGCTTTAGTGGAAAAACTAAAAAACAATAATTTCGTCATGTCCAATGCATGTCATTATGCCACAGACACTTTTCTTAGAAACTCAGTCAGAGAGCTATAATTGTGTGCTCAAATATAGATATTTATACCGCGTACAGATATCTGTATAAAAATGTGAAAATATGTATTTTGTATTTTATATGCGGGCTAGTTTCCGCAACTCGACGTCTAGCGCCTATTTTCCGTGTGAAAATATGTCTCACAAAGATGTTTTTAGGGTTCTAAAGTCAAACCCTTATAGTTTCGCTATGTCTGTCTGTCCGTCTGTCTGCGGTCTAGCTCAGAATTTTGGTACTACAAACTGTACTTTGGCAAAGTTATACATTTGAATTAAGCTGACGACAAAGTTGTAAAATAAAAGTTTAAAAAAACAAAAACCCGCCTTCAAAAAGCAAAAAATAACTTCTTTAAAATGGTAGGTAAATAGGTCAGTCCAACTGAAGTCTGCTTTTGGTTAAAATATTGTTGGACGCCGACTTCAGTTGGACTGACCTATTTACCTACCATTTTAAAGAAGTTATTTTTTGCTTTTTGAAGGCGGGTTTTTGTTTTTTTTAACTTTTTTTTTATTTTATACTTTTTAGTGATCATAATTATGCTGTTATTCTCCCACTTCTCAATTAATAAGAAACAATAGAACATTTCAATCTCGCCGCAAGCAACGCCGTGGGAAAGTCATAGTCATATATTTAAACCTAAATATGCTTCGTAATAGTCGCTCAACTACCTTAATCGAAATATCTTGTCGCCACCCAGTCGAAAGTTTTGAGGTAACAAACATTAAAAAAATAACAGACGAATTGAGAACCTCCTCCTTTTTTTGAAGTCGGTTAAAAATCTGGACAATTTTTTTTTCGGGTACAAAGCAAAGGATTAATATTTTTTTTACGTTATAAAATTGAGTGAGGTATCATTACTGGATAGCTCCTAATCAACATTATATACATGTTATTGTCAATTTTTAGATTCGAGGCACCGTTTAGGAAATGTTGAACTCGAAAAGTGTAATTTTCGCTGGGAGTTATGTGTGCCAGGAAAAACCTGTACGAGTACGAGTAAGTATAAGATAAAAAATCTTATACTTACTCGTACTGCAACATCGCAACAAGTAATTAATCGTGAGGCTATTAAAAAACCATTAATGTATATGTTTACTAATGGATTTCTTGATTAATTAATTAATTATCAGACCGTTTAGGCAATATCGAAGTACTGCTTTAGCTAAAATTACGAATCCCAACATCAAAAACCGACAAAACTACAAATGCTTACTAAAAATCTAAAATATATTTCAAGTTTATAGCAAATTCAAATGGAAAACTATCGCGTCTAACTAGACTTTATTGTTTTAGGGTTCCGTAACCAAAGCGTAAAAACGGGACCTTATTACTAAGACTCCGCTGTCCGTCTGTCTGTCGCCAGGCTGTATGTCATAAACCGTGATAGCTAGATAGTTGAAATTCTCTGTATGTTTTAGATGCCGTTTTTTGCTCGATATTAACAAGGGCAACAGGTAGACGCTTGACATATTCGCAAAACAAATAAATAAATAATTAAATAAAAATAAAATAAATATTTAAGGGGGACTCCCATACAACAAACGTGACTATTTTGCCGTTTTTTGCTAATGTTGATAATGGTACGGAACCCTTCGTGCGCTAGTCCGACTCGCACTTGGCCGGTTTTTTGAATTAGAGGAGAATAAAATCTAAATAACTAACTAAAAATCATGACAGCACAAAAACACTTAAAACCGAAAATTTGCTAATACTCTTGTTTTTTTATAGAGATACATTTTTGTGTTTTTATAATAATGTGTCAAATACGTGTGCTCAGCTCACACAAATCCTAATGTTAGTGACATCTCGGGAACGGTATATTCATTAAACCTTGACTTAAGTAATAGTGACGGAACCCTACTTCGTGCATAGCCCGAAATGCTCTTGACCGGTTTTTTAATAGAAAACAATGAAGAGTGATGCGTTGATGTCGGTGTCACTCAGTGCACGGCGCAGTCTTAATAATACAATGCAATCAGTTCTATTTTAAACCTTACAGATGATGTTTACTTGAACAAACATATTATAGAAACATTAATTCAGTAATCACCATTTTTATGTGGTCATGGTTGGATAAAACAAGAATGAGAATTGATGTTACATTATAATGCAATATCTCTTTGGCATGGAAGTAGCCGTGCCAGAAATCATTTAACCTTAAATAAATATAAAACTTGTTTTGTTTACAATGTAGGAATACTTAATAGCTCTTAGGAAATACCCAAAAAATGATCTTATAAAGCCGCTATTGGCAATACTTGACCTAAAACCGGGCAAGAGCATGTCGGACATATCTCCGTGTAGGGTTCCGGCACTTACTACAAACACAAAAAAACCATCTCGAAAACAAGTATTTTTCTATTTAAAGTTATTTAGTGCTGTCTTAGATGAGTTTTAGTAGGTTTAAACATTTTAGTCCCCTGTATCTCAAGAACCCATCAAGTCTACTTAGTCTAATAGTTTTCCTTTTAATATCATTTTAGGTACCATATTTTACAAATAATGATTCAACCGTATCATATCTGGAGAAGCCCAAATTTGGTATGTTTTGAAAATTATTTTTATTTTAATTTAAAAAAATGTGACTGAAATATGGAATGGAATATGGAAATATGGAAAAAATATGGAACTGACGGGAATGACGTGATATATTTTTAGAATCGGCTTAGTAAGCCCTTTCATTAGATACCACACACGATAGGTTTCAGGACCAAAAAAAAACAATATCAAATAGATTTTTATGGCCTAAAGATCAATCGTTCCGATTTTCATGCTTTTAACACCATTTGCAGCTTTGTACCGCTAGCACAAATAATATAATATGTAAACAGAATCCCGCAAAAAACCGTTCCTTCATCAAAAATACATAGCGGTAATTGACAGGATATCGCTGAAGTGTGGCTGAAAGGAGTTGTTATAAACAAACATTGTAACTGACCTGTAATGGTGGAGGTGGCAGGAAGGGGCGCGGCGGCTCGGGCGCCGACGGCAATGAGGCGGTGCTGTATCCCTCATCGCTAGAGTACGCGTGGATGGACGGCTGCAGCCCCCGAGAGTACCGGGTGCTGATCTTATAGCCGAACACATCTTCGCCTTCCATACGTTTAAGTGCCCTAAGAAAAGATTCAAATTTACATTACTAAACGGCATAGGTAAATTAAGTTTAGTTTGGAGACAAAATGCGTGACTAAGTACAGACAGACTTATATTTGTGACCCACCTTAGGTCCAAAGTCAATCTGACATTCTACAGCAATAAGGTTGAGTTTCCTATCTGTTACAAATGACTTGGCATCTCCTATGACATTGACGACTTCAAGCATTTTTTTTAAATGAGTCACTAACTAACGTTCGTGAGCTTACATAAGTACCTACATATTTGCTATCATATCCTTAACCTCATCACGTTAAAATTAGAATCGGGATTCAGGACAAAAAGTTGACGTAATTGTATATGGTTGATACCTAATGATCACCCATCCTGTCATAGCATTCTCAATCCTCGAGGACGTGCCCCACTACTAAATCAACGTAAATTGACGCAATCTAAAAACGTCAATTTAAGTGGCGAGGCTTGAAAACACTATAGGTACGTCATCCATCATTCAACATTGTCTTCGCGAAAATTAAGAAAAATAACGAACAAACTTATTTTATTTTGCTACGAGTCTGCTTTCCACGACCTTACTTTATACGATCACGATCGTACATACAGGATCTACGGTTAGTATAATTATACATTCCCAGAAAAACTTGAAGTTTTCATAAAAATAGTTATTTCTATTAGTCTGTATGATTAATTGAGCACATCATTCACGATTTGTGGTAGATAAAAGGGCACTTAAAATAGTTTATATAACATTTCAACGTTTAACAAGGTTCAACGACCTCAGAAATTTAAATTTCATACGTTACGTTACGAACCGTTTACCCGCCAAAAGTCAGCTGTAGATGAGCAGCCATTTTGAATTTTTCCCGTTATGTATGAATGATCATCAGTTCAAACCCTATTTAAGTGTTATTTTATTATTAACTTGTTACATGTTCATATCAAATAGTTAACTATAAAATACTTGACACCACAGGAAAACCAGAAGATAACATAAAACATGATACACAACGGATTGCAATAATTCGAATTAATATTGCAAAATACATTATTTTAGGGATAAACAAATACACATCCTTATTCAGCGTTTCTTTGATGTATGTATTCTGCTGCGAGATTAGAACGGGTTCATAAACTAATTTTTGGCGGAATTAGGAGACTTAAAGGACGTTGGATAGTACTCATTTCGAAATATTGAACAGTTCCAGGGAGAAAAGCAGGAAAACTTAATTGAAAGCGAAAGTAGTCGCTTTGACCGGTTACGATTTGCATTCAACGGGACGAAGTTCGCTGAATAGTCCCGTTATTAGACTAACATAATCACTGTAATAAACCAAATTACTTCAAAATTTTAGCTAATTATAAGGAACTAAAAATAACTAGTACTAGATAAATGTGTCGCTTCTACAAATCTTAATTAGAACGTTTAAAAAAACAAACAAATTGTATTCTTACCCTGAGACTAGCATGATTCACTAATTTAATTAGCAAGTAATAAATTAATAACAATTAGGCGTTTGACGCCTATAAAATAAAACTTAAACAACTAAGCACTATAAATCGTTACTGGTAGCCGTTATTTTTTTGAATTTAGATGTATAGTAAAAATCACTGTTTCTGGCTTGTGTCTGGCGATGCAATGAACGTTTAGACGTGGAACTGGCGACTTAGTTAGGTACGCGAGCTGTTTATTGAGGGTAGGCGCATATTCGCTACTAGATAATAACATATAAAGAAAAAGTACCCACTTGAAGTACCAAATTAAAGGACGCAATCAGGATAGTGAAACTACATTTAAAAAATGAATCGTTAGAAAATGTAACCTACAAAAAATCGCTATCATGAAACCGTAACGAACTGTTTTTTTGTCGTGATTGCCTTGTAAATCACTCAGCCATTTAGATAAGTCGTTTTCCTTGTGCGATGAAACTAATAAAAACGATTGAATCCAATTGAACCATTCGAAACCACATGATTATGCCGACAAAAGACCATACTTACCAACATTCAGAAATGTTTTTTTTTTATAAAACTAGGCAAGTACCAGGAGATCATAAACACGCAAGGAATACGAAAGGGGTTTAAAGGCTTTCTATACAGTATGTTACAATATCATGTGATCGGTTAGGTATTTAAGAAAACTGCCAAGTTAGAATTCAAAATACATGAATCTCAATTAATTGGTTTGACTCATCTCGAATAAAATAATAATGCAATTGAAGAAATCTAGTACCAAACTTGGCTTCTTTTCAGATACCACTACTTTTGGTTGCATAAGAGAACTTGGCAATTTTTTTACATTTACATTTTGGTGGGCCAGTGCCTCAATATGCGCAAGCTACTTGCACCGTGTACAGTCAAGGGCACCAATATGTATACACCACAAAGTCTCAAAAATGTATACACAGACCTTATTAATATGGCAATAAAGTCTAAGTGTACATATTTTTTCACCTCTGTGCGGATATTTATTTTTACCCTTAACTGTACAAGCACTAATAAGACGAGTTTATATCTACGGACCAATAGGAAGCAGTTGTTTTACACTTGTCTCTTACCTAGCAGCATGGTCTGGGGTAGGGAACTTCAGCATGGCCGTGGACGCCATCACGCGCATCACCCTCCCACCGCAGTTGTCCGCCAGCCGACGAAGCCGCTTCGACACTCGGTCTGGAGGCTGGTCCAAAGGCAAATTACCCACGTCAATCTCGCACGACGGGTCCTCTTCTTCTTCTGTTAGGCTATAGGTCTAAACAAGATCGAACCACCTGCTTAAACTATTCGTTCATTCCAGAAATAATAGAACTCAATAATACCAGGCTACAGCCGTTACCTGAGTCTCAAAACAACAGATTCAAAATATTGGGTAAAGATAATAAACATTACCTCAATTTGAATGTTGGGTTTTGGGATCCCAGTATATTGAGAATTTAGTGTTTTTGAATTCAGGTATTTTGGATATGTGCCATACTTTTGTATGTATGTACGTAAACTCTTTATAATTATTATTATCAAACAGAAAATAACAAACTAAAAAAAATAAACAGAAACACAACAGGTATGTACAAAGGCGAACTTATCCTTTTAAGAGATCTCTTCCAGTCATTAGGAATCTAGAGAGATCTATTTGTTAGAATAAATTTTGCTAAAAAATTAAGAATAGGCATCTGAGTAAGTTAAACGAGTCGAGACACAGTCACGACTTGATTAAGTACACACATCAAAAGTGAGTAGACAGTTTCGAACATTTCAATATAGGCATATTACTACTGAGTCAAAACATCAAATTTGTCTTGGGATACTGAGTATCCCAAGACTTTTTTGATGTACGTATACATATTATGGTTATTTAGCTGAAAGTTTTTCTAACATTTACCTTTGGATATCTAGGCAGATGGGCAGTCAGGTCATTAAAACAATAATGGGATGATGCACAAGTAATGAGTGCGGTTGAAGTGTTCTGCTTATGCACCAATATCACTTCCATGTTTTTCCTGTTAAAAAAGAACAAATCAGTCATACAAGAAATACTTCCATTTGTTTGATTGGGCATTCATGAATGTTATACAATAGTCTTCAGTAAAGAGTAAAGACTGATACAATGACAAATGATATGAATAAGATCATAAAGCCAAATTTTAAATCATTAGTAATTGACTAATTGATACCCATTAAGAAACATTACCAATGTAATCAATTACATAACAAAAGCCAAATATAAAACTTATCTACAGTCTCTTTCATACCTATGTCTAAAATCACTTAAGTCAGCAGCAAAATTGATATCTCCTGATATAAGAAGCAATGCTGCAGGAGCTGAGTGGAGCTCCCCAAACCTCCTCATGCATTGCCTTAACTTCTCATCAGCTGCATTCTTTTGCGTGCCACATACATGAATTAAGCTTACCTGTTAGGGTGTAAATTAAACTTAAGCATGATTTATGTAAACAAGTGCATACAATGCGTTCAAGTAAGAGACTAAATAATATTTAAAAAAAAAATTTTTTTTATAAAAATAAATAATACTGAACATGACAAATTGTACATGGAATTTTGTGTCTTAAGTTCACTATTTCAAATATAATTCGATTTTTATAACAAATAAAATAAAATTTTGTTTGCAAAATTATTTTTTAAGCAATATTGTGTATGTTTTGATTACAAGTATTTATTATGGCCCATCCACAAAGTGTTTGCTGCAAACACTGCAGGATGCAACTATATGTTAGAGTGAGATGGAAATACATCATGCTCGCTTCTAACATATAGTTGCGTCCCGCAGTGTTTGCGGAAAACACCAAGTTTGTGGATGCAGCTTTAGACTGATAATTTATGAAAAAAATGGAAGATGACTTATAAAACCAAAGATTAATTTCACTGCTTACTTGGGCGTCATTTAGTTCCTGTAGCCTCAATGTCAACTCCTTCCTTACATCACAAACCACTACAAAGTCAGCCTCTCGCCTTCCTGTCAAAAATTTGGCACGGAGGGCTGCCACAACATCTATGGCTGAGCAACCACGGGGGACCTGCAATGAAAATCATCAACTCTACTACAGCCAAAACAATACACCTGAAGCACAAAATCAAAAATATAAATGTATTATATTACTACATTGATGTAATGTAAAACATTTTGTTTTTGTAATTACTCTAGCTTATCAGTTTTGCCTCTGCGGAAAATTTCTGAATTTCCTGGTGGAATAACAATATTATTTCTGTTATACAAACATAGTCCCGACAATAACAAAGACTCCATAAACTTTGAAGTAACCTCTCATTTGTGTTACTATAATCAGATAAACAATAACACAGATTTGGGTATAACCATTGAGCTCATTTAATTTAAGCCTACGAAGGTTATCTAAGATTATCAGTACAAAAATGAAAGGCGTTCCATGTTTTTTGATAAATTTCAACTGATAATAGTTGTTTATTGTGACTACTTAGGTATAAGATGCTTACAATGTGCTGATGAAAATAACAATGATAAGTATAATGAAAAAGTAAACAAGCATTATCAATATTATAGGAAAACTAGCTTTTGCCCGCAACTTACTTGACGGCCTAGTATCTAGTACAATTTTCTTTCAAAAATAAATTATTTTCTGAAAAAAAACGATAAATTATCTTATTTGTGGGCTCTTTTTAGATACACTTCGACCCTATGGGATCTTTTTGTAACTACCCCTCAAAGTATCCTATGTCCATCTGTCTTGCTCTATCTCCACAGTTAACACCTCAATAGATCAAAGTTAAATTTGTTATAAGATACATAGTTCATTTAAAAAAAAAGTATAATTATCTTTGGGTTATAAAAAATCTCTAAAACAATTAAAACATTGATCTGTGGAGGTGTGGAACTATGAATACAGAATGACAGACAAACCTTTAGTTGTTAGGGTTCCTTACCCAAAGCGTGCTAACTGGACCCTATTACTAAGCGCGGAGGCTTAGTAATAGGGTCCAGTTAGCAATGTTTGTCTCTGTTTGCCAGTGTCAGCCAGTGTCGGCCTGATGATGATTATACAATTGCAAGGATGATTATGAAAATTGTTTATTGACTACAAATTACCACTTATGTTTTAAGCAAGTGGTGTCCGCAATTTTAGGGTTTCCACACAATTTAGTAAGAAAATGTGCAGCAGGAACACCATTGCCACAGACATCTGAGCTGCTACTGAAATGCATTTTTCTAAAATACGCACCTGGCAATTCTCAATGTCCCAAAATATTCCCAGAGGCACATTAACATTAGACCTCTGCTTATGATGTCGAAAACGGGACCTCACACGGGGCCGGTCAGGGAATACTCCTTCATCCTTTACACAACTCTCAGTCACTTCTGAAGAATCGTCATCAGATATATCTACAAATATAACCAAATATTAGTACTTCAATAATCATTGAAGAAACGTGTGTACTGTTGCCGAAAGTGGGACAAGCCAAATTGGTGATAATGAGATATAAATTACAATAACAAACTTGTGTAAATGACATAGGGTTTCCTGTGGCATAAATCTAAAAGCCAAATTAAATGGTAAACAAGAGTAGTCTATGGCATATGAAAGTTGATATTACTGAAACTGGTATCCAAAACATAGAACTTAGGTCTTCCACTAATTTGGAGCGTTGCGAAATCAACACGTTATGAAATACGGAGTTATCTACATCTTGTATGGTACCATATCGAAACAACTATTACCTAACGAAAAAACCTTTGTGTATTATACGCACCTGTTATCCACAGGCGAGGTGGTAATGGTATTTTCATGGCTGGACTAGACGTAAAATTACAAGCTAAACCTTGAGCAGAATGACTTCTCGCTCCTCTAGTACTGCAACCTTCGTGTTGTCTCGTCAAATTCATCATGGGTAATTTACTACGTGACGAATACAAAAACTTTATCTCTCATTCAACATATGCTCAACAAAGCAAAATTAGACTACCAATGTAGCGCTGCGCATAAATGGTCACAAACAGTTCACACTCTTATTGTACGTACACATTGCTGACAATCAAAATACTTAGATCACGAGATTTGTGTCTTAAGATTAAAACAAATATATACAAAACGTAAAAATAAAGACCAACACATCCCTACGCCATATTCACAACTGAACGAACAAGTGATTAGAGTGAATGAAGTTAAGTTGTGTTGTGAATGAATGTTATGATTGTTGTAGGTACCTATACCAATTGAATCATTCAATTGGTATAGGTATTAATATTCAATTTCAATGAGTAGAAAAGACATGGACGAAGGGCATAGACCACGCATAGACCATAGATGTAGGAAAACATAGATCCCTTGTAGCCAACTGTCAAGCGTAGAGTCTGGCCATCGAAACGTGATACTGAAAATGACTGCTAAATTTAAAATTGTAGCTATGGTATGCCTGAATGATCTTCAATTAAACAATTTTAATGTCTAAAGAGTGGTATACTGTTGAAAGAGGTCATATATAGATGTTGATGCTTTTGTCATTAACTATTAGAGTCTGGCCATCGAAACGTGATACTGAAAATGACCGCGAAATTTAAAATTGTAGCTTTAGTATGCCTGAATGATCTTCAATTAAACAATTTTAATGTCTAAAGAGTGGTATACTGTTGAAAGAGGTCATATATAGATGCCTATTTTTAACGAAGGGCATTTGTAACAGGTGCGAAGAGTACTATCTATTAGCAGTTTTTATACTCCCTCTATGCTTTCCTACCTGTATGGGCACAATCTACAAACCTAAAAAACGATACACTTTTGAAACTGCTCCTACAAAGACGACTCTTTTTAACTTTTTAACGACTTGTTTTAAATGCATTTGTAACAATTGCGAAGAGTATATGATTCTATTAGCCGTTTTTATGCTCCTTCTATGTTATTATTCGTCTATGACGAAGGGTACCTGGGCGGATTTCTGGAACGTTGTTCGTTACGTAATGGAGTTCCACAATTTGCGAAATTTGTATTTCTACTAAAACTGTGTTTTATTTGATTGATTATTTATTACTATGTAATAAAATAGTACCTTTTTACCTGAAAAATGATTAGTTTGTCTGTAATTTGAAGTCAAAGTTGTATTTGGATAAAAAAAAGTTCCATTACGTCACGAATTTAAGTAGTTATTTAATATTGAAGACGAACAATAACGAAGATAAAGCATTTATTAAATGAATATTGAATACAATCAGCTTCAATTAAAAGTATCAAATAACAACGAACCTACCTAGTCAATGCAATATCGTTCATAATGTACGATTACGTCACTTTTTTGTCCCCATCGGCTCACAACATTATATTTCTTAGGTTTTATACGGCGTGCAACTAAATATGTATAACAACAATTTATCAGAATACCTTTTGTCCTTTTTATAAAAACCCTAATAGTGCATAATACTTTAGTATATTGGAATTATTTACATTTAAATAACACAGTTAACGTAGGACACGTCACAGTAATGGAAAGAAACGTGACGTAAAGGAATTATAAGGCTTAGTTTTCAATATATATAAAAATTATTAGAGCTCCCACAATTTTTAAATACATAAATAAATTACATAACATTTTGAGGTAGGAAACGAAATTTAATGATAGACCATCATATTTTAACAATATATTTGACAAATTTTGATGAACATACATGAAAAACGTAGGTAGGTTAATAAAATAAAAATGGGAACTTTAAATCATGTGCATACTGCCTTTGAATTCCATTACGTCACATTTTGTTATCCCTTATACATCACGTCACGTAATGGATGTGACGTATGTCTACCTGTTGTTATTCAAATTAAAATTACTTGTAAATTACTGATTATTATTGCAAACTGATACTACTACTTAAATTATTAATAGTTTATAAAAATATAACTACAAAAACATAACGCTAAACAGTAATATTACCTTCTAAAACGCCCGTTCGTTGTGGAAGTAATATTTTGGCAACGTGACGGACTTGTATTTCACTCCAATGTTTTGCTTAAACTAATCTATCAAAACAAATTTTAACGGCTGTTTAGGGTCAATAATGATGCCATTTATCAAATTAAAATCTAACTTTGGTAGTTTTCACATTGAATCTTGAATATAATCGTCGTGACGTGTTGCGGAATTTCTTCACGAACATATTTTAAGACTTGCAAAATTTGTAAGTTTTTTAGTGTTTTGAGCTCTAAATGTCTTGTCATTCGGTTGGTTTCAATATTTTGAATATATGACTTTGTACAAAATCAAACCAGAAGGTATCTAAGAGTGGGACAACTATATAAAATTTCACTTCAAACTTTGCGTAAGGGGTGTGGACACTTGAAATTTCGCTCCCAATATTTTATTTTTACCTGATTTTTCAGTCGGTTTAGGTTTATACTTATTTTTAATAACGATAGTCAACAGGTTATTAGTTGCTTAATCGATAGGTACCAAATATATGACGTTATAAATCGATGCCTCTGTGGTAAACGAGTTAGAAGTCGAAGGACACGCTATTTTACGGTGTACAACGTTCCAGAAATCCGCCCACCTAACGAGTAGCCAGCGGAAGAAATACTTGCGGTTTGGGTACGTAGGTAATGCCGGCACCACACTTCGCTATTCGCTATTCGTTATGCGGCTGCGCCGTATTTGTTAAAATATTTGCTATCGCGCTTATGCTTAATGCTTGCGAATAAAGAAAACATAGACGTATAAACCCTCCACACGTCGTCGAATGTAGGCGCTCAAGCCGAATAAGCGAAGTGTGGTGCCGGCATAAGGCCGCAAACATATGCAAAAATACTGCGAGTATAGGTGTACCAGAGGCCCTACTTTGAAAATCGAAGTTCGAAGTTACGTTAGCTCCATCCCTGTTACTCGTCATTCGAGACTAAATCGAGAGAAAGGGATGAAGCTATCGTAACTTCGAACTTCGAATTTCAAAGTAGGGCCTCTGAATCTCATGACTCATGACAAATTTAAAAGTAAAAAGAAATCGATTTTCATATGGCATGTCAATTCAAATTTCACCGCTTGCCAGAGTTTGTTATTGTTTGTTATTTTTACACAAATATAACGTTGATTATCAGGCAAATTGTTAAAACTAATTTAACAGTTAAAATAAAGATCGTTGATTATAGTGACAAGAAAAATATATTGACTACAAGAAAACAAAACGGTTGCTATGGATGTATAAAGACAAGCTAAAGGTTTATAAAAATAATAAAGAGATATTGAATAAACGTATGTAGGTTTCATACTACTCTTCTTAACACAAATGTCCTAACGCCCTTGGTTCTCAAGCGAAAAATATCGTTAATCACATGTATACTATACAATTTGTGAGGAAGAAGATGTTAATCAAACAATCTTTGAATTAGTGTCGTTTTTATAAAAGACTAGTAAATGAAGCCATATAATATTGATACTTTAAGGACTGTTGTACATTTGCAGGAACGTTACTTATCACCTCATTTGGCTTTTATGTCTGACACGCAGATGTCTGTTTAGAAGCCTTAATAATTAGGTGCCATTTAATTCCAGGATTACCCATTGCTATATGTGGAATCCTAGCTGTGCGGCATGATGATAACGTTTTTATGAGGATTAGAAAATATATAAATATCTCGCTCCTCCTCAGAATACGACATTTTAGACATATCTTATAATCTGTGCATTGATGTACGTTAAAGTTGCATAACATAGTCGCTTAGCTAATAATAACGCGTAAGTCAATGATTGATATAATACAAACTTCAATTTTGACCTGTGCAGTGTACGGTATTGTTAGCTAACGTCATCGAATTTTTGAAGTCATTTTGAACTAAATCCTAATAAATATAAGTACATATTATTAGCACACGATTGTTTCAATTTAACCTACTTATTATTTATTACGAAATGCAAGTCCAAAGTGGATTTAAAGGGTTACGTCATGGTTACGTAGGTAACTAATCGTTACTAATATTATAAATCTTTGTTTGTTCCATCTTCACTGCATACATAATATATAGTTAGTTGCACAAACGTATTCACCCTAGAAAATTTAATAATTCCCAAAGAAATAAAGACTTCTACGCGGACTGAGTCCGCCATACCATGCTTTTAATGAACGCGGAAAATCAAGTATATAATTATGTTACCCCGGAGCTGCAAGCTCTAAATTTAAATTTCCTTTTTTTAATGAGATTCTGGGGCACGTTTTATAAAGCTACAAGTAACAATTTTATAGGTCTAAACTGGCAACACTGCTCAAATGTGCACATTTTATAAAGCTACAACTTACAATTTTACAGGTCTAAACTGGCAACACTGCTCAAATGGCTGGTCGTGATTGGTCGAGGTTGTGTCAAATGGGAACTTGTAACCTGTAAATTGTAATTTGTAGCTTTATAACACCCTGTGGCCCGTTTCACGAAGCTACAAGTTACAAATTACAAGCGGGACTCTCTTTCTAGCGAATTGAGTTAGAAAGAGACTTCCGCTTGTAATTTGTAACTTTTAGCTTCGTGAAATGAGACTCTCGTAGACCTATAATTGTCCAACAGTCTGTCCAAGTCCTACACTGTCTTGCGATATTAATAAGAATAGGTAGATTATATTTACCTAAAGTTCACAAGAGGACATAATATAGACTGGTTACAACCGGGTGTATTAATTATTTTATCTGGGTATTTTTCTGGTACTAGTAAATGTAGTCGCAAGGAAGTCTCCAGTTTATGACTCTGTTCTACGAAGTTTAGGTAAATATACTCCACCTATTACATAATTAGATATAAGGAATGAGTTACAGGCCCATTTTATCACAAACTCACATAAAATATCTCATACCGTGAGTAAATATTATGAATATTTAGCATTAAAAATACCAGAAATCCGGAATTCAATAAAAATAAATTAAAATTTCACTCGGTTGTAACCACTCTATATTATGTCCTTTTGCGAACTTTAGGTAAATATACTCTACCTATTCCGATCACTAGATATTATATATGTAGTTATATTGTAGGTCTACTAGTATCTTATGACAACTTTAAAAGGACATGTCTATATCGCAAAAGATTTCTTGCAGAATGAAATTTTCTTGTACTGGGTTTACTTCGAAAAATTAAATTCGAAACTTCCTGTCACTCGTCATTCGAGAGTTCGAGACTACGAGAGACAGGGATGGAGCTAACACGGTAACATCAAACTGCTATTTTCAAAGAAAAAGTAAACGTCAAACTGCGTGCTTGACTGCTTGAAGCCACAGATATAATCCTAGCAAAATGCTTGTGTACGTGACGTGAAGTGAAGTCGTGAATTGTCAAATTTTGATTTGTCAAGAGGAGATTGCAAGTCATTTTTTGCTTTTCGGTTTATTATTCTTTATAATCCTATAGCCTAAAGCTAAATAAATACAACAGTGTCATAGAATTAAAGTTTACTGACGTATTAATAAACGTAAGCTATATTTCTCATCACTTAATTATTGTCTTATATCTGTTTTCTGCAAACCTTTGAATTCGTTGTGTCTTATGCATTTCAGTTTCTTTTTCCGTGAAAATGACTTCAAACGATGATCTTACTAGTCTCGATGCCGGTGGAAAGATTGTTAAAATGGAGGTTAGTCTTAATTAGTAACATCTTTATGTATTGTTATCTGGTTGAGGTTAGGAACAGCAACAAAGCGAATCGTTGACGGTGATCGAATTCAGGATGGTAACTACGAACCACTAAATTCGAAACTTCGGGTGGTGAGTCCTTGTCACTCGTCAGTCGTCACTTCTAAGTCGAGAGAAAGGAATGGATCTAACGTAACTTCGAAATTCGATTTTCAAAGTTGGGCCTCAGTTTTGGTGAATGGACATCAAAATCAGATTTATAAATACAGTTCTATCATGTTTGTCAGCAGATACTAATAACTAACTATTGGTAATTAGTATCTACTGCCCAAAATATATTATTATAGGCGTCTTTACATTCTCATTAAACGATTAATTACAAAATGAGAAAGTTAAAGAGGGTAATTAAATACTATTTAGGAATTTATCTTAAAAATTTCATTGCACTTAAAAATGAAATAAAAGTTTTGTATGACAAATAAGAATCCTTTTTTTGTTGTTTATTCCATAGCAAATCATTAATCCAGTATTCTGATGTAGCTATACACGCACTGTAAGCCCATACGAACAAAAGATGATTCTAATGTAAAATTGGAGAAAACTTACAGATAGTATGTTTAGTTTAGTTTATTTATTGCATAAAACAATTACATTATAAATTACATTAAAATTTACATTCATTGATCTATGTTCGTCAAAATAGGTACAATAATTAAAACAAAATAAAAGTAGCACTCTTAACATAAATAATTAAATTTGACAAATAACAGAAACCTAAAAAACTATACTAATACTAAGTCAAGTAATACAAATACAACATCAATTTAGAGAGCCTTAGATCTACAGTTTAATGTCAACAAATTCTTTAACTGAATAAAATGCATTCTCCAATAAAAAGTTCTTTAGTCGACGGTTAAATGTTCCATCATTTGATTCACATTTTAAATCAGTGGGTAGGTGCTCATAGAACGTCGGGCCAATAACACGTGGATTTTTGCTCGCATCTCTTCATATGTAGTCATATTTAGACTCTTTTTTTTATAACATTGTTTAAAATTTCAGGTTGACTACACTAACACTTGTGATGAGAAAATTCCTTTATGGAAGTCATGGGCTTCCAAAGGGAGAGTTCAGGAGGCTATTGACCAGCTTTTAGCCCTTGAGAAGCAGACAAGAACAGTAAGTAGAATAAAACTCATTTGCAATATTTATTTATTAATTTTAGTTGGAAATAGTGCAATACGGGTGCTGTTTAATTTGCATAAAAATGTTGCATGGTGGATGACGTGGATGTGGTCTGAAATGATGATGACAATATTGTTTCATTTAACTATGAGAAATGTTAAAGCATTTAAACAAATTGCTTAGGCACACAATCAAATAACATAACACTAATTTATCATTACAATAATTTTCTTGTTGTTATTCATTTTAAGTCAATTTCTTCTTAGTAGGTTAGGTTAGGTTAGGTTAGGTTAGAACTGTGACCAAATTAGTAGTAACCAAAGACGTTAGAAATGTCTGTTTTGGGTCATTCCACTGTAACACCTAGAACAGCTACTTTTTATTAAGGTTTATTTCGATATTGCAATAAGAAACTAGGAAAATGACTAGTGAATGGTCTACTATTTGGATTATATTTTCTTTTCCTTACATACATACATAAACTCACGCCTTCGTTCCCAGAGTGGGGTAGGCAGAGCTACAGAATTACCAACAACTCTAAAAACTTGTTGATAATTCTGTAACCACATTTTGCACAATCAGGCTAAGATGTTTACCAGCGTATTAGTGACAGGTTGCAAGCCCATCGCCTAACAGTACTACAAGCCTTTATTCCCTTAGTCGTCTCTTACGACATCCACGGGAAGACATGGAGTGGCACTATTCTAATCCGGCAACCACATGGTTTCTTTTCCTTAACACGCATAATTAAAAGTATAAGAGAATAACGAGAGAATCACTAACAAAAAGTAGCTGTTTCGGGTGTTACGGTGGATTGACACTTTTCTGAACATTATGTTTGAAGACTATGTGCGATACCCCATAACTAACAAAGTAAGAAAGATGCAATGTTGTATATAATTTAACTTAGTAATTATTTTTTTTTGCTACTTATCAAATTTTATACTTATCTGTTATTGAGCTACCTATCCCCTATAAGAATCTAGAATCTCTAGATCGTGAAATTGACTTCTTTATAATGAGCAGCCATATTTACCTAAAAAGAAAATTGTGATTGAAGAGAATAGCCACAAATGTGAAATGCCATGTTGAAAGCTTTAATTTTGTATATTTAAAAGATTTTGTATAGTTGATGTATGTGTTCCTTGTCCAGACTCTATAACTAAATAAACTGCTAGAAGATATTTCACATGAGTCAGCACAATTTCAGATATTTCAGCAGTATTAAATATCAAAAACATATTATCTTGCCAAACTTTAACTTTAATATGAAAATGATGTTTTATATGACTTTCTCATTAGCTCTTACTTTTTAAAATGACTTAAAATAGTAAGCAATCCAGCATCATATAATAATTTGTCCACTCTAGGATGAAGTGAAGTGTCACCATGTCAGCAGTAAGATGTTTCAGAAAAAGGAAAATGTTACGGCCAAGTTTTTTTAGGTACTGTTTATTCACCTAAATCATGATTTGTGTATATTGTTATTTATTTGAGTTTCCAATAAATTTTCAGGGTGCCGATATGGCTTCTACTGCCAGGATTTTAGTGGCTTTAGTGCAAATTTGTTTTGAGGCCAAGAACTGGACAGCACTTAATGATCAAATTGTTCTGTTGTCTAAGAGAAGGTAATATTCACTTGCAACTATAATCGGAAGATGTTGTGGATTGTGGTTAAACTTCAGACTAAAAAATATTAACATTTTCTAGATCTCAGCTTAAACAAGCAGTTGTGAAAATGGTTCAGGAATGCTGTACCTATGTTGACAAGACACCAGATAAGGAAACTAAAATAAAACTCATAGAAACCCTGCGAACCATTACTGAAGGTAAAATCTATGTTGAAGTGGAGAGAGCTAGACTTACTCATATTCTGGCAAAGATACGCGAGGAAGAAGGGAATGTAGCTGAGGCTGCCAAAATAATCCAGGAGTTGCAGGTGGAAACCTACGGTTCAATGGCCAAGCGTGAAAAGGTGGAACTGATCCTGGAACAAATGAGGTTATGCCTAGCCATCAAGGATTATGTCCGCACTCAAATTATATCCAAGAAAATCAACACTAAGTTCTTTGAAGAGGATGATACTCAGGTGAACTTTTTAAAGAAATATCTTATTTGTGTTTTGCATCTCAAAATTTTAATACTCTGATTTTCATCTGATCTTATCTCTTAACAGCTATCTGCATCATTGAAATATAATTAAAAAAATAATAATTGCAGGAACTAAAAGAAAAGTTCTACCGCTTGATGATAGCCGTAGATCAGCACAATAGTGCGTACCTCTCTGTCTGCAGACATTTCCGTGCACTGGGCACTTCGAGTGGAGCTGATGCGCTTACTGGCAGTATTGTGTTCCTCATCCTTGCTCCATATGACAACGAGCAGGCTGACCTTACGCACAGGGTCAACGAGGACAAAGATCTAGACAAGCTGCCTGAGTACAAGTAAGTATCTTTAAAAGATCATTCTAAAAACGCCTCAGTTAAAGACTATTGTTGTATGCCATTAGTTTTAATTGCTAGCTGTCCTTTAGGTCCTTAAGATCAATTAGAAAACACCCTAAATTTATTTATTATCCTATCTGTTTCCAGGCAACTACTGGGTTTGTTCATTAATCCAGAAATCATTAAATGGAACAGCCTTTGCCAGCATTACGAGAAGGTGTTGCGAGCGACGCCCTACTTCGACTCGAGCGACGAAAAGGGCCAAGAGCGCTGGAACGATCTTAAAAACAGAGTGGTTGAACATGTAAGTTAACGTGTCGAACTTGATAAGCTCTAGCTTTGTTCATATTTTGTGTCGTCAGCACTGGTCAGCAAATAAAAACAATTTACTCACCTAAATTAGGATGGGGAAGATGATGATCTTATGAAAATATTGATCAATTATTTTTTGCATTCATGAATCCAATCTGCCAACTCTGGTAACATAGTCAAGTTTACATTTAAAAAAATGGTAGCAATTTTTTTTAGTACATTAAATAATGTATCTGTTACAGAACATACGCATAATGTCAATGTACTACACACGGCTCTCTGTGCGCCGCATGAGCGAGCTGCTAGGGCTGAGCGAGCCCGAGACGGAGGAGGCACTTAGCCAACTGGTGGTCGGCGCTGTCGTGAAGGCCAAAATCGACCGACCCGCCGGCGTTGTGCACTTCAGGTAATGAATACACTCGTGCTTGTTATTAGGACACTGTACGCTAGGGATGTTACGGAGGTGATTTTCTCGGAACCGAAGTGGGATTCGAAGTTTTTAAATTTGTTTTATCGGAGTCGGAACCTAAATCGGAGTCAGAGGCGGAGGTAAAAAAGAGTTGTTGTGTAACTAGCACGCGGGACACGGGGTTGGCCGCGCGATTAATATTAAATTGTTTGTACACGCTGACTGCCGCCGGCGCCGCTGCCGCTGTGCTTCGTTCTCCGATTAAAAAGTATCGGAACCGGAGGTGTAATATCAATCGGAAGTTCCGACTTATCGAAACCGGATTCGAAGCTCCGTAACATCCCTGCTGTAGCCTTACTTCGGAACTCTGTATCTCAATAGCCTTCATTATGTGATAGTTCAATACATAAATATTAAACGGATTTTCGTGCCACGGTCAGTGGGTTGTTTTACGCTTCATACATTTTGCGTCGGCATATGACGTCCAGTCGGGGGCACGTAATGTAGTCGAGCTGTGGCGTTCAAAATGTTTAAGTAATGTCTTGTTTCCAGCTTGAACATGGACGCATCTGACCGGCTGAACGAGTGGTCCAACAATCTCAACACGTTAATGCAACTCGTGAACAAGACGACGCATCTCATTAACAAAGAAGAGTGCGTCCACAAGCACCTACTCGCTCCCGTTGTAGAATAACTGACGGCGTATATAGGCCCAGTAACCTTAACGTATGGCTCCTAAACTAGGACCACTAAGACTGTTTCACTTAACAATCCATGTTCAAACAGATTTTATGTGCATTTTTGGTATACCTAGTTCAAAATTGCCCTATAATTTGTATTTTTATTGAAGTCTATTTCTCTCTTGTCAGTGTAAAGCCCTTAAATCTTTAACACCAAACTGCGATATTGAAACTGAAGAACACTAATCCAATTTCTGTAAGTTTAGCTAATAATTAAAAATATATGAATTGATATTCATTCAAGAAGTATTTTTTTGTAAGTAGGTATAAGTTTTCCATTACCAGTTTTATGCTGGTGTTTATAGCTGGACAAACGTGGATCTGCCACTTTTCCAGCACGATAAAGTACCTACCATAATCGGCCCATCGTTGAATCTTTTTACCGGACTGCCGAAGGAGGAAGGTAATGTGTTTATCAGCCTATATTATGTTTGTTCCTCTGTGGCGCTCTAGAAACTAAACGTGTGACCGATTTTGATGATTCTTATGTCAATCGATTTGTCACTAAAGATATGAAAGTTATCAAAATTCAATATGGCGGCAACCAGACGCCATATTGTAAAAATGAAAGAAAATAAAGTCGACGAGCTATGACAAGTGGGGTATCATTGAGTAGGTATAAATCATCTTTAGGTTTCTTTGATCATTTTTCATTTTGAATGATCATTTAGGATTTATAACGATTTAAAGTTGGTTAGCAACAGCCTGGTTTTTAAAGCTTGTTTTTTGTTTAAGTATTGTCACAGAAATTTATAAAAATCTTCTGTTAGTTTTCTCATATTTTTATGTTTAGAAGATGACGAACAAAACGACTACTTTTGAACTTGATATGAAATACCTATAAAATTTTGTTGAAGACTACGTGTTGACAGTAGGAGCGAGCTAATAGTGTTTATATGTGAATATATGATAATACTATATTATCTGCAGCTGTTTAGGTAATTGCCCTGATTAAAGTCTGTTGCATTGCGATAGGTTTCAGATTACCTTATTTTATAGTTAACCGACGGCTGCGTTAGTTTACTGATTGTGCGTAGGTACCCACCTTATATAAATTCGATAAGATAATATACAACACGGATTTATAATTATTATATCTGTCGGCAGTCGGCCAAAGCGTGTAGTTATTAACAAATTAATTTAGAACTCGTTTTTAAAGATGTTAACGTTAATTGTATCCTTGGTTATTCCTCTTAGTTTAGTGCTTATATTCAAATTTTTAAATGCACAATGCAAGCCTCCGGTATTTGGTGTTTATCAGCAAAGAAACCGCAGAAGTTACTGGCTTAAGTTCATTGTCATGTACTTGTTTTTACGTGCCAAACAGGTGAGTCACTACAACCATGAATGCGGGTGTCTTAACCGAGAGCAGTAACCCTACCATGAGTTACAATTATTACCGTACTCGCTAGCTAGTCGAATGCTCTTTCTCTTGCACTCTATAAGAATGCTGCGAGGTCTGCGAGCGACAGTGCATTCGACTCGCTAGCGAGTAGGTACGTTAATTGTAACTCATGGCATGGTAAGGGTACTAGAATGTGTGGAGGGGTCGCCGCTACGTCATCCGCGGTCCATCGCTACGCGTGCATGTGTATGTGTCACACATATGCCGTGTGTTAACACTTACATACGTTTGCGTAACTAATAATTAATAAATATAGCTTACTAGCAACCCGCCCTCGCTTTCCTTTGGTTTAGGAGAAGTTAGCGGATATACAAACAGACCGACGCAGAAAGCGGTTTTGTTTTATACTATGTAAAGAAGATCATATTTAACAAGCCACGCCGCGCCGTAAGGTACCGATTCTACGTTGGACAGCAGAGCTGGACGCGTTAGAGGATCTTCATCTGATTCTACCTTATTGATGTGGGTGTTTTTTTGGAAATTAGTGGAGATCGTGTAATTTAAAACTGAGCGCCCCTCCACTAATCCCCCTACGAAAAATGCATCTAAGTGAGCGTAAGCTCATTTTATAATAATACATATCAGGCGACAATCTCAGACGAATAGTTAAGTGATCGATTTCGGGATGTCTAGACAGGATGATGCACAGTTGGGTTTAGTAAATTGGTTACCTTTGAGTTCGGAGAAGTTTAATTTAATATCTTCTTTTAACTTCTTAAGTATCGACAAAACTAAAAAAAACTTTGAAGTCGGGTTTTTTAACAACTAAGTCTTAATTCCACTAAAATAACTCGAATTACTTGTAGTTGATACTGCATCTAAGGAGGCTGCGCGCAGTGGACGTCGGCCGGAGCGACGATGGAACCATCCAGATGCACGAGCAAGATGAACCGCTGGAAAAGCAGCACAAACTTGGAGAATACCCATTGGTGACTCGCTTTACATGAATTTGTATTCTAGGCCACATGAGCTTGTATTAAGTTCGCAGTTCTGAATTAGAAATTTACTAAGCGCTTGTGACCACTGCCGGTCCCGGCCGGTCCCGCCGAGCGTCGGTGGCGCCCTATTATTGTGTTTTCTAATAAACCAAAGTATTTGTTGATATCGAAGGATAGTTTATGTTGTACAAATGAACACCTAAGCAATGTATAGCATGTATGGCAAAGTTAAATAACGTTTAACCTTCGTGTAGTCAAGTTAACGGAAATAAGTGGCCACTTTTTTACATTAGTTACTCATAGTTCAATTGTTATTAAGTAGTGTTATACATAAAAAAACCATCCTCGGATTTCAATACTTTAGTTTTAGTTTATTAAAAAACATCATAAGAGTAATGAGCCGTGAGGGCGCCACTGGACGGTCGGCGTCCTCGGTGACTCGTCTCGATTTCTTTAGTCTTGGAATTTAATACCAGTCTCAAAAAGTAGATTGTATGGTGACCAATGCCTATAGGTTAATGCTATGTCATATAAGATCGCAAGGTATTGATTCCCGGCAAGTTATTTTATATGTATCACAACCACTCAGACAGGTTAACCGTCGTATTTATTTTAACCAATATATGCGTCCACTTTTCAGGCTGTTGATGCAGTGTATTACAACGGGATGAGTAAGACCGGAGCCGCACTGGTCTGCGGCGTAGCGCGTAGAGCGTACAACAACGTCGACTCGTTTATGTATCTGAAGGTACGGACATCATTATTATTTTAATCGGATACCTACAGCAAGACCGGAGGGCTTATTGCCTAACGTACTCGCAATCGCAATCGTTTTCATTTTGACAGTCCGAAGGCGAGTCTGCATACAAAATGAAAACTATTGTTCCACTTTGAAGTCGATCGCGATTGCAAGTGCGTTAGGCAATAGGCCAGCGGGTCTTAAATCTAAAGCCTCACTAGCGAGCTGTACCTAACTGAAACCGTAGCAGTTACTGTAACGAGTTGCTAGCGGAGAACAGGCTCGCGAACTGCGTACACATCATGATTTTACGTACAACAGTTACAGTCACGGCTCGCTAGTAAGTACCCGGCTTAAGCGCTAACCTCACAAGAGCGCGTAAGGCTGCGTCCGCACTGACAGGCGGCTTGCTTGCTTAGCTAATAGACTAGGATCATTTTTGAAGAAGTAGAATGCAAGCGGCAGATCATGCATGCAACAGTTCGGGTGATAACGTTATCAGAGGGTTTTGACCCTTCAGAATATACGGATCTGCCTGTCGCCATACCGAAGTTTGAACCGGAAGTACGGTATACCGGAAAAGGTGCAACCCATACAAAACTTTTCGTCGTGCATTTAGTAAATCGTTATTCGGGTACCCTAAAAAAAGGTCCAATTGTTATGGGTTTTTGATATGTTAATAACTAGAAAAAAGTAGCAAATGAAATGGCTATGAATGAAGGTCATCATTGTTTAACGTTATCGCGAAACAAACAATTTTATCGCGCATTCATAATATTAAATAGAGAGTATTCATATTGGCGTTGGAAATCTCTAGGAAGGTAAGCAAATTGTTAATACTAACTAATGCACTAGGTAACTTTGTGATTCAGGTGGACGGTGAAGAACTGTTGCTGACGCCGCATCTCCCCGACACTCGCCTGCGGCAGACGGCAGTGGAATCCGGTGATTACAAGTCGCAGGGGATAGCTATCACCAACTTCATCCCGATGAGGACTTGGGAGCTTACCTTCAATGGCGAGATGAAGTAATATATTAGAACGCTCCTTGATATTTTTAACGGCCCGAACGATTGGTCATGATTTAGCAGGGTTAAAACAGATGAGGGGAGGGAGGGGGATGGCAGGGGAGTCGTTTATATACTCACAACTAAAGAAACCTATTTGGACCTTCTAGAGGGCCTATTCTTTGGATAAGAATATGTTGTATACCTACTTAAATATAGGTAGTAAAATCCATACGACTAGTCTGTCGCTTTCACTACTAATTTTGATGAAAGCTAAGATTATTATTATTATAGAAATAATACTGTATAAGTAGATACTAGATGGAGCCTGTGTGGGTTTCTCTGTAGGTATAGTGATATCAACCCACCCAAGAACACGCGTCCGCTTACTAAAATTAACGCACATTTACGCAATGTGGAATGGCAAATCAAGTATCTTCTTAGATTAATATTATACTTAGGTACAGTCCCCGGCAATAATATATTATACAACATTGGGCGCAAAAATATCTGACCCGCTCTTATACCTCTAGTAATAAAGACGTGTCAGATATGTTTGCGCCCAATGTTGGATAACATATTATTGCTGGTGACTGTACACAGCGGCTAACAAGACTAATATTCCATTTTGTTTTCCAGAACCAAAGGGGACGTAAAGAAGAAAGTCGAAGTATCTGTTATTTGGAGTGCTAATTTCAGTCATTTCAACTTCGATACGCAGATGTCTCCTCTCAGCATGGCGAGAGACTTAGCCAGGGAGCCTTGGTCACTGGACTTCTTCAAACTTCTTAAAAAGTAAGTACACAATTTCCAGATTATCAACCGAAACGAAAATTAATAGTGATTGATTAAATTTCCGAGACGAGCTTTATTGGTGACTGTACATTTTTGCACAGTCAATATAATAATGTATAGTCGCCGAGTTCTGTCAACGGAACACTGGTTCTAAATACCTTAACAAGCTAAGAAGTTTTCAATTAATCCTACGCTGACAAAAAAAGAACTATGTAAAATGTGTGTACAGTAGAGTTCATGAAAATGTGTACCTTGTCTATTTAATGTCATGTTTACACTGCCATAGGTACATGAATTGTCACGGCGATTAA
Source organism: Acleris literana (assembly GCA_946894065.1). Classification (NCBI taxonomy): domain Eukaryota; kingdom Metazoa; phylum Arthropoda; class Insecta; order Lepidoptera; family Tortricidae; genus Acleris; species Acleris literana. Next base: position 14,125,004 of record OX335670.1, on the reverse strand, counting down.
CGTGGCAAGGCACTAAAGTGTATACATATTTATGAACTCGACTGTACAATAAAAGTTAGGTAGTAAAAGGGTACCTAATTACACACAAGAACCTACTCGGTCGAAGTGTATCCATAGGGTCCCATCTGTATAAGAAAACCTCGCCCTGTCATCTTGTAATGAATAATTACAAACACAAAAACTATCTCAAAAAACAACAAGTACTTATTAACTAATTTTCTACTTAAAGTTTTTTATTTCTTATCAGAAATGGGTTTGCGTTTGAGCTCAATCTCACCTGATGTTAAAAGACGATTTGGTGCTGTCTTAGGTGATTTTAGTTGGTTTAAACACTTTAAACACTTTAGTCGCCTGTATCTCAGGAACCAATTAAGTCTACAATTCGGTACATGTTCTTAATTTAAGATTTTTGACGAAGGTATGGCGAAACTATAAAGGTTCCTTGTTGACTACGGAGCCCTATAAACGGAATTGCTTTCCATTACTAATACCTATTGTTATTCTAGTGTGATATATGTGTTTGTTTCATGATATTTCAGATATCACCAAACTCACTACGAGCAGATGGGCTATATCGGGGGCACCGTAACCGTTGACGGAAAAACACAAAAAATTAATATGCCATGTGTCAGAGACCACAGTCTCGGTAAGTGAAGTGATACGTGGGACAGTATAGGTGTACTTTTGTGTTCCTTTTGGCTTGAAATTAAATCAGTCATTACCCATATTTTGTCTGTCATTCATTACTTTACTTGTTGTTTGGAATTTGGAATAGATAGTTTTGAATATTGCTTACCGAACCTGATTGAAAGAGAAATAATTTAAAAAAAATGCATGTTCCTATGACTTGATGAACCACGTCTAAAGAATACCATTCCCATATTCCTACTTACACGTATCTCCAAAGTTTTCTTAAAAACATACGTCGTATTTTAATATCTGACAGCTGATAAAAGTTTTAGTAAATATTACTAGGAAACTGCAACGATGTTTTTAACTAGTACAATCACTCGAAGAATAGCTCTAGACAAAGTATACCTTACTGTTAGCATAAGACCTATTCTGACAAGAATAATCTCTAATAAATAAATGCAAACCTTGATCTGGTCATAGTAAAATCATTATACTATTACATTATAATATAGTCTGGTGCTATGTTGACGAACAAGGTAGGTAGGTAACCTAATTTGAACTGATTGGTGTGTTCTATTCTAGGAAACTTCAGAGAATGGCGTAATTTCCACAGATATGTTCTGCACTACATATTTCTTGAAAACGGGGACTGCGTGGCAGTGGGTAGCGTTTCTCAGCCGGTAGTTATATCACAGTAAGATTTTGTTATAAAGTTAAATTTATTTGTAAGGGCGAATAGGTAAGGCATGCATCATATATCAGTGTACCAGTATAGTACTGCCATTTTCTATCATAGAGCCATCATTCAATTAACCTCCTGAGGTTCCTTGTACTAAAACTAGTACAAAATACGGCCATTCAAATAAAGATCTAGTGCAAAGAAAGTAAAGTGTAATTTCTTTTGTTTTTATGACATAAGATGAAATTGGAAAATAGACTTTATGTCATTCGTAATAGATTCAAATTCCATTGACAAATTTCGTTGTATGCTGGGCCGTAGGAGGATCACTTAGACCTCTCAGTTCCAAGCAACCTTATTGCCTTTTCCTTGCGATACATTTTTAAACTCGCTTCCGTGGTGGTAGTCGGATCTTAGGCAGGGTCTGTCCAGATCGGGTACGTATTATTTTTTCGAAATATCTTTCAACGAACGCATCATTAAGCAGAATTTTCATTTCATCGTTTTTTTGGTAGTCACAAGTTAAGATGTATCCTGAAAACATGGTTTCAGCAGAACATAGCGTTCGATGACATGAGATTCGATGAGAGATAAACTCGTGAAATTCGATAAAATTATGGGTTACCATCCAGATGTCTAGCACAAAGAAACTACTAACTGCCGTCAGGCATCAGTGTTCGCTGGTAAAACAACCAGGCAGCAGTGTTCACTGGTTAAATTGCTCCTATGTACGAGGTGGGCGTAAATAGCTGCGACACATTTTACACTAATGCCGCTGCTTACGATCTAGCTTGTTAAAAATATGTAAATATGTTTTTGTACATATTTTTTTTAACTTTAACCGATGAAATGACTGGCATAAAGTTCTATCTTTTTCCTCAGGGTGTGCAACGAAGCCCTGTTTTTGGGCTTTAGACTCTAAAGCAAAAACAGGGCTCTAAAGTTCAGAGCCCAATTACCATATTAGTTGCATGTTTGCTCGTTTGCCTATTCCATGCAGTAAAAAATAAATTAACTTACAAGTTGTTTGTGTTTCAGTCTCACCATTGGCTACGTGTGCCGCAAATCCGACCAAAGGATATATTCTGTAAAATGGAGCGACTTTCTTCTTTACCAGCACGGGGAGGATCAAATAATGCCTCGAGACTATGGATTCACTTTTAAAGCCGGTAATGTACCAGAAATTTCTAAGAAATGGTTACTTATCTTGAGACCGAAAAACGTTTGCCTGCTGTTTATGTTTATAGAAAAAAAAAAAATCTAACTTATGAATATTCGCACAATCGTTTTCGGACTTGTTGTTGTCATTGTTGATAGGTTACCTTAAGTAATCAATATAAAATATTGAATTTACACACTTTATATTTTACCTGAGTGGATTTTAAATTTGAATAATAGCGGCTAGCGAAATTGACCACTATTCTTTTTTAAATACTCTTAACAAATCGGCCTTCATGGAAACGATGATCTATTTTATTTCAGGCCGAGAAGTATACGCCGTTAAGGTGAAAGTGAACAGCGAAGATTCGTTCTACATCGGCAAGGAAAGGGAGGCTAAGTTCTACGAGCGGTGGTCGTCCGTAGAAGTAAATGGTGTTAAGGGGTGGGCTTGTGTTGAGTGGCAATACAACAATACGAGGCGGTAGACGTCCTAGATCAACAGATACCTTTAAATTTAAATAAATCAATTATCACTCTTAACACCGCTGTGTTTTGTTTGTGTTAGTGTAAGCTGGCCGGCGGCCACAGAATCGCCGACATATATGATACCACTCGGTTAGAAATCCTCCTTTTTCGAAAGTAGACGGGTCTTTGCTCGGAAGGTATTCTTACCACTAAGGATTTAAAATTCACCTTGTGGCGGGGCTTCAACCACACGACCCTCAGGGTAACTCGGGTCTTAAGTTTTTAACGTTTGATATGTAATTGTAAGCTAAAATAAAATATTTAACACTTATACCCCCTTACTGATAAACGTTGAGTAACGATTGTATAGCTATCCAATGTTTGGTCCTTATCTGTCAAACTCAAATGTCACATGACAGATAAGGACAAAACATTGTATAGCTATACCACCGTTATTCAACGTTTAATAGTAGGTGGATAATCTTTTGTTTTATTATATGTAGAATGGTAACAAACCAATGCCTGTATATACTAGGTAAAACCATTACTGCCTTTAACATGTTATCGTATTGTCAACCCTAAGATACCTATCTTTATTTACTTGACAGTAATGACGATGTCGGCAGAGTTACGACGACTATCCAGTGTTTTTGTACATAGGTACGTACGGTTTTATTGCATCTTATATGTTTTTCGCTAGTTAAAATAGTAGCCGTGTCATATCCCATCTGTTTAAGAAAATATTAAATATGTTATCCGCTTTGAGATGTCACACCAAGATACAAAAACCCCGAGTCACGTTATTTAAATTAAAATATTATCAAGAGTGGATTATAAGTGCGTTTTATTTTTGTGCACCCACTTACTTTGTTTTTGTACCTACATGTCTACTCGTTGCCACTTTCTGCTTTGTTTTCCTCAATCATCCAAAGGTTAACTGGAAGAGATTCCAAAAAGGAATAAGTTCGATTTTGTACATTCCTATTTAGTAAATATTGTATTTGAATTTCCGTATTTTGTACAATAAAATACTTACATATATACATACCTACTTCATGAGTAAGAATCGTTATCGCCCTTCTTATCTTTTCAATCAAGATCGAACGTATAAAGCGGCCTAATTGAGAATGCACGCGCTAAAATGTGTTTTGTGCGCTCTGACGGGACTACACGGACTCGCCGGTGTAGCGCATTCACTCGTTCTCTCATTCGACCGTTATTAAGAGAATAACACCGCTTGACTCGTGCGTCAGTGTGTTTAATGTGCATGTTCGTGCGTATTCAAGACACTAGTACTTCGATCCAGCAAAACCATACGAAATTGCGGCATATCTACCTATTAGGTAGGTACTTAATTGTACATTGACGCAACTATGCAATATCAATTTGAGTGGCAGAGCGCGCCTTCGTGGATAAAAATACACTCTACTTAGAAATGCGAAATTTTATTTATGTACATTTCTGTACATGGTCAAACGAAATACAATAAATAAAATACAACACTAGCGAGGATTCGTTTAATTATATGAATCTTAGTAGTTAACATTTTTATTCACGGAGAAACACTTAAAATTACTTCTATAAATATGGACTAGCAAAATGTCGCTTTGGTAATACTTGTAATACTATATCAGACCGTCAACAAAATCTAAGCAACTATTACCCTTTAAGTACCATATTTTAATGTGAATATTAAGTAGGAATAGATAAAAAATAATAATTAAAAATAATCCGGTTAAGAACACATCGGGCTATACTCACTAACTGTCGTAATACCAAAGGCGCTAACTGCAATGTAGTAGTTGAAGCATTCTGTACTCTATTGGTAAGTACATTAAATTTAATATAATTATAATAATATTAGCAGTTAGCCGCTTTCTGTTATTACGGTAGTGTAGGGCTCCGTCGATATTCTAAATGTCCCTTAGTGACTGATCGCTTATGAAAAATTGATAAAGGTATATAAAGACAGACAAACAGATTGGCATAGGGAAACTGTTATAGTCATTAACTCTATTCAGTTTGTTTAGGTTAAAACTGGAGACTTCCTTGCTACTACTTTTACTAGTACCAGAAGAATACCGGAAATCCGGAATTCAATAAAAATAAATTATATTTCACCCGGTTATAACCACTCTATATTATGTCCTTTTGCAAAGTTTAGGTAAATTTACCTATCTATCCCGATCACTGGATATCAGCTCTGGAAGAAGAGATCGCTTATATCGAGGGTTTTCATTTAATTTAGTTATACAGTTAACTAGTCGGACAGAACAGCAAGCCAGGGACTGGTGCTATATAGGCGCTAGCTTAGAGAAGCAACACCCTACGAATAAATAAGTTACCTTAACATTTATAACATTGATCACGTCATGTAAAATTATATAAAACATGAACATAAGTAATATACATGTGTACAATCAAGGATAAAAATAAAGCAGCCAATATTTATAAAAAAAGAGTTCCGTATAGTGTAGTCGGCTAAATGTAAGTAAGAAAGCTTTTGTTGCCAGCTATAAATTGCCGTTAAAAGTAAGGTTAGCAGGGTGGCAGACTATATATTTGGCCAACTGTACATATATCTGATAACCTAGTACGCTACCATATCTTTGTCCTTGATTGCACGTTGTATACGTACAAATCAAATTGGTACCTGTTCATGTTCATGTTGCATAAAACAATAATAAGTACGAACTAGCCTCATTTTAAAACCCTCTTAATTTTTAAATACGATTATCTACATCGAGCTACTAGTGTAATATAAAATACCTTGAATGTGCGATCAACCCCTATAATATGCTACATTTACACTTATGCGTAACATTATAAAAAATCAAGCGAAAAATATATTTTGAGCGTAAGATTAGAGTGCTTAATAAAAAATAAGTACGGTCACGTCTATAAATATATATATACATTAACAAGGTTTCAGAAAGATATATACAACCTTCCCTTGTAGCAGAGTCGTGTTTACATATCTTTGAAAATTTACTGTGTCCATATTAATTGACGTGACTGTACACAATTTAGACTAGTCTCAGTAGTCTTTGAAGTGACTTTAAATATAGTTCTAACATTTGTGCAACAAAGGGTTTCCTTTATCATGTTTATATTTATAGATTTAATTACAAGATATGGAAGACAGGATTAGCTTAGATCAGATTTTAATTTTCTAGAATCTTTTTGAAACCTTGGTACCTAGCTCAAATACTTTTATTTTCTGAGTAACACAGTGTTACTCTGACTTACACAGTATGAAAATATAATATAATGGTACCTACATTCATGTGGTGAAAGGTGCAATTACACGGGCAAATTTTAACGGTAATTTATCGCCGGCAATAATAGTTGTTTCACTCTTATCGAGTGTAATAGAATGAGACGTCCGTACTGTTGACCGGCAATTATTGGTCGATAGGAGCCATTTTTTAGTCGGTAATATATTGGCGTCTTCTAGCACACGCGGTTAGAGTAAGACAGCTATTGTTCCCTGCTCTAAATTGAAGAAAAAAATTGTCTAATTTTAAGCCCCTTAACAGTGCAACAGTCTTAAGAAAACTTTCTGTCAAAATAGGTGAAACTCGAATCTCAAGCTAGAAGAGAGCTGTACCAACACGATTGCCTTTTTAATTTGTAAGTTCGGTTTCATGGCTATTTTATTCGCTGAGCTCTGATATACTAGTATTTAAAAATACCAGCACTTTATAATTATAATGAGGATCTAGTATTTTAAAATTCTGGTATACGTGGGTTTTATTTTTCTTATATAAGATATCACTTTCATATTAAGGTTTTAGTAGCTCATTTAAATACTTTGAAATCACTAGGAAATTGACTTTACAAATGTATTAATTGCAACATGTCGAACACGACGAAATTAACCTAACCCTTACTCTGTCAAAGGTACCAACTACAATTACAGATAAAATTTTAGAGTTTGGCAAATGGGATACACAATTTTTCGAAATGTATAGCCATAAATCAGTTCGATAAACAGATTTTCTGACCCACATTCAATTTTCTCACACTTATAATATATTTAGATTTAAGAAAAATACTTTATTAAAATGCATAGTCATCTAATTCTTATCATGTTTTTAGTTTCAAGCTAATCTGGAAGTTAGTTAAAAATCGATTGCAAAGTTTGTAACAAACAGACTATTGACTTTTAGGTTTTTCATACAAAAGTCATTGATGCCTTCAAAATATGTGAAAAAAAAAAACATTGAAGTAGAAAATGAATATAAAAAAACTGGGGTTATTTTTGTACGTGTATCCCAATCAAGCTCAAAATGTAAGTAGCTTTAACCAGAATTTAGTTTTTTGTCAGGAAAAGGGTTAAGCTTGACTAAATATATAGAGCGTTAATAATATGGCTATGATCTTTGGAATGGACAACAGACTAGAAACCAGAGTAAATCACAGCACATTATCAATTTGAAATGTTCATAACATTTCGCCAGACGGTTGTGTTAACACAGTTATAAGGCAGAGAATGTTTAGGCTCTGCACCGGCCAGCCACACAGCCACATTGACAGATAAGAACCTACATAGGTATTCTTTGGGGAGACTAGTCACAGCGTTACACTAATTACACACCAACTAGAAAAAATGTAGTTAAAACTTAACGCAATACTAAATCTTTACAAAGTATAAAACGAAGTCGCTCCGGCTGTCTGTGCGCTTACATCTTTTAAACTACGCAACGGATTATAATGCAGTTGTCAGCAATAGATAGAGAGATTCAAGAGGAAGGTTTATATGTGTAATAAATTATGGATTATGAACGGGTGTTACAGATAACTCACATGAACCGAAGCGAAGCAAGGGCGGGCAGCTAGTTTATTATAAATGAATAAGGTAAAATTTTAGCAAACTGAATAAATTGTATCCAGTGCCATTCCAGTAATTAATCACCCTAGAAATAATACGATTTAAGGGCCGTATTAATAAACACATCTTGGCCGAGATGCCATGTCAAACCATAGAACACTGTCATTTTTGACGCATCTCGAGACGAGCATTAAAGTTAAGATTAGTTACGGCCCTAAGACTTCAGTTTGCACTTTCGACATAATCTACACTATACTTTTACAGTGCAAGTGATCTATTTAGTGGACCGATACTGGAACCAAAATTTACAAGTATCTTGTTAAAAAAAAGGAGCAGTCCTGAAGAGTTGCCTCCCAGGTTACAGTGGCGTTTGGTCCCAGAATACACAAAAAAGACTAGGGCATAATACAAATACAACTAAAACACAAGGGACACCTCTTCATAACTTCAAAGTGCACGTGCAAACGTATCGACCTAATTTATAAGCAAATAAGGGCTAAAACATGTAATTCGGGTAGCGTAAAGCTCCTGAGAAGAATACAATTCTAAACATGTATAAAAAGACGATTACTGCAATGCAACGGACACCACTCATACAAGTACATGTGGGTCGCATTTGTTCTAAATGAATACTTATATTGAGTACAGCACTACACTCGAACATGCGTCTCTGAAGCTCCTGGAATATCCTCGCATCATCATCATTATGCGAACAACTTATAAGACAGTCATGTTGTTAGTTAAGTTTTAACTACACTGTTAATTAATATCATTCAAACAATATCATAGATCAGATGGTCCTACTAACAATATGGCCGGCGCGCAGAGCCCCTCTACAGTTTCACAAACATCACAATCTACACCTCCAATTAAAAGCTCATTCATGTCTACGCGGGCCTAACCCGTCTACTAAACATCAATAAATATACAAACAATAGAAAACGTACAGTACCGCAACTACGGTCGATTATATCTATTAGAAAAACGTAAGTAACTAATCAGTAGCAATCCAAAAGCCGTTCTCATAGGGTTAGGAAATTTTTGTATACCAACTCTATAATACATCATCAACATTGCTGTTTCTATTTGGGTGCATTTATTTGATAAATACAGTGGCGGCTCCATTGCCATGCCCTCCCCTCCTCGAAAAGTGAACTTAATTATAGTCACGACGTTCTAAGAAACCCGATTTGACAGCTGTCAACGCAGTACGAAATATAACCTCAAACATGCCTCAAACACATATTTTGTACTGAGTTGAGTGACCATAAGGCCGATTAACAATATAGTTATAGGTATGTTAACACCCCGCCGCCGCTAGAGGCGTCACTAGATAAATGTAATCCAACATTTAAAATCTAAAATATGGAGTACATAAAACTGGATTTCTTACGGGAGCTATCAAATTGGCCCAATATTGATTTAAACGAGAGGTAAGCCGTTTGTGCGTGATTGAGTCTCAAATACCCGAGTATATTATCACAAACTTTTACATCATTTGTGACAAATTTACTACGTAACGAATAACAGTTAAGTACAACTAAAATAGGAAGATTTCTAAGGAAAGTGGTGAAATATTGCAAATTTGATTTGTTATTTTCGCAGTACCTACTTAAATAATTATAAATAAAAATATTTTCTAGTTAAATAAAAGCAACAATACTCTCATGAGACAATACGTTAAAATGTCGTATCCCTTTGATGTACCCTACGATTTTTGGTATAAGAACTCCGTACCCTGCTAAAAAATAACTTAATAGATAAAAGATGTCGCCTTTATTAAGGTGCGATTTAGCCTTCTAAGCGCTATTGATGATGATCTCCGTTTATCGTCAATGACCTTGCAGTTGTAAAAGTTCAAAGAACCCAACATCTTTAAGGGCCTATAGGTATTTTATATGCCCAGCATTCGGATCACCCTAGATACATTATCTGGACGGGCGATTGTCAATATTAAAGATTTCATACGGATATAAATATTTACTCATATGATACTTATGAATGTCCCTTGTAGGACCTTATTTTCATGATTTATTTATCACGGAAAGCAGCAGTACCATTGCGGTAATAGCTTTTCGAAACTATAAATAATGGTATAATGCTACCATTTCAAAACCTCCCGTTCTACAATTTCAAGGGCATGGACCTTTAGCAACTAAAGGGCACATTTTTGCTCTTTTAATATCCGTTTAAGGAAATTTTAATCATCCTTTAGCGCACATAATTAATGTGGGTAAGGATTTTTTTATACCCGAGGTTGCTAAAACGAATGTGTATTTTTTCCAGTATAAACATACATTTGTAACCAGCGTTCTAATTTAAGCATTAAATATTTATTACTAGAAACTCAAAACAACCTCATAAGCTTTTAAGCATTATTGAATAGTATTAATAAGTACACGCCTAATTAATAATACTTTGCTGTTGGCTTTAATGACTAGGCGACTTTATAGTACACCGTCAGCGTCCATTTTAACTCCTCAAAATGGGAAAACTATAGTGTTAGCTTAAATTTAGCAACAAATCTGTTTAGATAATTATGCGGATTGTACGCACCGAAACTTATAAACATATAACATAATCTCAATATTTCATGTCTTTTTTCATGTCTTTATAGCGTTCATTAAATAATACACAACATTGAGCACCTATCACATAGAGTAACATTTCGAAAAAAAATATAAAACTTAAAAACAATAAACAAAGTGTAAATAAAAATAATCACTGTCAATATATTTTTTTGCGTTAAACACGGTATTTTATACAAAAATAAAACAACATATAATATAACTGAGCAGCTAAGTTCAAAAATAAACTTTGTACTAACCTTAGTCACTTAAAAAAAATCATCACGAAAGCTATTTAGAAGCAATTTTGTACTATTGCAATATTATGTACTAGTATTTTAAAAATACTCTGACGATTATGCAAAAACGGTTTGGTCTCAAACTAACTAAAAAAAAAAAACAAGAATTTATCACATTGCCCCTGATCCAACGGCCCCAATCAATATAAAACAATCAAAATCCGAATAATTAATCATTCATGGATAAATCCCGCAACTTCATAATTCTGAACACTTTAAATTAAAAATCGTTTAGGAAAACGTCTTATGGGCCTCCACATATCCATCGAATACCGGCGAACACGAGGACGAAGTTATGCGTTAGAGTGAATGTCCAGTATAAGTATAACAGCGTCCGTCACGATCACTGATCACGAACGTGTAGTGTAGCCATAGAATTGTCGAAATAATTGCTTTATTAAAATAGCGTCCGAAGTCACTGCTTACAGTTGAACCCGAGGTAAACTGTGGTCGAGTTTAACTGTTCGGCTTGTATCGGGCTACTATTTTAGTAAGGCAATTATGGTGTTTGGTTATTGTATGGAGCAGATAGCGGAGGTGCCGGGCGCGTGGTCGAGCAGGGCGCGGCGCCGCTTGATTCCTTCGAGGTAGACGTCCCGGTTGAACAGCCCAGCTGCCAACGGAACCCTGCACAAAAAAATAATTTAGCAAGTCTACAACACACGGGGAACACTAACTCTATGAAATTGTTCGTAAGCTTAAGCCATTTCACGTTTGATCATCTCTAGTTATTTTTCCACGTCATTACAGCCTATAACAAATGTTATAATTATAACGCATGATCATTCATCTTCTTCCCATCCGAAAGAACAAGTCCACTTCTGGGCAGACTTTTTTCACAGAGGATATTCATTATAAACTGAAACTGTCATTTTCACTCGTCCCGAGTATTTTCCCTCGCTGCTAGGCAAGGCAACTCGGGACTCGTGTAAAATGACATACTTTCCGCATTTATTTGCATCAAAATGTACTATTAGCGGTTTATATAACGCGAGCTGAACAGGCCCACAATACTACAAACAGGGAGTTTTTTGTGAGTGGGACTTTGAATCTACCATCAAGACAATAAAGTTCAATTACATTTGTTCGATAATGCCATTTTCAGTTTATGAACATAGGAAAATAAACCTTATCCTTATTGTAACACCGTACAAAATAAATTGTCTTGATTATGTACATCCTATTTACGAGGATAAATAACGCTACGTACACGTCAGTCCCAGGGCGAAGCGCGGCCGCGAACAGCCCCCACACGGGCTTGTGGTCGCTGGTGAGGATGGACTGCACGGAGTTGTACGCCGCGCACGACAGCCCCGGCGCCGGCGGGGCGCTGCTTATGCGCCGCAGGCCCGAGAGACCCGACCGCACTGCCACACACATATGCCTCATTAACATTAGCTATTCAGTTTTACTTCTCATGCTATAAAATAGGGAATATTCATGTCATTTTTTCACAGCTTCACGAAACAAACTGTTGAGAAAAATCATTTTCTAAATAGCTATAAAAATAACCAAGTTATAAGCCACAAACATTTGTTACTATCTCTTTATAGCAAAACAAAATTTAACAGTTTATATGGCCGACCTGTTACATGACGTCACAGTACATATCGGATCTATCTGTCTAATTAGCGGTTTAAAATGCTTTGTATCCATATTTCTTGGCCGATTTAGTTTTAATTTCAATGTTGGTGTTCTCTTTTACGGTATTTTCATATTTTGTTGAGAAATGCGATTTAAAAAATACAAGCATATTCCCGATTTATTACCCGTAATAAAAAGTAATGTATTGGCGGACTAAGGTGATACTATTTGTCTCTAGGGACTTAAAGTACTTTTTTTAATTAAAAATTGTAGCTGGCTGTTGTGACATTTGTAGTTGTCTCTGTCTGCATTTGAGTGACGGGTAGAGAATAAAAAAGATAGCGCTATAAGTGGTAGTTTTTTTACCATGAAATAATTATTTTAATTAATAATAATCGAAGTGAAAAGTTAAGTCTTTAACTCTAGTCTAAAATGCTGCCCTTGCTTTGTTCGGGTGGCTTAACATCTCGGGTCATTGCGGCCTATTTTATAATGGTCGGACTCAGAAGTAGCTGTACATTCAACTACTTTGTCGCAACTATTATGATACCAATTTCAAGCCACTCTCAATTTAATACCTTACTGCGACAAGGTACTAAAATATACGGCTTCTGAGTTAGACTGTACCTTGACAATCGGTACTTATACAGATATACTCGTATAAGAGTGAGAAGTAAGAATTTACTTTAACAATGTCACAAAATAAATACTTCACCGCATTATTTCCAAATTTATTTAGCAACTGCCTCTAAAGGTTTTACCTGAAAACGACGACGAGTTGTTGGCCATATTTCTGGATTTGAAAAGTATCCGGTCCGTGTAAGCCGGCGCCCTCTGCTTGCTCGACGTGTCAAACTGTTGGCTTCCTGGGTCATACTGGAAAAATATTATAATTACGATTTAACCCTTAAAAATATTTTAATAGTTAGTTTTTTTTGTATACCATACATTTCTCAACTTTTTGTAATTATAAATAAAATAAAAATTTGCGAACAAGTGAAATCAAATGAGAGGATTGTGAAGCTGAAATTTATATACAAAATGCGATAAAGTTTCTCTCCCCTTAAATCTAGTCCGATTATTACGATTTTTGAAATTGTTGTAGATATTATGAAAAATATGTGTACACTTTAGTACCTTCTCACTTTAATCGCTGTGACAGTTCATATATGGCAGTTTAAACAATACATTAAATAGACAAGGTACTAAAGTGTACACATATTTATGAACTCGACTGTACGTTTCCCTTTTCAAGAACATTTTTCTAGGAAAGAAAAAAAACAAAAAAAGTCGGAAACCTAGTTTTTATAATAACTACAACATATTAAAAAATCGTAGAAATCGGACTTGATTTAGGGGGTGAGAAACGTTATCGCCCGGAGCTAAATTTGAATGGAAAAAAAATGAACAACTACTTACGCGGTTTAAGCGTCGGTTCACAATCCGCACTAGTTTCGTTTGGATTTTCATGAAGCGCGACAATAAACTGACGACGTACCTTAGCTGTAGCCCAGGGGGCTTATGATTGTGAATGTTGTTCGAAATTACAGGTCAACGGTAGCCATGTATAGTGTTCTCAATCCACGAACTACCACCCCACTACTTAATTCCGATTAACCCTTAAAATTTGAGGGGTCTCTTCCAATTAATGCGAAATGCGAGTGCATAATATTTGAAAACATTAAAGGCCCAGCCACATCGGATGCGTGCGCGTAGACATGACCTGCGCGTACGCTTTCCACTGCGTTGTATAGTGACATGCCGTTTGGTAGCGGTAAATCACAATATTTGTTTATGTTTAAATATAGTAGTTATGTTTATATTCCAAAAATGTAATAAATATTCTCACGCCTATTCCGTGCCGACAACTTCTTTGTTTATTTAATAGCCATCTAGCAAGGGTCTGGCTGTAAACCAGCGCTGCAGCGTTTACGCTCTGGAGCAAAATGCTGAGTCCAGCCCCTTTTCCGGCATCACAGTAATTATTCTGTTACATGTAACACTTCTATTTTTATTAATTACCTATGTTACCTACTAATTAAATCGCTATTGTATGTCACCATGCTTAATTTTTTTTTAATCTAATAATAAAGATTTTGTCATTTGTCATACTTTGTAGGTGGGCGGGAAGGTGATGGGCGCCTCGCGGAAGTCTCTGAAGGCGGCTCCGTCCTCGAGCACGGCCGTCAGCTGGTCGGCGTGCAACAACCCGTGCGGCAGGTGCGGTGGCAGAGGGAACTAGCAAACATGTAGATCCAATGTGAAATAATTCATTCGGCACGTAGGTTATAAAACCAGGTCCCAGGATTCCGCTCAGAAGGTGTTTTATTCACATTTTAATTCGATTTCGAATCAAATCTGCACGACTTACAACTTACACTTCACCATTTCTTTGTATTTGTTGTTTATTTTCAGGGTATGTTTTAACGTTTTAACAATACAACAAAAATAATAACGTTTTTTGTATGGGAATCAACGTTATTATTTCAATTCCTTAAAAAAATGTGAATCCGCTGCAATAACACTAATAACACATTTTCTGAAAAAATAATACAACCCGCTATCTACATAGGCATAGGGTCTCGTTGGGCGCCCTTCGGGTACGGAACCCTAAAACTCAGCTTAATACTCCAAAATGGTCTCGTGTAGTCGATACAGATACGTTTTCAGTAAGACCAGGGGCCTGTTTTATAAAGCTACAAATTACAATTTACAGGTTACAAGTTTCTATTTGACACAACCTCGACCAATGACGACCAGCCATTTGAGCAGTGTTGCCAGTTTAGACCTGTAAAATTGTTACTAGTAGCTTTATAAAACGTGCCCCAGGTATAGTATGATAGCATTAAAAAAAAACTGCAACATATATCTGTCTATAAATCACAGACTTAGACCCAGAAAACCACTGGCTCTACGTAAAACCGTCAGATCAGGACCCGTAACCTTCTATTTCATGATTCTAGTTATGCCATATCCCTAATTGATCATGATTGCCGTGAGTTCACAATATACTATGTATACAAGAAGGTAATAATATTTACTTCTATTTTAATCAATAATAGAATAGTTGAAAAAAGTAACTTAATCTAATTACTTCTGTTTGTTCGATCCAGCGCAACACAGCAGTTCTTGGCTCACCCAACCGGAAATTCAAATCTCCACACCAGAATACATAATCGAAATTATTTGTGACGTCTGAAATAAATAAAAAACATTCACAATTTTGAGCAATTACTAAATTAAAAATGTAAACTCATGATATTAAAATATACAGATAATTCTAGGTATCAAAGCCACACAGTTTCACAATTTCAGGGAAGTACCTCTTTTTCTGTGGATTACGCATTTTACACGAAACATTTAATCATTGTTGGCAACTGATAACAGTCGTAGTGTAGGTAGTCAGAACGAATCGAATACTTAGAGTCAATCAAGCATACTTTATGGCTGCCACGATTTCAGTACTGATTATGACTCTAACCTCGTAAGGCCCACCATTCTACAAACAGGGAATGGTTTAAGTTGGATTTTGAATCTACCATCAAGGCAATAAAGTTCAATTACGTTTGTTCGATAATGCCATTTTCTTATTATGAAGATATAGGAAAATAAACCTTATTCTTATTGCAACACAGTTCCAACTAAAATGCCTTGATACTGTCATCCTATTGCACGAGTCTAAAGATTAAACGAAACTTGTTTTACCTTTGCTTTTATGCCTGCACGGTAAGTTTTTCGGGAGATCGATGGCTCTTATTATCCTCTTGATATCTGACACCCGTTCCTTCACTTTCTCTTGATGGGCGGTCAAATGGGCAGTCACGAAGAGAAAAGTGGAGCCAAAGAGGGCAAAGGATATCGCGACAGCGCCCTTCGTGCGAAACGCAGTCCCGGGCCTCACGGACAGACTTGCGTCTTCGGGCAGCGAGCAGAACCATATGAGATCTCTTCTTATGAATACTGTTAGGTGAATAGTACCTGTAAATAAAACAGATGGTGTTTAATGCTTTTTTTATTCTGCTAGAAGGTCGTGTATGCATTTTTACACGTCGAAAGCTACCATTGCTTCGCGTGAGGAAACCATACTAATGTATTTGGTAGAAGATATTGCCAATGGTTTTGAATAACTTAAAGGCATGTCATAATCGGTCAAGCATTTTGGTTTTTGAAGTCACGTACATAATAATTGTACTAGCTTTTCATGCTCGGCGTCTTTTTTGTCATGCAACCGTAGTCCTATTAATTACGAGCACAACAACATTCTTTTTATTCAAATCGGTTAGGCCATTCTCGAGTTTTTGCGAGACTAACGCACCGTAATTGATTTTATACACAAAAGATATAAGAAGATAATATTCAAAAAAAATGTGGGCCTCTTTTGGCTGTTAGTAAATCTAACCTAAAGAAATTATTGTCTTTAGAACAATGGCTTATTTATTACAAAAAATATCTCATGATCCCGATAACAACAGCGTCGTAGTGCCACGTTGCCACATTTTAACAGCCATGTGTGTCGTTTGATAGAACGTCATTAATTACAACGGAAAGTCTCTGTATACATTACACGTTTTATCTTAAATAATCACGCATTGTCACCCGGGCCTTTGTCCTTATTTGAAGGACACAGAGACCCTTATCAGTTGTGCTGCCATTTTTATCTTTCCTTAATTCCTATGAATGACGTCACACGTTAAAACATCTATTGTGTCGTCAGAACTTAGCCCTAATAAGGACAAATGGCCTTCCGCCATTCAAAATAGTCTCAACACGCAGTCATGTGACACATGACTCCATCCATCGACGTCCATTCAAGCTTTAACAATCTAACTAGGATGTGATTTAGCAAAGCACCAATCAAGGACTTTCATTAATTTCCTCCTTTCATTTCATTATAATATTTATGATACTGTACGTGACATAGTCCAAAGGCAGCAAGTAAGGCAAACAACTAAATTGAAGAAATCTTATGTTTATTTTCAGATGGCGAGTGGCGTTACTAATCATTTTTCAAAACGGTAAAGCCGTTAAACCGAAGGGAAATGAAGGACTTACTTTCGTCACATATTAGACTTTCGTATTTCTAAATACATACTGAAACGTGTCTCGTGTGGTTGCCGAGTTAGAATAGTGCCACTCCATGTCTTCCCGTGGATGTCGTAAGAGACGACTAAGGGAATAAAGGCTTGTAGTACTGTTAGGCGATGGGCTTGCAACCTGTCACTAATACGCTGGTAAACATCTTAGCCTAATTGTGCAAATTGTGGTTATAGAATGATCAACAAGTTTTTAGAGATGTTTGTAATTCTGTACCTCTGCCTACCCCACTCTGGGAGCGAAGGCGTGAGATTATGTATGTGTGTACTGAAACGTTTATCTAAAAGTCGTACGCCCGTTCCAGAATGACATGCACTTTGTTCACCTCACTCTGACTGTTTGTTGGTTTTTTAGTTTCAAAATACACTTCTGCACAAAATTGATAATCTTACTAACATTACATTATAAATGCGATAGTTTGTGTGTTAGTCGTTCATGCTGGAACGGCCGTCCAGCCGTTGCAGCGTGAACGAGTACCAAATAAGGAGTATTTGGGATGAAATTTGAAATGGAGATAGATTATAGTCTGGAATAGCACATGAGCTACTTTTTACCCAGGAAAAATGTATCATTCCCGAGGGATGACAAAATTACGAATTCTACGCGGACGAAGCTGGCAGAAGCTATATCATTATATTTTGCTGTACCTCGTGAAATGTGGCAAACAATTGACTTACCTAAGTAATGAGAGTGGAGTAATAAATGTGAGGGTCCCAACAGTTCTTGTATTGTTATCTCCCATTCTGTACGCTCTGAATAGGACTCCTGAGTCCCGATGGCAAATATATCAGGCACATGCTTCACCTGATTAGGAAATATGAAGTCAGCCAGTTCCCTGAAAATAATATCATTTAAAAATAAACGTCATTCTTTTTCAGAAAGGTAAGTGGAAAAGCAATAAAGAAATCTTCTTTGCAAGTGCATATTGTGCATTCAGAGAACTTTAGTTGAGATTTTTTTTATGCATAAAATTACTACGTATTCATAAATAAAGTCCCGCCGCGTCTGCCTGTATGTTTAAGATGCTCTCAAAAATTGGCCAAGTGCGAGTCGGACTCGCGCACGAAGGGTTCCGTACCATTCTCTATAAAAAAACACGTTTGTTGTATGGGGGCCCCCTTAAATATTGTTTTTATTTTAATTTAACTATTTATTTTTTTACAACTAAATATTCTGTGAATATTTCAATCGTCTACCTGTTGCTGTTATTAATATCAAGCAAAAAACGGCAAAAAAATCACGTTTGTTGTATCGGAGCCCCACTTAAATATTTGTTTTATACTGTTTTTAGTATTTGTTGTTATAGCGGCAACAGAAATACATCATCTGCGAAAATTTCAACTGTCTAGCTATCACGATTCATGAGATACAGCCTGGTGACAAACAGACAGACAGACACGGAATGTGGAGTCTTAGTATACTTTTTACCCTTTGGGTATGGAACCCTAAAAATGAGTGAACGGATGTCATGCGGTTTTCACCTTCAGTTCGATAATTTTTCACAGGTTTTTAGGTACAATAAATTCTGGTTTATATTCAAATAAACCGAAGTGAACCGAGGGTTGCTAGTGTTACATATAAGCTAACTTTGATGCAAACTTACCTAGGTGGAGCTTGTCCATTCATGTTCCATGTGCCAACAAATATTTTTACTTCTCTTTCGGGAAACACGTGTTCTAACTCAGCAGCCCCAAGAAGGGAGTGGGAGGCTAGTCTTCCATAGAGATAGTTTCTGAAATATAAATCTAGTATTTGTTCCAGTAATAGGCATAACATTTAAATAGTTTATTTTCCATTTCTGTTTTATTACATTGTATTATGTAAATAACATATTTATGTTATGTTATAGTTGTATCAGTATATTATATTTCAGCAGAGTCACATTGTTAGTTCAAAATTCACATATTCAATCCCAACATGAAGTAAGGAATACAATTTTATCTAAACATGTATTATTAGTCCTCTATAATGCGTTCAGAACCGGTTGTAAATGACCAGCATTATAACATTTATAACAATCAATTTTACTATGATGATTATAATATTAGCGGTGGTGCGGCCGTGGTGGTAGGTATGCTATATATAGGGATGAATTCGCCTTTGTAATTTTTTTGTGTTATATTGACTGTTTCTTATTTCTTTCTTGTTATTCTTGTACTGGTAGGTAACAGTGATAGCAATGCAGGTCATTAGCCATCAGATTCTGATAGATTCTGATTCTGAACTCAGAGTACTTATTAATATGTGTGCAGATAAAATATTGTATGCAACAACATAATTAGGCTTTAAAACTTGTGTGAGCCTATTATAAAATCACACTCGTGTTTTAAGACCTCTTATTATCTATCAGTTACATAAACCACTATAAAATGTCACATCAATATGGTAATGTGTAACAGATTAATATAATCCATACTAATATTATAAATGTGAAAGTGTGTATGTTTGTCCGTCTTTCACGCTTTAACCACTGAACGGATCGGAATGAAACTTGGCACACATATTGGTTAGGTCCTGGAATAGGACATAGGATTGTTTTTATTCCGGAAAATTGGACAGTTCCCGAGGGAGCAGCGATAAACGACTTCTACGCGGACGGAGTCGCGGGCGAAAGCTAGTAAAAAATAATTTAAACAATAATAGGCCTGAGGGAGGCTTATGGCCAGCAGTGGGACAGGAACGGCTAGATAAGTAAGTAAGTAAGTAATTTAAAGCATTATTCAATGTTCATTAACTTAGCTCTACTTGGCAGAGATCATTTATGTTTGATCCTTTTGTCTTCAAAAAGGATAAGCAAGCCCTTAGGTTTTTATGCTTGAATGTGCTGAAATATTAGTTCAAAAGTATTTATAATACCCTTAAGTAGATAATTAAAACATTATACATAAAATATGAATTAACCAGTAACCAGTGGAGATATGAGATTAAAAGCACATAATTATCAGCATTAGCAGGACATAAATTATGAACAACCTCTCCCGAGCCTCCTGAGTGGGTATGAGCCGAAGCACCTGTGCTGCGAGGAGCGAGTTACGAGCCAAGCTGTCAGTGCTGCCTGCACGGGAATGAGATCTTGTTATCGTTGATTTTGTTCTGTATGGAAAGTTACAAAATAAGTATGTACACTTAACAAACAAGTAAAGCATAAAATATAATGTTCATATCTGTAGCCTGACCTAACCTAAAATCAAAATAATAGGCAGGGTACCTTAAATTTCTAAAAATATTTGAATCTAATAATTATCAGGAATGTGAAGTGCAGGATTTGCAGGCATATTCTATAATTTATGTTAAGTTGATTTCTTAAAGTAAGCACCAACCTTTGACTTGTTTCTGTTTGGCCAGTTGGTTGACTGTTAGAGAATGTCTTAAGGCATTAAGTCTGCCATTTGTATTTTTCTTTCATTGTGCAATAAAGTTTAAATAAATAGTCTCATTTGTTTTCTTACACCTAAACTAGTATTATTTTTTGATGACATCTAGGGTATTAAAAAAAAACATGGACATTGGAATCAAAAGACTGGAGGAAGAACCTTTCTGCATGTTATCCTTGTGTCATCCAGGGGTACTTTTTATAAACTTACAACATGGGATTAAAAGAAGTAACAAAATGAGCTAAGCGACCAAATTTGAATGACAAAAATGAAACAAGCCACAAGATACCAGGTGTCACAAAAAAGTTAAACCTATGAAATGGAGATAAACAGGACTAATAAATAATGGGCAAAAGACATCACAAACTGGTACCCCAGGGAGAGGTAGGAGTGACAGGGAAGACGGGTGCAGAGGTAAAAGGTTGGTTTTCTGAAAAAATGGTGCCAAAAGGAAAAAAATAGGGACTAATGAAAAAAATATGGAGGAAGCCTATGTTAAAGAACAATCTGATGCTAAAGCTGATGTTAGTAGTTGTATTGATTGATGTTATTGTTATTGTATTGTAAGAAAAATCCTTCTTATATTATAAATGGGAAAGTTTGTGTGTATGTGTGTTAGTTTGTTACTCCTTCATGCTGCAACAACTTGACAAAATTAGGAGAAAGGGCATTGGGTAAATTTGTTTGAAGAATATTGTCATTTTTTTTTTTAGCGGCCACGGATGATTTTTACATAGTTATTTAGAGGACCTCTAAATACACATAGATATATATAATTTATGGTGGTAAATAATATCGGAGCGGAGATTTTAAAGATTTAAGTATTCAGTTTTTAGTACAAAACTACGCCCAAGTATGAATATTTAAATAATTATCTCGGCTCCGATGCACTTTAGAGTATTACATTACATAACAAAATATGTTTATTTTAATAATTCTATCATAATTTACCACTTTAACGAATGGCTGCTCACCTTGAAAATATATGAATTTTACAAATGACAACACTTTTACCCAAACTAGTTCCCAAAGGAATAATGAATTTGAATTTGAATTTGAATATATATAAAGTATAATAAGAGAATCTCAGAAAATGCCTTATGACTATTTACAGTAATATTTACAGTCAAAAGCATTAATTAATATCTATACAGCTATCGCATCAAATTATGTAGATAGAGATCTTATTGCCAGTGACATATAGATATTAATGACGTCTTGGGAACACGTATATACGTATGACTTGGATTGTAGATACACAGTAAAAGTAGTAGATAGTAATAAGTAACAGAAGTCAATAGCTTAAAAACTATGCCCTTACTTTCTTTTTCGATCCAAGGAACTGCTCCGGTCACTTTCAGGTGAAGCTGAATGAAATAGAGGCTTGCTTTCAGATATTAAATGATCAGCTGATAATCTCTTTACAAATAATTTACTCTTTGGTTTGTTACCCTCAAATGATCCTGAATGCTCTAAATACTTTCGAGAATCATCAACTCTGGGAAACATAACAGTAGCCTTAGGTATTTCATCAGATTTTGTGTGAGATATTGAGTTTTCACTATAACTATTAGAATTAACTGGGCTGGATGGTCGGGAGTGGATGTCAGATTTTGGCGGCTGAGTATCTCCTAGGCTCCTAGGTCGGGAGAGCCTGAAGAAGGCCTTGCAGCATTTTGGACGGTTGTTATCGTCCCTCTGCGAGTGGTCGCTACACTGGCTGGAGTTATTGCAGTATTGCTGCGGACTCTTGTGTCCCTCGGCGGGCTCCTGCGTGTTAGCTTCAACCACGTGCGCGCTGTGCGCTAGGAACGGGTCGGCGGGCGACATCGGTCGAGACGACGGAGCAAACTCATCATTGGAATCTGTGTCGACATAGCACCCAACTTTGGGCGACTTTTTAACGAACAACCGCTTTCGCAATGACAGTTTGTGCTTAGTTTTGGTTGGTGAAGTTGTCATATTGTACTTTACGCCAATAAAACAACAAATTTATGTTACTAATTACATTTTATATAAAATATAGACAACATAACCTACATCATCCTCAGATGACATTTTACGCTGAGGAATCTGTCAAAACTCAAAATCTCGTGATACGTTCCGAAGATAGTCGAGATTAAAAATTCTAATTCACTAAAACATTACTTTATTATTTAACATCTTATCTACTTTTGGCCAATAGTCTCGAAGGAAAATTATTGTTTATGCGTGAGTAATGTTTGGTGCATCATACAATAACAGTCGTTATGGAAACCATTGTATCGGTGGATGAATGCGATGTGATTATCATAGCTCACACTCTCAGGATAATAAGCACCAACAGATTTAAAGGGTATTATACATTTTTAAATTTCATGCTCTTAAAATGTTACTTTAGTCTCTGCACATCTGAACTAAAGCTCCTTATTAATCTCTAGGTATTAAAGTATTTTTTTTGGAAACCTCTAAACAACCAATCACAGAGTTTGTAAATTTTCAGTGATTGTGTATCAAGGACCTTTTACTAAAGCAGGACTGAGGACTAACCAAAAATTGATTTTCTAAAACAAACCTTATGTCATAAACTTAAGACATAGTTTGGGCTGTTAGATTTACAGGAGCAAAGCCTGTCCGAGCGGCATAGATATAATGGAGGCCGTTTGTCCCTTTCTAACACTTGCCATGCGCTAAAATTTCGGCATTTAGTAGAAAATTAAAATGTTTGTTTTAAACAATTTATTAAATTTGAATCGTAACTTAAAGCTTACATTATTCGTATAATTTAAATTCTTATAGTACTTTGTATTTATTACCCCATGAACTTTAAAATATGACGATTTAAACCTACTTGGAAGTATTATTTTTTATTAGGCTGTCAACCCATTGAGTGTATCAATCATATCATGGCGGCGCGGTTTTCATCAAGTTTTGATTTAACGATTCTCAGTTTTGCAAGATTATATAATGGTGAAAAAGTGTTGCACACAATTTTGTAAAAGCGAATCCTATACTGCACGGCTAGCACATGTTGTCCGCGACTTGTTTATCGCTCGGATCTCCCTTTCCATCTAGTCTGTAACGATAGAGACGCACTGAGCGACAAGCGAGAAAATACAACTTGTGCTACCCGTGCTGGTTGTGGGATATCGTTTCACAGGTAAGCCGATAAAAAGAGATTTTGGATTTTTACAAATAGGGTGACCTTGCGAGATTAATAACAAGTCCATGTCTTGTCTATCAATATAAAGGTAGTAGGCATTAGATAATTCCTATCAAGTTTACTTATTGTACGATCGTGACTTGTGGCTCGATTTCTTTGCTCCCAAGTGGTAGTACAGCTACATAATCGAGCGTTCATTACATGGTGTGAAAATTGCTTCATACTCGTACAAATAAATATAACTTACATATGGCATTTCCTTCTTTATGTTTAATTAATTAATTGGAAAGCTTTCTCGATGGATAGTTGTTTATCAAGTAATTCTTTTTACTTTATATATACTTGTTACTGCACTGCCGTAATGAATATGAATCTCACAATGTAATTGCTTGACTAAATAACAAGATACTCGTCTTGGCCCTTATTCTATCTATATATTTACGTAGAAACCTGTCATTGGCTTTACTAATAAGTATATACTAAATTGTCAACATAAAAATGTATGCTGTTGGTTTCTTTCAATAAATTAAAAAAAAAAAAAAACTTTTTGCTACGATGTCATGGTCACCCTATTAGAAAGAGATAAACCGCATCTGTGCTTCACATCCTACGCGGACCGAGTTTTGGTTAACAGTGCTCAGTCCTGCTTTAGTAAAAGGTCCTTGTTGTGTATAGACAATTTTTAGGGCATGGAAATAACCTCAAAATGACAACTGTGGAAAAATATTGCAAAAAACGATTTAATTTCGTGAAACACGATTAATGTTTATGAATATGAATCTATTTAATTATATTAAGGATTATTTTACTACGCATGGTCCAATTAGTCTAAAAATAGTTTCCAAGTTTGAACCTGTTGGCTAAATATGCAAGCATTTAAAGCATCACTTTACAATGAAATAATAAAATAAAGAAAAACCCGCGGAACAAATTGGTAAGAAACTTTGTTATAATCAATAATAGGTCTTGTTATTTTGTATTGAACGTCGTCGTTCAAAGTGAAAAGTAGAGTGTTTAACGCAAGACTAAACAACCATAATGACGGACACTTCTGGCTTGTTTGAGTCCCTTGTTGGACTATCTTGGGTGAAAGCCAGACGAGCGTAAATTTTCGAGTAAAGTTGTGAGTCGTGTAATTTCGGTCACGTAATATCTGCTTCAGCATATAAAAGTCCAACTCATTTGCGTGAACCAATCAGGAGTTTTGTATGAAAGAATGAGTTGTGTATGCTATTAAATTAGATGTTCTAATATAATAGCATAGAAGTATAGGTAATTGTAATTACGCGTCGGCTTGCCAGCGTTAAGGAAATACGGCCGCAATAAGCGTAAATTTAAATCATACGATCTTACCCGATGTCTGATCTAAATCTTAGCCGAACGCACAGACCTTACTTTTACGATTAAAAATAAGATTACAGCAATTAATAATTAAGGACGTTTATTGTTATCATTGACAAGAGTAGAATTAAGCTAATCTTAGCTGTAATAACGCCCCCGCCTGTCCCGGGCACTAGTAGATTGTCCCCGACGTACTCCGGAGTGGGAGACAGGGATCCTCCCACTACGGACTGAATACCGTCTCCTGCAAAAATAGGTAATTGTTCTTGTAGTTAACACAATTTATAAGGTAAAGGCGTCTTTCATAGACTTTAATGGAATAAGTACAACGTTTTAAACGTATTTGTGTGCTCTTTTGTAATAGTTAAAGTAGGTAGGTACTTATTATTATTATAAAGCGGACATTTTTTTGTTTTAAACGTTGTAGGTATTCCTTAAAAAACATTAATTGACCCGAAGCCGGATGCCCCGGTTGACCTTATTAAATTTTAATTAAATTAAAAATGTATAACGGTTTACTTGCGTGTGCGCATTACCTAACAAACCTTACCTATATTGCAAAGATCGTTAGTGCAAGCTCGATAATAAGTCCTGAATGTTGTATCGGTAATATCGTGGTTAAGGAAATCCGGAGTTTCCTCACATCCTCTTGTAAAGCTCACCACCTCTCCTATAGGGTCCTGTGCAAACATAATAAAAGATATTTAAACGAGAGTTAAATCTAAGTAGCTAGGTTATTAGGGACACTAATTAAGTAAAGTTGTTTTTGGTAATGTGTGCCTTTAAGAATACTTTTAAGGGTTTGTTCGGCATGCCTATTTTTTAATCATTGTTATGTATTTTGTTTTTCATTAAAGTACCTGACGGCACCAATGATGGACACTTTTAGCTGACAGGCCCCAGTAATGGACACTTCACTCTTAATTCAAATAGTATACGGACCAAAATTGATTGTTATTCATTTGTTGCAAAACAAATGAATAACCCTTATCCTCTGTAAAATAAGAATCAAGTGTTCATTATTGGTGCCTTGTTAATTACTGGTTCCATCACCCTATTTATATACGTACTATTTTTTTAAAGTACATTACTTCTTTGTATCCCCGTTTCATACCTAAAGGTGTATTTACTTTGTAAGATTGTTTAAGTTTGTATCGTGAATTCACCAATGAATCGATGCCGTAGACTAGATACTCTCTAAAACGTAAGAGTTCGCAAAGATACTAAGTATACTCAAATAAATGCAACTGAAACCATATGCAAGAATGAAGAAAAATACCAATGCTAAGGTCTTGAGTAGCCGCATAGTTCGAAGTCTTCAAAAATCTAGACCGATTTAATTAATAAAAACGCCTAGAATTAATTAATAGCAACTACTCTTCTTTCTGCTTACCACAAACTCCTGCCGCATGATGGTACAGTATTGGTAGGGGCAGTCGACTGAAAGCGTGTCGTCTGTCACTGTCAGACATGATCGGTCAGTGTCCACTGACGAAAAAGTGCAGGCGTAACATCTTAGGTCACCTGAAATAGATATACATATATTTACTAGATACTTTTACTTCTCCTGAACTGAATCATTATAATGTAGACTTTTTACTACAACTTACACTCATACGCCCTTACTTATAAACGTGGAATAACCGTGGGGTAAGCTAAACCATGCTTTGTACTTAGTTTGTCCTTATCGTCATTGTGACATTTGAAATCCAAATCCTTTTAGAGTTATAAGATATTTGGTTAAGCCCCACGGTTATTCCACGTTTATAATATAATATAAGTAAGGGCGATAGACCGTAAGTAAAGTCCTACCGGGTTCTTTTTGTATACAGGGTGTTAGGTAATGAGTGGATAATACTTGAACTACGGATAGAGGGCACTTAGGACATTATGAAAAACCTAAAATAGGTTAAGTAAAAGTCACACGGTTTTCGAGATATTTGGACTTTTAAGTTTTTTATCGAAAATGATCACCCTTGTTCAATGTTTTGATCATAGCACCATTCTAAGCTAATTTTTATCAAATTTTATTTTTTCTCAATATTTTTGAATACTTATGTTATCAGATAGGCATCACCATTAATGTGAGACTACAATGGATTAAAAAAAAAACGCAATCTTAATTTTTGTGTTTTCAATCGTACATTGATCGAACTTTCAGCTCCCATGGTGACAAAAAAATACACCTTTTACTTTTTGTATCCCGGGCGTAGAATTCAAAACCTTTTGTTGCAAAAATGACATTACTGGCCACTAATTTAAATGCCATTTATTCCAAATTTAAAAAATATGCCGACTGATTTTTGTTTTTTTTTTTAATTTCGCTATTATTGCGTAATGCATTATTGTGTGTTTAGATTGTTACACAATACACACCGATAGAATATGCTCGAATACCGGATTTTTCCTTGAATCCATCACGCTTACATGAAGGCAGTTTTTGGCCAGGGTGTAGGAGGAAATAGCGATGGCAGACCGAGGAGGGAGCGAGACGATGAAAATGTTCTGGATTTAATAGCGGCAAATCCTTCTTTTTCCGTACGGGAATAGCAAATGCCTCGGACTGACGGTGGAAAGTGCATGCAACTCTAAAAACACAAGGATTGCACCCTTTTCATTTCCAACGTGTGAAGGTCCTATTGCCTAGAACTCTCTCTTCCCTGTACGCGTTATGGATTCGAGAAAAAATCCGGTAATCGGGATGGAGTCTGTTTGGGTAGCGTTCAGCGTACAAAATTGCAGCAGCTGCGCAGCACTAGCGTTGCCTTGGCACTCACCATAAATGTAATGCATTTGAGCATATTCTAGCGGTGTGTATTGTGTTCGAATAATTGTTAAACAAAAAAAATTCAACACAACAACCTAACACACAATTCAACATTCATTACGCAATAATAGCGAAATTCAAAATCGAATTCGAAAAAAAAACAAAAAGCAGTCGGCATATTTTTTAAATTTGGAAAAAATGGCTTTTCAATTAGTGGCTAGTAATGTCATTTTTGCAACAAAAAGTTTTGGATTCTACGCCCGGGATACAAAAAGTAAATCAGGAAAAGTGTGGGTGGGCATGTATTTTTTTTATTATTTTGGCATTTTGATTTTAAATTCAAAAGGTAATTACTATATTTAAATTGTCAATAAATTGGCATGTTTTTAAGCTTATGGGCAGCTAGACGGTAGTGTATTTTTTTTTCACCATGGGAGCTGAAACTTCGATCAATGTACGATTGAAAACGCAAAAACCAAGATTGCGATTTAAAAAAAAAACCATTGTAGTCTCACATTAATGGTGATGCCTATCTGATAACATTAAGTAGGTTTTTAAGAATATTGAGAAAATTTAAAAAATAAATTGCTTAGAATGGTGCTATGATCAAAACATTGAACAAGGGTGTTCATTTTCAAAAAAAAACCTAAAAGTCCAAATATCTCGAAAACCGTGTGACTTTTACTTAACCTATTTTAGCTTTTTCATAACGTCCTAAGTGCCCTCTATCCGTAGTTCAAGGATTATCCACTCATTACCTAACACCCTGTATACTACGAGTAGGTAGAGTCGACAAATTTGATTCAAAGGGCCGGTTCAGACGGCCAGCATTTGAACTGCAACCCAGCGGTAAAGCGGCACATAGCAACTAACAGCTGCACGCAGAGTCAGAGTTAAAGGTTGGCGCGCCGATCCGACCGGATCGGCTCAAAGTGAGGCGTTGAAAAATGAGCTTTATGATTTGTGTTAGTACGATCAAATTTTCAGTGGATGAAGCAAGGCCGGCGCCCGGCTATTGTTTTCAGTTTGACTTTAAAAAATGTATTTTCAACCTTTAATGACAATTAAGCACAGAATAAATATGAGTACCTACTTCGTTCCGTGGTGACGATTTTTCATTCACATGTTAGAAAAAGGAACGAGTTAATTGTCTCTTTAAATGTCTCTTATCTAAATGTATCGTAGCCTGATTGTGCAAAATGTGGTTACAGAATTATCAACAAATTTTAAGAGTTGTTGGTAATTCTGTAGCTCTACCTACCCCACTCTGGGAATGAAGGCGTGACTTTATGTATGTATGTCTCCAAGTACGGCGGTAAGTCATCATCATCACCCGACAGACGTTAACTGCTGGACTTTAGCCGTCTCCAGGTATCTACACGATCGAGTACTACGTCAATTAAAAAACAAAAAACCGCCTTCAAAAACGCAAAAAATAACTTCTTTTAAAATTGTAGGTACCTACCTAAAAGGTTAGTCCAACTGATGTCGGCTTTTTTGTTGAAAATATTGAGGTCGCCGACTTCAGTTGGACTATACCTATTAGGTAGGTACCTACAATTTTAAAAGAAGTTATTTTTTGCGTTTTTGAAGGCGGTTTTTTGTTTTTTAGAACTTTTATTTTATTTTATACTTTTTAGTGATCATAATACGCTGTTACTTAGTCCCACTTCTTGGTTGATATAAAACTTTAAGTTATTTCAAGCGCGCCGCAAGCAAAGTCATAGTCATTTTTCAACAAGTAAATATTCTTCGTTGTAGTCGCTCAACTATCTTAATCGAGATATCTTATCGCCACCCTTGAAATCAGTACCGTTGAGGAGTTCCGGTGGCCATCCGTGGTCTTCATCATCAGTTCCACTTCACCAAATGATACTTTCTGAATGCAAATGCTGGACTTGTTACTAAAAATACTAAAATCGCTATATGTTTGCCTACAATATTTGAGGAGTTCCCTCAATTCCTCACGGATCCTCTCATCAGATTCAGATTTGGCGACAATGGGACCACCTCGAAAGTATATTCTATCAAATTTGAAATCGGTCGACAATTGACGGAGTAGTCGGTGAACATACATAAAAAAATATACATACAGTGGAACGTATAACCTCCTCATTTTTTGAAGTCGGTTAAATAATGAACATGCAGTGTTCTACTCTAATTTACCGTTTTATTTTATTTTCCCTATTTCCTCACCGAGTTTTACATCGTATATAGTGGAAGTAGATATTGGTTTAAACCCGGTTTGAGTTTAAAGATTTAGTTTAGCAATGCTTACACTATCCTGAATTATGTACGCTAATAAAGCTAATTTATTATTGACAGTGAGCAGATTTCTTAGCACCTAGCGTGCCGCGGAACTAACAACTAACCGATAATTTAAATAACTAATAAGTATATCTTCTACTTACTGTGCTTGGGCTGCGTTTACGTCTACCAAATTGATGTTCTTAAAGTTGTGCTAGGTTAAACCCCAGCCTCAGCCAAAGACTCGTTCGACACCAATTTGAATATTCGCCCATTCGTATATAGACATATTATTATGTATTTCGTTAATTAATATGCCTACATTATCTTGCAAGTCACTTGTCGCGCGGTGTGGCTACGAAAGGGCTACGTCTCTGTAACTTGCCTTTCAACAAAGACGATTTTCACCAACGTTTATGGATCTTATTATTGAGTTAATTGTTGCTTGAATATTGAAGTATTTAGAAGCCCCTTACGTTACTACTATGTATGTATACGAAAATTATAGTAAAAATCGTCGTGGTAACTTAACTTTTTGGTCCTTACCCATATGTGCTTTCATTAAAGATATTTTTCAAATTTTGAGTATTTGTAGTTTTGGCTGTAGGGGGAGGATAAGTACTTGACTCTAACAAAAATTTGCGCTTTAAAGCTTAATATTTCATAAACGGATCCCTTAATCGAAAAATTGTTTTCACAAACCCGCAATATTTTTTAAGACCTATCCAACGACACGCCGAACTATGGGGTAGACGAGAAAAAAAAATACATTCAAGATATTGTTTTACCACTTTGTTGGCGTGACTAATAGTATAATCATGCCAAATTACAGCTTTGTAGTAGGTACTAAGGTTCTCTGAGCTAGGCTGCGGACGGACAGACGGACGGACGGACGGATGGACATGGCGAAACTATAAGGGTTCCTAGTGTGACTACGGAACCCTAAAAACGGTTACTTTAGTCGTGTGAGTAACGATAATTAACTACTTATACTGTTTTATTTTCCTTCCACAAGACAAATGGTGGTATCTCAGACAAAACTCCTGTAGCAAGTGCGACCATATTACTAACGGGTGAGGATTGAATCTGCTTCGTTTATTGAATTTCTAATACCGCCTATGGGCATATGAGGGCATTATGTAAATTTAAGACTAATTTTCGCTACTCACAAGACTAAAGTTAGATACTATTTCTCAATTTTAGTCCTTAACTAGGTACTTATTTTTTAAAACCACAAATCAAGAAAATTAATAACATACTCGTATCTTATAATCATAGATAGCATAGAAGCTTTAAACTTTTAAAGGGTTTTTCACAGCAATATGAATACATCCTTAGAATTCAGAGATCACGAGTATCGCATTTTTACACTGAATTGGCACCTAATTCAACACCCAGTTTACAGACTGATGTTATATAAATTATTTACTAGCGTTTCTCACCAATCTGTTCGCGTAGAGTAGTTCCGTTAAGAAAAATAACTATTAATTAGATAGATAAAAAACCCCCATATCACGGTGACCTCTTCTTTCAGAGCTGAGCTCCCTTAAACGGCCCAACCGATTTTCATTAAACTAACTAAACTAGCTTAAAACCACCGCTAGAAAACCTCTTTCAAATTAAAAAAAACGCATACAATTCGGTTCACCCGTGTAAGAGGATTTTGACTGCATTTTGTATGGAAATTTTTAGCTTCATAGTCCTCTCAAAAAAGGGGTGATAGACCGGCGAGTACTTGGGCATTTTCACGCAAAAGTGTACCCAATTAAGGAACTTTAACTTTGTCCGTTTTGTGACGAAAATTAGCTATACATTGACGGTCGCCAAAACTGAAAAGATAAAGTTCCTTAATTTCAGTCCTTAATTGGGTACACTGCCTTAATTACGGCGTACTTACTCGCCCGTCTATCACCCCTTTAAGAGCTACGGTGCGACAGATAGATCACAGATGCACACAGGAAAATAAGTAACAAAAAATAGATAGAAACACGAAAAGTATATACAAAGGCGAACTTATCTCTTTAAGGGGTCTTTTCCAGTTAACCTTTATATTAATTGACGTAAGTAGATTAGAATCACTAGACTAAGGTAATATTTAATCAGTTTTATGAAATTTGCTGAACAGTGTCAAAGTGCTTTGCTTCCAATCTATGTGTATTAACCATAATTTTGGTTTTCCTCAAACAAATAAATAAATTAGTCGCATAACTTCCTATGAATAACTACCCTCCTAATTATAATACCTACTTTGTTTTTAAATATCAATGTTATCAGTTTTAGGCTTGATTATGTTTTTGTAAGTAAGAATAAATGTGTCTTGATAGTCTTACTTTTGTGCCTGTTAATACTTAATAGCAAAAAGAGTATTACTATAGTTCTATTGCATTAATTGAAATGTAATATTTTTAAGGAGAACAAAAAATGTCTTTAACCGCAATGTCATAATGTATCTAAGTGACTAAGTACATAATTTAAAAAAAAACAGATAAAACTTAAATATTGATTCAAGAAATTGGGTTTGTTAATGTTTTCGTCATGTTCGCAGATACACTAGGTGTCATGCTCGTGTTACAAATGAGTCTTCTACATAAGAGAGGGCAATTAATTGGCATCGATACGAGTAGGAAAAGAAAGTGGGTAGAGGAAGTGCCGGTCCGCATGCGGTCGGTAACGATTTTGCGGGAAGTAAACCCTGGGATAAATATCTCCAGCGTGAGAAAGACACGATGACATTAACATCAAAGTCTCTTCTTTCAGCTTTCAAGTTCTCAGTTAAGGCTAATAAATATTGTAAGCGGCTCCAAATAATGATCCGGGAGGCCATCGCTAGAAGTAAAATAGGTCAACCCATAGCTGAAAAAGGGTGACATTACCTCCCAAATAAAATTAAGTAGGTACCTATAAAACCTCCACCTATGACAAAGTGAGCAGAAGTTTGATTGGGTAATTGAGACACCTTCTGGCTTCAGATCTTTAGACCGTTGGTCACTACAACAGATACCATACTCCAAACGACTACCAAAGAACAGACAGGCGTAGGTAGACTGATCTCCAACTTACACTCCATACTTTTGGTCGAGTAGTAAGAATACAAAAAATGACTACGCACGTCATTTGTTGGCTAAAATTAGATAGTAGTGCATCTTGGCAGGGCCCTCTGCAGATTTTCCGACCAGAGCACAAATAACTATAAAAAAGACTATTTTGAACATTGTAGCTGTCCCACTGGCACTTTGATACTGACAATAATTCCAGTTATCTCCTTGTATAATCGAGGTCTAGGGGTCCAAATACAAAGAATTATTGCGTGTACGTCTACTTAAATCGTTCGCAATCATTAGATAGTGCGTGCTGATGCACATGACAAATTCATAGGAAATAAAACTTATAGAATTATCAACATTTTTTTAGAGATGTTTGTAATTCTGTAGCTCTGCCTACCCCACTCTGGGAACGAAGGCGTGAGATTATGTATGTATGTATGTATGTAAGTCTTTTATAATTGAAAGAAGATATAAATTCAAAGCCCTACGGCCTAACTACTTTTTGGCGGTTGTCTGCTTAGACTTACCTGCAGATTTTCCGACCAGAGCACAAAAAACTACAAATAACGCTTTTATGACCATTGTAATTGTCCAACTGGCACTTTGATACTGAAAATAATTCCCTGTTATCTTCATAATCGACGCTTTCAAATGATAATCAAAACATTCCCGCTATCTACCGATTTGGTATGACTAAGGTACCAATTAAATCTCAGCCGGAAGCAAGCTTCTTGTCTAATCATCAAACATATTTAATGTAGGTATGCAGGTTCACGTCACAGATTTTAATTTGTTGAGATATCTAAGAACCTGGACACAGAGACAAAACAACATTAAAAAAAATGTTTGCTAGTGACTGACGTTACTTTATTATGACAGGGCTCTATGACTGGGTCAAAAATAAAGTCTGTGATAGTATATCCACACGCTTCAATTGTCTTGCGAGTAGATTGTAGAAACTGAACTATCACAACCTCACAAACCTATGAATCCGACGCGTTAACATAGGTACATACAATGTTTACAGAAACGTGAATGGGGGTGCTCATCTTTACATAGTATAAAACAAAGTCGCTTCCGCCGTCTGTTCGCTTAGAATCTTAGATCTTCTAAACAGCGCAAACGATCTTAATGCGGTTTTCATCAATCGGTAGACTGATTCAAGAGGAAGGGTTATAATATAATAAAGTCTAGATTATATAAGGGTGTTACAGAAAACTCACATAAACCGAAGTGAAGTGAGGGCGGGTCGCCAGTAACACATAAAACACAAGTCTATACGGTGTGAAGAATTTTGGTTGTAGCAGTAGCGCAATTATATTTGCTCATAGACATCACTGAACCCAGTCCTTGTCGACATGTCGCACTAATCGTTTCTAATAATGTTACACAAGAATATGGTTACGAAAGTAAATGTAGGACGCATTTCAAAAAAAATATGCTTGAAATCGTCATTTGTAACTCAACCTCTGGCTGTCCCTCTTCATTCCCCTAGGGGTTGAATTTTAGTGATAATAAATAAATAAATAAAGAGCATTTCAAATAAGTTTCAACTAAATTTGACAAATTTTTTTCCCATACAAACTTTGCAACCCCTTTTTATCCACTTAGGTGTTGAATTCAGAAAAATCCCTTTTTAAACGATGCCTAGGTACGTTATAAAATGAACTACACCTCAAAATTCCAATTTTTTACCTTTAGATAGAGGGAGATGATGAGTAAGTCAGGGGTACATGTCTGAATATCGAAAGTTAATATATCTAAAGTTAAAATATCGAACGTTATAATATCGAACGGTCAAAACATCTACATTCATAATATCTACGTCTGAAATGCCTATGATTAAAAAGCCACTTGTTTAAAATAACGAATGATTAAAACATCAACAGTTATTTGAACTTTGTGTAAAAAATATCGAAAGATTATAATTATTAGAAAGGTATATCTAAAGTTAAAATGTCGACCGGTCGACTTATCTACAATCGTAATATCTACGTCT
Source organism: Acleris literana (assembly GCA_946894065.1). Taxonomy (NCBI): domain Eukaryota; kingdom Metazoa; phylum Arthropoda; class Insecta; order Lepidoptera; family Tortricidae; genus Acleris; species Acleris literana. Next base: position 14,089,774 of record OX335670.1, on the reverse strand, counting down.
ATCGAATAATATCGAAAGTTCACATTTTCCACATTTTTATGACCTGAGAACTGAGTTTATTTGCAAAATGTTAGGCCGCTGATTATTGCTATTAATAAATTAATATATATATATATATAACACCAATACCTACACAACAAAAACAAATAAAAATTAATTTAAAACTTAAAGTAAAAAATATTCTCAATTGTGTCGCTTCTGTATCTAAGCAACGGTATGAGTAATATAATTACTTAATGCGAAGAAAGGTGTTTCAGTGAAGTGAGCGAGCGTAGCGAGCGAATCAGTCTGTTCAATGCGAATGCGAAGGTTAGGTTATACAACTTAAAACCATCTTTCGATTTCAAGACAATACTTTAATTTTATTAGAAAACACAATAATAGTAATGAGAGCGCCACTGAACGCTCGGCGTAATCTTAACCAGGTGAGGGATTCCAAAGGTATTTAAATTTTAAACTATCGTGTTGCAATTTTGTTGCCGTTACTCCGCAGGCAATTTGCGAGAGGATCGATCTCTCGCTCGGAGCCTCAGTGTGGTTCACACATGCAATTACTTTAAACATCGGGTTGGTGGCCCGCTCGGTTAGCGCTGACTTGTCAAGTACCCGTCCAATAAATCAGGCGAATGAGAAACAAGGCAATATATGCCAAAGGTGGATTGAAGCAGCGCGATGACTGTGGGCTTTTGTCAAGATGAAGATCACAATAATAGTAGGCCAGAAAGATGCTTAAATGTGGGCTAATAAAGGGTAATATATCTGATTACCCAAATTGCATTACAAATATAATGCTAGAAAAATAATTTAACTCGATCACAGTTATGCCACATATTTCGGCCATATTTTTATTATTATCCTTTCAGCAGCTGCAAGGGCTAGTCAGATGTGATGCAACTCATCAATTGGACAAAATAACATGTTAGATAAACAAGTGCTTGTTTTGGTATAATTTATTTTTTTACAAGTGCTTAAGAGTCATTAATTCTCTACGCTAATGTCAATTTGCAATACTTAAATAGCTACCGTGTTATCTTTCGAATTACCTATGCGGTAATCGGCAGGGCAATCCCTATACTTTGTGTATGTTAACTCGCCCAGTAAATGAATACTCGGACACTACAATATTGGGATAGCATAATTTTTAAAGTTGGTCTATAAATACGATGCGCGATGTAAGTACCTACGTTGTGTTGTCGACCGTCGAACTTCTCATCAAATGTATCATTTTAGCGAATTTCACTTCACCGATCGAAAGCTATTTTCTGTTGAAGCCGTGTTGTTTTCTTCTTAAATATAAATTCCGTAGATAAGGTTAGGTTAGTCTTGCGTCTAGAAAACCCTGTCGATAGAATGAAAATACTGCGAAATGATACATTTTATGAAGTGATTCTCGACGAAACGAGGACAAACTCTCTATAAGTAAGACAGTGGAGATCCCTTGTTGATCGGTTATTAGATATTTCAGCTAATAGCGTATATCGGACATGCGACGAATTTTCCTCAATGCTTCGTTTCTTCTGGCCATCAAGATTTCTATGAAGAGTAAAGCAACGGCAAAAACAGCTCCATAAGACAGCACCAACAAAGCTGGATAACAATCCACCATGCTGACTGACACGAAACTGCTCTCTCTCCCAGAGCATTTTGGTCGCTTTTCGTATAGCAACCGATTCTCTCTGCTCTGCAATCCATGCTCCTGAATTCTTTTCGTTCTAAAACAATGCAAAAATAGTAACTAACTAAGAAATAACGTGAAACACCCATTATCATAAAAATTTGGTTCATCAGTATTATTATGTAATATTGCCATTAACTATCGATTTAATAATTAAACGGTAATTTCTTCTTGTCAGTAATTAAACCAATGTAAAATTATTTATCACCGCTACAGTAATGTACTTGACTTGCTATACCCGTATTTACTATTTTTGTTAGATCAAAGCATTTAATATAGAATTAAAATTATAGTTATAATGTTTAAAGAATACACGAGATGACAATAGGGTTTTTGTTTAAATACATGAAAACAATGGAGTCTCCTTGTTGTTGCGAGTATAGGTAGTAAGCTTACCCTATTTTAAACATTTCCTTGAAAGGTGTATTTTTCCTGACCGCCAACCACGGATCGATTACTTGTAAATATTGTATTTCTTTCAGACCACATTTTTCGCTTTCCTTGAAATACTTGCCAACAAATTTGTACCCCACGCCTGTCTCCATGTGAAACGCGAATAAGCCCTGAAAATTCCGAAAACACGTTACTTTCTACACAGATTTCTACTTTCCTTTTTAAAATTCAATGGCAAAAACAATGCTTCAAATTGGTGTCATGGTATACAATTTTAAAGTAGCCATTAGTGTTTGAATGACTTGTTATTGTAACCTTTTGCATTTTTTTGACGCCGTCCTCCATCGACATGAACCGGGGCTTCGCGCCGCGAGGAGCCACCTTTGTTTCATAAATGGCCTTTCTAACAGGTTCCGTGGCTGTCTGCAAAAAAAGTTAGAATGTTTGTCGTCTAGTCAATAGGTAGCAACTAACATATTTTACCCGCTAATGACTCTCTATTCAGTTAATTATCACATCATTAAAACAAATCTCTTTAACTAGTACTTAAAAATAACCTTACTATAGAAAATAATAATTACAGAAAAGTAGTATTTATTGAAGACAGTTTCGTGTACGCCAAATTTAATCCTCGAATGCAGAAGGTCGTCGAGCGTTTTTATTTGAGAAGAACTTGACTGGAGCAACGCCACGATGTTAGCTGCATACGAAGTGTACAGGAACATGAGCGCCAGAAATAACACCAGCATCACCACACGGCCCAGGGACCCTGGAATTGTTGATAATTAGATGTGAGTTGCGGATTCCCGGTGCAGTGCGGTGGGAACGCCAAGTGAAATGCTCATTCTCATTTTTGAATCAACCAACTTTGCAAGAAGAAACTAAGGTAGATTTTTAGCAATGTGTAGCTTTTATTTATACACCTTACCTACCTTTCAACTCTACAGGACTTCCTTGCTGACAAGCAGCCCCAAATATGAGAAGGGTAACGTCTATAAAACTTGCTCTTAGTACGCTAGAATCCGATTCCCTCTGAAAGCAAAGAAAAGCAAAGTTATAAAAACAGTTAAGTAAATATTGGGCAGTTTTCAAAGATTTAATTTAACACACTCTGTTACATCTATCCTAGGCTCACGTTTGTTTTTCTATAACTGTTTAAATATTAACTGTGTTTAATCAAAATGACGATAAAGGCCAAACTAGATGATGATTTGATGACTCTTAACGCGCAGAATATAAGTCACGACCGAAAATAACGGGGAAACCCCGTTATCGTACTGGAATTATTTATAAACCGCCCGTTATTTATGCTCGCTAGTTTAAAACAAAAAAACATATAAATGGAGGCCTCTATTCTACTCGGCGAAACAATATTGACTTTGACATGTTATCGTATTTTTTTTAAGTCGGCTGCCATTACTGTCTAGTACCTAAATGAAATTATAAAGAAAAAATGAAAATATTTATTTCGGACATCCAGTATCCAAAAACACATCACATAATTATGTAGAGCTATCGTAATACTGACAATACAATAACATGTCAAAGGCAACATGGCTTTACCTAGTAGATTAAAGGTCCAGATTCCCTTAATTTCGGAAACAAAAAAGGCAACTTCTATTTGTGTGACTGTGGTGTGGTGTGACTTAACATTTGTTATATTACCTTTTCGTCCTCATGTCCATGAGTCTTCTTCCATTCCCAAAACGAGACTATGAACAAGGCTATGATTAGCAATACGAGCAGCGCTATAGTACTGTACCACACAGCCGCTTTGAAAGAGAGGAGAAACAGATTATTCTCGTAAGACAGCTTCGGTTGCCGGAACACGAACTTGGATCTGGTCGGAGTAGGGCTTGATATGTAGTCGACTACGGATATACGTTCTGAAGTGAAGAACATCGGTGATCCTGAACGTTTAAAAATAAATGCAATCATAAGAAAAAAAGATAATACCTATTATAGGAAGATTAGTTCTTCATGAGGTACATTTGCAATTCTTGATTGTGGAAACATATTTTTAATTCTCGTCAAAAAAGAAGGATTTGATCTAAGCTGTCTGTCTGACTGTCATCGCTTAGGGGTCGAAAGTCGTTATCGAAAATGTACAGGATTGACGTGAGGTGCCCGTCGGACGCATCGCTTATGTCAATCAATTCCATACATTTTGACAGTTTTCGAAAATCGTTTACGTTAGCGTGAAGCATCTTGCCTAGGGCTGCTGTTCTCGTATTGCATACCTCCGACTTCCACTTCTTCTCTGACCATGTATCCAGTCATCCCATTCCATGACCCATTAACCCGATAGCCCCACGTGTTCGCAAACACGTAATTCCTGCTCGCGTTTAAAAAATCAAGCAAATGGTTGGTTGTGGGGAAATTGACTTTAGTTATAGTGTCTATGTGATCGTTTCTGAAACAATGGCGAGTAATATTATGAGATTAGATCGCTTTATCTGCTAGAACAGTATCGAGTTGTTTTGCGCTTGAACCAACCAGCAATATTCATCTCTTAACAGGGTGAGTTAAACTTTTCTATTCCATTACACGTAAGAGCAATGAAAACCGGTAATGTCAAAGATTATGTACATACCCATCAAACGGATCAAAAATACTACCCTTCATTTTGATTATTTGCGATGTATCGCTATGTAGTTAGTATATTGCAAAAGGTCAAAAAATGTACGAATTTCTTTTATCCTTATACATTTTTGAAGTGTGTATTTTGATAATAACTACCTATACTTATACATTGCTTGTCAGATAAAATTGCGTATGAGGGTTTAATTTATGCATGAAAGGGGAATTGGGTTGGTATATAGCACAATATTACTGTTGAATTTCATTATTAACTCAACACGGCATATTTACGTTTGACTTTGTTTTACTGTAATGTGAATAACAGAAATCATAACGACATTCTAAGAATACGATAACGATATGATTTAAAATAAAATAGAATACTGACAAAGATTATTAAATGTCAAAATGTGTTGTTACTATTACAAAATTCAACAATCCATTAAATTGTGTTATTTCGGATTTCCCCAAACAATTCAGTTGAGCGGTCGGTCAATCTTAACCTTAATAACCTAGTTATTGTTGGTAAATTCACTTTGATAACTAGGTCGAAACGATGTTTAATCTTTAGTAAAATCAGGGTCTCTATTCTACTCGGGAAAACCTAATCGCTTTTGATATGCTATCGGATTGTCAACGATATGATAACTCTTATTTTGGTAATTGACAGTAATGGCCGCTGAGTTAAAAGGCTTGAGACAAAAAGTAAACAAGACCTAGCATACCGTTGACATTCGATAACATCTCAAAAGCAATTAGGTGAGTAGAATCAAGCCATGATATTCTTACACATTATCAAACAAATGGTTAATGCTGTCATTATCTGTCAAAACATAACAGATAGAAATTTCGTAGTTCTCCAGATTCAGTCTCCGTAGAACAATTTCGCCTTCGTTGAGATCCATTTGAAGCCTCTTGTCTTTATCCCAAGTGCCGTATGACTCCCTTTTCCACGTCGTGTTGACACCTATTTTATAAACTGTAAAATAAGTCAGGTTAACAAGGTTTTATAATTTTTCATATTTGTGTTCAGGTTGGGTTAGGTTAGGTAAGGTTAGGTTAGTTATTGTTTTAAATCAATGCTTTGCTTACTAAGATGTAATTCGTATGAACCATCTCCCAAATTCTTGGCAAATATTACTTCAGAATCCGGCAAAATATCCACACCGGCTATGGCTTTAGGTACGATGTTCCCACCATCTAAAGTATTGTTGTAGTTAGAATCGACTAGTAGCCAACGAAAGGGCGACCGAAAATGCGCTATGGAACTGCTCTGTAACATAAAAAAAATATGCAGATATTTGTACGTTTATAGTTATATCGTTAGAGAATTTGACAGGGTTATATGATCGTGTCATTAATATTTATTTATTAATTTAATTTGCAGAAAATATTTATTTATTAATTTAATTTGCAGAAATTAAATTAATAAATAAATATTAATGACACGATCATATAACCCTGTCAAATTCTCTAACGATATAACTATAAACGTACACAATATAGCTTAAATTTTCGACGGTGAAAGAAACACAAATAGTTTTGCATTATTCAAACTGGAGATGATAATATGCTAGACTAAGAAGTGTTTTTCAACATGCGGGTTGTGAAACCGGCGGGATCTGATCGGGACCAGTCTCGGGGGGTCTCACACTTATCTTATCTAGCTATTTCTGCCCCCACTGCTGGGCAAAAGCCGCGTTTAGTACTCTCCATAATTTCCTATCCAGCGACTCCTGAGCTCTGAATCTTTACAGAACTGGCCGCTAGCAAAGTAAAGGTAAAAAGCAGGGTTGTAGGTCTTACGCGGTTCCAAATACTACATTATTATAAGGAACTGAATGTTTCTTATTATTGACCTTGCAGCATTTTTTTTACTTATGAAGATAATTCAAAAAAGTTGAAAAGCACTGCCGGACCATTTCTAAGTAGGTCGAAACGTCTGGACAGCCCAAGTCTGCTACGAGCACCATATGCTGATCCTGCGCGTGATGTTCAGGAATTGTGTTAGTTTTCAGAAACCGCATTGTGGTAATGTCTGTTACGTTTTCACCCTCGAGGGCCGAATACAGTTGTATCTTCAAATCTGCAAAGGCGAAGTTTTTTAAGGTTACGGCGAAGCGGCTCAGATTGACTACATGGAAACGTGCTAGTACAGCGGATGTACATGAAATCATGATCGTTACTGTTTTGGGACTTTGTTAATTGAACGTTATATATGTATAATTTAACTAGCGCGATTGTTTTGGAAAATTAATCTAGAATGTACAAATCATTTCATGCGTTTGGGTTTGAGCAATCTTCCTGATCCTTTTTAAGAAAATCGATTCTATCAAAGTGAATTCCCGTATTAGCCAAAGGGACTGAATACGTTGACATAAAATTATTGTATAAGCCTTAATTCTGATATGGTTTTTAGAGTTCCGTGCCCGAAGGGAGCCCAATGGGACCTTATCAATATGCCTACGTTTGAACCGTAAAAGGTACGGGTTGTTTTTTTTTCAGTATAATTATGTGTCATTCATTACGGCGGATCTATTATCAGCCTTTTTTAAGAAAGTGAAATTATAAAGGGGATGATTCCCATACAAGAAACGTTCTTTTTTCAAGTTATTTTCTATTTTTGTTGTATCGTAAAAACGGTAAAACAATCTCGTGGAAGCGTCAAATAATTTGGGTTGGGTTGGGTATGATTATAGTAGGTACAAACCCTGAAGAAAAAGAACAAACAAAAAAAAATACAATTGTGTCATGTGCGCTCGCGCTGATGCGATTAGAAATCGAATTGAAATTGGAATTTAATAACAAATAACTACAGTGCGCGAGTTCCACTCGCGCTTAACCAGTTTTTTTTATCTGGTCAAAATACAGTATAATTTTGTTCCCTTTATGAAACCTTATTTTATATAACAATCTATTTTTAATTTTATTTAAAGTTCTTACGAGAAGACCAGCAAAGCATGGCGATCACGGCCGTTGGCCTCCGCATAGCACGGATGACGTCGGCGACCATCGCCGGCTTAACTTCATCTTCCGCTCGACAACTGCCTGAAAAAAAAAACAACAGCACCATCAAATTGAACAGCATGGCTAAAAAATTAACAAGATTCTGACGCAAGGGCTCGGAGTCGAAACCTTTTATACTCAGTACAAGAATAACTAGAAATGGCTAAAATAGACGTAGCATTTGCCTTTATATTATTCAAGTGCACTTTGTCAAATGGTCGACGTTTTCATATTTATTGAGACATCATTTTGCAGGTCAATAAGTGTGCCATAGTATGAATAATTTAGGTATTTCGTACGGAAAAGCCTCCACAAAATTTATTTTCATTGGTGGTAAGTACAACGCTTTTCCACTTTAGTCGGCCGACTAAAGTGGAAGAGCGTTGCACTTACCACCAATGAAAATAAATTTTGCACTTTCTAATAATTCAGTTTTAAATATGACTTAGTAATGCATAAAGAATAACAGGAATTTAGAGGAATGGGTCTAATGGGGAATTTCAGATCCTAATGAGAATAAGTTCGACTACTAAACAGCCTTACAGTTAGGTATCCTCGTAATACCTACGTATATGGGTATCATCGCTTGGATTTGGTTTTAATTGGACCGTAAAACCAATGGCCATTAAATGTATAAAAAACCAACTTTAATTTTTTTATGATTAAATAATTAATTCATTTTCATCTCACTACCTCGGAAAGCCCTTTTTGTTTGTTTGATATCTATTGAGAAAATCGCTTTTTCACGCTACACTGGTCGGAAATGTGGCGAAAGATGGTCTGTTCTTGGTCCCCAAAACAATCAATAGTTGTACTTTGAATGAGCAGGCCTTCTATGAATTGAAACTGGACAACTAAAACATAGTTGGTCTGTTCCATTGAGCAAGTCGACCAATCACATCGGACCGCTGATCACTGATTCGACCAATCAGAACACGACTTGTGCTGTATATGAACCTAAATTGGCCAATGAGAAGTCGTTTTATTTTTTAATAATATTCATCCCTTCACGGATAGGCAAAGGAATCAGATTCCATACAGCCATATATATCTGTTTTTAATTATCTGAAATATAGTCCTGGCACGGTCAGAGTCGTCAGTTTAAAAAAGCCTTTGAATGACTGGCCAGTAAGAACAGTATCGTTAAAAAATAAAAGTAAAAATTGGTGGGAGAGCGTAATTTTTTTAGTACGAGTAGTAATTGATTTTTATTTCCTCCCAGTAGTCGTGAAAAGCACTATGTTAAGCCTCGGCCGAAAGTGCAATAGATGAACTCGTACTTTCGAGGGCCTCCGCTGCGCGTCGGCCCTCGAACCAACTCGTCCATCTTTTGCTAACTTTCTAACCTCTACAACAATGTACTATTTATCCACATGTGAAGAAAGAGTTTTGACATTTGAAGGCAGCTTAAATGATATTTGACAGCTAACAAAACGTAAAACGGTAAAAGTGCTGAATTTTTAACATCACAATTAATGAATTGCATCGAGTAAAAAACACTAAATACAGTCTTACAACTTTATTATAATTCATAAATATCAGCATTCAACATTAACCTTCATTCTTGTTGTAAAAACGGATAAAATGTTCTGACAGTCCAAGTAAGTCGATGTGCGAACAAAACGCATCCGAAATAATAAAAAAAACTTAAGTCAAAACTTTTCAATTGTCGTCAACGTTAAATATTCGAATGTTTTCCTAGTTTGTTTTGTTATTAAAAATGAGTGATTTGAGTGACGAAGACGTATTAACATCTGAGGGCTCAGACAAGATGCACTACGCTAAGTAACGTTTCTATTCGATTCGTTTTTAAACCAATCGCGTCACTCACTGGTAGACCACGTGACTTTTCGTATCACGTCATCTACCAGTGATGCGATTGGTTTAAAAACGAATCGAATAGAAACTTTAGTTAGCGTAGTGCATCTGGGCAGGGCCCTCTGTGGAATTACGGGAAACCGTGCAAAATGCGGAATTGATCTTTTTTCTTATTTTCCTCGCTGTAGTGAGGTGAAAAGTTTTGTGTTATACACGGGTGAAAAGTTATTTTACGTCTCGTGTGTTGAAACACTGGCTACGCTCAGGATTCTATTTTTGAACCACTCGCTTTGCTCTTGGTCAATCATAGAATCCTTTCGCTAGCTCGTGTTCAAATGAACACTCGCAGGTAAAATACAACTTTCCCCCCTTGTATATCAAATAACTATTTCGTTTCTATTTTGTAAGAAGGTAACTTTGACATTATTTGCAGGATAAAACCGTTTCAAATTGCTTATCTCCATCGGTTTGTTGACAAACAATGTAATCGCTATTAATTTTCCATAGCAATTATTATTAACGCATACATTATGCACTCTTCGTTTATCTGTACGCATGTTTTGAAATCGTTAAACGACATTTGAGTTCAAGTCAGTATAGCGCGAGCGTCCTCGATGTTTGTTCTCCTGCCACGAAATGGCCAACTGATTGTGATCTGCCTAAATACAGGCTATTTTAGACTTCTTTTTAATGTAAATAAATATTAAAAAATACTTAAAGTTATGAATTTGTTTCCTAAAAGTACTGGCAGGTAATGGAATGAGTTTAGTATCTTTTGAAAATCAAGGAGTATCTACATCCGAATGGACGCCGTTGTTGCCGAGGGCTTCGGGTGCCAGGCTTTCTGATAAAGGTACCTTATGTTTTTAAGGTTTATTTGGCTTGTGGTTATTTTGTGTATCTATTAGTATTGGCCACTTAACCTTCGTGAGTTGTAAATAGGTTTCTAAGTACCTCCACAGACTTGTTGAACCTTACACCAAATCATGAGGGTACCATCAGCAACACAGTAAACTGACCATTTGTGAATCTTGTCACCTTACAATAAGGCTCACTGGTAGTCTAACTGACCAGTGATGCTGTTTGTACAGATGTAGCGAATAGGTACAAAAGTTCGTATTTACCTTGCTTTGTCAATCAGTTTTAGTAAACTCCGATAAGCTACTCGAGAAAGCAAGACGAAACCGACTTATGAAACCAAATAGGTCGTCAAGATTCTATACTGCTGGGTTGATAATGAAAGTCCTTTTTTGGAGCTACCAACTACCAGATATTTGTAGATATCAGGGAATATAAACAAGTCGCATTATGGCTAATGAAAATGAATCAAACCGTAAATTTTCGAAAGCGGATGAACTACTCACTTTTAGACGAGTATTGTTATATTTCATTTTTTATTCTTGTTTGAGTAATCGCTTTAGTAAGTGTTTTCATAAATACGAGCGTTTCTTCGAATTTCAAACTTGTTAAGTATTTCTACTATTGTTTGTACGCACCAACTCGTAGATTGCTTATGACAACATTCCTGGAGACTGATAAACGGCTGACTTCCACTAGTAGTCTCGTGCGGCCGTGCGAAATCTTCCACTGACCGCGTTGCGACTCACATATCGATATAATAACTTCATAACATGTTATTATCGCATAGCTTTATTTCCTGTTCATAGTTAGATTATATGTCTTTAGGGCAGGTACCCCGCAAGCAGTACCTAAATCAGACTCCCATCGTTGGGCTTTATTACTTATATATTTATGGACATAAGAATAAATGTCACAAAAAAATATTGCCCTAAAGCATATCACTCCCGAACTTTATGTTTGCTAGCTGATACAGACACGAAATAGGCTAGTTGCATAGTTGATTGACTGGCCCTACCGACGTAACGTAACCTCGTGTTATCGTCGTCCACTAAAATATTAATCGCATTATTCATAACTAGCGACCCGCCCTCGCTTAGCTTCGGTTTATGTGAGTTTTCTGCAACTCCTGTGCATAAACCAGAATGTTATACTTAAAAATGTTCCTCTTGAATCAATCTATCTACTGCTGAAAACTGCAATTAAATCCGTTGCGTACCTAGTTTAAAAGATCTAATCGAGCAGACAGCGGGAGCGACTTTGTTTTAAATATACTATGTAAAGATATAAACGCACAGTAAAACATTTTTTGTTAAAGTATTATTTGTCTCTTTCTGTCAAATTCAAATGTCAAAATGAAGGATAAGGAGAAAACATATTTTAAGCACACTTTAGCTATTTACTTAAATACTTAAAATATTAACATATAAGAATTAGCCATTATTTGCATAATATAAATAGTACATTATTGCCTAGGCATGGAAGTAGGCAATTGCGGGCTGCGTATTGGATTAAACGGACGAGCTTGCGAGTCCGTTTAAAAATACGAAGCCCGCAATTGCTGTTCCTGCCGAGGCAAATATAGTGCTTTTCTCAAAAATCGCAAGAAAATTTTTGTGTTGGAGTCAAATCTTCATCGCTTGAACTCATTTTTTGAATTGCATACAATCAGAAACTTCATGTGAAAAAACCATCACTCCTTACCGCCCTTTTGTTTATGACAAGGAGAAACGCAATTCTTGTTTTAAAAAAAACATAAGCTATTCCAGGCACAAATAAAAAAGTTATGTTTCGAGTAAAATTTGGATGTATAAGACTTGTGCCCTCATTTTATTATGGCCCATTTCACTTTTTAAAAAGTTACAAGCTAGATGGTAATGGAATTTGTATGCAACATTGCGGGCTCGTGTACCGAGCACGCAATGTTTTTTTTTTTTAATTTGAGAACTGTCAGTAAACTATGTACTTCGCGTCTCAATATGTAGATAGGAATGTCAACATTTCCGGACATTTTTGAGAAAAGGTTTATTACTTGCTATGTAATATAAAACGTTTTGTAAGGTAGTAAGTACAATTTGTTTATGAATATTATAAACATAATACTTACTAACTGAAATGTAGTCATGTCGATAATCGACGCTACCGGATTCACCGGCGTTGCTGGCCCTAAATCAGGTGAAACTGTTATTTATAGTGAAATGAATCTCTTAACTATCTTATCGAAGTTACGAACTTATCACGGACAACAATGTATGTTTATGCGGAACTTTCCAACAGACTCATTTAACTACCATTAGGTAGTCTCCGAAACTTAGTTCTGGACTATGAGAATAGGAAACCATGGGGTACTAGGTACTTGTTACATACAGTTGCCAACTACCTATCGGAGTAATTTGGTGAAGTTGATTTCGTATATCGGAGACGCTGAATATTCTTGTCACATAAAAATGCAAATGGGATTGGGTTGGGTTCGGGGTTTTACAGTTAGCCGACATGGCACCAACCAAGAAAGGATATGAACTAAGTTAATCAACAATTAAAAGCAGGCATTTTTAATTAAAAGTGGTACTTAGCGTCGGATAATGATCCAATTTTTGTCTATGCTGTTATTTGTTCTTTAGAAATATTGAATTGTTGTATTTTTTAATTTATTGAGTTATCTTGTGGTAGTGTGGCCTGCCGTGAGCCTGCCGTCACCAAATTGTCCCCGCAGAAGACCAGCGCTGTTTTTACTACCAGAAACATGCTGAGTTGGGACTATTTCACATCATCTCGCATTCTGGCCGAGGAGTGTCATATTTCGGCGATTTCGTGGTCGCCGTCTAGCAGACACCGTGAAAATTTATTAGTAGTCGTGTTCATTTTATGTTATATATTGACATAAGTATGTTAGTCTGTAAGGTATTTGTAAATATGGGCCTTGTAGTCTGAAAAAAAGTTATTCTATTCTATTCTATTAGGTCAGACACATACATTTTGTTTCTTTTATTTAATTAGTTGTTTTTTCCTTTTGTTAGTTGTCTGAAACATTTTTCTTTGCTTCTTTCTTTCTTTGTAAAATAATCTTTACACAAAGGAGTTTTAAAAATGTTACTTGTCTCATTTTTCATTTTATTTAGCTCATTCAATTTCACATGAAAAATAAACAGTGTACTTATGAATTTTAATACGTTTATTTAATAGTACTAAAATAAAACCTTTTTTTACCTTCCTAACCTTTTTATACGAGTAGGTAAATGGACGTCTTTGTAAGTTAACAGTAAGTAACATTCTCATTTAACAAGATTAAAGACTCAAAGGTAATTGGTATAAGTAGTTTGTTTACCAAATTTCCTCAGTGAACGTTACTTATAAGGATTCGCGTTCAGGTGATGGTACATGCTTCATTGATATCGATCAACCAAAAATGAGGGCCCCAGTTCTCTTTTCTACTTTAGGGCACCCGTTTTCTTTTTTAATTTTAGCTATAAAATATACTCACCCATCCATTAACCCACTGCCAAGCAGTAGTGTTCGCATTGCTGTGTTCCGGTGTGGGGATAAGACAACCGGTGAAATTACTAGCATAGAGGCATTCCATCTTAGTCCTCAGGGTTGGCAACGCATTTGAAGTCTTAGGATTGCAGTTTGAGATTGTAGTCTTGAGATTTCAAATGTCTATGAGTCTCATATCCCACTTACCATCAGGTGGCCTGCCTGAGTGCTCGCGTGCCTTCTCCTTGCCATAAAAATAAAAAAATAAAAAAATTCAATGACGATGTTTTTAGCGTTTACTTACGTTTAATAATTACGCTTAATAAATGAGCAGCAAACTCTTGGTTGATAGCGTTTTCAAGTAAATGACAATTGTTATCGAGGGCAATCAGTCAATGCACTGTGTGACATTTCGTAGTTGTTGTTATTGCGTAATAAGAACAAAACATTACTGTCCTTAGGACAATCAGGTAAAAAACACAAACATTATGTTTGAGTTTTGTAAAAACAAATTTAAATACAGTTTGTCTCCTTTTAATTTAACTTTTTTAGATGCATTTACTTTATGACGACTGCGCGTTGTCTGTGAGTCAATCGACGCACAGCCTAAATTTAAGTCCATCTATATATATGTAATATAAACAGTTTTATATTATCCTCGTAAGGCCCACCATACTATAAACAGGGAGTTTTTTGTAAGTGGGACTTCGGAATCTACCAACAAGGCAATAAAGTTCAATAAGTTTGTTCAATAATGCCATTTGTAGTTTATGAAGGTAGGAAAATAAACCTTAAATTGCCTTGATTTTGTACATCCTATTCCTATTGCACACTGGGCCTTACGAGGTTATACAGGGTGACTGCGGGGTCGTGTAGCAACAAAGTACGCTCACTACACCATTATACATATAAAGCGTTATGACAATTGGCCTACTTTGTTGTCTATTAAAATAAACATTGAATGAATTCATGTTATTCGGGATCATGGCCACCCTACACTCAATTTCTTATTCGTCCGATCGTTCGATTTCAAATAGGTTTAAAGTTTTTAACATGAAAACGTTAGGTGACCATACTTTTAGTAGTACCTAATTAGGGAAACATAATAATATTTTAATAAAATGCTAAACTTTAATTGTTTCAAAAACCACTACACTCATAGGATCACAACCATTTACTAAGTTGGGTTGGGAAAAGTTAGGATCACAACTCCGCAGTCACCCTGTATAGATGGGTGTCACTCAGAATCCCTAATAACACTTGTCCTAACGCTTCGTTTGTGGGAATTATTGATTGTCCTTAACTGGTTTTCAGCTGAGTTACACAACTTTGAAGCTTTCCAAAAATAGCTATGGTTAGGTTAGGGTTGTACGAGTAAGTATTATAAAAACCCTAAAAAGGTTTAAACTTCAGTCGGAAACGGTTGTAGGATACACGAAAATTCGGACAAACGATGCATTAGGACAAATGGCAATTAGGGATTCCAATATGGACCCTATATAGACAGATAGATTTTAATGTTTCAGAGGTTGAGTCATGAAAACGCAATAAATTCCCAAGGGAAAAACGATAAGAAAGTTCCACAAAAATGAAATCGCAGGCATTGGCCTTATGCTTATATGTAACCGGTTCCCGGAGGGCTGTAGGCGATCAGGCGAATTCAATCAACTTGCTTGATGAACGCAGATGGCCAGAAAAAATCAACCATACCACGCAGCCAATTTCGCTACTTTCATTGCGACCCATTTTTTGGTCAACTTTATTACAATGTAACCATGACCCGCATATATGCAATACAGAAGTATAATATAGTAGCAGGTTTTTACATTTTACAAATCTAAAAACCGGTCAAGTATGAGTTGGACTCGCGCATCGAAGGTTCCGTACCGCCACACAGTAGTTATTAACTCTACTTAGTCTGATTTGAATTCGATTTCGGATCGAATCGGCGCGAGCCCAACTCCCACTTGACTAATTTTTTTTTAGGTTTTGTTCTATAATCATACCAAAGAAGCTTGAATGTTTACCGTTTTTACAAAACGACAAAAATATACTCGTACCTACACACGTTGAAAAAATACATTTTTGGTATGGCGTTTCTTTATTGTTTCAAACACTATCATTATGAAAACAGTGTTAGTAAATTTATACGCCGTGATAATACACACCCTGAAAAAAAACTCGCTATCTATTACAGTTCAATGGATAAAGCTCTTTAGAGGTATTGTTTTTGACTCGGCCGCCATTACTGTCTAGTTAATAAGATCTATCAAAACGTTAACAATACAACAACAGGTCAAAAACGATTTGGTTAGTACCGCCTAGAATAGAGCGTAGTTCAGGTAACTTTGCCTGTGTCGGTTAGTTCTTTTCAGATCAATCTTTGGAATTTCAGATTTCGAATCTAATTAAATTTCTTTCCTTTGGATTTTACTTAAAAATGTATATATTTTAACAATTTAAATATCATACGTTTCTGGAAAGTTATTCGTGTTTTTCTCTTTAACATTTGGCTTTGGGACCAAATAACATCAACATGCATAACGTCGCAAAATATTTACCACGAAGGAAAATAAACATTAGTTCAATCCTATACAAAAAATAGTAAACCTGTTTCTGAAAATGGTCTGTTATTAAATATTTCCCAATAAGAACTAGGGTTTTTTAGGTCTACGCCCATTGAATAAGTAAATGTTAACAGATTTGTAAGATGGACCAATATGATATTGGCCTCATATTGGTCTAGGTAGTATATATTCGAATGCGTATGCGAATAAGCAAGCAAGTTTGTATCTTACCTACACTTAATTAATTTTGAAGGCTCCCATGAATTTACTTCTCCGTTTTAAGCACCCGGAATTAAGGTCACATGTAAAGCAAGTAGGTAGGTAAACGACGCTTTTACAAACATCCTATTCGAAGTCAAGTATCGAACTCCAATAAATAAATGTTCGTACGCAAATAAGTGGAACTGACTGTTTTAAATATTTGCGTTGATAAAAAAGCTGTTGATTTAGTAATTTATTTTTTCTCTCAACGCTGTGAAGGACGCTGACTTTAAGACAAATATAGAACAAGGAAATAGGTTTTTCAGAAGTCGTCGCTACCCAGGCACAAAGCCTTTAATAAATTGTGTTCTTTTTTAACAATTCTCTTTAGTTCTTTATTTCATAACGGGAAGTTACGTTGAGTGACGTCAGATAATAAAACCAGTTGTTATCTTTACGGGTACTTTATTGACACTTTTCGAAGACGTGATCTGTAGTATAGGTAGGTTAAATAATACCCTGAAAATTTGAGTGCCCAAAATAGTCCAATTTTGAAAGTCCGTTTGAAATATTAACCGTCCGTGTTACAATAACGTTATAATCACATATTAAGAAGTGTCAAACTAAATCCAATTGGGACACAGTACTATGTTGAGTCAAGCTTTGGAAATTAAAATGGTTAGATTTAAATTAGTATCAAAAAACTAACCGACTTAACCTAACCTACAAAAACGAATTGGGCAAATAATTTAATAACTAGTTAGCGTCTGTTTCCTTGGCGGCCCGTCGCCGTGTTAGCATTTTAGTTGCCGAGTTAGTATTTTTGACAATCGGTTTATTATTTCCCAATAAAAATATAAACTGTACAAACCCCTAAAAATTGGTTATTCTGCTGGGATATCTTCCAGGGATGGTGATTGATAACACACATCATTATGTTATGAACCTGCTTAGTATCTGCACTGTACTGGAATATGATCGTCAGTGCTGTACGTGTGTGTTATTAACCCTATAACATATATAACGCGGTAGTTACAGTAGGTATGTAAAGTAAGTGAGGCAGCCAGGCAGTCTGCCGCGCCTACGCCATTACCGCGGCGTTGTAGCTAAACCTTCAATTACAGGTGAATCAATTATATCAACGCAGGTTCTAGGCAATACTCCGTTACCGTCTTCTAAGTTATTTATTTAATATTTTACACTTCTTATGGTTTTACAGACGTGAGATTGAATATAAACGATGTATCTACACGGCGCATTGAAGTGACATTTCTGTCCCTAGGGATATTATTAGCTACATTGGAAATTTCGAAGGGCAAGACGTTGGGAGCAAAGCATAGTAGTTACTATTTTTATAGGCGGTAAAATATTACTCAAAGCATACTAAAAAATATACAAGACTTATAAATGAATAAAATATGTTTTCTATGAATTTTCATTTCATTTTATTGAGTAATTATTAATAACCATAAGGCCCTATCTCACCACCCTGGCAATCGCAGAAACTCTTATGGAAATTACCAATATGAAAATCGAAGACACTAACTCATACAAACTCGTTTAGTGACATCGCGGGTGGCGCACTCTAGCGGTTAGTGAAAGGCGCATTACGTGTATACTGTGTACCCACACACTGCAATCTCGATGTTTAATTTGCTCTAAACACCAGTAAGGTAGTTAACTAAGGTTTACTGCGGGAAAAAGGTAAGATAGAATGGTATTCCGCGATGACAGCGATCAATCAGGTTTTTTGGATTAAAAAACTGTTACAGAAGTTAGAGCTAGCTGTTTTAGCAGTAGTAGGACCTTATGCTGTCCGTCCGGATCAACCAACATCTTATCCTTTAACCGACCGCCAAGCAGCCGTGCTCGCATTGTTGTGTTCCGGTGTGGTGATAGAACAATAGAGGCATTCATCATAGTCCTCAGAGTTGGCATTAGCGGCCTGCACACGTAAAGTTCGGACCGCGGGAAACGCCACGCGCCATTCCAATCTTTGGCCCGAACCGTACGTGTAAATGCAACTGTAATAGTATAAAATAAAATAAATGTTTTAAAAAACAAAAAACCGCCTTCAAAAACGCAAAATAATAACTTCTTTTTAATTGTAGGCACCTAATAGGTTAGTCCAAAGTTAGGCTTTTTGTTGAAAATATTGTGGTCGCCGATTTCAGTTGGAGTAACCTATTTATTAGGTGCCTACAATTTTAACGAATCACCCCACTTCTTAGTTGATATGAAACTTTAAGTTATTTCAAACGAGCCGCAAGGTACGCCGCGGGAAAGTCATACTCATATTTCAACAAGTAAATATTCTTTGTTGTAGTCGCTCAACTATCTTAATCGAGATATCTTATCGCCACCCTTGAAATCGTTACCGTTGAGGGGTTCCGGTGACCATCTGAGGTCTTCATCATCAGTTCCACTTCACCAAATGATCCTTTCTGAATGCAAATGCTGGACTTGTTACTAAAAAAATACTAAAATAGCTATATGTTTGCCTACAATATTTGAGGAGTTCCCTCAATTCCTCACTGATCCTCTCATCAGATACAGATTTGGTGACAATGGGACCACCACGGAAGTATACTCTATCAAAGCAAATAAGAATTTTTAAAATCGGTCCACAATTGACGGAGCAATCAGTGAATATACATAGAAAAAAAAAAATACATGCATTGGAACGTATAACCTCATCCTTTTTGAAGTCGGTTAAAAATAGTAAAAAATGTACGGTTCGGACTGGCGCGTGGAATGGCGCGTGGCGTTTCCTGCGGGCCGAAATTTACGTGTAAAGGCCGCTAATTCATTTGCCGTCTTTGGATTGCAGTCTGAAGACTACCACTTACCATCAGATGGTCTGTATGCTCGTTTACCTTCTCTATGACATAAAAATCTTTATTTTTCAAATTACGCTTACCGATTCTAGTATTTGCTTTTATTTCTTTCTAATTCTATGGAAATTCAATATTGACGCGTGCTCTAAACGGTTCTCGATTGTCTATTTAGTGCTATGTCAAAAAACACTAACCGCAATATTGATACAAACGGTACGAGTTATGGCTCAGGAGTTGATACGTTAATTTATGCTATAAATTGCGACGATCTTTTTTAAGCCATCCTATATCACTCACAATACAATTGAAGCTAATGTTGACGATTCCAAAAACTATGAAAGAGCACTCGACTTATACCTTTTGATTGTTATTTTTATAGCAATTTTCCCATTTGCCGTATAATTGAATGCAGGTACATTGCGAAAACAATCGATTGCCTGTTTTTTATACGAGCCACAGCCTAAATTATTTCAAATGAAAAAAAAAACTACTTTTTATTCAGCATCATATAGTAATCTAACTGGTGAATGTAATAATGTAGAGCTGGTCTGATAATTATATGATGGTAGAGCTTCGAGGTGGGCATAACATCTTCAACTAACCTATGCCTCAATAACATACATCACTCCGTCGCGTCTGCTGATTCCGTTAGATTTCGATGAGTAATTGATGAATACCGTGCAACACGACGACGACGCGCTAGCATAGTTGGTAGTGACCCTGCCTATGAAGCTAGCGGTCCTGGGTTCAAATCCCAGTAAGGGCAGATATTTGTGTGATGAGCACGAGTATTTGTTTCTGAGTCTTGGATGTTTTCTTTGTATTTAAGTATATATTTCTATATGTAAGTATTTATATCGTTGTCTAGTACCCATAGTACAAGCCTAGAGCTTAGTTTGGGACTAGGTCAATTTGTGTGAGATTGTCCCTTGATATTTATTTATATTTATTTTATTTAACAAAACTTGTCTCAAACATATCTCTTAAATTATGTAAATTGTATATATTAGTCATCGCGTTGCTCAAATGTTATGACAAAAATGGCATACCTTTTTATTTTTATCTTATGGCACTTGAAAAACGAGCATAGAAATCATATACACAAATAGCCACTAGCTCCTATACCAATTAGGATGATAAGGATTTTACCACGAATTTCAATAGTAAACACCTTTTTCTGATCATCAAACAATACAGCAATATAATTAGGTAGGTGTTAGTTATCATTAAATCCTTCATTATTTTTTATGGCGTATTCTTCGCGAGCTGACGTGATGATTCCCTGTGTGTTTGATTAAAAAGCGAATACGATTCAAAAACAACTTTTCTATCATTCAAAATGTATGGGATGACATTCTCGTGCATAGCGATAAACCACATGGTCAACTGTCATCCCATACAATTTGAGAGATAGAACAGGATAACGATACACAGTGTACGATTTGACCAATCTAGGTGGACAAAAATCAAACTCGCAAGAATGTTACACTAAATGCCCCAATATATACGAAAACTAATAAATAAAGTAATAAAACCAGCATTTCTGTATAAAATCAATGATTTATTATTTTTTCAACAAAAATTTAATGTCAAATTGGTGTTTCAGTGACGATTTTCGTGGCAGTTTCTTTAAGGTTGTGATATATGGATCTGACGATATTAATAAATATTTCATCAGATCATAATTGGTGTGTACTCTCGTAATTTTCATCGTGTGACCCAGCCTCACATGACGAATTTCTTTATTTTTGGCTTCTGATGCCTCTTCCGACATTTGCCCTATGGGTATTATACAGTTCTTTATAATTTCTGCCCCATGCACAAGAATTTTGTGAAGGGTTGCGGGCATATAATACCAGGGGTATAAACTTATGTGCAGTTCCCGCGTTTGCTCACAATAGCACTGGAATTCTTTTGTGTCGATTTCATATCCACTTGCTATATCTGCGAGTATGGTATCAAGACGCAAAATTAGGTTTTTGTCGATTCCAGTAACACACACGGTTTTCTCTGGATCTTGGAAAAACCTTCTGGCCGTATTCCCGTCATTACTGGTCCCGAATCCGGGCTTGACTTTGTCTATAATGAGACCAATAGTTTTAAATTTTCGCTGGAATTCTTGTTTCTTTTTTTTAAATATTACTTTTTTGTTGTTGCCTCGTACTTGTCATTCACATATGTCTAGACGATAACATATATTTAATAAGCACTCCATCGTGCGTAAATATGCATGAAGACTAGAAATCCCCAATCTATAAAAGTCTTCATCCGGATCTCTAGGAATCGTTTTCAGGTTCATTTCTTTGGGAGTGGCATGACATATGAAACATTTCTGACTTGATTTGTTTTCTGATAAGACATTGCAAACTTTGCCATCAATCATGGATAAAATCAATTCATGTTGAACGAAAATATTCCTTCCACCTTTGATCGGTATTACAGTGGCCACTAACTCAGCAATTTGTTTGTTTACTTTGTCACATTCTGCCCTAATTAATTGTTCAGTCTCTTTCTTGTAAATAAACTTCACTGGTCTACAAAATCGAGGAGACGAAGGCCGAGGATTTTCCCACATATTTTTTTTTATCAGATTCACGAACTAATCTCATTGGGACTACGGAAATGATGAACATATATTCGTCAGTATCTTCCTCATTTTCAAAAGGCTGTTTATACACACTGTGCCCGGAAGATCCATCACAGCCCCACTTGTATATCAATGCATAGTTGTCAGTGTTTGCATCAGTAGCTATTACAACTTCACCAAGAATATCTTGAAAGATCCTTGTAGCGGTATGACTCAACAAAGCCTGTAACTGAATTTCAGCTTGTACGTCTGTCAAAATAATATTTTCAACCGAAGGATAACACCGCTTTTTTGCATCTTTAATTTGATCGTAGCACGGGTAAAGATGAAATCCTCTACTCTTAGCTTCTTGTTGTATATTTTTGTAATTATTTACGTTGAGATCGTTTGAAACACATAAACACAAGGCTTCATCTGGGGTAAAAGGCCGCTGTTCTTGATTTTTATCTACCCTTCTTCGAGCCTTTTTATAGCCTGTGGCTCGCCTTGGTGATGCTGTCGACACTTCCTGGATCAGTTTTGCAGCGTCTCTTTTCCCGCTAGAACGTACAGTTAGTTGAGCTGCAAAAACTATTTCTTCAGGGCTCCATTCATTTAATAAGTCTTGAATCTTTCGTTTCTTTGTTTTACTCGAACTATCTTCAAAGCTCTTTGATGGTCTGCCAATGCTTGTACTTGGCGTCGTAGGTGAATGTTCAAGTTCACGAAACATTGGAAAAACTAGATCTTGATTTAGCCATTCCTCGTAGGCACTTAGAAATAAGTCTAATCGTCTGTGTTTTCTAACCCACTTCACTCTTAACTTTTCACTTTCACTTTTCAAAACAACTTTAAGATGCGTCTCATCTTCTTTTTTCAAAGCCAAATTTATAAATTTTGACTTCACAAACTCCACCATCTTCTCTACTCTGCCTTTAGGCGAAGTACATCGCCAAAAGTCAAATATCAACTTTCGTTGAATCTGAGCACCTGTAAAGAAAAACGCCAAAAACTTTAAAATCGCACAAATTCGCACTTACTGGTAGCGATTTTCTGAAACCCTTAGGAGAGCTAAATATAATTAAAACTTTACCATGGCATTACTACGCTTGACAATCTACTAAACTACTAGGTAAAGTTAAAGATTGCACTATTTTCGGTTTAATTTTAAAGGCTTACTTTGGATGGTACTGTTAAGACATTTTAGTTTATTTATTTACATTTAAATCTCATTACAAACACTATAATTACCTCCAGTTGTAGAACCCATCACGAAAACTTTTCAAAAAATACACAATACTTTGTCAGACGAGGAAACACTTAAGCGATCGAAGTCGTACTGATCGAGAGCGGCCGGCTACCTGCTCAAAAGGGATAGTTTGGACATTGTTTTAACGGGGACTCGCTGCAAAAAAAAACTTTGGGATATACCATCGGGTGTCGGCATTCCTTAAGAACATTGTTTGCTTACTATTTTGCAAATTAGAAATATTTTAATTTTTTACTTTTGTCCACCTAGATTGGTCAAATCGTACACTGTGCGATAGTAGCGTTTGCATCTTGGCTACGGCCCCTGTGAGACTAGACAAGATGCTTAACGTTATCGTAAACCATTTTCGAAAATTGCCAAAATGTATGGTATTGACGTTAGCGCACGACACTCACGTTATCCTATACATTTCGGATAACGATAACGTCTAATGCATCTTGTCTTCTTGGGCTTCGGGGTGCTTGTGCACAACGTTTTTTAGTGACTTCCACGTGTACGAAGTCACAGGTATAGTGTTATTCATGTTTATTAGGTACTTGTAATGTTGGTGGTCGTGTTATTATGTAATGCTGCGTGAGGTTGACGAGAGCTACGGATTACCACTATTGCCAGTCTATTTTGACGTCTCAGTGGTAATTCAAAACGTTGCGACCGCATTAATCCAACATAACAGGATGATGCTGTGATTATACTATCGATAATGCCCATGTTGCGTTAAGGGAAAAATACCACAGTGCAATTAAATCCGTTACACTGCGATTCAAAAATTTTTAAACGCGTTTCTATGTTTTTGGATTGGATTGGTTTTAAACGCTTTGCTTTATGATAGAAACTGTGGAGATCCATAAGTTTTCGTATCAAATAGTTCAACGTTCGGAGTTCACGAATCTTTCAATCATCAATAAACATTATGCGTTATATTGACCTTTTGCTATAAAAACATGCAAATTACGAGAAAAAATATTAGAAAATAGACACAGCAAATTGCGGTTACCTCCTTCTATGATTGGTTTTTTGTGTTCATTATAATAATAGAAAGTAGTTAGGATAAAATGAATAACAAAAACCAGCCAGTCAGGGATTTGTTGCAACATTATGATTTAACTTGGTAGTGGCTGCTTACGCAGTTACGAGTAGGCGGTACCCCTGTTCGATTCCCGGTAATGGCAAATACTTAGTATTTGAATTTGATTAGTTAGCAGCTTAACCGAACGCATTTCGCCATTTTTGTCGGGTTATACATTTTTCACTTGTCATTAGTTGTGCATGTCACCGCTGAAAATGTACCACGGCTAAATTATGTACTTAATTGTAAAACGCATAAAAAAATATTTCTTTGACTATACCTAAAGTACAAGCCTAGCTTATTTAGGGACTAGGTCTATTTATGTTAGATTGTCGCCTAATATCTTGTATTTGTTTATTTGTTATCGCTGTACTTCGACAAAATACCTATTTAGGTGCCATTGACACTAAAATTTAAGTTATACCTACATGTTTTCATAGCGACATAGCTTATGAGGGACTAGGCCAATTTGTGTTAGATTGTCGCTTAATATCTATTATTTGTTTATTTGTTACCGCTGTACTTGGACAAAATACCTATTTAGGTGCCATTGACACTAAAACTCAAGTTATATATGAACATAATAATATGTTTTCATAGCGACATAATCGTGCGCAGTCAATAAGCATTTTCACACCTCAATCTAAGCTCATGAACATTCGTACCCTAAAACGAATAACAAGTAATAAAACGCATTCAATACTCTACTTTGATTACAAACTGCAGTCACAGTTTAATCTGCATTCAGGCAATTAGGCAGCGACAGATTTTGCAACACTAGTGTCACAACAAAACAACAATAGCGACCGGTACAGCCACGGCATCGCATTGTCTCTCGATTTCCTTTCTGTGATTACCCGAGGTCGCTGCATTGACCCTGCTCGGCAGATTACCAAAACATTGATTTCTATTATCCATCTAATATTATGAAATCCAATTTCCTCTACCAATTGATCAAATATCACGTTTAAATCAGTTACTATGCATGAGATCTAGGCGGCTTAGGTACTTGTACGATCATAAATTTTAATTGTTGAGCTTTGATAATAATTAATGTCATGCCACGGGAACCAATTTACGCCAAAATTAACGAATGTGTTTCTGCGACAAAGTTCTATACATTGCTAAGCAATTAGTTGACCGTGTTGTATGTAATATGGGGGATTAGGTACTTAAATTAAAAACTCTTACAATCGGCAAATTGGAACGCAGACCCACCATAGAACTGTGTCACAGTGACGTAAATCAAATCGTAAGTGTTGTCAGACCAAACGTAACTGTGACTCAGGGGGTCAAAAGGGGTCAATTTGCCAAATGTATTTCTAAACTAGAGGACGGCCGCGACTTCGTACGCGTAGAATTAGTTTCCCGCTACTCCCCCTACTTATGGTTTTCATAGTGAGTTGGAAAGAGATGAATCTATAGGTGTTCATTCGTTATTTGGTACATCGTCACAAGTAAGGCGTGATTTGGACCTATAAGCACCTATAGTATTTGGACCTATAGACAAGGAAAGACAAATCCTTCCTATAGGAAGGACAAAGAATTCCCTGTGTAAAACCTTGTGACAATGACAGTTAAAGTAGAAAAAACAGCCTACTTTTTTGTTTAATTTTTTCTCATGTAATATGTAATCTAAAAAGTAGAGAAAGATAGCTGACGCAAAGTACGTCTTATAGTCCGGTTTCTATGCTATATGTTCTTATTCTGTGGGATAAAGCTTCCGTCAGTGTCGTTATATACGTGTCAAAAAGTGGCGGATGTTTTATCCACATTTTGTCACGCTATAAACGCAGCCATATTAGGCCCCTTGTTGTTAAAATGGCTATGATGTTGGCAATCTAATGAGGGTACCTCAAAACACCATTCGTTTGTTAAATAGGCACAACATGGAAGCAAGGATGGCCATTGTAAAGTCGCCGTGAGAAAGCCTGTTGTGGTTTTGGTCAAGGTTCCGTATTAGGTAATACTGTGTAATGAAATTACTAACACAGTAATTTATGCTTAAGCCGTGTAGTTTTGCATGATTTGTTTTTACATATATTTTTTTACAAGCTTTTATTTAACTTCACTTGAATGATCTGTAATTTTGCAAGTCGATTTTGAACCTTTCCCGTCGATGGAATGGGCTGGGATTAGGAATACGTGTGTAAACCCGATGACAATGCAATATTATGGTACCATCGAGCTGATCTGATGATGGAGTTGGAAGGTGGCGACGGGATCTTTGCTATGCTTAATATGTACCCGCCGACATGGGGCTCGTTAGTTTCGTCTTGATGAGCAGATGATGTCTGAGTGGAAAAAGTATAGCCGGCCACAAAAGCTGGTCCCAAAAATGATTTTTTTTGGATAGAAACTTACTAAGATTGCTTTTGCTGTTTGCATTCCTTAATAAAGAAAAATAAATAATAAATAAACTTTTCAGAGTATTTAATGCTTATCGGACACAAAAAACCAACTCCCTCAAACTTAATTAATATTTATAAAACAGGCATAGGAATCATATTTTCCATGAATTCTCTCTCACAAATTAAATAGGTACGTAAAGTGTGGAAAACGGTATTACCTAGCCTACTTGTTACGAACTATTGTCCAAATTGCCCCGCCATGTTTTCGAGACACTGTGGATTGTTTGACCGTTTCCAGAACCATTTTGAAAATTTTGATTTGCTTTCAATTTAATTTTGAATACGTTGCTTAAAAATTTAACTACTTACCAGAAAAAATATTCCGCAGTTTAAATGGCTATTTAGTTTTTGTTTGTCTGTGTCAATATCGGAACAGTCCGAAATTACGCGGATTTTCGAGGTTCCTGAATTCCAAAATGCATGCTATGTACCTGGTAGGTGATTCATTTAAACAACTCGGTCTTGTAGGGTTGTGTAGTACATGTACTAAGAGCCAAAAATAATGAATTCCCGTCACTGTACTAGAACGAACTATTCCGTGAAGTTTCTGCTCTTAGTTCATTAGTACACGCGGAGCAAGAACCGAACAGAGCAGGCAGAGCAGTGAGTGACACTGACAGCAAAGCCGGCCATTCATTCGGTCAAAGGAGCATGAACAGACCAGTTTCTTTCAGTGTACTAGTGTACCAAAAGAACTATAAGACCTAATTAGTACATTGGAGCGATTGTACTAGTTGCAGCGATCCGCTCAGTGAACGAGCGCGCACAACCCTACGGTCTTGAACTTGACGCACCCAATATTAAACGGCGAGTTGAAGTTGTCCCGTCAGAGTGTAAAAATACATTTAACGGCATGCATTATCAGCTTAACCCCTTTACCCGTCGAGTGAGCGAGCTCGTATATGACTTCGCTCACTCAATCAACCGTTCAACAGAGAGCATTTTTTATTAAGAGAATAACATCTCAGGGAACAAAGCGCTTACGTTCAATATCGCTAAGAACCAGAACTTTATATGTTATTAATTATTATTTAAACAGTGTCATAATAAATATTTCTTAGAAATTCTGTTAAATGAATGTTTTTTTCTATTCACTTTATTATCACTCTGTGTGGGAAAACATGAAAAAGGAAAGCATCCCTTATTCTTTATACCTGTACCTAACATAACATTTTCTAATAGTGCCCGAGTCTTTGACTCTCAAAACATGTCGTCGAAGGATGATAAAACATACATACATACCGAACCGGCTTATTTACATAATCCATTTCTTGGAAGTCAATGTTTTGGATTTAGGTGGCGATTTCTCTGAAATACCAATCACTAATATTTATTTTAGGTTGGGTAACGGCCGTGGCAAATAATTATCATCCAAGTGTCTTGTAAAAGGCAATGACCGGATTTCTCACAAACGTTTGTTTTTAGGGTTTCGTACCCTAGGGGCGACCAACGGAACCCCTTTTAATATGCCTACACTATCCATCCGTCCGCTGTTTCTTTTTAGGGTTCCGTACCAAAATGGTAAAAAGGAACCCTTATGGTGAGTCTTCGTTGTCTGTCTGTTTATATGTCACAGCAATATTTTCTCAGCAACTACGAATACTATCAACTTGAAATTTAGCCTAGTTGTACAACGTTATTGCCCGCATCCGTTTTTAGTAAAAGAATATGGAATTAACTTTAATAAATAATTGGAATGGAGGTGGTTGAAAAATTAAAGTGATATGATTATCACAAATGGGGTGTCATATGAAAGGCCTAGATCTGCACATTTCAAAATGTTTTTGAATTTCGATTTGACCAGCTTTTTGATCTATATAGCTAAAAATGTACAAAAAATGCCCTAGCCTTTAATGCCTCCTTCCTTATGCTTCACTCCTGTTCGCGGCCTCCTCTCGCTGTCGAGCATTGCCGATACGATGGTCACTATGGCGGCCATGGCGTGCCCTAGTGGAAGCCCCCACGCCGCACAAAAATGGAAGCTGTGTGCCTCATGTTTCCAGGTGACCCAGCTCTCGAAGTGGGGCAGAATCGCTTCCAGTGTATTCTATTCTAGCTAACAGTGACCACCCTTAGGTCCTCCTTCCACCTTGGAAGCAGGGCGGCCTGGCCTGCCTCCCTAAACGCGTCCACCTCTCTTTGACTAGGGACTTCACCCTGGGCCCTCAGATCCGCACGATAGCACCCTTTCTCCCAGTACAATAAACAATAACCTGGGGGATCTCCTGCGTGGGCCCATCTGGATCCTCTCCACGACCAACGGAGCCGTCACCTGGCCGAGCCGTGCAGGTCCTCCCCATAACGTCAACAATATAATCATTATATCCAATCAAGATGGGCTTAATAACTAGTACAATTGTTGTTCATTAAAAGTGTTGTTCATTTGTAAAATTCATACATTTTCAAGGTGAGCGGCCATTCGTTAAAATGGCAAATTATGATAGAATTATTAAAAATAAACATATTTTATTATG
Source organism: Acleris literana (assembly GCA_946894065.1). NCBI lineage: Eukaryota > Metazoa > Arthropoda > Insecta > Lepidoptera > Tortricidae > Acleris > Acleris literana. The sequence goes on along the minus strand of OX335670.1, from coordinate 14,060,578 downwards.
TAATGTAATACTCTTAAGTGCATCGGAGCTGAGATATTTAAATATTCATGCTTGGGCGTACTTTTGTACTAAAAACTGAACACTTAAATCTTTAAAATCTCCGCTCCAATATTATTTAACGCCATAAATTATATATAAGTGTCTATATGTATTTAGAGGTCCTCTAAATAACTATGTAAGAATCATCCGTGGCCGCTGAAAAAAAAATGACGATATTCTTCAAACAAATTTACCCAATGCCCTTTTATAAAGATCCCCAAAAGTGGGACGTCTTCGAAAATTGTTTAAATTTTTTAAATCTAAAACTGTAAAAACAGAAGACACTTGGCACTTCTGTAGTTTTGAATTTGGCTTTTGTAAATGCTAAATGTGTGTATTTAAATTATGGTAGGGAATCGTATAATTTAATTTTACTACACAAACAATCACCTTTTGCTATATATAGATACCATTTCCATACCTTTTCTAAATATGTCACACATTTGACGCAAACAAACGTACCACGCAATTTAAATCTGCACACGAAAATATGTGGCACAAAATAAACCATAAACACGCGCTGAATAACGATAATCGTAAATAAATTCTACAATGTATTATAAGAATGTTGGTAATGTGTGCGTGTTCCAGTTGTGAGTGTGTGAGGTCTGCAAACAGGTGGAAGTTTCCGCGCGTCTGCGCAGCGCGTAGATTTCACTTGAAACACCTGCGCTGTTTAATTTTTCCAATGTGTATTCAATGGGTCGGTACGTGGATCAAATGGTAATCTACCCAGAAGCGTTGAAGTAATCTTTAGAAAGAGGATGTGTTGGAGTTGGAGCTAAAGTTTGAAGTGGCGCCCCATCTGTTATCCTTTGATCTCGTCCGAGATGAAGCGGGTGAATTGGGATGGGTCATCCATAGAAATCAAATTTGATGCTACAGAGTAACTATCCAGGAAAAGGATGATTCATCAGCAAGTTATAATTAAAAAGTATTCGAAACTAATTCAGGGGCTCATGCTTTTGACATGTAAATAAGAGTTGTCATAACGGTGACAATACGATAACATGTCCATTAGGGTGGATCACTGAATGTATGAAAAAAAATGTTTTGCTTCAATCCTTTTCGGCTACTATGAAAAAGTTGTTACACATGTCTAACATTCATAATATAAAATATAAAAGAGATACATTAATATTTAGTACTGCCCCAAGCTAACGGAACTTTTACAATATAGGGAGAAAGACCATTATTTTAAAGGTATGTGGGCTTGGGGCAGTACTAGATATTAATGTATCTCTTTTATATTTAATATTATGGATATAAGACAGGTGTAACAACTTTTTCATAGGTAAAGGCCGAAAAGGACTGAAGCAAAAAAAATCTTTCATTAATTCAGTGATCCACCCTATGTCCTTAGCAATTAGGTTCTACCGAGTAGAATAAAGCCGCAGACGATTATTAATTAGCGTATAAAAAACTTATTTAACGGCGATAAATATTTTTCTTTAAAAAACTAATAAAACGACAATAATAACGTCAAGTAGCAAGTTTAATATGTTTGTTATTAGATCATCTGAACAAATTCCCTACTGCTAAGCTGTTTATCAAACGTCAATAAAAAATAATAACACATTGTTTTATAATATATTACGCCATGGATATTTCAATAAGTAGCACGTCACTACGTTTAAATAATAAAACTGGCATAAAAAAACTCGACCAGTTGTTTCTAGTTTATGTATCGCTATAATAACCAATGATAGGAATATTTTTAAATAAGGCCTTAAAAATTAATTATTCATAAGTTTCATAACTTATAAATAAAAGATTTTGACAAAAGGAACGTTTTAAGGTGCTCTGATTTTTTTTTCAAAGGTTTGTCTCAAAAGCATACATTTTTTTTAAATGTTATTATTATTTTATTTAATGTTATCAGTGTTTGCTGCGCGCGCTTTAGAGTAGTGGTCGGAATGACGTCATTTTGTTTGTGATCGCACGCAGACGTAGAAAGGACCATATGGCGTTTAAGCTCTTTAGTCATTAGCAGAAATTAGTTTATTTAATTTCTCAGTAAATAATGAACAAAAAAGAAGTACCTATGCTTTGAGAAAAACCTCTAATAAGCATGATTTTGTTTCAGAACACCTTTTAAAAACGTTCCAGTTGTTAATTGGCCCATTTTTTTTTCAATTATTAATATAGTTTATGAATAATACATTATTAAGGCCTAATTTAAAAATATTCCTATCATTGGTGTAATACTTAAACTAGACAAAACTGGTCGAGATTTTTTTAAGCCTGTTTTATTATCTTAAACGTAGTGACATGCTATTACCTATTTTAATACCCAATTTTTATTGACGATTCTGTATATTTAATAAGAATAAGCTTAGCGGTAAGGAATTGACGGATGGACGGACGGACAGCGTAGCGATATAGAGCATATTAATAGGGTCCCATTGGAATCCCTTCGGCTACGGAACCCTAAAAATATCTTAAAATTAATTAATTATGTTAAAATTAAGAATTGATTATAACATAATTAATTAATTGTCACTTTTATTGAACCGGTAGATGCGGCCCGAATTGCGGACAATTGCAACCTTTTTTGTGCTTTTATATAAAATGTATAAAACCTATAGCTGACGAGCTATACGAGTATAGCTGAAACCTACCTACATTGACGACTGTTGTCATGTAAAATTTATTACTTAGTTTACAAATCCATTAAAATACTATAATTCTTATGATTAAATTAATTTATTATTGACATCATTTTCCTTTTATATTATCTGTGATAAATAAAAATAATTTGTCTGGTGAAGTTTTCCAAGAGGTTCAACATGACGGCATCAACATTTATTGTAGAAACTCTTTATTGGAAGTATGGGATTCCTTTACCAATAAATTTACTTAATGTGATGTGTTCAGCCAAATCTACTCTAGAAAGATGGATTGCACAGGAAATATTGTGGTAATAAACGATATGGTCAAAACCTAAAAATACTTTTTAAATTATGCTTGAATGACATTGAAAACAGAAAATAACGTATTTCCAAATAGCTTCGCCACTTTGTCTTTGTAAATAGGCTAGGTTACATTTACTTAATAAATTATTTTAAGAATGAAATTTACTTACATAGAAACATCCAGGACTCAGAAATAAATTCTCGCGCTCATCAGATAAATATCTGCCCCTACCGGGATCTGAACCCGGGTCCGCTAGCTTCGTAGGCAGGGTAAATACCAACTAGGCTAGCGTATCGTCAACATAAACATAAGACCGAAATGGTTTGGATTAAAGCAGAAGATCAGCAACAATGCGACGTCTAAAATGACATCTGGCTCACTTTATACAATGACGAACAGAGGCCAGTTCGAACATTCGAAACAATAATTATAAATATTATTATTTTAAATAATTAAACCGTAACTATTAATGTTTTCAACTCACGATGTCTTTTTTGAAATGGAACTTAATGAAGATCGATGACGCAGAGGACAGACAGACAGCGCTGAACAATAGATATATGCAAAATGAGCAAATAAAATACGTACCAAGTGTTGTTTATTGTACAAAATAAATATGCGGGATGAGGTTTGTTATGAGCTGTATTTATTCGGTTTACCCTTGTTTTGACGACACTAGGGAATGCAATTTAACCGGTTATTAACCGTTTTTGTATGAAAATAAACGGTTAAAAGCGGTTATAACCGGTTATTTGCATTCCCTAGTTGACACTCAATTCATATAATGTACAGTCAAGCAATTTGATTTCTAGGCCACTTTGGACTATGTTAAAGTGACGTTGACAACCGAAACCTAAGAGATTTCCCAAGATTTGGTTTACAACGTCACGTTGACAAAGTCCTTTGTTGCCTAGGAACCAAATCGGTTGACTGTACGTAGGTACAGTATATATTTGCGCATAATTTTTATTTCTTCGACAGGCTTTTTACGCGCAGGAGTTTAGATTTTGTGATGGTCACAAATCTAACCCAACCTAACCTACGTAATTAATATTCTATGTAGATACCTAAAAACAAAATTAGGTGAATTGAGTTTAGGGATAAAAAGGGACACCGTATCTATTCAAATTCGTATATTAACATTATTTTAATGAATTCTGATCTAGCCTAGACGAAAGCGTTTGACAATGGTAAGTATGGTATGGATATCAAGAGTATTTTCGGGTAATTGGACCCCTATTATAATAGACAATATATTTAATCGAAACACCTTTGAATACGTATCATTACATGTAATTTTCATTTCATCAAAAGGAATTTCTCGCCGTATGAGTTAATGTTTTTTGGCAGTCAAAAGTCTAACCTAACCTAACCTACGTAATAATGTTTAAGATATCCTGAAAACATCATGGTTTCACCAGAAGCGCATTCGATAAAATGATACAATCGATGAAATGAAATTCGATAAAAATAATGTCTTATCGGTGGAACCTTGAGTAGGGTACATCCAGAGGCCCGTTTCACGAAGCTTCTACATACAAATTACAAGCGGAACTCCCTTTCTAGCAAAAGGCGTTAGAAAAAGACTTCCGCTAGTAATTTGTAACTTGTAGCTTCGTGAAACGGGCCTCAGGTCGCTACCACCGTCAATACCGTCATAAATTGTTGCGTTTTGGTGAAGGGGTAAGACATCAAGTGAAATCCCTTACAAGGTATTCCGCCATAGTATTAGCAATGTCGAGAATGCAAATTTCCATGTACCTTGTGATCCACTTGGAGGTGGCCTGTGTGCTCGCTCGCTTGTCTTCTCAATCAAAGACAAACAAACACAAACAGGCAGACGGACATGACACAATTATAAGGGTTTCGTCTAGGCTAGGTCAGATCACATTTTGACCGGGTTAATTTTGTTTAGCCCCCGGTTTGGTTTTTCATGCTGGGGGGGAAAACGAGCATCAAAATCCAATTTTCACATGATGTGAAGTGATTGGCGTTGTCAATGGACACCACCATGCGTGCATGCAGTGGTTTGATTCGGTACCTAAATTTCACCCTATAACTATAACTACCAACTACCACCACTAAAGTAAACAAACAAATTGGTAATCACAGTTAGTCCAAATCTATTAACGATACTCCACGAATGACGACACTGTAAATATTTATCAAAAACCTGCCAAGTGCGACTCGGACTCGCGCACGAAGGGTACCGTACCCATTATATCTATATGTAAACAACATTAGAGACTATACTAGTTGCCGTTATCGTTATCGTATTCGAGCAAAAAACGGCAAAAAAATCACGTTTGTTGTATGGGAGCCCCACTTAAATATTTATTTTATTCTGTTTTTGTTGTTACAGTGGCAACAGAAATACATCATCTGTGAAAATTTCAACTGTTTAGCTATCAAGGTTCATGAGATACGGCCTGGTGACAGACGGACGGACAGACGGACCGAGGAGTCTTAGTAATAGGGTCCCGTTTTTACCATTTGGGTACGGAACCCTAATAAAAAAATACTTAAAAAATAAACTAAAATTTTACCGGTTACTTTACCGTTTTGTTCTTCTTGGAAGAAATTGCAGTGAAAGTAGAGCAAGCTAAACTTGACCGGAAAGGTCAAGGTTGTTACGCAAGTTCACGCCATTAATTTTGAACCCAGCTATTTCATCAAAACCGGAACAAATTACATCACTAAATACAGATAATATTGTTTTATTTCTTAACTATAGTCGCGCCATTCTAAGTCCCGATTTGACAGTAGGTATGTTTGAGGTTATGTTTTGTATTAAATCGGACGTCGCAACGTTAAATTATGACAAAAGTCGGCTCTACGGCTCTACTGAAACTCGAAACGTAAAGGGTATGTAGGTACCTACAGCCTATGCCATATGTTGCGGTATGGATACTTTCGGTTATGGTTATGGGTATTGTGCTACCTCTGTCAACCGGTTATTGTTATTTATTTATACCAAAATATTAATATTTTTTCAAAATCATGTTGCAAGTTTGAGTAGGTATCATTTGGTCTAAAATCTTATTTTAAAAGGCCAACAAACTTCATTTGCTTGGTGTTCATTCGTTAGGCAAAACTTGTTACTTTTATCTACTGATACTTAAAATGACTAATGGCTGCACGATACAGGTACAATTCTTCGCTGCAGTGTCGTCCGTTTAAGGTCTTAACTAGGTTGTTACAGTCTTCCTTTAATTAAAAGAAGCAAGAGAAAAACCGTATTTTTTTGCCCAAGCTATTAAAATATTTTCCCGCTGCGTGTTGTAACACGGGGTTTTTCAAAAACAGCATTCTAAGTGAAATTTCTTAAATAATGGCTACCTATTAAATAAGGCTCTTGGTGTTGCTAATGACCAGATGTGACGGTAATGACTTCCCATCAGCTGGGCTGTCTGTTTGGTGGTATGCCTTTACCAATAAAAAATACGATTAAAGGACTATACAACCTGAAGCCTCCTATAACGCCCTAAACGCATCAAACAGCAGTACGTAATGTACTAAATCATAATTTATTTCGTGGTTCGAACCTTTTATTGCCAAAAAAAACCCTTTAAGGCCCAGAAAAGCCTTTCAGGGAAACCTGATCAATAGCCAATAGGTGGTTTGATAAGTAGATTACACACTCTAGTCTCGCTTAATAAACCCTAGAAGCCTTCCATCCCGATCGCCTGCAAGACGGCGACATTACAGCGTGTTGTATGTCCAAGCAGCAATCAACAGCCGTAGTATATAGAGGCGAAACTTGTGCGCGAGCGCCTAATCGCAAACGAAGTCGACATCGCGCATGACGGCTGACTGTCCGACCCACTCGCGCGCCGCGCCAACAGCGAAGTTCTTATTTCAAATTTGAATTTTAAATATTACCAAACTGTGAATGGACAGGAGTGTGAAAACTTTTCCGAGTGAACTTTACAGTGCTTCTGTTTATTGCATTTGAACATTCAAAATGTTGACTGGTTGGCAGTTGATTTTATCGAAGTGTAAGTGGCAAACGATTTTATTAATATAGGATTTCACTTTAATCCAATTGTCAGTAAATATACCCAGTAACTGTTATACCTATTTTAAATCGTTTGTTAAATTGTTTGTCAAAATAAAAGTACCTAGGTATTAACCTTTTGCCCTTATCACACAAATAATCTTCTGTTTATTTTTTTATTTCATTTGGACATTTTCTGAACCTGTCAGTCACGGTATGTACGATGAGCCAGTTTTTCTTAAATTGTGGTATTAAATTATATATTGTGCACACATTGAATATTATAATTTCGAAAAATATAGTTTTTGTTAAGTAGGTAGGTGTTTGATGAACTAAGTTGTATCAAAAAACACAGGTTCAGTAACTGTCACACGAAAGTTTTGGTTAACAATTATTTTATAGTCTTGTTACTGTTAAATGTGAGAAATCTTCGTCGTTTCGCGATATTTACGTTTCTGACGAGCCACACTCAATTGTTGATATACAGGGTTTCATCATAAATACTGTTTCCGCTTTCTACCTATTGCGAATGGGGAAAACTTATCGTAGGTACTCCGTTGGAAAATGCAAATTTCTGGATGGCATAATAATTTAACCGAACTTCCAGTTTCGTCTTTCTTGTAACATTAGTTCACCCATTATAGGTAAACTAAGGAATGAATCGAGAATTATTTAGATACCTAAATAAATATTTTGATTTACATACTTAAAACTATGTTGCCATTTGTAAATCGCTTGTAAGTTAAATTATTATTGTCACTCCTAATTCACAATAACAAAACTAATTAACAACAGCAGCTGAACAAAAATTAATTGTGGTAGGGTAGGACCTTGGGCTGGGTCCGTCGGTCGCTACCACCATCGAATACTTTAACTCACCGCCAAGCAGCAGTGTTAGGGTGACCGGAAACCTGAACATTCGAACAGCTGAGTGTGTAAGAGGGTAGAAAGGATCCTAAAGGGGTCTAAGTGTATCCGAGAGGGCCCATCTGTAAGATAAGATACCCACCGATATTCACTACTACATTATACCTAGTCATAAACCACTTTTCGTTAGGTACCTACTTGGTTATAATAATACTTATAAATTATAATGAATTGAATTGAATTGAATAAATCGTCCCCACGCAGTCTGCTCAAAATGAAACATAGTGTTAGAGTGTGCATTAACGTTAACCATTAATCAGAGAAAGTTTGTATTATAGCATAGACATTAGCGCACTGTTACTCTTGTTGCGTATTTAAAAAATAACTTTAAATATTATTGTGGTTACCAACGGCTTCGCAAGGTTGTTTGAATAATAATACCTAGCTTTACTAATCAAAAGCACTATTCCAATACTTTGTTTTAATATATGTCCGAAAATATGTAAACTATTTGGAACACCATGTGGCTATTTCACGCTTGATTGAAATAAGTTTGGCCAAAATAATATTTTGAAGACAAGCGTCTTTTTTAAAAGTGGTCCGTTGCTTTGCGTAGGGACCCTAGGCCTCTATTCCAGCTCCATCATAAGATCAGATCTTAAATATCATAATATAGTTATCTCATCTTGTTTATGTGTTTTAAATTTCATATAATTCCAATAGGAACCGGTTAACGATTTACTTACACATGTATATTAACTTCCATACTAATACGTTTCATACATTTACATTTTCTCTGCTCATGTTTGTACTAATATAATTATCTATTAGAAACTAAATACTTATGTAAAAACCCGGGCAAGAGCATGTCTGATCATGCTCAGTGTAGGGTTCCGAAGCCGTTACTACACAAAAAGCATCTCAAAAATTAACTATAGTATGAACTAATTCTTTATTTGGTCCACCTTTGTATTTGACAAAGCGAGTAAGAGTCCGAGCGGAAGCCTCGACTTTATAGAGACCCTGCCTACGAAGCTAGCGGTTGCGGATTCGATTCCCAGTTAAGGAAAATTTTAGTGTGATAAGCGCGAGAATTGGTTCCTAAGGCATGCATGTTTTCTATGTATTCATTTTTTTTCTACGCTAGAGGGGCATATGAACTATCGAGGTCACCTAATGTAAAGTGATCGTATAAGTATGTTAATTTATGTCTAGTACCCGTCTAGTAGAAGTTGGGAGCTTACATTGAGTCTAGTTCAATTTGTGTAGGATTGTCCCGTGATACCTAAGTATTATTTTAAATTAATACCTGTATTCTGAGAAAAAGGGTCTTTCTTGATAGACGGCCGGACAACAAGGGTTCCTTTACTTCCTTTTAAACGAAAAACATACGCCAAAACATACGGAGCCATGTAAACATACGCATCGAATATATAACGCCATCCATAGCACTTATACAATTTAATAGAACTACTGCCTTCTCTTATAAAAATACATAATAGTGAACGAAGGGTGATTTAGGCACATGCTCTAGGTAGGTATATCATTTTCTAACCTACAACACAAACAAGCGATATTCTGCCGTAATGACAAAGAAGGCAGCTAACTGCAATGTAGTAGTCGGAGCATTCTATACTGTATTGGCAATGACATAAAATATAAAATGCTTACACTATTACTGTGAGTTAACCGCGTTCTTTGATATTACGGCAGTATTATCCTTGTCCTGTTAATTTATACTGTTTTGACAGGCATCAGACTCACGCGCCGGCTCCGATCGGTGTCACGTTAAGTGAAATAGAGTGTTGCTACACGTGACTAGTATAAAACGTCTTTAAGTAATCCTCGACGCATCGAAGAATATAAAGACAGACAAAAGTCTCTAGAAAACTGCATATCGTTTAGTTTAATAAGGAATGGGACATTGAGAATAAAAAATAATATTACTAGCAAGTTTTGTATCTGTTGGTTCAAAATACGTACACCTAGTGTGAAATTCGTGAGTACTGAAATGTGCGTTAGCTTCTCGAGGAAGGGCCCAATTTAGCGGAGCTTCTATTTCTGTGTACAAGCCCTACGGGCAAAATAGGTGACTGGCCAGCCTAATTGTTTGATTGCGCCAAAATTTGTGCTACTTAGTTTAATAATACATAGTTCAATACATTATTTACTTTATAAATATACTAGACAATTTAACTATAAGTAGTACTTTTTCTTTATTTTTTTATATCAGAGAAAATCTATAAAATGGTTATTATAATGCCAGACAGTGAATTACGTATTTCAATATGAGATGCATCGCAACATCTAGATTTGATTCATAGGAATTACGTGGACTGAAAGCCACAATGCTTTTTTGTGGCATTATGAGCATTGTGACCAGACAGTTGCACCGCGTCCCAATCTTTACCAAGGTTGTACATAATACACGACCATGTGATACCATGGCATAATAATATGGATGCGCTGATAGCAACCCATGGGATACGTGGGTTGCCATCACAAAAAATGTTTTATGCAAAAGATGTCCCGGAACTAGAATCTCTCTGTATAAAAGTAGGTATAGGATATGTATTTTACTTTAAAATATGTTTTTGAGAGATTAGTATTTATTTAAATTTGAATGACACTTCAAGTACATTACCTTGTAGTAGTGTAGTTTTCTTTTGGGTCCCTTTAGCTTCAAAACTAAGCAAGAATGGATGAAATGCACGATTCTAAAACTTCACGTGAACGACGACGTAGCAATTTATTGAATTACTTGCTCGATTTATTTGAAATAAATCAAAATCTACTTTTTAAGTTTTATATTTGACAATAGGTAATGAACAGTATAATAAACACTTTTTAAGACAGACAAAAAATAAGTTCCGTGTTTTTTTCAATGTAATTTTAGTAAAATTTCACACTTAAGATACACGAAAATCATCCAAAACCAACATCTGGTGAATAAATTTAATTAAATACCCCGATTACACTCGGGCAGCTCGTTATTTTCGATTTGGTTTCCCAAGTGTGAAATGAGTTGACACGGTCAGCGGATATCGAATTTGTTAATCGATTTCAAAAGGTTAGACAATGAGATACGTACAATGGCTATAAAAACCTAAAAATCTATTTAAAACTTGTTTGCGATTGGAAATCCATGTCAAGATCAAGAGTAACTTAAAAATATTAAGACTGACCGAAATATTAGGGCGGATAATAGTAGTAAGTCCTGTGATATTAAACTCGCGGACCCATGAAAAGGATGTCTCCATTTTAAGGTAATAAAGACATCGGGACATGGATTAAATTTCGGTGATACTCAGTGACCCGTTTTGCGTAATTTCTTTAAAAGTTTGAAATAGACCATGAAAAGACGGACAGACAGACATAAGTTAAGAAACGAGAAACCATAAGTTGTAATAGTTTGACTACGGAACCCCAAAAATGCCGTTTTTTAACACTCGTTCACTTGAGAGTAGCCTCAATATCAAAATGTATCTTCTATGTAGATACTAACAATAAGTAATCTCCAATAACAGTACCGACGGTCCGCACTTTTCAGATGTTTAAAGTGATTTGACCGTAATTTCTTATAAGACCCAACACGAAAAAAACACTGTTAAAGGTGTTCTGGATGATAAGATTCCTCAAAGAAATACGCAGTCTGTAAAATTTCCTGAATGCATAAGTTGCGTAGATATTAATTATCGTAAACACTACGTTGTTGATTTATAGTGCGGTGAAAGGGACCCGCAGCAGGCTTGACGACTCTCCTGTAGTTCTACATTTCTACAAGCATTTAATGCATTCCAGTCTGCAGCGAACGCTGCAACTAAATGCACATGAAGTGTAACTGTAACCATAGTCGCAGAATATTTAAAAAAAATGTACTTACTGATAAGAGAAATATCATACCAATACCACCAGACTAGGTAGGTAGGTACATTGCAATTGTCAGACAGCAACAATAGTAATTTAAAGTTGATGAAGGTTATAAATGAATTAAACATTGAAATTAGCTCAATTTGCATTTTTTTAATAAACCATTTTTTTATTTATATTCGATTTCATGGTTTTCCTAGACTTTAATTTATTATTTACTTGCCTTCAATGATTTTTGTGTTTTGGTAACTGTAAAAACACAACTCATGCCATTACTTTTTAGTGACACTTGGTGGCTGGTTCTACATCTGGTTTCTAAAGTAAAATAGCCAGGGGCTCTATTTCACTCGGTAAAATATAATTGCTTTCGTCATGTGGTGGTATTGTTTTATAACTGGGCCGCCATTACTTTCAAGTAAATAGGAGCTAACATTAACGGCCGAACTCTATATTCAAACCGCGGATAGATAAGCTTAGGTACTTCGGGTCAAAATTTGACATTAGCCCGTACAAAATGTGTCAAATTAATCCGAAGTAAGCCTATCTATCCGCGGTTTGAATAAAGGGTTCGGCCATAAGTTGACAATAGGATAACATGTCAAAAACACTAAAATTTTACGGAGTAGAATTCAGCCCCAGCTTTAAGGAAAATACGCTAGTATTAAGGGGCCAGAGAGTTTCTCTCAATGTACGCCTTGTTTTTCCAACCTAGTAAAGGTAATTAAATATTTTGCAGCGTTAAAGTATTATAATGCCGCGCATCGTCCGTCATATTATTATAATGAGGTAATTGATTCTTTATTTTTATAATGTTAATTCATAAATGTTAATTTTTACCTAGAATTATGATCTGCAACCTGAAGAACTTGCATAGGTACTAGGCAACTTGCATATCCAACTTTAAAATCTCACATTAGAAATGTATTGCAATCGGATTAAATGTTTTAAATGAAATAATATTGTACACTTGTAATGATTATAACTAATAATACTAATAGGCACACGCACCACAAAAGTAAATGAACCTCGTGTTTGTTGTATCGCTTGATTGTTCGAGATAAGAAAGCATTATTAGCAAAACACTTAAAGTGCCTAGTAAGGAAATAAAAATAATAATAACTCTACCTGCGTGCTAACCGCATTACCTACCAGTAACTTAGATCAAATGCGGTTTCTGTCACGAGAATCAATAGACAAGGTCAGCTAAACTAAACATTAGTTTAGCATGTATAGAGATTCCACAACAAAATTACTAGTAGGTGATAAGCAGATGCTTAAGAGGCCACATATGATGCCACGCCACGAGAATCAAAAGGGATTTATGTGCTCCCGCGCAAAAAACGTGAAATGGAGATAGTTTGCGCGCATCTTGATGGCAGCGTCAAATTCAAGTAATGGCTTTTTACTTTAAAACTACAACATATATTAAAAAATGTTTTACCAGAATAAAGAAGTTATAAATATCAACTATTAAATCAAAAATCATCGTTAAAGATCGTAGGGTTTCGAAGATTCAACCAAAAATATACGAAAAAGGTTACATGTTTGAAAATAAAAATATCGATAATTTTGTTTCTAATCGTGTTTTCACATTTAACAGTCTCTAGGAAATATGATCAAGTTTAATATATCCAAAGAACAGATACGTTATGCATTATGGTTATTGAGATCCAGATCACGGATCACTAACGACTTTATCATATGTGGCCTCTTAAGTGCACTTCCATTTGCAACGAAACTTACTCGTGGATACTTGCCCGCCAGCCTGTCTGCCAGAGAGAACTGGTTCAGCTCTGCCATTGGCCGACGGGCTCGTACGACGCGGGAATGCACGTTTAATAGAAATCAGAGGATCGCGGCAAAAACTGACTTCTAACGAGTTTCTCAATTCCAATTCCAATTTCGGAGCCCAGCTCGACAGGAACGTGCCGTTTTATGGCGCTGGTTTTTGCACGATGTAGTAATACTAATGATGTGGACGTGCCAAATTAAATGCATTTCGGTTTTGAGGTCTTGAGTCTTGACGTTTACGACGGCCAATACTTAAGAGGATTGTGAAGCTAAAAAATTCCATACAAAATGCGATAACGTTTTTCTTCCCTAAAACCTAGTCGGATGTTTGAAATTTTTGAATATGTTGTAGATATTATAATAAACTAGGTCTGTACGTTTTCATTTGCAAGAAGATATTTCTTGAAAAGAAATAAATACTTAAAGAAAATAAAATTCGGAAACGTACAGACCTAGTTTTTCATAATATCTATAAAATATTCAAAAATCTTAAAGTCGGAGTGGATTTAGGGTGTGAAAACGTTATTGCTCGGAGCTAAAGTATGGGAAAGCTTTGACAACTACGCGCGCGATTTAAGCGCGTCGTTACACAATCCTCTTAATGCAGCGAAAAACTTCGTCGTTATGTTATGATTAGATATGACCTTTTACGTTTGTTCTTTTTGCGAGGAAAATTTAACTTTTTGGAGTAATTCGGAGACCTTTAAATTTTCCTCAAGGAATAGGTGCAATAAGAATTAACATTTTAAAAAGAAATAAAAACACGCGGCAGGAAAGGCACTGACGACGGAATAAGACATTTAAATCCCCGGAAAGTTTAGTAAAATCCAGTATTTTCTTGGGCGCGTTTGGGAATAACAAGATCTAAAATAGATCTCAACCCTAAATCTTTAGGCTTCCAGACACAAATATAAATGTCCATGGGCCTGAGACTCTCTGAGAGCCCACTTACCATCAGGCTGCCTGCGTGATGGCTTGCCTTCTTCAAGCTTAAAAAATTAGGACCCACCCTGGGTGTCTTCAAAACTAGAACAAATCTAAGGAAATCCGGACGAATACCGTTGTAGAGTACAATAAGTTCGTTATTTGCAAAACGGCCGGTACGCTTCGGTGCGGTCCGATAGGTGCTACTAGGTATGAGTCGTCCCTAACTGTAGGTGACCACGATTCGTGATTATTACATTATAGCCGTTGCCGTTATTTGGGCCTAGTAAACGAACGTTATTGTACATACGGGTCAGGTGTACGCTTCAATTTGTATTCTGTAAGTCTCTACCTATGAACGGAAATAATAAAAAAAACCGCTTCTTTAAAATTGTAGGTACCTAATAGGTTAGTCCAACTGAAGTCGGCGACCACAACATTATCAACAAAAAGCCGACATCAGTTGGACTAACCTATTAGGTGCCTGGTTTTTGAAGGCGGTTTTTTGTTTTTTAAAACATTTATTTTATTTTATACTTTTTAGTGATCATAATACGCTGTTACGTAGTCCCACTTTTTAGTTGAAATGAAACTTTAACTTATATCAAGCGCGCCGCAGGCAACGCCGCGGGAAAGTCATAGTCATATTTCAACAAGTAAATATTATTCATTGTAGGTAGTCGCTCAACTATCTTAATCGAGATATCTTATCGCCACCCTTGAAATCGGTACCATTGAGGAGTTCCGATGGCCATCTGTGGTCTTCATCATCAGTTCCACTACACCAAATGATACTTTCTGAATGCAAATGCTGGACTTGTTACTAAAAATACTAAAATCGCTATATGTTTGCCTACAATATTTGAGGAGTTCTCTCAATTCCTCACTGATCCTCTCATCAGATACAGATTTGGTGACAATGGGACCACCTCGGAAGTATACTCTATCAAACCAAAAAAAAATATTTGAAATCGGTCGACAATTGACCGATTAATCGGTGAACATACATAAAAAAAAAAAAACATACAGTGGAACGTATAACCTCCTCCTTTTTTGAAGTCGGTTAAAAATTGGGTGAATACGATATCTTGACGTCTGTCGTTACTAAATATATTATGAATCGCCGCGTGTCAATACGAGTAGGAAGGCAATTAGTATGGTCGAATTAGCAGAAAGTATGGAATTAAGTCGTGTAGTCGTGCATTTTTGGCAATCGTTAGAGGGCTTAACTAGATAGTTTTCCCCGGTTTGCACCGTTTCTATTATGTACGGAAAGCCTTTAAATGTTAGGTATAAACTTTAAAGTGCCGTAATTTTGGAGTATGTTAAAAACTATTTGGTGCATGTTTAGCCACGTGTAAAGACCCCTTTAATACTTAACGTATCTTAATTAAAAAGGTGTGAGATGTATCAAAATTAAGTTATTTGTTTTTCTTAGATTGCGGCTCGAGGATAATTCAGTCGGTTGGTGCAAACTTACATTAAGCTTTTTAAAGCATAATAAACGCCCAGTTTATTTTGCACCCCTGTGCGAATTATGGAACATGAATTTTTCATTATTTTATAGATTGTACTTTGGGGCAAATTAAGGTAGTCGTGAAAATTTATTCATGGCACTTGTTCTAAAGATACTACATTCGCACCTTATAAAAAAAAGGAAAAAATAACGGGAAGTTTATCAAATGTAATCGCAGCGAACGCCAGGCGACCGCGGGCATACCTATTTAATCTTTGCCGCGGGTAGTGGGAGCGCGGGGCGGGGAAGAGCGCAACGCATGGCACCGCTCTGTCAGTTACTTTGTGAAAATTGTTGTGTGATCTGATGATCTCTGGGTACCCTATACAGGGTGGATAAAACGCATATGAACGGCAACTTCCTTTATATTCAAAAAAGAAAATTCTACACGAAGAAGACTTACTTTTATTTTTTAAAACAATTATTACTGCATTTTTGGAACTTGGTCTTCCTTAACCGGGAATCGAACTGGTCGAATATATGACAAAACAATAAAACCATGTATTTTTTACGGTTTTTAATTAATTTGAAGGCGTATGTGTTGTAAGTTTAAAATGATCACTATCATGACCCTTTCGATCTGTATCATAAAACAAGACTTTATTGTTGTTTTGTCATATTAGACCAGTAGTCCAGTAACCATGTCGCCTGAAAGTACGGGGTACTTTGCGTCAAATTCGGTAGTTCTGATTTTTTGCAGACTTGTTTATGATGTTGGCCAAATTAATAATCCAAGTTTGTGACTTCAAGCGCCGAACGCAACTCTGTGAAAAATAAAAAAAACCGTTAAAATTTCGGACTTTTCTCAGACTGGCGATTATAACCCTAAAGGACTAGTTTTTGATAGTAGCTTCTTCGGACGTTTTGAATAAGACTAAATTTGCTACAACATGAGACTAGAATTGTCTCTGTGATAGTTTTCGAGTCTCGTGTAGGCGGTAACCTGGGCAGATTGAAGCTGGTTTTCGTCGCAGCCCGGGCAAATAGTAAGTTGGTATCGCAGTTCGTCGAGGTTGTTCAAAAAAATTGCGAAGTTCGACAAAAGTTGAATTTTGAAAAGCTTAATCTCGGAAACTATTGGGTCTACAGAGACAACTCTAGTCTCATATTGTAGCAAATTTAGTCTACTTTAAAAACATCCTAGAAAAGTACTATCAAAAACTAGGCCTTTAGAGTTACAATCACCATTATCTGAAAAAAAAAAACCGAAATGTTCACGGTTTTTTTATTTTTGACTAAGTTGCGATCTTCTCGGGGTCACAAACTTGAATTATTCATTGGGCCAACATCATAAACAAGGCTGCAAGAATTCAAAACTACCGGATTTGACGCAAGCCCTCATGTATAAAGTTACTGGAGTACAGTACAGTTCGTTTTCCGGTTAAGGCAGAGGAATTTCCAAAAATCCATAAATGCAGTATTAATTGTTTTCAAAAATAAAAGTAAGACTTCCTTGTGTAGAATTGGATATTTTCAAAATTTAAGGTAGTCGCCGTCTATGGGGCGTCTATTTTTTCTCTTAATTCCGCATGGTGAAAACCTCATATAAAAACGGACAAAGTTAAACTGAGTAAATATACCGATCTTACTTTCGAGGTTCCACCACCATGTGGAATGATCACTATATAGTTATTTTCCAAATAGTTTTATAGCTAACGGCATCCTCGAACTACACCTTCAAAGGCCTTGCTAGGCTGCTTGATCAGAGCTAGATTCAGAAGGCAGTGAATATACTTCAGAATGCACAAATAATGATGACATTATTATTGTTTACATTGTCCGCTCCAATATATTTGCTGGTGACTATACCGTTTTGATATTAGACACTTACTTTGATTACAGAACTCAAAATTGAATTTTTTCTTTATTATTGCATTTCTTAAACCAACTTTATTTTTCATTAAAACTTGTATTACAAGTTAAAAAATTCCACTTTCCCACTTAATATCCAATTAATATTATAAATGCGAAAGTTTGTGTATTACTTTGTTACTCCCTCACGCTGCAACGGCTGGATGGATTAGGATGCAATTTGAAATGGAGATAGCTTAATAAAAGTTCCAAAGGAAATAATAATAACCGATATCTACAGAAGCTATAAAACATAAATTAATTAATAAGTACAGTCTTTAACTAAAATAGGTTTATTGTGCAATTATGAATAAGAGAGTTCAAGAATATTTATTTAATTAAAAAAGAAAATATAACCGACTACTACGCTACTTTTGCCTATGCCTCAAGAACCGTGCACCATCGGTCCGTTTACGCGTGCGTGCGCTTCTGTGGCTTTATTGCTCTATGGTAATAAGTAATTTACAAACATACAGAAAACTGCATGATCCCGATAAGAATGCCAATTTTTTATGGGGTGCGAATTTAAAGTAAATCAAATGAATACGATTGTGACGATTTTCAATTGTTTCAAAATTTCCCCCGAAGTACGAAGACCGTTAAACGTAGATAACTACTTTCCGGGGGTTGCACCCCGGTGCAAATTAGATATTGTGTTTAGATATTTTTTCTAATCATATCCTCAATTTGCACCGCGTTCTATATTTTCCCCCGAGCCGCGATGGCCGAAAGTAAGTTTTTACTTATATATATTTTTATTTATATGTTCCGTAGGTTGAATTAAATGAAATAATACGTGCAAATGTAGATTGAGATGGATTAAAACGTATGCCAAATTGCACCGAGTACACCTTTTTTCCCTCGTTAGTTATGACCTTTGCAAGGTTTTCAACCAATTGCACCCCTTTCCGGGGGGGCGAATTTATTAAGGGATGCATAAAGCTCGAGTTTTAACCCCTACAAAGCAATCAGAAATGTTTTTATCAATTCTTAGAATTATTTCCAGACTTTAGTGAAATTTCATCTAATTTGCCCGTACTAAATCATCGAACCTCTTTGTTAAATTATGCAGCGAGTTGGAAAGTGCATGTCAGAGTTACGTGTAAGTTTATTCAAGTCTCGTTAAGCTGCGATTAACAATTAGTGTGTCAATAGAAACACTGCGTTAACATGAGCCGATAATTACTTAAGTGTCCCTTAAGGCTCCGTCCGTTCGCCATTTCTTGCAGTTGTTTATTAAGATGCTGATGAATATGCTGTCTCACGTCTGTGAGTAGCGAAAAACTTTTAAGGGTATTCTATTTATGAATGATTTGTTAAGATAAAAAGATACAGGGTGTATTGAGAAAATCGAAAGTTTTTGGATGACCAACTAGGTAAGTGTCAGTGATTGATGAGTGAGATTATTTTGAGTTTCAATTTTCTCTTGCCCCATACTCATACCTACTCATACTCGATCATTTACGTCATTCCACAATTTAACTAATTACTTATCATTAATAAAGAAATTAACGATCTTATTTTTAGTGCTCCATATTTGTATTTCTTGACACATTACTTCACTTTAGACATTATATTTATAGTGTTTTCAGCCCACGATGGCTTGCCCCGCCGCACACACAGACGTTGCGCAGTTGCGTCAATCTACGTAAAATTAAGTACCTACCTACTCATTGTTATCTTATGATCCTATTATTTTATTAATCTAGTATTTAAATAGAAACATTTAAAACTATGGTCTTATTTATTTACATTAATAATTAAATTGTAGAATGCAATAACTGATTGAATATGAGTATGGGTGAGTATGGCGCGTGTTTTAATATTCATGTCGACTCCATATCTCACTTTAGTCTTATTGGGTTTTGAAAATTCCGAACCTTAACCATGAAATACATAGAAAATATGGTGTATCTTAATAACTTAACCTTCCTATGTTATGTTTCCCTTTAATTCACATGTCATCATGTGACTACCGCGTTTTACCTCTACCTACTTACGCCAAAAAAAAGGTTTTTGTAACCTAGACTAGCCCTCTGTATCACAGTGTAGACTGTAGGCAACATACCGTCTTAGTGATTATATCTAATTCGAAAATAAAATATTAAAAAAAAACGATTTCATGCATGAGTGACAGAGGGCTAGGAATCAAATGCAGGCCCCGTTTAGTGTCCAACTTCAACCCAGTAATTGTAGACCCGCGCTCCCGTCACGCCTCGCTGCGGCCCGGCCCAGAGCTAGAGGAATTGTAACAATTACTCAGGCATCCTTTGACTCCACATTTCCGTGCCTATTGTTACTGAATGAATCAGTGTGTTTAAGCAATCTCGGGTGCACTTATTCGTTGACACACGCGACAGGTGAATAGGCTTCTGGAAAAAAACGTGACAACATTACACACCGGTATTGCCATTGGGATATAATGTGCTGTTATTAATTAAGTTATTGTTGCTTTTGTTATAATGGGAGTTAACGAAGCGACGGTTTAACAAGAGTGTGACGGTTTTTAATTAGTGAAAGGAGGAATCAGTGCGGATTATAGTACGCATTTACGCATCGCATTAAAACAGAACGATCTTAAAATTAAGTATGTACCTAGATACCAATCTAACTATGTAAACAAACTTTACAATAGGTAGGTAGGAGCTAGCCGAGTTCTTGAAATCATTGTGAAAATCACATTGCGGAATTAAAAATTATATAAAATTATCCAAACATTGTGTTCATGTTTTTGAATTTACACTTTAAAGTATATAAAATGAAATGTTATTTTACGCACTGATATACATATTACACACTAGCTCATATGGTATTCGTCGTGCGTGCGTGAACTAGCTTCTTGTACTTAAACTTAACAGCGTACACCTGCGCACGGGATTGCGCACGTGAAGACAGCGCGTCTGCGCAAACGGCGCATTTATAAATTCGTTAAAGAACTAATAGTTTTTATTTATTTTTATTTTCGTATTTTACTTAAAGAAAATAGTCGGAAATCTGCATGTAGTTTTCAGATGTTTTAGGGTTCCGTCGAAGGGTATGTAAGTACAATATACCGACATATTTAATGTTCTATTATACGGTTGCTATGACTGCAAGGCTGTGTTATGCACTTGCTAAGTCACAACTAGCGTTTAATAGTCAGATTTTTTATGAAGTTTGATTATGACTATTATTTATAAGCAGTGATCGGAAATAGGTGAGCTAATTTGCCTAAACTTGATGCATGTTCATTCAATAATGTATTCCCATCTCTCTCACGCATGAATGAATATGCGTCAAGTTTAGGCAAATTAGCTCTACCTATTCCGATCACTGTTTATAAGACATCAACGCGTCCGATCTGTGTGAAATATTTAGAAGTGAAAAAGAAACATCGAAATTAAAACATTGATCCTTGAAGTGTTCTATTTGTTTTGAATAAAATTCATTGCGTGGCTCATAGTATCAAATAGGTACGTTAGTTTAGCCAAACACCGGCGGACCTGCCAAGACCTTGCTTAAGCAAGTATATTAACAGCTACGATAGCTGCTCTAGTAGCTCTACTAGAGCTGCTCTACTAACAGCTAGAGTGATTTCTGTCACGGCAGCGTTAGCTAACATTGCAGCTAACTATATAAAAAAAAGAGAGTTCTCATACTTCAACACAAATTATAATGAAGCTTGCAAAGATACTCTCTTCTTATAGAAAACCTTATATTGTCGAGAATAAAATCTAATCACAAACTACAATAGGTACTTATAGTAAGACAAATAGTTTAATTAATTATTCGATATGTATCAAGATGATTACGTAGTTTTTTTATCGACCGGACGAACATGTTGCTAACGAATCGGATGCTTTACTAGCTGCGGAGGCTACTGACCGACGTATACGGCCTTTTCGGTCGCTAATGCATAACACAAAGGCACTAAACGTTATTTTACTTAAACAGCGAAAAACAAACAAGGAAAACATAAAGGAACCATTGATTTCACCACATTAGATCGCTACCTATGTCCTCGTGAACTATTTACAGGAATTAATAGGTGCATTATTTTGTCGCTCCGGTCCTTACACTACGAGTAAGTGTATGCGGAAAAACATATTGTATACACCTATTGTTGCTGAGTTTATTAAAACTAACCTAACTAACCTATACTAGCCATCATCATCAATCACACATTAAAAATGTCGAAGGATAAAAAAAAACCCTATACATTACTTTTATATTTTGCAATGTGCGGGTCCAAATAATTTAAAATTTCATACTACTTTTTTTTTTTCTTTGTGTTCAAGAAATCACGGCTCATATTATATGCAGAAATATTATTAATTATTTCTAACGTTGTTGCAATGTATGTGTGACCTACATTTACATAATAATGTAGAGATATTTTTGATTCTTAGACATAACTGATATGATATTTTACGTGTTAACTTACTACCAGTAGGCATCTTTCTCAATTTATTGACGGAATTGCCACGTTAAAATACAATAGATATTTCTAGAGGCCAGCATTTTAGTTAAGTTAACTTCTTCCTGAATGTCACAGAGTTCCTTTACCCATCATGCCTCACACTTGACCAAATGTTTGCTAAATGCATTCTTGTCTGAGTCATTACGATAGTAATGATAAGGGCATGACACAAATAAGTATTTTGTAGTGTAGAACTAACCTAACGTCATGCGGAAGGCGTCCAATGAGACGCTTGCTTGCGTTTAAAACAAAGAGTAAAAAGGTTTAAAGTCTGGGGAAGCATGAATGTTTAATAACATATTTATGTAGACTACAGCGATGTAATTTATTGCCTTTGCTCTGATTCATGAAGTAATTGATTAGTTTAGAACTTAGACTAATGTTATTATAGTTATGTTAATTCAGGAAGAGGAACAGGAAGCGTTCTTATTCCAAGGCCGCGGTTTGGTCTAAAATGTCTAAATGATGCAATATGCAATCACGTGGTCAAACGCAGCCGATTCGATTAATTTGGTGTTATTAAACCGAGTAATGACGCCTTGTTCTCGTTGGCTGCAGCGGACACTTTCTAGTGATTATGCTTATTACCATACAGTGCTTGCGAAATAAACTAGTCTAGAACTTTAACGTAGTCAAGACTTAAAGTATTTGCAAAGATTTGTGTCAAATATGTACAAATTTACTAAAACGCCCAACTTCACCACTACTCAAATTGAATAAAAAGAAAAGAACGAGTTTTATTACAGTTAAAAAGTCCTCTTGAATTAATTTGATTCCTTACCTAATAATGCTAGGCAAGATTAATGTTATAAGTCATTTCTTTTTCTCATATTATTTAACGGGTGCTTAAAAAGATCAGCTATACAAATATGTTAATATTGTCGTAAGAATAATAAATAAATAACAAATTCACCATACAAGCAAACAAACGGAAAATAGAGTCAGACTTTTCTGCCTTTTTTCCTACTGATCAGGCTGTACGACTTCTATGGAAGGTGATAATTAGGCAACATTCAGCCAAGGTTTAAAAATTAGCCAATAGTGTTTTATAAAGCCAATACCTATATCCTTGAGCCAATGAACACTAGGTTACTCTAAATAGGTGCATACTAGGTTAATGTAACTCGAGTCTTAACGGGTAAGCAAGCCTTTAATTTGTTTTAAATTACAACAACTTTACATATCGGCCATAGTATGTACATTGTACAGACAATTGTTTTTTAGAAGATTTCCTTTTAATTTACAACTGGAAGGTGTAATCATAACCGTTATTTTCTGATTCTAAACACGATACGTAACCATTTTTTGAGTGCCATAATTACGAGTAGGTAGATAACTCCACTCTAATGCCCCGGTGAAACGGCACGAGAATGTTAGTCCTCTCGCATTAACCCAGATTTAACAAAACTCCTCGTTTTTTCCTAAATTTGTCGTCACCTTATCGTGTCGTCCTTACATTCCAAAGAAAACCTTGTTAGTAAGTAGACCAATTTGAAAAAGACAATATTTACATTATAAAAACTTAGACATCACGGTTTCAAATATCTTCCCCCTTAGTAAAAAAACGAGCAAAAAAACCATAAGTGCCAGGTCTTATAAGAAATTATACGACCTGGCCATTACTTTGGGCGGAGGTGCCAAATTGGCACGTAATATAAAATAATTGGCAAATTGTGGTGGAGAGAAATGCATAGAAATTGCCTCATCATTCACACAGGATCCCATACATGTCTATATGCTCGCTGCTCCTTACTGCCGCGGTCGGGCATTATCGTGTCGTATAGGTATGTATAATTAGCTTATTATTAATAATATGTTTTCTTCCCCAGTTTTCTTCGTGCCCCAACGATGGGTGATGGCAATCATGGGTTTTCTGGCGGTGGCGAACGCGTACACGATGCGGGTGTGTCTGAACATCGCCATTACACAGATGGTGAGGCGGCGACCCTCGTCTGCGGAGAGCGAGCAGGGCTCCTGCCCAGCAGAGATCGAGCTGACAACAGTAGACCCTAACGTGAGCTATAGAGCGGTCATTGATACTCCTCTGTTCGTTTTAATTTCTTTTTTTGCGACTTGGTTCTCAATAAGCATGTGACTGCTCCGATATACTTGATGGTGACTAACTGACACTTTATTCTATACGAGAGATATTTATACTATAATTGTTTTCGATGGCGTTCTCGAAAATGGCTTTAATGATTTTAAATAAAATATCGGAATAGGAGTTATCTGGGTCTAAGAATAGCTGTGAAAGTCACCTTCGGGAAAATTCAGTTTTGACGCAAGCAAACAGTTTTCCGAGTATTTAATTTTAATCGTAGGTATACCTACGTTTAATAAGGACGCCATGGAAATTATCTCCATCAATGTTTATATGAAAAAAAAAAGCAAGCTAAGTATGTAATTTATTTTCCAGGATTTATCCGGCTTTGATTGGGACGAGGAAACCCAGGGTATAATCCTCAGCGCGTTCTACTACGGGTACATAGTGACGCACCTGCCGGGGGGCATGCTGGCCGAGCGGTTCGGCGGGAAGTACTCGCTGGGCTTCGGGGTGCTGAGCACGGCGGTGTTCACACTGTTGACGCCTTACGCGGTCGCCACGGGCGGCGCTACCGGCCTCATCGTGCTCAGGGTGCTGGAAGGCCTGGGAGAGGTAAGGGTCCAGGACTAGATCCATTCTACTGATTCACCAACTTTGGGTTGGATAAAGAGGAGAAAGTGCGGTTAGGTTAAAATAATGTACCTACCACTTTCCTCTTTCCACATTTATTAGGAGTTGTTAACAGATGTAAGTTGATACACCAAAGGGATGACCTTTGCCTCTATATCTACGCTGCGCAGTTAAATATCGAGGTACTTATACATAATACTGTCATCGGAGTAATGCCGTAGGAATACAAGCCTTGTGTACTTAGTTGTAACTGTTGTCGGCTTGTTCTCCGGTATGAACTGTGACAAATTGTAATTATTTCATTGTTGAATATCTTATTATTATGTATAGGAATGAATAGTTGCGACGAATATAATTGTCTCACCAAAATTTAGGCTTTTGCACGTTTTATATTTCACAGCATAATTAAGTAAAAAAGTCAAAAATACAAATCTTTCCTATAATATTAGTGTAGATTAACGACCCGCCTTCTCTTCACTTCGGATTACGTGAGTAATTGTAATTCTGTAACACCCATACATAATCTAAAATTTATTATACCTACATAAAAACCTGCCTCTTGAATCAATCTCTATCTATTAATGTAAGATCTAAGTGTAGGTGCATACGGACAGACGGCGGGAAGCGACTTCGTTTTATACTGTGTAATGATTTACCACTACTAGAACCTTTTGTTTGAATTTGTTCCAGGGTACAACATTCCCGGCGCTAAACGCGATGCTGGCCCGCTGGGCGCCAATCACCGAGCGGGGCCGGATGGGCTCCCTGGTGTTCGGCGGCGCTCAGATCGGCAACATCGCCGGCACCTACCTCTCCGGGCTCGTCATGAAGGAGACCGGCGACTGGCAGTCGGTGTTCTACCTCTTTGGGGCTCTTGGCATCCTTTGGTTCATTTTGTGGGTGAGTACTGGAAATGCTGAACGTAGATATAATGTATACTTGGGGAATGAAAAGATCTTACGGTGTACAGTAAATTCATAAATGTACAGTGCGATAGCTCGTAGAAGCTACTTCGGGTTTGTACTTGTCTCTCACTCGCTCTCATACGCTCTTATTAAGAGCGAGTGAGAGAGAAGTACAAACCCGAAGCACCTTCTAAGTGCTCACAGACTGTATATAGCTTCCTAGGGCATCAGATATCGACACGCCCTTATACTACTAATAATAAGGTCCATTGTGATTTTGATTGTACATTCTTTACTAATCTGCGATTGCGTAACATGTACCAAAATGCAGACGTACCTATAGTTGTGATATTACTTTCCTTCCATCGTACATTAAAGGCTTGAGAGAGAAGTACAAACCCGAAGCACCTTCTAAGTGCTCACAGACTGTATATAGCTTCCTAGGGCATCAGATATCGACACGCCCTTATGCTACTAATAATAAGGTCCATTGTGATTTTGATTGTACATTCTTTACTAATCTGCGATTGCGTAACATGTACCAAAATGCAGACGTACCTATAGTTGTGATATTACTTTCCTTCCATCGTACATTAAAGGCTTGAAACGTTTCAATATTTAGTTACTAACTTAAAAGAAGGTAAAAACGATTAAAGTGTTTTTCATTACCCTACGTGGACAGTTATGTCATGAACCAATAACATTAAACATAATTAATTATATTTTATCTGCTTGTAAATGTCTGTACAAACATACTTACATGTTATACATACCTACTTATATTGTAATAAATGTGTTAAGTTTAATGTCATATGTTTTACAGTCGTTGCTCTGTTACAATGATCCTGAGTCCCACCCCTTCATTTCGGACAAAGAGAAGAAGTTCTTGGAGGAAGCGCTGGGAAACAACCGCGGCCACCAGCATTCAGCCATCCCGTGGAAGGCAATCTTCATGTCTGTGCCACTTTGGGCGCTAGTCTGTGCTCAGGTTCGCGTTTTTTTATTAATTTGACCTTAAAATCTCACTTGGTTGCAAATGACGATGAATTAATTTTAAAACAAGTTTCTGTACTTTTTAAATTTTTGATTCAGCCTTTCTTGTACCTAAGCTATACTTTTATTAGCGCAGTTATCAGAGCTGCTTATCAAGACCAATTTAATGAGTACAATTTGGGTAGGTTTACGTTAAAAACCTACAGCGGGAACCTTTGAGAATCAGCATTTGTATCGAATTTTGATTCTGTATTCCAAATTTAGTTATCCCGATATTAGTAACAGCTGTTCTTAAAAATAATGACTCGCAAAATATGAACAAAATTTATTGACAAACAAATACTTTACTTAGATTACCTATTCGTTTTCTACTTGAAAAGGTTACGCATGGGTATGTGGCGCTAAAATCTATTGAAATTACAATTGCGTCAATGGTTTACAACAAGGTATATAATAATTCCTCGTATATAAATGTATACAAGTTCTCACGATAAGTAGTCCTCGTCGTAGTTATCGATGTTATGTCAACATCATCGGGAACCCCATTCTATGTCTAGGACTCACAGTCCTACGATGTAGTAAATTAATATAAAAGAAACCGTAACACACTTACGGCGGCGGTACGTGTAGTACAATAAACACAAGCTTTGAACGTCTTTTCACACAGCAAATTTAAACTTCATAAATTGCAGAGCTCCGTTCGATAAAAATTAACAGTTTAATTTTGACAGCGGAGAGTTGAAGTACCTATAGTTAGGTACGTTCCGAAGGAATAAACATATCTAATCTGAGACTTTTCTAATACTAGAAACTACCTATGCATATTTGCTGAATAACAAAGGCCTTTTGTATTTTGGAAAAAAAATCAAGTCTAGGTAAGGTCGAACTCATAAGTAACTGTACATTTCAGTAGGTACCAGTCGTTGCTATTTTTATTGGCTAAATTCAAACGACTCACTATAATACGTTAATGCGACAAGGTACTAAAATGTTCGACTGTACTTACTCGTTTTTTGTCAAAAATCATTCGACGTAGAAATAGATATAGGTATTGCGTTTGACTGTATGCACTCAAGGTTTTTCCTGATCTTCATAAGTGCCTACAAGCTTTTATTGCCCTATTCCTCTTCCGTGGCCTATTTATTGCGTACCTAGCATATCATCAAACTGATAGTTGAGGAAATTCATGATAAGGAAAAACTACTTGTTTTCTGTGGTCTATTAAAATTAGGTACGAATTTCGTACAAATTACAAAGTCCTTTCAAAGTCACATTGATGCAGGTTTCGCAATGTCGTATAGTTGGGTCATACACAGATTTAGGTAACCGTCTTCCAGTGGACATACCCTAAGTTAACGTTTTTAAGGCCTAATTTGCTGGCTGAACCCACATCCTCATAAGCGCCGTCAGGTCTACTTTAGTCCTAGCAAATAAAAACATAACTTATATGCACGCAAGCCTTTAACTCTTGACCACAGAAGAGACAACTTTTGTTTTTGCGACTGTGTATGACCCAAAGTTACTTCAACCTTTTTTTTCTTAAACTGAAATTGAATGGTCACAGCTCCTACTCAGTTGTCATTATGCCACTTAGTAAACTCTTTAGTGCACATAAACAATTAGGTACAATACATTTTTGCATAACTATAGATAATGTACATATTCGAACTTATCCCATATGGGATCTCTTCCAGTTAACCTTGGAGTAGTAGTGCTCAACTTATTATTTCATTTTGTTCTCCTCAGATCGGCCATGATTATGGGTACTTCACAATGGTGACAGACCTGCCTAAATACATGACGGGGGTGCTAAAATTCGACATCCACCGGACTGGGACCCTGGCGGCGCTGCCGTACGCGGTCATGTGGATATGCTCTATCATCTTCGGGTGGCTGTGCGATAAGATAGTCAAGAGGAAGTGGATGACGGTCACCAACGCGAGGAAGACGTTTACTACTATTGGTAAGAGTTGCTTCATTTGTAGAAGTAATTAGCCTAATGGCCTAACCTAGAACTCTTGACACGCAAGCAAAGAAAATAAACAAAGCCAGAAGCATCGTTCCAGGGCTTCTACTCAACACGGTAAAACAATGCTTCTTTGACGTGTTTCCGTATTGTCCACGTTTTGATAGCTCTTATATACTTGACAGTAATGGCAGCCGAGTTAAAAATAATACCATAACACGCCAAAGGCAATACACTTAGTTCTACCGAGTTGAAGAGAGACCCAGTAGCTTTGATTAAAATATCTAGAAATGTTGACGTTAAAAATTTAATCTTATCTTTCTTGTTTAATAATTTATTCGTATTTTTTTTAAACAAGGTGCTAAATATCCCCGAATAGGTACATTCACCCCCTTGCACAGAAGAACGGCACAATTGATTATTTCGAGAAGTTTAAATATATACGGTAATGGAAGGAGAGGTACATAAAACAAAATTAAGAAAGTACCTACTTAATTCCTATTTACGAAGACAAAATATAAATGTTAAGAAATAACATTAATTTAATTTTGTACCATTAAATCTCTTTTCGTCGCACAACATATTTCTTGAAATTATCGTAAGTTTTCGTTTTCTTAGCAAAGTGGTTTATGTTGGAAGGTCTAAATTTTTTTTTTTAAATGGTCACTATTAATGTCCAACGACGCTGTATATCTTCCATAATTATTACATAAATAAACTCACGTGACGTTTTTCATCTCTGTATAGCGTCAGTGGGCCCGGGGATCTGCATGATCCTGGCTTCATATTCCGGGTGTGACACGACCACCGTGGTGGCCCTGTTCACCACGTCCATGGCTCTCATGGGGGCTTTCTACCCGGGGATGAAAGTCAACGCTTTGGACCTGAGCTGCAACTACGCCGGGACCATAATGGCGATTGTGAACGGAATCGGCGCGATCACGGGAATCATTGCGCCATATTTGGTGGGATTGCTGACTCCTGATGTAAGTGTGTGTTATTTAAACCCAACCGTTTCATTGGTCATGCTTTTCGTGATACATTGCATCGCTGCAATAGCTCCCGGCTCAATAATGTTAAAACCAACTCGTCAATGGATTGCTACTAGGTAAGTATGCAGGCTATTGACCAATGAAACTATAAGCCTTTAGTTACACGTGCTCATAGCATTGTACGTGAGGGAAAGAGCAGCGTAACGTACCTAGGAATAATATTAGAAAATAATCAATCGCTTCAATCTGGAAAAAGTAACAGGCCTAAACATTCTAGATAAATACTCAATACAAAATAATGCAGACTACTTTGTATAAACTTACCATTTTTCATTTACGCTATTTGCGTTACGTGCAAGTTACAACTTTTTTACTTCAATATTTACTTAATTGGTTTAACAACGAATTTTGCCGAACCATAACTGGAAACTACGAAATCATAAAGGGAAAAAATACGGTGGCAACCAAGATACTAAAAATATTCATGGCGCTACTTTACTGACACACGTCATTTTTTACCTACCTAACTGTCCGGACATGCTTACTCACATTTACCCTTTTAACTTACAGAGCACATTAGTGCAATGGCGTCTCGTATTCTGGATTACACTGGCGGTATTCATCGTGACAAACCTCGTGTTCGTGGCGTGGGCCTCAGGAGATGAGCAATGGTGGAACACCACAACCCAGGACCCGCAGAAGCAGCAAGAGGCCGAGGCTAACAACACGCGATCAGTCAACGCCGAGGTTAAGTTGTAGTTTCTTGGAAAATGTCGAGCAAGCAGGTTAGCTGGTCAGAGAATACCGTGATTATCGCGGCCCAATAACATTCGCGGTATACCTACGAGGAATCGCAAGCGCAACCGGTCTAGCAGGGTCCGTAAAGTTTCAGTACGCAGAAATAACGTAAGACGTTGACGAAAGGGCATATAACTAAAAAGTGGTTTTAGGTTATCTTATCGTGCGCATAACATGTAATGCAAAGGTTAATTTATCTAGCTAAGATTCTGGATAGGAATTGACCGCATGTGACGAACTAAGAGAACTCATTTTAGCGTATAAGTAGTAAGTAATATAAAATATAACCCTTGGGGACCGGCGACCCATTAGACCATTAAGTTACTTCACTTGAATTAACTCAGGTCTTATACTTCAATTTTGGTGTTTTTAAAACTGAGATTTGTGCTTAGCGCCACAGGGTCAAATTTTGTTTACGTTAATAATCTCGTAGAACCTTGTAATAAGCCAAACATTTAAAATGGCCGACTAGGCACCTGAACTAGTCCCTAGGGGTGTAATAAGACTTAATATGAATTCAATAGAAAGGGTTTCTATTGTCAAATTTATAGATAGATATTTATGAGTTATGACAAAAGTGTGAAAAAGTACAAAATAAATATATTGGTTTATTACTATTTTGTTATCAAGCCACAGCCAGTGTAGTGCATAGTAATTTAAATTAGTAGAAGGTTCGGAATTTTACTTGTTGTTCAAAATAATATTTATATCTATTTATAAATAAAATAAAATAAAATAAAATAAAATAAAAAATATCCATTGATTGATCTCCTATAAATAAATAGATACAGACCCATAACAAAAAAAAAAAGTACCGTATTTACACCGCCGTAAATAATTCGTCGAGGTAAAAACTCATGCCATAGATTTCCTTTTTCGCGTTAGCAGACCATTAAACAATGTTACATTACGACGAAACAAATGTTGGGAGAAGTTTAGGATACCTAACCTATTCCTTTTGTGTTATTTGTAACAGATCAATATTTGAGTGTAGAAGTTTTTATTCGATCGAATACAATCGGTATTTGTTTACAATATCATAAATAGGGAGATTTAGGGCCTGTTTCACAATCGACGAGTAAATTTATCTGCCATTTAAAGTTGGCTCTCTCCTTGTCTATTTTTAAGAGTAAGATAGAGAGAGGGCTAAATTTACCTGTCAAATATGCTTTACTTGTCGATTCTGAAACAGGCCGTTACCGTTGTGAACATTACCTACTGGTATAGATATCGGCACGGGAGTTGAGGTCACACACACAGCGTCATATCATGTATTGACAGCAGAATTTTGAAATTAGTGTTCTTTTTTGGTACCGATACCAATTTCATCATTACAGCTAGATAAGTCGACTAAAAAGTTTTTATTTGTATAATTTTGTTAATTTACTTGCAACATCATTATTAATAATATTTTTATATCCGCGTAATAAATATACCCACGCGACATAAACTGTTCAAAATCGTTTTATATGAATACTAATCGAAAAAACTAAAAAATATCTGATCGAAATACTTTGTAAGGCTAACTACGAAGAAATCCATGTACTTACGCTCATGTTACTTTTTAATATGTTATTTTGAGTTATTCCCACCTGTTACCACCAATTTGTTATCACTGGTAACACCTGGGAATTTTATCTCATCTCTTACCAGTGGTAACTTATGGGAATAAAATTTCACAACTGTTACCAGTAACTACTGGTTTTTTTTCCCAGTAGTTATCACCAAATATTTTAGTGGTAACAAATAGAAAAAATGTTCCCAGTTGTTACCACCGAGTACTTTAGTGGTAAAAGATGAGACAAAAAATGCCAGCTGTTACCAGTGGTAGCAAATTGGTGGTAACTGGTGGGAATAACCCGTTATTTTTATTTTCCTTTGAACAAAAGATTGTTTACATACGTAAGTACATACATTTTACAAATAAAAGACACTTAAATACAGTCAAGACCGTTGAGAAAATAAAGTACTTAACAAAAAAAGTATAACGGTAATTAGGTATTTTTAAAAAGAACCCTAGATCACGAAGAATAATAATAAAATAAAATAAAATAATAATATCACGGGACGATCTCACACAAATTGACCTAGTCCCAAACTAAGCTCTAGGCTTGTACTATGGGTACTAGACAACGATATAAATACTTACATAGAGAAATAAATACTTAAATACATAGAAAACATCCAAGACTCAGAAACAAATACTCGTGCTCATCACACAAATATTTGCCCATACCGGGAATCGAACCCGGAACCGCTAGCTTCGTAGGCAGGGTCACTACCAACTAGGCTATCGCGTCGTCAATATGGAATATACTTAGTACTTTAGTGGTTGTTTTTATTAGAATTAATGACTGTTATTATAAAAACCTTTTTGCCTTAAACGATATTAAAATTAGAAATGGAATACGATTATGTCTTGTATAAGTAATAATTACAAGAATTAGAAAATTTAGACAAATGTGTTTCAGTATAATCGACGTTATTAAAGGAAACTTGTGCGAATATGACCGTTATTATTCTAAAGTAAACGATAAATGAATTGTTCGTCGACTTTAACCTTATCGTTATATCGAGATGAAGTATTAAGTATTCTAGTTTTTAGCAAGTTTAATTTTTACGCTGTTTATTCACTAGGTACTTTTCGAAAATATTGCAATAACGTATCCAGTCGTGTACTAAAATCACATTCATTCAGTACTTTTTCGCCACTTGTACTCTATGTAGCTGTGTGTGTAGTGTAATCATTCACCTCAACTCTCGCTCTGGTTCCTATACTTTGTGGGAGAATCTTGAGCCTATATTTCAGCATAAAATAGCTCCTTAGAAGTCAAATGGTCTTTTTTATAGTAAACAAAAACATATGAACAAACAACTTAATTTTATAAATAAGTTGGTAAAGAGATGTTTTTGGTGTTGAAAGTGCATGTCATCCATAATAAAATTTAGGGAGTTGAGTACAACATAACGTAAGGTTACGCACTGTGTCTACGTAAATTTGGTATGACGTAGGTATGTTTTGTATATTATCCTAGCTATAGGTACACATACGTAAAAACTATTTGTAAATTACTACACTAAGTAAGATTATTGAGAAGTATTGTAAATTAAGCTCTAATAGGTAACGAATAAGAAATATAAGATTACTTCTGAATTTGTTAAAATTAACAAAGGCACTTTCGAATACATATTGTTCACATTATTATAATATGAAAATTTAACAAGAAAGGCTGTGAACGGATTCAATTTACACTATTTTGTATGGCTATGCTAAGAGTTGTGCCATTCCCTAGAATTTAAAACTAAAATTTACATGTACTTGAATATTCATGTGACAATCTTCTGAGAATGTTTTTTTTTTAAGAATGGCACCTCTTTAGCTGCGCCTTAAAGTGCATTTGTGCCATTTTATTTTCTACATAGATACTTAATTGAGATTTTGTATGAATATGCGTTGTGGAAAAATGAAATGAGAATGTTATTAATATCAATCAGAAGTACAATGAAAAAAATATGTTGTTGAATAAAACAATGTTGGTATATATGAAGTTTTATTTAATTACACCATAAAATAAATAATAAAATGAACGACATCACAACATGTCGCACCTTCAGAACAATAGTGACCTAATTCAAAATTTCTGCTTTCAAACTTCAAGTCATAAATTTATTATTATAGAGACCTAATTCGAAATTTAAAATTTCTGAATTACGTCACTATTGTTTTGAAGGTGCGATGTATATAATAGTTATATGACATCAAAGTATGGAGCGTTTATACCCGAAATACAAGAATTTAAGAACACCAGATTCTTAATATACTGGTATCCCAGAATTTAACATTAAAATTTTATTGTTATTATCTTTACCCAAAGAATAAAACTTTGTAGAAGCGAATCTCCTTTGACCAAGCCCCAAATGCCGCGCTTTAAACAGCTACTTCCCCCTTTACCTCCACTACGCCCCTCTTGTCTTCCGCGCCCAAAGTTAGGGCTGTCACTTACGAAATATTTTAATCGGTTTATGGATGTGTTACTTATACAAGTTTACTCACAAAATGTTATTCATGTTTTTTTTCAACGTGTAAACATTGTTCCAAAATAAGTTTTTTACATTTACGTTAAATTAGGTACTTTTTGATGACATTAAGATTATCTCCAGAAAATTACGTGGCTTATGTGGCTATTAATTATCTATACGACACGGAAACGAGTCTTTAGACAATCTTTAAAATAATAATGAAGCTCAATAAGTTTTATAGTACGGGATCCGAAGTTACTTTTTATGTTCCTTTCCGGACCATTAATTTAAATTTTCATTAAGTTCTGCAATAATGTTTTCCCATGGCATATTTATATACACGTTTAAAAAAATCAAATCGCGACACGCCCGGCGAATCAAATGCAACGACCGCGGCGCGCCCATATATTCTTTGGCCGCGCCGCGCTGCACGGCCTAAGTGACTAAACACCAAAGGCGTCGCCAGACGGTAGGCATCTAACGCGCGTCGGGAGCGGGAGTTTAATTTCTACGTATTTATTTTAGTTTTTACCCAATATTTCGAATCTGGTGCTTTGGGAATATGATAGACAGAGCAGTCTGGTATTTTTTGGAATGAGCGGAATGGGGTACTTACGTGAACTCCTATACTTAATATTATATATTAACTTTGTGTTAACGTTGAATGGATTAAAATGTGTTCTGTCCTTATGATATTTTCAGATGTGATGATGTAAAAGGGAACCAAACATATTTGAAAATGTTTAATGAGCGTTTCTTAAGGGGCACGTATTTCATATCCCCAGAATACTAATTGTATTATTCTATTTAACATCCATGGCATTGAATTGATTAGACACTTATTATTCTTGAATATATTAATTGTATTCTTATTTTAAATAGAGGAGGAGGCGAAATATTTTCACATTTTCTGAGCAATAACAACCACTTCAATTCTTCAATTAACAACTCATATAGCAAAGAAAAATAAATAACAAATATCTAAAACCTCGTTTAAGTTATGTTTGTATAAAAATTCAGTAGCAAAAATATATTAAAACTTTCCAATAGATTTTGCCTTGGTTACAAGTTTATAACCCGACAGCTTACTCGTTCCGGCGGCTGCATTGGAAATTAGGAAAATTAGGCCTTGCACCCGGAACTTAGTTATTTCACCTTTATCGCCATAGTAACAACGGTTATACCGCCATCAAATCAAATTTGATTT
Source organism: Acleris literana (assembly GCA_946894065.1). Lineage (NCBI taxonomy): Eukaryota > Metazoa > Arthropoda > Insecta > Lepidoptera > Tortricidae > Acleris > Acleris literana. The sequence goes on along the minus strand of OX335670.1, from coordinate 14,024,793 downwards.
GATTTTTTGGTTTACTCTACAATTTAATTTGAGTATCGATTCAAAATCAAAATAAAGTATTATTTTATTAGCCGCCGAAACTCTGCGCCCCCCACGTTTTATTCTGTTCCTGTTTTATATTATAAGGTAATACCGCTTTCCCGAAACACCGTGAATGATAAAAAGAAACTCAAGGGGAATATCAATTATGAATTCTTGAAATATGAGTTTTGATAAACGTCATAAAAAAGCAATGCATAGCAAAACACAGGCACAGCTCATTTAAGTTAAAATGACGCGCCCGCACCGCCAGGCTCACTAATATTACTACTCCGAAAGTACATTAGTTTGTTATTCCGTCCACACGTTTCAACGCCTCAAAAGATCGATGAGGAATTTGGTACCGAAATAGCTTGTACTTGTAGTCCAGAGCCATACATAGGGGAACAGTTCCCAAGAGATAAACAATTTCTGCACGTACCAAGTCGCGGACAAACGCTAGTTTACGTAATAATATAAGTTTTTCGTGGGGAGGCGCATCATTCCAGATTAGAAGAGCTCTACAGTACTCTCACTTTCTTAACTCTTTGAACGCCTTACGTCAAATACAACATGTGGCACACACGTTAAACATGTTTGCTATGCTATGCAAATTACAACTTAATCCATACGAAACAAAGTCTTTTATAATCTTCAACTTGTGTCAGCTGCGGCACGACTTTCGGTGTCGGCCAGAGCCATTGCATTCAAAAGGTTAATAGCATTCGGTTGCCTTTAGCTATCACATTTGCACTCGCAACGGACTGTATATTTGTCACTCGTGTTTCATATACAAAGGAAGATTACCGACAGCTATCATGAAACTTGTCATTAAATAAATCAAAATCACCACAATTAATCCGAAAGCGGTATCACCATTCCAACACCAACAGCTATAAATTACAGGCCTCCCCCATCGTAGTCTCAGAATAGGTCCATCACGGACCCCCCAGTACCGTCGTTATTGAGATCCGTTCTCTGACTGAGGATCCGCAGCGCCTCAGCGGGAGTGATCGCCCGCACCCCCTCGTTGAGGAGACTCTCTGCTCCGGCTTCGGGGTTCTTTTTGAGTAAAGTACGGAGGGTATTGGCGTCGTCGTATTCCATGTTGAGGAGCTTGCAGGATTCTAGCAGTCTGCAATATTACATTTAAAATATTTTAATTTGTTTTCATACCTATGCACCAGAAAGACTGCTTGCATTGGCTTTGAATATTCAATAAAAAAAGTTCAAGTCGCTTAATCATTATAATTATCATCATGTCAGTCAGAACTCATTGCTGGGCATTGGCCTTCTCAAAACATCTTCACCATGATCGATTTTTTATGTTACTCGAATCCAACCTTTTTACCCGACTGCGTCAGAAGGAGGTTATTCCAGTCTTTTTACATTGTGTTCAAAACAAAAAATAATAATGATACTGTACTGTAATGCGATGTTAGGACAAGGTTACCAGAGTCCTAATGAGATGACCAAGTATTACGAGCGCTAATAATGTACCGTTGCGTAACTTTCTCTACCAGATTAAATTAAACAAGGTTCATCTGAACAATCACTGCTGAATTAGCAGCCTTCTCTTCCATTCTCCGCTCATATTGGTTCTGCGACGTGCGATCTATTCCAACCACCTCAACATCCTTTATCGTCTGATCTTAACGTTTATGTTTAAAGGTTCAGTTTCATTGCGCGAGAGCCCGCATGCTTTTAGTGATACACTGCGTCGCTGCAATAGCTCTCGGCTCAAAAATGTTAAAACAACCCGTCAATGAATTGCTGTGCGGCCTATCGACTAAGAAAACTCGAGCCTTAAAAGTATTATCAATAACTTACTTAGTGAGCTGGTTGTACTGCGAAGCGCTCTTGTTGGGCGGCGCGAACGCCGGCACGAGGTTACGTTTGACGTCGTGTGTGAACTGCAGCGTGCCGCCCGTGTTGAACCAGCTTTCCAGCACCACCTCCTGAGACAATACAACATAGGACCTTGGATCAAGGTAGTCGTGTTAAAACGGTCTTAAAAAAGTTGTGCTACCAATGTCGCATGTTGTCGTATTTCTTAATTATTTAAGTGACATTTATTGTTGTTTCACGTGTTATCTAATAGCCTTGTGTATCTGGTGTATTTTAATGTGCGTAATTCAATACGAAAAAAAGGAGGCCAAACATATTTCGGCCAAAAGGCAGGATACCGTATGCACCACTTATCTCGTTAACTTTCGTGACGTTACCAATAAGTGAATACTATTATTTTATTGACCGAAGTTTATTCACAATGGTTCAATGGTGATCAAGAACTTTCAAGTTGACAGTTCAGTTGGTTGTTAAACCACTATTATTTAGACATACATACATAATCTCACGCCTTCGTTCCCAGAGTGGGGTAGGGAGAGCTACAGAATTACAAACATCTCTAAAAACTTGTAGATAATTCTATAACCACAATTTGCACAAATTAAGCTAAGATGTTTACCATCGTATTAGTGACAGGTTGCAAGCCCATCGCCTAACAGTACTACAAGCCTTTATTCCCTTAGTCGTCTCTTACGACATCCACAGGAAGACATGGAGCAATTTAGACATGTTAAATCTTAATATTAGCTTTAGAGCTTGGTGTTTAAGAGCAGCCTTTGCGAATTGCACGAAACATGGGATGTAACTTCGCGTTGTCATGATAGCGGTCAGTGTTACCTCGAAGATGTATTCGTCGACGTTGTCAGCCAGGTACCCCCTGAGCCGGACGGTGAGCGGCGGCGCGAGCCGGGCCGCGGCGGTGGCGAGGCGCGCGCACAGCGCCGACAGCGGCCGGCACAGCGGCGCCGACACGCACAGCGCGATGTCTTCCACCACCAGCATGGCGTGCCAGCTGGGGAACCGGGATTGGTTACAAAACCTATCTAAAGTATAGCCCTGCTAAGATAAATGGCAGAATCCCTGACAAAACTCCTGTAGCAAGTGCAACCTTATTACTAACGGGAGAGGGTTGTATCTAGGGCTTGCAAATATTCGATAGATTCAGATATTCGAATATTCGACTTTAAATTTACAGGTATTCGAATAATTCGAATAATATTCGAATAATTCGAATAATATTCGAATAGTCCTAAAAATTTAATAAAAAACGGTACACACCATACTGATATAAATTGCAGTGACTGAGTATAATTTCAATTACTATTTCTTTGATAGTATGACCCAAGGAAGCGATAGAATCATCTTTTAATTCATAACAATTATATAGGGAACCAGTATTCACGTAACAAAAAAGTTTAATTCTAATTCAGTCTTTACTCAGTTCTCGATAGTTTCGGTGGTATTTTTATCGTTTTGAAAGAAATAAAAATAAAATAATTTTGATTGACATTCAATTCCGGAATAGTAATAAAATTGTAATACTTATCAGAGAAATAGGTCCGAAAATACCGGGATTTCGGTATGCACGCGCCCTAGTACGTAGGTGACTACGGAAATTAAAGGAAGTATCATCATCCTTGTTCCTCGTAGTCGGTATTTGAAGATTACCATCAAAATATATTATGTTAATATCGCTACTATTCGCACGACATGGTCATGGTGGGTGGGGGGATAGTGGGAATGAGACAGACAGTCCCAGATAGTTTCCGAGTAGTACCTAGATGACGTTACATCAATAAATTTGGAGTAATCAAAAATATTCGAATATTCGAATTTCAATCACCGCATTATTCGAATATCTGAATGTACCGAATATTCGAATTATTCGAATATTCGAATTATTCGAATATTCGAATATTCGAATTGCAAGCCCTAGTTGTATCTGCTTTGGCTATTGAGTTTGAGATATCGCCTTTTGCCTTATGAAAGCAGAGTTGTCCGACTAGTACTTCGTCTGCGTTTGTTTTGGATCCTGACTGCACCGTGGCATTCGTGTGATTTGATAAGGAAGGATCGTTTTATTTAAAATTGGACTTTACACCCGTGAAGATAGTTCCTTGATAATATTCAGTTGGTCGAAACCACATGTCATGACAGACTGCTAGTAGGAGAGTTTAAACTCGGTCACGTGACGCCGATGACGACGGGAACAAGTATGAGAGGCATAACGCAGACGAAAGGCTAGTTTGTGCGTGACGTTTACGTTACGTTGGATGATGAAAATCGGTTAGACCGTTTAAGAGTTAGGTATCAGTGCTGAAAGCAAGGATCGCATGTCGGGAACTTTTTTATATTTATAGTCGCGCAGCTCTAAGAGGCCCGATTTGACAGTTGTCAAGGCAGTACAAAATATAACCTCAAACATCTGAGGTCCTGGGGTCCTGAATAGTCCTGAAGAGTCGACATAACTTTAAAAAAAAGGGTATAAATATTAAACAGAGTACAATAGAGTTAAACCCTTTCTCACTTGATCTCAAGAAGACTTATACCCTTTTTCACTAGGAGCCCAAATTTTAATTTTGCACTCAGTTGACACCTGTCAGATCATTGACAGCTGTCAGATCGGGCCTTTTAGAATGGCGCGATTGTAGTTATAGTTACTTCTGGCGGCGGTAGTCGCGCATGGCGGCCTTGAACTCGAGCAGCGCGTGGTCGGCCAGCGCGGCCAGCCCGGCGTCGCGCAGCCGCGCCAGCAGCGCCGGCGCCTCCGCGAACACGCCCGCCTCGTCCGCGCCCTCCGACCGCCCCGGCGCCCGAGGGGACGGCTGAGGACCCCCACCACTTACGATTAGCGACGACATTTTGGAGGGCCGAGGCCGGAGATTTAGAATTAAAGTGTTTTGTTTATAACTCCAATCACGACAGTATATTACAATACAAAACATACATTTTAATACATCCATTATCTAATTTAAGGGTCGATTTCACTAACGTAGTATAAGTCTTATTCTAAGGAAAAATCGTAAATAAACGTAAGCGGATTTTAACTAACGATCTATGAAAATCTAATACCTCTAAATTCTAATAGGAGCAATAAAAGATAAGTTGCTGTTATTATTGAAAACGTATCACATGCAACCTACAAAAATATCAAATCATATCATTTTTATTTAGGCTGGCAGCGTACGTCCGATTCCTCACGTCTCGCTTCAAACACTCACATAACATAACCAGTGACTTACTATATCCATCTGGCCCAGCTCTGGCATGGCTGACGAGCGCCGCGACACTTCATTGAGGGCTAAAACCTTGGCTTTGTGCTCCACATCCCTTAGCGATAAAGCTTTGTCTTCATCATCATCTATTAACAAAAGTTATAAAAAATACAACACTGAATATTTTGTTAAAAAAAAGTAAAGTAACTTCCAAAATTTCTCAAATAAAAATAGTAGATATTTAAGGTAGTTGCCGTCCATGTGGTGTTCGTTTTTTCTACCCTGTGTACACGACAGCTGCGTTTTTACAGGTCGACGTGAAATCAGTTCGAAAAAAGTTGCATAGTAGGACCCGCCAATGTACAGTCCGCGCGCGAGCTCCGAGAAATCGGGGATTGGGAAGAAGACAGGTGCGTGCCGCGCCCGCCCATCGTATCCAACCCCGCCTTTCCCAGAACGAGGAGTTGGCCTGAACGCCTTAGTTGACTATATCATTAACGTAATATAGACTAAATCGCTGCACTCAATCCTGACGTCAGCTTTTCTTGAGATTCCCCGGAGCTCGCGCGCGGACTACACTATCAGCTTAATGGAACCCTGACCCACCATGAAACTGTGTCACAGTGACGTTATGATTCAAGTTGCAAGAAGTGTCAAACAAAATCAATTCAATGTCAACTGTTTTTTCCACTCGCGTACTATAAACCGCTATTATTGACATCGCTAACGGCACAAAATACCACCTATAGCGTAACCGAAGCGTGAAAACAATTCTATAATGAGCGTTGCCGTGGTAATAACAGTTCTATAATAATTATTATAATGTCACTGTTGTGCACGACGTACCTGACAGCTGTTTCCCCTGGACCTCGTCGTCGTCGGTGTCCGGGTCGCTGCCCGGCTCGGACTCGTCGCGGTGCTGCTGCTGCGTGAAGTGCTGGAACTGCCGCCGGTAGTAGTGCAGCTGCAGGTAGTGCTGGGGGGGGGGGGGATTAACATTCAGTATGTGGTTTCATGGTAAAGGCACATGAGCCAAGCAGATTGATATTTACTTAAAGGCCGAATGGACCGGTTTGTCTGGAGGATGTAAACATTGTATCATGACTACGGTTTCTGTAGAAGGTATCGAAACTTTCTTTAATGTGGTCGTCTTGCACCGTAATAGGTAAGTATCGTTTTCATTCGCTTTTGTTATTATGTGATTTGACACGTTTTCCTCCTCAGCTTAGCAAAATATTTTTATTGTATTTATCCATATAAGTATAATTATTGTCATAACTAATATTTAGAAAAATCACTGACAGTTGACTTTCTTGCGGCGTTTCTTCTCAGCAATGGTCTCCTCTTGGGAAGCGCTGGTATATTTTTGACGTTTAAAAGGGTCCGTCGATCTGATAAAAGTCACGGGAAACCGCTGGATAACAGCAGCAGAGGACCGATTGTTGTGGAAAACCTAGGGGAAGGCCTTTATCCAGCAGTGGACGTCTTGCTGCTGATTATTATGAAAAGTGTCCGTACGGCCTACTTACTAAATAAACATCTTTAATTATTATTTTCATATTTATTTAAATCACTACTGCGCTGCATTTTATCAGCCACTTAAGGCGGCCCTCTCGAAAAATTTCACCCTTCTGGTCAAGATGTCTGCGTTAGACGCACGCGCCACTCTTGTATGAGCTCTGCACAGTTACCAGCGAGTGCGCGGCCTGCAGCAGCACGCAGCGCGTGTGGTGCGCGGCGTTGACGACGGCGCTGAGCGGGTCGGGCGCGGCGCTCGACAGGAACGACGCGGCCTCCAGTGCGCTCGCCGCCGCGCGCATTATTTGCGTTAGACGCACACGCCACTCTTCTATGAGCTCCAGTTGCAGCTCGAGGAATTGCAGACTGCAAACAAGCGACTTTATATGTTAGACTTTCTGACATAAAAGAAAGTGGGCCGGTGTGACTTCCAAAAAAAAAATGAATTTAATGGCAAATTAAAAGTGCAATTCGTCCAGCCTTACAATTATTATCTTGTTTAGGATTTTGTACTCTTGTTGGTTATAAATATTTGCCAAGATAGATTTCATGACGAAGATTCTAGTCTCTTATAAACTCTCATTGGTCAAGTGTCAAAAGTAAAAAGGGTGGTCCAACCATTACTCACCGGTGTCCAGGCTGCGGTAGCACGGCGAACCGGTCCTCAATAGTCTTTAGAAGAGCCACGAACCAATCTGCGCCGCGCGGCACCCACATTACTTTACCGACGGTCGGGCCTTCGCCGCCGCCGGCAATCGGCTCCTTCCATTGCTCGTTGTCTAGCGTCTCATCCATCTTCGCGAGGGCATCTGCAATATGAATACGTGTAAGACTAGGCTACAGATATTAGTTTTCAAAATTTCGTTGGAATCGCTGCTTTTCAGGGCATTCAATAGACTTCGTAGACCCTTGAAACAATTAATTGTGCAATCGTCCTACGAAGTTATAGAAGACTAAGGTAAGGTTTATATAAAACCAGTCTGCTGGCACTACTCTTACAGACTAGCCAGCCCTGGTCCAGCCTATGTTGTACAAGGCCATTAAATACGGAATATTTCTTGTGGTGTGCGTGCACACGTCAGACGTATAAATTATGCACCAGTGATTACTGGCTTTATGGCTTTATAATAGTCAGTCTTTTACTGGTGTGCCTTAAGTATATACTTAATAAACAAATTATATAAAATAAAACAAATGACTATAGTCAAAAAGCACAATAACTCTAATTTTAACAAGGCAATATAAACAGCCAAAAATAAAGTAATCAATGTAACTCACATTTCTTCTCCACCGCGAGCCACCTCACAAATATCTCCGCCTTTGTCAGCACAGAAAGCACACTGTTAACGTAATGGCCGGTGACCAGAACCAACTCCTTGTGGAACCCTAAAGCTTCGTCCACAGCGTGGGCGAAGGCCGCGTCCATGTCGGCATTATTCTCACTTTTCGCTCCCTGTGCATTGTAGATGCCTAAAACAGTGTGCAGTCTCTCCGCAGCGAATGATATGAGGCCGGCGTTAAATTCATCCTGAGAAGAACATAAGGTAAAATGAATAGTTAAAAATACTTAACACGTTTAGTGCTTAACTATTATGATTATTATAGTTATCCAATTAGATAAAAACCCTCGAACTTTCAGAGTTGATATCTCTTAAACTAACTGATCTTTATGAAACGTAATCGTGTCCAAATCGGTTGATCCATTTAGGAGCTGCAATGTCATAGAGAATAGACAGACACTGATACATTGCAGTTTTAAATGTTTCAAATTGTATGTTTGAAGACTAAAAATAAATGATTTTAAGGAATTTAAATATTGAATTTCTACGTGAATTGTAAATGTTGACAAATAAAGCAATGAATCAATATGAATAGCACATTTATATTATAAATGCGAAAGTTTGTGAGTTTATGAGTTTTTATATTGTTACTCCTTCACGCTGACACGGCTGTAGGAATTTAGATGAAATTGGTACCATTTATCTCGAAAAAAAATACTGTTCCCGTGGGATGATTAACCTTTAACTGGCGTCGTATATGTCTCACAAACGTCATGACTATTATTTTGAACTTTATGTTGCCATGGCATAAGTGTTACTTTGAGAATGGTCTGAAACCACCTCGTTAATTAAAGGTTAACGCGGACGAAGTCATGAGCAGAAGCTAGTGAATAAATAAATATCACAGGACATTCACACACCTATTGACTAATCGCAATCTTATTCTAGTACAGTCGAGTTCATAAATATGTGTACTTTAGTACCTTGTCTATTTAATGTCATGTTTAAATTGCCATATATAAATTGTCACAACAATTAAAGTGACAAAAGTGTACACATATTTATGAACTCGACTGCACCTATAGTAAAGTAAACAAGCCAAAAGAGAATTAAAATAAGTTAACAAGATTTTATTACATAATTAATAGAATTATAAACATACCACAGTCCTTATGTGCCTCATATGCAGTTTATCAGCTACCGGCTGGACATTAGTCTTCACGAATCCCTGATGATCTCTGATCCAAGTCAAGGTTTGTGTTAAGAACCACTCAGGGCGGTCTAAGCGGGCCGTTTGCCTCGGGCCCGTGAAATGGAATGTAAACCTCTTCTTAAAAGCCTTAAGCAATATTTTCACTGGCAAGCAAGGATTTTCTGCTGAAAGAAGGCATATATTGTCGTTCCCAGAAGGTACTGGAATATTTAAAAAAATTACAGTTTTGCTTTAGTGATTCTTTTTAACTAGTTGTGTAATAATAAAAAATATATAAATGTGTAAACAATAAAAGCAAAACTAAATTTTGTTAAACTCCATAACATGCACCGCAACTTTATATTTGTTGGTATTTTTTTCATTACAATCAGACTACATTACGTTACAGTATGTTTGCAATCCACGAAGGCACGCTCTGTGACTCAAATTGATGTTGGTACTGTTTTGTTAATACATATAAATAAAATTAAGTAGCAGGGCGGTACTTTGTGGAGTAAGACAATATATGACGTTATCTATGTAAAGGGACCTTATGGCGGATGGCGCGGATGGCGCTTACGCCGCACTGAGTCACGTGACGTTGTATTTACATCGGACCATCTTTAATAATGGCGGAAGCGCCATCCGCCATAAGGTCCCTTTACATAGATAATGCCACATATAATATGTATATATTATACACACCACAGATTGTTTGTCCTAATGATTTTTTAGTCGAAAATCTACAATCCAAAATCTAATCTACATCGTTCTACAATTGAAACCTTTTTTTTATTGTTATAAAAAACGAACCTAACCTAAATTAACTAAACTACACAATAGATGTTTATTAAATTCTGTAATATCAGTCGAAAAGAGTCTTAGACCAAATGAATTTTGACCAAACAATTGTTAGGACAAACGATCATTATGCCATATGACGGGCTCCCATAATATACAAAATTATTAGAGTGGTAACATTTGGTGCAATTTTAGCAACATAAAAACTACATTTTACCTACAATGGTATCAATTGCAAAGTGTGAAAGTGTCATTAAAAAATATACATATACCCCCTTATTCATAAACACACTATAAACATATTTTAAATAAAGTATGTGTTGTCCTTTTCTGTTAAATGGAAATGTCACAATGCAGATAAGGACAAATCATACTTCAAGCACAATTAAGCTATTGTGCATTCATGAATAGGAGGGTTAACCTTTTACAACAATACTTCATTCACAAAATAATAAAATAATAAATACATAATTTTGTTAAATAATTGAAACTACCTAAGCTAAAATCGCCTGAGAGGATTCTGGCCTGTTCATCATCAGGCTCTTCAATGAGGAACAAGAATTTGGTGAGGCCATGAAACTTTGTCATGACATCTTTAGGTAGAGGGGAGCTGTCTGCGGTCATAACCACTGGCCACTTTATCAATTTCAATACATCTTCATATTGTCTGAAAAGGAATCCAATATTTATTATTATTTATTTATTTTATTTCATGTTTTTTTTTATCCAACATTAAACATTAAAAATTTATGAATATAACAGATTTATTCTACAGAAGTCATTAGTAACCATTACAGTAAAGCCTGTGTCCAAAAAGAACATAATATGACCATCAGAATGACTTTCTAATTGAACTGCAAGTCAGTGCATAGGCCAAGTAAAAAAAAGGAATGACATACATGGCATGCATTATTTTAATGACCCGATTTAACCTATTCAAATTTAACTCCTATTGATGAATTAATCATAGTACAGTCGAAGACTTGAACTTGAGACCCACCTTAGGTCAAAAGTCAATTTGAAATTCTACAGCAATAAGGTTGAGTTTCATATAACCTACAAATGACTTGGCATCTCTAATGACATAAACTACTTCATGCATTTATTTTTTTAAATGGATCCTAAATTTATGTTTGTTACCGTACCAATAGGAATGCAACTCTGTCCATTAATTAATTTTGTTATTAAGTCCATTCAACTTAGTCTATCACACCCAAGAATAAATTAAGTAGTTTTAATGCTAAGTACCAATTTCACCAAACGATGTTAAATTTAATCAATGTTAATCAACTGTTAGTTCATACATTTTGGCAGCTGTTACGCTCTAATCGTCTGTTAAGTGGTTAACATTGTTTGGTGAAATTGGTACTAAAGTTCATTCCTTTAAAAACAAATTTAAACTAGCACTTTGTGTGCATAAACAGTACTTTATCACAATGGACCGTAAGCCACTACATAGAGTAACAAAAACTAGAATCTTACTTGGTCAATTTATCCTTCAGGATATTATGCCAGTAGTGGGTATAGTCTTTGACGTAGGTGCCCCTATGGCCTTCATTGTACTTCAGGCACAACTCCTTGAGCTCTCCATACAGTTGGACACTGAGCTCATCTTCATTGCATGAACTTAATTGTCGGCTGAAAGGAAAAAAATGGTTAATTAAATTTAAGCTTAAAATAACACTGTAAACTATAATCTTTATTTGAACACTCATAGACATCTTCAAAAGAATAATTGGCAAGGGTGATTTCAGTGATTTCTATTACTATAATATTTGGTTAGGGGGTTTCGACCAAAAAAAGCATTAAATATTTATATCTGCTAGTATACCAATTGAGTTTTAACTATTATTACGGGTACTTTATCACCATCAACAGGTTCTCTTTTTTGTTTTGAGTCTCATTAACATTCCAAAAATGCATTTGAAAGATCTTACCACAAGTTATCTACATCTTCATAAGACTTTAAGTAGCAAAACACTTTCTCCAGTTTGTCAATGGCTGCAAATCTGTTGTTAATTTCATTGCGCAGAGGTTCTGTTTTAACCAAAAACTCATTAACCTTCTTTTGTAAGTTTTCACTCTTCTTTGTGAGCTCTGCTATTTGGCTAGAGTTTTTCTTTGCTTTGTTTATAGATGCCGATACACTTGTAGGCACTTCAGTACTAGCCACATTTCGCTGAAAAATATATTAAATTTCTTTTAAAAAAAGTTAGTAAGTACTAACATAATTGTACAAACTAGTCAGAGTTGTTTTAGACGTGTCCGTAAAAGTAGAAAAATGTGAGCTCATAATCAAAATAAAGTGAATTAAACTTACGCTGTTTCGTAAAGCATCGCGTTTCGCCACGATTTCATTTTCTAATTCATATACAATTGCCAAGTTGTTAATGTCATCCCCAAGTTTAATATTAAAACTTTGAATAATTTCTTGCTTATCTTGTTCATTCATTGTTAAAAAATATGTTTATCATTCATTTTCAGGGCATAATAAATATTGAAAGATAAAGTCGAATCGATCAATACATGGATGGAAGTATGAAAGAAAATGACAAGTGACGTGACGTCTACAAAACAAACTTAAATGTCAAACCGAAAACTTAAATCTAGCAGTCGAACTCGTTGGGCGGTTTTAGGCGCGTCTCGATATTTAGCGGTGCGGTCTAAAGCCCTCTACGCATTATCCTTCTTGACGTACAGCCGCACACGACCGTCAGGCCCGATGGTGCTGTACGCACTATCGTGCAAAGTATCCGTCATGCTGTCACAGACCACAAATTCTTACTTCGCGCATTCGCGATTCAAGAACCTTATGTGAATAATATATTTTTTTATTACACAAGCGAAATTCTAAAATCTATTTTTTGGGAAAAACAGTAGAGCAGTAGATACACCCCAAAACCAGTATCTCCCCTGTAAAAACCTTTGACTATAGAAACTAAAGGACCCGAAATACCTACGAAAAAAACGTGCCAGATTTTGACGTTTATGGAACATAAAATGGCGGATTGTCAGCTGTTATAGTGATGGTGGTAGTTTACATAACTTGTAGACGCCATTAAAATAAATAATAATAATAATAATAATCATGTTTATCGATAAACCAGATTACGTACTGCATAGATTTATTTTGATATTCTAGTAACAGTCACGATTTAATTACGAATATCTGAATTACGTTTTAAGGTTTTTATTTATAATAACATTATTATCAATCATTTATTTCGGACGGGATCGTTGTTATATAATAATAATAGGCAGGCGTCGTAGTTTCATCGGGTTAGTATCGTCTCGTCTAAAACGCAGCTGGTCTAAGCAGTAAGTGGTCTAAAACGCAGCTGGTCTAATTAGTAAGTGTTTTAGAACGCAGCTGGCCTGGGGCACGTTTTATAAAGCTACAAGTTACAATTTTACAGCTCTAAACCGGCAACACTGCTCAAATCGCTGGTCATCATTGGTCGAGGTTGTGTCAAATGGAAACTTGTAACCTGTAAATTGTAATTTATAGCTTTATAAAACAGGCCCCTGAGGCCCGTTTCACGAAGCTACAAGTTACAAATTACAAGCGGAACTCACTTTCTAGCAAATGGGGTTAGAAAGAGACTTCCGCTTGTAATTTGTAACTTGTAGCTTCATGAAACGGGCCTCTGGTCTTATATAGCAAGCGGTCTATAACGTAGCTGGTCTAAGTAGCAAGTGGTCTAAAACGCAGTTGTTCTTAGAAAGCAAGTGGTCTAAGTTCGCAACTGCCCCATTTATTTTCTAAATTCCTTCCTTATCCAACTAGTTGGCGGAGTCCCGCTGTGCGGGGCTCCTATTTCTGGGCGGTTTACCCTTCGGGCATTTGAAGTTACCTCACAAACCTAACCTACCTACTTTGTGTGTGTCAGTGTTTTGAACTGCACATCTAAAAAAAAACCTAACACTATAAAACAAATAAAAGGCAAATGGCTAAAAAGGGATAAAGTAAAGTAGTATGTAGCTGAATCAATGTAATTTATAATAGGGTCAAATTGAAAGTTCTTAGAATATCAAAAACCGAGCAAACTAGGAAGTTATTAGTAATATTATATCTTTTCAAAATAGCGTCCATTCACATTAATAAATCGCAGGATCCGATGTAACCACTGAGAAAAGCACTTTGCCCTTGCGTCCTTAGTGGTGTTTTCGACGGCCTTGTCAAACGCAGCCAATGCTTCCTAGGCGTCCATAAAACGTTATAAATATAAAGGAGTAAGATCTGGCTTATTCTCAGTCAATGTAGTAGAATTATCTTGAGTGGCATGTGGCTGAAAAGAAAATTACAGAATTATCCTCAACAATATATTATCTGTATGTATGTCCCGTATGGACTCCAAAACGGCTGGACCGATTTTGATGAAGTTTGCAGGCAGTTTACAGTGATCCTCTAAAGTTTGGTAGCGATCGGATATTATTATTATTATTTTAGACAGGCAGTTGACTCTGATATGTCTAACTCACTGGTCACCAAACCGAAAACAAAAAAAAAGTATTGACAGCAAGGCGCCGGGTACTAGCTAGTAATTTAATAAAAACTGACGAATAGGCCGCTAGTATCCACCGTAACTTATTTATCGATATTTCAATCACGATTCACGAACAACCCTATCTGTCAAAAGTACTATTTAATTAAGTACGAAAATACCTAAAATAAAACACAATCTTAATATAACGCATGATTAATCCTGGTCTATTGTTTAATAATAATATATGTTACATACTGAAAATACGCAATATTATTAATACTGACCGATATTTCGATAAAAACTTGAAACTTACCGGTGCAATGTTAAACTTTGTTGATTTCCACTTTTTCTTGCTCCACATCCTATAACACTGTATTTCGTCATTATAACAAAAATGTTCCTCACACTTAGGTCTACTTTAATGTTGTTTTGTCGCCACGAAACTCCACTTATTTAATAATTTCAAACACAAACACGACGCATTGACAACTCAAGTACTTTCGAACGGTGTTACATAAAATGGCTGTCCTGACAAAACCCTGCCGCAATAGGTATTTTTTGAGTTCCGACAAAAGTATAGTGATCCTTTTTTACTTACGAGAATACAGGTTAGTTAGAACGAGATAACGATATGTATATTTGTATGTATTTTTATGCCCGATCCTTTAGTTTCTTTAATCATTGGCGTAGAGGACTTAAGTTTCTTGATTTATATCAAGGTAACAAAGAGTAAAGCCCCCTACGCATTATCCTTCCGTGCCATCCCTCCGGGCACGATGCACGACGCAAAACGATAGTGCATAGGCTTGCTGGACGTCAATAATCACGGTAATAATAATAATAATTGACGTCCAGAGGCCCGTTTCACGAAGCTACAAGTTACAAAATTACAAGTGGAAGTCTCTTTCTAACTCTTTTTGCTAGAAAGTGAGTTCCGCTTGTAAATTGTAACTTGTAGCTTCGTGAAACGGGCCACAGCAAGACTACGCACTATCGTATTGCGTCGTGCATCGTGCTCCGAGGGATGGCACAGAAGACGGAAGGATAATGCGTAGGGGGTTTTATATACATACTATAATCCGGTAAGGAAGAGCGCCTTCACGGGCCTGTTTTATAAAGCTACAAATTACAATGTACAGAGGCCCTACTTTAAAAATCGAAGTTCGAAGTTACGTTAGCTCCATCTCTGTCACACGTCCTTCGAGACTAAATCGAGAGAAAGGGATGGAGCTAACGTAACTTCCAACTTCGATTTTCAAAGTTACAAGTTTCCATTTGGCACAACCTCGACCAATGACGACCAGTGGCCCGTTTCACGAACCAACAAGTTACAAATTACAAGCGGAACTCACTTTCTACCAAAAGGAGTTAGAAAGAGAATTCCGCTTGTAATTTGTAACTTGTAGCTTCGTGAAACGGGCCTCAGGGGCACGTTTTATAAAGCTACAAGTTACAATTTTACAGGTCTAAACTGGCAACACTGCTCAAATGGCTGGTCGTCATTGGTCGAGGTTGTGTCAAATGGAAACTTGTAACCTGTAAATTGTAATTTGTAGCTTTATAAAACAGGTCCCAGCTATTTGAGCAGTGTTGCCAGTTTAGACCAGTAAAATTGTAACTTGTAGCTTTATAAAGCCCCCTACGCATTATCCTTCCATGCCATCCCTCCGGGCACGATGCACGACGCAAAACGATAGTGCGTAGGCTTGCTGAGGCCCGTTTCACGAAGCTACAAGTTACAAATTACAAGCGGAAGTCTCATTCTAACACCTTTTGCTGGAAAGAGAGTTCCGCTTGTAATTGTTACTTGTAGCTTCGTGAAACGGGCCACTGGACGTCAATTATCACGGTAATAATAATAATAAATGACGTCCAGCAAGCCTACGCACTATCGTTTTGCGTCGTGCATCCTGCCCGCAGGGATGGCACGGAATGATAATGCGTAGGGGGCTTAAAACAGCTGCTTTTCTAGCAAAAGGAGTTAGAAAGAGACCTCCGCTTGTAATATGTAACTTGTAGCTTCGTGAAACGGGCCTCTGATGAATCATCATTGAACACGAAACGAAATGTTAATTAGATATAATTATTATATTTATATTATTAAGTGCATTATATTGACGTTCCTATCTCACCAGAGTCATAAGTGACTTATTATTATTATTTATTTATTTTAATGGCGTCTACAAGTTCATCTCGATTGGCATGCGAATCGGAGAGCTGTCATGTCAGTACTGTCTGTCATTAAGTGTCATGTCATTATAAAATCTGTCAAACAGGGGGGGCACACTTAGAAGATCTGACATTTTGCGTAGACGACAGAGACACCTTCTGGCGGAGTGACGAAAAAATGGCAGCCATTTTGTGACAGAATGACAGACGGCGAGCAATGGCGGATCATTCATTGTCAACTCTGGCTCTCTGACGTCTAGGTGTTGATGCGCTTTTTCGAGGTTATCTCTGTTATAGCAAAGTTTCTTGTTTTTGTTGTTTGTTACTATTATTTGTTATTAACAAGTCATTTGTTGATTTTTTGTTACGTTTTTGTTTTTGTTACGTTTTTATTTGTTACAATTTAAGTTTTTTAACTATTGTTTTTGTTATGAGTATGAGTCAATCTCGAAAAAGATATTGTGTTTTTGGCTGTGACTCCCTAGGTAAGTACCCACTTTTCATTTATTCGTTTACATAAAACAAAAACAACCACGCCGCAATACACTTCTACTGACTTATCTTTGTGGTGATTTATGGGTACAAACGGCAAACAGATCTTAATAGTAAAACAAGGTGGTGAACTTACTAAAACTTACTTATGGATCGTTTTTTCCATCACCGACTGACTATTTGT
Source organism: Acleris literana (assembly GCA_946894065.1). Lineage (NCBI taxonomy): Eukaryota > Metazoa > Arthropoda > Insecta > Lepidoptera > Tortricidae > Acleris > Acleris literana. The sequence goes on along the minus strand of OX335670.1, from coordinate 14,007,589 downwards.
GGTAATTCATGTATATCATACACATGAAAACTGTAAGGTCTGTTCATTCTTACTTGTATTATATAGTAAACAACTTTCTAACCTCAAAATGAACCTTTTTTGGCTAAAACAGCTATTTTAAACAAAAAAAAGCAATCACAGACGGTACATTAGCCAAGTGATGTCCATAATGTTTATTCAGTTTACTTTATATACTAGAAAAGAGCTGGTTTAGCCACAAAAGGTTCATTTTGAGGTTAGAAAGTTGTTTACTATACATATAAGACAAATAAGAACGAACAGACTTTAGTGAAATATAGGGTGTTGTAACGTAAACTTAGGTACCTACTTATGCATGGGTTTTTCCATCTGCCTAACCTATGTTTGAGGTGATTTATGTGAACAAAAAAAACTTTATTACAGAAAGCTCTTAACCATAGATAGACCTTTTGAGGATTGAAATTTTAATAAGATCACATAATCATTATATCTTAAAATATATGTGTTTCATTATGTTTCAGTCACACTTGGTGTACCTCTACACCGTTTTCCTCATCCTGACAAGCACCCTGACTTGTTTGCTGCATGGGTGTCCATTATTGGAGATAAACTGAAAGAAACTGATCGGAAGAAAATATACAACAATAAAAGGATATGTGATCACCATTTTGACCCCAGGGACAAGATGGAAACTGGAAGTCATTTAAAGCGATCAGCAATGCCATCAGTTCATCTTAATTGTAAGTAGAATTTAATCTCAATATTTAAATTTCACAACAATTTATCACGCTAATATGCTAGAATTATTGTATACTAGCGACCGCCCTTGGTTCGCTTCGGTTTATATGAGTTTTTTTCTTATACGTGTGTTAGAAACCTAAATGATAGTGAAAACCGCATTCAATCTGTTGCATAGTTTAAAAGATCTAAGCGTACAGCGGGAACAGACTTTATTTTATACTTTGTAGCAGCACGCTCAAACGTTCTTATTACCTATATGTCCAAATTACATAATGTAAAGGACAAACACTAAAAACAATAAAAGTATGTATATTTTGATAAGAATCTTTTGAATAATCACTACATATTATAAAACAAAGTCGCTTCCCGCTGTATGTCTGTCGCTATGTATGCTTTCTTATCTTTAAAACTACGCAACGGATTTTGATGTGTTTTTTTTTAATAGATAGTGATTCAAGAGGAAGGTTCATATGTATAATACATGCATTATTTTTATGATTATGATGACATGCATAATATAGTAGAGAAACACTGATCATTTTAGAGGTTTCTAATGTGATGTCATAAATAAACACATTTTATAGCGCTTACATTGCAAACGCTGGCTAAACCTTAAGAGATATATCAAAATAATGTACCGAAGAATTGTAGTTCTTTAAAAAACCTAAGGAAAAGTCTGCGATGGCATAATATGTCTATCTGCTAAATTTGACTCACAGTAATCAATTAATCATTTTTATCTTTAAAATTTTATTAAAATTATATTAGGTTATTTGCGAAACTATTTTCTCTCCTAAATAAATTAATAAAGGGTATAGGTAAATAAATTAATACATACATACATACATAATCTCACGCCTTCGTTCCCAGAGTGGGGTAGGCAGAGCTACAGAATTACAAACATCTCTAAAAACTTGTTGATAATTCTATAACCACAATTTGCACAATTAGGCTAAGATGTTTACCAGCGTATTAGTGACAGGTTGCAAGCCCATCGCCTAACAGTACTACAAGCCTTTATTCCCTTACTCGTCTCTTACGACATCCACGGGAAGACATGGAGTGGCACTATTCTAACTCGGCAACCACACGAGGAATAAATTAATATTTTTGGTAAATAAAATAAGGTTTTTTTCTAAGTGTTTTTTTTTAATAGGTATTAGGGTATCAACGATAGGTAGTGTTTATTATTTAATTCTGTGGATTTAAGGGATAAAACTCCATTTTTCGTATTTAAAATAACTTAAGAATTGTGTTGTAAACATTCAGAATATGTAAGTACCTACATACATATTCCCTTCCTATTTGGTTATCAATGAGAAAGTGTGTTGATTAGTTAATATTATTTTCTCTTATTTTAAAGTTTTTTGTGTTGTTAATAATATTTCGAATATAGGTACTTACGTATTTCCTGAAGTAAATTAAAAAATAAATATTAACTTTTATACTTTATTATTACCTTAGCCGGGCTGGTGTTAGTTTAGTATTTGTCCCCTCAATGATGGTAGTTAATTTTGTGGATTTGGGTTAATAGGTATAGTTTGTTTTTTTTAAGGAGAAAACTCATAATTAATTACCTATGACGCGAAGAAGTCGTTCTAATATAGATCGTAGCATTAGGGATAGTAATAGAAACAATGTACGTGTTAATGATGAAATCAAAGAAGAAAGGAAAATCAGGCTGTGTAATAGAAGAGAAAGTAATTCTTTGCAAAGAAATAGGGAATCGTCTATTAAAAGTGACGTTCGTCTTATAGGCGACAGGGATAGATATAGATCTCAGAGAGCCAGAGAATCTTCTACTGAACATGAACGTAGGTCCACAAGTACTTCTAATTTATGGCCAAATAAAGTGAATTCTGCATTCCTCTGCAAACCTATACTCTGCATTTGCACACCTATCTAAAAAATATTTCACCATTTAAAAAGTATATTATTCCAGATGAACTTGGGTTATTTTTACTTATATTAACCGAAGCGAAGCGAGGGCGAGTCGCTAGTTACATATAAAATTAAAAAATGTGTATTGTAAATAGAGCATCGTCTTAATATGTATTTGCAGTTCACTCTTTTGCCATTAATGGCTTTCGCATGCATGGTAGACATATGCTATGGCAGACTCTTTTTGAGACCTATTTAACAGTCATTACAAGGTTGGCTGGAAGAGATCCCTTACAGGTATAAGTTCGCCTTTGTGCATAATTTATATTCGTATACTGTTTAAGTAAAACAATTTCTTTTTGTGCAATAAAGAGTTTACTTACTTACTTACGAGTTTCTGCAGCGCACGCTGAGATAGCTCTCAAACAACAAGTTTTTTTCCAACTTCTTCAACTATTAACAATATCATCATCATATTTCAGCCAATTTACAGACCGTAAAAGTGCGTCAGTTTTTAAGTTAGACACTTGAAATTTTGTGTTTAGGTTGGCGATTGAATTTTAATTTATACGTGTCTCTGCGTTTTTCCCGAAGGGATGAAAAGGGGTAAAACTGACTGACTGATCGATTGACGCACAGCCTAAACCGCTCGCTGGACCTAGGGAATTGAAATTTGAAGGGAATTTTCCTTGGGTACCCTAGGGGTGCACTAAGAAGGGATTTTTGGAATGGGAATAACGATAATGTATTTGGTGTTTTTTGAAAACGTCATCATGGGTGTCATTTTCTAAGATTACGTTGACGCAGATTTCGAAAATGATGTCAAATTTGGAATTCAAGGTGGCGGCCATGTTTTTTGAAAAAGTTGTCTTGGGTATAATTTTCTTAGTTTTTAGGGACGTAGATTTTGAAAATGACATCAAATTTTGACAAATAATTGATTAATTTATTTCTCCAATGGTTTCTGCCATCCAGAGTGACAACATGGGACAGGCTTTGTACATTCTATTGTATAGTCCATGTCAAAAGGAACGGTGTAAGATGGACGTTGACAGCGTTGACATGTCCAGATTTAATTATTTTTTTCGCCATTTTCAAGACTTATTCATGGCGTATTATTTCTAAGGCTGTTATTTTATATTAGGGCGGTTATTATAATCACTTGAAAAAAATTAAGAACATTCATTTTATTTTTTGGCGGAAATGGTTCGATTATTTAATTTTTATTTTCATGTTCAAACTATTATAGTACTCAAGGAGTAAAAAATCTATACATCGATCGGTACATACAATATTGCTGTAGAAACAAACTCCTTATTAATATTATAAATTTGAAAGTAATTTTATCTGTCGTCTGTCTGTTTGTTACGCTTTCACCGAATTAGATTAAATTTATACTTTGTGTCTCGAAAATCACACCCAATGGGGGGTTATTTGGGATGGTAGTTTGTGTGAGAATTTGGTAATTTATATTTGGGAGTTCGGCTATTTATAATGATAGATACGTTAAAATTGGTATTAAGACTCATAATATAATATAATATTGAACTATGATGGAGATTAAGAGCAACCAAACTATCATGGGAGGGATGGTGCTTTGAGATGGCGAATTTAGACAGATTCTCATCTACCGGGGATAACTAGGGGCATATAAAATAAATGCATTTCCGTATCTAAGATATGTGTATATGTAAAAAAAAATGTACCTGACTACAAATATGCCAGAAACTACACAATAATACACAGTCGGGGCAATATGCCGCAGCTCTACTAAAAATTGGCGAAGATCGTATGGCAAAAGAGATAGTGACGGTATGATTAAGTACATTAAACCGCGAATTCTGATGATGATGATCTTGATGACCTAAAAAATAACGTGTACCCTGACCTACAAAACAATATAAAAAATAGAGAATGTTTGTGCGAGAAGGCAATATTAGCACCGACTAACAAAATTTTCGGGTGGATAAATGAAAAAGATAAGTCTCACGTAGAAGGCGATATTGTGTAGTATCTCTTGGTAGACAATGTCATAGACACCGAACAAGTCACGTCCTACCCTTAGAGTTCCTGAACTACTTGGAGGTATCGGAAGTGCCCTCCCGTAAGTTCTGTAAGTCCCGGTAAATTTCGAGCTCAATATTACATGTGTTTAAAAGATCTTTCTGGCCAGGGAGTAAGTCAAACTATAGAATTACTTAAAACTATTAATTTACTTAATACTGCGATAAACGAGTTCGACGCGGACAAAGTCGCGGGCAAAAGCTATTAGGCTACTTATAATGAATAATGTTGTCAGGTTATATTATAATGTGAATGATGGATATGTACGCTGTTGACATGTCTTTAATAAATAAACTAGAGGACGCCCGCGACTTCGTATTTCATCCCGTTGGGGGTCGATTTTCGGAAAATCCTTTCTTAATGTAAATTGCTATTTATAAACATATATAGCAGGGTGGCCACTCTCTGGAAAACCGGGAAAAATCATGCAATTTCGCGGGTTAGGGAAAAGTCAGGGAATTTTAATATAGGTCAGGGAAAAAATTGGTTGGGGTGTAGCATAGGGGGCTGGACTTATAAAAATTCATCAACATGAAGTCTAATATAATTATGTTTTTTATTCACGTGTCGTGTGTTAAACTAAGCTTCTTTTTAACCGACTTCAAAAAAAGGAGGAGGTTCTCAATTCGTCTGTATTTTTTTATTTTATTTCTATTTTTAATGTTTGTTGCCTCAGAACTTTCGACTGGGTGAACCGATTTTGAAGATTATTTTTTTATTTGAAAGCTGGTGCTTCCCGATTGGTCCCATTTTTTTCAAAATGAAGATCTGATGGTGGAATCCATGAGGAATCGACGGAACTCTTCAAAATTTATAGGCACACCTATAGCGATTTTGGTATTTTTCATTGTAACTCGTGTATTTGGTCTTGGAAAGCACTATTTGGTGAAGTGGAACTGATGATGAAGACCACAGATGGCCACCGGAACTCCTAAACGGTATATATTTCGAGGGTGGCGACAAGATATTTCGATTAAGATAGTTGAGCGACTAGACGAAGCATATTTAGGTTTAAATATATGACTTTGACTTTCCCACGGCGTTGCTTGCGGCGAGATTGAAATGTTCTATTGTTTCTTGAGAAATGAGAGAATAACAGCATAATTATGATCACTAAAAAGTATAAAATAAAAATAAAAGTTTAAAAAAACAAAAACCCGCCTTTAAAAAGCAAAAAATAACTTCTTTAAAATGGTAGGTAAATAGGTCAGTCGAACTGAAGTCGGCGTCCAACAATATTACCTACCATTTTAAAGAAGTTATTTTTTGATTTTTGAAGGCGGGTTTTTGTTTTTTTAAACTTTTATTTTATTTTATGTAATGTAGAGTTAGTCTAAATTACTAAGATTCAGGGTCTTAGAAAATTCTCGTTGGTGTAAAAATGATGTCAATATAAAACTCGTTTTTTTGTTTATGTATCGTATAGAATATGATAAATAATTCTTAATACAAGCATCTTTATTTAAGATTTTTTTTCATGTAACTAATTGTAGCGGTATTATTTTAGTTAGGTAAGTAGGTATCTTGCGATCACAACAGATCCGACTTACTGCCAAAAAAGTAGGACAATCCCAAAATCTCTGATAGGTACGACGACAAGCGAAGCGAGTATGAGTGTTAGGTATCTTGTGATCACATCACACCCGACTTACTGCCAAAAAAAGTAGGACAATACTTCCCAGTATCTCTCTAATTGACATGATTGGATCTCTAATTGGATTTTTATGATACCTAAATATACCTACTGAATTGTCAACTGAGTTAAGTACCACATTTTTAGGGTACCGTACCAAAATGGTAAAAAGGAACCCTTATGAACTTCGGTGTCTGTCTGTCTGTCTGTCTGCCTGTCTGTCTGTGTGTCACAGCAGTTCTTCTCTGAAACTAGAAGCTATCAACTTGAAATTTGGCATAGTTATACAACTTGCTTGCTCGCATCTGTTTTTAGTATAATACCATATGAAATATTTTTTCTAAATATTTGAAAGGGGCCTAGAATGAGGGTTAAAAAATTAAAGTGGGCTCAATTTGCAAATTTCAAAATTATTTTTTTGTTCTCGTCGATTAAAATCTGTGTATTAAGATTTCATAGAGAATACTGCAACGTTGAATAATCTATTTTACTTCCGAAACAATGGAAATAACTGTTTCGATAAGCTTTATACGAAAAAAAATTGAAAATCGATAAGCTTTATAGATACGAAAGAAGTTCGTATTTCAATAATATGTGTCCTTGTTTAAGGAGACTCGATCCGACACAAAATTGCCAATCTATGGCGTTTCGGAACGAAGCCGCGTCGCGTCATCTGTCAAAAATTTACTTAAACTTGCTGCTGTATCCAGGGCATACAAAGTATTTAGCCAATCACAGCACAGTACTGCAACATTACGGACGCCGCCGGTGGTGTGATAACTTTTCTTTTCAAAGCGAAGCTTAAAAAGTTAAAATAAAAACTAACCACTAAAATTATTAATTTTAATGAACTCGTACAAAAAATATTGTTCACAATAGTGTCATAATCAAGCTTTTTAATCTCGTACCTTACTTAGGCCACTAAGCAAGCTTCGTGGCCTAAACACGATACTCGACTAAAAAGCTCTCTATTATACAACGATTGTGAAACTACTATTCTATAAATTTTCGTGATGTACTTTTTTTGATTTATAGCCAAAAATGTTCAAAAAATGACCTTTCCCTTTTCTGCAAAGTTTATTGACCAAAAAATCAGAAAAAATCCTTATCAAAAGACAATTACCTATTTATATTTTACGCGAAAAATGAAATCTTACAGTTTTGGAAAAAATACCAAAAAACTTAAAATTGACCTTATTGCATTGAAAATAAAGTTCATAACAACATGAGTATTATACGTACTGTACGTAAACTACTGCGGGCGTATTATGGTCGTGTTTATCGATGTGGAAAAAAACATCTGACAATGTCTGACCCGTATATTAATGCGAGACTGATGGATGTTTTATCCATCACGATAAAGGCGACCATAATACGAGACCTGAACGCAGTAAGTCCTTTATTGACAAAGCATGTACTAAAATTTCCTCTCTTTCTAAGCATGCCAAAATTACTACCCCGTTAATATTTTTAAGTTAATCTTATACCTGTGTACAGTATGCTGATGATAACATTGCAATTTTGTGTTCCAGGTGTGCAGCAATCCCTGGCAACTTTTATGGAAACAGACCATAACTATTGTCGTCCCAGGAGACAAGGATTCCCATCCGGACCAATGATGGACATGACAAATTTACCGGGTCCCTCCAGACCAATGATGGACATCACAAATTTACCTGGTTCATCAAGACTTGCAGTTGATATAACAGAAATCCCAGTACCATCTGGATCTACATCAACAACTTGTGTAACTGTACCTGAAAAGGCCCATGCTAGAACATCACGAACAAAGTTTGATGCAGGTGAGAAAATAATATTCTCTTCATAATTATACAATCCGTCTAGTAAACAATTAAGGGCCGAGCTCACGAACAGATGTTTAAAATTTAAACGGTTGTTTTACCATAAACGACCGATTAACGATATTTTGGTGTTCACCACGCGTTACCCATTGATTAAGTGCCGTAACCGACTGTTTAACTTAATCGAAGAAATAGACTTAGTTTGACCTTCGGTAAGCTGCTATTTGAAGTGAAATTGTACTATATCCATCACTTTTAGGTTAAACACATCATAATGCAAGACGCTTTGAATTATATATTTAAGGACATAATGTACTAGCTAGATGATTTTGAAGATATTGAGTGAATTTTACGCCCACCTCGTATATTCCAAATACAGCGTAATTATTTCGAGGAATATGACGAGTAAGCATTTTGAAGAAGATTTCGTTTATACACGATTTTTGGATGAAATTTATTCTAAACATACGACACCCCTTAAATCGTAAACAAAGATAGTAAGGCCTTTAGGTATGTGTGTATGATGTCTCTCTCAATCTCTTTATGAGTCCAACCGATTTGTCCCGAACCCGAGGGCCTATGAACTTATGTCAGTTGAAAAATTCCACGAAAAATATAGACATTGACAATAGAAAAGGATACTGAACAACAAAGTTACATTAAGGATATGGCGTTGACATAACAAGCATTACATTTCGTAGTATATATAATGTTACCCTACCATTTAAAGCATACCGTTTGGGTAAAAGCAAATTTATGTAAATACATTGCCATCTTAACAACGAAATATTAAAACGTTCGGTCATTTTAAAACTCATTCATTCAAAAACGCTCGGTTAGTTAAACATTCGTTAGAAACGGTTGGTAAACACCAAAAACAACGCGGTTTGTTTAAACACTTGTTAAATGATAACGGAGCTATTAGCTAATCAATGATTATGTTGTTGTTGGTGAACTCGACCCTTAAACAGAAATCAATCCTTATTTTTTGACATTTATTGTATGATCATTGTTTGTAATTTTAAAATTTTCTTATTTGATATTGAGAAAAAGCGGCGCTAGAAGCTCAACAATAAATTTATAAACATTAATAAGAACAATAGAAATAAGCCAGCCAAATGCGAGTTGAACTCGCGTGGAGAGGCTTCCGTACATACGTTTTTTTTTTTTATTATTGAATTCTAATAGGTTTTCCTGTAATCTACAAGCAATGAACTATATTTTGTATTTTTTTTTAAATTTTAGGCTCAGTAGTTTCGGAGATCAGGGGGAGGGAATGGTCAATTTCCGTCTTCTTTCATGAAATTGAATAAAATCAAAACTATTTATTTTACAATAATAACAAATATATATTTGAGATCCGCATAACGAGCCCTTTTATTTGATGCATGACACAGTAAGGTTTGCAAATATATTTTTTTAATTTCCTAATTTGTCCCCCGAAACTGACCCTTATTTTAAAAAAATGTTTGGGTCATCAATTTACATATGTGTACCAAATTTCAACTCAATCGGTCAACTAGTTTCGGAGCAAATAGGCTGTGACAGACGGATAGACAGACGCACGAATGATTCTATAAGGGTTCCGTTATTTTATTTTTTATACGGAACCCTAAAAAGTAAAAAAATAGTAGTATAGAAAAACAATAATGTTACTTTTTGCTTTCAGATAAAACATTAGAATTTTTACAAAGGAAGAACAAGAAGGAGTGTCTTAGGAAAGTACGACAGAAGGACAACGAAATACGGAGATTGCGTCAAAAAGTTAAAAGTTTTAAGTTGCGTCTTCGGCAATCAGAGAAGATGTCCGTAAGAACAAATTTTGAAAGGTTAACTCAAAATATGCCCGAGTCGGCTAAGCATTTTATAAGAATGCAATGCATGGAAGCACAGAAGAAAAAACAGGGACATAGGTTTAGCTTGGAGGAAAAAATTTTATCCTTGTCATTGTATAAAAAAAGCCCGAAAGGCTACAATTTAATGACTAAGCACTTTACATTGCCTTCTAGAAAAGTACTAAAGTCATTGTTATCACAAGTCAAAATGTATCCGGGCATAAACCCAGTAATAATGGAACAGTTGAAATTAACGGTTTCAAAGTTGCCGCGACAAGATCGTCTGTGTACATTAATATTTGATGAAATGTCAATTACACCGCAAATATTTTTCAACTCGTACACAGATGATCTTGTAGGTTTTGAAAATTTCGGCAATGAGAAGACTGTTAAATTAGCCAATCATGCTTTAGTCTTTATGGTCAAAGGCATTAAAAAAAAAATTAAACAGCCAGTAGCCTATTATTTTGTTCAAAACTTACAAAGCCAAAAACTGAAAGAAATATTAATAGATGTTGTAACGCATGTACAAGCCGCCGGCCTCAAAATAGTGGCAACCGTGTGCGACCAAGGCACGGCTAATGCAAGTTGCATTAATAGTTTGCTATCTGAAGCAAAAAGGGAATATTTTAGATTAGGTAAGGAGTGGCGAAGCGATGTAATTATCATAAATAATACCGAAATAATTCCACTGTTTGATGTTCCCCACTTATTAAAAGGTATTAGAAATAATTTATTAAATAAAGAAATGAACTATAAACAGGATACTGAATTAAAAAAAATTAAATGGGAACACTTTCAGTGGATTTATGAAGCCGATAAATCTCGTGGTGAGTTGAGAATTTTACCAAAGATAACGAGGGAACACGTCGACCCAGACAAAATTAAAAAAATGCGAGTAAAAAACGCAGCACAAGTTTTCAGTCGCAGCATGGCAATAGCTGCAGATGTTTTAGTCGAGAAAGGTAAAGTTCCCTCGGAATGCCTGGATATAATTCCATTCGTTTTACTTATAGATAATCTATTTGATTCATTTAACGCATCAAGTTTTTCTGCGCAGTGCGGCAAACAATATAGAGCGGCAGTAAAAAGAAACTCTCCTCACCATGAGCTTTGGCAAAAGGCTCTACGTACTTTGAAAAGTGTACAATTTGTAGTAAAAAAAGGTGACGGGTCATCATGCGTGAAATCTGTACCGACTGTAAATAATTTTATTAAAACTATAGATGGTTTTAAATCGCTGTGGCAATTGTTGTCTAATGAATATTGTTTGGATGCAATGCTGACGCGTAATTTTAATCAAGACCCACTCGAAAACCTTTTCGGAAGTGTACGTAGTTTGGGTGCTCGGAATGTGACACCCAACTGCATGGGATTTGAGGGAGCAATCAAAACATTATTATTAAATAATTTAAGTTCTGACCACTCGGTAAACTCAAATTGTGAGGACGAGTCGAGTCAGTGCTTGCAGTCACTTGCCTTTTTTATAAAATCCAAAGGAAAAATTAATGCTTCCTCACAATCCCAAAATATTGTAATTGATCAGCCCTTGAATGTTATGCGAAATAGCGGTAATATCATAGATTCCGGGGCTGATCAAAGGACTTATGTTTGCGGGTGGGCCTAGACAAAATGCTTGCAGAAAGTAGTAAGAGGGTGTAAACATTGTAAGGGCAAGCTACTAGGCAACTCAAAGAATGAACAGTATCGCTACTTACAAAAGAAAGAATATGAAAAAGATAAAGAATTGCTTAGCTATCCCTCTGATTGCCTAGTAGCTTGTTTCCAGGATATACAGAACACGACAATTGCCTTTCTTAAAAGCGAATGTTATAAACCAAAAATTAAAGAACGTATCGTCGCTTTTTTAGAATTATTCACAGATTTTGAATTCATGGACTGCGAAATACATAAAGATAAATTAAAACAATGTTTTGTCGATACCACGATTAATATAATTATTTACAGTTGGTGTAGATCGGTGAATAGAATATTAGAGGGTAAAATTAATTATGATGGGGAGGATACCATCAAAAAAGCGGCACAAGAATATTATAACAAGCATCGAACAATAAAGAAATGATTATTCTAAATGAAAATTGATTTTTTATTTCTTACTAAACTTATTCCCGGACTAACTGTCTTAGTTCACTGAGAAGTTTGTGTCGTAATTGCATTTTCTACGGACGTAATTTATTTACTCTGAAACGCGCGATCGGTATGATTTCATTCGTAAAAATCTACTACCAATGAGATCAGGCCGAACTCGTGTTTCGCCGTAAAAAATTACGTTCGAGAAACGGGCCTCGATAAATAGAAACCCGTCTATAGTATAGGTGCAGCTATAGGTGTATATGCGTACCTACATACCTATAACTACATACGTATACAGTTTTAGTTCTCCGTCCTGGCACCAGGTGGCAGAAATTTCCATTGATGCAAATATAACCGCAGAGTTGCCACTCTTTTCCCTCTATATTACTATACTCTTTGCTGTCAAATCATAACAAACTTGAATGAACTCGGATATTTTATACGAATAAACGATTTATTTCATTCTTAGCCCAATATGTGGGCTTTCATTGATAAAAACAAAAATGATATTATTTATGTGTCACTTCTATTATTTAGTGTAGCTATAGGTCCTTCTTACAGATCCATTAATTCAATAAGTGCTAAGAAATGGACTGGATCTCTGTTTGGCCTACTTTTGATTGTTATTGTTTCGGGGTACAATTCTGTTCATCCAATTCTTTCGGCTATCCTGGGAATAATAACCATTAGGTTTATGACTGTAAAGTAAGTGTTTAAAATATGAATAAAAAAAAACATGAAACCCTACAGTGTTATTAAAGTTTATCGGACTTTCTTATTATATTTTATTTATTTGACAAACGGCATAATATTAATACATGATGTATAAAGTAATAACTTGAAACTAAACCTAATTAAAAGTAAATCTAATGTATAAAAATATATTATTATATTAAGATTTGATAACCAATTTTATACCAAAGTATAAAAATATATTTACGCTATGAGAATGCTGTAAATATATTTTATTTTTCGGTATCAATTGTTTCTTTGACTCTGTTCACTGTTGATTTGTTTTTTATATTTTGTTGTTTCAGATATTGCCACATAGTGACATTTTTCCTTATGTTTGGCTACTTATTTTTCTTTCGGCTGGCTGACAAGTTTGGGTTAACGCTCCCTTCTGGTCAAACCAATCTTATTGAAATGATAATTGTTCTCCGAGTAGTAGGAATAGCTTTTGAGAAAAATGGTTCTTGGTTAGCAGTGGCAAAATCTAAGAAAAATAAAGATGAAAAAACTACAGAAGTAAAGAAGGAAACTGATAAAGATGATGAGTTTTTGGAATTGATTGACCCTAGCCTTGAAGATCTGTTTCATTATGCATTCAATTATGTTGGCTTGCTCACAGGTAAATTTTGGAAACCCGCATTGGTCATCAACAATCTAAATAAGTAACAAACATACTTTAGTTCAATCAGTAGCTTAGTGAAATATTTATTATTACTTACATATAACATTTCAATTCATCATCATCATCATCATTATCAGCCCGTATTAATTCACTGCTGGACAAAGGCCTCCTAAATTGCACGCCACTGCTCCCGATCTTCAGTTTCTCATACATTTCAATTAAATATCTTTAAAAATAAAGAAATGGTCCAGATATACTGATGGCAGATTCACATTTTTAAATTGGATTGATATGGTTTACCAAAAATACAACGCATATTTATTGACTAGTTCAATTTGTGTACAATTGTCTTTCCATAATTATTTATTATTTGTTTATACGTAGTAACTTTTCCAGTCATTCCTAATCAAAACCTTCCCTTTAAACTTTAGTTCAAGGAACTAAGATTCAAAGCAAAGCAGCATACGCCTTTTTTACGCATGTAGAGTATGCTACGCATTACGGCAACATACTCTACACTTAGTAACACAATTTGGAATAACATTGAATGTGGTCATAATCCTCAGCATTGAGGCACAGAAAGAAGAGATCATTTAATGCTTGATTCAAATTTTTCAGGACCTTACTTCAGATATAGAACATTTGATGACTATTTCCATCTGCCATTTAGCAAGTATGCGAACTGTATGGAATCTACGATCAACACACTGAAAATGGTGCCTTTGTACATCTGTGTCTACTTGGCTCTGTCCAATATTTGGCCTTTGGAGGTATGAAATATAAGTCATTTGTAAATTTTTGAACATTGTTTTGTCTGACAATTAAAATTTTGAATTATATGGATGTATAAGTTAGATATTCAGGTCTTTCAGGTGTGTTTATCAAGTGCAATTACCTACTAATTTGTTATTTGTTTTTTTCAGTACATTCTGAGTGAAGAGCACAACAACAGAAACTTCCTATATCGAGTAATGTACCCGTGGGTGGTGTTCTCTGCATTTAGACAGCGCATTTATGCTGGCATGACTTTAGCCGAGAGTGTCTGTACATCATCAGGCATCGGGGCATATCCAGTTGAAGGCAAAAATAGAACTGGTCATGGCCCTACTGTTGGATATATGAAAATAAAGCTAATGTAAAGTTAAACTTCAATTTGATCTAAATATGAAATAGTATATGTAGCAACAAAAACAAAATGCGCCTCTTCATCCATTGAAATTGTTGCCTACAAAAAATGTGACAAGCATTTTTGTGATAATATCATGGCACCATTTTATCGGAGGGTAAATCCACAGATATAATGTTGCCATGGTACCGTGTGGATATTTGTCACTTTTTCAATGATATTTTGTATGAGAAATTATGGCTGAGGTGATTGAAATAAATGTATAGGTACCAAAAGACTATCAATGATTGTCCTTTGGTATCATAAAAAAAGTTTCAGATATTAGTTTATGTTGTCCATAAAATGTGCATGATTAAGTTTTATAATAATTGCCAGGTCCGAAGAAGATGCAAAGAAAGCACAATACGATTTTAAGACCATGAAGTCTATGGACGTTTGGGGCTGTGAGACAGTCACGACCCTGCGGGAATCCATGAAGGTTTGGAACATGGCTGTGCAGTACTGGGTTGCCATGGTTGTGTACAAGAGATTCCCTGTTAAAGTTTTGAGGTGAACTTCCATAATTAGTATTACTTAGTGAATTTCGTCAGGGGTTGGTGTTTTCAGAAGTTATCAACCACATTAAGAGAGACATACTTATTTACAGTGTTTCTAAGCAAGCCAAAGAAAAAATGAGGTCCCAACTACGACCAGGGTCATTTTAACTGATAGTTGTTTAAAAATGCTTTCGTGTGTCCATACTCTCAGACTCGAATATAACAGCCACGTCTTAACCTTTTGAACGCCATACGTTGAATACCAAATGTGCCACCCACACGCCAAACATGTTTGCTATGCTATGCAAATTACACCTTATTGCTACCAAACAAAGTCTCTTTTAAACTTGAACTCTTGTCGGCTGTAGCCGACGTGGCGTCAGTGGCACTACTTTTAGTTGACGGCCAGAGCCGACTGTGGCGTTAAAAAGGTTAAATTCGCGTACTATCGTATTTTATTTTATGTGATAGGGTTGTCATATCCACTTCGAATTTGTAAGGGCAATCTTAACGCAACTGTTTTTTTTTTTCAACTTTGCAGGATACACGCAGCCCTTTTCGTGTCTGTGATATGGCACGGGTTTCACGCTGGATATTTCTTCTGCATCTACGCGTGTCCGTTTTATCTGATGGCAGAAGACATTTACTACAAGCTCTATTATAAAGAAGCCACGGGATTGGTTTGTAGTTCTTTGACTCTACTTTTACTATTAGCACTCCCTTTTTTTCGAGAGGGAAATCTTAGTTCCTCTTATTTTGGGGAGGGTAGGAACCGGGTTGTGTAGGATTACCCACTATAACTCTCAAGTTTATCTGCCAGGCAGTTTGGGGACCATTAGAAATTTACCAATGCACTGTGGTTCAGCTTGTATGGAGAAAGTGTCAAAATTCGATTTCTCCAAAAGTACAAGTATATTATATATTATTTACCTTTATATAGAACTAATTACTAAATGGTGTATTAAAAAACAGAAAATTATTCGAATTGAATTTATTTAATCACCAAAAAAAAAAAAAACAAGTAAAAGCAAAATTCACTCTATTTCAATCCTTTATAAAAAATACAAATAAATATGATTAATGATAAAACCTATCAAAAAAACAAAATTGAATATATATTCTTTATTTACAATTTAAAAACAGCAAACCTTTTCTACAAAAACATCTTTAATAAGTTGCCTCGAAACTTGCTATTTTTGGGATACAAAAAATTGCACGTTATGAGTTGTCATCTTAAAAATACTTAAATTAAAATATATAACACTTAATAATTGCTGTTAAATTTACTCTAGACATCTAAAAGACTAAGAACAGAGTTGAACAAAACAGATTTTTTCTTTCTAGATAGCTATCTTTTTGACTCGTAATTAGTGGGGCTGAGTTTAACAAAAGGCGATTTATGAGATCCGTATTCGTCAAGACGCGTGACATCTTCCTCGTGTTATTTAGTCTGAATGATGTTATATTTTTATTTGTGGCCTCGGTAGCTTCTTCTGAAAGCTGTCTTTTAGATAAAAATACGTGGTCGATAACTTCAGACCCATGAATAAGGACTTTATGTACATAAGCCGGTAAATTGTACCACTAATATGATGAACAAGCTGCCGAGCCGTATCTTAAGCATAAATCTTAAACCTATCTTAATTTATTTTATAACCAGAGTTAAAAACAGTTCAAAATTGTGCCACACCTATCAATGAGATCCTTTTTAATGCCAGTAATTTCAGTTGAAAGAGCGGAATTATCAAAAACCTACCTGCCATGTTACCATAGTTTGATGTAGCACTTCCGCCACTACGTGGTTTGTCGACGATAAATCCTAACTTGGTTTTAAATTAACCTATAAGTGTCTTCTTTATGTCCACAGTGGCTTGCAAATATATTTAATGCAATTTTGTAGATCCCCAATATCAACGTGTTTAACATCCTCCGGCACAATCTTTTGTAGAAGTAACTGAAGTACGTGGCTTTGATTTCTCAGTTTGCGAACCAGGAGCAAGGTGCCACAACTCAAATATATGCATTCTTGAAAATTTTCATAGAATAAAAGTACCTATAAGGAAATGGGCATGTATTAGGAATGGATGTTAATAGTTCTTTACGTGGGAAGCAATCTCGTAGTACTGCTACGAGTTCCGTAGAAGGCTTCTGGAAAAGGGTCCGGCAAAAACCGGCCAGTAGACAATATGAAATAATAAACTAGCTTGTATGAGCATTCTACTACATATATAGTCATCTTTAGATTATTTTAGCAACATAGTTAAAACCTTATGTGAACGTACATAGTAGACAAATACTTTGTTTGTCATTAAGCATCACGTAGACCTCAAACAATTAATATTTTTATAATAACATGGTAAAAAATAGTACTGATAATAATAATACATACCTCTGTCTACAACTTTCATAATGATGTAAAAGATAGAGACACACGATCCTGAGATATATGTCTTAAATAAACTTTCATTATAATGATTTACTGATAACGCTAATTACGAGTGGCAGATGCGTTCACTTTGAAGGTCCGAAATGTAATGATTATTTCAAATAATTTGCAAACTATTCATAGTTTACGGATGTATGCCTACTAGTAAGTAATTAGGCATAGAGAAATTATGGCTGGGCTATTCCAACAATCTGGACTTATGGCCTTCTACGGGACCACAGTGCAATGTTGCCCTCGCGTTTTGCCGCATGCCTTATGAACATGCTATCTGCTATAGGACCACGCTGTAACGCTTCCCTCTAGAACGTTGACTTAGTGAGATATGACAGTATTTTTCCCGTGGGTCCCGACCCCTAAGGAGGCCGCCAAGTCTTACTCAGGGTTCGCTGTCTAGGGAACCTCGACTTTTACTTTTACGTGGATCCTACACTGATCTTATAAAGGACTTGAGGGCCGCCGGTTTTTTATGGTAAAAGGTTCGTGAACGAAAAGAATTTGCAATTTTTTGAGTTTTTATTTCTGAAGACTTCTTTCTATTGGTAGAAATATAGTAGATTTTCGTCATGACAGCAAATTTTACCTTTACGGCACCGAATTCTGAATATTTTCTTTTTCAAGTAAATGAAAGATACTATCCGGGTATTTCTTGCATAAATTAATTCTCCACCAGCATATCTTTAATTTTCTTACACATATCACAAACTTCTCCCTCCCCATTCCTAAATAAAGGGGTCGCGCACACTTACCCGCTGGGCACAGTTACCCTACATGATTATATAGTAATAATAATAATATTCTTGCAGAAAAGGAAGGTCGTGGGCTTCGTTATGTGGTTCCTACGATTACACACCAAGTCGTACCAGGCAGCTGCGTTCCTACTCCTGACGTTTGACCGCATCTGGATATACTACTCATCTGTATACCATTATTGGTATGGGGTGTGGCTCGCCATGCTCTTACTGGGGCTCGTGTTGAAGCAACTCCACAAAGGAAGCCGACCTAAGATAGTTATCGAAAAAAATGACAGTGTAAATACCGGTGAAATAAAAGAGTCAGTAAAGTAAGATGTAATATAGATAAAATGGGTTTTAGCAGATCGATATTAACTAATGTGAGTTTAGTATCGATTTTGTACTGGTTTTGGTTGGATATTGGATAAGTGGTTGGTGAGGTAGGTTTTGTAAGGGTTTGCTCAATAGGTACAATATTTCTAAAACGTTTCATTGGAAAAGGTCGTAAGAAAATAGGAATTTAGGTACTATACTATATTATGTCCCTGTTAATCTTATTTCAATGCAATGGACAATAATTATTACGGTAAAAGGTGAACAGCTGTCAATATATTAAACAGTTTGTTAGAATGTGTATGCATTAGAAATAATTATGTAAGTACGACTTTATTATCTTTTTTTAAAGGTCGTTTCATGGTTCACAGTAAATGCGTCGTAAATCCCTACTTATATTGTAATGCAGACGTGAGTTTGTCTGACTGTATGTAACAACTTCATAGTTAAACCGATAAACCGATGCAAAAGTTTCCGACCGCGTAAGAGCTTGTAATTTTAAAATGCAATACTGCCCTCCGAAGTAAATAGGCGGTACTTCAGACAAAACTCCTGTAGCAATATCAACCTTATCACTAACAGAAGAGAATTGAATCTGCTTTGGTAATTGAATTTGAGATACTGCTTATTGGCTTAGGAGAGTAAAATGTGATACTTGTAAACAGTACCTACAGTACCTATGGTATAATATTATCTATATATCGTTATGAATATTACACTTGTCTCCACTGATAACAGGCTAATTACTGCCAGTAATAACAGGATAAAATTAAAGGTAATATATATCATCACTTTACTGAAATTTGCAGAAAAAAATATTCGGGTTATAGAGTTAAGAAATAAGATGTTCACTAATGCGATCGTAAGTTGCTCATTTAAATTATCTTATTTAACAAATAAGTAAATTTTAATGAATTCAAACACATCCTTTAAATGTTCCATCATATCTGAGAACTCTTATCATTTCCTATCTGCATCATAATATTTCTGAAATCAATGTTTTTTTTAATTGGCAATAAAGAGGCGTTTAAGTATCCCAGAAAGTACATCGCACGGAAAGTATTAAGTACGTGTTTTGGCTAAGTAATGTGTAAAAGTACATATATTAAAATTTAAAGAACATAATCTCATGTTGATTGTGTGACGAGGTCGTGAGGTGTTCGAGTTATTACCCGACTGCGTCAGAAGGAGGGTTATTTATACATTATGATGGCGGACATAAGACTTGTGTCACCGTTTTTGTAGATGTATTGCAATATTTGGAAAACTGTACATTCCGTTTTGTAAAAAACAATTATTGCATTTCGATATGTTGTAGATCTAGTCTCATTCATGACAAAATAAATAAAAGTTCATATTTAAAATAATATATTTATTTTATTAACAATATATTGGTTTGCAGGTACAATAAAATGCTGTTGTCATTCGAGTTTTTCTAACAGGCCTATAATAATAACCACCGTGAACAATGCACCAGTATTACATTATGAGGCAACTTATTCAAAGATCACTTGAAAAAAAAAACTCACTGGAGGGGTCTCATGCTCGATGTGAATTAGACACAATAGAAAAAGGACCAATAACGATAATCTGTTTGTCAGTGATTGTGTATGGTTGCGTTGCGGTCCCATTAGGCAAAGAGTTTACGGCCTACTCTGTCTGTCCTCCCATGTTTTACCTACAGTTTGCCAATTTGCATTTGTTGTGTTAAAGTGTTGGCATAATAAGGGAGAGATAGTACGACGATATTAAATAGAATGCTGACCCACGAAGATGAACCAGACTGACTCATAATAGGGCAAATTGGAAGAAGCTTGGAGAGGCATATATCCAACAGTGGGCATTCAAATAAATTTCTGCAGAAGAAACTGTACAGAATAGAAGGGCAAACAGTAAGCCGCAAACAGTTTGCTTAAAGAGACCGCAGCCTAAAACACTGTTACCAATAACGGTTTAAATCACAAAATTTCCGTTACATTTCTAGTCTTTAAATAAAACCAGGACGTCATTTTTTGCGTTCGGGAATAGACAGTTTCTTCATCTTGCACCACTTCCCGTTAATTTTATGAAACAAAATCTCATCTTGGTGGTTTATGATGATGCGATAAAGCTTACATACATAACAGCACACAAACTTATAAGCGAATAGTACATGTAAACGACATCCCATCTCTATTGAAAGGAATGAATGTAAAAAAATATATAACTAACAATGACTACAACTTAATCTTGCACAAACTCATTCTCGACATTAAAGTTTAGCATTCGATTACGTCACAAATAAACCTTAGTAAGTATTAGAGAACAACTAGAATATGGGACGTTTCAAGCCCACATCAAGTTCCGCGTGTATTGGTGTACCAGGTAAGTCAAGACCATTGTCACACTGAAATAAGACAAATAAAGTACATATTAACAAAGCACTAAAAAGCTAGTAAATCTGAGTATTGTAAAACATCATACTGTATCACGTTTCAAGTCGGCTTATCACAGCAAACTTGTTAAAAAAAACCTTTTTTTTTTTACAGGAAGTAAATTCTAATTAGACATAAACATTACAAGTGTAGTCTAAAATGCAAAAGCCACTACTTGCAACTATTATTTGGCAAATAAGAACAACACAATATAGTAAAAACAATAAAATTATACAATCTCAATTTTATTTGCAATAATAATAGAGAGAATCAACTCTTTATTATCAATCAATCTTAATTCATCTATTGCAAACCTGAATCTAGCAAAACATAATTAAATCAAATTACAAGTGCAAAAGTCACTTTTGTCCGTCCTTATAAAGCAAAATATTATTGTGTAGTAGAGCACAAAAGCTATGTATACACTTTTGTACCTTATCCTATTAAAATAAGGCGCAAAAGTGTGAAAATATTTTTTCTTCATTTATTTAACCTTTATTACACAAAAACAAGTACAATCGGTGGACTCAATGCCTTAATTCTGTACCAGTCGACCAAAAAATAATTTAGAAATTCAGGGTCCTCTGTATCTTTGCCCTCGACTGTATTATTTTGCTTCTTATAGAACAACGATTAATTTAATTTCTGAATCTAATAAAGAATTCATCAGTTGAAAAAAGTAAAGAGAAAAGAAAGACAAAAGTTGATTGAAACAATCATTATATTATAAAACTAGGTATTAGTAGGTAGGTAGGTAGGGTATATTACGACAGCCTCAAGAGTAAAGTTTGGTAAATACCTTTAGCCAATTGGTCTGAGTAAGCCCATGCCGCTGTCATCGACTTCTTCATAAGTTCATAACTAAAGAGATTCTGGTTAAATACCTAAAGCCTCAATTAAAAATGGCAACATAAAATATTTAGTACCAATTTCACCATACGTTGTTAAATTTAATCAACGTTAATCGACTGTTAAGTTCATACATTTTGACTGCTGTTAACGCTCTAATCGTCTGTTAAGTGGTTAACATCGTTTGGTGAAACGGATGATTAGCGGTTTAACGGGTGTCAAATGTATTGATTGTCGCCCGTTTAATTGTTGGTGAACTCGGCCCTTAGTACGTTAGAGATTCTTAGTATCCATTGACCTTGTAGTTAATGTGTTTGTAAATTACAAGTTATTACGTTAACCTTTCGTCTGTGTTTGATAAGGATCCTAACCAAATTTTGGTATCACTTTTTGTACTTTTTTTCGACTTCTTTTTGTGGATTATTCCAAAATTAGAAGAGACTCGAATTCAGTATTTTTTTACCCTTCCACAGACGAAGGGTTAAAGTGCTAATTAGTCTATATTTGATCCAATTCGTTTGGCAATTTAAAAGTCTGGCACCGGGTTAAGAACAGTCTGCTGGCATTTATAAAATTATTGTTAAATCTAATCTACATCTGGTGAACTTAAATGCGTGTGGAATATTTTGTGGTAGTGAAAGTTCTTTTCGAATAATTTGAAACTTTAACACTTATTTCATTGAATAAATGTTAAATTATAGGCGACGTCCCAACAAAATGAGATTAAACTTGATATATTTACATAGCTTCACTTAAATAATCGAGAAAAACTAATATAATGACGACGCTTTTTTAGTTTTGAGAGAAGGTTATGCTGTCTATGTTTGTTAGGGTGATATGTTTTAATCATTTATTTTTATTTTAGCAAGCTGTTTATTCGCAAAACTATATAGCATTGCTTTACGAAATCCAGACTTAAACTCAAAACAAACAAGCCCACACCAAGCTTAAAAATATTGATCATAGGAAGTGGGAGAAAACTGACTCGCAAGATTTGTTCTAATCGTTTTAACTACCACACGGCAAGTTCAATAAAAGCTTGTAAAATAAAAACATTAAATCTTAAATACTATTTTGTGACATTTTTGGTACGAAAACTGAATACAAAATATTAAATTAAAAATAGGGTATCTAAAAATAATTATTTTGCTCCTAGGCCACTGCAGTACCTTGTTGTAGCCACATAATCAAATCACATGAAATTGCGTCGCAATGACCCATAGCATCGCTATACAGTGGTCCAAGAGTGGTTCCAAATTGATGAGCGCCCCATAAGCCCATTTCTTGTTTATTGAAAAGTCATCGTTATTGCAAGCAGATAAGCATAAGGTGTGATGTCTCGCCGATCCTTCAAGGGGATTAAACTTTCTAAAATTTTCCTGTTTTCTTTTCTTTGGGTGTGGCGATAATGTGCGGAATCACTTTGTTAGTGCATAATTAAATAAATAAAAGTGCGAAAAAAGCTAAGTATTGCAGAAAGGTCCAGAGTTAAGCCACACCAAATCAATCATATTGTTTTTGTTAATTACCCGACATTCCAACCATAGGTCGCCGGCTTGTAAGTCGATGCGGCATTCGGCCGCGCGTGGCTCTGACCTTGGTTCCTGCTCTGAGCGGGCGGTTGGTTATAGCTCTGGTATCCTGAAGGATAATGCTGGGTATTAGAATTCCTGGAATTCGAATTTGGAGCGGAATAGTTAGGATTTGCCTGAATTGGCCTGGTGTTGGTGAACAAGCTGCCAATACCTCCGTTTTTGTTAAGATCGCCGAGGATGCTGCCAAATATGCCAGAGAGGCTGCCGCCGCTGCCGCTGCCACTTCCACCAGATCCATGGCCTCCGCTGCTGGCGTATTTACTAAGCGAATTGAAAATGCTGTCTAATGGACTTTTACCGCCTGAGGAGCCAAAACCTCCCAAGCTGGAGCCACCAGACGGATTACCTCCTCTGTTGTTGTTAGTTCCGTAAGGTGAGCTGCCACCATTCGCCGTCCCGCCACCATAAGTCGAACCTCCGCCGTGAGTATTGCTTCCGTAAGGAGATTGTCCACCGTAAGAAGGTTGGCCTCCGTAAGGAGATTGTCCACCGTAAGAAGGTTGTCCACCGTAAGGAGATTGTCCACCGTAAGTAGGTTGTCCATATGGTGAGCCGCCACCGTAATTAGATCCTCCAGGATAATTGCTGCCTCCGTTGTTGGTGTTTCCCCCATAGGGCGAGTTTCCACCGTTTTGGTTGCCATACGGCGAGCTTCCTCCCCCGTAAGTGTTCCCTCCAAATGAGCCTGCTGGTGGTGCCGGAGGGGGGTAGTTGGGGGCAGAGTCATCTCTAGTTGGAGTTTGTGGCCTGGGTGGCGTTGGTCTAGGCACAGATGGTTGAGGCTCGGCATGCGATCCTGAAATATTGATTGGAGATTATTATAAATCGTCAAACAATATCCTTGTTTGAAACGAAAAAAAAATACATTGGTGTACCTATTTAGGCGGGCATTTTCGTCTCAGAAGTCCATTGTAGTTGTTTTCTCAGGATTGAGAAATTTGGTGTAATTACTTCTCAGAATCATGCAATTTATTTTAATATAACAAAAACATATATCTATTTTAATGTAATAAATAAAGTACATAACCATCGGTTAATTTAATAATCACATAGATAAAATACCTTCTACAGCGGTCTTCTTCTTGCATGTCGGGTAGGTGCCGCAATTGCTGGTATGGCCGATGGGGCAGGGGTCGTCGGCCAACACGCATACTTCGCTATTCAGGCAACCTATGTCTCTACACGTGCGCCCGTATTCTGGAAATAAACGAGGAAAAAACTATAAAGTACCTAGGTACACAATAACCAAAACGGGGAACTACATTACTCCGGAGACCGGGAAGAAATCGGTTGCAGGACGTGTATGAGGCCGAGACACAGTCGAGGCCACGCTAACGGGTTGGCTTAAAGTAATGAGAATTACAATTTTGTTTTATTTTTTTATTAAAACACTTGTTAGGGTTATATAGTTTTTTATAATATAAAAATAAACTAAATGCAGTATGATAATCAATCATTACAATACAGCGAAAGGTCCCCCTTCTTCAATTTTTCGTAGCTTTCTTCTTACCGTTTTCATCATACGTTGGACAACATCTATTTTTACATTTTTTTGTTAATTAGTTGTTTTTGTACCCTGCGCTTCAACTGAGTCTGTGATTTCGTTTCCCGCCCATCACTGTAAACTAGTCTACTGAGAATTACCAAAAAAATCTACATTAGACGAGCTATAGGGACGTTCGGACGGTTTGAATCCTTCGGTACGAAGTGAACCTCACGCTCTTTTAGTCAATTCTGGGTGCTCCCTGCATAGTGATACTTTCTTCGCAACTTTCTGCACTTTTTTGGAATTTCTTCAAGCTGTTTTTCGGAATATTTAGATGCTTTTTGACGCTTTAAGTGTTGAACATTGTATTTCTTTAAAATATTCCTTACTCACCCATGGCAAACATCATATTTTACAGCTAACTTATCTGGGACTCACCCACTTTGTTTTGTGCAAACTGCCAAATCCTCCGGTCTCGATCATTAAGAATGGGTGGTCTTCCACTTTTTGGTAAATCTTTAGTCTTAATATGAAGTTCCCACCGCTGGATCAAACATTAAATTGTAGATGGAGGGAGGTATATTTTCAGCTTTGAAGTGAGAGACCACTTCAGATTTTTCACGCTGTCCAAATCGGCGATAGACACGCTCACGTAATAACTTACTCGCGGACATTTTTTATTAAACCAGCTAATCTTTTTTTGCCTTTATAACAATATTGACATATTTTTTATTTATTATAGCTGTCAAAATCCTTTTGTATTTTTTTATTGCTTGCTATTGTCAATTGAATACCTTCTCATTACTTTAAGCCAACCCGTTATATACAAGTCTTGTAACTGCTCTTCACGGCCGAGGTTTGTATAGTGGTACGCGTACATCAATTAAACCCGAACGCTCGGTAAGTATCGGCCGACTGAGTCGGACGTTCATGTGCTTGCACTGCTTCCGTTTTCGGACAATGCTGGTCGTAGTGAAAAAGTAAAGAGATATTCCAAATTAGAAGAGAATTATACCTGCTTTCTGGGAAATTACTATTTAATATAAACATAAATACGAGTACATAGGCACGGTCGGACATAGAGCCTCTTTTATTGAAGTCAGTTGCGAAGTACGCTCGCATTAGCGCTCTATACTATAAGTATCCGACAACCGGACAAGTAATTTAAAATGGCCACTATAAAGATATTTTTGCGTATAGCACCAGCTGTTTTTAGTATCTAACTTTCACCGTCAAAAATACCCTAACATACGTCAACGTGTATTTCTCTGAATTTGCCCCATACAGTATTTCTAAGTCACTCTCAAAACAAAATGATTTAGCGAGTAAGGGTTGTTAATAACAATCGATAGATTTCATTATGATTAATCGTGGGTCGCAAAATATTGCGCTTATTTTCTCAATTTCTGGTTAACGCGCCATGAGCGGTGCAAGTACCCATCGAAAATAGCGAAGGGGAGATTTTTCCTACTTCCAATAATAAATGGCCACCGCGCCGATAAAAGTACCTGCAATTTATCTGTTCAATGTACAAGAAAGCACATTGTATAATCGGGAAACGAATTTCATACTGGAAGTTATGGCTAAAATACCTAAGCCTCCGTTTTTTTTTTACTGTCACGACTTGAAATGATTATGTATTTTCGGCCTAAGCTCCCGAGTCCGTAATTGAAAAGACGAGAATTTAAAAAGGCCACGGAGTTCACAGAAACAGATTCCACAACCCAATAAAATGATTTGTGGTAAAATGGCACTGAAACCGAAATGTGTTTCAAATAAAAATTACGTCATTGTGAATTGTAAAAGTAATAAAACGTATTCAACCGAACAACACAAAAGCGGGAGAAAAAACTCGACGCCGAAAACATTTTAAGCTAAGAGCGAGAAATGTGGAGAATTCTTTGGTGGCAAGGAATTTGCGACTCGGCAAGTGCGACTTTAGAGGCAATAAAAACAAATAAAAAGAGCATCATAAGGTCGGATCATAACTCATTGTTTTGCTACTCTCGAGGCGGGCGGGCTGCTCGTTTTATGTGTGCATTAGGTAATGGATTCGAGCCATATCTTACGGCAATCCGGGGCGTGCCTGCGGGCGACACCGGCGGCTGCCGCGGAGCCACGTCGCAGGTCATCAACTATCGCTAACATAGATTAAAGAATAATTACTCCGAGACTATGACGTGCTAACACGTCCGCCTGATTTTATCGGTTCAAGTTGCAAAGGTCACGTTCGCGGCGCTCGGGATCAGGAAGTAATTGGGAACGAGCTTAGAAGATTGCTTCAAAAATTAAAAAGAAATAACAACGGAAGACAATAAACAGGGTACTCAAAATTATCTAAATTTAGCTAGGTATTTATTACCAGCTGTAGTTAAAAGATCAGCTTGGCAGCGCGTTTGCGGTCTTGTGATTGTAAATGCGTATGGGCCTTAGAGCAAACATACGTAGAGGCTTGTTTGCTCGTTAAAAAAAGAACTAATCTAAATCCGATAAAACCCTAACCCTGTATAAAGTTTTTTGGGAAATAAACTGAAACATCAAAGCTTAAGGTCAAATAGAATTACAACTTGTATATGCGAACTTACTTGAAAAACCGTCAGAATAGTACACCAACGCTAAGGTCAGTAAGCCTGTCCGCCAGTCCATTATTAATCTGAAACAAGAAACACATTGATTCAATAATTTAAATCGGGGATTCGTAGGAGGTTATCAAATGAACTCAATGAAAGCTGCTTATAAAAAATATTATACAGAGTGTAGGGGTTTTAAACCCGCAACTTCGTCCACATTTATCTTCTAATATCTTCGGCTCCGGTTATCCTAACGATATAAGATGCACTACTATTTAAGTCTAATCACAGTGTTTTAGTACAAAACATTTGATCAAATCAGTTCAGTAGTTTTTACGTCATGAAAGAAGCAGACAATAATATACAAAAGTCGGGCATTTGGAGTCAGGAACACAACAAAACCATATCGTATCTTTTTTGTGACAATATTAAAACACCTATTTTTAAAATTTGCCATAAGTTCACGTAAGTATTATAATAATAAGAAATACAGATTACCTACTACGTGACCAAGATATTTAAAAAAATATATGGTTCCGAACTAGCGGACCCTAGGAACGATGTGACAATTTTCCGGGAAGCTGTGACAGTTTTAGTTCAAATATAATTAAAAAAGAAAATAGCACGAAAGTGTTATTTTGTGCAAAGTATTTTTTTTAAAGTAACCTTTAAAGTATTACGCAAAAAATTATAAACAAAATATGACAGAGGATCCAACTAAAACATTCAACAAGGAAAAAAAACCGGTCATGTGCGAGTCGGACTCGCGCACCGAGGGTTCCGTATTTAAAGAAGATTTGGTTGGAAAATGCAATAGAAAATACTCATTAAGGTCCATTTTGATTAGCCTAAATTTTAATACAGATCTTTAAAGTTTTTTGATAATATTTCCAAAACTGTAAAATTTGACAACTCCACTTTATTTTTCGCGTAGAATATAAATAATGATCTTTACATCAGGAATTTTTCAGATTTTTTGGTCCATAAACTTTGTAAATACCTAAGGTTCAGAACTGTAATTTTTTGTAAATTTTTGGCTATAAATTAAAATGTATGAAACGGAAAATTATAAAAATAATAATTTTAAAATGTGTGGGTTGAGCCCTTTCATATGACATCCCGTTTGCTATAATCAAATCACTTTTCAACCCCCCACTTTAGAACCATTTAAAAAAATTAGAAAAATAATTTCATATTGTTAATACTAAAAATACATGCGGGCAAGCAAGGTATACAACTATGCCAAATTTCAAATGGATAGCGTCTATAGTTTCAGAGAAAAACTGCTGTGACATACAGACAGACGGACACCGAAGTCTCACCATAAGGGTTCCATTTTTTACAATTTTCGTACGGAACCCTAAAAATGACATGCGCACGGAGATTTAATTTCCCTAATAAATGTACACAAAATGTACAAAAAATGTACACTTTATCAGACAAGTACCTACATTTCCGTATACATACTTAATCGCCGGATCGCGTTACAAATTCCCAGGGAAGTTTTGTGTAAAACATTCCTAAGGCTTCGAGATCTTGGAATCCACTCAAGCTCCATGATAATTTATACATGAACTCATCATCCGTGCGCACACAATGTACCAGAATTCATTAACAACAAAACTTGCGTTCGCTCTTCAAGATTAACTAACCCAAATTAAAACCACATCAGAGGGTAGGTAAACAAAACCGTTGCTTTCTATGCTGAAACTGCGCGTTTCCCTCCGGTATTGAAGTACTATGAATTCATATACTGACGAAGACTGCTATAGATCGATGAAGCACTTAATTTTACGGCATTTGACCCTGATCGGCTAGCTACATGTTATTGTTGATATCTAAATTCTACGCCGCGACTCTATCCACTTAAGTTGCTTATCTTGTCGCCGATTCTCGGAAACTGACCGATTTTACAGGAGAAAGACTACTAGTCCGTTTCCGGGATATAAACTATCTCTAGACCAAATTTTATATTAATTAGACTTTGGATCGTGAAGACGAAACAAAGAAATACACTTTCACATTTATACCGTACCTACTAGCAACCCGCCCCCGCAACTTCATCGGCGTAGATTTCGATTTTCGTTTTAAAACTCGGTATAAAAAGTAGCCTACGTGTGTTATTCCAGGGTATAAGCTATCTACATTTCAAATTTCATCCAAATCCGTCCAGCCGATGCAGCGTGAAGGAGTAAGTAACTAAAACACAAACTTTCGCATTTATAATATTAGTAGGATTAGCAGGATATTACCTATTTTAAGGATAGATTGAAAGTTTAAGGCGATAACTCACGGAGACGTGTTTGCTGTTAGTCTACCTTCCCGTATAAATTCAAGTTAAACTATAACTGCTTTTAAAAGGGCGAACAGGCATTTTTTGCAATCGAAATATTTTATCTGAATACTTTGCATTAAGCTTTTGCATAATAACACACTTGCGATGTGAATTAGTATGTTTAAAAAATGACAAAATCTTGAGTATAGGGAAATTTATACAAAAATAATTAGTTTAATTTAGCTCTAATCCCCGAGGCCAAAAATGGTTTAAAATTTATCGGTTTGGTCCACGGTACAATTGCAAATTATACGAGGGGTGATCCATAAGTTTTGAGAATCAGTAAGAACCATCTACATAATGATATTCTTTTAATGTGGACTATACCATTGCACTAAAATAACTGACAAATAAATACTGCGACATTACTTTTTAGCAATTGAGTTCAAATAATTTAGGAGAGTTATATAACATTATTCTATCCTAATTATGGCAAAATAATAAAAATAAGCTGAAGAAAAAAAATTACGAATTTTTAATACCGATTATCAAAACTTATGGATCACCCCTCGTAAGTAAATGAACGATCAATTGACAAAACGATGCTTATTTAGCGTAAAGGAGGTCGAGAACTTTAACAATGAATGCACACCATTAAGGATGTTTATTGAATACATTGCACATTTGTAGAACGTAAAAAACCGGGAAAGAGCATGTCGGACCATGCAGAGTAGGGTTCCGACCGACGTCGCTACTATAGACACAAAAAAATATATCAAAAAACAACAAAGAGGAACGAATTTTCTATGAAAAGTTATTTGGTGCAGTCTTAAATGATTTTTAGTATCGATAAACGCTTTAGTCCCTTTATCTCAAGAACCAATCAAGTTCACACGGTCGTGATCGTTTTCCTTTTAAATTCGGTATACAGGGTGTCCATACAAAGTGAAACACAAACACTGGGACACCTAGTATAAAGAACCAAACTTTATGTCATTACTTAAAATTATATTATATACCTAATTATCTTTTGCCCTTATATAAAAAAGAGCAAAACAGTTTAAAAAGCTCGCTGATAATGTAAGATAAAACTGAAAAACTTCTGAAATGAAACATGAATTTAACATGAATTTTTCGTGACAAGGGCATAAGGGAAATTTACTAAATCAGATTATAATGCTCAATATCTCCGAAAATAGTAAAAATCGCTGAACATAAGTACATAGGGGTTAAATCGATAGCTTTTTAGCTGCTCTAACATCCAACGCGGGTTGACGTCGATTTATGGGACAACCTGTATGTGCTTTCATTTAAGTCATTCCAGATTTTTTGAATTTGTAGTTATGGCTGTACTGTACCCCTACACGTGTGAGGACACGTAACTCTAGTGCAAATGGCACTTTTAGAGTTCAATATACCTATCATAAACGGTGTCCCAAATCTAAAAATTGATTATGACATTTATGACTTACACATAATGATTTTTATTAGCATACCCAATGATGTTAGACGTTATACCAGTAAAGTAAATTTTTTTTTTTTACCCTTTCTTTAATGTGCGGAAGATGAGTGTGACATACAGACAGATAGACAGACAGACAAACAGACTTGACAAAACTATAATAGTTCCCAGTTTGACTTCGGAACCCTAGAAAAGATCTTAAACATCGAATGTTGAGATAAAGAAATATAAACACTGGAGAACAAAAAATTTTGTTTAAATTTCTTGTACAAATTCGCACTATCTCTGTAAACAAGTGAACATTAAAGGGAGGAAGCACACGGCGACTTTTTGTAGCGATACAGTCGCGTGTTTCGTATCGCTGTCACTTTCGCTCTCTAATTTGTGAAAGTGACAGCAATACCGAACGCGCGACTGCATCGCTACGAAAAGTCTGGCGACTTTTTGTAGCTTTTTGTGCTACCTCCTAAGGCATTCGTGTCTAGATTTCAAGCGGCTTGGGCATTTATTGACTAACTTCTTCAATTATCTTTTAGATTTCCTTTAATCTTTAAACCTTTTAAGTAATAATGTAAAATAACAGAACCCAGCAACAATTTCCACGTCTAAAACTTCAGTGAAATGTTAAAATGCCCTCATCTGTGAAGTTTTCAGGCTCTGTGCATTACAGCGCTCAGCAGCAACGTACGCGGCTGTCCGTCAGTACCAACTTTATGACACCTGGCTACATTCCTCGAACAATTTCACCCGAAACTGTTTCACATAAGCTCGTTAGGAACTACTGCAGCAGCCGCAGTCAGCGAACACTTTGCGTGTATTCGTTGAGTATTCCACCTGATTGGAACATTGTGTCGTTGTCTAGTCGACTGAATACCGTTAAGTAACATAATGTACATGATAACGATTTTATCCATGGGTATAAAGCAAAAAAAGAAATCAATGGGAATGAATTTGTCAGTGATGTAAAACAAAGTGAGGCGTCGGGGCGCGCCCTAACGTCGGTCAAAGCGGTCAGGGGTCATGGCGAGGGTCGTCACGCGACCACTCCACTTTACCTACACGAGAAACTAAGCTCAGGATTTCACACAATTTTCTTCCGTTCGTTTCAGCGAGTCGCTGGCTCGGGCATGATTAGTGACTCCGCTATTAGAATTAATGGTTCCGTGCTGATTAAAAAGGACGTCGGACTAAAAATTAAAAGGACCCCCGGGGATATTACATGCCATACAGCAGAAATTGGATGTGAAGCGATATGGGAGATATATTGCCCGACATAAAGCCCTGCTCGGTAACTTTCTACCCATTTCCGGCAGCCCACTTGTGAATCGTATTTCGGAATCCTTTTTATCTTTTTGCGGGTGCGGCGTGGCGCGGCGGAACGCGAAGTGACAGCGGCACCGAGCCACTTCGCAGCTCATATATCACTTGAGCCTGTAACGGTGGCGTTAACGGCTCGCCTGTCACCTCCGCACTTCACCGGCCAGCCACTGACATACCTATAAACGTACCTTCATCTATCGTCTATCCCCGTAATATTTGGTTGATTTATTTTGTCTTTATGAAATTGTTTTTAAGTTTGGCCCAGTCGGGAAGTAAACTGGCGGGCTGCTAAATAAATCGTCGCTTAGAAACACAGTAGTGATATAACGTAGAATCAAATGCGAGAACGTGACAAGCGCGGCCCAGACTGCGGTCGGCCGAGCGGGATTTAGAGCGTTCAAATTCTAGACGCGATGCATCGCAGCCGGTCTCCACAAATTCAGGGATTGTACGGAGGACGCCGCGGGTGTTAGTGAGGGTGTCGCTTACAGGGATTTATATCGGCGGAAATATCCGGCGTGTTCACACTTCATGCCCGTGGGACGGTGACGCCAGATAAAATGCGCTCTAGGTAGAGTCGGTGCGCATTGCACAGATTTCCGACGCCGAAGCACATGTAGGTACACATAATACATAAGGCAGAGCACGGATTTACACATAGATATGCTGTTTAGACTCGATAGAAAAAATATTGCACCTGTTCTACGACATGCCTCCAATGCATTGTTATTAGGTATACACCGTACAAGAATAATGTTTAAACTTACATGTGCGAAGACGGGCGCGGAATACTCCTTAGCAGGAAATGATAAATTGTCCCACCACGACTGACGACGGTCAAATCACGACTGAATTAAGCAAGCACAAAAACTGAGATAACCAATACTGGCGACCAACTATTCACACATTGTTTACAAGTTGGGGCTGGCTGCCATGATAACATTGTTTACTGGGCAATTTGTAAAATTAAATGAGATCATACAATTACTCACCAGTTCACCACAGTAGCATAAGCAATTCTTTGAACTTAAACAATTATATTATATGTATATCATTAGGGAAACCTAAGTGTACGAGTATATTACAAACAAACGACAAAAGCTAGAAAGGAAACATTGTCTTGTTTAGGGTATCGTTATGGCTTAAATGAATTCAAGTATAACACTAAAATTGATTATGCTATAATATTTGTAATTACCTAAACCGCTGCGTGTTGCACAAAGCCGTACGTGGCACTAGACCAATTTTATTTTAATCTCGCTTGTTTTTATTTTCCATGGCGTGCGAATAAACCGGTTGTTTATAGAATGATGTAAACATCCTTGAAACCGTTCATTAGGAGCCCGAGATAAAGCGCGGTTGTGCTATCATTTGTGGCGGGTCTTTGTAGGAGCGGGCGTAACGCCGGACTAGTAGAACCTTATCCATTGCTTACATAATAAACGTATTGTTTCATTCCAATTCCATTGTAAATGTCTACTTCAAAATCTTTAGTAGGGTGAACTGCCCTATTGTTGGCCACATAACAATTATTGGTCCCATGAACTTTAACACAAGGTAATAGAGACGATAATTCAAAAATCTATTTTATAAGTGGTATTTTAGAGGCCCGTAATTAGGTGTTTTACCGTTACCCTATCTATAAAGTATTTATTCCAAACAACAGTCTCGGTTGTCACAGTTTTTAGTGAGTATAAAAGAACAATTTCGTGGAATTTAGTTACAGTTACAGGGTGAGGTTCCGTAGTAAGAGTACCCGTCGCATTCAAGGCTGTGTGCTAATCGTTACATTACAGCCCCTGTACAAAATAACGTGTTAACTATTATTATAATTGCTCGAATAGTTTCCCTGGCTGGCTGTAATATTAAAAAACGAAACGACACAATGACCACCAGTCCTAGGTAGAAATTTATAATTATCTATATAAATAAAAATGAATCGTCGAAATATATGCACGCGCATTACTTCCGAGCGACTGGACCAAATTGGGTAAATAATTCTTTATTCGTTAAGTTCGTTATTGCCAGGACAAGGTTAAAAATTGAGCAACCCACCGGGAAAGTCGGAAATTTGCAGCGCGGGCGAAGCCGCTGGCGGGCAGCTAGTTAATCATAAAGTTCAGTTCAGTCTACTGGTCTTTTAAGAATTGTTTTTGGACTTCAAGCCTGGTTAAAGCTTTTATGACCCCTTATTAATATAGAACACTATTATGGAACTAAATCTCAGCCACGTCGTAAATCAAATCCTTAATTTTGAGCTATTATATAACCGATACCAGCTAAAACTGAACTATTGTGTGTCACTCATCTACTTCCTTCCTTTAAAAAACAGGTTACAAATTAATAACTTCGCTTCGGCACAAGGCCAACAAAAGTTAAAAGAGTACGTAGGCAGGTCACCTATTCGTTAAGTCCTTGACTACATTAAATAACGCGGTCTGTATCTCAACTCAGCTAAACGAAGGTTAAAACATGAAACCAAAACTTTTATCAACAATGTCAAATCTATAAAGTCAAGGAGATACTCGTAGTTGTCTGCAATGACCGTTCCGGAATGAAGTAGGTAGGTAATTTTAGTAGGAAGTAATGTGTGCACATAATACGATAAGGGGTTATTTTTTTATCAACATTATTTTTTAGGACCAAACAGAGATGGCGGGAAGACCTGGATTAGCGCACTCCACGTCTTCACTCCATCGGTGGCGGTTGGCGGAGTGGGAGCACGCTCTCAATAAGGGCGAGTGGACAGACCTTTGCCCAACAGAGGGGAGGCCTTTGCCCAACAGTGGGATACAAGCACAGCCGAAAACATGGCTAATATTTAACTTCACGTAAAAATAAATATTCTAATAAAAACTTATTAAAATTTAAAATTGACAAATGTTGCATTGTTTCCGTACAATAAGTAATTAAATAATGATTTATGATTAACAACAGTTGAACTGCTTAACATGTAATTAGGCACACAGATAACAAACGGTGTCCTGGATTAACACAAAGGATACTTTTTATTGCGGTAAATTAAGTGTTCCGAAGAGAGGAAGCGATAAACCGCGATGATGTAGCGGTCAAAGGCAAATAAGTGTTTTATCAAAAACACATGGTTTTGCCCACGACTCCATCCGTGTAGACGTCGTTTATCGCAATTTCTGAGGGAACTGCGTAATATCTCGTGATTTAATATAGCCTATGTCATACTCTGACCCTCCAGCTATCTTATGCATCTCGTCAATAAGTTGCTCCGCCGCTGCGAAAAAGAGAGCACACCAACCATAACACTATCAGGGATTACATTATGCAGAAGGGTCTAACTGCATCTGTTGGCAAAATTCAAAATTTTACTCGTGTTTTTAATCAAGTTCGAGTACACAAGCCACCGAGATTCAATATGACGCGCACGCGAAGTCCGTGTACGACATGATAGCCCCCAAGCACCAACGTTGTTGTCATAAAGCATAAACTTCCGCAGCTGCTATCGTTCGCAGTTATATTTTGGAATATTGCACCGGATTTGGGCATTTTGGTGCGACGTGACTTATACCCGTTTGACTCTGCACTGATATTAGCGGGTTCGCTGGCGAGCCGCCATAATTGCGTCGTCTGTACTAGGTTAGCAGAGTCGAAAGGAAGTGTTCCTTCACGAAATCCGACGCTTTTATGGTATTGTATTTCATTCGTGAAATATGGACACATTTTATGTAATTCCGGTAACATACTCAAAATCTTCTGGCTTCACTGTATACACAATTTTTAAAGACTAAGGTAGATAAATAGGTAAAATTTTCTTGATGTATCAGCGAGTTGAGCTGGCGCAACGAGGTAATATTATGTACAAAACCATCTATTTCGCCTGAAAAATATCAAGTTCGATAGACACGATAAGGGTTCACATTTTACCATTAGTGGAATGGAACCTTAAACGTAAGTACTTATTTTTTGGTAGTGGTTTAATAGTTTCGAAAGGAATCGCATAAATATAAATTGCCGAGACAAGGTTGCGATCAAAAGCCGTGCCTTTTTCTATATTAAAGAATAGATATAGAGCATTCATTGAATAAAAACCGGATACATCAATTTCAATTAGGTTTCAAATGGTACACGTCGCAATAGCTGTGTCTGATTGTTAAAGTTGTTTAGAACATCTAGAACCAACACGTCTTTATGTATACTTCGCTACCCACATCTGCTCCGCATCGATGGATGGAGCAAGAAGTATTCCTAAAATTTGTACAGCTGTTAACCAGATAAATAATAGCCTGAATGGTAATAAGACAATATTATTTGTTTCTCATAATAATAATTAGCATAGATGATATATTTTATCATGACATAGGCATGAAAGGTGATAATTATTTAAAATGGTAAAGCAAGTTTGTACAAAATATTATTAAGATTTTACTTATATAATATCAGAGGCATTAGCTATAATGACATTGGTTTGGTATCAGTTACATTCAATAATCATAGTCAACAGTGGGCTTAAAATATCTGACACATCCCTAATATTAGATGCTTTACAGCCTGTCCAACATGTTTTCTTCAAAGTATTTCAGCTCAGTTATTATTTCTGGTGAATGTATAGTTCACAGTTCACACACTATTTTAGTCCATAGTAACCAAGCCCAAAAGATGGCAATATCTGGATTGACGAAAACCAACATCAAACGTTCAATAAATAAACAGAATTACACTGAAAATCAATAATTTTCATCATAAATCAAACTGTACCATCATACTATAAAAAAGTGTTAACCAGTTCAAAAATAAGTTTGACAAACATTCAAAATTAGTGTAATATTTGATTTAGTGAACATTAATTTAGACAAATCAGTGTCAGTCAACCTCCTGACAGTCCTGACTAAAATAAAACAATAATAATAGTCATCACACATGATATTTTAACCTCCTGAGCCTTCTTGTACTAAAAATTGTACATAATAATAATAAGCCATTGAAATAAGGAATTAGTGCAAAGGAAGTAAAGTGGAATTTCATTTGTTTTAATTATCAAATTAGAAAATTGACTTAGTTTAATTTACAATAGATTCATATGCCATTGACAAATTTCGTTTTATGGTGGACCTTTGGAGGCTAATTGTAAAGGTACATAAAGACATTAGGTAGACTAGACTGTTTGAAATAGATATTATATCAATTTTCATTAATGAGAGGCATGTCTCCTAAATCAGGAAATTTAGCAAATAAAATCTCTGCAACATGAGTACCATCTAATATTAAAAATGGGAAAGTGTATTTGTTGGTTTATCATTCTTTCGTGCAGAGTCGAACCAAGCCATGAATCGTCATGATTTTTAGCACATAGAAAGCTAAAGGACCAGAAAGAAAATTAAACAGCTTTTGCAATTTTTTTGATGCCATGAAGGAAGCAAATAAGCATGTACAAATAGGCCACTGGTAAGTGTTGCAGGAGACTTATAGATATTTTCAATCTCAAGACTATGATCCAAAAACCAACCTGGACGACTAAGATCAAATACCTCAATGATTATATTGATCATCATTACATACACCAGTTGTCTTATCCCAACTGCTGTTGGCGAACAAAATAATGTAAACCCTGTTGCTTGTCATTAGCTTAAAGAATAAAATGGTCTGAATGGATCCTGCAAATTTTCTATGTGGGCGGACTCATAGGTCCCAAACTCTTTAAAAGGAAAGACCCTCAGCTTCAAAGTAGGAAATTAAATTTATAATAGTTCTAGACTCAGCTGCCGTAAAACTAAAGAAGGAGGAGAACTGCATATTAATAGTATAAGCATTTTAAATTATTATTTTTCTTTAGTATTTGCTTGTGTTATATAATTCTCAAACTTGATTCATTTTCTTTATTTTTTGCATTCATTTCACATCATATTGGCAACTCAAACAGCAATTGGCTACCTATGACACAGGCTGTGCCTAGTGTAGGAACCACTGTATCTTGGATTCGGTAAGCGTAAAATCTCTCTAATCTGTACAAAGTATTTAAAGTATTACATTGCAGTTGGCCACCTTCTTTGGTGATATGGCAGTAAGGTTTTCCCCCTTTCAGTAAATGCCAAACATTTATATTACCATTTATTTAAACATTTATATTTGGCCTTGTTTATAGGATTTATTTGACAAAGTGTTCCAAATGTTAGAAGTTATGGAAATGACCTCAACAAGATTTTTTAACAAGTTATACAGAAGCATAAGACTTCTAAAAATCAAGTTTTCAAGGCCAACTAATAATGCCAATATATATATTAAAAAGGGTCTTTGTATACATCTGTTTAAAGTGTTAGCACTATTGATATTTGTGATATTCATCTGTACACAAAAGATCCATTCAGGGTCAAAGTGTATCTAAATGCTCCAAGATAAGAATAATGTGTTTATTGCAGGAATTACTGTAATAAATGATAGGTTTAAGTTAAATTAGCACTATTTATATATAGCTATAGCAATATTTTCGTTCTTAATATCAATTATAATCTAAAATACTTAAACACAAACTTTGATGTCAACGATACTGTTATTACTTCTTGAAATAATGCTATGCTTTACATTCATTTAACGTTGACTAATATCTGCAGTACTGCGACGTAGCCAGAAAAAAGTAAGATTAACGATGAACATAATTTTAAAGTATGTTTCTAAACTGCTAAATTACATCGACTAACTCTCGCTCGCTAAGGTAGGAAGGTGTAATTTTATATTTAAAAGGAATACTTGGGTATTACTCAAGAATCACTTACCTTTTAACCTTGCGTCTTGTTCTTCTTCCTTATATCGCTACAAGGATGTAAATAACTGATCAATTTTTCTCTTCACTCAAGCGACCGACGCTTTGATTACTCACGCAATACAAGGTCTATTTTAAATGCCATTAAATACGCGAATCGCGCAACGCAAAACCCAACACCAGCTGCAATTGTCAATGTCAATTATCAACATGACGGGCAGTGTTGCCAGATTATAATTTTGTAAATCTGTAGGTTGAGGCTCAAAAATCCGTAGAATTCCGTAGATTACTATTTAAGAAATCCGTAGTACTACAGACTTTTTTTTAATAACTGACCTAAACATAAGGTGGAACTTTAACTTCGCCGTATTTGCCCAAATATTCGTGAAGGCATGAAGTACAACCCTTAAATTGTTATCTAGTGAAGCATAATGAGTAATGCCTGGGGCACGTTTTATAAAGCTACAAGTTACAATCATACAGGTCTAAACTGGCAACACTGCTCAAATGGCTGGTCGTCATTGGTCGAGGTTGTGTCAAACGGAAACTTGTAACCTGTAAATTGTAATTTGTAGCTTTATAAAACACTGCACTTCCCTAGTCAGTCAGAATCAGTGATTGTCAAAGATTACCTGTGAATGGGTTTACGTTTCGTTATTCGCAGAAAAAACGAACAACATCCTTATTACGTTAAGTATTTAGTAAACAATTGAGTTTTTTTGGAATTCCGTAGATTTTTCAATAAAATCCGTAGGTCTGTGTACAAGGCTTGAAATCCGTAGATCTACAGACTTTTCCGTAGATCTGGCTACGCTGATGACGGGTGTCAGCGGATGACAACATGTCAACGAACGTTCGAACATAAGTTTGTAGATGGTAAGTAGTTCGACTTATTTTCTTTTTATAGTAATATAATCATATTTATTCACTATGCCTATGCGTAAGAATATTCTTACAATAGGTTAAAATGGATACATTTTGCAAGTGGAAAATGTCAAAGGTTAACGTGAAATATCTAAGGCCCGTCTTCACGTTAACCTTAGGTTAACCCCAGGTAAAATTATTCATAAATGTCAGATTCATATGAGAACTGTCAATTTTAACGAATTATGGACGAGTTTACCAACCAATTTAACAGACGGTTTAGTCTTAATAAGCTTTTATACTCGAAAATGTAATTAAAGACCAACGTGGGTTGCCACTAAAAAAAAATATATTTGCCTTGGTATATTTCCACTTTTTGAAAGACCGCACTAAGAATATTTATTTGTAGGTAGTTTTAAACCTTCGATTTAAATAAACAAGTTAATTCAAGTTACTTACACAAATACTACATGGCCTATTAAATATTTAACCATAGAAGATTTTGGTAGCAAAACTGTTATTGCACTTGTAATACTTCAGGTATTAATAACATTTGGTACGATAAATAAACAATAGTTGTAAACAACGTTAAAAAACGTTTCTAGATGCAATTTAAATATTACATACGTTTAGCTATTCAACAAAATAACAGGCCTAAAGTGTGTAGCTGACTTTATATTGACAATCATCGGGCATTTTACCAGCCATGACACCATGGGGTCCATGGGTAACTGTCAAGTTTAAATCAAGCATAAGTGTAAGGCATCCGAATTTAGCTTGTCATTTTGTTTTAGCTGACGAAAAAATCGCCATTGAACACACACACACCCGCCATTTAATGACTTAACACACTATGTGAGAAAATATTTGTTTTGGGATATTTTAATGTTTTGAATATCGGGTAGAAAAAACATTGAAAGCATATTCCCTATTGTTAAATATAACTTTTGATATTGAAAATGTTAGAATGATCTACAAATATTTACAACAATTTGATAATCAATGCAAAAAGGTTGGCTAACTCTGAAATGTTCGATTGACATTGACATAATTGACTTTGACACTTATGACAGTGACGTATCTGTCGTAGTTTTTTTGGTCTTAAATTAGAATTTCGAGTATAGTCAATATATTTGACAACCGTTAAACCGCTAACCGTCCGTTTAATAGTTTGTGAACTCGGCCCTTAACCGGCTAACCTTGGGTTAACCCAAGTTTAAAATTTACATGCATGCGGGCATAAATAAATCTATCCGCCGCATTCTGAATATAATATTAGGAACGAGCATAATTATTAAACCAAACATGAGCCAGCCTGTGAACATTGGCATCAAGCATTGTGCCGGGGCCACATCTATGGCATTTGACAAAGATTCGTGTTTGTATCTCTTACTTCAACATAAAGAAAGAAAGAGACCAATACACGAAGTTTTGCGAGATTCTCCATAGATAGATGCGGTTTATCAACAGCTTTACAGCCTGGCCACGACATTGCGCGAATTGCGTCGCGGCAAGCGATTTCCTAATACATTGCGTGCGATGCCAACTAACCGCAGAACGTTGCGCGTCTCAACCATGCAATGTATTGAAAAAAACGCTCGCCGCGCCGCAATTCGCGTAATGTCGTGGCCAGGCCTATTACTTCTTCGATAGCTCGTAGGATTCTGGTTTAGGTATGGGATTTATAGGTACTTCTCACTTGCATGAATTAAAATTCGCACGTCAAGTTGCACTTTTTATTAAACATCACCAAATATCGCCATTTCTATTCTAACATAAACAAATCATAGAGGGGGGCAGAGACAAATTTTATAATTTAAGGCCCATTTACACAACTCATAATGCCAGTTGGTGACAAGGCCGTTAGAGGTGTTTTGCTTTAAAAGACATAATTAAGTAGGAATAAAAATATAATTAAGTAGGTACGGTTATAAACCATGTTGGGGAGCAATTGTTTTTTTCTTTTGACGTTAATTTTGATTTAATTTGCGACCATAAAATGTTTAGTCCCAGCTGTCTTGAATTAGAGCTCTTAGAATAGTCTTGAGGTAGAAATAGACAAGGTGGATTCTACGGAAGTTAACTACTGGAGAAATAAAAAAAGTGTAGGTATTATGTCGGCGGACGCCGCGTTATCTGTATCTTCGCGGAAAACCCTTTTCTTCGCGGGTAAATGAATTATTGCGTCAAGGCAATTACTTTACGCGATCGTCCAGATTGAATTCAAGATATTCGGCAAAATACGAGATTCCATTAGACTAGACGAGTTAGGTACGACAATGGGGAGTGCAGTTTGGACAAACCGAAAATCAGGTTACGTTGCTATGGGTTTCCTGACACTTAACCTTTGTAGTTGCTTTTTGAACATCATTGTTTGTTTTATTTTTAATTACCTCTGTTTTATTCGATTTTCTCTGTTATTTCTAATACAGTTTAGTTTCTGAACCCGAATTTCGTTCAATAGAGTCTAAATATACTTAATTACAAACTATTTTTAAAATTTTGGTCCGTGCCTTTACCGTATAAAATTACTAGGCGATTCCTCTGAAAACTGTTTCTTTTCAACATGTGTTTGTGATGACTTTCGAAAATAGAAAAGGCAACGTTTACTTACCGAGTAGAAATTAAAAAAGTGAATTTGTATAATAATGACGTACAGTCGAAGTCAAAAGTAGTACATTTTAGTACCTTGTCCAAGTAACGTATTAAAGTGAGAGTGGTTTAAATTGAGTACATCAATAGCTGCGATAAGGTACTAAAATGCACAGAAACTTTTCCAAGCTCTGGCCTTATCCTTCGAGGCAATTTTTTTTCACATGCCTTGAAAATCTAGCCAATGTATGCCAATTAACTATTATGCGAAACAATTTTCGGCGAAACTAATATTCGATTACATGGCTATTATTCTTAATAATATTCTGCGAAAACAACATTTTGCCTTTGAAAATTATGCAAACGAAATTATGCGAAAGGAAATTGTGCAAT
The DNA here is from genome assembly GCA_946894065.1 of Acleris literana. Lineage (NCBI taxonomy): Eukaryota > Metazoa > Arthropoda > Insecta > Lepidoptera > Tortricidae > Acleris > Acleris literana. The sequence goes on along the minus strand of OX335670.1, from coordinate 13,964,487 downwards.
ATGATATTTCGGCCAAACGTTAGTATGCGATACGAAATTATGACCAACAAATTTCTGCGAGACAACGGTGAACCACTAAAATGTTTGACGTGTTTACTCGCTCAGCTCCTACTAGCGGCAACTACGAGTAATGTCCGGTCACAGTATTCAAACAATGGTAGATTAAATGCGTCAAACAAGGTAATATGCGTCAAAGCGTTAATTTAAAGTTACTCTACCCGCGGTTTTGGAAACGAATATAGTACCTGCGTAAGTCTACTCAGACAGTGTAGGTAGTGTCAAATCTATTCTTTCCAGGAATGCTATTTTTTTTGTCTTTTTGTTCTATTAACTACTTATTATGTTGTCGTTTATATATAGAGCATAATAAGAAGCAAATATCTTAGTTACATAAGGCTAAATCAGTGACATATTCTTCTCTTAGAAAAGGGCGAGGCGCCCGAGTGAGACATTTCTAAAGGAGTGCGAAGGCGGCACGTTCCAAGCCTTTCCTTCACCGCTCGCCAATTAGGACGAACTGTCGGGGTCAATCATTCTTTCACAATCTAGATTATCTATTTATCAGCCTGTTTGAGAATGCCCCATTCCATTTTTAAAGGGAGCAACATAAATGTGTTTGGGTGATTTTTCAAAGGTCATTTTATAGCTTAACTACGATTTCAACTCAAACGACTGTTTCTACACAAACCAGCTTATTCATAAACGCACAATAAATCCATTTAAGTTAAAGTATTTTTGTCCCTTTCCGTCAAATTCAAATGTCATAATGACAGAGCATATTTTAAGCACACTTAAGCCTATGAATGATAGGGAAAGTCTTTAACATATTCTGTCCTTCTACGGAAAAAAGGCACATCTCCTATGTGAGTTGTATTGCACTTCCAACCTTTGAGAGTTTAATATGCTTCTATGAATTAATTGCACTTGCAATTAATATGTAAGTAACGGTAGGGTCGGCCACCAAATTTTGCAACCTCGAAATAGTAACAGCTAGTAAAAGTGAAGGAATGTGGCCCATCCTATATGTTTAAGAAGGTATAGGTAACTCTCTAATGTTTAATTAGGGATGGTTTTGTTCACGGTACCATTACCACCTTAGAATTATTATACATAGAATCATAGAATGATAGTTTTAATTGCCATTAGAAGATGCTCGTTTAACTTCACCGTCAAATATAATTAAGTGTCTATTTAAAAGATAAAAAAGATAAAAGATGTTTCGTCAGTAGGTAGGCCGGACGGGCACTTTTACAAGTCAAAAATCTACCAGTGCTTCTCAAGGGAGACCACTCCTGAGAAGAAACGCTGCAAGAAACTGAACAGACAGTTATTTTTAAGGTTTCGGTACCCGAAGGGTGCCCAACGGAACCTTATTAATATGCCTACGTTGTCCGTTCTAACTTTAAAAGCTGTATCTTTTGAACCGTAATAGATAGCGGGTTGTTTTCAGACTATTTGTTATTATAGAGGACATACTAACAAATATATAAAAAAAACGTGTGCATCTCGAGACGCTCCACAGAAGTGATAACTTAAACTAATCTAAGTTGATTTATACCGCCCCGCCCCGCTGCCGTATGCGTGAGAGAAAGGGAAGCCAGACAGACTGGCGCCGTAACGCGTTACGTAACGAAGCCGTTTACTCTCCTATAAGAAGTTCATTCAAAAATTTAAGAAAGTGAAATAATAAAGGGGTTCCCCATACAACCGTTAATAAAAATAATAAATACAAAAAAATGGTCTAGGGTGAGTTGGGCTTGTGCTGATTTGATTCAGGGACGAATTCAAATCGGAATATAATATTATAACAAAACCTAGTGCGCGGCGGTACGGAGCCATCGGTGCGCGAGTCCGACTCTCTCTCTTGACCGGTTATTTTATACTTTTTAGTGATCATAATAAGCAGAGATCGGAATAGGTAGAGCTAATTTGCCTAAACTTGACGAATATTCATTCATGCGTGAGAGAGATGGGAATACATTATTGAATGAACATGCATCAAGTTTAGGCAAATTAGCTCTACCTATTCCGATCTCTGATAATAAGCTGTTATGTAGTCTCATTTCTTAGTTGATATTAAACTTTAAGACTGAAGGTTGAGGAGTTCCGGTGGCCATCTGTGGTCTTAATCATCAGTCCCACTTCAACAAATGATACTTTCTAAATGCTGGACTTGTTACTCAAAATACTAAAATCGCTATAATATGTATGCCTATAATATTTGAGAAGTTAATAACTTTTAGTACATAAAAAAAAAACAAAAATACATACAGTGGAAAATAGAACCTCCTTCTTTTTTGAAGTCGTTTAAATATTGCTTATGACAATGATAGTACCTAAACTAGCACTACATAAAATAATGAAGTTGAGCAGGAAAACGTGTAAAAACTCAGAATAACAAAAGGAGAAAATAAAATATGAAAATATGTATACTTACCTATGACGATGCAAGACTATCACATAATAAAGTTTCGATACGTTCTCCAACAGAAAGTTTCATGTTAGCCTGTTTGTGGAACGCAGTACTAAGTCACAAAGCATCCGGGGGCTGCGCCTGCGATAACACGTCTCTGATGAAGGATTCCTAACGAGTCCGAAACATAGGGCCGTTTCTGTTCTGACTAATTACCGTGAGAATAGACCGTTGATTCCCATTTACTTGTCAACTCTCACAGTATTTTTAATTTACAGAATCGAACTTTCAATAAAGAATTAGACTAACTAAGGACTAGAGCCAGATACAAGTACCTACCGCTGGTGAATAATGCTGGAATAGTTGAAAAATTTAGAAAATAAATATTTTTTTGCCTGTACCTTTTGGTCAGAGGAACTTAGGGATCTGCGGGTCGCCGTGACTCGACCCCGAGGGAGCCTTTTGGGATGGAAGGATTGGCAGTTTCGACAATATTATAGATGACTTTTTAGGATTTATCGAGCGTTCAGATAAGTCATAAATGACTGCAAATTTGCGCTCAGCTTTTTAAGCCAATGATAATCAAAACAAAAAATTAATTACCTATTAAACATGATTTATGCAAAATATTAATATAACTATATTGACTGGGGTAATTATGAATCCGCCTTGAGGCAGTTTATTTAAATTCTCAAGCAGATGGATATTGTAAATTTACATAAGACATGAAGAGAGTAACTTGAACTTCGTTCAACTTATCAAGTAAATGTCAAGAAAGATGGATGAAACGATCGAAGTGGATTTATTTCAGGCTGCCTTTAAATCATTTATACATACGTGTTGCAAACTCCGACCTCTCCAGTGGCAGTCGGCAAAGGTACGATAAATTTAAATTCGTCGCTTCACTTGACATAACATAGAACTTTGCAACGCGGCCTAACTTGTTTACCCACTCAAAGGCGTCTTGACTCACGGCAGCGGCTACAGACTATATACGTTTTCAAAAACCGACAAGCAAAAGAAAATAAGTTTAGAACGTAGTTGCGTAGCTCCTCTTTGTATCTTCAGCCTCAGTTATCCATAGTCGTGGGGCGGGACGTGAGCGGAATATTGCACTAGTTTCGGAGTTATTTGTCTGCTCTAGCGTGCCTTATGAGGGCGGGAAAATTAATATCGAGGATTGATTTTGACTCCGAATAATTGTTGCTGACTTAAGGCGGGCCCTTATTAACACGTTAGTATCGGTGTCGAGTTACAGTATCACGTGCCAGCCTATCGGCGCAATTGTATTAATTCTTTCAGGATCGTTCGCGGCTAATGAAAACGGGCAATACGAAGAGAATGCTGATTATGATCATTACCGTCTCGTCTTAAGACAAAATCGATACTTACATCAAGTTTTATTGTAATTGCAACAAGAACATTTTTGTACAATATTTTTTGTATTAAGTAGGTAAAGTATTTTTACAGTAGGTACAGTTGATGAAAATATTTTGAAGATTATGGTAACGTAAGTTTATTTGGTTAGAAATAAAATTTATGACTCCCAAATGTATCCAATACTATATTTTATACAAATTGATTTTCTTTTAATTTTATTTTAATGATTTTAGTCTATAAGTATATGAGACTGTATGCCAACACCACCCTTTAATAAGAACATAAAGATCAAACTAAACTAAAAAAATGTGCATTTCTAGATCCCTATCTAAACCCTAAATAAAGATAGAAAACGAAAGTATCTAAATTTTTTTGTGTTTCTCCTTAATAAGGTGTAAAGCAAAGGGGTCATTTATTTTTTCGTCTCCGAACATCATAAGTCCCTTCCGAATTCGTGAACTTAAACTTAGAACTCATAGTTATTTATCGATGAGGCTATGTTGTCCTGTTAGCATTTTAGTGCGTAAATTGTATAATTTGTTCACAGGATTCGTCAGTAGCAGGTCGGACAAAGAGGTACTTACCTAATTTTGCCTTGCGTGTCTACAAGCGCGTGGGGTTAGTTTAGTTAAGAGAATTATCCCCTTATCCATAAATGCTCAATAATTTTAAAATGTTATTAAAAAAATTACTATTTTACTTTGTCACTTTCTGTCAAGACAAGAACAAATACTATTTTAAGCAGACTTTAACTTTTATGAATAGGAGGGTTTATACTTGAAATAAATCCCCTTTGTGATATATGATATGATAAACCGACATTTCGAACTTTAACTATTATTATCTTTATTCATGTTAGTTTTTAGGGTTTTTAATCAAGAACTAATATTCAATCATCAACATAATTGGTAAAAGCTAGCATTATACTGTAACGTTTTTTTTTAAATTTTTAAATAAAAAATATTTATCGATATTTGACTTTTAAAATATCTATCATATTTTTATGCAAGTATAGGTTAGGGTAGTATTAATTTACCAAGTTATTGCTACTATTCCAATTTAACGCTCACTGAACTATTTCTTTGCGAGCAACTTTAATATTCTTAAATACAGGGTGTCTTCTACAAGATATTGCCGATCTAATTTTCTCTGAACCCAGGTCGTAACTTTCAGAGAAATAACTTTCAGGGAGCGAAGTTGACGTTCCGAGATACACCCAGGATATTGCAGGGACGCCTTCGACAGGTTTAAAAATAAGAAAGTGAAAAATTAATAAAAAATTGAACGTCAGTGGCAATATTGCCATCTAATAAGAAGGTACAGGCTTTCAAACTCTTATACAAATGTATCCCTAAAGTGGTTATCTGTAAAACTACTACTAACTCTTGTTGATTGTGTTTGTCTATCGATGTTCTTTTGTTTGTGGCACATTTAGAGAGCGTCGTCGGAGGCCTAGGGTGCCGACTCGTGATGGTAAGGTCCTGTGAAGGTTCGCTGATTGTAGCGTGCTGGCTGCATCTAAGTCACACTGGCTGATTATAATATACCGTCAGCAATATTCAAATAGAAATGTTCGCTAGAATAAAGGTTTTGTTCTATTTAAGACTAGTTTCCGCGTAGATTTCGATTATCGTTATTCCACCGAGAACTTTTAAATTTTCCGGGATAAAATGTAGCCTATGTGTTAATCCAGGGTAAAAACTATCTCCATTTCAAATTTCATCCATCCAGCCGTTGCAGCGCGAAGGAGTAACAAACTAACACACACACACTCACACACACATACACAAATTTTCGAATTTATAATATTAGTAAGATAGTCGAGTGATATCCACGTGAAGCTCTACAATGTGTAATATTACATTTAAAAAAGAATAAGTATAAATATTGCATATGTGTCCATATTCACAAGAAAAAGATTCGCGTATCTATGATAGAAAGCTCCCACAGTACCGAGTTTAAACTCCCGCGGTTGCCATGCATCAATGAGTTTTTATAACTTAAGTAAATAATCCGATGCTCTTACGCTGAATGAAAAACATTTTGAGGAAATCTACATGTTCGAACATCTGAGTGCAAGAGGGTTATTGCACAAAAGATCCCCAATTGTCGAAGTGTATCCGAAAGGCATCTGTATTTAGAATAAATAGTACTCCAATTACCTCGATGCAAAAAATACGACAGTCCGTTGTTGTGTTTGAAAAATAAAAATAACCGCTTTTTTCCAATACTAGTTAATAATAACAGAATAACGACCGCAGTGAGTTTCACTTTTCACTGCACCCGCGGAACCGCTAAATGACGGGCATACCTAATATAGTGGTGAATTAAGTCAATGTTGTCTATAGGTACATACGAGTATAAACAGGATGGCATTGTTTCCTTAAAAACGGTCTTTAATAACGCTCACTGGGAAACCACACGGTTTTGTTGACTAAGACGTTTTAGTGACGTCTTTCACCACTATATTACGGCTGTCATCTATCTAGCGGTAGTTACCGCTACTCTAGGAAACCATAGCTCTATAGACTAAAATCTGTTATTCAAAAACAAGCATGGTTTCATAAGTTAATCTCAGAAGTCTTACTTCTAGACGAGGTTATTGAACCTAAATAGGAGAACATTGTCACACCAGTAATAAAGATAAGCATAATGAAATAAACAAAAACCGCCAATATAAAAACCCCTATTTTCAGAGCTGCCAACACTTAAACTGCCAAAAACAAAATATACCGCGTCCATATCGGTCCATTCCTTTAGGAAGTACGATGTCACAGAAAGACACACATATAAACACGTTCAACTTATATCACCCCTATGTTTGCGTCGGGGGATTTAAAAAGGATCGATAATAAGAAACAGGATAGAAGGCTAGTCTAAGATGATCGCCTTGATCTTTCCCAAATAGTATTAAACAAAGTCGGTGTTTCTGTCTGTAAAGTTTCGCGCTTAGTACCTACTTTACGCAAAACATTTTAATGAAATTTTTTTTACAACACATTTATGTCATATAAAGTTTTTGTGAATTTTATACGGATGTGGAGAGCGCGTTTATCATCAGACCTTCAATAATATAAGGCTTTTTATTAAGATTTTTATATATTACTAAGTCCACGTAGCAGCGAAGGTCCGAGATCCGCGTCATACATAATTTATCATCTCATATGCGACAGGAAGCGTCCGTCGTCTTGTCTGCCTAGAATGGCGTAATATCCGGAACTACTGGACCATTAACGCGAAGCCTTATGTGACGCGAGCCTTATGTTCTTTGGCTTGAATAACACCATAAAATGGCTTGGTATTTTTGTTTGAAACAAAAACAATTCATATTAATCTCTTCTGTGACTGACTGGTAGACAATGCATAGCATACACCTAGGGTGCACTAAGATTTTTTGGGGCGGAGGGAGTTTGCGGGAAGCTAATTCTACGCGTACGGAGTCGGGGGCGTCGTAAAGTATAAAGCCGGTGTAATCTGATGTTTTATAGTGAAATATACAAGCGACTACCTATTTAAGGACATCCTTAATAGTACATTGTTGCAGAGGATAGAAAGTACGAAATTTTTGGACGAGTCATATAGAGGCCCTCTAGTGTACGAGTCCATAAATTGCACTTTCTACCGAGGCAGACATAGTGCTTTTCACAACTACTGAGAGGAAATAAAATAATAATTCATATTCAAAACTCAAATTTTAATTCATGTTAATGTGACATCACCACCAGTTTTACCATAGCTCTTTTTTTTTTAATCTGGACTGGACCCCTATTCTCCTGGCACTCGAGATTAATAAACTAACATGCGGGATGAAAGTGTCAACTCCATATAAAATTGTATTTGTTTCGCCATATCTCCCATGTAATTTCATCTCTAGTGGTACGAGATTAGGGGCCAAGTTTCAATTACATTTAAAAAAAACAGTGACATAGTTTTTAGTCTATCTATCTTTTAGCAAAAATACACCTAATATTTTACGACACAAAATGGTGTGTTCTGATTGGTCGATTTCAATTTTTTATTTTAAGCAGCTATGACACAAAAATTGATTGTTTGTTTTTCATTGGTTCTTAAAGTTGGACAACAATGTTCTCGACCAATCAGCATACACGCCGACAAAAACATTCTTGGTCTGTCCCTATAAGTGACGTTTTGTGACCCCAAACAAGACCATCTATGGCCATATTTCCGAGCAGTGTTGTGAAAAAGTCCTTTTTTTTCCTATAGCGTTCGTGAAGGACAAAGTCGACGTCTCGAGTCTAGTTTTCCACAGTGTAAAGTAATAAGACACGTGTAAAATGCTATGGTGCTTTATTGTCGTTACTTAAAGATCAAAATACGGTGGCTTATGATTCGAGGGGTGCTAAAGCAATCGTTTGTACTGCACGTCATTCCGTTTGATTCATAGCGGAAGTTAAAAGCGTCGATTGAGTTAGTTTCCATATGTAAACTAATGTCATTTCGAACAAAACGGTTAATGTCTTAATATAAGCAGACATTAAAACTGCAGGCTATAGAATAGTAGATTGTACAACTAGGGTCTAAAATAAGCCATATTTAGTACCACGAGATGGTTATTTTCCCGAGCAAAGCGAGGGAAAATTGTTCGAGGGGTAAGTACCTAATATGGCTTTTAGACCCGAGTAATACACTCTACTTTTCACTTCGATTGCGAGAAAATAAAAACATTACTTATACAAAGGTAAAAAATTAGCAAAGATAGCACCACATATTCTACGGCGAAAATATTGTTTTAATTTGGCGGCAGTTTTTTTTTCAAAAGTACTTTAACACAGATACAAAATATAGATACCGCAAATAAACGCCACTGACCGTGTGAGTATTAAGGGCCGAGTTCACCAACAATTAAACGGACGATTAAGTCTTAATCAGCTGTTAATCAATACATTTGACACCTGTTAAACCGCTAATCGTCCGTTTAATTGTTGGTGAACTCGGCCCTTAGCGCTTCAAAGCGTTGCACAATCGATTTAATCATATTTTAACGATTGTAAAATAGGGACTAAAAAACACCTAATGTTTTGAGACATTAATTCTGTTCCCTGATTGGTCGATTTTAATATAGCTGTATTCTGGTTGGTTCATACCAAATACAAAGTTTTTTTTTAAAGAGTAAAATAGTTAAAGAGTATGCGTACCAAAAAGAACCTAACGTTCCGATGGACAGTCGATGTGTATTGTGATAGGTTGATTTAATTTCGTGAAGTATTTTGATTGGTGGATTTAATTTGGTGAAGTATTTTGATTGGTCAAATTAAAATGTTTTGTACAAATAAATCATTCTATTTTCCATTTCATATTTTCCCTAGGGGAAATATGAATATAATGTATTCTCTAGGGTTTACATGTACTACTTGAGTCTCGCTTGATAAGTCTAATATGACACACTTTTTGAGCATGAGAAGTGAATAAATAACTAAGATACGCATGAAGGGTGTGTTGAAGGCATTAACGGAATGTATGTTAATTACAATGTAAGCTCTTTAAAAAACGACTGTTTATCGTAAGTAAAGTTTCTCTGTTATTTCTACTTTTGCAGCTTTGAATACAATTCATAATAAAAGTTTTGTGTGTACAAGACACGTTAAATCATCAAGTATCTCTCGAAATTCTCCGAGCACGTTTACTTATCCTGCCGTTGCTTTACGAAGGAAATAAAATAATTTGTTAGAGGTAACAAAGCAAGATTGCTGGCTTTACAGCGATTGCATCTGTATTTGTGGCGCGGCGTGGTTTAGAGCTGTGGGATAAAAAAGGCAATGAAAAGCGTAAAACGTAGGAGTGTGCGGGCTATGAGGACGCAACACAACCCGCTCGCCGGAGTTTGGCGCAGCTCCGCTTTATTCTCATGAGAAATTAACTGTTCCATTAGTTTTAATTCATTTGACGCCCGCGCCGTGCGGTTCATTATTTTCGCTATATTTGGTATATAAAATGCGTTGAAAACGCAATTTTTGTACAAAATTTAAGTTCCACGGGTAGCGTTTGGTAATAGCTGATAACTCAATTTTTACACCATTTGCCAACCTCGCCATGTCAGTCGTCCATTTAACATATTTGCATATATCACGAATAAAGCAATACAATGTAAAGCTCTGTTCTAGATTTTTAATTTATTTGTATTCTAGCTTCTGCTCGCTAATTCGTCCGCGTAGAAACAATCATTCTACCATCCTACGGGAGCAATGTATTTTTGGGATAACATGGCTACCGCCTATGGGTCCATTCGGCTATAAAGCTAACTCCATTCTAAATTTTATCTGTATCCTTCAGCGTGAAGGAGTGACAAACATACAAAGTCCCACAAAAGACAAAAACATTTATACGAACTGACAGCTTCATACATTTTGAAACAAATGAATGATGTAACGGCATCAAATTAAGTCTCTCCACATCTTAAGTTTTATTCCGTCATCAATAGTAATAACTAAGACGCCTGGAACATATTCAAGCTTAAAATACCTACCTAATATTAGTTGGCTAATTGCCTGTCCGCAAGTTGTCTCATTTCATTAAAAGTGTAATATTTCCGCAAGTCTCATTACGTCGCGGCCAACGCGGGAAAACTACACCGCTCGCTGGAAGGGAGCACCTTCGTCCGAGTTTATGACCAGCCTGCAATATTGTGCGTGGAAAGTTAATGAAAAGGAAACACCGCAAAATTACACACGCAAGAAAATACACCAACTTTATCCCGCACAAATAACGCGGGACTTGGAAAATTGTAGAGTGTTTCTACCTACGTATACCATCAAAAAACGTTCAAATTATTAAGGAACGCCGTGATACGAATACGACAATAAAAGCCAATGAACGGAAATCGATTTCACTATCAATTTATATCAATTTAATATGGCTGGAACGTGAAAAGCGTTTTGTGGCAAAGTAAACAGAAATCACTTCGAGACGAAATCGTTTTATAAAATAAAGTAAGTCCAATAATTCACCACTTCGTCGCTCCTAAGGGGGCGAGAGATATAAAATGGAGAAAAACGTCCCTAATTCAGTTTGCCCCGTCGAACGGTGTACTTGGAAGCCACTAGGTCTTTACCTCGAGCGGAGGAGGAAGTAATATCTATCAATGGACGGGACTTTACTCCCGAGTGCTGGAAGCGATGACTTCACTTACTCACCGGGATCTTTGGAGCTGTCTCGCGTTGTTCTAGTCATTACCTACCTTTGAATTTTCTACATACGATTTTCTTGTGATTTTGTGATCAGATGTTTTATTTATTTTGCCTATTTACCTAATTTGGGCATAAAAGAGGAAAATGTCCAAGTAAATAACTAAGTGCATGGACCATTATAATGATAAATGTTTTCAATATTTTTGTGTACCTATTCAATATTGCATATTAAATATGTTTGTTTACTTATCAACTTTGTTTCGACCATATGGTGCAAACTAGCAACCCTAGAATGAATTAGTTTATGTAAAATATTAAATAAAACCAATAATTATTAATTGCAGCGAAAATATTATATGTTCACCAAAGAAACTATTTTCAACAAAAGTCCTAAATAAAAAGACTAACGAGATCCAATCTTTGCTTTCGCCAACTCAAACTGCGAAATCAACGGACGCGAACTAAAATCTCCGATTTCAACCGGCTTGAACACTAGACGAATTGAGTACATTATCCTTAGTTACATAGCCTTGCTAGTTAGCTGGTTGTTCGTAGTAGAAACTTGTCTACGTCGGGAGACAAGATGAGGGGGCGAAGTGCCTTATGCACCCACCTCCACGCAAATTGTAGCCTTCTAGCTTGATTGTGAGATGCATGCCATGTTATTGTTTCAGAGTGGGAACCGCAAACTCTGCTTCGAAAACATTCTTGAGGTAAGTGTACTTAGTTCTTATGTGTTATATTGATGTTTGATTTGCTAAATTTTGTATTTTTGAATATTAAGTATGTTGTTATTTAATTATATTGTTCATTCTTTTTTTCAACCGGCTTAATTACTAGACGAATTGAGTACATTATTTTTAGTTGGGTAGCCTTGCTACTTAGATGGTAAAATGTAAACAAATACTTAAATTTATCTTTTGATCTTTTCTTGTACTGCCTCCAAAGATCTACCGAGGACGTCTGTTAACAAAAACAATAATCTGATGAATGGACCTTGTGTAGGGTCCTTTCGGATCCCTACTACCATCTTACCGTCTAATCTGCAGTTTAACAGCAGTGTTATTATTGTTGTGATCTAGTGCGGGAGTAAGATAACCGGTGAATTGACTAGCATAGAGGAATTCCATCTAAATTCTCAGGGTGGGCAACGCGTTCTTGAGTCCTGTGATTGTCAACGTAAGATTGGAAATGTCTATGAGTTTCAGAGTCCACTTACCATCAGGTGTGCCCGTTAGCCTTCGCCATGCCATAAATAGCCCTTTCTTTACTTCGCCGTAGTAAGTGAAAAAAGTGAACAGTTATTTAACAAAAGCTCTTTGAATTTTTCACTTTCTAGGTATTCTGCTTCTAAGCTTGATATAACTATTAGATAGATAAAAACCCCAGATAAAATGGTGACTTTTTCTTTCCGCGCTCATAATACAGAGGGCCCTGCCAAGATGCATTGCGCTAACTAGCTTTTCTATTTGATTCGTTTTTAAACCAATCGCGTCACTGGTAGATGACGTGATACGAAAAGTCACGTGATCTACCAGTGACGCGATTGGTTTAAAAATGAAACGAATAGAAACGTTAGTAAGCGCAATGCATCTTGGCAGGGCCCTCAGGATGTCCCTGGATAAAGTTGACAAACGAATAGGAATGATAGAGCAGCTGAAAGGCTATCGATTTAACCCCTATGTATGTTCAGCGATTTTTACTAGTTTCGGAGATATTGATCATTTTAATCTGAATTTTTGTAATTTTCCCTTATGTCCATGTCACAAAAAAACATTAATTTCATGTTTTATTTCATAAGATTTTCAGTGGTAGCTTACATAATTAGAATCATTACGAATCAGCGAAGTTTTTAAACCAATATGCCCGTTTTTTTTTTAAGTAATCACATAAAGTTGTTTTTTCCATACAAAGTTAAAAGCAAACACTGGGACACCTAGTATGGAGAAACAAACTTTATGTAATAACTTGAAAAAAAAACGGGCAAACAGGTTTAAAAAATTTCGCTGATTCGTGATGATTCTAATTATGTAAGATACAACTGAAAATATTATGAAATAAAACATCAATATCTCCGAAACTATCAAAAATCGCTGAACGTACATAGGGGATAAATCGATAGCCTTCAGGCTGCTCTATCATCCCTATTCGTTTGTCAACTTTATCCAGGGACACCCTGTATATTTCCTAAATGGCCCAACCGATTTTCATAAAACCTAGCTAAGAACCATTACTAGAAAACCTGCTTTCAATTAAAAAAACCGCATCTAAATCAGAAAACACACACGCACACACGCACGCACGCACGACCGCATGCACGCACGTACGCACGCACTTACGCACGCACGCGCACGCGCGCGTTCACGCACACAAAAATAGTCATACAAGTTGATTTGTTTGTAACAAATAGAGAACCGTAAAGCCACACATGTTAAAACGGTGCTTGTTTACGTGGAAGTATTCGCTGATGTTTTCGTATTTTTTTATCGTTGTTTGGATAGTGTGCCGTCGGCTTCCTGTTGCGAAGCTGAATCTACGTCCCTTACATATATTTTTCTCCAGAAAATAGAGACTCATTCCGGCGAAATGATTAAAAATATCAGGTTTCGTTCCATGTTGACTGTTTTGTATTTAATTTCGCTGACTAAAGAACTCATTAAAATACTTATACTGATTACTACAAATACTAAATAAAACTCACTTTTCAAACTCATAATGACTACGACGTTAGTGAGTTATTACTGTAGCTTAAGTGCCTTATTTACGAGTTGTTAATAACTATTAATCATCAACGTTCTTGGCCTATTTAGTAAAAGAAAAGTGTATCTACCTACAACAAATCCTAAGTAGTGGTCATATATATTAAATATTGGAAGCACATTTTCTAGTACTGTCATCGTTTTATATGAAACTGTCTTCATTTATCTCCCTTCCGTCAAAAACCGTACATTTTCCTGGATAAAAAGTACTCTGTGTTGTTACAGACTACAATCTATCACTGTGCCAAATTTCATCCAGATCCGTTCACATCCACCTATCCAAACTTTCCCATTTACAATAGCATAAGATAAGATAAGATAGGGCTGTAGTAAGATGTTGAACATATAAGTAATACGATTCGTTGTATGCGAACCTAAAAACAGGTATATAAACAGCACATCGCTGCATTATGTTCAAATATTTTTAGTGACCACCTGGGAGGTAGGTATAGTTTTCTAAATTTATAAGTTATGTAGCTAAACCATTTCATCTAATATCTAAGTGGAAACATCCCTACATGGGGTAATTTCACCTATAATATAACGCTTTATTCAAATTAATAATTACGTTCTCATACATTAAAATGCTGACAGACTCATGCATACATTATTCATCAGAAACAAACGTCCTTAACATTTTTTTATGTAAATTTCCGTTTACAAAATAAAAACCATTTTACACGACTACAAGAACAGCAGGCAAAACGTAATAGCGTACTTTTCGCCTTCCTTTGTGTTTAAAAAAGGACGATGGTGCAGCTTGTATACACAAGCCGATTAACTTACACTAATTTAAGTGTTGGTATATTTGAATTATTAATAATTACGAGTATACGTATTTTTTTCTTACTTCGCATGTGCCATTTAACGCCATGATTACCCATACTTTTAAATTCCAAAAGGACCATTGGAGCGCTCTTCTATTCGACGTCACAAGAGATTACAACACGGATTAGCTAGTTTTTACTTACATGGGAATAAGGAGGCAGTGGAAAAAGCGAGTCACCTGATGGTAAGTGATCACCGCGACCCATAAACACACGCAACACCAGAGGAATCGCAGGTGCGCTGTCGGCCTTTGAGAAAAAGTAGGCTTGTTTTTACTTGAGCAGAGTTGAGCATTAGCGATAAACAGATTGCACGCAGACATAGCCACGGGCAAAGGCGAATCAAAAGTAAAATTGCTATACCTTGTTCGGATAGGTATTTAACCAAATGTTAACAAAAACAACACGTGATATAGCCGGTCAGCCAATAGGAGCAGAACACAAAGCTCGCCCAAACAGTTTTTAGTGGCTGTTGAACTAAGCCACGTGGTTTGGTTTGTTTACATTTAGTTAAATACCTATCCGAACATACATAAATTTTATCCTTCCACAAAATACAATAATTCGAAGAAATATTTTTAACTGCGCGGCAAAATAAAAACTGCACCACGGAAAAATACTGAAATGCACAACAAAAAAACGCTTTTGATGAACATTTCATTTTTTGCTGTGCAGTTCAGGTTTTTTAGGCGCACCAGGTTTTTTTTAAGCGCGTTTAAATATCAAGTTCAAATACAGACGTAGTGAATAAACAAAAGTAATGTCTAATAAATTAAATCTGATTTTGAAACGTTGGAAGATGTTTTAGAGGTCTCAACACAGTAAGAGGCGGGGGAAGGTACCCAAAATAGAAGGTATGCGAGGGTAATGATGACTATTACTTCGTGAGTACGAATTATTAATTTCAGTGACAATAAAAACTTCAGACTTGACCTATCGTAAGCTTAAACCGTTCGATAATGATTGTAGCAGCGTATACATACATAATACTGAGCTGTTTCCCCCAGAGGCTTAACTTGTGGACCGATCTTGATATATGAGACGTCATTGGATTTGTCTGAACGATAGTCTCTAAAAACAATAGGCTTTACTTTCTATTTCTCTCTATAATTCTTCATATTTTGTTTGCGATATAGGTATGTTAGGTAACATGTCAAAGGATTTGATCTGCAGTGCTTGTTAACCCACCGAATGGAAACAGCACAAAAAGTCTCAAAGTGATCACATTGCAACCGTTAGGAATGTGAAAATATATCATCCACCTGGCTGTCCAATGCGATTTTTTTATTAGAGTAACTTTTGGGTAATCTTTTCGGGATTAGACATCTATGAATCATCTCAGGGATGAATCTTTTAAAGATTTAACTATGCCTAATCGCGTGGGTATCTCATTCAAACGTTAATTTACTTGCTAACATCCAAAAATTTGCACACAAACGTTTATTACTATATTAGTGTAAGTATTATACAATTTTACATTAAAAGCCGCTCTTTGCTTAAAATATTTTACATTTTACTTAATAACTTACGATCGGAGCACGCTACCTCAAAGCCTTATCCATAAGCTGAAATATTTTTTTCTGTAAATGACTAGTGCGCTGCAGCTGCACTTTGATGCGTCTTCTTGCATCTGCGTGCACCCGTCGGCCGGTACGTTAAAAGCCACTAATCCATTTGCCTTTCATACCGGGAAAATGCACAGATATTGCGAGAAAAATATTTCAGAATGTACATGGGGCAGACGTAAATTGAATGTGATGGTTACTTTGCTGGCCGCCAGACACGCTGCGCCGTGTTAACAGTAACGAACTGTTCATAAAAAATCCAGTGCACAAAGGACTAGTATATAAAATATTGGAGGTAAGGCAAAATACATTCGGGATTGCACAGAAATTAATTGAACATCACCGTAGGTTCGCCAACTATAGGTATAAAGCGGAGTGCTTCATTATGCTTGATACATCTAATGTTCTTTGCTGTTACTACGAGTATTTACTTTGTAAGTTTAATAAACAATTCGGTAGGGATGAACTTCGCCAAAATGCTTGGATATGTTTTCGTTGGTAGGTAATAAGCAACCTAAGTAAATAAAAAATATCAGATTTTTTGATTGCGTCATTTGCGTCATATAATTATAATAAATAAAAACTGTTCATCAAGTTTGGGCCGGATTACCATAGACACTAACCTTAGTCCGTTACATATTGAAAAAAAAGTGACAGGTGTACCATTGACAACCTAGTAATAAACAATCATAACCTTTTGACCTACTTTGAAAATCTAAGTTCAAAGTTACGTTAGCTCCATCCCTGTTACTCGTCATTCGAGACTAATTGTACATCGAACGTAATTTCACACTTCGATTTTCAAAGTAGATCCTAAGGGTATGTTTGTTTATGACAAGATTGTCAATGGCACATCTGTCACTTTTATTCCAAGATGTAACCGAAGGGCCGAGTTCACCAACAATTAATCGGACGATTAGCGGTTTAACCGGTGTCAAATGTATTGATTAACAGCTGATTAAGACTTAATCGTCCGTTTAATTGTTGGTGAACTCGGCCCCAAGCTTAGTGCAGTGTTCACCAACGATTAAACGAACGGTTAGCGGTTTGACGGTTGTCAGATGTATTGACTAACACCTGATAAAGACTTAACCGTCTGTTAAATTGGTTGGTGAACTCGGCCCTTAAGTGTAAACTAAACAAATTTTAATAAACTGTTTTTATTTTTTATTATGACGCAACGAAAACATCTGATATATATTTTTAATTTACTTAGGACGCTTATTATACCTATCAACGAAAATATATCCAAGCATTTTGGCGCAGTTCATCCACACATAATTATTTATAAGTATGTTTTTTCAATGGGCGTACATGGAGCCGAAGCCAACACGCAGACAGCCCTTTGTTTAATTTAGTAAAGTGGCGAAACACCAACCGGCGATTGTCCCTGGAGTTCACACTACAGAAGTATGCTTCCACGGAGAACCATTGATTACTAGTAGGAGTATTTAAGAAGGATGGGAACATTAATAATAGGCTCAATGAATGAACTGATATGAATTGGGGAACTAGGCTATTGATAAAACTATGGCGCCTGCTTGGTCAATGCTAATTTAAGTATGCCTTATTAATCAAAATGTTTGTTACAGTTAAAAAACAGATCGTAAGTTTAATTTTAAATAATAAAATAAGTTATTTAATCTTGCTCTATATCTATAAAAGTGCGACTTTAAGGTCCGAGTTCACCAACAATTAAACGGACGATTAAGTCTTAATCAGCTGTTAATCAATATATTTGACACCCGTTAAACCGCTAATCGTCCGTTTAATTGTTGGTGAACTCGGCCCTAAGCAATCTTAAAAGGTAAAATTGGCTCCTCAATTTTCCTCTAGACAAATGTTAACCACGTATCGATATTCTAATCGATCTGTAAGAGCCGACTGAAATAAGATTCTAAAAACCATTATCAGGGATCTCCCTTTGTATTCAGCCCCCGCGATCCACTTACAGCCGAGGCACGGCGATGACAGTTTACGGGATCCAATATAGGACGTATTTATTATTCACTGTGCTTCCATATTTCATGACGTTGGCGCTCGTCGCTAACTTAAAACGAGTAAATGATGCGGCCAGAGCAGCTAGGTGATTCTGTTAAGGAACTCACTTTTACACTTGCAATTCGTTGTCAAATTGTTATCCGGCAAGCCTAAAGTGCGTATATCTTAGTTCCCTAGTAAGCTGAGTGGATGGCCCAATTTTGATAAACGAGGTGTCGTTAGATAGTGTAACGAGTGACACTGGGTCCTAAATAATAAAAAAAACCATAATGATTGATTTAAAATTACAAGCAATATAGTACCTAAATATATAAGAATTTAATATATTATATAGAGTATAATACCAAAACAGACAGTCGGTTTTTAAAGCTTCCTTTTCGTTACTTGTTAATTCGGTCGCAGGTTTCGACGACGAAGCAACTCGGATAAACAGGTCTCTAACTCATCCTTACATGTCTACAAGCACGCGAACAACTTTAGTTTACCGGTTAACACGTCGTCGTTGAATTGAGAAGTGAGTTGTTTAAGAGAATAACATCCCAGATCTAATCTCGCCGGCGCCGCTGCAGCACGCACTAAGATAAATACGACTTTACATCTTATGCATGAACTTGGACCCACATTTTTAAATTTAAACAACACTCGTGTTTCTTCGTTGCGGTGTGACGTATGGTTCCTTTCATCCTTGTTGAAAATGAAATTTATGTTGAAATTTTGTTGGTGTGTGTCTTAATTTACTTGAAAATAAGTTGCTTTTGTTCGTCGGGGTGAAACTTTCAGTGATGGTAACTTATGATGAGTAATGAGAGCGCGGTGGCCTGGTGGCGTTTGGTGACTCGTGCTCGTGGTATTAACGTACAGTGCGGTAGCTCCTAGGTGCTTCGGTTTCTTACAGTCAGGGGCACAAATATGTATACTCCCCAAAGTTTCAAAAATATGTAAACAAACCTTATTACTACACTGAAAAAAAATATTGGTCGCTTATAACAAGATTGTGATTGTTGTGCATAAGCATCTTGATCCCATACGAGCCTAACAAGACGATAGATACATCAACTAAGACGTTAAATACATCAACTATGATGTTAGTTTAATAACTAAAGAAATTGCTGTCGTTAACTATCAGCTTTGGTTGATATAACTAATATCTTAACTATTGTAATCATTTTTTTTCAACTAAGTGAAAATCTCTCTTTGTTAGCTCTCATTTTTTTGAGTGTATGGCAATAAGGTCTATGTGTATATATTTTCGCACCTTTGGGCGGACATTTATTTTCGATTATCGACTGTACTTGTCTCTCACTGGCTCTCATACGCTCTTATTAAGAGCGAGTGAGAGAGAAGTACAAACCCGACGCATACGAAGACTGTACCATTGTTTTATTATATTAAAATCAATAGGTAGGTAAGTACATTGTGTTTGAAATATAGAACGTATTTATTGAAAACATAAACGTGGTGTGATTAGAAATACATTTTAAGAATATTCAATTATAAGTTGAAAAGAAAAATGTAAAACACGTAGCTACGAGTAAGTAGGTAAAAATGGGTGATATTAAAAGTTTTCAGAATCTCAAAAATTAAACATGATAAATATGTTTAACTATTATATTGCTTTTAAAAGTATTTTTCACGAAACTTAATAATTCGTTAAAACCACTGAGTAAAGCATTTGTCCCATCCTTCTTTAGGCACCTCTTCTACTGCTATTTGGAACGCCGCTACTGCATCTGATTCTTCCATATATAAGACGAATTATTCCTGTGAGCTTTTTCTTAATTTTTGGAACAAGAAATCGAGGTAGAGGCTCTAAGGTGGATGATCCACTAACTTAACATTATCAACACTCAAAAATTGGTCTGTTTTCCTTGCGGCGTGGGCTGGAGCATTATCTTAGGTAGGTAATGGAAAATTACTTTACTACGTGGGCGTCTTTCATTAAATTTTTCCAAGACAATAGTTGAACAACTAATCACTTACCATTGTGCAGTAACTGCTCTTTTATTTTTTAATAATTATTAATGACATGATGTACTAAAAAAACAGGCAATCATCTTTTTATAGCACTCTTGTTTTTATTTTTGTTGGCAAGTCTTCGAAAGGATAGACCCGTTGAGGTCATTGCCGTTGAGTTTCGAGTGCATTAATACAATTATAATCACAAGTCACTTTGTTAAATAAATAATTAGATACACAACGATTGAATTTAATGACACTATTTCACATGGCAGAGATTTTGTTGTTCGCTCAAAATTGTGCGTTATCCATCTAGCCCAAAGCTTCCTCACTTGCACGTGATCGTGTCAAATTGTTTAAACTTGACTCATGGCAATACCAAATCATGCCTGTATATGTTGATGATATGTGATCCATTTCTCTGTTTCAATCATGAGCCTTACTTAGACAATACATAGACACACTAAATAGGCTCGGTGTCTTTTAAATTTATTCAACCAATTGTAAATAGTGGCAATAGACGGAGCTTCATCATCAAATGCTGACGCATAGTCTCTCATAGTTTTTTTCTAATTTCGCCCGCAACGACAGTCATACTCGTATAGCAAGGAAAATGCTCTCGTGTTAAATTCATTTTTACGCAAATACCAAATTTCAAACCATCGCCAATATTGTAAAACTTTTTTCAACTTTGTTATCTTCTATTGGATTTAAGAGTGGCCTATTCTCAAAACTTTCAAGACACTTAATAAGGCTTCGTAATGAAATTACCTGCAGTAAACTCTTAGTGACTTGGTGAGATATCTGTAACTTAGGTAAGTAGTTACTAATGATTACTTACCTAAGTTACAGATAAAGAACTTGGCATAACTTTTATTTTTTCGCTTTCATAAAAACCTATCTAACACGAAATTACGAGTATGTACTAAATACCATGGTTCCTACTTTTCAAATAGCGATATCTCACAAAGTCACTAAGAATCTACTTTTAGGTAAGTGTTTTCATGCCTACAAAATATTTGCAAACACAAGGCTAAAGCGATCAAGAAGCTGGTATCTTGATGCATCAATATCCCGCAACCCGCTAACAAGAATAGATAGACCTCATGAATTTTAATGTAAAAAAAGCATTTTTGTACACACGACACGTCCTTCCCCTGCGTCTCGTTTGAACCAAACGCCGCAATGGTCCTAATTGCAGTAATTATGAAACTCTTCGCTCGTTGATGAAAGTAATTTTTCTGCAGGGACTACCAATTAGGCGTTACCAATTAGTCCGAGAGGCGCAATTTGTAACGTGAACTTTGAGTTATGCCGATCAAAATAACCTTTTTAATCAAATCTTTCATTTAGGTCTCAATACCGGCTATACTCGAAAATCTAATTAAAGACCAAAATCTGACAGTTCCCATCTTGATTATATCGTTATTTTAACATTATTTCATAAAAATATGAATGAGAACTCGTGTAACCAGTAATATTAGGGTAAGTTTTAATGATAAAAATACCTACACTTAAACCGAAATGCAGTAATCACAGCGAATGTGCGCCGGTTAAGGTTAGGATTTTGGTCTTAAATTAGATTTTCGAGTATAGTTTCTTTTTCTTGGTAGCTGTGTGAAAAGTTTGTAATAATTATAATTAACCTTTGTTGTGCGTCTATTCTCTGTAAAACCATATTATTTTTGACATGTTATCGTATTGAAAACTTTATGATAACTTTTACTTGGTATCCTGCCTTTTGGCAGAAATATGTTTGTCCAAATGTATCGTTACCCAACCGTTTCATTTGCCAACCCGCTTTTTTTCTGTAACCGTAAATATTTCAGGATTTATTTCAGTACCATCATGTAGAACCCTATAGGTTAGGTTAGTTTTTACAAAAATCCCGAAATATTTGCAGTTACAGAAAAAAAAGCGGGTGGGAAAATGATACGGTTGGAAAACGATACTTTAGGCCAAACATATTTCTGCTAAAAAGCAGAGAACGCTTTTATTTACATGACAGTGATGCGGCCGAGTTTAAAACAATACGATAACATGTCAAAGGTAATATGGTTTTACCCAGTAGAATAGAGGCCCGATATTACTTTTAAGCCTGTCGAATTGCGGGTTGCGGGTATAGTACTTTCTATTGTGGGTTGCGGGTATAGTACTTTCTATTGTGGGTTGCGGGTATAGTACTTTCTATTGCGGGTTGCGGGTATAGTACTTTCTATTGTGGGTTGCAAGTATATTACTTTTTATATACCTATTAAGCCTAAATACAAGTATAGAGACCTTAAAAAAACGATGTTGTGGCAAAACAGAAATATATGACTTAATAAAAACATTTTAAGAAAGTAATAAGTATTTAAATATTGTAAACTTGTTAAATAAGTATTTTTTACAGTGAATCTTTAGAGCTTTTCGTTTGGTTAGCCTTACTATTGAGTGAGCAATACACATACATATATTTGTAATCACGTTTCCGAAAGAGGCTCTAAAGATCTCGATTAAATTTGCAATTAAGGCGTTTACGGGGCGAAAAAAACTTCCAACTTCATTCCAATGGACTTCGGTCCCCAGGCATAACACCCGCCTGGAGAGAGATCTCTCTATTGCGCTCTCTTCCTACAAATATAGTGCTTTTTTCAAAAATCGCCAGAAAAAATTTGTGTTGGAGTGAAATTTTCATCGCTTGAACTCATTTTTTAAATTGCATACAAACAGAAACTTCATGTGAAAAAACCATCACTCTTTACCGCCTTTTTGTTTATGACAAGGAGAAACGCAAGCTTTGTTTTTAAAAAAACATAACCTATTCCAGACACAGATAAAAAAGTTATGTTTCGAATAAAATTTGGATGTATAAGACTTGTGCCATCATTTTATAATGGGCTTTTTCACTTTTTAAAAAGTTACAAGCTAGATAGTAATGGAATTTTTATGCAACATTGCGGGCTTGTGTAGCGAGCACGCAATGTTTTTTTTTTAATTTCACAACTGTCAGTAAACTATGTACTTCGCGTCTCATTATGTAGATAGTAATGTCAACATTTCTGAACATTTTTGAAAAAAAACGTTTTCAACCCGAGCAATACTCAGTGTTCTAGGTAAGTACTAATTATATTAATCGAATTACCTTTACTCGTAGTTCAACCTGTTTTTAACACCGTTAATATATTTTCCTAAAGTTTCGGTTTGGTTTAATTTTATTCGATTTCTGCTGAAAGCAGTAGAGCAGTACTAAGTAAATGAATATCAACCGGGGAATGTTAAAGTTCGGCTCTGTTGTTTTATTCAAAACTCGTTTACGTTACTTTGCAAGTCGGGTGCGAAATGTTCGGCAAACGTCTTGTTTGTGTATATTTTTAAATAACCCAATTCTATGTACATTTTTCGGTGACTCATATCCAACTAATATTATCCATAACGTCAGGCGGGGCTATTCCGAAAGAGGGATAAAAGAGTTTTTTTTTTCAAGGGAACCCACGTTTTTAAACTATTTTTGCACCCTTTTATGGTAGTTTAAGTACCTACGTTTCTATAAAGGGAGGTAAAATAGTTCTGGGACATTTTATTCCTTCAAAATATATAAGAGACGCATTTTCCCTTCTGTTACTAATATACAACGTTAGATAATATTCGAGCTGTTTCAAAGAAATAACGATAAACAAGTTCCACGCAAAGCCGTGAAAGAACCTAGTTAGAAATAAAGTAAATACAGAAAAAGCCTGGTGACTGAGATTATCTTTAATGAAGGTTCTTATTACAACTAATTATTTCCGGATTTCTTGGAAGCTCGGCTGATAGCGAGCTCGGTGCAAGTTTTGCATAACTCGTCTGGAACGAACTAAGTAGAATTAGTTCTCCTCTAGAACTGGATATAGCTTTTAGTTAGCTGCTGTGTTAAATGACAGTCATACGGATAAAGTGATACTTATACAGTCTATAAAGTTTTGTTAAATCGTTGATACAATACCCTAAGGACATATAAAGTGAGAGTGGTTAGTGGTAGTAGGACCTTATGCAGGGTCCGGCCAGATTGCTACTATCATCTTATCGCTTAACCTACCTATCCGATGGGGCACAACGAAACAACTATACTCTGATTATTCTAAGATGATGCATGTGATAGCTGTATTTCGTAACGGCCATGGCAGGATAATTCACAAAACGACCTTAATGCAATATGTGTAATGTCCAAAATTCCCAAACGGCCGGCCGCGATAACGCAGGTAGATGATGCACGCCGACACGGCGATTCCAGGAATACGAAATTCGAATAGTATTTTGACGATTGTACTTCACCGTTAAGTTGTATTGCAGATGTTTTATCACTTTAAAAAACTAGAGACTGTACCGAAACGAATGATATATGACACAATTTGGATAGTTTCAATAAACCTATTTAAAATTACAAAAAAACACGGAGCCTAAGCGGAGCGATGTTACCGCTAAGTCCGACCGCGATCCAAGTCCGATTGTAAGTTTTGAAACAAAGCTATATGCAAGAGAGAGATGCAGATATTTGCCACTCACTCTTACCCATAGTTGCGTCTCAAAACTTACGTAATATGTTACAGGTGTAATCCCGGCCTTATGGTATTGTTTTTAACTCGGCCGCCATTACTGTCAAGTAAATAAAAGCTATCGTAACAGAACAGCAATAATACGATAAGATGTCAAAGGCAATACGTTTTTACCGAATAAAATCGAGGCCATGTCATTTTTATTTTGCCACAGCCAATTTAGCTAGTCAGCAAAGTGTTGAACTCTCAAGAACGAAGGGCGAACAACAAACAGCTTAAAAGACAAGTTAACAGAGCTACACAAACAACTTGACAAACGATTAGAGGATCAACCGCTGTCAAAATGCATTGACTAATGGAGCCGAGTCGATTAGCATATTTATAGTCTACGGAACTCCTTATGATCTTTTCTATTTCTCTTTAAACCCTTTACCTACTATTATTGTGACATGAAAATTAAATAGATAGAGCCCCCAATTAAATAGATACTTCTAATTTCGGAGCTGGTATCTCTTAAACCCGGCTAAAACCATCACAATTAAACTAGCTTTTACGTGCCATAGACAGAATATACACAGATTAACTTAAAACACCCTACTTACTGAGTTGGGGGTAAAATTACTAGTGTCCTGGGTAAAAAAATAATACTAATTGGTCCGCCCGTAAGATTATCAAAAAATATTGTACACGTATTTTTTGCTTTATCAAATCAATCAAAATTGACAAATATACAACGCATCAAATTTCGGGAGTGAGGGCTCGTGACGTCACAACGTGGTATAAAGTGTGCCACGGCGTGAAGTCACGCGAAACTTTAACGCACTTTATATTTGTCATTTTTTGTTTTATTGACAAAAGAAAAAACACGTGCTCAATACTTTTTGATAATGTTAATGACGGACTAATTAGAATTTTTTACGACACTAGCCTTAACACTTTTCAACAAACGTATCATTACGCAGAATTTTCATTTATCAAATGGCATTTCTCGCCGAGTTAATTTTTTTATAAGTCACAAGTGTAACCTAACCTGACCTATTGTAGTTAATGTTTAAAATATCCTGAAAATAATGCTTTCAGCAGAAAATAGCGTTCGATGAAATGATACAATCGATAAAGTGAAATTCGATTAAATTATGGGTTACCGTTAAAAATATATGTACTCGTATTTTGCATACGTTACGTATTTCTACTTCAGTCAAATTGGTGTAATCATATTTTTGCAACTTTGTGTGTGTTTTTTAACCTTAACTATGTTTCTATTTTATTACGATCTTTTTTACTTTATATTTCTGATACACTTCTAGTTAGCATTTAGCGATACCACGCCAGCATACCACTTTCGTTGTTTTTCACGTAAAGACATACACAGGCGAGTAAAACCACTGGTCACTCTGCGAACAATTTTAGTACAATCTCACTCAGTTATTTTTACTGTGATTTTATTTATCTGTTGTAAGTATTAAGTTGTAAAAAAGTTCAATATTCATCGAGCTGTTCGTTCAGGAACCAAGACGAGAAGGCAGCATACATTCCACATTAATTACGAGATATGTACCTAACTCTCATGTCTAGAAAGAAATTTATTTTCCGGCTACTACCGCGAGTACCAGCCGAATGTAAAGTATTGAAATTGATGCTCTCTTACCTTTCACGTTGGCAGGTAGGAGTTCAGTTCTATTTCAATGCAATCTTATAAAATTGGTCTAATAATGCTTGAGGGTTAAAATGTTGTTTGTATGGTTAGTCTTACTTGTATTTTGTATTTTTTATCTTATGCTAGCGAACCGCCCTCACTTGGCTTTGATTTATACGAGTACAAGATTTCTGAGACAAATCACATGAGTAGGTACAAGATCATTTGAAAATTAAAAAAAGTTTTCACTGTCAGAATAAATGTGGTTCCTAAAATTAAAATACTTTTTATAATTGGTTCAGTAGTTCCAGAGCTTATTTTTTTATTTTACCTCTTTTTCGCCATTCTTACCTGGTATTGGTTTCATACTCCCGTCATATTTCCGCCGATTGTATATCTTTATCATATTTTAATAAAAGTATAGTATAATACTTATACATATAATACGTATGGTGAAGCATATAAGTAGTACAGTCTAAATTTTAGTCTATACAAGCAATTTTGTCCCAGAATATCATCTAACCGGTAGCCAATAATGCAATAACTACACTGCGCCTCTTCTATATTTGATAGTGCCTCTTAACAAAATAATATGAGATTCTCCGCGCCGCGCGGATCGCTGTGTAGTCTTTGTGAATTACGACACCCTAGGAACGTTCTTTATAAATCTTTTTTGAGGCACGTATTTCATAAATTGCACTTTTATATCACTATTATTAGATTGTCATTGTAATTGAAAACGTGTTCCCTCGGGCTATCACGTGAACTAGATGATCAGACGCGTTGACGACAGCTGAAATGAAGGATTGTGGGAGAATCCGGATTTTTCCAAAGACAATAATTAATGCATAATTGTTGTGATAAAAAATAACTGAAGTATTAAGGACTATCTTAGATGACATTTTACCCTTTTATCCAGTAAGTACGTTAAATATTACTTATCATAAGGTTGAATTTTCATTACCAACTGTTTTGTTTGTCCGCATTTTCTTTAGTTAGAAATGGATATTTTTCTGAAACCATTTAACTTTCTATGATTATTATCAAACAAAGCTAACCTATCCTATAGGATCTATAGGTATAACTCTATGAAAAAAAAATCTCCAACTTATGAATTTTCGGATATGTAAAACAGATGGGAACAAAAATTAGACCTTGTGGTAGATTACCGAGGATAAAACGTATCGTAATTGGTGAAAAATGTATAGCTATTGGAATAGCGCCCCAGTGTTTGTAATTTGTAAAAAAACCTTAAGCGAACTTTGGAGTTGACATTGTGTATCGTCGTCGACTACTAAACATATTCCATACGTAAAAAAAAAAGGATGAGCACGTGGGTTTGTTTCGTGCGAAATCTATTCGTAGATTTCGTAAAAGTACCTACCTATAGTAATAATAATAATAATAATAATATAGCCTCTTTATTCTTCAATAAAAAATGAATACAGTATTATTTTACAATATCATTAAATTAAATTTCATTTTCGTACATGATTTTATTGGGTCTATATTGACTCCCATAACATTAATCTTTCGATTTGTTTTATCCATACCGTTGTTTTTCATAATCGTTGCTCGTCATTTTGTCTTTGGTCATAATTTTAATAGTCATAATTTCCTTAACCCGTCAGGTCATAACTATCGAATGCCATACCGTTATTCGTCATAACATTCAATGTGCTGATTGTATTAAATGTTAGAATTTCAAAAGGAATATTGTTATATTAAATAACGCTTCCAAGATCGAAAATTTTAGTGCACTACTAAGCCGCACTATTAACCAATGATTACTATTTCTAACTAAAATTTTACGGAGTCGACGGAGCTCCACTATCGCGGAGCTCCTTTTTCTGGGTGGTTTGGCCCTTCGGGCCTGCTGAATAACTAACATAACCTAAACCTACCTCATATTTATGATACTAGTTTTGGTCAGTAGTGCGGTTTAGTAGTGCCGTGGGGCAGTCTAACCTACTTTTCTCACAGCCGGGGGTATTTTTTTGTACTTAAGCGGGTGTTTTGTTTATGTATGACATGTATTATTTCTGAATTTTAAAATTAGTCCTTTAAAACATAAGAGAATACAATGATATGAATAAAAATAATAGTAAATATAAAAATATGATATATTTATGAAAAATAAACGGTATGCCTTTTGATAGTATGCTGATCAATTTTATGACTTTTGTCTTGTATGATATGTAACATTATAGTACTTAATCATTATATCTATTTCGCGTTATACCTAACAACGATTATGACTCTTGATTATTATGACTAAAAATAATATGGATACCAATTTCTGGCTTTCGAAAATCGAAACAATAAATTTATGGGAGTCGAAGGGCCCCCGATTTTATTCCATATTTTATCATTTCATTTCTTTTTTATTGGGTTAAATTTAATTTTTCATGCATTACTATTTCGCATTATTTAAAAATTATTCATAAGTATACAATCATATTTATTTAAATTTATTGAGACCTCTCTACGAGTAAAGGCCGCCTCCATATCGCTCCATATATCCCTTTCCTTTGCCTTTGTAATCAAGTATTTTCCAGCAGATCTGTCTAACTCGTCTGACCACCTTTCTTTCGGTCTACCTTTTTTTCGCTTGCCAATTGGTCCTGTTCAAGTGGTTACTCTATTTGCCCATTTGTCCTTGCTCATACGTGCCACATGGCCTGCCCATTTCCATTTAAGTTTCTTGCAGTGTTGTAATGCGTCTATTACGTTATCTTTCTTATATCCGTATTACGTTTCTTGTCTCTCCTCTTTATTTTTAAAATGCTCCGTTCCATTGCTCTTTGACTTGTTTGTTTTTTATTTGTTGTATAGTTATTATATATCCATGTTTGGCTGCCGTATGAACGACATGGAAGTATGCAGGAATCTAGAACTTTTTTCTTCAGTTTCACAGGAAGGTTAGATTTAAGTACTTCTTTATAGCTCCAGATTTTTTTCCAAGTTAAATTTATTCTTCTATTTATTTCATCTATGTGTCTGAGTTTGGTAAAAGATATTTGTTTGCCTAAATAAATGTATTTGTTTACATATTCTAGTTGACTGTTATTCACATATATCGGTGTTTTTGAAGCATTTGTCATGACTTTTGTTTTGGCGGTGTTTAATTCCAAGCCGATTTTTATAGTAATCGTTTTCAAATAGTAAAGGCGATTCGAAAATATAACGTTTGATCGAAATGGTCTCCAGAGATAATTATAAGAGATATTTTGAGATAAGTCTTTCTAATATTTAAAATTGTTCTCCTACACGCAACGTTATTATTTGTAGAATATACGAGTTGGTCCAGGCGATCGCCAGCGTATTTCCGTATTGGCGAATATTCATGATTTTGCTCGAAATGTCTACTACTTTCTATCTGCTCGGAACCACGGTCGTCGCAATACGATCAAAACGTCGAGGTAATAATGATGTTTATTTTACGGGAAGTCTTGTTTAACTACAAATACTATGTAGACTATAACAGAATCGACATCGCAATATGTACCTAAATTTCAATGATGAATTTTCAGTTTCGTATCTACTTAATGAAACACGAGTCTCACACATTGACATTACAAAAATGACTTCCTTACACAGTTTTGTTTCTATTACCATTGCTTTTGCTTTGTAATGAAAATGAATGCGTATTCCCTAATGCTTCAGCGTCATAAATAAGCGTAGAGCGAGTAAACACGTTATCCCGCTTGACTCAGTTTTCATTCGACAAGCAGCAGCGTAAATGTGGAAATAATTTGTTTTAACACTCATGTAATGTCTGTTGGTACTTAGATTGTGTTGACGAAGTGACGTATATATCACACATCATACCATTGTTCCGATAAACACGTGGAGGGTAAGGTGCCGCTACCGCCTTGATTGGTTTCGAATACGCTAGGGCCTGATACGGCGCGGCCCGGCGTACACGCCTATCTGATGGACCCGAACATCTGCACAATGAATATTCAAGCTTTCTGCTCTATAATCGCGTTCCCGATCGCTCCTCCGAACATAGTTACCCAATGTTGTTGTTTTCAGGGTTGTTTTTGATGCGATTCTGATTTGTGAGCCCCCGGCAACGATTATACCTCTAATGTTATCTTATAGTTGTTATAATTATTTTAGATCACGTTATGGTTGTATTGAGCCTAAGAAATACTTAGTTTGTAAAGGTTTATGAAACATGATAATTATGCCTGTTTAAAAAAAAGCATTTATACAATATTCTACTAGGATTTAATCAAAACCATAAATGAGAATGGGTAGATGTTAATGTCTCCGTGACGTCTGAATACATCACCTTTTATGGATGAATAACGAGTTTATCTTGTTTTTATTTCTCCAGAGTGGCTACTTTTCAGGAACAGCGTAACCAAATGACAATTTTTTTTTTAACTTTTTGAAATTAATTAACGATGATATTATTATATTTTCGTATTCAAACTATAGATGGTACCAAAGATTACTTGTTTAAACTTTCCCTATGAAGTATCGACAAACTCTGGTTTGCTCACCTTAAGATAACCAACTATTGGGTCAGGGCGGTAATTGCCGGACTCCCGCCTATTCGACGAAGTAGTCAAATAGTCCGTTAAGTGGCGAGGATGGACTTAATTAAATCGTGCTCCCAGGTAACAATTTAAACTTATGGCTCGTTTAATAGACAAGCTAGATGGGAACAAGCTGAAAACCTAGTATAATTTATGACCTTAATTTCAGTTTCCTTAGCATGTTCAAATTTATTATGTGGCTCGCAAAACCATTTTGCGGTCAGCAAAGACTGCTGCTTGGTAAGAATTTGCGGCTCGTAATTCATTCCACAACATTCTCAGAATTTGGTAAAATATTCGCTTTAACAAATTCTGAGAATGCAGGAAATATACTCAACATGTATGAAATTCAATTACGATATCTCACGTATGTCTCAGAGGCAACGCAATACCTTGATCTCTATGCATTTCCAATGCAATGAAATGCTACGAGATCGCTACGCCGCCGTAGCAAAGCTACACACTGATTATGTAGCTGCCTCAAAGGTGTAGTGGAGGATGCGGATAATATGTTTCCACGATACTCGTAAAGCAAGATGTCAAATTATGATATGGTCTAAAATCCGAATAGGAGACGACCTTCACCGAGCTGTTTATTCGATAACAAGATTGTTTGATACAAACCTAACCTAACTAGTGATGGGTGGCGTTTAAGTTTCAAAAGTGAAACTTTCACCTGCATTACTATGAATGTTTAAAAAGTGAAACTTTTACCTAAAATTTCATGCAATATTCTGAACATTACCAGATTGAAAATGTTTAATTTCTGAAAATTACTGTGGTTTTCAAGTGTAACGTAAGAAACGGAAACTTTTCATGAAATTTAAATGAAATTTACTTGTGTCAGGATCATTTCCATTAAATTATGTAACTTTCAGAAGCTGTAATTTTCGTAGTTAAGGAAAGTTTTGTAATGTTTCGGAAATCGCCCATCTCTAAACCTAACCCGTAGATTCTGACGGTATAATTTTTTTAACATTTTGAAAGGTCGACGGATCCAAAAAAATGCATTAGGCATCTATCTTATGTATGTTCGGACGAATGAAACAGTTAGGAATGAACATTCAACCTCGTGACAGGTTACAGTTTTTAAGTTATACGACTTTACCCTACCGGTTTACGAATAGATGTGACCCACGAGTAGCAGACTCTCCTCTTTAATTCTAAAACAAAGACGTTAAACAAGGTTGTTCTAGCTTTAAAACAGCATTTGTTTCGAGGTCCATACCGAGTGCATCGTCCATTTTATTGGCGCGCCGACGGGCTAAGTGACGGCCGGGGACGCGACGATGCCCATTAAGCTGGAATGCCCTCGCCCTCTTTGTTGTTAATGTAATTCCTCGGAACTCCTCCCTAATTCGATAAGGGAGAAATAATCAACGGTGGACAAGTGTTTTCCTTAACACGAGCATTTTATTAAGACTATCACTGAAGAAACTCTTTCAGAGGAATCGTATTGGTACGGTTGGCCAAGAAAGTGGACTACCAGTTTTGACAAAAGTTTCTGTGAGATCTAATTATCGCTAAGGTTGACATTTGTCACTGTCATCATATTATTGCAAGGGAAAATCAAACTTGTTGTATCATGACGTGCAAATGAACTTCAACCGTATAGACCACATTTTTGGCCGACTGTACGGTCAGCCCTATAAGTAGCTGCATACTTTAGTGCTTTGTCACCTTAAGGTCATGTTTGAACTGCTGCAACTAATTTACTAAAGGCGTTACAGCGACAAGGTACAAAAGTTTGCAGGTCGCAATGCGCAGGTATAAGGCCGACTGTGCCAGTCTTTTTTTATGGCATAGACAAGGCAATCGAGCATACAGCCCACCTGATGGTAAACATTTGCATTTTCAAGACTAGAATCTTAAGACTGCAATCCTAAGATTGCAAATTTTTCTATTTAATAACCCTTAGGGCTAAGAAGGAATGCCTCTATGCTAGTAAATTCTTATTAGTTGTCTTATCACCACACCGGACAACAGTGCGAACATTACTGCTTGGCATTCGGTTAAAAGGAAGATGGTGGTAGCGATCCGGACAGTCTCTGCACAAGGTCCTACCGCCACCATTTTCTGACTTGGCAGAAGCGAATTTTCGATTTCCGTGTTTCGGGTTAACTTGACCATGGATGCAATCGTTAGTTAACGCATTGCTACGCATTCCTTGAGTGGTCATGTTATTCGGCCTCATAAAATATAATTGCACAAATCCCCCTTAAACATAAGTAGTAAGTATCCCTTAAGTCAATAAGTTCGCGTCTGTACTTACTTGTTTTTTTTTCTGTATTTTGTGTTTCTTTAAAGTGTTCTGTAGTCAACCAGGAACCCCTATAGATTCACCATGTCCGTCTGTCCTTCTGTCGGTCTCGGTCCGCGGTTTCACCCAATATCCATAGACTCTTGGTACTATAAAGCTGTAATTTGGCATAATTTTACATTTAAATGACGCCGACAAATTTGTCATTTTTTTTTTTTCGGTTGTCTCTTTTTTTCGTATCGAATGAGGTATCGTTGAATAGCTCTTGCAAAATCAGCATGTACGTACCTAAATTTTATAAACAATTTTTAGATTTGGGGGACTGTTAAAAAATAGTGCCATATTCGCTAGAGTTCTTAAAGTAGGTACCTAATAAAATTCTGCGAAATATCTTAAGCACATGTATTGAAATTAAAAGTAAAACTATCACGACTAAGTACACATGATTGGTTTCTTGTCAGGCAACTAAAGTGTTGATGCCTAAAGATTTTTAATTTTAACAGAACGTCTGTTACGAAATTCTTAACTATATTAGAGCGAAAAAGAATCGTCGGTCTTAAGTAGGATTCTCTGGCTATCAGGACCGATGCAGGCGCATTACAGGCGCAGGTTTTGCAGGTGGCAATGCGCCCGCATCGACCCGGATAGCAAGAAGAGATGTTTATGAATACTTACTAAAATCATCTAAAACAGCACCAAATAACTTTAAATAGAAAATTAGTTCATACTTGTTTTTTGAGTTTGTATTAACGGCTTCGAAACCCTACAATGAGCATGCTGATCGGAGATGCTTTTGCCTGGTTTTTTATTAGGGTTCCGTAGTCAAACTAGGAACCCTTATAGTTTCGCCATGTCCGTCCGTCCGTCCGTCCGCAGCCTAGCTCAGAAACTCTTAGTACTAGAAAGCTGTAATTTGGCATGAGTATACATATTAGTCACGCCAACAAAGTGGTAAAATAAAACCTTGGATAAAAAAAAATGTGTACCTCCCCTACACGTAACGTGGGGATGTATTTTTTTTCTCGTCTCTCCCGTAGTGTGGGGTGTCGTTGAATAGGTCTTTTAAAAATATTGCTGGTTTGTGGAAACAATTTTTTGATTAAGTTACAAGTTTATGAAATATTAAGCTTTAAAGCGCTAATTTTTGTTAGAGTCAAGTGTCCCCCCCCCTACAGCCAAAACTACAAATACTAAAAATCTGAAAAATATCTTAAATGAAAGCCCATATAATGAATTAATTAGGAAAACTATCACGACTAAGTAGACTTGATTGGTTCTTGAGCTACAAACGGTTTAAATGTTTATACCTACCGAAAACTTACTTGGTAAACTGATCGCGACCTATGTCGATGTATGGGGATAACAGGTTTCCAACGGCAAAGTGAAGTTTGTCGCGAGGTCTATTTTGTTTGTAGTAGCAGCGGCTTCGGAACCCTACACTACACTTGCCCGGTTTTTATTTTACAATAAAGAGTATACATACATACATATACAAGAGGCACTCTTCCTAACAAAGCGTACAGAAAATACTAACGTAGTGCCTTTTCTGGGCTTTCTATCGTATAGTTTATACGCGTATTCATTCGCATACAACCCAACCCTAACAAAGGTTATCCCCAGTATGTAAGCCGGTGCACTTGTAGCTCTGCGCCTAAAGTGAGGATTGTGCTGAGCGTCGGGCCTTATTCCACTTTGTATTTACTCATATTACTATCGTATCGTCAACGTTATGACAGATTTTATTAACTTTATAGTAAACGTTAAAAATAAAACGATAACATATCAGAAACAAAAAATTTTTACCTAGTAAAATAGAGCCCTGGTACGATGTAAAACTAAACATAGGACTTAGGTACAAAATAAACTCTCTGCGGTTGCCAAAAAATCGGACTTAACTTCCAATCCGATCACTTTATGTAACAAAATTTATCGTTACATCTAAAAACAATCACGACAGCTGTCATAAATAAATATATACTAATATTCGACCGAATCGGATTCGATATGATTTCATTTTATTAAGGTAAGTTGGATTCGAAATGGCACACCATGAAACACCTATTTGTATTTTATGTGCAATTATGAATTTATTGAACCGAGATGTAATTTTTAACGATTGGTCTACACGTTTAAACTGCGTATAACTAATCAGCAACTTATCTAGCCGTGCTCGATAGAGATTTAAAATTATAAGTACTACCGGCCTCACTAGAGCCGTCGTTGACAAGTTTAAAAAGCAAAAAACAATTCTCTAAAATGTCTTTGAGAACGGCGGTAACTTTCAAAACAGTAAATCATTTTAACGACATTGTATTCGACATAATCATTATCAGCACATTTGCTATTCGAGTGTCCTAGGACCCAGCCAGCCTAAGTTATGTGCAACGTCTAGTGGGATCCTCGATCGATCGCTCAACTACCTCTCCTGAACTAAGTGACCCGATAGATTCAATTTGGGAAGCCTGCTCTGCTTTATATTCGAACAGTACAGACTACAAAAGAAGCAAATATTTTAGAGGTTTTTCGTTTTTTGGGCGTGTGTAATTAAATACGATGACGTTATTGAATAACACCACAAAAATACCGCAGGTTGATTATCGTGGAATTAATCTTTGTTGTTTTTTGTCATAAAGTGTATAAATTGTTTTTGACATGTTATTATATCAGTTTATGCCCTATTTTATATATGTTATAATATAAATAAAATAGAGTATCGAGTGAACAAACAGATACCATAATTTTTGGTCAGAAATGTTCGTTTAAATTTAAATCGTTATAAATCCTAAATGATCATACAAAATGAAAAATGATGAAAGAAACCTAAAGATGATTTTAAAATCCCTATTCAATGATACCCCACTTGTCATACTTGCTCGACTTTTTTTTTAATTTGCACTATATGGCTTCTGGTTGCCGCCATATAAAATTTTAATTACTGTCATATCTTCACGTGACACTTAGCAGATGAAGACAAATCGATTGACATAAGAATCCACAAAATCTGACAACGGGTTTAGTTTTTATAGTGACACAAAGGAACAAACATACATATTTAGGCTGTGAAACACATTACCCTCCTCCTTCGGCAGTCGGGTAAAAAGCAAGACAAATACATAATAATATGATGTGGTCTAGGTTTAGTACCTTGTCTATTTAATGTCATGTTTAAACTGCCATACATGAGTTGTCACAGCGATTAAAGTGACAAGGTACTAAAGTGTGTACACATATTTATGAACTCGACTGTGCATCTATAAATCTTTAAAACGTACAGAAATATATACGAGTATAAAATAAACACCGTTTCGCAATATTCTATGCACTATAAAACATTGTACGTACAATGTATCCAAGTCAGTGTCTAGTACACCAAGATAAAATAGTGTTACATTATCGAGGATTAGTTTCTCGCGGCATTTTTCAGCAATGAGTTTTCTCCGAAACACTGGAAGGTAGGTGTCTAGATCTTCCCAGAAATTAATAATTAATCTCAATAGACGTTCTAATTTAAATCTCTTTGATTTAAATATTGCTTTTGACGTGTATTGTTAACTCGGCCGCTATTTCTGTCAAATAAATAAGCAGAAGGCTCTGCCAAGATGCACTAAAGTTTCTATTCGTTTCGTTTTTAACCAATCGCGTAACTGGTAGATCACATGACTTTTCGTATCACGTCATCTCCCAGTAACGCGTTTGGTTTAAAAACGAAACGAATAGAAACGCTAGTTAGCGTAGTGAATCTTGGCAGGGCCCTCAGCTATCGCAAATCGCAACGTTAGCAATACGATAACATGTCAAAGCTTATATGGTTTAACCCAGTTGAATAGAGGTCCCCTCCATTAAACAGGGTAAAAACCAAATCATTTTTGACCCGTTATCGTATTATCAACGTTTTGATAGCTCTTATTTACTTGTGTGTTATTATCTTAAAAACGGCGTTAGGTCGGTCGAAGTCGAACGAGTGAACGCGCCACACCCGCAAGTTTAAGTAGTCCCGTCAGAGCGCACAAAACACATTTTAGCGCGAGCATTCTCAATTAGGCAGCCTTATACGTTCGATCTTATCGACTGAAGCCCTGCTGCCTGATTGAGAATGCACGCGCTAAAATGTGTTTTGTGCGCTCTGACGGGACTACTTAAACTCGTCGGTGTGGCGCGTTCAAAAAAACAATACCATAACATGTCAAATACGATTTGGATTTTACTGCGTAGAATAGAGGCGCAATTTTCATTGTTTATTTAATATTATCCTTTGTACATTTAATAATAAATAAAATTCACTTTGTTTAGGGAAGTATCGAATATTTTACTCGTATTCCGGCGTGTCCAGCGCATCTCCTAGAGAATTTCAATAACCCGATGTTCCCCGGCGACGTTACATAGGTCTTGTCCTTAAATGAAACGACTCCAAGTGTCCGCCAAGAGCGCATAAAAGTCACTCGCCATATGTGCCGTGTCCACTCTATTCCTTACCAGAGGGAATATTACATCGTTGTCCTGTTCTAACACGCTAGTGTGACAGAGATGAAAGCGGGTTTTATGATTGTTTAGCAGCTGAAACGCCTCGAATAGAGGTTAAGACATCCCCATATAAATGCATTTGTGTTAACCGGCCAAGTGTAAGAGTTATATATGTAACAAGTTTATATTATGGACGACAGATGGGTCTGCATTATCGTAAACACGTTTTATACGCATTCTAGTTCGGGTATATTTGTTTGATGTACGATTGCTGACAATATTTAAAATGGAATAATATTACCTTTTTGCGCACGGATACTTTACAAAAAGTTACAATATCTCAGCAGTTTTATTATCTTCGCCAACATTGGAATTAAAAATAAATGATTCATCTCTTTTAAAGACATTACAACGTGACAGATAATTTTAAGCCCAATTTTAGGAAAAAAATTATTATATCGCCTGGTGACTGTAACAAAAAGTTAATTTTGCTGTCGTATGCGTTGCTCTTACGGTAAAAGTAAAACGTAGTGAGGAAATTTACGTTTTAGAGGACCTCTCTGTGTAAAATAAGTATCTACGTTGGCAAAGAGTTAATTTTACACACTTGCCAAACGAAACTTAAATCTTATTCTTATATAAGTATAAAAAAACTACTAAATTTACCTATAACTCTTGGATAAACCACGTTTTCCCAAAACGTAGTAATCCTTTATACTCCATGTTCATAACATTCCTGAAACACCGTATACTCTATTAATAATTCATCGGCAATGTACCTGAGATCCTAAATGCTAACTAACACGAGGCTTTGTCACAGTAAATCCCTATTAACAGTACCTACCTAGTATATGTTCGTTAAAAATATTTATTTTCACGTTAATGTTGCCACAATATCTACATGGTCTTTAAATGCTTAGAAACAGTTTCAGCCCTGAGAGCCCTGCTAAGATGCATTGCGCTAACTAGCGTTTCTATTCGATTCATTATAGAAACGTTAGTTAGCGCAATGCATCTTGGCAGGGCCCTCTGTTTCATTTTACTTGTGAAAGCTAAAATATGATAAAATAAGACTAGACTTAAATAATATTAGTATTTCGTCGGCCAGCAACTCTTTATTTACTGTGTACTTCTAATAGAAATGCGTGTTGATGGTGTTCTGCCTTAAAGCAGAATAACTTCAGCCAACACTTAATCTACTATATCAGCATGTAGGTACAGTCAACCACTATGGACTATGTTAAAGTGACGTTGACAACCAAAACGAGACATTTCCTATGATTTGGTTTACAACATCACGTTGACAAAGTCCATAGTGGCCTAGGAATCAAATTGATTGTCTGTACTTATGTTAAATCTTGGCATATTAGTCGTTTTAGAAGACTAGAAACAAGCGTACTGTTTTATTCTGATCCTGTGAACATATCTGATGGTTGACGCGCGAACGATAATGTCACATGTCCACTTAGAGACGAATCTGAGCATGTGGCTGCTTAAGTTACATTTGTGTGCATAGTGCCTGCCATAATGTCGCCATTCATCAAAGCAATGCATCTCTTGTCTGAATTACGTATGCATTCAATAAGTAATAGGCATATTATTAATATTGACTTATATAATTAAATTGTGTTTGGATAGGCGGGCAAGCACTGTATAACCAAAAATATATTAAGTGAAGAGAGATATTTTATACTTCAGAAAAGACCGGCCGTTTCTGGTCTCGAAATTCTTTCGTATCTCACATAAAGAAAACATACGATAAAATTCAATTTGGAGAGGTCTCGTAATTTATGTGTCAGCTTCTTTTTAGGTTTCATTCCTAGTGTGGTCGGACAATTTATCGCAAAATGTGTTTTTTTCGTAAACACGAACAAATTAACTTGCACGAAGATTTCAAAGTCTTTTCAGAACTATCAAAGTTGTAATTTGTGTTGTTCACAAGTGGCTGCACACAAAGGAACAGTGCGGCTGGCGTGCCTTATTATTGCCCAGCAACTGTACGATTCACGCGGGTAATGGATTGGTAAATTGATTGCCTCTCTGTTTATGATGTAGTCACGGGGATGTGGGGAGCTAACGATTGATGCTATCTCAGCCACTGGTAATGAAATGCAAACGAAACCAAGCTTCCTTACTCGCTCACATTAATCTTCAGTCTTCCTCTTTTTCTGTGGCTCTTACAATTTGTACACAGATTTGTCATGATTTTGGCTTTTCCTTGTTTCTGGTGACGCGTCTCCCCGTAATGGTATGATAACGTTACAGCGTGTAGTGAGGTTTCGTTTGAGTTTTGGGGCCGCTGCTGCTTTTAGCTCCATTTTGCGGTAATGGTGTGGAGATGACTTACTAAGATGTTTATTCAAATTGAATCATTTGGGGTCTGTTATTTATCCTGCTGCGACTACCTCTTAATATCAGTGTTAATGCTTGTTTTATTATTTGTATACTGTTTACTACTTAGACTTATAAATAATAATGTGGTTTTGTATAGACATCTTAAAACCCATGTTTATATCTAATGCTACATGTAACCAAATTGTTGTACTTATTTTTCTTCTTAGTAATTTTTGCTTATTTATTAATTACCTACTTAACATTTTAAGGATTTACCGCGGTACTCAGAAACATTTTAAAGCCAATTAACTCGCTTCATTTTCAAACTAGTGTTATGAAAATTGTTACTAAGAAACGACTCAATCGTCATTAATTGCCGCAATTGTTTCAAAATGTTGGTTTATCCGAAAATGTTTCTGAGGTTCTGCTTTGTTAAATCACTTGCAATAAAATTCCTACCTAAATAAAGCAAGGAGTTATATCTGGAGTTGTACAATCAAAGGTTGAATGATGGCGAATAATGAGGGGTTCACAAAGGGCAGGAAAGTTAAATGGGCGTTATTTTATTTGCGGGTCAGGGCGGTAAGGGGTACAAATTGAATAATTATCTTTGGCCATTGTCCTCCCGTGTCGATAATCGCGACGTTGACCCGGTTCCTTTGTCCTGTGCTTTCGGAATGGTCTACAAGCCGACTGACTCGCTACGCTCGATAGGTATCTGGTGACCTTGAGAGTTCGCTTTTGGAGTGGCCTGCACGAAATGGAATGGACGGATTAATCATACACGAGTACATTGTTTCTAGATTATACATTTTTTCGACGAAAACAGGTAACTATAATGACACTTAATCGGTAGTAATTAAAAAAGTAAGTGCGTAAAACTCGACACATTCACAGAATTATAGTTCTTTTACGGATAAGATAAATTACAACGCACAAACCACAAAATAAAGTTCTCGTAAATATGCCTACCTATACATATAGGTGCCCGCGTCTAATCGAAATCGTTGCGATTTTTAAACTTGACTATACCTACCTATAACTACACTTTCAAAAGTAGGAAATTTACCATAAGTATTTTACATAGGTAGTGGTCGACGCGACCTGTCATTAGCATACGTCAGTCCTATACATTAATACATTTATCGATACTTGAAAGTCCCCAGCTTAGCGTTATGCATCTCGAATAGGCCGCCTGACAGTCTAGCAAGTTAAAAATCTGACTTCTTTCTACCATTCGAGAAATCAATAACTGAGCCTGATTTAAGCATAAAAACTTGCAGGTACAGTAAGGGAAACTGAACAACGTAACTTTTTATGTCTTACTCGTATTCACATTGTGACAAGAACGAAAAATGTACGTCTTTCAGTTTCCTTTACTGTACGAGTAGACATCATCATCATCATGTCAATTGTCAGCCGAAACACGTCCACTGCTGGACATGGGCCTCCCCCAAGGCTCTCCACTCAGACCGGTCTTGTGCTTTTCGCATCCACTGCGTTCCCGCGATCTTTAAAAGGTACGAAAGTAGGTAGTAACTAGAACAAATGTTATCGTCGATGTTGCACATAAAAATAGATTTTCAACAAATGCGCATATTTCCCAAAGTTGGGTAAAAACATATTTTGTTATGAATCGAGTTAGTGTAACTTAATTTTGCGCTTGGTAAAATCATAGAGGCGCGACCCCGTTATCTGCATTTTCACAATGGTGTGTACCGTTTTCATTTCTTTCTTTAGACGTATACCACTAAAAAAGGTTCCTCTTTAATTTGTCAAAAAAAGTTTAGGAATTGTAAAAAACATTATGAATATACAAGACCAAAAATCCTCTTTTTAAATATTGAAAATGGCGAAAATTTTTTTTCAAATTGCTTAGTTCTAATTTTAAATACAAACAAAAACCATTCAAATCGATATCGTGTCTAGCATTAACAATACCTGTTACTATTAATGTTACGATGTTTGTGGTAATATCGGTAATATTACTTTAAGTCCATTAGTGTACTTTGGAAAGAGGTAAATTTTGCTTTGTCGGTCAGCATAATTGCAATATGTTGTAATATCAGGTATTACAGCTAATTATAATTAAGCTGACGATATTATCACTTATTGTAAAACTCATCCAACGACATTTAATTTGACTCACTAAATGCTTTCAGAACGCAATTCATATTATTCATGAGTTGACATTGTTAGCGAAAGGGCTTTCCACGCCTTCAAGTGGTTATTGTCACAGTCAAGCCAAAATTAACGGTAATTTCTCCACACAATGAAAATGATCGTATCGTGATCGATAAAAGATTACTGCCGTTAAGAGTCAAATTTTTTATACAAATGACAAAATTCCTGATAAAACATTCACTTCCAGAGCACGTTTTCGCATAATGTGGTGTCATTATGGTGGTCGTTTCGTAATTTTCAGTCTCCTTAGAAGTAAAAACTAAGTGTATGCATTTTAAGCGGCGTTTTGGCTTATTTTGCAAAAATATGAAAACAAGCCTATTTATCAACTGTTTTTGTAAACTGAGTATAGTCCTGATTAGAAAGTACTTTTTTTAATTTTGAGTAGGAAATAAGTTGGTTTTTGGAAACTGGAACTTTTCTCGAAATGACGCATACATTTAAACGGGAAATAAAACGTAGTCATGGTTGAGATGCAACGCACGAGTGGTAGCTAGGTACTTACAAATCATATTAGAATCATGAAAAGACTTTTACAGCAGCATTTGTACTAAATTAGTTTAATATTTTGCTATTCATAACATAAATATTGTGTCCTTCTCTATCTTGGTTATTATTCCAATGCATGTGTATTTTGTTTTAAAACACAAAGTTACAGCAAAAAGTAAAATCCTGCTACTCGAATAGTTTCGAGCAAAAAGTGCTTGAAAGCGCGAATTGTAAATTAATTAACCTAGTTGCACATGTGAAGCCGCAATACGGAATAGCGCAGCCAACGTCAATTCCACGATTCAGAAACTTAGACCCACAGCAACGGAAGTAATTGGGACTAAAATGTGTTCAAAGTATGGAAAATTGCATGCTAATTCAAGTGCCACTAGCATGTATGCAAGCCACAAGCCGCATCCGACGATCCCGTTTCATTTAACTAATCTCGGCGAATCTTTTGGCTACAGGGAAGCATCGTTAAAGATAAGTTCTTGCTGTGGACGTAAAAGAGTTTGTGGGATGATTACTTTTTTTTAATGTTTGAAATTACCTTCGCTGCGTTCCCGAGACTTATAATCTGTGCTGTTTATTAAAATTGCCATTAGCCATAGTAGTTTTTTTTGTTGCAGTGTGTTTTTCAATTTGACGTGAGAGCTTGATATTGATATATTTAACTGTGTAATTCCTTTTGTGAGGCGAAAATTAATTAAAATGTGTTTTGAATGGGCGGTCTTCAAGTTGCAACTGTTATAAGCGAGCTTAGTGGGTCGAGCATTCTATGAATGTTCGCAGTTCTTTTAAGTTACTTTAGATCTTACATTGTGCATTGTTTTATTGTTTATTGTTCAATGTTTATTTGGCTGTGGCATTGTTGTGCGTGCGTGGCACTACGGTGTATATTTCTTAATGTATATCTATTTGTGAGTTCCTGTAATGGGCTCTGTACCTTTATTTGAGCTATTATCTCAATTGTTAGCTGTTGGTTCTCCTTAAATAAATAAATAAATACATACATAATATACACTTCTTTAATAAAAAATCGGGTTCTGAATTAAATCCTTTGTAGCTTTGTGGGTCTGCCGTCATTAACTATTTTTTTACGTAATATTTCATGAAGTACCCAGTACATCATTTTTGCGACAGTTTAGAAATTCGAGTGTTATAGCTTTAAGCAGAAGAGCTGTTTTTATCTGCATACGCGAAAAAAGAGGGGTGAGAGTTTATTCATATTCATCCACATATTATGTAGGTACAGTATTCCCAGCTTCTTCATAGCTTTCGGCTGGCTATTACTATCACGCTTGCACTCGCAACTGGCAATATATTTGTCACTCGTGTTTCATAAAAAAACGATTATTACCGATTTCTATTAAGAAAATGGCTGCACTGTACATATGTTTGAACGTACATATATGTTATCAAAATCGAATATTCCATTCTTACCCCTTAGCACATTTTTAAAGTTCCGAACCCAAGCGGGATCCTATTACTAGGCCTTTGTTGTCTGCCCGTCCGGCCTACCTTTAAAGAACCGTAATAGATAATCGGTCGATTTTTCGACAGCACAAGTGTTTTACCGAATGATAAAATAATCAAAAAGTAAAATAATGA
Source organism: Acleris literana (assembly GCA_946894065.1). Classification (NCBI taxonomy): domain Eukaryota; kingdom Metazoa; phylum Arthropoda; class Insecta; order Lepidoptera; family Tortricidae; genus Acleris; species Acleris literana. The sequence continues at coordinate 13,920,402 of OX335670.1, read as the reverse complement.
TGGGGTCCCCCATACACGGAGCGACTATCATAAAATCAGTAATACATACAACACAATCCCTGAAGAAACCAATAATACATTTTAGCCAAGTGTGAAGCAGGCAGTGCTTACGGAACCCTCGATGCGTGAGTCCGTCTCGCACTTAATCGGTTTGATCATTAAACAATATGAAAGAAACCATTACCCAGAGCTTTGATTATTTGGTCAATAGAGAACTTATTAATGTAGTTTTAGGAACGACTAAAATCCTTTATCTTTGTACCGACACAATAAGGTGTCATGCCAAATTAACCATCACATATAGACAGACATTAAAAATAGTTCTGACAAATTCCTTTTCTCATTTATACATAAATATTTTTCTTTTAGTGTGGTTATACCGTAAGAGTGCGGAAAAACATGGTTTCTACCTCATAAGAGCCTTCTAAAAGCTTTAGCCATGTTTCTTATGCGAATTTCAAAGTTGTGGAAATTGTTACCGGCAAAAACATTACCACGGGTTTATTTAGTGCGAGAGAACATTAATCATTATTTACTGTTAAAAGCGAGTGCGATTTACATTAGGAAACTACGGGTATACTAGGTAACTAAATATTAAAAACAACGAAGTACCCAATAATCATACATTTCTACATACCTAGTCTAACAGTGTGCCAAATTCCATCAAAACCCGTTCACGACTGTATAAAATAACGTGTCATTTTTATTATTTGTGAGAAAAAGAATAAAGAAAAGGAATTTCCTTTATGTATGTCCGTCGATCGTCTATTACTATCCCTTTGTGGGACGCAAGGGCTTCAGATTACACGGTTGTAAAATAGACAACCAACTCAAGTGTTATTCTTGTGAGTAACACATCGTCGACAAACTCACCTCCAAGCTAAATGTGACCCGTGGGCGCGTTGAAACTATGAGTAGGTAAGTGCGTATCTTGATCCTGGTCATACGCCTCTCAAATGAAGTCACTTTTACTAAGGTAGTGATATAATTCCTACAGATGCAAGGGTCAACTTATGATTGCTAGGAAGTTTATCGTCGAACGAGCGAGGAAGAGTATAAAATCTCTGAGTCACCGGTGAAGCGCACCCGAGACTCTGCACGTGAAATTGAATTGCAAGCCTGAAAGGGGTAAAAAAGATAAGACTACCGACGCCGAAGGGTGAAACCTCGGCCATTACCAAAATAAACATTACTTTGATGCAGTGTCTACGGCGGACTCGCATGTTTGGAACATTAAACTAACATGTTTGCCAAAGACTGACTTATAATTTAATTAGGAGATCTATAAAAAAGGTAACAAGTTGCTTTCATGGAGCCCTTAGCTTACTTAAATTAATTAGTCCGTAATACGGAAGGGCTTGTATGTTATTATATCTATTAAAGCGTGCCGTAGCCGCAGATAGCAACTGGTATTTGTTTAGGTTGAAAAAAAGGAACAAACACCGCAGTATTTTTTTAGGTGCGGTATGTAGATTCTGAAAACAGGCAGCGAATGAACATTCTGTTTTCGTAGATTTAAATAAATTAAATAGCCTAGCTTGGGGGCAAAACGACTCGAAGCCTTTGCCTAGTAGTAGGATACAAAAACAGGCAAAATTAATAAATTTGGCCTGGAGTCCTTTGAGAAAAATTTATTATAACTTGGCTCTGAACATAAAATAATGATTTATCTGTCCATATGTAAGAGAATAATTGGATTACGGAACGGAATATCTTATCTCTTACTTATTAACGGGAAAGCCTCATGATGCTTTCGGTGGGGGGTGTTCAGTGTTACATATAACAAGATGTTCTCGTGTATTTACGTTTCCGAGTGTTGCCTTTGGAGTGTCGACCTTATCGCACGGTGAGAACGAAAGTGACCTAATTCAAAATTTTGGTAAATTGAGCTAAATATGTAAAATGACTTAAAAAAGGATGTTCTTTTACGGGAAGAAAGGGAGAAACGTAGACTTTGGGTCTCTTTAATTTCCGCGCGCCCCGCCCCTCTCGCCATTGCAATAATGACTAATTTAGTATTGCGTCACGAGTGTGTGCACGTAATTAAAAAAAAACAGTGACTTAAAACTTAGTGCGTCATTACATCACGTGTAATAAGGTAAGCTCTATGAATGGATTTAAGTCTTAAAGTGACCGATGTCCTTTCTGAGTCATTCTATCATTTAAATTTATGCTGTTCGGTCTGACTTAAAACTAATTGAGTCATTTTTACATTTTAAGCTGCCTAAACTCTTTAGTCTTAAAGTGACCTAATTCAAAATAGGTCATTGGTAATTTAGGTCAATTCTAATGCTAAAGTGACGTGGACGGTTTTATTGGGCAGATATTAATCAGAACATATAATATTAAAACATTAAAAACAAATAGAATTGGTTAAGGAATGCGTAAAGAACACAATGAAGTATGTTTTTTTTCCTTAGGCTCTTTATTTCGGGAAGTTATGATAATTAAGGAGAAAATTCCTAAAGCGTAAACACATTTTGTTGATTTTCGGATTAGGTCACTTTCGTTCTCACCGTGGGGTTATGCTAGCCAGAGCAACAAAGACACGGTTATTGGATACGCTCGAGTTAAGCTATAGCAGGAAGCTTAGTTTAGCGATCTATGGAATATTTTAGTATACATGCCAGGTTTTCGGGTCTTTTTGAACAACGAGTATTTTTATTCGCAGGCATTAAGGACAGCTATAAGAAAAATAATTTCACTTGTCATTTTGTGTGCTTTCGGTCTAACTTAGCTATTTTATACTGCGTACTAAAAATTAACCGCCAATTGTAGAGATTTTACTTGTAGAGCATCTTAATACTGACATTCATAATTATTCTTCTTCGTTGCACTTTTGGCAGAGTGATCGTGGTCGTCACATCAGGGTTAGTGGCACACTTTACAATCCATCGCCATTCCTCTCTGATTGCTACTTTGCTCTTGCATTCGGAGATGACCATTCAGTGCAGTCTTAACTTGATCAGTCCAGCGCATAGGTGACCTACCGCGTGCCTTTGTGCCGTCCACTTTTCCTTGAACTACATGGCGTTCCAGACATGTCTTATAACTACTAATTTACTCTAATCAGTAGTCATAAACAGAATAATTGCATTTTTACATTAGTCAGACAATGATAGCCTTGAATTTCTAATTTGAAGAAAATGGAGCATTAAAATACAATTGGGACGAACCAACCAGCCAGAACAAATAAAAGCAACAGGTCTGGATGATAGGTACTAAGAACCTCAACTTCCTTGTGAATACTTATCCTTACCTACCAATAAGTAATAAAAATAATGAAAAAGTGTTTGTTTGTCTTTTCTTCCTTTTTCTTCATCCCGTCAATTGCTTATTGTCGTGAAATTAAGAAAGGGACATAGTTACGCCTATGGACGTACAAAGGGTACTCTTTGTCCTGGTAAATTGGACATTTCCAAGGGAATAGCGATTAAAAGCTTCCCAACGAGTTGCGGGCAAAAATAATTATACCTAGTTTTTTCTATTAAGCTCATTTTTAAGGTTGCTGATATTACTGGTATCTAACCCGAATCTTTCCAATCTATACTAGTCTAGAAGTAGGTTTACGTTGGTTAGCATTTTGAACATATTTTTACTTTCACCTTTTAGGGTTCGCAGTTCGTACCCAGAGAGGAAAACAGCAAACTATTGCTGTCACTCAGCTGTCCCACCATCTGTCCGTATGTCACGGGAGTCTCCACCGATCCTCCCTCCTTTTAATATACCTATATTACGTTTACCTAAAACCAATTGTTGAATTAGAAATGTGCTAATATTACTTTTCAGAGGGGTTCAATAAATCGCACCTTCAGAACAATAGTGACCTAATTGAGAAATTTTAAATTTCGAGTTAGGTCTCTATGATAATAAATTTATGACTCGAAGTTTGAAAGCACAAATTTTGAATTAGGTCATTATTGTTCTAAAGGTGCGAAATGAAGAAGCAGTTACTTTTGTTAAAATTCAAAATTCGTTTTTACTAAATTCAAAGGAGATAAAGTACTGGTAGTTAATTAGAAATGTTCTTGCTTAGCCGAATACCTGTGGGTAGACGGTACAAAAACGCTTTGCCGCCTTAGTACTTAAATGATACCGTAATGTTATTTTTTTATAAAATTTAAAATAAAAAAAGCATGATTGGTCGACTAAGTCCATGTGCCAAGTTAAGGCCTAAACGAGTAAATAATCACTCTACATCAAAGGGTCTTAGTGACAAGGCTGTATTCTAATCCTACGCTTGTAGCGATGCACTTGGCAGATAGGCAGACAGACAGACGCGCGGGTCCAATTTCCGTTGCCGCTGTCTTCGGAAGCGACTAATTATTTAGCCTGTGGCGTTTGCGCTGAGCTGTTGTTTTTGCGCAACTGAACGTTTGTTGTTTGTTGTTTTGATATGGACTGTGTGTTCCAATTTTGAACGTAGACAGTTAAATAAATGAAAAATTTATTAAAATCGTTCTTTGTTTTATTTTATGTCGAAAACATTGTTCAAAATGATAACTGACGTAGATTTTGGATTTATTGCCATGGTTTTTTTTGTACCTGCTAATTGCTTTCTAAGTCTGCATTAACGTTTATCCTAAAGCAGTTTCATGCTAAAATATTAAACTTTTCCATGGTTTAAACTTAATCAAACGATGCATTGGTACTTTTAAAAACCTAAAAGTGACACGACTCAGCTACAGCTCTCATTACTTATTATAATCGGGCCCACACGGCACACTAGGTCAAGATAAAAAAGAACAAGTAACCAACACAAGTCTGAAAGCTGACCTAACTGCCTCGTACTTAAAAACTTAAATGTGATTTTATACCCACATTTTATAGGTTAAAGTCACAACATACATAAAACATACACCGCTACTGAAAACAAAGCGTTAACTCCAGCCAACGGCAAACTGCCATTAGAGAATAGTTGCATATCGTATCAGTATCAAGTGCACGTTGTCGCGGTGGTAAAACAGAGCGCCGGCGACGGCATATTACGTTACTGCACCCGGGCACCGCCTGCATCCGAATGAACCCCGCTGCAAAGTTACTTGCGCGCTACCTATTACACCCGCGGAGCTGTTTGTGCAGGAGATGAATATTGAGCTCGACTTGAATTTTCAATAAACTCCCCGGTATTGATATGTCTGACGCCTGAAAGTAGATTTCCAGGGACAGATGCTAAGTATGTTGACATTTGATTTGCATGCAAAGATTATGCTTGCGCTGCAGTGAAATATATGAAATAACGCCTTAAATCCTTTTTGCCGAGCTTAATAAAATAATACCATCCTATATATATTGTCTTGGAAAAATCGACTAAATAAATGTACCAATGTAATGTATGTATAATTTAGGTTAATAGTTTGACAGCAATACTGTAGCCGTCCCTGGTTGTAGGTAAATAGTACGAATAGATCAGCTTGATTGAGGTAATAATTTATAATAACTTTATGGATTAAATATTTAAAAGTATAAATTACATCACACACATGATTTTATTACACACAATGATGAGAAAAAATATGTAGTATTAAGATACAAACAAAAACACCGAAAAATAATATACATATAACTAAAACTATATACGAAAATAAATTAACTTATTCTAAGTAACTATAATAATATGTACAAATGTCCCCTAGGATACTGCCATCGGGAATGGTGCCCATAATGCTGAGCATGTGCATAGATAGGTACATAATGTTAATGTATTTAAAATTCATATGCGATGATGGTGATACTTACCTACTCGAGACCTTGCTCTTGCAAATGCTAGCGAAGCATTTGCTTGAAAGCAAACTTGCTCAAGGCTTATCTAATGTGGAGCGGGAGCGCATTCAAGAGATGGATTGCTTGAGCAGAGTGACAAAAAAGTTTTATGTTGTGAAATTGGGCCAATTTTCTAATTATTTGTGGCTGGCATATATCGAAGCAGGTGCTCCATAAGAACTGCGATAATAATGGAAATAATCTGAAAAATTTGAACTTGATTCCTATTATTATTACCTAAGGGACCTAAAATAAAAAAGGAGAGAACCTTGTGTACGTACAGCAATCAAGAATCTCTTTGGTGAGTAATCAATCGTATTAATTAAGTACCAGTAATTTTAAAAAAAAATTGAATAAAGAGGGACCGAGCGGGTCAAAGATACACAGTCCTTTTACTCCGTGAGGTGGATCAGCTTTTTGGTTGCCACTGACGTTATGACGTGTTTTATTTAAGGAGTTAAATTCCTTTAGCTCATATTGCTTGTTTATTGAAATTAAAATGTTATTGTTATAGTAATTCTTATTCACTACCAATGTGGAAAAGAGGCCTTGTTGCGGTCGACCTTATAAATGGCACACTTTAGTGCTTTGTCAATATAACGTCATGTTTGAAATGCTGCTCCAATCTGTCAAAGGCGTTAAATCGACAAGGTACTAAAGTGCAGCACTTATAAAGCCGACTGTACTCACACTGCCTATACCCGTAGCACGAATTTAAATGATATTTTATTAAAAATAGCAGGTAAAATTTAAACGTTTATCAAAATTACCAAACCTAATCAGTGGAATTTTGTTGAACATGCTTCTATAAATGTGTAAAATTAAATTTAACTTTTCCGATAAACGTAAGCTTTATTTTGTGTAGAGACTGATTAAATTCGTTGTTACCTACTTTTAATACTGTGGAGATATAAGGTAATACAACAAAATCGAGAACATCGAAAAGCTCTATCTTACCACCCTAATTTGATGCTTGTGCTTGCAAACAAAACACTAGTTTTTGTAAGTCGTTGCTTGTGAATTCAAGTGTCAAGTTAGGCCAATATGAAGTATAAAGTGATCTTTTTGCCCTCTTAGTTATATTAACATTAATCATTAATTAAATTTTGTATACCCAGGGCTTTTTACCTAGTAACTTTGGTCAAAAACACGAGTACGTGTTTTTCAAAATTGTTTTAAACGTTAAAAAACATTTTGCTAGAGATATAAATATCAGGGGACAATTCATTCTGTTTCCACAATGTTGCCCATAATAATATTTTGGATGGTAACACAGTTGGCCAAATATGTAGTTTGCTATCCTGAGGGTGGATAAAAACCTTATTAGGTTAACAAGATGGGTGTGTCATTTCAAAGTACACGGCTCTATTCAAGATGGTAAAAACAATATCGTATTTGATCTGTTATCGAATTGTCAATCATTGTCAATAAGAGCTATCAAAACGTTGACAATTCGATAACAGATCAAATACGATATTATTTTTACCGTCTTGAATAGAGCCGCTGATGTAGTGAAATATCCTTTCACATCGTATTTTCTCGGAAATGTTCGTATTTGTCATGCTACTTCAGTCTGACTTAGTACCCATCAAGACAACGTGGGGGAACGTCGCATCGCGAGACTGATTATCGATATAGAGTGGTTAATACCAGAGTATATTTTTTGTTAATTAAGAGTAAGTTTGTTTTCAGTTCTTTTGAATAGTCATGCCGAAAGCATTAAGACCTGGGAAACGTTTAGATCGACAAGGCTGTGAAATTATTTTCAACATTTATTTATATTTCTTCTTGTTTACCTACACTTAATTTCTATATATTTAATCGTGGTGGTTTTAACATCTCGGTGTCATATACTTCAAACTCGTGGTTTGACATTTGACACTGATAACTAAAGTACTCTATATATTTAATACAAACACGTCACTTAATAATTCAATAATTCATAGACACGTCGGCATCATTCGGAAGTAGACGTGATTTCCGAGTTTTCACGATGTGAAAGGATTATTCACTAGATCTGTATCGACTTTAGCGATATTTTTATATCATAGGAAGTTGTGTCAAACTGAAGGACCACTTATTTAGCATCGTTATTATAAATATGGGACTAGCTGACCATACCTGGAACTTACTATAAATTTAATACAATGTGATAGGCGCAAGCCTTTATTCTCCCATCTTTTGTTATTTCACAAATGCCTTTGTATCTGTGGGGCTACCATTGTGTTTCAAAAACAATACACGTAGACACACTTCATTGAATCTACCACACCAGTAGAAAGTAAGTTTAGTAATAGAATTTCATGAAAAGCTTTAAAGGCCGACTCGTAAAAAATCTGCGTTAAATGAATCTAAACTTTTGCGTTTCGTACGGTTAATGGAAATGCCATCTCTTGCTTACGCCTTTCCATTCTCCGACCATTTTTTCTCACTGATTCCTTAAAGGTCTAACACTCCTTTGGTGTTGCGGGTGTAGCAATGTACGAGTCGTAGAGCATTCTCTGAAGTTAAGAAATATTCTCAAGAAATTACCGAGAATATTATCGGAAACATTTGAGAGCATTGTTTTCTTTCCTTACAAAATTTAAGAATATTCTTAGAAATTTCCGAGAACTTCTAATAAGAAACTTTCACAATTTGAGAAGTTACTTTTCAGTACAATGCTATGACGTCCGCTTCCTCGCGTGCCTTGCCCTTCATTGATAGATAACGTAAAAAGAAGACAAAGTCGATTGTCAGTTCAAGGAATAGCTCCTATTTAAAAACTAATTTGTGTCATACAGGTTTGCTACCCTGAAAATGTCCCCAGCCACATCCAGCCGTTTAAATGACTGGCAGGCTGGACGAGCCCTGTGTGGCGCGAGGCAGCTCCCGCCCAATCACTGTCTATTTTGTTTCCCGTCTGAAATCTTTTACTTAGTTACCCGGTTCCCGGGTAAACGCACGGGCAAATATTCAGCCTCACTACACTTTAAATTTTGCATGCTTTTTAATGAAAACTGGAACTTTGTTTGTGTTGCTTAATAAGGAAAAATGGAATGGAAAAAGTTGGGTTAACGTTTCTGTTTCTACCGTTACCGTATTATAAGTTGCATGCATAATGTATTTAATGAATATATTTTAGGAAATAAGCAACGAAATATTCTAGATAACATGAGAATTTAAAAAAGGGATATCTGCCTCAAACGTGATAATAGTTACACAATATTTTCTAGCATACTTACGTTTAATCTGGCTCAGGCAACTTATCTCTAATGACTGATTTGCTGGCCCCAGGGTTGCCCGATATGCTCGTCCTAAAATGTCCCCAAAGGAAATAGGTTTCGCTCACGTCACGAGACTAATTAAACGCAGTGTCATAGAACGTAGTGTTGTAGATAAACGCAAATGTAAGTTATTTTATGATTATTACAGTATGATAATGTCCGTTTTTGTATGATGTATTAAACAAATGTTAGTTAGTATTATCTTTCAGTATTTAATAATTTTTATGTTATATACTTGGGTCTTACATTTTTAATTTACATGTGTAAAATAATTGCAAACAATTGAGTTTCTGAATTTTACCAATGAATCTTAGAAAAAATCATTTTACATTATTGCCAGTGTTAGATAATGCCTCAAATCCCAATATTTATTTTATTTCCTAAAGCAAACAAAAATAGGTATTGAGGCAGACTATATTTAAACTTAACGAAGAGCGATTTGATGCTCCAGGGACCAGTAGCGACATATTTCTCGGCATGCCGATAGCCAATTTCGCGCGAGACGTTCGCAGAACAATTGTACTTGCAGTTGACGTGAAGCAAGAGATATTGCCGCGGATGCGAGCTCAATGCATAGATAAGATTACATTCAGGGCATTGATTCAGAAAATCTTCAAAGTAATGAGGTCGTCATGGCTGTAGTAACACTCGAGCTTAAAGTTATCCCGTTAGAGCGCATGAATAGCATTTTGATGCGTGTCGTGTGCCTTAAGTGGCAGGTATTGTCATCGAAGTAGCTCGGTCAATGTGTTAGGTACAGTCTGCCAATTAAAGTGGTTACTCAATTTGGATTCAACTTCCTATTAAATCAAAATGTCGCTCGCTAAAGCCAACCCTTAATTCCCATCGACAGACGCGTCGACCTTATTATATGCATTGGCGGACGTAATTCAACTTATGGGAAGCATGTCAGATTATATTACCTAACTTACAACAACTAAAGCTAGTATTAGGGAACATTCATAACTTTTTTTTACAGATTCCAGTATCGGATCAGCTCTCTGTCTAATCGCTGTCTAATTAGCAGTTTAACGTGCTTGTATTATCAGGCAGATTTAACTTTTAATTTAATTGTTGGTGATCTCTTTTACGGTATTTACATATTTTGTTGAGAAATGCGATTTAAAAATCCTTCCATATTCTCTATTAATTCGTCGCCGAACTCACCAGCGAGTTATTTAAGTGAATAACCAATATTCTCAAGTCAATAATCTAGCCAATATTACAAAGGGTGGTTCAGGTTAGGGTAAGCGTACCAGTGAAGTGTGTTTTTTAGTAAAATGGAAGTAGTTTCCGTGTAACATTATTTTCGTTATCAATCAAGCAAGTGCTAGTTTGCTTGTATAAAGTTTGTTTTATAATGATATTGGAAAATTTTAAGTCATAGCTATTTTAAGCAGAAAACTCCCCAAAAAACCAGTGAATGTACATTAAAACACCAGTAAATGAACAAATGAAACCAGTGAATGAACGATGTTTAATTCTTTATTATGATTTTTCCTCTTCTTAATTTATTTATAAAATTGTTATTTTACTACGTTCAACTTTCCCACCTGAAAACGATGTAGGTATAATAGATTCTTGTAAAATAACGATAGTTCATTAACTGGCTCTTAAAATTTGTGCAATACCAATGAATGAACTAGTCGTATTGATGGTAATCCATTTACTGGAAATTATAAACCAGTGAATGAAATAGCATTTTAAGCATTTAAGAGTTTGTTCGAATACTGGCCACGTGAGGGACAATTAGTTAACAGCTATGTTTCTAAAAAAGAAACTTTAATACAACAACGAAAACACACAATATTGTAAAATAAGTAATTTACACGGTTCTTTTGAATGAACATCGCGGTTCATTCATGGCTTTTAGCGGTTTCTGTGATCCAGTTATAGAAAATTTGCTTAAAAACGGCAATTTGAAAGAAGAACACATGGTATTTATGGTATTTAAATAGAAAAAATATATTATTAAAACTTAAAATATCCACACACTACGAATTGAAGTTGTTTAAAATAAGTACAGTATCACATCAAACACAAGGTAACTAGCCAAACTACTGCCCAATACAGCGAAAACACGTCTGCAACACGTCCACTTTATGTATCCGTTATTTTGCAACTAATGCACCTGAGTTGAATTCAATTTTATCATGATGTTAATAGTTATATTGCTAATCTAAAAAAAAATCTTTGTTTTGTAGAAATTTACAGAATTCTTATTTTGCGAAAATATGCTTACTATGTAAATAACCAGTGCCAGTGAATAAACAACATTCACTGGCACTGTTCATTTACGTTTACCCTACATCACGTGATAATTTAACACATTTTCAACGAATATTACGCCATATTATACGATGAAGTTAATGTTCATAAGCATAGTATTAAGCCACACGAGAATATCATGCGATAGTACAGCAAGTCGAGACAATGAATGATGTCTGCCATCATGTTATACACTAATGTGGTAATCCCGTTTGAGACCGGAATCAGAATGAAACCCTTAATAACATTGTGTTCTGCATCTGCGACACAGTGTTCCATTAACGATATATTATGCCGTAAGCCTTAAGTGCCGGATAATCGTTTTTGGCAAGTTTATTAGTTTAAGTCCTTGGAGCACTGTCGAAGTAAGCAATGGGTGTTTTTACTAAAAAAATATATCCACTTTGCACTATCGATTTTTAAGGGGGAAGATGATCCATTGAAAGATGAAAGAGATTGAAAGATCTGTTTACTGATTTAAGGGCGCTGCATACGTAACGTGATTTTACACGTACGGTACGGGGACGGGACGAGACGACAATATCGTTTCATAGAAAATGTATCGGAAAGTGCATACGTAACGATTGCACGTACGGGACGGGAAAACCAAAAATGTATGCCACCACGTCCCGTCCCCGTCCCGTCCGCGTCCTGATAACGTTACGTATGCAGCGCCCATCACTCTACTCACATTGGCGAAATCACTGCGGGCTACTGTGGTGGACCGCCATTAATAAAACAGAAGAATATCTTTTAAAGTAGATGTCATGTAAGCACTTACATCAACTTACATACTTGACTTGACCTTTTAATAACAAATTTCCCAATATGTCTTATTACATCATCATCATCATCATCATCATCATCATCAGCATCATCATCATCATCATCATCATCATCATCATCATCATCATCATCACCGTCGTCGTCGTCGTCGTCATTGTCATCGTCATCATCATCATCTTCATCATCATCATCATCATCATCATCATCATCATCATCATCATCATCGTTCGTCGTGGAAATTGAATATAACTTTTTATTCTAACAGCGTCTTTTCATCGATTTTACAGAACACAACTCCGTAGCTGATCATATTCTTCCCCCTGTTGTGACGTACTAACTCCCTACCCCTTCGACTGATGTACTACTAATGTACGCACCTATACTACAAGTCATGCTAATAAAATCAAATGTCTTCATAATTGATATAAAGAGGCGTTAAATTAACTTGAACGGCTGTCCAGAATTGCAGGTGAGTGGCTTTTAACATCACGGGCCTTACTACGAAACATCTTCATATTCCTTCGTTAATATTTAAAACATACAAACCTAGTAAATCTGTCTTAACACTATATTTTAAAGTTAAATAAGAAGTACTTCTTTACATAGTATATAACAAAGTCGCTTGCCGCCTTTGTCTGTCTTTCTGCTTTTCTGTCTTGCTTATACTATACTCGTAACTCCTCCTAAACCACATTACGGATTTTGATGTGGTTTTCACAATCGGATATTATTTCACGGAAGGGGTATTATATACATAAAATCTGTTAATGTATGAGACTATGAGTGTTACAGAAAACTTAAGTACATAAACCGAAGAGAGGCTAAGGCTGGCTAGTCAATCAAAAAAAAAGATATTGTCAACAAATTTTTAGATTTGCTGGTAATTCTGTAGCTCTCCTACCCCTCTCTGGGAATGAAGACATGAGTTTATGTATATACCTAGATATTCTCAAATTCTTAGCTAATATGAAACACGAAGATACAAACTAATAAGTTCATGGGCGTCGGCTGTGATTATTTTCTATTAGTTGGTTTTTAGAGGTTCCGTATCCAAAGGCCTCCAATGGGACCCTTTTAATAAGCCTCAGCTATCCGTCCGTCCGTTTGTCCGTGCGTCCGCCCGTCCGTTCATCCGTGCGTCCGTCCGTCCGTTCGTCCGTCCGTGTGTCCGTCCATCCGTTCATTCGTTCGTCTGTCTGTCAACTGGCTTGATCTCACAAACCGTAATAGATAGACACTTGAAAATTAAAGCGGCAGGCCTTTCGCGTAACAGCACTCGCAATCACAATCGTTTTCATTTTGAAAATCGAAGGCTTGTCTGCATACAAAATGAAACCAATTGTTTTGTTTTGAAGCCGATCGCGATTGCGAGTGAGTTACGCGATAGGCCTGCGGGTACCAATGTCTAAATATAAGTACTTGTTAATTTTGGCGTGGTTCGGAACCCTTCGTGTGCCAACAAATTTACAAATCGATCCTTGGCTGTTATTTTAAAGTATTATCATAATTTTAGTGCATTAATGTGTGTGTGTTCTTTTGATATATGAATCTTGATCATATTTCCGTGAGACTGGTAAAACGTGAAAACACGATTAGAAATAAAATCCTCGATAGTTTTATTTTTCAAAGATGACAACTTTTTTCATGTTTTTTGTTGAATCTTCGAAATCCTATCATCTTCTCATCACTATATATATTTCTATATCCTGGTAAACAATTTTTATCAATAAATACTGTAGTTTTAAAGTAAACAGCAAAAATATCTCCATCTCACATTCAACGCGCGGGAGCGATTTTGATTTTGTATATTAATATAAATTGCATAATTTCGATCTGATCCGTAAACCAGTGATGTAACAATTATGATGCATAAAAACGAAATGCATAATTTGTTGACACAATAATGGTAAAGGATAACAATAAACAATTCTACCTGATAGACCTACTAATTTTGTCACAGTTCTAACCTAACCTAACCTACCTAGTAAATTAAATTGACTAAAAATGCATTTCTGCAAGAAAATTATTGCTATGATAAATTAGTGCTATGCCTGATAAAATTATGGAACTTATTTTTATGCTAAACGTTTATTATGAGTTTCGAAAGTAGTTCAAAGAAAATATTCAAAATAAACGGCACCCTTCGTCACCGAATTGAATAGTGAGCGGATTGCTGATGACACGCTGGCTCCCCAAATTAAAAAAAAAACAAAAGAAACGTAACAACGCCGAAAGTATTGTGCTTACCCTGGTGCAATATTCTTAGATTGCTTATAGCAATGTGAGTTTTAGTTTGAAGTGTCTAATCTATGGCATGGTGGCAGTCCGAGACACTTGTCACTCGTGTCTGTTGCGCGCCGGGCGCGTGGTAAGGGTCGCAGCCCCGACCTCATTACACCACCAGAGACAATTTTCTCCGTGCAACTTCGCCGACCAATGTGATTACTGCGCTTACAGCTCCGAGATAAAACTTCTGTAATTGTGTATTCAAGAACTTTTTGGTTACGTAAATCTTAATTCATGGTATCATCCGTGAAGCTTTGGGTATAATGATTTCTTTGAGACTTGAGTTTTATTTGACTCAAAGCTCAGCTCTATGACAATTTATGTAGTTCTAGTATAGTAATGAAAAAGTAGAATAAATGTTTTAAAAAAAAAACCGCTTTCAAAAACGCAAAAAATAACTTCTTTTAAAATGGCAGGTAATAGGTTAGTCCCACTGAATTCGGCTTTTGGTTGAAAATATTGCGAGACACCGACTTCAATTGGACTAACCTATTACCTACCTACCATTTTAAAAGAAGTATTTTTTTGCTTTTTTGAAGGCCGTTTTTTGTTTTGTAAAATATTTATTCTGCCTTTATTTTATACTTTTTAGTGATCATAATAAGCTTATGTAGTCCCACTTCTTAGTTGATATGAAACTTTAAGACATTTCAAGCTCGTCGCAAGCAACGCCGCGGGAAAGTCGTAGTCATATTTAAACAATTAAATGATTTTCGTTGTAGTCGCTCAACTATATCGAGATATCTTATCGCCACCATTGAAATAGGTACCATTGAGGAGTTCCGGCGGCCATCTGTGGTCTTCATCATCAGTTCCACTTCACCAAATTATACTTTCTGAATGTAAATGCTAGACTTGTTACTAAAAATACTAAAATCGCTATAATTATGTTTCCCTACAATATTTAAGGAGGTCCTTCAATTCCTCACTGATACCACGTCGGAAGTATACAATATCAATCACCAAAAAATATTTTTTTAAATTACAGTGGAAAGTATAACTTCCTCCTTTTTTGAAGTAGGTTAAAAAAACAATTTTGGTGTAAAAATTGCCCGGAAACTTACTTTACCTTCATGTAGCTTTATTAAACCATAACTTTCAATATCATTTAAAGTAATTAATAAACAGAATAATGAATATACTGTAAAATGAAATGCCTTTCCTCTTTATTAATATCAAAATGTTTCTTTCAATCGCTTTATAGGTAAGAGACCTAAAGAAAATCGTAACCTCTTTAAACGAATCTATGTAATAATAGATACTGGGAACGGTCATATCATATCGCAATTCAATCAATATAATAGTAATGAAACATTCGTTCGGAGCAAAACAATTTTTGTATAGGGTGGCCTTCAGTATAAATGCTACTATTACCGACCCTTCGCTCGACAGCACTTCGCGTAGCCGACGTTTCAATCCTATTGAACGTGCTCGGGCCGTATACCCGTAGGTAGGGCGTACCCTCAGCCGAGGGGCTTGCAAAAGAAACATTCCCTTTTCTGTGTTATCTTCGAAACGCCTATCGAAAAGAGTTCCATCAACACTTGAAATAAATAAACCGGGTGCTAGTTTCCGATCCATCGGCTACAAGTTGAGTGAGATGAAACCAAGCCGGCGTGACTTTTCGTTAGAACTGAAGTTCGAAAGTTAAGGTAAGGTTGAGAAAATGAAGGGTACCGTAGTGTTTTAGCATACCGATGTTACATATTTGTGGAAGAGGCACGGCAAAGTCCGACTTATTTTTGGCTGTAATAGTTTAGTACAAGTATATCCCTATCACAAAAAATGTATGTAACTAGCAACGTAGACTACTTTGGCACGCGATTTCAACGTTCATGTTTAGTTGTACCTAACATCGATCGTCAAAATCATATTTATTCTCTCCTTATAACCGATCAATCGGGCCAATTTGGATCGTATTCTCTCATTTTAATCGTAACCATAATCATTTATTTGCTATAAACATGGTGCGATAAAAAGGTGTTTAATTTTATGGAAGGTTCACGTGTTTAACTATAAAATATAGGCATGCAAATGTTACCTTATTTACTATAACGTCTCCGAGCTACACTACTATGAACCTTTCCTTAAATGTCTGTAAACCTAGATTCTAGTAGAAAAAAATTATATAGTAGACCGAATTGGCCCCAATATAAATTTATAGTATTTTATTTTCATTATGCAATCATCGGGTAGTCGCGGCATGTCGATCACCGAAAGTGGCGGCGGCTGTAAATTGAAAAGTTATCGAACGTTACACTGACGTGGCAGCAGACAGGACATCCTACCGTGTCGGTTAATCACAGCTTAACGCGTCTGGTGCCGACGAATGGCAACTGCGTGTGATTTAAACATGCCAGTCGTGTCATCGGCACTGACTATGTCCGCTGCCCGTTGCAGAGCGAATAGCGTAGCTTAATAATGCTTAAATGATGGTCCCGAAAATGAATGTTCCGGTTTTTGGTCTTTGGCTTGTGTCTACATACGTACCTACCTCTTTGGTAAATTAAGATTGATTCCGTCTGTAGTAGGTAGTAACTAATGTTTTCATAATGTATGTTAATCTAGGTGGTCTTAAGCTTAAGTACCAATTTCACCATACGATGTTAACTACTTAACAAACGATTAGAGCTTTAACAGCTGTCAAAATGTATGAACTAACAGTCGATTAACATTGATTAAATTTAACATCGTTTGGTGAAATAGGTACTAAGTGTCCTTAAATTAATAAAATCTGGCCCTTACTATGCCTTTGCAGAATGTCACATGTAAACTTGCTTGTAATTTCACCCGTGTTTTGAAATGTGATACGTAATAAATACCTACATAATTTGAATTTGAATTTCAATAAGATCGTCAATGGAAATATTTATATAATACATTAGCTCGTTTCTGATTTATCGCGACATTATTAGAGTAATAACGCAAAATTTATATAAACTATGCAAAATGTGATGAAAACCGGATATGGAGGGAACTTTGTTTAATTATAATGATGATTGATCTGTCTAATATTTATTGTCACCCGACCAATCGCTCTGAGCATCAATAAGCCGCGGCGACTCCACGGTTGCGGGGACCGTTACTATTGCAAGTGGCAATCGCAAATAACCCATCCATTTTTCGGCCGACATTAGGGAAATCCTCACAAGCCCTATTTAGGAAATTGCCTTCTTTATCGCGCTGTGGCTAACACAGTTGGGTCGGCCGGGTACTGGGCCCTTCTCATTTTGCAGACTAACTTTTAGTAGTCGTTTACGGGCTTTTGTTAGAGTTGTCGTCTTGATTCTTTGACTTGCCGCTTAAGGGATGTAATAGGCTTCGAAGTAGCATGAATTTACACAAGTAAATAAAAGATCGGTTTTTTAATGATTGTTTTGACTAAGTTAAGACTTATAAGACCTAAAAATGCACACTAAAATAAAGTTACATAGTACCTACAAATAACATGGATGGAAAAATGCACACTAAAATAAAGTTACATAGTAGCTACAAATAACAGGGATGGATAATATTTTTAATTGGTTTTAGTATAATGTAATGTGACACAACTAACTACAACTTTTTAATCCAAAATATGAAATAATATTATTTTGAATAAGAAAACGTATGGTAGTACGTACTTTTATTTTCAAAGCAACAAAAGAAAAACGATGATTTCATAAGTAAAAAAAAAACAAAAATAGTAAGCGTGTTTTACAAATGGACTCTCGAGAAAATTGAGTAAGTTTCCCCCATGATGAAGCAGGCTACTTGTTCGGTTTCCTTAACTAATTTTCAGCACAGAACATGATAAACCTTTGAAAGGTTTCATACGTAATTAGGTATGATGTTTGAAAAAGTTTCCGAACAGATTCTCAAGCTTTATAAGTAGGTACATACAATTTTGTAAAAGTTAATTAGGTTATATTGTACGCTTCGGCCACAATCGACGTATAATGCAGATCTAAATTGTCTTGTTATAAAATGTACTTTTTTAAATGTCCATCATAAAATAGACAGTAAAGGTTGAATAAAACTATCTTACAAATATATAATATATGGGTAGGTACCAATACAAAAAAAACCTGTATAAAAATTGAGATTTGTTTTCCTTTCAACGCCTTTAGCCGGATAATACTCCTCCAATCAGAAATACATATCTTTCCTTTCATGCACACCATTTGCTTTACGGAGTAATGTTTTTCTATGCGCTTACGATATTCGCAGATTTATGGGGCTATAAAATGTGACTGCGAGGTTTCTGGTTACTAGAGTGGCTTAAGAGAATGTATTCCGGTGAGATATTTGCTGTGATTTGTGTTTTATGTGCGCGATACCTGTCGATGGGCGTAGCATATTATTGTTTTTAAGACTGCTGGTTTTTAAATGATTTATAGCGAAGAATTCATAGTAGTTTCACCCAAAATGAGCGTGATAAGCCTGTTGACGAAAGGGTATTCGAATATATAATGTCTCACACTGAAAAAAAATGAACCATAATGATAACTGCATATACGACTCTCTTTTTAGTAAATATTATTATCCTTAAAAAACAAGAGCGTAGTTTTTATTGTAAAAAATCATTGCTCAAAGGTTATAAATCAGAGAGAAAACCGACCAAAGCGTTTGTGCAAAGAAAAGGCCAACTGGATTTCCTCTCAAAAGGAAGCTTGAAAAGAATATGCTACTCGTAGTATTATTTGTTGCAGTATTTATTCCACCAGTCATTGAATGAAGTTCAAGTTTACCTTCCGACGCTTCGACCTTCATCCACAGCTATTCAGCCAAACTGAGATAAAAAGAAACCTACTCTTCGCGATTGAAGCGGATTGCTCGGGTTAATGTCTAATCAGCAGATAGAGCTGAGACGGACGGAGCATTAAGGAAATGAATGTGTTCGCCAATGAAACTTCAGATCGCCGTTGTGATATACCTAAATATTATTAATTGCTACAAAAATAAGACTTTATTTACATCCAACCAAGTACAGAATTCAACATTAATACAATTAAAAATTAAAACGAAACGTACTTAAATTAAAATTAAACTAAGGTACTCAAATATTAAAAACGTGGAACGCTTCACGATTTTGCATGTCATCCTTGCGCAGGGGCCATGCTAATCTTCTCTGTATCGTTCCAATTTTAGTATATCTACTGCCGAAGCAAGCACAAATTCATTGCTTACTAGTTGTATTTCTTTTTACTTTAGCTGTCTCAAAACGCCGATGGATTTTTTCAATTTTAGTTTCTAAAGAATTAAAGCATTTAATGTAATATAATTCGGATGTGTGTCTATCTACCGTTATATTGCAATGCTTTGGCCCCATTGACGATTCGAATACTCCTTACAACATACTGGAGGAGGAAGGTCTTTGACGTGACATTTATATTATCTAGACAAGTTGCACTAGGCGTCTAGCGCAAGTTGTGCGCGACTTGTTTGTCGCTCGGATATTCCTTTCCAACTATATTGTAGCGATAGAGGCGCACTGAATGACAAGAGAGAAATACACGTGCTAGCTGTTCAAGGTATTGTAACGAGAACAAAACAAACTCGGTTCGGGGAAGTTGCATTGTTCCAAACGTCAACAACAAAAAAACTACAACTTAGAAAACGAAAATGGAATTCTACCCATGGAATTCAAGTAATAGTTACGTAAATCAAACGCGTCGATTCTAACAAGAGTTAAAAAAACCGCTTGCGTATATTTACGAGTAAATTTTTCTGTCTTTTCGTTAGTAGCTGTGGGCTTTATTCGTGTTTTTATAAAACACCAGTGTTAAAATGTACTTTAGGTAGTCAATACTAAATACTCAATTATTTATTACTTCTATAATGTGTACACAACACAGGTGTTAGGTAACTTACAACTTCCAATAATGATCTTCATGAGGCCTGGTAAGGCACATCAACGTACAAACTATAGTTATAGTTGTCAGAAGCGAGTGCGACTGTAATAGCAAAAGATCTGAGAGAGAGTAAGAAAGCGATAAACAACCAAG
This sequence comes from Acleris literana, assembly GCA_946894065.1. Classification (NCBI taxonomy): domain Eukaryota; kingdom Metazoa; phylum Arthropoda; class Insecta; order Lepidoptera; family Tortricidae; genus Acleris; species Acleris literana. The sequence continues at coordinate 13,900,046 of OX335670.1, read as the reverse complement.
TACTATTAAACTCTGGTTTTACTCACAAAACCGAGCTAAACAATAAATGTGGTACCTAACCTACCTATTTACCTACACAGTACCCAGCTTTGGCAGGGCAGTTTCACAACGTGATTGTGCTCTAGTAAAAAGGCTTGAAATTAATATTCAGTGAAGATGCACGACTGCAAATCTCGGCGCAGATAATTTAATGAAATAACAATTAGTGCACGCAAACCCGCTGCAGCTATAATTTATCGGTGTTTGCGTCCCGTCAGCATATTCATTTAACACAAATTTATCACAAGGCTGAGTCAATGTTGGAAATTTAAATTCTGTTGAATCATGACAAATTATATATTTTGCTGAGGAAAATATTGAATCGTTAGTATTGTGTTTATACGGGTTTTGTCGATGTAATAAAAATACACAAATTAAAAAAACATCATCATCATCGTCATCACCATCCTCATCATCGGCCTTTACTATACTCACTGCTGGACATAGGCCTCTCCTATTGTACGCCACCGACCAAGATTTATTCCACTTGCTAGCCACCTTGCGAAGTTCATCGCTACCCCAATCTGAGAGCGTCCTACCTTGCAAAACATTTATTTAAAACAAACATGGCAGTAACTTAAAATAGATATCCAGAAAGTTTCAATTTTATAGTTTTTTTACTTACAGCTTGGTCTTTGTTTTGCATTACTTGTTCAGTAAAGGTTTTTACAACTTGAACGTTCGACACAAATGCACAAGTCGATATAGTTAAAAGCTGCAGACTTAGTGAGAGCTTACGGGTTCCGCGTAAGATATATTATACATCCTCGACCCGCATAAATTAATACAACATTCACGGGATTTGTTAGAATCCCTTTTTATTATTATTTATTTTTGTAGCATTCACTAATATTTACGCTCAATGCCTACCATAATGAAGATCTTCAAACTATAGTACACAATCCTAATAGTAACATGTTTTTATTTACAATGAAGTATTCAAACCTTTTATCTTAATCAAAAAATGCAGAACTCTAGCTACGCTAGTATTTCTTTAAGAAAATACTAAATTTACAAGTAAAAGATACTCGTTCCACTTCGTTTTCAGTATCGCAGCCGGATTGAAACAGCCGCCTTACAGGTGTGATCACCGGTCGATCGTCAGGCCGAGAGGATGAACTAGTAAGCTCGCCGGGCGGCGGGACTTAGAGTCTTAGGGGCTCTTTGAAAGCCTTTAGAGGTCTCGCTTCGTGAAAAATGTTGCACACATAATGCGGTAAACTTTATGAACAGTTTTATTCTCTTATTGAGACTTTACACCTTGATATTGCAAGGAACCCTCGCGACGCTTTCTTAAGACGAGCAACTTTAATATTGAGTATTAGATGGCTTTGCGGTAAAGGTCGAAGTTAAAACTTTGCGGTTTACCCACAAGTCATAAATACGACAAAGTTTGAGGATCAGAAACTGAACGAGCAAATTACGGACGATTTGGTATTAGAGTTCAAGCAAAATCAATACAGAGAAACCGAATCGTCTATTATAACAAAATGTTAATCTTGAAAGCGTCCGCAGCTATCTCCCATCTTTCGACATTTTAATTTCAAATGTAAGTAAAAGCACGAGATTTATGCATGACATTTCGTCTCAATCAGAATGTGAGAAATGAGCTGACAAAGGCTCGTTACGAATGCGAGTGTCGACTCCAACTTTGGGAAAAATCGTTGACGTTGAATTTCCTCGCTATTTTATTACACGATTCTGTATCAAACTTCAAAGTTTTGACAGCATGACTCATGTTGGTACTTTGACAGGGATTGATGTTTCATCTCAGCGAAGCAGGGAAATAAACATGTTCAAATTAACAACTTCCCGTATAAAATTGAAGCCACTCACGCAAATTTTGAAGAATATGATGACGCAGTGACGCGTTTGTAACAACGAGTGCCACTTGTGTTCAGGATTATACAGAAATTAAACATTCCTAACGGATTTGAATGTTTGAATAGCGTTATCTCGTTCACTCTAGCAATGGGCATGAAAGAGATAGCGGTACCTTTTTCAGCGATTTTGTTGCTGAAAACCTTTTGTGAGTCGGGGAAAGCTATTCACTCTTTATTTGTCGTCGGCAGAGCCCTCATACGGTAATTAATAGGACCCGGGCTATAAAAACTCAACGTTGGGGCATCGCCTGCACGCATTCCCTTTTATATACGATCGTTTATTTATCATGATGTCACCTGGAGAATCTACGTGATCCGGGAAACAAATGTTGTACAATTAATTAGGTACTTTCAATGGATTACGGTGGGCTCCGGTTATTGGCCGGAAAATTGAGGACTCACGGATTGATGCGAACGGTGGAATGGACGAAACCGAAATTCATGCGTGTGTCGCGCGTTCCAGCATATTCACGCCGAATATCTTTTGAAATCAAGCAATCATCGTGTATAGAGTCGCGAATAGATATTTGTAGTCAATCGATCGGTTAAAATGTAGTACTTTTCTCATCTTGTATTATTGTGAAAAGAGAAAAAAAAACAGCATAGCGACACATTGCTTAGATCACGTTGAACAATAGTAAAGTTACCGGAAACCTTTATGCAAGGACTTGTCTTAACTGCCGTAACTCAGAGAAAATCACATTTCCCTGGTCTCGCAAAAGATTCTATCGCATCAGTAAATTCACCTCGTACAAGTCTAGTTGCCATCAAAATACATTATAAGGCGAAATCCTGGTCCCGGCCTAAGTCTATAAACGCGGAATAAATCGTATCGTTACGCTGCGTAATGGCCCAAGGGGGTACAACGAAAAACTTCCGGGGAGCTATTAACTTTATTTAAGAGTGTTATAAACCGTTTTCAACGTTATCACAATCCCGCGAGCCTAGTTTGAGCCGCCCTTGGATTATTGACACCGCGGGACGCCACACCTCACCACTATTATTTGCCTCTCCTTTACGTAATATATTTGAATACCGTAAGAGCTTTTGTTCCTCGGTTTCTACTCATATTTACGTAATAAGTTGCTGACGCGAACATTGAAATAAGAACTTTCATGTTGGGTGGGTTAAATTGATTTTAATTTTATTAAAACTTACATTTAATTATTTTTCGACCTACCCGCTTGGTCTTGGTACTTGGTCTTGTTTTTCTTTATTCATCCGACGATGTATCCGAAGACACTTTCTTGCTTACATTTATTATTACTGATGACTGAAATTATAGTTTTAGTATGTGTGAAAATCGTGTTGGTTTAAAGCAAGGTATACATAGTTCACTGGCCATTTCCAAATGGCTACATTGTAATTGGCTTTACGATTTCCAAGTTCAGCACGAGTGGTCAATACAAAGGGTAAATGAAATAAAACTGGAGGACAATCTTAATTTACTTTAGCCCCGGATAGAGTAGCGAAGGGCCGGACATCATACCCGGAAACGGGAGTGCGATGGGACATAGAAGAAAATTTAATGCCTACGGTGGGGGTGACAACAAATGCAAGGAAATGAGGGACTTCCGACTATTGGCACGTCGATTCAATTTACTTTGAGCAAGCGCTGGCCTTCATTATAGGTAAGGAATTTTATCTAAAAAGGCCTTTACTTGAGCAAAAGGTTATTCTTGATTGTTTGAATTTATTTCTTTTGTGAAATTATCGTAAGGAATTTGTTTTCTTTGTAATAATATTCACTGATGCATGAGTAGCTGCATCGCGGTGGAGACAGCAGTTATTTCTGTGTGTCATTTATCAAACAAAAAAAAACATTGCAGCTCACGTGGTTAAACATATTTGAAGGAATTTAATTAGTGTCACTTACATGAATAAAATAATTAAAAAATTATGCCTAGTTATTTTATTCTACGCTTGGTTTAAAAAAAAACAAAATACGTACCTGTATTTATCTGTATTTATTTATTAAGTAAATCAAACAGATATCATAAGAATCATTGAAATTGCACCGTGTTTTGCTTTATTTATTGTGAAGCATACTGAGCAAGTCCTTCTACTATCTAAAATAATGCAGGGCCCGTTGCTATTGTTCCAGAGTACGAAAAGAGAAGGGACAGAATTATACTGGTAAAAAAACCTTTAGGTACTACCTTATTCCAAAACCTTTAGTCTACCATCACATTTGGAAGAATTTTACCAATTTATGTTCCTAACTGTTAAAACCTTGTGATCTCGCCACCTTTATCGATTTTCACTTCATCGATTGTATCATTTCATAGAATTTCATTTCATCGAACTCTATTTTCTGCTGAAATCATGAAGTTTTAAACATTAATTAGGTAGGCTAGGTTAGATTAAACTTGTGATTAAGTACTTAAAAAACGTGCGGCAAGAAATGCCTTTCGCTGAAATTAAATTTCTACGTAATAATACGTTCGTTGAAAGGTGTTTCGATATAATAATAGGTACTGTGGAATAAGAAAGGGTTTCTTCGTAAATAATGAACACTTTTAAATAGTATATCTTCTTTTAATTCTTGGGTTTTATTTCTAGTTTAAAGATACAATATGTGTGCTTAGCACCATGGCTTAGCGGTGTGTCTCTACTTTCTTACAAAACAAAACACCGCTGTTCTATCGAACCAATTTGATTTTAAATTAACAAATTTAAAATCAAATTGGTTCGATAGAACAGCGGTGTCAGTCGGACATTTAGCGATAAGGTCTACTTTTAGTAATAGAACCTTATCTCATTACATCCCTCGTCTCTCTGGGAACAAGGAATGAAACCTAGTTGATGGTTCCTAACATAATGAGAACCTTATCTCATTACAGTACCCACCACCGAACACATCACATCAATCCATCGTTTTTATTAAGCGTTACAAAAACAAACGCGACGTCGCATCTACATTATAGCTAAGACAGGCCAATACCTTTCAAAGTGTGACTCAATTTGCTGGCAAAATTGAGTTTTAAAATTTACCTACCGTATCTCGTGAAGCGATAAAAACAAGGTCACCCTCTCGTGCAGTAGGTAATCTGATTATTTGTGATAGCTTTTCACACCGCGCTTCGCGGCGTTCGTCTGCCAGCCTCTCCCCCCCCAACTGATAACTAGTTAACCGACTTTGCTGCTGCAGCATCGAAAAAAGGCTTGCTTGCTTATTACGATACAAAGATTAATCTTAAATCGTTTTCTTCTCATCTATTAACCATTTAATCATGTATTTAAATCAATGTAGAAATCGATAGTTTCCCAATCACTTAGACATACCTACTTAAGGCCTTAGTATCCACGTAGAATATGAGGCACCGATTTTAAAGCAAATACAAAAGACATTCCCACTAATCATTTTCATATTCTCTTCGTGTTTTTCAGTGTCCAGGAAAAAGTAATTTATATTACGCAAAAGCTGTCTCATAATTTAATGAAAAGAGGATGCTTGTTATTGTTAATTAATGGCCCTGCTAGCATATTGTTACGAAATGCGTGAGTGAATTGTGTGATTGTAAGATTAAAAAAAAAGTGCAACCCTAAGAAATTCAAGTAGGACATGTATTTTCCATAACACTGCCAGCCGCTTTTGATCAAACTTAGCTAAAAAATATATTAAATAAATTAAACGAATATAGATTAAATAGAAAAACGCATTGTAATCTGTTCACTCGTTTGGCAGCTATAAAGCCACAGACAGATAAACAAAGAGACAGAGGCAAACTTAAAAGACTTATTTTTTAGGTCGCAGGTAAGAAATAGAACACAAAGTCAAAGTTACAGGAGTTCGGTACGTAGTTACGGTAGCTTATAATTATTATAATCGTAGTCCATTAGAGGCCTTTACACGTAAAGTTCAAACCGCGGGAAACGCAGGCCACGCGCCATTCCACGGTTCGTTCCGAACCGTACATTTTTTACTATTTTACTATGACAGTTGCATTTACACGTACGGTTCGGAGCGCAGATTGGAATGGCGCGTGGCGTTTCCCGCGGTCCGAAGTTTACGTGTGCAGGCCGCTATTGTCGTGAAAAACGTAGTACGGACGGGCTTATAAGTAGCTGCACACTTTAGTCCTTCACTCTAACGTTATTGTTTGACTTCTGCACTAATCTGTCAAAAGGTGTTAAGGCGACAAGGTACCAAAGTTCCTTATAAAGCGTACCTAACTTAATTACCGAGAACATGAATATGTATCTATCATCAGCTTCATCATTTTAGCCAAAAGACGTCCACTGCTGGACTTTTTCTTTCTTAAGGATTTCCACGATGGTTAATTTTGTGCTACTGACATCCATCTATTACCTGCAATAGAACGTCAGTCCAGATCGTATGGGCCTACCAACATCAAAACTTCGCTGCCGATAACAAAAATAAAATTGGAGTAAATTGTCTAAAGATAAGCAAAGATTATTTCAAGCTATACATTTGTGTAGCTGTGAAATTAAACCCCGCGTGCCACAAAAATGGGTTATATCTTCTTTTTTCCAAAATTGTCAACATTTAAAATAAAATTAATTGAAGCCTGTCTTCCTGACAAGGGTTGACATCGAATCTAACGCTAGCCAAAATGATGAAAGGAAGAAATACTCAAAAGGCCTTCCTTAAGGGTTCTGCGTTTGTCTTCATTTTGTGTGAATGGCAGGCGAAAACACCATGGGGCCGAGTATGGTTGCGTTAATCGCGTGACAAAATGTGGATAAAGCATCCGTCACTCTCGTACTTATATGCGTGTCAAAAAGTGACGGATGTTTTATCAACATTTCGTCACGCGATAAACGCAGCCATAGCCCCCAGGATTCTAAGCCGCGGTTACTTGTGCATTGGATTGAACGCCTTGTCTTTATCAATGACCACCGAATTTTATTGATTGTCTGAAGCAATTGCAAGTCCTTGGTACAATGTAGGTACCTCTATTTGCAGGAGATATACATTTGGTTTAAAGTTCGTCCTACTAAAGGGCCAACTAAATGACGTAACACCGATTCTGTACGCTTTGAATTCATTACAGATAGTTTCCCGCAATAAAAAACATTCCAGCGGTTCTATGTTTTTATTTGATTTCTTATGAATGAATTACGAACGGAACGGAACGGATCTTTAATTATTTTTACAAACATTGTTTAACTAACACACACAATGTTTGTGCCCTTATTTTAAATCTTACAAGTACCTACATTTTAAACTACCTAGGGTGATGGAACCAGTAATGGACAAGGCACCAATAATGAACACTTGATTCTTATTTTACAGAAGATAAGGGTTATTCTTTGTTTTGCAAAAAATGAATAACAATCAATTTTGGTCCGTATACAATTTGAATTAAGAGTGAAGTGTCCATTACTGGTGCTTGTCAGCTAAAAGTATCCATCATTGGTGCCGTCACCCTAGCTCTTATCATTTAAATGAGCTTTATTGAGAATTCAGATGTGAACCCAAGAACAACCGTGTCCGTCCCTAAGAGCTGTTCTAATGATAGGTTGAAAGGTGGCAACAGAATATCAGCCGTTATAGTAAGGGGAACTGAAAGACGTACCTCTTCTCACAATGTGAATAAGAAATAAAAAGATACGTCTTTCAGTTTCCCTTACCGTACTTAACGAAGGACCACCAAATGAGGATTGTTAGATTGGTCTTGGTAAGCAACTGATGAAAGTATAAAATAAGTCTCCGCCAAAAATATGATATTCGGATCAAGCTTTTGCTGCCGACTGTTCTTTATTTGCAAAGTCAAAATCTGCTTGTCAAGACAACTAACGAGCCCCAAGCCCTAACACGGTGGGTATACGTCAGTATAGCGCAGATTATTTTGCCATCTTCCGACTCCGTTATCAGATCAGAACTTAGATACCTACCATAATATTGCATCGTCATCAGGTTAACATACGTTGTTCCAAACTTCAGCTCATTCCACTAACGGGAACTGGTTGCAATTGCAAGTTAGGTAATTAAAAGCTTGTAACTACACAGATGCGAAGAAAACGATTGCCTATATTTTTTTGTCAATGACATAAAAATATTGATGCTGCATATTAGTCAATTTATACGGGCATCTTATAACCAGCCATTTAATTACACGGACACTTGTCCTAGATAGATTTTCAAACGCCAATTAGGTAACCCAGATACCCTTTCATCACCGACAGGGCCAATCCCTTGTTAATTAAAAGTTAGCCGTTGAACCAACAAGTTCTTTTAGATTTTATTAACAAAATTAACCTTTAATAATTCTGGATATATAATTTTTAATAAGGTCTATTGAAATCATGTAATCCAAAATGGTTTCAAAGCTTTATGCACATGTTGAGTTATGTATATAGGTATGCGTTTTTTTAAAAAGGTTTTACAAAAAGAAAATTAGCTGCAAAAGAATCAAATAATCGAAATCTACCTAAATTACTGTCCCCAAGATCGCTCACAAAGTGCCAAAGCGCGTATAAATTGCGAAATGTAAACCGGCAAGTTAATAATCTCTTAATCTTGTATACGTTCTAAATATTGTGCACATGAGGCAACACTAAGTAATTTCACAAAAACGCGAATTGACTTAAATTAAATTTTGTCGCTGTTTCCTCGGGAACTGACCAATTTTCCAGGATAACAGTACCTGTTGTCCCATCCCAGGCTTAAAACTATCGGTTTACGTGTAAAGGATCGGCCACACCGACGCGTCAAATACGGTGACGTTGCGTAAACAAAAGAATGGGTCATACGAGTAGTCTCATAGTAATTACATGGCGTCAATGTGATCGCTCACTAAAAGTGCAATCAAACAAACAAGTTACGTTCTCAATTTATAATACATACTAATATAGATGAAGCATTCCAACGATGGCTGACGAAAGCGTCGAAGATCCCGCCGCTCCTTATCCAAATCATTTCCTAATTCAAGGCTTAAGCCATGTGCGTATTACGTTCGCTCATCATGGCAATTAATTAAATACCGTTTTAGCGCGGTGTCTGAGGGGTGTCGGGATTTGGTTTAATATTCGGGCATACACATTCCGGGACAACTTCGGGAACTCGTGACAAGCGCTGAAGTATTTAGTGGATAGTTGTTGATCTTTCGCGCCCAATCTCCCGCCTGCAAACTTAGCAGGTTTACACGGGAAACAGGAGTTAACAGCACATTTTACTGTTCTAAACGGTGTTTATTAACTTTCTTTATAACACTATATAGAGCTATAATAGTACTTTACGTGATGGTTGCGTAATGTCAATTACGCAGAGTCGCATACAATACTTTATCTACACACATACTAGAAGTACTCTAAGATGGGTTCAGAAACCGAAAGGCAAATGACCAGCATTACCTTACCTGTGGTAGTAGGTGACAGCGATGACAGCTCTAACGTAATTTTGAAATTATGTTATCGAATATTGTAAGGTACTTAATGAGATCCAAATTTGGAACATCTTAGAAAATTTACAGCTGTCATCGCTGTCACCTACTACCACAGGTAATGCTGGTGATTGCCTACGGGTTTTGAACGCATAATAGAGATATGATATGTGTGTAGATAAAGGTTTTTGTGGTTATAACTAAAGGTTATGCAGCTATCTTACCAATGTCATGTTTATACACTGCCACGTCGCTACATTTCCAGATAAATTTCTGGCACTAACTTACAAAAATGGCCAGTTTTTATTGATTTCTTGAAATTAGTATTTTTGAATCTCACCGGGAAATACAAGTCTCTCTTCTATGATATCATAATATGTGTCCCTACTCACTCATAAACCAAATCAGCGCGTAACCCAATTAAAAATCACTCATTTATCATCAGTGTGATTAAAAAACCGACCCACTGTAACTTAATTATATACCCTTGATTGCTGAAATCAGTCAAACTACAATGACAGCTTACAATAAGATTACAATTGACTTCTCATTCTGCCGCTAACAGATTACGTAACCAACATGATCTATCAAGAATAACTCTTACCTAAAGATTCTCTATTCATTCTCCCCTCGACATACCCATGTACGTAACCCACGAAGCGCTCCCAAATGAGTGAATTCACCTGTACACCGTTTTAATGAGTGCTTAATGAAAGTTCCCCAGCAGTGAAATATGAGCGTTGCTGTGAGTTATGAGCTTGTCACACTGTGACCTCGCTCTTATCAATTAACGCTGGTAGGTTGGTACTGCGTCGACGATTATGAACCATTTTCTCTTTGTTTGTAATGTTGGTATCTTGTGATTACAAATTTGAATTGCGAACGTTATTTGTACATTGAATTGAATGATCAATGAGTAGAAAATTTGAGACGGATAATGTGTATGGTGAAGCGAAAATTCGGAGAAGTAATAAAATAACTAGGAGATTGTCATATGTATAGTATAAGGAGTTAGGGATATAAGAAACCGGTCAAACACTTTAAAATAACTTTTTTAAAGAATCCTCATGAAAGGCAGCAGGCAGGCACATGATCAGCGGTAAGATTCAAACTTGTTTTAATAATTTTAAGTAATTTTGAATTGTCATGCCGAAATGTCCCCTATTCCCAGAACCATTAAGGTTAGCGGTAATTATTTTTACTACCTTGATCATATTTTCCCTAAAGTCGTATATTTTTGTCGAAGTGCTCAGTAATTGAGTTGACGATATTATTGATTTGGGTTTTTTGTTTTTTTTTTAATTTACATTTATTTATTAATTCAATAATAACTATAAATGTTGCAAAAGAATTAATCATAGATTAATATTTCATCATTAGAATAAAGTATAAGTAATTCAAAATAATGATTAAATTTTTACACGCGGCATCGTTTTTAAATTGCCAAACGAGAAGGGTGCCTGTTTCCGTTCACCTCTGCTGGGGCCCATTTCTCAAAACTTACTTCACTAATAATATTAGTTCACTCAATACAATTTTCTACAAGTTTAGTCTATTAGTGAAATGTATCGCGTGGAAACACTTTACTGAAGAAACAAAAGAGATAACAATTATGAAATAAAATACACAAAACATAAAGAAAGAAAGAAACATTTACCACATAATACAAAAAATTACAAACAAATAATAAAAAAGCAAAAGCATAAATATTATGGCATGTGGTAAAAGGAGCTGATTCAGCAAATGCTGCGCTTCCGAGCGTAGGCGCGGGAGCTGGCAGCGCTGGTTTTCAGTCTGCTCCTGCTGTCTCAAGCTAGCGATACAATGTACTCGTAGACGTAGCTGGCGAGTTTACTCTACTACTTTATAATTATTCTTTATACGAAAAAGTAACATTCTGGACAAAAAACACTGACACTATTAAAGAAAATAAGAAAACAATTAACTTGTAAAAACAAAGGAAAATATGCTAAATCATTTTGAGCAAAAAATAAACGAATAATCGAAAATAACATACATACATACATAAACTCACGCCGTCATTCCCAGAGTAGCATAGACAGAGCTAAAGAACTACCAATAACCTTGTTGACAATTCTGTAAACACATTTTGCACAAGTAGGGTAAGATGTTTTCCAGTGTATTAGTGGCAGGTTGCCCATCGCCTAACAGTACCTACTACAAGCCTTTATTCCCTTAGTCACCTCTTGCGACGTCCACGGGAAGACATGGAGTGGCACTATTTTAACCCGGCAACCACACGGGGAGTTAATATTACATTATTGCCTAGGCATGGAAGTAGGCAATTGCGGTCCTCGTTTTGGATTAAACGGACGAGCTTGCGAGTCCGTTTAAAAATACGAAGCTCGCAATTGCTGCTCCTGCCGAGGCAAATATAGTGCTTTTCTCAAAAATCGCAAGAAAAAAATTGTGTTGGAGTCAAATCTTCATCGCTTGAACTCATTAACCGACTTCAAAAAAGGATTAGGAGGTATGTATTTTTTTTTATGTATGTTCACCGATTACTCCGTCAAGTGTCGACAGATTTAAATATTTTTTTTGTTTTGGTAGAGTATTCTTTCGAGGTGGTCCCATTGTCACCAAATCTGAATCTGATGAGAGGATCCGTGAGGAATTGAGGGAACTCCTCAAATATTGTAGGCAAACATGTAGCGATTTTAGTATTTTTAGTAACAAATCCAGCATTTGCATTCAGAAAGTATCATTTGGTGAAGTGGAACTGATGATGAAGACCACAGATGGCCACCGGAACTCCTTAATGGTACCGATTTCAAGGTTGGCGATAAGATATCTCGATTAAGATAGTTGAGCGACTACAACGAATAATATTTACTTGTTAACCGACTTCAAAAAAGGAGGTTATTGAAATATGACTATGACTTTCCCGCGGCGTTGCTTGCGGCGCGTTTGAAATAACTTAAAGTTTCATTTCAACTAAGAAGTGGGACTACGTAACAGCGTATTATGATCACTAAAAAGTATAAAATAAAATAAATGTTTTAAAAAACAAAAAACCGCCTTCATAAACGCAAAAAATAACTTCTTTAAAATTGTAGGCACCTATTAGGTTAGTCCAACTGAAGTCGGCGACCACAACATTTTCAACAAAAGCCGACATCAGTTGGACTAACCTAATAGGTGCCTACAATTTTAAAGAAGTTATTTTTTGCGTTTTTGAAGGCGGTTTTTTGTTTTTTAAAACATTTATTTTTGAATTGCATACAAACAGAAACTTCATGTGAAAAAACCATCACTCCTTACCGCCTTTTTGTTTATGACAAGGAGAAACGCAATTTTTGTTTAAAAAAAAAAAGGTATTCCGGCATAAATAAAAAAGTTATGTTTCGAGTAAAATTTAGATGTATAAGACTTGTGCCCTCATTTTATTACGGTATTTCCCTTTTCACTTTTTAAAAAGTTACAAGATAGATATTAATGGAATTTGTATGTAACATTGCGGGCTTGTGTAGCGAGCACGCAATGTACTTTTTTTTTAAATTTGAGAACTGTCAGTAAACTATGTACTTCGCGTCTCAATATGTAGATAGGAATGTCAACATTTCCGGACATTTTTGAGAAAAATGATATAACTGCCTAGTAATATTAGTATAGTGAGTTTTGAAAAACAGGCCTCTGTTCCATGAATTGTGCAAGGCAATGCAATATCCCTTGAATCTCGACACAGAATGCAAAAATGTTATAAACAGCAACCTGTATTTGATATTTTGTAGGTTTCCGTACCCAAAGGATGCCCCCCTATTACTAACGCTCTGATGTCCGTCCGTCAGTTACAGGGTTGTATCTTTTGAACCGTAAAAGCTAGACACTTTTAATTTTTACCAAAGTGTATATGACTAGAACCGCTATGCCAACAAATAATAACAATGAAAAAAGTAAATAATTGGTAGGGGGTCCCCAAACAAGAAAGAAGACAATTGAGAGGCACTTAAAATTTTCACAGAGTGTTAAATATTGTATAATCGTACGGAACCCATAGGGTGCAAGTCCGACTCGCACTTAGTTAGTTTTAAGGACACCTCACTTAACTTAAAAGCTTTCAAATGATATTATCACATGATATGTAAAAAATTGTGTGAAGTCAAAAGTTTTTGACCAGTGTGTGTTGCCAGTGATGACGTACGGATCTGAGATGTGACCGCTAACAATGGGCCTTATAAGGAAGCTCAAAGTCACCCAGAGGGCTATGGAGAGAGCTATGCTCGGGGTTTCTCTGCGTGATAGAATCAGAAATGATGATATCCGCAGTAGAACTAAGGTTACCGACATAGCCCGAAGAATAGCCAAACTTAAGTGGCAGTGGGCGGGGCACATTGCTCGCAGGACTGATGGCCGATGGGGTCAGAAGGTTCTTGAGTGGCGTCCGCGGACCGGGAGACGAGCTGTAGGTAGGCCTCCAACAAGATGGAGTGACGACCTAGTAAAGATCGCGGGAACGCGGTGGATGCGAAAAGCACAAGACCGGTCTGAGTGGAGAGCCTTGGGGGAGGCCTATGTCCAGCAGTGGACGTCTTTCGGCTGACATGATGATGATGATGATGTAAAAAATAATAATCGGCGACTCGGTTTTTCAGCTGCCAAAATAAATAAATAAGTGGCTTGGTTTAGACAACTAAATACTTAATAAATCTCATAAGAGTTCTATTTTTCAGTAGCTATTTGGCACGAAACCCTAAAAAGGAAAAAAAACCTGTGTTAAAAGAAGTTTTATTGTTTTTATGTGGACACAAAATAATAAAGTGTCAAGTGAACACAACAACAAAGTGTAAATGAAACACTTACAAAATGTTTTTACATAAGTGTGTGACGTTGTAGGCGTCAGAACAAGCCATTAGGTGCGTCCCTTTGAGTTGGGTTTGCTTCGACGGGCAGGGTCCATGTTCAAAGGGCCACTTACTTTGTCGTCTTTTCATCTTCCCTTACACGTCATCACACAATTTACTTACCTAGGTAGACTATGACGCTAGTTATTTTATTACTCCATATACATTAATATATTACCTGAGGTCGTTACTCGTTATACGGAAATACTTAGTTATTCACCTCCAGTTACAGTCACTAAAGTTGGCTTATTCGAACGTAAGCATAAGTTGAAAATTCACGATTTTGATGATTATGAAACGTAGATTAGGTTTAGGCCAGTTAAATTACGGATTAACTTTAATTACCAAAATATTATGTTACGAGGGCTGATTGGAAAGTTCGCGGCCAGAACTTTAAAAAAAAAAATTAAAAAATAACTGCCGTCATTTTAAACTGTCATTATTCAGTTTTCATACCGCGAAATTTAAATTGAAAGACTTGATTTAAAAATACGTGTAAACAGATTTTTCATAATGGACAATTTGGAGCAAAATACATCTTTATTACGTTAAAACACAGTTTGTTTGTAAAAACTAGTTTTAATTTAAGGTAAAGTAAACGCTTCTTAATAATAAAAAACGTTCAACAGACCATTCGTTTGTTTGTTCTTCTTCTACCCAGCAACGAAGCATCGGAACGTCACGCATTTTTGCAGAGGACACGGCTATATCCCAAAAAGTTACAAAGGACCGCTGGAATACCACTCAACGACTTCTTCATCATTATCAAAAGCAGTCAAGTACGTAGGAGATATTCCTTTCCTTGTATTTTGCTGTTTGCGATTAATTAGAATGCATTTAATTCAATGACGGGTTATCTTCGATTAAGAATTTACTTTTTCAATATTTACATTATTGTTTAGCATATTACCTACTGGTTTTAATTATTTATGAGTATAAACTCATACCAGTAATATGTTGGTAATAAACTTACTTCATGCGTAATTACTAATTTCTCAAGTACTTATCGGGACATCACGATAAATATCTAACTGTGATTATCGAAGAACCTCGTTAAAACTTTTAATTGACAACGTAAAATATTTGAAGAAATTTCTTATATACTTTGTATAAAGCAGCCGATAATGAGTTCGTTCGTGAGTTAGTACCGAAATTAGCAAATTTCGGTCGAGGTGGAAGTTTCGCAGTGGCAAGTGAGAACTCGGAGCACGTTATTATTGAGGAAAGTTTCGTCAGTACAAGATTGATTGCTGTGATTGATTTTACAGAGCTCTTTAGTTGGGTAAACTTTTGCTATTAGTTGTTACTGTATATGATAGTTAGTAAATACAATTGCAATTCAAGAAGCTTATAGAGACCCGTATGTAAGTATTGAACAAAAAAATAACAAGGTTAAATACGACATACTCGTAAATGGTTAAAGCACGAGTATGGGAATGTAAATTTACAATAAAGTAAAGTAGCGGCAACGAGTGATGGCACTTTTGATAGCTGACAAATAGTGTTGTGAAACACTCCATTTTATCATCGTAAAAAATTCAGTCAAGTGCGAGAAGTATATTTTTAAAAAGTTTATTAAAGAAATAACGCATAGAAATAAAAGGCCATAAATTTTAGATCAAACTCTCGAAATAAACTGTAGAAAAAGGCGAAGGAGATAGAAAAAGGCGACATTGTCAGAAATTTGAAATATTGTGTCAAAATATACAAAATGTGAAATTATTGATAAATGAGTGAATAAATAATCATTAAACCACGTTAACTCAGAGCTAGGACGCGAGTTTACTTGCGGCGGTGACGTGAAAGTGCAGTGACTTCAATGTCATACGTTGTTGTACCAGTCAGCGGTCCTTCGTTATCATCACGTGAAGTGTTTTTTTGAGATATTTTTTGGTTGTTATGATTAAAATGATGAACGCTAGAGTGCGAGCAAATAAAAACAACATCAAGATGAAGCTCGTTACGAAATGCGTTTCGGTAAATTACAGCGCCAGCAGTACATCACTATTCCGGTACCTGCAACAATGAAGTTTGACATCTGTTCTTTTATAATTGCTTTCAATATTAAGGGATACTTCATGAGCGAGCAAACTTCAACAGTGCCATCACTCGTTGCCGCTACTGTAGGTCAACAAGACCGCGTATTAATATAGAAATAAAATGAAAGTAAATAAAAAAAAAGTTCGGGATTTAAAACGTAACACTTCCAGCTTCTTGATAGGGTTGGCTGGCGGTCGCACCTGACAGTATCTATATTTTCCACTCGTGTTTTATAGAAAAACGAAAATCACTGTAATCTATAAAACACTGGTAGTACTGTGAGCTGTTAGTTCTTCTAAAATACGTTCGGTTACAGTCAGCAAACCGATGAGCTAAAATAAAATCGTTTCATTTTCTGAAAGTGTACCAAAGATAGTTTTAGAGTGAGAAATATCAGATACCTTCAACTGAGAGGGCTCACCTTCAGGCCGGTTCGCAAATTCAGCGCAAGTGAAAAGAGCTGCGATCTAAATTGTGTCT
This sequence comes from Acleris literana, assembly GCA_946894065.1. Lineage (NCBI taxonomy): Eukaryota > Metazoa > Arthropoda > Insecta > Lepidoptera > Tortricidae > Acleris > Acleris literana. The sequence goes on along the minus strand of OX335670.1, from coordinate 13,883,393 downwards.
ACCTATCTTGCTCTATGCAGAGCGCCGAAAAGGGATAGCCGGCTTGGCCTTTGCGATTTGATTCAGCAAATCAGGCTTTGGTCCCTAGAGGACAATTGTCTGCGGTTTCGCTGCATTAAACCCTTTCAGCATGAACTCAGCCATATCTACCCTCAATTCCTTGTCTAACAATACAAAAGCAGTTGTAATTATTTGCCTAATGTGAGCCGGTGTAATTTGTTTTGTTTATTTAACTAGAAACGCCTGACCGCGCGGGGCGCGGCTGTAAATAAAAGGGTCTGCTATATTGCAACGAAATTAAAATATGTAGCCTGATTATATGAGTTATCTCTCGGACCTTTCATATTATAATTAGTTTTCTACAACTCAAACATACATGTGAAGGTAATGTTAGCAGATTAGGCTGGTTTTAATTTACGTGTAATAAGTCAGCCTTTTAGAATTCCGTACAGAAAGGTAATGGTTTGCTTCCGTTAGCCCTAAGCGGCATTTTTCAGTATGAATTCAAAAAATAAATTATAGAAAAAAATGCTGACAACAGCGTGAATACAATAAAAAACAGATGAATGAGAAATTTAATCAGAATTAATTTCAGCGAAATTTCCCTTCGAATCAATCAATAGGCACAAAGCCAGGATTATCGGATTGTCAAATTCTTAGTACATTTTTGTGATTACCGCGGGTACTCAGGTGGGTTGTCCCCGGCCTGATTGCCCCCGGGGGCCCGCGGAGCACTCGCGGAACCTTTCATAATGGGGAGGGTTTCTTGCGAATCGACGTAAAATGCCTAAATGGAGGTGTAAATTCAAATTGGGTTAATGGCCTCATTCTAAATCGTATTGATTCGCTGCCTATATTCTATTGAAATCTGCTAAGTTTCCTTTTATCAATTGGAGGTCTAATTCGTTCGCAAAGCTCTCGTCGACTTTATTTGGAAGATAAGTCAATCCGGTATTTGGTACAATCGAGTTCATAAATATGTGTACACTTCTTTAATCGCTGTGACATTTCATATGTGGCAGTCCAAACATGACATTAAATAGACAAGGTACTAAAGTGTACATATATTTATGAACTTGACTGTACTAGGGTTGTGTAGTACATGTACTAAGAGCCAAAAATAATTAATTCACGTCACTGTACTAGAACAAACTATTCCGTGAAGTTTCTGCTCTTAGTTCACTTAGTTCACGCGGAGCAAGAACCGAACAGAGCAGGCAGAACAGTGAGTGACACTGACAGCAAAGCCGGCCATTCATTCGGTCAAAGGAGCATGAACAGACCAGTTCCTTTCAGTGTACCTACTAAAAGAACTAAAAGACCGAATTAGCACATTAGAGCGATTGTACTAGTTTGGAGCGATCCCCTTAGTGAACGAGCACGCACAACCCTATTCGGTACTGGTAAGACATTATGCTTTAGCTCTACGTAGAAATAAGTACCTCAAGTCAAGGAGGTTGCCGCGGTTCTCTCTGTTGAAATAATTATAATAGCTAAACAATGTCTTTGAATTCCTGGGGGTTACCTTGACAGACTAAAGTAGTTCAGTTTAGGTTGAGAAAAACAGACAGAGCTGTATACCTGCTATAGCTCTCTCCCTTTCTCTCAACCTAAACAGAACTGCTCTAATATGTCATGGTAACCAACCTGCGTACAGAACTTTTAATCATATAAATCTGTATGAATTAAGCATACCTATATTAACTTTAAAATTGAACCTTGGTGTGCTACTTGGGGCTCTGCCATGTCCGGAAAAAACCACCCTTTGGAAGATTATATTAATATTTATTGAATATATCCTAAACTTGAGTGCCGTTTAATTTGCATGAAAACGTTTAGCATAATGTCATTGAACTACGTTTGAAAAGCGCAATAAACTTTTAGCATAAAAACAAATTGTATAGTTTTACGAGGCGTACGATCAAATAACACAACACTCGTTTATGACAACGATTATTTTCTTGTTAAGCGTGTGTTTTAAGAAAATTTCTTCATATTACGTTAGGTTAGCTTGAAAGCATGACCCATTAATAGTAATCAAGACGTTAGAAATGTCTATTTTTCACACGACTGCCCAAAAATAGTAGTACATACATACATACATATACCCTGAAAATATTCAGGGTATATGTATGTATGTATGTACGATTCTTTTTTCCACCATAACTTCTAAACGCCTGAGCCGATTTAGATGTGTGTGGTATCGTTAGTATCCTTTCACCATCCCGGGTGACACAGGATACCTAAACTGTTAAAATTGAAATAACAACAATGACAAAATGATAATTATTAACATAGGTATACCGAAGATAGTATAAAAAATGCAGTCGGGTTTGTAAAGCTTGCTTTTTAACCTGTAAACATTATGATTTATGAAATTATGCAATTCGTTGTTATGCACTTATTATATCATCTGTTTATTTAGGGCCTGTTTCACAATCGACGAGTAGAGAGCGAAATAATGCAATTTATGTTATGCAAAATGAAAATTAGAACATTCGTTTTTATGCTAATCAATACACACCTCCTAAACTTTGGGGTTCAGAGCAAAGTTGAGAGAGCTTTAAACTTAAGTTAAGATTAATTGCACAAAATTGTTTCAAGGCGAAAATACTATTTTTATTGTACAGTCGGCCAGAAATGTGGTCAACCACACGGTTGAAGTTCATTTACACGTCTTTATACAAAAATTTCAATTTTCCCTTGCAATAATATTATGACAGTGACAATTGTCAACCTTAGCGATAATTAGACCTCACTAAAACTTTTGTCAAAACTGGTAGACCACTTTCTTGACAGACCGTACTATCTGTGCATTAAGACCTAGAAAAAGGAGGTGGCTGGATGATTTGGACGTTTTTTAAAACGACTGACGGGAGCATGCAATCAGGGAAGAGTGGCGGAAAAGAGGGGAGGCATTTGCCCTACAGTTGGACAATAATACAGGCAAAAAATTGTATTTGGTATAATTACCAAGAATATTGTTTGATTATTCGCAAACTACCGAAAATTGCCAAAATAGATAAGATACTCGTAAAAGTTGCCTCTTAATTTTCTTACACCATCTCTGCCCAAAGAAAAACCAAACACGTACTCCATTTAAAGAGTAATGTACATTGCTCTGTAAATGGGGAGCAAAATTATCGGATCACGTTAATAATATAAGTTACGATTACAAATTAACTTTAATGTTAAATGAGTAAAACGGCAAAATAAACTCATTTATAACATCCGCGCCCTGTTGATTTAGTAAACATCACTAATTACGACGTGGATGAGTTGGCTAGGTAATGTATAGTTCACAATTACAATGGCTACTCGTGCACCTTACATCTACGCCATACGATTTATATTTGAACGTAAGCAATATTGTGTAGCAAACTGTTTGCAGGATACAAAGGCCAGCTGTGACGGGAATAAAGTTAAACTATAATTAAGGCAAAGCTGCCTACGGAACTCTGTCGAGATAAATTAGTGACCCTTTTCTAAAATGTCAGCGCTGGTTATTAAGCGGGGCTGAGCGGCTTGCTGACCATGAGGGCTCAACAGTGCCTTTGTGCATTCAATGTTGATTTACACCCAGCAGCGCTGTTGGTATGGGAGTAGAAAAAAAAAAATCAGTCATCTAATCGCTGTTTGCAGCAGGGCAATACTATTCTAATTCTGCAATATGGTAAAATTCTTCAAAGAATGGTTGCGTCTGCTCCGCATATTTGCTCGACTACCATTAGCGTTACGCGTGATATAACGGGTAAGTAAGTAATGTACTTACCTAATAGGAGAACCCAAGCCCCCACTTTAACGATGTACCGATTATTTTTTTATCTATATATTTTTTTTGCACTGTTTGTAGAGTAGGTGCAAGCTCAATTTAAATACCTAGGTAGTGGTTTGAGCGGAATTGAGTGGTGATAGGACTTTGTGCAGGGTTCGTCCAGATTGATACCATCTTATTCTTTCACTAGACACCAGTGTTTGCAATGTTGTGTTGGTGTGGGAATAAGACGACCAGTAAAATTTCTAGCATAGCGGCAATCCATCTTAGTCCTCAGGGTTGGCAACGCGTTTAGTCTTCAGATTAGTCTTGAGATCGTAGTCTTGAGAATGGAAATATCTATGGGTCACGGATCTCACTTACCATCAGGGTCTTCATTCTACTCTATCCCTACACGTAATGTTTTCAACTCTGACGCCATTATTGTCAATTAACTAAGAGCCTTTCATAACGTTGAATACATACATAATGTATTTGCTCTTAAGTCTTGGGTGTGTTCTATGTATTAAAGTACCTATAGTTTAGTTTAGTTAGTTTATTTATTCATCAATGTAATATTACAATATAAATTGCATTGCATGTCAAAAAATACGAAATTACATTGATATTGTCAAAATTAATACTAAATAATAATATAATAATACAAAAATAACACTCAAATAATCAAAGTCAACATTAATAAACAAGTAATAAATGGTCAGTTTCCGATGTCAATGTACAAAAAGTAATAAAGTCAAATAAACAATAATAATTACCAATATTATATTAATATAATATAAATTAATATACCTATATTATTTAAATTAGGTAAATATAAGGATGTTTAGACATTGTCAAAAGCAATTCAGTTTCGCCTGAGTACTCCAGACTGCCCCAGTGTGTTCGTGTGTCTTCTCCTCTTTAATGGCCTGTTGTTTGATCGGTAGTTAAACTTACTAATGGTCAAAAATCGTAACTAATGGTTAAAATCTCAAGGAAATGTGTCAAATATTACATTCCTTTTTCGAATTTTAACAATTAGTTAGTTTAACTACTGATCAAACAACATGGCCTAAGCCATAAAAAAAACAGTTTGAAAGGTATTACACTAATAAATGATTATTAGTATATATTTTGGGTACACAGTTCTGCGATAGCCTCCTGAGGTTCCTTGTACTAATAATAGTACAAAATACGGCCATTCAAATAAAGATCTAGCGCAAAGAAAGTAAAGTGGAATTTATTTTGTTTTTATGACTAATGATCAAATTAGAAAATTAACTTTATTTCATTCATAATTGATTCATATTCCATTAACAAATTTCATTATATGGTGGGCCTTAGGAGGATAGGTACACACTCAATACGATACACTGTCAAGCAGAAGACCAGACGTAATGGTAATTTGTTCAAGCTCCCTTGGACGTGACAGATGTTCGAATGAACGAAAAAACTAAAATAGGATTCAGAGACGGGAAAAGGTTTCTTATGTAAAACAAAGTAGATGTTTATTTGCGGCCTCTGCTAGGCCCGCTCTGGCTTTTATCTGTATTTAAATAACAGTGATTTTCGTGGCACTAAAGCAAGTATAATTGAACATAGTGCTTCTCATTTCTAAAGAGCCCTAAGCTTTCTGGTATTTGTGTGATAACTACATAGTTACTCCTTTTTTGGGCAGTTGTATTATAATATAAATCAGCCTGTATGTTACTTCATTTGTAAGAGTAGCGTATGTAACTCTTGCATAAAGATAGGCAAACGCTTGTGGTTTTATGAATCGAGCTGCATGGTTTAATGCCAAATTAATATGCCGGAAATAAATTAAATAGCAAGCTTCAAAAATGGCGGAAAAGTGAAACTCGGCAATGATTCTGATGTCCGAATCATCATCAAATTGCACCACACATATATCATAGCAAGCAAGTAACAGTTTCGAATATATTCGAAAGGAATTATCGAAATATCGATATTAATGCTTTACAAGACGATATAAGTGCTTATCTTGCTTAGCTTGCTTAGCTTCAAACAAACGAAAACAAAACAAAATTTCTTTTGACATTTGAGCTGAAATGATACAGAGTGATTCAAAATACGAAGCTATTTACTCGTAAATAGAGAACGTCTGCTTTTGACTTTTGATTATGCTTATGCCATTTACGTAACTGGAATTGTAAGAAAATAAACCCGAGATTCAAAGCAAGGAAAGCAATATCCCACGGCAAGTGACCCGGCAAACGACAACTATTACCCCGGGGGCAATACATCTCACATTTTTCGCGATAAGTAGCTCTAGCTTTGTACAATATAGTGACTTATGGGCTTAAATATTTATTACAGGTTTGTAGTACGAAAAGATCAAGGGCAAATAATTTATAGATTTGGTCATAAACTGTTTAACCTAAATAGGCCATTCTCGTATTTGCGTGGTATTTGCAGTTGTATTAAAAAGTTAAATACTTAAATTATTTTTGGAATTCCTATCTACAATTAATCGAAGTAGTTTATGTTAATAGTCTTTTATTAAAAATTACACGATTTGTTTTCTTTTGAGTCGTTTGAATAACATCAAATAACACAAATAATATGTTGGATTCCAAATATTTTATAACTTGAATTGTCATGGAGGTGACATCAACTTATTGAACGAAACCATAATTCATTAAATCAGCGAAAACAGTTGCTGAACAAATACAGACAACAAACACAACGCCATCTTGAAAGTTTTGACAGTCTGTCATTGTTAGGATAATTCTTTTTGGAGAAAAGACCTTTACAGTAAGTTTTTTTTTAATTTGCAAGCTCATTTGTACACTTTTGGATAACGTATTAAACGATATTTATTTAATTAGGGTCCATTAGATAACGTAAAACGATGGGCCATTATAACCAACCGTTATCTTGATATTTCATCGTTTTTTGTAATCCGTATTTGAGGTTATGAAAAAAACGGTTCGTAAGTTTAAAATATCCACTCTATGTGATGGATGTCACCCACGTGGATTTTTGTGGATTACAAGTTATCCACGGAGGTAATTGGAGAAGGTGGAGTTCCTTTAATTTGAATAATTGTGGAATAATAAGACGAAGTCACGAGAAACAGCTAGTACATAATGTATATACATATTTTTCGACAGTTCAATTTTGATCTTAAAATAGCAATGGGTATTCTGTAGTCATATAGGTGAAAAACTTAAGTAAATGACCTCTTGAATGTAGTTTTAACACATCTGTAGACCGTTCGACGTTCCATATTTGAAATGTGACATAAATTCCATATTAGTTTTATACACATCTACATGCAATGCAAGAGGTTATTTACACTAAGTTTTTCACCTATATGAGGATTGCAGTTTTCGAGTATAGCGGCAAAGCCAACATAGTGGGGGTTTAGAATATAATCGACGCACACACGTCATAGTGTTTACATAAGATGGAATCTAAGTCAAGATTGTAACGGTGTACACGCTTGCCCTCACTAATGCAATAGCTAAAGTGATTTATATGCATAGCCACTTACAACTAATTCAAATTCAAATAATTTATTTGTTTACAGATGTTACATTTTAATATTATACCATTATATCCCATCCAAAGCCATACATATATCTTACATGTTTAACATGCATCATGCTTGAACATTATTCTAATTTGTCAATTTGTCTGTCCCAAATACTCTTGCACACACTAGTATGCCTTATCTGACTAATTACAGTGAATACTGACTTTTAAACCTGGTTTATGTTATTGGTACATAATGAAGCTTGAAGGTACTCGTGCCTGTCATTAGAGCGCTCGAAAGCTCGCGCACTAACCTAGGCACTCGTAGCTTATACATTTTTCTTTACAAGCTTAAAATTAAAAAGGTCATAATAGCATTTAATATGCTGGAGATTTTGCAAAACAATTCCACTAAAATTTTTACTGCATTTTTCTTACTAAATGCTAAAGTCAAGCTTTATGAGTATGAGAAATGAAAAGAAATTTCACAAGCGGATTAAGTGGCTAGCATACTTGAATACAACCACCCGTGCACCCTGTGAATGAAGGGCGTATTAAAGCAATAAACCAAAGTGACCGCATTAAGCAGTAAGTTGATTAAATTAAACAAATAACGCACAGACGTACGTATGCGGGAATATTTATGGTTTTGTGAGTGTAACACATTATTACTTCCTCTCACACTAGCCAGTCGTTTAATCACTGTAACTGCGGCTAATGTGCCACATTATTTCGGACGAAGAAAGCCAGCGAAATATGGCCCGGACGTGTTGTTGTCTTTATCCCTTATATTAAATATGAGATTGTTATACTCGGTGTTGGGACAACAGATTTATCATACATAAATACACGGCGAGAGCTTATCAGTCCGCGGCAGTTTCTTAATGTTATAACTTGCTATTTACTGTTTACATTTAAAGGTGACCCTTTAATTTCATGAACAATGCATACAATGTATTCGTGTTGGAATTGGGGTGTTTTATTTTATTATTTAAACCATGGCTTTATCATGATGTACCTTGGTCAAATCAACGAAAAGAATTCTTCAATATGGACAATCAAACGCAGGGCTATTTCATACTTAATATGGTCAAACGGGAATGAACGTCTACAAAGTTGGCGATTAAATCGTAATCGGCCACTTCGTGCTACACTGAATCGGTGTGATGGAACCAGTTATGATCAAGGACCCAATGATAGACACTTGATTGTTATGTTACAGAAGATAAGGGTTATTCCTTTATTTTGTGACATTCATTTTATAATCTTTGAATTAAGAGTTAAGTGACTATTACTGGTGCCTTCAGCTAAAAGTGTCCAACATTGGTACCGTCACCCCAATTCAAACATCGCATTGCCACATATACAGGATTGCTCGGACTTGATGACTTTTGAGCTAAGAGGCGATAGAGAAGGTCACACTAACCCTGCCCACTGCGTTTTTTTAAATTTACTGTTTTATACTAGCTGAAAAAAGTCCTTCTGCGGTGTTTCTTAGTGTAATTACCTACACCCGACAAACGCAATGTCTTTAGTAAGATAATGTTATCGTACACGTTAGTCGCAAGCAGAACTGTCTCCAACCGGCCCACTGTTCGTTCACATTAATTACGTTGCACGGCAGTGTCTCGTGAAATATGAACCTGCAGCGGTATCATAGCGGCATTGCATTGACGCCGTTGAATAATTTATCACCAAACGAACAGAAAACGCCTATGACACCGACCGGAGGTTAGTCATAGATCGTGAATAAATTTATGCTAGGGGTATTGTCATTCCAGCGTCTTTAACAAAGGTTAGGAAGTATAACAGGTGTTTTACGTACTGATTTTATGCGCCTAATGATATTTTCCCGGAGAAAAAATCTTGGCCGTACTGCCGTACAGTGTTTTAATGAAAATTAAGTTAATGGCATTTCATTCTCAACCTACTGATTTAAGGAAACCTTAAGTTTATTTTATTTACTACTTGGAAATAACGGGCGCACAATTAAGTTTTACTTGAAAGTCAACTTCCAACACAGAAAACTATGGTATAAGGTTTGATCTCAAAATTTTATCTAGTCAGAATACCAGTTATAATTGGGTGCAGTACAGTAATAATAGGTAACAAAAAGAAGTTATGTAAAAAAATGCACATCATTAAAACTCAGGTAATGACACTAAAATGAGGAGCACTTTACACATCATAAACAAGCATTAACCCACAACACAACAGTGAAGCAAATCCACCGTTTTAAGTTTTAAAAGAGTGTAATTACATATTGCAGATAATTTTCGTATTTAAGATATGAGGTCCAAACTTGCAATTACATAAATAATAACAATTACATTTCTTAAAAGTCAAATCTCAAGGTAAAAATAAGAATGTAAAAATAAATTCAAGAATTTTAAAGTAAGTATTGCATTCTATGGGTGTATAATGTGGAATGACACAAAACGAAAGAGAGCTACAAATAAAAAAGCCCTAAGCTAAATTCATAAAGGAAGTACATATTACAGACTAGACAACAAGAGAGGTAAACTGGTATGACACTTTGTACTACGACGGATCAAAGAAGAAAAGTATAGAAGGGAAGGAAGAAACTGGTAGACGATGACTAGGTTTCAGAAGCTAAATACATCGGAAAGTTGCCGTCATGTGAAGGACATGGCATCCTACACCACCGACAAGAGCTCTTAAATGAGAAGAAGAGAAAACAATAGAATTAAATAATAAAACACGTAAACGAATACGGGTTACTTTTAACACCCTGTATAGTTATAGGTTTCAGCTTGCTACATGCGGTTGTACCACGCCGTATATTTCGGACAATTTCATACCAAATCATTATCATCATTTTAACCGAATGACATTCACGCCTGGACGTAAATCGTTCTCAATATTCGCCACAATAACCTATCCCGTGACGCCCGCATCCAGCAGTTAGACATATTAATTAGCTATGCAATAACTGAATAACAGATATTCATCCATGCTAATTCTTAATGGCTCGCTAAACTAGGTACACATCTATAGTTAATTATATACAAGGTGTGGTTGCGCAGTGTATCGGATATTGTGCTAAATATTAGATACTTAGCTCTTAAGTTGATGGTGATGAGGTTAGGTACCGACATTATTTTATTTACTTGACTCCGGCCTTTATAATCATAGTCTGTACGGTTCGACACCGTACAGGTAGTTCTGCTAACACAGCGTCCTACTTTTATTAGTCATGTAGGTAAACATAATTATTACGAATATCAATATTCTAAATGCACTTCACAAAACAACGTCAGAGACGCTTGACCTAGCCGTTGAACTGTAACTTTTATTTAATAAACGTATTAACTTTATTATCTTTAACTTTTAAACTATACTTTATGTAACGAGCCACACTGAAACTCGGTAGAACTCCTACATAAATTGGTCCTTCGAACCTACAGTGTTAGTGCATTGGTTGCGGTAGCGTTCAGTTGGCTGGCCTCCCACAAGCGGGTCTCACCAGTGAGCTGAATAGACGCACTTACCGTGACTGAAGGGCATACGCACTGGATAACTGCAGACAAGGAGATCGCGGAAACTTCGTTATTTTCTTGTGTAGTGAACAGAAGTGGATCAACGGTCTGCTTATCAAACAGCAAAGGCAAACTGCCAGGAATACAGTTCCAGCCTAGAAGTATCTCTCGGCTCATAACATGGCGTTCGCTGGAAAGTATCAATTTGACGAAGGTAGCCGACCATCATCACCAGGTGGGGCTAACTGGCCGAACTTACTTCAACAACAAAGTAAATGTTTTGAGGCTATAAAAGCACTCAAATCTAACTTCAAGAAGGATGGTCCCTCCAGAAGAACTCCTGAGTACCTAAAAAAGCGCCTAAATACTTTGGAAGGGTTTTGGGTGGAGTTTGTAGCTAACGATGACTTGTTGAAGCAGATGGAGAATAAAGAGAGCGAATACTTCGTGGATGACATCTTCAACAAAACAAAAGTCACGTATGAGGCTTTAAAGCAAGAAATAATGACGTCAAATCTTGCATTATCTCTTGGGATGCAGACAACTCCGAAGAAAAATGATGGGAACGTCCCTTCTCAGAGAGGGACGCTGACTGAAATAGTGCAAAAGGAAGTCGGCGCAGCCTCCGGGAGCAGTGAAGTACTATCCGAAGAGAGTAAAACTACGTTGCGCCAACAACTTTTAAACTTTAACGCATTAGAGAGGGCCATCTCAAAAATCGATTTAATAAAAATGGATGAGAAATGGGAGCTAGAGGACAGTCTTAACACCCTAAAAGCGAGATGGAATGCCATAGACAAGCTGCATTGGGAATTGAACTTCGTACTTGGAGAAAACTTGCCGGTCTACGGAAAAGAGTACTCCAAGTGGGAAAACGCTTACGACAGTCTGAAGAAAATTATAAGCAAGAAAATTTGGGCGAACGCACACTATAAAGAGTCGACACCAAGAATGGAACTCCCAGAGTTCGACGGCAACTACAGCAAATGGGTGTCCTTCAAGGATTTATTTATAGACACTGTGCACTCCAACCCGTTATTGTCAAAATCACAGAAGATGCAGCATCTCAAAGCAAAACTAAAAGGCGACGCAGAGAAACTTATACAACATCTTGCGATCAGTGCGGAAAACTACGACTCGTGCTGGGAGATAATACAACACCGCTATGAAAACAAGAGACTGTTATTCTCCTCATATATTAATACCCTATTGGGCCTCAATGTGATTCAACAACCGTCTGCATTTAACATTAAGAAAATGCACGATACTATTAAGGAATGCGGTAACGGTTTAACAAATTTGGGACTCGATATATCAACTTGGGACCCTCTTCTCGTTCATCTATTGCTGCCGAAACTCGACACAACGACCTACAACGAATATACTCATGACATGAAGAACCCAAGGGAGTTACCGGTCCTTCAGGAACTGATTGATTTCCTGGAAACAAAATTCATCGCATTTGAGTCCATGAAACATAGTCAACAAAATCATAATAGCCACAAGCCTGAAAATCTACCGAGAAATCAAGGAACTTGGTATCAAAAACCGACACTGAAGAGTTTCAACTTTCAAAACAAGTTTCACGAACCAAGAGCAACGACCTTTAAGAAGCCAGAAAAATGGGCAAAATCACACTACACTACATTCAAATCATGCCCACTATGCAAAAAAGGCCACGTTTTAATGTATTGTGGCACATTTTTAAACATGGATGTTGCAACAAGAAACGAGAACATAGCTAAATTGCAAGTATGCCGAAACTGCTTGTTTAGCCATAACGGAAAGGAATGTGTGTCAAACAAAAACTGCAAACTTTGCGACAAAGCACATCACACACTGCTTCATAACGTAAACATGGAAAACACCAAAGGTCATCAACAACAGGCAAATCACCAGCCCTCAACTTCAACTCAACGATCAGTACATCATGTGAACACTGACATCGAAGAAGTCCTACTCACCACCGTCAAACTGATGGTTGTTAACATAGAGGGAAAGCACGTGACTCTACGAGCACTACTAGATCAGGGATCGCAAGTGTCCCTAATATCTGAGAATGCTGCACAAAGACTTAGGTTGCCTCGACGTAAACTAAGCGCAGTCGTATCCGGAGTTGGATCTTCTGAAGGGAATAGCAAGGGTTGCTTATCAATTGAATGTAAGTCAATACACTCAGACTTCACATTTACAACGGAAGTTCTCATCATGAAAAAACTTGTCAACAACTTACCGTCGGCAACCCTGAAAAACGCAAAATGGGATCATTTGGAGAGCTTGAAGCTTGCCGATCCAGATTTTAACATCTCAGGGCCCATAGATATCCTACTGGGAGCAGATATTTATTCTCAAATAATTGTGGATGGAGTATTGAAGCGGGACACCGACGCTCCAGTAGCACAGCAGACGAAGCTAGGCTGGATAATTTGTGGCAACGTAAAAAGATTCAACTGCCTAGTGATGGTCAATGAGCTACAAAACTTAACCAGATTCTGGGAAACAGAAGAAATCAGCTGCTCTAACGAATCTACGGACAGCGATGATTACTGCGAGAAACACTACACCCAAACTACAGAACGTTTAAGCACGGGTGAATACGTCGTGAAAATGCCATTAAAAAGCGATATAGAAACGAAATTAGGCAAGACTAGACCACAAGCAGTTTCACAATTTCTTCAGCTAGAAAAGAAGATGGCTAGGCAGGAACATTTCGCCCAACGATATAAACAATTCATCACGGAATACCAAGAACTAGGTCACATGGAACCGGCAAAGGAGTCAACGTCCTCTGGTCTTCAAGCCTACCTACCCCACCATGGAGTAATACGGGAGGGATCCTCAACTACAAAACTACGTGTAGTATTTAACGCCTCTATGAAAAGTGACACTAAATACAGTTTAAACGATTTGATGGAGAGAGGACCCAACCTACAAAAGGACCTCGTAACGTTGATACTCACATGGAGAAGCTACAAATATGCGCTAACAGCTGATATTGAAAAAATGTTTCGAGCCATCCGACTACATAAGGATCAACAGCCGCTTCAAAAAATCATTTGGAGGTCAGCACCACAAGATCAACTGCAGGAAATGCAGCTCTGTACCGTAACGTATGGAACCAAAGCGGCCCCCTTTCTAGCTATGCGCACACTAAAACAATTAGCTCAAGATGAAGGACACGCTTATCCCGCAGCAGAGAAAGCGCTAAGCAATCAATTTTACATGGACGACGTGATAACGGGTCATAACACAATCGAGGGCGCGCAAATATTACAAAAACAACTTTATGACCTACTGAAAAAGGGTGGATTTACTTTAAGAAAATGGGCAAGCAATGACACAACAGTATTAAGACACCTCGCAGAAGAAAACAAAAGTAACCAAGAAATATTTAACTTTAGTCCCGATGAAACAACGAAAACACTTGGCCTTGGGTGGAATAAAACTGAAGACTCATTTTGCTTCGACTGGGAACTGCCGGAAGCTAAAAACAAACACTGCACGAAACGTAGGCTGCTCTCAGACATTAGTAAAGTTTTCGACCCCCTCGGCTGGCTGGCGCCAGTAACTGTGCACACAAAACTACTGTTTCAAAGGGTATGGAGCAGCAACATTGGATGGGACGAGCCGGTCCCGGAACAAATCGCCAAGGAATGGGACGCAGTTCGCTCCCAATTACAGCTAATCAAAACTAAGACGATCCCGAGATGGATAAACTGCGTGAACAAGGAAATTGAATTACACGGCTTTTGCGATGCAAGCGAGAAGGCGTTCTCTGGTGTCATATTTAGCAAAACTACAAATGAACAAGGCGAGATAACTATTACGTTGCTAACAGCTAAAACAAAAGTTGCGCCACTCAAGACAAAGCCCACACTGCCACGATTAGAGCTCTGTGGAGCCCTACTATTAGCTAAACTTATGGCGAAAGTGAAAAATGCTCTTTGTGAACAAAAACTGAACGTGTACTGCTGGACAGACTCTCAAGTGGTACTCGCATGGCTACAGGGTAGTAGCACGAAATGGGAACCCTACATAGCGAACCGAACGACCATGATAAACAATGTAGTCCCCGCCGTGCAATGGAGACATGTGAGATCTAAAGAAAATCCCGCCGACTGTGCATCAAGAGGGCTTTTACCCGCACAGTTACTAAATTTTAACTTATGGTGGAACGGCCCACAGTGGTTGACAACATGGGCGGAAAACAAACCTATAAACGAAGAAATATTTACAACAAATACAGAAAAGGTATACGAGTGTCAAGTAACACGCAAACAATGCAATAGCGAAGTCATAATAAAAAATATATTACAACGATGCAGCACAATGGCACGCGCGATTCGATGTGTCGCATGGGTATTACGTTACATAACAAAGTTACGTAACAAGTCCAAATCAGCTGATGGAAATCAACCTACTATTGACGAATCAGGTGATGGAAATCAACCTACTATTGACGAATCAGCTGATGGAAATCAAATTACTATTGACGAACTGAACGAAGCAACCCATCGTATCATCAAGATAATCCAACAGGATAGCTTCCCCGAAGAAATAGAAAATCTGAGCAACGGGGACCTAGTAAACAGAAAGAGCAAAATTTTGAATTTAACACCATTTCTTGACCATAAAGGCATTTTACGAGCAAGGGGACGGTTGAGCCACTCAGCCCTCCCGGAGGAAACGAAGTACCCAATCATACTCCCGCACGACGGCCGCCTTACGGAACTTATAATCGGGGACGCCCACAAACAGGTGCTGCACGGAGGAGCACGCCTAACGCTCGGACAGACGAGACAACAGTATTGGATCATAGGAGGGAACCGAGCGGTCAAAGGCTTCCTACGGCGCTGTGTCAGATGTCTACGATTTAAGACCATGAAAAATGAACAAATAATGGGAGACTTACCGAGACCCAGGGTAACTCCATCCCGGCCGTTCACGCATACAGGCGTGGACTTCACGGGCCACGTGGATATCAAACTGAACAAGGGCCGAAGTATAAAAACATGCAAAGGATATATTGCTATATTTATCTGCTTAGCGACAAAGGCTGTTCACATCGAACTGGTGTCCGACCTAACTTCTCAATCATTCTTAGCTGCCCTGAAGCGCCTTTGTGCCAGAAGAGGCACTCCGAAACATATTTACTCAGATAACGGAACTAACTTCAAAGGAGCCGCCAAAATTTTACAAGACGAATTCAAGATGTACGAAACATTATCCTCGCCCGAGTTCTTTAAAGAAGTAAACAATCTTCAAATACGATGGCATTTTTTATGTCCACGATGGCCATCAGCAGCTGGTATTTGGGAAGCAGCGGTCAAATCGATGAAACAACATTTGGTTAGAACCCTTAGAAACGAAAAATTGACATATGAACAATTTACTACCCTACTAGCTCAGATCGAGGCTTGCTTGAACAGCCGACCGCTGTGTCCGCTTACAGAAGACGTGGAAGATCTGGACTACTTAACACCTGGCCACTTCCTAACAGGAAGCCCAATGATGTCACTGCCCCGAGAAAACCTCACCGAGCAAAACTTAGACATTCGCAACAAGTGGAAACGTATCGAACTCATGCATCAACATATCTGGAACCGTTGGTCCAAAGAATATCTTCATCAACTACAAGCAAAAAGCAAATGGTGCAACCCTAAAGGCAACATTCAAGAAAACGATCTAGTCCTCGTAAAGGAAGACAACGTCCCTCCAGGAAGATGGGCCATGGGTCGCGTGGTAGAACTACATCCAGGTGAAGACGGATACGTTCGGGTAGTCACACTAAAAACGCAGTGTGGAAACTTTAAACGCCCCATCGTCAAATTAGTGCCACTGCCAAAAGAAGAAACTGCGTGGCCAGAGAAAGGGGATGCTATGAAAGCAACCACACCTCAGGAAGCAAAGAAAGACTCCGATTTGGGTCACAAAATCTTCTACAATAAAAAACGCACAGTAACACTGAGCAGTCACGTGACCACCTTGTTGTTTACACTGACCTTATTTACCTGTGTAAACACACTACCGACTCAATATTATAATAATACACCGATTGAAGGTAACTCGCCGATATACTTTGACAACATTGGAAATCTTCAGCTCATCCACGACGAATGGACGCTGTTAGTGTATTACAATTTGACCACCTATTGGCAGGGAACGGAGAAAATTGGAAAGTACATAAACAATTTAAATAATATCTGCAACAGATTAGACAAAGCACCGTGCAAACCGGCCATTATGCAACTACAACACGAGTTACGACAAATATCAGAATATAATGACCTGCTACTGACCCAACACATGAGCAGGAAGAAAAGAGGCTACTTCAACGGAGTCGGAAACCTGGCGCATACTCTGTTTGGCGTATTAGACGAAAACTTCGCAGAAAAATATCAGAATGACATCGCAAAGGTCCAAGGAAATGAAAACTACCTTTTACAACTTCTGAAAAATCAGACCAGCATTGTCGAAACAGAAAACAATATTATTAAAAACAATGAAAAATTTATGAAGACCCAGTTGGAAAGCATTCATAACTTCATAGAAACGACAAACGACACCATGGAGAAAATTATTTACAGGGTACAATCGGTGTTGACTATGAATGATTTAAACGCGGCATCCCTTACAGCAAGTCTTATTTTATGGAACTTAAAACAGACGCAGGACACCCTACTAAACACCCTTACCAACATTCATAACGGGCACCTAGATGTTCACCTCCTAACTCCAAAACAACTATCGCACCAACTGAGTGTGATCGCCGCAAGAATATCAAAACGCCTAGCATTGCCTGTGAAGAACTTTGAAGACAACATTAAAGACGTATATAAGCTACTGTACGTCAGAGCAAGGGTGACTTCATCGTACCTGCTCCTCGAAGTTCATATACCACTGATGAGTGACGATGATTACAAGATCTTTCGAGTCCTGCCTCTTGTAATGCACGGACCGAACAAAGAAACTTTAACAGTCGCACCAACAACAACGCACATCGCAGCAAACTTTGCCAAAGAAACTTATATAATGATCGAAGAAAATGATCTTGAGCACTGTCAAAAGATAAAAGAAAACCACTTCATTTGCAACACTAATCATCCGATATATAACTTTCGCAACGAGAATGCACCCTGTGAAGCGGAAATACTCAGTCATCAAAATAGCCGCCATTGTAATATAATAAATATTAATTGCCGTGAGACTTGGATCAAGTTACATAAACAAAACCGCTGGCTTTATTTATGTTGTAGCACGTGCCACGCGCGAGTACTGTGCGAAGATCGGATTACATCAACAAAGATATCCAACACTGGAATAATCGACCTTAATGACGGCTGCATACTTCAGAAAAAAGACTCAACTTTATATGCTTATAGTCACTTTGGAAGCACCTTGAAACTGGAACCAGACATACCAGGAGCTCTGGACGTAAATCTTAACCTTCAGGAAGATGTAACATTTAATCTTAGCAGCATTTGGGTACCGCCAATAACGTACAATCAAAGCGGGGAACATGACCTACTGGATAAGAAGTTGGAACTTCTTAAACAAAATGAGAAACTGCCGATCGCCGATATAAGTACCCATGATATTCACCAGTATCTTGTCTTGTATTTACTGGTGGTGGGAGCCATCGTGGCCGCAGTCTATATTCTCGTCAGACGCTGTCGGCAAAGAAGTACTTCGATTACCAACCCGACAGATCCCGAGGACCCGCAGGTGCCACGAAACGAGCCAAAGAAAAAGAAGAAGCTGCACGTGTCTGCACGGGCCGGTCAGCCGCAGAAGGAAGAACATGAGATGCAAGAAAAGGAAAATCCCATATACCAAAAAATCCGACGTTCTAAACGAATGTTTAATTTGGATTCTGAATAAAATATTTAATTTGTAATTGTACAGATCGAGTCTCTCTGACAATGTCCGTTTGTTTTTATTATCTTGGCTCGCCCTTGGCAGCATGTACGGTTCGACACCGTACAGGTAGTTCTGCTAACACAGCGTCCTACTTTTATTAGTCATGTAGGTAAACATAATTATTACGAATATCAATATTCTAAATGCACTTCACAAAACAACGTCAGAGACGCTTGACCTAGCCGTTGAACTGTAACTTTTATTTAATAAACGTATTAACTTTATTATCTTTAACTTTTAAACTATACTTTATGTAACGAGCCACACTGAAACTCGGTAGAACTCCTACATAGTCATAGTTATTAAATTTAGTCTTATAAATGACAAAACGTTGAATTTTATTTATTTTGTGGCATTGAGAATGCACACATGCCACATGATCGTAAGGGATTTATATTCTCAAGACTACGATCCTAAGACTGCAATCCTAAGACCGTAAATGCGTTGCTAACGCTGAGGATTAAGATGGAATGCCTCTATGCTAGTAATTTCACCTATTAAAGACAACCGGTCAAAGATCGAGATCACGAGAAATCTCACACCGGAACACAATAATGTGAACACTGCTGCTTGGTGGTAGGCTTAAAAATAAGATTGTGGTAGCAACCTAATAACCTGGAAGGACCCTGTACAAGGTCCTAGCTCCACTTAAATAAGGAACACTGCTTAACCTATTCATTACTAAGTGTAAAAAAACCTACATACCTACATGCTCGTTTGCCTCACGCTCTTATAAAAAAAACTTTACCTAACCTATTATAAACCAATATTATTAAGTAATTCAACTGTCACAATAATTCAAAAATAATATTAAAATCGGCTAAAGATATAACAAAACAAGCTTCAATTAATGCTTAATTGAATCATAATCAACCCTAATCAGCCGGCAGGTTCATAGGAGCGGACGGGTTAGAAAGGTCACAAAGAACCCGGAGGCAACCAGGGAGGTTTCCTTCAACGGACAGATAGTCTTGGAGCCGGTTATGATGAGGTCGACAGGAACCAGCACCCAGGACCAGGAAATGGAAAACGAAGCCAAAACCCCCCCCGAAAGCAAAGGGAACGGAATAGGTTTGGACTATGGCAGCGACTTCGCCGAAAGGATAGCAACCAGCCTCCTATCGAGCAGTGGTGTCTACCAGAGGGCACGACTTCAGCTTGCCTTCTTTAGACACCACAGGGACGCTGCCATAGACTCAAATTCATATGTGGCAAACAGGATTGTGTTGTCAAACGGTGGACTGCCGGGTGACGACCAGGATCTGGAAAGGGTATACTTCAGATTCTGCTTGGAGAAGGGACTGGACCGGGAACTGGTAGAGAGAGACCTGGTGAACGCTCGCTCAGAGTTAAACTCGAGGTGGCTAGCGCAGAAAAACGCAACCAGGAGGAACTTTGACGAGTTCCACGGTCTGAGGCAGTCGGTCTCGAGCCCAGGCCCACAGGCCGGGTGCGATCCTGAGTGCACCATTCTCTGATCAGCGTCTGAAGTAGACCTTTCGGCCCCCTTCCTTCCAATCCTCAAACCTTCGTATCGGTATCCCCCCTTCCATCTCCCCAATTTTCTTCTCCCTCTTACCAAACCGAAAACAACAAATCCCCAACGCATTCATAATCTTGTAGGATGATGCAATAAACAGTATAAAATCTTCCAACCCACTTAACCCCATCTCTAATAATCTCTGTTAAAAACTCTGTGTTTCTTTGTTCTAATGACCTCTATATGTTAAACCCAGAGCTAGCTTTAACCTTCAGTGTCTAACATACACTTAAGGTTAGAGTTAGCTATATTATAAGCAACCTCCTGACGCACGCACCACCCGACTACCTAACGGGTGTCGGTAGGACGGGGGATGGGGAATCCTGCGGCCTTCTAAATGGGGGAATGATTTTCTCTCCCGGCCCTTCAGCACATGCTGGGGTAAGGCTCTGCGCCATTAAATTATAGCAGATGTATAGGCTAAGTTGCAATGGAAGAGGTCACAAAAGAGGGCAGCGCTAGGAGACACGCGCAAAAATAGTATCTCCAGGCAAAAGAGAAAGCCTCAAAAAGGGTAGCCCCACCCACAAAGATGGTATCCACAGCCACACAAGTGGTCCAAAAAGATCTCCGACCCAACCCTTCCATTGTCGGGCAAAAGAAAGGAAGCTCGTAGTCTGTAAGCACGCATGCGTCAGGATTCCCACTCCGCGACTCACATAGTTATAAGTCTCCCCCCCATCCCAACCCCCATTCCTATCCCCCCTTTTTGGAAAAACCCCGCGGATATGTAAACGGAGGAAGGACTTTCTCCTCCGGCCTTTTAGCACTGGCTGGGGTAGTATCCGCGGGAGTCTAAATTCTAGTTGGTAATAGAGGCATTCGTGTTTTTAACCGGTGCGAGCCCGGCAGTACCTCGGCCCTCCATTCCCAGGTCTCCGGAAGGGATTTTCATCTCTGCCCTTTTTTCTTAAAGTAATTAAAGCAAAAAGCAAACAAAAGCAATGACTTTTGTCTTTGGCCCTTCAGGCGATTACCAAAAAAAAAACCCTAATCAGCATCCTTGTCCTTGACAATATAGGCCTCCACAGTAAAACAATTCTTCAGCAAGAACAAACTTGTTTTGTTTTTAAATATTCTACAATTTAATACAGATTTAATTAAAAAAAATAATAGAATATAACAAAATAGAGGACTCCACCCCCATTTTGTTGAGAGGATTAAAAAAATGGTAATTCCTATATCTAACGGTTACCAAACTGCAATAAAAATATATTTTAGCTTTAACACTGCCACGATCGCACTGACTCCGATGAAGCCATTCTGCATAGCAATACACGAGTTTGCATTTATTAGTGCGTGATTGTAATTTGCTGGGCGGTAAAGCTCAATCATTGGACGTAATAATACCGTTTGCAATCGCAATTAAATAACGCAAATTTGCAGCCATGCCGTTGATTGAAATGCCACGGTTTCGTTCTTTAAAATACCCATCAGGTTCCTTACTAAGGGACTCTAAAAGGTAATTGTCTAAAAGGTTTTTGTCATCAAAAAAGACGCAAAATTCTAATTCCGTTAAACAATGCAATAACCGCTACTTTGAAGACAATTTTAACTCGTTCCTTTTTCAAATTTGGTATGAAAAAACCGGCCAAGTGCGAGTCGGACTCGCGCATGAAGGGTTCCGTACCATTATCTATAGAAAATCACGTTTGTTATATGGGAGCCCCCCTTAAATATTTATTATATTTTAATTTATTTTTTTATTTTTAATGTAAACCTACAACTAGATGTTCTGTGAATATTTCAAGCGTCTACCTGTTGCCATTATAAATATCGAGCAAAACAAATCACGTTTGGTGTACATATATGGGAGCCCCCTTAAATATTATTTTATTCTGTTTTTAGTATTTGTTGTTATAGCGGCCACAGAAATACATCATATTATGTCTGTTCACTTTTTTAAAGTAAGCATTTAGCACTTAAATTCTTATTTTTTTAATTTTTCAAGTTATTGCTGTTATTTACTTAATTTTTTTTTCTTATGTAATGCATGTGGTGTTTAAGCACTTCGATTAATAGTTATTTGTTGTTTACTTCACTATTTTTCTTATTATAATGCATGTGGTGTTTACCTTTAAGTGATTGTTGCATTTAGTAAATAGGTAACTGTTAACGCAAGCTACTAATGTAATGACAGTGTAAACAATTGTTGGTAAACCTAATAAATAAATAAATAAATCATCTGTGAAAATTTCAACTGTCTAGCTAACACGGTTCATGAGATACAGCCTGGTGACAGACAGACAGGCAGACGGACGGGTGGTGGAGTCTTAGTAATAGGGTCCCGTTTTTACCCTTTGGGTACGGAACCCTAAAAAATTACACTAAAACGACTTCATCGCATTACCCGACTCTGACTAACTTGAAGCAAAGATGGTAAATAATAATTTATTAAATAAATATCAGGGGACAATCTCACAGAAATTGTGACGTTATCTATGAAAAGGGACCTTATTGTAGATGGCGCTTCCGCCATTATCAAAGATGCTCCTAAATAAATACAACGTCGCGTGACGCAGTGCGGCGTAAGCACCATCGACAATAAGGTCCCTTTACATAGATAATGCCATAATTGACCTAGTCGAAACTAAGGTCTAGTCTTGTACAGTATTCCTAGCTTCTTAATAGCTTCCGGCTGGCTGTCGCTATCACGCTTGCACTCGCAACTAACAGTATATTTGTCACTCGTGTGTCATAGAAAAACGATGATTGCCGATAGCTATTAAGAAAATGGTAGCACTGTACAGTCAAGGAATTTAATTTGTGACCAACCTTAGTTCCAAAGTCAATCTGACATTCTACAGTAATAAGGTTGAGTTTCCTATCAATTACAAATTACTTAGCATCTCTATTGACAATGAGATCTTCAAGCAGATTTTCTTTGAAATGGGTAGCAAATTAATATCCGTGACCGAACTATGGGTACTAGACACTGAAATAAATATAGAGAAACAATTATACTTAAATGCATAGAAAACGTCCAAAACTCAGAAACAAATACTCGCACTCATGACACATACATTTACCCATACCGGGAATCGAACACGGGACCGCTAGCTTCGTAGGCAGGGTCACTGCCAACTAGAACAACACGTCGTCAAAAAAACAATGGAGTCATGTTTTGTCACAAGAGCAACAAGAGATACCTAGTTGGCACGATCCTTAGCTTAGATTGTGTAATGGAAAAAAGAGATCGTTTAATTAACAAGTTAAAGCTGTAGTAAAACCCGACTACGAAATCAACTAATGCATGGTTATCACGTCGCCTTTAATGATATTTCCATACTTATGTTACAGAGTAGGTAGATACATTTCTGATTTATCGATTACACCTTTTCAAGATCTATGGAATAAATCCTTTTATTTGATACAAACTCGATACATTTGTACAGAAAAAAAAACGCTTAGTATTTTATGCATGTGAAATCCGCCATGATGGATTTAATATGACGTCAACAAGCCATATAACACGAAAAACACTAAGACGAATCCAACGACACATCATTTCACACAATAATAGCGGCCTGCACACGTAGAGTTCGGACCGCGGGAAACGCCACGCGCCATTCCAATCTTTGCGCCGAACCGTACGTGTAAATGCAACTGTAATAGTAAAATAGTAAAAAACCTACGGTTCGGACTGGCGCGTGGAATGGCGCGTGGCGTTTCCCGCGGTCCAAACTGTGCCGTGTAAAGGCCGCTATTATGAGGGACTTTCTACGATCTACGGGGAAACAGATGAACAGTCGAGTTCATAAATATGTATACACTTTAGTACCTTGTCTATTTAATGTCATGTTCAAATTGCCATACGAATTATGACACCGATTTACAGTGACAAAGTATTAAAGTGTATACATATTTATGAACTCGACTGAACATACAAATATATTAACTAACTAACTTACATAGACTGCTAAAATCATAAGCATCCTTTTTTCTTTGCCGTAGTCGGGTAAAACCTATGAAAAATGCATCCACATGTTAGCGTAATACACATTAAGGTCTGTTCATCCTTACTTGTCTTATATAGTAAACAACTTTCTAACCTCAAAATGAACCATTTTTGGCTAAAACAACTATTTAGTTCGAAAAAAAATATCTTTATAACAAGACTTTGTCAGTGTAATGGTGTTTTCAGCGAATGTGCTTTTAATCACAAAATACAATATTAAATAGAGATTACTACCTTAAAATGGATATGAAGACAATGATAAAGTGTATAAATAAATAGTATGACTAGGCTCAACCTTCAAAAGTACGCGAATATGGAGTTATAATGGTAAATTGATTTTTTTATAATAGTGAAGGAACGGATGGGAACAGAATTTACGTGCCCTATTTCCTTTTTCGAGTGATTTATATCACGTCTCTAAACTGTACATCGTAACGTTTACTCTTAATTCAAATAATCTATATTATTAACACAATGTAACAATTTTACTTTAAAATGCAAGACCATCTAAACACGCACTAATTAGCGTTTTTCTAATTCCTACGGAGAAAAGGCACAAGTGTAATTAATTCATAGAAGCTTATTATAAACTCTCAAAGGTTATATATTATAATAAGGTTGGAAGTGCAATAGAACTCATATAGGAGATGTGCCTTTTTCCGTAGAAGGGCAGAATTGGCTACAGGATCATTTTTAAAAGGTGTACTAAATTTTTTCTATTTTTTTGTTCTTTATGTACTGAGAAAATAAATAAATAAATTTCTTGTAATGCCTAAAGATCTTAAGCGCCACATAGTCATTCCTACGTCACAGCTAACTAGTACTAACGTACGTTTCTTGTTATTGCTAGCGCGAAATCTGCACCACCTACTGTAAAAAATACTTTAATTTGACACCATGTCCCTACTAAGGTTGTGGAAGAGATAGCTAATCAGCGATAAGACCGCTTTGATTTTGATTTTATTTTTTGGTGTACAATAAAGTGTTTTGTATTGTATTGTATTGTTCGTACCGCGGTTACAAAGTGACGTGATTTCATCCACTATTCCAAAGCGGCGGGTATAATATACACCACTTTTTTCTCAGTAAATAGTAATTAAAAAATAGA
Source organism: Acleris literana (assembly GCA_946894065.1). Lineage (NCBI taxonomy): Eukaryota > Metazoa > Arthropoda > Insecta > Lepidoptera > Tortricidae > Acleris > Acleris literana. The sequence goes on along the minus strand of OX335670.1, from coordinate 13,858,115 downwards.
AATAAAAATAGTACGATTTTTGAGACAAACCAAAGCATGGTTATTTTTAGTACAGCTTTAAAAAAGTCCCCTTTGTGTTGTTAATTGTAAAACAGCAGTAGATCTAAACTGACAATAACACATCGATTATCCCATTAATATTAGCTTCAAAGTAAGGGACACCCTTTGTTACCGTCCGGCCCGGATCCTCTGTAACGAATCGTAATAAAACAAAGGTCAAAGAGCAACCCTTACCGACGACAATGAATAAAGCTTATAATTAGACGCGAATAACTATGCGGAATACCTTCTTTGTCCTTAAAGCCAGCTTGTTTATTGTGTTTTACTGTAACACCGCAACTCCGCTTTCCTTATTTATAAGTATGATACAATCGTATCTTTGGTAATAATGAATGAACAGATCAGTGCCTTTATTCAGAACCATTCATGGACGTTGAATAAGCAATATTGAAACAGGATCCGGTTGAGTGTCTATAGCTAATTTGTCAGGAATGGTTTCCTTTTCTAATAAAAGGAAGGGAAAAAGGGACAATGACCGAGGAATGGATTGTTTGTTGTAAGTACTTATCGCTTTATAAATACGCTTTATAAATATTATCTTATGTCTCTACAGATAGGCCCTTTCGGATACACTTCGACCCTGTAAATACCCCTGTTAACTGACTTAGCCCTTCAAATGCTACTGACACAATGATCAAATGGATTATTGGACTTAGCTATGATCAGACAGAAGACTTGTTAAAAGTAGGAACTTAAAGTAATAACACACACACACACACACAACCAAACACCCACACACACAAACACCCACACACACCCACACCCACCCACCCACACACACACACACACACACACACACACACACACACACACACACACACACACACACACCCACCCACACCCACACCCACACCCACACCCACCCACACCCACACGCACGCGCGCGCACACACACACACACACACACACACACATATACTAAATATTTACACTTCATACTTAGTAAGAGGCCTCAACCACTATGTATTTTCCACCTATGTTCTTACCGAATAAATGATTTTGACTTTAATTTTTGATTTTGAAATGTCTAGGCTTTCTCACGATGTTTCTTCATCATCTAAAGAGTTTTCAAACTTTTTAGCGACGGAACCCTCTTGCAATCCTAAATATATAACGAAGCCTTAAACTTAAAAAATAATAATCGGCGGAACTCTTGCAGAGGTTTCACTGAGCCCCAGGGAAGACGAAACCATAAGCCACTACGCTATCAACGCTCTTTAACTATATTGTTTTCGCAACCATATTGCTTTATTACAAGTGACTAAGAGCTACCATACCATAACAAAATGATAACAATACGTATATGACATTTATGTCATTTCCTTATTTAACCTTTCATCGAATTAACACCAACACCTCTACTTGTCTTAGTTTGGTTCAATGATTGACTGGTGGTTTGTGGTGGTTCAATGTATTAAGTCCACCATTTGTTACTTACATAGTAACGAGTTGTTGAGTATGGGGTAAAAAAAATAATTGAAATGAGGCCAATATGCTAGTTTTACGTATTACCCCATACCATAGAAAAAATATCATCTAGTTTTAACTTCGTTTCACTTTCACTAAGTTCTATTACCAGGCCTAGCTACAAATGCTGGTTCTATTATGAAACGCCGAATATTTAAATTATTAATTGGTAAGCTCCACGCATTGTTTAAAATTCAGGATTTACTGCAAGCTACTTTTACTTTATAATCAACGCTTTCAAAAGAGAAAATCTTATGAGGATTAACGTTCCCGCGGCGCCTTAGCTATCGGAAACAAGTAACAAGTCCCCAAGTAAGTTGCGTTGCCGTTGCCAGAAGCAGAGATTAGTGGAATAGAGTTGGAAAGGATTAGCTTAGCCTACTTGCCTAAGACTGTTTGACGCAGGCCTCGGTGCAATACTGTCACTACGTAACCGGCAGGCTCATTGCCTAACGCACTCGCAATCGCAATCGTTTTCATTTTGACAGTCCGAAGGCGAGTCTGCATACAAAATGAAAACGATTGTTCCACTTTGAAGTCGATTGCGATTGCGAGTGCGTTAGGCAATAGGCCAGCAGGGCCCGTATTATGGTTGTCTTTATCGCGGTGGATACACCCGTCACTCTCGCACTGACTTTACTGGTCATCAGGTGACAGATGTTTTATCCACCTCGTTAAACGCGCCCACAATAGGTCCAAAGGAGATAAGTATACGCACAAGTTGTCTTTGGGTTCGTTTTAATTTAAAAAATGACATCTTTCCTCCTCCACTGATTTTTTTTCACAAAAGATAATATGGCATTTTTAATGGACGACAAAAATTGTCATCGCATGTTTCATCAAAACAAAACTTTTTTAATATGCTTTACGTGAGTTTCAATGAAAAATATAATTCATCATTATTTTCTGTAATATGTTTTTTTATATGCTAAATACGTGGGGCATACTGTAAGTTTCTGGAACTGGCCTCTTACAATAAAAAAATAAAAAAGCAACTACGAAATTCGAAAATGGAACTCTCTGGGAACATGTTAGTTTTTAATTTGCGAGACTGTCATTTGTTTTTTTTATTTTGACGGGGTTTAAAAAATTGGTGGCGCTAACAAAATGAATTTAACACGTGAAAATTTTCGCTCAATGATATTTTACGATTTTCGCTGTGGCTTAAGTCAACAAGAAAGTTGCCAGAGACTTCAATTGGCATTTTGTGATGAAGCCCCATGTCGCAGCTCTGTGTATTCGTGGTTTGGAGAATTTAGACGTGGACGAGATCATCTCCACGACGATGTACGTGAAGGGCGGCCGGCGACTGCGGTTACAGAATCGAACATTGATACCGTAAGACAACTGATTGAATCTGACAAAAAAATTACTTGCCAGCAAATTCGTAATATATTAGGCATTGGAATGAGCTAAGTGCAAAACATTTTGCATGTACATCTGAAAGTTCGGAAGCTTTGCACTCGTTGGATACCGCATGAGTTAACGGAAGACCAGAAACGACTGCGTGTCGAGTGGTGCCGTAAAATGATTAAAAAGTTTAATGGAGGACAGTCATTGGCTGCCTATAATATCGTGACAGGTGATGAAACCTGGGTGTATTGTTTTGAACCGGAAAGAAAAAGCCAGTCGGTGGAATGGGTCTTTCCTTTTGAAGACTTGCCGACGAAAGTTAAGAAAAGTCGGAGCACCGGCAAGAAAATGGTTGCTTCTTTTTTCGGAAAAACTGGACTTACGATACAGTGCCACTTGAAAACCAAAGGACAGTGACTGCAGATTGGTACGTAAACAATTGTTTGCCCAGAGTATTGGAAAAAGTTTGGGAAAAGCGTCCTCGTAGCAAAGTCATCCTTCACCATGACAACGCGTCCGCACATTCCGCTAAGTTAACGAATGCATATTTGAAGGCCTCAAACAAGGAACTGATGACCCATCCGCCTTACAGCCCGGACCTCGCACCTTGCGACTACTTCTTATTTTCAAAAATAAAAGATAAACTTAGAGGCTTACGATTTACAAGCCCGGAAGCGGCGGTGAATGCGTTCCACGAAGCCATTGAAGAGGTCCCTACTGAAGACTGGACCCACTGCTTCACACAATGGTTCCAGCGCATGCAAAAATGTGTAAATAGTGAAGGCATATACTTCGAAAAACAATAAATGTATCATAAATATAATATCTGGTATTATTTTTCAAAATCCAGAAACTTTCAGTATGACCTAAGTATAAAGATGCTTTGAAACACATATGATTTTAAATTTAAGTAAATGGTGTTATATCTGTTGGCGAACCTAATAAATAAATAAACAAATGTGTTGAATATATTGTTATTAAGTCGATAGGTACTTAGAATTTGGATACAGTAAGTACAAGTGAGCGCATAAATATCTTCTCGTTTCCAAAGGTGGATTGCAAAAATGTTTCCAGCACTCAAGTTTCAACCGACTTTTATAAAGACTATTTACACAATCGTTTCATTGGGATTTGATGCGATAAAACTCATCAATCTTCGATTCAAGCAATGATCGTTAAAAGCCAAAACAGACCGACAAATGTTTTTGACACATTCGTTTTAGCGCCTCCACGAAAAGTTTTTGCATTTTCATTAGATGAAGTTGAGATTTCTAACGATTTGCGGAAGTTCGGAGTGTAATGAGCCTTCAGTCCTCCCCTAGAGCCTTATGAATGATGTGAAAACTCGACTTGAAAGTTTGCGCCGGCCCTGGAATCTTACACCACTCATAAATATTGATTGCGCGATTCTGATGAAGGTTATCTTTATGAAAAAAAGTTTTTCTTTGACATATGATGACGCTTACGAACTCAACTTTCTTATTTGACTTTTTTTACACGCAATCAAACAGCCAAAGAGGATATGAAGGTACCTAATCATAAAGTTATCTATAACTTACACATACGTACATTAAATCACGCCGGCTGTCGGCAGTTTGTTACCTGCCGGTTTTAGTCTTTATCTTTTTTTGCCAAAAAGGAAGATGAGGTGAATATAAAATATAACTTTGGCAATGTCGCTTCGAGAAAGTGAAAGCTTGAAATATCTGCAATGAACACCAGTTTCCACCGCAGTAGCACTTATTTTCACTCTGACCTTACGCGATGCGGCTTAATCGCAGAACGTTGACTAAAGACATCACACCCAAACCCTTCATGATAAACGTGCAACTTACGTAATATAAACTATCTTTCAAGTTAAAAGCTGCTAAGATTCCCGTGGCGCAAAAAATAAATCTCGTCGCTCCAGTAACGCGGCCTCCTAGCAGAGCTATATAACATTTCATTAGTGGTCAGCCGAGACGCTCCGGTTACACAGACAATAAATTTTCATTTTTGCGGAAGGACAAGTGAAAAGAAAAGATAAATAGGGAAGGAGATTTGCCTTACGAACGCATAAACTACTCCACGACCTCGGCGACCGCCCGCACGAGCCTTTGTGAGGGAAATATTTGATTAACAAAAAGGGCAAGTGTGCATCTTCTTTTATGTCGTTTTTATTTATGAAGCGCGACGTGTGTTGATAATTTCAAACACCAGGCTGTGGCCGTAGCGGTTAATATTGTGTTTAAAATGCATTGAATAGACGTGTTATGTTTATATTAAACTATTGGAGAAAGCGGGCGACTCACTTTGTTTATGTGACTCAATCCAATCACGACTAAAATGAAATTGTCACACTACACGATACACAACAAATATTTTTAAAAATGTTATCGCTTGATATTATACTGAAAAGTCGGTAAAGATTAATGTTTTAATCATTAGCCGAGCACAAGAAGTTCCCAAACTATGAAAGATATACATGTTAATCTGGGTATTCACGACCGCTCCTACAAGCCCAATAGAGAAGCGCCGCGCCAAAATCGATCTGTGAATGTCAAAACTGTAGCGTTTAAAAGTTCTTGGCGTGGTCCGTTGGATTTCCAAATGGACGGAAAGCCAGCGCGACGCGCCATCGCGCAATCCGAATGGAATTATCGTGAATGTCGAAATTCAACGTTGGAACAGGCCACGCCAATCCAAATAGCGTCGTCGTGAATGCGCTCTCTGGCTGCCATTTTCTAATTAGTCTGCTTCGTGATGTCGCACCGTTGAAGCGGAAACTAAATGGCGTGGCGCGCCCGTGAATATGGACAATATATTACGCACATCTAATCGTATACACTCCATCTGTCGCCGAGACAAACGGCGCGTCCGTGAATGCCCAGTTTTATGATTACACCGTGCCGTCTAAGTTGCAATACCTATTCACTAAACGTAGGCAAAATTGTTCCACCGAGTTGCCGTTAACTACAAAAGCCAAGAAATAATATCACCGTTTATAAAACGGATCACGGGTTTTTTCTCACTTGTCAGCCATTTATGTAATGTGAAAATGTTGCTATTTTGTTAAGTTAATCTAAAACTTTACCAATTTTGTTTACTTTGTTGAAATTGCCTGTCGTGAAGCGAAACAGCGAGGATTTAAGGTAAACAACCGCGGACACTTAAGAGCAATGATTAGGCTAACTTGCTTTTATACGGCGTCACGGGAGCGCACCCCAGTAGTAGGTTAAAATAAACAAAGTAAATCAAGAGATAAAATACAAGTCACGGCCAATACAAAAAACACATCATTGGCTACAAAACCGTTAATAATGTAAAATTACTTTGTTAAGTTTTTTTTAGGGCATCGAGAAGGCAATCGCTCACGCAGGCCATCTGCACGGTTAAAAAAAGTGTTATTTCGTAAAAGTGTCAAAATCTACTCACATAATATGAATGGTGCTAATAAATATTACAGCAATAAGTATGTGTGTTTACTCCTCCTAAATAATAAAATCCGCTTAAATCTTTTTATAGTTTGCATGATTCTTAAACACATTACACTCTCAGTAATTGAATACATAGGACTTCACTGATTTTCACCATTGATAAGAAAATCACGACTAACTATAACACCGTTATAAACGTGATTTACAGGGAGAAACGTATTTCTCTACCGGGAATCATCAATCTAAAAGCAACTTAGATATATCTTCTAGCAGTGAACTCCTGTGAACCTATAATATCTAGTCAATGAGGTTTATATGTGCGTAATGTAAGTGAAAAACGTCATTCTCGTCACTATTCTAAGTACAATCAAGGCTATGGTCACGTATCGTCCTCCCAATGGAATAGACACAGAATAGATGGAGTGCCCTGCTTGGGATGCGATCGTAGGTACATATTTGATTTAGAGTGTTGGACAAACGCATTGGAATCAGATATTTTTTCAACTAAGGTTGATTTCTACGTTTATTTGTTTGTTTAAATCATTAGTGCACGTGCGCGGCAGTAGCAACAGCCTCCTGAGGGTGTTGGCGGAACGCCTCGACTGCCCCCTCACCAAATACTGGGTCTCGGTGGCAATTGGAGCAGCTAAATAGTGTGATTCCTTTTTTTAAATTGTATTTATTATAAAATTTACTACTAACATAGTCTTAATTTGCCATTGTTACTAACATAATATGGATCTCTGTATGGTCTGAAATAAATGATTTTTATTTTTATTTTGTTATTAGTAGTATTTAGAAGTCTGACTCAATATCTACATGAATATGTTTGCTTCTTTCAGATGTTCGTCTCTATTCAGGTATAAATTTAACGTAGCCTGAGGTAAGTAATTTTTAGGATTTATAAGTAATACGAAACTCTTTTATTACAAAAAACTTTTAATTAATACTTTTTCACTTACAATTTTTATACGATCTACGGTTCAGGTCAGGATGAGTGAAAGGGATCAGATGTTAAAAAAAAAACTGTTTAGCGAGGTCGTTGTTACTTCCCGTTCAATGATTCGCTGCAAGTTACTAAACCATCAGTCTTTTCTGCTTGAATGCTTTAACAGAGGGTGAAGTGTTATCAAGTTAAAACTTTTCATGTTTGGTATTAATTGACACCAAATTTTTATTCAAAATTGTTTTTTACAGATAAAACACCCTCGAACGCTAAGCCATTCGTGAAAATCCCTTCTGTTACTAAAGCTTTAAAAGACCGAGCCACTTATAAGAGGGTAAGCAAATGCTCTTCACAAAACAACCTCAAAGGACAAACATGACTCTTTAAAACTATTCAAGGCGGTTTAACCTGCCTATTTAGTTTGTGTATAAACCCGATCATGTTCCCGGTACAAACAAGCCCCTTCCATTCAACAAATTACTCCATGGTTACGTGTATTTGTCTCGCTTTGGCTTATAGTACAGGAAGGGGATAGATGTATATGGAGTACGTTTCAATAGTCGTAATGGACGTATAGTGCCGTAGTGGATAGGTTATAAATTACGCCGCCCATGAGAACCTTCTGCGAAGCGCTTCCGCATCGTTTCCTATTCCCAAAGGGGCAGGATTTATGTCAACAGAAAAACTAGTTGTTCCTGTCTACATACGTGTAGAAAGATGGTTTGTATTTCATGAATATGTTTTTCTATCCTGTGAAAAAACCTGTCGCGTAGAGAGTAATTGGAAAACACTTTATCGTATCCATTTTTTGGTAATATTTTGAAGAAAATTCTGACAGCCTAGTTAAGGTAAATAATTTAAAAAAACGTGGACAGGAGTCTGCCTCTGAAAAGGCGCCGATTCTCCTGAAATGCCCTGAATGCCTTGATCTTAGCACTAAAACCTTTTCAATATACATAAAAAAAGTAATAGTTGTCTGTTGTATTTTTCATTTGTTTTATTGATCTAAATTATTATCTGCTATAGTGGCCGTAGAACGTATTCGCTGTCATTTCTTTACCAATGTCTTTCCCCAGGTACCATATCTTTTTTTCTTTTACGTAGCTTGCATACATTCAAAACGCACATACGTGTTCAAGGTGGGTCTATATTGGAATCCATAATATCGTTTGTCCTAATCGTCATTTGTCCTAATGCATCATTTTCCTAAAGCCATTACCGCCTGATGTTTAAAACTTTTTGGTGTTGTTATAACACAACTATAACCTAACCTAACCGCAGGTATTTTTGGAAAGTTTAAAAAGTTGTCTGACTCAGCTGAATACCAGTTTAGGACAAATGAGGATTAGGACAAACGAAATTATGGATCGCGAATGACACCCGTTCAAGGTAAATGCATGGCCGTAAATGCAAATCGCTTAAATAATGAAAATCATATGTGAAGTTCTTTATTTAAGTTTTATGCATAAAGCTAAGAAGTCTTCTGCTTTGAGCCATCACTCTAAATTCTTACTATAATGCTGAGACATTAAATATTTCAACGTCCGCAACTAGCACATTGTTAAATTACTGTAATAAATAAATAAACAATATTTTTGGAGGCTGGGGAGGCCTTTGCCTGTCCATGCACAATAATTTAACGATTTAAGAGCCTTTGCACCCGAGTTATTACCTAGCCTACGCTGTCCGTCTCTCATTCTGTTACAGTTTCTCTTTTGGTTTTAAATAGTATTTTTTTACACAATAGATACTAAGTATCGTAACATAGCCTATAAAATTCTAAAAAAATATATACGCAGGAACACCTAATGACGTTATTTTCCTTTCCAAACATCTGGCGTATATTAGGTAGATTGCAGCTGTGGTAGCTCTTACATCGAACAGACGAAGCGCACTATCGCTGAAAGAGTCAAGGAGCATATTGCAGCTGTCAAGAACCGGTAGCTTAGTAAGTCTTCTGTAGCGGAGCACTTGTTGGAGTCAGAGGGCCCTGCCAAGATACATTACGCTAACTAACGTTTCTATTAGATTCGTTTTTAAACCAATCGCGTCACTGGTAGGTGACGTGATACGAAAAGTCACGTGGTCTACCAGTGACGCGATTGGTTTAAAAACGAATCGAATAGAAACGCTAGTTAGCGTAGTGTTTCTTGGCAGGGCCCTTAGGAAAAAACCATTGGATTGAACTTCACAATGCTAAAATTGCTCTATGGAACGGAATTTCTATAGTAGAATAGTACGTGAAGCGGTGGAAATCAGAAAATACAAATATTGAATAGGGATGATGGATATAAGCTCTCGATTTCGTAGAATCCGGTGAATTAGCAAGAGAAAGCGACACTGTGAGTGTTGTGTGCCGGTCGGTGGGTATTCAGATAAAACAAAAACAAGAATAGGTGCGGTTTAGTTCGAAAAACTCGCATGCGTCATGAATAAGCTCCAGCCCTGTTCAGTCTGTTAAGTCCAGTTTTAGATTTCTAACAGTAGGTATGAATGTGTGAACATCGCGAAAGTTAAAAACAAACTAATAAAAAATTGTAAGTTTTCTTCATGCTTAAGTACATTTTATATACATTTGTTTACGCGGCTCCTCATTGTTTAATCCGAGTAGAGTTCATGGAGGCAGAAAACTACATAAAGAAAAATAATCCGGCCATACACGGCAAGTTCTCGTATTGAAATATGTTTTACAAAATGGCCGTTCTTCCGTTTCTTGAAAAAACTCCTTTGAAAAGGTACCTATATATTTATTTTTGTCTTGCTCTTAATGCGCTTCACGTGGCTATATTTTTATAAATTTATGTGTGGGATATTGTGTAATGACTTTAAGCCCCTTTCTGACTCGAAAAAGTTTTCCTCAAAAACACATCACGATTTTTCCGCATTTGTAGAGCTACAGGAAAAATGTTATTGAATCATTTTCATTTGATGAAATCATCGTATTTTCACGCACGTTTCTCTATTTCGTGGGTTCCGACTTGACCATTATGGATGCTATTGGCTGGTTATTACGAAGGAGTGACTGGCAGCCCCTGTGAATGGCAAACTAGACCAATCGGATTACGTTCAAATGTCCTGTTTCCTAGAAATACTGGTCTACTACCGTTTTATAGACGGAAAAACATTGGCTTTCACAAAACTTGGTTACTACATGGCAATATTCATAATACGACTATGATTTTGCAAAAAAGAGTTTAGAAAAATGAGTAGTAGGTATTTGAAAATGTTGGTAAAAATTTACCAGATATAAAAAGTAAAGTTGTTTATTAGGACTGTAAAGTTACAGCTATTTTGGTCCCAAACTAGGCGCAGCGTTTATTTTGAAAACCTGATTGTTAGATTACCATAATATTTGTTTAATTTAAAGAAAATCAAAAAGAAGTAAATTACTTACAAGTATATGCTCATCACTCAGGTGGTGGAAAAGGTAAATATCAGAGTGGTGATGAGGGACGCGGTCAGCAGGTAGACCATCTGCCCGATAGTCAGGAACAACGTGATCTCGTTAGAACATGAGGTAGAAGCTAGATTAGGCAAGTGCAGGACTGGACAGCTTGGCACAAGCGAGAGGAGGCCTCTGGACTAATTGGATAATATGGTCTAATTGGATAGACGTGATGGATAAAATCATACCAGAGATATCACTCAACGTTGCAGTTTATAATCCGCAACTCCACCACCATGACAATCTCTATTTCGTCGTATACCTGTATAGGTAGTACTAGGTAGATACATCGCACAACTAGGAAATTTTTGAATATTGATAATGTTGAGAGCAGTCAAACAATGCTGTTATTGCTATTCCCTTACTCTCTAGTTTAGCATTATTTTACTGCTGTGAAAATCATCAATATTCAGAAATATCATGGTTGTTCAATGTGTCAGGCTTGACTTCTTATCTGCCTAGCAATGTACTCTAGGTCTACTTACTGTATGAGTAAGCCCATATTGCCATTTTCTAGACCACCGGGACTTCTTGATGAAATATAAAAGATAATAAATCGGAAGGCAACCTATTATCGGTTTTAATGGAAATGCGAGCGGAATATGATGAAAATAAACCTGTAAGTGTTGGAAAAAATATCAAATCCGATTTAAATGCATTCGCTGGTTATTCATTTGAAAGAAGTACGTTTTTTGCATTCTTATCCAGTAATAACTTGAAATGGTCGATTTATAATTCTGCTTATTGGGATCAAGTTAGAGTACATTAAGCGAACAAAGGAATTTTCTATGAAACGTATATTATTCCTATTTACTCCAACGTTTGTTTACGGTTCCATAACAAATATTTCTATTTCAAAGAGCATTTAATAAATATGTGATTAAAAATGAGATACCTTTTTACTTCTTAAGTAGATGAACAAGTATAAATTTCAATTATATCGTAAAATATTCCTAACCTTTTTTTGGGTTTCATAAAACTAAGTTAATGGTCCTTGGAGCCCAGATAAAATGCATAACGCTAACGTTCTATTTATTTTTGAAACCGACAAATGTGTAGGGTTGACGGTAGCTGACCATCCATCTCGCCGGCCGTTTTAGAAATTTTGACAGTTTTCGAGAATCGCGTTATGTATGCAACGTTCACGTTTTAAAAACTGGGGTCCTGATGAAAAAAGGTACAAGTTGACTTAACTCATAATATAAAAGGGTAATTAATATACATGAACGGAATATACTAGACTTAAACTCTTTTTCACTTGATCTTGAAGGTCCCATGTTTCAACTGCCATTTTCGATTACCGGAAAGTCTCTCTCTGAGAAATGAGACGGACAGTAGATACGGATGCCGGGAGAACGAACAGCAGCTATAGGGGTTATTTTTAACAAGTTTTTACGTTTTCCATTTTACACAGTACATTTTATTTATTGGTACAGTTATTTTTAACTATCGCAAGGTTGAATTCTCGGTCCCAACAGACTGTTTTATTTGTCTGAAAAAGTTACAACTGCTTTAATTTCTGCATCCTCTTACTTTTCAAAATATTTAAATTAGATATATCTATAAAACCTATAGGTTAAGCTTGGTTTCTTTTATAATAACAATCCTGAATAAAATACTTCTTTATTTATAAGAATGTGGAGAAATGAAACAGTTGAAAACAAAAATTCGATCTCGTGATATATAACCAGACTTATTTGTGTACTATCATGAAAGGTCCAAACATAAATTGCCTTAGACAACATAGACATAGACACTCTCCATTAGAGAAATTCGCTTTCCAATTTCGTAGTCATAAATTAAATAGAGAGTTAGTCGACACTCCGAGCTTTAAGTAGGCGATGGGAGTTAAACTCAATTCTGCCAACAATTTTCATAGTTGGTAAAGTTTCGCTTTTAAACGCAATTACTCTGCTATCTGCGTTGTTCGAAAGAACTTCAAATTACACCTCACAACTTGGAAATACAATTCAACTTTAGATTACACTTAGTTGAGATGTGACTTAAGGTGCATGCTAACTTTAGCCGTTGTCGTTACCCTACGTTATTTCGTATTTTCATTTTATTAATCCTAATTTGAATAACTATGTTGAACTTTGTCGAAGAGAGTTTTTTGGAGTTTTTTTTGATATTTTATAACTTGTCAGTACCTACCTATTTGAAATAAAAGGGCTCCAGGGCATGAGTTTATAAGCAAAACGATTTAGTAAAAAATATAAAGAGAATTGTATGATATAAAATGTAAGAGGTTTCATGTAAAACCCGACGTTATTTTTAAGAGTATTTGTTTGACTTAACTTCGTATGATTTTAGGGTTCCATACCCAAAGGGACCGTGGACTCTATAACTAAGGCCCCGTTGTCCGTCCGTCTATCACAGGGCCATATCTTTTGAACCGTCATAGCTAAATACTTGTTTTATTTTACAGTGTGTTACTTTAGCTGCTATAACAACAATAAATACAAAATAATAATAATGGAAAGTTAAACATTGAGACGGGTGCTCAATCCTAATACCGTGTGCAATTCGCCCAGTTATTTTATTATTTATTATTTAATCAATATTGCACAAAAAAACCAATTTGAGTAGAAAAGGTGAACTTAATGCCTAATGGCATTCATTTCTTTGCCTCAAATCTTGCATCTATTTAAAATTGTACATTCTTTGTTCAAATTTTGTTACACAATGACAATACAATGTTACTGTATCATTGACTTGATGATAGAAGGCGGCAACTGGGTCTCCGTAGTACTCCACTCAGACCAACCAAATTTGAATTGGTTAGATTGGTCTCGACTAGCTATTAGTGGAGTTATTAGATAACTGTACGAAACAGTAAATAAATGAAACTTGGCTTAAAGTAGGTAGTAGGTAGTATACTTTGAAAATTGTATTGTTTTTAAATCTTTATGTTGCTAACTAAGAAAAAGATAAAGACTATATATTGACCATGGTCAATCTCAGCATCACAATTGCTAGCGTTTATGACTTCAGCATGATTTCTGAACGTCTGGGTTCAAAGACAAACATGAACCAGACGAAAGGTCAAGTCAAGACTATTCACCCACTCACGTACTTTACTAGCACGTAGCCGCGGGCATTAGCTAGTAAGCAATAATTCCTTCATTTCAAAGAAGCACTCAAATGTGCCTTAACACATTTATAACTAACTAACTTAACTAGTCTGTGTTTAATTTTAACATTATATAAATAACATCCAGTAAAACCATATTTATAACTCTGGAGACCTTTTGAAAAAGATTATAAGTCGCCTTAACTCGTACTAAAAAAGGGTCTATACATAGAATGAGTATACTAGACTTAAACCCTTTTTCACTTGATCTTCAGGAGACTTATACCCTTTTTCACTAGGACCCCAGAACTATGGTCCTATGGTGGTGGGTAGGACCATAGTTATATGGTTTTACGGTTCGGAAATAAGCTACAGATTTACAAAGGAGAAAAAGTTCGCAGCAGCTAATATAAATAACCCTAGTTTATTTAATTCCATTTACTTAACGGTTGGATATGGACAGGGCTATTCAACAAGTCTCACTACGTAAATGTCTTAAAGAGGTTGTAGTAACATTACTTGAAAGCAGTTCCGGAGACGTAGTGACCATATAATCCAGCGGGATACAGAGGAGCCGCGGTCAGCCCGCCAGGAATTGGTACAATGGATGTCTGTATTCGGAGTACTTTACCAGTGTTTCATGTATTATTTAGTTAGTAGAATTCTATAAAACGTATCGCAGCCAGAAATGTCTTTACTTATTTAAATATTATCGTGAGATCATCTGACAATATAAAAAGATAAAAGATAAAAGAAATTTATTCAGTAAGTAGGCCGCACGGGCACTTTTACACGTCAAGAATCTACCAGCGCTTCCCAAGAGAAGACCACTGCCGAGAAGAAACGCCGCAAGAAACTCAGCAGTCAGTCATTTTTTAAACATATTTCTTATTACAATGGTACTACTTACTCTAGCATTATATAAAGCTATAAATATTAAATTAAATATAGTATTAAATAACATGCGTAGTTCAGCAGGAAAACATGCCAATTAAGAATCTTACGGGAGAGATAGAGAAAAAAATAAATGTTTAAAAAAACAAAAAACCGCCTTCAAAAAGCAAAAAATAACTTCTTTAAAGTGGTAGGTAAATAGGTCAGTCCAACTGAAGTCTGCTTTTGGTTAAAATATTGTTGGACGCCGACTTCAGTTGGACTGACCTATTTACCTACCACTTTAAAGAAGTTATTTTTTGCTTTTTGAAGGCGGTTTTTTGTTTTTTTAAACATTTATTTTATTTTATACATTTTAGTGATCCTATTTATGCTGTTACGTAGCTCCACTTCTAAATATAAATAAGAAACTATAGAACATTTCAAGCTCGCCGCAGACAACGCCGCGGGAATGTCATAGTCATATTTAAACCTAAATGTGCTTCGTCATAGTCGCTCAACTTCCTTTATCGAAATATCTTATCGCCACCCTTGATATAGGTACCGTTAAGGAGTTCCGGTGGCCATCTGTGGTCTTCATCATCAGTTCCACTTCACCATATAGTACTTTTCAAAAGCAAATGCATGAGTTACAGTGAAAAATACCAAAATCGCTATAGGTGTGCCTATAATATTTGAGGAGTTCTCTTGATTTCTCCATGATCCCATCATCAGATCCTGACGTGGTGACAATGGGACCAACTAGAAAGTATACCCAGTCGAACAACGAAAAAAATTTTCAAATCGGTCCAGTGGTCTTCGAGTAATCGGGGAACATACATAAAAAAAAAAAAAAAAATATATCCCGACGAATTGAGAACCTCCTTTTTTTGAAGTCGGTTAAAAAAAACACATACTTATGTGTATATAAGATGGTGCGAGACGACCACATAAAAGTTTCGATATGTTTTCCTACATCAACGGTGTCCCCTAGACAAGATAAAGATTTTGCATTTGAATAAATTATTATTGACTAAGTTTCTGGTTTAGGCCATGCATTTTTGTCTGTTAGATAGTCCTCGATCCTATAATACGCTTTAGACATTAACGACCTTTTCAAGTAATTTTTAAGTGCTGGAAAGGGTAACTTTAAAACTTCGTCAGGTAATTTATTATAGAAATGAATGCATTGACCAACAAATGATTTATATACTTTACGGACGCGGAATTTTCGGATAGCGATTTTATTTTTATTTCTGGTATTTAAATTATGTATATCAGAATTTTTGGTGAAAGAATCTAAATTTCTAATAACGTAAATAATATTCTCATAAATAAATTGAGACGCTACAGTCAAGATATTAATTTCTTTAAAAAGTTCTCTTAAAGAGTCACGGGAGTTTAAGTTGTAAATAGAACGAATGGCCCTTTTTTGTAACACAAATATAGTTTGTATGTCAGCTGCCTTACCCCAAACCAGAATACCGTACGACATGATACTATGGAAATAACTATAATAGACTAAGCGAGCTGTCTCAACATTGGTTAGTTGTCTAATTTTCCTAACGGCGTAAGCTGCCGAACTTAGTTTACCTGCCAGTACAGCTATATGGGGACTCCATTGTAAATATTTATCTAATGTTATGCCTAAGAAAATTGCCTTATCTACCATTTGCAAACACTCGTCATTTAGAAAAATACTAGAATGTATCGGTTTAACATTAGGCAAAGCGAACTTAACGCATTTCGTTTTCTTAGCATTTAGTAGCAAATTGTTGCTAGTAAACCAATTAAGTACTTTAACTAGTGTGGTGTTAATCCTACTGTAGTCTACGGATTTTCTATCTATTGTCTTGCAAATTTTGAAATGAGATGTTTATTGTAGTTTCTCTCATCCCAATATTTGTACTGTTTAGTAGCACAAGATGATTTATTTTAACAACGTTTTTGCAGTCTTCAGACTGTAATCTTGAGGATTAGGTGGCCTTAGGTGGCCTGTGTGCTTGCTTGCCTTCTCATTGTCATAAAATAGCTGTAAGTCATTATAGGATATATTAATATCAATATTCGAAAACAAGCACTCGCACAGAAGTTCCAGTAATCGATTACTGAGTTACAAAGCTAAGTTGTGGTCAATCAATCAATCCACGGGAAACTTAGCGCTAGCTGGAAAATAATCACGATAATACTCGCGTGTTGGTATACTACTTACAAGTAATTACTTCGGCGATATGTCAGCACAGTTACCTTTATATCACCTTTTTTTCTTGTTGGCACTTTGAAATGTACTTTGTTTCTATAGTGGGTTTTAGTGGGATAATGGAACTCAGTAGTTTTATTGGCACGTTACGGGATTACTTATTAATAACTATTGACAAAAATACGAACAGTAATAGTTGTTAATCTTTTATAACGTAAAAACAAGTATCTAAATCTCAAATTGATTACAAAACGAATCTTAGTTTCGGAAACAATAATAATAATAGCACTTTTAAATCAATTTTTTAGCAATTAAAAATAATTCAATAACCACATCGAATTCTATAATTAAGCAGCCATTTTATTCGTCAAGCTACTCGCAAACCGTGTAATTTCGAATCGTGCCATATTATTACTTAATCGAGGGAATTCCGAGCGATAATTAAGGAAATGAAATTATATTACAAAGAGCACGTCACGAACGGAGCTCTTAAAGGGGGGTAGGACCTAATTTGTTATATCTACCTACTCGATGTACCTCCGCGTCATGATCCAATTTGTCTCACAAAGGCAAATGGTGCACCTCCGTGTAGACACGCCGGCTATCGAATTATGCTTCGGTTGTCGGATTTGTTCCGGTGAAAAGTTAAACTTTATTTTTACAAGCATTTCACTCCGGCTTTGCACGGATGAATTATCATTCTATAGAAGCTTGGCATCGTTCTCGAAGCATGGTCTAAACTAAATGATAGGTAGTTGACATCTCATAAAGAAGCCCAGAAGTGAAGAAATTATTATAACGCTAAAGTTAATATAAAGGTAGTAAAGAATGTATTTTTGAAATAATACACCTTTAAAATGTTTGCAGACTGTTGCGTTAATGATAGATGTCGCACAGCTGATAATGATAAAATTGAAAAGGTATTTCTTTAGTAAAGTTTGGGGTGAATAAAAAATAATGTCAGATCTCAATGAGCCAACAAAACAGGAGAAATACCATTGGGTTACACATTAGTTTGGCTTATAATTAATAAGCGAAATCGTGTGATGTTGCGAGCAAACCCTTCTACTTATTTCACATTTTTGTTGTCTACAGGGTGTCTTAATATTGAACTTAGAAACATATCCAGCGGCTTTTATTACGGTGGTACGGAGTAGGTACTTGAATTTACAGGTGCTTGCAGAATGCACATTAAATATTTCAGGAGCTGTTCGTGTTTTCAGCAGCTATTGCATCAAAATGTTGAGCACAATTAGCAAATTTTTAGTGTAAAAATTGCGGGGAATTTCGTTGAGAAATTCTCAAAGGACATTTTTAAAGAACTGACTTTTTGAAGGTTCTAATTTTTGTTCGTTACTTTTTTGTAAGGATTAGCGTAATCTGTGAAAGAAACTTTCAACGTATACCTTAAGTTTATTTCTATTAACTTAAGTTACAAAGCCGCAATATTTTATGTATGAGGAAGATGATAATGCTATGGTTAAAAATAAAACAACGTTACGACTCATGTGTGTGAAGATACTTAGCGCCTTTGGTATTATTATGTTTATTTTTCGTAATATTTGTGTGTGCAAAAAACATATTTTTGAAGTCGTAATGGTACTTCGTCTGGCTTTAATCTTTATAGGATATATTGTGATGTCATATATCGCTTACCTTGTATCACATATGTTTAAAAAAAGCATACCAATGTTCTAAAGAATATACCCAACGTTTTGAACTTCGCTGGAGATACTCCCTATGTGACGTTCAATACCATCTTCGACGATGCTAGTGAAACACCTATAGGTTATTTAATTCAGGCCCCTAAGTAATTACATCAAGCGCTATTAATTTCATGTTCCCTCCAATCTCAGACCCTCAATGTGTAAGGTACCTTGACGTTCTATTCTCCGCGGTTTAACTTCGTTACAGCATATTGGTTACCTGCTACTTGATTAATGCAAATTTGACACCCTTTATTAGCCTTTGATATTATGATTTTGAATGTCTGTTATAAAAGTGTGGAGTTTACAGTTTAAAATAATTAGGTTTTAAAATAGGTAGTCTAAAACAAAGAGATAAAACAAAGCTGCTGCAGGGATTTATACCCGGGCCCTTTCTTCGCCGTAATGCTCTTAACAAATTGTTTATTTATGACGCGAAAAGTTTAGGTTGTTGTGACCCTGCCTTCGAAACAGCGGTCCCAGGTTCAATTTCCGGTTAGGACAAATATTTGTACGATGAGGACGAGTATTCTGCTCCTGAGTGATGGGGAATTTCTGTATCTTTCGTTGATATAATAAGTACCTATGTTTATCATTGACTATTACTAAGTACTTAAATCTACAATCCTAGAGCTTAGTTTGTGGCTAAAATCGATGAGTGTTAAACTATGCCCAGTTATTTTACCAAATGTATGTGTAGAAAATACGTAATTTTGGTCAATTTAGAAAGAATAAAACGGACACTTGCAATTTCTTTTGAGTACTTTAAATATTATTATTAACTGATGTATATTTTAACTAGAGAAGTAAGATTTGATGCGATTGAATAAGATTTCATTTATAAATGGTATCGAATACAATTTAGTGGAAATAAAAAATAGACAATAAAAAAACGTTACAATATTAAAATCATGTTTCATACCACTACAATTTAAATTGCCCGTTTTCTTTCAACGGGTTTCATAGTATTGTTAACTCGTAATAAACCATTAGCCAATAAAAAACGGTTTAGCTGTAGCTTGATGTCTTAAGTCCAAGAAGGTCGTTATACTACTCTAATTGTAAGTGTAGTTTAAAGATCGCTCTACTGATAAGATCACATTTTCTGGTTCCACGCCAGCCCGGCGGCGGCTCGAACGTGTTTCGTTTGCGAAGCTACTAGACTTCGTAATTACTAAACGAGCGAAATGTTAAAAGCAAAATAAGTACAACTACAAGGCGTTCTTTGTGCCAAAGATAGAAAACTTACTTTTTTATTAGTTCACTCTTCGTTAACATAAATAAGAAGTTACAAGTAGACGTTATATTCTTTAAAAAGTTGAAAAGGCATTTAATTATGTACCTGGATGATGAAAGTAGGTACGTCTTACTTATTTAACCTATTTAATTATTTCCTATGTTACAACAATAAAGGAACTCGATGCAGAGTTACGGGTAATAGGAAATATTATACCTAAGTATAACTAAGTATACATACATACAGGGTGTCCTGTATTTATAGGTCTTAAATCAACCTAGCCCCGTATCATGGTCGCCTTTCTCGCGGTGGATAAATCATCCGTCACTCTCGCACTTCAATACTGGTCAGAAAACGACAGCAGTTTTATCCACATCGATAAATTCAAGCATAATAGGCCCGCTGTACATAGACGAGCCTTCTAAACAACCTGGGTGTAATAAATATCTTACAGTTTTTGAGATGATGGCCCCTATCCATTATCGATTGGTTTTACGGAAAATGGCAGCTACCTAAAATTTTGATATTTCGCATAAGCTTATTAACCATTTTTCCTTGTGGTTGCTTTTTAACTTAATTTATTAAAATATCACAGTGTTTAACAAACGTTCGTAGTTTTTCTTAAATCAATGACAAAATGCAATCTTGGACTTCACTAAAAACTTGATCGAACTTTGAAGCATTTTTTTATGGCAAAGTCTTGGAAAACATCTACATAATTATATTAAACTCTTCCGTGAGTGACTAATAGACGATGCGCGGCCTGAACTGCTGGATCAGGGACTTGAAATTTGGAGGAACTATTCCTTGAGTACGTTAGGGTTGCACCAAAAACGGGTTTTCGAAAATCACCCCCCAACGGGGAGAAATATGGGAAACAGCGGGAGACTAATTCTACGTGTACGAAGTTGCAAGCGTCGTGTTATGAATCATACGTCTCAAACTATGTCAATTGGGTTCACCCAAATTTTCAAATTCTTAAAGAATCAACAAACCAAGACCATCAGTAAATGCCCAAAACTTCTTAAAAAACTTTTAAAACCGTAAAACAATAAGCTTATTACTTACCGCTTATTGTGTTACGGTTTTAAAAGTTTTAAAGTTCCCTGAGTTTTATCAATATGAAGCATCTATCAAAAGTATTGTGTGAATAAAGTTTTTATTTCGATAAAACAAAATACAAGTTCATTTTGAAACACCAATAACATTTTTGTTAATAATTTCAAAGTAGTTATTACATGAACTTCATGTTATTACTTGCATTGTATTTGCTGGTGTAATTAACATTTTACCGAAAAGCCGTCATCAGAAAGATTAAATTGCATATTAGTTAAATAGCAAGTTAGGTGAATAGTTAATAATACTAAATTAACACAATTTTTTCTCGGAAACTTTGCTGACATTTTCAAGTTTAAAATTCGATCCAAGTTGAAGGTCGTGACTAAGTAAGATCAAGAAAGTATTTGTATTTAGGTAGAAAATAGGTAATTGGTGATTAAAAATGTAAGTGAAACGCAATTCGGGATAACCTAAACTTAAAGTGAAAGGAAATCCCTTAAGTAAAAAGTTCCATCATCCAGTTAACAGAAGTTAATGAAGCCTCACAGCGAGACCAAAAAGCACTCCCAGATAGCTCAAAAGAAATAAAAGGTAAAAAACTTGTAAGACAAGAAAGGGTATTACATTGCAAATTTATTCGGAGCAATTTGAAATTTAAATTTGGGTTCATCAAAGTTTCTGCTTGGTGAGATACTCGACATGTGAGTGTGTGGATCCCGGTACAACTTGAGTGCCTGGGGATATTCCTCGATTCAGAGGTAAGTAAAATTTCCTAATTGGTTATTACATCCTATTAGCAAATTCCGATTTTGGGAGGAGTATTTTGTATTTGTAAATTAAATCTGGCTTTCAATAGGCCTTATCGTTTTCCTTTTATACTTCAGGGCGAATAGAGAAATTTGGGAACGTTTACATTCTCGTTACCTTTAAATATTTTAATATACTTAATAAATTTT
Organism: Acleris literana; assembly: GCA_946894065.1. Lineage (NCBI taxonomy): Eukaryota > Metazoa > Arthropoda > Insecta > Lepidoptera > Tortricidae > Acleris > Acleris literana. The sequence continues at coordinate 13,836,324 of OX335670.1, read as the reverse complement.
TTTCTTTCTTCTATCCTTTTAAAGTATATTAGCGTTGCATTATAAATATTTTAAGCTCAATATAGGTGCTAAGTGGCAGAGATCTGGGAAATTGAGAAAAATGCTGTTAAAGGTATTGTAGAACGACCGCAAGGTTTCTCTTCTACTTTTTTTTATTCCTATTGCAATGGTACTGTTTATAACTTAAGTCAATTTGAAAGTCAAGTACCTATTGCTATTATATCATTAAAATACGATGAGAATAAGAGCCCTCTCAAACTAAAATGATTGAAGTGTCAATTATATAGCAATTGGCTGGTAATCTTTAATGTTTCCATCAAAACATAACTTGGTTTCGTAATGAATGATTTGTTACCTTAATTAAACAGGCGAGATCCGCACAATGTAATTAACGATACAAATTTCAAACTTCATTTGCACTGATGAAATTGCTAAGTTTTGTAATCTAACTTTTCATTTTACATTTCAACTTCAGTCGTTTAGATGATTTTTACTTACATAAGAGGAAATATGACGCAAATAAATGTTATTGTCTTATTGTAATAAACAGTTAGTGATCTAATGGTGTGAACAGTTAGTAAGCTTTGCATTAATATTTTGTTTTTAATATTTTAGTTTTAAATATTCGCAAGTTGAGTTGTGTAGCTACCTACAAGTCTAAAATGTTATTATATCTGATAAATAAAGACAATTCACTGTCTAAAATTCAACAGGTACAAGTAATGACGTAAAATAGTATATCTCTCTAGACTGGAGCTGGCTCTCAAAGTAGCTTTAAAATTTATTTTCAAATATCTTTTGCCCGCGACTCCGTGTGCGATAAGGATGTTTGTCACTATTTCTCCCATACCTTTCTGGTACGAAAACATACTGAAATGTACTTTTTGTCCGTCTTTGGGCTCTAAACTATGTCTGTTATGATATTAAATCAATGTAAATCTAATAAACCCTTAACTCATTGAGTTAAATCAATTTGTTTAATATATTGTAGTGTATCTTGTTCATAGGGTCTCATTAATAAAGAGAAAAATATTTATAACATGCCTAAGTACGTATGCTTCATAATAGCAAAGCTTACACAGCCTAGAAAGGTAAGATTCACTGATTTCCAATTTCCCGTTTTAATAAATGCAATAGACAAAAGATAACAAAAGTTTCAAGATGTTAAATTTAAGTTCCTTGGCAACTCGGACCAAAGTTTGCCAATTTCGGGTATTTCGAAGCATTGGGCTTTGGTCAAAATTTAATGTTTGATACTCAAATACATTTAAGCCCAATACTGATATACTTGTGCGAAAGTTACGTTTACGGCTAAATAATGATGGAATATTAAACTTTGATGTATCTTGCGTTGAAGCTATTGGTAATTTATTGAAACCTAAGCATTTTCAATTTACATTGTATGTTTTATGTCGTTGGAAACAAACAACTTGCATTGCTTTACTTGGCATAAAGTTCGTCTTTTGAATATTAAGTAATTATGTTTCACTAAATATTAAATATTAGATATACAGGGTGATTGCGGGGTCGTGATCCTAACTCAATTTTCCCAGCTCAGTAAATGATTGAGATCCTGTTAGTAAAGCGGTTTTTGAAACAATGTTAAGTTTAGCATTTTGTTAAAATAATATTATGTTTCCTTATTTAGTGGTAAAGTTATGGTCACCTAACATTTTCCTATTTTTAAATAGGTTCCTTTAAGGGATCTTTCGGACAAGTAATAAATTGGCAAAATTATTACTTTAATGTTTATTTGAATAAAAAACAAAGTAATTATCTTAACGCTTTTAAATCTATTCCTAATGGTGTGGTGAGTTTTAGTTTACTTTGGTGCTACACAACCCCGCAGTCGCCCTGTATACTTGGAAGATTGCCAGATATCGATGGAAGCATGACAGGTATTAAAAAAGGACATCGACATATATATTCAAAGCTCCAAGTTAAGAGAAAAAGCAAGAGTGACTGATGTACTCTCTAAAATTGATCAACGAAAGTGGAGATTTACCGGTCGCTGACTGACCAGACAAGACAAGTGGAGCAAAAGTGTCACTGATTAGTAGGTACCCTAGAGATGGCAAAAGAAATAGGGGAGGACAAAAGATGGAAGGATGAGATAAAGCTGACAGCAGGACCCAACTAGACGAGAGTCTCCACGGAAAGGCAGGAATGGAAATTGTTAGAGAAGGTCTTTGAGATGACCATTGTCATGTTTCTATAACTTTCATTATACTTCATTGGTTCAGAATAAAATGAATGTGCATTGGTTTATTAAAATAAACAGACAACTGTTTCTTAATCCCCGTGCCAACAGTTGTAGTTTCATTTGAGTAGAAAGTCAAAGAACTGCATTTTTAAAAATAAAATATTGCAAGTGAATGTTTATAGACTAGCAATGAAAATTGCCGAAGTCGATCGCTGTTTTTAACTTTAACTTTAGTTCTAGAGCAAGAAGCACAATTTTATTGTCTTCTAACTTAAAAGATAGAGTAAGACAGCAGTCGACTTCTGCAATTTTTTTGGCTAGTCTAAACCTCGCTTTAGTAATGAAAAAAGCCACTTTGTTGAGAATATAATATTAATAAGAAATCACGAAATCGACCAGAACCTTCTGCTAAGAAACTATAAAAAGCACAATTTTTTTTCGGTGTAATACCGGGAGCTGAAATTTGATTAGCTCCCCTATTTATATTGCGTTATATCTAGTGTTGGCTAGGCTGGCCTAAACAAACGGCTCTAATACTAAGTAAACTAACTATACAACCCCTCGGAGAATTACCTTTACCCTTAAACAAAACTTTGCCAACTCTTATTGCTTTTTGCGACAGAAAGTTGAAAAGAAGGGGGATGTCCCTTTCATATTTATGATTTTTTATAACGTGTGTTGTGACACAATGATATTCGTATACATATATCTTGAATAATGGTCGTCGTTGTGTATAAATAAATATGTAAGTAAGGGTTTTTTCCTAAAACGGAAAATGTTCTTTAAAATGTTGCTTTCATAGGAGATCGTTCATATCTACTTTTGAAGAACTTTTATAGGTGCGATAAAAAAGCAAGACTAACGCTCATAAATGAATCTAGTTTTATAAAAGTATTGTTAACTCATGTCAAACATTTTAATGTGGCAAGCGTAATTTCAGTGAAACAAATGAAAGAGTTAAATTCACATAAACATTAGAACCATTTTAGAAATTATTGCAAATACTGTAAGACCAAAAAGTTTTCGGCCTACCGACATACAAATCATAAGATGGTGTAATACTTAATTTACAGGTTTAATTTATTGTAAATACATACGTACACCCACCGCCGCAAATCCGAAGTGGATACCAAATGGACCCACTAAGGGTCCATACAAGTTCGCTTTGTTATTTGGGTATTTCGTGGATGTATAGACTCGGAACTGTAAGTATTTTCAGCCATTTATGTCAGCAGTTACTTAGGAACAGTGCCTCTTGAACGTAAAGCCCTTATGACCTACTTATGACTAGGTTATTGGTTCCCAACTTATCGCAAACTTGACGTGTAATACACGGGTTACGCACATTTTACCACGACCCGGTCGGCCCGTGCTAGGGCGATGAAGGGGTGCTGACAAGCCAATGTAGCCAGTTGGTAGCTGTCTTTATGGTCCCTGTAAATCACTTTTACCTACTTGACCCAAGCGTAACCGATAGTGCCCGAACATTAAAGGGTTTGATTTATACCCTAAGTTAGCACATTGTCGCCATGTGCTGCCGTAGCTGAGTAGTTTATTATAAAGGTGGACTGGACTTGCTGCAATGTTGTTTGTTATGAAACTTCCAGGTGTGCAGTTTGGGGATTGGGGACTTTGTTCATTCTTACTGAATCAGGTTAGTCTAGTGTGAAAATATCTTTTTAATGTTTAGGTTGGTACACAACTCGAATTCATACGTCATAGATATAAAAAAGAGAAAGCAAAAGCACTTTATTTTACAGAAACATACTCAGACCTACTCATGCACACTAGGTGTATTGTAAAGGAATATAGATACATATTATAATTACTAGCTGTCACGGTTTAGTATGTAAACTACCTACCGAAGCGTATGTATGACAAACACGTCCTTAATTTATAAATATTCGGTACCTATATTGCTTATAGGTTTTGTCTGAGACTCGATGTTACTTTAGCGATACTTGTAGGTGGTATACACGACAAGTTTACAAGATATACTGTTACGGTGGAGACCGCTGCTATATCAGTTTGAAAACTCAAGTTAGAGCCCCGTAGTGGAATTCCTTCAAGTTTCGTCGCCTGCAATATTACGAACCTAATAACAGCAAAACCAAATTAGTTGGGTTAATATTATATAAATATGTCAGAAGGCCCGGGTTATTATAATGATGTATTTATGATGTCTAGTCCTCTTAATAAATATATCGGGAATGGTCTTCTTTCAACCTGGTAGGTTAGGTTAGATAATTCGTTCTTGAACTCGACACACCAAATATTAACCAGCTAGTTAGAGTGGTCCCGTCAGAACGTAAAAGCCACATTCAAGGGCGCGCATTCTGTCTACTCTAGTCTAGAGTTCGTATGATTTCGATCGACCGTTCGCCAGAGCGCCGTTTTTAAGAGAAAAAAAAAAACTTCTGGTTGTAGTTGAGGCAAGAAGGGTTATTCTTGGTTCCCGAGAGAAATCCATAAGCATACGTTCAAAAAATTGTTTTGGCTTGGGTTTGTTTGCCTTTGCTTGTATCAACGATTGTATATATTTACTTATGAGTGTATCCGTTATGCGAGCTGAATTAACTGGTGGACATGATATTTGATCAATCATTCGGAGACGATATATACTCGTATTATTGGTGTCTTGCTAGAGTAAATTTGCTACCTATAAGTGGAAACTATTTTGGCTACTCTTATGTTCCATTTTTAATATTACTACTGTTTGTTTCATAAATAAATAATAGCATCTACATTGTCATGACCATATCTTAACGTAAATTTATAGGAATGGAAAAATAAGTAACCGGTTGTACAAATAAATATTAAATTTAATAAAGAGTGTAAATATAATAAATATCACAATCTTGCTACACGTTGATAAGTAATTAACTTCCTATATATCTCCAGCAAGTAAAGTAACTAGATCCCACATTTACCATCGATATTTTATGATTAAGACGACGGGGAAGACGAATACGCACAAGCGCTCATACATCAGCATGAGACATTCTAATACAAGGGGTGACGCTAGGTCGCCAAGCACTTAAATATATGAAAGGAAATCAGATTACATGACACATCATAAGTAGAAGTTTTCATTCCGTGTCAAATAAGAAATGTTATTATTGTATTCTACGCGAGATATGATCTTTATTTGACAGATATAATGTATAAGCGAGTACATGATTCATTTTCAATTTACTGCGAGCGAGCCAACGTCTGCGCCGCAAGTGGATCCGCCGACATAATAAGTTCGCGTTGGTTTTGGTAAAGCGCATATATTTTATCCGCGAAACAATTTTCGTAATTCCAGACGGCTCTTCAACACGGCCAGAATAACAATATCACAATCTTCCGGTGTCACGTACTCGCCGCTCGTTGGACCCCCAAAGGAGAAAAGTAATCATTTCTAGCAATCGAAACATCTAAATTTATATTCAGAGACCGTCAATTTTAATGTTTAGCTTTTTCGAAACGAAATTGAAGATAAGCTCTTGTTATCTGGAAAAATGTAGGCTCGTAAATTGATTTAACATTTTATATTCGGAGATCCGAGAATAATTTGAAATGTGGCTGCGTTCGCCGAGAATAGATTTTAAATTATGTTCGGGTTAGGTATTAGCAGTTTAAACACAGCTTGGGCTGCCTGTGCCCAAACACGGTTATCAGTCTCGCCCACTAGGTATATAGAGCGATAATTAAGTACTTTCGATTTTGATCAGTAAATAAAAATCTAAAATTTATAAGATTTACGGCTGAAGTATACTAGTGAAGAGGTAATGAGTAGTTCACTACTGGTAATCACGACGTTTAAAGCCGAGTACTCACTAGCGAGTTGTAACTATTAATTAATGTTGCACGTATAATCGTGATGTGTTAGGTCTCGCTACTCGTCTCGCGAGCCTATTTTTCACTTGAAGCTCGTTACTGTAACTGCTTCGGTTACATCTATCTTTATCTTTACAATATTTATATAATTATGTACACTAATATTTCAGAAAGGCAAAATTAGGCTTATTTGTTTGTATGTTGGGGATATACTCTGAAATAGAAATACCTATCGATTTTAAACTTTCATTGACTAACAGCAAGTTACAATATCCTTGCCTAATATAAGCTTTTGTATTTTGTTTCAACGGAGCGAAGCGAGGGTGCGGTGGGTCGCTGGTGATAAAATACATAAACATTTTGTGGGACACTTCAGCGGCAATTTTCCAAAGGACGCGAATACGCCGCTAAATGTCTGTTATCTTAACATGGAGTGTCAAACACGAGTCACAGAAATCAGCTTGTCTCGTAACATTGCGGAAGATTCGCGGCCTTTACAGTAAGTACCTACTATTTTTCAAGCTACTATTTTATTATTTTATTAAATTTTACTCGGAAAACCAACAGTTTTTACTAACAATGTAAGGGTTACTCATAATTATCGGTATACGTTTTCACAGGTTTGCTATGGCAGAAAGATTGAATTTTTGATATTTTTTCATTTTGTTTATTTGAATCACATATTTAAGATTAAATATTATTTTGAATTTATTGCTGTATGTATACGAAGAAAAAATAAGAATATTATAGCAATTAATCAACCAGGGTTAGTTGTATAGTTGACTTCCAGCTTCCTACAATGAAAGTAAATTATTACGGAATGATTCAAATGTTTAAAGTACATTAAATTACACAAGTCATACTGCTAATTAATTGAACAAGAAAAAAGCATTAAAATAACATGTTTAATAAAAAAAAACTGTCATCATCATCATCATTATCAGCCGCATGACGTCCACTGCTGGACAAAGCCCTTCCCCAAGGTTTCCCACAACAATCGGTCCTCTGTTGCTGTCATCCAGGGGTCAATTTTTTTTGTATGGCGTGGGACTCTATAAAAAAATAAAATAGTGTAGCGTCAATGTCCTCGTCCTAAAAAAAGGCACAAGCACTGGCGTAAAATTATATCGAAACCGTTATAATAATTCTATAATTTTAAATTCTGCCAAACCCATAGTCTCGAATAAAAACCTGTTCTTTAAGTGGCGAAAAGCAGTCTGAATAACGAGACGTGGAGAAAGATCGTGTCTGACGGCGTGGTCGCACGCGATAACGCTTGGTAGGGAACATTTTCACACAAGCGTGCATTGAAACACTGCGCTGCTCCTCCTCAAATATCCCCGGGCACATTTGTTTGTCACTTGGGCGGTCGTGACTCGTGGCTGTCGCCTCCACATCGGTCTTACAAGCCATTTACGCAGATGTCACCATAACGGACGCTGCTTTAAAATCACCTGTATAGATCTAACTTGTATTTGTAAGCGGGCTAGTTTCTGCAACTCGACGTCTAGCGCCTATTTTGCGTGTAGGTGGGATTACCATTTATGTTCAGTCAAGTCATCCTAACTCCTCCAGGATGCCCACCAAACCTTTAATGTCAGTGGTTGCCTCGGGGAGACACCTCAGCGAACCGAGGTGTTTAGCCCTGTACTGCGCCATCTTGGTGCAATTCAGCACTACCTGGGCGGCTGTCTCTTGCTCCATGCACGCACGGCAAAAAGGACTGTCTGTAACACCTAAATTAAAAAGATGTTTGTTAAATTGTCCATGCCCAGTTAGAACACTAGTTACCGGCCTTACTCGAGATTTGCTAACTCGGAGGAGTGCCTTGGAGAGTCGTCTGTTGATAGTAGGCAGTGCTTCTTTAGATATAACTTATTAAATAAACTTTTTATCGTAACCCTAAACATATAAGTCAAAAACTTATGAAGAGTAGCCAAATACATAAACAACCTTTTATTATTGGCCTCGTAACCCCTCATTGTTATCGAAAGAATTTTATTTGAAAAAAAAATTGGTACGTTATTTTACTTACCTACTTAAATATATTTTCTTGGCTAGTTTCAGTCACAGCGATACATTTTGAAGTATAACTATCTGTTACAGAAAGCGTATTTGTTATTCACTATGACACATTTCACCAAAATCTACAATTATAAACGCACAATAAACCTATTTTACTTCAAGTACCCTTTGTCGCTTTCGAAAGATAAGGACAAAGCATATTTTAAGCACACTTTAGCGCGTTTATGAATAAGACGGTTAAACTTAAAGTAAAATAATATAAATACATTGGCTAATGGTATGAATAATTTGAAGAACGTTACTCGCCCTTAGGTAAAAAGCAGGTATTTGTTTATTTGTATTATTTACATGTTTTGTACTTTCTAACGATTTAAATTATACCTATAATTATGTTTTATATAACGCCAATCACGCGCGGGCCTTGACAAAATATACGAGCGTTGCTTGTTTTGTTTTGATACTTCAAACCATATCGACATACTCCGATACCCTTTGCTTTGAAGTTGTCGGCTTTACAAAAGCGATTAATTAAAAAAAGAACCACAAAAAAGGATCCAATATCAATCTTTCATTTGAGCATTTGCTTTGTGGCGGTGTTCTGTACGCTTAACTTTACTAATGTTGTCCGATCCGATCGGTCTAAATGTGGAGGTAAATATGTATGAAAGCCCTACTCGAGGATGGTAATTATGCTTATTCTAGCTTAGGTATTGAGGTTAAGTGCGATAAATTAGAAATAGAAGTGACAGTACGTGGTAATATGTGATCTATACTATCTATATCTATACTAATCTATACTAATATATAATATAATATATAATAATACTATAAAGAGGAATGATTTGTATTTTTGTGTGTGTGTATGTTTGTAACTAATAAACTCAAAAATTAATAGACCGATTTCAAAAATTCTTTCACCATTAGAATGCTACATTATCCCTGAGTAACATAGGCTATGTTTTATTTTTCCGCGCGGACGGAGTCGCGGGCGACAGCTGTATTATATAAAAAAGCCCTAAACTAAACTACGACACTTTACTGTACTACAAAAATTATTAACGAGTCAATTATGCTAGTAACATGGCTCTGGTCCTGAAGTTTTTTCAATTTTATACATATGTATTATTCAAGCTGGGTTTCAACGATCTCTGATAGCTCAATAAGCAGCTTATTAAGCCATTATTTACGTATACACATATGAAAACTTAAATAAATCTATCTTTATGTAACTAAATTGTCTACCTTTATGCATGTAAACTTTTTATTGCACATGCAAATTATAGTTTAATATACATGGAGATATCCTAGCTCCAAAGTACCTAATATTTAACGTAATACATCGTATTTTACTCTTACATTACATGAAAGTAAATATATTGCGAGCTAGCGCGACGCACAGTTCGTGCGTTAACGATTACAAACGTGATAGGAAGCGCGGTTGTTACACTAGAGACTAAGGTACAGTCAACTTTAAAACTATTTGCATCGTAATGAAACTCTCCATTGGATGGACGGCGAATGGTTCAACAAAGCGTCTCTCATAAATTGGCGCCTATTGTCAACTCCGCATATTCCAGAACCGGTTCAAATTGATTTTAAAACCGAAAACCTAATCGCACGATTCCGTTGTTGTCAAAACCGGTTTGGAATACTAAGGCTGGAGGCAGGCCACGACCTGCACAATAGTCGTGGCGCCTGGTGATTGGGTAAACGAACAAAAGTCCGGAGAAATTCCTTCATTCGCTATTCTAGTGAAAACGCGACTTTACTTAGCTATTAAACCGAACGAATCGCCCTGGCTCACTGACAATAAAATGCTACTGAATTTCCTTCGGCCGTATTTTCAAATCGCCGGACTCGCCTGGAATGCTTGTTTGAGACATTTAGGACCCCTTACGCCTACTGCTGACTTATGTGACGGGCGCAGGAACTACGCTGTTTTCGGGACCTGTCTATACGGCACAGAGATTAACGGAAGCAGTTTAATCACACGCTGCGGGTATTTTTAAAACGATTTTTGTATTAATGATGATACTAGTAGTTTATGTAAAACAATCCTTGTACTCGTATGATGGGATCTCCAGAATGCCTGAATGGCAATTCACTGTCCAACAAAATAAATAATACGGATTATATGGTCGTCAATATAATATATATACGCATGTCATATATTATATGGCATGCGTATATAATGGTACTTCAGTAAATTAAGAAAATATTGGGTACGATTTTTACGTCCGAAAAGTTTTCCTTCATACGCCTACATTTAAGTTATTGCCCTAATTAATTACAATTTTATGATATCTAATTCAATAAAGTCCATCTATTGAAAAAGGGCAAAGCTTCGATGGATGAAATAAGGATTTTCGTGTCTTCTCAAACAAAACCAAAGACATTTCAAACAATAAATCCCCGAAGGGTCCCGTATAAGTATAATATTTGCGATAAATCACAAGTTCTGCCCGAGTGTGTGAAACACCACCGTCCTGTTATCGTCATGCCTGAAGTTAAGTTATTTGGCTTCTGAAATTTTGTTACACGACGAAAAAATAAGTCTTTTTTCGCCCACAGTATGCGATAAAGTTTTTGGACATTGTGGTAGATAAAAAGAATTATGACTAAACCTTAGCGCGTTTTAGCACGAAAAAATGTAGCGAATAATTTCCAGAGGAACATTTATCTGCAAAGTTACGGAGAGCCGTATCTTTGCAAATAAACTCGATATTTTGAATTGTTACATCAACACCAAGATTTTCCACCGAGTACGTTTCTTATAGAATTTAATGCTGTGTTTCATTTAAATAATTATAATGCGGACAGAAGTTTCGTGGCCTTAATCACTCCAACCGCAGTAAATTTGGAATTATGCCTATTATTATTATCACTAATAGCAGGGCACCTTAAACTTAGCGCCGACATCCATTGGGATAAGTTAACATGCCACACTATCGTTCCCTGTGGTTTAACCCGACCAATATAAATCATTCGCAGCGTTGCTACAACTTTGTTGTTTTCGGCTATAATTAAACTAGGTGCTCAACAATATATCAGTTGTTATTTAGACATGGCCCCTCGTTAAGGGCTTGTGAACAGCGTTATTCGACGTTACTTGCCACGGAGCGCATAATACATTGTATACCTGTGTGGATAATGTAGCCCTGAACTGTCTCAAACAGACGGTGCAATGTCTATGAGTATGTGCGACGGGCTATAAGGCAAACGGCCTAGATCAGCCGTTAATGTGCAAGTGTCTGCTTGGTAGGATAGGACCGACCGGGCCAACCACAAGATCTCTGCAGCGCTGTTCTCTGCCTGCACTAGATGTAATTTTCATGCGTAAATACATTATACTATTATGCAGCATTTGGTGTAGAGTTAAAACTACCTACTAAAAGTGAACTGCGTTATTTGCGGTGAACTAGCTTGTGTATGAAGCACTGCACTTCAAACACCAATGTTATGATTTTATATTGATCGTATTCGCAAACAGCTTATACAATAAACAAGCGTAATATTCTTGTGTTTTGCGTATTGATGATTTAAAAAAAAAACGCAAGTTAAACCATTTTCTACCGCACGATTTATGAACAAAATCCTAGCTGAATATAAAGTAGGTTAAATAACTCAAGGACACAAAATTTTATAACCAATTAGGTGTATCTGTTTTCTCTTAACTTTTGACCCTAGCAAAACTATAAATCTCAGACAAACCAAAGAATGTCAGCCAACTATAACGGTGCCAACAGCCATTACACAAGTATTTGAGGCAAAACTTCCGAGTTCCCTATTATGGCCGCGGGAGGGTCTTATTCACAACTTGTTCTCTTCGCAGATACGTCAATGTTCCGACAAGGACAAGGGTTGTTTTGTTTAGCAACCTATAAATTGTAGCGTATGTTCGATTAGAATGTACTTCGGGTATAACGAGTTCAAAATTTGTGATATAATGATTTATTTTGAAATATATTGTTGGCTTGACTTTATTTCCCGGTTAAGAAGTTCAACTCGACTCGTGTACCTGTTTACTAAAGGTTGTATCGCCTGGGGTAGATAGGTGCGGTTTGTTGTTATTTTGATTAAACATAATTTTTGCTCCCCTTCCAAATGCCATGGCGCGGCCGCCTTGCTTACTCAAACAATATTGGCTACGATAATCAGAAAGCTCGGTTTCAGCAAAATTGTATTATTGCTAATTTAATATGCTTAAATAAAGGAAATCACAAATGATTAAATTCTTGAGCAAAGGGCCTCTTGGTGCCGACAGGCCCGGGTGATATAGGTGTACAAAATTTTGCTGTTACCGCGAATAATTTATGTGGAATAACTTTTTCTTTGAAGCAAATTAAAACAAACATGTTTATTCAAACATCTCTATATATATGACGTTATCTATGTAAAGGGACCTTATGGCGGATGGCGCTTACGCCGCACTGCGTCACGCGACGTTGTATTTATATCGGAGCATCTTTAATAATGGCGGAAGCGCCATCCGCCATAAGGTCTTTTTACATAGATAACGTCACATAGGTATATACTTAATCTAGTATCATATTTCCCCGTTCCCGCTAGTATTTTTAATCTGTAGAATGATTAATTTTCTTTACATAAGTATAGGTATGTTTATCGTTATCTAGTACGGATACGAGATCGTTTAATTATAAACTGAATGCCCGTCCACTAGTTAATCGACTAACGAAAATACACCTAAGGTTCTATCAGTTTAAGATTAGACAATCTCTTCATGCCTACGGCTTTAGGATCTGAGGGGCTATTGCCTAACGCACTCGCAATCGCAATCGTTTTCATTTTGAAAATCGAAGGATTGTCTGCATACAAAATGAAAACAGTTGTTCCGCTTTGAAACCGATTGCGATTACGAGTGCGTTATATGCGTGTAACGGGTTGGCTTAAAGTAATGAGAAGGTATTCAATTGACAATAGAAGGCAATAAAAAAAATACAAAAAGAATTTTGACAGTTATAATAAATAGAAAATATGTCAATATTGTTAAAAAGGAAAAAAAAGATTAGCTGGTTTAATAAAAAAAAACCGCGAGGAAGTTATTACGTAAACGTGTTTAGCGCCGGTTTGGACAGCGTGAAAAATCTGAAGTGGTCTCTCACTTCAAAGCTGAAAATGTACCTCCATTTGCAATTTAATGTCTGATCTAGCGGTGGAACTTGATATTAGGAATAAAGATTTACCAAAAACGGGAAGACCACCCATTCTTAATGATCGAGGCCGGAGGAAAGTGGCAAAGTTTGCACAGAACAAAGTGGGTGAGTCCCAGATAAGTTAGCTGTAAAATATGATGTTTCCCTTGGCTGAGTAAGGAATATTTTAAAGAAATACAATGTTCAACACTTAAAGCGTCAAAAAGCACCCAAATATTCCGACAAACAGCTTGAAGAAATTCCAAAGAAGTGCAGGAAGTTGCAAAGAAAGTATCACTACGCAGGGAGCACCCAGAATTGACTAAAAGAGCGTGACGTTCACTTCATACCGAAGGATTCAAACCCTCCGAACTTCCCTATAGCTCATCCAATGGAGGATTTTTTGGTAATTCTCAGTAGACTAGTTTACAGTGTGGGGCGGGAAGCGAAATCACAGACTCAGTTGAAGCGCAGGGTACAAAAACAACTAATTAACTAAGAAATGAAAAAATATATGTCGTCCAACGTATGATGAAAACGGTAAGAAGAAAGCTACGAAAAATTGAAGATGGGGGACCTTTCGCTATATTGTAATGATTGATTATCATACTGAATTTAGTTTATTTTGATATAATAAAAAGCTATATAGCCCTTACAAGCAAGTGATTTAATAAAAAAAAAAACGTAATTCTCATTACTTTAAGCCAACCCGTTATAATACCTATTTGCTAAAGTTTAAATATTATTATAAGTACCTAATTTTACATAGAAGATACGAGCTTATTGACAATTTTATATGAGTAGGGAACCCTCAATGACCTTAACGAGTCCAGCTCTTACTTGGCCGGTTTTGTACATTAAAACAATTAATTATACTGTTTTGACTTGCAAGCCGTTTTCTATTCGCTTATATTTCCGAGTCAAGCCCTTAGCCAAATTGGTGGTTTAATTAAGATGTAAAACGAGCATGGAATTAAAATAAATTTTATTGTTAAATTGAGGCCATTCGGCTTTGTTTATTGGAGCGAAAATATCTGATTCGTTGATTTTGATCCCCAATCACGAACAGTTTTGCTTTTTCCGTGTTTTAAAAGGAATTTTGATTAGATCACGAGTACTTGCAAACGTTAACGCGGATTAAACGTAGCTGATGGCATATGTTATTTACAAAATGCTATATAATGAGTACAGTAAATAAGTAAGTGGCTGTGGATGGGTATTAAAAATCATTTCTCTCTTTTGAAATATTTAAATTTGTCTTATCAAATTTATTATTATTTGAGATGACTAGGACTTGGTTACTATATGGAAAATTTTAAAACGTCTTCTATTTGGTTAACTACTTGCTTATTACAATCTTTCAAAAATGTTTGCATATGTATGAGTCTAACATTCAAACATAGTTCAAACTAGGATATTATTTAGGTTAGGTAATGGAAACTCTGGTCGTTATCGTGAAATGTAAGCTATTGATATCTCTTTACATTTATTACAAACCACATAAGATTTAGACATGATATATAAAACAAAAACTGGAACATAAACTTAAATGAAACTTACCTAAAGTTTTCTAAAAATGTAAGATTGTTAATTGCCTTGATATATTGTCGGCTTTTCTCTTAATGGACGATTTTAAAAAACCCTCAAGATATTCTCATGCTTATTAGAAAAAACAATAAGAAGTTATCTTTAATCATAGCCATGTGTATAGATGGGCTAAGTAGGTAAGTACATGAATATTTAAGCGATATATTTTCCTAGAAGTGAGGTAGGTACTCACTAAAACCGGCAATACAAAGTTATAACAACATTCCTGCGCTTTTCAACCACATTCATATAAAACATAATCGGCCTATATAAATTATTTATGAACCATTTCAGCATTTTAACCCTAATCCGAAGCTTTTAAAAGACAAACTCCCAACAAAACGCTGCAGGCGTGGGTAATTACAACCCGTCTGCACTTACAGCTATTTGAAGCGTTTTAATCAGTGCAAATCTAACGAAAGGCGAGGCGCAAGTGGTGTTAACTTTACGTACAAAAACAGTAAACGAACTCGATGGAATTAGAGCTAACAAGCTGCAACAACTCTAGCACTACTATTACAACTTCCAGCGCTTTTCGTGTGCGGACTAATATAATTCTTGTTGGTTCCCACTGCGTTTTTGGTGATATTTTTTACACTGGCTACATTCTGGTTTTTGTACGTTATGTTGGCAGCAATGCATGCAATAACTAGCTTTTACAGCGTATTATTTTTTAACCTCGTAAGGCTCACGTGAAATCTCGATAGTTCAAAAACGAATCTTGTGTCAGTCAAGTTACGTTTGAAGTAATTTTGACATATGTCCTACATAAAGGCCGTTTGGCCTTACGAGGAATAATGTTAATTTGTTATTGAACATGAAAAATAATAATTGTGTTCTAATATTATCAGAATTTCAACATGTTCTATACAGCAACATATTTTGTTCTTATAGGTACTACTTGTATGATCCTTTCTTTTGGTACCGCTTCGCGCAAGAGAACGCGCATTAGCACCAACTCCAACAATTAACCAGTCTTGCTGTCGAGGGACCCACAAACAAGTTGGAATTTATTTTTCCCGAAACATTCCGGTGCGCCTCTAAAATCATTAATCAGGCTTCACTTTGGCAATGACCCAACGTCCTTACTTCACTCTCATTTGTATTTACCAAAAGAGTTTCTGACCATAAATCATGCCGTTTTGATAAATGAATCCATTCATTTTTTTAACGCCGGAGAATTGTATCCTGCAAAAATTGAGCTTTGTTTAATTTATTTTGATTGCTTCAATAAAATCTTTACAAAAGAGTTCCATTTCATCTGCAGACTGTAAATAATATTGTTGTTTGACTCTAGTTCTAGTTTGATGGGTAACTAAAGTGACTAAAACAAGGCATTTGGTAGTAAAGACCCTGACTATAAAGCTGTATAATGAACACAATCATATTGTTCCCGAGGGTTTGATGTAAGTACTTAACTATTTTTATATCTATGTAAACAAGTACCTATACTTTATCCAGGAGTGAGAGTGTTCGTAAGTATGTATATCATTGTCTACCTATAGTATCTATTGCTTAAGCTTAGGTATAGAACTGAGTTTAAGACTACCTAGTGTAAAACTGTCTCTTGTACTGTACTTATTTTAATGCTAATAACTTCTAAATTACTAAATAAATATCAGCATGCGACATATGTGACCCACAGAACAAAATCTCCAGCTCTAGGCTGTCCGATTAATCGTGCTCCAAACCAACGTATCTAGCTCAATTTCCGTTCTTTTCTCAATCGAGAGACAAAATGTGAGAGTTTGAATAGTTGCGGGCATCAGCCGCGTCGATAGCGGGATGAATGGGCCATCTCCGGCGGCGCGAGTGCCGGATGCGCGGTCGCTTCCCGCTGCTTTTACCGCGGCACGAGCCTTCTGATTGAATCGTGCTAGCTCCTGTTCCTAGACCCAAAAAATTTCTTCAGAAAACATATAATAGTTATTTATGTAACTGGTACATAATGAAGCTTCTTAAAATACGAGTGCCGAGGTTGCGAGATTGCGAGTCTCTAATGACAGGCACGAGTAATTCTTACGAAAACCTTAAGAGCTTAGGGCCTTAGGCAAGATACAAACGCTAGGTACTAACGTTTTTCTTTTCTATCACCCAAAATGTATAGGATGACTGTTGACCACGGGGTTTATATTGTGTACCGTTGCATACATAACGTTATCTTCAAGCTTAAAAAGGAAACAACAAAGTTTGTCGTTATTAGTTTAGTTCTTTCTGGCGGGTTCTAAATTGACTGCGACTGCAGAGAAAAGTTACGGAGTCATTCGCCATACAGCCTAGTTGATTTATATTACGTATCGTTTCTTTGTTATTATTAAATATAATTATCTCTGTTAAGCTTTTAATTTATTATTTTAGAGAGTTTGACACATTTTTTTCTAATAATAAAGATAGCTAGATATATGCTAGATAGATAGATAGATATAAATAAGAATTGCAGTGACAATTTTATTTACCAAACGCCATTTCTGATTCCGCCATATTGCCACATTGCAAAAAAGCCGAACGAATTAATTTTATTGATCTTTTCTTAATTATTATTTGTTCTAAAGCTCGTGTTATGTTAACTAATTAAATATTTTTACAATTTATAATTGTTCTGAAAACAGTTTTTGTCAATTTGCGATAATTATAAAAATTGAGATGTCAGTTGATCACCAAACACCATCACTGACAGGCGCGCGTAGCCGTAAGCGCGTAACCATGGTAATATCAACACTATTATATTTAATAGAACTGTTATTACCATAGTAACGCTCATTATAGAACTGCGTCGCTATTGCCTAACGCACTCGCAATCGCAATCGGTTTCAAAGCGGAACAATTGTTTTCATTTTGTATGCAGACAAGCGTTCGATTTTCAAAATTAAAACGATGGCGATTGCGAGTGCGCACGTGCGTTAGGCAATAGCCCCTCTGTTTTCACGCTTTGGTTACGCTATAGGTGATATCCTAAAACCGTTAACGATATCAGCATTAGCGGATTATAGTAATCGGGTAAAAAAAAACTGTTTAATTAAATGCGAGCCCCATCCGGACCCAGAAGTCTGGAAGGTCTGAATTTAATTTATCTAATTCGCATTTAACTTGTATATTATTTACACATGAATTTTCTTCTTCTTCCTGAAAAAAATCCTGGTTGCAAACTAGAATTGTTGAATAAGGTAACCAACAAGCTTACTGTTCTGTTTTAATATTCGGTCTCAAAAATGTAATCATAAAGCGTTATATTAAATAAATTTTGCCCAGCCAAAACAACTTACATACTAACTGTAGGTACAACTGTGGGTACCTTAGAGAAACGTCGTGATTGACTTCTTTTTATCATATTTTCAAGTCCACCCGACGTAACACAAAATAACTCGTTATTTTTTTTATTTATGTTATTACAAGTTCTGTCTTTTGGAAAATATGTTTGGCAAAATGTATCACTTCCAAACCGTTTCAAGTAAATATTTCAGGATTTTTATAAAAACGAACCTACCTAATTCTACACGATGGTACTGAAATAAATCCTGAAAAAAAGCGACCTGGAAAATGAAACGATTGGGAAACGAGACATTTTGTCAATCGTTTCCTTTTCCAAGTCGCTTGTTATTGGCAGGAATTAAAAAAATATGTAAGATACCTAAAAAATTGAAAGGTGGGATAAATAGCTAAAAGTAAAACAAAAGCTACCTTGATCACATCCATATTTTCCAAAGTGACGGCAAAATATTTACTAGTTAAATAGTTAGAAAACGGGAGTACCCCATTTGCGTCCCAAATAGTTTTTATCAATAAGCACTTTAGGTCAATAGCTTGATACGCCTTTATACAGCTACGGTCGCTCGTTAACGACAAAGCATAACTTTGCAGAATGCTTTACTGCCGCTACCCTAATCTAGGTAGCAATTAATCCCTGTACACATAGCAGGAACATTGCAAACATGTCCGCCTTTGATCATACACAAAATGCAGTAAATACTGGCCAGGACTACAATATTTACTATGTACCTCTTCTGGTAGCTAGGTTTACTAACGTAGTTATTCTAATACTTACGTAACAAAATAAGCGTTTGCATGTCGTTGTTCAAATACGTTTGGAGAAATTTGCTTTAAGCAAATATCGTACTACATTTTCGTGAGAGAAGCGTATTGTCCGAGGCAAAAACACATTCTCTGTTTAGTCTTATACGTATAAAACTTTGAGTGAACAACTTCGATACTCAATCCTTTGTGGCAGTACTTTTGAAAAGTTCCAGTATAAGACCGGGGTGGAACCGGTAGTGACAGACCGGAGCCGACCGCAGCGCGGCATCCGGCCTCTCTCGGCCCGGAGATGTGCCGTTTATTTTTCTACAATGTTAACCATAAAAATTACGACTCAACTACCAATAATATTGATTTTGGTAAAAAACTCTAAAGAGTCTTTTTAAACTCCACATGCTTAGATTAAACACATAAACTACCTGCCAATTAACCGGTCATCGATTTCCCGAGGGTTGTTTGTATAAAGAAACAGCAATGTCTGCCTCGATCAACCTAATTTGTATTTACATTTCCTTAAGTAAACGAAGATATTAGACAGGGAAATAAAATTACCCTGTAAACGGAGTTTTTTTCATTTCACCCTGGGATGTAAATAAAGATAGCCCAGAAAAGTCCGTTGGCTGTTGAAGAAAAAACCCAGTGTTCAACAGATACCCCGAGTATCAATTTAGCTTGTAGACTCAGCTGTCTTTTTGTCGCAATGGCGAGAAGCATAAAGTCAACATTTTACGATTTCATAGCTGCCTCTATGCTGTTCTCAGAACTGCATCGGGTTAAAATGTAATTTGTTTACTAGACTACTACAATATTCTATTAATTCACTAGTATATTTGCTAAAAACATACAAAATCTTGTACAGCGGCGGAAAGCAACAGCGGCTTTTGACGACTTAAAATTAAAATGCAGAACAACATGTCTAGTTGCGAGCGTTCGAGCTGAAAATCTCGGTTGTTTTGGAGCAAACCGCGGTGTAAAAGCTTGTATGTGTTTGAATACTGAACAGCATCGCGACCCCTTTTTCTCGTAAGACGTTTCTCACTTATTCTTTCGGGGTTATACCGTCACTGGCGGAGGCCGCACCGAGCTCATCATTTGCATCCAAATAGCTCCTATAAATTCGCTACCCGAATTTTCACCATTCTCCCCGTTCCTTGGGAGCAATTAAATACTTTTTTCTCGTACTTCGGGCCTCGTGCTCGATTTTCCGGTGTGAATAAATTCGACCCAGATTGCAGTCAGCGCCAGCTAGCTCCATTAAATTATTTCGACATATTGTGCATTCTGCGGT
Source organism: Acleris literana (assembly GCA_946894065.1). Lineage (NCBI taxonomy): Eukaryota > Metazoa > Arthropoda > Insecta > Lepidoptera > Tortricidae > Acleris > Acleris literana. The sequence continues at coordinate 13,816,214 of OX335670.1, read as the reverse complement.
GCAGCGCCGCTGAGCTGGCTGTCACGACACGTGGGCTAAATAAACACGAGAGGTTAATCTTGCTCGAATAAAACACAAACAGAGCTGGTGGGAAGACTGAAAATAGAAGGTAATTAAAGTATGCACCTTTATATATTGGTGTTTATATACTGTATAACTTATTAATAATTGTAAAGGAAAATCAATATTCCGTTGAAAATAATGATTGAAGCCAGAAACAGTAGACATTTAGATCTAATATACGCTATTTTCAACAAAAAAACGTAGCAGAAGTGAAATAACATAAGTACAACATAAATATAATAATTTCACGGTTTACTTTAGCGTGACGCTTTAGTTGGTATGGTAATAGTTTCAGAAGTGCTATTATTTCAGCTAAGATGCGCTAAGCAGTATAAATATTATCCAAGTTACACGAGTCACGTACTTTGTGATCTCATGCGCGACGACGACGACAAACGTTTTCATGCTGTCGAGACTTAAGTCTTTATGAGAATTGCCTGAATATTATATGTATCGTTAAAAATCCGAGAAAGAGTAGGTTATAATAAATTAAATCAAAGCGTTTCACATTTTAAAAATTATCGCTTCCGTCAGCTAAAAAATCCTTTTTAACTGTGTCGTTGACTTGTTTACAATTATGTCAGTTAAGGGCTGATTTTTCAATCTCCAGATAACACGATCTGTCAGGTAAATTGTAGCTCTGTCCTTATCTTTCTTATGACAAAGAAAAGGACAGAGCTACAATTTACCTGACAGATTGTGTTATCTGGAGATTGAAAAATCAGCCCTAAAAGTAACAAACAGCGATTTAAAGTCAAAGTTCAAAGTTTAAGATTCAAAGTGCGGAAACTAATATTGTGATCATAATATATTTAAAATAAACTTGGTGCGGCTATGAATTTGTGTGTTGCAAAAATAATCGACCATTCAGTCCGACAGACGAACTGCGAGAGAGACCAGCATCTCTTTGGAGTTATGGTGCACAGTAAGATCGTTCGTTTCTTGGGGAAGAATATTATTAAAGACGTCTAGTGCAAGTTAAAAATCACATTGATTAACACACACTTCATAGAGCGAGTGTGGACCCGCTAAATACAACGCAGATGTCGTGTTAATCTCATTCCGCATGAGTAAATTACAAGATCGTACTGGCCCCGCGCCAAATAGCCGCTCGCATCAGCGACCGCACTTCGCCACCGATAATTTCTTTCAGCCGCTGCCGTTTTGAGAAATTCGCTAAAGTTAAATCATGAGGTTTACACACATAGTCGGTGCCCCGATACAGCAAGAGCGTGTCAAAGCTTTTTAAAGGTTTGGTAAGAGGCCAACGGGATTATTTATTTGTTTATTGGGGCCTCTAATATAGAGCTGTATTTTTTGTACCGTTACAGATTAATGTAATCTTCCATAACAGGTAATACAAATAAAACATGTAGATAATTTTCAAGGGCCTGAAATGCATTTATATTTTTGCAAAACCGTCAGCCGTTAGATGTCAAAAGGTATGAATTCGTCATGATCATCTAGCCCTTATCCCAATCATTTGGGGTTGGCGCAGCACGTCTTTTTCTTCCCAACATCCCTATCAGCCGTGATCTCAGTTCTTCCTTATTTTTCATATCGCTCTTCACACATTACATCCATCTCTTATAAAAGGTATTCTTCGTCTTCTTAATTAGCTGAAAAAAACATGTTACAAGGGTGTATTACCTACCGTTTTAATCAAATAATTTATACAAGGTTTTATGATCGACCGACCGACTGTGTTCTTTTTACAGTCATCAGCTGCTTATCAAGAAAGATGAAATGAACGTTTCTAAGCTAGGAGAGTCTACGTTAAGAACGCCTGTTGCCACCTTCCGACTCAACTATCAAATCAGCTCTTAGATATTATAAAATTACACTGTAATCTGGTATCTTCCAAATTTTAGCCCATCTTGAAAACGAATCCTGGTTCAAAATTGTCTTTCAAAATATAATTTGTATAAATAAAATCGCATTCAGTACCAAACTTGGGCTTAACTTAAAAACCATTTGTCTCAGTTCCATTTTATCCCGTAAAGATTAGTACGGATTTATTTTATTTCCTAGTTCTAGAGAGAACGCTGGGTTCTATGCCATGTGCTAATAATGTTACTGTCAAAGTGCTCAATACCCTTGATATGGGTCGAAAAGGGTACACAATAGCAAATTGCGATTAAGTCTCGCTACCAGTATTTTACCTGAAGGAGTAGGGGAAAACATGGCCCAAATATGTTTTTTATTGAATTGATCCGAAGACTATTATAGGAAACTACGGGAAACACTTTGCTAAGATTACAGCAATAGTTTAATTATATTTTATATTACAATAATTTTCTCGATAGTTTCTGATTAAAATTTAATATATAAATATTTGTTATCTTATGTATGTAAATGAATAACAATAAAATAAAATAGATTTCAATTTAGGGAATTTGTACAAATAAAAGCTTTTATAGACAAAAATAAAACAGCAAGAAAAACGGATACTCGTTACCTGTTTAATCTTTATTTTAAATGTAAGCGCGGGTATGAAATTATATTTTAATTTCACCTAAAGTCATCAAATAACACTTTAAACAATAATGCGCTCTTACTTGTTTTTACTTACGCCTAAACATCCCGATAAAAATCTAAGGAGCAATATTTTTCTTCATGAGTTTCATGACAATGTTCGGAAAAGTTGTCTTCAAATACTAAAACTTACTTGGGCCCAAACACTGTATTTTTTCCTTACAAGCTTAAGAATAGGGCAGGAAAGTTACTTTCTTGGCCCGAATCCAAGAAAGTAAGTTGAACAACCACAGCGCCGCTCGTCCACCTTGAGAATAGTTCACTATGACAGAATGGTTACTATAAAACACTCAAATTGAAACATTTTATACCTCTTCCTTTTCGCTTAGCATTCGTGACTAATAATACTAAATCAACAGAAATAATGAAACTAACGTAACTTCAAAGTTCGATTTTACAAGAAGGCCCGGTGCACTACGTAACCTCCAAGTTTGTATCTCTATGTGTGACATTTGTACGGGCTGGGTTGCTTGTGAATGAATACGAATTATGTGAAAGAAAGAGAAGGACAGAGTAGACACGTTCGACCTACCTTAAAGCTGTTCCGTTAAGAAGATTGCCTTGTGCACTTGTACTATTATATCATTTCTATGGCTATATTTTCGTCCAACACTGAAAAAAATTATTGGTCGCTTGTAACAAGATTGTGATTGTTGTGCATAAGCGTCTTGATCCCATACGAGCCTAACAAGACAATAGATACACCAACTAAGATGATAGATACATCAACTAAGATGTTAGTTGAATCACTGAAGAAATTGCTGTTGATACTATCAGCTTTAGTTGATATAACTAATATCTTAACTATTGTATTCATTTTTTGTCAACTAAGTGAAAATCTCTCTTTGTTGGCTCTCATTTTTTTGAGTGAACGATGTGTTAAGCCGGTATCCATATCTCTAACATGGCATGGTGATTCAAGCCACGCCATGGTGAATCATTTTACCATAACTTTGTCAATCAATTACAATGTAACTTAATTATAATAAGACTTAGGCATATAAATTGGTAAACGAGATTAACTTACTTCACTAATACGCAGCTTCACACACGTACAAATAATAGACTTTGCATTTATGCTATTTTAACTATCATGTTATACCCAGCATCATGTAAAATAAATCATTTCATTTCATCAAACGTGTATCGATATATACGATATCGTTATATACTTATTCACACGCACGCACGCACGCAGGCACGCACGCACGCACGGACGCACGCCCGACCGCCCGCCCTCCCGCACGCACGCACACTCTCTCACACACAGACACACTTATATTGTACTTCTAAAATAATTTTAAGCTGAATTTGTATTCGGGTTAAATCTTAATGTAACTGTTTGTATTATGAGTTAATAGTTCATTATGGTTTTATTAACCACTTCTTGATGGAAGAGCGGTGTCTCCTGACATAAGCAAAATTATTTGCTTAATAGGAGGCTCCAACCTTGTCTATTGTTAAAAATGTTAATAACCAAATAAACTTTTTTAATTTTTTAATTTTTAATTTTTCATACTAATGAAACGTGACGACCAGCACAGTGTAATTGCAAGAAGAAAGTTTGTTTGAGAATCCCTTCCCTACTCTATGTTTGTATGTAGTTGCTGTATTAAAAAATACAATTTAAAGGCTGTTTTAGCACTAAGAATAGGAAATATTTTAAACCGCATAAAATAAGAAGGGATGGACCGGGCTTACGCGTGCTTCGCCAGAAAGCGCAATACTTGGACTCGTAAAGATGTCTATAAAATAGCAGGGCTACGTTTTCTTTCTTCGCTTATGCATTATGGTACTACTTACTAGCTTTTGCTCAAGAATTTGTTACCACAAAAGTGGTTTATAACTATTCCCTTACGAACTGTTTTCGAGATTATAAGTATCCAATGTCCCGTCTTTAAACAAGGTACATTTGGTTTATATTTGTGTACTTAATGTAGTTGTTTCAGTACAATAAAGTGTTTACATGCCTCGTTCATACCTAAATATTGACGATCTCTGTAACAAACGCATACTGTATAAGAAAAAACCAAACAAGTGCGAGTCAGACTCGCCCACCGAGGGTTCAGTACAGTACCTACCTATATGTATACTTATAAAAAAGGAAAAAGTTGTTTTTTCATTATTTGTAATAAATCGAAAACTATACATCGTAAAAATAATTAAAATCTGTTGAAGCTTGTGCCAATGACGCCCTTTCATACGATAAGTTTAACTCAACACATGACACGTTTAACTCAATTCAAAATTTGGACCGCCGGCACCGCTGCGCCGCCGTTCCTTGCAGAAGACCCTGTTTTTTGTAATTTAATTAAAATGTATAGTTTTTTTTTTTTTATTATTATTTTTTCCCTATAGTTGCCAAATTTCATAGTTCTAGGACAATAGAAAATACCCAATAAATTTTGATTCCCTTGAGAGTGTCGAAATGTAAATTTTTTGCTGCATAAACGGCCGTATCTTTTTTACGTTAACTTAGAAGTTTGATTTTTTCAGGGGACCCTAGGTAGACCTGAGTATATGGTTTCAATTTCAACTCGATACCTCAACGCGTTCCCCAGATAGAGGGTCTTGACGGACAGACGGACGGACGGACGGACAACAAAGTGATCCTACAAGGGTTCCGTTTTTTCCTTTTGAGGTACGGAACCCTAAAAACTGTCCACTTTGTTAAACAGTGTCAAGTAGGTTAAAAGTTCGAAATACAAGTGCCCGTAAGGGCATTTATCTAAAATAGATGCGACGGCGGTGAGATATGTGCGAAAAATGTACTCACTATACATTTTAAGGAAGGTTACAAAAAAGTGACAAAATTTTAATTTCGAAAAATGTGCGCACTAGATTAAAACGTTTTGGTCGGCTTTGGCTCTAATGATGTGAAATATGAAATTCTCGCTTGCTGCAGAGGTAAAAGGAGAGGAATTTTTGCGCTAGCTTGCAAGGAATTTTTCCAGTAATTTGGATTCAATTCACAGCAAGCAATGGAGGGCAATAAATAAAGTGCAACTCCAAATGAGGCCGGCTCCAGGGGAAATCGAAATTGGAAATAATCCAACTTACTCTTGTACTTTTTGCTTTATTACACTGCAATAACCGGTTCAAATGAGGTCCTCGTGTAAACACTGCGGACTGCTGTAAATTATTATGAGATTATTCTGTTTTCTTTCCCCGGGTAAAGTCATACAACATAAAACTAAACAAAGCGATAAGAGAGAATAGGAGAGTTAGCATTTAATTTTAAAGATAAACAAAAAAGGGTCTGTTTAATTTTAGTTGTTTAAACTAAAAGATGGTACACGTTAATGTGAATAATAATACTTCATCTTTGCGTTAAAGCCAAACAGTAACTTTTGTAACAGCAATGAAGTCGGTCGGTTACTATAAGTTGTAGAGAATATTTAAGATTAACAGCTTTGGGAAGAATATGAACATGAAATAATTATGTCAGCATTTAACGTTCGTCAAAACACAAAGAATAAAAATTTAAATGAATGAGAGATGGTCCCGCGCATATGTGCACAGCTCAAAACTGCTTAAACGTTTACTGCATTTTTTCTGCGCCGCTGGCTCTCTATTCATCATAATTGTTTAAGTGACAGAGAAAGCCTTCTGTGTGATGATTTTAGTCCTCTAGTCTTTTATGTAGCCAAGGTGCGGCAGAAGTTACGATTTTAATTAAGTGAAATATAGGCTCCGTTGCAGCAGTTAATCCTGATCGAATGCTCGCGATATATATCAAATTGTGTTATTACACATTATGACTGTCGAATGTAACATTAATTTAAACAATGATCCATTCAATAACAGAACGAATGAAAGTAATAAATAAACGTTTGATCATAAACCGTTTATAAATAATTCAGAATTTAATCGGAGCGTTAATTGCTACAGCCTTTGGTCGGCCTGTGTCCGACTACGATTTAAATGTATTTTGCCAGACAAAGAGAAATCATTTATTCACAATACAGCACAAATGTGTTACCAAAACAAAATACCGTTTTGCTAGCTGGTCATAAAGTTCAAATCAAAATTAACATCAGAAAGCTTTTCAAATGAAAAGTTTTAAATTGGAAAAACATCCGACTCAGTTTGAGGAAAATCTTAAAGATGAAATGAACAATATCTCTCGGTAAGTATAGAAAACTTTGCTCATAAGGTCATTTAAGTAAGTGGATACTTGAAAATAAATTGCTTTTTCGTTTTTTTTTTGAATTTGACTTTTTGCTTTTTGCTTATTCGTTTTTATTTTATTTATTGCCGGCAACGCGTTTTTCTTACCGTTGCCTAGTATCTTTAACGCGTATGCGCGTTTTTATAGTAGGTACACAACATTTGTAAAAAAATAAAAATTGTTATTGAAATAATATGTTTTAGTCACTTATCACAATTCTATACCGTGATTTCTTTTAAGTTTGATATCTATATTAAACTAGCTTCTGCGCGCAACTTCCTCCTCGTAGATTTCGAAAATCATTTTTCCCGCGGGATTTTTTACATTTTCCAGGATAAAAAGTAGTCTATGTGTTAATCCAGGATATAAGTTATCTCCATTTTACCATCCGTCCAGGTGTTGCAGCGTGAAGGAGTAACAAACAAACACACAAACTTTCGCATTTATATTAGTAGGATTAACGATCTTTTTTCCTTAAACCTCCAGGTAATTACAATTTGTTCGTTTTATGCCACCACCACCACCAGCGCCGGATCTTACTGGTCGGCACCAGGCAAAAAGTTGAGTCTCTGAAGCATTTCACCCGATCCCCACGGTAAGCGATTTTTATCATTCGTGGTTTTAAGGACACGGCGATATTTCTTGTGCTGACCAAATCATATCAATTTGCAAAAGTAAGTATTTAAACTACATGAATTGGATACATATAAAAAGAACAATTCTTGAACCTACACTTAAATTTTTTCACGTTTATATAATACTAGCGACCCGCCCTCGCTTCGCTTCGGTTAATATAAGTTAAAATAATTCCAGTTCATCTAGAATAATATACTTTTCAAATTATAGATAGGTGCATATGTATAGGGGTTTTATTTAATGACTTTGTTAGAAATCGTGACTGCCAGTTATCATAGAATCTCTCTATATCAATGTTTACAGCGGACTTTTCATTGCACAATACAAACGAAGCCTTTGCCTGGAAGTGACGCGCGAAAGGGCTACATAAGTCAATGGGAAAACTCTCAACGATCAAGTCTAAGCCCGCAACTTTGAATGTATTGTTGTGACTTGTAATTTGTCATTGGAAACGATAATTGTACGGGACATTGCAGTCGTTTAACTGGAGAGGAATATTTATGGAATCCGGGGAATTAAAAATACTTTTCCAGCCGCACATCTGGACGTCAATATTGTGCACTCTATTATGAACGTTTTTAAAGATGTTATTTGGGTGGATTAAGGTTCCGTAGTAAAATAATAGGACACCCTTCTTTCAAAACCAATTTATGTGGGGCAATCCAGAAGGTTGCAAGGAATTGAGAAATTCCGTTGGGAAATGGACAGCCTCTTCCAGGTCGAGCACAGTGTCTACAGTAGTGTGTGTGTACAGTATGTGTGTGTCGGTGCATTGATCTTCGATATAATTAAGCCATTTTTGTCGACTAATTCTTTTACTAAAACGCAAAGGTTTTCATTTTGAAGATTAATGCTCCTATTATGTTAGGTCATTTGTCCATTTCCTATTTTGAGCAACAACTCTGCAAAGAGCCGGTTTTCATACGTATAGACAACGAAACTGTCATATTTGTTTTGATTTCTAATCTATGTTACGCGTAATTTTGAATCTACCATATCTTTTAAAGTATTAATTTAAATAATATATTGTACGGCACAATATTAATCTACATTAAATGCCCAAGGTAACCAAGTATTTATCTGGATAAGGTTATTAAATACTGAATCGGACAGAATAGATTCGCTAATACCCTAATTTTAAAATAAAATCATAAACATAAAAATGGTTAATGTGAGTCAATCTTAGGAGATAGACATTATGCCATCGCGGACTTTTCTCTAGGTTTTTTAAAGAACTACAATTCTTCAGTACATTATTTTGACACTTCTTTTAAGGTTTTAGGTTAAGGCCAGCATTAGCTATGTAAGGGCCCGAAAAACGATTTTTGACGACTCGGTAGGAAAACATGGAGTTTTCTCAAGTATATTAAAACTTGATTTGAATGAAATGTACATATAAACCATCTAGAATAAATTCTCTAAATGACAGTGAAAACCGTATCATAATCCGTTGCGTGTTTAAGAAGGAGTTAGCGGAGAAACAGGCAGACAGGTTAATTTATACTATTTAGAGAAGAGATGCATGGTTTCGGTTAAGTTTAATTAAATGTTTACATAATTAAGTAATAGATTTCTCACCATCACATACACAGAACAGAAAAAACAGTAGAAGTGTCAAGTGGGCGTGTAACGTGTGGCATGGTTATGCGGAGTTAAGCGCAACCTGCCATACTTTTGCCGCGATCACTTATTTCAATATTTAGATATTTCTAAAAAGGAAATAATTCCAGAAGCATGCCTTATTGTGCTATTTTGGAATGTAAAAACGATAGCCGCACCAAAAACATTTTCCATGGTGGCGTGTTGTTTTTATGATAGTTTGAGTATTGGCGACAACAGGTCTGATACTAAGCGAAGCTCATGGCACTTCCACTGTTTTTTTATATTCCGTGATCACCAGTGATCGGAATTAGGTGAGCTAAAATACGTACTCAGCGCTAGAGGACACAATATATGTATAGTGGTTACAACCGGGTAGAAAATAGTTTATTTCTTGAATACCGGGTATTCGGTAATTATCCAATGATATTTTATATTTAGATACGTTATGCTCACACTAAACGCATTCAAAACCCGTGACCAATTACTGACAGTTGCTAGGCAACCATATTTCTACAAACAAAGACGGCAATCGGAAGCGCTATTGTTAGAAAGAGATAAATAGATGAAAAGTAAGGTACTTTTGCGCGCAGATGACGTATCTTATTATAAAATATCATTGTATTTATTAGTCGTAATGTTAAACCTTCATGTTTTTACTTACAGTACGGGATGTTTTATGTTAATCTAAAAGTTGTAACTATTTCTAGTTGTTTTTTATCTTCAAAGTGTAAATATTATATATTTCGATATGTACCGTGCTTGGATGAAATCACCTGCGTACCACTGTGCCATGTGAAAATAATAAAGACAATAATTATACCTCACACTTTTCCCTTCCTTCCATAAAAACCTTATGTCTAGCCCAATTACTACAAACTAACATAAAATATACCGTACTGTAAGTAAAAGCATGTATGTTTAACATTACAACTAATACCCGGATAAATATTGAATATCCGGTATTCAAGAAAAAAAAAATCTACCCGATTGTTACTACCTACTCTGTATTATTATGTCCTCTTGCGAAGAGTACGTATTTTGGCTCACCTAATTCCGATCACTGGTGATCACATACACTCTTGAAAGTGAAAAGATAGAAGTTGCCTCTGCCTACCCATCTGTGAAACAGGAGTAATTTAATGTAGGTACCTATGTATGTATGTACATACACTCTTTGATGCTCTGCTGAGGGCTATAGGCTTCATGTTACACTCATTTACAAAATATACAGGAACCATTAGCCAACTTTTACGTGTCTATCTATTCTCTGTTGTAAATAAAACCAATTAATTAAGTTAGAGGGCTGTTTTTTTAATTTCAATTTTGATAATTATTACTTACACTCATTATAACTTTTGAATGGGATGTCCGATTTGAATAATTTCAAAAGTAATTTAAAAACGAAGTGATTTATTTGGATAAGGATTAATACCAAGGTACGAATAATGGGGCCTAGTTAGTACCGACGTTACTAATGCATATTTTAACATGAAAAAGTAGTTATCGTGACATTACTTTAATAGTTAGACATATGGTATCGCGGACTTTTTTGTAGACATTGATGTCTTCTATAAAACTGTAGTACATCACTTTGCTCTATTGTCAGTTTCCGCAGCGTACGCGTTTTTTGGTATTTTTTTCACACCTTTGGTCACATTATTGAAGTTTTCATACGGATCCCTAACTTTTTTGAAAATATTCTATATCCTATGTTCATCAGGGATAATGTAGGATTCTAGGTCACTTTGTTTTATAATATGTAGTGAAGTCGCTTGCCGCTGTCTGTCTGTACTTATGTATGCTTAGATCTTCAAAAATTTGATTGAGTTTAGGTTTTGATTCAAAGTTAGTTTTATGTTGTTTTTCATATTTTTAAATACAAAGTATATTATCTACATCTACATCTTCACTAATATTATAAAGAGGAAAGATTTGATTTTTTGTTTGTTTGTTTGAATTGAATAGGCTCCGAAACTACTGGACCGGTTTGGAAAATTCTTACACCATTAGAATTGTAATGGTGTAAGAATTTTCCAGAAAAGTTAGGGATCCGTATGAAAACTTCGATAATGTGACCAAAGGTCTGAAAACAATACCAAAAAACGCGTACGCTGAGCAAAGTGATGTACTACAGTTTTATAGAAGACATCAATGTCTACAAAAAAGTCCGCGATACCATATGTCTAACTATTAAAGTAATGTCACGATAACTACTTTTTCATGTTAAAATATGCATTAGTAACGTCGGTACTAACTAGGCCCCATTATTCGTACCTTGGTATTAATCCTTATCCAAATAAATCACTTCGTTTTTAAATTACTTTTGAAATTATTCAAATCGGACATCCCATTCAAAAGTTATAATGAGTGTAAGTAATAATTATCAAAATTGAAATTAAAAAAACAGCCCTGTAACTTAATTAACTGGTTTTATTTACAACAGAGAATAGATAGACACGTAAAATTTGGCTAATGGTTCCTGTATATTTTGTAAATGAGTGTAACATGAAGCCTATAGCCCTCAGCAGAGCATCAAAGAGTGTATGTACATACATACATAGGTACCTACATTAAATTACGCCTGTTTCACAGATGGGTAGGCAGAGGCAACTTCTATCTTTTCACTTTCAAGAGTGTATGTGATCACCAGTGATCGGAATTAGGTGAGCCAAAATCCGTACTCTTCGCAAGAGGACACAATAATACAGAGTAGGTAGTAACAATCGGGTAGAATTATTTTTTTCTTGAATATCGGTTATTCAATATTTATCCGGGTATTAGTTGTAATGTTAAACATACATGCTTTTACTTACAGTACGGTATATTTTATGTTAGTTTGTAGTAATTGGGCTAGACATAAGGTTTTTATGGAAGGAAGGGAAAAGTGTGAGGTATAATTATTGTCTTTATTATTTTCACATGGCACAGTGGTACGCAGGTGATTTCATCCAAGCACGGTACATATCGAAATATATAATATTTACACTTTGAAGATAAAAAACAACTAGAAATAGTTACAACTTTTAGATTAACATAAAACATCCCGTACTGTAAGTAAAAACATGAAGGTTTAACATTACGACTAATAAATACAATGATATTTTATATTAAGATACGTCATCTGCGCGCAAAAGTACCTTACTTTTTATCTATTTATCTCTTTCTAACAATAGCGCTTCCGATTGCCGTCTTTGTCTGTAGAAATATGGTTGCCTAGCAACTGTCAGTAATTGGTCACGGGTTTTGAATGCGTTTAGTGTAAGCATAACGTATCTAAATATAAAATATCATTGGATAAATACCAAATACCCGGTATTCAAGAAAAAAACTATTTTCTACCCGGTTGTAACCACTATATATATATTGTGTCCTCTAGCGCTGAGTACGTATTTTAGCTCACCTAATTCCGATCACTGGTGATCACGGAATATAAAAAACAGTGGAAGTGCCGTGAGCTTCGCTTAGTATCAGACCTGTTATCGCCAATACTCAAACTATCATAAAAACAACACGCCGCCATGGAAAATGTTTTTGGTGCGGCTATCGTTTTTACATTCCAAAATAGCACAATAAGGCATGCTTCTGGATTTATTTCCTTTTTAGAAATATCGAAATATTGAAATAAGTGATCGCGGCAAAAGTATGGTAGGTTGCGCGGAACTCCGCATAACGATGCCACATGTTACACGCCCACTTGACACTTCTACTGTTTTTTCTGTTCTGTGTATGTGATGGTGAGAAATCTATTACATAATTATCTAAACATTTAATTAAACTTAACCGAAACCATGCAGCTCTTCTCTAAATAGTATAAATTAACCTGTCTGCCTGTTTCTCCGCTAACTCCTTCTAAAATACGCAACGGATTATGATACGATTTTCACTGTTATTTAGAGAATTTATTCTAGATGGTTTATATGTACATTTCATTCAAATCAAGTTTTAATATAATTGAGAAAACTCAATGTTTTCCTACCGAGTCGTCAAAAATCGTTTTTCGGGCCCTTACATAGCTAATGCTGGCCTTAACCTAAAACCTTAAGAGAAGTGTCAAAATAATGTACTGAAGAATTGTAGTTCTTTAAAAAACCTAGAGAAAAGTCCGCGATGGCATAATGTCTATCTCCTAAGATTGACTCACAGTAACCATTTTTATGTTTATGATTATATTTTAAAATTAGGGTATTAGCGAATCTATTCTGTCAGATTCAGTATTTAATAACCTTATCCAGATTACTTGACAGACAGACTTGGTTACCTTGGGCATTTAATGTAGATTAATATTGTCCCGTACAATATATTATTTAAATTAATACTTTAAAAGATATGGTAGATTCAAAATTACGCGTAACATAGATTAGAAATCAAAACAAATATGACAGTTTCGTTGTCTATACGTATGAAAACCGGCTCTTTGCAGAGTTGTTGCTCAAAATAGGAAATGGACAAATGACCTAACATAATAGGAGCATTAATCTTCAAAATGAAAACGTTTGCGTTTTAGTAAAAGAATTAGTCGACAAAAATGGCTTAATTATATCGAAGATCAATGCATCGACACACACATACTACTCTGTAGACACTGTGCTCGACCTGGAAGAGGCTGTCCATTTCCCAACGGAATTCCTCAATTCCTTGCAACCTTCTGGATCGCCCCACATAAATTGGTTTTGAAAGAAGGGTATCCTATTATTTTACTACGGAACCTTAATCGACCCAAATAACATCTTTAAAAACGTTCATAATAGAGTGCACAATACTGACGTCCAGATGTGTGGCTGGAAAAGTCTTTTGAATTCCCCGGATTCCATAAATATTCCTTTCCAGTTAAACGACTGCAATGTCCCGTACAATTATCGTTTTCAATGACAAATTACAAGTCACAACAATACATTCAAAGTTGCGGGCTTAGACTTGATCGTTGAGAGTTTTCCCATTGACTTATGTAGCCCTTTCGCGCGTCACTTCCAGGCAAAGTTCGTTTGTATTGTGCAATGAAAAGTCCGCTGTAAACATTGATATAGAGAGATTCTATGATAACTGGCAGTCACGATTTCTAAAAAGTCATTAAATAAAACCTCTATACATATGCACCTATCTATAATTTGAAAAGTATGTTATTCCAGATGAACTGGAATTATTTTAACTTATATTAACCGAAGCGAAGCGAGGGCGGGTCGCTAGTTGTTTTATAATATGTAGTGATATAGGATTTCGTAGGTTGTTTGTACGATATTTCTGTATACCTATTAAGAGGATTGTAAAGCGTCGCTAAAATCGCGTAGCTGTTTTAAAACCTGACTCGCATGTTTTGTTAGTTACCATGAATATATTTCGCCATTTTTTTGTAAGTACCCGGTGACACTCGCGACGCTAAAATGAATCTAACAACACCTCGTTTGTCGAAATCGGCCCATACATACTAATTCAGGCCAAAAACAATACGCGCTTTCTTCGGCAGTCTGGTAAATATCATGTCACGTATGATGAAGCACGATAGTCGAATCTCGAGGTTCTACTTTAAAAAACCAAATTTGATGTTACGTTATCACCATCCTTTTCTCCCGATTTTAACTTGAATGACGAGCGAAAGGGTGGTAACATTTCATTTCGAATTAGGTGTTTTGTAGTAACCACCTAGGTAACGTGAGTGTGAAACAATCTTCGGGCGCGAGGACGGGTCCATTTCACGGTTGATTATGTTCCAGACGCTTTTGCCTCGGTTAGTCGCCTCTACCTTGGCTCTTCGTATTACAAACAAAAAGTTATCATAGTAAGATGCTAAGATACGACGAATTTAAAAAGTAGGTGCGAGTTGTTTTTTTTAACATAAGAGTTAAGTATAATTAATATAATAGAGTAGGCTGGTCTAGCAGTAATATGCACTTAAGGTCTAGAATAATTGGTGTAGTGGGCGTTCTAAACCGACACAGTTAAACTATGAGAGCAGATAAATAATGAAAATCATAGCTATACGATCAAACTGCTGCACAACTACTAAGTCCTAACAATAGAGAAGTACAGAATGGCTGTGTTAAACCGTGTTCGCTCGTTTGTTTTGACGTCTGGATAATTTACAAATGAATCTCCGAGCTTAACATTCTGGGAGTCACACCATATAACATACTGCTTATTGGAGAAAATAAGCATGTATAGCGAAAATCCGTGGCCAAGGTTTGTGTATATAAATCGAGAATATACGGCATACGTACGGTGAATAAATACGCGTGGTTGACAGGATCCGAAAAGTAGGCAGAATATAAATCTCGGGTCAATAAAAGTGCGCCTCAGGGCGCTAAAAAGGGGCCGTTCGGACTACATTAGAGGTTTTGCCATTATTCCACTGTTTATTCATACATTCTAGAAGATTATTAGAAAAAATGGGTACCTAATATTTAAATACCTAAACCATAAAATAAGCTACCTCTACACTTTCAGTTTCAACATTTTCAGGAGTTATGCGTTTCATGCTAAGCAATCGATTAAGTATACTTTATTCAACTGTCTTAAAATCTTTTTGATAATATTATAGTAGTTCTTGTTCTCGTGATGATAAACGTAGACGGAAAGGAATATAAATACTTCGAAAGCAGGATGAGTAAAAACAATGTGGAATAGAGGCCGTGTTTTATAACAGGTAGAGATACAGTTAAGACAACTGATTTTAGAAACTAAACTAAAAATACAAAGTCCGAATCAAAGTTACGGATTTAAACTATACACATTTTCGCCAACAAACAAATTTTGGAGCAATCCCAGAATTACGAGCGCAATAATGGGCCATTCACTTTGAAGCGTGCAGTTAAAGTTGAGCAAAACGTGGACATCCGGGAACCTTGCATTTACTGCACGCCGGGTGCACTTTGAAATGTGGATTGTGGGACATAAAATGGTGATATACCGCGTTGGTGGCAATGGGATTGTCCAAAAAGACCAGCAGCACCACCAGAAATGCAGTAAACCAGATAAATGTTGTCTCAATTAAGTTTAATCGACTTAACAGGTAATTTGACTATACTATATGTCACTTTGAATAAGCGTGTACAGATAATAAAAACACAATATTTCATATATGACTTTTAGCTTTGGTTCCGCCCGCGTAGTTTTATTTTTAAAAATATGTATTATTCAGCTCTCGTTAAAAAAATGGCTTTTACTTCAAATTATATGAATAAGTCTTGTAATTTTATAAAAGACAAAGTTCTATCTTATAACAGAAATACATGTTACCTTAACGACCGAGCGTATAAATATAAAAGGAAAATGCATAGATGAGCTTTGTATCTGTTCAAGTTTACTCTCTTCTTTACGACGCTACTTGACGTTGTAAGTGTGTCGGGTCCTAAACCCATCCATATGGAACAAGTAGCAAGTGCTTCAGAGGTTTCAAGTCTAGGCAAGAAAACGAATGTGTAAGCCTTCAAAACTGTTAGCAGGTTAGGTCTCACAATTGAATTGATTGGCTAAAATGAAAGCGCTGTTTTTACAACTTAATAGTTTTTTCCCAAAAACTGCATAATGTCGTGGTTGCCACTTGAGATTATTTAGGTTTAGCCTTTCACGGTATTCTTTGAATCTTTACTCCACATATGTGACTAAAATAATTTGCTTTAACAAAGTGTTAAAGATAGGCTTATTGCTCGAAATGGTTTTAGATTTTATTCTTTGTAATAATGTAATGCTGGGAAACTTACAACCAACAAAAATAAAAACATATTGCGATTATATGAGGTGTATAGAATCAAGGACAGCTAAATCCAACATGAATTATGTGGATGTAGCTGTCTTTGATTTCTTTCAACGTATAAGTTAATTTTCTGTTAGGTCGTCTTACATAATTTTGAGTAGGTATTTCAGTCGCCGATAACTCGAGAACCAACGAAATTCACTTGGTCTAGATAGGTTTCCTGTTCCTATTAAATTCGTTATATGCACTTTCATTATTTCTATTTATGTTGACGATCCTAAATTATTTATTTAAGAAAATACAAAACATTTAAAAATACCTGAAGCTAAACTTATACATACATTCACATAATGGTTTTTTAACAGTTGTTTGACGATATCTCATCCAGTGCGTATGGGAAGAATTTGTTATAGTTAAAAGTAAGTAGAAAATAAATAATTTAATTATTGGTAAGTATTTGTGGGCAGTTTTTTTATGTACACAAAATATTAGTTTTACTTCTCAGAAAGATAGACAGGCAGACATTAAAAGACAATACGACTACAACGTAATCCTAAAAAACTAGCATTTACTAGGATCATCAACCAAAATATAAAAACTCTAGGAAATATTACAAAAAATCTGGCTTATAACTTAAAATGTCACAGCACCAAAGCTTCCAAGGATTGAGCTAATAAACCGGGGAAACGTAAAATAAGTCGGGAGGTCAAGTTAAGGAGCGTTACGGTAGAGCGCACATAAATATCGAATGCCGTATAAAACTGAGCGGATTTATTGTGGTTGTTCGCTACAGAGGGATTACAAAGTATTCCCTCGGGGAGCCGTTCTGCATTTATTTCTACATTAGCGATAAAAATAACAAGGATTGGCGTCAAAATGTGAAGACAATGCGATAGTCAAAGCTGCAGCACCGCTGAAAGCAAACACCAAATTGCTCGCTAACTTGAGATTACACGGCGTGGCTGTAACCTTAGACGACCCCCCATCCCTCCCTTTTTCGCCTCTCTTCACGCTCCCAATCTCACTTCCTCCTCTTACTAAAGTGTTGGAAAAACTAATGAAACTTGACCGAGTAGTGAACCGTTTGCACAAGGTTTGTCATCTTGATCGTATCGCAAAGTATTCCGGAAGAAGGCAAGTTTTTGTGACCCCTGATCGCTCTCGTCCTTTTAATATAATATGGGCTGAACTTTTATGCGCATCGTCGCGGAAACGTTAAACTACCGCGAGTACGAAAGAAAAGAAGTTATCTTTACACAAAACTCTAATGATTAACAAGTTTTGTTTTCACTTTATGTAAGCGTAAAAGTTTTGATAGAGCAATAAATCTGTTTGTTTTGAGCCGAGTTTTGTGTTAAAATACGTCTACAACAGACCTAATAAAATAAGTTGCAATAAAAATACGGCTTTCTGAAAATCTGCGAAGGTAAAATACACTTTGATCACAGAGTAAGGAACTGTTACCCAGGTAATAAGGATTAAAATAGTTCAATAAATGTACAGGTACAGTTTTCATTTCTAGGTTCACTTGTCTGTAACTAACTTCAGTTTGTCTTACTTTTATTAATTATATACTTCTGTATCTATGCATGTGTTTAAACACTTTGTTGTATAAAACAAACAAAAAACATTACATGAAGATTAAAATGATGTACAAAGTCTAGCTTATCTATAGTAAGTAGTATATAATTTTTAACGGCAAAGTTGAAATGTGCAGCATATTTTGAAAAACAGAGTTTTTAGTTCAAAACGAAGGCCAGTCTAACGCGGATCGGACTCACGCATCGAGAATTTTATTTGGTTAAATACTCGTAGGAACCATGAAAAAATTCTGGACGAGTTGGGATGTTTTTAATATTTTCTATCATACAATAAATAAAACTAAAAAACTTTAAAGCTGAGCTTCCAAAAATCGAGTTACCAGCTTTAACACCGCTTCAACTTTTTATTTATACATATTATAGTGTCTCTAAAACATTTTATTACGTTCTTAAAGTCTTAAAGTATGTTACCACCTCGTTCCCTCTTAAAAAAAAGGCTGAGCGTCAACACCGCAACAAAGCGATACAACGGGTGTGAGTATAGGTTCTATTGGAAAAGACAGAATTAATAAATTAAAATCAATATAATATTCCACTTCTTTCTTTTGCTAAGCACTTGGAAGAAAGTCAGTAGGTACCTATAATCATTTTATAAAGAAGAGGGTGGCAAGAGCATTGCCAGTTAATGAAGATAATGTTACCACAGCATATTAATATTTTTTTGTATATTTTGTTTAATTTCAACAATTCCAACTCCTATTATATACTACTATGGTACTATGGTTTAAGGGTTAGCTCACCCTCTCGTTATAAGGGCTGGTGAGTGTTTAGATTGATTAAGTCGAAATATTTGTCTAAAAAACTCAAACAAAAGCAGGACTGTCCGGGGATGGATAGGCTATTTTTACACATGATTTAAATAATGTTTTTTGTTTGAATTGTTTGAAGCTTGGTACTTCAATAGATATTTTGAATATGGTACCTATTACGTTTACCAATTCATTCAAGCTATAACCAAGATTGAAGTGCTTCCGTTTCTCTCAGAAATTTGAATTCTGTTCACAACAGCCCAGCAAAGAAGCGTATAAGGGAAGACGCGCCAAATGACGTGGACAGGGTAGCATTATGCCTGCAATCGAGGTGCATTCCACTTGTCTCGTAGCCTCAATACTAAACAGGCACGTTTAAGAACTTCTTGCTCGAATTTAAACTTTAAAAAATATTCAATTGTTTAAAGAAAAAGCTTCAGTTAACCTACGTTGGGTTTAGTACGACTTTTAAGTCCATTTGCACCAATAGCTGCGTTTTAAGAACTGTTTTATGTGTCAATAAAGATCTGATGTTGTTAGTCTAGTTGATTAAAACATAAGAACGCCTTATTGATTTTTTAATTACAGCACATTATTGGGGTATTTGGGACTTCCCAATACCCAACTAAAAATAACTTTAAGGTCCGCATTAACGAACTACCATACCATACAAAGTCAAGTTTTCAATCTTCGAAATCCCTACTAAGTATGGCAACAACTATGAGTACGTACTGAGTAAAACTGATACTAATAATTTGCAACAATTAATCCGCTAAGGATGCCCCGCAGGGCTTCATTACGGCAACAACTGGTGTCCTATTACAAGCGCGATCAAATTATCTCAAGCGTAAATAATAATTGAGTAACCCTTTCCTACCTACCCGTTAACTCGCATAATCAGGTCTCTATTCCACTTTGTCATAGACCATAACAAGATTTTTCTTATTAAAAACATGTTTTTTATTTAACATGAAACGCAGTACTTGCACCTAAATGTTACTTTTGCTAAAAAGATCTGCGGCATTAAGCATGTGCTAGAAGATTATGCAGTACTTGCTATGTTTACTGTATATTCATTTAGCATGTAACTTTTTTTCAACGAATACTAACTAAAGACAAACGCAGTACTCACCATTACTGCATTTGAATGTAGCCAGAATAACAAAGAGCTACTCTCGCGACGCTAAAACTAAAAGCAGTATTCACCATTACTGCATGCTTGTAGCGAAAATAACAAAAACCTACTGTCGCGACGCTAAACCTAAACGCAGTATATACAGAACTGTCTCTTAAATATTTGACAGAAGTTAAATTTACCTAAATTCTAACTACTACCAGGCATGAAAATAGAAAATGATTGCTAACTACAAACGCAGTATGGAGCACATGCTAGGTGATTTTGCAGTTATAAACACAAATACTGCATAATTAGTCTTAGTGATCCTGTCATGCCCAGAAAGTTGATGAAAATGCAGTACTGAGCATTTTATCCAACTAAGGCAATTAAGTAAAGAAAAAAATACGTCAATAGAAAGCTCGATTTTTTTAGTATTTTTAGGTTACACTGTAAAAGTTATATACCAGAGATTTCTTGAAAAGATATCAAGAAATTTGTTTTCCGCGTTTATCTCGAAACCGCCTTTTCGTTAAAAACTTTTTCGGTTTTTATTAAATGACGCACTCTAAATTAATTTTATTTAAGGCTTCCCATTACTATCTTAATAATTAGGTTTTCATCTTGTCCTGAAATGACTTTTGCAAGTAAAACACTTTTCATGTCTTGAACTTAATTATGGTTTAGTTCTCTTTCTTTCGCTAGAGTTCTGTTGTTATCTAATAAGGTTTTTTTATACTTACATTTTTGTACTACTCCGTCCATGCGAAAGTTTTTTTATTGCGTTACTCTCGGGAACTGGTTAATATTTTCCGATATCAAAAGTACCCTATATACGTTTCTGGACTATTTCAGTATTAAATATTCTACGTATTCTATTGAGGCGTTGAAGCGTGGAGACAAAAATAAAACTACTTTCATATTAAAATAATCATTAGTATGAGGGTCATTACCATACATTAAAGCAATTTTTTTTTACTATGCTTCAATGCGGGTGTTTTTTTAATAGATTAGGTATAGTAAGAAATCGTTTGACTTGTGTGCGTAGCTAAGATGACTATTTACATGCATTTATTTAACTTATCCACGTCCACAAGCACGTCTGTCATTCCGTTTAAAAAAAAATTACGTGTTTTTCCAGCGCATCTGAATATGTCAAAATTTGGAATACTTATGTTAGGTACTTCGGTGACAATCCAATGATATGATGCCACGGAGAAGGTCTGATATTCAATCACTAGTCGCAGCAGGATCTCCGCTTTGTAAAAAATCATCAGTGTCGTCTTCATAGGCAGATGAAGACTGCGATTAAAAAGTACAGTCGCATTCAAAAAAATGTGAGCCAACCAAGAGAGATTTTCTCTTAGTTGACATAAATGAATACAATAGTTATGATATTAGTTATATCAACCAAAGGTTATAGTAACAGCAGCAAGATCTCTAGTGATTCAACTCACATCTTAGTTGGTGTATCAAACGTCTTGTTAGGCTCATATGGAATCAAGACGCCTATGCACAATAACCACAACCTTGTTAGAAACGACCAATTATTTTTTTCAGTGCGGCTACAAAAGCTTGTCTCGAAAATAAAATTAACTTAAAATCATATTAATTCTGTGACCAACACATTTCAGAAATACTTGAAAATCCGCAACTTAGCGTCATAACCCTAATTATTTACCAAGCATCTTGCGGTAAGTACGCCGCGAGTGATTTCGAGTATGCTGCGGCTAGCGCTTAGGTTAAGTCTGTGTTAAATGAACATTCTGGCGCACGATTAAATAGACCTGTCTTTCTTACACATAGTGTGAAAAATAAGGATAGCTATATGAGATATTGAGGACTATTACAGCACGGTGTTTGTGCATACGGTGTTCTTGTTATTAAGGCTAATGAACTGCAATAGGCGGATAAATTCCAATAGCCGGCTCATTGTTTGCCACGTCCTGGTTTAGGCATGATAGCGTTGATTAATAAGCATGTTCGTTCGCCGTAAATTTGAGAGAACTTTATTAATGACGTTGTTTGGGAAAAGTTTTATGAGTTCAACGTGGAAGGTACGTTTTCCCAGAATTTTTGTTTGAATTTCGTGAAATGTTTTTTCAAATTATTTCAGGGTCACTTTAACTAGACGTGGATATTGGCCACGTGTACCTACGGACCAGACCCGAATTGATTTCTGAGCGATAACATCATCATGCAAAATATTAGACAGTTGTCTAAAACCCTTAGGGCCGAGTTCACCAACAATTAATCGGATGATTAGCGGTTTAACGGGTGTCAAATGTATTGATTAACAGCTGATTAAGACTTAATCGTCCGTTTAATTGTTGGTGAACTCGGGCCTTAATTTTAATATCCGGTACTAAAACTGTTCTTTAACAAGATAGGTAAGTACTTTTTGTCTTTATTTAAGGAACTATGTGTGAATAGATGAAATCTAATGAGCAGACATAGGAATCCAGGGGGAAAAATTTCATGACAGTTGGGGAGTTCCTATATCGATAAAATCAATTATCGATGCTAGTTCTATATACTAGTGATCACTCCAAGTTTTGTTTGTAAAAATATTAATTTAATAACGTAATTGTCTTCTTTTTTTTCGAAACTATTTTTGAAACTTTACTTTCATATTTTTTTTCTTTATTACTGTCCCATCTATTATTGTTAAAATATCAGATTTTTTTCGAAATTTTCGAGCGTTAAACGTCTCTGGCTGATAAATCCAAAATGTCTAAATGACTTTGTAGGTCATAGGGGTATAATATTTTTTTTAAATATGCTGTTTGAACTTCATGCTCGTCTTCAGAACAATAATTCCAAAAAAAGCCATTATCGATATAGGAACTCCCTAGCTGTCATACAATTTTGTCCCCTGGATTCCTATGTCTGCTAATGAGACTAGAATTAAATTTTTATAACTTAGCCGTTCAAAGATTAAAAAAAATGGTTTTAATGTGTTTTATAAATAGTTTGTACACTTGTATAATAGTACAGTTGTATTTTATCACCCTAACAGTCATCAGTCTTTTTATTATGTAGTTACTAGCTCCTGCCCGCGACTTCGTGCACGTAGACTTTGAGTATCGTTATTCCCTCGGGAAATTTTCCGTGATGAAAAGTAGCCTATGTGTTATTTCAGGGTATAAGATATCTCCACTCCAAATTTCATCCAAATCCGTCAAGCCATTGCAGCGTGAAGGAGTAACAAACTAACACATACACACACAAACTTTCGCATTTATAATATTAGTAGGATTATTTTAAACAAACTTAATATTGCTGTAACAGTTTTACTTTATTTGCATAGTATATTGATAAGTCTGCTTCATTAAACTAGTTGGGTAAAATACAAACAAGCAACAAATAGCCGTAGCGTAGGCATCGAGGCCTCTATAAAATTATTTCAAGCGTCAAAATATTCCAATTTGTATTTGATTTTAGTAACAAAATTATAGGTAATAAATAGCCTTTCACGGAGATTCCGCATTTATGTAGTTAACTGTTTTATAACTCTTTTCATAAGTATCCGCCACAAAAAGTAGTGTAGATCATTTTCTACAACTTATTTTCCATACGTTTCCTTTTGACGTAAATTAACTACTTAAAAACATGCATTATTAAATTGGTTTGTTAGTTTTGTACCCAGAAATAATTAATTTCTTGTAGCTATTCACCTATTCCTATTAAATTCCTATACCTATTAAAATTTGACAATTTATGTAGCTATACCAGGACCTCCAGGTGGGCCACTCGTAAAAGCTCAGTGGGCCGCATGCGGCCCGCGGGCCGCAGGTTGAGTATAGCGGGGGTGTTATTCTCTTAAACATGGCGGTCGGTCGAACGAACGAGCGTAGTCCCGTCCGAGCGAACAAAACACATTTTAGCGGGTGCATTCTCAATTAGACAGCCTTATACGTTCGAGAAGCCATGCTGCCAAATTGAATACACGCGCTACAATGTGTTTTGTTCGCTCTGATGGGACTACTTAAACTCGCCGCTTGGACATTCACTCGTTCGTCCGCCCGTCTGTCGTTCTTGAGAGAATCACCACCCTGGCCTAGTTGTAGTGTGATGAGCGCGCGTATTTCTTGTCTTGTAGTGAATATGTTTTTCTCTATATTTTTTTTCTCATTTTGTTATGAACTTTATTATCCATCCAATAAGGTCTATTATGACTAGCCTAAATTTTTTCTCTATATAAATACGTTTATCGTTGTCTAGTACCCATAAGCTTTGAGATTAGATTGGGACTTTGACAATTTGTATGATTGTCCCCTGATGTTTATTTATTATTAATTATTGATTAGTGAAATGAAAACAAAACTTAATTATGTATTTTAATTTAGAGAAATTATGAATCTATTTGAAGGTGCATGTGTTACATTAGCTAAAAGAAAAAAAAATGTCAAGTCGAATCATGAAGTAAAAAAACGATGACAGAGAATATAGATAGATGGCAATTAGTCGTTCTTGACCGAGAAATTGTAGGTTGGTACTGTTAGTTATTGTTTTTGAACGATACATGATTAAAGAAGAAAAATAACGTTTAATTGCTTACTAAGATTTCGTTGCAGATAACAGTGTTTTTGCGGGGTTTTTAAAGGTATCTGAGCGGATATCTAAAACAATCTGTATGCAAATCACGCGTGTTGGCGGGTGCGCGAGCGCGTTGCGCGCGCCGCCGCAACACGGTATAGAACGCAGAACCCTAACCACAGTAAGGGCCTATACAGGGCGACTGCGGGGTCGTGTAGCAACAAAGTAAACTAAAACTCACTACACCATTAGGAACATAA
The DNA here is from genome assembly GCA_946894065.1 of Acleris literana. NCBI lineage: Eukaryota > Metazoa > Arthropoda > Insecta > Lepidoptera > Tortricidae > Acleris > Acleris literana. Next base: position 13,791,257 of record OX335670.1, on the reverse strand, counting down.
CGTACTACATTTAAAAGTGTTTAGACAATTAGGTACTTTGTTTTTTAGTAATAATTAGGGATACATTCAATCTAATGTATTCCTAATTATTACTAAAATTATGGTCACCTAACGTTTTCATGTTAAAAACTTAAAACCAATTTGAACAATAAACGATCAGATATGTAAGATATTGAGTATGTAGGGTGGCCATGATCCCGAATAATATGAATTCATTCAATGTATATTTGAATAAAAAACAAAGTAATTGTCTTAACGGTTTACCCATTACGTTACGTTCCTAATGGTGTATTGAGTTTTAGATTACTTTGTTGCTACACTACCACGCCGTCAACCCGTATAGAAGCCTTATATAAGTTAACTGACTATATATATATATATATATATTTTGCGTCATAATATATTTTAGATCATACCTAGTTATCGCAAGTCATAACTTTTTTTTATACTTAATTTACTGTGCTTTTTATAATCAGAGGTAGCCTTAACTAGCCTTCTCTAATCGTAATTCTGGCTAAGTATCGCTATCAAGCTTGGACTCGCAACTCGTTATATTTGTCACTCGTGTGTCATAGAAAAACGAATAATGCCGATCGCTATTAAGAAAATGGTAGCACTGTACGTAGGGACAGTCGAATTACTGCCTGGAATGCCTGCATATCTACGTAGCTGTCTTTGACACAGTTCGTTATTTTTCTATACAAATATTTTGCCTTTTGTTTGGATTACGGGGCTAGATCAAATCTTCTTTGATAACGCTATCGAAAATGATTTTAGAAAACTAAGTGTATGGAACTGACATAAGCGCTTGACACGATCGTCTGGCAGCTTACGTCAATCCTATACGTTTTTGATAACGTTAACGATCTCGTCACGCATCTTATTTAGGGTCACTGGTTTTTATAGGGTCACTGGTATTTAAGTCATAATTATACTGCCCTACTAAGCATAATGGCGATATCTCAGACAAAACATCTGTAGAAATTGCAACCTAGTTACAAACAGAAGACAGTTGAATCTGCTGTGGCTATTGAATTTAGTTATTGCATTTTTGCTTAGGAGGGCAGTATAGCAGTCATTTTTTTTATATCAAATCTAACTTAACCTACTATTTAGCCTTATCTACGCGTTAGATATTTAAGAAATTTTGAAAAGATGGCTCCAGCTATACAAAAGTTGTGACTATCTATAATTAACTTGACTAAGACATTATGACTCTCATAAAAAATCCTTCGCTAATCTGTTTACGTAGCGACAGTGGATTTACTGATTAGTAACTAGGGAATGCAAATTAACCGGTTATTAACCGTTTTTGTATGAAACTAACCGGTTAAAATCGGTTAAAACCGGTTATTTGCATTCCCTATTAGTAACTCAGCGGTCATTTTTCGCTATATATTCGTTCGTACTCATAGCTATCCTCGATTTTTTCCGACTACGGCGTGGATATACTTAGTTACTAGCTGCAACAGGATAAAGGTTATTTTTTCAAGTTATATTAGTACCTACTAAAGACGGAAATAGGAGTACAGGTAAAGGACGTAAAAAGAACCGTACACTTATCTCAATTAAGTAATACCTACAGATTTGCCCTCTCGGATACAGTTCGATTTTGTTCGATGTTTTACTTTACTATAAGAACATCTGTTTATTAAAAAGAACTCGGTAGCTAGGTTAGGTCGGTAGGTTTCTAAAACGCCTTTATTATTTGATAACGTGTTCTGAAGTTATCCGTAGCGCGAACCACTGAAGCAAAATCACGTTTTTATACATTATTTTACTGCTACGAGTACTCTACTCAACTTCAATATCAACTTTATAACAAATTTAAGTACTAAATACATAGTAGAGGGCGCTGATATCAATCGACATACACATTTTCTCGATGACGTTATGTTAACGTTACTTACTCCACTCTTTACACTGTGCTTACTCGATAGAAGGTAAAAGTTTGTAATTGGGGTACTGTTAGTATGCTTAGGGAGCCTGCCGATTGGTCGAAATATGTTTCCCAAATGTATCCTTTCCCAACTTTATAATTTACCAACCCAATTTTTTTTCTGTAACTGTAAATATTTTTGGATTTATTTCAGTATCATCGTGTAGAACTCTATTGGTTAGGTTAGGTTAGTTTTTAATAAAATCCTGAAATATTTACGGTTACAGAAAACAAAGCGGGTTGGCAATGAAACGGTTGGGAAACGATTCATTTGGCAAACATATTTCGCCGAAACAAAGGTAAAGGTATTTAAAATGAACATTGGTACACGGCCACTGGGAATCGGACTCGGTCCCTGGAGATTACCAGTCGACACAAGCGTCAAGCATCCTTTAAATCTAACACCTAAAAGCCAGTTCCAATACTGTTCTGTGTGCACTGTGACCGCAGCAAAACGCGTGCGATAACGTCACGTCGTCGACGCTTTTCAGCCCCGGCACCTTTTTGCTTCTGCGACGATTTAAAACATATTGTTTTATTGCATTTGTAAAAATGCCGCTGTTCATTCGCGCCCAGGGAAAGAAATTCGGTATTGTTACTTTTGCAGTGGTTTGAAGTAGGTACGTGATGTGATATTTGAATAATGAAGACGTGCTGCGTATTGAGCGATATGTTGTATAGCAGCTATTATAGCAACTATAATAGGTAATGTGACTTTTACTTTTTTCCTTACTTAGACAATAATATGAATGAATGAATGAATGAATGTGGTATGGTAAGTAGCATCACATTTAGCAAGCGCAGTACATCACAAGAGCAGTAACAGTTAAGGTGAATGACACTTAAATAACCAATAAAAACAAGCAACCGGATACTCCATAATCCATAACCGTATTATCCAAAACAAAAGGTGGACGGTTTCCTTGTTTTATTCCGCAGTACCCGTCTACTATTGTGGCTCCCTTGAGCTTAAACACGGGGAACGTCGACTTGAGAAAGAAAATGTAATTGAGTAGAAAATATTATTTCATATTAGCGTCGAGAACGATACCTACTAAGATTCCGTTGAGCGTGAAAAGAAATACACGGAATTTATTTGTCAAAGTAATATTTCTTTGTAAGAAAAACCCGGATAATCGTTAATACTCTGCCCCGGGCGAAATCCCTTGTATAGATTGCGGTATCACCATAAATAACTGCGTAACTGTTTTTATGGAGGAGAAAATTACTCTTTTCACTCACTGCCTTTTATACACCGACAATTTTTTGTTTACGATTGGGACGCCTTACGAATCGGTCGCGGCCTAATGGTTTCAAACAGGCGTACCTGGCTGCTCCTGCATACCGGATCAAGCCATCAGTTGTTTTTTATCGATTTATCATTAGTCCTACATGAAAGGACTCCTATGGAGCTGTAGACATTTCTAGAAAAGGGCAGCAGGTTAAGAAGTATAATTTTTCCTGATTTTCGAATGATATCAATTTAGTAACAGCACAGGAATCATTAAAAAATGCCTTAGGACAAGCAATTTTTAGAACTATAATTTCAATTAAAAATAATAATTATTACGGATTTAAATACAGAAACAAACAAAGCTTTATAAAAAAACATCGAGCATGAATGAATATTGTTTTACAGCATTCATCTATTGCTTTCAAAAGTAAATATCCAAAGTGGAGTTAACCACTGGTCACAGATGTTAAAGCGCGGGAAACAAAGCGTGTAATTACATAAACAATACATTAGTACCAGCGAGAAACTGGGTTTATCGGGGTGTGCTTAATTAGATATTTATCTCACCCTTAAGAGCTCTGTAAAACGCGTGACTGTTAATCATTCTGTTTGTTTTAGTACGCTTAAGCAAAGCAACGTCATGATGATGTATGCCTTTGTGTTCTGAATATATTTTCCAGGGAAATATTATACTACTATGAGGTGTACTAGATTATTAAATTGTTAATTTTAAGATTGGTTACACACTTTTTTTGGTTAGGAATTGTGGGGCCTTCCTACACTACTACTGCTACTGCTTTTTCCTATATTGCTATCGTATTGTCATCGTTATGATAGTTACTAACTTGATAGTAACGACGAACGGTTTGAAAACGACACTATAACTATGTCTCAAAACAGTATAAAGTAAGGCACTTGGACTTCTATTTCACTTTGTTTTATTACCCTATCTTGCTTATACATCCTTAAGTAGCTCTTATCACTTAACAGTAAGAGCCACGACAACCTAAATAATCTAGAGATAGACCCCGTAATATAAAAATGTAGCCACTTACTTGTGACAGGTTAAATGGGTCCGGCTCCACTAGGGTAGTATCAATCACCCTCAAAGAAATGACAATACATACGGGTACTCGTATGACCGCATTTATTTCGGCCAGCAAGAGTGAATAAACGTATAAATCCGAATTTGAATTTGCCCATTCTGGCACGCATTGTAGTATGAAAACGCTCGGGGTCGAAATCGCTCTTTTATGCACCGTGCGTGATGCCTCTCTAAATAACACCCTCATAGGCCTCCTAAATTGGACTCCCGCTGTCAATGCATGCCGTCAGCCGCGCATTGAGTTGCACGAGGCAAGGCAATACGGGCTTCCATCTAGCCACCGGGACTGTGTGCGCTCTAATATTTATTCTACGGGAACCAATCAAAATCAATATCCACGCGGGTGATCTACTGGCTCGTTATTTTCCAATCGCCGCCTATGACCGCTGCGAGATAGAAAATATGCCATATGGAATGTATCTTGATTTATACCGTTAAAAAGCTATTGCACTCATAAATTTTGATTTCCTATAGAGGCAAAAAGCAATAACACGACCGGCTTGCACGGCCATTGAATACAAATTCACGCATGTAAAAGACGGACGATACCATTTTATTACATCCGCCGTACTTCACAGGTTCAATTTTGAAAGCTAGTTGGCATCAGACATTGTGTTTGATTTCATTCCCCGTGACATAAACCACGTGACGTAATGAGGTGGCCATTGCATTGTAATGCCAGTGGTCGTTTTATGCTTGATGTGGTCTATGAATTTCGAATAGTTTAATTAATAGTACCGCACGCCTTCGGTTTACAATGAAAATTACGTCAACAGATATATTTTTAGCTGTATAGCAATACAGGACAGAAGTTTATAGGTTTGTTTGTTAAACTTATTATGACGGAAACTGTATCAAAACAAGTTTTATTTCCGTAGGTCGTTAAATAAGCTTACTGTCAAAAGTTACCTGCTGGTGTTGAGGAAAAGCGTTCTCTCCCACACAATTTCGGCAATGATTCAATATTAGTAATGTTTTAGCTGCAAAGATTCGTTACAAGCCTAAATAACATATGGTATTGGTAGGTGATATATAACGGATGAAATTTTTTGAAAGTTTTGTGCCTTAATTTTGGTTATGTTTTGCATATTTGGCATGCTGTTGTTGTCGGCGGAAGCGCTAAATGTATTCGATTGATTGCTATAATACCAACAGTAATTTCAATACAACAAAGTTCTATTTACATATATTTTCATTTTAGTCGTTATATGGAGTAAACTTACTCGCCCTACTGATTTATAGCTGAAGAGTATCGCTGCAGAAAACTCTAGCAAAAGGCAATTATATTAAATCATAAAATACAAAAAATGCTTAAAAGTAACAAAAGCTGTGTGTAAACTAAAACACTGATTAGCAGTATCAACGCCTTTACCACTGATTCTAGGAACAAATAGGTAGAATTTAGGTTTCTTAGACAGCGTACAATGAACTATGAATTATGCACTAGTATTAAATAAAGCGAAATTAAAATATCTCTTGGAAGTGTTGAAGGCTTTTAATAATTATCCTGTGATATTGTAAAACAAACACAATTTGAATGCCATTCCACTTAAGTTTATCTGAAATTATGTGCGGAATTGGAATAATTAGTAAAAACCATATCGTGTTTGACCTGTGGCCAGTTTCACGAAGCTACAAGTTACAAATTACAAGCGGAAGTCTCTTTCTGGCGAAAGGAGTTAAAACGAGACTTCCGCTTGTAATTTGTAACTCGTAGCTTCATGAAACGGGCCTCTGTTATTGTCAACGTTTTGATACCTCTTATTTTTAATAATACAGTAATGGCGGCCGAGGTTTTTTTTTATTATGGCAAGGAGAAGGCACGCGAGCACTCAGACCACCTGATGACCTGTGGGATCTGAGACTCATAGACATATGAAATCTCAAGACTACAATCTCAAAACTGCAATCCTAAGACTTCAAATGCGTTGCCAACCCTGAGGACTAAGATGGAATGCCTCTATGCTAGTAATTTCACCGGTCGTCCTATACCCACACCAGAACACAGCAAAAAAAACAATAAAAATAATATATAGATATGGTGTTTACCATTTAGAATAGAGGCCCGGATCTGAAAAGCACTTAAAGATCCTCCCATAGCACACTCAGCATAAGGACCTATGAAATCTATTATCAATTTCCTCCCTTTGAATATTTCGTATACAATTGAAACACAGTGATAAAGGAACCACTCGTTTACAAAGACAACGAAAACCATCTCAATTATAAGACCAGCATTATACTCAAACGCTTGTGGATTGAGGACCAAATTTTTATATTTGCCTCACAACCGTTAATATAAATAGCACGTACGCGACGGATGAGTGAATATTTCTAGGGTTACCGCGCTCGCTGCCCATCCAGGACACGCGAGGACACCTCTGCGGTGTAATGAGATGAAAAATTATGATCGTCCGACTGTGGTGACCCCTTTCGCACCCCTAGCTTTCACTTTGCTCGGTGACTATTAACTATTAATAGGGTTACCCAACCGCCGCGTTGTACGACTCGCACGTTGAACAGGAGCGCTCTATATTCACAGTAATTAGCAAGTTTGTGATGAGCTAATTGGTGCTAAAAATGCTAAAGTTTTAACTACAGTTGAGATATTTTAATACTATAATAATAATAGGTACTGATCACGACTTTTTTCTTAGTATAGAATTTTTTATCGCTAATATTTTTTATAACTTGTATTAATGTGCGTCGGTTCGATATCATTAATTATTTGTTTTAAGCATGCGCAGGGTTAATTTTAACTATACCTATCTAAAATATTGCACTAAACCTGTACCTTAACTTTCTTCGTTATTTTCTTGAACAGAGCGAATTGTACGTCAATTTGCGTAGTTCGACGTGTATACGAGTAGCACAAAGACGTCTTTGAAATTTACGGATTCACAGTCAATTTGGAAGGTTGCTGCTGAAATGTCTCACAGAACATTCCCAATAGCATTGAGTCTGCACAGAATTGCATAGGTAATGTTTTTGTTCTGGCTGTAACAAAATGACGCGACGCTACCACAGTGTAAGCAAGCAAACAAACACGTATTTGTTTTATCAGTCTAGTCAGTCAAAATATAATTATTACAAAAAATCCTTCTCCTAATGTCTTCTTAAAATTTTACTTACTATGCGAATTGGTAGCCATTAGGTACCTATTATTGAAAGGTTTTTTGTTCGTATTTTAGGTTCTCAAAAAAAAACAATGTGTTGTTAATTCCTACCTATAATACTTGATGCTAAATTGTCGTGATCTTTACCGAAAAATTGCGACTGTCTCTTCTTCTTTCTTTACATAGTATAAAATGAAGTCGATTCCGCTGTCTGTTCGCTTAGATCTTTTAAACTACTCACCGGATTTTAATGCAATTTTCAGCGATAGATAGAGTGATTCAAGAGGACAGTTTTGGATTATTTACGGGTATTACAGAAAACTTACATAAACCGAAGCGAAGCGCGGGCGGGTCACTAGTTACTATAATAACATTAAACATATTAAAAAGCAATTTGAGGAAACGGAACTTCGTAAACAAGCTACATGTGAGTTTCACCGTAATATCAAAGTTTCCAGCGATGAAATGCAGTAACTCATTTTGTACATAATTTAACTTCCAAGAGTGTGGAGTTGTAAATCAGGATAAAATTGTCGATAGTTCGTTTACGAGGAGCTGGGGAAAAGCCAGTATATTTATGAATTAAGTTTAAATTATCCGTAAAAGTAATGCTCATAAAATACTTACTGTAAAAATAGGAGATAAAAGCTAAATGCGAGTCGAACTCGCTCGAACCTATATAATAACCTTTTGTTTAAAAAATGTAATGTGATTCCTGTGCATGAAAAAGTGAAATACTTATTAAGTAGCTGTAGATCAGTATGAGTGTTTGGAAGTAGCACCACGAAAGAAGTTTGTAGAAACAGAGCATTTCTGCCAAGGATTTTCAACAGTCTTTTTCAAATGCAAAAATAAGAACGTTTTTAAACGTAAATTGAAATCCTGGTTAAATTAATAAACACCTTCCTCTCAGAAAATAGTTAAGGTTGCTGATACGTACTATTATGTTTATTGGTTTTAATATGTTATACTCGAAAGTACCGTTTTAGATCTAGTCTAGTATTAACTACATTGTATCAACTTTTAATATAAAAGTGCACATGCTTCGCCAATAAACTGTTCCGCAATTTGGCGAAATTTTGAAATTTGATTTATATTTTAACTATATAAGCACTTAATAATAATAAAAAAAAGTTAAATGTATTTTCATGCCGCGACGGTACGCCCCGCCGATATTTGTTGTTTAAATATACTGTATTGTTCATTATATACACAAATGTTCCACATTCTAACTAAGTTTTATTGTGTAATACTTAGTTAGTTCCCGTAACAGAATTTCTTTTTAACTTTGACTGTTTTGTCCGCCCTATATTTGCACTTTTCTCTGTTCCGGCTAAATGTATCATGGGAAGCAATTTGTATTAAAAATTATAAGTTCTATTGTAAACCCACAAAACACCTTATACAAATTAAACTGATACTAAATTACACAGGAATACATGTTTTATGCGCTTGCTTTTTTATTACTTATCATCATTAAATGATTTTTTACAAATTTTGTCAGATCCTTAACTACAATACTTATTCCGGTGAATAATCAATTCATTTAGTGAGTATTCTACTTAATGAGTTCCTACCGCCTACTATACATATATACCACATTAGAAGATGTATCTTTTGTACCTAACTGTTGTAAAATATACGTTTTAGGTGTTTTCTTCAGAAACAAAAACAGCTTGAGAACAGATAACTTTATGTATCTCAAGAGTATATTTAGGAGGATACGCTTGGGACGTAAGATTCGTATCTTGAGAGTTTATTCTGACACTGTCTTACTCAAATACACCCGCGAATAATGAATGTACTAACTTATGTAAAAGTCTTAAATATATTGGTCTATTAAGAATAGGACGGTTTTGATGGTTGTTTACAAAAATGTTTTACTTACTTTATAATCTAAAGACTTGGTCGAGGGTTATTGTTATCATGATTTGGTTTCAATACATCAATCACTGCTAGATGAAGCTGCAATGATGACCAATATGATCTTTATTGAAAAATCAATAAATAAAGAAACTTTTATTTACGCACATATCATAAGTCTTCTATTATGCGTTCAAAACCCGTAGGCAATGACCAGCATTACCTGTGGTTACAACCACCGAGACAGCGATGACAGCTGTTAATTTTGGAAGATGTTCCAAATTTGGATCTCCTTACCCTACAATATTCGATAACGTAATGAAATTACGTTACAGCTGTCATCGCTGTCACTACCACAGGTAATGCTGGTCATTTGCTTTTCGGCTTCTGAACCCATCTTAGAGTACTTATAATATGTGTGTAGACGGTTGCATAATGAGTGGCATTACAACACTCGTCAAAACCGTCACGCAAACTAACTAAACTATTTACGGGCAGTAAAAGTGACGCCTTTATACATTAGAAGTTTTGCTCATAACCACGTCTCGTGGAAAGATAAAAATATTTTGATCGATAAGTGTTGACTTTGCACACGCACGAGGGATCACGTCCATAAAAAAATGACAATCCAGCTAAAATTGGTGACGTTTACGAAGGTTGAAATACAGGTTTTTGTTGAATTGCTAAAAGCTTAATTTTTAATTCCATTTAAAGGTTAAAGGTGGTGGATTTTTTATATGATCTTTATTAACTTAGTCATATAAGTGTGTTCGCTTGCTTGTTTCGTTTTGTCACTTCAGCATCTTAACCACTTGATATGTTTGGACAAAGATAGTTAGTACCTACCCGGGTACGGGAAAAGAGTCTCCGGGATATAAATCCCGGAGTTTTTTTTCTGTTTCCAAGAATAATCCAATAAAATTAAATAACTTCTGTTCAGTGGTAGTAGTGGGCAAAAGTAAGTTAAACATAATTTGTATTTAACATTAACACCAATATATACCCACTGCTATGCACAGTCCTTCTCTCGTGATGATAGGGTATTCGTCAACCACCTGAACTGACCTGTGTGGGTCTATTAAATATTAAGGGTATCAACAAGCGTTAATTTATCGACAAATTAAAAAATAAATCCTTAAAAAATAAATATTTTTCATCATTGGTGATTTTAAAACTGCATATTTTAATCACTAACACTTTTCAAGTAGCTAAACGTATGAAATTTCAATAGCGTTTCATTCGCCGGAAAAGTCTAAAATTTTGAGTTACCATGTATGCTTTCATATAACACTATCAGCCTCCATATACCCACTGCTAGTACCCGCTCTTAAAGGGATTGGTCCATTAGCCTTGCCTTTGCCTTAATCGAACTGAGAGCTCAGCATGGGAACTCTTTAGCTGTTAGTCATATTCGCCGTACGGCTAGCACAAGTCGTTTTTTTTAGCTTGTCGCTCAGCGTTTTTTTAGCTTGTCGCGCGTCTCTAACTTTGTAGACTATGCAGGGAGGGATGGGAAAGCCATATTGCTTTTGACATGTTATCGTACTTGACAGTAATGGCGGCCAAGTTAAAATTAATATGAAAACCCCTTTCTCCTTATTATATGATCATCGGACATGTTGAACAAGAACCAATGTTGTTCCTGTAAGCTTATTTTTAAATTTGGAAGCGATGTAGTGTACAACTGCTTCGAATTTAGTTTGAATTATCATATGTTTATTTAGAATTGAGGAAAAATAAATAATTAAGGCATTAGGTACTGATACCACCATAGCAAACATTTTAAGATATGTAGATAATACTACGACATGTTAGTAAGAATATATATTTGTATAAGTTCGATTTGACAACTAGGGTGATGGAACCAATAATGGACACTTGATTCTTATTTTACAGAAGATAAGGGTTATTCATTTGTTTCGAAACAATCAATTTAGGACCGTATGAAATTTGAATTAAGAGTGAAGTGACAATTACTGGTACCTGTCAGCTAAAAGTGTCCATCATTGGTGCCGTCACCCTAGTATGTCAATGCCCAGATAAGAACCAGAGACATTTGCATTCTCAAGTTTACAATCCTGAGACTGCAAATGCGTTGCCAACCGTGGAATGCTTCTTTTCCAGTTATCTTTTTTCTATCCCCATATCGGAACACATTTTTGCGTACATCTCTTTAGCGATACGTGAACATATACAGGGTGTCCCAGAAAATGACGTAAATAATATGCTTTATGGCGTAAGAAAGCGCTTTCTTTACCGATTCAGAAGGAGTTATTAAGGTTTTAATGATAATGGAAAAGAATGCTATCTTGCGGTACACCTTTGCCTCTCCTATTTATTTTCACTTTAAGTTCTGGGATACTCTGCATATGACTTCAACTACAATACTACACTGTGTTAGGCCAATGTGCCAAAATATTATAAGCACAGAAAAATCTCCTCATGCACAGGTATACGCTGGCCTGCCGTATTGGTCCAACAAGCTTGGCTAATTAGTACAGGGATCATCCTAAGAAATAACTTTATCTATGTTAACCTTGCCAGCAGCGCAGTAGACCCTTCTGTTATTGATTATGCTGTCAAGTGCATGCAGCAGTGCGTAACCCTCAACAGCAGACGTTTCATTATTACTCATGAATACTATACTTAAACTAACTGGTCTCACCAGTTGTTGGTGTGAATTAAAAGTGAAATTTTCTATAAAGGTTTGAAAGATGAAAAACTTTGTACCTATGTTATTGCATTGATTGTAACTTTATTAATATTCATTAAAATGCTGGTAGGTATATTTTTTACTCTTATGTTTTAATCCAGGACATCATAAGTACTTATGTCTAGAGGCTTACCTCGATGTTGTACGCGTAGAATTTGTTTTCCGTTATTACCCCATTTCTTCACGTTAGGGGCTGATTCTAGATTAAAAAAACTTGGTGCACCCCTTGGTGGTCCTTACCCCTCCATAGGCGCCATGGCTTAGGCAGTGCGTTATCTGATAGTTTAACAGTCTCACATTCACGGAAGAATCTCACGTGGGAATATATAGTCGTACATACATCCATCCACCCATAACCTTTCGTTTCGTAACCTTAGGTTTGCTGCAAACCTCGGCGAAGTCTATCGCCGCTCGAAAGGACATACGATGTATATGGAACCCTCCCTACGTGAGTCCGACTCACGCTTGGCCAGTTTTCGATACTCTTTTACATTTTATGATCAAGTTCCCAAATTAAATAAGTATACCTCTATATTGTTAATTGAATACGAAACTCTGTACCGGTATAAAATGGGGTTAGTTTGATAAATTTAAAAAATAAAATATTCTTTAACTCTCGTATTTAATCGTAAATTAAATTATTAAAAATATTATATAGGCGACTACTCATTTGGTGTAACTTACGGTAGCTAGAGGCAAACTACGGGAGACGGTTTAGTAGAAAAAAAAACATTACAGAGCTTAAAATCTCGTTTCTTAAAATGGGGCCACTATGATTATCCCTGTGTATAAATCACAATATCAAAGTCACCCCTGAATCATGTCAAAAAATAGTGGTTTTTGGTTTCGAAGTTTTTAAATCTTTGTCTGAACTTGAACTTCCAATATTTTGCGTTCGCATATGAAACATATGAAAGTAATGTCGCGAAAGAGCTAAATAATAACTCGGAAATTGCACGAAATCAATGATTCAAAAAATTATCAAAGTCGCCTCGCGTTTCTAAAGGGTGAATATTCGGGCGTTTCAACCGCCGTCATTGTTGTCTCCAATATATTGACGAAAATAATGATAACTACCAGCAACTTTTGATGTCAAAATCAGCGGACCCGGGGGGAGTATCCATTACATTGAAAGGAACAATAAATTTATAAAGTTTATCTCGAATAATATTAGTAGACAATAATGACGGCGGTTAAAACGCCGAATAATCACCCTAAAGTCACCCCATTTTACGGTACTGCACCTTAATTGCTTTTTAGTTAAATACGCGGGTTTGCACTACCCTCGAATGTGCCTAAGCACTGCGTGGTTAAAGTTACAAGCGCTATCCGAATACAAACTTCCTTCTCTCGGAAGCCATTTAATACTCTAAAATAAGTTAGTAGGGCAATTCAGAACGAGATGCATCTCTTTTATACTAATGAACTCCATGACAATTTTAAAATGAGTTGCGCCCAGCGTCTACAAGGAGTTGCTGGAATAAAAAATAACTTGTAGCTCTTTTCCATTTTGTTTTACCCATTTTTCCGTGTTTCTTTATTGTTATCGTATTGCTGACTACATTTAAACATAGACACTATCTGTCAAGTGTATAAGACCTGACATAACGTCAACTTTTTTTCAATTAAGTACTAGCTTCCCGCCCTCGCTTCGTATCGTTTTATGTGAGTTTTCTGTAACATCCGTACATAATCCTGAATTTATCTTACTTTTATTATAAATTAGATAGTTTGGATGTTTGAATGTCTGGTTGTTTGTTACTCTATGACGCTTTAACCACTGAACGGATCGGGATGAAACTTGGCACACATATAGGTTAGGTTAGGTTAGGTTATGTATAAAATCCTTCTTGAATCACTATGCCTATTGAAAACCGCATTCAAATCCGTTGTGTAGTTATAGAGACATGTGCATAGAGACAGCGACAGGAAGCGAAATTGTTTTATTCTATTTAAAGACTATCTACGATAATAATGGTACCAAGTAAGAATTATCAGCTCTGAACGTAGCAGTAGTATCGCCGTTATACAACCTAGGTCTGCTAAAACATAGTAGTTTTGCCTAGAGGCTCAAATCCAATAGGTAATATTATTCATTACTTTTTCCGATATCCTGCCTTTTGCACGAAAATCATTTGGAAAAATGTATCATTTCCCAACCGTTTCATTTGCCAACCCGCTTTCTGTTACTTTAAATATTTCAGGATTTATATTAGTACCATCGTGTAAACCCTATAGATTAAAAAAAACCTGAAATATTTACGGTTACAGAAAAAAAGTGGGTTGGCAAATGAAACGGTTGGGAAACGATACATTTCGCCAAAAGGCAGAGAACCCTTTTTTCACAGCTTCAATAAAAGCTGATTCACGTAAAAAACTGTTGAGAAAAAGAATTTTTTGCGTAGCTTAAAAAATAACCAAGATATAAGTGTGTAGTGAATGCTTGAGACTCTGTGAGGAGATGGATGCTAGGTGCTCAACTATTTGATGATTTGTTACCTATTATTGTGAAATAATATCTGTAATTGTTAATTTAAGTTTAGTGACGCATTGGTTATACTGTAATGTCATGTAAACGTTTTTATCAATAAATAAATAAATAAATAATAAATAAGCCAACAAAGATTTGTAGCAAAACTGAATTTAACATGGAGTTAATATGGCTGACCTGTTATACGACGTCACAGTGTATATCGAATCTCTCTGTTTAATCGCTGTCTAATTAGAAGTTTAAAATGCTTCTGTCATCCGTATTTCTTGACCGATTTATATTTAAATTTCACACCTCTTTTACAGTATTAAAATATTTTGTGAGAAATGAGATTTAAAAAATCCATGCATATTCCCTATTCTACATCTTTAAAATAATAAATAACTCTCGATATTTACAACAGCTACTTCTACCTTTAGAGCTGGTAAATCTTAACCCTTAAATTGGCAGTGTATCTAATAATGCACATAACTACTATAATGTTCACTTTTTTTATATTTTTTTGTTACTATTTTTTTATGCTGGTTTCAAATCAAATAGGGTTTGAATTCACGACTTTTTTTATTTTTGCCAATTTAAGGGTACAGCCTAACCAACTTTCAGCAAACCTAGACAAACTTTATACGAATCTATGCATCCGTTTGGGAGCTACAATGACACAGATAAACACAAACATACATACATACACAAATACACACGTTAAACTTATGGCGCCTTTCAGTTTAATCTTGGGTTAATAAAACAAAGAAAAGTAATGACTTGTTTCTTTTTATCTATGTATAATGGAGGTAGCAATGTTGTTGAGCACCAAACAGGAGCTCGTGAAACTGGATTTAAAATCTTATTTAGATAGATAAATGTTAAGGTTGAACATTATGAAAGTCGTTTTCAATGTTACATAACATAACTAATTACTGCGCTGAAGGAATACGAGGAGGGAACATGAACGCCGCAATACGAGCTTTAGTTTATAATTATGTACATTGAAAGATGATTTAGCTGAAAGGACACCGCACGAAAAGTATGGAAAAAAAAACTTCAGTGAATTTTGATAAAAAATATATATGTTACGTGTCTTGGTCAATATATAAAAATACTTGGTGCGCAATTAAATCCTATGACTAGTTTCTGAGAAAAAAAAATGTGAAAAATTATGTAGATATTGGTTCTATACAAAAATGTATGACGGAAAAAAGTGGCCTGTTTTGAACGAAAATATTTTTTAAACTGTCTATAGAATATATTTGAAATTGAATCATTTATGTTAGTAATAAAACAAGTTACGAAATGTTCAAAATCCACAACTTTTCACCGATTCATTAAAAAAAAAAAACCAAGTACTTTTCGTTAAAATTCATTTCTAATCTAAATACTGAAGAATAGGGAACTTATACTTATTAATAAAAAATATGCAAAAAGTATCTTTTTAGTTTTTTTTACTATTGCAGAAAACGGAAATATCACAATTATATGAAAACCTTTAAAAAATGCAGACCAATTTTACTTATTTTTATGAAACGCTACAATTTAAAAACTAAACACTTTTTCATATCAGTTTCTTTGATGAAGTTGATTAATAAAATGGTCCCAAAAACATATTTTTTTTGTTCTAAACTGGGTTTTTTTTCTTTCATATATTGTTCTATGGGACCAATATCCATATGATTTTTTAGGAATTTTTTTTTGTAAAAAACTTGTCGTAGCGATTTATTGCTCACAGAGTATTTTTATATATTGACCAAGGCGCGTAACATATATTTTTTATCAAATTTCACTGAAGTTTTTTTTCCATTCTTTCCGTGCGGTGTCCTTTGAAAGTGATATTTATATAAATACTTACTTAAATAAGTTTTTAAATCGAATAAAATGCATTTATTTTATTACATTCAGACAATTTCTATAGGTAGATTACATATATTTTAGTTAGTAACGAAAAGGGCGTGAGCATAGCTAAGCTGAATATGAGTTCATCCGTGATCAGCCATGGAGCGTGCCATGTTAGGTATACCACTCTTGTGGACCTAAAGGTATCTAACTAAACTCGCTGCTTTTTGGCAACGGTCCGGTCCGGTAACCCCTTCAAGGGGTTTTGAAAGGGTTACAAAGGGTTAAACCCTTTAAAAAAAAAACCTTGAAGGGGTTACCGGACCGGTCCCAGCTTTTTGGTGGTTAGATGATCTGAGGCCCTAGACAAGATGCACTTAAACAATCATCAACATCGTCATTATCAGCCAGTATTAGTCCCACTGTTGAATAGAGGCCTCTCCCAATGCACGCCATTGTCACCGATCTTCAGCTTCTCTCATACAACCTATATCGGCCAATCTGCGCACGTACTGCTAAATCAAAACAGTAGTAACTCAAAATACAACTGTATTTTAAAATCAACTTTAATACTACTTCTATGAACTTGAAACAAAAGCAAGGGCTTTGAGTTGATACTGTTTTAATCTAGCAGTGCTCTATCTTATCCCAGGGCGTCCCGCACGACGTTTGCCGAGACGCGGCCTCCACTCAAGAACACGACGGCTTTAACGGAAGTCACCATGACCAATAGGTAAATATACAATTTTTTTAATGGCGATGGCGTGGAGAAAGCAAACGTACACACAGGCTTCCTGATAGTAAGTGAGATCTGTGACCCAAAGACATGCATTCTCGAGACTACAAATCTTAAGACTTCAATCCTATGACCGCGAATGCTTGGCCAACACTGAGGGCTAAGATGGAATGCTCTGTGCTAGCAATTTCACCGGTTGTCTTTTCCCCACACTGGAGCACAACAATGCTAATACTGCTGCTTGGTGGTGGGAGGATAAGACGGTGGTAGCGATCCGGATGGTCCTTGCACGATCACACCATTAAATAATATAATAATAAAAAAATAATTGGTTTATAATTGGACAGAATGCTTCACGTTCTCCTTAAGTTAAGCTCTTTGTAGTCAAGTGTCATTAAAACAAAAACAGCAATATCACGTCCTAGAATTGATTGAACCTGCCTTACTCTTGTAAGTCTATAATTCCCGAAATAATGGCATCTTATAATAAAAGAGAATGAAATTTCAATTGAACAGCATTAATGGGCTTTTTGTTTCTGATTTCTGGGACTTAAATTGTAACAATAAATAATTGCTTTTTCTTCTAAGACTTACGTTTTGATTAATTGTAGCATTAGAATTAGAATCTTATTGTTTATTTTGCGATGTAAATATTTAACAATTATATTAAAATATTTAACTAAGGTCTGTTCATCCTTACTTGTTTTATATAGTAAACAACTTTCTAACCTCAAAATGAACCATTTTTGGCTAAAACAGCTCTTTTATCGTAAATAAAGTAAACTGAGTTATCATTTTTGACATCACTTGGCCAATGTATTGTCTGTGATTGCTTTATTTTATTTAAAATAGCTGTTTTAGCCAAAAAAGGTTCATTTTGAGGTTAGAAAGTTGTTTACTATATAAGACAAGTAAGGATGAACAGATCTTACATTTAATAGAATTATATTGAATTGGATCGTACACCTCTTTGTACCATGTAATTCTAAAACCATTTCGTGACATAGACCACTTTAATAATTTCGATTTTATATCTTCGTCATAACTAATAAGTAATGATCGGCGATCGGTAGCATTTTATGTCACTTTAACGTCAAACGTAATGACTAATATAGATAAGTCTGTGTTGTCAAAAAAAAACATAATTATATTGTTAAAAATTCACTGAATTTAATTTTCTTTCTGTTTGATATTGTCAATCGATTCTTTTTAACATTTAGGATCCATTAATATAAAGATAATGACCTTTCTACATCACCAGATGCGAAAGGTGCGTAGTTGTAAATAGATATTTCATCGTTGAAGACATGTTACCTCGATAATAAAACTGCATACATTTTTAATATACAAATTGTGCACGAAATTTGAATATCCATGTTATTCGTTCGTCGAAAAATTGCTACCGGTCGCCGATCATTACTAATAAGCAAAGTGAATCTGGTTCAATGGTGGTTTCAATTTTGATTCACTTATGATTTTGTTGGGTACGGTAATCTGAAAACCAATTTATATTTATCAAATAGAACAGTCATAATACTTATAACAAACACAACTTTATACAGCACACGTTCACGTTTTTTCGGAATCGTTGATGTTCACGGCTGTAAAAATGACGGACACAATTTGCATTATTTACATATCCCTGGAAGCC
This sequence comes from Acleris literana, assembly GCA_946894065.1. Classification (NCBI taxonomy): domain Eukaryota; kingdom Metazoa; phylum Arthropoda; class Insecta; order Lepidoptera; family Tortricidae; genus Acleris; species Acleris literana. The sequence continues at coordinate 13,772,585 of OX335670.1, read as the reverse complement.
CGAGAAAAACATAAACGTACGGAGTAACGAGGCGTGTTCAAAGTAAATAATGTTGTTAATAAAATTGAATGAACGCAGCAGGAGCGTGGTGAACGAAAATAACGCATCTGGGACGCTCGCGTCACGAATTTTAGTTTCGGTACAAATTCGTTTTACACGAGTCTGCCGCCCGTATTGAAACAATTTGCGGTATAAATGCAAAAATGAATATACACTGTGATTTTTGACGAGTCACGCGCGATCTTTATTGTGTGGTCAGTTTTAGAAGTGCTGCCCAATATTGGTGCGTGAAAAATGTTTAACCATACCAGCTCCTGCCACCCCTCTGGTGCTAACTACAAATTAAAAACTGAATCAAAAAGAAAAGGTAGGGTTCTGGTTTTATAAGTAACATTCCTGCTTAGAACATCGTTTCCTCTAACACAACACAAACCTTAATTAATTTAATAAGTATTTTTTTAGCATGAATAGGAGTAATGAACTTCGTTGTCCGTGAGCTAAAAGCTAAAATGTGTAAAATTGTGACTAGGAAACAACGCGGTAAGTAGCAGTTGTGCTTTTAACTCATCACAAACATGATTACCCACTTTGCAAAAAAAATATCGATTTATTATTTCAGAAATCATAAACTGCCTTTTTAAAGCATACCTACCGACCTTAAACAAATGTAACGCGAATAAGTTATCTATCTCCACTTTATTTCTAATGTCTTGGCTAATAAAATGAAGCGTTTCTACAAAAAGACAAGATATTGTGCTTGACAGGAGTACTTAACCGGCGCCCTCGTCTCGAATCATTTATTTATTAGAAATGATAGGTACTTCGAACGATGGATCATTATTCCTTTTATTAATTTTGTGGGCAATTTATATTCACTCAATTACTTTAATTGGACTAACAATAACAACAGTTTTATTTTACATTCGCAATGGGTTGGCTCGTGACCTCCAATCAGTTTACAGTTTCCGTTTGGAGTTTTTACGTTCCTCGAGTTTTGTTTAATTATAAGAATAACACTGAAAATCTCATGCTAAATAAATAAAGAACAAAGCAAATTTGAGTTAATTCGCACACGAATGTCAAATCCACAGTGAAAGCAAGCGGCAAAACGGCAGCCGAAATGAATTAATGGGTATAATAAACTCATTATTTAATTGTGCAAATCCAACTCCGCGAATGAGGCAAGTTAGCGAGTGTGAGCTAAATCCGCCACCTTAAGACCTTAACACTGAGTCTGGGAGCTCGGGAAGAGACTTAGTTAATTTCATGCCGTTCACGGCTACTTTAATTTCTCGCTCGGTTGATAATTTTCTGGCGCTGTTGCTCAAGGATAAAATCTGGGCAAAAGTTGAGTCTGCAGTGTTATTCGAATGCAAACGCTGTACGGTGCTTTTCATATTTTATTATATTTGTAATAGTGCTGGCTTGTTTAAAATGTAAGTATCTATGGGATTTTACTAAGTCTAAGATTATGTTTCAAGTAATCAATTATAAAAGTTACTTACATTTTTTGTAATCCTTGACCAAGAACGAGAAGTCTCGTAAAAATATCAAGTTGAAGTTTAATGTCAAATGGTCTTACTAAATACCTACCCTCTTATTCACTCATCCGTCATTCATGCCATCCCACATTTTAATTTATATTTTGACACAGAACTCACCCATCGAAAGGAATAAAGCAAAGTTTCACAAACAAAATAAAGAAAACAATGCAGACATTAAAATTGTTCATTGGGGAACAATTTTATTCTTCTGCAAAGTAAAGTTTAACCTTCAGCCTGAGGTTTTCGTTATAAATAAATGTTCTGAGATCAAATATGTATAGCTAATAACCGTCGAGGCTCTCGATTTCTCGATATCAGGGTGTGAGTTCCGTTTGCACATGTCTGTTTCATATTTATTTTGTAGTAAATACATACTTAAATTTTGCCTTTGTATTGAGTTAGATTTGATGGAAATCTATTGGATCTTTTAAGAGTTCAGTCGCATGACTACCTTGCATAGTACACCTTGTTATTTTTGCTTGTCGCTCAGCGCGTCTTTTTCGTTAGATAGAAAGGGATATTTGACGAATAAATTCGCCTAGGTAAGTGAACTATTTGGCACAGAACATAATGTAATTCCAAATCGTAACCCCGAGACTCAGGGCCATGATAGAGGGATGTTACATGAGCGTTTCCTGTGCGTTGCGTCGTCGCCGCTGCGTTGACATATAAATTAGAAGGACATGGCACACGATGCGATGAAATAGTTGCGTCACTCTATGTTGAAATCACAGAGTTGCGACGACGCAACCCACCGGCAGCGCTCACACGACCGTTGCTCTTAATAAACTGATCTTGGCTAAGGTGCCCGTCATGTTTTCTATGACGTATCTTGAGACGAGCATCTCAGTCCAGTAAAATCATTAATACAACCCTAGGATGTATTTTTTTAATATTAAAGGTATTATTGTACAAACAAATCGTGATTAATTAGTGATATTCAAATGAGCGTGAAATTGTATCACATCATTTTAATTAATCATCTCGCTAAGGGATTACCGGCAAAGATTACATTAATTAGTTTACGAACTTCACAGTCTAAAAATGTATTTGAATGATACATAATTTGTATTTCACACGTTCTATATAAAGTTCTCTAATTTACTTGCCAAATGAAGCCGAAAATAACTAATTACTTGGCTCTGGATATTACAATAAGCAATTCGGCCTTTTAAGTAGCATAATAGTTTAGTCATTGTCACTTAAACATCATGTTTGAGCTGCTGCATTAATCTATATAAAGCCTTAGAGTGTAACTATTTATAAGGCTCACTAACTGTACCAATTAAAATCTTCTTAGTACGGTAAACATTAAAACACGAGAAAAAATGCAAACTGCAAAAAAGCGAATAACATAGCTCAATGTCGGTAACAGCCAATATTCTATGTAAATCACGCTCTAAACCAAAAAGGTTCAGTTGTTATGAAGATTGGAATTGGTATAATAACAGTAAAACACATCAGTCTCATCAAACACAGAAAGTTAACGGTTCACCAAATCGCATGTTCAGGGTGTAAACGAAATCGTTCAAAGCGGGAGAGCCCTGGGAACAGGAGGAAATTGACAGCCGCGTTATTCTAGCTTTTAGAGTTACGTGAGAGCTGCGGTTAACTCAAGCAAGAGGTTTTAACATGCTATCATGTTTAGTATGATAGGCTACATATATACGAGCACATAGTACACGTATGGGTAGGTATTAAAAGAATGGCCAAGGAAATTGATTGCTTCTCAGTTTGATTTAATGCGTAAATTTAACCGTGTTGTACAATTCTTGGCGTAACAGGACTAATGCCAGGTGGAAAATGTACCCGGCAAATTGACGTATTATATCAAATTGCTAAACAATCAAGTTCCCTGAATGTACCAATGAGTCTTTCTAACTGAGGTCGGTATATAGCCTGATGCTCTTACGGTGAAGGAAAAACATCATGAGGAAACCTGCACATTCGAACAGGGGTTTTTAAGAAGGTAATTGCAGAAAAGATCCTAAAGGACCGGAGTGTATCCGAATGAGCCTATCTGTATAAGATAAGATAAGAATATTATTTCATTAATGCATAGTACCTTATCTTATCTTACTAATACATATATAAGTGAGAAATTTTGGATGTTTGAATTTTTGTTACTCAATCACGCTTCAACCACTTAACGCATCGGGATGAAACTTGGCATACATATACAGGGTATTCCTAAGTCGTGATCACAATGATACATTCTGTGTCCTACCCACGAATATGAACAACTTTCAATATCGGACCAACTCTGAAATCAGGAAAAAAAATCAGCTGCTTCATACATTTTGGTCGAGTAGGTACGTATTGAACTTTTCTATGAATCAGTTAATTTTTTTTCGTGATTTCATAGTTGGTTCCATAGTGAAAGTTGTTCATATTCGTGGGTTTCCACAGGGGTGATCATTGTGTTCACGACTTAGGAATCACCCTGTATAGGTTAGGTCCTGAAATAGGACATAGGCTACTTTTGATCCCGGAAAATTGAAAAGATAACTAGAGAATAATGATAGTCGATTATCTATTTGGACGAAGCCGCGGCGCGGGATGTTTGTTTGTTATATATTGAGACATAATGTTACTCGCAGTAGGAACATTTCGAGAAATGCTCTGCTGGTGTTTTTCTTCTATAAATATAATCTGTTCCAACCATTTGAACTTTTGCCAAATTCCAGATTTCATATTTCTTGGGGTACATTTTGAACAATGAGACTAAAACACTGACGCGGAATTTAATTCAGTAACTCGTATCTAATACGCTGGTTGATCCGAGCGCAGTGGCGGGCCTGCGTATTTGACTGTCGTGCTTCATTTGCTCATACCAAAAAGCGGCAATTTATATACCCAAATCGCCTTTAATATTTGAAGATTTCCCTTGATTTCTCCAGAATCCCACCATGAAGTCCTGACCTGTGATAACAATGGGACCATACCGTTTCAAACAGGCTCGATTGTAATGTAATCGGGTAACATTACAAAAAACAACGAACTGAGAACCTGCTCCTTTTTTTAAGTCGGTTAATTTCTAAATGTAGATAAAAATAGTTTCAGAAACAAGTTTGGCCGACTTAAATAAACTGGCCAAGGCGAAGTCGCGTCGTAAGCATCGACGCAAATGCGGTAAAAGCCAGAGCAATCAACTTATAAATCAATAAAAAGAACACTTAACACAGTTAGATTTTCTCTTTATGCTTTTACAGTTCAAGGAGTGACGATTTTTGTATTTAATATTTTATTTCGATATTTTAATGCATGTCACTTACTTATCTAGCCATTCCTGCCCCTGCTGCTGGGCAAATGACTCCCACAGAAAAAGCTTTTGTATGCATGTTTTTGTCTTATTTTAAAGGATGTAAAAACAGATATGAATCCTTAGATTTCTATTCTTATAAAAAATAGAATAGGGAATATACATGCTTTTTTTTACAGCTTCAATAAAAGCTGATTCATGTAACAAACAGGTTTTTTTTTTGAATAGTTATAAAAATAACCAAGATATAAGCCAACAAAAATTTATTTCTATCTCTTTCTAGCAAAACAGAATTTTACGTGGAGTTTATATGGCCGTACTGCACAATGACGTCACCGGTGCACATCGGATCTCTCTGTCTAATTAGCAGTTTATAATGCTTGTATCATCCGTATTTCTTGATCGATTTTAATTATAATTTCAGTTTTGGTGATCTCGTTTACGGTATTTTCATATTTTATGAGAAATGCGATTTAAAAAATCCATGCATATTCCCTATTGAATAAAATAAATGTATTTCTCCGAATCATATGGTTACAAATTAAACGAGCAGTATCCGGTGGAATCCAAACAAGGCTAATTATAAATTAAACAAAATTAAATTAAATTATTTGTAAATAAATATTATTTCATGTTTTTTTAAATTATTTATATACATTTCCAGAGGTGTATTTTTTAATAATTATAATTATGTGGGAAGTCCGGAAGCCATACAGCCGTTTGGCGAAAACACTTTTCAAAAGTTGTTGTATTTGGCCAGGGGCCTAATTCTACTTTGTATGTATGTATAATTGCATAAATTGTTTGAATTCCTCACTTCATCTTCATTCATGTCAAGAGTACGAGTATAAGGAAAAAGATGCAAGTAAAATTACTTATCCTTTTTTTAATTGCCTAAAAAAACATAAGTTGATCTTAGCTAACATATTCCACATTGCGATCAGTTTCAACCATCACAAATGGCATAGATAGTTAAAATTTTAGAAAGCGTGAACGTGAGTTGAGGAATAGTAATTTTAAACCTCAGTCTCTATAATCAAAATACTCAAAAATAATCCTAGTCTAAGAAAAATATATATTTTTACATATCTTCTAAAAATTACACTTTCGCATTAGTTACTCGTAGTGGACCCATTGTTTTTCTCGATACCTAGATGTAACTTGTTAAATTTTATTGTTGGCATGAAAGTTTGGTCCTAAATTTTAGTGTGCGTTATTGTAATAATACCCTTATAATAAAAAATAAATAAATAAAATAAAATAATCTTTATTCACCAACAACAAGCAAACAACAATAACAAATAAAAAATAAAACAAAATTACAAAGTTGATGGTAAAATGTTTAGAATAAGACGACCAATTTTATAATGAATTGAAGACTAATATCGACATCATAGAGGTAGTTATCAACGTAATAGTTTTAAAAGAAGGCTTCCATACGGAAACTTAGGCGTTGGCTTAATTAAAATTGCACGAAGACTGCTTCAAACTTCCACTAGCGGCGATGTCAAGTTAGATTTCTTCCAAAGCAAATATGGAGGGAAAAGACGAAATTTTCCTTTACTCCGGGCTTAAGCATTTCTGAAAATGTAGGTAAGAATCCGCATTGTCTGGCTTTCCTGCATACGACTCTATTACATTCTATGTGCGTTGATGTCATTCTGCGGATGGCTATAGTATGATAACAACGGGTATATGTTATGCAAAACGGCTGTGGTTACAGTTTATATAGGAGCTGTGTCTGCATTCTATACTCAATAAAAAGAGTTTTCAGCTAGCATAGGCAATAGTTAAAGTTTTTTTCTGAAGTCTTAGTTTTGTTATATACAATTATTATGCGAAATAAAAAAAAAAACTGAGCTATCAATTTTAAAGTTTTCCATTTTTTTTAAAAACAAGGACTTTCACAGCGCCGTACACTGCTGATAAACGCACTCAATAATGATTTTGACCTCTGCGTATACGACTCGTATATTGTATAATTATGTATAACTATGAACATTTAACAGCTTTTAAATGTTGGCTGCCAATGCGTCAAAAATTCAAGTGTCATCTGAATCAGCAAGCCTAACGATGATATAGATAAAATCATTATGTAACATTTATCTCATGTCCTAACGCATTATCGGCCGCAATACCAGTAAGATGTAGACAGCCACGAGGTTACTGCTCGGGAGCTTTGTTCTAAGTAATTGGTAAAACTATGTTGTTTTTGAAATGTTATCGTATTGTTTTTAACTGAGCCGCCATTGCTGTCAGGAATAACATGTCAAAAGCAATATGTAGCGCCCCAGTAAATTATTCCCGCGATATTTTTTCTGGCGTCATAAAACAACGCATATATACCCACAAATGAAAAGAAATAAAAAGCCACTTATTGTACGAAGCGAATAAAGGTCAGAATCGTATGAATTAACTGTAGCAACAGTTGATCCGGCGATACATTAACAAAGCGACGCCGAGTGTGTTAAGTGGACGGCTAGGCGGAGGGTACACAGGGCCGAGATTCTAGGCGGTAAAAGCCATATCGACTTTGACCTGTTATCGTATTGTAAACGTTGTGATAGCTCTTATTTACTTGACAGTAATGGCAGCCGAGGTAAAAACAAGTCAAACACGATATGGTTTTTACCACTTAGAATAGAGGCCCTGAGCTGGTAAGTAAACAGCGACACAACGGCTATACATCACTGCTTAGTTAAGCAATCGCCATAGATTCAATACAAGGAAGCAATTGTAATCCATGCAATAGCGATATTTACAAAGTGTAAGTTTTTCTTCTCAAAGGACGAATAACAGTCGTTGTGATCGTGTCATGGCAGCATGGCAGTCGTTGACTGTATGCTTACTAGATCAGGTAATTTGAAAGAGTGCTCCGCGGAGTTATCGGGCGCCAAGGGATCTGCTGAAAAATCAAACTACGTTTTGAAAAAAAAGGGCTGTAAATAATGTTGTGTAAAGTGGGTACCCATTTTTTGTTTCCTATTTTATGGGTCTCTTAAAGTACAGATTTAGTATTTCAAAAGAGTGCCGTCGCTAAAAACTACGTATGCGTAGATTTGAGATAATATATCTCCTCACTGCATAGGGTTATGGTCATACGAGGTCCCGATCCACCTTATCCAACCCTTAGTCTATGAATTTTACTGGAAGTTTGCGCTGTGGTTCAGTGTAGATTCAACTTTATAGCCCAACAGCCATCAAGCACTATTATGTTTCACTCAGTGCACTATTAAATCGTAAACAAAAGCGAATTAATTCGTTGAGAGCTTTTATGACGAAATCGAGTTGAGCTGAGGGATTGTTTTTTTACAATTGGTAGGTATGTATTATGCATACATTTATGGTAGCATTTTTGGTAGCTGTCTGGTATGAATTTCTCTTCAGCTTCAGCCATTTTATTCTCGCAATACAGTTTTCAACTCAGCCGAATTATTAACCGGTGATTTAAAGTTGTCGAAAAAAATGTAGTGAATTATACACAAATACACGAAACTAAATTAAACGAAATAAATATGTAAGTAAAGTTTGAGCACAAATTTCATCCTTACGTAAATTAGCACATAAACCAAATATTTTTACACTCTTTATTTTCTGCTGATAAAAAATATTATACTGTCGTTTTTTCGGCTTAGTACTCATTATCTTTTGTTCCAATAAAAAAAATACGTCCAAACAAGACTATCATCTCGCAAATGTCCCTTTTTGCAAGGTGGCATTTTTGCCTTGCAATCCATTGTGTAAGTGGAAAAGGTAGAAAATCTCAAAATTAACTGCTTACAGAGGCTGAACGCTCGCCGATGGGAATCTTATCTCTCACCTAATGCCTTTTACTGCGACAAACTCGGGATTCTTTGTATAAGTTGCCCATTGTCTACAAACCGGGAGATTTAAGGCTCATGTCAAAAGAAGATTGATAGAAGCATCGATCATCTGTTTTTTTTTAAGCTCGTAATATGTTGTCTATGTGGACAGCAATAAAATTCTAATTACAGTTCATACAAAAATGTGTTTTATTTTTATTTTCATTTACAAATATTGAAATCGCCTAACGTACTTTTGGTGAGAGAAACGGATACCCCAAAAATACAGATCACATAGGTACACTAATTATTACATCAGATCACAGTAGTGAAACATTTTATATTCGAAGAAAAAGATGAAAAGAAAATAACTCTCAAAAGCTTTTCCCATAAACCAGACCTAGAGGATTTATAACGGGAGTGTTGAGTGCGCTTGTTACATTTTGTTTGGCAGATAAGACGAATAGCAAACATCGGCCGCCAGGCTCATCTTGATTTCGGGGAATAATTCACTCAAAAAAGTCAGCAAGGGTTTGCCGAGGACAGAACAGATAACACAGCTTTTGTTGCGTGCGTTGATAATAAAGTTACGACTCAGGATAAAAGTTAAAAGCAAATAAAAAAAACATTGACACTAAAAACTGGAATCACGATAAAAGTACATACATGGTAAAAAAATGACATATGAATTAACGTAGTTGATGCAAGCGATATTAAAGCAGAAAACGCAAACATCAAACAGAATTCTAAAAATTTAAATAAACAAACATGCAACGAATGCATCCGACGCTCAGGAACAAAACGTCTCTGCGATGTAATAATATTTTTATTGCTTAGACAAAATCCTTTTCAGTCTTCAAGAAAAGCGATTTAACGAATGTTTCAAATTCAAAGAAATCCGAAGATAACATTTTAAAGCACTTTTAGAATTGCAGGTAATCTTTCTGTTCGGTCAATAGGAATATGAAGGGGTATAAAATAAAATTGAAAGCAATAAAACGGGTAATTCATGGAGAGTACGGATACCTCAGCTATTCCGGCAGCCATAACTGTTAGGCTGCTATCGGTACTTCTGTAGCCCACTCCGCAGGTCTGTGCTAGGCGCGCCCATTCGAATGAATTGCTATTATGTTGGAATTCCTGGAACTCGCAGGGTTTGCCGACATACTGAATATGTTTCGTTACTAAATACGTCGCTTTGCGAGCTAGGTGACAGTTTCATATTACATATTTATATTTTTGCTTTACTCGGAAGCTTCAACCATCCTCGCGGTTTGAGAATTAATTTGTCAAAGCCTGAATTAAAATGGTTTTTTAGCTATGGAGGAGATTTTCACATAAAAACCGGCCTAGTACGAGTTCGACTCGCGTGGAGAGGGTTCCGTCTCCACACCATATGCCTGTCTGTTAGTCTGTCTGTCTATCTGTCCATCTGTCACAGCAGATTTGCTTCAAAACGACTGGACCGATCGAGTTGAAATTTGGTACACATATGTAAGTCAGTGACCCAAAGACGGGGATAAGCTAGGAAATTACGGAATTAGGAAAAGACGGGGATAAGCTAGGACAGACAGACAGACGCACGAGTGATCCTATAAGGGTTCCTTTTTTCCTTTTGAGGTACGGAACCCTAAAAATGTCAAGTAATTTGACTACGTAAATTGCATAAATAATAGTGATTTAAGATTTGTATGAGAGAAGCATTTGTAGGTATATCAAACTTGTGATATCCATTCCTGAAATCACAGTAATGGATACTTTTAAAATGAATCGTCAATGTCACCACGAACTGGCTTAATTGATGAACAAACGAGCCACGGTCAGTATATTTGAAGTAGACCATTCAGGCAAAAACCACTCGCAATGGGCATAGAGTTGAATCCAGTAAAACCATTTTCACGAGCATTCCGCTGGACCATGGCCGTTACCGTTAGCGGACACCCTAATGGGCACAAATGACCTGGAAGCTCTATGCTAAATACTTTAATAATGCTCAGGCACGACGATATTGTATTACTACTGTACTTACAGTAAAGTTAACGCGGCAACGCTAGTCATCGCTGCACCAAAAACTTCTGCGATTTGGAAAATGTGAGTTAACATTATTAAAATGTGCACGAAGTACGAGTAGTTTTTGGAGAGGTTCATTATAATAACGAAATCCTCTTTCATTTTACTTGGTTAATTCAGTGCTTTGTTTTTGTCTTCAGTATTTTATGTTATAAAAGTGGAAGTTTGCGACGATGTTTGGATGATTCATAGGGTTTCGTACCGAAAAGATGCCAATGGAACCCTATTACTAAGCCTTTGTCCGTCCGTCTGTCTATTAATGGAATATATGCCATGATAAGTAGATGGTTGAAATTTTGGAAGTATGTTAGGCCTATGCCGCTATAACAACAAATGAGAAAAATAAAAATAAATTAAAACTTTAAGAATGGGAACTCTTCGTGTGCGAGTCCGATTTACTCTTAGGCTGTATTTTTTAATTACGCATGAACGACTGAATAGGTTCAGCCCACATACAAGATTTGCCCTTTTTACTCCTAAATATTCCAAGTCTCTTCATTACTTTTGTAAAAAAATCTCTTTTATGATACTTAATAGAAATCCTGATGACATATCTCACGCCCGCAAAAAGCAGGAGTTCAATGAGACGCCCCGAGTGTTAACTTAATTGCTTCTCTATTCAACGTAAATTATGTGTGAAATTTAATGCTTTGTCGAGTTTCGTAGCGTCTCGCAGCGTTCGAGCGGCGCCATCTTCATATTAATAGGTTTTATAGAGTTCTGCCAATCATAAAACTAATATGCAGTCAATTATGTGATAAATCAAAATATTAAATACATACATAGATATCAGAGGACAATCTCACATAAATTAACCTAGTTCCAAGCGTAGCGCTAAGTAAGTAAAAGCACAGTAAAAACATAGTATTCAGAGTATTAAATTTTGTCATAATAATAATTCAATTAAGCACTCTACTTTTACCTGACTGCAGTAGCAATTTTTCTGAGCTTATGCTAAATTTTATTCCCTTTTTGCCATGCAAGAGCTTAGGTTTTTAATAAACGGGGTGTAATTAGATTTAACTTTTAGACTTTCTTGGTCGGATCCTAGCTGGTAATTTTAACAAATGAAAGGTTTAGATCCGGTTATGAATGTACTAGTCCAGTAAATGTATATACCTATAGAATAAATGTAACCTAACTTAACCTCACTTAACCTAACCTAACTTGCAAGAGTTCGGTCCGCTATTTCCGCGTTTTTTGACCAATATTACAGATACAGGAAGTTTTCGACTTTGAGGTGCTGCCGCTGTTTCAAGTCCATAAAACAACGAATATGTTAACGTTTTTTTTAATTCCTATTAATTATATCCTTTACTTCGGGTTTTACAGCAAAGTTGTATGTGAAATAAATTAAAAACATGAAAGTAGGTAACGAGATACTTCACTTCAAACTATGGGCAGTTACGACTAATTACACAACATTTCAAAATGGCGGATGTCCGATCTTATGCAAGGTCAAATGTTGTACTATACATCTGTAATTATCAACGATATAGGTATAACTATTTGAAGTAGGTTAGCAACAGCTGGGTTTTTTAAAGCTTTGCTTTTTGTGATAGTATACTTAATGCGCATACTATACCTGCGTGATTAACTAGTCGGTATAATTGACGCATACTTAAACATCTTGCATTGTCCACACATACAGAGACATTTCAACCATTCAAATAATTGAAGCGAAGGAACCTTTACTAAGGGCTTAATCACCAAACCCTTTTGAGAGGAATCCCTCGCCAATAATAATTCAATACCGGCAAATCATGGGGTTCTTAGCGATAACACAATTTGCTATATTTGTAATATCTACAACGAAGAAAAGTGTAGGATCGTGACCAGCATCTTGTTTAGGTAAAACACTTGGGGGAGGCGGTCTTCAGATGTAGTAGTAAGTCGAACTAAACAATAGTTCTGCGCCCCTATTCTAGGCAGTAAAAACGATATCGTATTTGACCTGTTACGGAATTGTTTTTTCATTCGGCCGCCATTATTGTCAAGAAAATAAGAGCTATCAAAACGTTGACAATACGATAACACAGATCAAACACGATATGGTTTTTACCGTGTTGAATAGAGGCCCCGGGACGAGATTATATGCGGTAAAACCTCATTGTCAAAGGCAATATGGTTTTACCCAGTTGAATAGAGGCCCCGGGATGAGATCCTATGCGGTAAAACGTCATTGTCAAAGGCAATATGGTTTTACCCAGTTGAATAGAGGCCCCGGGATGAGATCCTATGCGGTAAAACGTCATTGTCAAAGGCAATATGGTTTTACCCAGTTGAATAGAGGCCTCGGGATGAGATCCTATGCGGTAAAACGTCATTGTCAAGGGCAATATGGTTTTACCCAGTTGAATAGAGGCCCCGGGATGAGATCCTATGCGGTAAAACGTCATTGTCAAAGGCAATATGGTTTTACCCAGTTGAATAGAGGCCCCGGGATGAGATCCTATGCGGTAAAACGTCATTGTCAAGGGCAATATGGTTTTACCCAGTTGAATAGAGGCCCCGGGATGAGATCCTATGCGGTAAAACGTCATTGTCAAAGGCAATATGGTTTTACCCAGTTGAATAGAGGCCTCGGGATGAGATCCTATGCGGTAAAACGTCATTGTCAAGGGCAATATGGTTTTACCCAGTTGAATAGAGGCCCCGGGATGAGATCCTATGCGGTAAAACGTCATTGTCAATGGCAATATGGTTTTACCCAGTTGAATAGAGGCCCTGGGATGAGATCCTATGCGGTAAAACGTCATTGTCAAAGGCAATATGGTTTTACCCAGTTGAATAGAGGCCCCGGGATGAGATCCTATGCGGTAAAACGTCATTGTCAAAGGCAATATGGTTTTACCCAGTGGAATAGAGGCCCCGGGATGAGATCCTATGCGGTAAAACGTCATTGTCAAAGGCATATGGTTTTACCCAGTTGAATAGAGGCCCCGGGATGAGATCCTATGCGGTAAAACGTCATTGTCAAAGGCAATATGGTTTTACCCAGTTGAATAGAGGCCCCGGGATGAGATCCTATGCGGTAAAACGTCATTGTCAAAGGCAATATGGTTTTACCCAGTTGAATAGAGGCCCCGGGATGAGATCCTATGCGGTAAAACGTCATTGTCAAAGGCAATATGGTTTTACCCAGTTGAATAGAGGCCCCGGGATGAGATTCTATGCGGTAAAACCTCATTGTCAAAGGCAATATTGTTTTACCCAGTTGAATAGAGGCCCCGGGATGAGATTCTATGCGGTAAAAACCTCATTGTCAAAGGTAAAACAAAATAAGTACATATGTGTTAGATTGAAGCACAGATTATAAGGGTATGTCTAAAGATAGATATGGATTGAAACCCTGTATTCACGTGTATTAGTCGACGCAACGTTGCTAAACTACGCTCTACTTATCTCGCGCGATATTTGTCTGCAACGTCTGGCGTCAATCTCATATTGACGGACTTCCGTTGACATGTCATGTCTGGAAACAAATATTTTAGGGATTTATGTCATCAAATGTTGTTATGACATTATGTTACCTTGCAAGATGGTGATGTGTGAAAAACGTATTTTATTGTACTAGTGTTGTGTGTGATAAAGATGAATAAACATTTAGATATATAAAAATATACCAACAATCAGGAACAACAACACTAGGTACTCGTGCTAATCACATCATTCCCTTTACCGTGAATCGAACCCGGTACCGCTAGCCTTGGAGGAAGGATCAAACCTTTACTAATATTATGTAACATCAAAAAAATATTAACTGAAGTTGAACTGCGCTAGATTAACACCCGTATTTATAGTCAAGAAAAGTAATTACTTGAGTAATAGTAATGTCAAAAGTCATATAAAAATCGTTACTTTAGTCATTACTTTTACTCAAGTAATTACTTTTCTTGACTATAAATACGGGTGTAAGACAACGTTTTATTACTTTATTATAAAGGAGTACAATTTTGTGGTTGTATGTTTCTATGTTAGTGACAATCTCTGAAACTATTGAACCGATATCTTTAACTAATTGGAAGTTACATTATCCGAAGCGAAGCGAGCTTGGGTCGCTTATACTTAATTATAGAAGTTTGATACTCGTATCGAATCTTATTTCAAATTCACTGAACAACCCATTAAAAGGGAAACAAACACTTGTTATTGCTCTTGTTATAATAACTTCCTTCAGTTGTTGCCTACACAAATTCCCAATTTGTTGATTTAATAAATAATAATAGACCTAATAATTAAAAGTATAAATGGTATTGTGGTAATTGGTGGTACACATCTGTTCGTTATTTAGTGCCAACGTATTTTAGATGGCTGTATGGCAATAACCGCACTCAGAACGAGTTAATGACGATTGTAAGTCGTTTCTTAGTGTCAATTTTTCATATATTTTTTAAAGGAACGTCTTAATTGTCTCTGAAATATCTTTGGGTACGGCGGTAAAGATGCAGACGCACAGAGCGGGGGCGTCTCGCTGCGGCGCGTTGCCATACTTAAAACGCTTTCGTCACGCTTTATGAACGCGTAAAATAAAATATAGAAACGCGCGGTAACGCGCCGCCTACGATTTCAGTGCGTTTGTGGCTTAATCACTGCCCATTTTATCTCGATGTTCCGGCTATATTGCAACTGATGCAGAATGTGACCACATTCATAGCGATGACGCGTGAGTTATCGAATAACGTACTTACCTCTGAAATAGTAGTTAGTCTATTCGCGTACTATAGCCCGTTAACATTGATATCGCTAACGGTATCAGAATACCACCTATAGCGTAACAGAATTGTGTTGAAACAGTTGTATAATAAGCATTGCCATGGTAATAATAATAATTCTTTTATAATTGTTATAGCATTGTTGTTAGCATAGTTACGCGCACTAACATTGTCAGTGACGGTGTTTAGTGATCAACTGACATCTCAATGTTTATGTTATACTTGCCAAAAACTGTTTGTACAGCAGTTTAAATTTATCAGAAAACAAATGATATTTAATTTATGAACATGACAGGAGCTTTTAACGAAATAATAATTAAGAAAACATCAATAAAGTTAATTGGTTAGTTGTTTTGCTGTGTGGCAATATGGTGACACCGGAAATGTTGTTTGGTGTTAAAATTGACATTCCAGTTCTTATACTTTGTTACCGTGTGTCAAAATCTCCAAAATTAATATTTTGGAGATTAATACTTAATTAATATTCAATAGTAAAATTAAGCTTAACACAGAGCATTATATTTAATACTGACATAAAAACGACAAAATAAGATTATTGATCAACTAGGCTGTATGACGTATTACGCCATAGCTTTTTTCTGTGGTCGCTTTCCCTTTAGAAATTGCCAGAATGGACTAAACTAAATACAACAAACGTTGTAGTTTCCTTTTTAAGCTTGTAGAAAAAGTTATGTATGCAACGGTACATAATTAGCTCTTAATGTTCTCGTGCCTGTCATTACAATGTTCGCAAGTTCACGCTCCAATCTCGGCACTCGTACTTTAAGAAGCCTTATTAAGTAACGGTTACAAAAATAAAACGCGAGTGTGGCTTTATGAAACGAGTCGAGCCTTTCTGATAATAAGATTATACAAGTGTTTTAAGGTCTAATTATGTATAGGTGTATACATTATTTTACCTACACACATACTATAAGGCAAATGACCTGCATTGCTGCCAGTGCTACCTGTAACATATATCTATAGGCGCTAAAATACTAAAAAAAAAATAAAAAAATTTTTATTAATACCAGAATTGGGGCCTATTTAAATTACTAGTAAAATAAATTATTTTTTCGTGCATTAAACAATTTACATAAATACATAGATATTTATATATTTACACTCTAATAATGTTTTCGCATTATCTCCTAAACAAAACAATTCATAGATCATATAAATCACACTGCAATTTAAACAAGCACCAGAATATTATTCCATTTATTGTTATGTTGTTACAGATTTGAATTGTAACGAAAAGATTTTCCGATATACCGACGGATAATTAATATTAACATAATTCAATAACATTTTGCACACAGCTTAAATCGCATGTTCGTGAATAAATAGTTTATTTAAATAGTTAACATAGCAAACTACTCGATGCCAATAAAAGCACGTTTATGTGTTTGTTTCTTTTTGCAGAATTTTAAAATTTTATTCCTTCAATTATTTTTAACCTTTGACGGAATAACTAAATGAAAAGCAAGCTTCTAAAACCCGAAGCTGCATTTTTTATACCGTCATCGATATACCTATGTTAATAATTTACATTTTGCTATTGTTCTTATTTTAATTTTAACATTTTAGTAAACCTATGTCACCCGGGATAGTGAAAGGATTCTAACAATACCACGCACATCTAAATCGGCTCAGGCGTGATGAAGTTATGATAAAAAAAAATGGTAGTCGTGTTAAAAGAGAGGGTTCTTATATCTGTGTATTTAAAGATGTATCTCTGTGTATCTGTGTCTGTCTGTGGCATCCTAGCTCCCAAAAGGTCTCTTAGACACGGTTAAAAAAAAAGAGCAATAATAATAATCTTAGTTATTTTCAATGCATCAGTCGTACCTATTGAGGTTTATAAAGCCTTTAGTTTGCACAATTGTAAATTAAAGTATTTAAGACAAGCACAATAAAGCCATTTTTGTACAATATGAAAAGTTAAACTGTTAGGTTGTCAAGAAAATATGAATAGGACCAATTCGTACGAGTTGTTACAAATCCTACAATCAAATAAAGTGCTTCTTTATTTCAAACCTATAGAGTCATGCCGCCGGCGTCCGGGAAAATATGAAATCCTCAAAACAAAGAGTTCTCTAGAACTACTCATTTCTCACATTCATTTGATATCAATCACAGCTTACAAAGTCTCGGGCGCACTCGGGAGCGCTCGGGAAACTTCGGAACATTATCTCGTAGCGGTTCCACTCCAGTGTGTCTACGCCGCTACGTGAACCGCACGCGTCTACGACGTAGGATCGTAGCGAGGTACCGCCGTAACTGAGACTGACTGAGAATAAACCTTTTTACGTTTCTCGCGTGAGTGTTCTCGAAATGTGCGCAATGACAGTGTGATAAACAGTTTTAAGGATTTTACAGGTGTTTTTTGAAAATTTTACCGGAATTTTATGGTGAGTAATGAAATTTAAAGAAATTGCGGTTTAAAGAAATAATTTACTTTATAGGCCTTTGGCTTGTATTTTTACTATTGTAACAGCGGACGCAATTTTTTAGTGGCCGTAACAATCTCTTGTTAAGTTCCGGTTGACACATGCCAACCCATGTAGTTTTCTCGCCCTTAAATTTGTAAAAGGCGCGCAGTTTTCTTGACATTGATAGACAAGATAATAAAGGCTTATCATATATAGGAAAATCGGAATGATTTTGTGCTTTTTTGTTGGTTTGTGTTATGTTATGAAAAAAAATTATTCGTAATGAAACAACACAAATTAAAAAAAAACGTATTTACGTTTTCGTTAAACCAATCAATGGTACAACAAAGACGTTAATTGCCATTTGAGAAATGTATTTTTTAACGTTAGCTACGTGTTTTTTAGACTACAGTCATTTTTACTTCGTAGTTATACACCAACTGAATAACCCCTGACTATTTTGCTGCTCATGATTTTCTATTACGCTATCATAAACAGGAAATTAAATGGTCCTTCCAAATAGTTCAAATTATTAACACTACGTGGTTTTCATTGAATGACGCGTTAGCTAGTTATTGTGTTTAACCATTATACAGGGTGACTTAGGGCCCTGGAGTAGCAAAATCTAAATTACAATGTCAATCATTATCATCATCATTTCATTTCTTAGGTTTCAAGAAGACTAGGTAATTAATTGTTTGAAATTTTAGTCAACGTTGTCCGTTTTAATGCTAATAAAACCTATTCAAGTAATTAAATTTTGTAAAATAGCAATACTGGCCATTAAAAGGTTTTTATAAGCGCAATCTAGCGCTTATAAAAACCTTTTAATGGCCAGTATTCAATAAATTTTATGTATTTCATAGCGTTGTATTTGAATTATTAATTATTGATTTTAAAGAATGACCACTAAATTCAATTTCTGCCTATGATATTTGCGCCTTTCACCTAGTTTTCTGTTTAAAACATTTTCAGTGAAAAATAATACTACTCTCCGCATACTAAGACGGAACCAACGACACCTCATTTGTTCGGCATTTTAGGAGCTAGTTAAGTGAAAAACAGAGTGTTGTTCGTTAATTTATTCGCATTACCCTAGTCAGGTCCATGTATTTGCGTGAACCAGAATGCGAAAATGTTAATTTCATCAGTTAATGCCATGTTTATCATTCAATAAATGAATATGAATATATAAAAGGTGTATGAACAAAAGAAAACTGTTAAAATTTTCACCCCCTTTTTGTTTTGCCGTACACGGGTGAAAAATAAGTTAATATTCGTCATAAAGATAATCTCTCTTATTTATAAACGCTCAATAAACCTATGTAAGTTAAAAAATATTTCTCTCTTTCTGTTAAATACAAATGTCACAATGACAGATAAGGACAAGCCATATGTTAAGCAAACTTTAGCTATTGCGCGTTTATGAATAAGTGGGAATAATTTAATGGAATCCGAAAGTAGAAAATAAAAAAATTCCACTCAAACGGAGTCGTAACTAAAAGTAAAATTCTTATAAAACAACTGAAAATACTTAATCTAGTTAATTTGTTGAAGCGTTTATATTTAGACCTTTTTTGGGGTTCAAAAAGCAGTCATCAGTTTCTTTGTTCGTAATCACGTATAAAGTACAACGACTCAACAGCAATTAATTGTATTTTCCAAAAGCTATGCGGAATATAAAGATGTATATATATATATATATACATAGCAAACAAAGGCTGTAATATCTGCAAAATATGCGTTTGTTTTAGTACAAAGCAACAGGAAACGTTGCAGACGAAACGAACGGTCCGTGTTCACCGAGAATCTCAAATATTTCAATACCTAGGGAACTACACGCCAAATAATTTTAACAAAGCGTGCCTAACGTTCGTTTACTGACGGTATGTCCATGGATACCACTTCATGCTGGTTCACAAACGAAAACTTTTTTACGAACATTCTTGTTACATAAAACACCAACCTATATATTTCGCTTTGTCATAAACTAAGGCCCGCTAGCACGTAAATATTAACCCTAGGTTAACCCCAGGTTCACAGTTAAATTTGTTAAAATTGACAGCTCTTATATGAATCTGACAATCTTTAATAATTTAACCTGGGGTTAACTTAGGGTTAAATTTACGTACAAGCGGGCCTAAGGCTGGTACAGACGGACTGCATTTGAACTGCACCCAGCTGCATAAATTAAAACTGCAAACCAACTGCGCAGTCCGCTGAGGTAGACTGCAGGCCAACTGCAAGCGGACTGCTCAGTTGGTTTGCAGTTTTAGTGCGGTTACGTGAACTGCGTCAGAACTGCACTCGAACTGCCATTTTGCAGCTAGGTTGCAGTTCAAATGCAGTCCGTCTGTACCGGCCCTAATGGTTTAACAATATTGTTAACGCTATGGCAGTACTTATTTACTTGACAGTTTAAGCGGCCGTATCGTAAAAAAGCAATATAGGTGAAAAACTTTTGCATGTAGTGTGTACATGTGTACAAAACTAATAAGGAATTTACGTCAAATTTCAAATATAGAATGTCAAACGGTACAGACGACGGTTATGAGTATACAGATGTGTTACAACTACATGCAAGAGGTCATTTACTTAAGTTTTTCACCCATACCGTTTTGAAAACCAGATGAGTTTAAACAAATACCCATTTAACGTCAAATAATTTGGATTTATATTTTAGGAGTTTAAAGCAAATTTGACGTTTAACATGAACATGCAGTCTCAAACTTGTCACTCTGATTTATTTTATATTTAAAGGTATAACCAGTTAATGAATCGGAATAAAATTTGATCGAATTGAATCTTTATACCTGATGAAATATACATTTTTCAATTACTTTGGTAGAGCAGCCAGGCTAGTTGCAACGTTACGACGAAAGTGATTGATTTCATCTTTGATTTTTGCTTAAAATATGTACTAGTTTCTGCCCGAGAATTCGTTCAAGTAGACTCAGTTTGCTCCACTCTTCAAACAGTATTTTTTTGGGATAAAGATAGCCTATGTCTTAATTCAAGATATAAGCTATGTCCAGTCAAAACTTCGTCTAAATACGTTCAATAATTTCAGCGTCAAAAAGTAACATTAATACTAAGGGCCTATTGTTAGATCAGTAATTAACTCAACTAATTGTTAAAATTCGAAACATACATACATACATAATCTCACGCCTTCGTTCCCAGAGTGGGGTAGGCAGAGCTACAGAATGACAAACATCTCTAAAAACTTGTTGATAATTCAATAACCACAATTTGCACAATTCGAAACAGGAATCGAAAATTTGACACCTTGAGATTTAACCAATAGTAACAGTTTTTAACAATTAGTTAGTTTAACTACCGATCAAACTACAGGCCCTAACTGTCTCACACACATATACTTTCGATTTTATAATACTATATGTGATTATTTAACTACACTTTTGTCGTTCTAAGAGGGCCAATTTTACAGCTGTCAACGCAGTATACCTAACCTCAAACATATTTAACAAACATATTTTGTACTGAGTTGACAGCTGTCAAATCGGCCCTCTTAGAACGACCAAACTGTAGAACAATATTAGTCCATTCCTGTGGCACGTTTTATAAAGCTACCAGTTACAATTTTACAGATCTAAACTGGCAACACTGCTCAAATGGCTGGTCGTCATTGGTCGAGGTTGTGTCAAATGGAAACTTGTAACATGAAAATTTAAATTTGTAGCTTTATAAAACAGGCCCCCCTGTTATAAGTTTATGCAAAATGTCTCTTCCACTCGCGGCACTCATACGTATTTGTACCAGTGTGTACGCGGGCAGTTCTGCCGCTACGTCACGCTTTAATTGACAAGATTGATTATCGTAAGCTGCGCTACCAGATGACACATAATGATGAATAGTCAATTTATAATTAAATGGATAGATATTTGCCTGTGATCTAACGGCATGTTTGCTGGTGATTTTAAACTTTAAATCAACAACGGTCTCCAGCGAATATGTCGTTAGGCTTATGATGGGCACTATGCAATATAATATTAATAAATGAGTTTAAAAGGCTTTCAAACTGCACAACAAAACTAGTGAATTAAAATTTAAACCTTAAAAATGTATGTGTGACTTTTTTTAAACGTGGTTATGTGTTCCGTGGCCCTAGACAATAATAGTAGATGCATTACGAGAACGCTATCGTTATCTAAAATACAGGGCGCCCAGTAAATAATAGACAAGGTTCTATCCATCGACATAGGTTTAGTAAAAGTTGCCTGAGGGCCCTGCAAAGATGCACTACGCTAACTAACGTTTCTATTCGATTCGTTTTAAACCAATCGCGTCACCGGTAGACCACGTGACTTTTCGTATCATGTCATCTCCCAGTGACGCGATTGGTTTAAAAACGAATCGAATAGAAACGTTAGTTAGCGTAGTGCATCTTTGCAGGGCCCTCTGGTTTTCGAGATAATCGAACTTTTCTATTTTCTTAATAATTGGCACCTTACTTCACTTTAATGACCGCCTAGGCCACAAATAAAGAGATTTTCTCGTTCTGTTTGTTGCTAAACATTTTCTAATAGTGACTCTAAGGGATGTGTATTAGAGCGTTATGGTGGCAAGGCTGATTTCTTGTTAATTGGGTTTTAATTAATAACAACACATTTTTCTTTAAAATTTGCAACAACTTTGATTGCTTGTGGTGAAAAAAAAATGTGTCAAGACCAAAGTGACCAACATTCTGAAAAATTGTGTATCTAATACTGATTCTATAATGATTATCACAATTGAGATAATTGATTATAGCAGCGAAGTTATTTATTATTAAGTTTTCCAAGAAAGACTGAATTCTATCAAACTATCGAATTTAAAAAACGACTTTATGCTTCCGTTTAAAATCAAGTTGACTGGTTTTAAAAGACAATTTACGTGAATGTACAATACAAGAGCAACTAATTTCTGTCATAACAATTGTAATCCTAAATTCCGTTTCCATAATCGTTTGTTCTATGTTGATGATGTGACATAATTTATATCGACCTAATAGACTATTGTCGTAGTATTGCCTTTTATCGTAGTGTTGTAGCATTTCACATTCAGGTAAACTGTCTTTTAAAACATTGAAAACGAGTTAATTTCATTTTAAACGAATCCAAAAGTCGTTTTTAAATTCGATAGCTTGATAGAATTCAGTATTTCTGGGACAAAATTAATAATAACTTCGCTGCTATAATCAATAATCTCAATTGTGATATCATTTTAGAATCAATATTAGATACACTAGGGTACAATATGAAAAAATCATAACAGGATTAAAAAGAAACATTGCGTTTGTGGAATTTTAAAATAGGATCAAGGATATTTATAACTACTGAGCACTTTAGAAGTTTTAGTCTTAATTTACCTACCGCCATATTCAGAGGATTTTAGAGACAGTTAACTCGTTCCTTTTTCAAAAAGTGTATGAAAAATCGTCACTAAGGAACGACTTAGTCATCATTAACTAACTCTGAGTGGGGGGAACTCCCTTAAGACTTTATTTAGTCCTCCATAAGCATTCACGAAAATACCACGTCTTTAAATAATTCAAATACCTTTTTATAATGTAAGTGTGATCATTTCGTTACAAAGGTACAACTGTAACAATCTCAGTGCAGTTCAAGAAAATTTCCGTCACGCAACAGCTATCGGTTGACAACCCCCTAAACAGGAAATTAAATTGAAATTGCAACTCACGTTCTTGAGAAAGAGTTAATGAAGGTAGCATTTCGGGTTGAGAAAAGTTTCTGCACACTCCCGTGCGTCAAAGTAGGTCGGTGGTATATGTAAATCGGTAAGAGGCGTTTCGCGGGGCACTCATCAACGTAGTCGTGCGGGGTTACTGTGCGGTAATAGAGGTACGTTACATTATACTCAGGTAAAGGGCAGTGGAATTAACAAGATACGGTGATGTTGTGAACAGGTCAGGGTTTATAATGTTGTCTATTTTATGTCTAGGCTAAATCTTAGACGCTGCCAAGAGACTAACAAATGAGTTATGGCAACCTATTATTCAAAAAGCAAAAAGGAATAGAGCTAGCAACACTATCTATATAGTAAAACAAATTATGAATTAAATACTCTCTGCCTTTTTCTTTCTAATTGCATAAAAAACTTAAGTTTATAATGGGTACCATATTATTTTAACGAAATACCAAACACTTTTATAACAGAAAATAGCGTTCAATGAAATGAAATTCTATGAAGTGATAATTACAATCAAAAAAGTGAAATTTGACAAAAAACACCAAATAATTACTTTTTTCACCGGACACTGAATTGCTATTTTTCGTATAAGCACACTTAACATCGTATACATTATGCAACTCACATCGCTGCGAATGGTTTAGGAATAATAATAACTAGATTTTTATTCAATAATTAAGTAGGTAACTAAGCCGACGAGTTTGCCACAGATAACTACACGTGTTATTTTTTTTCTTTATTATACGCCAAACGTAGATTTTACCACGCGTCTGCCGGCAAGATAGACTTGACAGAGACTCGCATAAAACGAAAGTAAAATAATGGAACAGTTTTTATTTATGCGTCTGCAGCTTTATGGTGCCGATTTATTTCGAACCGGTTCGACGGGACAAACCAAAAATGTTAAATCTTGTGGCAATAATTCCGTTTTTGTATTCTACTTGACTGCTTACATGCATGCATGATCTAGGTAACCACTTTTAATGCTTATCAATAGGATAATTCGTTTGTATGTACTAGTATAACATTAAATAATGAAGTCAGTAAGCTTCGGGAGTGTTACAAATTGTTACTGACATTATTCAGATATTATTCGGTTCGGTATCTAATATTTAATTATACACTTCATTTTACTTCCACTGAAATCAAAGAGGAAGTTTTATGAAAACGGGGTCTATATTTTAAAACACTACTTTTTAAAGCCATGCCCGTCATGTAAGGTGTTAAGCAAAAAAAAAAAATCGTGCACGACCAAAAATGACAAATGTGTGTGTTTTTTTTATGTCAATTCGTTGAGAAGCGTCCAGGAATTACATTTAAAACTCAGTGCTTGGTCTAGATTACAGAACTGCCACGGCAAAAGTAACAACAATCCATCACTATAACACA
Source organism: Acleris literana (assembly GCA_946894065.1). Classification (NCBI taxonomy): domain Eukaryota; kingdom Metazoa; phylum Arthropoda; class Insecta; order Lepidoptera; family Tortricidae; genus Acleris; species Acleris literana. The sequence continues at coordinate 13,747,655 of OX335670.1, read as the reverse complement.
AACATCTACGCGCGATTTCTATCAGAACGCAAATAATGTTTACGTAGAGAGTGAATAACTTGAATCGCACAATCGAAACCCTCGGGGTGTGACGCGGAGGATAGTCATCGCTCCCTCATCCGTTTTATTGGACGGGTACCCTGACCCGCGAAGCCTCCTATTGACCCCTGAGCGGGCATGAGGCATAATACACCTCATCTATTAGGTATTCAATATTTTGTTCGCAAACTCATCTTTGTTTTACGACTTTGGGAACACACGCGAGAACCTCTGTGAAAGAGGTAGGGAAACTCGGAACGCGAGCAACTCAATTGAATTTAAGATATTGTTGGTGTTCAAAACGTGATATTTTTCTACCTAATTAAAGTTAATAAACAGATTCTATGAGTATGTAGGTATTATATTACATATTGAAACGTACAATATTAATACATTTTATTTTTAGAACTATTCATAATCTGATTTTTACCGACCTGATTGGTTAACTACACGCAAAAGTCATTATACCGCTCAAATAGTTACTCATACAACTGCGAACAGTATGATATAGTTAACAACCGTAGCCGCTTTCAATCAGTGTCGTGTCATTATAGAAGCCTATTTTTTTCGCATCATTATTCATTAATCTACATTGTTCATCTAAGAAGATTGGTACCTACATATACAAATCTAAAATTGTCTTTCCTATCCCAACAAACTCGGAATAGGTTCAAAGATTTTCACTTTCGTGATATTTTCTTTGAATTCGTTCAAAGCTACAAGTTGCCCAAATACTAATTTAAGTCTTACGCAATAATCTAATTTGGTAGAAACACAAAGTCGGAAATTTATAAACATGTTTTTACATGAAATACACTTTTATTAACACAAACAACTTTATATAAGTGTAATGTTTATTTCTATAAGATTTAACACTTGTGAAGACGTTGAAACGAGGCGAATGGTTCTCATTTTTATTTCGGTTGACTGTCTTCGTAATTCACTAGCTCGGCTTGCCGAGACTGATCCACTGATAACATTGCGCAGCACGATCCAGTGAACTACGACCGAGCTTATAAGCCACCGAGGTAACTTCGCTCTTTAAAACCGTGATCCTTATGATCCAAGAGCCAGTCAGCTCGCCCCTGGCATCGATCGGAACTCCAAGATGCTTTACTTCGCTTTTTGTGGTTAATTAATTTGGTACCGACCGTATTTCATCTTGTCATTTGCTAAGAAAAAGACCCGCGGCAATCTCCTAAAATTTGATTAAACGTTCATGAAGATGTTAAGGCAACCAAAGTATTTCATGATCGTAATTACGTTACACTGGATGCGTACAATTTCAAAATATAATTTGCGGTTTTTTAAAATATAATATTCCCCATATGAAAAAACAAAGTACATCTTCAATACCGAGGCAGTTTTCTTCGTTTTGTATAATCTTAAAGTATTAACATAAGTCTTTCCGTTTTTAAACTTCGTATTCTAGCTAGAGGTATCTTTTCTGAATTCTGGTCACAGTAACCAGCTTTTATCATAAATGAATCTTTTTTCTTGCTGCGCTAAAACAATTGAATCCCAGATTATTTTGTTAAAATACCGGATGTCCCAAAACTCAACGTTAATCCGCCTAGGGCTGATAGAGCAGCTAAAAAACTATCGATTTAACCCCTATATTGTCCAGCATTTTTACTAGTTTCGGAGACATTGATCATTTTAGTCTGAATTTTTGTAATTTTCCCTTATGCCCGTGTCACGAAAAATCCTTGATTTCATTTTTTATTTCAAAAGATTTTCAGTGGTATCTTACATAATTAGAATCAATACATTTTTTTTTTTAAAAAACGTCACTAATTCGTAATGATTTTAATTATGTAAGATACCACTGAAAAACTTATGAAATAAAACATGAAATCAATGTTTTTTCATGACATGGACATAAGGGAAAAATACAATAATTCATACTAAAATGATCAATATCTCCGAAACTAGTAAAAATCGCTGAACGTACAAAGGGATTAAATCGATAGCTTTTTAGTTGCTTTATCAGCCCTAGGCGGGTTAACGTTGAGTTTTGGGACATCCTGTATATGCAAATTTTTAGCGTCGTGGTAGCCTGAGGAGGCACGAAATCGATTTGAATGCGTTTATTTATATCAGCCATAAAGCTTACTGCGTCCGTCCGAGTTGATCCGGATAGCCGTAAAAATAGGCCAAAAGCCGAACTTTTTTGCCTGGTCACAATTTATTCGAATTAGACCACGCTTTGTTTAATGTCTTGTTAAATAGATTAGATAAAAGACATAGGACATAGGTCTTTATGACAAAAGGGTAAGTATATCTCAATTAAAGAGTTATGTTTCAAACAATTACAAAAATCCTAAAACTTTTTCTAATTGACCGTGCATGCCATAACGTACCTAACATTGACTTGAACAAAAAACAAAAACGTTTTCTCAAAACATTCTTCAAAGTGAGTCGCAGCAGAAAGAGCCTTGAAAACGAAACTGGGAATTTAGCCAATAAAGGGGAGAGAGACAAAAGCCTGTGAAAAATAACACACAAAGTAACACACTGTAATATTTCACGTCACTATTCCCCTCTCCGCATAATTTCGGTAATGCTACAGTTATCGAGCATAAAATAATTTGGCTCTCACTTGGCTGAATATAATATCGCAGATAATCGAGCTTGATGTTCTGTGTCCGTTAAAACATATCATAAAGCTTCATTTTTAACGTTATAAAGTTTATTACATTGTTTTTCTAAATATCAAGCATGTAAAAACCTTTTCGAAACTAAAAAAAGTCCAGAGTCATCTTTTTATTGTGCTCTCATACCTTTATGAAACTATGATGGATTTTTTCCGTTAAAAAGGGTAGGATACAAATCCTGCAAACATCAATCAAACTCTATCGCTAGGAAATTTTCATCGATCAGAATTGAATACTGAATATAACATTCATGTTGAAAGTATGATATGCTTATGACAGGACAATTTACTTTAATTGAATACCGTTTGGTAGTTTTGTAAATTCAAGAGATAAATGGTATAAAAATAAAACACAATTTTTGCTTTGTTTTTTGTAGAAAGAAAACAACAAAATAAATTAAGACAAATACCAATCTCTTTGTGTATACAAGGTTACTCAAATCCTCAAAACAATTGAAAGCTACAACATAAATTGCTACGTCGCTATTGAGATTGTTAATTTAATATGAGTACGACTGACTTTAATATTTCTTTTTACATAGATTTTTTGGGCTTAGTTTAAAGTTACAATAAAAATGTTAAGCAAATACTATCCAGACCTCCGTTGACATACTTAATTTGATAAAAAACAATTATCCCGTCCTTCCCGTTACATAAACAAATCCACTCACCCACGTCAGCAAACTTGCTTACCAAAGTGCGAGTCATGAAAACAACTTGCAAATTTTTGTATAAAATAACTCATACACGCTTTAACTACATGATAAGTGTGAATTTGTACTTTATTTTGCAACCTAAGAAAACGGATATTCTCTTCTAGTATACTAGCCATATTTAATTTTATATCCTACACTATTAAACGAGCGATAATTATGTAATCATGTTTTTGAAAACGGCTCTTACGATTTCGAAATTTGCAATGTAGGGGTTTATCGATCGGTCAAGTTGTCATCTTCGGGAAAAATCGTTTTCTACCCGAGTGATGCTCGGTCTGCCAAAAGTGGAATTTATAAGTTTTAATTTAATTGTTTACACTTTTACTCGTATTAGCCATGGAGGTTTTATGACTGCTCAAGTGCTCACCCTTATAAGGAAGGCTGAGCTGGTGGTGGTGTTACTCTTCTAGCAAATAAGCTGTCACAAACACCACACAAAAGCATAATAATGTTGCGAGTCTACAAATATATCTCCCATTCACCTCGGCGGGAGGCGTGAATGAAGATATTTCAGCGTCACGCATCAATACTGAAACATATCCATTCCCGCTCAGAGAGTTTGAGCGGCAAAACTTCCCGATCCGTAATGTATGGAAATGCGATGGAGACATATATCGTCTCCTCACTGTTCTTCCGAACCTATAGTCTATTACTCGGCTGTAGAAGTCTCGCCGCGTTCGGTATTTGATGCTTTTTGCGCGAGAAAACAATGGGACCCCATTTAAAGCGCCCGCATTAAGAAGATTTGAACGGGAGTCGTGAATTGAGTTACGAATGGGTATTATTTATGCTTTGTTTTCAATAGTGTTTTTTTTTGAAAGAACGGGATATGGCACTAATTTTGTTTCACTGATTCATGGCCTCTATTCTAGGCGGTCTAGCCAAAATGCAGTGATAGAAAAGAAAAACTTAAGGAGGGTCTGAATCTTGGCTACGGTTCCTATACAAATACATTTTCTACACAAATGTTTCTTTCAATTACTTATTTAAAAACGGTTTTCGATTACTTTTTATAAAAAAAATTGTTTAAATTTGTAAACGTTATAATTTATTCTTCCAGAAAATTTTAGAAAGCATTGCAAATTTCGAAACGCCAATACAAAGGAGCGCCTCGGGAGCTTCGCAAACTAAAAAGAATACGACCAAAGTGGTGCGAGATCCCTGACTCCTAGTCACCTTTTGTTCAGAATGCGCGGAGAATAGTCCATATTTCATTTTCGTCCGCTTCTTGAATACGCAACGAGTCCGACACTATGAATACTAACCAGACAACAGTTTAGGCGGTTAATCGTGTAAACAAAAACTTTCACTTCATATGGAAAACTCTTCTTGTATTCTGGGAAAGGGTAGAAATTGTATTATGAAAGCAACGTGTTATGTTTTCTAAAGTCAACGCGAAATAACAGTTAATTTGCGGTATCATAGTAATTTATTTGAAATGTAAACTAGCAGTGTTATAATGGAAAATACTTAGTTCAAATGACTACGAGTATACGTAGCGTTTCATTGCTCTCATTTGCGTATCTTTCAGATCCTATAATGTTATCTAAATAATGTTATTCCGTACGTTTTCTACATTGGTAGTTTGACTCTTTTGTCCTTTCCCTTAGCTCGCAAATTATAAACAAAGAAAACGATTGGAAAAATATTATTAGGAGCTATCTTTAGTTTCAGTTCCAGTCTTTGGTTGTTAGAAAAATACACTGTTCCTTTTTATAATTGATCGAGGCTTGAACCGGTCAGCAATTTAAACACTGATAAAACGAGAAGCTCGTCTGTCCGTGGAGCACCGGAGAGAAAGGCCGCGTCATGCCCAATCATTGAGATAAACATCGGATAAACTGCGCTTTACCGGTAAACCTCATCTCTTTGAAAAATTGTATCGGGCTGTCTGTGAGGTTATCTGACATAACAGTGTAGCAGTAAATGTCGTTAGCAACTTGGGGTCACGTACAGGGTAGGGTAGCTGGGTTTTTTATCCTGCAGAAGTTTTTTTCATTGAATGACGAAGTAGTTTAACACCACGAACATTCAAGTCAAAAGTTAAATAATCAGTGAACTAAACTAGATGCGCGTACTTAGTAGTGTGCTTTAAGCGTAGTCGCAAGTGTTTTTGCAAATAAACGTACTATACTTTTTTTAAATCAATAATGACAGTCATGATGTGTCTCGCTGTTTTAATTTGTCCATGTGCGTTATAAATTAATAAACGACGACCCAATTATTCCATTTTAAACAAAATTTGTAGTGTTTTAAAAATGATACATATAATAATGCTTCCGATACGCAGCCACCGCATTTCAAAAGAAAAACCCTTATTCGAAGTTTCAGTGCTGTGGCGCCATCTTACGATATTCTCTTGTAAACGTGAAGCTAGAGCGGCAAAACAAGCATCCAAAGTTTAAGTGCCTAGCGTCAAGTAGTTCCATCTCAATTTAACCAAAAGTCGAACAACTTACAAAAGGGCCGAGGTTAAAATGAGTTCCATGTCGATAGGAGTTTCGGTGATCGAGTGTCAGGATAAATACAAGCAAAGTTTGGTCCTTCGTCTCAATTAAACTTAGGAGCGGCTTAAACAAAAGTTTTTTATGTGAAACTAACCATTTATAAAGCAGAGTTGAATTTAAATATTATTGCTTTGTAATGAGAAGGTATGAAGCAACGATGATGGAACTGAATAAAAAACTTAGAATGATATTTTCAGACCTCTAAAATCTAAAATCGGAAAAATCCGAAATTGTTAGTCATGGCCTCCTTTAAAATCTATATTAAAAAATTAAATACAGGGCAAAACATTCCATAATTAATTTAAAACAATGCCCATGTTTTGTAAGTATGTCTTGTAGGTAATATTAAATAACTTGGTTATTATCATTTTTTTTACTTTTAGCAGTACTTTTATCTTGAAAGTTATTTTATCCTCTTTATCTTTTGCAAGTTTACTTATTTTTCATGATGGATCCTAAGATTCAAGTTTCAGGATACTAGTCAGGTTACATCATCAAAACTTCGAGCGCGTAGCGTTAGAGAGGGGTCTTATTTACTTAATACTCAAAACGCGGACCTATTATTATGTTAAGGGACTTAAGATCCTATCCGCCGCCACGGCGTGACATAAGATGATTCGAAAAGCCTCTTAAGGATATTCGAGAACCTTCACAAGTGCAATCCCTAAGTCTACGACCGCGGTTAAACCATGCCCACAGTGCAAAAGGGCAGCGAATGAAAATACGCTTTTCTGGTTTGTTTGTATTTATGAATTGCTTTGAGTCATCAAGCTTTGCAAGTAGAAGTCACAGGCACTAAATTCTACATTCGCCAGTTGTTCGGTAAAAGAGTATTTTGTCTTGTGGACTAAACAGAAGCACATGGACTGACAAAAAAGGAGATAACTTATGTTGCTCTGGTAGATTTGTAATGATTTTATAACTGGATCTTTTTCCATGGGGCCTTCAACTTTGAAAAACTTATCCATATGATTATTAAAGAAAACCTGAGAACAGTTATGTCATTATTTCAATATTTTCTACCCTTTTTTAAAATAAATAATGATCGTTATTCGGGTACCTACTAAAAGTAAATTTTCCTCAAAACGCATGAGTGACTCGCGAGATAAAATGATATCTTATATTATGTTTTTATGCTTACTAAGAGGAAATGCTTACTTTTGTAAGGCAGCACAAAGATTTTCTGATTGCTGTTTAAGGTATGGTATGTTAAACAGTGTCACATTATTGATAAATGTTTAATTCATTTTTGACGTATCAAATTATAAGTTTTCTTTATAAGAAAACGTAATTACTTGTGTTATAATATTCATACCAACAATAAAAAATAATCACTTATATTGTAAGCAGACTAGACGGGCAGACAACTTAAAGTTAAACGTTTTAATAATGCCGCTCATAAAATACAAGGGAGCTGAAAAACACGTAGGGACTTTGCGTAATGGCCGTCTGTTTAAAAGTGTGAAATTCGCGAACAGCGCTATCATTGTGATATCGCTCACGCACTCCCCGAGATTTCGGCTCATCACTGTTATTACCGGAGTTTCAAGTGCGGTGATTGATGCGCGGCGCGCGCGTCTCGGGTGACATAAAAATCGCTGTAATCCGCCACCCAATTGCTTGATTATGGCTGTTAATCTCACTGAAACGGAGCTAAGGCGCCTACTGGGCCTGCCTTTTTAATCTCCTTTTTTATTTCACCCCGCTAAACAGATTGTAGTCGTTCGAAATTACTTAGCCAAATTGAAAGGGAAGGCCCGGATGAATGCATATGCTCACAACGGATATATTAGATGATTTGTTGCGGAATGTTTCGGGATGGTTTAACTATGCCGACCCGCCGCAGAACCTTTGATTGCTTTTCATGAATGTTTAATTTTATAATTTTGTCCTGGCTCGGTATGTTGGCTGTAGCCATGTATATGGCGGTGATATATTATGAAAAACAGGAGAGGATACCACTTGCTACAGCTTTTTTAACCAATAAGGTATCAATGAAAACATAGAATTGTGAAAAAAATCAAGATTAACAAAATCATTTAATAAAGTTATTCTGCCTCTCCCTTCTTAAGAATGGGTAAGTTTGAACAATGAAGAAATTAACCAATGCCAGTTAAAGCAGCCAGTAGGTACCTATGTGCATTCGTTAGTTTCGTAATTACAGCGTAGATTAATAAAACTGAATATGATAACATGGGACACATACATAAATAAACTGTTGGTCAGTGAAACATGCCCGTTACTTAGCGGAATGACCAAATTTTTGAAACTCATTAAAATAATCCCGTAAAATGTATTACAGTTCTTTGATGTAGGCTCGGAGCGGTCTTTCATAATAATTACTTGCGTAATGCGTAGGCATGAGCAGTGGTACTCGGAACAAAGAGAATGAATACATTTATTTCTATATTAAAATATTGAGAATTAATTCCATCACATTGTAATTTGAACTTTACCTAATTCATTTTAAAGGCAGATAACGTAAATTGCAAAGGTAGCTCAACCGCAAAAAATCACCTCAACGGATTATAATTAAAGAAAAGCGACAAACCAATATACGAGTACGTATATACCTACCTAGCGTAAGAAGTCGCAAGCAGCCCCTTCATTCAACCCACTTATTGCCAGTGATGCCGATCGTTGTAATTTTTTACCTTAACATAATGCCGTGAACGCCGATCAACGTCACATTTTCGCTAACGATCTAGTGGATTTTTTTAAACAAATACCTTAACCTATTGATGCAACAATAGGTACTTTTATACAGCCTTGTAAACGGTTCTCTATTGGATGGCATAAAATTATTTGTAATAATATTGTTACGCATAAAATTAAAAAGCATAAATACAGAAAGCATAATCGTCATGAAGACTAACGTCAAATAGCATAAATACAAAAATTCATAATAATATATTGGCATCATTACAAAATGCATAACAGTAAGTATTGTCCTAAAAAATTGTCATGTACAAATGGCACATAGCAATAAAATTGCTATAGCGCAAGTCGTAGACGTACTACGAGAAAAGGTTAGTTTTGATTTTGTGTTTATATATTTATATATATTTAGGAACTAAGGCGAGGTCGATGGAGGTCCGCTTCGCGGACCTCCTATTCTGCGTTGCTTGGGCGCTTCGCGCCTGGATATCATACTAACCTAACCCAACCTAATGTACCTAACGTGACCTAATTTAACCTTACCTAATATGTAACAACGAAACTGTGTTTTAGTCATTTAGAAAACTGAAATTATGGTTAATGACAGATATAACAAATAATTATTAGCCCAAAAAATAATATGCATAATGTGTATTAGTCTAATACAAATTACTCCAACTGAAATTATACTAATAGCGTAATATGCCAAAAAAGTATTAGGCCAAAGTATTATTATGCGACTGTACTATTATGCCAATACAAATTATGCCAAATCAATTATGCGAATCAATAATAGTCTAAAACAAATTATGCGATCCAAGGGGATCCCCTTGTAAACATCTGGCTGTGATTAGTTATTCAAAAAAAACACTTCGATATAAAGATTCCTTTTCGGTTGCCACTGAAGTCTATTTGCGTCACATTTAGCTTTTAAGTGTCGGCGTAGTGGCATAGTTGTTAGTGTGTGATAAAAGAATAGAATTTGCCGACATATTAATAAATGACAAACTAACATGCCTCTCTTCCTTAGAACTACCCTCCGTTCTTACCATACCATCCTTCCTTTTAGAATGGCTTGTTGGTAAGTGCTGATGAATATTAAAATATTAAGTACTTATGAGTATCGAAAAGCTACGAATACATTAAATATTGCAAATCGGTCAAGTTGTCCGCAAGCTGGGATGTGACATCCATCAAAGTGGGCAAAGTAATCGGCTTAAATATAATACTTCCTCAAGTTCAACCAAGGTTGTTCCCAAGTTACACGATAAAAACGATTTACCTTATGCGGCTTTGATGTCTAAATTCTATATTCCGAAATAAAATCTCGCGGGATGATAATAAAAGGAAAATATAATGATAGTTACAAATTATTACTCGGAGCTGTGCAAATGGTTACCAACTTCCCTACAATACATGTTAAAGTGTTACTTAACATGAAAATGACCTTTATAAAAGAGATGGCACTCTATTTTTGTCGGTAAAACCATATTGCTTTTGGCATGTCATCATAATTGTCAACGTTACGATAGCTCCTATTTAGGTACTTCACAGTAATGGCGGCTGAGAACGAACTTAATAGGATAACATGTCAAATGAGAATAGAGGTGATGTTGTACATTATAAAGTCACAGTGACTGGCTTGTGTTAAGCTAGTGTATCAGTGTGTAGCTTTTACCGCCGTGAGGGAGCGAAGCCAGTAAATTGTGAATTTTCCTTGTTAATTTTCTCGCATGTGCCGCTTCTTTGATCGCTCGCTCGTGCGCCCGTTCGACTGTGACTTACCCGTTACGGTGGACAGCCCTACACGCATCTTTTATATCGCTTTAACTAAAACAACAAAGACTCCGTTACAAATTGAAGCAGCAGGAAAACGAGCGCTCAAATTAACTTTTCAAAATGAAATATCAATCAATTAGCACTTTTGGAAATCTTTCTCGTTCGTACCCAGGAAGTTTCGGAATAATTTAATATAAAGAGGCAAAGTTTATCTTCCGGGAAAGTTATCAGGAAGTTCATCTTTCGAGCGATTACTGCGAGTTTCGGAGGTAGGCTTCGTTTAACTGTGACGAAGGTTGCGGTGGAGCTTTTTGTTCATTAGCTCATAGGTGTCGATGTAAATATCTACCTATACGTGTGGTAAAATACACTGCCCGCAAAACGAAGTATCACACTTTTAATACTACTAAGTATTAAGAGTGTGATTAAGTATCACACTCGTTACTTGTACCATTTTTAGGGTTCCGTAGAAAACAAGGAACCCTTATAGTTTCGCCATGTCCGTCGGTCCATCTGTCCGTCTGTCTGCGGTTTAACTCAGAGACTCTTGGTACTAAAAAGCTATAATTGTATAAGGTCTGTTCATCCTACTTGTCTTATATAGTAAACAACATTATAACCTCAAAATGAACAAAATAAAGCAATCACAGGCAATACATTGGCCAAATGATGTCCAAAATGTTAACTCTGTTTACTTTATTTACGATAAAAGAGCTGTTTTCCCAAAAAAAGGTTCATTTTGAGGTTAGAAAGTTGTTTAATATATAAAAGTATGGATGAACAGACCTTACATCATTTACGCGCAACAAAGTTCTTAAATCTTGAAAAATATTTATTTTCGTGTAAAATATTTAGTTTTGTTACAAGCTTTTAGAGTTGTTGGCAATTCTGTAACTCTGCCTACCCCAAACTGGGAATAAAGGCGTGAGTTTATGTATGTATGTATTTAGTTTTGTTTCACATTATGACATCGACTGAGGTATCATTGGATAGCTCTTAAATAATCATTATAATACATGTTTTTTTTTTAATGTTAGTCTCGAAAACGACGTGATTGGTTCCTGAGATACAGGTGGCTAAAGTTTTTATAACTACTAAAAATCATCAAAGACTGTATATAGAAAATTGGATTTTCGTTTATGTCGTTTCTTGTTTGTGGTAACGGTTTCGGAACCCTACACTGAGTATGGTCCGACATATAAACACGCAAGTATAAATAGTTAATTAGCGCACAGCAGAATGATTAATACGAGTACCAGCTTGTAATGAACATGGCGATGTCTAATCATAATACGCCTTGTGAAGTCGTGTGTATGAATGCAAGCTCGAGGTATGATCAATCTGAGAGTCTAATTCATACACGTACTGTACGTAGCAGCAAACTAGACAGCGACGGAATACGCTCCTTGATTGATTGCTCCTCGCTCGGATGCCTCGCTATCTATTATTTTTGCTGAGAGCCATGAGAAAATAGCTATCATTTGTATCCAATTGCGTTGTTATGCCGTGGACATTAACTCCTGGCGTCTCCGTGGCTGGTGACGTAACGTCGCAACAGTTAAAGTTGCTATAAAATGAGAAACTGAGACACAGAAAGCTTCACAGTAACCCATTACGTCCTTTAAAGTATGACGGGCGACCTCACTAGGTACGTATTTGTAAGAATAACTACTAATGAAAATGAATCAAAATTAAGTGTCTGTTTAATAGCGAGTATCAAATTCAGTAATAATAAGAAGTAAGGTTGTCACGTAAATAATAAAAATAAAAAATCGTGTGAAATAGAGCAGCATTTTAGATTAATTAGGAATGCAGAAAGTTATTATCTCTCTCTCTCTCTCTCTCTATCTTTGTTTCCCTCTCTTTTTATATCTTGCATTATAGGGCTTTTAAAAACCGAGTAGTAAAACGGTTCAAAAACGAAACTTTTTATTCATGAACGCACAATAGCTATAGTGGGCTTGAAAGGTTGAGTATGGTTGGTCCTTATCTGTCATTGTAAAATTTGAAAAGGACAGAAAAAACAAAGAACAGTTTAACTAAAACAGGTTTATCGAGCGTATATGAATAAGGGGCCTAGTACCTAACTTATGAAAATTTGGCAAATAAAACAATTGGGAAACAATTGAAAAATCGAACTAACGATAAGTACCATACGGGTATTGAACCCCAGTGTACGGCGATACCCCTAAATGCGGGTGGTTTGTAAGAATTCGGTAATAGGTGTAGCATGATCGAGCGTCGCGGCGGATTACACCCGTCGCCGGCGACCAGGTAGGTAATGTGTCATCCGAAGTGATCGATGGGCACATTATTATTACTTCAATTATCAATTTGTTATAACATTTTCAGCACGTTCGATACTTGAGAGTTTTGTTTTTTGGTAGCCTGTTGAGACAAAGCATATTTGTGTTGCTAAGTAGGTATATCGTATAAGGTATGTAAACTGTAATTATAACCTTCTAAGTAAGCATTAGCTATTGCAACATAGCTTACCAATGTAAAGCAATGCGATTAAAGTAATTAATTTCAGGTACGGCCACAAACATTAGCAGGGTTCCGGATTAAAATCACAGGCAAAGTTTATTATAAATAACGGTTATACCAAGATCTAAGGTACGTTATTATCGGGGTTATAAATAAAGAGGTTGATGCTCGTACCTTGGCAAATAACGCCCTCCCGCGCCCGAGGCCCTAAGCGAAATAACTTTCAATAAATCAAAACGTACCCGTACGGGTTAAATATATTACCTTTTCCATTATTTGCGTGTAAACTCTGAAAACTATTATTACTATACAACTAGTGAGAAATGGGTTCAGCCTCGCCGCGAAGCTGATAAACTAGTCGGGAATCCTTCAGTAGACTAGTGAGTGCACTTAGTCAAGGCTAGGCAAAAACCACGAAGAGCTCAGACTGCTACTCTGAGAAATGTATTTCTCCTTATCAAGTGTTGCAACGTATACTCGTAAGGGCTAAAACTAAAAAATAGATTGGTACGCGAAAGGCAAGCTTTACCTAGCTTTATAGTTTTCAAAACGGTGGTAGTGTGGCAGTAGTTATGAGTAACATGAAGTTAGCAAATGAGCAGACCACCAGATAGTGAGTGGGATCTGTGACCCATAAACAATTGCGTTTTCAAGACTATAATCTTAAGACTGCAATCCTAAGACCACTAAATTGCGGTGCACACCTTAAGATGGAACGCCTCTAGGTATCGTGCATCTATGCTAGTAATTTTAGGTCGCCAGATTCACACGCGAAGGGTTATACCACGCTGAGAAATACACGTTTCTTGTATAGGGATCCTTTAAGTTTCAACTTTATTTTTATTTATTTTTATAACGGCTATAGTAATACACACAGTGAAAATTTCAAGTGCCTTGTCATTATATTTCATGAGATGCAGTCTGCTGGCCGACAGACAAACGGACGGAAAGTGAAGGCTTGGTAATAATATCACATTGGCACCCCTTGCGTACGGAACCCTAAAAACGAAAATCGTTCAATATTAGGTCATGCATGTGTTTCAAGCAGTCATTGCCATTGTGTATGGCAGTCATCCTGCCTGGACCATCGCTTTACGATATCCAAGTGTTTCAGCCATTTTGCTGCAGGAGGTGAGAATTCAAGCGGTACATATAAATATTATTTAATGTATGTAAATGCCAAAATGTTTGGTTCTTAAAGATACCTACCCACTTAAACTTAGATCCTTTAAACTTTAAAACTTACTTAAAGCTTTTAATTTTCACGAGCTCCGGTATTACATGGGTATTACCTATACATGTTTCCTCTTCTTTATCTCTTTTCGAAGAAAATGAATACTTTATAATTATATCGTATTCTATTAAATGCCTTTCTCTTCTCTACAAAATAACTTCCAAAAATTCGCGTATAATAAACGTTCTAGGGAAGCTGTAAAGCACCGTCACTTAATAAAAGTTCTCCCGAGGGAAGTGAAGCAAACGGCTCAATAAGAAGAGGAGGCATCATCGCGGCAACGAAAAAAAACGTCATAAAACGTAGGCGGGGCCACATTAAATAAATTGCAGACGCCTGCCGCGCGACATCTGTCGACTGACTTCGTGGCGACGCATCTCGAAGCATGTACCACACGTAATCAAAAACATTGCTGCTAGCTGTAGCTGAGATTTCCTTATTTTCCTGGGCCTTTCTGATAAGCATCATGAATAGTCATCGGAATCCAATAAGTATGCAAAGTACGTACGGTAGTAAAAGAGACTTTCTAGATGTATATACTTAATCAAGTTATAAAACAAACACGAATAAAGCGTGTTAAAAAATGTTCATAGCTATTAATAAAAACAAATACTTTTATGGGAATATTTGAGAAAATTTGAGGAATTGTTTTTTGTTACAAGGACTGTTTTGTAAGAAATCAACGTCATCCTGAATTCAACATGGCTTCAACATATAACGCAACGCTTTGTATTTGGTTAGCTCTTTTGTAACCCACATACAGAACTCCAATGGAATAATGAAGCCAGTACCTCGAAACGCACATTTTTGCAGGAGTGCCGATCATTTTTTTCCTCTAGTAATTTTTACACGTAAAATCCCTCTACCATGCTAGCATACTTTTTGTCAAGTCACGTTTGCAGTTGTTTAGAAAAAGTAAAAATAAAATATAGCAGTTTACGGCGAGACCACTGAATGCACACAGCTGGCGGAAACGTCGCACACTTGGTCCGAACGTACAATATGGTAGATACGTGTGTTACGTGCTCTATTAAGATCTAGAAATTAACTTCTTTTCAGGTTAAATAAATATTTTGTTAAATTTTCTATATTATCACCTTGAAAACTGATAGCAAATTCAAACCACCGTTTCTTTAAAGTGTGTATTTTGATATTTATTTATTCATCTCCAATTTTATAAATAATATACCTATATGTTAGGTAGTCTGTCAGGTTTTTATCCACGGGCCTATAGTATATATTTATTTTGAAAATACAAAAACCAACATACCGTAAAACGGGGTAAATTGGTTCAATCTTCACTTTCAACTGGAATTTTAACCTTCTTCCGTAATTCATAGGGTATTTTAAGTTACTTTTAGGGTATTTAAATGCTGTTCACCGGTCTCTTAGTAATGGGACTAACAGACCGGTTTAGAAAAGCAGATTTTTATTCCTATTTACCCCGTTTTACGGTACCTACTCTGGTTTTAAATTCTTCAACATTATGTTATTCAGTTTAAGTGTTAACTGAGTAATATAACCTCATTTTGCGCTTGGCGTTTGCTCGGTGCAGTCTTAACCGAGTTTGAAAACGTCAAACTCGATTCTAGTGTAATGAATTAGAGTTTGAAAGACGTTACTTTTAATCTAATAATTCAACGGGTCTTAATGTAGTTGATTACAGCTTCAATTGGCCCCGATATCAAATGGCCGTCTATAGTTTTGTTTGATTATCTTTTTATCAAATTAAAAACAAATTACTTTATTACATCAATTGTTTTGTGTTTCTTATTATTCCTTAGTAGTCGTGTTCGCAGTAAGAACTCTTATTCTGGAAGGTTTCACTTTTAGTTTGGCACTCTACAAAGTCGATTTATTGCCAACTTTTCGGCTTTTACAGCTATTTCCCAGAAGAATAAGAAAAATCTTTAAAAAATCCATTTTCTCATAGAAATGTTACGTAAACCAGGTTTGCAGGCGTGGGATCCGTTAGAAGAATAGAAGTTTCTGATTTTTTAAACTAAAAATCTTTTCATAAGGCAGGCACATATTGGTAGCAGAGCAGCTACAGAGTATGATTTTTAGTTTAAAAAATCAGAAACTTCTATTACAAGATCTAACAATAAATTAAAGGGAATTAGATTAAGGTTTAATATAGACTTGGATTTTCATATCTCGTGCAGAAATTAAACCTACCTTAAAATTAGATTTGCAATGATATTATAGTTGCACATGCTGCAAGGGGCGTGTTCACTCTGTTTTTAGCTTAAAACAGCACGATTACTGAGGCTGTGCAAGAAATTATAGGTCTAACTTTTGCCCGCGAGTCTGCCCGCGTAAAAGTAGTTCTTGGCTGTTTCCTCAAAAATATAACCTTTTTAATGGAGACTAAATTTTTAACTGATTATCCATCTCCGGGCCTTCATTTATAAACTATCGATGTGCTAAATTTTACATCCAACGGTTAAGGCAAAGGACCGTAAAAAAACCAAATACACTTTCATAATTTTACATTAGTAAGAAGTAAGAACATGGTTGTAAGGATTCGCGGGGGAATTAAGTAGGAGTATAAATGAAAATTGCATATAGACTACTTTTAAACTGAATTGCAGGCGTTTCATGTCATGCTGCGACACAAACTAAAATGTTAATGTCAAATTATGTCAAGTAAATTTCATTATTTATTAAATTCGGCTCAATAAATCAATAATTGCCAATAATATTATTTAAGAGAAGCGAATGACATTTCGTTTTATCTACTCGTAGGTACACAACACAACTAATGTGTCGTGTATTTTCTGAGAGGCTAAACAAATGCACAACGCTAACGTGAACAATTTTCGAAAACTATCTAAATAAGACATAAGAAGTCGACGCAACCGTCTGGGACCTTACGTCAAACATACATTTTCGATAGCGATAACGTTCTCGAAAAGCATCTTGTCTCGGGCCACTGAGTAATTAATGCTAAACGAAAAGACCGCGACCCTCAGGTGAATAACCTATATTTAATTCATGTTTCTTTTAAGTACCCAACTGAATTTTTCAAATGTCTAATTCCGTGCAACGCCTCCCACAGCGAGCGACTTTGATGAGATGGCTTCGACTTGTCTTTAGCGCGGCGTTCACGTAATTATGTTTAATGTGACCGTTTATCGCCGTCATTACTATTACAAACTTTGTGTTTCTCTTTCGACCGAGCGTGTTCGCTGCTTGCTGGATATTGCGAATAATTTTCGCCAACGAGGTCTCGCTGTAACCGCTAAATTGTAACGCGTTGTGTAATTAGAGCTATAAAGCTTAAGTTATAGCTAACACTAAGTTTAAGACTAATTTTATGAAACACTTTATTACTCTGGGATAGAAACAAAAGAATTATGAAAAATCGTTAAATGTTTGTGGGCGGACTAGTTCGACCGTCGATACGAGTAAAATCGTAACTAAATTTAAGTGTTTTTAGACTTTTAAAACGCGAGTTAAGTGAAAAAATATCTGCAAAACTGTGTTTTTATATTTTTTATATATTGAGAATTAAAATAATACACAATTTCATAACATCGTATGTCGAGGTTCATCAATAGTAATCCACTATTACATTAAGAGAAAATCATTGTACCTAGACTTAAGAATATTTTTTACCCGAAATAGCTTCTAATTGTCGCCATCACCGGCCAGTATTATCGCATAAATAATTACGATTTTAATACGCCTACGTTTTAGTAAGTACAGAGAGTATAATAAACCTTTCATTATTATTATTAATTGAATAAAGGTTAATCAACCAAACAAAAAGTAAAAATTTTACTCAGTGTAATTGGCCTACTAAGTAAAGCTGGGCATTCACGGTCGTGCCGTTTGTCTCGGCGACATATGAAATGTATACAACTAAATGGGCGTAATATTTTGACCACATTCACGGGCGCGCCACGACACGCCGTAACGGTGCGACATCACGGAGAAAACTGATAAGACAATGGCAGCCAGAGAACGCATTCACGACGACGCCATTTGGCTTGGCGTGGAGGCGTGGCGTATTCCAACGTTGAATTTCGACATTCACGATAGTTCCATTCGGATTTCATGCTGGCGCGTCGCGTTGGCATTCCGTCCATTTCGAAATCTAACGGACCGCGCCAAGTACTTTTAAACGCTACGGTTTTGATATTCATGGATTGATTTTGGCGCGGCGCTGCTCTATTTGGCTTGTTGGAGCGGTCGTGAATGCCCAGCTTAATACTAATTGATTTTTCTGGAATAAAACGTATTCTAGTCTTGTTAGTGAATACATACTTTCTTTAGTTAGTAAGTAAAAAGTCGATAGAGTAGGTACATCAATAGAAACAATTAGATTTTTTTTCTGACAGTATTTATCTTGCGAGTATCGCCCTACTACTTGATTAATAACTGACTTCTAAAAAGAAACCTTTGCTATTATCTCAAAAACTACTTCAATGATTTGCAAAAATCTTTTTAAAATATAATTCTCATACTTCTAAGATAGTTGGTTATTAGATACAAATACACTATGACTTTCAGCGTCCTAGAATATTTTAACCACAAAGCTGACTTCAGTTTGTCTGACTTAGGATGCTTTGAATGAATGTTTTTGTTTGGAGTCGTTTCATTGCTTCTTAAACATTTTTCAAATAAAACGAAATATTAAGAATGAAGTTTTCTCCGTGTCGGTGGAGCGAAACCTGAACAATGTAGAGCTTTTTACAGAAACATGCCTCACTCGAATGAAACAGAACAAAATACTTTGAAGATTAAGAGTCGCTAGTGAACTCATTATTCCATTATGTAATGTAGTTATGTAATATTTCATTACATAGTTACTGTCAATTGGAAATAAAAACGTAACTAATTTATTAAGCATTAATTATATTGATCATCGATTAACACATTAACATAATTGAACTGTCATAAATTTCTTCTGTTCTCTTTGAAGAAGAAAGGTAGTTTAAATATTTCGTAGTAGGTAAGGATTAAGTGCCAAAGAGAAAGTTTATGTTTTGTTACTAAATAACTTGATTAATCCAAAGAAAGTGTGGATGTTTATTTCTTGATTACTATTTAGTAGGAAATATTTAAGAACACTTACTTACTTATGAGTGGTTATTATCAAATTATAGTTTAGAAGTGCTTTTATTGTTTCTTAATTATTATTTATTAAATAAAAAATTAAAATGACTAAATTATTTCGTAATCAATTTTTTTCCTTCAATAAGCAATAAAAATATGTCGATAACGCCAAATACGTGTGCGTAACTCGGTCTAAAATTTAAAATAAACAGTTTAGAAAAAAAAAGTATTTATGAGCAACAATTTCTGAGAAACATGATATGTACTGTGCGAAAACATAAACTAATAAGCAACATAATCGTGGTTTGAAGTTGCAAAATACGTTTTTTCGCTCTCCTGAAAACCACGTGGTCAACTACCATCCCATACGTTTTGAGTAATAGAAAAGAAAAAGGTTAGTAGCGTTTGCATCTTGAATTTATTATTTAAGAGTCACTTTAGTATTTTTAAGGCAATAAGTTATTTATTTTTACATTTATTGAATAAAAAGATTTAGGTACATAACATTCTAAGCAAGTGTAATATACCTAAACCATGCAAGGTTTTTCTATACCTACACCGGATCGCCTTTCATATCACAAAATATTGAATCAGCACCCCACCCAACCAATGTGTAACACAAAAACCCACATCTAATAAAAAAACCTCTTATTTCTTCAATATAGTATTTGTCAACTAATAATTCTTCCAGCTTCGGCGAATTTCCAAATACAAGAATAACAAATTCATTTCACGAAATTAATCGAATTAGCTACAAAGCTAAGCGAAAAAACTTATTTACTGTAATAAAAAAATGCGAGCGATCCGTAATGTTGACAAAAGCCTGGACTGAGGGAGGAAATAATTGAATTTTACTATCGATGTCCTTCGCATTATTACATTGCGGGTCTAGGGTCGTGAAAATTGTAAGTTTACGAAGAAATGAAGCTTACGTTGCTGAGAAAATTCGTCGCTAACCCGGGGACACGGTGGCTGAATATCAATGCCAACCTGCTTTGAGAAAAGTTTTGTAGGAGCCCCCGACAAAATGTTCCCCGATTCATCCTGTGTCTCAATAAATTATCCATACTAAATGGCCATTTAATTGTGATATAATTTCCGTTTATCTTTATCCACGCACATTCCGGATTAGTAAAGGTTGAATCGACTTATATGTCTGTTTCTAATATACAAACTGTGGTTAGATCGATTTATTGGTTGAGAAATACTTGTACCTTTTGTTTTAAATTGTCTAATTTTAAACCAAAGTAAAGTATTATATCCGTAGTTTAAATATTAGGAACGGACATTTAAGATTACAAGTAAATCACTACGTATAGTTTAATCGTATAAAAAACTGCGGGCAAGTATACTCGTATTGTTAGCCGTGGGACAGTATACAAGCCAATAACAAGTTACGTATTTTCCTACTTAAATTATTATAAGCATGACACTTTAAATTGATACATGACTAAGAAAGTGAAGAAATTTTATAATGTGCTTCTCGAATAAAACAGTAATTAATATTTCGAATGCTTTGTATTCTGCTAACTTATCGCTCACAAAAAATAAAGGGCTTATTGGCTTCCACAGGGTCAGACTATTAAGGCAAACTGTGCCATTATTCCTTAATTACGGATCCTTCCGCCCCTTTGATTTAACTAATCGATTGAGTTTTAGTAGATATCGTGTGGAATTTATAGATACGATCAAGTGTGGAATTGTTGGAGCAGCAAATATATTCCGACGGATCGATAAAGGTCTAGTCTCAGTTGTTGGTTTTTGTAGAGGCATACCCAGTTTCTGTTTGCGATACGGTCACAGGCTATAATCATTAGCCAACTAACATAAAAAGCAGAGACTGATACTAATGATGGTGGTGGTGGAAATGAATAAGACTATGTACATTTAAGAGTTTACTATAATAGATTATAGTATATTAAGTTACAGTAAATATATCGGAGCCACAGCTTGTATTAGTGATAGATGTAAGTAAGTACTTAATGGCGGTCCGCTTTAAGTTGTCTATTGGTGCCTAGAGTCGCATCGTTGCCATAGTTGGCGCTAGGGAAGTGGTTGAATCGGGAACATTGATATAAATGGTTTTTTGTGACGTCACGATACTTTATACTAATGGGAATGGGCCAGATATTTCGATCTGGCGCAAATTTTTACCCGACTGCCGAAGGAGGAGGGTAATGTGTTTCACAACCTATATATGTATGTTTGTTCCTTTGTGGCGCTATAAAAACTAAACCCGTTGTCCGATTTTGATGATTCTTATGTCAATCGATTTGTCTTAATCTGGTGAGTGTCACTGAAGATATGACAGTAATCAAAATTCAATATGGCGACATCCAGACGCCATATTGTGCAAATAAAATAAAAAAGTAGACGAAGTATGACAAGTGGGGTATCATTGAATAGGGGTTTAAAAATCATCTTTAGGTTTCTTTCATAATTTTTCATGTTGAATGTTTTTTTAGGATTTATAACGATTTAAAGTTAGTTAGCAACAGTCGGGTTTCGAAAGCTTGCTTTTTGTTAAAGGTATTGAGTCATCCTCCTTATTGCCCTGATCCTGGAAGGTAGGCAGGATAACCAGCGTACGTATGCTTCTGGTGTTAGAGACTGCTCAAGTTTAGCATTCGGGTGCTTAGATCATGGGACGAGGGAACAAGTTGCTTAACGCTAACGTAAACGATGTTCAACAACTGACAAAATTTATGGAATTGACGTAAGCGCTCGAAGCGACCGTCAATCCTATATATTTTCGATAACGATAACGAACGCCAATCGCATCCTGTCTAGGGCCTCTGGCGCTCTGTTCTACTGGGTAAAACCACATTGCTTTTGACATGTTATCGTATTGCTTTCAACTCGACCGCCATAACTGTCATGTTACTAAGAGTAATATATGGGTTTGCCGTGTAGAATAAAGCACCTGCAGGTTCGTAGGTTGTTTGACATTAAGACCTAATTTAGAAACGTTAAACAGTTCAGTAAGGTCAAATAATCTTAAGTGTGAGATTGAACACACTTTAAACTACAATCAACGACAATCAACGACAATCGACTTAAACATAAACTTGTTACATATTAAACTTGCAGTTAAGCTGCAGCACTGTTAAGTTATTATTTATGAAACTGTTAGCTAATTAATTGCCAGATGGATTCTGCGCCCACGTCACGTGTTGACCACCGGCCATTAACATATTGGTATTGCGGTCGTTGATGTCACGTCAATCGCGTCAACAGTCAGTATATATATAGGTATACAGCGTGTAATTATAATAGACAATAATATTAACCAGGGGCTTTAATGTACATGGTAAAACCAAATAAGTTTTGTCATGTTATCGTATTTTCAACTTTACGATATCTCTTAATTAACTTGGGAGTAATAATGGCGGCCAAGTTTATAACAGTACGATAGTATCTCAAAAGTAATATTGTTTTACCAACGAGAATTTACCCAGACTTTAGCTAGTAACCTTGTAAATAATTGTAGAGAGAATTTCGTTTATAGGTTGTAATTAAAAGAGCGTATTTAGTCTTCGGGCGGGTTTTACATTTTACAGTATCTCATTTAGAGTCGCCGCAGGCTGTAAACTTTCTATCAGATGATCGTGTAAACGCTTTTAAATATAATAAAACAATTGTGAATACATAAAGATAAAAATATTAGGGGACTTAGTTCCAAACTAAGCTCTGGGCTTGTGGTGCTAGACTTAATTAGGTACAACAGAAATGATCTGCAAAGCAGCGCTGGTAATTTTTAACTGAGTTGAAAAAAAATGGATTTTATTCGCTGGAATATTTTTCTATTATCAAAACAAAACAGAAATCTTTATTGCAGGACTCTACCGGAAATACTACTCAAAAGTGGCTCCAAATAATCGTTTAAACCAAAGCCTGCCGTTTGGCAAAAATATGTTTGCCAAATATATCGTTTCCCAAATTTTTAATTTGCCAACCCATTTTTATATAGATGTTTCAGGATTTATTTCAGTACCATCGTGTAGAATTCTATAAGTTTGGTAAGGTTAGTTTTTATAAAATCCTGAAATATTTACGGTTACAGAAAACAAAGTGGCTTGGCAAATGAAACGGTTGGTAAACGATACATTGGCACTTAAATACAAATACTATAAGAGGTGAACATCCCTACATTCTCAAAAACTCCTATTTCCACACCCTCAAATACGTGTTAAATTAATTAATGTGGTTGAAGTGTGAGATCAAATTTGATTTAAACTTTCAGAAAAAGAAAAAAAGGATTCTTCTTTTAGATCGATACGAATACTACAGAATTTCTTTTTCTGATGAAAACTGCGATGAAGCTTTGGTCTACCCCCAAAAGAGCGGAATTTACCTAAAAAAAAAAGGAATCGTAGGAGTCAAAGTAAAGGGCCATTAACCTGCAGATTGTAAGAAACTGTAAAAAAAATATCAATTTATCAATTTGGACTATTTTTTATACAATTTAGTTGTTTTTTCCATAACTTTTAGTAGCAACATTTTGAAACGCAAAGGAAAACGACTTTATAAAGTACTAATACGTACGTATGCGTTTCAAAATGTGTATGTTTGCAGCCTAAATAAATGTATTACCAAGGTATTTCTTAAGATAAGGCCTTGTGCAGACCACGAAATACTACACTAATACTTCAAATTATAGCCTGATAGTTTTAACTATTTCAGAAAAAAAGGGAACGAAGAACATACGGACAGACGGACACAAGTCATCTCATAAGGATAACATTTTTCAGTCTTTGGTACTATTGTACGGTCGACTTAAAGTAGCAGCACACTTTAGTGACTTGTCACATTAACGTCATGTTTGAACTGCTGTAGTAACCTGCCAAAGATGATAAAGCGACAGGGTACAAAAGTGTTCAGCTACCTACAAGACCGACTGTACCTTAAAATAAAGTATTAACACATACAATGTTTTCAAACCATAAAGGCCCGCCCGAATACAAAATTTTACATACATAGACGTAACTGTTCTACGTCAATTTTCCAGACCAGGCGCACCTTCGGGGATTGAAACTACTAAAGTAGTTTATAGTTAACAAATTTTTATTATAATTCCAGTAAGAAGCGGGGAAGGCATGTGGGGCGGGGGCGCGCAGTGCGTGCACGCAACTCTGCCGCGCGCCGCGCGCCAGCCCGCGCCCACGCTCAGCGGTGCCATTGCCAGCCGCCGCCCGCCCAGGTACTAACTAGAAACTAAACGCGGCCGCACATTATGGCCACTAGTCGTTGCCACTAAACGTGAACACTAGTGGTTCAACTAAGCCACTAACTGCGGCCATTGGTGGCTGAGTGTGCGGCTGTGCGCGTACGACTCCCGCAGCTTGTGGCTCGGACGCGGCCACTCAAACGCTCAGTATACTATACACCGATGCTATACAAAATGTATGAAAAACGCGTCCGTAACTTGTGGCGGCTACTAGTCGTTCTTATGTGGTCGCCACTAGTGCCAGTGGTTTGTGGTGGTCAGTGGCTGCCCTGGTTAACTATGTTGACCCTCCAAAATATGCTAGATGACTGTCAGCCACTGTCAGATTAAATCAAGGAGTTGATTTTACAATCTAACTGATGATTGTAAGTGTAATGAAAGGTATGTCTCGCGGTGACCTCGTTGACGGGTGCACGTGTTTGATATTATAGGTGTATTAGGTATACATAGATGAGACTCAAAACTCAACTGACAGTTATTTTTACATATTTTTGAGCAATCCAGCCGCAACATCGGATTAATAACGAGGTATACCTGTCGTTAGTTTTTATCGCGTCAAGTCCAGCGTTTATGTCTAATAACAGTTATTTTAGCTGCATGCTGCACTTGGAGCTTTCTTTGGAATACCTAGCCGTGACGTCACGCCTTGGAACTGTTACAACTCCTTTAGAGTTCTTGCTAGATAGATTTTTTTACCATTGCTACAATGTGCCTAGTCTATTTCAGGTTTATACGAATCACATTTACAAAAACTTTAATTCGTGAACTGAGCAATGAAATTTATCATCCCTATTCTTTGTTTCTCAGTGACATGGCGTAGAAACTTGCTCTATAAAAGCGGTTCAGGTGCGCTCAAAACTTCGGGCTCAACAACATTAACAAAACTAGTACCTTAAAATTGCCTTTCCTATCTTCTGTGTACAGTCGGCCTTATAAGCTGCACACTTATGTACCTTGTCGCTTTAACGCGTCTGACAGACTAGTTAGTGCGTTAGTTCAAAGTGTTTAAACATGACGAGTGACAAAGCACTAAAGTGTGGAACTTCTTACAAGGCCGAACGTACAGTCGGGGTATTTTTAGGGACTTCAATTAATTAGCTTGATAAAATATTCCAGACCAATACCTCCCTCACCGACGCTGGTCGCCCAGATCGACTCTTCGGTGGCGTGCCTGTGGCTGCTGACGCCGCTGTCGGCCGGCACGGCGGTGATCGCCGTTCTGGTAGCCGTGTCCACCAACAACTGGCTCCACACCGAGGAGAACATGCTGAACCCCTCGTACAACGGCACAGGACACCACAGCCTCGTTGCCAAGCACACTGTCTCGGGCTTGTGGAGGTTATGCCATACAGATCGTAAGTCATTTGAATGCACATAGCCGATAGCAAAGCTACGTATATAAAAAATGTTCGAAGATCAAAAGTATCCCTACATTTATTTAATACTTTGCAATGTATAGTCGACTATAAAGAAATGATTCACTTTTGCACCTGATTTAATGGAAAAAGGTAAAAAGTGGATACAACATGTCTTTGTAGTCGAATATACTGCAATACGATTCATTGCCAAATATTAGAATAATGTAGGTGTATTTTTGATTCTTACACACTCTATTATGTGTTACAATTGCTGTGGTATCCGAATGGTCACAAGGTGTCTTAACGCTCACTTTCCATTTATTGTTATAATCTCTAATCCTTACTTATATAACAAATGTCCTTCTTTGTCTGTGTTTGGTAATAAGAAGTTAAACCTAATTTATGGCATACTAATTATTAATTTTTCTAAAAAAATCTTTTTACTAAAAAGCCAAATTATTATCAATTACTAGGTCGAAATTCACTAACCAATTAAATAGGCTGTTGAACATTGAAAACCATAATTGGATCGTCACGTTTCACCTCTAATCGTCTGTTTAATCAACAGTCAACGGTTAATCAATAAACTAAGTAATGATTCGTGTTTTCATCGTAATAACATACTCGTAATTGTTGTACGTGATAGCAAAACTAACTGACAAGTAAATTCAACAGTACGAGCACAAAAGATGGCGTCAACTTTGAACACATTTGTGTTCTGTTCATACATATCTATGAAATAAGCGTATCATGGTTTGTTTCAAAAGTCATACCACACCGCGGTGTACATAGAATGGACGCCGCAACTTCCGCGCCTCGGTTACAATGCGTCACCGTTTCCGTCGCGGGAAATGCATTGTATAGCGGCCCATACACCGCGCCCGTTCCACTTCCATTCCATTTGCAAAGTCCGCCGATGCGTCCGTTAGCTGTCCCAGCGTTCATGAATTATTTTCTCTTTAATATTTCCAATACTCTGTTTGCACAGTGACTGCATGACTCGTTCACATATTATGTAGTTTTACACGACTGCCCAAGAACGAGGTCCATTTTTGTGGTATTAATATGTTTAGGTATGTTTAAGAAGATTGACGGAAGATATATACAAAGCGAAAATGAGTGGAAGGGTCTAAGGGGGCCGCCCTAGGCGTACTTTTTTTAATCAAATCGGAGAAATACTGGGAAAGGTCCGAATCTTAAGTACCCGAAACCAACATGCGTGCATGACTTGATGTATGAATGTGGAAGATGCGAAAGAAATTTGTCAGTATCGTAGTAGGTAAATATTTGGGCGTTTCAACAGCCGTCATTGTTGTCTTCAATATACTGACGAAAATAATGATAACTACTAGTAATTTTTGACGTCAAAAATAGTAGACCAGCAGGCCTTTCGCGTAACTCACTCGCAATCGCGATCGGCTTCAAAACAAAACAATTGGTTTCATTTTGTATGCAGACAAGCCTTCGATTTTCAAAATGAAAACGATTGTGATTGCGAGTGTTGTTACGCGAAAGGCCTGCTGGTGGTAGTAACCATTCCAATTAAAAGAACAAGAGAATTATTAATTTTCTGTTGAATAAAATGCAAAGACAATATTGACGGCGATTAAAACACCGAATAATCACCCGGTCTCTGCCTACCCATCTGGGAAACAGCCGTGATTTAATGTATGTATGTATGTATGTACGTATGTATGTTATGTATCTAAGTTGGTATTCATGATTGTTTCTTCGTAAACTCCTTGGATAAAGGCTAATCGTCGGATTATTTGGGGATCGTCAAAGTCGAGCATCTAATTCTGATGCAGTTGAGATAACTAAAAGGAAAGGAAAGAATATAACAATTAATTTTAAGTTTTAATTTCTCAATTCTGATACTGCAGATGTTAAAGTATGGTTTACGCGAAGCTAACGCTGGCTGCCAGTAAGGCCGGCAACCAGCGCTGTCTTATTATTGGCCTCGTATAAACAGTTTTTCATGCAGAGCCAGCGCTGGCTATTTTTCAAGCGAGTAGAACTGGCGTGAGCGCACTGGCTTCGTATAAACATGGCTTGTTATTCGTATTCTATAAAAGAAGACGGGTTTTTAAATTTTCCTTTTCTGATTTACTTGTTTTACCAAAATATTGTTGGTTGTTCTGTGTCAGCTTCAGGCTTTTAGTAAACTGTCGTTTGCAATAACATATATTTCGTCATTGAACTATTAATTAAACATCAGATTTTAATAAGCTGAATGGCTTGAATCTCCAGCAGTTAGACTAGGCTAGTTTTCGTCGAGGGACTAGTACCCGGCTAGCTCAGCTGTCCCACGTACTCGTTGGCATAAGGAGGGTTAGAGAAATATAATAAGTATGGACTTCAGTTGCAAGGTCTGAATCAGGACCAAACCAAAGTCAGAACCAGGAAATGCTGAAGAGTACCAGGGACTAGAGGCAAAGGCCACAAAATTGTAGATCTTTTATTTTCAGCACGTTATAGTAACATAATATTTCTCATTGTATAATTATAAAAGCTTTGCTTCTCTCTTTGTACATTATTCAAAAGCTTTTTTTAATAACACACTTTTTTGCCAACTCTACTAACACTGATAAAAAAATCACTGTTAGAAGAAGAGCCAAATGAGTAGAAACTCGACGTATCGACTATATGTATGCCATTGAGGAGTTTAACATCATTGCAGCTCTAGGTACCATATTTATTCGTATTGTTACATATAAAAGAATGATGGGCAAAAATGTATGAACGCTGGCCTAGAAACCAATAACAATAAACACTATATCATCGGATATCCTTTTTAATTCTACAACGATTTTGTGTAGCGGGAAACCTCAAATAACTGGGAGTTTTTTTTAAATCTTGATCATCGGGACGCCTACATAGACGACTTTAGCATGATTACTATGAAATGCTGCCGTCTTTGCATGGCGATAATTTATTTCGCCCAAAGATTTCGAACTACCTGCCATAGTAATAGTTTTTTTTTAGAGTTACCTATCCGGTGACATATCGCTTGTCCTTATTGGTCATATAGGCCAATTTGCCCATCATTCTTTCATCGGTATGTTTCAAGTCAATCCGACTATAAGAAGTAGGTTAAAATTGACTTCCAAGATTTGATTACTTGTTAGTTATATATAAGTGAAGTTGATATAAAGCGTGTAATGTTTTTTTTTTTGCAGCCGGCAGCACAGTGTACAGATGCGTGGACATCCCTTACTTCCCCTTGTCGCGGTATGCGCCTGATCCCATCGACTCAACAAACGCAATACCTTGTGAGTTTCAAGTTTTGTTACCTTTTCAACATGTTACTTTTTTCAAGTTACCATCTTTTCTGTAGAAATACCTAAAGTTAACGTTTTTAAGGCCTATATTTCAAGGCAGGTCTACTTTAGTCCTATCAGATAAAAACATGAAACAAGACTTTAACTATTAATTGACCAAAAGAAATAAAACTTTTTTTTTTCGAGTGGTTGGTGGTGGTATCGATTCGTGGTCTTATCATATCAGTGATAGTCTTCATAGGCAGAATCACTAGTATCACAATACAAATAAAAATAGTTTATTTCCAATAAGTAGTAAATATATACCAATATGGCAGTGGAGACTATGCATTGCCTGTCTCTTGGGGGAGATAGAGAGAGAGAAAGAGAGACAAGTGTTTAACGGCTAACAATGTCTACACATACTTCATTATTTTACTTAATCAACTTTTTTTTCCTGAATGTATCTGATATCAGTCGGTTCAGCTAGACTATGAGCAGTTGAGTTAAGTGAAATAGAGATTTTCTCGGCCAATAGGGCCACTGTCCTATTCCCCCTCAAATATGTAACACATCGGCTCTTTTGAGCCTCTTGGTCGGGTTTGGGATCAACAAGTCTTTCGATAGTGGATTCGGGTAGTTTTTTAGTCGACCTATGTAGCTTACCAAGTAGCGTTTTGCTTCTTCATCAACAGTTGGAATCATAAACGTAATCAACTTGTTTATACAATTTCAGATGTGGTAACCCGCTCGGCTGCCCCGCTGCTGCTGGCTGTTCTGACCCAGGCGTTCGCCGCTCTCTGCTGCGTGCTGGGCCACTGCGTCAAGGGCCGGCGGCTCTGCACCTTCATAGCCGGGGTCTTGTTTATTATATCTGGTAAGGATACAAATAATGTTTGTGGGAACTAGTTGATCCTACAATAATAAGACAAAACGGTTTCCCCTTTGTAAAGTTTATACCAAGAAGCTATGGAGAGTGCACAGCTTACAAACAAACGAAGCTAGGAAAAATGATCTTCAATTGCGTCAGGTATCTTTTGCATCTCTTTCTCGAGGAAGGACGAAAAGGAACAATTATATTTTGCATCTCCTTTCTCTTTTTTTTTACGGTTTTTATTTAATTTCAAGGTGTATGTGTTGTAGATATAACGGATCACTATCAATGACGCTTTCGATCTGTATCATAAAACACGACTTGATTGTTTTGTCTTATTCAACCAGTTCGATTCCCGGTTAAGGCTGAGTTTCCACCAGAGCTGTGCGAGGCAGCTAAGCGGTGTTGCGAAGAAATAACCACCAATAGGATTATTTTGTTTTAATAGCCTCACTATCCTACTGGTGGATTTTTCCTCGCAACACCGCCTCTCACAGTTCTGGTGGAAACGCAGCCTAAGGAAGAGGATTTTTTTTAAAAATCCAATAATGTAGTAGTTATTGTTTTTTAAAATACAAGTTAGTCTCCTTTGCGTAGAATTTGTTCTTTCCAATGTTTATGATAGATGCCGTCCATGTGGCATCCGTTTTTCCCACCCTGTATAGGCTTCTTGGTGTATACATACTTGTATACCCTTCCGTGAGTGACCGACTGACTGACAGACAACAATGCACAGTTGAAACCACTGAAGTTAGGGACTTTAAATTCGGGAGGCATATTCATTGACTAACCGGGGTGTGCACTAAAAAATGTTTTTTTCTTAAATCGACTCCCTATGGAAAGAAATAGTGGGAGAAGCGGGTCAATCAATGGCTATTACATTTTAATCACTAATCGATTTTCGTTTGCGTATTATGTAATAATCATTAGGTACTTAGGGATTAGGAAATAGGTACTATAAATGTTTAACGGAAATATTTTCGAATGTAACCTTTTTTCGATTCTTTGCATCACAAGTTGTAATTTTTAGGTATTTTACTTGTACCTAGCTCGAGGATGGTGCGTTGTAGAGAAAAATAAAGAACAAATGAAAGCTTATTAATAATTTTAAAGACGGTCGTCGCAATTATTTTTTTATCAAGTATAGAGTTATCGTAACGCCGACAGCAAAATAACACGTCAAAAGCAATATGGTTTTAACCCAGTGGTTTAGAGGTATCGCTAAAGAAATTTTATTACAGCCCAGCCGTGTTAATATTAACAAATTTACACTAATTGAACCCTCAGCGCGTTTACATTATAGTTGTATACAAGGTGTTCTGTATTTATAGGTCTAAAATCAATCTGTACGTAGACATGACTTTGCTCTAAACAGACATAGGTCCATTAAAAATGTTTTGTTTTTGGGATAAAAGCAACTTACTGAAATTTCGAAATTTCGCGTCTTGTTTTAGTTTGTATAAAACTATTTTCATACTTTACACATTTAATCTAATTTATTTATAAAATAAACTACTGTTACTATGATTATTATAATGATTACAATAATTAGTTGCGCAGTGCGCTATACAATTGTAGGTATAATAATATGTTTACCAACCTTATGTAGTTTCCTCGTAAATTATTGTTGAAGTTGCGATCTGGGCCTTGATGAAAATTGGATCCAAATTTAAAACAATACGAATTATATTACTTTATGATGACTATTATTAAAAATAATAGTCATCATAAAGTAATGCTTCAGTTTTTATACATTGTCAATGGACTTTTTACAAGGGACCATTTATACCCCTTTCTGCTTTAAGGGTATTTTTTTAACACCCTGTATAGTGTGTTTTTTTATGTTATAGTAATATCGTTGTGCAAATCAAATGCATTAATTAAAACACATGGTTAATTTAGATACTCGTAATGGCAAAAGGGTTGTTTTGGAAACAGCGCCGGACTCGTTTAATAATATAATCTACTAGCACTAAGACGATCCGGGGCGAATAGGTAGGTATAGGTAGGTAGGTAGATAGGTTAATCTAAAATGAACAAAACCTTAGCATTCGCTATTTTATTTCTGCACCAAGCGCACCTAAAGGTACAGTCGGTCAAAAATGTGGTCTTCCACCCTACGATTGGAGTTCATTTGCACGTCATGATACAACAAGTTCGAGTTTCCCTTATTATGTCAGTGACAAGTGTCAACCTTAGCGATAATTATAAAGTAAATGTGAAAGGTTATTAACTTTTTATTTTCTCCAATATAATAAGAACGGTTTTAAAATTTTCTTGTTTGTCAGTGCGGAATTGGTGCCATTTTCAAAATTGGCGCCAATTACGCACCTTTTATTAATTTACTCGCACGTTTGCTAGCTATTTTTATTAATTTACTCTCTACCAAAAGCTATAAGAAAAGGAAATACTCGCCTCAATTGAACTCCAGTTACGATTGATCTTTATTATATTTTCAGGCCTCATCATGCTGACCGGAATCGTCATGTACATATCAGTGTTCAAGTCCCAGGTAAACCACAAGCTGCACTACATGACGATCTTCGCCACGCCGCGGATGTCATATAGCTACGGGTATTCGTTTGGCCTGTACATCAGTGGCTTCATTGCCGTCGAACTAGCGGGAACCTCCGCAATATTCCTTTTCCTCCAATGGTATCAAAAAGACTGGATAACGGAACTCACAGAGAAGGCCAAAGCTGATGGAAGGGCGTGGGATCGCGAATACGCATTCTCAGATTTTAGAGAACGAGATTCTTCACTATTAGAGAGACGAATGATGAAACGGGATACCTATCCCCCCAGTGGGTCATCTGCCACGACACCGCATGAGCGTCGGCGCTTTGTTTTCGACGGGGACGATAATATGCCGCACTGTTCCATACACAAAAATAGGAGAATAAATTTAAGTTCAGCGTCGTTAAAAGATCTGTCCACTTCAACACTGTATGGATTCCCTGCTGCACCGAGGCCGACGGCGTGCGATAATTACTTTGAAGAGTTCAAAGAGGTTCCTCAGAGTGCGAATACGTTGAGCGGTCTCAGGAGTGCTTCGATATTCCAGTCGCAGGCGTCAGTTGCCAGTGGCAGGTTTTTAGATACGTCCGCTGTAGAACCGCCACCGTCGCGAGAGGAAGAGCTGGTGACATTTGGAGCTGGAGCCAGGGGGGGCGTCGGTGAGGCGGCGGGGGGGGCGCCGCGCCACGACCGCGCTGTCGGCACCGACCCCTACCGCCGCACCACGCCCGTGTGATCCCACACCCACTCCTACACCAAGCATATCTTTGAGTGATAATAAGTGACAATTTGCATAATACTGTTTAAATCAGTGTACCTATATCGCACAAGAAGTGCAAGTTAATTAAGAAAGGTGATTTTCGAATTTATGAGCGTAACTACGTGAATAGCGTTTTGTTATTAGTTATATTTTCATTGTTATTTCCTGAAATAAACACTGCCAATTGTGTATATATTTTTTTAATACATCCGTTAGGAAAATAAAGAAGTAAGAGTGAAAAAGATCGAAAAGGATATACTAAGATGGTTTGGTCATTTAAAAAGGAATAGATAAAAGAGCGACACTTTTGTCACTTTTGTGTGGTATTGCGAGCGACGAGAGAGTGAGTGGAAATGTCGGTAGGGGCCGCCCTAGACGCACAATGACCACATTTGCGATGTATAGTGAATAAAAGTCAAACTATAGGCACCCGAAATCAACGTACGCGAAAAAGTTATGTTTGGACCGCGGTGCAGCAATCGTTCCAGTCTCTGTCAACCCCATTCGGAGACAGGCGTGAAGGTGTATGTACCTACGTACTTATATTATACATCAATTTTAATGGTAGCAAACAAGCATACAGCCCATAATAATCGGGCTGGAACAACGAGGACCGGATTTGGAGACTAGAATGTTCTATGCTTTTTTTAAATGCAAACAAATATCAACCCGGGGCGTGCCCAATCAACCCTCAAAAAATGGCTGGTAGGTATATATTTAAGTTGTTATCTGTCAAATGATTATGGCAGTATCCGATACAATCACGATACAATGCATTCAGTGACAGATCTGTCACAAACAATTTAGTAGTCTGTAGTTTAAAAATAAATGAAAAATAATGTACATGGAGCGACACCTGTTGGTGGCCAAGGTAAACTTGGAGGCTACTGCAACAACGTAGTTACATATATTTTCCGCTAGATGTCGAGGTACTTCAAACGACTGAGCAAGTAACTCAAAACTTGGGGGTCATCATCATAATCTTAATCTCTGTACTCGACTGTCCGTCTGTCATTCAGTCACCAGGCTGTATCTCATGAACCGTGATAGTTAGACAGTTCAAAGGACAATGCCAGAACTTGGCTTAAAACACTTAAAAAAAAGCCCGCGAATACGAAGGACGTTGATATGACCTGTTTTATATGAGATTTAAATTCAGTATTTTATTATTTACACATTTAGGGAACTTATACGAAAAATAGAGCCATCTATTAAGATACTTTGTAAATAAGACATCTTGCGAGAACGTGTTGCTACGAGTACGTAATTAAAAATATTTTTTAGACAAGTTTTTCAGAAAAACTAACACCACAGCATTGTTTTAAATATTTTTGTACATCAATTGAAACCAATTCTATAATTATCCGTCACAATTTTTTCATAGGCCAAAGCTTCTATGCAGACCTGGCATTGTCCTTTTCACAGATGATGTATATCTGTTGCTGCTATAACAACAAATACTAAAAAAAGAATAAAATAAATATTTAAGTAGGGTTCCCATACAACAATCGTGATTTTTTGCTGTTTTTTGCTCGATATTAATAACGGCAACTGGTATAGTGTCTATTTTTGTATATATAATGGTACCGAACCCTTCGTGCGCGAGTCCAACTCGCACTTGGCCGGTAAAATACTTTTTCTCAAACATGCAATGGAATGTTGGCGTTATGTTAGTTATTTTAGGCCTCAAAGTATCACGTTGCGGGCGGAACACCTAGAGAGAACTGTTAAGGAATTTCATACAAAATTGAAGGCCTAGGCCGGGAAGTAGTTTTATTTTAATTTTCATGTAAACATGGCGGCTGTGTTTATGAACAGGCTAAATAGCTGTTTTTTTTTAATATACTAAGCCGTGCATCCGACCAAAGCGTTTACATAAAGGCACCAGGTAGGTACCAGGAGGGCAGAAGTTATTAGGGGTGCGTAGCGCAACTTAGATCGCAGGCAATGTAGCACGGGGCGGCAAGCCGCGGGGCGCACCCGACACAGCGCGGATGACTGAGCACTGTGGGTTACTTTTAATGTTTATGCACTCCTAGTACGTATTTGACGTTGTAATTTTTGTTTTAATTTTTTTAATTAATTATATGTTTGAGAAAAGCACTATACATACCTCGCCGTGAAAACGGGTTGCCAGCCTCGTAACTATCCGGCCTATAATAAACTCGGCCGGCAACCCCCTACTTCCCGGCCTCTGTAGTAATGTACTAATAATCATGTATTTGTATAATTTCCTCGCATTGTTTGAGAAAAGCATTATGTATGCCTCGGCGGAAACGAGGATTTCCTGACTCGTATTTTAACCACCTCGTCAGGAAATCCTTTACTTTCCGCGCCTAGGCAACAATGTACTATTACACATCAAGTGGTAGGTATATAGGTATGCATATTTCGAACATTATTTATTTATCGTTGCGTCGTGAGATGGAGGCTGGTATAATGTTAAGCAAATATTTAACTCTATAGTCGGGACCTTTTCGTTCCATCACTGTGATATAAACAAATCAATTTACTGTTACTACTGGCCTTATTATTTATTTATACACTTTATCATTGTGTTCATGTTTATTTTGAGGTATCTCTATTTAATGTTGTTTTATTATTTATTTATTTAATGGCAACCGGTCGCAATATCGAGCAACCGTTTCTGCCAATGTCAAGTTTGTATTTTATATTTACATATCAAAAAAAATCATAAGGCAACGTTGTACGGTGATTCTCTAGCCTACGTAAAGAGATGTAGATAGAACTTTACGAAGATCAGATGGGATTTTCTTGGAGCAATCCTTCCAAAGGCGATACGTGTTCAAACTTGAATTCTTCATTATGCTGCACCTTTGAATGATAATTTACTGCATATTAATACACCATTAGTCATTATTATCCATTAAACAACAAAATATGCAAAAAATTAAAAACAATTAAGAAAGCGACACCATCTTGTCAAAAACCCAAAGAGAAACTTTAATGTCGTATTGTATACAATGAGACTGACAGAAGGTTGCCATAATATTTTCATCATCATCATCATCATCACCATCATCATCATCATCATCATCATCATATCATCATCATCATCATCATGAGCCTATAGCAGTCCACTGCTGGACATAGGCCTCTAACATGCCTCGCCAATTGGCTCGATCCTGGGCTTCCCTCAACCAACCGCTCCAAGCAAACCTCCTCACGTCGTCCGTCCATCTAGCTGGCGGCCTACCCACACTGCGCTTGCCCGTGCGTGGTCTCCTCTCCAAAACCAATCTGGTCCAACGATCATCAGCTCTTCGACATATATTATAATATTTTAATTTTCAAAATATTCTTATCGTTGAAAATGTACCTAGTGATGTATTGATAGATTTGAATTACCTAGTTAAGACAGGTTTTTACCAAGCAGTACGACAGAGATAAAATAAGTGAACGGTTTAAATAACAAAAAATACAGTTTTACGAATTAAAAGACTTAATTTTTTCGAACGTATTTGTTATTTTGATCTAAACAACACTAATCCAGACAATTACCAACATAAATTCGTAAAAAAAATATTTTCATTCAATTTACTCAAATCCAATTCTTTGTTCGTGTCTTCGGTGGAAAAGTACCTTCAAAATTGGCATTCGGAGATATAACACGACGATGATGAATATAATATATATTTAAGTTTTTTAAATAACTAATTAGAGATAACATGATTCCCATCACTATTTCATCCTCTATCTAAAGACAATTACGGTCAGACCAAAAGGAGTTTGGATTAAATAAGGGTGCCGTCCAGAGTGTTATTGCTAGTTTTTATTCTGTGGTTATTGGTAACATATCCAATTTTTACCCAATCATAGTGTTAGTGTTGTTATTTTAATTAGCATTTATAGCAATTTTGTTGTCATATAAATTTAATGCCGCCTTAAGTCGCTTGCTGCTTGTACACATTTTAATTCGCCATGAAGCCGCATGCATGACTTTTAATTAATTAAATTTAATAACCTTTTGTGCAACTGAGCATGTTATGAGTATAACAACAAATTTTCTAGGTATGCTGAAAACACTTTTATAAAAAAAGATTTTTTAAATCAACTGTCTTAGTAATCAAATAAAGCTGTTTTTTTCATACAAAGTAAAAAACAAACATTGGTACACCTAGTATGGAGAAACCAACTTTATGACATTACTTAAAAAGTTGATTAAAAAAAACGAGCAAATGGATTTAAAACTTAACTGATTTGTAATGATTGTAATTATGTAAGATACCACTGATAAACTTTTGAAATAATAATGAAATTAGGAATTTTCGTAACATGGGCATAAGGGAAAATTACAAAAATTCAGATTATAATGATCATTATCTCCGAAATCAGTAAAAATCGCTGACCATACATATTTATTAAATTGATAGCTTTTTAGCTGTTCTATCAGCCCTAGGCTGGTTGACGTCGGTTTATAGGACACCCTGTATGTTCCGTAGGTTGGATTAAATTAAATAACACGTGCAAATGTAGATTATTACTTAACTTTTGAAACAAAGCTATATGCAAGAGAGAGATGCAGATATTTGCCAGTCACTCTTACACATAGTTGCGTCTCAAAACTTACGTAATAACTTACAGGTGTAATCCCGGCCTTACACTGAAACTTACGACCTACGTAAGTAGGGACGCAGCTATCTGTTAGAATGACAAAAAAATATTTCTATCTAATTCTAACAAACAGTTGCGTCCCTAATTACGTAAATTGTATTTCAGTGTAAACCCGGCCTTACGTAATTTTGGGAAAGATGATTTTTTTAGGATCGGTAGTATAACATAAACTTAAAAAGGAATGGATACTCGCTTAGCTGAAAGCGGGGCCGGTTTACAGGTAGCAGGTATCAAAGGTGGAAAAAAACCATGCTAATTTACGTCAAAGTCGGAAGGCTGGTTTTTACATATTATGTCATATATGATAATAAATCGCGCGTTACGTAAATAAATCGCGCGTGCCCGCGTTCAAAGCGCGTCGCTCCTGACACGCGTTTGGTGTGTCGGAGCCTCAAATCAAGAGTAGCCACGAGTTGTAAGAGAGATATTCACGAGTCAAGTGCATCTCACTTGTACTTATGCGCTTATTTAATTCTGTCGCGCTTTCTCGCACACCAGAAGTTTGAACGAGTCTGGGAGGATGTTTGGCCCGTCAAATTTGTCTGGCTCTTTGGAAAATAGTAAAATAAAGACTAAAGGCATAAAAACCGTACTAAATAAGCAGAACATACATTATGGTTCACTTCTTTTTACTTATGGTTTTCACAGTGAGTTGGATAGAGATGAATCTATAGCTGTTCTTTCCTTATTTGGTACATCGTCACAAGTAAGGCGTGATTTGGATCTATAAGCACCTATAGTATTTGGACCTATAGACAAGGAAAGACAAAGAAGTCCCTGTGTAAAACCTTGTGACAATGACAGTTAAAGAAGAAAAAACAGCCTACTTTTTGTTTCATTTTTTCTCATGTAATACGTAATCTAAAAAGTAGAGAAAGATAGCTGACGCAAAGTACGTCTCTATATGTTCTTATGTTCTTATTCTGCTGTGGACCATACATACCCTATAATCTGTGGTTAGGACCATAAACCATGTGATGTTGACTTAAAAGGTGAATAGAGGTTCTCAATTCAAAATCATAGTGACTCATAATTTGTAAACATAGTGTTACAAAAAGAAAATACGTTTTTGACATTAGTGACATAATTTAAGATGACTTTACTGTGAGAACAATATGGTTTTATGAAAATATTGAAATAATTTGCTAAAATGACCGATGAGCCGTAAGTATTTGGCATCGTTGATTTTGATTTTGGTTATAGTTTACCCGTAATGAAATTGTAGGAAATGACCCGTGGTTTATTTATTTACTAGCTTCTGCCCGCGATTTTGTTCGCGTCAATTACTGTTATTACCACGGATTTTTTAAATTTTCCGGGATTAAAAGTAGCTTCTGTGGTAATCCAGGTTATGAGTTATATCCATTTCAAATCCGTCTAACCGTTGCAGCACAAATGAGTAAGAAACAAACACACAAACTTCTGCATTTGTAATATTACTAAGATTTATGTATTATCTTAAAATCAAAATTAGATTGTGGATTTATTTATTGTCTTTTAGTCTTTATTTGGTTACAGAATTAACAACAAGTTTTACGAGTTGTTGGTAATTCTGTAGCTTTGCCTACCCCAATCTGGGAATGAAGGCGTGAAGGTATGTATGTATGTATGTCAAAATTCCACTGCGGCGCACGCTACGCCCGCATACGATGCACACAAGCATCGATTCCATTGGTCTAGCTGCGAGTTTCAACATTTCCAAAGCAAACTATGCATGAGCATGCTATACCTACAGGCTAGTCGCGTGCATCCATTCGGCTAGCTGCATTTATAAACATTTCTTCAGCGATGCTCATGCAGGCTATAAATATATAAGTAATCAATATCAGGGGACACTATCTCGCAAATTGACCCAGTCCCAAATTTAAGCTGTAGGCTTGTACAGTCAACATCATAAATAAGTGATCATTTATGTACCTTGTCACTTTACCGTCGTGTTTGAAATGTCATACTAAATTGTGAAACGATTGAAAGCGAC
The DNA here is from genome assembly GCA_946894065.1 of Acleris literana. Classification (NCBI taxonomy): domain Eukaryota; kingdom Metazoa; phylum Arthropoda; class Insecta; order Lepidoptera; family Tortricidae; genus Acleris; species Acleris literana. The sequence continues at coordinate 13,707,906 of OX335670.1, read as the reverse complement.
AAGGTACATAAATGAACACTTATTTATGCTATTGACTGTACTATAGGACAACGCTAATATACTTATATAGAGAAATACATACTTTAATGCTTAGAAAACATCCAAGAATCGCGTTGATCACACAAATATTTACTTACCGGGATTGTAACCCAGGACCGCTAGCTTCGTAGGCAGAGTCACTACCCACTAGGCTATTGTGTCGTAGAACTAGGAACTTTATAGATTTGCTATTTTACTGGATGTAAGATTTTTGATTTGAGTTATTGTTTAGGAAATATTGAACATCAAAAATGATTTTTTTTCTGAGTTTCGTACGTGGTCCCAACTTCTACGGATATAACTATTCAAACTTACTTCAATCTTAAAGAAAACAACGAAATATAAATGAAGTATAACGTTAGTTATTTTAACATGTACAGGCAAATGATTTGTGTATTTCCCAGGATCCCAGGACCCAAAACCGAGACAGTCCGGACACCAATAATCCAGCGAATTATCAATTGGTGTCAAACACGTAATGTTCGGAATATCGTCAAGGGCTACTACAGAATGTTTGTTGGTCTTGTTGGGGGATTTATAATTTTTTGTATTTACGCCCAACCTTTCTCGCATAAAAGGGTTAGTTGAGTAACATCCTTTGAAATGCTAGATCACATAGTATAGTATAGTATATTTAATTGATTATCACTAAACGCACCTAAAGTTATTCATAGGGTTCCTTAGTCAAACTAGGAACTCTTATCATATAATTTCAGTATGTCCCCCCATCTGTGTCTGGCCGTCCAAATGTCTACGTCACTTTTTCGCAGAAATTAATCAAAGTCTTAAGTCGTCGCTGCTTGTGCAAAAGTCACCAAACAACTTTTTTCGAAATGTATTAATAGTGTTAATGTTTTTCATAAAAACATAAATATATCACGCATTTTAACGTAGGTTTAGAGTACTTTTGGCAAGATCACATGAATAATTAAGTGATTATTTTATTTGATAATTTTACACATTGCGTAATTTTTTTGAGATATTAAGATCCGCCAAGTGTCACAAACACACCTAGGCTAGTCTTACATGGTGTTCATTTTAAAAGATGCTATTTAATGCCAACTTGTTGTTGCAAAACTATCGCTATGTGTCGAGAGCTACATACACCCGCAGCAGCATTGAAATATTTTTGAGCCATACAAAATAATTATAGTGATGTGATTTATACTCCAGTAAAAATTGTCGATTAAAAGTAGTACGGGTTTGCGTGAAATCCGGTAGTTCTGATGTTTTGCAGACTTGTGTAGGATGTTGGCCCGATGAATAATCCAAGTTTGTGACCTCGAGCGCAGAACGCAACTGAACGCTTAACGCTATAAAAAAAAACCGTGAAAACTTCGGACTTTTCAGATTTTGGCGATTATAACCCTTAAGAATTAATTATTGATAGTACCTTTTCAGGATAAGCTAGGACAGGATTCTAAATAAGATTAAATTTGCCTACAATATGACACTAAATGTTTCTTTGTAGACCCAATAGTTTCTTAGATAAAGCTTTTCAAAATTCATATTTTTTTTCGAACTTCTCAACTTTTTTGAACAACCTTTACGATCTGCGGTACCAACTATTCGCCAGGGCTGCGATGAAAACCAGCTTCAATCTGGCCAGGGTACCTCCTACACGAGACTCTGCTCGATTTTCACTCCTTGCGGACATTCCATGTCAGGTGCAAATTCGTCCTTGCATTCACTAATACGCATTACGTCTCATTCATCTATTTGTTTATTTTATTTTATGTATAATTTTATTTATTAAGTGGTTGACTGATGGAGAACGCCTTTAGGCATTAAGTCCCTCATTTGTTCATTTATATTTCTTTAAATGAATTGTGCAAAAAAGTTTAAATTTATAAATAAACATACTAAAAATAGTCTAATTTAAAAACAAATAACATTAATTTGAAAATTATCTAATACGTGCCCTACTAGTGGCTCAAAATGTTTTTAAAATGATTATTTTTCAAGTAGTAATAGGTCTTAGTGCAGGGTCCGCCCGGATCGCAACGCAACCACCATCTTCCTTTAACAAACCCTTGAAATTATTAGCATAGAGGCATTCCATCTTAGTCCTAAAGGTTGGTAACGTATTGGCAGTCTTAGGATTGCAGTTCTAAGATTGTAGTGTTAAGATTGCGTCTCAGATCCCACTTACCACCAGGCCTAGTAGCATGGGTGCGTTTATCGCCTGACAAAGTTTAGATAAGGCATCCGTCACCTTTTGACACGTAAATAAGAACGACAGTGACCGATGCTTTATCCGCATTTGACACTGCCAGCTACATACATGCTACTAGGCCAGGTAGCCTGTGTGCCTACTTTATTCCATAAAAAATACAAATTTAAAAAATGGAACGTAACGTACTTGGACGTGGTAGTCTTTTTGTAAAAAGAGTGCATCTAACATTTTTATCAGAAATTATTTATTTATACTTTCGTGATCAGCAGAAAAAGACGTACCTACTGCTATTTTTAGTTTTACTAGCTCTTGGGCTAGTAGTTGACAAGGCGCGAGTGGTTGCATTTTTTTAATGGAGTATCAAGCCAGTATTTTTATCGCGTAGATGAAAGGGAAAATCATGAATAAATAAATAAATAAGTATGAATAAAAAATATTTTATTAATATATTGACGATATCGTTATCATTTTAGATACGCTCTTTTCACTATTGGCCCCAGGATACGTCACAGCTGTTTTTTTTTAGCAAGCTTTATATTATTTTAATAACATTTATTGTTAATTTTTAAGTTAAATATAATTTTCTTTACAATATGCAGAAAGCCCGGCAATCAACTGTTAAGGCAATATGGCTGCCGGCGATTTGGTTCTTATTATGGCTCCCTGTCCCTATACAAGCTATCGGCTTTTATTGTTTCTTTTGTGTACCTTTTCTGGGTTTAGTTCCATGCGATGAAATGATTATGGCGATGTTTAATGTGAGTATTTTTGTTAATAACATGATGATATTTGTTTAGCGAGAATTTCATATTAAGGTAAGGTCCAAAAAGATGGGCATGCTAACTCAGTCAATAAAATTTTCCATGTTTTTTATCCGCTGTGGGCGCTGTAAGGATACTTTTCGTCGCATAACGGAACTTGTTTCGCCTTCGATGTTTGTATGGTTAAAACTAGGTACTCTTAATATGGTTCAACTTTTTGGTCCTCACTGATTATTAAAGGGCGGTTGACCGATGCAATACGGTGACGAAAGCATAAGAGGGATGAGACTTTTATTAATCATCAGAAGTCATATCCATATTACGGATATCGTTCGACATTATTTTCACCTAATTTCCATCCGTTAGCCGACCATTATCATCTACGCAATTTTAAATCTATACTAAGGTCTGTTCATTCCTACTTGTCTTATATAGTAAACAACTTTCTAACCTCAAAATGAACCTTTTTTTGGCTAAAACAGCTATTTTAAACAAAATAAAGCAGTCACAGACAATACATTGGCCAAGTGATGTCCAAAATGTTTACTCAGTTTTCTTTATTTGCGATACAAGAGCTGTTAGAAAGTTATTTACTACATAAGACATGTAAGAATGAACAGACCTTACTTTTAAGTAGCTGGGTACATTATTTTAAGTCTTTATCTTGTTTTGCAAGTTTTTAATTAAGTACCAGACCAAACTTTGCGATTATAAATCGACTCTTATCGATGATTTACATAGACTTCGCAGAAAAAAAAGTTCCTATTGTTTCCTGTCTTTGACCGTTTCAGTCCTCTGCCAAAATGCGAAAGTTGTTCCTCACACGTCAATGACAACTGAAATAGCGCTAATTTTAAACTGAGGCCTTAGGTATTATGAACCTTCAATTCCGTTAACTTCCAGGGAAGGAATCGAGTAATAGCAGTCATCAATGCCCTTAGTTAATATAAAATCAATGGCTATAATTACACTTTCTCTAAATTCATTTGCTATAATCAATCACAGTTCGTTTCTATAATGTTAACTTACTATAAGTTTTAGATTCTCTAAAATTATTTGCTATACTTTCAAATGCTATAACCAAACGTCGTTATCGCGGGAGCAAAAACGTACTGAAAGATTTAACAAATAGGCAATAATAAAAGTGACACTCTTATCGAGAAACTTTTATACCTACGAGTTCAAAATGTAGAAATATTCTTTCTGAAATCTTAACTCCGTACTTGACATGATCAGTAGTATATATTTAAAAACATTAGCTACGCAACCCTAACATCAACCTCTTCAGTCACTTTTTCTGCTACTTTAGATGCCTATTTGTCATTCTTGATTGATTTGATATGTACAAAAAACATACAAAATATATCGAAATTAAAGGGCATTGGGTAAATTTGTTTGAAGAATATTGTAATAATTTTTTTCAGCGGCCACGTATGATTTTTACATTGTTATTTAGAGGACCTCTAAATACACATAGATATATATAATTTATGGCGGTAAATAATATCGGAGCGGAGATTTTAAAGATTTAAGTATTCCGTTTTTAGTACAAAAGTACGCCCAAGTATGAATATTTAAATATCTCGGCTCCGATGCACTTTAGAGTTTTACATTACATAACAAAATATATTTATTTTGAATAATTCTATCATAATTTACCACTTTTACGAATGGCCGCTCTCCTTGAAAATGTATGAATTTTACAAATGACAACACTTTTACCCAAACCCCTTTGAGTGCAAATGGAAACTAATAGGATAGTTTTGGAGAAAAATACTGGATTTGATATGATAATTGGGGTTTACTCAGTGTAAAGCAAGTTTGATTCACCTTTTCCAGCGAAAACTTCGTGCTAGGTACGAAGAACTTCTTAAGGTCTGATTTTTATTCCCACAGAAAAAATGTAAACAGAGGTGTTGCCGTTAACGAAAAACATTTGCGATGTTCAAAATATTTAAACTTTCCACATATATATGAAATCGACTTTCTATAAAAAAACTATATATTGTAATCAAGATTGAAGAATTTAATTTGATGATGGCAAACTTAATTTTGATAAAAAAAAATTGTTGTATTAATTTAAAACGAGAAAACTGTTTTTGTATGCATAATTTATTTATTGCACTGATATCATTGACTAGATACACCTGTGTCAACAAGTTGAGGGCCGCTTGATTGATGTGAGACGTAACTTCACTCGCTTCGCTTCACAATTCGTGCTCCCGTCGTAATCGCTTTCCAGTGACTCATTTGTGCGATTTTAATTTCAATTATTTCTTAAATTTATTTTTACATCACGATACAAGCGAAATGATAACTTATCATTATATTTCTTGCTGGCCCAGACTTTTGAGATTCCATGAAATGTCACTTTGACAGTGACGTAACTTTGTTTACATTTTTTCTGTGGGAATAAAAATCCGACCTTAGAGGTTTACAATGTTTAGGCAGACTATTCCGTTTATAGTAAACAGACATTGTTATATATTTACAGCCAAACGTCGTTATCGCTGGAGCAAAAACAAATCAATTAAGGAACACATTGTGTTGTTATTGTTTGGCTATAACATTAATTTACTCTAATAATTATTAGCTATCCTATCAGCTTTAAATGACATAAGAAAGACGAATCAGGGCATAACCAACTCGGACAGGTTTTTTTTTATCTGTAATAAAATAGAGTTTATAGGAAATAAATATTATAAAACACAATTATATAGATTTTAAATGTATATGCATGATAAACATAAGACATTTTAAAATTATAGTAACTAGCTAAAAGTTATAGAAAAGAACGACTAACGTAAAAGAAAAGACTATTATATCAAATGAATTTAATGGAAATTAATTTATAACATCTAATTTTATGACACTTGATTTTATAGGAAATAAGGTAGATCCTATCATATAGCCTTGTTCTTTTCACTGACTGGAACTTGGCAAGTATGTATAGTTAATAATACGGACCTTGTTTTGCATTTTTGACCTTGAAGCATGGCTTGGCTGAGTAAACCTTGACCTAGAGGTGAGAGAAGGAATATGACAAAAGTGCGGTTTAAGTCAACGTGGAGTTGACTTGTTAAACCACACTGTTATCATAATGTTTACATTTCGTTCACACTTAAAATATGATAGGGTTACAGTTTAGGACAAAGTGGAATGTGACCAGGGGCTCTATTCAAATTTTATTATAGCCTATCTTGCTTTTAGATCGTTATAGTGCATTTACCATCAAGTTAATTAGAGCTACCATAACTTTAACAATATCAGTACGAAACAGAAGCAAAATGGTTCAAAAAGTGGAATGAGACTCTATATATCTTAAGACAAAAGTTGATAATTGAAAATTGATAACAATACATATTTTAGGCATATTTTAGGCAAAATTTCCGCAATAACTTGATCTGGTTCTGTTTTATTTCATATTTAATTTACTTAAGTGTTTGCCATTATCCTTCTCTTTCCTACCCTTTCACTCTCAACTTTAAAAAGGGCAATATTGTCTATGAAAAAGTTCAACAGCTGCTGGGGTGTAATTCTCTTAAAAACGGCGCTCGGTCGGTCGAACGAGTGAACGAGTGAACGCGCCACACCGGCGAGTTTAAGTAGTCCCGTCAGAGCGCACAAAACACATTTCAGCGCGTGCATTCTACTTAAACTCGCCGGTGTGGCGCGTTCACTCGTTCACTCGTTCGACCGACCGAGCGCCGTTTTCAAGGGAATAACACCCCAGTTTTTAGTCTGTCAAGCCAGTTATTTAATCTATTTAGCCTGCTTGCAATTTTTAATGAAGGATTTTACTTTCAGGAAATGATACTTCTAATGTTCATTGGAAATTATTTATCAATGCTTTTCAATTGTTCTGGAATCGATAAGCGAATTGCGTGCAGGTTGCTTTGTATTGAGGAATACCATACAACTACAAGGTATTTTATTACCAGGAGGGGTCGGACAAAAAGTGCGGATGACGTCAAACCACTTATAGGTGATTTCAAATAGTATTTTTCATTTTAATAAACAATTACCTGTGTGGTCACCGGGTTAGAATAGTACCACTCCATGTCTTCTCGCGGATGTCGTAAGAGGCGACTAAGGGAATAATAAAGGCTAAACAAACTTATTAATGTTACGGATACCGCGAAATTGTTGGCAAAAAAAACCCGGTCGTTCAATTGAGAAAAAAATAATCATTCAAGCATTTTTTAAGTCTGTGACAACAATAATAGACTTGTTAGAAAAATTGTCATTAATCTATGCATAATTTCATTAAGTAATAAGTATAACAACATCAAATTATCTTTTTTTTATTTTTACTAATCCTACCTACAGTTCCCACCTTTGAGTATTAAACCTATTTATCTGAGGTTCCTACAGATTTGTCCCAATTAATTTCAAATAATCGTAGGTACCTTAAGGTGACAAGTTTCGTAAAATTTATTTTATTCACTACATCACCCTACCACCTGTATTATTAATTCCATGGATTTATTTACGATTATTTTGTTACGTCATTAATACTACTTCGTTACTACATGTCACACGGAAGTTTAAATACAAACATCATCCTGTGTGCAAGATTAGGTACGTCATTTTTACGTCATCCGCACTTTTTGTCCGACCCCTGTTTATTAAGATTAATTTTGAAATGAATTAATTAGTACAGAATGAAATATTTTTTAAGTTTTCTTACCTGCGGGCCTATTATAGTCGTGTTTATCGATGTGGATACGCGTGGATAAAGCATCTATCACTTTCTGTCCAGTATGTAAGTTAGAGTGTGACGGATGCTTTATCGATCGCAATAAGGGCGACCATAATATGGACCCTGTACTCGTATTGTATGAAACTGTAAGGAAGAGAGACATAAGCATGCAAACAGACGACATGCCCGGTGAGATTAAATTCCATTTACTTTAACGACTACTACTGGAAAAGTGCACTTGCTTGCACGTTATTGGCTAATGAGAATCCGCTAAAGCTGAACTCACAATGGAGCAGGTAATCAGTCGGCTCTTACATCTGTATGGTGCGGACGCGTTTGTTTCCCTTCTCGCGACTTATTGCTTATTGTTTACTTGTGACTTGGGTAGTGAAACCGACCGATGTCTCCTTAATATTTTATTTTCAAATACCATATGAACGAGTCCTAAAAAGATTATCGCTTGTTCCCGCCCACTTGGCTACCTGCCTCTATCTTTTATTCTTGTCATTTGTATGACATTATGCAAATGAGAGAAGCCAATACTAGGTCGTTAAAGTAAATGAAAAAAAAAGAATGAAATAGATTTATTGTCAAAATTTGACACAATGCATATAACACAATAAGAAAACAAAATATACAGTATAACAAAATTTCGACTATCAAATAATGTCAAATGGAGCATAGTAAAAGTAGAACTTTCTCCACCTGAGGTATTATCCCTTAGAACGGCTCCCTGTCAAACGTCACGACTTTCAACTCGCCAGTTGGTTTTTGATCCGTCGAGTTCAAGATCGAATTGTTTCAGGGAATCAAATCCCCGTTTTTCAATACGTTGTTTGGAATATATTAAGAAACAAATATAATATAAATAAATACATTTTTTTTTACCTTTAATTCTTGCCGAAACTATGTAATTTAAATAATGATGTATGAGTAAAATCTACCTACTAAGGCATTTTAGATTTTATGAGAAATATATTGTAACCATAACTTATTGATATTTTTGGGTGGATTTTTGACGGCATGGTTTTTCGTCATTTCGGTGGCAATTTTTTTTTTGATTTTTATTATACTTGTCATTTGATATTCAAATAAGAATGTTAAATATATATGAGGCACCAATTTAATGACAATACATTAGTAGCAAATCAATTTTGAAAAAAAATACACCACCGAATTGACGGCTGCTTAGAAAATCAATGTGAAATTATATATTACGACCTTAATATATTATTATTATTAGATATGTCACACAAAAACCCACAAACTTACGTTTTTATTTTTTATAATATTTATAGTTTCGTGATGATTTTCGAAACAGGGCTATGTCAAGCATTAGACGTGTTTTGGATATCATGGTCAAAAAAGTTATCATGGTTACCATGCCATACGCCCGATTCGCGTTAATTATATCAAAGTATCCTATTAAAAATTAAAAGATGAACTGAAATAAGACATTGTACATTCTTATATAATAATCCACGGAAATTACGTTTGAGAGAACCATATACGTCGTGTGAAAGACTTACCTCGTTAGAGTCGCAATGCTCATCAACAGCTCGTCCATTCCACTGAATGACCTAAGCAGATCTAATGGTCGAATCAATAGGACCACAAAGATGGCGGTAGGTACGTCGACTAATTAGATAACAGCAGGTGTTTGAACGTTGCTAATCGTGGGACAAAGACAAAATGGTCAACATACTTTTAAATGAAAAAATATTAGCAATGGGTAATTTTTATTTAAACGCGTTGTTTATTCTCCTTTCTAATGATGTATATAACTTATTACTAAGCCGACTAGAAGTAAAGTTATAATAATTTGTTTGGAGGGAACCGCGCGTGGGACAGGCCTCACAGACTTACTGCACCGAGTAATCTGAAATTTCGTTTTTTTTTTCCAGCGATTGTATTAAGCAGCAGCGTTTATAATGTTATGCCTCGTTGTATTTTATCCTGTTTAATGTATAAAAAAATTTTTTCTCGTAGATTTTTCACTGGTTTTTTTTTAAAGCCTTGGTACATCTAAAAAGCTGCTCTAAAAATTCACCCTTTTTATAATAAATTTAAAAGGAAATCCAGTAACTTTTAATAAAAAAGAACAACTCGTAGAAGTACGTAGAAGGCTCGCAATTCGTAGCCTCGCCTTACTTGGGATATTCGTCATAGGAATATAAATTCTTATTTTTTTATACCATTGTAATTTTATGTGTTCAGACTGGGCACAACTCCGCGGGTGACTTTATTTTATACATTTCAAATATAAGATATTTCCATAAAAGTCATAGTCAATAATTAGTTTCACTATTATTTGGGAATTATATTTAGGTACCTACATTTCACCGTAATCAAACAAATATTTTTTTGTAATTAAATCTTTAAATACCATTATTTAATAAAAAAAAAATTGGCGCTCAAATACCATTCCAATGCGAATAAACTCTAAAACGTTACACATTTTCTCTTTTCATTTCAGCTTAGCTTCGAGGACAATGATGGCAGCGTTTTTCCTTGCGGTGATTAGTAATAGAATGATAGTTACGGTTCTTTTAATTGAAATGGTCGTTTCACCGTTTGACAGCTTGGCGGTGAGTTATTTTATAGAAAATAGAAGACCGGAATATAATTTCATGTTTTGTTGCTAAAACCTGAACCTAAAACTGGTGTAGGTAGCACAAAGAAAATTAAACAAGAAAAGACAAATACATGAATTTATCTAAGAGCTGCCGCACATTAGGCCACTAGTCACCGCCACCAAACGCGACCACTAGTGGTTCAGTCAAACCACTACACCCAGCCACCAGTGGCAGCCACTGGTGGCTAGTCGCGGCAACCAGTAGCAGCCACTAGTGGCTAGAATACATTGTTCATGTGGTCGTGTGTGCGCGCCAATCAAACGCCAAAACGCGGCTACTAGTAGCGAGCGCGGACGACTACCGCAGCTTGTGGCTCGGACGCGGCCACTAAAACGCTCAGTTTGCGCCGATGCTATACAAAATGTATGAAAACAAGTGCTTTCACTGTGGGCGCCACTAGTGGCCTAATGTGTGACAGCTTAACGGTAGACAACAGGTGGTCTTATCGCTATAAGTTTACGGGGATCCTATAATTATATCGGATCCCCTTGAAATATCGACAAACATTTCATCAAATGTGTAATTTCAGCGAATTTCATTTCATAGAAAGCTAATTTCTGCTAAAACCTTATAGCTTTCAGGTTATCTTAAGCATTCTTTACGTTGGTTAGGTCGGGTTAGACTTAAATTGTGACCACAAAAAAAATAAAGCTCCTGCACGTGGAAATGCCTGTCGATGAAATGAAAATTCGGTGAAGTGAAAACGTTCTATGAAATGAGTTTCGATATTTTAAGGGTAAACCGTAATTATATACATATTGATATGATTTATTTGTTAGTTTGTCTACTGATATTATTGTGAGATGTATGTGAATAAACGTTTTAACTAATTTATTACCCATTAGTACGGGCGGTAGTGTCACCCAATGTATGGAGAGGTCAAAAATTGGTAGGTATCGGATGAATTCACTTGGCACAGATGTATCCTAGGACAAAGTTTGCTGATTTAGCCCGGTAGCCATCGGCCACGCCCTGGGGGTTATTCAAAGTAACAAACCGCCGCGCTTCACATAAAAAAAAACACCTCGACTGTGGTGTCATTTTCTGATAAACTATAGATGTGGCTTTCATTTTTAATAAATATAACTCTTTCATATAAATTTATTAAGATACCTACATAAGTTTCACAATAACAGCTTATCTTTTTTGTTTCAACACACAATATTTTATAATATATGTACAACATCATATTTACAAAAAATACGGTTGAAAAGCCTAATTTATGCAGATTTAAAAAACATATAGTTTTAATTTATACCATTTAATTAAGACGTGTAGAATAAATGAAAATATCCGCGCGGCAGCGCGAATTAAGACAGCGTGCGGAACTAACTGAGACACGAACTCGCCGCGCAGCATTGAAATTTATCTACCACCTCGAGTGCGGTGTAATTTTTTTGATCAATCGGGCATGAGGAATTCATTTGAGACATTAAATTTAATATACAGTTTTCTAGAAAAAAACTTAAATATTGACGAAAATATCAAAAAAAGTTAAATAGTCACTATCTTTGAAAATACTTAAGTTTTTGCAAAGAGAAAAATAACATCTTAAAGAACATTTACTTAGTTTAAAAAATATATATACATTTTATAAGTAGTTAATATACAACGTCTATCTAAAGAAAATCGAACATCCAAGTCAATATTTTAAAATTAACTTGTAGCAAAATTTTGAACATCTCACACTCACCTGTTGGTCTCAAGCAACCCCGGTAAAGTACGGTGGGCTTGACATTTGGGCTACCAGAGACCTGACACTCCCCGCTTTCCTATCTTCACATAATTACCCTCATCAGTGACATTCTGACCTTCTGACATTCTGAACTTTTCCAACCCTACTGATGTTCAGGTGACGTGCTTGTCCGATGCAGAGGATGCATGGCGTGTCTGTAACCCGGGTGAGAATTTGCCAGTCGAAAAAGCTACCCAAGCAGCATGGGTCCTTATTTTTGTCAAAATTTGCCATCGCAAACTTATGAAAAATAGTCAAAATTCATCCGAGAATGCCGTTGCTCCCTTCACGAGAAGGAGGAGAGGAGGGTCTCTTTTAGATCCTAATACTTCAAGGAACCTCCGCCACGGTCTTAAAGTCTACGAGCCGCATCCTTGTTGCCGTTGTGGAAATGCAGTCGACGACCTAGTACACTACGGTCTGTGTTACCAATCCAGTGCTGGTCAAGTTTATAGACATGCATCGATAACCTACTTGATCCGTCAGGCTTTAGCATAATTTCATTCCCGGCTTCGCTTGAGCCCACTGGCCTGTCTGCCTCAGATGAAAAGAGACCCGACGAATGCACTTTAGTACCGGGGCATCTTGGTCGTCCCTTAGCGTGGGACGTCACTTGCGTTGCACGCTAGCACAGTCTCATGTCCATGGTTCAGCTCGCAAGCCAGGGACCGCCGCAGACCGCGCCCAAACCATCAAGTGCAGCAAATACGCTTTTTTAAAGCCAAATTACATAGTTGCTGCACTTGTTATAGAAACGTTCGGGCCGCGGTCACCTGACACAAATAATTTTATAAAGAAGTGTCAGATAAATTAATCAGCGTCTCTGGCGACCACAGGCAAGGCTCCTTTTCTGCCGTGCAGGGTCTAAAATGCAGTATGAGAAAAAAGGCGGTTTCCAGAAAACAGCGAAAAGCTTTTTGACGTCCATTTTTTTTCATACTAAATCAGGAAGGAAAACCCGACTTATTTTTATATAGTAGATTAGTATGGTGGATGCTTTTATTGCCACAAGAACCATGTGACAACAAAGATTGAATTTACAAAGAAATAATTAAATTTAGTTGTTATGGTAAAAATTAAAAGATTTTTTCAAAATCATGGCAGTTATTGCACGCAAAAAGATACACATATGTATATTAAAGTACGGTAAAAATACTTGATTCTACAAAAACATCTGATGTACCTACTAGCTACTTTGCAGACTAATTTGCTATAAGACTTTGTTTACTGCAAATTAACTTGCATTTTGAAGAACAATACTGAGTATACTACAGTTGTTAATGAACGTACTGCAGTTTAAACAATGACACTTAATTTTAAAGTGATATTGCGATTAAATTAAAGTAACAGAAATATGTTTTGACTTTGCTGCAATTTAGTTGGTTTTCACTATATGAACCTACTTGACTAAAATTAAATAAAATACTACTTTCAAGCACGATGCTGCATTTTAATCTGTAGTTCATAGGAAATAAACTATTAAACAACTATGCAGTATAACATTTTTGGTACAAAAACTACTTACTGCGGTTTAGTTTACATGCTTAAATATTTGTTAAGCTGAAGATTACATTTTGTTGTGGTAATAATGATATTTACTGCGTATAACCTGTTAAAGTGACTGAGCGTTGTAGACGTAACTGCTATCACTGTATATTAGTTAGTATTACAATATATTTAGACTCGCTATGTTGAGTTTACTGCTTTTACAAAGTGTTTTTTTTAATCGTGTAATCATCGGATCAAAAAATATATTAGATTACTGTGTTCCTTATAGCATGATCATTAAAATTAAATATTCAACTGAAAAACTCGAAAAAAACTGTTACTGCGTTTTAGGGCCCGCGCGGCAGCTTTTTGCCCCAAGACTGAGCATCGCAGTGCAGCGTAGTAACGCTGCGAGTGTCCTCGGCACGATGCCGCAAGTGGGTAGAATGGAGGGCTTTACTTTAGGTCAGCTGAAATACAACATTTTATACATACATACATACATAAAAACCTTCACGCCTTCATTCCCAGAGTGGGGTAGGCAGAGCTACAGAATTACCAACAATTCTAAAAACTTGTAGTTAATTCTGTAACCATATTTTGCACAAACAGGCTAAGATGTTTACCAGTGTAAATTTGTGACAGGTTGCAAGCCCATTGCCTAACAATAACGTTTGTTCCCTTAGTCGCCTCTTACGACTCCCACGGGCAGACATGGAGTGGTACTATTCTAAGCCGGTAACCACACGGGCACACCATTTAATCTTTAACTTTTATTAAATTGTTTTTTTTAACTGATTGTTATTAGAAATAAAGTTTATGCTGTAGTTAAATTGTAAAATTATTAATCCCTTTACACATAGTTTCATTTATCATACAACGCATATAAAAAAAAAAACTGTATACTAAATATCTCAAAAATGAATTCCTCATGCCCGGTTTATCAAAAATATTACACCACAATCGAGCTGGTAAATAAATTTCAACGCTGCGCGGCAAGTCCTTGTCTCAGTTCCGCCCGCTGTCTTAATTCGCGCTTTCGCGCGGGTATTTTTATTTATTCTACACGTCTTAATTAAATGCGTGTTGAAACAAAAAAGATAAGCTGATGTTGTGAAACTTCTTTATGTATCTTAATAAATTTATATGATGGAGTGTAATTATTATATCAAAAATGAAAGCCACGTCTATGATTTATCAGAAAATGACACCATTCTCAAGGTGATAGGTAAACTGAAGCCGATGTAATGTTTTATCTGAAGCGCAGCGGCGTGAAACTTTGAATAAGCCCAGGGCGTGGCTGATGGCTAACAGGCTAAATGAGCTCAGTTTGTCCTAGGATACATGTGCCAAGTGAATTCATCCGACACCAAAATTTTGACCTATGGTCGTTGCCGCCCGTATTACATTGTCTTTGTTTATTTTAGGACGAACAAATAGAGAAAAGGTATAGCCGCTTACTAAACCCGTTTAATTATGAGTCATATCAAGCAGTTCTATGCAGTGCTATAACATCGTGTGCTACTATTGGTAAGCGACTGCTAAAAACAATTTACTTTTCGACAATTTCATCTTTATTCTACCTTTAATTTAAAAAAAAGTTAAAAACTTACTAAGAATTCTCAACGCGGAGCCAAAATGGTTAAAGATCCTCGCAATTTAGGCGGAAAGTATGATGTAATTGTGAAATTATCCTCTAATAATTATAATTTATTTATTACTTAATTATAACCTCAATTTGCCACTTTTATAAGGGAAGTAATTAAATGGTCAGCCGTTATTCAAATTGATTCGCAAAAAAAAAGAAGCAATTTACTCATTTGGGCAGCATACAAAGATTTGGCAGGCAATAAATAAAAATCGGGCTGCAACTCTTGTTCAGCAAACAATTTACAAACGGTTAACATTTTAAACAATATCAATCTGCTTCTTTGGTCATTTGTCTGCCTAATAAACAGTCGAGCTGCAAAATAATTACTTGGGCAGCAAGATTTTACAATTGGTCAGCAGAGAAAACATGTCTGTAAGCAGTTTAATTGAGAGGTGTGCATATTAAAATAATGGTTATCTATATAAATAAGTGGATTGCGTTTAGTTTGAAAAATCAGCAGTGTTCGTTATTTGCGGGCGGAGCGAACTCAGACCACGTGATGCGAGCACCCAAGCGTTGGTATTTTTGAGGCTAATAGTAATTACAAGTTACGTTTTGTCACACAAATTTAGGAATCACAATCACACCCTAAATTAACCAAAATTTGTATCATAAATATGAGGTAGGTTAGGTTAGGTTCGTTTTTATATCAGGCCCGGAGGGCCAGAATAACCCAGAAATAGGAGCTCCGCGTTAGCGGAGCTCCGTCGACTTTGTTAAATTTGTAAATTTGATGGTGGGTTTGGCATATGTGCGTTGCCGGCACGGCAGTAAATTTGCCACCTTTTTTTTGATGGACAAAATGAAATATTTTGCTTACCTACTGATTGCTTACCAAAATTTGATTAACTGTGTATCGCTCCATGCAGCTCAAATATTTAATTTGCTGACCAAAATGATTTAGAGCAGTTCAGTATATTATTAATTGCAGACAGATTTATAAATGTTTGCTAACCATTAGTTGCTTACCAACTAGCTATTTTGGCTGACCAAATACATATTTCTGTTCACCAAAATAAGAATATTTTGCTGATCGATTAAATGATACCCCTTTTATAATAAATCCGTCCGATCCGTATTTTGATTGCGATTAAACGTATTGCGATTACTCTGATAATTTAACCACTATTTATTTATTTGTACCATTAAATAAATGAGTGGTCTCATTTATCCTGTGTGTAATATTTTCTTATTTAGAAGTCATCGGCACCAAAGCCCTTTGATTATAGCATTTCCATAAGACTCCATAGATAAAAAGTCTGACAAGCAGGTTGCTAGCTCATATAAGCGAATGTTAATTAATGGCTACCCCAATACCTCAATTAACTCTCTAATATGCACACCTCTCAACTAAACTGGTTATAGACATGTTTTCTCTGCTGACCAATTGTAAAATCTTGCGGCCCAAGTAATTATTTTGCAGCGCGACTGTTTATTACGCAGACATGATAAAAAAAGCAGATTGATATTGGTTAAAATGTTAACCGTTTGTAAATCGTTTGCTGAACAAGAGTTGTAGCCCGATTTTTATTTAGTGCCCGCCAAATCTTTGTATGCTGCCCAAATGAGTTAATTGTTAATTATTTTTGCCAATCAATTATAATAACGGCTGTCCATTTAATTACTTCCCTGATGTAACTATCCCTATGGTAGTTATAAATAGCATTGGTTAAATGAAAAATAGGCTTTGAAATAAAACACGTACCGTAAACTGGGGTTCTTTGATAAAATTCAAAATTTTACACGATTTTTTATAGAAACTATTTGACAAAATCATAGAATAAAAATATGTAATAATCTAATAATCAACTTTTCTTGTATTTTCGACTTGATAAATCAGAAAAAATTGAGACCTTGAGTTTCCCATAAAGAAAAAGAAACACCATGATCTAAGTTAAACTAAAAATGGGGTAACTTTGATACCACGTAATATTTGAATGAATATCTCAAGTACGCTCAAAATCAAGTAAAAATATAAAAAATTGAATAGATGTTAGAATCAGGTTTGGTAAGAAATCATACAAATCACATACGTTTTAGGTTAACGTAGGTACAAGTGGAGATTTCTTTACCTCAAAACTCAAGACTTTACGCTCACTTACTATTTATATTTTTTTCTATACGAAAGAAGACCGTTCCACACGCGCCACTATCCTTCGCAGACGAAGTAACTATCATTGTTGCCACTAGCAACAAAATAATAAGTAAAGATGATTTCCAGTTCCGAAAAAAAATTCACATTTGTGTAGCGTAGTTGCTATCAAAGTCACCCCGTAAATCAAGTAACCCCAGTTTACGGTAACAATACATAGGGCAAGTGACTACAAGGAGAAAAGTTGCTCGGACTAAAAATATGTTTACTTAATGTCAAATTGTGAAATAAAAAATTGACGATACTTGTGGGCCTAGTATGGCTGCGTTTATATCGCGTGTCAAATGTGGATAAAGCCCGGTTCACATTTGTCTGACGTGTTGTGTCGTGATGCGTCATAACAGTATCGGTTTCATACATTTAATATGGTTGTGTTCAGATTTGTCTGACGCAATGTGTTGTGATGGCTACCTGTTACTGATACTGTTATGACGCATCACGACACAACACGTCAGACAAATGTGAACCGGGCTTAAAGCATCCGTCACTCTCGTACTTTATATACGTGTCGAAAGGTGACGGATGCCTTATCTAAAATTTGCCACGCGATAAACGCAACCATGTTAAGGCCCCTGTTATCGGACAAACGATAAAAAACAAAACGTTTTCGGTCAAAAAATTTATCGGGGTTGCGATACCATAATATTGCATTGTCATCGAGTTTGCATATGTGGTACAAATTTAAGCCCATTTCGTTAACGGGAAGTGGGTCATTTATGGTCTGTTCATTCTTACTTGTCTTATATACTTATCTTATACATATATACAGGGTGTCTGGAAAACCTTTGGAGAAATTTTAACAGTAGATAGGGTGGATGATTTGGATCATCCCTATATTGGTAACTTTTTTTTAAGTTAATATTTGACTGAGTTACAGGCTAATTTATCATCGCCTTTCCTGACGATGCTCTCTGTGTGCCCCATCTTAACTACTTCATTCATAACATGTGTCACAACGTAATGTAAATAAACAAGTTATTCCCTATACACAATGTTTCTAATCATGGTCAAAAGCTCAATGGTGTTTAGAACACAGACACATTATTCTGTAATGTGAATGAAAAGAAGGTCTCTGATATGAGCTATTATGTGAAATAAGTAATTTAAAAATTAAACTTACGATTACGATTATTACTCACACTCTGCTCACACTCACTCAACTAAAATAGCACTTGTACTCGTACATTAGACTTATTTTACGAGATCATGAATCATGGATTTATTTTATTGATTTGCACTACTATCAAGGAGTAATACGAATAAAAAACACAGTTTGACAGTTTGACATAGTATTTTTTTAAATCTTTGACTATTGAAAACTCTTTATGAAAAGAGGTTTCTTTTGTAAAAATAAAATCGTTCCTACACGTTATGTTTAATCAGAATTACATTTAAAGCTGGCATCATATACGTTGTTGAAAGAGTTTCGTATCCTAGAAGAATGAGAACCATGTGAGCACAAAATGGCAAGTGACTTTTTTACGTCTATGCGAAAACCTCAGAGGCCCTACTTTGAAAATCGAAGTTCGAAGTTACGTTAGCTTCATCTCTGTCACTCGTCATTCAAGACTAAATCAAGAGAAAGGGATGGAGCTATCGTAACTTCGAACTTCGATTTTCAAAGTAGGGCCTCTGGTTCCTAGGCGTTGACGATGCGAGATCGCCCCGCTAACGCAACGCCTTTCTGCACGTCCGTGCGAACGTAGCCTTATTGAATGCTCTAAGTCCGGAATATGGAATGAATATGTATGTGTTATGTAAGTACCTACTACGTAAGTATATCGATTCCATGATTCCATGGCCTAGGAAAGGCCGGTCTTTTCTTTTCTCTATGACAAGTGCGATCATACAAATTTAATCAATTATGCGACAGCCTTTATATTAGGACTGTTAGCTATACCGCGCGACGAATACCATACAGATCAATACGGACAGCAATAACCGGATCGTTCATTTCATGTCCATCCGAACTTTCAGCAGTCTATGACAGTAGCCATTTATCAAAGAATTGAACTTGTTCTAGGATACGAAAATCTTTCAACAACGTGTATGATGCCAGCTTTAAAATTTATGGTTGTCATTAGATGTCAGGTAAATTAAATTTCAGATTTTCTAGTCTGAATAAATAATAATAATAGTCTGAATTAATCTTGCTGTAAAACAATAAATGGGCTATTTTAGAGCAGAAAAAAGGTGAATGTTTAGATCTCGACATTAATATGAAACAGACGATACGATCAGAGCTCGGCAGTGCGTGTTCCAACAGATCTAGTGAACATTACAAAACCCGCTGAAATATACAATTGTAAAAACGAAAATACAGTGAGTTGCATTAAAATTAATCTTTTTTTTGTAATTTGATTTTTGTTTACATGGGGCGAACTGTTTACATGGAGCGAACTGTTTACATACCATGTAAACAACGTATGGTCTCAGGTCATTGACCTCGAACTTAGACTTTTGACGTTAGTTACTACGCACGTTTGGATTAGTATAGCATCAACATCAAAATGTCAAGGTCAAGATATCGGCTGTGATACATCAAGTAACACAATGAATATAATTAAATCTTCTTTTTTTTTTACATTAACAGAAACAAAAATGAACCATACCCCCGTGATCAGAATCGTGCGAACTATTACCGCGCCAAATATCTCCAAAGGTTTTCCAGACACCCTGTATATATTTGCAGTGCTACTATTTCTTTCGTAATAATGATTAAAAAAAGTTTAGATATAGGTTTTCTGTTTCAATGGTTACCAACTAATGTTGTTATTATTAATGTTCTGCGAAATACGCAAAATACGAGGCTTTTCTCCAGAAAAAAGTAAAGTGATCGTGCACAAATGGTGTACGATTCCTAGCATAACTCTTAAACAGTTGGCATCTGAGCCGTACGTAAAGCTACTCGGAATTAAGGTGAGGAATTTACCTTTTATGATGTACCGAAAAAAGGCCGTAAAACGGGACCTGTAAACGAAACTTTGACCCGAAAATCGCTCATGCGTTTAGAAGAAAACCGGACCTGTCCGTCAAGGATGTGGCCACAAAACTACGAACATCGCCAAGTAATGTCCACCGAGCCAAAGCACAAATTGGTCTTAAAACATACAAAAAAAAAACTAAGCGATAAGCAGGCCACATGCGTGAAACCAAGAGCTCGAAAATTTTACGACAATCTCTTATGCCTAAAATCAGGATGTATTATTATATTTATTATGGACGATGAGACATGCATAAAGTTTGATTACAAAATGCTACCGGGTGATCAATTTTATACCGTATGAGAGAGCCGGGATATCAATGATGCCCACAAATCCATTTACACGGAAAAAAATAGTAAAAAAGCAATGGTAAGGCAAGCTATTTGTGAGTGCGGCAAGTTGACTAAGCCTTTTGCCACTACGCAAACAGTGAAGGCCGATAATTACATAACAGAGTGCTTAAATCGTCGCCTACTGCCTATGATCCACAAGCATGATAGACCTGTTCTATTTTGGCCGGATTTGTTATCCGTTGGATAAAGACAACAGAGTCGAATACGTGCCTAAGGATATGAATTCGGGCACTTACCAAAGCATATCTTCGGAAAAATACTAAGGCAGTGGATTCGATTGAAATCTTTAAAAGAAATTGGTTACGAGTAAAAGCCTCCAAAGTAGTGGGGAATAGTTCTGTGCTGAAAGGTATGTCTAGTGTCAGGTCCAAGGTCCGGTCTTTGGCATACCATTAAAGATGTTAAACAAATTGTACAGCATATCATTAGAGATAATAAGTTGAATGTTAAATTATTTAAAAAAATGTATAAAAATCTAAATTGAAACATTTTATTTTATATAGAACTCGTGCTTATACTTTCTGGTACATGAGATACTATATAAGACAAGTAAGAATGAACAGACCTTACATACATACATTGCAAGTTAAATAAAAGCTTGTAAAAGTTACTTTTTATTTGCAGGCAGTCTCTGCATTCAGCACCATAATATCTCGCTTATGCAAATGAGGGCACTATTCGCAGTGTAAGTATTTTTCTGTTTCTGTTTTTACTCTTATCTATGATTTAATTTAGCAATAGTTGCAGTCAACGGTGCACCACTAGAGCGAGTAGAAAAGTATGTCTACTTAGGTCAGAAAGTTAAAATGGGAAAGGAGAACCAGGAAACAGAAATCGCCAGGAGAATTCGTCTGGGCTGGGCAGCCTTCGCGAAGCTGGACTTTGCTTTTAGAATGAACCTCACCAGCCGTCGAAAAGCACGTATATTTAACCAGTGCATCTTGCCAGTCCTTACTTACAGAGTGGAAACTTGGGTGACAAACCAATCTATCCTCCAGAGGTTAATAGTCACCCAAAGGGCAATGGAGCGTAGGCTGGTAGGAGTAACATTACGGGATCGGAAGACTATTTAACAACTGGTTGAGAAAACAGCAAAGTTTCGGATGTTGTAAAGTGTACAGCCAAGCTGAAGTAGCAATGGGCTGCTCACGTTGCCCGAAAGTCAGACTCATGGTGCAAGACCCTATTAGAATGGAGACCGTGGGAGCATAAAAGACCGGTTGGAAGACCTCAGATGCGTGGGAAGGAAGATATCGGAAAGGTTGCGGGAAATAACTGGATGCAAACAGCCCAGAACAGAACAACATGGAGAAAGCTGAAGGAGGCCTACACCAAACTGATTGAGAAAGGCTTGAGATGATGATGATTTAATTTTAAAGATTCCGAACAGTAATATAAAATCAGGTCAAGTGCGATTCGGACTCGCACACCAAGGGCTTCGTTTTTGGGATAAAAAAAACTAGAATCATGTTGGAGAAAATGCTTAAAAGCTTTTTACTATTTTATTTTTCATGCAAGAAAGTCAATTTTGTCACGCCTAAATCTTGAACACGAATTTTTATAGTAGTTTACGTGACGGTTGTGTAATGCTAATTACGCAGAGTCGCGTACAATACTTTATCTACACACACATTATAAGTATCTACTCTAAGATGGGTTCAGAAGCCGAAAGGCAAATGACCACCATTACCTTACCTGTGGTAGTAGGTGACAGCGATGACGGCTGTAACGTAATTTTGAAATTACGTTATTGAATATTGTAAGGTAATGAGATCCAAATTTGGAACATCTTCCAAAATTAGCAGCTGTCATCGCTGTCACCTACTACCACAGGTAATGCTGGTCATTGCCTACGGGTTTTGAACGCATAATAGAGGACTTTATGATATGTGTGTAGATAAAAGTATTTTCATTTTTATAATTTCACATTATTTTTCCTGGTGTAAAATCTCCCAAATGGATTGCTCTGCGTTTACTTTTAAGGTTCCGTACTCAAAGGGGACCAACAAAATTGATTACTAAGCCTCCGCTGTCTGTCTGTCTGTCAGTGGGATGTATCCCATAAACCGCAATAGGTAGACGGTAATTTTTTTTACAGCGTCCATTTTTATTGCCGCTAAAAATGTGATTTTAGTGGCGTTTTTTTCTTGACCTTAGCAATCGCTGTATCTCTTGAAACGTAGAGAGAGATATAAAAAATTCAAAAAGTTAACAATGGGGAAAATCGGACTAATTGTTGCATGGTTTTAGAAATATAGTTGTATGGTTTTACGGTACCAAAGTCGTGACCTCCCGTAATATTTATGTTGCGAATGGTATTTAAAACAGTCGAACGACTGGGGCATCTGATTTTGGTACGGTAACCGATTATTTTGGAAATACAATCTATTAATTCTATGATATCACTTTCTTTGTTCTGCAGCTCCGGTGGTTTTAAGTTGGACTACCCTGACGTATTTAACTACTTAATGTACAGTTTCTACTCAGTCCCGGTCGCAATTGTTATGTTTATCCTCAATTACTTCTATCACATGACGTTAGCTTCCAGGTAAGTGAGAATATCATGTGTCATGTAACACAAAGTTAAAAACATTTGTGTAAATAAAAAGGATTTTACTCGTGCAATAAAGCCAAAATTCCTCTGCGGCGCACGGTTGGCATGGACACGCTATGCACCGATATGCTACACACGTAAGCCACATGGACCAAGGCAATTATTCTAGGCGTGTGTTACTAAAATCATTTCGTGCGTGTGCTATATTCTCTTAAAAAAGGCGTTCGCACGGTCAAACAAGTAAACGAGTGAACGTGAGTCCCGTTAGAGCGTACAAAATACATTTTAGCGCGTTCAATCTCAATTACGCAGCAGGGTTTCTGTCGAACGATCGAACGTATAAGGCTGCCTAATTGAGAATGCACGCGCAAAAATGTGTTTTGTACGCTTTGACGGTAGTACTTAAACTCGCCGGTTTATATAAGCAGGGGCTCTATTCTAGGCGGTTTAAACCATATGGTCTTTGATCTGTTATGGTATTGTTTTTAACTCAACCGCCATTACTTCCAACAATTCGCATCTTTAGACCTAAAGTGACCTAACGCAAAATTGTTGGTTTTTGAGTTAGGTCTCTATAGTAATAAATATGTGTTTCGAAAACGACAGCTGAAATGTTGATTTAGGTCACTATAATTCTAAAGGTGCGAATTGACAATACGATAGCAGGTTAAATACGATATGGTTTTTACCGCCTAGAATCTGGACCCTGCCTGCGCCGCATTCACTCGTTCACTCGTTCGACCGACCGAACGCGGTTTTTAAGAGAATAACACCCCTGCTGTAGGAATATCTACATACGAGGTGTATAGAATCAAAGACAGCTACATCCACATAATTTATGTTGGATTTAAATACTGTCTTTTCAGTCACTGCGTTTCGTGACGGGAGTGACTAAATTAATTTTGTGGTTCCTTTATGACTCTTGCGAGACTGGTGTTTTTGTTATCTTGCATAGCGTTAAGATTATATTAATAAATAGGAAGGGTTCGGGTGTTCGGGTGTCATTTCAATTGAGCAAATAGAGCATTCTGTAGGACCATGGTGGCTTGTCACATGTATGAATACATTTACGTTTATGTTCCATGAAAGGTAAACGTAAGAAGTCAGTTGGATTGAAGTTAGGATTATTAAATGTACGTTCTCTAAATACCGGGCGCGATGAACTAGTAGTTTCAGTATTCGAAAACGAACCCGATATACTCGCGCTAAATGAAACGTGGTTAAAAGAAAGCGAAGACTTTTCTGCTTCGAAAATACCAGGTTACATTTTTAGGCATAGGCCTCGACCTCAGGGCGGGCGCGGGGGAGGCGTTGGATTTTATGTGCGGCGCGGCCGAAGTCAAACTTTCTACCTTTGGCCATTCCATCCACACCCCCCTTTGAGCATTCATTTACCAAGCTATTTTCATTTTTAGATTTACTTTGTCTAAGCGTAGCGTAATGAATTTACAAGTCGAGCTTAGAGATAGAGAAACGAATACAGTGAGAGTATGGACCTGCCACCAAACAGTAAGTATTTTAATTTGCTTGACTTCTTCCCTGACTTCGTCTATAGGTAGTACACATATAAAATTAATTTCATAGCTTTTTCGAGTAATTTATCACCGTCTAGCAGAGCTCTCTAAGTAGTAATACAAGTAGTAACTCACTAATTTTCAATAAGTTCTGTTACTACTTGTATTTCACTCTATACAATCAATATAGGTGAAATGTACGCGGAAACTACAATTTTCTGGGAACCGTGTTATTTGGTACATTATTCTATAGTCGAGTCCTTTTCGGATTGCCAATGATAATAACAAGTAGTTCACCGCCATTTGACCGAATATCATGGCCTCCTAAGGCCCAACGAAAAATTCAGCATGTAGTCACTACGGCCTGTTGTCCTACCAGTAGTACTATTATCTTATACTCATTCAGACCCATGTACTTAGAAGACAAAATGGCGGGGTTTCTATTAAGTCCTATTGGTAGGACAACAGGCCGTAGTGACTACATGCTGAATTTTTCGTTGGGCCTTAGGAGGATAAAGCTAATTTCATTAGCATATCTCGGACAGGCCATTTTTGAGGGTTACTATCGAATTGTCTTTATCGCCACACGACCATTTCAGGTAGATGACATAAAGTAGAATACACAGTCAGCAAAGAGTCCATTCAGCTGGACGACATGAAAGTAGAAGGCTCAGTCAGCAAAGTGTCAAATAAGCAGGACGGCTCAGAATTAGAATGAGCAAGTAGCCAAACGTTTGGAAATATAAATAGTCCGTATAATTAGAATACCTAATTAGCCGAAAGTAAAATTAGTTAATTGACATGAACACAGAACGAATTAGTAGCAATACCTAATTCGTCGAAAGTAAAATTTGTAGATTTTAATTATCAAGTGTCTTAACAATACGCAATTTTAATATCCAGACGTTTTGCTAACCGGTCATTTAGCATTCATGTCTATTTAGTAATTAAGACATTTTGAGATACAAACGTTTCGCTACCGGGCCATTTAGCTTTTATGTCTATTAAGTAATAAAGACATTCTAAGATAAAGACGTTTCGCTACTAGTGTATTTTAAATTGTAACATTCTAAGATCCAGACGTTTTGCTAACCGGTCATTTAGCATTCATGTCTATTTAGTAATTAAGACATTTTGAGATACCAACGTTTCGCTACCGGGCCATTTAGCTTTTATGTCTATTAAGTAATAAAGACATTCTAAGATAAAGACGTTTCGCTACTAGTGTATTTTAAATTGTAACATTCTAAGATCCAGACGTTTTGCTAACCGGTCATTTAGCATTCATGTCTATTTAGTAATTAAGACATTTTGAGATACCAACATTTCGCTACCGGGCCATTTAGCTTTTATGTCTATTAAGTAATAAAGACATTCTAAGATAAAGACGTTTCGCTACTAGTGTATTTTAAATTGTAACATTCTAAGATCCAGACGTATTGCTAAAGATACATTTAGCGTTCATGTCTATATAGCAACAAAGACATTACACAATCCAGACATTTGAGCTATATTATCATTTGGCGAAAAGGGAATTTTGATAGTAACCCATTTTTGATACCAAATCTAAAAAAAATACTGTGCTTTTTTTTATTCTCCCAAATGGGTAGGTATTTTTTATCTTTGTTTGTATGAGTGTAGAAAAATTGTTCAGAAATTGCGAAAAGTACCTAACCATAATAAGCCTAAAGCTTAGTTTGGGACTAGGTCAATTAGTGTGAAATAGAATTTTTATTATTTTATATTTATTATTATGCTACAATGTTATTCTTTTTGTTAATATTATCGAAGTCAACTATGAATGGCGGTTTAAACACTGAATATCTCCGCTCTTGTGTCTGATATGGCATTAAACTTAAAGGTAAACATTTTAGTACTAATTGTCATGGGTTGCTTTTTTTTTATAAAATGAATTGAATTTCGATTTTCGATAGTAACAGCGGCAGCCTAAAAAAGAGGTGCTCTTTTTTGTTTTTAACTTTCGCAACGTTCACACATACTGTAATAAATTTAAAACGGTACTTAATCGTGTAAAAACATTATATACACCTCGACATTTCGATCGTGTTGCGTGTGTCGTGTTCAGACCTTTAATAACTGTTATTTTCGTGTAACGTTATCTTTTGTAACGTTATCTCGAAATAATAATGTTATACTATAACGTTATTTGACGCCTTACCTGTATCCAATTATACCGTTATCAAACAAAACGCTATACGTATAACGATACTTTGGTAATCGCTATAATAACGTTAATAACCGTTATTTTCGTGTAACGTAATCTTTAATCTGTATTTGTTATTTGCATTTTTTGTGATAAAGCAAAGTATTTTAGCTGGCTATTTGAAAAGGGACGGAAAAAGGACGGAATATATGAACGGACATCGAAAGGACGTTGGTTGCGATGTCTAAACGGACAAATATCGTCCCTTCTGGGACGTCGGCTAGTCACGCAAAATGCCTACATAAGGAGCGGCAACGGCAACAGCGCGTAGTTCATAACATAAGTTGCAAAACGTTAACTTAAGTGTAACGTTAATACGATTTCGTTACGGTGTAGCGTAACCTTATGAAAAAATATCGATATAATTAAACGAAATTTGGAGCACTAACGAAATATAACGTTATGATACCTAATAATATAATGCATAACGTTATAAAGGTCTGGTCTTGTTATTGTCGTGTTGTCACGAGCAGGCGATTAAGTCAAATCAAATCAAATCAAATTTATTCACTTGAGAAGCGGTTACAATGGTTGTTTTGACATAGGAAAGTACAGCGCTCTCGCTGGCGACACCAGCATGCAAATATGTATAAGTATATAAGAAAAAAAAACTTACTTCTACTAATAATCTTAAAAATCATTAATATAATTCTAAATTCCATGCATTGACACTCCAATCAGTAATAATAGTGCACATTAATTTTTATTAATATGTTTTAAGGATAAGAATTCTTTAATTAATACAATAAAATCTCTTTTCCAGCAACCATTTACATAGCGCACTCACAAATATATTATAGGGCCATATTTTAATTTCTTCAGGAATATTATTGAAAATCTTTATAGCCATGCAACAACAATTTTTTTGGCGTAATTTTGACACAGTTCTCTGCTGTAATACTAGTTTTTGAGGATACCTTGTGTTGAATTTACAAACATTTTTAAGCTGAGTAAATAAATTGAAGTTTGATTTCACAAATTTGCACATTTCAAATATATATAGTGATGGAAAAGTGAGTACCTTCAATTCGTCAAATAATTGCTGGCATGATGTAAGCGGTGGCTTGTTACATATAGCCCTTATGCATTTTTTTTGACTAATGAATAATCTTTCAATGTCATAAGAGTTACTCCACAGCAAGAGTCCGTACCTAAGCACTGACGCCACATAGCCGTGGTACGCTATCAGCGCTGTTTCTTTATTGACAACTGCTGCAAGCCTCCGAATTGGATATACAAAACTATTTATCATTTTACATTTCTTATTAATTTGAGGTCTCCATGAAAAATTCTTATCTAATATTATACTTAAAGTCCTATTTTAGATTTATTACAGTAAGAGGTGCTATGTTTTTAGGTAACAAAAATATTTCTATTGCTTCCAGCTGTCGGTGATATTATTCGTTTTTATGCTCTTTACGTTTATGACCCGGTGGTGTTCGTGGTTAAATATGGGTTGGTCGTCTGAACGTCATGATTGGGCTTCACATCAAGTACCTGGGTAAGACTTAGGTAGGGTAGAAGTCGCGTTTGTGGCCACTGTACCCTTTTTGGCTATTTAAGGTTGAGTGAGTCAAAATACTGTAAAATTTAAATAATATTCATAAATAGTTAAGACTGAAGATTATATTAAGATAAAATATAAAATATTTTTTGTAATTTCATAATGCTTTAGATATTGGTTAAAATTTAGAGTGGCCAAAAAAGGTCTTACGATGGCCAAAACAGTACTTGTACCCTATATTTAATTTCTGTCGATAAAGTCGTTACTAATTAAAAGATAATAACCGTCGATATAACTGTGACCCTTTCTTTCAGAGTTGATATCTAGGGATCGGAAATTCGGATGCTTTTATTGTTGTTTTATGTTAAGTAGTAAGGAGGCGGACCCTATTTAATTTTGCTAATAAATTTCCCGGGTTTTTCCGGAATACCGAAAATATTAATACATATAAACGTATTTAAAGTATTTAAATAACATATTTCAGTTGTGTCTTTTTATAAAATATGTTGTTTGTTTAACTAACAGTACCTACACTATTCTTTAACATCAAACTTAATTAAATTTGTTAAGTAACATATTATTCTTATGAAAATTAATGGAACTAAAATTAGTATTTTTGTTAAATCACCAAATTAAAACAAAATAATATACATAGTCATACAAAATTGAACTGTTTACCAACGTGTAGGTATGTTAACAAAATTGCTGAATATAGTCATAACCTAAATATTTTGACAGTTATCACTATTTCCTGATGTTTTATTCAATCCCGGGATCCCGGAACTTAAATAATTAAAATAATATTTATAAAAAGCCGACTCCATACTTGTTGAGCTTTTTCCGAAAATTTGCTAATTGTAGGTATAAAAGCATCCGAATTTCCGATCCTTGTTGACATCTCTTAAACTGCTTGACCGATTTTTATAAAACTTAGCTAAGTATAATTCCGATTAAACCAGTTTTTTTTGGCAAGGAGTAGGCACACGAGCACTCAGGCCACCTGATGTTAAGTGGGATCAGAGACCCATAGACATTTGAATTCTCAAGACTACATTCTCAAGAATGTAATCCTAAGACATGTAACGTAATCATTGCCTTCTTTAAAAAAAAACGCGTCAAATCGATCCATCCGTTTGTGAGCTACGATGCCACAGATGGACACACACATAGACACATAGATACACACGCTAAACTTGTTACACCTCTTTTTTTTTCGGGAATTAAAAACCATGAAAAGTCAGTTGCTGTTGCCAACGGTGAGGTAATTAGAGACACCATCTATTTCATGTTCAAAGCTCTCACGGGTCAGCTGCGCCTCGTTCACTCGTTTGACCAACCGAACGCCGCCGTTTTTAAGAGAATAACAACCCTGATCTGGCTATGCAGTTCATTTTACGGCGAGCGTAAAGGACAAAGATATAGCAGTTGTATAGCTCCGTCCTTTTCTCTCAGCGTAAATTGAACTGTATAGATATGTCATAATAACCCCACAGGCCGAAGTGACAGCTCAAATTCTTCTGGTAAATTTTACAACAGCAGCTTTCTCTCCAACTGATTAAACAAAGTTTAACAATGATTCTGTGTTAATTAAAATCATAAGTTATTTTGTCAAGTAAGGTTTTTGTGTTTGCTCGATTGGAAAACAATTGGAAAAATAAATTACTAAATGAAATTAAAATTGTATTATTTTCTATGTTGACATTTCCTGCATTAGCTCTCAAAGTCTACATATTATTATATTATTAGCATTTCAAGGTACTAATCTCCAGGATGAAGTACGAGTATAGTTAATGACTAAACAAACTAACCTGTAAGCGAAGTTCTATCATGATCATACGAAGTGGTATATACGAAGTAGCACCCTCCCACCCTCACTAAAACTGAACCCGTTAAAATGCAGGTAATGTTAATGATTCGATGTCATCGATCGATTGTCGTCAGTGTAGAATGATGCCCACGGTCAATCATCATTTAATCGAATTTCACCTTTTTTTTTTATAGAAAATGGGTTTACTCTTGACTAACTCTTGCCCTGGGAGGGCGAAGATTTTGCCGACGATGAAGCGAGTTCACCCAGAAGATACCTATTCACCCTAGCTTTAAATTGGTTCGGATTGTATGCACTCGGAAATACAGACGCCGGAAGCTCATTCCACTCTTTTGCAGTACGCATTATAAATGAAGAAGCAAAGCGCTTCGTTCGAAGAGGTAGAATTCCAACCAAGTGCGGATGGAATCCCGCAGTGCGTCTGGAAGTCCGATGGTAGAAAGGAGACGGCGGTATTAGCTCGTGGAGCTCTTGTGCACACTCCCCGACGTACAGTCTGTAGAACACCGACAAGCAGGCAACTTTACGGCGGTGCGCTAGGCTGTGAAGCTTAGCTTTTTGAGCGTAATCGCGGCCGATGAGTCTCTTAGCTCTGCGTTCCACAGAGTCAAGTGTGGCTAGTTGGTATTTAGCTGAACCATCCCAGAGGTGACTGCAGTACTCCATGCTTGGTCGGACCTGAGCCTTGTAAAGAGATAAAAGCTGTCCAGGCATAAAGTACTGCTTCACCCTATTAAGGATGCTCAGCTTTTTTGCTGCGGTTTGTGCTTTGAGCTCGATGGTGGCACCGAAGTTGAGATTGGACGTCAACTCCATGCCGAGAAGCTCGAGACGCTCGGTAATAGGTACAGATGTACCTCGGAAGGTGGGGGTCAAGCTGAACTGACTCCGTTTAGCTGTGAATAGACACGCCTGTGTTTTGGTGGCGTTGAAACTGACCAAATTGTTGTTACCCCACTGGGAGACAAGACTTAAAGTCAGATCAGTTCGCTCTACCATGGCCTCTCTCAAAGAACGTACCTCCACTGCGCTGGCCTCTGCACTAGACAAGTATCTCTCCGTGACTGTGCTGTCATCTGCATACCCAACGATACCCGGTTGAAGAAGGTCGTTAATGTGTAGCAGGAAGAGGGTCGCGGAGACAACAGACCCTTGAGGAACTCCGGCGTCAATAGCCATAAGGTCAGAAGAGCAGCCTTCAATGACCACTCTGATTGACCGCCCACTCAAGAAATCAGATATCCAGCTACAGAAGCCAGCGGTGATGCCATAGGCTGGAAGCTTGCTCAACAAACAAGCATGCGAGACCCTATGAAAAGCCTTCGAGACGTCCAGCGACACAGCAAGTGCTTCGCCGCGTTTCTCGATAGCTTCACCCCAGCAGTGCGTAACGTACACAGGAAGAAGATTCTGCTTTCGTTGAAAGGTGTTTCGATAAAATAATAGGTACCCGTTATTAGCAATTCGAGGTACTAATTTCGAGGACGAAGCACTTCTTATAAAATAATGTGATATAGACCTTCACTTACATGTAAGTTCGTTTGATCATTAATTATATTTAACAAATATGATCGCGTTACTCGTAAATGATAAGTTTTGTAACCAACAGATAAAATGGTAATGTTATTGTTTGCAGGTTAAAAGATGCCACTACAGCCGCATGTTTTCTTGTATTTTTTTATCTAATTCCTAATACATGTCATTATTTCAGAGAGTGCTATGCTGTACGTAAGTGCTTTTAATAAAAGTTCCATAATATAGAATCAATCAATACACCGTCGCCGGTTCGTACCCGAAAGATTTTTTAACAGCCCATTCCTAAGGTTTAAAGTAGGTTGAAAATGTTATATTAACATGACTAGGTCAAATTTGGCTTTTTAAACTTTTAATTTTTTTCTTCCTAATTTGGCTTTTTAATTTTTCGTTTTTTTCTTATAAATTTAATAAAATATTTCGGCTTCGCCAAGAAACAAAGTCTAAGGACGAGCTGGCAACGGTTCTCTTGTAATTATTACTTGTTGCGGGAAATCCCCTTGAAAGTAATGAATGTGAGTAGTTTGTCCCATTCTTCCAACCCGTCCTCCTTTTGTTTAATTCAGTTTGCACCACTCAACCATTTCTTCTTTGTAAGGTTGTCTGGAAGAGATCGCTATTTAGCGAAAAGACCGCCCGTTGACTCACTATGTAATCCTTATTTTATTTTCTTGTATATCCGTTACTTGGTGTATGTGGTGTTCAATAAAGTATTTTATATTGGATTGTATTGTACATCTCAAAAACTAGACCGAATCGAGCCCTCTTTATGACATTTTGAACTCCAAATCTGTTATAATAAAATTATACCTACAAATTTTCCTAGCACGAACGACGTGTTGTTAGTGTTTGACATAATAAAAATATCGACAATCCTGTTATCGATAAGTACCACTTCAATATATATTCTTCCATAGAGTGATTTTCACTGAAGTATGTAAAATATTAATAAATTGATAGTTATGTTATTATTCTTCTTTTATTAAAACGCACCACATTGTTATATGAATCATATGAAATATGACTGTAATTTTTTCCTTGATAAAATGATTTCGTTATTTTCTTATTAGGTACTTCAATGAGTTCCAGGACATTGTGAGTATTTTCTCAATAACTATGATAATGATGTACAATTATTTCCTCTACGTCGTTAAAGTGGTGGTTATCGATAACAGGTATGTCGATATTATAATAATGTCAAGCACTAACCACATGTTGTTTCTGCTAGAAAAATATCTAGGTATAGTTATAATCCTTCGGGTATGTCCCGGGCACCACGGTGTATATGAAACTTACTTGATTAACTTGAAATTATTCCATTTTACAGATGTAAAAGATGTACCAGAGAGTGAGAATAAACCGGCATCAGGTCTACTGTTTTGGAAAACCAATCATTTTTGGTCTGAATACCCCGTATTGTTCATTATTGGTTTGTGACAGTCAAAATTAACCTACATGACGCGTATTCACTTCACCCATTACAAATACATAATACAACGATAAAAAGTGTAAAACGGTGTAACCCACAAAACGCAAACTTTAGACCAGAGCCAACTTTTGTTTCTTCGTGTGTGTGTATGACCCATCTCCATTGGCCCTGGGGTTGGGGTTCTGATGCTTACCATTTAGGATGAAAGTAAAAACTTTAACACACTTAGGACGCGTATACATAGAACGTCCGTTTTTACAGGATCCGTTTTAACGGATCTTTTCACCTTGTAATCTTCTTTTTTACTGGATCTAGAATACTGTTTTGGGTGTGAACTCGCTCATACAACTACATCCGGCATCAAATAACGGACTTGTAAAACGGATCGCTATGTGTACGCGCCCTTACTACAGTCTCAAAATGTAAGAATATGATTTGAATGAAAAAGTTCAATAGCAAAAAAGCGTCTCTTCATAGCACTTACGTCATTTTGTTGAGAAGCGCAGTTTTTCGGCAGTTACTCAAAAACGGTATATCCGATCATGTTGAATTTTTTTTTTTGGCTTAAATTAGGTATTTATTTTGATTTTGTATGTTTTTTCATATTTTTTGAACATACGGTTTAGAAGATAATGGGGCGGGGGACACATTTTATGAAGAAGTAGAAGAAGAAATACAATTATTTTACTTACAAAATATACAAATGATGCAAGAAAACAATGAGGGTATCAGGGATGCAAATGTGTGTCGTCGCGGCAGTTAAACGGACACTGGCTCATCAAAATGCTGAGGTGTCAGACACCTACAGCCTTTTTCGGAATCATTTAATAAACAACAAGCTGTATTTTTTTAGCCTTACCCTCAAGTAGTTTACCTAAAAATTGTATTCATATTTCCAGGTGCTGGTTTGATTTTATTACATGTGACTCGAACTACAAAGCTGGATAACGAAATATGGGCTTTTTGTGAATTTCATCAAGTTACTCAGATAAATGAATATTTATTATTATTTGTGCTGTTAGGAGCTTATGTGATTTCGGTACAATTCATGAACGGTATTGGAACGCATGCTTTGTCGATGCCTTTTCTCTTGCTTTCGGTAAGCATAGTCGTAGAACTCCACCTCTTCCTTTACGTGTAAGGGCGCGTACACATAGCGATCCG
Source organism: Acleris literana (assembly GCA_946894065.1). Lineage (NCBI taxonomy): Eukaryota > Metazoa > Arthropoda > Insecta > Lepidoptera > Tortricidae > Acleris > Acleris literana. Next base: position 13,673,479 of record OX335670.1, on the reverse strand, counting down.
TTTTACAGGTTTCACACCCAAAACAGTATTCTGGATCCAGTAAAAAAGAAGATTACAAGGTGAAAAGATCCGTTAAAACGGATCCTGTAAAAACGGACGTTCTATGTGTACGCGCCCTAAGGCTTGTTTCACACGTATCACAACCACACCACATCGCAGCGACAAAAAGTGGTTCCGACGGTAAATATAATGGTTACCACTGACGGCAAAAATAATGTGGTCCGTGTGAATAGAATTATTTATTTTCATAGAAATTGCCTTTCGACCACATCGCTTGTGGCTGCGATATGGTGTGGTTGTGGTACGTGTTAATAGACTCTAAAAGTGCCCGTTTGGCCGACTTACTGAATAAAGGTTTTTTTTATCTTTTTTGTTCTTTTTATCCACCGCTATACCTAGAGATGGCCATCCCATGGGGTCCTAACGCGGGGCGGGCGGATGCATATGGATATACACGGTATTGCCGGCATGTCGTATTTTTAGACCACGTAAATCATTGCAGCGGGAGTATGTGGTTCTTAGTAATAAATAATCCCATAATACGAACTTAAAATATTACGTTACTAAATATTTAATTAAAATCTCGAAACAAATAACTAAACAAAACAATATTTTCAAGACTGGCGGGCCTAGAATTATCGCCGCCGCGCCGCCTCCTACCGTTATATTTACCTACCGGCTGGCGTTGCCTCGGGAATACAGAGTGACGTTGTTTTTGACTGCGCAACCACTCGCATGCTGCTTTGAGCACCGATCAAAACTTGACTACTATAATTTTCTAAGGATTTTTGGTGATTTACATGTTGTAAAAGCTCTAAAGACTTAAGTTTCTGACGGGAATACTTTTAGCCAAGGCCACTAAACCTGTATATAAAATATTCGATATCAAGTTTTTTTTTTTTGTATATGGTCTTTTTAATATAGGTACTTGCTATATTTTTTTAAGTCTAGTCGGTGGCCTACGCGTGATCGTAAAGTTCCGAGTTCAAACCTCCACGCTGCCGTAATACCGAATACCAAACTATTAGGATAGTTGAGTTTATGTACATACCTAGCGGTCAAGATTTGATACAATACCAAAGTAGCTACTTGATCGGCCACTCTTAAATCGTTCGGAAATTAAACTCTTCAAAATCATGTTACAATCGCTGATGATATTGATGTTCGTTTACCCAGGAAAGGTTAAGGAAAAGAAAGGTTCTTCGGTGTCTCCCCTGGAGAGATAGGTATGGGAATTCCTTTTGTGGGTGTCTCCCAGAGACAGTTACTCTTATTATTTTATAAAAGTATGAGTATATTGGGGTCCTAGTGAAAAAGGGTACAAGTCGGCTTAACTCGTAATAAATAAAGTATATACCTACATGAACGGAGTATACTAGACTTAAAACCTTTTTCACTTGATCTTCAGAAGACTTATACCCTTTTTCACTAGGACCCAATTTTTATGGTTGGATTAGGCCAATTTGTGTCAAATTGTTCCCGGTTTTTTAGTTACCTATATTATATTATAACTACTTACCGTGCCTGCGTGCGCGTTGGGCAACTTCAGCTCACTAGTTAATAATTATTGTTTAATCTTTAATTAACACAAGTACCTAGAAGACCGAGCGTCGCTCGGGTTGAAAAATAATTTTCCCGAAGATGACAACATGACAGATCGATTTTTCGCTCCCGTAAACCCCTTATATACAGGGTGGAAAGTTGAGATGGGTCATTAAGGGCAGCTACCAGATCCCTTGCTGCCACGCGAAAATGATCTTAGGAGACCTTTTCCAACTTTTTGAGTGATGACAATCGACATTCACAGATTTTTGATAAAATGTACAGTCGAGAAGAAGGAAGAGTGAAGGAAGAGAAGAGAAGGAAGAATGGAAAAAGTTTTCTTAGATTTGTGGGTGTTCTGGTACTCTAACCTCAGTTGGTCTCAAAGAGTGTTTTAATCCTTTATGGGAATCGATTGGCATTAAAAAAATATTACTCAATTCTGACGATTTTCTCGCTGACTGTACATTTTATCAATATCGAATCGTACAAATCTGTCAATATCGAATGTCAACGCTCAAAAAGTTGGGAAAGGTCTCCTAAGATCATTTCCGCGTGGCAGCAAGGGATCTGGTAGCTGCCCTTAATGCCCCATCTCAACGTTCCACCCTGTATAAATACAAGAATTGCTCGTTTAAAGGTATTAGATTTAATGATGTTTTTTTTGCAGTGCAAATATGCAGACTTATATTGGCCTAGAAGGTTGTACATGCTACGAATAACGCTCGGCATTGGTTATGCCAGTTCATTCGGTTTTATGGCGCCTCACAAACATCATCCTGTTTATTATAGCAAAGATAGAGCGCACATTGGACGTATAAACATAGTTAGTGAATTTTATTAACTGTTGTTTTTTGTTAAGTACATCTGCCACGCCTAACTTCGTATTAAGTATTTGTTAATTAGTATGCAAACAATTCATTTGAGAGCTGAGCCCTAACACCGCACTTTAAGTACAGTCAACAGGAAAAGAAAGTGATGAAATAGGTCAGCTGGTAGAAATGCCATAGGCATTAAGTTAACTTTTGTACTCTAATTTGTAAAAATTAAATAAATAAATAAATATTGTCTCAAAATAGTACAATTATAATAAATGAAGTCAGATGTCTCTGATTATTGTAGTTTAGCTTAAGTAAATTAACTCGTAATGTGTCATAAGTAAGTGGCATGCGAACAGTTAAAGTTATTATACTGAGTGTTTCAAACTATCACTGAAAACCGCATCATAATCGGACCAGTAGTTTTGGAGATAATTGGCAACATTGGTTTGCACAAACAAACTTCCTCTCACCCCAAACGCATATAACGTCTCTGTACCGTCGTGGGTAAATAAACTGATTCTCTAAAATAGAAATAGTCCGTAATACTACCAACCTATCATATTATGTAAGTGATCATATGAATTTTTGAGACTTTATGACCTTTCAAGACCACCTAGGAATGGGCGTTTTTAAAAAAAAACACCCGTAGTTAAGGACAAAAATTAACGACGGTAACTTTTTCCATTATGTCACGATAATAAGTTAAATATTTATAGAATAGAATAGAATAGAATAGAATAACTTTATTTCAGACTACAAGGCCCATATTTACAAATACCTTACAGACTAGCATACATATCAATATATAACATAAAATGAACACAACTATTAATAAATTTTCGCAGTGTCTGCTAGACGGCGACCACGAAATCGCCGAAATAAGACTCCCCTCGGCCAGAATTCTTCCTTTAAAAAGGTCGACAGATCTATGGTCGGTACTCTCATCACAAATGACTTAAAATTAAGCTTGTGACGAGGTTCTAACCACTCGACCCTAAGAGTAAATCCCACATACTGCCCACATACGCCAGTAGGCCGTAGCTCACATTCAATAACCGAAGCAGTTGCAATCCTCCCTCATTAGTAAAATGGTTTCATTTGCTACAGGAGTTTTGTCTGAGATGGCACTATTTTTTGTATGACCAATTTAGTTAATTATCGTGACGTAATGGAAAAAGTTACCGTCGTAAATTTTTGTCCTTAACTACGGGTGCTTTTTTGGAAAACGCCCGAATACAAGTCAGATGTTCGGTTAATGTCGGTTATATACGTTAGACAAACACGCGAAACAACTATAACACCTCTCATTTCCGTCAAGGGTGTGACACTTGATACTTAATATTAATTTCATCATTCTTTATTGAAATTTCCCGTAAAGCGATAGTTATGACATCGTTTATGATCATTTTCTTTTGACTTATTAAATATTTAGTTGAAAATGACACTTTGGTATAATCTGTTATATCTGGGGCGTCATGCTAGAACTATTTGGTATGGAGATAGCTTGAATCCCGAGGAAGAATGTCGAGGTTCCCGAGGGAATAGCCATGACGCAAAGCCGCTGGCAACAACTAGAATTGTATAAAATGGAGTCTCGTAAATCTGGGTATTGCAACTAACTTAAATAACTCCATCTAGGATCACTGTTTTGAACAACGACAGGCGTGATATTGTATTTCGCTCAGCGCGGCTAGCACATGTTGTCCGCGACTTGTTTGTCGCTCGGATCTCCCTTTCTATTTAGTGTGTAACGATAGAGATGCACTAAGCGACATGCGAGAAAATACAACTTGTGCTACCCGTGCAGGTTCACTTTGTACAGTACCCCAACGAAAATGTTAATCACTTTAGTGCGTTGTCATAGTTAACTTCAAACAGAACATCAAATGACACACATGACAATGACAATGACATTCACAAGGTTCTAAGGATGCTCAACATTTTTATTGGGTGACTGTACATATTCCCATTTCGTCCACATTTTCATATCGGCCACATTCCCAACTCGTCCCCATACCAATCCCAATTCGTCCACTTCCTGTCTCGTTCATATTCCCAACTCGTAGTCATTCCCAACTCGTCCGCATTCCCAATTAGTCCACATTCCCAACTTGTCCTCATTCCTAACTCGTCTGCAACCTAACTTAGGACTGTAGGGCTGTTCGTTATTAATTCGAACACTCGGTTGTTCACTAGTTGATGGGAATGTGAACGAAATGGGAATGTGGACGAGATGGAAATGTGATTGAAATGGGAATGTGAACGAAATGGGAATGTAGACGACTTAGGAATGTGGCCGAGATGAGAATGTGGACGAGATGGGAATATGGACAAAGTGAACCTGAGCGTTGTATTTCTTAATACAAAATAATTTTTAGGACGCCTCTGTACTGGCCTTTAATGACGCATCTAGAGATATAATAATTTTCCTTTGTTTTTATCGCAAACTATTCTTACGTGCGCTCCTCTTTACTGTGCTCGTCATCACATCTAACTTTTATTTAAAATAGGATGCCTCAATTAATTTCATTATTCAGAATTTTACAATATCGATATACCCATCAGGATTTATGAAATTTTGGAATTAAATTATTCGGAATTATAATTTTCAACATACATAAATATAATATTCGGGAAACGTTTGATTTAAATAATCGGTAAGTTATTCGAGATTTTTATAATTCGGCCTTATAAGCAAACCACAAAAAAAACTGCTTGCTTTTACTTTTTTATTCGAAAGAAGAGCCTTTTCTAAGAATTCAATTTGAATCATTTCATGATTAAAAGTGTTATTGCTATTTAAAATAATTTCTTAAATAAAAGTAACCTCGCCTACTTACTACGAAAAAATGGCGGAGCTATTTAGAAAACTGGGTATACCGTCTAAGATTTAGAAGACGATTTGTTTCAAGACTAGATTTACTTAATACAATCACATTAAATTTGTTGAAAATGGCGAATTCCATACTTCCTATTGTAAGTTTCTACAATAAATGTTGATGCCGTCGTTTTGAACCTCTTGGAAAACCTCAACACACAAATAATTAACATTCTTGACTCATATACTCGTAACTCAAAACATAAATAGTCTCATTAATATATTAATTTCATCATAAGAATTAAAGTCAATTTGTAAACAAATAAATTTGACATTAAAGCGTACTTATGTGTCAGCTAGATATATAAATTGTACTTATAAAACAAAATATTGTAGAGGTTTTATATGTTTTATGTAAACCCACAAAAGAGGTTGATTCGGACCGCATTTAGGGGCCAAATGAAGGTCATTCCTTATTGTATTATAATTAAGTTTAATTTAAATACGTTTAGTTTTAATTTTTAATTGTATTCATGTTGAATGAGAGAGCGAGAAGCCTATTCCTCGCAATGGTTTTTAAATTTTCATATAGTGGCAAAAATTGATTTATCCCAATTATGAAATTCGGTATTTTCAAAATTGGAATTAAATAATTTGATAATTAAGGGTTTTCCACATATATTAAGAGACAAGAAGCTCGGGGCTTGTCAAAGATATTTTCTACTTATAGTAAAATAAATATTTATTTATTGTACACTTTTACGACGCGCTGGCCTAGTTGGTAGTGACCCTGCCTACGAAGCTAACGGTCCTGGGTTCAAATCCCGGTAAGGGCAGATATTTGTGTGAAGAGCGCGAATATTTGTTCCCGTCATGGATGTTCTCTATGTATTTAAGTATATATTTCTCTATATAAGTATTTATATCGTTCTTTTGTCTAGTACCCTTAGTACAAGCCTAGAGCTTAGTTTGGGACTAGGTCAATTGGTGTGACATTGTCCGCAGACATTTATTTATTTATTTATAGACCTTTCTTTATGTTCTATTACATTATCTGTTGTATTTGCAGATGCTATTTGGGATTGGGTCCGTCGTTATTTGTTTTCTTGTTCTGTATTTGAGCCTTCTTTTTTTGCCAAAATTAATATGGGATCCAAATAACACCGGCATTGGCGAGATCCCCGCCGCAGGAGAGACACCGCCGACCACCAGCACAACGACGGAAACACCCATAACAACAACAGGAAGGACATTCTGGTGGTGGAATGAGGAAGCTATTCTTTGATTAGTTTTATGGTTAGATATTTTAGTTTATTTTTGTTAGTTAACTTACGGTTGGTATAATGATAATATTCTTTGTATTACTTAGATTATTTAGTAAAAATATATAATATTTATGGATTGAAACTGTTTGTCATTGATTTTAACAAGCATTGTTAGGTTTCCGCGCGTAAATTAAAAACCATTTTTAAGATGACATTCTTAATTGTCCGTCTGTCCGTTGAATGTCTAGAACCTTTTTTAACCACGTTGCAAATATTATAGTTTTGACAGCTTTGTGCGTGTGTCTGTGGCACCGTAATCAAAGAGTTATACCATTCAGTCCAATATGTAGGTACTGTACCACTGACCACTTAAGAGGCCGTATACGAAATTTTGCCGGTTTTGCATATTTTTGTGTTTTTACAGTTAAAATACTGCTTTTCTATAAGTTTTGATGCTCAACATTAAATGTCATTTTAGTTATGATCGAATAAATGAGCTACGAATAAATGAGACACTTTTTTATTTTTGTCGAGTATTATAATGCGAGATTTAGGTTGTTTTAAATCATTATTTATTGCCAATTCTTTTGAACTTTTTGGATATTTTTTTTAAGTAATGGATTGATTTTGAACTAAAGTTAATTTCTGTTGTTTTAATTTTATGCACGATAGTTCTGAGTAGCCGAAATCAAAAATATTTTTATCGTGTTTTCTATAAAAATTTACCAAGATTATTATTTTTTTTACTCGAAAAATTTATATGAAAGTGGTAAAAAGTAAGTCATACATTTTTTAGACGACTTTCACAGCTATATATTGTAAAATTTTCATACCGTTAAGACGTCAAAACGATTCATGAATATGTGACATTCTAAACCTGTTCGAGCAAAATTCACATAACAGTCGCCGATGTCAGGTCGATTAATTAAAATAAAATAATAAAAACAAAAAATTAGCTCATATATTCGTTAAAATTAGAAATTATCTTTCGTGTTGTGCATTAAAACTTATAGAAATACAGTGTTTCAACTGTAAAATCACGTCTGTAAATTCACGTAAATCAGCGAAATTGGCAAAATTTGGTATACGGCCTCTTAAATCGACGTCCGCGCGGTACCTACATGGACATTGTTTCATAGCGACCACCTTGAACATCCACCCCGCGGGAGTAGTCATAAATGAAGCTTGCTGACGGCCACCTGTATCGGCTGAGGGCCCTCCTGCAATCGGCTAAGGGCCCTCCTGTATCTGCGTAAGGTGGTCGTTGTAAAAGTAGTATTTTTTGACGATCACCATACAAAGGACTCGTCAGAAATGAAGCTCGCGGGCCAAGGTCGTCGTTGTCAACATGAAGTAAGTATACAGTAATTATTCTACCCATTTTGTCACAAGAACCGCTCCTGCTGACACATACATCAATGTTCTCTTTAAAAGGTGGTTGCAAAAAAAAACCGTTAGTTTGTGTGTTAACCCTCAACCAGGCAAAGTGATTCATGATTCCCATATAAAATTTACTCAATAGTACCCACTTGTGGGTGTGTAATGATCGGTATACCAACTTTTGATATATTTTCACTTGATGTAAAAAAAAAGATATAATTTCATAGAATATAATCACTCAAGGGGCAAAATGAACTTTTGATATAACAACAAAGTAGATATTTTCATGGTGTATAATGTTCAATAAGTACCTATAATAGATGTTTGATATAATGTTTACCTAATATAATGAACGTATGATTAGTGATTTAATGTGTTAAAAGATATAAAAAATATTATAAAAATAACTTTGTTCTGGCTGTAGGGTCGCAGTTCTTCCTAACACTCCTCCCGCTTCGCTCGTCGTCGTGCCTAACGAAGACCTGCCTTAACGCAGAATAGGCAAGTTATTATAATAGTAGTACGTAAGTATTCCAGATTATACCAGTACTACATTATACCCACTGAGCGTTATATCGAACACAGTTATATCACATAATTATACGTTATGCCATATTACTGTTGGATTAATAATTGTTATATTCAGGGTTCGTAAAATGCGAGCAAAATTCATTGAAGTGCTAGGGTTGTCACTTATAATAGTTATAATATAATCGAATAAATTAAATATCTATAGAGGAATGTATTTATACCCATGAAAACACTTGTTATCATTATGGTAATAAATTGCCCTTGTCGGTGTTCATAGTTTACCTATAATGTTAAACTAAAACTTCTTAGAATTGATAAATACATGGTCTATAGATTTACGAGTATTATCTGGATATTATTGTCAATCTCATTGTATTGTTTGCATTGTCTCGCATCGTACTTGCAAAAATTATTACTTACTATCCCAAATGTTGAATTGGGAATTATTATGTTTGAAATTGTAAATATAATTCAAAAAAATACCAGCCAATAAACTGAGTTTCGGATTGTGTTCAATTTCATCAGGTATGAATATGCCAAATATTGTTATGCCAAAAGTGCATTATATCCCTTAATCGTTATATCGACCAATAATATATCAAAAGTTGTTATAGCGACCGTTACGCACCCCCCACTTGTATGTTAGTAAGACCGTTTGGTCGGTATTTGATCAACTATATTTATGTTGAATGGTGAAAAATATTTGGTCATTACTTTATACCCCGTTATCAAGCGCTCAGTTTGGTGGCTGACGTCACAATAGGGTAGAATGGGGAGTAAATCGAACGGTGTTAATTAACACGACAACCTAGTCAATTGGTGTTCAACGCATTTTTTTTTTTATAATCAGGCATTCACGGTATAAATTACTTATAAGTCAATTGATTAATTTATGGACGTTGTTCTTTCGTTAACTGACTCTCTGTAACCTTAGAGGATTTAGAACAGGAGGCGCCTTACGCAGGCTTTCCCCTCTGCCGAGGTATAAGATCAAATGACCTTGTGCGTCTGTAAAAACAGTCGTTTTTAGGGTTCCGTAGTCAAACTAACGTAACTAAACGTAGCCATGTCCGTCCGTCCGTCCGTCCGTCCGTCCGCAGCCTAGCTCAGAGACTCTTAGTACTAGAAAGCTGTAATTTGGCATGAATATACATATTAGAATATACTTATTCCCGTACATGTAACGTGGGGATGTATTTTTTTTTATCGTCGTTGGATAGGTCTTTTAAAAAGATTGCGGGTTTGTGAAAACAATTTTTCGATTAAGTTAAACGTTTATAAAAAATTAAGCTTTAAAGCGCTAATTTTTGTTAGAGTCAAGTGTCCCCCGCCACTACAGCCAAAACTACAAATACTAAAAATCTGAAAAATATCTTAAATGAAAGCACATAATTATAATGAATTTAATAGGAAAACTATCACAACTAAGTAGACTGCATTGATTCTTGAGTTACAAACGGTTTAAATGTTTATACCTACCTAAAACTTATTGGGTTTGCGGTGTTGTTAAACTGACGGCGACCTATGTCGATCTATGGTGATAACAGTTTTCCAACGGCAAAGTTAAGTTTGTCACGAGGTCTAATTTGTTTGTAGTAACGGCTTCGGAACCCTAGACTGAGCATGGTCCGACATGCTCTTGCCCGGTTTTATTCGATACTCACATAACCAAAGTCGTTTTCGAAGAGTCAAGACCTCCAGCAAATGCCTTTTTGTGCTCTGTTTTATTGCAAAAACCGATCAAATACGTCAAGTTTGCAGACAGATGGAATTACATTTCACATATAAGTACTTTTCACTGTTGATTTTGATTGTAATGAAGTATTTTGTATTTATTTACATCGCAAAAAACAAACATTGATTCTCTAATGGATTTTAAAACGTTTGAGGAAATAATCGTTTTAGAATTAATGCGTACCTACTCCTCACGAGACTCGAAACAACTTCATGCTATACTCGTATTGAACCTTAAAAGAGTGACTGTAAAATGAATAATCAATCGCTTGATTTAAATATGTTTGTTTGCGTACAGTCTCTTGTCTGTGTTTGTTGAACACGTCTAATAGTCCGGGCGAACGCTGCAAATTTACTTACCCCATCGAGTTATAGGAATATACCGCCATCCACGAAAAAAAAACTTACAAATTTTAGGTAAAAAAATTGATCTTCCGGGGCTCAGCTGGGGGGTAATTTGCAGTGAAAAGATATATGGTCCGCCGGTTCTTTTTGTGGAAGGTGGTATTTTCCTTTAACTCGATGGGGTGAGCAAATTTACAGCGACGCCTTGAACTAATGCGTACTCCTCACGAAACTATAGAGTCGCAATACATTTAAAACAAGTTTATATATCGATAAAATAAAAAATGTTAAGAATGCTTGTAGCATTAAGTCCGCCTTTTGTACACTTTTTTCTGCAATAAAGTATTTAAATAAATAAATAAAAGAAAATTCACAATTGCAATAGAAAATTAAGTTATTCGCTTTGATAAGGAAATATTATGTTCAATAATTATGTATGTTATTAACACGCTTTTTAACCGACTTTAAAAAAAGGAGGCGGTTCTCAAATCGTCGGAAACTGTTGTTTTTATCTAGGTATGTTCAGCGATCACTTTTTACCCTGTGCGTTGATTTTAACGATTCTGTCTTTGATAGAAAGATCATACTTTATATTTGGTCCCACAGAAAAGTTAGCGTGATCAGATGATGGGATCCATGAGAAATTGAGGGAACTCTTCACAAATTATAGGCACACATACCGCAATTTTGGTATGTTCTGTAAGAACTGGATATGCCTTTCTTGGAGCGCAGGGTGGTGTTTCGCACTCGGTCCGTTCTTTTACACCTAATATGCTGCGCTCGATCGCCCTTTGACAAACCTTGAGTTTGGACTTTTGATTTTCGGTTTAAGACCACGACTGAGTATTGTAGCTTAGAACGGGCAAAATACATACGTCGACGAGTTTGAGTTTGAGTGAAAGAGGAAGGTCCCTTCATTAGTTGGCTCATGGACCAGTAGGTCTTCCAGGCGTTATCGACATGTCTTTGTATTTCCATTTCTTGCCTGTTACTAAAAGAGGCTAGCTGGCCCAGATAGATGTACTCGTCGACGTAATGTATTACCTGCCCGTCCACCTCGATCCTCTGTCATGAGGAGCTGTTGGTCATGTGTTTTGGTCCTATTCATCTTAAGTCCAACCTCAAGGCTTGCGGCGCTAAGTTCTATTAGCATGAGCTGTAGGTCGTGAGCGGTTGGAGCGAACAAAACAATGTCGTCAGCGAAGCGAAGGTTGGTTAACCGTTGGCCGCCAACTTTAATACCTCTGTCGCTCCAAGAAGCCGATAGGGTTTTGAGGACTTCTTCCAGGGTGCTAGTAAATAATTTGGGAGATAGCGAGTCACCCTGTTTAACGCCTTTTTCTATTTGGAAGGATTGACCGGATGATTGCAATTTTATGTCTGCTGTGTTATTATTATAAATATTGCTAATTAAGTTTATATAATAATATGAGAATACCTATACATTATAATTAATATATAATGGCGCATATTTGTTAAATCTCGTATACACAATACACAAGATAAATACCGTGTAAAGTGCTGCCATCTATATCACAACTTTAAAAATTAATCGATATCGACAATGTCGGTATGCATCTCATCTCTAATAATCGTTTGATAATCGGTAAGATAACGCAAACGTCTTTATTTTAAAATTGTGTAAGCACATGTTGGTACTAAAAAATTATGCATGTGTGCGTAATTTTAAGCTAGTGTTTTTGTTTTTTAGTGGTGTAGGTGTGTAGCAATGAGAGCAAATTTTGCATTTGTGTTGAGTATTGTGTATGTATGTAGTGTTACCTCAGCTCCCTAAAAGTGACAGACTTTCGTGCTTAGGAAATTGTATCAATGCGTGCTCCAGTTCTAAATCCTCTAAGTTTGTAACACTGTGTTCTCTGTCTCTCTGATTGAGAACTCCATAAAACTTTCTCCCTCAATCTTGGTATTGTGATTTGCGTATCAGTTCTAGGGTATACTCCGTCTAAGGCTAGTACTTCTTCTTCTTCTTCTTTTTTCAATAATGGCGGTCCACCGCGGTATTTCGCAATGATTTCGCCAGGGCGCGATACTCACTTGAGAGTATACTAAATCAGTAAAATAGAATATATCAAAAGTACAAAGAAGGATATTTCAATCGGCCATCGTCTCATTTTCCCTCCCCGAAGGTTACCGGAAGACACCAGACTCCAGACAATACGGAAACAGGTCAAAAACAATGAGGTTTTACCGTGTAGGTAGAATCTCAGCACTGACTAATGGCCTGTTGTTTGATCGGTAGTTAAACTAACTAATGGTCAAAAAACGTTACTACCTAATGGTTAAACAATCAAGGAAATGTGCCAAATTTTCCATTCCTTTTTCGAATTTTAACAATTAATTAGTTTAATTACTGATCAAACAACAGGGCTTAATGGTTACAATCTCAAGGAAATGTGTCAAAATTTCCATTCCTTTTTCGAATTTTAACAATTAGTTACTTTAACTACTGATCAAACAACAAGCCATAATAAACTGACTTTATATTTAAAAAAACCGCGTCCAGCTTATAACACTGGGCCTCTATTCAACACGCTAAAAACTATATCGTTTTTGACTTGTTATCGTATTGTCAACATTTTGATAGCTCTTATTTACTTGACAGTAATGGCGGCCGAGTTAAAAACAATACTGTAACAGGTCAAAAACGATATGGTTTTTACAGCCCAGAATAGAGGTCGATCTGTTAGCATCGGGTGATCGGGGATTAATTAAACTAGGTAAAATCAGAATCATAACATTCGGTGGGTATTTTAAAATTCATGTTCCTAAAACTTAAAATAAGCAAAAGAAACACAAAATGTATGTTATCATTTTATACTGTATATGTCAAATTTTATAATTGTAGTATAAATAGTAACCGCGCAATTACGATTTTAATTTTATCAAAACTTTAAAGTCTCTCTCCTGTAGAATTTGTTTTTTGAAGATACTTAAAATCACATCCATGGCAAAGTTGCGAATCCGCATTTCGATTCAAAATAAAGCCGCGTCCCCTGCGCCGTGTTTTTAATGTTTTCAAACATCTAACATGTTTTGCTAATCAAAACAATACCCTATTCGTTTGCCGAAACTGACGGATAACATGTTAGATATTAGAAAACATCTAAAACACGGTGCAGGGGACGCGGCTTTAGAATAGCAGATTCGCTACTTTACTAAAAGGGGTTTCCGTCAGCGTCGTTTGAAGTCGTTCGTCGTCGTTCTATGCTCTTAAGGCCCGATTTAGACCAAGCGAACGAACAAGAATTCTATGCGCTATCTCTTACATTTTCTTTGTAAAAATAAAGACAAACATGTCATGTTCTAGAGCACTCCTTCGCTTGGTCTAAACGCACCTTAATGCTATCGTTCGTACAATATTACACCGCCTACTACAATTTTCTGATTTACCCAAAGGTCAACTGGTAGAGAATGCCAGTAGTTATTAAGTTCACCTTTTGTACTCAAATTTGTATTTTTATGCAATAAAGATTAAATATATACATAAATATGTACACATTCGTGCACCAATCTATCGTCACTTATTATGCTAACCTCAAAAGTAAGGTATACTATTGACGTTCTAAGTTCAAAATATAAGTACGCATATAATTCTTGTTGATTGAAGGGAAAAGAAGAAACTGGTTGACATTTGTGACATATGAAAATGACTTAAATGAACTGGTGCTGTCAATAGCATGAAGAAAGAAATTCGTATTTTATTGCTGTAAAAAGATTTTTGGAATAAGCGAAAATATAAAATAACTTGGGACAATGGGGGCGTAAGTATTTGACTTTTTAATTATTATAATAGTGGTAACAACAGGTTCAATTTTAATGATCTTAATTACCAGCGGGTATTACTATCCTTGACGGAAGCGCTAAGCCATACCTTTGTTTATATGAGCTATGATTATAAGTAGGTTGTTAAGAATATGTTGTGGATTTGCAATAGCAGCCCTTGTTAAGAACAGTCCGTGCCTAATTCAAACAATTGCGGACAGGTAATTGGGTCCCGCAGGTCATTGGGGCCCGCCCGCACGGTAGCCGTATCCGGATGTCATTTGCATGAAATTCGGCACATAATGACTTTCTTTTAGTGTTGCTAGAGGACTTTCGAACCTTATGGACTCTCAAACCTTGAAGGTTCAAGCTTTGAAGATTAGAGTGTTGAAGGTTTATGCTCAAAAACCGTTCAGAACCATAGACTCAAGATTTTTATGAGCTTTCAAGTACCTTTAAGACTTGAGCTTCATACAGTACAGAGCTCAAGCTTTCAAAGGCCTGTGACAAACGTTAAGATCTCACACAATGAATGAATTTGGTTAGGCTAGTAATAACTTTAATGAATTTTAAGTAAATATAATCATAAGTTAATATTATTAAATGACTTACAATAAAATGTTAATAAACGCCCAAAAAGTTGGCTATTGAGTCTAAATAGAAAGAAATATTTCTATGACTTGATCGTATAACAAAAACATGTCCCATAGCTTTTATTTATGTCGTCGAAACAAGAACTATGGGACATATTTTGAGTAAGTAGTACGCAACTATATATATTACACTTTACTGTACTTAAAATTACATGTTGTCACAGATTGATCTGATTTGTTCAAAGCTTCAAACTTTATGGACTTAACCTTAGGAGGCTTTAAAGCTTGAGGCCAAAGGCTAGGTTTCTGTGTTCGTACCTAACAAGCAACATGAACTTTTTAATTTGAGGCTTTTACCGTCGAGGCTTTAAGGTTCGAGGCTTCTAGACTCAGCAGTCGCGACTCGAGTCCTTGTAGTTTACGCCTCGAAGCTTAAATTCACAACACTACTTTCTTCCTCTTCTTCAAGGAGTATAAGCTTATACTTTTTTATTATTAAACCAGGCATTGTTAATCTCTTGTATTCGGTTATGGTAAAAACAACTTTAATTAATTTCCTTTTCTTACAGGTTTTTGTAAGTATCGTAATATATTTGTACTAAGTTAAAGGTAATGTAATGTCAGCGAGCATATAATTTCATATTCAAATATAACAGAAACGTATGCTGATAGTTAGTTTCATTTTATTTCATTTTACAAAACGTAATAAACTCATAAATCATCAGGCAAGGACTTCTTGTAGATTGTTATTATTTTATTCCGTAATTAAAGGATTGAAGGTTTTTAAATACAAACTTTTAAAAGTTGATACATGGTAAGTATATTGTTTGTTCTTTTCTTAAACATAAAACTGATTTCTGTTGTGCAAATTGATCTAATGTTATGAGAAAACAACAAATATTTGCCAAATAGCTCATTAGGCCAAAAAATAATGGAATTAATTAAAAAGTGGCAAAAATATCTACCTATTTTTAGTTAAATAAGCAGCATGAGGAGAGTGGTTTAGTTTAGGCAAGATGTGTGTATGGTCCATTCGCTTAGATAGTGTCGCTACAATGACACATACTTGCGGTTATTGTTATAAAATACGAATATAATTACTTCGAATTATATAATTCACTTGCGGCGTAACACCCGCAAGAGAATTTGGCAGTTTACATGGAATTATATTCGTATTTTATGACAATAACCGCAAGTACACGTTGTGAGTGTAGCGACACTATCTATGCGAATGGACTATATAACCTTGATTTTTAAGGTTCCCTACAAAAAATGAAAAAATACGGAACCCTCATAGGATCATTCGTGCATCTGTCTGTCCGTCCGTCCGTCTGTCGCAGCCAATTTGCTCCGAATGTACTGGACCAAATCGGGTGAAATTTGGTAGGGTGGTGTAATCCTATAACCCAAACACTGATGTGCAAAGTATTTTTTTTTAAATAAGGGTCATTTTCGGGGGACAAATTAGGAAATTTAAAAAAAGTTTGACTAACCTTACTGTGTCATATATCAAATGAAAGGGCTTGTTATGGGGGATCTCAAATATATTTTGGTAATTATTGTAAAATAAATAGTTTTGATTTTATTCATGAAAGAAGACGAAAATTGACCATTCCCCCTGATCTCCGACACTACTGAGCCTAAAATTTTGAAAAAAATTACAAAATAGTTCATTGCTCTTAGATTACAGGAAAACCTATAAGCATTCTATCAAAAAATAAAAGTACGTATGTACGGAACCCTCTCCACGCGAGTTCAACTCGTACTTGGCCGATTTCTATTACCAATTTCAAGTCATCCGGTATATTAGTGTAACTGTAGCTTAATCTTTGGCGTAATGGACTTTTTGTAAGCAGATATGATGTAGCGTTTGATACCTGATTCAGGGTTCTGTCTCAACAGCGCCGCAGAAAAAAAAACGCCGGCTGAAGTCCGCGAAAAACTTTGTAATGTTGTCAAGAACCATTATAGAGGACTAATTGGTAGTATTGGAGTAATTATATTTTTTGGTATTTGGGCCAGACCTTTTGAAAAAGCCACGGTAAGTTTTAACGCTAGGTTACAAATTTAAGTTGTCACTAAATGCATCCGGAATAAGTAGGTAGTACCCAACGAATGCACATTAATATACCCCTTGGCCGCCATCCGAAGATCAGTGGAAATAATTACTTCCATACAAAATGCGTTAACGTTACTCTCCCCTTAAACTAAAAAAGATAAAATATAAAAGATGTTTATTCAGTAAGTAGGTCGCACGGGGACTTTTACACGTCAAAAATCTACCAGCGCTTCGCAAGAGTCCACTGCTGAGAAGAAACGCCGCAAGAAACTCAACAGTCAGTCGTTTTTTAAATATTATTTATACAATTATAAAACTTAACCTATCATTATATAAAACCATGAATTTAACATTAAAATATATATCATGCGTAGTTGAGCAGGAAAATGTGTCAAAACAAAATTTTTCTTTTCAAGTAATCATCTAAAGTTGTTTTTTCCATACAAAGTGAAAAGCAAACACTGGGACACCTAGTATGGAGAAACAAACTTTAGGTGATTACTTTAATGAAGTCGGTTAAAAAAAACGGGCAAATGGGTTTAAAAACTTCGCTGATTCGTAATGATTCTAATTATGTAAGATACCACTGAAAAACTTATGAAATAACACATGAAATTAATGATTTTTCGAGACATGGACATAAGGAAAAATCCAAAAATTCAGATTAAAATGATCAATATCTCCGAAATTATTAAAAATCGCTGAACATACATGGGTGTGAATTCCATAGGTCTAGACGTCCTCTATCGACCTATTTCGTTTGATCCACTCCTACACCATATATATATATATATATATATATAATATATATATATATATAATTTATTTTTATTTCTTGTATTCAAATTAATACATAATTTGAACACAATTCTTAACAAAAGAGTCTTGATTTTTGATGACATAAATAATATTCTCATAAATAATTTGTAACGCTACTGTCAAAATACTAATTTCTTTAAATAGTAATCTTAAGGAATCACGGCAATTTACGTTATACATAGAACGAATGGCTCTTTTTTGTAACACGAATATAGTCTGTATCTCAGCAGCTTTTCCCCAAACCAGAATACCGTACGACATAACACTATGAAAATAACTATAATAAACTAAGCAAGCTGTCTCAACATTGGTAAGTTGCCTGATTTTCCTAACAGCATAAGCTGCCGAACTTAATTTACCTGCTAGTACTGCTATATGGCGACTCCATTGCAAGTTTTTGTCTATAGTTATCCCTAAGAAAAGCGCCTTGTCCGCCATTTCCAAACACTCATCATTTAGAAATATACTATAAGTAGATTCTACCGGTCTAACATTATGCAAAACGAACCTAACACATTTAGTTTTCTTAGCATTAAGTAGTAAATTGTTAATAGTAAACCAATTAAGAACGGCGTGGCGAGGCGTTTATCCTACTGTAATCGACGGATTTTCGGTCACCCTTGAAAATTAATGAAGTATCAGCAGCAAATAGCACAATATCACAAAGGTTATCTACCGTGAGTGGTAAGTCATTTATATAGATGAGAAATAACAAAGAACCTAATATAGAGCCCTGAGGCACACCTAATTTAACAGATGCTCCAATGGACTGTGTTTGGTTTACAACAACCGTTTGTGTTCTATCACTAAGATATGAAGACATAAGATTTAGTGAATAATTTGACAGACCATAATGTTCTAATTTTAATATAAGAGTCGCATGATCTACGCAATCGAACGCTTTGGAAAGGTCACAAAAAATGCCTATTGCATCACAAGATTTCTCCCAAATATTGTATATAAATTTATTGAGTACAGATGCTGCATCAGTTGTGGATCGTCCTCTGGTGAAGCCGAACTGATTACTGTTAAGCAGTTTATTTCTATTGAAGTGAATTAACATATCTTTTAACATTAACTTCTCAAAAACTTAAAAACCGGTAGAATAGAAATGGGACGGAAATTCTTTAAATCACTCATGTCGCCCGATTTAAAAAGTGGTATGACTTTACTATATTTCATAAGATTTGGAAAAACCCCCTCTGAAATATAATTATTGTAGATTAAAGCTAAGTGAGGTGCAATTATATCTATGTCACTTTAACTGACGTTCCCCATAAATCCTCAGTTTTTTTTGAACTGAGCGATTTAAATACCTTAACAATAGAAACTGAGTCTACGTGGCTAAAATCAAAGCTTACCTTACATATTTATAGTAGCATTAGCACAAAGTAATTTTTGAGCTACAATCGCAGATGATTGAAGACATTTCGTTGTATTAATGGCTATGGTGGAGAAATAATCTTCGAACGCTAAGGCCACGTCTTTATTTGACGTGATTTGTTTGTCACCCTGGTTTAGGGTGACTTGATTATCACGAGTTTTAGATTTACCCGTTTCTCTATTTATAATTTTCCACACAGTGTTTACCTTACTATCAGAAGCTTTGAGTTTAAAACTTAAAAAGTTTGACTTAACAGTTAAGCAAACTTGCTTGAAGGTCCTCGAATCATTCTTAACGTAAACTAAGAAGTCAGCTTTCTTGTTCTCCTCCCTCTCTCTATATAGTTCATAAAGCCTATTTCTACTTCTATGAATGCCTACAGTAGCCCATTCACTAAACTTAGTTTTATTAATTAATAATTAATAGTGAAATTTTTCTTCGGAGCGGTTGTAATAATTAGGACCCGGAGTTTTGGGGGCGGCTTTTGAAAGGTGTAGGGAGAGAAGACCGCTGTTTATCGATGTTATCGACAAATCGATAGTTTATTAATTAATTTATGTCTTTATTAAATAAAACCTCAAATTTTCCTACGGTAAGTTACAGTTATCAACGGTGGATGATGAAAAAAGTTCGAAATATCAGAGTTGTAAAATAATATTTTCTGTTTTATTATATCAAAGGTTAGGCAAACAATCCTCCTAATGTTAGGTGGTCTCAGAGGAATATATCCTCAAGTTATAAAATATAAGGGTTTTCGTAATTATACTATAATCAATAAAGCAATTTAAACGGATTAAACTTTCCGATATTTCGAAATTTTTTCATCATCCACCGTTGAAAACAGTAACTTATCATCGGAAAATTTGATGTTTTATTTAATAAAGACATAAATTAATAAATAAACTATCGATTTGTCGATAACATCGATAAACAGCGGTATTCTCTCCCTACAACTTGTCAAAAGCCGCCCCCAAAATTCCGGGCCCTAGTTATAATGAATGAACGATAATGCTAAGTTTTAAGAACTTATTAACTTGTTCCTCCTACAAGGAAACTAATAAATGCAATTAACACCTGCAGCTTCACACCACTGTTGTGGCAGTATGGTTAACGATGGTTTGGTTCATCATTTGGAAGCCTGTCTCTATACAGACGACGGGTTTAGTAGTCATATTTTCCTTTCCCATGATGGGTATTCTACCCAGCTTGAAAACATGCCCCCCGCTGTTTAACGTAAGTAAACAATTCATTATATTTATAAATATGTTTCTTAGGAAAAGAGATCGAATAATCAATAACTAAGTTCTATAAAATTCCATAATAATATCATTGTTCTTAGTATTATGAAACTTGATTTAATATTTTATTTTACTAAATTGTTCGACCAATTAGTCATAATTATGAAATAAATATTCGCCTACCGACCCGTGGTACCTAGGGGATGCAGTACCGGGCCCGGTTCCGAGACTTCCATTTCCCGATTCTAAGCAGGGACGGTACCGGGATTCCCGGTTCTCCCGGTTCTTTACTTTTTACCTCAAATCACCGCAATCATGGACATTTGAGATATAAAACGATTGAAAAACATTAGGAAACTTTATTTTTTATAAATATGCCATAAAATCATGCACGATTTCTTCAACAAAAACATATCTTGATTAAGTAAAATACTTACTAGAAAGATAGAAAGTTATTTGTTCTTCCTTTTTACAAATCTAGAGATCAATTATTGCAAATATGCCGCAAATACGATGATGCCGCTTGTGCCGGTGTCGTCGCTCAGGTGTGAATTGAATATGTGATACGCGCCACGATATTTTTTGGTATTCATGGAAAGAACCGGGAGAACCGGGATGTAATCTTTAGTACCGGTTCTTTAGGCACTGTGAAATTCCCGGGTTTTCCTGGGAATAACAGAACCGGGATTTCCCGGGAGAATGCCCTAGTGGTACCTACCTTCACCTGATCGATACAACCAAAAGTTAGTATTACAAATATTAGGGCTTTAGTTTCAAGGAGACATAGTTGCAACGGGTCACAATCTCAAAGAGACACAAGTCCAAAAGGACACAGTTGTAAACTGGCACAGTACCTACAATCAGTTCGAAAAGCCGCTCGCCGCGTACGGAAAAATTGACAATAACTTTTACATTAATCTATTCAGAAATCATTAAACATCAATAATATACCTATGTCTACAGGAAAATTGCGTTTAATTGGTTTATTGCCCGTGGTCCACCTATGTTGTCCACCTATGTGGATAACGGAGAGTAGACTGGACAAAATCAACAAGTAGTTTTAGGTTATGTCAGTTCTTCTTCTTCGCCCGAAGTTCCAAAATAACCTAGAAGTAGGAGCTCCGCTGCGGAGCTCCGTCGACTTCGTTAAGGTCTGCTAAAATTCCCTGGTATATATATATATATATATACCAGGGAATTTTAGCAGGGGAATTTTATATATATATGTATATATATATATATATATATATATAATATATCTTAAATATATCCTATCAACGATCTCCATCCAACCACTTCCGTATAATAATAAACTTACAATAATACAATACTGACCCGACTTTTATACTTATTTTCAGTTTAGAAGAGTCCTGTATCTACGTAAAAAAAAGTGTATTTTAATTAAAATCTTTATATTTCCAGGAGCAAATAATTTTATTCTTCCTTGGAAATTGGTTATTGATGCTAATCAATTGTTCTGGAGTCGATAAGCGAATTGCCTACTTTTTTTTGTGCTTCGATGACGCCTGCTCAACAACTAAGTAGGTATTCTTTGTCACAAATTATCTTGAAATTTAAGCATTAAGGTTAGTTTGCCCCAAAAAGTGTTAAAATATCTGGTATTGGGTCTACCTGAAGACCTAAGTATATTTTTCGTGCAATTAGCAATTATGTTAACAAGTATAAACAAATGTTATTTACCTACCTATTATAATAAACCCAGCAACACGTCGATGTATACGAAGACCATGTAAACTAGGAAATAAGTATTGAGTCCTTTTGCTCTGTCTCTAGGTCTTTTTATATTTCGCGGGTCACTTCAATCCGAAACGGAATTAGATTACCTTTTTTTACGCGAAAAGCCCTTTATTGATTTCCAGAGATTGAGAGTAATGTTTATTGGGTGTATATGTATATATACAAATAAATTTGTTTACATAACATTGAGCTGAAGTCTACCTATGCTGCGTCTTTCGCTACTTCCTATCAGTAAAACGGGTTCACCTATGAAATCCTTAATCATCATTTGTTCTTATGCATAGTTTGTCCAAATATTCGTTTATTTTAAAGCCATTTCCACCTGAATTATAAGCTATATTTTGAACCTTTAATATTCTGATGCGATAGAGGTACTGCCTACCTAAACCGCATGGTTTACAATATCGAGTTTAAAAGTATGGTTTAAAAAACCAGTCGCACATCAATTATATTATTACCGTCTACTCATTTTAAACGATAATATGCATCGCGAAGAAAATCTGACTACCCCTGCAGTATCAGGAATGTAGGTTCTATCACACTACTTGAGTAAATTCAATGATACCCCGCACTTTGGAATCCGTCAACGCGTTGTAGGCACAAGAGGTCACAAAGAACCATGGATATTTACACTCAAAAAAATCTCTCTCCGTTTTAGATAGGTAGTCAGGTAAAAATAAGTTTCCTATACACATGCTATTCAGTTCTGCCGTGGTGTATGCACGGGTAAGTCTGAGTAAATTAGAACGAAACCGCTGCAGCGGACCTTTCCCCGTTCCCCGTTATTAATGAGTTTAATACCACTTTCTTAAATGTGCATTTTCGAAAATAGGTACGTCTTATAATCACATTTTTTTTACATGACCATATTTCACATTGATCACATTGTATAATGTAAACTCTCTAAACTATCATTATTTAAAAATACTAAGTTACTTTGCATAATAACCACACATAACTCAAAAATACCACTTCTCAATATAACCACTTTTTGATAAGACTACGTCTCAAAATTACCCCAGTCCTTAAAATTGTCACTTTTTGAAATGCCCCCTTTCTAAAAGTACAGCTTAATAGCCCCGGGTAAGCTGGACCATTTTTGCTTCATTTTTATCCGTCACAACACCAGCGTGTGCTAGAGACAGTGTATGGAGTTGTAGGAAGAGATGTTAATAGAGAGATCTCTCTCCAGGCGGGTGTTATGCCTGGGGACCGAAGTCCATTGGAATGAAGTTGGAAGTTGTATATATGTCATCTGACTGGAGAAACTTCGTTTGCGCGTTGTAGAACACTTAAGTTGCGCTGTCTGACGCTGGTGGCGCTAGCGAGGTAGCGAGTTGGTTGATACAAGTTGCCGTTAGATGTCGCTAGGTCGCCACAGAGTCATTACCAGTTTTTCTTCGCGGTCCTCTACTCTACGACGTTAAAAATATTTTTCTTAACGTGTTATCGTTTTGTCTGGAGAGCTCCCATTTACTTGACAGTAATAGCTGCCGAGTTAAAAAAAATACCATGCTTAACACGTCAAAAGCAACATTGTTTACTGTCATCGAACAAAGGCCATGGTCGTATCTTAGGGAAGTGGTAAACTTAATGGCCTACTACACAAAGGCCCTTCTGCACAATAGCCCATCATGGGCCAACGTAAGAGACGCATTTACACGTTAGAGCGAGCAACATATTCTTGCATCTCACTCTTAGGCATCACTCCGTCCCTACGTTGGCCCGTGATAATAATAATTAAATAGTTGGCCATAAGAATGAAATTAAATTTTAAGGCAGTCATCGTGGACAGTAGTCTTTCTGAGATGTACCTAGTCAATGTAAGAGGTGGTCAGTTTGAAATGAGGTCTTATACGATATGGCCAATATTGGATTTTTGGTTGTGATCGTATTGATTGTGGTCGTTTTGGGAAATCTCATATTAACCACATCGTAACTATAACAACCAATTTTTATAAATAGCCTCTTTTCAGACTGACCACTTCCTACAAAGAATATATCTCAAAAGGATCACGTGCTACAATGACAACATCTTAAATTGACCGCACCATTAAACAACCGCTAAACTTAATTTCCTAAAAGACGCCCGTGTCCGCATTAATTATTCATTATCTTTATTGAATTAACCTTTACTTCCCTATTTTTGGGCCAGTATTAAAAAAAATCCAATTTTGGGAAACTTCTCATTGATTTCCTCTCATTTTTTTAATCAGATAATCAGGTCAATTTATTTCAAAACTAGCTGTAGCCCGCGACTTTGTCCGCGCAGAAAAATAAAACATAGCCTATGTTATTCCAAGATAATGTAGGAGTCTAATGGTGAAATGGTGAAATATTTTTTTAAATCTATCGTGTAGTTTCGGAGCCTATTAAATGCAAATAAACAAACAAAGAATCAAATCTTTCCTCTTTATAATATAAGTGTAGGTATTTGTTAATAAAATAAAAAACGTACACTTTTCCAACTTACTAGGATCTCAAAAGTAACCTACTTTTAGAAAATGATCGATCGTAATGAGATGTAGTATTTTTGAGTACCGATCATTTATAGAGTGGTGAATGTTGTCATTATAAAATATGAGAGTCATTTTGGAAAATGTACATTTAATAGACAGTTTAGGAATGTGGTTATTAAGGACCTTCTGCATAATAATTCCTTCTTTTTTTCATTTTTAGGATAGTTGCAAAGACGATGATGGCAGCGTTTTTCCTATCGATATTAAGTAATAGACTTTTAATTGTACCTCTTTTAATAAATATGCTCCTAGGACCAATTGATGAGGTGCCAGTAAGTAAAATATTTAATAGTTTAAAAAACCTGGAAAGCCTTTGTTCTACGTCTGCCTAGAACGCATTATGCCAATGTCGCGTTTTGCCTAAACTTCATTCTTTGGTAACATTTAGGCTATATGGTTAATTCGTCTATTTCGCTGTTGATCTATTGAGTATAAAGTCTATTTCGGTAATGTACCTACTCCGCCATTTGACCAAGTCGCGTTTTGCCTAAACTTCATTATTGTGTAGTGCTGTACCTACTCCGCCATTTGACCAAGTCGCGTTTTGCCTAAACTTCATTATTGTGTAATGCTGTACCTACTCCGCCATTTGACTAAGTCGCGTTTTGCCTAAACTTCATTATTGTGTAGTGCTGTACCTACTCCGCCATTTGACTAAGTTTTGCCTAAACTTCAGGTAATGCAATTATTACATTTTTATTGATTTTGCTTGAGAAGGCTTATAATATGGTGAAAATTGAAAATAAATATTCTAATATTTCTATAATCGTTAACGTGATTTAGTCAAAATGCGTTTCAGTCTTAAACTCGATTTAGTCAAAACGCATTTTAGGCCTAATGCGTTTGAGCCCAAACAGAGTTAGTCATAATGCGTTTTAGTACAACAGAGATTTAAGCATAGTGATAATTAGGAACTTCGCGTTTTATACTAAACGCGTTTTAGGTTTATGCAGCAACAAGGCATAATACGTTCTAGGCAGACGTAGAACAAAGGATCTGATATAAGGTAGCCTAAAACAAACTGAAAACAAGTTTCGGCGCCTGAAAACAACGCCAAGTTGGTCGAAATTTAATAATCTGGTGTGATAGAGCTACCTCAGAAGCGGACTGAAACGATATTTCAGCCTGCTGAAAAGCATCAAAAACAAGGATTGAAAATTTATGTCATGCTCCCTGGACACCCCACTGTCTGTTTTGTAAATTCAATGTTTGGGGTTGCTGGCGAGATGCTCCACGGCAACCCCTAGTTTAGATCATTTTTACTCTCGATAAATGGAGGTACATTTAAAATAAAGTGCGCAATAATTGAGTACATATTGGGTACAACAGCGATATGTTTTAATAAATAACAAATTCTTAAATTAATCTTTGGGGTTGCTGGGGAGATGCTCCACAGAAACCCCAATCTCATATAATTTGTACTCTCGATCTATTGAGGTACATTTCTTTTTAAGTATGTACGGTCAGCTGCAAAATTGCATGGACACCTTAACGTCTATAATGCTGTGAACACGTGATGCCACGTTCGTAAGAAACAACCTAGATGGCGTTGTTAATTGAACAAGTTATATTGTTGTTTGCTTCAACTATATGACGTTTTAGTATTAGAATCGATAATTTCACCACTTAACTAGAAGGGCCGTTGGCTTAGTTAGTTGGCACTTCGATTTCGCGGAGTCAGTCCGTGGGTCGGGAGATCGATTCTGCTTACAATATCTTTTTTAATTTATCTTGTTTCACATAGTAATTAATAAACGAATGTATTATCTTTTGAAATAATAGTTTCAAGAAATGATACAACTTTTGTTATTTGAAATGAAAAATCTTTATTCCTTGTATAACATTTTAATTCAGTGAACTGTTTAGATAGTTTTTTTTTACAAATTACCTTTGTAACAATGAAACGACTACCTACTACTTAACTTTTATTACTGAGGTAATAGCTTAAGTTTCGTTTCCGAAATCAGAAAGAAGATTGAAGCTATTAAACCACAATAACATATAGTAATTATTAACATATTTAGAGACCGGGTTACCTTAACTGTCAAATGCATTATGTTTAACTATGTTATACAGTTAGGATCACTTATATAAGGATAATAACTGAAATTTCGTGTATAAATGGTGTGTGATTTGTTTGACTTTAAATATTTAAAATAAGATAATTATTAACTGCTATAAAATAGTATAGACACGTAAAAAAAGCGAAAATAATTGTCACTTTTGTATTAATTACTTACGTTAACCCGATCTCCACTTGACCACTGTATTACTATATACTAAACTTTAATACCTAGTATAACCCCCCTCTGTTCGATTACCGCTTGCATTCGGGAACGCATTGAATCGATAAGATTCTGACACAGATTGGAACCTCGAATACTATCCCAAATTTTTGAACAATGTTCTTCCAAGGCGTTCGGAGTTCGCTCATTCTGGTGATCCCAACGTTGGACAATAATACCCCATACATTTTCGATAGGATTTAAATCCGGTGACCTGGAAGGCCAGGGAATAACCCTTATATTATTGTGCTGACTAAACCACTCCCGCACACTACGTGAACGGTGTATTGGGCAGTTATCTTGCACAAACGTTATCACCGGCAACTCCTCCTCTGGATACACATTGCGAACGGTGGGCAACATGGTGTCCTCCAGCATTTCCACATAATGAACACTGTTCGCTCGACTGGGAAGTTTAACCAGTTCTCCTGGGTCAGCCGCACTCATCCATCCCCACATATTTACGGTTATTCGACCAGATTCCATGTTGGGCACTACATGGTTGTCATTATACCGGGTATTGTTTCGGCGCCACAAGCTTAATCGTCCGTGTTGGCTGGATTTAAAAGTCTTTTCATCCGTAAAGATGACATTGCTCCAGTCGAAATCTAGATACTCCAAAGCGAACTCTAACCTTGCTCTTTTATGGCTTTCTGTTAGCAAGGGTTTGACAGCGTGCCTACGATGATGCAGACCCTCACTATGTAAAACACGGCGAATAGTATCCGCACTTGTATTGAATAAACCAGCGTAGTGGGTTGTTGGTTTGAATCCGTCTTCCTCATAATCCCTCACCATGGCTTGACGCTGGGGTGTGCTTATGTGTAGTGGTCTTCCCGTTCTTTGCCGGGGTAGCAAAGATCCCTCTTCTTCGAACCGCCGTACCCATAAAACAACAGTTTTCCTCTGTAAAAAAAAACGGAAACTTATAATAACCATTAAAGATATAAAAAAGATGAAATAGAAAATATTTTTGTAAAAATCTGAGTACTTAAATAAATTACTACTTACGTTCACACCGGTTTCTCTTGCAATTTCTGACAAATTTCTGCCTTCACTGTGCAAGGCAATTATTTGCGATCTTTTGACCAGGTCAATATTGCAACGAGAAGTCATTTTTTAAGAAAAATTTAACGAAAGTAAAATCTACACAAAAAAGGCAATCGATTAAGCAGCTAACGAACGAACGAGCAAAGTCTTTGTAATAATCAGTGTGGTATTTATAAATCTTTAGTCTACCCTCCTTATAGTAATATTAACCGTGTTTCTATTTCATTGAATGCGAAAATAACCAAATCATAATAAACTATTAATTTCAACTTCATATTCAAATGTGTGATGGTCCAATGGCGTATAACGCCGCTCTCACTCACGACTCCGAGTATCGCGGGTTCGATTCCACGCAATGGAAAAAGTGTTTTTGGTAATTTAACCTCTTAGTTTGGAATTGACTAACATTTCATACTTCTAAAATCTTCTCTATACTAAAATATAATAAACGATAAAATAAAGAAAAAGTGTTTGGCTCTGGTGTCAGTATGAGGAATAAAATATTTTTTAATTTTGTTTTTTTACAACAACGCCATCTAGTACGATCTTATTGAACCACTACGAGCGTGAGGCGTCAGTTTGCACCTCAAAGCATTATCTTTATGAACTGTCCATGCACTTTTGCAGCCCACTGTACAAATTCGGTACATATTGTGTACATTAGGGTTATGCTTTAAAACATTACAAAACCGACAGTGGGGTGTCCAGGGAGCATGACATGAAAATTTAACCCATCGGCGTAACAATATTAATAAATAGTAGAATGAACCAATTTGAACCAAAGCATAATTAGCACCTTAGTAATTCATTATTGTTTGTTAATAATTTGTAATAAAAAGCAAAATGATTATCTTATCTTTTTCTTTAAAACGTAATTGAAAAGGATAATAATTATTTATGTGACTGGTGCATAATTATGTGTACAGTCGCATACATAACTTTATCTACACGCATATCATAAGTTTTCTACAATATGTGAGAAACCTGTATTTGTAGTGACCCGTGATCTTAATGTAAAACTAAACTCTAACCTAAAAAAAAATTAACCAAATTCCAATTAATTAAGTATTGATACGATTATAATTCGTAATTATACCGTTCCTTATCTTCCTGAGAATATGTCACAACAAGTACAACCATTACAATTGTAGCTTAGGTTTTTATCAAATTTTAAATCAGTTTGCAAATATACGAGATTTGATACAAATCTCGTGCGGTTCAACAACGTGCGAAAAAGTGAACTAAATAATGGCCGCCGGGACCTATAATCATTGTGGGTTTATCTATGGTTATCAGTGTTACCATCAACCAAAAGACATGAATATTTATTTCGGTTTTTTTTAAGATATCAATAGTGCTCGTTTCATAACGCGTCCGTTTCATTGCGTATTCCCCCTAGTTGGGACATCGTTACCGAAGATCTTAGAGATGAGGCTGATATTAAGAAGGAACGCAGAGCATTGTCCATTAAGGCTATAATATGTTGGCTCGTAGGTTTGCTAAGTGGTCAAATATTATCAGTGTTCAAATATCTTGCAGTGCTCTGCGGGTCCAATTTGATAATTTAATCGCTTACCTTCAGGCGATCCCTCTGCTCGTTTGCCTCATACACCATAAAAAAAAAAATATATAGGACGCTGATGGGGTTGCCTTACTACTGTAGCGCCTCGACTGTGTTGGTTTTTTTGTTCGAACCGATGATTTCCATGCCATTCGTAGGAAAAAAGTTGTCTCTTTTGAGAAGAGTGTGAGGCAGTTCCATCAGGATCCTCGAAATGATTTCGACTGTCCGATAATCTTAAGTAAGTGTAACTTAGATTTTTAAGTTTTAAAGTTTTTCCTCAGTACTAACAATAAATAATTAAGATAATAGTGTGTACTACCATTATGGATCAGGATATTCGAAATAAATGTTTTAAAATTGAATTTTAATATAAATACTTATTTTTATTTCAGAAACCGCCTGGCTTTAACTACAATAGTTATAAAGGATTAATTTGTAGTGCTATAGCAGTATCTTCCACTCTTGGTAAGTAAACTGTAAATACAATTAATTAATTAAATTTTTAATTATTAATTCGTACTTAAAAATAATAAGGTTATTCGTTATTTTAAAGTTACAACTTTCCATTAGAGTTCGTTTAGCCTACATCTACGACAACTTTGAACGTTTTTTAACAAACTTTAAAATAACATGTTGAAAGGTTTATTTTATTGTCCGCAGGCAGTCTTTGCGTTATTCATAATAATATCGCTACTTTACAGTTCAAAGCGCTGTTTCAAGAGTAAGTACTTGAAAATAATACTTCAGACGAGCAATTACAATCGTCGACAAATATTACGAAAATGTTTGAACCCTTATGGCCGCTTGCGCAGAAAATTTAACACTGGGTTACGACACTAACCCAAGTTAGTAAACGTCAGATTCATACGAAAACTGTCATTTTAGCTCGAGTTAGTGTCTTAACCCAGGGTTAAGTTTTCTGTGCAAGGGGCCCTTAGCTGCTGTGAAGGGACTTTGGGCGTCTTTGCGTGTTCTAAAAGCGTGTATCACGAGGAGGGCTCTGATGAATTGTTAAGCTTGTGCGCACTTCAGTATGAAATGAACTTCCCATCACGATATTTCCTCAGCACTATTTATTTATTTATAGAGATATTCTTATGGACTTACAGTTTAACCAAAGTGCCCAACAAGATACACTTTGACATCTCCTCATTTAAACCCCGCTTAAAAAGAGTATTCACTGATAGGAACTTGACTGTGCCTCTCCTCTGGCTACTGATGTTAAAAGAAAGAAAGAAACAAAATACATTTTCACGCCACTGCTCGGAAATGCGGCGAAAGATTCTGTTCTTGGTCCCCAAAACAATCTATAGTTATACATTGAATGAGCAGGCGTTGTATGAATTTAAACTGGAGAACAGTAACATTGCTGGTCTGTTCCTTTGAGCAAGTTGACCAATCACATTGGTTCGCTGATTAATCAGAGCATGACTTGTGCTGCATATGAAATTAAATTGGATAGTGGGAAGTCGTTTTATTTTTTAACAATATTCATCCCTTCACGGATAGGAAAGATTACATACAGCTATATATGTCTGTTTTTAATTATCTGAACTATAGTTCTGGAAGTGGCCGAAAGTGCAATAGATGGACGAGTTACAGCGGGTCCGCACTACGTTCGATCCCAATCCGATCCGAACCCGTGAAAATACGGATCTATAGAGAAATCGGATGACGGATGGCTTCCGCCCTTCCGTATAGATCCGTATTTTCACGGGTTCGGATCGGACGTAGTGCGGAACCGCTCTTAGTTTGAGGGCCGACGCGTAGCTTGCCTTACTTTCTAACCTCTACAACAAAGTACCTATTATTGCCACAGAAAATAATATAAAAACAAACGAAACTAATTACTAAAACTAAATCTAAAGTAAAATTATACACTGAACTGCACATAATCATTGTGGCAAACGGGCGGCGCGTTAAGGCTGGCGTCCACTAGGCCTGCCGAGGCGAGTCGAATCGAATCGAAATAATTCGCCTTCATACATTCCTGCAGATCTGCAAAAGCAACTTCAAGGAGGAGAAGATTTGCTGCGGCAAGGCGCTACTGTTCCAGTCGCTGGGCAAGACTGACCTGATGCCATCCCGCCGGAGGGATGGAGGAGCCAAGAGTCTGCAGGACATCATCGATATGTTCCGAAAGATTGATTTGGAGGACGAGGCTGTACCTGCCTTCGTGGCTAAGCAGCTGAACAGGCTGCCACCCGTCTCGTTTGACCATGTCGACGTTACTAGGCTGCTAAAGGACATTACGTTCCTGAAGGGCAGTCTGGCTGAGATGCAGTCTAAATTAGAGGCATCAAATAACAGAGTGAATTACGTGCCGAAGTAGTGTTATTACGGAATGCTGTTTCGGAAAGTAGGTCACCCGATGCCTCTATTGTGAGTGCATGTCACGGGCCGCAAAATGCACCCGTAGACAAGATTGAGTCGGTGAAATTGGATGCGTTACCGGCCGGCGCTATACACAGCGCCGCCCCGCGCCCCGCCGCCCGCTCTTCTGTCCCGGCTGTGGTGACACCATGCGCGCGGTCGACGACCTCAAATCGTGCGTATGCTGCTGCTGCCAGGCGACCAATCGCTAGGCAACCAGCACAGCTCCCTACTGAGGTGACGCAGAACCGCTGTAAACCCGTTCGCGGGGTGCTGCCCCTGACGTGTCCTAAGCAGGACAAGGATGGTTTTACCCAGGTGGAGAGGAAGAAGAAGCCTGCCCCGAGGAACCTGTGCGGCACCGAACCGACCGGACCGAACCACTTGCTGTGTCCTGCTACACCCACGACGCAGTTGTACGTGTCCCGTTTACATTACTCTACGGAGGCAAAAGATCTCGTAGAGTATGTACGAGTTAAGACCGGATTTATTCTTAGAGTCGAGTGGTTAGAACCTCGCCACAAGGTTAATTTTAAGTCATTTGTGATGAGAGTACCGACCATAGATCTGTCGACCTTTTTAAAGGAGGAATTCTGGCCGAGGGGAGTCTTATTTCGGCGATTTCGTGGTCGCCGTCTAGCAGACACCGCGAAAATGTATTAATAGTTGTGTTCATTTTATGTTATATATTGATATGTATGCTAGTCTGTAAGGTATTTGTAAATATGGGCCTTGTAGTCTGAAATAAAGTTATTCTATTCTATTCTATTCTATTAACTATGAAATTGCGTCGACTGTCTTGATTCGATTCGGCGCGCCGCGGCTCTGCGTCAATCGACGCACTTTCATACTTAATGTAAAATCGGATTCAATAGAAATGATAAAAGAACCTAAACAAAACCAAACGGACCTATTTACCATTGTTACACCATAATCACGTACTTTTGGACGTCGCGTGAGGTATTTTTAATGATGTACACGCTTGATTGTTACGTTTACATTCTGTTTAAGATTAAATAACTATTAAAATCAAAACTCGTTTGCACAAATATTGAGGTTATTTGTCAAACAGTACTGATTTCATTACATCTTTTGACATTTCTATTGACCCCGGCTTTATGAAGGCGAATTATTTCGATTCGATTCGACTCGCCTCGGCAAGCCTAGTGGACGCCAGCCTTCAGCGTGTGCCGAGCTCGCACGAGTCGCAAGACGATTCTCGGGCCGGCGTCCACAGCTCAGCGCTGGTTTTCAGCGCAACCCTATGTAAAACTAAAACTAAATTAAACCTAAAGTCATAGACACCGAACATGCAATACGTCACACGCACTGATATGTGTTTCTTCCGAATAAAGGCCAAAGAACACACTTGACACCTACCTACCATATAATATTTTTCCTACCCTAACTCATGCTCAAAAAAAGTAAAAGAACAACGTTTAACTTTTATTAATTTGTATGCACTAAATTCATGCTGTCTTTTTGTCGAATAACTAGAATATTTTTTACCTTTAGATTAAAGCTAACAGAAACTTTGACTTGGCAAATAGGCGGAGGAATATTGTTCCAAATCTTCGCAGCTGAGTATTTAAAACCACTCTTATACCTCACGGATTTACGCTATATGTTTATGGCCGACGGTGACTGCTTACCGTCAAGTGGTCAGTTTGCTCGTTTGCCTTTCATGGTTCTTAAAAAACAATTAGTAGGATAACTAATTGTCCATAACCGTAAAACTTTTTACTAATAAGTGACAACGTTTTTAAATATCGATATGAACAGTCAAAAGCAATTAGATTTTATATTTAGATACGTTATGCTCATACTAAACGCACATAAAATCCGTCGCCAATTACTGACAGTGGCTACGTTGCCAGATTTCTACAGACAAAGACGGCAATCCGTAGCGAACGCTATTGTTAGAAAGAGATAAATAGTTGTTTCAAATTGCTTACCCGAATGACGTGGCGTGCTCGCCATGGCCGCGTGATCGCCGCCGCAAAATATGGCGATGTAAACAAAAAATGTAAAAAATATTTACGGTAGTTACGAATGAAATGAAATATCCTTTCGTCCTTTTATAGTTACAGTATAATTTCGGCAGCCTCTAATAACACAAGACGGCATTTTTTATGACTTATATTTGTTGCATTTCGGTAATAAAACTTTACTGTTTTTGACGCGTGCCTGTCAGCGGCCACGGCGCGACTGAACGATAGTAAGGCGATTACCTTCCTTTTCGAGGAACGCTTTTGCGCGCAGATGACGTATCTTAATATAAAATATCATTGGTCAAAAGCCAATACGGCCAATAATCTATACGGCCATCGGGCTAAATATATGTAATCATAGACCTTATTATCATGACTGTGTCATAGGGGCGTATAGCTATTTTTGTCGCGTTGGGAACGTATTAACTCTTACTGTGATATAAATGAATATTTGTGCATTTTGGGTTGTCAAACATGTTCGCCTAAAGAAAATGTTGACTTTATAATGTTCCTCACCTCACCAGATTTTGTTACGGTATGCGATTATTTTATTGCGAAGTTTTTAACGTTAAATAATACTTTGTTTGTTCAACAGGAGTGGTGGAAATCTCTTGGAATATCCTGACATATTTAATTATTTACAATACAGTGCTTTTGCATTTCCGACGTTTATTATTATGTTTCTTTTAAATTTTGGATACCATATGATATTAGCTAAGAGGTAAGTTAAGAAACATACCTACTGAAATTACGTTTTAGTTCAATCAACAAGGACGGACGAGGGTTTTAGGACAAGCTATTTTGTAGCGATAGCAACGATATCTATATTTGACGAATTATTGGGAGTTATTTGGATCAGTGTTCTATAATTTTAAACGGTTTTTTTAACCGTAACGTCAAACTCTATTCTAGATTTTAATTTTAGTAGAACCTTGAGCAGGGTCCGTTCTAACAACCGGTCCTCAGGGTTGGCAAAGCATAAGCTGCGTAAGGATTGCAGGCTTAACATTGTTACCTTGAGAATGCAAATATCTAAGTCCATACCATCAAAGACCCTAGCAAACATGCAAACGCTACTAAGGTTTTTCTTTTCTATCACTCAAAATGTATGGCATGATATTCTCGTTTGTTGCAATAAACTGTCATCCCATACATTTTGAGTGATAAGAAAAACGTTAGTAGGGTGTGCATCTTGGCTACGGCTTCAGGTGACTTGTGTGTTCGTTTGACTACTCTTTGCCATTAAAAAAGTCTATAGAAGCGTCCTCACTGAGAACATACGCGTTTAATGAGCATTCGGCGCGAACATCGAGTGGTGGGTAAGCATTGTAACGCTCGGCTCAACGTCCACACCACTCGAACATTCACTCAAATATTCACGCGAATGCTCTCAGTGAGAACGCTCCTTAACGAGAATTAGAGTTCGTAAATTTACGGATATTTCAAATTAGAGAACACTAATCCGAAAATGCCCCATTGTCCGTAACGTTTATAAATTAACTAGCGATCCGCCCTCCGCTTCGCTTCAGTTTATGTAGTTTTCTGTAACACTCCATCTAGACCGGGAGCCCACTGCAAGATCCCTACCTTAAAAAAATAGAAAATGCCTACCTTGCAGGCGTAGCTGACCTTTAGTGACTTCAACTGCTCTTGGTCGGCCGCGGCTTAACATGGCAAATTTTGCGCAAATGGTAAAAAGGTGGTGCAAAAATCATCAGAAAAATTTTACATTGAAAAATTGAACGAAACTTGTATGGTAGTATAGAGGCCTTCGCGGACAGTTAAATAAGAATGGTCGGCCAAATCCTGTGTTGGCAGGTTCCGGTGTCCGACCGAATTTATGGTACCACCTGACCGCTACATTTTACCATATCGAAAAATTTAATCAAAAATCGGATTTTAATAGCTTAAAGCTGATTACGTATATCTTGGTCGACCTCACCTTAGCCTGGCAGTTTTTTTTTTTGCAGTCCGACCACATTTATACTTCTCATAAAAAAATAAAACAATATTGAAAATATGTTTTTTTTATCTCCTAAACTAATTTATATTAACTTATGTTATATTATTTTATATTACATGAATTTTTGACAAGTATTATAAAATTTACAAACTTGTCAAAAACTGTTTTTACAGCAATTTAAATATGTAGAAATACGAAAAATATTTAATTAATTACCATAATAGGAGCTTTAAAAGAAACAATATTTAAGAAAAGATAATCAAAATTAATTGGTTCGGCTGTTCTGCAATTTCGCGGCACCAAAAATGGCTCTCGGTGAATAAAATTGACATTCCAATTATTATGTTTAATTTTTCGAAGTATTAGAAACAAAGGAATGTGTGAAAATACGGATAGCAAATAAATGAATAAGCTTATCTTGTATTAAATAATCACAAAGAAACGATAAATAATAATTATAAATCAACTAGGCAGTACGACGTATCGCTATTGGTAGCTGTCAATTTAGAAACTGCCAGTAAGAACTAAACTAATAATGACAAACTTTGTAGGTTCCTTATTAAGCTTCTAGAAAATGTTATGGATGTAACGGCACATTATTAGCTCTTAAGGTATTCGTTCCTGTCAGAAAAAGAAAAAAGGAATATGAGAAAGTTTGCAGCTGTTACACTTTTTGTATACTCCATTTTTGTACAAATAATTAGCTCTCGTGATATCTATATATACTTACAAAACGCAAACCTAAAATGAAAGGTGTTTGTGGACCGCTTATTTAAAATAAATTCACATTCTGGACTTTTTTTCATAAAAAAATATTTGAAGGTGATATAAACTATGTCTGTACTTTAAAAAAAGTTCTGACTCTACGCAGACGAAGTCGCGGGCGGAAAGCCAGTTTATTCATATACGCCTTTCAGTAGCCTTTATTATGTGACAGATCCACAATAATTTTATTATGAAGCTTCTTATGGTACGAGTGCCGTGGTGAGGTTAGGTTAAGCGCGTGTGTCAGCGGAGCGAGCGCTCTAATGATGGGCACGAGTATGTTTAGAGGTAATTATGTACCGTTCATTCATTTCTGCTACAAAAAACAAGAAAAATTATTCAAGAAAAATTGCAGTTGTTTATTTTTGTCATTATAATTTTAACCTTGCTTGTAGAACAACTTATGTATGAAACGGTACATAATTAGCCGTATCATTAGAGCGCTCGCTCCGCTGTCGCTCGTGCTCGTGCCAAGCTTGCCACTGACTTCGATTTATTAAAAGCATTTTATTTGTAGACTTAAAATGCCAGATGCATTAATGACGCCTATGATAAGTTCCCTCAAGAAAGAAAGAGACGGAATTGGAAAGTGGAACATCCACCAAGTGGTTTGTAATGATTTGTATAACAACTAAGTACTGTACTCATTTCTATTTTGCTTAAAATGTTTAGTCTACAGCGTTGGCCACGCATTTGCGATCTTAAGATTGTAGTATTGAAAATGCATTTGTCTATGGGTCACAGGAGCCCACTTACCATCAGGTAGCCTGAGTACTCGTTTCGCTTCTTCATCCCATAAAAATGTTTGCATAGTTTCGTAAAACATGGTCTAAGAGTTAAAAAACCGGACAAGTGCGAGTCGGTCTTCTACACGAAGAGTTCCATATCTACAGTGCGACAAAAAAGAGTAGAAATTAAATGAGGGCGCCACTTTCTACCTGTCACATTTTTGACGTAAAATGCGTAAACATGGCAACAATTTGGTATGGATTTTTTTTAGTTCCATTTTATTTAATTTCTACTCTTTTTGGTCGCACTGTACCATCGAAACGAGATTTAATGTTGACTGTAGGTATGCCTGATAAAATTGTACAATTTGTTCCCATGCTTAACGTTTATTAGGATTTTAGAACATATTATGCAGGAAAATCGGCGTCTACCACCAATTTGTAGATATGAGTATTTAACTATGTTTCCAAGCTTTTTATTTTAAAAGCGACATGTTTCGCTCGGGTTTAAGTATACAAAATAGGTAGCCTATATAAGGTCTGTTCATTCTGACTTGTCTTATATAGTAAACAACTTTCTAACCTCAAAATGAATCTTTTTTGGCTAAAACAGCTATTTTAAACAAAATAAAGCTATCACAGACAATACATTAGCCGAGTCATGTCCATAATGTTTATTCAGTTTACTTTATTTACGATAAAAGAGCTGTGTTAGCCAAAAAAGGTTCATTTTGAGGTTAGAAAGTTGTTTACTATATTAGACAAGTAACGATGAACAGATTTTAAGTAAAGGGGCTTTAGTTTCAAGAAGACAGAGTTACAACGGGACTCAATCACAAAGTTTAGAATTTCGTAAAAGACGTTTCTGTTAAAAAATGTTTTCAATCTCAAAGAGACACACACCCAAATAGACACATGAAATATTGTACTATTGGTTACGGAAGTGGTTGGATGGATATCGGTGATAAGATGTACGTACTCTACGCTATTATGGTCCCCTGGTACTTTTCAGAATAAGGGATACGTGGAACAGGCCCGGAGACACCGTCTAGTTGATTCAATCTCAATTCTTTTATTTAATTTTCAAAAACTGTTTTAATCAACATTTAAATGTGTTAAACTATAATAATAGGAAAAATATTTAATTAATTACCGTAGCAGCAGCTGTAAAAGAAATAATAATTAAGAAAAGATGGGGCCGGACCCATGCTTCACCTAGGATCTCCACCTGGGTGAAGCACGGGATATTGACCAGATTCGTACTCCGTCTACTAGTAAGTACAATTATGTGCAGTTGTCAATAAGAAAAGATACGTTACATTTGAATATCTTTAACAGAGGCGACGGAGCTCCGCTCAAGCACCAATCACAAGTGTTACTCTTATTATTTAACATGTAACAAAACAAATACATATTATAATTTTTGATATAAATGGGGACAGAGTCTTTTTCTTTGCATTTCACATTATTTAACTAAATATTAATTTTGAAAAACAAAGAAATCATATTATCCCGCTTGTAACGTTGCATTTATTGCGTGAAACGGAACCTAAAGACTGGGGAAATATTTAAAGTGTACGAGGGGCGGCTGATAAGTAATCTCCTTGGTCAGAAATATATACAAAAATAATGCTGGCTGGTATGGATTTATATTCGTTTGTTATTCTATTTTCAAAATGTATTACATTCATTTGTTTATTGCATCACGTTTATTTGTCTCCTACAATTGTTTCAAACATGTCGGTAGAAAAAGTGAAAATGGATAAAATCGAGCAGCGTGCGGTGATTAAGTTTTTGACTAAAGAAGGGAATACGCCTTCGGAGATCAGACAGCGTATGTTACGTGTGTTTGGCAGTTTGTGTTCTTCCGAATTTGTTATAAAGTTTTGGTCAAAGCAGTTTAAGTTAGGTCGTGAGAGTCTGGAAGATGATCCTCGTAGCGGAAGACCAGTTTCGGCCGTCACCGATGAAAATGTAGCCAGGGTGAAAAAAATTATATTAGAGGACCGACGAGTGAAGCAGTGGGAGATAGCTAGAGATGTGGGCGTCAGTAAAGAGCGAGTCAATGAAATAATTCATGAGCATTTGAACATGTCCAAGGTTAGTGCACGTTGGGTCCCCAGAATGTTGACTGCATTTGACATGGAGAGGCGTGTCAAATGTTGCGAAGAGTTTTTGGAGATGAGTCGAGGGAAAGAGGAAGAAATAATTTCTAGAATTGTAACATGTGATGAGACTTGGATTCGACAATGGGACCCGGAAAGTAAGCAAGAGTCGTTACAGTGGAAATTTAAGGATGAGAAGCCGCCTCGGAAATTCAAGGTCTGTCCATCGGCAGGTAAACTTATGGCTACAATCTTTTGGGACACAGAAGGGATTTTGCTCATAGATTATTTACCGAAGAAAACTACAATGAATGCTGATTATTACTCAAACTTACTATACCAACTAAGAGAGACAATAAAAGAAAAACGGCGAGGTAAACTAAACAAAGGTATTCTGATTTTGCACGATAACGCACCAGTGCATACCGCCCGCACAACGAAGATAGCAATTAAAGACAATGGCTTCGAAACCATTGACCACCCCCCTTATAGTCCAGATTTAGCCCCCTGTGACTATTTTCTGTTTAGACTTCTCAAGAAAGACCTCAGGGGACGAAGGTTTATGACCGATGACGAAATGAAGGCTGCGGTTACTGACTTTTTTGACGACAAACCGAAAGATTTTTTTTTTAATGGTTTAAATTCAATATTTGAAAAATTTAATAAGTGCATTTTACTAGCAGGGGACTATATAGAAAAATAAAAAAAAATTAGCCACGACAGTCTTTTGTTTCATTGTTAGGTAGATTACTTTTCAGCCGCCCCTCGTATATGGCAATACTGTTCATAACTTTTGATTGTCAAACGTCAACACCATACATTTGTAGGTTGGTGTTGCCGCGTTAGGGTAAATTACTATAGGATTGCGGGAATATTAAATATTTGGAATTAATCAATAAATGGAGTAAATAGTTATTTACATTTATTGAGTAAACAAAACAATTCAAAGATTTCTTTTGACAGTAATTGTACATACAATAATTAAACAAACACATTTCAGTCAAAGGAACATTTAATGTAGTAGGTAATTTAGTAATTAAGTACCTGATTACCCAGATTAATCAGACTAATTTGTATAGCTACATTCTATGCATTTTGGTTGCATCTATGTTTTGACTAGCTTTCATCAAAGCCATCAAGATGATGGCCCATTATAAAATCAGACTTAAGCTGAATGACAGAAGAGGAGCCATCCTCAATAATTTAACCAAGCTCCTGCTGTGGAGATATAGCATATACTTTCAGTCATATTTCGGTGAAAGAAACTTGTAAGTATTAATTAATAACATCTTTCTAATGGAGGCATTTGTTGCAATTATTGTGCAATTCTCTGACCATATGGTGAATTTTCAGTGATTGTTTCTCACACGTGGAGAGGAGGGAATGTCTTAGCGTCGAGATTACCAGGGGTTTTCCTTGAAGTTTTCCGGTAAGATTCATAATTTAGTTAACCTAAAATGTTAGCCCTCATGCCTCATATAGTTCATAACCGTCGTGCTAATCAGAGCAATTTCTCTCTGTCTTTACAGCTGGACTGGGTTCTATTCTATTCTGTTCTATTCTGTTCGACTATTCTATTCTGTTCTTCTGTTCTTCCGTTCTACAGTATAGTTTCAGTTTCTGTTATTCTGTTTAGATACTTTCAGAATAATTTAGCTTTCTGATTTGCCATTATGGTTGAATGATTTA
The DNA here is from genome assembly GCA_946894065.1 of Acleris literana. Classification (NCBI taxonomy): domain Eukaryota; kingdom Metazoa; phylum Arthropoda; class Insecta; order Lepidoptera; family Tortricidae; genus Acleris; species Acleris literana. Next base: position 13,632,377 of record OX335670.1, on the reverse strand, counting down.
TTTTGTAGTATGAATTCAGTTATTCCGATTCAGCGTCCAACTATATTCAGGTTCAGTAAAGCTATGAAGTAGCTTATTTAGTCATTCAGTATTTCGCAGGAACACTCTTTAGATCTGTAGGTAAGTAATAAATTCATGTTTAGGTTCCTGATCATTCAGTAAACATTCAAGTTAATGAAGTAGGATATAAAGGTATAAACCAACCTTTAGTAGGCGTGCCATAGGCACGAGGATTCTGTACACCTTCACATGCTGCTGTGAGCTGCCCGAGGATACTGTGGCTTGCAACACAGTGTGCTCGGACCGCTCCACCAGTCTGCCGACCAGGACTAGATCGAGTCGATCGTCCAGGAAGGAAGGTTTTCTTCAGATCAAGGTCTGTAAAAATAATGTTTATAATTAGGGAATTAGGATATCAATTATAGTTATTTGAACAATCAGATTGGAATTGGTGGCAACTCTATAACTAGGGACTAACAAATTACTATCTAAGAATTGTGAATTATAACTTAAGAACCTTTACTTGTGTAACGACCAGCCTTCCGCTGAGCTAAACATATTTTCTGGTAGAGTAAGAATTATGTGCAAAGTTATGTTCACAATTTAATAACATCTCGTATAGAGCTGCATAGGAATAAAGACTGTGATATTTACTAACCTGTTTTCATTAAGCACCTCATACGTCGTCCCAGTTAACTCCATCTCTTCATCTTATTCTACAAACATTCTGTTACGTTATTTCGACTCTTTTGAGTATATTCTGTTTTGTCACGAGGCGTAACCATCCGGGAACTGCGCGCGTGACACGCTTTCCTAAAAACTTTCAAATTATACATCACATGATTTACGTTAAAACATAATTACGTTCTTTTCGTGATTCGGTTTTTCCCCATAATAATAATAACTACAAATTTTGAATTAATTTTTTTTCGAACCGCTTAATACTACATACACTTCAATTATCAGCACGATAGCAATAGCAATTCTAGAAAAAAAACTATTTAACAAATAATGAAAATAAAATTAACCTAAAAATAAAAATACAACGGCATGGAACCCTTCGTAAGAGTCCGACTCGCACTTATCTGGTTTTTTACTTTTGGTTATAACTACATACAAAATGGGAAGTCTGGAAAATAAAAAACACCTCGCCATACTCTTATTGCGGAAATTATATCAAATGCAATTTATATTGCAATTCACGGAACGCAGATAAAAAAGTTTTTCTCAAAAATGTCCGGAAATGTTGACATTCCTATCTACATATTGAGACGCGAAGTACATAGTTTACTGACAGTTCTCAATTTAAAAAAAAAAAACATTGCGTGCTCGCTACACAAGCACGCCATGTTGCATACTAATTCCATTACTATATAGCTTGTAACTTTTTAAAAGGTGTAAAGTAAAGGGCCGTAATAAAATGAGGGCACAAGTCTTATACATCCAAATTTTATTCGAAACATAACTTTTTTATTTGTGCCTGGAATAGCTTATGTTTTTTTTAAAACAAAAATTGCGTTTCTCCTCGTCATAAACAAAAGGGCGGTAAGGAGTGATGGTTTTTTCACATGAAGTTTCTGTTTGTATGCAATTCAAAAAATGAGTTCAAGCGATGAAGATTTGACTCCAACACAAATTTTTTCTTGCGATTTTTGAGAATTGCACTATTTGCCTCGGCAGGAATAGCAATTGCGGGCTTCGTATTTTTAAACGGACTCGCAAGCTCAACCGTTTCATCCAATACTCGGCCCGCAATTGCCTACTTCCATGCCTAGGCAATAATGTACTATTAGTGACGACCCCATTGCAGGTTTTTTATTTTTTCTCCCACATGCTCGGAAATGTTAACCTTACTGTTGTAAAATCAGTCCGCGAAGTTCTGAGTTCCAGGTCCAGGCAAAATAAAAATAAAACAAAGTTATTATTTACCAACGGCAGCGGCCGCGAAAATGTATGAAATTTCATTACGTACCTGGTGTTTTACTTTTTAAAACCATGTTTGGACTGGGATAACTATCTCCAAACAGCCTAAAACTCGTGCAATCAAAATTCTTCCTTGTATATTTTACTTTTTAAATGTCATAGACTAAACAGTTTAGCCTTTTCAAACAGCGTTTACAACGTATTTAAAAGTGTGTCAAATAGTTTGACTTTGTTTAAATAGAAATTGCGTTCATAAACAAAATAAATTGCCGAAATAACATAAACGCGTTATAAATGTTATACTTTAAACCAATTATATTTTATATTTAGATACGTTATGCTCATACTAAACGCATTCAAAAACCGTCGCCAATTACTGACAGTTGCTACGTTGCCATATTTCTACAGACAAAGACGGCAATTCGTAGCGAACGCTATTGTTAGAAAGAAATAAATAGTTGTTTCAAGTTGCGTACCCGAATGACGCGGCGTGCTTCCTGATGGCTGCCATATTATAGCTACCCGTCTTTATCGCACTCATGCGATATCTAATCGTGTATCTCATGTTTCACAGGTGACAGCGACGCCACCCGGTGCAAAATTGCAAATTAAACAAAGTATGGCGATGTAAAACAAAATGTAAACAATATCTACGGTACTTACGAATGAAATGAGACATCCTTTCTTCCTTTTATAGTTACAGTATAATTTCGGCAGCCTCGAAAAACATAAAACGGCATTTTTTATGACTTATATTTTTTGCATTTCGGTAATAAAACTTTACTGTTTTTGACGCTTGCCTGTCAGCGGCCACGGCGCGACTGAACGATAGTAAGGCAATTACCTTCCTTTTCGAGGAACGCTTTTGCGCGCAGATGACGTATCTTAATATAAAATATCATTGCTTTAAACTACATTTTATTCAAATTGAATTTATTAAGTTTAAATTTGTGATTTCATTTAATGTTTTATTTCAATGTTATACTAAATCGTAAGTTTCTTTTCTTTTTTTTTCAAGGAAATGTTGGGACTGTGTTTAATATTATTAACAATTGTGTTAAATTGTAATCTAATTTGAACTTAATCTGACGTGTAATTTGACATTATCAATAAAGAAGTATCAAGCATTAAGTAAAGGGCATTGGGTAAATTTGTTTGAAGAATATTGTCAATTTTTTTTTCAGCGGCCAAGGATTATTTTTACATAGTTATTTAGAGGACCTCTAAATACAAATAGTTATATATAATTTATGGCGTTAAATAATATCGGAGCGGAGATTTTAAAGAGTTAAGTATTCCGTTTTTAGTACAAAACTACGCCCAAGTATGAATATTGAAATATCTCGGCTCCGATGCACTTAAGAGTATTACATTATATAACAAAATATGTTTATTTTTAATAATTCTATCATAATTTACCACTTTTACGAATGGCCGCTCACCTTGAAAATGTATGAATTTTACAAATGACAACACTTTTACCCAAACCCCTTTCCTCACGTTGTTGGAGAAAAGCACTATACACGCCTCGACCGGGAAGGGCGGTTGCTGGACTCTTATATAGCGCGGCCTCGACTTATATAATATAATTATATTTCCCGGTCTGTGCAGTAATGTACTATTCAGGTGGCTTTAATAAATATTATTTATTTTTAAAGTTATTATTTAGAAGGATACGATTATTTAGGTACTAATTATCATTTTTATTAACATAGCTGCTAGAAAGCATCGCATGCAATTTTTGTTTTATAACGACAATGTGTTTAATTTTTCTAGTTGTCAGTAATCTTCTACATTTTGATTATGGCCTGCTTCCTCACCCGTTGGTCTGCCTGGCTAAACATGGGTTGGGCGGGTTTCCGTCTCAGTGTGGCATCAAAAGAATTACCTTTGTAAGACCTTTATTTAATTTGAATATAGCTAAATTTAGAAAAATAATGTTTTGCCGTTAGCTTAATTGTTTAACACGTTCCAAGTCTAGTGGTATAGATTCATTACGCCGAAAAAATCCCTGCAATTCAAGTGATATACAGGGTGGAAAAAACGAACGTCACATGTCGAACAATTCATGTATCTTATACTTCTTTTTTTTCACTTTAGAATAATAACGGTCAAATACGCACACGTTGTCTTTAATGACGTCGATTAAACTTCTAATTCTTGTTATTAATTATTTTATAGAAGATAGAATTGTATTCCATGTTATCTAAAACGTTTTTAAATAATTAAATATATTCTGATTAAAAATATACTAAGGAATTTTTAAACAGAACCCTAATTCTTTTTAAATTTCCGTTATACATTTCTTGTTTAGTACTTTATTTTCATAACGGTTTTGGCTGGTCAAGACTTTTTTCTATTGAAAAATTTATCCAGATACCTACAAACGATGTACCACATACTTAACACCTTCACAGTCCAGTGCCCCATATATGGGTCACGACGAACTAGCTCCACAAGTCCGTTCCCCACATATATGGGTCATTAAGAAATGAACAGGTACCCACTTACGACGTGATGGACTTACGAGGAAATTGAAACATTTTGCATGGCGACTGTTAACGTGTTAAGTAATTTCTGGAATGACTCAAAACAAAAACACATTTAAAAATATTCGAATTATGGGTATAATCCTAAGTACATGGATTTCTTCTAGTTATCCTTCTAACTAAAGTATTTGGATCATACTAAAATTTTTTTGCGATTAATATTTTTAAAACCTAGGTATGTTGAACAGTTTATATCGCGTGGGAACATTTATTTCAGCGTTGGGATATATGGGTGAATTTCAACAAGCGTCAAGTTATCCTAATTTTGGTGGTATTTTTTATTTTCTTAGTAGGGTTTACAATTAAACGTTTAAGTGACGTCATTAGTCATTATAAAAACAGTGTTAAAATGGCCCTTTATTATACCAAGTGTTTTTTAAGATATAACGATTTTACTAATTATGTACCACCAAAATTGTTATTATCCACCAAAATTACTTTTCTTAGCAAAACTCACGATCAATAATAACATATCGGGCTAATTAAAATATAATCGTTAGGGAATCTTCCTTGTTATTTTTGAAAATCCAAAACGTAAGTTTCTAATATAATAAATAATGATTATTTGTTGTTTAAATAATTTTGGTGGAGACCAGAAATTTTGATAATTTTGGTGTTTCGCAAAAGCCACCAAAATTGTACCACCAAAATTATAAAATTTATCATTTTTTTAAAATTAAAAACAAATGTTTTAGTTTAACAAAAACTTAACTCGTTACAGTTAAAAACACACCATAAACATACTTGAAAAAACTATCACACAACAAAACTTTCTGCGAAATAATGACTTATCTAAGTTATCACGATTAATAAAGTGTATTTCATACCACCAAAATTAGATACTTATGTGCTTAGCGGGAAGACGCAGAAAGATGGTACAAATCTTAAACCGTCTATTGCTGGAGTGAAACTGAACGAACATCTGACGCTATATTTGTTTGTTTAATCACGTTTCGTTCGATCATAAAATCAATTTCAATATTCACCACCAAAATTAACAATTTCGCTTCGACAGTTTTATTTACACTGCTCCCAGTTTCCTTTTACTTGCAAATGCAATAATTGATACATTTTAAAATACCTCAACTAATAAGGAATACAGATAACTATAATATAAGTCTAGTTGAGGCTTAATAAGTTTGTACCACGACATATCAGTATATGCGGGAAGTACAGGACACGACACCAAAATTGATTTTGGATTGAAAATATTTTTTTACGATAAATATAATAAGTTAATAATAATTTTAACTATGGCTCAATATGGTACTTTGAGTAAGATTATTTATAAAATAAATAGTTTTCCAATACATGTACTTTACACCCCAATTATCACGTCCGCCGCTCAAAAAATGTGGTTGAGATAATTACCCATATGATTTATTAGCATTTTATATACTTTCTCTTCGAGTACACTTTTTCTATACTTAAAACATTTATTCGTAAGTTATTAACTATTATAAAGTAACTAAGATTTATTCGCATATTATACACTTTCGCAAAATATACACTTTTAGACGTTTATAAGTAAGAGTTATCAGAATGTATAAAATGTCATTCGCCTTTGTAAATTGTTGAAATCAGTACACTTTCAGTACAGTCAAAAACAATAATACGAACACCTTTAAGAAATAAAATGCCAGGTTCGAAAATCCATTTTTTTATTTTTTTAAATGGGTAACAAAAAGTATGTTACTCGCTTCACTACTAGTAGTAAATACCTTAAGTCTAGTGTGTATGTACGTTCAATGACACTTATCTATGTTGCTACATAAACTTTATTTTGCTTAGTCTATCCAAGCAAACATTGACTTCGATTGAACCCTTAAGGTAATCGTCGACGATCTTTTGTAATCTTTCGTCAATTATTTTATTTTTTTTCCCGCGTTTTCTGTTATTAGTTAACAGAATGTTGTTTTGACGGATGAGAAAGTCATAGTCAATTCTTTCCTTTTTCAAGCAAGATCTTGTTGATTCGGTTATGCCATCCTTCACAAGCATTGATGGTTCGATGTCGCTCTCCGTAACAGCTCATAGTTGTTAATATTGCAGGGTTCATCCATTGCTTGACAAAGTATTGAATGAAATCATCCCATATAGTGTTACGATTGGCTTCAATCTCGAAATGTATGGTGGAAAAAGCTTCCTGTATATGGGATGCCGGTAAGTGAGCTAAGGCAGTAGATAATGCCAACGTATGCGGGCCATTTCCAATTGCCGTCAGTTTCTTTTTTTTTGCTTTTCGTCGAAGAGCCTGAGCGTAATGAAAAAAACACCCTTTAATTGCAGCTGTAGGATATACGCTTACAAAACCATTCATCGCACCAATTTCAAAATCTGTTTGAAATACTTCGGGTTTCATGCCTGGTAAATGATGTCTTATTAAATGGAAAAGTCTGCAATATGTATCCTGTAGTTTGTTAGGCATTAAAACAAAAATAAGAGGGACAACTTTTGTACTGTTTTCATCGCTGCCAATGTCTCCGTGTATCGTATAGACTTGATGAAATGGTTTGGGTACAATCTTGTATGTTCCATCTCCAAAATAATGCGTTATCGTTTTTGTAGCTTCTCGAGCCTGTTCACTACAAAAAGCAATTATTTTGTCTGACGCTCCATCCTCAAAAAGCAAAAAGTTTTCAGAAAGTTTTTCCGTTATTACAATGTCTTCGAGTTTTTGAAAGGTACAGCGATAAACTTGGTAATACTTTTTGCGTACTCGATATAACGTGGCTTTAACTGTTTCGAAAGATGGAATTACATCGTCATATTCCGGATCAGACCGGTAAGGTCTCAAGAAGTCATCAAATATTGCCGGAATAGGGCGGTAGTCGTTGCAAACAGCATTTTTCAAACCTTCCATTATCACCTCCAGCTTGAATTGTCCAAAATCTGGGTTACACTGATGGTCATCGCCATCCCTTGTAATGGTTTCGTCGGACGTACACCACGTAAGTGTGGTATTGCACACTTGGTTACTACATCGCCACAATTCTGTATTACATTTATTGTTCTTTACTTTAATATAACGACGGCCAGCTTTCCATAACACTTTTTTATCTATACCGGTCTTAATAAATGTTACGTCAAACATTTTAAGGAAATTGTAATTGAATATTGGACGTACTTGCTGTCATTTCACTGACGTTGATTATGAATTATATTTATTGTTTATGGCAAATGTAGAGTGCCATATCATATCAACAAGTACTTAAAAAGGCTTAATGTAAATCTCTTGAACCCAGATAATATTAATTTTCCTCAAGTTCCTGAAGGCTCGACATGTTATGTATATTTTTAGAAGACGGCTTATTCATTATTTACGGGACTGTACAGAAGTAGAATATATGCGATAATTTGTACTAAGGCTTATAAAAGTTACATTTTTACTAACAAATCTAGGAAATATTCAAAAATAAAGAAATTATGCGAATTAATGTAAGGTAGCGTACGTTAGTTACTAATTTGCTACTGGATGTTTTAAGTATAGAAAAAGTGTACTCGAAGAGAAAGTATATAAAATGCTAATAAATCAAAAATATTACCGTAAAACGGGGCTATTTGGGAATCAAGAGGCTATTTGGTACTAAGGAGTCATAAGCTTTTAGTTGCAGTACTTTTTGTCATGGCTATGATAGAACTGTAAAATTTGTTGTCAGGCGAGGTTTTCAATTTTATCATAGCCATGACAAAATATATATCAAATTAGCCTCGTGATTCCCAAATAGCCCCGTTTTACGATATTAAGAATTATGTTGAAAGTTAACCAAAATTACATAAACAAAAACTTTTTAGCCGTAATGTTGAAATGTCTATCGGCACCAATAATAAAGAACACTAATTTCAAAATTCTGCTGTCAATACATGACATGACGCTGTGTACGTGACCTTTTTTAATTGTCAGCTGATTGACAAATACATAATTATTGTTTTTTACAGAATAAAAGATGCCACCACAGCTGCGATCTTTGTATTCATATTGCATTTAATTCCCAAGTCTATGGTATTCATAACATCGATGAATGCTAAACGTAAGTTACGAGTATGTTTCCTTCTTACCTTGTGAACTGATTCTATGATTATTTGTTTGTTGGAAAAGTCATTACACTTAATTTTTGGTCCCATTTAAAAATTTGCGTGTAATGATTGGGATGCAATAAGAATAAACGAAGCAAATCCATAATAATAAATATTGCATAGGTAGCGATGAGATTTCTATAATGTGATTGTCAAGCTACTTTTAATCTTCATAATGCATGAGATAAAGTGGAACTTAACGGTTGAGTACCAGGGAACTCCTCAACGATTAACGTCGCTGCTCTTCGGACGGAACATTTTGTTAAGGGTGCTGACTGACGACGAATTGGCTTCGGCTATTGGTTTTTAATGTGGTGTATATTTGATTGCAAATCACATAATAGAGTTAATATTGCAATACCTAATTAAAAAACGGAAAACAAATTATATCGTTTTCAAAATCCTACTAAACAGCATTGAATAATCACCGGACTCTTATAACTTCCCTTTTTGGGGCCTGCATCTATTATTCTAAATACTTGAATAATGCATGCGATATATCGAAGTGGAGATGGCAACAATCATCTTTACCTGATACCTACCGGCTTGGATATATAGAAATTTTCCGGGATTAAAAGAAGCCTTTGTTTTAATCCAGTGTACAAGCTATCTCCATTCCAAATTTCATCTAATTCCATCCAGCTGTTGCAGCGTGAAAGAGTAACAAACATCCATAGAAACAAACTTTCGCGTTTATAGTATTAGTAAGGACTTATGTATGAAATATTAGATGCATGCCCCTACCTACACACTATTTTTTGATTTACCATCATTTGCTTAAAAACGTTTTACAAACTGCTTGTTGCTGCTGCATGTTGCAAAACGCTTTTGTTAACTGTAATTGTTACTTTTACAGAATACAAAGATCTAAAACCGCCTAAAATGGAATCAGGTTTACTGTTTTGGAAAATTATTGATAAGAATACTGACTACGCCTTGTTCTTCATAATAGGTTTGTAATAAAATAACACTTACCCTCATAATAATCCCACTAAAGAGCGGTGCCCATCAAGTCGATCATCATCTAAACAATTAAGATGTTTAAATATATCTATAATTGATTCTACTCTTAACCCTTAATCAGATTTAATGTGGGAAATATGAATCCCTTGGCCTGGTTAAGTGTTATTATTATTATCAAACCGCGATTAGAATGGGAATCGGAAGTACCGTTAGCACAACAGTACATAAAATTAATAAATATATCATAACATAAGTCATGTTAATGCTGTCATGACGACGCGCTAGCCTAGTTGGAAGTGACCCTGCATAGGAAGATAGCGGTCCTGGGTTCAAATCCCGGTAAAGGCAGATATTGGTGTGATGAGCGCGAATATTCATTTCCAAGTCATGGATGTTTTCTATGTATTTAAGTATATATTTCTCTATATAAGTATTTATATCGTTGTCTAGTAGCCATAGTACAATCCTAGAGCTTAGTTTGGGACTAGGTCAATCGGTGTGACATTGTCCCCTGATATTTATTTATTATTATTATATTTATATTTATTTGTTTTATAAATAATATTTATATCATATTTGAGAAATCTGTCAATATTTTTCACTTAATTTACATTGTTTTTTTTTAAATAGAATATTTAACGGTCGGTGCCGAGAAATTATCTTCAATAAATTCATATTTTAACAACGAAAAATATAAAACGAAGTTTCTTCTGAAAACTTAACGTACTCGTATTTAACACTAATTTATTCTGTTCCTACCAGGTGATGAATTGATTGACAGACAGCTCTGATAATGATGGTGTTATAAGTGAATAATATTTGATGGTTTTTCTAAAAGTAATTACAACCTTTGTAATTTATTAAAGTACAAACAAACAAACATAAAACAAAACATTACCCAACAATCATTTGATATGTTTTTTCTAAGCTTTAAAACTTCATTGTACTAAAATAAGCATTTTCATTATCTGCACACTCTACCATTGACAATGTCATTTCATGTAATAATTCAAAAACGACATAATGTGCTCAATCCCATTTTATTCCGGTTTGATAATAATAGACGTTGTATGCACTTATAATGTACATATTTGATGGCGACTATAATGCATATATTATATTAATATTGCGGCGCTTCTTCTCCGCAATGATGGTCTTGTCCGAAGCGCTAGTAGATTCACTCCATTTTACCAACGTGTAAAAGAGCCCTCATGTGGCCAATTGACTGAATAAATATTTTGAATTTTGAATTTGAATTTTGAATTTTAGATTTTTGAATTTTATATTTAAATGTATGTATAACTAGCATTATAAAGAGACAAAATTGTGAAACAGCAAGTATCGATTCGTAATTTCTCCGACACGTTCGATTAACGCCCACGCCTTTGGGCCGCCGGTACCAGCGCTATGACCATCATTTTCCTTTTTATCATTACGTAATTAGACCCTTGAAGGGTCGCCATACTTGGTACAAATGACTGGAAATTTTGTGTCAGTATCTCCCGGTCTATGAGGTGAGTTGCGAATTCGTTTAATCCGATTACTTTCTACCCTACACTCTTTTTCACCCTAGATGAGTCCTGTGACAGCTCATATAAACACGTTTTACACTTGTTTTTTTAACTTTACATAAAAAATATACTCAGGAACTTAAATAATTAATCACCTATTTTTAAATAACTCGCATGTGAGTATAGTAAAGTGATTGAAACTAAGTACATACGAAATACGGCTGTCACAGGACTCATCTTAGGTGAAAAAGAGTGTAGTAGCGAATTTGTCTAGATGAAGAGAGCGGTTACAAGTCGACAATCTATTAATTTGTTCAGTTGGTTTTAGACGAGTTGATGATGAGTTGATGGACCGATTACGTATTCGACTGCGAATTTAGACATGATTTTTAAGAGAGTTGATGCCGTGACCTCTTGTCTGTTCTATGGCTCGTGATGACTCGCGATGGTAATTTTCGGTAGAAATGGTCCGGTGAGATTTAAATTCTCGGCTCACCGGTGGAAAAGCTCCGTTAATGACCGCATCTGGAATTACCGCATTTTCATATAATTCATCCCTATTCCTGTAATTTTGACTAGATTGTTTCATTTTAAAATTTATCGGGAGACCTACATCTTCAATTTTACGTACAAACATAAGAACATTCTTAGTCTATGCATGCAGCAATATAATATTGTAGTGTTTGTTGGTAAGCGCATCACTTGAGAATGGCTGAACCGATTTGGCCATTTGTTTTAAATATTCGAAATGGACCAAATTGATATTTAAGGTTTTTTTCGGTAAGTAAAATCTTTAGAAAAGTGGCGCGAAAAGTTTAGATTGAACGTCTGTCGGGTTAGCAAGTTACTAATAATTACAAGTTTTCAGTTTATTATTTCATATCAGTTAGATTCTCTAGCTTAAATTACATCACTTTAATAACACATTTATAAAACACAGCCTGTTTAGTTTTAGCGGCGCTTCTTCTTAACAGTGGTCACCTTTAGGAAAGCGCTAGTAGGTATACCGAAACACAATGAAAGTGCCTACCGAGCCTACTTACAGAAATATTAAAATTTTATAATTTATTTATTACAGGCGCAGGCATAGTTTTAATGGCGGCGATTGAAGCATCAGGGTTGAATGTACAGATACGTAATTTTGCCACAACTAGTGGTCTTAATAAATTGGGCCTGTATCCAGGATTACTTGTGGTGGGTTTGTTAACAGTAGTTGGGGCAAACCTTATGAACGGCATTGGATTGCAATCTATGTGGTTACCCCTTGTTCTCAATTTGGTAAGTATAGTCGTCTCACTTTTATGGGCACTCGCACTTGTACGATTTGTGTTTTTGATGTTTTGTAAAAATAAAAAACATGAATTTTCCTCGCCCCATTTTCTCCCTCTGGATGTACATATCAAGAATGGATGATATATTCTTTGATATAATACCTACCTACGTAAGTACATCAATGTGTAGTCAAAATAAAAAATGAAATTACAGATTAACGGAACGGATACCGGATAACATTCTTTTTCGTGTCAGTAGCAGACGTTGAAGCTGCACAATCAAGCTTAATAGAGAGATTCGAGAATTTACTCGCAATTAAAAATACAAGATCATTATCATCATATCATTTTGAACCTTTTACTTTCGACTTTTTGAAAGCTCATGAGTTCATGACCGAGATACCCGTCTCAAGATACGTCAAAGTAAACATCAAGCCATGGAAAACAGACATTTTCGACGCATCTTGAGACAAGCATTACAGTCGAGATCGGTTTATTAATACAGCCCTTATACGTATAATATATTCAACATCACAAACATTTGAAGTTGTGACAGTTAGCAAATAGAAATCGAAACGTAGAAGTAAGAATTAAACACAATAATTGTTATATTTTTTAATCATAGCGTTTTTTTTTCATTTTAGACGTTTTTACTAATATTTACGTGCAGTTTTATGGGATTTTCAAAAAAATCGTATCTCATACATAACCTAGAAAAAATAACACCGTAAAATCCAGTTGTAATGTAAATTTAATCATAATGATCTGTTATTTGATTGTAATTTCAATTTTCTTTTTCACTTAAGCTTTTTGGGTTCAAAGTGGACGCGTCACGATTTTTCTAAAATTTCAATGTGTGTTTTCTAATAAGAAAAATGCATTTCGATATTAGAAATCGATGTTAGTAGTTCGAATTAAGGTAAGTATAAGTGCTATTTAATGGCGAATACGATGATGATACAGTGTTTGTCGTGCAGCTCCCAGCTAACGCTAGCGTACACTGTTCTTACTTTAACTGAAAGTATATTGTACTAACACAGATAAAAGGTCACTTTGAGCTGAGGTGGTTCTGATCTAGTGCCACAAGCAAGTACATCTGGCAGGTCACCAGCAAAGGCACTTCGTTCTGGTGTTGCTGTCTACAAATGCTGCAAATTTAAATTACAGTCTATACTTGTTTTACGTTCCCGCATTACTGCGAGAGTAAGAACAGCATAAAATTAAGGAAGACCGGACCACCGTGACGAAAAACTAATAAGACTTAGATAGAGACCAGTTTCAGAACTTGACCAAATAAGATAGTGACTGATAGCAAACAAGCCGAATAAAGAATCAGTGACGAATACAGAACGAGATGAAGAAATAAATAAAAAATGAATCAGACGAGATAATACGAACTCTAAAGTCTAAACAGAGTCATAAGAATAAACAATAACTACACGCAGAAGCGAAACTCCCGGCTCCCGACGCGCGGTCGGCGCGTTAGATACCTACCGCCTGGCGACACCTGAGGTGTCTAGTCAGTCAGGGGCGTTACACACGGAATATATATTAACCAAGATATTGATATTGTGTCTTGAATTGGTTTTCGTATTGGTGTTGATTTTAGTGTTTATGGTTGAACTAAGATAGTGTTTTAAAAAGTGAACGACTATTTACGGTGACTAGTTACGGAGTTTTATGAAATAATCTTAATATCATCAAAAAGTATTATTACCTAATTTAACGTAAATGTAAAAAACTCATTTTGCAACAATGTTTCCATGTTGAAGTCAAACATTAATAATAATTCGTGACTGAACTTGTATACCACATCCATAAACCGATTAAAATATTTCGCAAGTGACAGCCATAACTTTGGGCGCGAAAGACAAGAGGGGCGTAGCGGGGCGAAGGGGGAAGTAGGTATTTAAAGCGCGGCATTTGGGACCTGGTCAGAGGAGATTCGCTTCTACGTGTAGTTATTATTTATTCTTATGACAGAGTGCTATGATATTGTTCCGTGACGGGGAGCTTGCCAAACCCGCGATATTTTTGTCGTTCCGTACCGGGAATTTGCCACGTCAGCGAAATTGTGCAAAATAGCGGTGCCATCCAAACGGCTTAGAAATTTTAAAGCCTAGGCTACAACCGATCGTGTAGCAAAATCGATTAAAATCGTGGAATAGTTATCGCTTACAGAAGTTATATATTATACAAATTAAAGGACGATAGGCAAAAATGTCCGCATACCCTGGTGGGTACAGAAATGGATCGGTAAATAAAAATAAAGGTTAAAGACTGCAATCCTAAGACTCGAAATATATTGCCAACCCTAAGAACTAAGAAAAATGTCTCTATGCCACACTTGTTCGGCTATAAGATTGTGGTAGCAACGCGAGTGGACCCTGCCAAATGTCCTTCCATGTCCTACGACCATTACGGTACGAAATGACGTCGATATTGAAGTTGCTGTAGTACTTGCAATCCTCCGCATTTTTCTGAAGTTAGACCAATCAAAAAAAGAATTTGTTTATTTTGAAATTAAGAGACAACAAAAAGGAGTGTCTGAATTGCGAAAATCCTGGACTTGGACTAATAAAAAACACTCGAATGAAGCTGTATAGCTTGCAAGCCTTAATAAAGAGCCGTAAACATTGTAAGGTGAATGGCATGGAATATTGAGCAGTACATTTGGCTTTTTATAAAAAGAGTTTTAAAGAAATCCTTATGATTAGTTGTAATGAACCGCTTTATTATAGAAACTGCAATTCTGATATCCAATTGGACAAACGGTTATTAACACCTTTTGTCAGTCTTCCTAATTTGCAAAGGTGGAAAGAGATAGTACGGGTTTTCACTAAAAAGTGTATCCAATTAAGGACTGAAATTAAGGAACTTTAACTTTGTCAGTTTTGTGACGAAAATTAGCCATACATTGCGGCCGTCAACTTTTTTAAAATATCCGTTTCCTAAAATATTCATTTTCTAAACTAAAAAACCTAATTAGATTCCAACATACGTCAAAAAAGTGTTGCCATTAAAATGACATATTAGGTCGATCGGTAAATTTTCACTTCTGTAAATGTTATAGGTAGCTGTTTATTTTATTTATAATATGAAAGGCAACATTTAATTTTCACAAACATAAACAATCTTATTTAAATACTCGTCGCAAAAAAAGATATTTAATAAAATTGTTTTATAGGAGAAAAGTTTAAATAACAATGGCAATAACTCAGGGTTTAATAACATTTGGTACCAATTATTATTCTCATTATGTGCGATTACATTTTTAGGAAAAAAAATCAATCATATTTTTACGTACGTCTTCAAAACTTGACCAAAATCTTCAAAAAATCTTCAAGTCTTCAAAAAATTATCAGTTGATCATGTGTAACCTTTATGGTGGACATGGTGGTTCTGTGGCGGCCATAACATCTATTGTCACTTCATTCGACATCTGACGTTTGGATAGCTCGAATGTTTTCTGTACCTATTCGCCCCGTGGTGATTTCCATTGTTAAGTTTTTGTTTTCCTTTAAGTTTTTGTTGTTTCATTTCGTTATTGTTTCAAGTTTGTGTTTTGCTCGTGGGTTTTGCTTTATCGCAAGTAAAATGGAGCCTGTACCAGGTTAAACAAACATTGATTAAAATCAGGATGACCTTTATCATATTGTGAAATAACTACCCTAATTATTAACCCTACAATCATTATGTTAAAATAAAACAATATATTGTTTTATTTTAACATAATTATTGTAGGTACCAAAAGGTTGGTTTTTCCTGAAACGTCACAATGATGATGACACCGTGTAACTGTGACATTCCGCCATCTTTGGTAGTTTTTTTGACGTATATTGGAATCTAATTAGGTTTCCAAGTTTAAATCGTTCACATTCCCATTTTTGTCCAATACCGATGACTTAACGTGAGAGACCAAACTGTCGCAGAGATTTCGATGCTAAATGCCATCAAATCTTCTAGTATTCGGATATTTTGGGAAATGGGTATTCTAGGATTTGCATATTTTATTAAATTGATCTTTTAGGATTTGAATAGGACGGGAAACTGGTCTTCTGTGATAAGGATATAACCGGTAACGGTTTTTGTATGATTTGGATGTAACGGGAATGGATCTTCTAGGATTTGTTTTTCTGGAATGTGCCATGAGATTTGGATATTACGGAATCAGGGTCTTCTAGGATTTAGATATAACTGGAATGGATCTTCTAGGATTTGGTTATTACTGGAAACGTGTCTACTAGAATTTGGAAGCTGTGGGATACGGATCTTCTGGGATTTAGATATCTTAGGAAACGGGTCTTCTAGGATTTGAATTGATAATGATAAATATAGGTAACGTTTGCATATTTGCTGTTTTATTATGTGGTAATCCCACATAATAAAACACATTTTTACCGGATGCGAAGTATAACAGCTTAAATTATTTATATAATAATATTAACTATACAAGTTTCTTGTAGCCGGAGGTGGGAAACAAAGTGTGGGGGACAAATACGTACCTGTTATCACTCATCATCGGGATTGGCTGTTCATTTGGATTTATGGCACCTTTTGAATTCACATCAAGTTACTTTTCACGGACAAAAGGCAAAGTTCCATTGTTAGTGCAGGTTAGTGATATCATTTTCTATTTGACTGTTTTTTATTAATGCCATACAACATTTCCTATGACGCATCGTTTTCAAGATGTAAATAAAACACCGGACCTTTTTTATGCCCCCTCTTCTAGGGCTCACCTCCGAGGGGTGGGGACTTTTAGTATGTTTATCTTTTGAGCACTCATTTACCGAGCTCGTAGTTGTAAGTAGACCCGTTATCGGAGGTGCGATTTGGTAGGTGGACGATCTTAGGGATGGGTAAAACTTATTTTGAAATATTAGCTACATGTCGATAATTTTTCTTTAGCTCTATAAGAGTTTAAAACTTTAATTAAACTTGTTTATTTTATAAAGCAAGATTAATTTCAAAATAAATCGGTACGTATTCATATTTTTCATTTTTTAAATGGAAAGTTTTTATTTTTAATTAGTAAGCAATTATTATCGTTATCTCCATAGCACAAACCATTAAAAAGATAATTCAAAATTAAAAAAAAAAACTCTTTAACTCGACCTAAAAAAATGTCGTATTCTTAAAGAACAGTTGAGTTTCATTCATCATCAGTTTTCACATGTGTTTTTTAATATTCGAACATCTGGAAACAATGTGTGTACACTGCAAATTGTACAGTAAACTAAACTTGATCTTCAATTTTTTTGAATTCAGGATGTTCTGCAAGGAGTGGCTCCATTTTAAATTTTATAAGAATAAAATATACTCGTAAATACAGCTAAATAGTCGGAGTTAGTATTGCGAGATGACATTGACAATCCACAGACGTAAATAATGTATTATCAGTATAAGTATGTATTTATTAATGTACCTCTATGAAAACGGTTTATCTCAAGAGCGTTGATGCACTGCAGGGGACTGCAACTCGAAACATTAGAAAAGTAATATTGAAACCATAGTGTTTTGTTATATTAATAATGGTTTCTACTTCTGATCAAAATGATTATCATGGATCACCAAAAACATGTTAAGTTTTAGTCTAAAAGATGGTACCTGTAATAAAACTAAATTACACAAAAAAATAAGAGTATCGATATCGACATCATATATATTTTTACCCATCCCTAAGAATGTCCAGCGACCAAATCGCACCTCCGATAACGGGGTCTACACATCTGTATCTAAGACCGTTCGACATTATATATTTGAAATTTGACGTAAATTCCATATTATTTTGTACACAACTACATGCAAGAGGTCATTTACTTAAGTTTTAAACATATTGTACCACACGTGCAGTCAGTTTTGGTTCGATTACTGTCCAATTCAACATTCCACATGGTAGCTTGTGCGTTCGAAATCCTTCTCGAAACAAACGTTACGAATGCAAGTCTACCATAAATGGTGTAGGGCAGATTCGTAAATTCCGTTCTACAATTTCTACAATAAAGTATTTACATACGTTTTTTTTGCAATTGTATCTATATACGATTTTGAGATTTTATTATCATAATTGATTTCCTTTGACATTTGAGCAAACTTACCGCGACAACGGCGTACTGTGTTATATAGTTGTGCGGGAGCCTCGCGTGGTTTAAATATAAAGAGACGTAAATAATACTTGTTATATTATTGGCAAAAGGAATGCAAAATTAGTGAAACAAGTTACCAAAATAATTTAAATAAAAAAATAAAACATAAAGCCGAACATAGAAACTCCTCTGGAGTCGGTAAAAACCAGGGTTATTTTTCTATTGTAGAATTAAACTTTTTTAAGTTGATTATTTAAGGTTTTTTAAGTATTTGTAATAACACCATTTGTGCCCGATTTTATATAATTCATCGTGTCATTAAATCGATAAAAATAACATATCGATTTGTTACAGATGAAATATGGCATTGCAAGTGTCATTATTTGTTTTGTGATTTTGTTCCTGAGTGTTGCTTTCTACGCGCCATTACTGTGGGATCCGAATAAGAGCGGCGTCACTGCCTCTAAAAGAGGATAATAATTAAGAGGCACAATACCAAAGTCAAGATAATAACTATTGTTATAGATGTAGTAAATAATGAAATGAAATCGGTATTTATTTTGATGCTGTGATCAACTTATGGAATGATTAACTGAAAAAGCAAGATGATTCAAATTTAGGCGCAGAATGTAAATGTAAAAAAACTGTCGAAATATGAGATTGATATAAGAGCTTCGAGCAACATTTTTTTATGTTCGCCGAATACTTCTTTTCAGGGCCACTTGGTCAGAGAATATAATGTATGATATAATCTTGATAATTTACTACATCTGTAATTAAAGGTTGCAAATAATGGCCGGGGAGCCTTTTATTATTTATATGAAGAGGAATATTGATTACTTATAAATTAGTTAGGATGATAAAATTTGAGTTAAGGTTACTTAGAAAACTGAACTTAAATAAATAATATCATGCGTAGGTCTGGTTAAAGAGAAGAAAAAGGAAATATTGAGATGTTAAGAAATGTTTTCTTACATAAACCGTGACCCTTAGATGATATAAAACGTAAACATGATTTTTATGAATAAGTAACAGATGTAAGGTCTGTTCATTCTTACTTGTCTTATATAGTAAACAACTTTCTAACCTCAAAACGAACTTTTTTGGCTAAAACAGCTCTTTTATCGTAAATAAAGTAAACTGAATGAACATTTTGGACATCATTTGGCCAATGTATTGTCTGTGATTGCTTTATTTTGTTTGAAATAGCGGTTTTAGCATAAAAAAAATCATTTTGAGGTTAGAAAGTTATTTACTACATGTATAAAACAAGTAAGAATGAACAGACCTTAGTAAATAATTCGTTCCTATTGTTTTTTGTTTAATAACTTCCCCATCAATAAACCAACTGAGAAAGCAAGATGAATACGAACTTGTACGACAAAAAACGATGGGAAAGGATTATTCACTACATTATGGTTTTTGGTTTATGCCAAGCATTTTTACCTGTTAAGGTGGGTCCACATACGGTTCATGTAGTTGAACCGTAATCATATGGTTGGGGCTGGGTCTTAATGGCAATATGGTGGCACCAAAGACTACTTAGAGATACCTCCTACGACGGTACTACACTAATGGCGTTTGGTGAATAAAATTTACATTCAAACTCTTATACTTTATAGGGGTACAGACCCACCATACCCCTAGGCATACCCATGGGGGTAGGGTGAGACTGAACCATACCACCGTAGTAGTAATGAGGTAGGTTTAGGTTATGTTAGATTTTCAGCCGGCCCGAAGGGCCAAAACACTCGGGAATAGGAGCTCCGCGGGCAGCGGAGCTCCGTCGACTCTGTTAAATTGGATTTTAAAACATTAAAACCTGAAAGCATATTATAGGGCACAGCACTACGGTGGATTGGTTCAGTCCCACTCTGCCCCCTGCACGGGTAGCACAAGTTGTATTTTCTCGCTTGTCGCTCTGTGCGTCTCTATCGTTACAGACTAGAGAGTAAGGGAGATCCGAGCGACAAACAAGTCGCGGACAACATGTACTAGCCGTGCAGGGGTATAGCTAGGGGTATGGTGGGTCTGACATGACTTTGTTCGAAGTATTATAAAAAATAAATGTGTCAAAATCACCAAAATATTAAATTAATAAGCTTAAAAAAAACATTATATTCCATAATCACAAATAACAAGCTGTAACGTAATTGCATTACGTTATCGAATATTGTAAGGTAATGAGATCCAAATTTGGAACATTTTCCAAAATTAACAGCTCTCATCACTGTCACCACAACACCACAGGTAATGCTGGTCATTGCCTACGGGTTTTGAACGCATAATAGAGGACTTATGATATGTGTGTAGATAAATAACTATTTTGTTTATACCGTACCTCCGCTCCGTTTAACACGTTCCCTGTCCTGGTGGCCCCAATGTGGGGTCATGAAGCTTTTTTTCAGGAGTCCGTGCTTCCACTATGGGGTCACATCCCCATACTGAATGCACAGTTGGACTTGTGACATTGTCAGATTGTTTTAGCCCGGACCCGCCTTTAGATAGTTCTGTTAACCAGGTATACTACACCAGCAATGTAATGTTAATTGGTATTGTATTAAGTTAATTTTTAAAATAAAATATGGATTGAAATTGTTATATTCGTTTTGACTGTTGGTACAGCAATAATTTATTATCCAACATTGGGTGCAAAAATATCTGAAACGTCTTCATTACTAGAGGTGTATGAGCCTGTCAGATATTTTTGCCCCTAATTTTGGATAATATTTATTGCTGGTGACTGTACAGAGAGTAAATGAGAATGGGGGGCTCGCTCTATTTCACGCACGACTCGTAGACCCACTACTCCTTGTCCCACTGAAAGACGATTCTGGGCGATTTGGGCTCAGGGCGACTTTGTCCACAGTCCTATTTCGTCACCTTCTTAACTCGTCCACAATGCCATGTCGTCAGCATGTCATTCCTAAATTGTCACCTTCCTAACTCGTCCACATTTTTATTTCGTCAGTTTCCTATCTCATCCACATTCCTATATTGTCCATAGTGCTAACTCGTCCACATTCCTATATCGTCCACAATGCTAACTGGTCCACAATGTGAACTCGTCCACATGACTCAAACATGCCTTAATGTTCAATGATGTTCAATTTTAAAGAGATTTTTTAAAGGCTAGAATATATAGGCAGAATATTCCGTTAATACTAAACAGACATTTTGTTATACGAGTATGTGTTCTTTGATAAATTTGTTTTTGCTCCCGCGATAATAACGTTTGTATTACAGGTTGACTATGTAACATATCAAAAAAAAAAAGTAACACAACTGCGGCATCGCATTATGGGATTTGTGAAGAGTAGTGAAGTACGAGTATAAAAGGCACTGTGGACTATATTGGAATGTGGACCAGTTACCACTGTGGACGAAATGGGAATATGGATCAGTTAGGTTAGGTTAGGTCAGAAAGTGGACGAGTTAGGAAGGTGACAGTATGGGAATGCCGACGAATTGGAATAGTGGGCCATATGGCATTGTGGACGAGTTAAGGTGACGAAATAGGATTATGGACAAAGTCGTCCTGAGCCGCGATTTGCACTTCGGGCATTATTTTAAAGATACCTAACGAACTTAACCTACCTACTTTTGCGGAATAAAAATGATTTCTGACGAATTTCTATGTCATGCTCCCTGGACACCCCACCGTCTGTTTTGTAATGCTTCAAAACCTAATCCTAATGTACACAATATGTACCGAATTTGTACATACTTAAAAAAAAAACCTCAATAGATCGAGAGTACAAAATTATATGAGTTTGGGGTTGCTGTGGAGCATCTCCCCAGCAACCCCAAAGATTAATTTAAGAATTTGTTATTTATTAAAACATAACGCTATTGGACCCAATATGTACTCAATTAGTACGCACTTTGTTTTAAATGTACCTCATAGATCGAGAGTACAAATGATCTAAATTAGGGGTTGCCGTGGAGCACCTCGCCAGCAACCCCAAACATTGAATTTAAGAAATTGTTATTATAACCAACATGGAAAAAGTCGACTTTATTCTGTCGACATCTTGAGCAAAAGCTTTAGTCTCTTTATAAAGTACAGCATACGCTTGCAAAACCGAATCAAATGCGAAAGTGTTTTAGTTCATTTGTACTCTCGATCTATGGAGGTGCATTTAAAAAAAAAGTATGTACTAATTCAGTACATATTACGTACCACAGCGTAATGTTTTAATAAATAATAATTTCTTAAATTCAATGTTTGGGGTTGCTGGGGAGATGCTCCACAGCAACCCCAAACTCATATAATTTGTACTCTCGATCTATTGAGGTACATTTATTTTTAAGTGTGTACAAATTCGGTACATATTGTGTACATTAGGGTTATGCTTTAAAACATTATAAAAGAGTCAGTGGGGTGTCCAGTACTGTCCAGGGATAATGACATCTCTAGATTGCTTTTCAGATGTTAACAATTTACTTGACAGCTCTTATGATAATTCTATTTACGTCTGAAAGTAATTGCGTCCAAATGAAAAACAATGCAGAGAGGGGGCGAGTACCGAACAGATCGATAGCATACCAAAAGTAATAATAGTTTTACAGTGTATTATAGAGCCCCCATAAGAATGCGGCTCCACTGAGGCCGAGACAAGCAGAGCGGAGAGGAGATGTGTAGGGATCGACCAATCATATTAGTTGAAATCCACATCTCGTTTCCACTGCGCTTCAATGGAAACAGTCAAGCGCAGATGAGCGGAGCAGAGAGGAGACGTGTAAGTAGGAAGCGACCAATCATATTAGTTGAAATCCACGTCTCGTCTCCGCTCCGCTTCATTGGAAACAGTCAAGCAGAGTCTTGGGACGCCCTGTATGCTCCTTCGCTGTGGCTTCACTCAGCTCCGCTCGTCTTCGCCTCAGTGGAGCCACAGCCAAATTTCTCAAAAAGTATTAAGTAGGTAATCTAATAATATTAAAGTTTTGTCTCATAAATGGAACTAAAAAATGAGACAAAACACACGGACCTAAACAAAATACGGACGTAACGTTACACTAAAAAGGTGTGAAGTATGTAAGGTCTCACAAATATGCACTGGGTCGGTTAACCCGCCGCCATTACGCGTCGAGCCACAGCACGAGTGACATTTAATTTTACGCCGAGGAAAATGCCGCATTGTGTTGTAAAAACGTGTAAAAACTACATTAGTAAATATAAAAAGACACACGGTATCACTTATCACGTGTAAATTATGATTTTTCGTGTTTTTTTTTCATAAATATGTGTTTGTTTACTTTGGAACATATTACAAACAAAAATGACAACCAGTGTTGACAGTTTTTTCATGGTTTTTTTTTCCTAAAAGTGGGGAAATTTGTAACGCCGTTAGTTATAGCACGGAACCCTGCTTATGTGAGTCAGACTTGATTTCGTTCGGTTTTTTACACACTTAACTAAGTCACAAACAATCTAAGAATGTAAGTCCTGGATCTCTGTTTTACCTTAGTTACTTCTAATTTGTCAGATTCTCTTGAAATTTTGCATACTTACTTGTTTATGTCATTGCGATGACAATATAATTATATGGTACTATAGAGTTGTTATGATGATGGACACAAGTGGTCATAGGAACTCCTCAATGGCTAATAGGGGATCTTTCGAGTATGGAATCGATTGACTCGTCTTTTTAAAGCGAATGTTTTAATCATTGTTTGAAGTAGGTAAGTCGGAATCCAAGTGTGTTACAAAAGTTTTTTTTTTACTTGTTAATTTCTGATAGTTTTCCTAAACATGAAAAAAGTAAGCGGTTGGGTTTCAATTATATGTTAGTTAAAATTGTTTCAGTAAAATGGGCAAATTGACGATTTACATGGCAACACTCAAAGCACGCACACTCGTAAACGGACGGCCATTTTGTGTGCGCTTCGACTTGACTTTGAGTCATGCGACGACACGTCATTGAGTTTTTGAAGTAATTTTGAACAATTCTAATAAACTTACATAAAGCATAAGGTTGTTTCAATTTAACCTTAATACTTGAAAATAATAGGAATTTAAAAAATAAATTAATTCGTGCCTCAGGTGACCATAGGGCTGGCTCTTTCCTCGGCCAACGGCTAGCAATAGCTATCCAACGAGGAAATGCAGCCAGCATTATGGGCACCATTCACATTTTACGCATTAGTACGCATTTTTTTTTAAATGTACTTCCATAGATTGAGAGTACAAATGAAATAAATTTGGGGTTGCTGTGGAGAATCTCCCCAGCAACCCCAAACATTGAATTTAAGTAATTGATATTTATTAAAACATTACTGTAACATAATACAAAAACTCTTAATATACTAACTATAAATAAAATAACCCTTGCAGTTCACCCGCTTGAGGCATGGTCCCTAAAATGCTGGCCGCGATCCCTCTTTGCACAGCCAGACTGAGCCGCTGCGCAAAGAAAGAGCCCGCTCTGGGATCACCCGCCGCCAAAATAAGTCTTTCCGACACCTCTTTTACAAAATTCTTGGTGTCGGAAGACCACAGACCCAAAGTTTCCATTGCAAGTGCCGCAAAAAAGTAATTATCTTTTAGAAAAGCGTATTTGCGGCATTTGATGGTCTGGGCACGGTCAGCCAACATAACGCTGTTGTACGCAATATCGCGGGCTTCATACTAAAGGGGCGTACATGCAAAAATCCGAAAAAAAAATAATTGTCCTATTCGATTCCGCTATTGGTAATACACAATCTCTAATTTTATCATAATTTTGCGACCTATATTTTTCGCTAAAACGATGAAAAACTTTAAGACGTATAATTGGAATAGAAAAAATGCTGTCAAACCAAAAAGACGTACAGGAGCCGTAAAAGCATTTATGTAGCAGAGTAACGCATTATCAACGCTCCATATAGTCGTATGTACTTACGGCTATAGGTGTTTAGTGTGATCTATACAATTGTGTCTGGCTATAAAGACGTATGTACATACGGCTTTAAATTATTGTTTAATATATCAAATAAAGTCGCGCTAAGGAGACGTATGTGCATACGACCACAAATGTGTAGTGTTATCTTCGGAAAAATGTCATGCCATAAAGGCGTATGCCCTAACTAACCGTTACTTTTTGTTGTTATTTTATGTTTTGTGTTGTGTTATAGAGACATTACACATGTAACCTTGATTATAATGAGAGCATAATATTATTTCGAAAACATTATAATACAAAGGTAAACGAATTGGTAGATGTGAATGGTATTAAAAACGGAAAACCACATTTTTGCGTATACGGCTCTTTGGCACGACGCTCTCGATGTGTTGCTGTCCCGTTTTTAACACGCGCCTCAGTCACTCAGTTCGCCGTAGTCGGCCGTATAGAGTGAACGTGTCACAATGAAGCGGAACGATCGTATTCTGAGTTTGATACTAGAAGGTAAGTGTGATTTGATTTAATCAGATCTTTATTGTCAATATTGTTTGTTGTTGAATGTTTACTTACTGAATTGTTATTATGACTAAAATAGGTAGTTAGGTATAATGACTTCTGTCCGAGATTTGCGAGTTATTGTTATTACTTATTAGAAATTAGACATGATAACATAATTGTGTAGGTAGGTATATGTACCATGTGAATTTTGTGACAATGTATTTAGGAATTACTAGCTAGAATTTTAATTACGGGGTTTCGGGTAGGTAAAACCAGTTGGTAGGTATAGATTCATAACTCATTTGCTGTGTTAAATAAAAACCGTTTTTGGGTTTGTAATTCGCCTACCTACTTACAAAATCAGCTACTTATGAGTGTGACGTTGACCTTTGCGATTCTTGCAAGTCAAAATTGAGATTGGTAAGTTTTAGGGTTCCGTACTAAGGTGCCAACGGGGTCTTACGTTTTCTATCTGTCTGTCTGTCAGTCCGTTCGTCCAAGTTGCTGTACCTTTTGAACCGTATAATTTTCTAATTTTTAACACACTTGGGTACCTATGTAGGTACCTATACAGGGATCCTATGAGCTCGGGGTTTTAAATGTATGTATCGATTCTACTTCTATGGAACTCCTATTATTTTACAATTCAATTATTATAGTTTCACCCTTAACTAATATAAAATAAAGTCGCTTTCCTCTGTATTTCTGTCTGTCTGTATATTCGCTAACTCCTAACCCACGCAACGGATTTTCTCCTAGCCCTACGACTTAAATAAGCCGCTCTTGTTGTAGCCAGTGCCAACTCGTCACCATTACAATTGTCATCATTACCGTTTGTGGTTGACTTTCCTGAGACTAGTAAATTTTGATAAAAGTTGTGATTGGTGATGACTCAGTTTCTTCCTCAGAAAGTATGTAATTTGGGCCTGCTACGGAATCATCTCCGTCAGAATCGGTTGTCATTTGTTCAGTCTGGTGGTTTTGAAGACGAGGCGTCGCCCCTGTACCGTACCGTTTTTATTCACTGATTTTACCAGTAAAGTTTGATCACATAAACAAATCACTGAATTTTAAGTTATTTTAAAAGTCGTTTAAGAAAAAAGTTGCTTTTTGGAGTAGAATCGACACATTTAAAGCCTCGAGCACATAGGCACCCTGTAAAACACTTTCTTGCTTGACTGCATGGGTTCATGATTTTGCCCTAAATACTAGCTGCATTTCGCTTTGATTTCTGCTTAAGCTGTTTGTATGCATGTTTTAGGACCTCAATTGGATCATGACAATCGGCCACCTTCGTTTGAAGAGCAGATGGAGGAACATTCATCCAAGGCTGCATCGCCAATGAGTGTTTCTCAGTTGGAGGTGCTGCGGGAATCACCGCTAACACACCAGCAGAAAATAGTAGCAGTCGAGATGGAAAACGCAGGTTTTAGGGTTAATGACAGTTTTACTGACGACTTGCCCCTTTATTCAACTAACTCGCCACTGTCAGTTTTAGCAACAACCAATAATTTCGATAACCAAGAGGCACACGTTCCTTCAGTTGAATATTATGAACATCCACTTACACCTCTTTTCACACCGTTGTCATCTATACAGGCACCAGAAAGTAATGCACCACATAATAACGATGTAGACAAACCACCAGACTCTGAACAAATGACAACCGATTCTGACGGAGATGATTCCGTAGCAGACCCAAATTACATACTTTCTGAGGAAGAAACTGAGTCATCACCAATAGCGTCTTCCTCTCCTATTCAAAACCATGCGTCTATGAGTAACTCACTACAGACAACACCCTCCTTGATCCATGCTAATATTAGTTTTCAAGAAGAAACACCCTCCTCAGTCGATATTGGTTTTCAAGAAGCGGTTGTTAAAAGAAACAAAAGAAAAACTCCAGAAAATTGGAAGAAAAATGTAAGCAAAGTTAAAAGAAACTGTGGCGAAGAATATATCTCATCAAAAGGTAAAATACAACAAGCGAGGAAGTGCAGCCAAGAAAATTGTAAGTGTCAACGAATTTGTCTTACTAAAGTTGATCATAATACTAGAGAAAACCTTTTTAAATCTTTCTGGAGTTTGGGTAGTATTGAAAGACAAAGAGATTTCCTAACCACTCACGTGTTCTCATCTGAAGCAACGGGATCACGTGTAGCAAATTCTCGGAGGAAGTTCACTTTGAGTTACGGGTTTAAGGTTGGTACGGAGAGAATAAATGTGTGCCAACCATTTTTTTTAAAAACACTGAATATAAGTGAAAAAATGGTTCGTACTGCTTTGAAGAAAGCAAAGAGAGGAGTGGGTTATATTCAATCCCCCGACAAAAGAGGTCGGCACCTACCACCAAATAAATATGACAGTAGAAAGATCACATTGGCTAATAATCACATAGATTTATTTCCAGCGGTTCCCTCGCATTGGTGTCGTAAAGACACCCTTGGAGCCTACCCTTAACAAAGAAAAAATGTACAATTTGTACAAGGAGCATTGCGTGGCGAAAAATGAGGACCCTATTTGCAAAACTTCATACAAAGAATTAATACTAAAAAAGAATATTGATTTCCATAAACCAAGAAAAGACCAATGCTGGTGTCACAAGTATGAGGAATTAAGTGAAGAGGAACAAATAAATAGACAAGAAGAGTACGAAGAGCACATTAATAGAAAAGAATATGCCAAAGAAGAAAAAAAGACTGATAAAATGATGGCAATGACTGATAGTTCAATCCAAGTTTGTACCTTTGACTTCGAAGCTGTGTTGTATTGTCCGTTAGTCTTAGGAAAACCTGTATTTTATAAACGCAAATTGGGCAGCATGAATTTTACTATTAATAATGCAGTCACAAAACAAGGATTATGTTATTTTTGGCCAGAGTATGAAGGTAACCGAGGGGCGAATGAAGTTTCAACATGTCTGCATGATTACATAAGAAAACTTACGGGTGTTGATCACCTTATTTTATATTCTGATTGCTGCCCGGGACAAAACAGAAACTCTGTGCTATTAACTATGCTCAATTCCATCATGCTTTCTACAGAAAATGACATTAAAATCATTGACTACAAATTTCTCGAACCAGGCCATACGTATATGGAATGTGATATTCGTCTACTATAGAACGTGCGTCGGAGTATGCTAAAATATACACCCCCGATGATTGGCAAAACGTTATCAGATTAGCCCGTAAAGACCATCCGTACGAAGTGCAAGTTATGGAGCATAAAGATTTTAAGGATTTTAAAGCATTGCGGACGACAGCCTTACCCAACACACTAAAAGCCACCGATGGAACGATTTTGCGGTGGGGCCAAATAAGGTGGTTGCGATTGACGAAAGACGTTCCTGGCTCTTTCTTTTTTAAATTTGACTACTGGGAAGAATTCAAACAGGTCAAGTTTAGAGAAAGAGTGACACGATCGGAAACTTCATATCCTGCCATGTCGGCAAGACTGTATCCCAAACAAATTCTTTTAAAAGAAGTAAAACATAAAGACCTAATGGCTATGTGTCGAGATGGAACGATTCCCAAAAATTATCACAACTTTTATCAAAATTTACCAGTCTCAGGAAAGTCAACCACAAACGGTAATGATGACAATTGTAATGGTGACGAGTTGGCACTGGCTACAACAAGAGCGGCTTATTTAAGACGTAGGGCTAGGAGAACTAATTAATTTATACGAATTAACTTTAAGTGGATCTCATTATTTTAAAAAGAATGTTATTTTATTTCGCGTTGGCGACGTTTTAAGTAATTTTACGATATATTTTTTATTTAATTTTATAATGTTTTGTTTTAAAACCTCTGTTTTTCTATGTAAGCAATGTTTTAAAACAGCAGGATTTTTTAAGAAGATTTTACTTTGTTGTATTACTTTTACTTAAAAAAAGTTAAATGTAGGTACTATTGAAAAGCGATTTAGAAAAAAGTGTAATTTAGATGTTTGGTTTTAAGTTGGACTTTTACAAAGAGACAAAGCCTGAAAAGAGTAGGTACAAAGTTAAAGTGGATCTCATTATTTTTAGAATGATGTATTATTTTATTTCGCCTTGGTAATGTTGATTTAAGTAATTTACGATATATTTTTTATTTCATTTAAAAACGTTTTGTTTTTAAACCCTCTGTTTTTCTATGTGAGTTTTATTTTAAGACATGATTTATTATTAATAGAATGGCTACTAATTTGTGAGTATTTTGATGCAAATTTCCATTTTGCCGATTTTTTAGAACATTTTACTTTGTTTTATTACTTTTATTTAATAAATTATAATACATTGAGATACGTCTTTCTGTTCGTCTATCCAGAATAAAAAGTACTCGTTATAAACCTAACCATTTTGAACCAAGAAGCTTGATAAAACATCAAATTAGTGCTGTTTTATAGAGTAAAATTCGATTGTCCAATTATTTAAGATTGTTTTCTGTACAATAGTAGTATGTTTTATTATACGACCTATTAACAAAATAGTTATATATTTTATTTTTGTCGAGCCAGATAGACGTATGAATTTCGAAAAAAAATGAAATAACGGTATTTTGCACGATTTTACATTGAAATGTCATCATGTTTAAGCTTGTGAACTGGAATAATTTCGTATTAAATTAAATTATCGATTATAGAAGGTTTCATATTATACGCCTACAAATCCAAAGTAATTTTTAAGAAATGTTTAGTTCCTGTTTGCATATTATCGCCGAGCCAAAAAGGCGTAATAACATAATGACAGGGTTCTAAAATAATAAACGTAAAATCATTCACTTACCATAAACCAGGAAATATTTAAAAGGTCACATGCAAATTTATAGCTCAATCGGTAAACAGAGAAAAAAGTTATTAGGTTTTTTGTCTCTCCTGAAAAGTAAGAGTTTTGCGTATACGCCCCTTTAGTATGAAGCCCTCGATATGTACTGAATTAGAACTTACTTTTTTTTTAAATGTACCTCCATAGGTCGAGAGTACAAATGAACTGAAACACTTGCGCATTTGATTCTGATTTGCAAGCGTATGCCGTACTTTATAAAGAGAATAAAGCTTTTGCTCAACATGTCGACAGAATAAAATCGACTTTTTCATGATGTTGGTTATAATACGTTTCTTAAATTCAATGCCAACCTCCAGTAGTGGAGAGGAGTTTGAAGAAGAAGAAGAAATTCAATGTTTGGGGTTGCTGGCGAGATGCTCCACAGCAATCCCAAATTCAGATCATTTGTACTGTCGATCTATTGAGGTACATTTATTTTTAAGTATGTACAAATTCAGTACATATTGTGTACGTTAGCGTTAGGCCGGAGCCCCACTGCTACACGAGTGGGTACAAAAACGCTTTGTATGAAAATGTACTGAATGAAATGACGTCACTGATACACGCGTGGTCTGTTCCGAAGTAACTGCCACGCACACGATAGCGCGCGAGGCAGGCAAAGCCCCATCGCGACCCACGCTGCCCGTGTGTTGCAGTGGAAAGGTGGCTTCAAGGGCGTCGCACCACCCGCGCGCGCGTGGATGTGCGTGGCCCGCAGTGAGGAATGTAGACACACGCAGCTGACCAACGTAGCCACGTGGCCCACACGTTTTACGTGTGCGTGCATTGGTTGCTGTGAAAATGTTGACACACGCACAGCCTAGATGAGGAAACCAATACAGTCGTCCGACGAAGCCGTCTAGACAGGGCAATCGTGCAGGGTGTGAGTGGCGAGGGGCGGGTAGGGCTTGCCGGAGCTGCATACGTCGCCATTGTTAGTAGCTCCGGACATATCTTTCAGGGCTGACGCGTGTCGTGTTTTGATGTGAAAAAAATGGTGCATACGACATGTGCAGTGCGAGAATGCAAGTCGTCATCTCGCGCAAATAAAGAGCTACGATATTATCAATTAAAAAATATATTACTTTATGGTGCTTAATTTATAACATTTTTGTCATGTCATGCCAACGTAAACAAAATGGCGGATGTAAAAGCGTAAAGCCTGCCAGCAAAATTGAAACTTTTCTCAAATATTTTGTTTCTAAACACATTTAAAACGGCGGACATGAATTTTATAAATAATGATAATGGTTGTCATTATCTAGGTTTTTTTGGGGGTGCTGATTACGAAAAAGTTATCTATGTTGAAATCCAAGATAGCGGACATAATTTTTTCTTAAAAATTGATAAGGGGTGTCATCTTCGACGTTCCTTGGGATTCTGATTACGAAAATGACATTATTTTTGAATCCAAGATGGCGGACGTATTTTTTTAAATATAATGATATGGGTGTCATCTTCGAGGTTCCTTGGGGTGCTGATTACGAAAATGACATTATTTTTGTAATCCAAGATGGCGGACATAACTTCTTGAAACAAAATTGTATGGGTGTTAACGATGAAATATTGAAACTTACGCATACTAATCCAGAGTGACACACACTACCAAACCTAAAAAGTAGTTTGATCTAAAATTTTCACCAGCATTAAAAATGTTTCAAAAGTAAGTTATCTGTGGTTTTGTTAGGCGAACGTTTTTTTAAATCAATTTGCATTTGCAATTTTAGTCCTCACGCCCGTGAGGGCCCCCTCAGATATCGATTTTCATGACAATCGAACCAGTAACAAAAAAGTTCAAAATGGCGGCTACTTTTTGTAAATCTAATTACGGGTCCGTATTTGTAGTGCCCAGGGGCCCTCAAACATCGATTTTCATTGCGATCGGGCCAGAAACAAAAAAGTTCAAAATGGCGGCCACTCTTTTGAATTTGAATTACGGGTCCGTATTTGGAGTCCCCACGGACCCTCAGATACCGATTTTCAACGCAATCGAACCATAAACAAAAAAGGGAAGCCAAACAGACTGGCACCGTAACGCGTTACGTAACGAAGCGGTTTACCCTTCCATAAGAAGTTACCTATCACCTCAAAAAAATAACCAGCGTCACTCGGGAAGATGTAAAAAAATTAACTATAGCCCATAATGTCCATACTTTTGAGGCATTTAGAAGTTATAGCGGAACAAAGAAACGTACATACATACATATATGAAACCTAAAAACATTACCCTCCTTTTTTGGGCAGTTGTGTAAAGTTTGTGACAACCCTAGGTAAGTACTGTGGCCTTGTGCGGTGTCGGCATTTACGCAAACATCAAAGGCGTCGGCCCACTGTTAGTTACTCTTTACACTGTGACACACGTATCCAGACCAATGGACCCACGTGGGCGAAGTGTATAGCGTGTCCGTGCGTAGCGTGCGCAGCAGTCGGGCTCCGGCTTTGTTTTAAAACATTGCAAAACAGACAGTGGGGTGTCCAGGCGGAGCATGACATTATTTTAGAAGGTAAAAACGATATCGTATTTGACCTGTTATGGTATTATTTTTAACTCGGCCGCCATTACTTTCAAGAAAATAGGAGCTATCAAAACGTTGACAAAACGATAAGGGACCTATCAGATAGAGAGCGCACGCGGTCAAGCTATCAGTTTTGCGTTCTTTGCGGTCTTTGGTTATATTACGTTACCGCTGACCGCTTGAACGCTTGACCGCGTGACCGCTCTCAGTCCGATAGGCCCCTAACAGGTCAAAGACGTTGTAGGTTTTTACCGCCTAGAATACTGGCCCTGGGGACCGGTCTTTCAGGCATATGGTAATTTTGGGAAGTGGCCATTATGTGACGAAACCGACGAACGGGTGTTCTAAATCAAATCCTGTGGATATTGACATGGCATTAAGTTATATCTGACGGACGTGTTCTAAATCAAATCCTGTGGATATTGACATAGCTTTACGTATCGTTGAAAATCGAAGGCGAGTCTGCATATAAAATGCAAACAATTGATCCACTTTGAAGTCGATTGAGAGTGCGTTAGGCAATAGGCCGGCTGGTCCCATCGAGAAGTATAATGCTGATGAACTGTTACGCACAGTTATTATCAACATAAGATGTTTAGATCGGGTTATCCTTATCAGGTAGAATATTTATTGTTCGAAATACACTTCGCATAACATGTATAGCTCTTGCAATTCACGATGGCGAGTGGGCTTTATTAGTGGTTGAACGTGTACATGCACATTGCGGTAGTGTGCGTGTCTGACAGAGCGATCAGTCGCGAGCGCTCCGTCGCTCAAGTCACTTGTGCATATTTTGTTTCCACGATGCTAACTGCCACAAAGTACCGTCAGCATGTCTGATCTCCGGAAAAAACGCAAGGTTATTCATAGTGATATAACATATTTTTATTTTGAAGTACGCTAAAATAAAAATAGTAAATTTATGAGGTATAACTGTGGGCCTATCCGTGTTTATCGCGTATCAAAACGTGGATAAAATATTCGTCACTGTCTGACAAGTATATAAGTAGGAGAGTGATGGATGTTTTATCCACGTTTAGTCACGCGATAAACACGTCCATAATAAGCCCTCTGAAATAAAGACAAAACCTACAGATAGGTATTAATTCACATAAAATTGTACGTAATTTTAGTAGAGAAAATACGGAGACATTACAAATGTCATCTTCGCGACAAGATAGAGAACAATTTCGTAGAAGATGCGACCAAGGAGGTCGCATCTTAGTTATAGGGACGAGCAATAATGGTCGCCAAAGTGTTCACTATGTTCAAGAATAATATAATTTTCTCTTTATTTTTTATGCTTACCATACCCACTTTCGCTGTCACGCTCACTTTGACACGTATACAGATATGTGCTTACCACAAGTAAAGCCCACTCGCCATCGTAGATTGCAAGAGCTATATCTGTATGTGTTAAACCTTTTATGTTGATAATAAGTACTTCTGTTAGCCATGGGAAGGTAGGTAGGGTACTGTAAGAAATACGCGAGTTTTTAAATGTATTCAGTGCAGAAAAAAGAAAATTTATAGAAATGTTTAATATTTATTTTGCAACGTAACAATAGGGTTAAAAGCGTAAAACTAATAGTAGCTAAGACTTAGGCGGCATCCAACTTGGCAGTCCGCGCAAAGATGGCCATATTAATGGAGCATACAGGTAACAGGCCAACCAGGTGAAAATAATAGTAGTGATAGTGGGCCCAAAACCAGCAACTATCTGGAAAAAGGAATTAAATTTTAAATAATTTGTTATCTTAGTAAAGAATTTATTTATTTCATTTAAACTTTTAATAAAAAATATTTTATTAGGATATTAAATGTGGTCGCCGGGGTCACCACCGAGATGTATAAAACGGTACTGGTAAAGTTTTATACTCTGTGGTTTTGTTTTTTGGCTGGGCCCGCGCTGATTTGGCTGTCAAGAGGCGTCATTTTGGATGTTTTAAGCCTATAGACCGGGAGACAATTTAATGACACATTTCATATTTTACAAATTTAAATTGCTGTAAAAATAGTTTTTGACAAGCATAATCTAAATAAATTATATTATACTTGTCAAAAATTAATTTAATATAAAATAATGTAGCATAAGTTAGTATAAATTAGTTTAGGAGATGAAAAAAACATTTTCAGCATTGTTTTATTTTTTTACGAAAAGTATAATTGTGGTCAGACTGCAAAAAGTGCCAGGCTAAGGTGAGGCCGACCAAGACATACGTGCTCAGCTTTAATTAAGCTATTAAAATCCGCTTTTTTATTTAATTTTTCGATGAGGTAAAATGTAGCGGTCAGGTGGTAGCACAAATTCGGTCAGACACCGGAACCTGTCAGCACAGGATTTGGCCGACCATGGCTATTTAACTGTCTGCAAAGCCCTCTATCCTATCATACAAGTTTCGTTTAATTTTTCGATGACGTTTTTTCTGATGATTTTTCGCACCACTTTTTTACCATTTGTGCAAAATTTGCCAAGTTAAGCCGCGGCCAACCAAGAGCAGTTGGAGCTACTAAAGGTCAGCTGCGCCTACAGGGTAGGCATTTTATATTTTTTTATCAGGTAGGGTTTCTTGCAGTGGGCTCGCGGACTACGACAACCATCTTTATTAAATCTCTTTCGTCGGGCAGAGTGACTGAGCGTGACTCTGCTGCAGGAAAGGACCCGGCGAGAAATAATAAGAGCTAATAAGCTAATTATAATAATTACCATTATTACTACAACGTATTCCTACCAGTTAGAATACTGGGAATATCCTTCCTATTATTACTACAATTTTTATGAGTCCAACCGCTGGTAGTAATACCCTTTATTTTTTTCTCACTATTTCTACCTATTTTCTGGCTATTTTTATATGGCAATGTACAGTCGTGAAAAACTAGAATATCAAAAAACCGAAGCAGAAAATTATCGATAAAGAGAAGAGTAAGAGTATAATTATATCAAGTACACATTGTTTATCACTTATTATAGTATGTGATTAATGGTAGTAACGGCACAGAATAGATAATAGTACAAGCACAGAAGGCTCACTCCCTTGATCTTTACAAAAGCTGCTTTTTTCTTAGCTAAAACATTATGATTTAGGGCCCTCTGACGTCGTAGACTCCAGCGCAAGCCAAACGGAGCGTTAAGGTTGTGTACTAACGGTAAAAATGAATTGGCTCACTCGCCACGTCGCTGATAGTGAGGGCTGTCAACGACTAAAAATAAAGTAATAATTTGTTGCCCATTTATTTCTTGCATTAATATAGGGAGCAATAAATGTATAATCTTCATACATCATAATATATACTTACATTATTTCATTGTCTCTAAAAAAGAAAACTATTAGGTATCAATTACTGACAGGTTGCTACGTTACCATATTTCTACAGATCAAGAAGGCAATCCGTAGCGAACGTTATTGTAAGAAAGAGATAAATAGTTGTTTCAATTTGCGTACCCGAATGACGCGCCGTGCCTATCTATCATGGCGGCCAATTAGCTACCCGTCTTTATCGCACTCATATAAAATTGGTGGCAACTCCTGAATATTACTCATCAGATGGGTAACCGACATGTACTTGTAGCGATGAACGTAAATCGCGGAGTGAGCCGCGCCTGGTAAAGGTCAGAAATGAATTTCCTAATTTTAACCCCCGACGCAAAAAGAGGAGTGTTTAGTTTGACCGCTATGTGTGCGTATTTGTGTACGTGTGCATGTGCCTGTGCGTGTGCGTGTGTCTATATTATATTTTCAATCATATTTATATTATTTACTAGCTTTCGCCCGCGACTCCTTCGAGTATTTATCCCGATAAATTGGACAGTTCCCAAAGGAGCACCGATAAACGACTTCTACGTAGACGAAGTCGCGGGCGAAAGCTAGTAAATAATATAAATATGATTGAAAACTCCTCTCGCATTAGTACTTATCATCCTTAGTGTCTAAAATTGAACTTTTTATACATGTTTCAACTACTTGTGATTTTATCACATTTGGTAATATTAAAAAATAAAAATAAAATACTAAATGTAAATATTTTCAAAATTGCTTTCTTGGGGTTGGATGAGGTTGAGGTTGTTGGTTGAGGCTATTACGTATCATTTTAGGTATAATTAACAAATAATGATTCAACCGCATCATATCTGGAGAAGCCCAAACTTGGTATGTTTTGAAAATGTTTTTTACTTTAATTTAAAACAAGTGACTGAAATATAATGATGTGATTTATTTTTAGAATTGGCTTAGTAAGCCCTTTTATTAAATATCACACACGATAGGTTTCAGAACAAAAAAAAACCCATACAAAATAAAGATGACGTCATAACTAGTCTCCTTTTTTGTTTTTTTTTTTCGTGCTACGGGTCAAATTGATTCGTATGGCCTAAAGATCAATCATTCCGATTTTCATGCTTTTAACACCATTTGCAGCATTTTACTGAATTTCGCGGTATACCTAGGCATTATTGCTAAGTTACTTGCTTACGGCATTAGATTTTTTTTGTACCTATTTGTAGTAACTGTGACGGAACCCTACCTACACTGAGCATGGGCTAACATGCTATTCTGCCGTCCTACCAAAGTAGGCGGCTAACTGCGATGTAGTATACAAAGCATTATATACTCTATACCAACCACATTAAATTTAAAATGCTTATACTATTACTATGCTGTTAGCCGTCTTCTTTGGTAGGACGGCAGTATTGCACGGCGTCTGATTATTATGGATACTTTTATCAAAAGTATTTATCCTCGTAAGGCCCGCCATACTACAAACAGGGAGTTTTTCGTAAGTGGGATTTTGAATCTACCATCAAGGCAATAAAGGTCAATTACGTTTGTTCGATAATGCCATTTTCAGTTTATGAACATAGGAAAATAAACCTTATTCTTATTGTCACACAGTTTAAATTAAATTGCCTTGATTATATACATCATGTTGCACATTGGGCCTTACGAGGTTATCTATTTTATTCTTATCTATTTCATTACCATGTGACTAGTAGGCACGCTTGCACTACTTTGAACAATGAGGTTTCCAGGAGTACCCACTGGAAGCATGAAGCAAAACGAAGCTGACAATCCCGTTGCAAGGTTGTACCACAAGGGGTTCTGTCTGATCTGCACGGCCTGCAAAGTAAAACAACGCTCTCAGTATTAATTTCCGGCCTATTCTATTATGACCCCACTCTCATGATCCCAGTGTGATCATACAGTTCATTAAGCTCTATGATCCTACTGGGATCATGAGAGTGGGAGCATAATGAAACCAGCCTAATTTCCAAAGCATAGCTGACCCCGCAGAAAATCTTTCACAACAAATACGGATAAAAGTACGGACGTAACGTTGCACTAAAAAGGTGTGAGCCACAGCTTGAGTGACAGTTTCGTGAGTGCGTCTGCTCATTATTAGACGAGGTTACGTCCATATTTTTTTTAGTCCGTGTATGTCCGTGTGTATAGGACCAAATAAAAATTAAAAATAAATATCCAATAATAATGAAATATGAAATATAGATCAACCGGGCGAAGCATCTCTGTATCCCTTCGGGGTCGTGCTTCTAATAAAGTCTCCTACTGGTACGAGCACGAAGTCAATAATGTACTGATTCTCCTACTGCAATGAGAAATGTAGATTTATCAAAATAGGAGCATAAAAACTTTACAGTTGAATTTCTCGTTGTCATACTCTAATTCAAGTACAGACATTATTAACTTTTTTATCATTTTTATCAATCAATACGTGAGTTAAAAAAAAAGTGACGTTATACAAAAAAAAATGATTTCGGTTTTATTGCACATAAATGGCCTGTAAACTATAGTCCTGGCAATGAAAAATTGTGGATGGAAAAGTTGAAAGCTGAAAGTTCGACTTCGGAACTTTGTTTAGACTATTTAGGAGATAAACATACTAAAAGTCCCCACCCCTGGGAGGTGAGCGCTAGGGGGGGGCACAAAGGTCCCGTTTTTTTGTTTTATGTTTACATCTTGAAAACGAGGTTATGTTACATATTAATTTAAAAAAAACTATTCTTTATTAAGATTTGAACTCAATAAAAAAGGTTTTTCTCAAGTTGTCATTATTTATTAAATTTCAGAAGACGAAGTGCGTAGTTTATGGTCAATCTAAAATAAAAATAAAATTAAACAGTACTGGCTCGATTTACTCGACAACAAATAAACGGCACTATTCCATATTTTCGTTTGATTAATATTCCTTGTTGGGGGGGACATTTTTTATTGATATGTAACGTTGAAATCTACGGTTGCATCTGATAATAGCGAAAGTAATGAGCAGGGAGCGTACATTTCATGCCGATGACAGGCGTATGACGTCAAGCTACATACAGGTGGAAAAAACGAATTGTTGGTTTTCATGACTGTCTCTTCATTTAATTATGCGTGTTATTTAGAGATAAATTAATTAGTTATAATTTATAACTAACGTAATAGTTTCTGAAATATAAAATATAAGTATTTAATGATTTGGAAACAAAATGCTTCATTGTGTAATATGACATTAAGTACTATCACTCAGTTTCGTCTTCTCCGTAGTCAACAAGTTTGAAAAGAGCAACGGAATAACGAACGTTTATTTATCCGTACCTAACAATGGAAAATATGATTAATCATTAAGCACTGTTATCTAATCAACCTGTTCCATTTAAGTAGATATACAACGTGTCCCAAAACTCAACGATAAGCCGGCACCAGAGGATGGAGCTGCTTATGATTAGTCGAGAAAAAATAAAAAAGATAAAAAAGATAAAAGAAATTTATTTAGTAAGTAGGCCGCTCGGGCACTTTTACACGTCAAGATACTACCAATATCAATACCAATAAGGAAAAGATATATTTTTTTCCTTATTTTTTCTCGACTAATCATAAGCAGCTCCATCCTCTGGTGCCGGCTTATCGTTGAGTTTTGGGACACGTGGTATATTGACACTTGAGACGGACATTGAAAGAACACTAACATTTAAATTGAACCGATATTGCGTTGTTTTTTCCTACTTTTTGACTACAAAGAAGACGAAACTGAGTGATTTTACTTAATATCATATTACACAACAAAGCATTTTGTTTCCAACCCATATACTATTACCCAATACTTCTTTTTTATATTTCAGAAACTATTATGTTAGTTATAATCTAACGGTGATAGACTATCTCTGTCACTACGTCTTTTGAAACATCCTGTTGTGTGTTTATATGAATACGTCATTATGACGAAACCGGCATGAAATGTACGCTCCCTGGTAATGAGCTTTGCACTATATTGATGAGAAATATTTATATGTGCGGATTTTTTTAAATGTGGTATACTTTTCAACGGTAGATGATATATTAATATATGTATATATATTTTTAAAGATAATTAAATTCTCTGCAAGCTAAGTCTTCTTCTTCGTCGTTTTCACTCTTGACTGAGTGGGCGTGGTCATCATATCAGGCGCTGATGGAAAGCTTCACAACTCAGCGCCACTACTCTCTGACAGCTGCCTTCCTCAAACAAACTATGTAGGGGGCTGTTTTCTACAGACGATATATATGCAAATTGGAGAGAAATGTAAGAAAAAATAGGTTAGGTCAAAAATACATTTTTGAAAATCGACAACTTTTTGGAGCTCTTATCTAGACAACGATTGAAAATAGGTGAAAAATGTATAGGATAAAAGTTGTAGAAAATTTTATCAGCTTTAATAATGCCATGCAACACCATTTCCTATCACGCATCGTTTTCAAGTTGTAAACAAAAAACAAAAAAACGGGACCTTCTTTGTGCCCCCCCCCCCAGGGCTCACCTCCGAGGGGTGGGGACTTTTAGTATGTTTATCTCCTAACTAGTCCAAACAAAGTTCCGAAGTCAAAATTTCTGCTTTCAACTTTTCCATCCACACCCCCCTTTCGAGCACTCGTTTGCAGTTTTTAGCCTATCGTGATAGATATAGCTCAAATCACGCGTGTTCTACAGGCCCCTTTTATCACAAACTAACAAAATATCCCATACCGTAAGTAAATAAAATTGGAATCGTGGTAAAATGTGTTTTATTATCGATAAAACGCTTGAAATTGTACTTAAATATTTTCGTCCTCGGTTTCATTTTCAATGAATGTAATGTGCACTATTTCCCGTATTTTATTAAAAATAGAAATAAAACACTACACACCAGTGATCGGAATAGGTAGAGTATATTTACCTAAAGTACGCAAAAGGACATAATATAGAGTGGTTACAACCGGATGAAATATTAATTTATCTTTATTTAATTCCGGATTTCCGGTATTTTTAATGCTAAATATACGTAGCATTAAAAATACCGGAAATCCGGAATTAAATAAAGATAAATTAATATTTCATCCGGTTGTAACCACTCTATATTATGTCCTTTTGCGTACTTTAGGTAAATATACTCTACCTATTCCGATCACTGGTGTGTAGTGTTTTATTTCTATTTTTAATAAAATACGGGAAATAGTGCACATTACATTCATTGAAAATGAAACCGAGGACGAAAATATTTAAGTACAATTTCAAGCGTTTTATCGATAATAAAACACATTTTACCACGATTCCAATTTTATTTTGAGATAAATCATTGGTATTAATTTAGAAATTATATAGAATAGTGACATTTTGTATCAAAATAAGGCTTTATCATGAATTAAACTATAAAACCAAAATATAGCCAAAAAAAAACGCTTAAAGAAATGATATATAAAACTTGTATACTTATTCGACACTTTTTTTAAAATTATAATAACAAAACCTTAAACGCTTGCCCTGTAAAATTTGGTCATTTTTAATATCGACACTTTTCTTTTTAACGCACGTAATAATATATATCTTCTTTCCGGGTGCAGACTCGACGTCACCCCTTCGGGGTTGTGCTCCTATTAAATTCTCCTACTGGCACGAAGACAATATAGTACTTATTCTCCCACTGGTAGGTACATGAATACAATAATGTCCTGATTATCCTACTGCACACGAAACGAAGGGGCTGTCTCGTAGTCACACCAGGTTGTCACACCACTGCTATTCGCTTTCGTCGGAAATTCGTCAGAAATCATTTTTATTCCGCAAAAGTAGGTAGGTTAGGTTCGGTAGGTATCTTTAGCGTATCCGGCGTATGAGCTGACGTAGTGGGCGCGCTAGAAGCGGCGCGCCAGTCATTTCCGGGGATCCATATACGTATGA
This sequence comes from Acleris literana, assembly GCA_946894065.1. NCBI lineage: Eukaryota > Metazoa > Arthropoda > Insecta > Lepidoptera > Tortricidae > Acleris > Acleris literana. The sequence goes on along the minus strand of OX335670.1, from coordinate 13,590,100 downwards.
TTGTGACAAATAAACGCAACTAAAACAAATGAAGTTTATTTCCAGAAACGGCTCACATCAGGAGATCCCCCCCAGTAGGCTCACACCAGGAGAACATGAAAGTGACGTCGTTGGAGTTTCTCTGAGCGACTCCGTGCTGCCAAAGTTGTTGGGTTGTTGTTGTTGTTGGTTGTTGGGGTTGGGTGTATAAGGCAGTTATCGTTCCCAAAAAATAACGATAAGGCTGAATGTTGTTCAATGTAAAGTTACTTGAACTCACGCCAAATATAAAAATATCTGACTTTTCTGCGGTTTCCGAGGTTTCCGCATCTTTTACCTTTACGGGGGGATTCTCCACACCTCCCTCCATCCTCCTGTACACGTTTTACCCCCCAATTCTTGCTAAAGCCAACCCTTTTAGTTTCCATTTTGGAAGAAGCTTGCAAAGGCATATGTGAATACACCCAAGTTTTCAAATAAAACGATGCCAGTCAAAAAATAAAAATAAGAAAAAAGAAACTTACCAGGTTCATTGAAATTGGTACTAGCACATTAGCAACGGCTACGTTCGAAGCGAAGTTCGTGACAAATACCGTGAAAATAATTATAATGAGTAAAATGAGAGGGTTTGGCAAGCCTGACAGTTTACTCAAAAAATTTCCAATAACTCCGTTTAAATTGGAATGTTCTGGTTTGGCTGCCGTTGACAGGGCAATACCGCCTCCTAAAAAATAATGAAACAATATTATACCATATGTGAATACACCTTTTATCAGGGTTCCGTACCTGAAGGGTGTAAAACGGGACCCAATTATTAATCCGCTACGCTGTCCGTCCGCCCGTCTGTATGTCTTAATTTTAAAGAGCTGTGTCTTTTGAACCATAAAAGATAGACTGATTGATTTTTCAGGCTGTTATAACGGCGAATTTCCTAAATAAAAAATAACAAAATACTAAAATAAAGCAGGTACAAGAAATGCAAAATAATTGTATCCCAAAAACGGTAAAACATACAAGCGTATTCGTACGATTAAAGGTCAAACCCCAAAAAAATACGAACTATAAACCAGTCAAGTGCAAGATGGGCTTGCGCTAACGGTTATATTTTTTTTTTGAACATTAGTATGATAAATCAATTTTATTATGAAAAAGATACAAAAACATCAAAAACATTATTTTGTTATAATAATATTAATACCATCAGATATTATACCGACCGTGTCTTCGACACCAGTAGGTACAGTCGAGTTCGTAAATATATGTTAATTTTAGAACCTTGTCTATTTAATGTCTTGTTTAAACTACCATATATGAATTGTCACAGCGATTAAAGTGACTAGGAACAAAAGTGTGCACATATTTATGAACTCGACTGTACATGCCTGTTTCCTCCGTTTGTTAGTCCTTTACCTCAAAAGCATAAATTCCTTGTAGCGATTCACCGAATCGCATTTCACCTCGAATGAACAAAATTTCAATAGAATCTTTTACTTGAAGCAATTTTTCCCGTGGCTTTTTACATTAGTATAATTAATTTGTAGCATTTCATTTCTCGTGTAGTATTTTACCCTAGACGCATTTCGTCGCGATCGACGTTTGTTTGGAACTCTATTTAATGTGACGCATTAATTGATGTTCGCACTAAAATTCTGTTTTTTTTTTAAATCGCGTTTTGTACCTGTAGTTTCACGTCTTACGTGCTATTAAACTCATTAAAATATTATCTTTGTCACTAATAAATAATATATCATTCCGACATTGAAGTACAGTAACATTGATTTCAGATACAATAATTATATATTGCAATATTTGTGAGAAAATATGGAGCTGAACCTGGCTAAAAAAGCCAAAAAAAAAGGTACATTGCGACTAAAGATATTGTCTAATATTGAATTAGACGATTAGGATACAAAGCGAAAATTTATCGCACGATCGAGGTGAAATGCGACCAAAACTAATATCGACTAAAAAAAATGACGTTTGAGACACAACACGATAGTTAAATGCACGATCGGGGTGAAATGCGACTAAAACTTATAGCGACTAAAAAAGTAAACGATCGAGACACAACGCGATAATTTAATATACGTTCGAGGTGAAATGCGATTCGGTGAATCGCTACAAGGAATTTATGCTTTTGAGGTAAAGGACTAACAAACGGTTTCCTCGACCTATCGAAAGCTTTTGACCTTTGTGCAATGATGTAATTTTACAATACAATGCAATATATATTTTAACAAATAGATTTTAAGAATTCATGTACTACCTACTAAGAAATATGAACCAATCAAGTTCGAAATAAATGAATTTTAAATGAGCACTAATCAATATTAAGGTCTAAGTATCATATTTATTAGTGCAGCAGTACAGAACCATCGGTGCGCGAGTTCGACTCGCACTTAACCGGTTTATTTATTTAACAAGGTAAAAAATGCACATACCTAACAGAAAAATGAAGCTCCACGGCAATTCAGAATTCATAGTGTCCCAGTTAATTACCGATGGGACGGTTCCTACCGGAAGGTCCTCACGATCTATAAAATTGATTCTCAAATTATTATTATTTTTACACTATTTCTTGGATATAATAGTAGATTGTTCAACAAGGGACTAAAACAAGCCATTACGACACGAGTTGTGTAGCCACGCGAGCGAGCGAGTGAGCGAAGGTGGCTATAGCTCGAGTTTCATTATCATACGGTTGTTTAGCCTCGCGTTAAACACTCTACTTTTCACTTTGAGTGGCGAGAAAAAAAAAAGACATTCTATACAAAATTACAATATTGATTAAAACAAAGTTTCTTAAAAAATTGTACCGCGGCTTTTTTTTTCTTTTATGATTTTCTTGTAAAGTGACTCTTTAAATGCTAGCATATTTTAGTCACGGAAAATTGCTTATTTTCTTTCATTGTGGATTAATTAATCATGTGATAATGCATAAAATTGTGCGTTTTTAAATCTGATCGACGAGCGTCAATAATAGTAAAAAAATCGGCAAAAAAAAAAAATACGTTGGTTTTTATTTTGTTAACGTAGTTGCACCTAATTTTTGTTGCTAATGATTGCTACTATTTATTTATATCGCCATAAAAAATAACAGTTTTAAATCTCACGGAGTATCTGAGAAATTGAATTTATAATGCCCCGTCTAAAGTGCCTGATGTATATGAATAAATAGCAAACCTATCAACTTACCTTTCTCAGATGAATAGGTAAAATTATATCAAGGAATGTTTGGCGAAAAATGTGAGGAAAAAAACAATTAAAAAAACACTTTGTAACAATTAATTAGCTTTCATTTATTTTTTGTATTTTTTTTCTATGACGCACCATTCTTGAGCTGAGTAATAAACCTAAAAACATTTTTACACGAAAAAAAGAGATATACTTGTAAAATTAATTATACTCACGTTTGGCGGTAAAGGATTTGAAAAGCTTTGATGAAGATGGTAAGAAAAGCATCAGAAAGCATACAAACATAGCAGCAGCCGAATCCTGAACGCTGAAACACGAAAATTACGTTAATTACTGCAGAGGCCGGGAAGCAAGTATTTGCCGGACGAAAATGAGTCAGATTTCAGAAACAATTCCTCGCTCAAATAAGAGTTTAGCTAGCCTCGCGGTTCCTCCGATCGAGGATTACGTCATAGTAATTTTCTTAATCATGCACCCATGTAAGTATGAAAATATTATATTTGGTATAGTTCCTTAATTTGAACACAATCCATTTAAAAGAAAAGAGGCAAAAAGTTTTCAGTGGGTGGATATTTGTGATGTGAAAAGAGTGGAATTTTCGTGGCACTTTTGGGCTGTCATATAGTGACTTTCAATGTACTATCGCGATCGTTAATTTGTGACCCATTTCTAGAAAAAAAGGCTTGAAGTCGTCAATGTCATTAGAGATGCCAAATCATTTGTAATTTATAGGAGACTCAACCTTATTGTTGTAGAAAGTCAGAATGACTTTGGACCTAAGGTGGGTCCCAAATTTAAGTTCGTGACTGTACAGTATACCAGCAATAATATATGATCTAAGATTGGACTCAAAAATATCTGACACGGTCTTATACCTCGAGTAATTAGGACGTGTCAGATATTTTGATAGTAAACTTCTAAATTATTGGCAGTTGTAGCAGCGTTTCGTGAACCAAACTAATTTCTTTTTTGCAGGATTGGTCCTTAGGACCCAAGGATGGATTTTAGAAGTGGAGCCACCAAGATTTTTGATGTAAATTTTTGAGGGGGGGGAGAGTGTCAACTTTATCTTTATATCTACATCGGTTAAGCTACTAGGCCAAGTTTGGTATCGTTTTCGTATAAATTGGGGATGTCGAATTCGTTTAATATGGTATCATATTGACACCGTTCCGAAGTAAAAATATATATATAATAAAAGAAAACTTGTTTATTTAATTCCCTATTTACAAGGAAAAATTCCATAACTTATAAACGATTATTTATGAGTGTTCAAAAAAAAGAGATGCTTTAGAGAGTTCTATTATTCTTTCACTAAAAATATTTCGTATGGGTGTAGTACGAAAAAACTGTTGCTGTTGAATTAAAATGTTATTTTGCGATCCTAGTATGATGGGGACGGTTCGCAAACATGACAAAGATATAAAAAAATATAAGTAATGGTTATGCATTCCGTTTTAGGCCAATTCGTGCCATAATATCAAAGAAAATTTAACTAAATGATATCAAATGAATTAACTACGCCACAGCCCATAACTTGTTTACATTGGTGTTTGGTCCAGGTGTTCCCTCATTTACTTCGCCAAATGCCTCTGAATCCAATTCAGCCTCATCTTCGATAGTTACAAAAAAATAAACTCTTTTTGTTTTTTTTTTGTGATTTTACTATAGATTGATGGAATTTTTGTTACAAAATTGAATTGTACATCTTTGATTTAGTTAAAAATGATACCAAACTTGTCTTAGTACCTAAACTTAAACAGTTATTAACCTCAGACATCGCCGGGGCGGAAAATCCTCCCCCCTCCTGCATGAAAAATCAGCGTGGCTCCTCTTCTTAAAAAAACATTTTATCATTTTTGTTTGTTGTATCGCACATTTGAGAAAACATTCAAAATTAATTATTAGATAAAAAATGTAACGTTGATCGACAATTTATTTAGGTTTTAAAAGACGGCGTATATGTCTATGAAGGTTAACTAAAGGGGATAATAATAATTATGTCCGTAATAATAATAAATGATTACGATTAACTAATTTGAATCATCCTATAATATGCAGCGAGACTTCTATTTTGTGTCAACAGCACCAAATGTATGGGATGCGGAACTCACTATTTAGGGTTATTTAGTCCGAGAGTTTTGTTTATTAAATCTCCCCATCCGAAGAAAATTTGTGGCGAACGACAGAAAAACAAAGCCATGGCACCCGTAAACAGAACAAGGACCATCTGAAACAAACCAATTATTTGTTTAAAAACAATTGTAACTGTACAGTCGAACTCAGAAGTAGTATTTAACCCGTCAGGTGTCCTACGCACAACAGTTGTGCGCAGGACGGCGCTGTGATTGGAGAATTTATATTTCATAAACGAAGACCCTGCTAGTGTAAAAAAATAATCCTATTGATTTGTCACTTATTTGGCAACATATTGGATTTTTTTCACCAAAAACCAAGCATCTGAACAAGCGAAAAAATAATAAAAACGAAATTAATGCGCAATAGAATGTGCTCGTCCGCAATGGCCGCCGCCTGCGCCGCTCCGTAAACAAAAAATTTTTGTGATGTTGTTTATGTGTCTAGTGAAAATAAATTATTGAATTCGGCGCGTAAACTTATAATGGTGATAGTTTAACAATAGAAAAGTGAAATGTGGCAATATATTAAGTGCAGTGTGTCAAAGAATAAACCGTTCGGATGAAAAAAATATCAAAACCTAATAATAATATATTTGATTAATTGAATCATTTATTTTCATCAGCAAAACGTAAGTGTATAATCTTTATTCCTTTCTACGTGCATTGCCTGTTCTTTTATCTTTCCATTGGTATATCAATCATAAAATATAATTATACCAATCGTAAACAATTCACCATTTTCTAAACTCAAACAGAAAATAAAAATATCTCGAAAATCAGCTGGACATTTCGTGAACTTATGTAAATCAAGGGCCGGACACTTGACGGGTTAAGTACCTTGTAGCAGTAACGAATTAAAGTGAGAGTAGTTACAAATTACACTTTTCGAGTCCAATATTCCCTACACGGTCTCCCATAGCTACAAATACATAAAGACATATGTAGGTACAATTATTTTTATGAGCTACTTTAACAGCTCAATGTTAAAAAAAAATATCATTGCTTATTTGTATGCGAGGAACCAGAAAAAAGGGAACACCCTAAAATCTCCAATTTTATATTACCGAGTATTAAAATCACGAAAACGTTTTTCCGAATATACAATTTACAAATGTTAACAATTCCGAATTTTCTTTTTTACGGAAATTATAATTCCGAAAATTCACAAACCAGATCGGTAATATAAAGTTCGGAATCATGAAACTAATTACTGGAATTGAATTGAAGTAGTAGTAGTTATGTAAGATGACCAGCACATTACTAAATTAGGTCAATCTCACCTAGATAGGTCAGGTCAGGTCAGAGTTGCATCAAGGCGCGAAGCGCCTTAGCTACACGGAATAGGAGCGAGCTCGGTAGACTTTGTCGAATTTTGAGCGTTATGCATGTTAAACATTAAGGTCACAGCTCATTAGAACCACCCGGCACCCGACCCGCACCGCCTCGCCTCGAGCGGTTAGTATTCTTTATATGGATTGGATGGGCATGCGCTCACTACATCAACTACGTAGCGTAGAACCACCCAGCGTAGAGCAGTTGATGTAGTGAGCGCATGCTCATACATAACTATATAAAGAATACTAACCGCTCGATGCGAGGAGGTGCTGCTCGGGTGCCGGGTGGTTCTAATGAGCTGTGACCTTTATACAACGTATTACCTGTACAATATTTTACCAGGCGCTTATTTGAAATAAAAAATCTTAGAGAATTTGGGCCGCTAAAATTTCGGAATAATGAATATTCGGGATTCGCAATAAACATAATCGGAATCACAAAATTCGTTTTTCATATTTTTCGGGATTGTGATATGTGGAAAAATATTTTTCAGGATTTTAATAAGTCAAAAATGTGATAATTCGGAATTTTTAAAATCGTTATTGTGATGCTTCGTAAAACTTAAATTCGTAATATGACTCGGAAATTTCAAAATCGGAATTCTGAATTAGTGTTTATCAAATTCGGAAAATAAATATTTCGAGATTATGTAGTGTAAGTACCCCGAACAAAATGTGTTTTAAAATGTTATCGTATTTTTAACGTTACGATAGCTCTTATTTACTCAACCTTGGGTCTCTATTATTCTGGGTTAAATCATATTGCCTCTGACGTGTTATGGTATAGTTTATAACTTGGCCGCCATTACATTACTGTCAGGTACGAGTAATGAGGTCTATCGTAATGTTACATTGACAATTACGATAAAATATAAATGGATTTACCCAGTAGAATCCACCCTGGTGTGTTTACTCGTATTTATGGTACTTGACAGAATGGTTTTTTTTTTGGTAATCGCCTGCCCAAAGACAAAAGTCCTTGCTTTTGACTTGAATTACTTTAAGAATTAACAAAAAGCAAGCTTTCAAAACCCGACTGTTGCTAACCAACTTTAAATCGTTATAAATCCTAAATGATCATTCAAAATGAAAAACGATGACAGAAATCTAAAGATGATTTTTAAATCCCTATTCAATGACACCCCGCTTGTCATACTTGGTCGACTTTTCTTTTTTAATTTGCATTTTATGGCGTCTGGATGCCGCTATATTGAATTTTGATTACTGTCATATCTTCAGTGACACTCACCAGATTAAGACAAATCGATTGGCATAAGAATCATCAAAATCGGATAACGGGTTTAGTTTTTATAGGGACACAAAGGAACAAACATACATATATAGGCTGTGAAACACGTTACCCTCCTCCTTCGGCAGTCGGGTAAAAAGAGGCAGAGGTGAAAATTCCTTCAGGAGACCTGGGAATAGAGGGCCCAGGTACTGCAGGGCTCGCACCTGACTGAATGGATTTCTTATCATGCCAACAGACTTAAGTATAAACATAATATATTTTCCCTCCCCTCCCATTATAGGATGCATTTATCGGAAAAGGAAGAATATAGTAACTCACCGCTTCGTGGCACGTTAGCGGGCCAAGTTCCTGCAGGCTAGAGTCTACGGTCTTTTTGGCAGCAACAATACCTTCTGAAGATATTTTAATCGACTTAGCACTTGGGCTATTCGGTCTGTAAAAAAAAATACCATTAACCATAAAAAATTAAATGTGACAAATATAATTATATAAATTTTTGAATAATCTCGAATCCTTTTTTAATGTTGGCAAAGTTACATCAATCTTGCTTATGTTCAGAGTACCAAAACTAACGTGACTGACGATACTGATACACTGAAAAACATAAATAACTAAACTAGTTTGGCTACTTGACGTTTAGCCAAACTTTAATACTTAGGAACCAAACTATGTTAATATTGCAAAACTGATTTGGAAGACATCAGGAACTAGTTTTGTTATTTAACTTATTTTACTGAAGTGGTTTTAGCTACTAGTAGGCCTTAGTTTTGTAGTCACTCAAGTTATGTTACAAGCAGCTAAAAAATTTGCTACTGTTAGCAAATCTTTTTTTTCAGATATATTGAATGTAAAGGGCGGAGAATAAATACGATAAAACTGCGGCAACAACTAAATAGTTTTTTTTTTTAATTGAAATGAAATACTTTATTGATAAAAATGGTACATATTTCTGCTTACATTCTTTTAGACATAAGTAACTTACAGAGAGCAATATAGAAGGTAGGTATATAGGTAAGCGTCATCTGACCCCCGTACTAGTGTGCACTGTATCACGGTGGGTCAGGATTCGCCGTCCTTAAGAGGATTGTGAAGCTAAAAATTTCCATACAAAAAGCGAAAACGTTTTTCTCCCCCAAAACCCAGTCCGATTTTTACGATTTAGTGTAGTAGCAGTCAGTATATTTGTACCCATTCGTTTTGTCTCTCTCCTTACAGTCTCATTTGTAATTAGACTTATTCCTATTTGCTCTAATTGGTTGTTCAAGACATTATTATTAGGAGTAGCATCAATATTTTTTTTAAATCATCCAAAACAACTCAAAAAAATCATATTGATAAAATCGAATGAGTTTCTTTCATATTTTTATAGTGCAGATAGGTGTTAACTTTAAAGTTATTCTTACCTACCCAAACCCATGTATACAAATAACATATAAATATACATCCAAAGGTTTAAAATTATCATTAGGGGTATAGCAAAAGCAGAAAATAGAGGAAATGACAAATATTCTGGTGCAGTCGGAAATTCTCTGAAACAAACCAAAAATGTATTAACATAGCTCCTATTTGGACATCACTTCTTTTGGTACCTAGCACATGAGATCTTGGCCTTATTTACATTTTTGTAAAAAAATGGGATTATTTATGTTATAAGCAGTGATCGGAATAGGTAGAGCATAATTTACCTAAAATTCGCAAAAGAACATTTTATATAGAGAGGTTACAACCGGGTGAAATATTAATTTGTTTTATTGAATACCGGATTTCCGGTATTTTTCTGATACTAGTAAATGTAGTCGCAAGGTAGTCTCCAGTTTATGACTCTGTTCTACGAAGTTTAGGTAAATATACTCCACCTATAACATAATTAGATATAAGGAATGAGTTACAGGCCCCTTTTAACACAAACTACCATAAAATATCCCATACCGTGAGTAAATATTACGTATATATAGCATTAAAAATACCGGAAATCCAGAATTCAATAAAAATAAATTAATATTTCACCCGGTTGTAGCCACTCTATATTATGTCCTTTTGCGAACTTTAGGTAAATATACTCTACCTATTCGGATCACTGGTTATAAGTTATAACCATTCACGTTCCCGTGATAGAAAAGGACGAACGTACCCTACGTTAGATCTGCTAGGTCTGAATATTTGCCGTTGTTTAGGAGGTTTGCTAAATATTCCAAGTTTAGTTAACCTTCGTTGGGTTGGGTGAGATGCCATGGATTGAAAATACTAGGTTTTAGTTGACTAGAGTTTAGATCCCACCAAAACAAATTTAAAAACATGGCCAACTTCTCTTATGCAACCAAAAGTATTGGTACCAATGTTTGCCACTAGATTCGATATTTATCTATTGATTCAATTGCATAGTTTTATTGCGATGCATCATGAACCTGATTACCGAAGACCCAACATTGTCGTCAAGGGCGGTAGCGAGAATCGTGAACGTGAATTATCGAATAGTGTTGCTTGTATGGAAAAGGTATGGCCTTCACCCTTATCACTACAGGAAGGTACAAGGCTTAATACCTAGTGATGGGCTAGCTAGAGTCACCTACTGTCAAAGAATTAACCAAAAGCTTGTAGAAGACTCGGATTTTCTCAAAAACATATGGACGGATGAAGCACTGTTTACTAGAGTTTACTGTTTAAGTCTTTGTGTTTCCAATAGTGGTTCGCATTTTGAAAATTTGTTACAATAATAAAGTAAAATATCAGGTATCTGTAAATCAATGATTTGTTCTCATTAGTAAAGTTTTTGTTATTATTTCGTCTCATTTTCGTTTTAACATTCAGGTTATTACACTAATGACCATATTTTACAGGTAATCTCAACATGTGGCAACTTTGTACGCAAATGTTTACTTTTGATAGTTGCAGAAACGAAATACCTACCTAGGCAGGTATTTACTTGTAAATGTAAAATGAGATGTGTGTAATTACTCGTAATAAGATATGCTAAACAACCACCCATCATGTTTACGTGTGTGACAGTTGTTGTCATGAGCTGTAAATAATGAAGTTTCGCACTGACACTGGCGTCACTGTCCACTTGTGTTAGTAGTTATCGTTATCGCTCTCTCCGTATCTTCCTCTCTTTCTCCCTAGGGTAAGGATTTGTTCACAATAAAGTTCTATCATTCATTGAATTATTTTGTTCTACAAAATAAATTCGTTAATATGGCAGTATTGGACCTATGTTGATATAACATTATTTACTCAAAATATCATCAGAATTAATGCGTGGTTGAAATTTGGCGGGTTACTCATTCCCACCGTGTATAGGGAAAATTACCTCTCCACATGTACCGAAGAAGGGCCAATTCGTAAAGTGATACTTCAGTACTTTCTTAATATACAAAATATGTACTGATTTATAACAAACACTGCATATATTTTCACACATAAATTGTACTCGAGATTTAATAAAAGTCGTATCCATCTTGTGCTTTCGTTACCATATTGCGTCCGTGTCCGGGCATTACTTATTAATTAATTATACTCGGTGACCGTGACCTGTCTGTCTCCTTGCCTACTTTATGTCTGGGGCCATCTCTACCTTCTGCAGTTTTCTTTCGAAACGCTTTTAACCTTAGATAAAGGCATTTGAACACAGTAACTCGCCCAACTCAGACAAAATTACAGATGGACAAAGTTATACTTCCTTGCAAATACATACTTGATAAAAAGTCCTTTAAACACGAGATTTGTTGCAGTGCCGACAAGAGTACCGATACCCCCTGAAATAAAACAACTAATCGTAATCAATCATGCATAACACCTAGACTAGCTAACCTATGTACACTCCATAGTAAATACTCGCAGTGAGATGTTTTTTTTCTCAAACATGCTCAGATAATAATATGATGGTTTTTCTTATGAAAATAAAAGACGCGAAAGCCCTCATGTTTTTCCTGGGAGTATAATAAACGTATGAAAATGCTGTTATTTGCATACGAAATCTAAAGGACCAAGTAAGTCATTAAAAGGCGGTCGAGCGGCGGCAGCGGTCGGTGGTTAGGTATTTGCGCTTAAGGAATTTACCACCACAGGGGTGTGATTCTCTTAAGCGAATCATTCTTTGATTCGGCGCAGCTCATATTAACCGGCGAGTTTAAGTAGTCGGAGCGTACAAAACACATTTTAGCGCGTGTATTCTCAATTATGCAGCAGAAATACTAAATATTTTTTGGGTTGGTAGATTTCAAAAATTATATTCAATTTGAAATTAAAGATGGTGGCCATTAATTAAAAAAAAATCGGATATTGAAATATGTCTATTTAAGATTTCGAAAATTTTAAATAATTTTCGGAATCTGCTTCCCTAATATAATGTACTAGCTTTTGCCCGCGACTTCGTCCGCGTAGAACTCGTTTATCGCAGTTAAGTAATTTAATAGTTTTAAGTAATTCTATAGTTTGACGTCCTCCCTGGCAAGAATGATCTTTCAAACACATGTAATATTGAGCTCGAAATTTACCGGGACACCAACTTTAACCATTAACTCTTACGGGAGGGCACTCCTGATACCTCGAAAGAGTTCAGGAACTCTAAGGGTAGGACGTGACTTGCTCTGTGTCTATGACATTGTCTACCAAGAGATACTCCACAACATCGCCTTCTACATGAGACATATTTTTATATTTATCCGCCCGACAATTTCGTTTGTCGGTTCTAATATCACCCTCTCGCACAAACATTCTCTATTCTTTATATTGTTTTTTAGATCGGGGTACACGTTATTTTTTAGATCATCTGTGTTTTGTACAATATTAAAGAATTCGCGGTTTAATGTATTCAAATCGTTACTATCTCTCGCCATACGATCTTCGACCATTTTTAGTAGAGCTGCCGGATATATTGCCCCGACCGTGTATCATGGTGTACTCGTAGTTCCTGGCATATTTGTAGTGAGGTTAATTTTTTATATATATACTCATATCGTAGATGCCGAAATGCATTTATTTTATCCGCTGGTGTGCCCCTAGTTATCACCGGTAGACGAGAATCTGTCTAAATTCGCCGTCTCAAAGCACCATCCCTCTCATGATAGTTTGGTTGCTCTTAAAATATCCGTCATAGTTCAATATTACATATATTATATTATGAGTCTGAATACTAATTATAATGTATCATTATAAATGGCGGAAATCCCAAACATCATCAGTGGCCGCTGAAAAAACAAAGACAATTATATTCTTCAAACAAATTTACCCAATGCCCATTAATCTAATTCGGTGCTGCGGTTAATCCGTGAAAGCGTAACAAACAGACAGACGACAGACAATTGCCTTTTTTTTTTAATTGCCATTTTGAATTTCTACCTATACTTTCACATCATTTTCGAAATCTGCGTCCTCAAAATCTAAGAAAATGACAATTATGTCCACTTTTTAAAAAAGATCATGGCCTCCATCTTGAATACTAAATTTGACATAATTTTCATAATCTGCGTCCACAAAATGTAAGAAAATGATACCAATGACGACTTTTTCAATAAACATCATGACGGCCATTTTGAATTCCAAATTTGATATCATTTTAGAAATCAGCGTCAACGCAACCTAAGAAAATGACACCCACGATGACTTTTTCAAAAAACAAATTGACAATTGTCGTTATTCCCTCGGGAACTTTTAAATTATCCGGGATGGGATTTTTCTATGTGTTAATCCAGGGTGCTACACCCATTTTAAATTTCATCCTAATCCATCTAGCCGTTGCAGCGTTAAGGAGTAACTAACTAAAACCCCCTTTGACCCCCTTAGGGGTAGTTTTTTCTAAATCGCTGAAAGCAGTATATTTTATTTATAAAGTAGTCCAAATATCAATTTCCTAATGTAGTCATTTCGATATCTCCCATACAAATTTCTACTCCCCATTTATCGCCTGAGGGGGAGATTTACGGAAATCAATGAAAGTTTTTTTTTATGTTAAACAGTATTAAACAGTAGCTTAAACACCAATTACCACGTTTCCAACTAAAAAAAATAACATAAATGACCAAATTGTCATACAAACTACCATCCCAAATCTCACCCCCTTAGGGGTGATTTTTGAGATACAAATTTAATCTAATTCAGTTCCGCGGTTTATCCTTGAATGCATAACAAACAGACAGACGACAGACATAATTACTTTCACGTTTATAATGTTAGTATTGATTTCCTTTGTACAGCAATATTATGTATACCTATCGATGTATTAGTCCACCAAACGAAGGAAACTCAGTGGAAAAAACTCGTGTATAAGCGAATTTTGGCATAGTGATAGGGAATGGTGTTTTAAACGACATACTAAAAGTACTGATGGGTGGGGGTGGAGCTAACGGGTGGAGGGTGGTGTAAAGGTTCCTTTTTTTAGTTTTTCGTAAATAACTCTTAAACGGTGGCCCCTAGCAAAAAATGTTCTGTCACATAATTAATCTACATAAAATTTTCTACAAAAAAGATTCAATACACTTTTTTGCTGGGATCAATATTTAATGAGATGTGGAGGGAATAATAATTCCCGAAAGGCCATAGTCGGGTTTGCATAGCAAGTCGGCCCTTACATCAAATGGACTCAGGTTTTTTTTGTGAGTACCTCTTATTGTGACGAATATTTATGCTGAGTATCAATATCTTAATTGTGACAGTTCTCGACTTACGATTACTTAATGATTTGTTTTTCATGTACAGTTTTTCAGGATGTATTCAAGCGATTTGGTTTAAATTTTGAAATAATGTTCTTTTCATAGATTTGCATCGCCTCCCAAAAAACAAATACTAGTTATCATATAAAAAAATAAAAATAAAGACCAATTAAAAAATATACACTATTTTTTATATGGTTGTGACACATCTAGATTTTTTTTTCAGAATAGTCCTTAAAATGGCCTACTACTTGCCAAAATATCAAAATTGTCCAGGCGGTACTTCCTACCAAAAATCAGCAATATGTGTATTCAGTTCTGTATTCAGTCGGTTCTGTTTTCTTTTTTTTATATGATAACTAGTATTTGTTTTTTGGGAGGCGATGCAAATCTATGAAAAGAACATTATTTATAAATTTGAAGAAAATCGCTCGAATACATCCCGAGAAACAGTACATCAAAAAAAATTCATGAAGTAATCATAAGTCGAGAACTGTCACAATTAAGATGTTGATACTCAGCATAAATATTCTTCACTATAAGAGGTACTCACAAAAAAAACCCGAGTCCATTTGATGTAAGGGCCGACTTGCTATGCAAACCCGACTATGGCCTTTCGGGAATTATTATTCCCTCCATATCTCATTAAATATTGATCCAAGCGAAAAAGTGTATTGAATCTTTTTTGTAGAGAATTTTATGTAGATTAATTATGTGACGGAACATTTTTTGCTAGGGGCCACCGTTTACGAGTTATTTACGAAAAACTAAAAAAGGAACCTTTACACCCCCCTCCACCCGTTAGCTCCACCCCCACCCATCAGTACTTTTAGTATGTCGTTTAAAACACCATTCCCTACCACTATGCCAAAATTCGCTTATACACGAGTTTTTTCCCCCGACAGGCAAATTTTGGTCTTCGTTCGGTGGGCTATATAGCTTTTTTACCCATTGAGTATTGTTTGAAATGATATTTTAGAATTAAATAACCGACCAATTAACCGAAAAATTAAATGCCTGTCAGTAATTATTTTCAAGTGATCATAATAACCGCTCTAATATTAAATAACAGCCGTAGAATTAATACGCCGTGAATAGTATTGAAAATAGCGGAAAAAAATTGGATAATAATCTGGATATGTCAACGCTGACAACTTCAATCTGACACCGCTCCTGTTGATATAGACTAACAAAACTGAATGTAGGTACAAAGCCTGTCTCATGTTGTCACACTGGATGGCAAAAGCCATAGGAGAAATAAATTATTCAATTGCGCAATTTTGTCAAATAATTACAAATCTTATTCTATATTAGTAATTATTTGCGTCCCCAAAAACTAAGAAAATGTTACCCGTGACAACTTTGACATCATTTTCATAATCTGCGTCCCCAAAATGTAAGAAAATGATACCAATGACGACTTTTTCAATAAACATCATGGCGGATTTTGAATCCGAAATTTGATATCACTTTCGAAATCTGCGTCAACGCAACCTAAGAAAACGACACCCATGATGACTTTTTCAAAAAACAAAAAGATATTGTCGTTATTCCGTCGGGAAACTTTAAATTTTCCGGAATAGGATTTTCCTATGTGTTAATCCAGGGTATAAGCTATTTCCATTATAAATTTCATCCAAATCCATCCAGCACCATTGCAGCGTGAAGGAGGAACAACCTAAAACTCCCTTTTACCCCCCTTAGGGGTAGTTTTTTCTAAATCGCTGAAAGAAGTATTTTTTATTTATTATCAGTAGCCTAAATACCAATTTCCAAACTGCTTATTTTAAAAATAACTTATCTCTTATACAAATTTCTACCCCCTATTTGAACCCTTTAGGGGATGAATTTCCAAAAATCCTTTCTTAGTGGATCTTTACACTATATAAGGTATCTATGTGCAAAATGTGAAGTCTCTAGGTCCTAAGGTTTGGGCTGTGCGTTGATATATTAACAATCCGTTTTACCCCTTTTCATCCCTTCGGGGTTGAAATTATCATAAACGCTGAGGCACGTATAACTTGAAATTCAATCGCCAACCTAAACGCAAAATTTGAAGCGTCTAACTTCAAAACTGACGGACTTTCATACAAACGTTTTTCCCCTATTTTACCCCCTTAGGGGTGGAATTTCCAAAAATCCTTCCTTAGTGGACCTCTACACTATATAAGGTATCTATGTGCAAAATTTTAAGTCTCTAGGTCCAGCGGTCTGGGCTGTGCGTTGATATAACAATCAGCTTAGCATTTTATATAATAGATTCACGATACTAGCACTAAATACATACTCATTACTGAACCACTACATTTTCAATTTTTTTGTGCTTACGATCGCGTGTTCGGCGGCTGACGCAGTATGATCAGACTAGCGGCCATCAAATGCCATCAATCGTCTCCCGCGCAGAGTGACCTTTCTGTATGTAGTACTAGATACACCTACATTATGAGCTTATCCCTTTAAAGCAAGTACAAATGATGCAAATAAATAATATTTTTTCAAAATTATAAAATAAAATGATTACCTATTGTAGCTGCGAAGGTAATGGAACAAAAATAGCAACTAGTCAGTTGCGAAGATACCCTATCACCATCTTCGGTTTTATCAAATAACGTTAATAGTCCGAGCTGAAATAATAATAATAATAAAAATATAGCTAATAATAGCTGATATTCTTAATACTTGTCTAATTGTGCGAAAGTTTTTGCAAGTGGACGATGACCGACAAGAACAATGGCACGAATAACTAAACACTAATATTAAGCTTTGTCATCTACTTGGCTTTGTCCCGTAGATGACATTAACCACTATAAACTGAGACTGAGAGTCTTATATAAACTGAGACTGAAAACTTTAAGGTAAATAATAATAATAAACTGTATTTGATTTGTAGATATAGCTCTTGCAATTTACGATGGCGTGTGGGCTTTACTTGTGGTAAGCACATATCTGTATACTTGTCAAAGTATGCGTGAGAGCGAGGGTAGGTATGGTAATCATAAAAAAATAAGAGAAAATTATATTCTTCTTGAAGAAAGTGAAAACTTTGGCAACCATTGCTCGTCCCTATAAACAATAAGTATAAAATAAGATAAAACTTCGAAAACAAACTATTTCTATTCTTGCCGTGATATGCGAACTATTTTGTCATGCATGTAGTAGCGACCTTCTTGGTTGAATCTTCTACGAAATTGTTGTAACTATCTAGTCGCGAAGATGAAATTTGTAATGTCTCCGTATTTTCTCTCCTAAAATTACGTCCAATTTTATGTTAATTAAAACCTATCTCTAGGTTTCGTCTTTATTTCATTGGGCTTATTATGGCCGTGTTTATCGCGTGACTAAACGTGGGTAAAATATCCACGTTTAGTCACGCGATAAACACGGTGGAGTGGATGTCAGAAAGTGACGAATGTTTTATCCACGTTTTGTCACGTGATAAACACGGATAGGCCCACTGTTCTAAATAAATTTACCATTTTAGTGTACTTCAAAATAAAAATACGTTATATCGCTATGAATAACTTGCTGACGGTACTTCGTGGCAGTTAGCGTCGTGGAAATAATATACACAAGTGATTTGAGCGACGGCGCGCTCGCGACTGGTCGCTCTGTCAGACACGCACACTAATGCAATGTGTATGTACACGTTTACCCACTTATAAAGCCCAGTCGCCATCGTGAATTGCAAGTGCTATAATTCTGTAGCTCTGCCTACCCTACTCTGGGAACGAAGGCGTGAGTTTATGTATGTATGTATGTATGTATGTGTCTATGTACACACATGAAATGTACAAATACAGTCTATTATCATTATTTAATATTTATTAATTATACCCATACAAGCTTCTACACGCGACTTCGTCCGCGTAGCATTAGTGATTTGTTACACGTCCCATTTTGTTGACCATCCCACGGGAACAGTATTTTTTTAAAAGGGAAAGGGTAGGCCATGTTATAATTCAGGGTATAAACTATCTCCTTTGCCTCAAATCCGCCCAGTGGTTTCAGACACACACACACACACACACACACACACGCTCACGCACACGACAACGCGCACACACGAACACACACGCGCTCACACGCGCAAACACGTGCACACACGCGCACACACGAGCACACACGCGCACACACGCGCATACACGCGCACACACGAGAACACGCGCACACACGAGCACACACGCTCACACACCTCGTATCTACATTACAACACTACTATAAACTTACGCTTTCGTAGACTCTTAATAGAGCAAACACGATGGGCACCATCATTGTGGTAGCGGCTGTGTTGGTGATCCACATTGATATAAACATGGTTATAAAGCTCACGGCGAACAGCATTCTGCAATTAAACGTATTAACTAGCAGACTTTAATGAAAATGTTAGTTCGATCCTAAGAATAAACCGTTTCTTTTCCACAGGGCAGCAAGCAACACCAGCAGAGATCAATAATGGGCGGCTAACGGATGCAAATTGGTGTCAGAGCATAAAAAAAGTACATTGTGTATTAAGGGTGGTAAAGGCAGAATTACAAACGAGAGTCTGTTAGAAGCCCGAAGCCGAAGGCTGAGGGGTTTAATGACTCGAGCTTTGTATTTCCTTTACCACCCTTGTAACATACAATGTTTTTCATCACAATTGCGAGGAAATGAAATAAAATCAGACAAAAGATCATATTTTTAACTTACGATTCTCACTAATAATTTTAGCCGCGTTGGCGATGTCCGGCGGAGTCGCATTATCCATTTCTTCTGATGACGACATGTTTTTAATGATATATAAATTATAATATGTGCACAAAGACACCCTTTTAATTATTATTTTAGAGTCACACAGTTTATAATCAGTATTTATAAATTTGCGGCAGACTACATCATTGTCTATGACTTACCACAGATAATGTCAAACGTGGTCAGGAGTCTAGCGACAGTCGAGATCAATAGTTTATATGCGAGATTTTTTGAAAATTGTATACAACTGAAATTTAATCTCGAATGAAACTTCATATCGAATGGCACAAGAATTGGGGTCCTGGCGTATTATGATAGGAGTCTACGTATAATTTAAAAAAAAAACTATTACGCACGATAGGGCGTAATGGTAAAAAAAAGGCCCGCGGGTATTATTTTGGATTTACGGTCGATTTTTCTAGCATGTTAGGACACTATTTACGAGCAAGTGTGATGAAAAAGTCTGTACGAGCCCCATCTTCCACACGGCACAAGCAATTCAGTTGGTTATTGGCAGGAAAGGTGTAGTGTCGTTAATCTAGCTATGGTGAAAGTGAAGAGGATAATCGTAATTCCAATAAAATGGAAGATTAATTTAGATATCGATGTTTATTATTGTTCCGTTTCTCTACCAAGACTTCATAGCCCTGAGTTTTCATATCATAGTTTCTATATTCTTTTGACTGAACTTTCCAAACAGCAAGGAAAGACTTTTATAAAACTACAAATACTCTAGAATTTGTATTTTCACAGGACATTCATTTTTATCCTGGATTATTTTATAATTACCTAACTATCACTCAAACAAGTTTGAACATGCGTCTACACGCTGCGCTGTAGCAGTAAGCGCATACAAATTTTACGACGATTTTTTGATACGAAACACAAATAAGCACAAACTTTCGCGCCAATTGCACACTTGACGTCTACATGTTACGTTTCTCACAAACTTGTGCATACACGTTGCGCCAGCATATGTTGGGGCCTTGTGGACCGGCCTTAAGTTGGACACGATATTGATAAAAGGTCAATTAGGATTATCATTACATAGTATAAAACAAAGTCGGCGTCTGTCCCTCTGCATGTACGCTTAGATCTTTCAAACTACATAACATTATTTCAAATTACATTAATGCGGTTTTCATCAATGAATAGAGAAATTCAAGAGGGAAGTTTATAAATATGTATTTCTGCGAAATACCACGGTGGACCGCCGCTATTAAATAATTTCATCATTTATAATGCGAACTGCAAAAGAATGGAATGCGCTTCCGGCGGCGTCTGTATTTCCGAGTGCGTATAATCCGAACCAATTTAAAGCTAGGGTAAGTAGGCATCTTCTGGATGAACTCGCTTCATTGTCGACAAAATCTTCGTCTTCAGCGGGCAAGAGTTAGTGAAGAGCAAACACATTTCGTATAAAATAAAAAAAACTGGTTTATGTAAGGGTGTTCCAGAAAACTCACAAAACCCGAAGCGAAGCAAGGGCAGTTCGCAAATGTATTATAAACCGCCCAAGTGCTAATCGGGCAGTATGCTACGCTACCGGTGTAAAGTATCACTTACTTGAAATGCGAATACCCGATGATGCGAATAGAGTTGAGGGCTAAGCGTTTATGAAATCCAGACTGTTCTACCGCGCTTGCCAGCATGATGCTTCCCAAGAACATAATAATGGTGTCCTGTGCAAAAAATAAACTAACTTACTCGTAAGTAATTGCAAAACAATGGTTATTTCGAATGCTTACGGCTTACGGCATGATATCGCAATAGCTACGAAATAACCTAGCCGTTTAAAAGGATCATTTTGATTCGTCTAAGCTGCGAACGTTCGAAATGACTAACAAATTTTGTAGCCTAAGCAACGAAGACCAAAAACTGCCCTCAGGGGAAAAAACTAATATTTTTATTAATATTTTCGGCATAGTTGTAGGGAATGGTGTTTTAAACCACATACTGAAAGTACTGATGGGTGGGGGTGGAGTTAACAGGTGGAGGGGGGTGTAAAGGTCCCTTTTTTTTAGTTTCTCGTAAATAACTCGTAAACGGTGGCCCATAGCAAAAAATGTTCCATTACATAATAAATCTACATTAAATTCTCTACAAAAAAAATCAATACACTTTTTTGCGGGGATCAATATTTAATGAGATGTGCAGGGAAAAGTGATTCCCGAAAGGTCATTAGTCGGGTTTGTATAGCAAGTCGGCCCCTACGTCAAATAGGCTCGGGTTCTCTTTGTGAGTACAGTCAACAGCATAAATAAGTGATCATTTATGTACCTTGTCGCTTTCAATCGTTTCACAATTTTGTATGACATTTCAAACACGACGTTAAAGTGACAAGCTACATAAATGATCACTTATTTATGCTGTTGACTGTACCTCTTATAGTGAAGAATATTTATGCTGAATATCAAAATCTTAATTGTGACAGTTTTCGACTTATGATTACTGTTTTTTTTGATGTATTGTTTTCCAGGATGTATTCAAGCGAAGCTTTAAATTTTGAAATAATGTTCTTTTCATAGATTTGCATCACCTCCCAAAACACAAATCCGAAGAGCAACGGACTAACGGCGATTTTCTTGGGGTTACTATCAAATTTATCTTATCGCCAAGGATCGGAAAAACGACCGTCATTTTGAAAACATGACCCTGTTCCGTATAGCAGAGACTTCCTTGATATTAATTAAAAATATTATTAGGTATTTTATAGATTTATTATACAATAATTTATATGTACTTAGCGACAATTCTATTAATGAATGACACCGAAATGTTAATTAGAAAACACAAACACACATACAAACAGTAAACCAATGTCAACGATTGTCCCAATGTCCTCCGTAAACTGTGAACAAACTTTTTCGACTCATAAATAGGTCCTAAATTCACGTCGTTATGGAAAAACAGGCGAAAATTTAAAAAAAAGACATTCTTTTTGATTGGCGAAAGTGTTTTTTTCCCATAACCATTATGGTTTTATTCATTAATAATATTGTTGCTGAATACATATAAATAATGGTATAATAAATGTAAAATACCTAATAATATTTTTTAATTAACATCAGAGAGAAGTCTCTCCTGTTCCGTAACAGGGTTATGTTTTCAAAATGACGGGCGTTTTTCCGATCCTTGCTTATCGCTAAAGGACAATACAGCTCAAACGTCTGGATTGTGAAATGTCTTTGTTACTATATAGAATTGAACTCTCTCTCTCTCTTTTAGTCTCTTTAGCAAAACGTCTGGATCTTAGAACGTTTCAATTTAAAGTACCTACTCCAGTATCGAAACGTTTTTATCTTAGAATGTCTTTATTACTTAATAGACGTAAACGCTAAATGGCTCGGTAGCGAAACGTTTGTATCTCAAATTGTCTTAATGTGGTGTTGATATGACACTTGATAATTAAAATCAAATAATTTTACTTTCGACAAATTAGGTATTGCTACCAACTAGTTCTGTGGTCATGACAATCAACTAATTTTACTTTTGATGAATTAGGTACCTATTCTTATTTTACGGACTATTTTCATTTCTAGACGTTTTGCTACTAACTCGTTCTGTGTTCATGTCAATTAACAAATTTTACTTTTGGCTAATTAGGTATTCTAATCATACGAACCATTTATATTTTAAAACGTTTGGCTACTTGCAAATTTTTTTAGGATTCCGTACCAAAATGGTAAAAAAGGAACCCTTATGGTGAGACTTCGTTGTCTGTCTGTTTGTCTGTCTGTGGGTTACAGCAGGTTTTCTCAGCAACTACAAATGCTATCAACTTGAAATTTGCCATAGTTGTACAACTTACTTGCCCGCATCTGTTTTTAGTATAAAAAATATGAAATAAATTTTATAAATAATTAAAAAGGGGTTTAGAATGGGGGGGTTGAAAATTAAAGTAGGTAGTTTGATTATAGCAAATGTGGGGTATCATATGAAAGGGCTTAATCTAAACATTTCGAAACATAATTTTTTGAATTTTCTGTAATGTACTTTTTGATTTATAGCCAAAAATGTACAAAAAATGACTGTTCTCACCCGTTATCGCCGAAGTTTATTAATCAAAAAATCCTGACGTAGAGATAATTCATTATATTTTATGGGAAAAATAAATTGAAGTGTTAATTTTACAGTTTTTGAGAATTAATTTAAAACTTTGAAAATCTGTATTAAAATTTAGGCTAGTCAAAATGAACCTAAATAGAAAATAAAGTTCATAAATATGAATATTTTCTTTTGCCGTTACCAAGCATACTATCTTAATTAAATACGGAACCCTCGGTGCGCGAGTCCGACTCGCACTTGACCGGTTTTATTTTTGGATACTTTGCTGACTGAGTATTCTACTTTCACTTAGTTATGTGTAATTATGTTTCGTTCAAATGTACGACAACTACAACAATTAGCAATGTATTTGTACCTTTAAAAGGCTGTTTTAAAACCGTATCACTATTTGTAATACTTCAAAATGCTTTTGTATATCTGCATTTTGATTATAAAAAGGGTAATGTCTGTTTGCATTTCGAGTATGAAACTATCAATGTTGTTTTAGGTGTTATTAATGACGCTACACCTGTCGTGATATTTAACTTTAATTATTTTGTGACCATAGTCAGGTTTCTCCTTCTATTACAAATACTGAATATGTGTTCCTACAAAAAATATTTCAAAAAGTTCTTTAAAGTTGGACTCTTTAATCCTGGCTCCCTTGGACGATATCATGATTAACTGATAGTCGCTGTAATACAGCTTTCCATAGATATAAATGAAACGTGGTTGCGCCCTGACGAAGAAAGCAAGGCTCCGTCTGTTCCGGGGTACACTCTGCGCAGTGTTCCGCGGCCGAGCCACGTGCGCGGAGGCCGAGGTGGCGGAGTTGCTTTTTATGTCAGGAAGGGAATATATGCCCGAATCTGTAAATACCCAGTCTGCTCACAAGTTGAGCAAATGTGGCTAAAATTTTATATAAATGGTTCTAAAATAATTTTAGGTACTGCTTATCGACCACCTTGGCTGAGTGTTGACATTTTTTTGGATGCATTGAGGAATTCACTGCATAATTTTTCGCACTATGATAATATTATACTTTTAGGAGATTTTAATATTGACCTATTACACGTAAATACTTTAAATTCCAAAAAACTGCTTGATTTTCTTAAACTGGCTAGTTTAATACAGGTTGTAGATTCACCCACACATTTTACAGATCATAGTGAAACACTTATTGATGTTATTTGTACCGATGTCCGTGTCCGAAGCGTGCAAAATGAAATAATTGGTACCAACACATATAACCACGCTTTGGTAACATGTGAACTTAATTTAAAAAAGTCTAAAATTCCTCCAAAACATTTTATATCGGCCACTAAAAGATATATTCTTTGAGCAATTTGAAAAAGACTTAATGGCCGTACCGTGGCAAAGTCTTATAGATTTACTTAACGTAAATGAATCAGTAGCTGGTGTGACTGACTTTATTACAAAGATATTTGATATTCATACACCAACCAAATCTGTTTTGGTTAAAGGTTAATCTTATCCTTGGATAACGGAAAACGTAAAACTTATGATGAGGTTAAGAAACGAGGCTCACACAAAGTACCATAAAACCAAGAAGATGGCTAGTTTAGATTATTACAGACAGTTTAAAAACCTTGTAAATTCGGCAATCGAAAACGAAAAAGCAGCGTACTTCAAGCATCATTATTAATAATAATATAAATAATCCTGTTACACTGTGGAAAAATTTGAAAACCAATTTACTGCCTCCTAAAACAGAGCACGATCTTCCTTCTCACCTCTGCTCCGCTGAGGAGATAAATAAGCATTTTCTTAAATTTTCCCCGATATGTGGAAAACAGCTATTGTGCGTCCCCTAGCTAAAAATTCTAATCCCTTATCATTTAAAGATCTTCGGCCAATTAGTATTCTTCCTTGCTTGTCGAAGGTATTAGAGAGAGTCGTAAGCCAGCAACTTACGAATTACTTAGAATCGAATGTTTTACTTCCTAAGGGCCAGTCAGGCTTCAGGAAAAATCACAGTACAGCTACATCGCTACTTGATGTCACAAGAAACATATTGGAAGCGCAGGATGCGGGTATGGGAACGATACTGGTTTTACTCGATTTTTCTCGCGCCTTTGACACTATTAATATCTCCTTACTTCTGTCTAAGCTGGTTTATTATGGTTCCGACGCTCCTGCAGTAAAATGGTTTAGTAGCTACCTCCGTGACCGGTCCCAATATGTCGAAATATGTAAAAGCGATGGTTCTACATCCTCTTCCCCTCTAGCTACTGTTTCTAAAAGTGTACCTCAAGGTTCTATCCTAGGACCATTACTTTTTATTTTGTATATCGCTGATATTTCAACAAATATAAGAAACTGTAGATATCACCTTTATGCAGACGACGACGTGCAAATATACTTGTCGTGTAAACCATGTGATGTCAATACAGCTGTAAAGTTGAAAAATGAGGATTTAGAGAGGATCAACCAGTGGTCGCGCTGCAATTTGTTAATGCTAAATCCTGCTAAATCTAAGTTTATCATACTTGGTTCCAAACAACAAGTAGGGAAAATCAAATCTCATAATCCACATATAGTGTTAAGGGGAGATTCTATAATGGGAACCAAACAAGCGCAAAATTTGGGTTTGATAATCGACAGTGAACTGCGATTTGAGTCCCATATTTTGGAGGTTGCCACAAACTGCTTCTACCGTCTTAAAACACTACAAGATGAGAGATTACCTCATCGTAGACATGCGAATAAAGCTGGTTGAGTCTCTTATTTTGTCAAGATTTAACTATGGAGACACTGTTTATGGTCCGCGGCTTTTAGCTAGAGCAAAATCATTAATTCAGCGGGTTCAAAATGCTTGTGCGCGATTCTGTTTTAGGATACCGGCTAGAACCCATGTCTCCCCGTACATTAACCAGGCTAACCTTTTAAATATGTCCTCTAGGCGCTATTGTTATTTTGCTGCTCTCTTGTTCGGTATCATTAAAAGTCGCAAACCACCATACTTATTTGAAAAATTAATCTGGTCTTCTCGAGCTCGGCTTAGCCGCCTCGTTGTTCAACGCCACTATACCAAAGCGTTCCGGGGCTGTTTCAAGTATGCAGCGACCAAGATCTGGAACAACCTTCCTCCGCCGATTCGTAACATAACAAGCATAAGTAGTTTCAAGAACAAATTGAAAGAGCTAGCTTTGTCGCCACAAATAGACGGTTGCACAGATCACTTTTTGTAATAATATAACTATTATTCATTTTTTCTTTATTTTTATGTTTGCTAAATATTTAGTTTATGAATGTAAGCAAATAAGAATGCGTTCAGAACGCTAGATCTCATTTTGTGATGATGTTTAACACTTGTCATTTTATAATTATAGTTCTAGATTTTTTTTATTATCTTAATTGTATGTCCAGAATATTTTTTATGTGATTGTTATATTTCTTTTGTTGTTTTTTGCTATCTTACCATCTCTTACGGGTCCAGCTGAAAATCAGCGCTGCGGCTCCGTGCCACAGCACAAGCTGAGCTGGCACTCCGTTTCGGCTATTTTATTTTAATTTTAATTAGTTATATATAAGTTACTTTTGTTTTTGTTTTGTCAAATGCGTGTGTTTTCTGTTTTTATTTAATAGCCGAATAAATGAATCTATCTATCTATCATGTCGCCCAGCTGAATTGGCCCTTTGCTGACTTTGTATTTTAAGTTTTATGTCATCTAAATAGCTGAAATGGTCCTTTGGCGATAAAGTTAATTTTAATAGTAACCCTTTTCTTGTTGATATATTCTATTAGCAAAAAGAAAAACCCTCGCCGTTACTGGTTGCATCCCCGGTCTATTCGCACTAGTTCTACTGACAGTTCTATTATTCAAATGACTTCAGATAATAGAACTAGTGGGACTGATTTTTTCCCAGTAGTTCTATGGGAATTTTACTAGAAAATAATTTAGTCTCACTAAAACCGTTAATAAAGAAATTGCATTCAATAATAACGAGTCGAGTTTTTTTACCTACTTTTCGCAAAAGGACAATCATAGAGTGGTTACAACCGGATAAATGATTGAATTCTGAATTTCCGGTATTTTTCTGGTACTCGACCTATTCCGATCACTGATTATTATTGAATGCAATTTTTTCATTAACGGTTTTAGTGAGACTAAATTATTTTCTAATAAAATTCCCATAGAACTACTGGGAAAATATCAGTCCCACTAGTTCTATTATCTGAAGTCCTTTGAATAATAGAACTGTCAGTAGAACTAGTGGGAATAGACCGCATCCCTCACAGGCGTCCCCTTAACACCCAAAGACTGCAAGATATTCAATTTTATGTAAAAAGAGCCAAATTACGATACAATCTCAAAAAAACTTTAAATATTATTAAATGTGTTTATTTTTATTTATGGTGATTATATTTTTAGGGTTCCATACCAAAATGGTAAAAAAGGAACCCTTATGGTGAGACTTCGGTGTCTGTCTGTCTGTCTGTGTTTAGGCCGAGCATTTTGACTGTTAAAAAGCCCTCGTAAATTAGAAACATCACCACATCGTCGTCACTTAACTTAAGGAGAGACTGCGGTCAAACGCAAACCCATTATTGATTAAAAAAAACACTATACTTACGTTCATGTAGCACATGCAAGTTTGTCTCGTGGTCATGACACCACTTAACGGGAAAATTACAACAGGTAAAAACGATGTCACCTGCAGCGGAATACACTCCGTCACCCAATACACGGCCATGACGACTAAACAATACGCGGTGTATTGAAATTTCTGAAATAAATAAATATTGTCTTTCAATCCAATGATATATTTAGCCAAAAAGGTTCATTTTGAGGTTAGAAAGTTGTTTACAATATAAGACTAGTAAAATTAACAGACCTTAGTATAGTTTACGCTGCATATTTGTGAAGTATCAATTTGCACAAATCTCACGTTCACTTGACGGATTTACTGCCTACCGGCATTGTGTTGTGTTACGAACTTTGCCGGATGCCGCATCTTTTGTTACAGCGTTATTTTTGTTCGTAGGTATACGAAGTCGCTCATTCCCGAAATACCAGAATTTCACAATTCCAGATCCTAAAACTAAACATTTAAATTAGGGTATATTGTTATTATCTTCACCCAATATTTCAAATCTGGTTTTTTGAGAATCTGATAAAAAGAGAAATTTGGTATTCTGAAATTCTGGTATTTTGTGAATGGGCGTAGGAAGCATGCATACTTACTGGTAGTTTATGCGTTAAAATCGAAATAAGATGCAACGTTGTCTTAAAGCATGCCGATAATTCTAATTTTTTATCTGCTTATCTTTATTTTTAGTGTAAAAATATAAATAAGCAGATAAAAAATGAGATTTTTATTATATAAAAAACAATTCCATATTTAATTTAATTTGAACTCTGTCACCTTAACTTAAAGCATTATTTACTAAGAAATTGATTAAATTAATATATGTTGTACATTGATGATATTGCTACTTACAACATGAATCTTTCTTAGTAAATAATGCTTTAGGTTAAGGTGACAGAGTTCAAATAAAATTAACTATGGAATTGTTTTTTAAATAATAAAAATCTCGGAAATTTTGCGTTATTGGATTACATGTTATCAGGGCTTGAAATACCGGTATTTTTGAGAACCGGTACTGTGACCTTGATGGGGAACCTGTACCAGTCTAGGTACCGGTACCGTGGGTACCGGTACCACGCTTGGTACCGGTACTCGTTGTACCGGTATTTTGTAAGAAATACAGGTATTTTACCGGTACTATACCGGTACCAATAAGGCTCGAATACCGGTATTCAGTAATAGTGGGTATAAGTGCGAGGAAGGGATAAAAAAGACAGAATAGTATAGGCATGGTACCTATGTTTCAAGCGGCAAATGGCCTGATGGTCGGTCAGTTAGATTTAGGTTACTTGTCGATAGTCGACGGCTTGAGGCACGCTAACATAATATTATTTCGATTAAAATGTTGACATTTGGTGGTGATGGTGGTGACGGTGGTGGTGGTGGTGGTGGTGGTGGTGTTGGTGGTGGTGGTGGTGGTGGTGGTGGTGATGATGGTGATGATGGTGATGATGGTGATGATGGTGGTGGTGGTGATGATGGTGATGATGGTGATGATGGTGATGATGGTGATGATGGTGGTGATGGTGGTGATGGAGGTGTTGGTGGTGATGGTGGTGATGGTGGTGATGGTGGTGATGCATTTATTATAGCAAACATAATATTATTTCGATTAAAATTTTGACATTTGGTGGTGATGGTGGTGACGGTGGTGGTGGTGGTGGTGGTGGTGGTGGTGGTGGTGGTGATGATGGTGATGATGGTGATGGTGATGATGATGGTGATGATGGTGGTGGTGGTGATGATGGTGATGATGATGGTGGTGGTTGGTGGTGATGGAGGTGTTGGTGGTGATGGTGGTGATGGTGGTGATGCATTTGTTATAGCAAACATAATATTATTTCGATTAAAATTTTGACATTTGGTGGTGATGGTGGTGACGGTGGAGGTGGTGGTGGTGGTGGTGGTGGTGGTGGTGGTGGTGGTGGTGGTGGTGGTGAAAATAGTTTGGAGCAGAGCACCGGTGATTGGTGGTGATGGTGGTGACGGTGGTGATGGTGGTGACGGTGGTGGTGGTGGTGGTGGTGGTGGTGGTGATGATG
This sequence comes from Acleris literana, assembly GCA_946894065.1. Taxonomy (NCBI): domain Eukaryota; kingdom Metazoa; phylum Arthropoda; class Insecta; order Lepidoptera; family Tortricidae; genus Acleris; species Acleris literana. The sequence goes on along the minus strand of OX335670.1, from coordinate 13,560,121 downwards.
GTGATGATGGTGATGATGGTGATGGTGATGATGGTGATGATGGTGGTGGTGGTGATGATGATGGTGATGATGGTGATGATGGTGGTGATGGTGGTGATTGAGGTGTTGGTGGTGTTGTTGGTGATGGTGGTGATGGTGGTGATGCATTTATTATAGCAAACATAATATTATTTCGATTAAAATTTTGACATTTGGTGGTGATGGTGGTGGTGGTGGTGGTGGTGTTGGTGGTGGTGGTGGTGGTGATGATGGTGACGATGGCGATGATGGTGATGATGATGATGATCACCTCCTTCATCATTACCATCATCATCACCACCATCACCACCATCACCACCAACACCACCATCATCACCATCATCACCATCATCACCATCATCATCACCATCATCACCACCACCACCATCATCACCATCACCATCATCACCATCACCATCATCACCATCACCATCATCACCATCATCACCACCACCACCACCACCACTACCACCACCAGCACCACCACCACCAACACCACCACCATCACCATCACCACCATCATCACCATCATCATCACCGTCATCACCACCACCACCATCATCACCATCATCACCATCATCACCATCATCACCATTACCACCACCACCACCACCACCATCATCACCATCATCACCATCACCATCATCATCATCACCATCATCACCATCATCACCACCACCACCATCACCATCACCATCATCACCATCATCACCACCACCACCACCACCACCACCACCAACACCACCACCAACACCACCAACACCTCCTTCACCACCATCACCACCATCATCACCATCATCACCATCATCATCACCATCATCATCACCATCATCACCATCATCACCACCATCATCACCATCATCACCACCACCACCATCATCACCATCACCATCATCACCATCATCACCATCACCATCATCACCATCATCACCATTACCACCATTACCACCACCACCACCACCACCACCACCACCACCACCACCACCACCACCACCACCAACACCACCACCACCACCACCAACACCACCACCACCACCACCACCACCACCACTTTGCACTTTTGGTTAGTCTTTTTTAGTGCTTTGGTACACCCGGACCTTCGGATTTAGATTCATTTTGACGCGGCGCTGCCAAGGTCGTAGGACTAATGACACGATTGAAATTTGAAATTGTTCAAAAGCTGCAAGCCAAAGGCGCCGCCCGGCAACAACGCCGCGTTCGGTGTAGGTACATGGTGACAAGTCGACAACCAAAGCAGCGGCGCGAGCATCGAGCCGCCGACGAGACTTGACCTTGTTGCACAAAACGGCAACGTAGCTGGAACCTTTATTAGGAACCGGTATTTTAAGGTACAAATACCGGTATTCGTATTTACCTGTTCTTTGGATTACCGGTATTTATATTTACCGGTTCTCTCGAACCTAAATGAAAAATACCTTTAAATACCGGTAAAGTACCGGTATTTTTGGAACCGGTTCCAAGCCCTGCATGTTATACAACATTATATACTCCAAATAGGGTCTAGAATCGATGGTTGAAATCCTTCGGGTACGACCCGGGCACGGTGTATATAAAATTTCTTAACGCAGAACTACTTTGTATTTTTAATGAAATGTTTTCATATATTATTAGTCCGAATGAATAGGCAGTAACAAAATGACATCTACTTACCGCGGGTGGCAAAGGAAGTAGTAAGGCAATAGAAATGATTGGTGTCACTAAAGCAACAATACCGCGCCAATGACCACCCAAAATACGAACAACTTTTGAGCGCACAGACACCTTTCCCAATGGGTCATGCGGTGCCCTGAAAGAATATAGGATAGAAGCTTTAGGTCCACATCTCGTTTGGACTAGGTAGCAAATAAAACTAGATCGCTTTGAGACTACATTTCGATACTCAATATATTTATACAGTGGTGGCCACATAATTAGGGACACTTGTTTTTTCCCCATGCAATTGCCGTCAAATATGACTTTTCCATTTTGACGACTAATCAAAAAGTTCTGGACCAATTTTATTGCTAAATACATTTTACTTTACATAATTAACTAAGGTTTAAACTGATGTACAGTGAACTTATATTAAAAACGGAACTTATATTTTATAAGGATTTAAAAACTAAGTGCTGACGCGTCCATACAAAATTCTACAACTTTATATGAGCGCCGAATATTTATTTTTTCAAATCCTTATAAAATGAAAGATCCGATCTCAACAGAGATAAATTGTACATACATTTAAACTTTACTTTATTAGTTAACGATAAGTATAACTAAAAATATAATTGGTTAAGAACTTTTTGATTGGTTGTCAAAATTGAAAAGCCATATTTGTAGGCAATTGTATGGGAAAAAAAAACAAGTTACCCTAATTATGTGACCACCACTGTATATCTCTCAAAAAGTCCGAGTCGCAAAATGACCCCTCCTTCTCCACGGCACTACTAATCCGCACTACTGACCAATGATTTCTATTCCTAATTCAAATTCAACGGAGTCGATCGGGGAGCTCCTTCTGGGTGGTTTGGCCCTTCGGGCCTGCTGAGCAACTACTAAGACCTAAACCTACCTCATATTTATGATACTAGTTTTGGTCAATAGTGTTACTAGGTAGGTTAGATTCGTTAGGTAACTTCGAATGACCGAAGGGCAAATTGCCCAGGGACAGGAGCCCCCCATGCGGGGCTCCACTGGTATTGCTAAGACACGGTTTCTCCTTATCTTGTATAGTATCGATTGTCTGAAATGTACTTCGAATAATATTTATCGCAGAAACATTTTTAGCTGAATGACATTTTAAATAACATAATAGCTAGAGTTAGGACTTTGGGTGGCAAATCTTGGTTCTAGAATCCATGGAGTCGCTATTTCCTTTTTATTATTATACATACTACTTTGATTTTGACCTTCAGTATTTAAATATTTCAAAAGTCATTTATTCATCAAACCCCTAAACCAATTTAAATGAATTTTGGTATGGAGGACATCTCTGCTGTGAAAGCGTTACAAACACGGTACCTATGTGGAATAACCGAACTAAAAATGTATTTAGTTCATTTTGAAATATGAACATACTGAAGGTTAAAACCAAAGTGTCATGTATTATAATAATTAGGAAATAGCGACTCCATGGATTCTAGAAGCACGGTATGCTACCAAAATCCTATAGCCTAAGCAACGAAGACCAAAAACTGCCCTCAGGGGAAAAAACTCGTGTATTAGCGAATTTCGGCATAGTATGTATGTATGTAGACACTTTATTGTACAAAACAAAAACAATACAATGAAGATAAAATAAAAATAAAATGTACAAAGGCGAACTTATCCCTTCAAGGGATCTCTTCCAGCTAACCCTTGAGAGATTGAGAGAAGTGAAGGTTGTGCATCAAGTAGGCAAGTGTACAACTTAATTTAGGAAAAGAGCATAAAAATTAAACTAACCAATAAAACCTAACTATAAAAAATAAATACATTCAAATATCTACATAAATAGATATAGAAATATAATATAGTTGTAGGGAATGGCGTTTTAAACCACACACTGAAAGTACTGATGGGTGGGGGTGGAGCCAATGGGGAGGGGGGTTGTAAATGTCAATTTTTTAGTTTTTCGTAAATAACTCATAAACGGTGGCCCATAGCAAAATAAAATCAATTACATAATTAATCTACATAAAATTCTCTACAAAAAAGATTGAATACAAATTTTTGCTGGGATCAATATTTAATGAGATATGGAGCGAAATATGATTCCCGAAAGGCCATAGTCGGGTTTGCATAAGTAAGTTATCAACATCTTTATTGTGACAGTTCTAAACTTATTATTTTTTTAAGTTTTTTTTTTAATGTACTACTTTTTTATATTCTCGTAAGGCCCACCATACCACAAAAAGGGAGTTATTTGTGAATGGGACTTTGAATCTACCGTCAAGGCAATAAAGTTCAATTACGTTTGTTCGATAATGCCATTTTCACTATATGAAGATAAGAAAATAAGCCTTATTCCCATTGCAACACAGTTCATATTAAATAGCTTTGATTATGTGCATCCTATAGCACACTGGGCCTTACGAGGATATGATAACTAGTATTTGTTTTTTGGGAGGCAATGCAAATGTATGAAAAGAACATTATTTCAAAATTTAAAGCTTGAATAAATCCCGAAAAACAGTACATCAAAAAAAAACAAAGTAATCATAAGTCGAGAACTGTCACAAGTAATATGTTGATACTCAGCATAGATATTCTTCACTATAAGAGGTACTCACAAAAAAAACTCGAGCCCGTTTGATGTAAGGGCCGACTTACTATGCAAACCCGACTATGGCCTAGGCTATTTGGAACAAAGTACTGCCGTGTCACGCGAATGTAAATTATCTATTAGATAACTGAGTTACGCCCTACAGATGTCAAATAGCTTATTTTCCGTTGAACTATGCCCTACTAAAACACTTTTTTTATAGGCGAAAATACCGATCCAGCTCATGTATATTAAGAAAAAAACTGTCACGCACACCTACAAGTTGAGATCTCAGGCAACTAGTAGTTGCAGTACAAAGCTGTATTTTGATCTACTACAAGTTGTAATGCCAACCAAACTCATTAATCTCAAGTTGCAGCCTTGTTGCAGCAGGGCGCGATATTTAATAACTAATCCGCGGAACGAAATCTAACAAAAATAGGTAGGTTTCAGGCATACACTCAATAAATAGCGCTGATTGGTTGGCACTGTTGGCGGCACCCTCATAAAGCCCAAACGATACCCTTATGAAAACAGTACGGGTACCCGTCGAAAAAAAATAACGGTACCGTTACATTCCGGTACCGATAAAATCTTTTGCGCTACCAAAACCAACCGAAACGAAACTTTATTTTACTTACTGTTTTAAAACGGTAACTTTATTTTCCGGTTATGCAATCGCTGATTTTGTGTTGACAATTGTATGGCTAAAAAAACCTCAGTACTATATAAAACATTACTTACATGATGGAATAGAAAATCAACTAAATATTCTTATTTTATTTCTACTTCTATTCCTTTTCTTCAAACTATATTATACTTATTCAACATAGCTTCCGAGGTCGGAAAAGGTAAAAATGGCAAATATTGACGTCTAGACAAAAGACTGTAATATTCTCTTGTGTTTCGAACATCAATTCATTTCATAGAGTTCTACGGGTTCTTGAGGCTTGCAATATACATGCCTGGCTTACATTGATGTATAACAATAGAGTATACTGTGTACCATGGATCCACAGAATAAAGACTAAAGGCGTAGAAGCCGTGCAATATTTAAGATGAACGTTGCACCAGCTACTTGTCTCTACTTTATAGATTACCGTATTTTTAAGAGGAAACAAAAACAAGGTTTTCTTTTGTTCTTTAATCTGTCATGGTTAGAAGGTGAAAAAATAACAAATTTGACTGGACTTCTTTATGTATTCTGCAGGGTCAAAACACTCGGATAACGTTGTCACCCCAACTGTTACATGATTTGCCGCTTGCATTATAATTCTTCAAAAATGGTCCTAGACCATGCACCTTGAAACCCATCCTTTATGAGTCGAGTGAGCGTTAGGAATTGGCTGCAACAAGATTTACCGGGCCTACTGGCTTGATCCGGGATAATTTTGGAATCTATTATAATTGTTTAGAATTAACCTTTTCGCCGCCATTGACTTGATACAAAAATCATCCACACGCGCCAATGACAGCTGAAAACCACAGCTAATTTCAACCCTACGTCACAAACACTTGGGTCTATTTTGCACTGTAATCCTCGACTTGATATGAAGTCATGGCGTGTGGGGCACTAAATGTACTGACTTTTTATAAAGTCAATGGCAGCAAAAAGGTACGTGTGGACCACAGAAGAAAGACTAAAGGCATAGAAACCGTACTAAATAAGCAGAAAATACATTATAGTTCACTTCTTTTTACTTATGGTTTTCATAGTGAGTTGGAAAGAGATGAATCTATAGCTGTTCTTTCGTTATTTGGTACATCGTCACAAGTAAGGCGTGATTTGGACCTATAAGCACCTATAGTATTTGGACCTATAGACAAGGAAAGGCAAATCCATCCTATAGGAAGAACAAAGAAGTCCCTGTGTAAAACCTTGTGACAATGACAGTTAAAGAAGAAAAAACAGCCTACTTTTTGTTTAATTTTTTCTCATGTAATACATAATCTAAAAAGTAGAGAAAGATAGCTGACGTCTTATAGTCCGGTTTCTATGCTATATGTTCTTATTCTGTGGTGTGGACCCAGTTGGGAAGTTGATCGGAAGTGCTTCAACCAGGACGGGACTCGAGACTCGGGACTTTGCCCAGGTTTTAGTAATGCAATCAAATCACTTTCGATTTTCTCCACAACTGAGATAATTATTTTGGTAGATTCAATGCAGCAGTTGAAAATGTCACGAGCCCGATGTTTTATTTTCTAAACCGATATGTTATCCTCGCGAAGAACTTTGCTACTTGATGGTGGGTCTAGGATACTTCACATCGAGTTCAAAAAAAAGTTTTATCTTGTAAAACAGGCCAATCTGTAGGTGTCCCTACAGGCTGGCCTAAAAGCACAGAATAGATAATAGTACAAGTACAGAAGGGTCACTCCCTTGATCTTTACAAAAGCCGCTTTTTTCTTAGCCAAAACCTTGTGACTTATGGCCCTCTGACGTCGTCGACTCCGGCGCAAGCCAAACGGAACGTATAAGGCTGTGTACTTACGGTGAAAATGAATTGGCTCACTTGTCGCGTCGCCGGTAGTGAGGGATGTCAACGACTAAAAATAAAATAATAATGTGTTGTCCATTTATTTCTTGCGTTCAATATACAGAGCAATAAATGTATATTCTTCATACATCATATACTTACATTATTTCATTATTTATCTCTAAACCGTGTCTCTAAAATAATAAATCTATTAGGTACCAATTGCTCACAGTTGCTACGTTACCATATTTCTACAGATAAAGACGGCAATCCGTAGCGAACGCTATTGTGAGAAAGAGATGAATAGTTGTTTCAAATTGCGTACCCGAATGACGCGGCGTGCTTATCTATCGTGGCGGCCAATTAGCTACCCGTCTTTATCGCACTCATATAAAATTGGTCGCGGCCCCTGAATAGTACCCATCAGAGATGGGTAAACGGCATGTACTTGCAGCGATGAATGTAAATCGCGGAGCGAGCGGCGCCTGCTAAAAGGCCTTCGGGCGTTATTAGGCTATTGAACATAATCACAGAATTTTAATAGTGTGATTATAGTACAGAACAGATAAGAAGACAATCCTGAAACATTGCAAAACTATGAAGTTTCTTAACATAACAGCACTACTGACCGATGATTTCTTTTTCCAATTCAAATTTAACGTAGTCTACGGAGCTCCTTTCTTTGGGTGGTTTGGCCCTTCGGGCCTGCTGAAGAACAGCTATCATAACCAAAACCTACCTCATATTTTATGATACTATACTATACCAGTTTTGGTCAGTAATGCGGTTTAGTGTTGCCGTGAAGGAATAACAGCATCATTTTACTGCTACCAACATTACCAATATTATTCAGGTTGTGTGTCAGGAAGGATTGACTTCTTATTTGCCTAGGACGTAGTATGGAAAGAAAAAAAGGTATCAAGTAAGAAATGTTTATTTATTATGTGATGAAACCAATAAAAAAAAACATACATACAGCCGAACATAGAAGCTTCTTTTTATCGGTTAGATAAGTTAAAGGCGTTGTACTTAAAGGGTCATTCGGTATTCATTCGTTTCATGTATCATTTTTTCGTCTCATTTCTTATAGCCGTTAATGTTACTTATAATTAACCATTATATCGAATATTGATCATTATTAATACTTGTTTATGCTAAATGCTCGTGTCAAGCCGGGTACGGATAGCCCGTACCCTGCTACGCGTAGTCGGTTACGCGTGTCCTGAAACGCTCTATCCGTACCTGCAGCTACGCGTACACTTTTGGAGCACGCGTGCCGCGCCAACTGGCTTGCGCGCGAGCCGCCGGCGCCGGTAGTCGGTCTTTAAGAGGACGCGCTCGTTCTGGTTAGCCGCGTACGGATAGCCTGTACCCTGCTAAACACACGCGTAGCCGACTACGCGTAGCAGGGTACGCGCTATCCGTACGCAGCTTTACGTGTCGATCGTGAGACCTAACCTAGACCTATAAATCGTTTTGTTACGTGTACTTAAATGAATGAAAGGTAAAAAATTGGCATGACGACAAGTGATGCAAGGTATTAGGTATTGCGTCCAACAGAATAAAAAAAAAGTTTTTTTACCCCCTCCACAGATGAAAAAATAACATTTAAAAAGAAGGAAAGTGAAAAGAGACTCCATGATGTTGATAGTTATTGCGAAAACGGTTACACTATTTCATATAAATAGACAATTTATAATTAGTTTATAAATATGAGTAATCATTATTACGCACAATAAAAAATCTAACCTAACCGAAATGATAGTGATTGATTATGAAGAGTGACATTATATTAAACAATTTTATAAGGATAAAGGTTATGAGAAGTGATTTTAGACAAATTGAAATTATGCAAATGGAAAATAGACAAATATTAAGTAAAACAAATATTAAATGTAAAGTAGGTAAGTACACAAAACATTATTAGTATTATTACATTACACAGCAGCCGTGCGGTGACTACAGACTGTCCTATTTTAAGCGGTCCTATTCACCCAACTTGGCAAACCTTGTTCTTTCAAAATTGGCCATATTATTGGAGCATATGATGTTACCGCCAGCCACATAAAAATAATAGAAAATATAGTAGGCCCTAAACCAGCACACATCTGAAAAGAAGAGTGAAAATTTTCAATTAATTCATAATCTTTAGACTAGGTTTTATGGTTAGCAATTTTTATGTTAGACAGAAATGATAAATAAATTAAATAAATAAATATCAAGGAACGGCAATCGATCCCAGGTTCGTAGGCGGGGTCACTACCAACCATCAGCGGAACCGACACGGAATCGGCTTGAGCCGGTAATAAAAAGTTTTATGTCCATGCAGTAAGAGTGAAAAATACGTCGCTCGGGCTCGGCTCGGCTCGATTCGGCGCGAACGGAACGACGTCGTTTTCGCTCTTATTGCATGGACATAAAACTTTTTCTTACCGGCTCAAGCCAACTCCGCGTCGATAGGTCTGGGGAGACCCTAAAAAGTTTGTTTACATGGTTTACAAGTTCTATTGATGGCGACTTTGTATAATAATTTAACGCTATTTATAATATTGGAACTGAGAAATGAAACAATGAAAAGACTTGAACAGTCAAGACCGTACACGAAAAAGGGCTGACTCGTGGTCACACCTGGCCCCTATTTCACCATCTTGACAATGACATGTGACAGGTGATAATTCGGTATACATTGCAAAGTTAACACGCCGATACATCAAAGGGTTTCATATGAAATGCGCCATGTTCACTGAAATGTCACCTGTCACCTATCATTGTCGGGATGGTAAAATAGGGGACAGGTTGTCACACCACTGCTATTAGCTTTTGCCGGAATTTCGTCAGAAATTATTTTTATTTCGCAAAAGTAGGTAGGTTAGCAAGTGGTGTGACAACCTGCCCCCTATTTCACCATCTAAACAATGTCACGTGACAGGTGACAATTTGGTTTACATTGAAAAGTTAACACGCTAATATATCAGTGGAATTCATATGTACAGTCAACAGCATAAATAAGTGATCATTTATGTACCTTGTCGCTTTCAATCGTTTCACAATTTTGTATGACATTTCAAACACGACGTTAAAGTGACAAGGTACATAAATGATCACTTATTTATTCTGTTGACTGTACAAGCTGCGCCATGTATACTGAAATGTCACTTGTCATGTGTCATTGTCAGGATAGTGAAATAGGGGGCTGGTGTGACGAAGAGTATGGAACCTATACTTAGTAGTTTTTTTAGTTAGAATAAATGACCATCATTTAAAAAACGTTTTCACGCTAAACGAAGTCAACATTACAAATGGAATACAATCGTGTCTTCTTTAAGTAATAAGTAACAAGAATTCAAAGATTTAGACATTTTTTTTACAGTTTAATCGACGTTATTGAAGGCAACGTGTGCGAATTTTACCGTTAATTGTTCTAAAGAAAAAAAAACAAGTTTACGGAAGATGAATGAATGAAATGAATGAATTGAATTGATGGATGAATTGTTCGACAACTTTAACCTTATCATACAGCGAGATGAATCAGACGAAGATATCTTCTTCAGGTGAATACTAGGTATTTAAGCAAGTGTTATTTTTCCGCTGTTCGTTCACTACTTTTTAAAAATATAAGAAATATCGTATCCCGTCGTGGACTACGTAAATTAACTTTCATTGATTCATTCATTCATTGGCTGTGTGTAAACGCTATCTATTCAGCAACATTTTGTTCCCTCCGTCCACAATGATCCATTGACAGGATCCATTAAAGTGGTCGAGTGGACTTTTTCTACATTAAAATCTATTAATGGAGTAGAGTAGGCTTTAATGTACACCTAAATGCGTTTGGAGTCGTTTACACTTTTTAATACGCTGGGATCCATCAATGGATTTCAATATACTATGAAGTCTACAAAGATCCATCAATTGATTCTTTTGAACTTTTTAAATACAGGGATCCCATCAATGGATTAGTATACTATAATGTCCACGAGTATCCATCAATTGATGGATCCAAGGGTATTAAAAGTTTAGTAAAATCCATTGTTGGATACTCAAATACATAGTAGTGTACTAATATCAATTGATGGGTCGAAGTGTAATAAGGAGTGCAACAGAATCCATTAATGGATCCCAGCGAACTAAAAAGTGTAAACGACTCCAAATGGATTTAAGTGTACATTAAAGCCCACTGACTCTACTCTCTAATGGATTTGAATATACCTACAAAAAGTCCACTTGACCTTTTTATGGATCCTGTCAATGGATCCTGGTGGACGGAGGGATTTTGTTGAATCAAGGAACGTTCAAGATTCTAAGGCCTCTTAACCGATTACGACGTGCTCAACAACCACAAAGATATCTTCTAAGCCTATTTATAAGTCGATGCTTAAATAATTTCATTACCATGCTAAAAATAGACATTTTAGCTTTTTTGTGCACAATGAGGTTTCCAGGAGTACCCATTGGAAGCATAAAGCAAAACGAAGCTGAGAATTGCACGGCAATAATGTACCAAAGGGCGTTTGTTTGAAGGTAGTAGGCCTGCAAACCAAAAAAAACGCTCATGTTACTAATTCGATTCGAGTCAAATACAAAAATGTGACACTCACACGCGCTTTGCTATGCAAACTACAACTTAATTGATACGAAACAACGTCTCTTTTAATCTTGAATTGATGACGTCTGTAGCCGTCATGGCGTCAGTGGCACGACTTAGTTGACGGCCTGAGCCGTCTATGGCGTTTAAAAGGTTAACCTACGTTGTACGTGGCTCAGAATATTTAATTCTTGATAGCTTTGGAGCAGAATGAAATAAAAATGAATATTAATTATAGCATAAAAAAATTGCGGTTGCAAATTGATCAATAAGGGGCCCTCTTGCCCTAGGTTTAATAGAGAATGTCAGCCAGTTTAGATTTTTGGCTTACCGTATTATTCATTAAAAACTAAAAATGGCTGTAAAAAAATCATTTCGATACGTCAAATAGTTTTCGAGATATTAAATTTTAAACTTCGTATGCGGCGCTCGAAATCCGGCGGCTAGCGCTCACGGATGATGACGTCATCGCTTAACAGCGGTACGCGCGCTTATATGAAAAAGTAAGTTTACAGGGCTATAACTTTTTAACCGTTATAAGTAGCCAGTTGAATTTTTCACAGAATACGTGTTATTATAAAATCTATCGTTTTAAATTGTACAATGAACAATCAATAAAATCCCAAGAGGGGTCCCCATACAAGAAACATGAAAATAAAGCAGATTTGTCACATATTTGTAGCAGTTTTACTTGAAATTGCTATTTAGTCGTAAACTACAAAAAATAGACTACAATTTAAGCTCAAAATAGCATCAAAATAAGAAGCCATTATAAAAATACAATCCGTATATTAATGCTAAAAAAATTGATTTATTTTCATGTTTCTTGTATGGGGACCCCTCTTGGGATTTGATTTATTGTTCATTGTACAATTTTAAACGATAGATTTTATAATAACACGTATTCTATGAAAAATTCAACTGGCTACTTATAACGGTTAAAAAGTTATAGCCCTGTAAACTTACTTTTTCATATAAGGGCGCGTACCGCTGTTAAGCGATGACGTCATCATCCGTGAGCGCTAGCCGCCGGATTTCGAGCGCCACATACGAAGTTTAAAATTTAATATCTCGAAAACTATTTGACGTATCGAAATGATTTTTTTACAGCCATTTTTAGTTTTTAATGAATAATACGGTAAGCCAAAAATCTAAACTGGCTGACATTCTCTGTTAAGCGATGACGTCACCCCAGCAAGATGGCCCCCGCGCGCTTTAATATTATGGACCCAAATTTTAAACGTTCATAGAATCAAAACTACTGAGTCTTTTTGAATAAAATAAAAAGTAGTATGTTTGTTTATTTATAAAATTTACTGCTACAAAGTTTCAAGCGATTTGGCGTACCTACTGACATTCTTCATTATTCTTGAATATCAGATTCATATGAGAACTGTCAATTTTAACGAATTAACCTGTAAACCTAGGGTTAACCTGGGGTTTAAAATGTATGTGCAAGCGGGCCTAAGTCGTAATGGTGACCCATCGAATTTCACTTAATGGATTGTAACATTTCATTCACAGAATTTAATTTCATTGTTCGTTTTATTCGCTATTTTCTGCTGAAACCATGATGTTTTGAGGATATCTTGAACATTAATTACGTGGTTTAAGTAAGGTTAGACTTGTGAGTTGTGACTACCAAAAAAAAGAACTCATGCGACGGATATGCCTTTCAATGCAAGGTGCAATGAAAATGATAATAATGATACTAATCATACGTTCGATGAAAGTAATAGGATTAAAAATAGGTACCCAGTCGTACCTAATGTCTTACCAAGTTCATTAAGAAAATCGCTCCTAAAATAGCAACGACCATATTTGAAATAAAGTTCGTGGCAAACACCGTGACAATAATAACAATAAGTATAAGTTGAGGGTTGGTTTTTAATGCTGGATCCATGTCGTCCAGTCGTATTTTAATTTTTTTTACAATTTCTTCGTTCGTATTGGAATATTGTTCTCTACAAGACGTTGCCAGGGCGAGGCCGCCTCCTAAAAATAAAACCAATATAAGAGAAAAACTGCAATAATTATAATAGTAAGCAGTATACCTAATAGTAAGGCCGTATCAAGATAAGGGAAGCAAAAATTACCCTTTGGGTGTTTTTAGGGTTCCGTATCCAAATGGCTTCATATCCAAAATGGTGCAACAGGACTCTATAGCTAAGCGTCCGCTGTCCGTGCATCCGTTCGTCTGTCCGTCTGTCTGTCAGCAGACTCTATCTCATCAACCATTAGGGCGGTCACATACATACGGAATTCCGTTTCGGAATTCCATTGCGGAATGCAGCTAATCCATACAAATCAATGACCCACCACACACGTACAGTAGTTTTCCGTTCGGTATTTTTTTCGATTCGGAATTCCGAATGATGGCCTGTGCGTTCGGAATTCCGAACGGAAAAGAACCGTTCCGAATGCAAGACTTCCATAGATTTTGTATGGGTCGCATCACACTAGCGTAATTTCCGTTCGGAACGCCGCTCAGTCTGCGCCGGACGACTTTATTTTCTATGCAATAAGGTCCATTTTGACGAGCCTAAATTTTAATACAGATTTTTAAAGTTTTTTGATATGTTTTCCAAAACTATAATTTTCGGCTAGATGAACCATAAGGTCTCACCATAATGGTTCCTTTATAATCAACATAAATAATAATAAACACATTTAATAATATTTAAAGATTATTTCGGGATTGTATCGTAATTTGGCTCTTTTCACATAAAAATGAATATATTGAAGTCTAGGGGTGTTAAGGTGATGCCTCAGTAACGGCGAGTGTTTTCCTTTTTCCTAGTAGAATACATCAACAATGCAGTCGCGATCAGAAAACCGTCGTTGAATTCCATACTTATTCGCTGCCAGAATGTCAGTACCCGACGACTAGCTGCTCTCAACTGAGGCTTGTAATTCCGAACAAAAATAGACGTATGTGTGTGATGTGTATACGGAATTCCGAATCGAAATTTCGAAACGGAATTCCGAAACGAAAAAAAAACGAACGGACGAGTGTGGTAGGGTCATAGATTTTGTATGGATTAGCTGCCTTCGGAATTCCGAATCAAAATTCCGAAACGGAATTCCGAATGTATGTGGCCGCCGTTATATAACAAAACGTGACCTTTCATTGTGTTTTTCTCGATCATAACATTCGCTGTATCTTTTGAACCTTAAAAAATACCGAGTGTGTATAACAAGTATTACAACGGCCACTATTGAAACAAATAATAAAAATACAATCAAAAAAACAAGTGTGCTAACCCAACACAAATATGTAGCTCCACGGCAATTGGCCACTCATATGATCCCAGGTAACCAGTAACCTGGTCTGTGCTCCCGTACGCCGTTCTCTCATTTCGTCTTTAATCTTATATTGCGAACCGTCCCGAGCTATAAAAATCTTACAAGAGTACGCCGAGCGTCCAGTGGCGCCCTCATTACTATTATTGTGTTTTCTAATAAACTTAAGTTTTTGTTGTTGTACAAAATGGATACACAATTTATAGGTTGACATAATTTTAATAACAGTTAAACTATGAATGATTGACTTAACGGAAAAAAGTGGCCACCACGAAGGTTAAAGGATAATTAACTTTGTCGTATATGCTATACCTACATTCTCTATTCATTTGTACAACAACAAAATTTAAATTATATTAATAATTATTCAAGACAATATTTAAATTATTTATTAGATAACACAATATTACTCGTAGTTATAAGGGCGCCACCGAAGGCACGACGCAGTCTTAATAAAATAATGATTCTGTTGAGTGTTTAATCACTCTACAACTAGGAATTCAGAACCTGGAAAGGATCTACTCCAAAAGGAATGGAGGAAGAGGAGGTGGAGGAATAATTACTACGCTTATAGTTGGTTTTTATTCATCTACATCAGTACGGATGAATCCACTCAGTTAAATAAAACCCACCGCGATGAAAACATGTCCTTAAAACACAGTTTAGTGTTGAAGACACCCAGCTAAGAGACTTCGTACTAAATTTCAAATTTGAGTACGGATAGTCCGGATTTAAAACTTGCTTTTGATAAACTTGTAATTTTTTCAAATCTGGAAAATTCTTGCGGCGTTTCTTTGTCAACAACGGTCTCCTCTCGGGAAGTGCCCAGACATTACTTACTTACATATGAGTTGCTTCAAACTCGGGTAAATCCAATTCTGACATTTTTAAGATTCTGGTATAAAATAAAAGGGTAAAAAACTAGTTTTGTTACAATTTTATCGGTTAAATATAATTCCGTGTAGTTTTTGAGAAAAATACGGTTAAAATCATAATATTTTATCAAAATCAGATAAATCCATATATGGCAGTTTTTTTTTAAATGTAGGTAAGTCCATCCAAGCCAATCAGCAACAGAAGTTTGTTCAAAATGGCTGTGCATTGATGTAAACTCTGTGAGAATAACTCTGTAGCTTCCACTTTTATTGTGTATTTTTATAAAAAATACCGAGTTCCAATAGATATTAATCCCATTAATATTGTGCCACCAAGCAAAGCCCGCAGACGGCCTAATATAAAAGTCGGCCATTAGAAACAGGAACCTGCGGAAATTCGGTAAGTTTTAAATACCTATTGTGTCATTTGAAAAATCATGAGTTGACACTAGTGTTGTGCTAGCCATTATCGATGTAAGAATTTTATACTATTAGCTATTACATATTTCATGAACTTTACATTCCGATCAAGTTTGTGTAGGTATACAGATGAACAAAATGTAAAGTCCCTGATAGACGTGCTTGTAAGTAGGTACATCGTACTTATTGCTCTGCGACCTTACTCGCCCGTGTGTCACCCTAAGTACGCAAACTTCTAAAGGTAAACACGGGCAAAAAGGGTCTTCTAGCTTAAGTACGCGTACTTACTCGCCCGTCTATCTGGGACTTAAGTCTATGTAAGTCTGAATATGTTATGCAATTTTGCTATTTATTTGCTACACAATATATGTATAATTAAAAATACTACCTACATTTCTTACCAGTTGAAGATCAGATAACCCATTATTGGTAGTAAAAAGTCGGAAAATATGTTTCTTCATCTTATTTAGAACAAATTTATAGGTAGAATTATCAAGATTATTGAAGCCATTTTCTTGAATGATTGCTGTCTAATTGTTAACAGTCATGAAATTTATAAGTCATCATGTTTTTTTAAATAGGTATTTGAACGTAATTTAGCCAGTTCCAAATAAGTAATATAACTTAAACAGAATAGTGCTCACTCCATAGTCAGTACTTACCATCACATAAATCTAATTATCGTCACCGGTACCTATAGTACGACTAATTATTTTAGATTAAAGTATTTATTTCAATCTATGTTTAGTGATATGATTTCGCCACTACCACATCCCTAGTTCTAATCGTATTTTTTACAAATCTACATAAATCCAGGTCTGTTAAATCAAAATTATACAAAATCCACACTGAGTTTTTTCAAAGACAAATAAATTTCAATCGATTATATCAAATGAAAGTAAATCCAATCAAAATTTTAATTTTACTTAAAGAATGGATGGTTTTAATGCTGAATTTGCCTAACAGGATCGCTTTCTTTAATGCTTTAGCCGTATTAACAAAAATACTGCCTTTGAAATCACCGAATTAACGTTATTATCACCTTATTTTCAATAATCTCCCAAGTGGTTAGAGTGGATTTACCCGAGTTTGAAGTTAAGCGACTCATTAACCGACTTCAAAAAAAGGAGGAGGTTCTCAATTCGTCGGGATTTTTTTTTTTTATTTTTTATAGTATAAGTATTTTTTACTTTCAACACAATAAGAGAAATTCTATAGAATCAGCCTAATACTTGAATTGCAAGCATTCTTAAGCAAGAGAATTCATTTGCCGAAAGTGTATAAATCCGAACTGTGCCACCCCGAACATTTCTGCTGTTAGCATTTTGAACGGAGCATTAAAATAAGGGAGATCAATTTATAGTGCTAGCGGTACGCCAAAAAACGCTGCAAATGGTGTTAAAAGCATGAAAATCAGAAAGATTGATCTTTAGGCCATACGAATCAATTTGACCCGTAGCACGAAAAAAAAAGGAGACTAGTTATGACGTCATCTTTTTTTTGTAACGGTTTTTTTTTATTTGAAACCAATCACGTGTGCTATTTTAAGCCGATTCTAAAAATATTTCACATCATTATATTTCAGTCACTTGATTTAAATTAAAATAAAAATCATTTTCGAAACATACCAAGTTTGGGCTCCTCCAGATATGATACGGTTGAATCATTATTTGTAAAATATACCTAAAATGATACGTAACAGCCGCATATTTAACCCCAAGAAAGCAATTTTGAAAATATTTACGTTTGGAATTTTTGAATATTACAATGTGTGATAAAATCACAATTAGTTGAAACATGTATAAAAAGTTCAATTTTAGACACAGGATGACAAATACTAATGCGCGAGGAGTTTTCAATCATTGTGGCGACCTAGCGACATCTAACGGCAACTTGTATCAACCAACTCGCTACCTCGCTAGCGCCACCAGCGTCAGACAGCGCAACTAAAAGTGTTCTACAACGCGCTAACGAAGTTTCTCCAGTCAGTTGACATATATACAACTTCCAACTCTATCCCAATGGACTTCGGTCCCCAGGCATAACACCCGCATGGAGAGAGATCTCTCTATTGACCTCTCTTCCTACATTGGTGACCCCGACGTGATCATCATCCTACATTGGTGACCCCGACGTGATCATCATCCTACATTGGTGACCCCGACGTGATCGTCATCCTACATTGGTGACCCTCGACAATGGACAATTACGCAACCTGACGACCTTCAAGCACTATGACGCAGTTTCACAGCAAGCCAGACAACCCGCACTGTGCACCACTAGCATTCTGATATATCTCCATGCCTGGTGTCTACAGTGTGCACACTACTCTTACTCAACAACGCGACTCACTGCGTCCTACTACGAGTACTTCACGAGCAGGTACACGACTCACTGTGTACTCCCACTCACTCCTCTTCTTCTGCTACGCTCGCCAACGCGGCTCTGAGCACTACTGGAGACATCCCTACTGGCACTTGCAAGCGGCAATTCAACGCACAGACTGCACGTCATCACCATCAACCTCCGGTCTCAAAGGGGGGCTGGTGTGGCGACCTAGCGACATCTAACGGCAACTTGTATCAACCAACTCGCTACCTCGCTAGCGCCACCAGCGTCAGACAGCGCAACTAAAAGTGTTCTACAACGCGCTAACGAAGTTTCTCCAGTCAGTTGACATATATACAACTTCCAACTCTATCCCAATGGACTTCGGTCCCCAGGCATAACACCCGCCTGGAGAGAGATCTCTCTATTGACCTCTCTTCCTACATTGGTGACCCCGACGTGATCATCATCCTACATTGGTGACCCCGACGTGATCATCATCCTACAATCATATTTATATCATTTATTAATCGACGACGTCATAACTCATCTGGATCTAGTAAGAAAAAAATATTTCATCATAGATCTTATGAATGGATCTTAAGAGAATGATTGATTTGCAGCAATCATTTTACTGAATTTCGGGGTGTACCCCACTATTATACAACATGTTTCGCCTGTTACCGTGACAGTTTAGAAATTATTGACATTATGATAGTGAGTGAGAGCAAAGTATACTATTTACATAGGTTTGAATGGAATGACAAAAAACGTCAAAACTGATTTATGTATAACCAGCCAGTTTGATTTGGAGAATCCGGTGATTGTAGTAGCGTAAGGCTGTAATACCTCATTGTATTTTAATTTTTTAATTATACAAATGCATGCTCGTATTTTTATATGTATGAATACATTAATATCATTAAAATATTATAATACAATAAAGTAAGTATCTGAATAAGGCTTGTGACGAAAAAGAGATTTCTTAAATTTATTATTTTACCTACTGATTTGAATTCGATGTCCTTTTTTGTGTGCAGTGGTAATTCAAGTGGCAACAGTGTGATGACGTACACATATCCCTTTTTGGAAGAGAAGACCTTGTTTTGTTTGATAATTTTTATGCCTATCCTCCTTCAGGACCAGGCCTTTTGGCTCAGGGGCCCAGTAAGTAGCCCACTTACTCTATGTCCTGATGTTAAAACTCGGACTGTCTCGGACCACCACTGGCTTTCCTACACTTGCAAACACTGGCTTTCCTACCCAGTAGGCACCATCGAAAGATATAATGTTTGATCAAGAGAATAAATAATACTTACGCGTCTTCCTAAACAACTTGCGACACTTTTTTGGGCATGGTAACAAAATCATTATGAAACAGATCAAAATAGCAGCAACCGAATCCAAAATGCTGAAATACGATTTAAAGATATTATTGTTAAAGCCGGGAAGCAAGTGGTTGACGGACGAACATTAGGTAGTTGGAAGGAGTCGAAAGCAATATAAGGCCGCCCATAATATGGTAAATTTTTAGAAGGGTACACACAATTTATTTCCTTTTAGCTTGAGGGTTTTCTGAAGATAATCACCCCATCCATTGAAATATCCGGGAGAGCGCAGACAAAGCAATGCCATAGAAAAAACAATCATCATAATGACAAACTGAAACAAAACACAATAAATCAGTTTCGTTGTAAATACGATAAAAAATAACTTACAAAAGTATTTTCTAAAATATTTTGTAGCTGTCACAGTATAAACTCAAATTAATGAAAGTAATGCCCAGTAATGAAAAAACCGGTCAAAGTACAAATCGGACTCGAGTACCAAGCGTTTTGCGACAGTCTTATTTATTACATAAACAAATGATGAGAAAGGTTAGATAGACCGACGGACAGACGATACCAAAGTTATCTTATTAGACTTTCTTTTTCACCGACCGACAACCTTTATAAATAGGATGTGAGCATTGTTCAGTTAGTTACTAGTAAAACACAACCAAAATCGAGTCTATATCTGTGTGCACATCGTCTTTAAATTCAGTACCTGTATCTTAATAAATCCATGTTCTACCCATTTAATTTTAAGTTATTTTCTGCATAATGTTTAATAACGTTTGTTGTTTTGCAGTGTGCTTTTATCAAATAAATGTTGCGAATTTGAGTTTGAGTTTATATAATCGGTAGTTTTTATACGAGTAAATTACCTAAATTAGATATCAAATGACCGCTTATATCAGATTGATACCACTCTCGAACCTAGCTGACCCTTCTACAAACTTTTTTTTATGGCCAAGCCATCCTTAGTCAGTTCTGTGAGTCTGATCGGACTGGTTTTGAGTTCACCACGCTAAACCTTCAATCCTTCTGTTTCTTTTGTTCCCTTTATAACATCTCTGAACGAGTCAAAACGAGCGCCAAAACGCTAACAAATATTTTATCTGTCTTAACACTTAAGACTAATAATTCGCATAATATTAGGTCAGTTTTTAAATAATTGCTGTAAGTAAAAACAAGTAACTGTTTCCCTGACTACATAAGCGACACAGGGGTGCCGTGGTCTCTGCGGGCTTAAGTAGATAGTTTAAGACAAGCAAGGCAAGTCCCTTGAAAGGTAAATTAGCTTTATCATTTGAATAACAGAGAATCTGAAAGTCTTTCGATATGTCCACGCCATAAATTCCGATGTGGGGCTCTATATTTAGACCTGTTTTTTCTTTTTACAGGATTCATTAGGTTTTGTCAGGCAGGTAAATAATGTATCTTTTCGATCTCTTGTCTTTTTACCCAAGCGGAGCCGTTATGCTCCAATAGCGGTAAGACGTTCACGGAAGCAAGGATCCTGCGCCACTGCAGTACATCTGGAATGTTTGCACCGGCGCGCAAAGAACAAAGAGAGACTTTCTTGTCCATCGTGTGTATTAGATTTAATCTTTAATTTACTTTTACTTTATATAATTTAATTGTGACTAATGTAAATGATAATATAGATTAAGCTATAGATCTAACGCATAACTGAGTCTGTTCAGACTAATCATTGGTAGCAAATCCCGTGTGTGTTTACGGTACGTCAAACGACGTAATAACTTCAGTCGGGCGTCAGCCTTGCTGTCGTCAATACGTGTTAATTAAACAGGTCCCTTCAAGTAAAACACACACGGGATTTGCTACCAAAGATTAGTCTGAACAGACTCAGTTAAGCGTTAGACCTATAAATCCTGATTAACGCATTCACTGCCAGGGGGCGTGGCCTAGGAACAAACTTGTATGACAGTGAACGCATATAAGCGTCGGTGGCAGTGAATGCGTTAAAGTGTTTTTTATTTATATATTATACAAAGTCTTAAAAATATGTACAGTAGACGTCGAAGATACGTTTACACTTTTTCACCTAATTCCATTTGAAATTCCACCTTATTCCTTATTATATGGCAATGAGCTATATGGCAATAAGGTATATATATGTACTTATTTTTGCACCATTGTGTGGATGTTTATTTTTACGCTTGACTGTACCTCTTAATACAATAGTGGCATTAAGAAGTCCGCGGTTTTTGGTTTTAAAACCGGTAATGTATCAGTTGCTTACAGCCATCCATTCATGATCCATGGCATTGAAAAAGTTAAGAATTGAGTTAACTTACATATTCATAGCAAGTCATTCGGCCCATATTCTGCAGAGCAAGGTTAATGACGCGCCTGCCATGTAGCATAGCGTCTTCAGATATTTTAGCCGCTTTTCTGGCTTTGCTGAAAGGTCTGTAAAAATTATTTAAAAAAAACTTTAAAATTCTGTAAAATTTAACCTAACCTAACCTAACCATTTAAAAACAAAATTAGCATAATTATAATTTCTTAATAGAAACGGAAATTTATAATTATTATTCTTTCATTATCATCATCGGTTTCGGACCGTTCTTTCTGTCCGTTTCCCAAAACATCCTTTCCTAAAACACCCGTTCCCATCTCTACCGTTTTCTTAATATTTCCTTTCCCGATATAAGTGTTTCCCAAAATGAGATAGTCCTAAAAGACCTAATGCCTAAATGACCGTTCCCGTCACTACCGTTTCCTAAATAACCCGTCTTCCAAAATGCCCGTTCCCATTTCTGTGACGAAAATACGAACGCGTAACGTAACTAAATGAATGCAATTCAAAAATCTAAAAAAATTATAGAGACTTCATTCTTTCGTCAATGGATTGTCAAATAGCTTATAACAGTATTAACTATGTAGTTTTAGATACTAGTTACCAATAAATTCGTACCATTAGCTTGTTTTCTTTTGTTGTGAATGGTCACAAATATTGCGTAAGTCTTTGAACGGCAAAGAGATAAATCAGGATTTCCTTACGGATGTCGTAAGAAACGGGTCTAAAACGGTTTTGGGCATACGGGTCTCATGAGAAACGGATGTTTTGGCATACGGATGCTATGAAAACCAGGTGTTTTGACATACTGGTGCGATGAGAAACGGGTCCTTTGGGCATACGCGCAACAGAGTTATATTTAACCGTCTGCAACTGTGGTGACTTTTTTAGAAAGATTCTACTGAGGTGGAGTCTGTCAGACGACATCTTTGATAATTCATTAAAAATTAAAATAATTTAATAATTGTAATAGTTAGAGTAAAAATCGATTAAATCAATTATATTTCATCATAATAAATAATAAAATTAGATTTAAAATAAAACATATAAGAAATATTTTATCACTTTAATGAGATCAAGATTTCAGACATTTTGTACTTAGGTTAACTTAAAAATTGTAATGGCGAG
The DNA here is from genome assembly GCA_946894065.1 of Acleris literana. Classification (NCBI taxonomy): domain Eukaryota; kingdom Metazoa; phylum Arthropoda; class Insecta; order Lepidoptera; family Tortricidae; genus Acleris; species Acleris literana. The sequence continues at coordinate 13,537,096 of OX335670.1, read as the reverse complement.
CTTAAGGGCAGTTATATAGCTCCGTCCTTGCTCCGTCCTTTTCTCTCAGCTAAATCTGAACTGCATAGGTATGTCATAATAATTCTCCTGATGGAGGCTAAGGATAAAATATTTAAGTGGCTTCTTAGTCTAGATTATCAGGATACGGAGGACTTGTTTTGACTTGGTCTGACTTCATTCACTTTTATTTATTTTTTGGATATCGAATTGTTTTGGAATAGTTATATATTATATTAGTCATATTTGTAACCACTAAATAATTTAATACCTATACCATTGTTTAATATCGGCGCCTTTAGTAGTTTTAGTTCAGTTTAACATCAATATTAACAATGTCACATTTTGTAGTCCACAAATTCTTATTTTTTACTACAGCTCGCTTCTCTCTTATTTGGAATAATTAAATAAAAAGAACCACGGTTGTTCGAGAAAGTCAAATTCTCGCAACAGCAAGTCAGACAAGCGATACACCGAACACATACACAACATCGTATGGCTGCTTTCCGTGGTAGCTTTTGTTTTGCTGCCACGAAGTGCTGGAATGACATACCACCACCAATATGAAATCTTAAGTCGGTTGCGTCTTTTAAACATAATCTTAAGAAACTTGTCTTATCAACTCAAATATCCAGTACAGTTAACAGCATAAATAAGTGATCATTTATGTACCTTGTCGCTTCCAATCGTTTCACTATTGTATGACATTTCAAATAGGACGTTAAAGTGACAAGGTACATAAATGATCACTTATTTATGCTGTTGACTGTACATAAGCAGTCTTACTGACACTAATGTACACACACACACTCTCACACACACACGCACACGCACACGCACACGCACACGCACACGCACACGCTCACGGACACGGACACGGACACGGACACGGACACGGACACGGACACGGACACGGACACGGACACGGACACGGACACGGACACGCACACGCACACGCACACGCACACGCACACGCACACGCACACGCACACGCACACGCACACGCACACGCACACGCACACGCACACGCACACGCACACGCACACGCACACGCACACGCACACGCACACGCACACGCACCCGCACACACACACACACACACACACACACACACACACACACACACACACACACACACACACACACACACACACACACACACACACACTCGCATATGTTCGTTCACTCACACGTATGGGTAGTTGTATGCAATTTTATGTAGTGTTTCGATTTTCGTTAATTTTAAATAGTGTACTTATAACGTTGCGCCATTCATCTCTCCAGGTTTCACTGAAAAACCAGCATCACGATATATCTATACCGTGGCATGAAAAGCTGAATGGAGAACATTTTGGGCATTTTATATCGTAAGTGCTGTAAGTGTCAAATAAAATTTATTTTTTTCATTTCATTTCAGTTCATTTCAAGACACAGGCGTTACCTAGTTTAGAGACTCCTGTTATTTCATGTTAACATTCACAAAATTAAAAAAAACCGTTTTATTATTTTTATTTATTTTATTATCAAACTGCTGTTCACTTATTGAACAGTTAGGTGCTTATCAAGTTTCAGTTCTTACTTACCTAAACATACCCATGTATATTATTGCCATATAGAAGTACATGCAAATATTCATAGCTAACATTATGGGTATAGAAAACATAGAAAATTGGTGAATCGTCAATAACTCTGGTGCTGTCGGGTATTCGCTGAAACAAACCAAAAATGTATTATTTTTAACCAGTCACCAGAGCGACTAGCACATAATGTATCTTCTCACTTGTCGCAAAACAAAGCTCATTTGACCTAAAACTAAATGCTATAATTTCATAATACCTTGTTATTATCGGCGAGAACCTGTATAAATAAAAAAAATGTCTAATTACATTTGTTGTAACATGCTCTAATATTGGAATCTATAACGTTCATTTAATGTAAACATTAATGTATTTTAATACGCTTGCTGTATTCGATTTTATGATATTGACGTCTGTACTAGTGACCTGAAATTATTGTTCTCGAGTGTATACACCCACGCCTTCATTCCCAGAGTGGGGTAGGCAGAGCTACAGAATTACCAATAACTCTAAAAACTTGTTGTTAATTAGTTAGATAATTATATCAAATAATTAAATAGGATTTTATAATTTTCATTGTTATACTTAGATTTTGTATGTATGAGATTTTGAAATTTTAGAATATGATAGAAGCATATTGTAGCTGCCGAAACCAGACCGCTGAAGAGGAGGTTTTGAAGGCTTTGTTAATTTAATTAAAAAACTTCGATTTGATACTGTAGGTTACTGGTATACAGGCCGACAAACTGCTCTGTAGTTTGGCACGAGTATACAATAAGAAACCATGTAATGCTGCTTAAAGTAAATAAATAAATAAATAGAAATAGTGCCAAAATTATGCGCAGCTGAGTGGAAGTTAAGAACGCTATTGACTTGCCATTTTCGACTAGTATAAGCTCAACGAATTATTTTAGCGGGGATAAACGTTTTGGTATTGCTTGAAGAGCAGATTTAGATTATTAATATGAATGATTTTAGTATTTATGTAATTTGGAAACAATTAAAAATAGAGGAAAAGAATTAAATAAAATGAATTAAAATTTATACAATAAAAAATGTTGCATACGCAACACATTATACCAGTTATATGAAGTGAAATTTATACAATGTGAGCGGAGCTAACTGCCAACCTCCAGCAGCGGAGAGGAATTGAAAGAAGAATATAGAGCAAACGATTTCATGCCAAAGTATTAATAGCCCAGTCTATAACGACATCATAGATCGCAAACGCGCATGTAACTACGATATTTTTATATGTTGTTAGGTCTCTTGAGAGTAGTTAATACCTAAATTTGCAAACTTGAAAACCTGTGCTACCCCCATGGTGCTCGAAAAGCTGCGAAATTTTGGCACATGTTTCAGTTTTTTCTGTTAGTTGTATCTTTGTTATACTTTCATAAAGGTAACTAAATTTGCTAAAATTGACAACAATTCATATGAGCTAAGGCAGTAAAATAAAATACCGTTTTTAGATCACGGACCTAAAAAAAATACGGCCGTAACCTAGTCTAATCATCAGTGAAGCACACAAAATGGCCGTCCGTTCACGAGTGAGCGTGCTTTGAGGGTTGCCATATAAATCGTCAATTCTCGTATTTTAAGGCCTTTTACCAACTGCAACTTTTTGCAGCGATACAAATGCGCATTCGACAGCCGCAGCACTGTATCGCGACTAAACCTAGACGATTTGTGACTGTATCGATAGGTACTGCATTGAGACTGAATCGCGATTGTATCGCTGCAAAAACTTCGTACAATTAAACCGTGTTATCATTTATGTACTACTTCAGCATTGGGTTCGATTGTGTCATGCAACAATTTTAATTTAATTGAAATTTGCTTTTCTCATTTTGTAATGACAAAACCAATTTCAACTAAAAAATAATGGGAACTAGAGATGAGAAAATTATATGACAATTTAAATTTCAACGTTTGCACGACAGAATAACATTGATATATCAAACCACATTTTTATGAACATAGCAATATAACATAACCTAGTGACAATTTTTTTTTTAACGAATAAAGCAATTCTTATTTAAACTTAAAAACTTGAACTTTTAGGAAAAAAAATCCGTGAAAAAACTGGCAACACTGATTGTCATTTTTGTTTGTAATTGGCGTCAAAGTAAATAAACACAAATTTATGAAAAATAACACGAATAAACATAACTTACAGGTGATAAGTGATTCCGTGTGGCTTTTTATATTTACTAATGTAGTTTTTACACGTTTTTACTACACAATGCGGCATTTTCTTCGGTGTAAAGTGATATGTCACTCGTGCTGTGGCTGGACGCGTAATGGCGGCGGGTTAACATACCTAGTGCATTTGTGAGACGGTAGATTGTGTATGACGGAACGAAATAACAGGCCTTGCTTGCTTCGCACCTTTTGAGTGTAACGTTACGTCCGTATTTCATTTAGGTCCGTGTTTTAGATTTAACACTGCTGATTACAGTAAAAAAAATATTTTTTATACAATACTTTTTTTTTTTTTTAGGAAAAACAGTAAAAAAAGTTGGATTGTGAATGTTAGGAATACACTTATAGTGCTCTTAGTCCATTTATAAACATTTATTTTGAAAAAATTATACAACTGTCATGTCCATTTTTCACCTGTCTGACGGATTACTTGATTCTAACCACACGCTTTCGATTCTCGTAATACTATTGTTTTGATATACGCTATTTAAAATGAAAGTGACCAGCGGATAGCAGCAATCTGCCCAAAGTCGACGAATTTATGTTGATACAGTTGTTATGGTTGACAAGTGACATGACATGACAGACAGCCAGTTCTGTTTAAAGTTACTTTATTTTATTTTATATCATGCTAAGATCACGACATCAGTAATCCTAACTTTGTATATACGGTCTTTTTAATGACTATTTATTTAATTAGTTATTAACGACGAATTTAAGTTAAATAAATAAAAACCGAGAAACACGGGTAGTCTATTTTTTAACCAGCTATTATAAACGCGGGGGTAGCACAGGGTTTTCGAGGTTGCAAACTTGGGTGTTAAATACTCACAACGGACCTAAAAACATATAAGCCAATCGTAGTTACATCCAGGTTTGCGATGTTTGCCTTTTTTTGTTGTTGTTATAGACTGGGCTATAAAGACCCCGTTCAGTTAGAAGAAAAATAATACAAAGCACATGGAATACAGATCATCGAATAGTTTGACAAGTCATTCTTGGAGAGCGCTTTAATTAATAGGTATTTATAGTTTCATTTTAACACCAGCCCCTATTTTATAGACCTGAAAAGTAAACAATAGCTGATTGTTAACCAAGGGATGAAAGGTAGATACGAGATAATAATAGAATATTTCGAGTGTAAAAAAATGGTGACTCTTATTTCATGTCGATATGAGAAAACTTGATAATAAAACTTATAAAAGTAAGACATTGATAGAAATATTCGTACCCACATGATAAAAAATGGTCCACACAAACCCATTGAACTGGGTCAAAATGGTCTTTACCTACACCACTACACTGTACCTACACTATCCGAAGAACCAAACTGAGTCTGCATGTAAAAAAAAAAACAATTTTCATTTGTTTTGTATAATCTTAGAAAGGTTGTAAATGAGTCCGTGGTGTTAACCGCATACCACGCTTAGTAACATCGACTCTACGATACGGAATATTTTCTGGGCTAATTTAGCTGATAGAAAAAATAAATTCAGAGCACAAAAAAGATGCATCAGATCATTGTGTGGCATTCACTTTCTCGAATCTTGTAAACCACATTTTCAGAAATTACGCATAGTAACTTTTCCAAGCTTATTATAATTATACGAAATAGTATTTTTTACAAGATCCAATCAGAACTTATTTCAAAATTTTAACATTTTTAAGCTCAAAATAGCATCAAAATAAGAGGCCATTATAAAAATACAATCCGTATAAAAATGCTAAAAAAATTGATGTATTTTCATGTTTCTTGTATGGGGACCCTTCTTGGGATTTGATTTATTGTTCATTGTATAATTTTAAACGATAGATTTTATAATAACATGTATTCTGTGAAAAAAAATAAAAAAAATTATAACGGTTAAAAAGTTATAGCCCTGTAAACTTACTTTTTCATATAAGGGCGCGTACCTCTGTTAAGCGATGACGTCACCCCAGCAAGATGGCCCCCGCGCGCTTTAATATTATTGACCCAAATTTTAAAAGTTCATAGAATCAAAACTACTGAGTCTTTTTGAATAAAATAAAAAGTAGTATGTTTGTTTATTTATAAACTTTACTGCTAAAGAGTTTCAAGCGATTTGGCGTACCTACTGACATTCTTCATTAACAATATGTTTTTAGAGTTGTTGGTAATCCTCTAGCTCTCACTACCTCTCTCTGGGAATGAAGGCGTGAGTGTGTATATGTATGTATGTAAGTTAGATATGCTTTTGGTACATTTTTACAGTTTTAGAAAATCGCTAACACGATAGGCATTTTGTCTAGGCCGTGCTTGTTTAGTCTACATTGTTGTCTGGAGCTGTCTCTGTCTTCTGTTTTTTTTCTATCTGCGTAATGTCTTTGGCATAACATTCCCTGTAACGGTTTTTAAGATTCCATTCCGGAGAGTAACTAGTCTATCCTAGATAAAATCATTAAAAGACAAAGTTTTAATTAGCTTCATGCAAAAACTTACCTTTTAAAAAGTGCTTTACCCACGAAATTGGTTGCAGTACCGAATAAAGTTCCAATACCACCTGAAAGAAAAACTTGCCGCAATCATTAATGCAAATAATTTTATCATAATATGATATCTAAAGAACAAATTTAAGGGAAGGGCTAATTAGGGGTATTAACTGATTCACAGTTGTGTGTAGTCAAACACTACCTCTATACCTGGATAACCATTTTTTTTCTTAAGTTTTCGAAAAATGGAACCTAGCTAGACCGATTTATCGCCCCCGAAACCCCTGCATAGGTACAGTCAACAGCATAAATAAGTAATCATTTATGTACCCTGTCGCTTTCAATCGTTTCACAATTTTGTAAGACATTTCAAACACGACGTAAAAGTGACAAGGTACATAAATGATCACTTATTTATGCTGTTGACTGTACCTACTAAATTTCATGAAAATCGTTGGAGCCGTTTCCGAGATTCAGATTATATATATACAAGAATTTCTCCTTTAAAGGTATTAGAAAAATTGATTAGATTAGATTTAGCAAATGTAACGCATATATTTTGTGTAAAAAGAAAAACGTGGCAGAGGGTTGGTTTTTTTAGTAATAGAATTTAATTGATTACCAATTGTAGCTGCGAACGTAATACTACAATAGTAGCAAATAGTCAGCAGCGAAGGTACCAGATCACCTTTTTTGTTTGTCTCGTATACTTTTAATTCTCCTTGCTGAAATGAAATTTCACACCAATAAACCAATCTAATAGGTACATCAAAAAACAAGAAATAGTCTCGCTTTGCCTAGCGTTCTATAATTACTTAAAAGCGATTGTTGTATTTTGTATTACTTTAGAAGAAGTTGGCCTACATTATAACATTTTATTTTTTGTGAAGGAGTGTGCAGTGCAATAGCTTTAAAAATAGCTTTTGGATTTGTAATTCTCCTTCAATCGCTCCTTTACGCTCTGATTTATTCTGGTCTAACCGAATTTAGGGGACAAGAAAGATAATAATATGTTACTTTTAAAAATAAGTAAAAAATATAAGTTATAATCATATTTATTCGTATTTCATATTTATAATCTTTGGATACTGGCATCAAAATTCTAAAAAATAATGTTACCCACCTTGAGCAGGCAAAATAAATACATAGGTCGGGCAAAACGAATATTGGAAACTAATCATAGCAATATTAATCGTCACTAAAATATGATCCTCAGCCTGGATACACTGAACAAGTTTATGCAAAGTTTATTTGAAAAATTCAGAAAGAGGAAAAAGTTACATTGGGAACCTTTCCAATGGGAGTCTAGATGAACAGAAAAATAATAATTCAGATAGCCCGAACCGGGAGTCGAACGCAGACCTCTTCGGTATCGCCACCGTCGCGACGGTGGCGGTGGGCGAATACATACTAATGAAGAACAAGAAGAAGATAAATGCCGTTGGAGCACACTGTCCCACTTACGGTAAAGGTTTCGTTTTGCCCGTCTCGTACTTTATTTACGTAAGCTAACTTCAAACAAAAATAGTGAAGCAAAAACTCAAGATGAATATGTTTGTTACACGGCTATTAACATCAAATTCTACTAAAAATATCAAAATATGGCTAGCCCTGAATATTAATAAAACTATCACAACTTACGGTGGTTTTATCGTATTTTTTTAACAGAAATCCATTTGCTTACATAGAAAGTCTGGTGACTAATCGAAATATGCTACCGGATGAGAATGAACAGCAAGTGCACGTGTGCAACGAGTCGAGCGACAGTAGTTTTGTCTCTTTCTATCGATCAAGTATCGAACTAGAACAAATATTCTTGTTGCCGACCCTCTCTGTCTTGCCCGACGTACCCTACCCGAACCCGGAAGGCTTTTTAATCAAATACTAAACATAAGACTTATAAATTATAACGAATCTTTATGACGTGTTTGAATTTTATTTTAAAAGCTCGGAGGCGAAGAAATTAGTGCGGCGTCGCGGCGGGGCGCATGTTAGCTCACCCATTCACAAAAAGTTTGGGCACAGGCTAAAATCGTCTCAAATAAAATTTTACAACAATGTCAAACAGTTGCTCCGTATTGACATTAGAAAAAGCCTTTGTACAAAAAAAAAACTGGTACCTAGTAATAAATGGCTTACCAGTTCGTAGACTTCTAGTATAGACTGCACGATGGGTATCATTATTAAGGTGGCCGCCGTGTTGGTAATCCACATCGATATAAACATGGTAGTGAAGCACACAGTGAACAGTATTCTGAAAACAAACGTTGGATCATTTTGTTATAAAGATCCAGACCCTCAACATTTCTGCACTCCTTAGGGCTGTTATATATGACTCGTCGTAAGTGACGTAAGTGACCACTTAACAATATTCCCAATATTAAATAATAAAACCATTCAGTGGTATTCATTGAATTGGAAAAAATAACCTTTTTTTCGGACATGCTCCACACACATTTACACTACTTACTTTAGCGACATGCTTGTGATTTGTTCACCTTACAGTTGCAGAAATAGCACTGGAAGTTCTTCCAAGTATCAAGGTCATAATATTCTAATGCAACCGTCCGACAGTATTGTATTAAATTTCATTAAAAAAAAACGATTATTTCACTTTTCAAAACTATGTTTGAACTTAGATTACTAACTCCGAATGGTCAAACACAGATATGCAATCATAGTTTTCCCATTTCTATTTTTTTAATTTTAGGTTGTAATAATAGCTTTACTTCTTTTTTATTTAAACCTAATATTGCGTTTATTAACAAAATAATTGCTGAATTATTAACTTAAACACTTAGATAATGTTATAATTTAATTTCCTTTAAATTAGAATGTTACATTTTTATTTTTTATTTTATAATATCAGTATTGTGTCGTATCTATCTCGAATATTAAATGGTACTTATAAAAAAAATATCAAAATGCAGCAATGTATTTTTTATGTTAATTTTGGGACGGTGATTTAATATTATTAACAATTGTCTTATATTTTCTCGCATTGTTGGAGAAAAGCATTATAAAATCTTTAACCAGAAAAGAGTTGTTTGACTCGTATAATGTATAATCATTCTTGTCTCACAACGGCTTTCTTCCCGGTTTCTGCAGTACTATTAATCGAAAACATCTAAAGTCTTCTATTAAGTGCTGACCCCAACTTTACGCTTTTGTCATAAATTAATTGTTGAAAAATTATTTGAACAAGGACCAATTTTTGCACCTTCAATTCAAGATGGCGGCAAAAACTTGGACTAAACTACCACCACCACCAAAGCAGCAGAAATCCCTACTAACTGGATCATTACGCGATTTTCGCTTTATAATGTACCTATACCAATAATTTGGCCAGCGCTGTCATACCTTTATTGCAGCATTTTTTTGCATATATTATACCTATTTTGGAAGGACGATCAGCTTGTTCAGTTTCCTTAACAATTATTTAAAAAAAAGTTTTTTTCCTTACCTGCAATGCGAAAAACCGCAGCATCGAAAGGAGTTGAGAGCTATCCGCCTAGCCAAACCAGAAAACTGTACGGCACTTCCCAGCATAATACCTGCCATGTACAAGATTACAGTGTCCTGGAAAAATATATCTGACTTAGGTACTTCATTAGAAAACACTGATTAGTCTGGTTGTCTATTTGTCTGTCAGTCTATTTGTCTGTCTGTCTATCTATCTGTCTGTCTGTCTGTCTGTCTGCCTGTCTGTCTATCTGTCTGTCTGTCTGAAAAAATATTTATGTAATTTATGTGCATTTTTAATGGGTCCATATCGGTTGGTCTAAAATTGTTTGGCCTATTTTTGTATCGCCACATATTTTTTTGCATACCAACGTTTGGTCTAATGATTTAAATGTCGAAAATTGTTTGATCGAAATTGTTTTGCATTATATTGTTTTGTCGAAAAATTGTTTAGTATAACATTTGTTTTGAATAACTTGTTTTTTGTCGAGTGTTTTTTTGTTATAACGTTGACCGTGAGGCGAAGTCGACAGAGCTCCGCTTCGCGGAGCTTCTATTCCTCGTAGTTGTAGCGCTTCGCGCCTTGACACGATTCTAACCTAACCTAACCTATAGATTAGTTGAAACCTAAGTGTTTTATATTGAGGGGGGGGCTTCGACCATGGATTTAGCCTTTTAGTAATTAAAATTTTAGACGAAACAATTTTAGACCAAAAGTGCTTTAGAACAAAAAATTGTATGCAAAAAAACCTTTACGCTAAAAAAGAAGTATGCCATTCAATATTATAGGAAACATTTTCGACCAAAAAAAAATTAAAGCATAAAATATTAGGTCAGTAGAAGGGCACCCATTTAATATGTATGATGACAGTCAGAAGAGTCGATCCTCACCTAGTGGATTCGGTATCGTCTTGGGTCGTCCCATTCGTTTTTTGTCAAGTTCTTCATTCGTCTCATTCTGATTTCGTCATCCATTCTTCATTCGTCACTTTCGGTGGTAGTCTTTGTCGTCTTTGGTCATATTCGTTGTGTCTTTTTCTTATTTCGGGTCATTCCGCTATTAGTCTTCATATTTTTTGGTCATGATCGGTGTTAGTCTATCTCTTTTTTAGTCTCATTCGTTATTCGTCCTATCGTCATTGGTCTTATTCTAAGTTCGTATTTTTCTTATTTGGCCTCTTTAGAAATTGATCTCATTCTTTATTGGACACATTCACTATTTGTCCCGTTTGATATTCAAAATTTGACTTGTTTTCTTTCAGGCGACTAGAATCACGAAAATTACGAAAATTATGAAATATCAAATTGTGTACTATAAGTACTTAGTCAGGGGGTTCCACTCCTTTGAACGAGCAAATTCAGCTCCTAGGTAAATAGTGATCTGGGGTTCTAGACAAAACGCTTCGATATCCGTTGTCGAAATTTGTTATCGACAAAATGTATGAAAGTGACATAAGCGTTCGCCGCATTTTTCGAACTATTGTGACAGGCTCAAAGTCCGCTTGCAAAAAGAGGGGTGTTATAAGTTTGACCGCAATATGTGTCCGTCTGTCTGTCTACGTGTCTGTCTGTGGCACCGTAGCTCATAGGTTGTATAACTAAAGCGGGAATTGAGACGAAAACCGAACAAGACGAATTATGAATGGACCTAAAAACGAAAATGACTTACTGCTAATGGGACCAACAACGAATTCGTCGAAAAAAATGTGACGAGTAACGAATGAGACATAAAAAAAAAGACTAACACCGAACATGTCAAAAGAAGAAGAGACGAACATCGAATGAACCTGAATAAGAACAAGACAAACAACAACTATGACCCAAGATGACAATGACTAACAGCGAAAGTGACGAATGAAGAATGGATGACGAAAGCAGAATGAGACGAATTAAGAACTTGACAAAAAACGAATGGGACGACCCAAGACGATACCGTGGATTCGACTCGATAAATTCACGCTCGAAATCGAGCCAGACAGATAATATTGCAACCCAATCGAAAGTTGGAAAATGTTTCTCATAAATATCACTATTTGTAACTCGTGCCTTTTATTTAAGATATATCCCAGATTTGTATTACTTGTAGGTTTACCAGGGGTGGGAGAGTATAAGGCGGGGCTTGTTCACTGTACTTTTTATCACCCAGTTATCGTCAGGATCATAGCAGGTGGAAAGAAGTGGTCTCTGCCTACCCCTCTGGGAAACAGGCGTGATTTAATGTATGTATGTATCGAGACTAAAGTAACGAATCGAAACTTGGCGGGTCTAGGTTAAAGTGCAGCGGCGATCCTGTTGCGACCATCCGACTCCATCATGAAACCAGCTCTAAGACTCCATAGTAAGTAATTTCATTTTTATCGGGTTTACATAATGTATTCCAAATATTAGTCCATTCCAATAACCCTAAATGGTTGGATTCTAACATAGGCCTAGAAATAAAGTAAAATAAAGCTTGTCATAAGTTTCTGTAAAAAAACATTTTTGGGACAAGCTTTTGTTGCCAACTGTACTCATTTTTGCAAAATCTTTATTTGCTTATCAAGACCAAATTATTGAGTTATAACAGGGTGGGTCTACGTTAAGAATAGCCGAGATCCTGTCGCCACCTTCCGACTCCATCATCAGATCACCTCTTGGATACACTATTGCATCGTCATCGGGTTTACATATGTGGTCCAAATTTCAGCCCATTCCGTTAACGGGAAGTGAGTCAAATTTAACTTACAAGATTTGACGCGTAAATACATACATACATTACATACATAGCAAGTTAAATAAAAGCTTGTAAAAATACGACCGTAGACGTAACGTCACGGATGAGGAAACAGATGTAATTTTTTTGTGATAAAAAAAACATGTAGTAAATTCATTGATACTTACTTGATGTTTTTCATACATTTTAGGGTTCCGCAGAAAAAAAAGAAGAAAGAAGACATATTTTTGAGACTTTGGGTTGAATACATATTTTATGCCCTTGACTGTACCATAATTTTAAAGGAAATAAATGAATTTGAATTTGAGTTTTGAATTTGAATAACATCAGCTCTTAGATACCATAAATATTAAATTATTATCTGTTTATATTCGGTTCATATTTATAAAAATTCTTACGTTTAAGTAGCACATGCAAACGGGATGTGTGTCCATGGTACGCGTTATCGGCATTAATGCAATAGGTATAAACGATGTCACTTGCAGCGGAATGCACTCCGTCACCCAGTACACAATCATGATAATAGCACACATCGCGACGTTGTCATAGTTCTGAAACAACAAAGATTAATTACGTAATCTTATGGTTGGTGCTTCCGTAGATGACAAACATAAATAAAATAACAGCAGTTCGCCTTTGTACTTGTTTTTTTTATTATATTGCCTGTGTTTTGTATTTCTATTTTATTCTTGTACAATAAAGAGTATACATACATGCATACATTATTTTTGTAAAACTAGAAAGTAACGGGCAAATTATCGAACTGTCATAAGATAATATAAATAAATTAGCACGGAAATTTGGTCATGTCCGTCCGTCCGTCCGTATTTCACAGGCATTTTACTCTAAAAAAGGTACATTAATGAAATTTGGAGTAAAGTATCTTGTAGAAGCCGCTACTTAGTTTTGTAGTTAAATAACAAAAATAAATGTATTATGTATTTTATATGTATAGGTAATTATGATTGTATTTAAACATATTTATTTTATTTGTGTAAGTATATAAATGATGTTTACTTATTATTTATAAGTATAGTTCATGGTTATTTAGATTTAGGTTTATTGGTTTATTTACCTATTTTTTATGCACTTCTTGTAATTTTGCCAATCCTCGTTACAATTTCTTCAATCACAGTCAGGTTAACTGGAAGAAATCCCTTAAAGAGATAAGTTTGCCATTGTACACGTTATCTTAAGTTTATTTACGTTCTTACTAAACTTGTTATTGGTTTTATGTGCAATAAAGAGTTTACATATATACATAATATATAAATATTTCTAGGGGCGGCACACCATATACCTACAGGAAAAAGAAGATGAAAAAAAATCCACATAATTCATCGTGTGGCACACATTTTGTCAGTTATTTTAAAAACACTATGGTCCCTAAGCAGTTTTTTGATTAGGTAAATATTTTCGGAAATAATCGCTCCGAAAGTTGTATAAATCGTTTAAACCATATGTCCAAAATATATTTAAAAAATCACAAAAGTAACGCGAAATAAATACTTCGAACGATTTTGAGACTGTAGTAAGTGTGTTAAAGTTATTTATTATTGACTGTCATCTTTAATTACATCGTTTGATATAGAAACTGCTAACGCTATTTTTACCCGATTACGGCGAAGTAAAGAAAGAGTAATGATTTTAATCAAGTCATTCATACTGGAAAAGGGCCGAATCTTAAGTCCCGAAACCGTCGTGCGTGTATGACTCAATGTATGAATGTGGAAGAAGCGAAAGACATGTGTCAGGATCGTAGCAGGTGGAAAGAAATGGTCTCTGCCTACCTCTCTGGGAAATAGGCGTGATTTTATGTATTACTAGCTTCTGCCCGCGACGTCGTCTGCGTAGATTTCGATAATCGTTATTCCCTAGGGATTTTTTAATTTTACAACGCTAAACGGGCGACCTACGACTAACAATCGGCCAACCGATTTAAGTTTGTCTGTTCATCGTATGACAACAGGGACGTCATAACTTTAATAGATATCTGCATCCCTCTACGCCCGTCAGCCCGATTATTGTTGTAGGCGCCCGTCAAAACGATTCATGAATATGTGACATTGTAAACCTCTTCCAGCAAATTTCACATAACAGTCGCCGGTGTCAGGTCGATTAATCGAAATAAAATTTTACATTCGTTAAAATTAGAAATTATCTTTTTTTGCATTAAAACTTGAAGAAATACAGTATTTCAACTGTAAAATCACGGCTGTAAAATCACGTAAATCAGCAAAATCGGCAAAATTTCGCGTGCGTTGTTTGAAAAATCATGAGTTGACATGTTGAGCATGTTGTGCTAGCCATTATCGATGTAAGAATTTTATACTATTAAATATTTCATGAACTTTACTTTCCGATCAGGCTTGTGTAGGTATACAGGAGGATAAATCATTTTTTTTTTTAAGATTTGAACGTAATTTAGCCAGTTGCAAATAAGTACCTAATACGAAAGAGAATCTAAACAGGATAGTACTCACTCCATAGTCAGTACTTACCATCACATAAAACTAAGTATCGTCGCCGGTACCTATAGGGTAATGGAACCAGTAATGGACAAGGCACCAATAATGGACACTTGATTCTTATTTTACAGAAGATAAGGGTTAATCATTTGTTTTGCAATAATCAATTTAGGACCGTATGAAATTTGAATTAAGAGTAAAGTGTCCATTACTGGTGCCTGTCAGCTAAAAGTGTCCATCATTGGTGCCTTCACCCTAGTACGAATAATTATTTTAGATTAAGGCATTTATTTCAATCTATGTTTAGTGATATGATTTTGCCATTACCACAGACCTAGTTTGAATCGTTTTTTTTTTTTTCAAACCTACATAAATCCAGGGCTGTTGAATTAAAATTATACAAATCGACACTGAGTTTTTTTTTTCAAAGATAGATAAATTTCAATCGATTATATCAAATGAAGGTAAATCCAATCGAAATTGTATTTTTTGTAGAGAATGGATAGTTTTAATGCAGAATTTGCCGAACAGGATAGCTTTCTTTAATGGTTTAGCCGTATTAAAAAAAATGCTGCCTTTGAAATCACCGAATTATCGTTATTATCACTTTTTTGCTATCCCAAGTGGCTAGAGTGGAATTTACCCGAGTTTGAAGTTAAGCGACTCAAGTGCCATTTAGTTTCAGGGCAACTCGAAGACCAAGCCTGCCAACCTAAAAATGGAGTGATTACTTTGACAGAATTCTAATGATACGCACCACGCTGCGTAACTAAATTATAATAAAAAGGAGAACTATTCATCGTCTTCAATAAAAGATAATAAAAGATAACAAAAAACATAAAATTATAGCAGACGTATAGGCTAAGTTGCAATGGAAGAGGTTACAAAAGAGGGCAGTACTAGGAGACACGCGCAAAAAATAGTATCTCCAGGCAAAAGAGAAAGCCTCAAAAAGGGTATCCACAGCCACACAAGTGGTCCAAAAAGATCTCCGACCCAACTCTTCCATTGTCGGGCAAAAGAAAGGCAGCCCGTAGTCTGTAAGCATGCATGCGTCAGGATTCCCACTCCGCGACTCACATAGCTATAAGTCTCCCCCCCATCCCAACCCCCATTCCTATCCCCCCTTTTTGGAAAAACCCCGCGGATATGTAAACGGAGGAAGGACTTTCTCCTCCGGCCTTTCAGCACTGGCTGGGGTAGTATCCGCGGGAGTCTAAATTCTAGTTGGTAATAGGGGCATTGGTGTTTTTAACCGGTGCGAGCCCGGCAGTACCTGGGCCCTCCATTCCCAGGTCTCCGGAAGGGATTTTCACCTCTGCCCTTTTTTCTTAAAGTAATTAAAGCAAAAAGCAAACAAAAGTCAGGACTTTTGTTTTTGGCCCTTTAGGCGATTACAAAAAAAAAACTTTAAAATAAACATAAGGATAAGAATAAAGAATATGGTAACCTATCGATGTTTCGAAAAACTTTTGTCCGCTGTTTCGCTTGTCCGAAATTTTCATTTGTCCGAAAATCATTTTTCTCTGGACCCATTAACTTTTCAAAATGTTTAAAGTGATATACCTACAGATCCTGTAGGTAAGGTTATGTTAGTTTTATAACAATCCAGGAGAGTTAAACGGTTTCAGAGAAAAAGAATGTTCGGACAAATGTAAATTTCGGACAAACGAAACAGCGGAAAAAAGTTTTTAGAACTTGAGATAGGCAACCAAAGAATATTTCAGCTATTAAAACCTCTAAGATTAAAACATTCACGATGAATGCCAAACCTGCTATTTTTTTATCTTGAGTGTGATTTATGGACAGTGTTAAAACTAAAGCTTCCCACAGACTAACAGTTCGACGGCCGATTAGAACACAAACTGTCAGGCGGCCAGACCATGTTGGAACCACCTGGCAAACTGATAATCTGTGGGAGGCTTAAGTGCGAAAATAGTAAATGGGCAACTTTTTTTTTGCTTTTTTGTCTTGATCGGTCCAGTTATGGGAGGGATATGGTTGTCCTTATCAATGATGCCAGATAACATGGCGTCACATTTGTTACAATAACAAATTGGAATAATTTATTTTGCATCTTCATAACATTTTGTACCTTGAATTTTTAAAAATCCTGAATTAAGTCTCTATGTAATAAACGGAGAATAAAACTTTGATATTTGTAATCACGTAAATTAATCGACGGCCCCCGAATAGGGTTTTAAAGAAATACCTATAATTGGCCTAATTTGATAATCTGTAGTTTGTTTTAAGTTTAATCGAGAAATCCTGAAATAGGTATAGTTTAATTTGTTACGAAGAGTAATTAAACAAAGTTTCAAGTGACCAGCTCAATCGAGTAACTTTTTTCCATACTAACTTTGACCCTTCTTCTGTTTTTTACGGGATCCCCTTGGAACGCATAATTTATTTACGCATATTTGCTTTTTGCATAATTTTTTTTTCGCATAACTCCCTTTTAGGCTGACATTGCAGAATTTAGTAAACGTCTATTTTGTAGATTAGGTTAGGTTAGTTTTTTATAATAATTAAAATAAAACCGTTTCTATTGTAAAAACCGTTTTAGGTCAAACGATTTTATGCGTAAAGATACGTTATGCGTAAAAAAATTATGCGATCCAATAGATATCCGTTTTTTACAATTGGGCCCAATCGTTAATAGATTAATAACGATAGTTCCTTTTTATTTAATTAATGACTTATGCAAGCATATTGTGGCAAATTCCCGTAAAAAACTGCTCGGCTCGGCCTCGCGCGCTGTTTTGATCATAATTCAACCTGCTATTTATCGCTACGCTCGTCGACGTACCTAACCATCTTTTATACTCAAATTTCCCGAATTATGGGAAATATTATTTGACAAAGAATATTTCGTTATTTAAAAGCATGCTAATCGTTCATTTGGACCAACTTTTTTCGACTAATAATTCTTTGCTTAAAATGTGTTGCACATTTGGCAACTGATAAAATGTCTTCATGAAAGTTGCTCAAGTAATATTCTGCAAACAAATTTACTGAAGTAACATATCCCTTAAACGCATGATTTAATGTTTTTTGTTGCTTAAAATTTCTATTACACGTAATAGTAATAGTGTGGTGATTATAGGTAAACATTTTCGAGTTTTTGTTATGTAGGATGCATCCTACATTATGCATTTAAGGGTTATACTACATAAATGTATGCCACAGATTAAGTTGGCAGCAAGTCATGATGTTTATTTGTAAACTGCCCAAGGCTGAATGCAGCGCTAAAATTTGATTTGGAATCAGCAGACTCTCGTATAGCAAGTATAACTCACCACAGAAATTGTGTGTAACACTGATTGTAAGAAAAAATACCGATTATTTTACTTACTGATTTTGCCGGATAATAATTATAAAAAGTAATGATTGGCGTTAAGAAGCCAACAGGACCGCGCCAATGATAACGGAAAAAACGACCAACTAATCTAAATATTGACATCTTTCTCATTGGTTCAGGTATTGGTCTTTCGGGTACTCTTGGCAATTTGGGTCTTTCTTCTATTGGGTCCCTGAAAGAAAATTATCTTTAGTAAAATAGACTAGGCCCGAAACTGAAAAACGCGTCTCTAAAGCATTGCAAGCGGCAAATCATGTAACAGTTGGGGTGACAACGTTAACGTTAACGTTATCTGCTGTTGTTTTGACCCTGCAGATTACGGATCTGCCTGTCGCCATTCCGAAATTTGAACCGGAAGTATGCTACACCGGAAAAGTAATTGTATTACAATTGAAAAGTATTGTACGTATTTTACAATATTGTCCAAGTACAATTTGCGCTAAAATGCACCAAAACGTAAATATGGAAGGAAAACTAGAAAAAAATAGCAATTTTTAACGCTAGCTCCCCATAGACGATTTCACATCTTCGTTCCTGCGGATCGCGGAAAAACTCTTTGAACCCAAAAGTTTTAGCAAATTTTGTACTCTACAATATTGCCGAACCATGATTGATTAGCACTAGAATGAACTTCAACGACAGTATCGACAAAAAACAGAAAAAGTGACAGTTTTTGCAACATGGTGGAGAAAAAAATAGAGCTGGAGGGACGGAAAATTTGGGTTACCATGGCTATATTGTCCTTTACAACATTTTAAAAAACCATAACAATCGGACGTTTTTTAGGGTACCAGAACAACGATTTACAAAATTTACGACGAAATTTTTTGTATGGTCTGCACCTTTTCCGGTACCTATAGCATACTTCCAGTTAAAATTTCGGAATGGCGACACAGGCAGATCCGTATTCTGCAGGGTCAAAACCCTCTGATAACGTTGTCACCTTAACTGTTACATGATTTGCCGCTTGCATTCTAATTCTTCAAAAATGGTCCTAGAATAAAAGGAAGATAAAAAGTTAACCCTAACGCCTGTCATTCCAGTACAAATTGTAACCTAAACCCCAACAATACCTATAGGTTATAAATTCTACTGCAATCACAGACACAGATTAAATACATAATTAAGAATTATTACAGGGGTTAAATCAACGAGTATTATACTAGTATAATTAAATTAAATACATTACAAACGTTGCGTTTTGTAACGTTTCTCCGATGGCACGATTCGTCAATTTTTTATTTCACTATTTGACATTAAGTAAACATATCTTTAGTCCGAGTAACATTCCTCCTTGTAGTCACTTGCCCTATGTATTGTTACGTATTTTATTTCAAAACCTACTTTTCATTACGCCAATGCTACAACTAGTTTAGGGATCATTTCCTTTTTTGTTTCTTAACCCATTTTTCATTTAATCAATGCTACATATAGATTTCGCTCCGTTACGTGAAATATTCATTTCAGCCCAGAACATGTTGCTTGTAATTAGTTTTAACATACATACATACATACCTCTGATAACGTTGCGCATCTTGCGGTAAGGTGAGCTGCCCTATTGTTGGCCACCTACCGATTATTGGCCCCATGACTAGGTACCAGTAACTGATATTTTAGAGGCCAGCAAATAAGTGGTGCCCTACCAAATTGGTTGCGACGCTGGCCCACCTTTCCGGGTGCATGCGGCAGACGTGACCGGCCCACTCGATAGTTATTATATATATATATTTTGATGTGGATTTTGACAATGAACGATTAAATAGCACATAGAATTAGTAGTGTTTAAGTAGCTACTGTGCAAATTTACGTGAAAATGTTGGCTAAAAGGTATACAATAGCGGCCTGCACTTCACTTCCAATCTTCGCTCCGAACCGTACGTGTAAATACAACTGTAATAGTAAAATATTTAGTAAAATATGTACGGTTCGGAGCGAAGATTGGAATGGCGCGTGGCGTTTCCCGCGGTCCGAACTTAACGTGTAAAGGCCGCTATTGTATACAAGTATTAGTGGCGGCGAGTTTACACAACATGTGTTGTCAACTGTATAGACAAAAATAAGCTGCTATACTTAGTCTCCTCCTTCATTTTGTTGATTTTTGTTCTTCTTTCTCTTTAAACTATTCTTTCCTTAATAAACAAACTTATTATTATTATTATTTATTTATTTAATGGCAACCGGGCGCAAACAAACTTCCGAGATCGAAGGTGAAATTGGCAATTGACATAGAGTCACTTTTTTTTACTTATTTTTGACGTCTAGACAAAAGAATGTCAAAGTTTAAATCAAACCTTATATAGACTCTTCTAAGAGTTTTTAATGCTCACAATATACATGCTCGCAATGTTTACACCCGTTGCTCCGCGAAAGACAATGAAAATTGAAGATCTTCCCTTCTATTCTATCACGTTAAGTATTGATGAAAACTCTACTGCGGCTGTTTCTTGATTACATACCGTTTTAAAAATATCCTGCGCTAAACTCGTGACTCAGAAGACTCCAGGGTTTTGTCAGTTGATTTGTCGCTTGCAGGACCGACCGACTTTAATCATTAAATTGGGATACCTACACCCAAAAAATAAATTGCTTGCTTTTTACATTTTTATTCAGAAAGAACAGCCTTTTCTAAGGATCTGATTTGAAGCATTTCATGATTAAAAGTGTTATTGTTATTTAAAATAATTTATTGAATAAAATTAACCTCGCCTTTTATTTTAATTAAAAATGGCGGATTTATTTGGAAAGACGTTTTTTTTATTATCTGTGACAACTGTGATATATTTTTAAAGCCATAAACTCATAATAAACGAACGTCATTCAAACAATGTAAATAAACAATCGCAATACAATATATTTATTAGTTCAGAGTATTTTAAGCATTCGGCCATTGCTTATTATCTAGACCTCAATTAATACAACACCATTACCATTGTTCCTACATGACCATTGTTTCTAGACTAGATTTACTTAACATAATCACATTTTTGTTGAGAAGGCGGATTCCATACTTTCAAACATGAGTTTCTACAATAAATGTTGATGCCGTCGTTTTGAACCTCTTGGAAAATCTCACCACATACATTTTTAACATTCATCACATATAACTCAAAAGAGAAATGGTCTTTTTAATGTATTAATTTCATCATAAGAATTACAATCAATTTGTAAACACATAAATTTGACATGACAACAGCAGCTGTCTTCAAACGTCACCGTACGTTTGAAGACAGCTACTCTTTTTTTTTTATTTAATAGTGGGAGGCAGACGAGTAGGCGGCTCACCTGATGGTAAGTGATCACCGTCGCCCATGGACACCTGAAACACCCAGGGGGTTAAAGGTGCGCTGCCGGCCTTTTAAGAAGTGTAGGCTCCTTTCTTGTTACTCTAGTCAGCTATTCTAAAAGTTTTCATGTTTGTCGTGTGGACAGATAAAGTGCATTGTGAGCTATTTAAAAAAAATAGAAGTTTTACAGCAGTGCTTTAGATATTTTGTAATATTGCGTGTTACGTAAAGTTTTAAGAATTAAAGTTTAAATTTTTTATTGAATCCCAATTAAAACTATCTTAACGTTCATGTTGTCAACTTTTTAGAGTGATAATGATAATATATGTGGAACTACGAAAATCACGAAATTACTCTTTATTCGTACAATAAAGTAGTAAAAATGACAAAAAAGTTTTTTTTGAATTTCATAGTTTCACATATTTATCATTAAAGGAAAAACATTTTGACGCTAAAATACTTAGTTCTGAATTAACATTTCATTTTTACTTGTCATGTTGCTAAAAGGTTTTGGGTAACTTTTGGGCATTTCCCAAAAAAAGTGTACATGTACTTTTTTTCCAGAAATCTTTTTTTTTGGTTTTTCTTACTCAGAATCGTTGATACTACCGATCCTCATACAAGAAAAAAAGTGTCCCAGATTTTACTATGTAAGTTTTTTCTTCCAGTGCGTCAAGACCATATAAATAAAAAAAGACTGCATACAAAAATGTGACGATCTGGAATGAAATATTTGGGACACTTTTTTTCTTGTATGAGGATCGATAGTATCAACGATTCTGAGTAAGAAAACCAAAAAAAAAACGAATTCTGAAAAAACAGTTCATGTACACTTTTTTGGAAAACCCCCTTTTACAGTCGGCGACTGGTTGCGCCGCCATGGTGTCCCGGTGAGAACCGTGTCACCGCGCAAGCCCTACACACGTCATATCAACTACCAAGAGCATCTACACGGCGACAAATACTTATGGGTTCATATGTTGTGTTGAGAAAATAAAATCAGTTCAAAGACTCACAAGTATATGAGATGTGCCAACGAGACTCAGCTGCCTTTTCGATCGAGAGTTTTGCTTCGCCATCTGTAGGTTTAGTGAATTATGACACCACTGACATGGTGTCACCAAGAGAGCCACACCTCCGTCTATACGGGATGGCTCTTCAGTGCTGAAATAGGTAGACTATTTAAATATGTGAAGTAAGAGATAATTATACCAACATGTGTGTCTTATACAAGATTAATAAAGAAACCCTTTCAGACATAGTAGGCGTCTCCTTTTACGGGAGTTGGGCTCTAACTATCTTTCGGTAAACCAGACCATTACATACACACTCGTCCCCCGTCAACTCACAACAGAGTCCGGCCAGGACACAACAGAGTGTCAAATAGACCCCTGTCAACTCCCACTGGAGTCGGGCCAAGACAAATCGGAGTTCAAGTTACCTCCTCATTCAAGTGATCAAGTCTCCCGTCCACTCCCACTGGAGTCGGGCCAAGACAAACGGAGTTCAAGTTACCTCCTCATTCAAGTGATCAAGTCTCCCGTCCACTCCCACTGCAGTCGGGCCAAGACAAACGGAGTTCAAGTTACCTCCTCATTCAAATAATCAAGTCCCCCGTCCACTCCCACTGGAGTCGGGCCAAGACAAACGGACACATGTACCTAGAGCTCAGGCAATACACAATAATAGTAATAATATATGTTAGACATTCAGAATAATAATAGTGTATATTATAAGTGTAAAGTGTTATTATCATGTGAACATAAACTTTAGCACCTTGAATTGATACATTCTCTGTAAATGTTATTTAGACATTGAACTGATGAAATACTTAGCTTTTATGTAGCAAGCAGGGTGTTGGCACAACTCAGAACTGTATCTGTCTGAGTAATACTATTGTACACTTGTACTTCGCACGAAACTCAACTTTAGAATCTGCATATAAAAATGAACTCACTTAGATACTGACAGCTAGGATTCCCGCCATCCAATTCGTGACGTCATCAAGAGGGTTGCCAGGCGTATCGTGTGACGCGTCACGACAAACCGGGCCTAACACTCCCTGCGCTGAGATTCTACTCCTCATTGCTTTTCACGTGTTATCATATTATCAACGTTTCGTAGCTCTTATTTACTTGACAGCAGTCGCTGCATGTTGCGCGCGTCCCCGGGACGGTGCGTAGAGTGTCGCTGGTAAAGAACTACGCCGGCGTCTCTTGTCTCAGCTAGGGCTTGCCATTCGAATATTCGAATATTCGAATAATTCGAATATTCGGTACATTCAGATACTCGAATAATGCGGTGAATGAAATTCGAATATTCGAATATTTTTGATTACTCCAAATTTATTGATGTAACGTCATCTAGGTACTACTCGGAAACTATCTGGGACTGTCTGTCTTATTCCCACTATCCCCCCACCCACCATGACCATGTCGTGCGAATAGTAGCGATATTAACATAATATATTTTGATGGTAATCGTCAAATACCGACTACGAGGAACAAGGATGATGTGATGATACTTCCTTTAATTTCCGTAGTCACCTACGTACTAGGGCGCGTGCATACCGAAATCCCGGTATTTTCGGACCTATTTTTCTGATATTCAAAATTATTTTATTTTTATTTCTTTCAAAACGATAAAAATGCCATCTAAATTATCGAGAACTGAGTAAAGACTGAATTAGAATTAAACTTTTTTGTTATGTGAATACTGGTTCCCTATATAATTGTTATGAATTAAAAGATGATTCTATCGCTTCCTTGGGTCATACTATCAAAGAAATAGTAATTGAACTTATACTCAGTCACTGCAATTTATATCAGTATGGTGTATACCGTTTTTTATTAAATGTTTAGGACTATTCGAATACGTGTAAATTTTAAGTCGAATATTCGAATATCTGAATTTATCGAATATTTGCAAGCCCTAGTCTCAGCCCACAGGAATATGATATTTCATAACAACCAAGGAAGGATAATTATAATCCATCTATGCTTAATGTTATAAATGCAAAAGTTACTGTGTTTGTTAACAGTTTACAAAGAATGGCGTTTCTCTTTATGGTAATCTAAATTATATATAATTATATGCATACATCGTTATCGCGGGGGCAAAAACGATTTGACAGAAGTGAAAGATTATGACAAATAGGCAATAACAGAAGTGACACGCGTACCGAGAAACGTTTATACCTACGAGTTCAACATGTATACATTTTCTTTCAATTATCTTACCTCCGTTACTTGACTTGATTAGTCTAGTAGTAGATATTTAAAAAGAATAGCTACGCAATCCTCACGTCAACCTCTTCAGTCACTTTTCCAGCTACTTTAGACATTTGTCATTCTTGGTTGATTTGATATGTACAAAAACATACAAAAATATATCCTAATTAAATTTGAGTGCAAATGGAAAACAAATATTTAGAAATTTAAAACTAGTTTTGAAGAAAAATACTGGATATGACATAATATATTTCTTTAATTAAATTTGACACGTTGACTTATAAAAGCGTTTACTCAGTGTAAGACAAGTTTGATTCACCGTTTCCAGCGAAAACTTCGTGCTGGATATGAAGAACTTCTTAGAGGCTTAGAATGTATAGGCAGAATATTCCGTTTATACTAAACATACATTCTGTTATATGTGTTCTTTAATAGATTTGTTTTTGCCCCTGCGATAACGACGTATGGTGTATCTTATTTCATCTTATCTTATTAAAAATGCCAAAGTTTGGATGCTTGTTACTCAATCACGCCGGAACGGCTGAATGGATCTGGATAAAATTTGGCACAGAGATAGATTATAGTTTGGAATAGCACATAGACTACGTTTTATTCTGGAAAAATGGAGAGTTCCTGAGGGAACAGCGAAAAAGATTTACTTCAGTTGCTTACATGTACCGGGATAAAGCCCATGTGAAAGTTTGTAATTATACGACGGAAAATAACGGAAGAAATAAATATACAGAAAATATACCAGTGCAGTATTTATTCAAATTAGTTTAGTTAGGGAAGCTAAGAAGAGGAAGCCGCTACTGCAGGCTTCCGCAATAGTTTATAATTAAAATGTTTTGTGTCGAAATGCATTAGATACCGTTTTTATTGCAGAAAATCATCATTGAACCGTTCTAACTACATACTTACTAAAGGACAAAATGATACACGTTTATTATTGAAAAATAATTTATAACACCGACACTATTTCCAATACATCGCATATGGAGCAGGTACCGAAAATGATCATTACTCGTACATGTTATTTAAATTATAACAAAAAATGAACTTTACTGAAGTATTTTACTATGGTGCTACTGTTGTTGAAGTATTGTGTTGTGTTGTTTGGAAATGCTCTGGAGAAAACACTGGGCCTACACCTACACCAGCTGGATCCCACAGCACGGGCGCGAAGAAACAAACGGTCAACCATAGAATAAAAAAACAAATGAGAACGCTTGCAATCCCGTACTTCATCTGAAACAAGTCGTAGCAGGTATTATAGTCGCTTTTTTTTCTTCTTCTTCTCTTTAGTGGCAGCCGCACACCACAGGGCTAGTCGCTTTGTTCTAATAGGCCCATTGTGACAGCTGTCAACTCAAACACGCGTCAAACACATATTTTGTACTGCTTTGACAACTGTCAAAACGGACACTCTTTAAAATGGCTCGACTATAGGATACCACAGTATAAAGGTTAAACAAGTTCACGATACCATCGATACTGCCTATATCTGATTTATAGAGCTCAAAGTACACTAATGAGTAAGTACTTTACTGTCTCTATAATAATTCTTAAAAAACACCAAAAATATAGCTTTGATTATTAAAAAATATCAAAGCTGTTCTTTACACACAGGAAAGATCCCAATAATGTCTCTTATTAATGAGTCTTTAATAATATTATTTACTAATCCAAATATGTTCAGACTTATAAATAGCTGCATACTTTAGTGGCTTGTTATGTTTGACCTGCTGCACTAATTCCTCAACTGCGTTTACAAAAAGGTACAAAAGTGTGCAACTACCTAAGGTCTGTTCATCCTTACTTGTCTTATATAGTAAACAACTTTCTAACCTCAAAATGAACCGTTTTTGGCTAAAAAAGCTATTTTAAACAAAATAAAGCAATCACAGATGTTAACTCGGTTTACTTTATTTATGATAAAAGAGCTCTTTTAGCCAAAAAAGGTTCATTTTGAGGTTAGAAAGTTGTTTACTATATAAGACAAGTAAGGATGAACAGACCTTATAAGGGCGACTGTACAAAAGTTTGCACTTGCAGCTACTCATACGGTCGACCGAAAAAAATACAGTTCACAATTTTTTCGCGAAGTCCAGTAAGATCATCTGGTACCTATTAATTTTGTACGTGGGGGATCCTACCAGGTGATCTTACTGGACATCCCCAATTTTTTACGACAAAATTTGACTCATAGTCACATAATACTATATTTAACGAAAAATATCAAACCTGATTTTTAAGTGACACTTGAGCCTTATGTTTAGTATAGTACATCGTTGTGTATCGGAAAGGCGCCATGAATCCTAAGGTACAGCCAATTCCAACGCCGAGTAATACCAGGTACGTGCGCCCGGGCCAAAGCATTTGTCCTCCTCTAGCCTACAAAGACATGTTATTAAATAGATGCTAATTTGATAAAAAGTAAGTGATAGAAAATTTATAACAAAAAATATCTATAATTTATAATATATCAACCCCTCTTTGTGTATTTTCATTTGATATAATATTGTTACTATTAATGGACGAAATGTATAACGATGAATTAATATGTACCTTAAGAGGATTGCTCGGATTGATCGCAAGAATCGCGTACCTGTCAAAAAAAATCCATACAAATTTAGCTCCGGGCGAAAACTTTTCTCACCCCCTAAATCAAGTCCGATTTGCACGATTTTTGAATATGTTGTAGTTATTATAAAGAACTAGGTCTGTACGTTTCTGTTTTTTGTTTTTTTTTAATTTATTTCATTCTAAGAAATATTTTCGTGTAAAGGAAAACGTACAGACATCGTTTTTCATGATATCTGCTACATATTGACAAATCGTAAAAATCGGACTAGGTTTAAGGTGAGAAAAACATTTTCGCATTTTGTAGGTATGGAAATTTTTAGTTTCACAATCCTTTTAATCTTATAACATAATTATAATGAACAATGGACATGACAGAACCTTTACAACGCTACTAGCAATGCCGTTCGCGTTGCAGAATATTGGTGAGCTTTCCATCTAAAACTCCGTCGACACGCTAAGAACAACTTTACGTACCATGAACATGACGAAGGGCGCCAGAACAGCTTGCCATCCAATACCGTTCATAATGTTGGTTCCAATGACTGTTATCAGTAGAATCAGAAACATCACCCCACTAAAACTTGACGTAGTAATTGTTCGAGTCATGTTTGTGATTTGTATTTGCGTGTCCAGTCCTGTTTTTTCCGCCGCCTTTATAATAATTATGCCACCACCTGTTATCATTAAATAATACTATATTAGGTTGCCAAAACGGATAAACATTATTGCAATGGAAAGTTACATTAACCCACACATAACATGTAACTTTCAATTATACTGTAGGATGATGCCTGTGACAGCCGTATTTCGTAATTTCAATCACTTACTACTTATACTAATAGGCGATTCATTATTTAAATTCCTGAATGGTGTCGCTAGGTTTTTTCCGATGTAGTAGTTTTATGTGAAGTTAAAGGAATAAATGTAATAAGTGTTTATATGAGCTGTCATAGGCATCATCTTAGAATAACCAGAGGGCTCAGACAAGATGCACTACGCTAACTAACGTTTCTATTCGATTCGTTTTTAAACCATTCGCGTCACTGGAAGATGACGTGATACGAAAAGTCACGTGGTCTCCCAGTGACGCGATTGGCTTTACACCAGGGCCTCTATCCAACATGGTGTAACAATATTATTGCTTTTGACATGTTAGGGTGGTGGAACCAGTAATGGACAAGAACCCAATGATGGACACTTGATTCTTATTTTACAGAAGATAGGGTTATTCATTTGTTTTGCAACAACCAATTTAGGACCGTATGAAATTTGAATTAAGAGTGAAGTTTCCATTACTGGTGCCTGTCAGCTAAAAGCGTCCATCATTGGTGCCGTCACTCTATCGTATCGTCAACGTCACGATAGCTCTTATTTACTTGGCAGTAATGGCGGCCGAATTAGAAACAATATTTTGAATAGAACCTCTGAACCACCGTAATATTGGGTGCCAAAAATGTCCAAGCACTGATTAAGAAAAAAACACTTTATTCCAACAAGACTTTCAAAATGGCTTCCCTGTTTACAAACCTATTATGAAAAATAAAGCGTATTCAGTATTCTTGTCAATGGTTTTCCAAAATAAAAAACCAGATTCCACTTTGCTTTGTTTTTGATCATTGAGCTCTGTAAAAGAAAAAAAAACCGTTTATATAATAACTACTTTTTAGTGATTATTCTGCTTTATACACCCATATCTGGATAAAAATTATCCTTACATTATTTTAATATTTTACATTATGTACATTGTAAAATATTCAAAATAATGTAAAGATATTTTTGAATAAGAATTTATCCCGGGACATTGATGTGTTTATTATTTAAATAAATTCAGGCAAATATTGTCTTACCAAGTAATTATTGTTGCATTACTTACTTTTAACATTAAATTCTGTCAAGAAATTAGTAGACTTTGGAAGTAAATGTAAAATCATAACAAAGATCGCGGCTATAGTGGCATCTTGTGTTCTGAAAATAATTACTTGACATAAATAAACGTGTGCCGTTGTGGGATTCCAGCATTACAAACTAAGTGATCCACAGAATTTGTAATTTTAATCAAAATGTTAACTAAAGAAAACGGTACCTAATAACGGGTACTAACTACGAACAAAATGGGTCAATGTTTATCATAAATTTTTAAAATCCTACTCATTAACCAGGGGTTTGCAGATCTATGGCATGGGCATAAACGTTTAAGTCTGTACGCTTACCATGAGTTACAATTATTAACGTACTCGCTAGCGAGTCGAATGCTCTGTCCCTCGCAGACCTCGCAGTACTCTGATAGAGTGCGAGGGACAGACGGTAATTGTAACTCATGGTAAGGGTACTGAACGTTTTTCCCAAGGATCAACAAGACAAAGTGATCGTTATGTGGATCCGTAAGGCAGTAATTAGCATTACGTCCAAATTCACCTCCATCGGAACTAGCATGGTTGAAGTGACTTTATCGATGGCGAACAATGATAAAAACGAAATAAATGTAGTTGTCAATCTTGCAAGCTCCTCTGAATAATAACTAGTAATTGATAATAGATAAGTGAAAGTTTTACCCAGGTACTTGTGGGGAATTGACATCAGCACTGAAAGTTCCCCATCCCATTCCCAGCCACCTCGACCAACGGGTAAAAAAGCAGATCGTACTCAAAATGAAGAAGAATACTGACAGCTATAAGCCAAAATACATTCTTGTTAACAAATTAAAATTACATTAAGTCTTCTTTGTTACTCTATGTATGCAAGCCTATTTTGGTTACCTTTTTCGACGGTGATTTCTGTGATAACTGATAAAACTATAAGAAACACTGTCACATTGCATGTTAACATGGTGGCATTAGATAAATTAAATTTCTGACAGGGATATATATATATATATCGATTTGCTTAACATTTATACAATGTGTTACCAGCACCCTGGCTTTTTTTAAAGGAGGTTAAAATAACGTATATTTGTAACGTAACAAAATAAACAAATTTACAGGCTTTGTTAACTTTCTAACAAAAATTTAATTGCCACCAATGTAAAGCACAGCAATTTGACAAGTGTAAATGACAGTCGATGGATACTTAGATTTTTATGATTTGCCCACGTACCACGACATGCCTTTTACTAAGTAACAGCGATACTGATAACGATGAACGCGCAGCCCATGCACTACATTAAAAATGGACAGTATGTAAGAAAATTAATTGTGAAGTTATTTTAATTATTTTTTAATTGATAATCAAGGATCGGAAAAACGCCCGTCATTTTGAAAACATAACCCTGTTCCGTACAGGAGAGACTTCCTTCTGATGTTAATTAAAAATATTATTAGGTATTTTACATTTATTATACCATTATTTATATTTATTCAGCAACAATATTATTAATGAATAAAACCATAATGGTTATGGGAAAAAAACACTTTCGCCAATCAAAAAGAATGTCTTTTTTTTTAATTTTCTCCTGTTATTCCATAACGACGTGAATTTAGGACCTATATATGAGTCGAAAAAGTTTGTTCACAGTTTACGGAGGACATTGGGGCAATCGTTAACATTGGTTTACTGTTTGTATGTGTGTTTGTGTTTTCTAATTAACATTTCGGTGTCATTCATTAATAAAATTGTCGCTAAGTACATATAAATTATTGTATAATAAATCTATAAAATACCAAATAATATTTTTAATTGATATCAAGGAAGTCTCTGCTATACGGAACAGGGTTATGTTTTCAAAATGACGGTCGTTTTTCCGATCCTTGTTGATAATATTTGCAAACAATTGGTAAAGCAACATATTATCGGCAGTTTTAATAAATGCCCGCATGCCGGTATCACACTGTATAATTTAAACGTCGGTTTATCGACGTGTTAACTTTATCAACGTTGTCAGTCATGTTAGGGTTTATGATATAATGACGGATTTGATGAAATTTTATACAAACGAGTATCAGCTCGATAAAAGTGTGTCAAGCATGGCCCGCTAGACTAGAGAGGCTTCATTAGAATCACATTCACTAAGTTGCACTAACGCTTATTAAGACCATTAGGATACCTTCTTTTACTTTCCAATTTGCCAAGACGCAAAATGGCAGCATGCGATTTAAGGCAACAATAATTTAATGAAAGTGTAGGTAATATTCATAATTGGTGCAACTGAGCAATTATGGACACTCGGGCTAGTCTTGTAATCGCTACCCATGGAAGAGTATTTCTTTTTGGTTTTAATATTTTATCATCTCTCCCAATATTGCCACTATTGAATAGTAGGTTCCATTAAGCTAGCGGTTGTTTTGACATTATTGAGCCGGGAGCTATTGCAGCGGTGCAATACAATACAATACAAATACTCTTTATTGAACACCAAAAAAACAGAACACGGAACAGTACATTTTAACTACAGGTATACAACAGGTGGTCCTACCGCTTAATAGCGATCTCTTCCAGACAACCTTGGACAGAGAAATAAAAAAGACAAAAAATACATGGCATGGTAAACTAATTCCTTCAGAACTGAAACTAAACAACTAGAAACACTTCTGTTGCAATTTATTACTTATTATTATTGCAATCTATTACGAAAAGCATGACAATCGCGCGATGAAACTGAGCCTTTAACCTTTTGAACGCCATACGTCGAATACAAAATGTGACACCCACATTCCAAACATGTTTGCTATGCTATGCAAATTACACCTTATTGCTACCAAACAAAGTCTCTTTTAATGTTGAACTCTTGTCGGCTGTAGCCGACGTGGCGTCAGTGGCACGACTTTTAGTTGACGGCCAGAGCCGACTGCGGCGTTGAAAAGTTTAAGTACCTACCAGTTATTGGATAATTAATAATAATCACCCAATTCTAGGCCTCGTTTACCACGCTTGCCTGCCTGTAAACGAAATTTAGCGCTTATGGGAGCCCTAAATGCCTTGCTGGCGTCATATTTACAAGCCAGTGAGGATATTATCGATACCCACTCAATTTTGTACTGCGGGGCCATAGCTGCGTGCCGCGTAGCTCGAGTCAAGTTTCCGGACACCGACCGAGCTCCGCGCGCTCGCGGTTCTGTCCCCGCTTGGCAAGTGCGAATTGAGCGGCGTATCGATAAGTTTAGGACTCTCATAGCAAAGCTAATCTGCTTCAGGGGGGGTAATGAACGCCCCCGTGTCATGCGTTTCGTGAACCAAGCCTTTGCTGGTACCGGAATAAGGCCCCAGCATTATATGGCTTGTGTCACGGAACGTATCGACTTCCTGAAGCAGAAGGTTTATGCGTGGGCAAGCCGTATTCGTCGCTATAGAGAGCGTGTGGATAGGTACCAGCAAAATCGCCTCTTCCAAAGCGATCAGAGGAAGGTGTACCGAAAGTGGGAAGGAACCGATCAAGGTGTGAGCGACGGACACCTACCGGATCCTGCTGCTATGATTAATTTCTGGCGCAGCATCTGGTCGATGCCTGTCGTGCACACAGAAGGAGACTGGATGCGTGCTGTTAAACACTCGTGTGAGGCTATTGAACCAATGGGGCCTATTACCATCTGCCCCGAAGACGTCAGTTGTGCAATTCGAATGGCTCAGAACTGGAAAAGTCCTGGGCCGGACGGATTGCACAACTTTTGGATTAAATGGTTCAAAGCCTCACATGAATGTTTAGCAACGCAATTCCAAAATTCCCTTGAGCTCGGTTCCTTGCCACCTTTATTAACAACAGGTGTCACCTTCCTGCTCCACAAGTCTGGTAGTACCGCGGAACCAAAAAACTACCGACCCATTACATGCTTGCCTACCATGTACAAGCTCCTTACATCCATTTTGAGCACAAAATTAAATGCACATTTTATTGCAAATAGTGTTTTGGCCACTGCTCAAAATGGATGTAAGGTTGGGTCCCGCGGTACTAAGGAGCTCCTCCTCATAGACATGGCCATTTGCCAGCAAGTCAGACGAAGCAAGGCGGCCCTTTCGGCTGCTTGGATCGACTACAAGAAGGCTTATGATTCGGTGCCTCACTCATGGCTCGAAAGGATCTTAGAGTTGTATAAAGTTGATGCAACTTTGAGGTCCTTTTTAGGTGTGTGTATGAGGCAGTTGGTCACAGTCCTTCGTCAACCAGGTGCTCGAGATGTCCCCTCTGATTCGCCTAGCTTGATAAAGATTGAAAGAGGCATCTTCCAGGGTGACAGTCTGAGTCCTTTGTGGTTTTGCCTAGCCTTGAATCCCCTCAGCTCTATGCTGACGGATTCTGGGCTTGGCTATCGACTTCGCAGAGAAGCTGAAGTCATTTCCCACTTATTGTTCATGGATGACCTCAAACTGTTTGCATCGAAGCGCCAAGATCTTATCGCATTATTGAAAATCACACAAGAGTTCAGTAATGCGATCAAGATGGAATTCGGTGTAGATAAGTGTGCGGTAATGCATGTTCAACGAGGGAAAGTTGTAAATTCGTCAAATTTGCAGCTTTCTGAGACAATGACTCTCAGATCTCTCTCTGAAGTTGAAACCTAAAAATATCTTGGTATGTCACAGTCTTTGGGTATTGTGGACGGCGATGTCAAGCAGTCAGTGAAGGAGCGCTTCTTCTGCCGCTTGACAAAAGTTCTTAATAGTCTTTTGTCGGGTGGCAATAAGGTGCGCGCCTTCAATGGCTGGGTGATGCCGCTGCTCACATACTCCTTTGGCATACTAAGGTGGACTCAGACTGAGCTGGACGCCCTGGATAGGAGGGTCCGTCTACTGCTTAAATCACATCGCATGTTGCACCCACGCTCATCTGTTATGAGATTGTACATCCCGAGGAAATGTGGAGGACGAGGCATGTTAAATGCTAAGAATCTCCACAACCGCGAGGTGTGCAATCTCAGGGATTATTTCCTTAGCAATGAGTGTGGGATGCATCGTGATGTGGTTGCAGTAGACAAGAGCCTCACGCCTCTTTCCTTGGCAAACGAGAACTGGCGCAAACCAACGGTGTTGAGCACTGAAGACCGCAAGAACGTATGGAAGAGCAAGGAGCTACACGGACGCTTCTACCGGGCCCTAACAAGGCCCGACGTAGACTTTTTAGCGTCTGTGAACTGGCTACGATTTGGTGACCTCTTTGGGGAAACCGAAGGTTTTGTCTGTGCAATTGCTGACGAGGTCATAATGACGAACAATTACCGGAAATATATTCTGAGGGATGGCACGGTTGACATTTGTCGAGCATGCCGTTGCCCCGGCGAGTCCCTCAGACATATAATTTCCGGTTGTTCGCATTTGGCCAACGGCGAGTACTTGCACAGACATAACCTCGTAGCCAGGATCATCCATCAGCAACTTGCTCTTCAATATGGTCTTGTAGAGTCTGAAGTGCCGTACTATAAGTACGCACCGGCGCCAGTTCTCGAAAATGGTCGTGCTACGCTCTATTGGGATCGATCTGTCATCACGGACAGGACTATTGTTGCCAATAAGCCTGATATCGTGTTGACAGATCGATCTCAACGCCGGGCAGTGCTCGTCGACATCACCATCCCGCATGACGAGAATCTTGTGAAGGCCGAGAAGGACAAATTCAGCAAGTACCTTGACTTGGCTCACGAGGTGACCGCCATGTGGGATGTTGACTCAACGATGATTGTCCCGATAGTTGTTTCGGCAAACGGTCTTATAGCGAAGAGTCTCGACCAACACCTCAAGAGACTCTCGCTAGATGGCTGGATCAAGGGCCAGATACAGAAGGCAGTACTCCTCGACACGGCACGTATTGTGAGGAGGTTCCTCTCTCTGCAGCCCTAACCACCGGTAGCTTGAGCCTTGCCCCGCTGCCGGCGGCACTCGTAAGTTAGGTTTTTTATAATGTCTATTTTTTTGTATTAGTATTTTTATTTTACTTTTATATTTGAATATTTGTTATAAAAAACCTAATGTGCAGAAAATTAAATAAATATCTAAAATAATAATAATAAAATTTTATTGCACATAAATACACATCAAGTTCAGTTGACAAAGATACATATGGAATATTGATTATTTTCATACAATAAGAACTATGTAGATGATACTCATGCACTTAAAACATTGTCATAAGAGATTTACACTGGTCCCTACATTATATCGGCAACCTTCATTTTACTACGAAACACGAGTACCTAACGAAAAAGTGTACTGTAAGTTGCGAGAGCATGTGTAGTAATGGCCAGCCGAACGCTATAAAGAAGCTAAGAGAACCGTTTGTATACATTAGGGTGCGGCACCACTGAGGCGGAGAAGAGCGGAGCAGAGCGGAGCGGAGCTGTGCCAATATTAACCAATATAATGTAAACTAACGTGCGCAAGGCGCGCTCGACGTGACCGCATGCGCCTTCTATTGGTTAATATTGGCATAGCTCCGCTCCGCTAGTATCCGCCTCAGTGAAGCCGCACCCTAATGGAACCCTGACCCACCATAGAACTGCGTCACAGTGACGTTGTGATTCAAGTCGTAAGAAGTTTCAAACAAATTGTTTATAACGTCACTGTGATGACGATTGATGATGGATTACGGTACCATTGTGCCTAAATGCTTTAATACAGAGTCGATTACAAAAAAAAGATAGCGGGAGGTGAGAACTGAGTCGAGTTCTATGTCGTATAAAGCTACGCAGCTTGGGGACTGTAAGCCCTGAAATTTGTGATTGTGATTTAGTAATTTATATTAGCTGTGCCGATAAACTTCAAGAATCACTCTCATCCCAGGGCTCGGAACAATAATATATAAAATTATTTATCTTCACCAAGGATCAAACCAAGTTCACTGCCAAATATTGTAGACAAAGTTATTGGTCTAGCCAGATAGTTAAATACCTACCCATTGGTGACAGTTCCATTTTCCAATACTATGTCCTGATTTCGTGAGGGACTTTTTTATAATCTCCATGCTAGGCGTCGACATTTTATACCTAAAAATTAAAAAGTCTATAAAAAGTCGAGCTTTATAATCGACCAATTCGACAATGCCAATTAATTAGGCATTATAATATTTTTCATTTATTATTGTGCCTGTGATAGATGTCATTTGACAAATTTAATGATGTGGCTAGTAAAAATTACAGTATACATTTTTTTCGAGTATCGACTTGGTTTGTAAAGGAAATGTAATCGATTCAGTATTCGGTTATAAATTAGTTAAATTAATTTAAATTACCATAAAATAAGACATCATAAATCGTCTAACATCACGCTAAAACTATTACCATCGTTTGGTAAAGTCTAGTAGGTATATTTACGAGGTAAAATAAAACACAATGACATTAGAGCCTGACCAGAAATATATGACTATTCGCCATGTCGCGGAATTTCGTTGGAACGATTTTTTTACAATGGCAATAATTTTAATGATTGTCAGTGTTACTGTGGCGGTTTCTTTGAACAATAACAAAAATGCTCAAAACGATTCGTAGTCAACAACGGATCATTGTAAATAATGTTTATAATAAACTACTGGGAACAAAAGCTTGGGGAATGAAAGTATTTCGCTACAAAACCTTTCCAAATGAACATCAGAGCCAACAGGTAAACGTTGTGGACAAGTCAAGATGTCATTGTAGTCTGGTTATCATAAATTGGTTCTGGTTTTGACCCGTAATAAAAAATAAGCAGTAATTATAGTTATTAATAAACTTTCTAGGTATATCAGAGTCATCGATTACGCGAATTACGAAAGAAGGTCGTTCCTCCTCAGGTTTTATTACGTCGCCAAAGAAAAACAAACCGAAATTAAAAAAGAATATACAATTAGACGATTTTGACCTCTGTGTGATACGTAGGAAAATACACGACTTTTATACGGTAAAAAAAGAAGTACCGTACCGACGATCAAAAAAATTTTTGGCAATATTGAAAGAGGACATAAATATCCCTGAAGGCATAGAGTCATTACGTGTTATTTTGAAAAAGTAAGGCTATAAATTCAAAAAGTGTCGAAATCAGAGAAATTTTAATGGAACGATTTGATATCATTGGTTGGCGAGAAAAGTATTTAGACGAAATTGACAATATCCGAAAAAATAACATACCAATAGTAGGTATATTTAGATGAGTCATACATTCATAAGTCGTTAAATCATAGCAAGTGTTGGCAAAGTCACGCAGGTGGAGCTACTGGTTTTGTACCAAATGCTTTGCGAAGCGAGTACAGCCAGCGATCAACTATTAATATTTGTGTCTCTTTTCTTGACACGGGATCTATATTTTTTGTTTCGACAAACTAGTGGAAAGAGTTCTCGCCGGCAGTGTGAACCGCCAGAGATCAACTATTAATATACGTGTCTCTTTTACTGGCAGGGAATCTTTATCTTTTGTTCGTTTCTTGGGCGAGAAAATCGCCGATAGCTAATCGCTTCCTCGCCCCTGGTGGGACCAGTGCTTACACGGCAAAGTTTGGAATGCGCATCTTGGCCTGCGATTCCAACCGCAAAACGTTCAAAACGATCAAATATGACCACGGTTTGGACCGTGGTTAAATTTGTAATATCTGCCGGCCTGCAATCCGAACTGTACATGTTAACGATTTTCCAGAGTTTGAAGCGCGGTTTGGACTGGCGTGCGGAATGTGATCAATGCGCTCATGCCGCCGTCACGGGTAACGCTGCCAGCCATGACGCGCCGCGTGGCATTTACACGTACGCTTCGGAACGAAGATAGGAACGGCGTGAGGCGTTTCCCGCGGTCCGAACTCTACGTGTAAAGGCCGCTATTGCATCAGCTTTGATCATGAATGAAATTTTTCTTAGCACTTGTATTATTAATAAAACCACCCTAGCGGTAGTAATTTTTTTATGTACGCTGGGAAATGCGCTACGTGTAGTATTTTTTTTTGTACAATGGGTGGGTCCCGGTATGGTTATGTGAGATTCCAACTTAGAGCAACCGGAGTACTTACTGAAAACCTACTGAGAAACCCTCTTCGTCTTCGTACAGTCAACATCATAAATAAGTGATCATTTATGTACCTTGTTACTTTAACGTCGTGTTTGAAATGTCATACAAAATTGCGAAACGATTGAAAGCGACAAGGTACATAAATGATCACTTATTTAAACTGTTGACTGTACCACGCAATCACGAACATGAAACTGACCTTTAGGGTGCGGCTCCACTGAGGTGGAGACGAGAGGAGCGGAGCGGAGCTGTGCCAATATTAACCAATAGAAGGCGCATGCGGTCACGTCGAGCGCGCCATGCGCACGTTAGTTTATATTCTATTGATTAATATTGGCACAGCTCCGCCCCGCTCCGCTCGTCTCCGCCTCAGTGGAGCCGCACCCTAAGGCTTTAAAAAAAGACTAGACCATGCTCGTATATTGGACCATGTCTGGTTAGCAAAACATTGTCTCCAAAAACTAAATAAGTATATACATTTTTTTCAGTTGGTGTGTACTTATACAAACATTTTACGAGTAGTCTCATATGGTTCAAGAACGGTAGTAAGGATTTATTTATTTACATACATACACACATACATACACTCACGCCTTCATTCACAGAGTGGCGTAGGTAGAGCTACGGGATTATCAACAACTCCAAAAACTCATTTTAGTTATTAATGATGTAACCACATTTTGCAGAAACGGGCTAAGATGTTTACCAGTGTGTTTATTTGTTTATAATATAATCTTTATTGCACAAAAATACAAATTTGAGTACAAAAGGTGAACCTAATGCCTAATGGCATTCTCTACTAATTGACCTTTGGGTAAATCAGAAATTTATCAGGATTAGAGTGATTTAACTGCACACGATGATAAAAGTTAAAAACACCCTTGTTATACATGTACAGGAGGTAGCCTGAAATATTCCTTAACGAATTTATTAATAAAAGATAAATGAAAACTGTGCAAAACGATAAAGATTACGTTCCACTAGTAATTAATGATGTTAACGTCATATTATTATATTCACTTACCTGTTCGCTAGTACTATGTGGTACGCCAAGTTCAAAATAAACATAAAAATTGCTGTAGGAAATGCAAAAGCACTGTATTGTAAATAGTTAAACGTGTCAGGATAAGTCTTAAATTTGCCCCAAGCCCTGTGAAATAAGTGACGTTAAATATTAGACGACGTGTCATAATCCATCATACTATTAATGCAATTCTTCAGGTTACTCAAAAATGTCACAAGTGCACCCTTTAACCATATTTTTTTACATTTACGATTAAATAATAATTCAAGTGGTTTCATAGAACTTTCTAATAAAGACTTATTTTAAATGGTAAATAAAATAATTAAAATAAGTACCGTAAAACGGGGTGAGTAGGGATACAACCTAAAATAAGTCATAACTTGTTACAAATAAGAACCATTTATTAAATGGACAATAGCGTTACGCCTATTGGAAATAATTTCAGACTTATAATTAGTAACATATGCTTCATTTTAGATTGTATCCCTACTCACCCCGTTTTACGGTATCAGGGGACAACCTCACACAAATTAACCTAGTCCCAAACTAAGCTCTAGGCTTGGAGTATGGGTACTAGATAACGATAAGCTTATTTATATAGAGGAATACATAGTTAAATACATTGAAAACATCCCAGACTCTCAACATAGCGCTCATCACACTAATATCTGCTCTTACCGGGATTTGAACCCGGCAGCTTCGCTGGCAGGGTCACTAGTGTGTACCAACTAGGCTAACGTGTAACGGGGTAGATTTAAGTCTAAAAAAGAAAATGTAATACTTACTCTACGGCTAATGCTTTGAATTGCAAAATCGTAAGATTATTATGAATGATGCAAATACTGCCTGAAAACAGAAAAATATAAAAAACAGTACTTCAGTAAACATCAGTTTATGTGTGATATGATAAATATTATTTTGATACGATAACCAGAATGAATTAAATTGAAATCACAAAAGGCTTTCATACGTTAAGTCTTGGCTTTTAATAGTCTAACTACTGATGTGCCAAAGGAAACTTTCCAAATTTGCGGAATTTTTCTTGTAGGAAAGTTTCGGAAACTTCTCATTATTTTGAATGGGTATTGAAACTTTCCGTTTCTTAAATTTAAATTTCAAGTGCAGGTATCCGGAAATTTCTAAGAACTTTTCCAACTTTTTGGAAACTTTCCGCAACTTGCACATTAGTATCTAACACTTAACTACATTGTCATCAACATGTCACCTGTATGTAAACGTCCAATACAGTAATGCAATATTACCATTGAGAAAATATCTTTGTTGGCTCCGTTTTCCGTGACAACAGCAAATTATTTATCTTGTTATAATATCATTTTTAAAGTTTATATTTTATCTGCTCCCGCTAATTGTAAAAAAAAACGAAAAAAAATATAAAAAAGATTAAATAATTAACATTCAAACATTAATTTTGTTAAGAGTGTATAGGTGGCAGTTTTATCGAAATTTATCTATTCTATCTAGTTTAGATACTTACCAAGAGTAGTAGATACAGCTATAGCATTACATAGAATTGCCTTCAACGATTCGTGGTTAAAGTTATCTATTGTATCTTTCGGTAAACTCTATAAATAACAAAAAAAGTCACTTAGTAAAATTGGTAATGTTTCTAGATGGTTTCTAACTATGTATTATTTGACTTACCGCCAGAGTGTCAAGTGATGGTAAGAGCATATCCATTAAAAGAGGCGCGACCATAAGTCTGTTAGAAATCATCGAAAGAAAAAACCCAGCCATCATGGTCTTCGCAACTAAGCTGGAATTAAAAGGCAATTTTTTTATTAAAGGTTAGTGACAGTAATACGGACGCACTCGGAGTCAGTTAATGACGATTAAGTCCCTTTGTTTGACTAGTAGGTGGTTGACTTAGCTAATTGTTAAAATTCGATAAAGGAATCGAATTTTTTAAATATTTCCTTGTAATTTAACCATAAGTTGTGATTTTCAGACATTTATTTAGTTTAACTGCTGATCAAAGAACAGGCCTTTATGGCAATTTTTCATACAAAAGTTTGAAAAAAGAACGAGTAAATTGTGCCTAAAGTGTTTTTGAGTACGGCGTATAACTACGTTTTTACCCGACTGCCGAAGAAGGAAGGTAATTAAAGTATAAACAAAAATTAAGGCTGCCTTTTCTGACTCGGTAACTATACTATAGTATACTTTTTTTGCTACTAGGAGGAAAATTCAATCAATAAAAGTGATTAATATGAATGAAAGGGTTTATTTTCTTTTAATTTATAATGGGCAAGTTTCAGAGACTTTCGGTAATAATTTACGATTCACGATAGCATCTTGGCGGAATTTGATCGCAAATGCTTGTACTTTTTGTTACAATCGATATAAATATCAAAATATTGATTTCGCGTGTTTAAGATCAGCTTTAAATACTTCTTAAATTATCGCGCAGTATGAACAGAAAAGTAATATAATTATTATATTAATACAGGGCACCCGTCCTATGTCCATCACTATTTTTACTAAGAAACAATATTTTTCACACATTATATTATTTAATAGGTAGGCGGGTAAATATGTTATGTTAACTTATACCTGGCAGTTGAATACGAGTCATTGTAATTCAGAAAAAAACACGCAACTCGCTTATCGATTCCAGAACAATTTAATAGCATTAATAGCCAATTTCCAATGAACATCAAAATTATCACCTCCTGTAATTGTAAAAGTATGATTAAAAAACATAAGGAAATACCGAATTTTAAAGTATTTTTAAGATGTTCATTTACATTGAATAGATAAACACAAGTTTCTCCACTAGAAATAATACCCATCATAGGAATAGCAAATACGGGAATGAAGCCAGTCGCTTGTATAGAAACAGGCTGCCATAACACGAACCAAAACATCGCCGCCCATGTCGCTGCCACAGATCCGTGGAGCTGTAAAAAATATGCAATTCTCAAGGGCATAAAATACCTTTTTTATTTTGTAAATAAATACGATACAATAATACTAAAAATATAAAACAAAATGTGCAACCGTCAAATTATTATCAAAGTAATTTAAATAGGCTAAAGTATTTAGAAAAAACTCTTCACTGTGGAGTTCGACGACGCGATTATTATTTAAAGATATAGTAGAGAATAGGAGACGATTTGCACCGGGCTGTTTATTCGATAAAAAGTATTTTATACCAAATTTAATATGCTAAGTAACATATGGCGAATAGGTAGGCTGAAAATTGTCAGTCCAGTACATAATTAATAAAAAACTAAAAATTAACTTTGTTTTAAAAAATTACAGACCAATCGAAAGTATGAAGCCTATAGAATATGCAAACGTAAGGTTGACTATTTTTTTCACTTCAAACTATTGGGTAGGCAGGTATAAACAGGTAAGTCGGTACTAAAAATTTACACCAATGCTACCGTTTGCATATTCTATAGACTTCATACTTTCGATCAGTACGTAATTTGCCTATTAAAGAAGCATTTGCAATTTAAATAAAAAAAAGTTCATTTTTAATATATTTTTTAATGATATAAGTACTGGACTGAAATTTTTCAGCCTACCTATTCTGCCCTCCTTATGAAAAGTGCAGTATCTCGATCAAAGCAGTTTTCGAGTAAAAGCGGTAAAATGATTGAGTTTTTATTTTACGCGTATCTCGTAAACTATTTTAGTTACAGATATGAAACTTATATCAAAATAATCGTGAGCATGTACGGAATGGACATTTATTCATAAAATCTAAAAAGATATAGTATGAAGTAAAATAACTTATAAATGCATTAATCGCTAGGTATACCTTTTATTTGAATGTGTCAATCCCTAACCATAACTGCAGTAAGTATCCGATTTGCTGCACTTATGATTAGGAAAAAGGTTTACTGCAGTGATTTCTACAGAATGATGAAAGGCGTTCCTAAACATAAACGCAGTATCTTCTATTTACACGCATTTCAAATGGTAAAAAAAGCTGGTTTGAAGAGGTTTTGTCCGTTCCTGGATTCGAAATGTATAAATTTAAAATAAACTTAGTCGCCAGACTTCATGGGTAAGACAGGGACGCGTTTTTTTTGTGACATCGTTTTCAAACACCATAGCCATAATTTGATCTTTCCGGGACATTTTACCTGAAATTTTGATGTATTATATTGAATTGCATTAGATTAATTAATTTGAATTACTTATAAACAAAACATATATTTTCATAAACAATTATTTTCAATTAAAATAAAATAAATAAATATCAGGAGACAACCTCACACAAATTAACCTTGTCTGACACTAAGCTTTAGGCTTGTACTGTGGGTACTAGATAACGATAAACATACTTATATAGAGAAATATAGACTTAAATACATAGAAAACATCCAAGACTCAGAAATGAATAATCGCGTTTATCACACAAATATCTGGGGTGTGTAATGATTGGTATAAAAATAAATAACATAATTTTATTTGATATAATAACAATTGATATAATTTTAAAGGATATAATCACTCATTTTATATAAACATCTTTTGGTATAAACATCATTTGATATAAAAATCGTATTGTATTATTTACCTAACCTAAACTATTTTTCCGGTACCTAGTACTTTGTTATGTGCAGGAGTCGCAATTCTAACCTAACCTAAACTACATTTCTGGTAGCACTTAGTTTTGAGCACGGGCAAGGGGTTCAAGGGCCAGCCGTCGAAGCACCGCTACCGCGGGGCTTCTATTACCGCTCTGTGGAGTTACAAGGTAACTAAGAGCCTGGACACATGTCCACGGCACGGTGCCGTACGCCGTGAAACGGCACGGTGCCGCCACCGTGAGACGGTACGGCGTCACGGTGCCGTGTACGGCGCGGCGCCGTAGAAAGGCACGCTGACTCATCGTGCAAATACATGGTGCCGTGTGACAACGGCTTCGACTATTTTAAACTTTACGCGCATGACATTGGGCTTAATATTGCATTTTATAATGAATGACGGCACCGTGTATCTGCACGTCGCGGCAACGTGCCTTACTACGGCGCCGCGCCGTACAAGGCACCGTGACGCCGTACCGTCTCACGGTGGCGGCACCGCGCCGTTTAACGGCGTACGGCAC
Organism: Acleris literana; assembly: GCA_946894065.1. Classification (NCBI taxonomy): domain Eukaryota; kingdom Metazoa; phylum Arthropoda; class Insecta; order Lepidoptera; family Tortricidae; genus Acleris; species Acleris literana. The sequence continues at coordinate 13,492,771 of OX335670.1, read as the reverse complement.
CGTGCCGTGGACATGTGTCCAGGCCCTAACGAACCTACCCAAGTGGCTGTACGAGTTACGCCACCCCGTCCCCCATTTATCCTTTAGCCTGAGTAAATTTTGTGGGGTACCTAGTAAATTTATGATTATATCTCGTACAAAAATGGTTATTCCAACTGTACTTTAGATGAAATTATTTTATATCATAAGTTATTTATAGTAAATATGCATTATACTTAAAGTATTTTATACAAAATATTATTAGATCAAATGATCATTATATAAAATAATAATTAAATCATATTTAAATATATTAATTGATGTTATATGATTCAATAATTATATCAAATGAGCGTTATAGCGACTGATATTATATGAAATATTTTTATATCTATCGTTACGCACCCAAATATCTGTCATCACCGGGATAAACAAGTTAGGGATTCAAAGATGACGTTTTTTGTAAGAGACTAATAACACGGTTGTACAATTTCAGGTGTTTTGTTTATACAGAACCAAAGCGAATAATGTATGGTGGAGTTTTGTCCTAAATATAAATGCAGTAACTCTGATATACTACACAAATTCTTAATAATGTTTACAAAATTATGATTATATTTCCTTAGCATAACCGCAGTAAAAGCCATTTTACTGCATTAATAACTATAGAACAACAACATTTAGCATTGTTCCTCGTAATCAAAAGCGCAGTAACTATACTACCTGCACTTATGACTAGGTTTACTCCATAATATTAAAGGAGGCTTTCCTAATGATAAGTGAAGTAACGATATATACTGCTCTTATGTTAAGCAATTACTAGAGTTGATATGAAACTATTTAAAAAACCTGTGCAGTATCTAAAGTTACTGCACTTATGTTTAGGAAACTATTCTTAAAATTCACAGTTACTGCACTCTTCGTTACCGAAAACTGATGATCCCGATTTTTCCGAGAAACATGTCAAAGAAGGAATTGTAGAGCTCGTTTTGCTGATTACGAATATGTATTCAACTCAATTCTGACAAAAATACGAGTTACTGCACTTTTCGTAAGGAGGGCAGTATTCGCCACATATTATTTAGCGTATTCAATTTGATATTAAATACTTTTCATCGAATAAACAGCCCAGTGCAAGTCGTCTTCTATTCGGATCTTAGACAAATAGAGATAAAGATAAAGAGTAATTTATCCGCAACAATACAAAATTACATTACATAGATACAAAAAGAACAAGACACAGAGAAATTGTCGCGAAACGGTTCCAACTCAGCATTCGCTGGCCATTTGGTGTTTTAGTGGTGACTCTGCCTATGTAGCTTAGCATCCTGAGTTCGATCCCCTCAAACCCCTGAAGAATAATTATACTATGTCTATTAACCTAATTCATTTGATAGAATAATATACTATAATTTTAATAATACCGATGCCACAGACCTTGAAAATAACCCCTGCTTTTATTAAAACAATATTTAATATTAGACCATTATAACAAACTAATTTGGTCTATGTTGTAATGCAATAACTTTTGTTTTTCATTCATAGTAGATATTTTACGATGTTATGACTTTTAATGTACTTTGGTTCTAAAAACTTAAAGGTGAAACGATTCTCAAAGACAAAATTGAATATAATTTGTAGAAAAAGTCATACATTAAAAAGCTGTCAATTGAATTAGGGTGGGTAAGCCCTCGAAATGGCTTTTGAATGACCATACATTGTGAAAATATGACGTGGAAAACACTTGTTTATTCAGATCCAAATTTTTCAACATATGATTTTGCATGACATATCCAATTTATCGAGAATAGGCCGCATAGGTACCTGTCGCTATATCGCGTTACTAGTTAAGAAATGTTACTTTAGATATTGTTTAATGAACCTAACTGAGAATGCTTGCGCTAAAACTGTTTTGTACGCTCTGACAGGACTACTTAAACTCGTCGCTTATTATGAACTGCATCGAGTTGAAAAGTGATAAACTAAAGGGAATCACATCCCTTGTCTTGTTTTGGATATCGATTACATTTATGGTTGTTTATTATTTCTCCCACACCCTTAGCGTACGGCAAAAAGGGTAGGGGTGTTCTGTTACAGCTGGCAACGTCATCCAAATCAATATCTTCATCTCAATCATTCATACCAATATTACTATCTATACTTTCGATTGAAATTCAAACTATTTGGGTCCAGTCAGGCTTATACCTACCTGCAGTTGACGACAAAGAGATGTAACCACTTTTGAAGCTTACCACAATGCAATAAGAGTGGTGATAAGAAAAGTGGGATACATCTATTTGTAGTGGACTGTACTAGGCAGATAAGAAGTCACAACTATATCATTTCTGAATATTGATAATGTTCACAGCAGTAAAACAATGCTGTTATTACTATCCCTTCACACGCAACAAATAAATTATTCATTGTTTTACTGTTTTTAACATTATCAATTCAGAAACATGAGGTTGTGCAATGTTGTAGATTAAAAAATATAATTTTATTAAACTTACCTTGTCTCGTTCAAAAGGTCTAGCCCAAATAGCAAATATTATTATTGCTCCCGAGCAACCGACTAATCCTCTGAAGTGATTTTTGGTGATATGACGGGCTCTCGATATACAATCACGCATTCGCGTTTGGATATCTTCATTGAAACTGTTGAGAAATAGACAAATCATTTCGGATTTTCCATATTTATGTAATGAACTAACTCTTCTTTGAAAAATATATTGAGGATATGGGTTTTTAACCTTTTCAACGCCACAGTCGGCTCTGGCCGTCAACTAAAAGTCGTGCCACTGACGCCACGTTGGCTACAGCCGACAAAAGTTCAAGATTAAAAGAGACTTTGTTTGGTAGCAATAAGGTGTAATTTGCATAGCATAGCAAACATGTTTGGCGTGTGGGTGGCACATTTTGTATTCGACGTAATTATGGCGTTTAAAAGGTTAAACAAACTACTTACACATATAATTACTCTTTATAACTATTATATCGGACATTTAGATTATCTTATCTTTCCCTAGGTATTTTTTATGATATTTAAAAACTATTTGGAGGAATAGGATTTAATGGCCTATTATTATTATACTTATCAACTTTTTTATAACTTGTTAAAATTCATTAGTTCTTTACCGTACACAAAATTTTAAATAATGAGGTCATATATATAATGTACCTATGCTAAAACAAATAACAATCAAAATGTCTTTTTTTATTAGTTTTATCTCGACTTCACAGATTCGATTCAAGAACTTAGCTACCAGTGATCAAATACGCACACGGTAAATATACATTTAAATATGCCCGTATTTTTTTTTGTTCATATGAAAAATATGTCCATTGATATAACATATTCAAAAAAGAGTTCTTTTCATAGCAAAAATTCCGCCATCCTAGCGACGTTCTTTCACATTTGACATACCAAGTTAAAAAAATAAAATCAAAATATTTTTAAAATAACAGCCATAGGAAGTGCCACCATGATAAAAGTTAAAAGGAGCGGGAAATTGCACAGAGTACAAAGTTTCGGGCAACACCTAGTTATATCATTAATTATGTTGTAATTGTTACACCAACGCTTTAAAAAATGGTTTGGTTAGGATTCAAATTTATAGTTTGCGTTACTTTTAATATTATTGTATCAAATAAATTGGAAATAAAGTTCATTTTCTTTTATCACAGTAAGCACTGTATGCAATAATTTCCATAGCGTTTGCCTCAATTACAATTGAAAAATACTTACATATCTCCCATTTTTTAATTATTTTCAATATCTGTTATTTATTACCATGACACGATTCACAACAAACCAAATTATATATGTGTCACTAACGTCAGCAAGCTTAACTATTTGCCTTAATTACCGTTTGAATTAAGAACGTTATGCTCATTAACTTTTATGCCAGTGAATACATGCCGATAAAACCTGGGGTGTTATTATCTTAAAAACGGCACTGCGCTCGGTCAGTCGAACGAGTGAACGCGCCACACCGGCTAGTTTATGTAGTCCCGTCAGAGCGCACAAAATACATTTTAGCGCGTGCATTGTCAATTAGGCAGCAGGGCTTCTGTCGATAAGATCGAACGTATAAGCTTGCCTAATTCAGAATGCACGCGCTAAAATGTGATTTGTGCGCTCTGACGGGACTACATAAACTCGCCGGTGTGGCGCGTTCACTCGTTCGACTGACCAAGCGCAGTGCCGTTTTTAAGATAATAATACCCCTGGTTTTATCGGCATGTATTATATAGATTTGAGAAAATAAAGGATATTTACTGTGGTGAATTTATTTTATAATAATTTTGCCCGCGACTTCGTTTGCGTGGACTGCAGAATTTGATCTTACAAGGATTAATAATACTTATGAGTTTGTCCGATCCAAACCGAAAACGAAATATAGCGCTGTATAGGAAAAATCGCTTAATCACCCAGTGATTTTGACCACACCAAGGCAACACTTCGATACAAAGTTTTAAATCGGAGCTAGCGCCATCTAGTTCGTATATGAACAACTAAAAGTGTCTTTCTTTAGTAACTTTTGTCTATGCACACATCAATCAATGAAAACAAACTGAAAGGATTACAGGATGACAAACGTAAACAGAAATAAAAACTCACCACACACGGCTACATGAGATTTCACCATTTTAATTTTGTTACTCGCCCATACAAAGTGACGCTGCCTTGTGAGCACATTCACAGCTTTTAACGATTAATTTGATTTCCCGTAGTAATGACATGTTTTTCGGAATAAAAACTACCCTGTCCTATTTCAGAACCTAAGCTATTATAATATGTGCTAAGCTATTTTTTTTTTCTTTTCTTTTAATTTTCATCAGTGCTAATGGCCCTACTGAAAATAAGCGCCGGGGCTTGCCTCGAGTGGGTCCCATTGACGCAACGGCACAGATGAAAATTCTGCCTGAATTCTTGGTTTATTATAATATTTTTGTGTCAATAGATGTATTTCTGTTTGTTTGATACCCATGACGACTTTTTCGAAAAACATCATGGCCGCCATCTTGAAATCTGAATCTGACATCGCTTTCGAAATTGCCATCCCCGTAAACATGAAACACGATACGCATGACGACTTTTTCGAATCTGATATCATTTTCGAAATTGCCATCCCGAAATTATGAAACACGATACCCATGACGCCTTTTTCAACAACGAACATGAAACTGACTCACGACGACCTTTTTTTACAGGCGTTGTATCAAGGCGGGGAAAGCGCTCTGAAAAACGCCTGTAAAAAAAGGTCACCAGCCAACTGAAAACTCCCGATACCTCCAAAGACTTCCGGAACTCTAAGGGTAGGACGTGACTTACTCCGTGTCTGTGGCATTGTCTACCGGGAGATACTCCACAACATAACCTTCTACGTGAGATATTTTTTTTATTAAAGGCTATTATTCAGAAGCCGAAAGGCAAATGACCAGCGTTACCTGTGGTACTGGGTGACAGCGATGACAGCTGTAATGTAATTTCATTACGTTATCGAATATTGTAAGATCCAAATTTGGAACATCTTCCAAAATGAACAGCAGTCATCGCTGTCACCTACTACCAAAGGTAATGCTGGTCATTGTCTACGGTTTTTGAACGCATAATAGAGGACTAATGATTTATGTGTATAGATAAATACATATAACGTTACAAAAAGCATTTATTTTCCAGGTATCATGTTAGAACCTAATCACAACTACCTATTGTAATTAAAAATAAATGCCACAGACATAAATCTTTATGACTATTTTCGTGACACAAAAGCGGAGCGGCTCGAACCGTCCGCGGTCTTACCCTTAATCCATTCTGAATTTAAATACACCTTTCCTGGTGCCTGCCCACCTCGAGCTCCTAGGCATGGATCTTTCATCCAACGTAAAATTCGGCTGGTACATTGTGTCGAACGCCAAAACTGCTGCCAAAAAAAAAAGTTTAAAAAAACAAAAACCCGCCTTCAAAAAGCAAAAAATAACTTCTTTAAAATGGTAGGTAAATAGGTCAGTCCAACTGAAGTCTGCTTTTGGATAAAATATTGTTGGACGCCGACCTGGGAAAGTCATAGTCATATATTTAAATCTAAATATGCTTCGTCATAGTCGCTCAACTATCTTAATCGAAATATCTTGTCGCCATCCTCGAAATAAATACCGTTTAGGAGTTCCGGTGGCTATCTGTGGTCTTCATCATCAGTTCCACTTCACCAAATAGTGCTTCTTATTACACGAGTTATAATGAAAAATACCAAAATCGCTATAGGTATGCTTATAAATTTTGAAGAGTTCCGTCGATTCCTCATGGATTCCACCATCAGATCTTCATTTTGATAAGAATGGGACCAATCGGGAAGCACCAGCTTTCAAATAAAAAAAGAATCATCAAAATCGGTTCACCCAGTCGAAAGTTCTGAGGTAAAAACATTTAAAAAAAAATACAGACGAATTGAGAACCTCCTCCTTTTTTTGAAGTCGGTTAAAAACTTGGCATCCTCTTTAAGGTTCGGCTTTAACCTCAAGCCGGAACAGTTGCTCCACTAATTTCAAGCACAACTTCGTTCGTGGAGTCCTTCTGCCACCTGTGGGATGGCACTGCTAAATATCAGTTATCTTGATCGCTCCATTAGTGAGAGGGATAATGGTTGTCCTTTTCTGTGATCTCACGATGTCATCATCATGGCGCCACATTTGTTAGAACAACACATTGGAATTATTTATTATGCCTCTTTATAACATATTAGCTGTTGCCCGCGACTCCGTACGCGCAAAAAAGTAAAACATAGCTTATGTTACTCAGGGTTAATGTAGCATCCTAATGGTGAAAGAATATTTGAAATCGGTCCAGTAGTTTTTGAGTTTATTCATTATAAACATACACACACACAAAAAATACAAATCTTTCCTCTTTATAATATTAGTATAGATTGTACATATAATTTTAAAAAGACCTTGAATTCAGTTTCTATGTAATAAACGGAGAATTCAATTTTGATACTTGTAGTAATCGACGGCCCTCGAATAGGGTTTTCAAGAAATACCTATACTTGGCCTAATTTGATAATTTCTTAGTTGTTTTAACTTTCGAGGTTTCGATTAATCGAGAAATCCTGAAATAGGTATACTTTAATTTGTTATGAAGATTAATTATAGAAAGTTTCAAGTTATCAACTCAATCCGGTAACTTTTTTCCGTACTAACTTTGACCCCTCTTTTCCCACCCTTTAATTATTATATCATTGTTTTTTATTATAAATAAACCTGGTCACCGTTTATTAAAACCTTTTGTAGAAAACCGCATTCAAATTGGTTCAGTGGTTTTCAATTGATGCGAGGAGAAACAATATTAAACAGACAAACAGACACCAAGTCTATAAATTAAAGAAACGTGTTCTGCTGCTCATTCTGAGGGTATTTTTAAGTTCGTCTCTCGAATGTACAGGTTTTTTCTCTTCTACAACTTACAACTATATGTATATAGATGACCTTGTTTAGTGAAATTAAAATAAAATTACATTGTTTTAAGCTTTATTTCTCGCATATATTTAACCACAATTTTTCGTAAAACCTGAATTTTCAACATAACATTATTAAAACAATAACAAATTAAATATTCTTAATTTATATTATACAAATAAAACTAAGCTTATGTCTATTTTGATAGATCCTCAAAAGTTACAAAGAAAAATATATAAATTAATTATAATAAGTGCCCTACTACATAATGATGTGTAAAGATATATATGTTAAATATTGCAGGGTGGCTCAAATTACATTAACAGAATTTAAAAGTACTTATTAAAAAAAAAAATTGCGATATTTAAATGTCTTGTAAGCATGTGGCAGTAAGTAGACATACATTACAGACCCCAGGCACGGAAAAGTATGGCGAGATGAGGATTGATCAACAACTTTGACTACTTGGAATAAAGAAACAAATAGACGTTATTCAATGGGGACCAAAATATTAAATTTGATTTTAAACTTAATAGCTGATGCGCAAGCTAGAAAATTAATGATGGTTGTTTTTCGTACACCCAGAACGGCATAGTCTTCAAATCGGGCCAAATTACTGGTGCGTAGAAGTATATAAACAGCCATGTTATTATAATGGTGGTTAAAGTTGGCCCCGAGCCTGCGATAATCTGCAAACAAACGTTTCGTAAAAGACTCGAAATAGTTACAAAATACTTGGACTACAATTGCCGCATCAAGGACTTCATGGAAATCCATAGAAGAGGCATGCTGCAGGCAGGCTGAGAAGAGAGAGAAGAGTTATAAAATAAAATTATGATTACAAAAGGAATGATGATGAAGCAGGAAATTGCAAGAAAATTATCAGGACAGTCAGAACTTAACCTCTATATTATTCATAAATCTGATAATAATGTATTGTACATCAAGATATTTATAATAAGACATTTCAATAATGGTTTTAAAGCGTTATTAAATAATAACTCTATATATACTACAAGAATTTTAGAAAACGAGTGACTTTTTATTCCCATATCTTCCTGTCAAGATGAATGAAAAAAAACTCCTTTAGAGTACCTACCTCTACATTTTTTTAAGTATATGAGATTCAATTTTATTTCAATTTTAATGTTATATAGTTTCTTTGCATTGTCTGTTATGTAGAAAATCCATCAATTACCATTTCAGAAGTAGGTATGTTTACAGCACTCTGCACTACGAGATTTCCAGGAGTGCCGACCGGGATCATGAAGCAAAACGAAGCAGAGAAGCCCGCTGCTATATTGTACCACAGAGGGTTTTGGTGGATTTGACTGGCCTGTGAACAAGACAAGTATGAACGGACTTTAGTTGTTGAGCCAGTAGAACCCTGTCGCAGAAAGGCAATTATTAATATTAATATTTCTTTCTTGTGACTTGACGCTGTTGGTCAGCTTAGTCTAGTGTGTTGGCTTAACAAATATTAAAATATACAATATATTAATGTGTGTGACATAATTAGTTTCTTAATGAGGTTTATAAGCTGCTTTTTTATTGCCATCGACGGGCAAACAGGCAGACAGCTCACCTGATGGGAAGTGGTCACCGTCGGTAAATAAATTTAATGATACCCTTTTTATAAAGCCCCATAATGTAGCGTATTGGGAAAGTCTCAGCAGTAGCAGAACTTTCTAAAGGGTTCTCATGTTCATTTGTCTGTCTGCACGCACGGGTGAACGTTTTACAATGGTTTAGGTACTTCATACAGTATTATTATATAAGGCTTCAAAGGTGTTATACTTCGGGACCTTTACTCCCCTTCCCCCATTAAAAAACGCACAATAAGATGGCTTCGACCAAGGGCCCTGCCAAGATGCACTACGCTAACTAGCGTTTCTATTCGATTCGTTTTTAAACCAATCGCGTCACTGGCAGACCACGTGACTTTTCGTATCACGTCATCTCCCAGTGACGCGATTGGTTTAAAAACGAATCTAATAGAAACGTTAGTTAGCGTAGTGCATCTTGGCAGGGCCCTCAGATGCTACGCACGCTGCCAGTATAGTATAATGATTGTAAGTTGACGATTTGTCGCGTTGGCCACTTATATCAACTCCATACATGTTGAAAATCAGTTTTCAAAAATCCCTGTCGTAAGATTTATGCATCTTGCTTAGGCCCGAAGTTTAAAATATACCTAAGCTATTGTGCATTTATAAATTAGAGGGATTCTTATTAGATACAAGCTAGCTAATGGATTAAATACTCACCATATTCATGACTATGGGCGCTATTACATTGCAAACGGCTACATTCGATGCGAAATTTGTGACGAATATTGTAAAAATAATGATAATAAGTAAGATCAGAGAGTTTGGTAAATTAGCCAAGTGACTCAAGGCATCTCCAATTCTTCCGTTTAAATCTGAATATTCTGGTTTCGCAGCCGTTGACAAGGCAAAACCTCCCCCTAGAAAATGAAAAACATAATAACATAAGTATATTTATTGATTGAAATCTAGTTAAATATTTTCAATGGCGAGTTTAAGCGGCGCGCCTGCGCAAATTGTCATTGCAATGTTGCTTCAATGTATGAAAAATTAATTAGTGGAGCTAAACGTCGTGGATTGTGAAAATAATTATAAATTTAACAATTTTTTATAATTAAATACTAAGAAAATTTAAGTTTATATTCAAAATGGTAAATAACAATATTCTTCTTTAAACTATCGCGGTAATTATTCATGCCACTATTGTTAACAAAATGGGTTCTTACCACGGTAAAAAACGGATGTATAATCATCGGTGTCATAATAACAATATTTAGTTGTTATTAAATGCACCTCGAGATACAACTCGGATTACGGGTCGGTCGTTACTCACAGAGTCAGTTATGGATGAGGATTTTTACTAAGACAATGCGCATTAATCATTGTACTTAGTTTCTTTACGTATAAAAGCGTTGTTTTTTGTAGATTTTTGCGCATAATTAGAAAAAACCAATATTTTTAATTATCTATCTTTATGCTTACATAAATTATTCTATCTTCTATAATGTAACATGAAACTTGGATGTTAAAATTACGTAACCAAAAATATGACCTCCACTAGACTAGATTATTTACCTACTAACCTAAAAGAAAACAGAAGCTGTATGGCAATGTGTTGTTCATGACTTCCCAGTTAATTACCGATACGACGGGTCCATCTACAAGTTCTTCGCCATCTAGAAAACAACATATTTATGTAATTGCAGTTCTTGCATAGTAATTAATAGTCCTTTAACTCCTTAATTACGTTGCACCTAGCAAAAAACATATAGTGACTGTGCTGCGATATTTTATTAATTAATTACAGATAACATTGATTTAGTATTTTACTAAAACATTGAAACATAGTCATGAAAAGTGTTCCTCTCGAAAACTTCAAGGATAGTGACAATAGGGAATATGCATGTTTTTTTACAGCTTCAATAAAAGCTGATTCATGTTACAAACAGGTGAGAAAAATCATTTTTTGAATAGCTATAAAAATAACCAAGATATAAGCCAACAAAGATTTGTTCCTATCTCTTTGAGGCAAAGCATAATTTTACGTGGAGTTTATATGGCCGAACTGCACAATGACGTCACCGGTGCACTTCAGACCTCTCCGTCTAAAGCAGTTTAAAATGCTTGTATCATCCGTATTTCTTGACCGATTTTAATTTTAATTTCACTTTTAGTGATATCTTTTACGGCATTTTTATATTTTTTTGAGAAATGCGATTTAAAAAGTCCATGCATATTCCCTATAGTGACCTGTACCAGAGCTTCGGTTTGATTACTTTAGACTTTTCATAAAAGCTTTAGGAATCTGAAAAAAACGCATGCAAAACAAGCTAAAAGGTCGGTTTATCGTTCCTATAACTTCTATTTTAAATTGTGCGTAGACTTTTTGCTTACCACGTAAGTTCCATTTCAGCTAAATACTTTTTGAGGTTTTTATAAAAAAAACATGTTGACAGACAGACGGACAAAAAAGTTAATACATGCTCATATTCAGCACGGAACGTAAGCATAGCCCAAAACTTATTTTATACGTTGTAAATGAAATCGCACATAATTTCACCTTAGCACCAGAGCAGCACAGTCACTGCCTTGCTTCGTTAACTAGAGGCGGGGCGATGCCGTTACGATACTGATTAGTATACCGGGTGACTCCTAAGTCGTGAACCCACCTAATATGTTTTATTGTGTGACTCTTTACCGTTAGTTAAAGCACTCGTACGTAATAGGTAATATGCAAAAATCTGTAAATGAATTTTGTAATAATTGGTAAAATTATTATTTTAAAATTTACTGAGTCTCATGGTTGCCCTACACTTCTTACGTTGAAGTGTAATGATAAAGTACTCTGGGTACTTTAATCTACATAACTCGTCTAATACAATAGTGTGACCACACGGTTGGTAATTTTTACTCTGAAATAAAGTTTTAGACTTAGGAGTCATCCTGTATGTTGCAGTATAGAGTTTCATACAGTGAATGCTGAACGATTCGAGTTGAGGCGATGCTGAACAGGTGCCGAGTTCATATTTGTAACCTCCTTTTTCGTAACCTAAGGCTTTACCTTTAGCAGCGCAGTGCTTAAAAATCCTCCCTGAAGCTGGCAACAATATCATTAAGAACACCGCTAGCACGGCTGCTGCGGAATCTTGAACGCTGAAATTAGAAAAAAAATGCAATTAAAAACTTGTCAACTGCACTGCTTTCATACATTTCTGTCGTGTCTCTTTTTCATTAAAGGCCGCTGTACACTTTGGGCCAATACGTTGGGCCAAGGTAATGGATCCAAATATGTAATCACGTTTATACATTGGCGTATTAATCATTCTGCACTGGCGCTTTCATAAAATATCCTTTTTTGTGTGCACAAAAAACTGACACCAGCCGGTTGGCCAGCCAGCGTTGGTCGCCAACTATGAACACCTCTACACGTTGGCTCAATGCTGTGGCCCAACGCATTGGCCCAATTTTTAATACAAAAAAAAGTGATTTGAGATTTTCACAATACCTATTTTTTATTATTTATTTGTCCTTTGTTAAGTCTTGAAGCAAAACGTGTTTCAGGTGAAAGTTGATTTTTTCAATAATACAATAAAAATAAAAGATTATAGTTTCGCCAAACAACGGCGATGCGCTCTGTTTCATTATACGTTCAGCGATCGATGCAATGGCAAGAAGGGTGGCGCGTCGTAATAATTTAAAATCGCTCTTATTACCTATACATTCCTAATTGAAGATTTTATTTCAGAAATACGATGCTTAACCTATTTATTAATTAATTAATTAAATTGAAACCCGACCCGAACATATAATGGCGACCATTTCTTTCGTGAAACCTAGCTAAGAACCAATTAATAAACTAGCTTTCTTTAAAAAAAACCGTGTCCAATTCGGTTTATCCGTTTAGGAGCTTCGATGCCACAGACAGACATAGATACACACGTTAAAGTATTACTATTCCTCTATTATTGTTGTTGCTTGAAAAAAGCTTATCTTTGGGAATCTAATGCATGTTACAAGGATGAGTTATATGTACATAATCTTATCTTTTAATGAATTTGTTCATTTTAAAAACGCTTACAATTTCTTATTATCCTTAATGTTAAACCCATTAACGATGGCATCACCCCAACCAGTAAAAATTTGCGGTGACCGACAAAAAAACAGTAATATAGCGCCTCCGAATAAAAGAATGACCATCTGAAACAAAATAAGTTTACGTCACAAAAATATTTGTGGGACCAGCTTTTGTTGCCGACTGTACTTTTTTTGCAGTCATTAAACTATTATGGTTATCATAACCAAAAAAACGAAGCCGAAGACGATGGATCTACGTTAAGTATAGCGGAGATCCTGTAGCCACCTTACGACACCATCATCAAATCAGCTGTTAGATACTATAATATTGCATTGTCATCGGGTTGACATAATATGGTCCAAATTTCCGCCAATTTCAGTAACGGAAACTGGTTTAAAAATTAACTTGCAAGATTTTGAAGCGGAGAACTTACATACATACGAACCAAGTTAAATAAACACTTGTAAATATTAAATATATGTATATACTCTTCCTCGTGTGGTTGCCGAGTTAGAATAGTGCCACTCCATGTCTTCCCGTGGATGTCGTAAGAGACGACTAAGGGAATAAAGGCTTGTAGTACTGTAAGGCGATGGGCTTGCAACCTGTCACTAATAAGCTGGTAAACATCTTAGCCTAATTGTGCAAATTGTGGTTATAGAATTATCAACAAGTTTTTAGAGATGTTTGTAATTCTGTAGCTCTGCCTACCCCACTCTGGGAACAAGGGCGTGAGATTATGTATGTATGTATGTGTATACTCTTACTTGAGTAAATACAAATTGTTATTTAAAATGTTTAGACTTTCAAGTTTCTATTTCTAAAACACACTCTTTATACGTACACAAATTTTCCAGAAAACATGAAAAATTATACTCATCAAATTTAAGTATAAAAAGAAATGACCGGTATTTATATAAACTAAAACTTCCATTTTCCAAATTAAAATTAAGCTTAATCTCATCCAGTCCCCATCACATGTTAATTAAAATTTACAACCACTTACCAAACTCTATTAAATGCATAAAAAATACCAGGATCTTTAATAAACCCTTAAAACAATTTCTAATAAATAAATGTTTTTACAATTTGAAAGAATTCTTTGATGTTGCATACACATAATTATAATCCAACACGACCGCAATTAGTAAAAGTAGTTTTAGAAAATAATTAATAAATAGATATATATTGTATTGTATTGTACCTATAGATAGCTGCTCATAGGGACCATGCCGCGTGCGGACCTGCTAGAGGGGGTGTTCTTTTTATAGTGATGATTATTATTTATATCTTTAATATAGCTTAGTTTAATTTTAATTTAAATAGGTTTAGTTTTATTTTTTAATTGTATTAATGTTGAGTTCTGTACTTAGTTGGATGTAAATAAAGTCATTTAATTTGTATTGTATTGTATAGCTGCTCTCTTCTGATGTTGCTGTGCACTTGCAGGGCGTCACATACAAACCTCATATTATGATCCACCTATAACTATGTTAATGTGACATGCAATAATAAATTAGAATTAGAATTAGAATTTCTTATAATACGTAAATAACTTTCGTTTCTTAATATGCGTGCCTGTTTTTTAACCGATTCTTGTATCTTTTACAGTCGACAAGCCTAAAAAAATTATAATGTCTTAATAACTAAAAAAATAATGACTTGTTCAAGCGTACTATTTCGTGCCATGTTATTCGGCCTAGCTTTTTCAGGTCCTCTTGGACAGCCGCTTTTGCTGCTAACATTCCTTCTGGAGTAATTTCGATTTGTTTGGCGGAGACACTATTAGGCCTGAAAAAAAAAACATTATTAAGTATTATCTTTCTATCTTGTTGTGACTTTATACTAATAAATAGAAAAAACGTATGAGACTCGTAATCAATAAAAAAAATCATCGCCTACGAGTACAATATTTAAACGATAGGTCCTTGTAATAAATGTAAGTTCTGAGTAAGATTATCAATTGCATCACTTAAAAACCTTAAACATCCTGTGTAATTCAACTAGTAAGGAATATATTAAAAAAATCTAAAACAAAAAAGATACTACAATTACTAAGCAGCAATATTTGGATAGGTAACATTCACCCTCATCGCTCTCACACAAAAGTTATCCCTAGTAGGTTTCTAACTTGGACCAATGACACAGTAAGCATGCAGCACACTCACTGAACATCGAGTCAATTAATAATTTATTAACTTCAGTCAAAGTATCATTAGAAAACGCTCGTCACCACTTCTTTAGGAGTTTCAATTACCTATTTTCGCTCCGGGCGGCGCTAGGGTTGCGTCGATGAGAGTCTCTCGATACTTACGCACGCAACTAAACGCGGCGAAGGCGCGGCCCATTCTAATCCGGTTCGTTCTATCCTGTTGAGTTTGCTGGTGGTGGTTCGCGACACGTACCGTCGAGCCACGCACCCATGCAGGCCACATGATATACTTTTGTTTGGAGATGCACTACTGTTTATACTGTGCTACAGTTCATGGCCCCACCACTAGGAGCGAGTGTACTGCGACGATTTTATCGTACAACTTTACGAGCATGTACACCGCGATATCACAAGTGGTGCCTAAGAATCTCAATTATCAGCTTACCTTCCCAAACCCATGTAAAAGATCACAAGGAACAAGTACATGAATACATTCATAACAAGCATGTACGGTATAGCAAAAGCACTAAACATAGGAAACGATAAATATTCATCAGCCAAAGGGAATTCTCTGAAAAAATAAATCATGTTTGTAGTAACTATCTATTCTTTATTACATAGTTTGGTTTTTTGATTGCCTGTTACGTACTTCATAAAAAGACCTTTAAACACCAGATTAGTTGCGGTCCCGACAAGAGTGCCGACACCACCTGAAATAAATTTAATTTATTTAACTGCAGTTAATTATCGAAATTCAGTTTAGAAAGGGTAAGGGCAAGTTAAGGTCCAAAAAGTTGGGCACGCTAACTCAATTAAATATTCAATTAAAATTTTCCGTTTTGACACGAAAATTAAATTAGCCATACAATAAATTTGTAGGCATAATTTTCGTCGCACTACGGAACTCTTTTCTATTTCCTTGTTTGTTGGAGCGAAGCTCCATTCTTCCCCGATTCGGATTTTCGTTTGTCCGCATACTCCTTCCAAACTATTAGAGATGTCAAGATAAAATCTAGCCCGTAATACGGCATCTAGCCATAGATGGTTTAGAAAAAAATAAATTGAAAATCGGACATACCACGGAGGAATAATCACCGAAAATCTGTTCCCATAGACTTTCAATGGGAAAAATGGGAAAAGCGCCGAAACTTCGATTTTAAGCGGCGCTCTTCGCACGTAACCTTTTTGTAGCTTCGTCTTTATGTAGCTTTAGTTACAGACATGATGAGAAATCTGTATCAGAGCTTACGATTGACGCAAGGTTGTTTGTTGTATAGTATGTTATATTAGCAAACCGTTTCGCTCCATTTAGACTTGCTCGGGGACGGCAAGTGCACCTAGTTTAGTTAAGTACGCTTAACTATGGGAGTACTTTTTGATCCTCACCCGTTATTCAAAAATAGCTATTTACTTAAATGTAACATAAGTGTATCGAAAAAAGTCTGCTAGGACTATTATGCTATTAGGCAGTGAACGCGGACTGGAAAGCAAAGTGTTGGCAGGCTTCCTATAAGGTGGACTGATGATTTGGTACTGATTGCTGAAACCGATGGATACGCAAATCACAAAACTGATCGTAACTAGTGGAGATCCTTGGGGACGGCCTTTATCCAGCAGTACACATATTTTGGCTATTATAATGATGATTATGATGAAAATTAGCTGCCTCGCATAGTTTTTATGTACAGAAAGATACCGTACTTATTTACAGCTCTTGCTTATGTAGGTACATTCATTTCATAACTCGAATAAAAAGCCACCCTGTATAGTTTTTCAGGGATTTAACCCAATAGGGATGTTGACTACTTAGGCCCGCTTGCACGTAAATTTAACCCTAGGTTAACCCCAGGTTAAATTATTAAAGAATGTCAGATTCATATAAGAACTGTCAATTTTAACAAATTAACCTGTTAACCCGGGGTTAACCTAGGGTTAACATTAACGTGCAAGTGGGCCTTATTTCGCAGAAACCACACATTTATGGTCTCACAAATAAATTTAAAACTTAATGCCGGGAGCATTAATGCAATGAATTTTTGAAATATCAAAATTTGGAAAGCTATACAAAATATAGCTATACAATATATACAAATGGGTAATCTATACAAATCTCCGTAATACCTATCGTTTCGACACTTCTTAAAAACTGTTTTTTCTTTACTCAAGTAGACTAATAACAGTGGCATTAAATACTAAATAATTACCAATTGTTGCAGCGAAAGTAATGCCACAAAAATAGCAACTCGTCAGTCTAGTTGCCTGCTTTTCACCAACATCGGTGTCGTCGTAGATCTTCATAAGTCCTTGCTAAAACAGAACAATTTAAGCTTAATACGCTATGTTTACATTTAAATACATATCATATAGCCATATTAGGCAGCCGAACATTGAGCGTCCATCTTTAGTAAAGGATGCCGTCCTTGGGTTTACTGGTAAAGCCATAGCGGCAAACGATTGTAGAAAAATATCGATTTATTAACTGTCGAAAATTTGACATCGAATTGACTTACGCCTTCGTAAACTTTCAGCAAAGCAAGCACGATGGGCACCATCATTGTGGAAGCGGCAGTGTTCGTCACCCACATCGATATGAACATGGTGATGAAGCAAACGGCGAAAAGCATTCTGAAACCGAACATATGTATAGTGTCTCCAATCCACGACAGCGCACCTCACCGGTTAAATTGACGTTTTGTACGGTAGCATCAATGTATGAGGAAGTTAAGTAAGTAATTGAGGATTCGTGGATTGATAACACTAACCTGTTTCACAATCGACGAGTAAATTTATCTGCCATTTAAAGTTGGCTCTCTCGTTGTCTATTTTTGAGTGCAAGAAAGAGAAAGGGCTAAATTTATCACTCAAATATGCTTTACTTGTCGATTGTGAAACAGGCGGTTAATGTATTTAATCTCTTATTCATCAATTAAGCAACATAAGGATAGTTTGGATCCCTCAGCAAATAGATTTGGCGCAAATCAACGGTTAATTTATGAACTTTGTACAAAATGGTAATAGGGGTGGAACTCATTAAAAACAACGTTTACCTTTGATCGTAGGTTATTTAAGTTTTTTTTATTACTACGTTATCAGGGATTATTACATTAAATTATGGAATTGCAAAGTACAGCTATTTATACACCTCGTTTATTTTAACGATACTCATAACCCCACTACTGCAAACTCTTCTACAAATATTAAACACGTCGAAAAGTAAAATGTACGAGTATATTCTGGGAAGGTAGGGTACTTATCCAGAAATATTTACGCTAAGTTCTGAGTTTAATCTAATGATTCTTCCTTACCTCTTATGTGAATATCCTATCAATTTGATGGTATTTAGAGCGACGCGTTTGTGAAGACCGGACTGCTCAACCGCGCTGGCTAGCATGATGCTACCAAGGAACATTATAACGGTGTCCTGCGCATATTAAACAACTTTAAATTCGGGGCCGTATTATATGAAAAGCCTGACAAGATCCAGGCAATCAAAGAGATAGACATATTATGACTTGTATAGCTCTATACTTTCCTCTGACTGAAACTTAGCTGGCTCTAAGAGCGCTGGCTATAAAACGAATGAACCATTTTTAACCGACTTCAAAAAAAGGAGAAGGTTCTCAGTTCGTCGGGTTTTTTTTTTATGTATGTTGCCCGATTACTCGAAGACCAATGGACCGATTTGAAAAATTTTTTCGTTGTTTGAATGGGTATACTTTCTAGTTGGTCCCATTGTCAACACGTCAGGATCTGATGATGAGATCTTGGAGAAATCAAGAGAACTCCTCAAATATTATAGGCACACATATAGCGATTTTGGTATTTTTCACTGTAACTCGTGCATTTGCTTTTGAAAAGTACTATATGGTGAAGTGGAACTGATGATGAAGACCACAGATGGCCACCGGAACTCCTTAACGGTACCTATTTCAAGGGTGGCGATAAGATATTTCGATTAAGGTAGTGGAGCGACTATGACGAAGCACATTTAGGTTTAAATATGACTATGAAATGTTCTATAGTTTCTCATTAATATTTAGAAGTGGAGCTACGTAACAGCATAAATAGGATCACTAAAAAGTATAAAATAAAATAAATGTTTAAAAAAACAAAAACCCGCCTTCAAAAATGCATAAAATAACTTCTTTTAAAATGGTAGGTCAGTCCAACTGAAGTCGGCGTCCCACAATATTTTAAACCAAAAGCCGAATGCAGTTGGACTGACCTACCATTTTAAAAGAAGTTATTTTATGTAATAATGAATTATGAATGGAAATCATTATGAAGAAATAACAATCCTGAATTAGTTTCATTATTCGATTTTATAATTACCCGTTTCATAAAA
The DNA here is from genome assembly GCA_946894065.1 of Acleris literana. Classification (NCBI taxonomy): domain Eukaryota; kingdom Metazoa; phylum Arthropoda; class Insecta; order Lepidoptera; family Tortricidae; genus Acleris; species Acleris literana. Next base: position 13,473,215 of record OX335670.1, on the reverse strand, counting down.
ATAGTTATTTTCATACTTGTAACTGCGTTTTGGTAATTGGGAAACAACTCGGAGATACTTTTACAGTTATTTTTACTAACTTCTCATCATTAGAGTCAGTTATAATATTTTTATCTTTTTTGATTTCCAGCATATTGAAGTGGTTATTTATGCGGTCATCCATAACTTTAAAAACACATCTGCGACAAATACCTATAGAACTAAAGATATTCGTTTCCAAAAAAAACATGATTTGATACAATACCTGTAATTAATAATAAGTTTTTCAAGGTTATTTTTGGGCATGTCATTGTGAGACAGACGACGATGCGATACTTGAACTCTACAAACGCCTTGAAAAGTCGCATTTTACAGTCTCAACGCGGGATTGTTGAGCCACTAACTAGCTTATCATATCATCTTAACTTGGTTGTTTTTTTCTTTATTTTAACATGACCATAACAACCCTTTTATAACGACCAATAAAGACATAAGTTCAGTTTGAACTAAAAGTGGCTGTTGCTTAAACGTAACCATAGTAACTATCAACCACCATTACGTTAAAACAATGACAATAGAATATACCTACTCGTAAACAGCGTTCGGATAAAAGCATGAGCCGAGTTTTTCCGATGTCGAAACGGCCAATCATAATTTCTCTTTACCATCGCTACGCTAAAACATTTGTCGCTAGGTTACGGTTGCTAGACCTGCGATTGGTTGACTTTGATTCTAAGTTGTCATTTGCTTTCAAGTTGGCATTTCACGCCCGTCAAACACACGATGACAATTTTGCTTCTATACGAAGTCGTATGACTTTCCTTGTCTGGATATACGAGTATAATCGACTAAACCCGATTTGCATTACACAGCCAAAATATGTACAGTGGCAAGTGGGTCAACAATCCCGTGTTGAGACTGTACTATTAATCATAATAATTGTACGAGTTTTTATGATTAGTACAGAACTTTTTCAAATGACGTTAACAATTTCGAGTTAGATAAATCGTTAATTTCTTACTTATTGATTTTTTTAAGTCAACAAGATTATTATTACCTATAGTTAACCAGACTTCCAACGACCTTTAATCCTTGATATTCATTCCTAAAAAGGGTTCTAAACAGACGGACAGACAATACGACGGACTGAAAAACAGACAGCATAGTTTGTTTTTAATTTTAGCTGAGAAACTTTAAAAACGACTGAAATGAAATAAACTCTAAGGCGCTATACACACTGCGACTTTTAGTAGCGATGCAGTCGCGCGTTTCGTATCGCTGTCACTTTTGCTCTCTAATGTGTGAAAGTGACAGCGATACGAAACGCGCGACTGCATCCCTACTAAAAGTCGCAGTGTGTAAAGCGCCTAAGACTTGATTTCCTCCTACGCTGACATCGGTCGCTGACGTCGGTCGAGCGTACGAATATAATATGGAAAATCTGCCCCGGACGTCAGCGTCGTTGTGTGAGGTGTCCCATGGAACATGGTGTATATTCGTACGCTCGACCGACGTCAGCGACCGATGTCAGCGTAGGAGGATTTCAAGCCTAACTTAAAATGTTAATTAAATACTTGCATTTATGTAACACTTGCAAGTATTACGTGTACTCATCACTCCAGTCAGAGGAAAAATTATAACTGGAAGAAACGACGTAACTTGTAAGGGTATGCATTCTGACACCCAGTAAATGGCCATCAGAACTAAACAGTAGCCGCACCACTGGTATTTCTGTAAGTAAAAGTATTTTTACAGTAATGTCAAAGTTTTTTTTGGTGTGCTGGTTGTTAAAATTTGAGACTGGAAGTCTCCAAGTGTATGTCAACAAACGGCAGAAACATAATGTTGTATTATACCTTTAAAATTAACTCATGACTCCCTTTCATTGAATTTCATACCTACACAGTAGGGTTCTGTTTTTCTTTTTAATTAAACTCCTATACATAAAAAATTCGATGTCATAACTAGGGAAGAAGTATACGAAGTGCCACAATTCTAATACAAAATGCCGATAAGCGCTCCCACTATCTATCCATTTATATTACGTATAAAAATCGATGTAAGTTCCCTATGCACTTTAAAATGGCTAGACCGATTTTAATAACATTTTTAGGCAATCTTCAGATTACTACAGCGGGTGATCCTGCAAAGGTAGCAGCAATCAGATGGGTATGAAAATAAATAGTTTGCTTTTCCATACTAGGTGTATCAGTGTTTATTGTTCACTTTGTATGGAAAAAACAACTTATGTCATTACTTAAAAATGAGCGAAAGCGTTTAAAAACTTCGCTGATTCGTAATGATTCTAATAATGTAAGATACCACTGAAAAACTTATGTAATAAAACATGAAATTAAGGATTTTTCGTGAGAAAAGGACGTAAGGGAAAATTACAAAACTTCCGATTATAATGCTCAATATCTCCGAAACTAGTAAAAATCGCTGAACATACATAGGGGTAAAATCGATAGCTTTTTAGCTGCTCTATCAGCCGTAGGTGGGTTGGCGTCGATTTATGGGACACCCTGTATATGTGCTGAAATCGTGCTGTATTTGTTTGACGGTTTTTAATTAGTATTGTTATACTGGTATTTGCAAGTGTTTTTAACTCTGATATACCCAATCCGACCCTGAGCCATTCTCTATTATTTGTTTACTATATCGTAAATAATAATAATAATTACTATTTCCAATAATATGATTAATGCTTCTTTTCAATTTAGGTCCTACTTCAATTACACCCACATCATACAAACATAACTTCACGTCTGTAATCCCAGAGTGGGGTAGGTAGAGCTACAGAAACATATTATGAAGTTATAAATTTGTATGCCCCTTTGCAGGTAAAAACTAGATGTTCCTTTTACAATGTGAGACCAATTTTGAGTACCCACTTTTAAAAAACATTTTTTTTAATTTGAAAGGTTATATAACCACTAACCTCGGGTGGAAATGGAGTCAGTATGAAAATACAAACGATCGGCGTTAAGATTGCTACGATCCCACGCCAATGTATTGTCAAAAACCTCTTAATACTCGCGCCAATAGAAAGTTTCACCGTCCGCTCACTGAAAAATATAATAAAAATAAATAAACATCAAGGGACGATCTCACATAAATTTAAAACCGAAAAAACTAATTGCTTTTGACATGTTATCGTATTCTCAACTTTAAAATAGGACTTATTTACTTCACAGTAATGAGGTTTCAGCGAGTCGAATAGAGCCGTAGATCAGATTAAAAGGATGTAGAAGAAACTTAGAAATTAGACGAACAGTGTTAAAAAATGTTCTGTTGTTTAAATGTCAAACACGTCATCCTTTGGACAATGTTTCACAAAAAAATATAATGATTAAGGGGTGTGCCAGTTTTCACAGGACATAGCGCTAAAAAAATGTTATTTCAACAAAATATTGTTGACTTTATATCTCAATTTCATTATTTAAATCCCTGAATATACCTGTGCATCACCATGCACCTTATGTCACGTAACCCAGCCACAAGCTGAAACCGCTCCACTGTTATTCCCCAAATCAACCACTTAGAATTTAGTCTCACATCTAACTCCCCAAAAAAACCAACAATATTCTAAAGCAAAGATCAAAAGCATTTCCACGAATCCAGGGGTCAATTAATACGTCAATGCGAAGCTCGATAGAGAATAGTACCACAGCTGAGTCCACCGCGATCAGTTCCCTCCCGATAGCTGGGCCGCGCGGTACTCCCTCGCGCCCTCCGCACTAAGAATACACTCACGAAACAATCGCCAACGAAACCTGTGTTCACTAGTGCTCAACATGAGAACGTGTTTATGTGTATAAAATTGACATAAAATATGATTCGAGTTACGAATTAATAATTTGTGCAGGATAGTGACAACTGACAGCGTTACACGCACGACTCTATCAACAGGTTAGTTTTAACTAGCTGCGATACATGCTGTAAATGATGTCCGATGAGCTCCGCTTGGCAGCTGTGTCAGGATCAGCGCTATTAAACGTTGTTTATGGTTTTTAGGATTAGAAAAAATACGACGATCCAGCAGTATTTTTATATCATTGCAAAGTACACATTGCTTTGGCTACGAAAATTAAATCTTTTGGTCTGTTTTTTCTGAACATGATCATTTTTGCGTGGTAATGGTAACTGCGAGTTGCCAATAGCAGTTTGTTTGTTTTCCAGGTAAAAACAAACTATATAATTAATATTTTCAATAATACCACCTGAATAATTAACACAAGGAAAGTCTATTGTTGTGTAAAATACTGAAATAACATTCTCCCACTCTCTGTAAAAAAATATACTTAATGGTAATTTGATATTTAGGCCCACTTGCACTTAAACCCCAGATTAAATCATTCACGAATGTCAGATTGATATGAGAACTGTCAATTTTAATTAATTAACCTGCTAACCTACGGTTAACCTGGGGTTAACATATACGTGCAACCGGGTCTCAGTTATTTAAAGCTGAAAATCAGGAAACCATACTGATGAATATACATAGGCCAAATAAAAAACTGACAAAAATATTAAAATTTTATAATTTCGCATATTTGTGACATTGAAACTGTTTTTAACGGATTATGACACCTTTAATAAATAGTATTTTAGTACCTACCAACGTTTTCCGCATAAACTTTAGGGCGGAAATTTTATCGATTTAAACTCGATTTACTACAATACAAATACGTTGTATTGAGCACGATATACAATTAAAGTAAGAAGAAAAGATACAAAAATTTTATGTAGTTAGTGAGTCATTAATTACTTCAACAGGCGGTCCCGTCTTAAAACCTTTTCTAATAATATACCTAACCGAACCTTATTTTATTTATACATCGCATTTTTTAAATATATTTGCCGTAACTTTTGCCTTAAAACCTTTAATTATTACGATATCTAAAGTTTATTAATTTAATTTACAATTCATACATTCGACATTCAACCTAAAATACAAAAGAATTGTTTTAAAGTGGATGTACCGGCAGGGGTCTTGTCTCTTAATAGCAATCTCTTCCAGAAAGAAAGCAGATAATTAAATGTTTGTAATATTAAATTTATTAAATTATCCACGCAGATTTTATCAATCTTTGTAATTAATACTTTTCGAGTAATATTCCATAATGTTTGCTGTTAATTACTGTTTTAAATGTAAAAGCAAACCTATGCGATACATTTTATAATTAAACTTTCATTGTATTTTCATTTTGTAGATGAATTGCAACTTGGCACGAATCAAGTGAATGCATTAACAGACAGTTAAAATATTGCTAATAGGAATCAGCTGCAAAATGATCACAGTGCATTTGTAATACATAAATTATGAATTAGCTACTTTCGGTTCTTGTGTAAGACTAAATAAAAAAATAGAAAATAAAACTTATTTTACACTGTAAAATACGTTTACAAAAATCGATTACTACTTAAGTAGCTTTCAGTCCAACTCAGACACATTATTCAAAAGAAAACACATAAATTGCTGTGCACGTCACTAAAATTGTTTCTATTTTTAGGTCCCGAATTAGGCAATACTTAATTGTTTGTTACAATGAAATATCAAGCTTGTATCGTGCTAAAAGCTAGTATTCAATCAAACCATATCTACACTCTCGAGTGGAATTGATAAAAATCAACTGTTAACACACTTCACACAAAAAACAGTACGAAAATTCCAAAATCTTTATTACTCTTGGGATTAAAGCTGGGCTTACTTTACTGGCACAGCCTTTTCAGGGTGTGATATTAAAATGTAACTTTTAACCTTTTAACCAACTTGCAACATGTACTTACTTAAATCTATGAAATACCTATGTAGAATAAAGCAATGAATCGAAAGTCTATGAGGTCGTTACAGGGTATGAGAGTGTTTTCTAATTTGGAAGTCTAACAGTGGATTTCGAATTAGTTTTTTTATCAGGTTACTGTTACTAAATACTTTTTTTAGATGGTACTCACTCACTATCAGGACTATCAGTATCTGCGGTTAGATCGTTGGTGGTCCCTCCTACTTCATCAGCCATTTTGGTATTTTTTATTGCATTCAGTAATTATTTATAATTTAAACTGTCGTGTAATTGTACAATTCTATTTGGCCATGCCTCGCAACGCACTAGCGCATGTTACACACAACACAATGTATTTTTGACATTATCTGTATCTTTGCAATGTTTTTTTTATATGCTCTGGGGGCACGGTAGTTCCCTGGCCAAGTATATTTTGGCAAAAAGCTAGTTTATTAGTAGATTTCATTCACGCCCAATTTTTCTTTGAATTGATTACCGTCCTTAAAGGCGCTTCAACTACAACGTCCGATTCAAGTTCAAGAAAATTCAGTCTGGAAATCGTATACGACTAACTGCGGATAAGTTCCACCTCCAGGGACCGTTATCAACATAAAAACATTATTTTGAGAACACGACCGTTTCGAATCTAATCTAAAAATAAAATTCACTATTTTACCTAGGTAACTGTATTCAACATAAGTACCCAGTATTTTAGAGGTAAAGTACTTACAGATCTCTGACTGTTTATGCCTTAATTTTTTTTGGGATCCTATAATAAGACCCAGGGGAAAATACCTTCACGCAAGTTGATATACATATTTTGTACGTAGAGACCTTTCTGTTTTAAGAAATATGTAAGAAATCAAACAGAAAACATAAACATGAAACTTATCTGTAGGAAACATTTTTTACATAAGTTGACAAAGCCTATTAGTTAACCCATATAAGTGACAGACAGTTTTTACTATATATTATGTATGTAGGTAATCATTTATGTCAAGACAAGAATACGACGAAAAAGAAAGCAATCAAAAATATCAGTGCTTTTGTCATCATTAATTAAAATAAGCATATACCTTTAATATTTGAGTAGCTTAGTTTAATTTTAATTTAAATACGTTTAGTTTTAATTTTTAATTGTTTAAATTAATTGTATTTGTCCGAATTTTCATTAGTTAGAAATAATGCATATGAATATTTCTTCTAATAAGTAAAACTAAAATTTTGGAGACATTTACGTACAGCATTTGAAGGATTTATTAGAATTTATATACACTTTCGCAGAAAGTCGACGGAGCTCCTATTTCTGGGTGGTTGTCCCTCTGGGCCAGCTGAAAAAGTAATATAATCTAAACTTACCTCATATTTATGATACTAAGGGGGTGTCTTGGGTCCGGAATTGATTTTTTTCATTAGTATAAAAACTGCGAAAGTGGATAAAACGCGAATAAACGATTTGAAGACGTTTAAAAGCGTTGAAATGTACCCACATAATATTAAACCTTATATAATCCATTAGTCTCCCAGTTACTTACAAAAAATAAAAACTGCACTTACTTTAATATAAAACATGAAAAGAAATATGTATGAATACTTTTGGTTTTAAGCGTGCATGGTTTTCAAAAACACAAACTTAATATGGCGGTTTTTGACAAGCTACCACTTAATAAATGTTAGCGTAGAGATCTCTCTGAAAATTAATCGTTGGTTATTTTAGGCGTTTATAAATATGTCAACTTGTGGACGTTTAAAATAAACAAAAGACAAATGAAAATTCTATGTTTGGAACGAAGATACAACACCGAGTACGCTTCTTAAACATTTAAGTATAAAAAACCCTTCTGGCGCGATTCCGCCCATATGTTGTCCGTTTGTCAAGGCGGCATATTTTGGTATTAATGGTTTCTTTTAATTTGGACATATTTAAATTCTAGCTCACCCAACATTTAATTTTTTATGCGTCGAAGTTCTTCACTTCTGAAAAATATCAAAAGGTGTTCATATTGTCATAATTGTCATTCATAATTATTTTTACTCCTAACGTATTGTAAGTCATAATCATCGCAATGCATAACGTATTTTTTCAGCAACTGTTACTTTTTCAGGATTTTTATAAATCAAACCTAACCTAACCTAGTCTTATCTACACATTGAATATTTCAGAACTTCTGAAAAGTTTACGGTTTCAGTGGCATAAAAATTACATTTTCGGAGTTCCAATAATCGGAGTTGCAATTTTATATGAACTTTGGCGCACCCTATCAAAAGATACCATTCATGTTCTTACCGACGTATGCAAAAAAAAATTACCTATGTGTCATAAATATTCAACACGAAATGTATTTATTCAATTTTTTTTAATAAATCAAGTGATCGCAAATAGACATAATTATGTATTTTTCATCAAATATATTGAAGCAAATAAAACGCCCTGTATAGCTCACAATTTCTTGAAGGCAGAATCTGCGCAGTCCCAAGCTTAATTTTTCTTCACCGTCAACAAAAGAGCTCTTCAAGAACGAAAAGCCTTAGTGCAAACTCGTTCTAAATCGGCCATAAAGTGGGACTTTAATAAAAGAGGATAAGTCGGTAAACAAATACTTGGGCGGCGTCGCTTCGTCGTCTCCGTCTCGGCGCCGGCGGCAGGCGCCATCTTCCTGCTAATTAACTGATTTATCAAGTTATTGTGTAAATAAGCGACAGGCGAGATTTTATATCTTGGCTTTAATAGAGGAAAGGATGATACCTAAACAAATATAAAGAAGTTGTTTTTTTGTTACAGGATGCAAAATGAGCTAGCTAGTTAACTGACAACGGCGAGATTTATTTATATTTTGTTATAGTGAAATTATTTATCGCGATTTTGTTTATAATTTTATTAACTAACTTTGACATTCAGCTTCGTTTGCTTAGTTCAAAAAAGTCTAAGTTTCGTATGAATACAATCTTTGGAAGAAAACTTTAAGTACTTTTTTTCGTTTTAACAGCGACTATATCGTTAAATTGGAAACACAATATTTAATTTTTTATTTTGTTAATTTGTCTATCCTTCTGCATTGTCCTTACTTATTCTACTCGAGGGTTAACTGGAAGAGATCCCATGTGGGATAAGCTCGCCTAAGTACATTATCTATAATTGATGCAATTATGTCTTGTAATTGTTTATGTGCAATAAAGAGTTTACATACATACATACACACTTTTGCAATAATAATATTAGTAAATATCAAGTTTTGGTTTCAAATAATACCGATAAAACTTTTATAGTGTCGCATTTTTGTTCGGTAATAAATAAGACAGCGGAAAACATAAATAGTTTTATTTTTAGTCAAGAAAGCCTCCTCTCGTACATTTCAAACTTAATCCTTTGATTGAAATAATAACACCAAAAGGTCGTTATTTTCTGATAAATATTGGTAGTCAAATAAATATTAAGATAATGGTAAGAGCAGTCATTTATAAATGAGAAGTTAGGTACTCACGGCTTACAACACTTAACAGGCTTGATTTGATTTATCCTTCTTTCACCGACACTCATTTCGAGGGTATTCTGGCAAAACAGAACAAGTGCATTTTTTTTTACACTTTGCATTCATAGACATACTCAGTTTTTTCTGCTTTATTTATCTAGCCAAACCGTATAACTGCAGAAGCTTTTACTATAGTTTTTTTGATATCATGATATTATTATTCTTTAACGTGAGGCTATAATCACTCAAAACTTAAAGTGCTCTTTTATGTAATAATGATAAAAGAGCACTTTAAGTTTTGAGTGATCAATGTGCACTTATTCTGTTTTGCCATTGTATTTGGCTTTTGATAGAACGTATCACTTCGCATAATTTTCGATTCATAGGAAGCTATTTTCTGCTGAACCCATGTTGATTTCTGCTGAACCCATGTTGGTTATCTTGTGATGGTTGCAAGTCTAACCTAACCTAACCTGAGTGAATCATATTTACAACAAGGGGACACCGTCCCGCATCACATCGCACGTTTAGAATTATAGTGACCTAATTCAACATTTCAGTTGTCGACTTTGAAACATGTATTTATTACTATTTACTATAGAGATCTAACTCGAAATACATTTGTGAATTAGGTCACTATAATTCTAAAGATGCGACATGTCCGCAAAAACGTCTAACAGAATCCTCGCGACATGTCTTGACATGCCTAGCCACGTTGCTCAATACCTATCGGCAGCGGCATAGCGTAGAACAGCGTAGTTTATACTTCATTTTATTTCAAGAACAAATTTTCATACATAGAAGCCGAGTGACTAAAAGCTGGTTTTAAAGCAAGTATCCAGCTTCAAGGTTGAGAGAGAGTGAGTTTAGTTGATCACCAAGGAAGAGATTCTTTTTGTGAACATTACGCGTTTTTTTGGCAGCTGTAATTTTTAGATTCTCTTGGTAATTTGATTTGTTAACGTGTTCTTGTCTCATTCCTTTCTCATTCGTTTATTATTTATAATTGATTATAAACGGTGGCTCGCTCTCGTTTAAATTTAAAACAAAATTCTTCAAATTTTCGCAGTACATGGTTATCTCGAAAATTGTATCCTAGGTATTTTTTTGAACGATTTTCTTTTTAACACCCTGTTTCTGACTTATGACTGAACATGTTTAAATGTTTGCTGCACAGGTGTTGCGTGTTCTGGACAAGACACATAATCACTCAGCAAATGCAAAAGCTTTCGTGGAGCATAACATTAAATAAATTCTACGCGGAAAAAGCTACACACAAACGCTAATATATTATCATTGTAAAAGTTTGTAAAGCTGTTCAGATGATTGTTTGTACGCTTAAACAACAGAACTGGTTTGGACATAAATTAGTCCTGTCCCCTTATTATAGCCGCCTTTATCGCGGTGGACTAAACACCCGTCACTCTCGCACTTAAATATTGGTCAGAATGTGACAAGTGTTTTATCCACAATTATCCACATCGATAAACATGACCATAACCGGACCATTGGGTATGGAATAAGTTTGTGTCAAAAAATTCATTTTTGGGACAAGCTTTTGTTGCCGACTGTTCTTTTTTTGGCAAAATCTTTATCTGCTTATCAAGAACAACCTATTGAGTCCTAACACGGTGGTCTACGTTAAGAATAGCGAAGATCCTGTCGCCACCTTCCGGCTCCATCATCAGATCACCTTTTAGATACCATACTATTGAATTGTCATCGGGTTTACTTATGTGATCTAAATTTAAGCTCAATCCATTAGCGGGAATTGGTCAAATTTAACATGCACGATTTGACCTGTACATACATACATCCATACATTGTAAGTTAAATAAATGTATGACTGACTGTTGAGTTTCTTACGGCATTTCTTCTCAGCAGCGGTCTCCTCTTGGGAAGCGCTGGTAGAATCTTGACGTGTAAAAGTGACCGGGCGGCCTACTTACTGAATTATTGTCTTTTATCTTTTAACTTTTAATAAAAAGCTTGTAAAAAGAGGTAGTTCTAACAGTTGTAGGCAAATAAAAGAAATTTTTAAAGAAATGTCACAAGAATGTTACGTATTTAAGCTTGAGCAATAATTTTACGCTCAAGCGGTTTTAGTGCGAGAGCTCGAGTCGAACAACGTCTCTCTACCTATTAGTATGGACTCGTAAACGGTTGTGACGTCAGCAACGGTAACTTGTGCGCAAGTTATCGCAAACGCTTATGTTGACTATAAAAAGGGATACCGTTGTACCATAAAACAAGTTTTTTTTTACATTAATTATAACTTATGTAAGATAGTGTGAAAATGCTGAGTGGAACTCTAACTTACATATAAGTATACAGTAGGGCTAGACAAGTTGCCATCGAATACGAACGCTAGCGTTAGGTGATCACCTGTGATGACACTGACTCAGTTGACAGTTTCTTTGCATAGTTACCACCCTTGGATACCACCGTTTATATTGTGATAGTGCTCGTGTTGAATTCGACCTGTCAAGATAGTACCGCGTAACGACCGTAATTGTCAAAACGATCACTTTTTGATTAGCGTGAGTGATAGTGATCACTATACAGCGTGTCAGTCGTAACGAGTGATATATCACGTGACTATCTTACGTCAATTCCGTACATTTTTCAAAGCGACAGGTGATCACCTAACGCTAGCGTTTGTATTCGATGGCAACTTGTCTAGCCCCGCAGAGCCGAAAAAACACAGCAGTATGACATAGCGAAGTCTACTACTTGAAAAAAACTTCGAGTTTGTCTAACCAACTTAACTAGATCCCGAACGACCTTTTAGAACCTCACAGTAAAAATTTTAGAAAATGTCAGTATAGATTTAAAAAAGTGATAATTTTTTTCACATGTCTGATGTGTGATAACGCAACATCATTTGTATCATTATTAAGACCGTGAACAAACTTATCGTTCATTAATTCAGACAGCCACTGAAGTCTTTTAGTAGTTTTACAAGCATTCAAAGTTTCATTCAAATTTCAAATGTCACATCAAATCATTTAAATCACGAGGTAAAGTGATTGCTAAATTAAAAACATTTTTCTGTGATCTTTTTTCATAGTTAGAACTCAAATATTCAAATACTTTGAAACAATGTCTTAGTGTGTACAAAGCTGAATAGATTTATCGTCTTGAAAGTCTTTAAAACATCCCATAAAATCACAGGAATCTTATCACAATATGTTTCAGTAATTAATTGTGTATCAAGACTTAAAAGGGTTTGTTTTTACTGCTCTCTCTCTTGCTTTTAATTATACGCTTACCCGACGCACGACTTTTTAATACTTACAAGATAGCACAGTAACTAGTTTAAATTAGTTACTCATACTTCACGCCACATAACTATAGAATAAACTTCTGCACTTTACTTAAATTTCCCATACCACAGATATCCTGCAGGTAAAATTAAATTTAAGCTTAGCATCTCTTCCTTACGAGTAGAATAATATGTCGATGACCCAGTTGCTTGAAAATATTCTGGTACCGAATTACCTCATAGTCATTTTTCATCACCATTATTTCAGCAGCCGAAATACGACTACTGCTGAACATTAGGCCTTCTCAGAATATATTCACCCTTTCTTAATTAGCTGTTGGCGCTTTTTGAATCGTATTACCAAAGGTATTATATTACTACTCATCTCTTTTTAACCAATATAGCCATCAAGTAGCTGTGACATAATGTAGAGATCACAAGTATTACTGGTAGCTCCCTATATCCCTCTTAAGCAGAGATGGACATTATTCGAATAAAAAATAATTCGTAATATTTTTATTCCGAATAATTTATTTGCGAATGATTTATTCGCGAACAAATTATCCATGAATCATTCGACTACTTTTCGACTAACGAATAAATTATTAATTTATTAGAGAAAAATGGAGCAGGTATTCCAGTACATAATAATTATTCGTGGCAATTTATTCGCGAATAAATCATTCGCAAATGACTTATATGCAAATAAATTATTCGACGAATAATTTATTCGAATAAGAATAATCATTCGAGAATTTCATTCGTTATTTGCGAATAATTTGGTTATTCTTATTCGTTATTCGTCATTCGAATAAATTTTGCCCATCCCTGCTCTTAAGTGACGTAATGCCGAAAATACGGGGCCATATTGTGGGGAGTTATGCTCACTAAGCTTCCACGGGCCTTTATGGAGCTCGCGAGACATGTTAATCTTTAAGGGACTTTCTCGGGATCAATTGTGATACACTCAGAATTCCTAAAGGACGTTACCTCGGCTCGTTGCTCACCGAAGAGAATATTTGTCTCTTTAATTATAGCCAGGGCTCATTCGGATTAGGCATTTAAATTAAGCATAATGTTATAGTATAGCGTTCGAGCAGCTCTCAAAACATTTGAAGTTTTGTTTGTGGATACTAAATTGAGGGTTACAATTTATTATGTGTAAATATTCAAGATTAACGTTCCGTAGCTCCCAAAATGCAACGCTTTTAACAAATGTTGGCTTTGTTTCAACGATTTACGAGTTCAATGTGGGAAATGCAAAAAATCTAAAATAGGTACCTATAGCAAAAAATACGTATATTTGTATACGCTAACTAGTATACTACGTAATGGTATGTTTCCTATTTTGAGCTGATTAATTTAACAATAATACTTACTAAAGATAAGCAACGAAGTTGTATCACAAAGTTAATAGTCCTAGTGATTAAGGTGCATAATAAGTTATTTTATATTTCATAACAACTCTTCATTACAGATTCAATGATGGAGACAGATAAAATGTCCACCGCGTCGTCGGTAGGTGCCGAGCGGAGGCCCCTGATGCAAGCCCTCGTGGTTGAACGGAGAATTCTTTTCGCGGCCACCATATTGGTGGGCTTATGCACGTTCCTGTGGATCACAGCTGTGTGCACGAGCAAATGGGTCCACATACAAAGAGATGGTGAGTCACTGTGCACTCTAGAGAGATGAAGACAATTTTAATCAAATATTTCCCTCGCATTTAATAGGTCATTGCGTAGAGTGCATGGTGAAATAATGTTTGAATTGCAGTTATTAAACTAGTCATGCAGACTATTAAAGCAAGAAGCTTAGTATTTCTATCAAGCATAAGTAATATTTCTAGCTACGAGACGGTCATAAAAAACGAGAAATATAATTATTAAGATATTTGTATTGATCATTCACATCATTTCATGTACATGAATATAAATAATGAAATTACTAGCACAGAGGCATTCCATCTCAGTCCTCAGGGTTGGCAACGCATTTACATTCTTACGATTGAAATATTAAGATTGTATTTTGAATGCGAATCGTCACAGATCTTTACGCCATAAAAAACATTATTGCATGCAGAACGTGAAGGAACGCTAACATTACGCTACCATTTTCAGTAAATTGTGATATGCGCGGGTGATCTTTCGAAAGCTTTTATCGACGGCACACAAATTGTGGTATCCTTGAAAAAAATGCATTATCTACGCTGAACACAACTGCAACTTTGTAGTTATAGTAGATTATACATCGAGGGTATAAAGCACTGTTTTATGTCACGGGCGCGATATTGAATCCTGAGCAAATGAGGGACACCAGGGTTTTTAACTCCCGAGCGTAGCTAGGGCGTAGGGTGTTACGAGTTCCTGAAGACGGGGTCCTGAGTGCAGCGAGAGATTCAAGCTCGCCCAAGACGTAAACAGCTTTAACCCAAACGAGAAATACTCTACTTTTCTCACCTTTTGTTTTATTTTCGTTGTTTTGCGTATATGGCTTGTAATGGCCAGTTCGATTTTCAAATAAGTTCTGTTTGCTGTAGGTTTCTATGGAACAATTTTTCATACGAATTCAAATCTCATTATTAACCAGCGGGTTATAATGAGATTCAGTACAATATTATAATCCGCTAGTTAGCCGATGGCTATAATCACTTACTTTAGGTGAGGTTTGCATGATATATAATTGGGCAAATTCGAGCATGTGGTGTGAAAAAACATTTATATATTTAGTTGTTATTAAAATACTGGTCACCAAAGACTAAACAAAGGTTATAAATGGAAGCCGCTGAAAAACACATTATGCAAGATGTAGCCATACCTTCGGCGGTCCCCGGCTAACGATCTATAAGCGGCCCATTTTAAAGATAAATGGTCGTTCAACGGAAGATTAAGAAATACACGCTAAGGGTTTTTATAAACTGGGCCATACCATAACATGTCTACAGCATTATTGTTTTGCCGCGTAGAATTGAGGCCCAGTTTATAAAAACCCTTAGCGTGTATTTCTTAATCTTCCGTTGAACGACCATTGTTCAACGGAAGATTAAGAAATACACGCTAAGGGTTTTTATAAACTGGGCCTCAATTCTACGCGGCAAAACAATAATGCTGTAGACATGTTATGGTACTGTTTTTATCTCGGCCGCCATTACTGTCAAGTAAATAAGAGATATAACGTTAACGTTGACATTACGATGACTTGCCAAAAGCAAAATGGTTTCACCCTGTAGAATAAAGGCCCTGGGGGTTATCACGGCATAGCTATGCAGTTCAATTTACGCTAAGAAAAAAGGACAGAGGTATATAACTGCTACAGTTCTATCCTTTGCGTTCGCCGTAAAACTGCATAGCCATGTCATGATAACCCTCCTGATGCATAAACTATATACAGAGGGATTGTATAACTTTCGCATTCACTGCCAGGGGGCGTGGCCTAGGAACAAACTTGTATGACAGTGAACGCATATATGCGTCGTTGGCAGTGAATGCGTTAAGCATTATGTAGTCAGTAAGAACTAGGACCATAAAATGAAGTTGTTAAACTACTAATTTACGTACGGTAAAAATCCTAGGATTGTGTTACACGAGTGGTTACGTGCTTCTAACAACATTTAACACACGACTAAAATTTGTGCTTATTTCTTACCTCTAATGCTGCTTGTTTTATTTTCCAGAAATAACGTAGTGTGAGCTAAAAATATGTTTATGACAGAATTCTAAAAGTATATCAAAAGTATTCAAAAGTAAAAATATACTTGCGTTGTTCATGTCACCAGATATAACCCATTAAATTGAGTAACAAAAATATTGTATTCATTAAAACGTCTAAAAATGACATTTTAGACAAGTAATTCACATTGAAATATGTGGTCATAAAATTTCTTGACGTGTATTAAAGGGAAACGGCAAGGTTACTATGGGAAATGAAATTTATATTTTAACGTTTTCTTATTACTTGTGAAGTTTTTCATGTAGGTGTTGTTTCGGTCAGTTAATTACGTTATTTCCCTCCAGCAAAATCTACTGAAAATATCCTACTAATAATATAATAAATGCGAACGCTTGTTTGCTACTTTGTTACTCCTTTACGCTGTAACGGCTCAACGGATTTGGATGAAATTTGAAATGGAGATAGCTTAGGGTTAACCCATGGGCTACTTTTCGCCCTAGAAAATTCTACGCGGACGAAGTCGCCGACAGAAGCCAGTAAAAAATAAAGACAACACGGAAATAATAGTGTTTTTTTTCCATGAAGTTTAATGTAAATTAATTGCGAATGTAATAAGTTTAATTGTAATAAACTAGTCTCGCACGCGCAGAAGCACAGCATTTACTGAGTCCGCTCCTTTTACCGCATGTCATATTTTATTATCTATGCTTGTTATATATTATTATCTATGCTAGTGCTTTATTTATTTGTTCGCTTTCTTTGTGCGGTAGTAGGTAAATTTTTCATTCTCTTCTTTTATTTCTTTACAAAATGAAAATCTAGTGGCTTACACTATTATTTTCGCGTCGTCTAAAAATCTATTTTCTTAACAATGCTCAGAAATATGAACATTTTTGGTCTGAACATTTTATTTCAGACCGTTTTGCATATATAAAACAATATATTTGCGTATTGCGTAAATAATCAATAAAAAATGTTGTTTTATTTCCTCGCAGTAGTTGTGAAAAGCCTGAGCTGTGTTGTGGATGTCTCTTACGAGTACTGTCGGTAATACAAACGGTCGATTGCTTTATTTAATGTGACATCTTCTTAACCTTTTGCACCAAGTTGGATTCGGAACTCAGAAAATTGGGTCCGGGAATTTTGCTTTGAATTATGTTAAAGGTAGAATTCGATGCCTAATTAAATCCAATGACACATTGACACGGGTACTACAGGGTTACGAGAAGCATGCGCCCGGCGGTTTATTTTTAATTACGGACGTGTGGCATTGGGGTCGCTGGCCGTCGGTCTATTTTTGGCCGCGGTACGTGTGCACCACAATATGCTCATTGTGATTAGGGCTCTGAAATATCGCAATAGTAAAGTAGTAAACCTGGAAAGTGGTCGTCAACTCGGCGCCGCATTCCGGCTGACCTAGCTCAAGACTGTACAATGTTACCGATAAAATGTACAGCTACAAACCAATGCTTACAATGATTTCTTGTTAGTCAAAATTACACCTAACATTTATAAAATAGAATTGGGATAGTATTGGAATAGGAAAGCGTAAAACGAATAAAGGAATGAAGTAAAATAACGTCAAAAATAGACCGCAATCATCGATATATTTTTAAACATATGACTATGATTACTTTTTCATATATTTCTGGAACTTTGTCTTGACTTGAAATAAGCCCGTGGAGTTAACCCCATGTGATCCTGTTTAGCCTTTTAGAGAAAATACTCTTTTACCGAACAATTTATTTTCTTCGCGTGTGATATTCATGGACTTATTTCTCTAATAAGTTCATGGGAGTGTCTATAAATAACTCGACATTGGCGAAATACACCTTAAAAGTAATGAAAGCCATTAATTCAAATTAGAATAAGAATTAGAACTTTATCTGAGTTTAAAATAATAGTGAACCTTTTTTAATTTCATGACACATGTGTGAAGATTGCTATATAAAATCAAATAGGCTATGAAATCTCAATAAATTGACTTCTTTTATTACCAAAATAATCTGCTCAAAAAAGGAAGTCAATTGCGAGTATTAATGCCTGATTAGTGCTGTTTTTTCAAGTAACTTTTTTAAACTTTTTATAAAATCCCCCTTGTAAGAGCGTAGGCAACCAACAACAAACAAAACAGCCAAGAAAAGTTGAGTCCAATTTATACTACCCATACATTATGCAGTTTAATGGCTTAGTCACGCTTGAAATGAAGCAGCAAAGTGACGATTTTCGCAACGCAAATTGAATGCCACTAAAATTTATATTCGAGACTAGACAGATTAGTTTGTACCTATTTACGAATGCCAGCTGTCTGGCCGGCTGCCAACGTTGAGAGTCATTAACACCGGCAATTGTTTTCAGGTACCTTCAATGCAACGGGCAACGGGACCATGTTCTTGTCAAGTGATTCAGGGGTGTGGGAGATATGCCGAAATGAGTTCAAGTGGAACGCCTCGTCGACTTCGCCTAAACCCAACGGGACAGTATCTGCGCAGCCCTGTGTAGTCAGCAGTGCTGTAGGACAATGCTATACACGTAAGTGAAGATGTTTGACATATATTGACTAGCAGGTTTTTTACTTACCAGTTTATTGGGTGACGCGTTTAGCCTAGTTGGTAGAAACCCCATGAAGCTACCTAGCACTACCTATGAAGCTAGCGGTCCGGGGTTCGAATCCCGGTATGGGCAAGTGTTTGTGTGATAAATGCAAGTATTTGTTACTGAGTCTTGGATGTTTTCTATTTTTTCAAGTTTGTAGTTCCCTACATAAGTAAGTGTATCGTTGTTTAGTACCCATAGTACAAACCTAGAGATTAGTTTGGGACTAGGCCAATTTGAGTGAAAGTGTCGCTTTATTATTTTAATGTCCCCTAATGTCAAAGTGACCCGAGAGGTAGCGATTAGCGGCGAGCGCTAAGCTAAGTGCTAGCGAAGAGACGAATAACAAAACTATCTATGGCGCCAACCATACGGAACGCTTGTATGCATATTCGTCGTCTCGATTATTAGCCTCTTACTGTGTTACCTGTGGTATAGCATTAGGTTAAAAGGTTTAAATATTTATAAAGCCTTAACCAATGCTATTTAATTATTAAATATACATAAAAAACACAGCGTACGCATGGAGATCTAAAACTATGAACAAAATAGCATAAATGCACAATATACACTGGCCCGCAAAACTAAGTATCATATTTTTAATACTACGAAGTATTAAAAGTGTGGTACTTAGTTTTACGGGCCAGTGTAGATAGGACTATTAAATAAAGTTAGTCGACCCCCTTAGTATTTACTTTCACATGAACCTTTGAGTCAGTTTCTTATGACCCATAAATACTTTCACCCTTAAACCTAGGCGGGATATTTTTCCTTTACACTCCATTAATGTTTTAATAATGATTTCAAACCAATCCTTACCAAATATCTCGTTAGAATTCATAAGACACTTCCAAACCTGTAGATAAGTAGTAGATGAGCTTTAAGGCGTCGTCGACGGCAAAACGTGTGAACAGATCGCGATAAGGCGGAAATGATGTCGTTGCCAGCGGATACTACTGGGCGGGCGGATGGTGCTCGATAACGTCTAACGATAAGCTATGCGATAGGGTTAGTACGTATTAAGATAATAATATGGTTGGACACCGCAAAAACTGTAAAATTTGAACGGTCATTTCGGCTATAAATCAAAAAGCACGTCACGGAAAACGTTAAAAAAATATATTTTCGAGCAGGGTTCACCCCCGTTTGTATCAAATCACTTTCACTTAAATTTTTCAACCCCTATAATATTTAGAAAAATAATTTCATGTTGTTCCTTTTTTACCATTTTGGTACGGAACCCTAAAAACCAGACTCGCAATTTGGGAGTTGGACTCGCGCACCGAGTCATCCTTACCGCCATTTCGAATCGAATGAGTGCAAGCCCAACTTACACTTGACCATTTTTAGTATTTGTTGTTTCTTTAATATGACTTGTGTTTTTCTTCAGGATTTGTGACCATACACTTTGACCATTTTCGAAAATCGTTACCGTTTCGTCGTGGTTAGATCTTGTCTAGGAGTTCTGACTTGTTGCTATTATAGAAATCATGCTAAGTTTACGAGTTTCTGCCCTGATTACGGACAGTCACAGTTATTGTAGCATGTAGCTTGGCGCGTTTTGGCCGATCACAGCAATTAAACAATTACGCGTAGCCAAATCGCAGGCGATTTAACAACTGCGACGACATGTTAAGAGTAGTTGATAGAGCTCTTCCTACAAAGTTAGCGGCCCTCGGTTCTGTTCCCGGTATGGACAAATATTTGTGTGAAGAGTGCGAGTTTTGTTCCTGAGTCTTGGATGTTTTCTATAAATTTATAATGCATTTCTCCATATAAGTATTTTATCGTTTTCTAGTAGCCATAGTACAAGCCTAGAGCTTAGATTGTCCCTTCATTTTATTATTTTTAACTGTCCAAGTTTTGCGCACGACACTCGAGCTCAAGTGGTTAGTAGTATCAAATTATGTTGTATGCAGAACGACACACAAGCGATGAGAAAAGTATAAATTGTCACTGGATGGGGGATCGCAAGTAGCGAGAGGAAAACAAATTGATATAGTAGTTCAAATGCTTTTGGTAAATCTTAGGTGCAAGTTCGATGGTTCCTAAGTAAATAAGTGAGTTGGTAGTGACCCTGCCTACGAAGCTAGCGGTCCTGGGTTCAAATCCCGGTAAGGGCAGATATTTGTGTGATGAGTGCGAATATTTGTTCCTGAGTCATGGATGTTTTCTATGTATTTAAGTATTTATTTCTCTATATAAGTATTTATATCGTTGTCTAGTACCCATAGTACAAGCCTAGAGCTTAGTTTGGGACTAGGTCAATTGGTGTGACATTGTCCCCTGATATTTATTTATTTATTTTATTTATAAGTGTAAATAGTAAGTGTATTTAATGTCATATGAGTTTAATAGCTCTTGCACGAATATGTCAATCATACTTCACGTTCCATCCATTGCACTAACTAAACAGACTGACGTTTCCATAAATTATTTTCAATTAATATTTCACCTTTACTTATCGACGACGACGATGTCAACGTGCTATCTAATTTTAGTATCAAATACGGACAAGGACGCTGATTCTATTAGCTATACATATTTTCTAGATAAAACCAAGTTAACGTTACCTTCTCGATAGCAGAAAAAGTTAAAGTTCAGTTAGAGGTAAAGTTCAGTTGCTTGCATCCGAGTAATAACAGAATTTTATAAATCGTGATCGTCTGCCAGCGACTTCGTCCGCGTAGAAGTAGTAATTTTGTCATCCCACGGGCACCGTACATTTTCCGGGATAAATAATAGTATTTGTGCTATTTCAGACTTTAATCTATCTCTGTGCCGTATTTCATCTGATTCCGTTTAGCCGTTCCCGTGTGATTAAGTAATAAACATCCAAAGTTTCGCATTTATAATGGTACTAGCTTCTGCCCGCGACTTCGTCCACGTAGATTTCAAATATCGCTATCCGCTGGGGAACTTTTAAATTTTCCGGGATGAAAGGTAGCATATGTGCTAATCCAGGGTATAAGCTATCTCCATTTCAAATTTCATCCATATTCGACCAGCCTTTGCTGCGTGAAAGATTAACAAACATCCACGCATACCTACAAACTTTCGCGTTTTAATATTAGTAAGGATCATAAAGGAGTTATGGCAACTGTATAAACTTTAATCTAATAGACATGTTAAATCGGAGTTTTGTAAAGAATTGGTCAAATTAGCTCCAAACTGTTCGTGTACATACACACGGCCGCCGGTGCGTCACCGTTTTCGTTTTTCTAAAAGATAAACTAAATGAAAATGTCACGTGAATGTTATGCCGTATCGTGGTTAATAACATTTCATACTTACAAAGACAGCTACCGCTGTTATAACTGTTTTTGCTAAATTCCATTCGGAATGGTCGTTTGCTTTAAATAGATTCCAGCGAGTCTGCACTCGTTCGAGTTTGTTTTGCTTTTCGCGAGAGTGTACCCCACCGGGGCGTAAAGCACCTACGTTTATTTTGCCCACGATGCCTTCTGGCTTAGCTCATTTAGCATGTCCATTAACACCCGCGGGTTTAGTTTGTTATCAGATCTATTCTTGCAACGTTAAAAGAAACCATACACTTAGCAACTGGGCTTGTTATTTGTAGACGAGTTAATTTTACTTGCAAGGTTAAGTTTTATCTTATACACATAATTTTGTTTCCATTTTAGCATTCCGTCACCGAAGGGTGCGGAGCCCTATTGCTAAGTGTACTCTGTCTGTTAACGCACCCAAAGATCAACAGTTGGACTGACATGCCGAGAGGAGAAGTAGCTGTTGAGATGAGAGACGTGTATAACTTTTTCATTCTCACAAATAGCTACGTCTCTGTGACCTGTCAGCCTTTAGTGCGGCTACTTGTTCTACCTTTTAAGGGCTGTATTTTTTTAACCGTAATAGGTAAGCTGTTGATCTATAATATTATGTTATTAAGATGCTATTATTACGGAGAAATATATCACATTACCTCGATGTTTTTTCAGCGGTCTCCTTGCGGTCGCCCACAATGTTTTGGTCTGCCCATTATACTGATGGGATATTTTTAACGAGCAACTTTGTTACTATGGTAGTTATAGTATTCTTTTCATTTTTAATTCTTTAGATATAATTAAGATATTATTTTCAGTGACTAAGATGCCATAATATTAATTAATTAATTCCCCATTACTTTTGCGTTTATATTGTATACATACACAACTGTCGGTGTGTGTCGGTGACTCTTAACAGTTTTTAAATATTTAATTAGTTTTAAAAGCGGGATATAAAAATTAAAGTATAAGAATTTTGAATGGGATTAACTCTCCAATAGGGACCATGAATCTATGCGACACCGCTATATTTATAAATCCTACCAAACACATACAGTGTTCAATCACATGCAGTGCTTACCTAATTCCTACAATAAATATTACTCGTAAAACTTGCAAAAATAGAAAGGGATTTAATAGTTCAACCATTCCATTGGACAATTAGGAAGCTTATTGCTTTTTAATGTTGACCCAATTAAACGTATACTCAGCTTGCATCGCACAATCAAAGTCATAAATATCGCTGAACCAATTCAGGGATTTAATAAATCATTTTATTTTGTAGGGAAAAGACCGTAACATTATTGAGTGATAATTTTAACGTCTGTAGTGAATTTATCCAACCCCTTAGAGATCTGATCAGAACCCACTTATTATCATTACCTCGCTACATAGGTATATTACATATGTTACTTTTATCTTTTTTATGTAGGTATAGTTTTTATACATGAAAATTAGGACGCGTTGGAGTGTTTTTACTTAAAGTCTCATAAAAAATATTTGATATAATAAGATAAAGCTTTTCGTAACATTTCTTTTGTAAAATAATGTTACAATTAAGTTTTATTTAATTCTTATTAAATGTTTTATTAATAATAATGTAAACAATACACGCAAAAGGTGCTCCTTAATTAAATGAACGCAAACAAAGTCGGACTAAAGCCTGAGTTAAGTAAATAAATGTGAATAAATCCTAAATTTCCCTCACCCAAATTAAGTTTGCTTCTTCGTTTATCAATAACATTACGAAAATAACCATTTGAATAGTGACATTATTGCAGTTAAAAAATAGTTAACTTTTGTCTGAATTTCTTTTTAGCAAAGTGTCACTGTTGGATTTAAATTTAATTAGTTTATTCTGTGCCATTTTAGCTGATTAACTAAGGAAACTGACCCCAGGGCTTGTTGCCTAACGCACTCGCAATCGCAATCGAAGAACGAACAATTGTTTTCATTTTAAAAGCATGCTCGCCTTCGGAATGTCAAAATGAAAACGATTGCGATTGCGAGTGCGTTAGGCAATAAGCCTGCCGGTCTAAACCCTTAGATAGAGAACGTTGAAGGATAAAGGGCGAAATATACTCGGGTTATAGCAATGTCGTTTTAGGATCCCGCAGGGAGCCGTGCCTACCATAGAGCTTTTTCCTACAACCCCAATTACACTGCCCTACTAACCTAATAAGCAGTAAGCCAACTTTAATAACCAAAGCAGTTTTAATTCTCTTCTGTTAGTAATAAGGTTGATATTGCTACAGGAGTTTTATCTGAGATACTGTGTATTGGATTAGCAGGGCAGTACAGTGTTTAGCTTTCAAAACGCTACGCCACATGTAATATAGCACATACTCGTACCATTAAAACCATTAGTACGCTTTCGTTGCTATGCTACTTTGAACGCCATGTCAATTAAGTTTTATTATTGTTACTAGCGTCCCGCTCGCTTGTTTATTGAGAATAATATGCCATTCGAAAATCGAAAAAACATCGTATCGATTTAACGGTTTTGGAGATTCTGTCGCATAGGTACCAACTCACAAAATTTGCAACTCACAAGATAAGTATTTTGACTTAATAAAATAGACTTATATATGTTAAAAAAGTTTGTCATGTTGTTTTTGTTATAAGAATATTGCATTTTCATTGGAAAATACTCTTAGTCTACCCATTATAACTCGTACAGCATCCATACATTCCTAAAATAATCTGCTGTTCAATACATTTAGAAACCACACTCGCAGGGAAGTTTTTTCTTGCACTATTCAACTACACATGACATTCTATTTTAAAATCACGGTAGCGTTTATTTTTAACGGGTAACCTGTAAACTCACGCCAATACAGAGAAACCAAACGATTTAGTATCAGAGTTGAGTAAAATCGGCTTTTTCACAAAAAGTAAACATTCCGTCGGCTGCGGCCCACACAATTAGATTTATAGTCACCGACAAAAATACCGCATTAGATCTTCCAAGTCGCAACCGGTACAGTTATCTACGAGCGTAACGTGTCGTGTAAACAAACAAACACTGCGGCTCTGTTAAAGTCCGCTACAAGACGAGTGTTGCCAACTTTTATTGTAAAAAAGTTGTTGAAAGATTGTAAGTAGCTTATAATAGGTGCTAAAGATGCGTTTGTTTCGCTGGATTAAGTCGTACGTCGAAAATCGCACACAGTCTCTAGTGGTTTTGGGGTTTACCTCTCACACAGTAAAATTATAAGTTCCGGCGTCCCTCAAGGGTCCCATTTGGGACCTCTATTGTTTAATTTATACATAAATGCTATTGTAAAATCTATCTCTCAATTTAATATACTTATTTATGCAGACGAATTTTTATAGAATTATTCGTAGTGAAGCTGATTGTGGACTATTACAAAATGATTTTTATAATTCTGAGGCTTTTTGCAAAGAGAATAATCTAGATCCAGATAGGTGAGTGTATTATAATAAGTTTTTCAAGAAAAAATAATTCGTTAAAGTTTTGTTATAAATTATGCAACAAAGATTTAGTGAGAGTTAAGGAAATACGTGATCTTGGCGTCGTTATGGGTGAGAAATTATCATTTGTACCCCATATCGACTCCATTTTAGGTAAATCCTTTAAGCAATTAGGTATGATACTGCGAATTGGTAAACCTTTTAGGAATACTTTGACACTTAAAACACTTTATTATAGTTTCGTACGTAGTCGGCTTGAGTTTGCATGTGCTGTATGGAAGCCTCATTATAATATTCATATTGACAGGATAGAGAGACTACAGAAAAAATCGTAAAATCCCTTGACTTTAAATATGGCAATGAATACAAAGATTATATAGAATCATTAAATCGTCATAAAATGCAATCTCTTGAGTGTCGAAGAGACTGCGTTGACTCAGATTTATTGTATAAAATAATCAATAATCACATTGATGCCCCTAGCCTGCTAAAAGACGTTCAATTTAGAGTTCCGGGTACAAGAGAACGCCAATGTCGTGACAAATATAAACATCTTTTCTCCATCCCTCGTAGTAGAACAAACTACTCTAAGAACATGTTTATCAAGCGTGTATGTACGCTATATAATAATGATAAGAAACTTTAAGATATAGACATATTCAACTGTACTATAGGCTCATTAAAAAGTGTTTTTGGAACGCAAATGAATACTTATTCATACTCTATTTTTCATGTTAATGTCAAGTCACTGTTTTCTTTTTTGTTTTTTAAATATATTTTGTAATGAGGCTCAGAATAAGTATACAAGTTTTTGGGTTCAGTAATAATTTTGTATACATTTTTGTTTACGTTATTAATGTTATTATACTATAATGTTTAATTTTGGGAACTATAGGTCTATTTAGTACAATCTATTTGTAATTCAATATATTTGTATGACTGTTTGTTCCAAAATAAATAAATAAAATAAGATAAGAATAAAAAGGTTTGACTTGTAAAATTGCGCAATTATCACTGTTATTTTGAGTTTCATCATTATTTCAGCCCGTATTTAGTATTCGTCCACATCTGAGCCTACGCCTATGCGGCCTGCATCCACCAACTTTCTACTAGCTTTATTAGGTCATCTGTCTATCGTGCAGGCGGTCGTCCACCGCGCTGATTTTGACTTTAGTCAAAATCTAAAATCGCCCAAAATCCGTCCGAATTTAAATAATCTCAGTCTTACAATGGGCAATATTCAACGACTATAATTAAAAAGTCAAAGGTAAGAAATGCTTAATTGAGCTAAAAAGTTAGTAAGTTGGCAACACTCGAGATGTTCTGAGCAGCTTTCTCAGATATTAGCTGTCAGCAGTAAAATGTTAGCTGCGCGGACGCGGATTCTCATCGGTGTCGTAATGCGTGAGACTTGCTCTGTTGTTTGTCAGTGGGAAATGGGTGATGTATTTTTGTACAGACTTTGTTTGACTTCCCTAGAAAAAAACGTTTTTAAATTAGTTCAAACAGTAAATATTAAAGTAAATACAAAAACATTATTTCGGTCACTTTTTTCAAGAAACTGTACATATGTAGATACATTTATTATTTTTAGAATTAAACGTTAACTATGCCATCTTTTAAGTATCAGACGTCCGTTATTTTTTGTTTAAGATTAAAAAATTGCAGTTTATTTAATCAAGAAACCAACATTATTAAAACTTTAAAAAGCCAAAAATTGGCTTCGTCATAGTCGCTCAACTATCTTACTCGAGATATCTTATCGCCACCCTCGAAATAGGCACCGTTGAGAAATTCCGGTGGCCATTTGTGGTCTTTGTCATCAGTTCCACTTCACCAAATAGTGATTTCCACGAGTTACTATGAAAAATACCCAAGTCGCTATAGGTGTGCCTATAATATTTGAGGAGTTCCCTCGATTTCTCCAAGATCCATCATGGGACCAATGAGAAAGTATACCCTTTCAAACAAAAAAACATTTTTTTCTAATCGGTCAGCGGTCTTTGAGTAGTCGGGGAACAAAGCTAAAAAAAAACCCGACGAAATGAGAACCTCCTCCTTTTTGAAATCGATTAAAAAGCCATTGCTACATATTTAAAAAAGGTACTTAATTAAATCTTCACAGAAGACTAATCCAAATATCTCGTTGACTCACAAGGAAATAAAAAATCAATCAGATCTAAGTCGTCCTCGTTATTCCATAATAGGCCAATAAAATACAGAACTATTACTATCCGTTGATTACGCGCAATAAAAATAACAGCAGGGTTTATCCGGATCGAAATAGAATAACGGGATTTACTCAAGGGAATTATGGTGTCATGGCAGGTTTAAACACTTATAAGTAAATAAATATATAAATAAATAAATAAACTTCTATGGCAGACTCATAATATTGCAATATCTGTTTGAGGGATGTTTTAAACCCTTTCTTCGGTGGTAGACTAGTAAACTTGTCCAAATCTTGCGTAGAGATCTTGTAGGTATGTTATGACACTTAAAATTCTTTGAAAAACTTCGATTGCCTCGTCATAAGCAGGTAGTCTGTTTTAACTCTACAATTATATCCAATTATATCCATATTATTATTATGGCATTTTAGCACCAGCAGGCCTAGTCAACATCCAAGCACTGCTAACGTTTCAGGCCTTAGACAAGCATTCAGCGTTCGTTATTATTATCCGAAATGTATAGAACTGACGTAAGCTGTCAGACGGTTGCGTTGAGCGCGTAACGTCAGTTCCATACATTTCGTCGGTTTTCCAAAATCGTTTCGGTAGCGTTAAGCAACTTGTCTAGCCTTGGTGTTCTCTATCGACTCAAAATATATCAGGCCGTAGCTAAGATATATTACGCTAAGAAGCGTTTCTATTCGTTTAGTTTTTAAGCCAATCGCGTCACTGTTAGATCACGTGACTCTTCGTATCACCAGTGACGCGATTGGTTGAAAAACGAAACGAATAGAAACGCAAGTGTGATGCATCTTGGTTAGGGCTTCTGGAGTTAACATAAGACGCGATCTGTCATCAGCTTACATTTGTCGATCTTGTATCATTCGTATTTCTATAAATTTTAATTTTAATTTCACTTTTGGTGGTATTTTTCATGGTATTTTCATATTTTGTTGAAAAATCCGATTTCAAAAATCCATGCATATTCCCTATTGTTAGCCGAAGAAAGCAATTGCACGTCGATGAAATTAAAGGACTCTAGTCATTTTTCTTTCACAAAAATTATATAGCTTAATTTTACTCGTTAATTAAATTATACATGCCGTGTGTGATTTAAGAATATCTGGATCGTTCCACAAGTGCAGACAAATGTGCCGTTCCAGTAAT
The DNA here is from genome assembly GCA_946894065.1 of Acleris literana. NCBI lineage: Eukaryota > Metazoa > Arthropoda > Insecta > Lepidoptera > Tortricidae > Acleris > Acleris literana. The sequence goes on along the minus strand of OX335670.1, from coordinate 13,444,400 downwards.
GTGCTTCTTAAATCAACTGTCAAGATGAACAAGGTCAATGATAATGGTGAGGAAACAGTAAAGTAAATATTCCTGTGTAGTATTAATAATAGCTGCTACAATCAATTAAAAAACAGGCAAAACTGACGTGAACAAAATTAAATCAACAGCATATCCTGTTAACTATTAATGGCGATCATTGTATGATCAGCTGTTTTCGACGTGGTCCACTTCGTTCGGATTTTTACGGTTTTCCAATTATAGCTAAGTGCGTGATTTATAAGCGGCAATAAAATAATTCCCAACAAAAGCACATAAATGTTTTTTTATGTCAACCGTTAAATATGACGCACACATTTTAGTGTTTATCTAAGCTTTCGTACTCTAAAATAATGCAGTAATGGATTCTGTTTTTCAAAGTTTTCAAGAGCTAATGATTATCTATTTGTAAATTTCGTTTGGTTTTCTTAAGAAAATATTCAATTTTCTTCTTCTTTTTGTGCTTCTTAAAATGTAAACTTGTTTTTTTTAAAACCTTCACAATTTTATTTCAAATATTTATACCAGTTCACTTCTTGATGAGATGACGTTGACGTCTTATGCTCTATTTAGTAGTATAATAAAATTATTTTTACCTTGCGAGAGGTCGGATATTTAACATTTTTGGACATTACCCCAGGTTTTTTTTTCTACTCGTATGGAGACTCAACAATATTATCTAAGTATATCAGTAATTTTATATTTTTTATATTTACTATGTCAAAAATTGTATCTATATTCTCTATTAATCCAACTACATTAATGGCCGCGACAGCAAAAAATAACATTTTGAAAATACATACATAAGTTAATTGTCTTTTTAATATAAATTTCTATATCCACTTATTTATTTCACTACATTACAAAAAATAAATAGATTGAAATTAATTAGGTACTCAAATGAAATAAATAGGTTTCGACCTTGAGGTGCTGCACTGGGTTCTGCCTTGTCCATAAACAACGAAAATTTTGACGAACATATCCTAAACAGGCACCTACCCGACCTTTTGCAATGTAGGTTAACTCAAACAGATTAATTGAACTACCAATGATTTAAAAAAAATGAATTCGCTATTCTTCTCTTTTTCGCATACGCTATTCTTTTGTTTAAAGATAAACGCGGGATGTGAAATGTTGATGCAAACATGTTCCCCTGTCTAGATTTTACCGCCGAAGCAATAAATTCCTAGTGTATAGTAGATATTATTTACAATGTGTGTACATTTTATGTCTTAAGTCGACTATTTTACGAGATAAAAATGTTAACCCTGCAATACTACTAACAATATTTATCTACACACAATATCAAAAGTCCTCTATGCGTTCAAAACCCGTTGGCAATAACCAAGTGGGTAACAGCACTGACAGCTGTAAAATAATTTTGTAATTTGACAACAAATATTATAAAGTAGAGTTTCAAATTTGGAACATCTTCCAAAACCAACGCAATTATTTATTCTAGTATCAATTGAAACGTCAACTCGGTATATAATATTTTTTAGTACAATATCGTACAACATTATGATTTCGACTCGCCTTTGGCTCGTTTCATCTTATTATGTATCAGTTACATAAACTACTTACACCATTCGTATTTCGTTCCATCAGCATCGGGATTCCTCTATTGAGTTTTTCCATAAGTGCGAACGTTTCGTTTAAAGTTTAGCCAACAGCTTTGGCAGTTCTTGCCATTTATAAATTGGCGTGACGTGTTTGAAATCTTTATTGTGCAGTGACATTTTAGGCGGAAAATTTGGTGGTAAAGTGATAATTTCCTGTGAACAGTTGGTGAATAAAGTTTTACGACGGGGTTTTGGTAATAATAATTTAAATGTCCATATAGTCCCATTAACATAGCAAAACTGACTATGTTTCTTTTTGTAACCCATCATTTTATCGAATTTCTCTGTATCGATTGTACAGTCTAGTTCATAAATATGTACAGTCAAGGAATTTAATTTGTGACCCACCTTAGGTCCAAAGTCAATCTGACATTCTACAGCAATAAGGTTGAGTTTTCTATCAATTACCTACAAATGACTTGGCGTATCAATTGACAATTACATCTTCAACCAGATTTTCTTTGAAATGGGTAGCAAATTAACTTCCGTGACCGTATATACTTTGTTTATGTATACACTGTAGTACCTTGTCTATTTAATGTCTTATTCAAACTGCCATATTTTAATTAACACAGCGATGAAAGTGACAAGGTGCTAAAGTGTAGGTATACATTTTTATGAACTCGACTGTATCGTTTCACCGAATTTCATTTTATCCAACGCCATTTTCTGCTGAAACCATTATGTTTTCCTCAGAATTTTCATATCATCGAAAGGCATTTTCTCGCCGAATTAGTTGTTTTTGGTAGTCACAAGTCTAACCTTAGTTAGAAGAGGGGGGTTTTATGACATAGCTATGCAGTTCATTTTACGGCGAGTGTAAAGGACAGAGCTATAGCTGTTACATAGCTCTGTCCCTTTCTCTCAGCGTAAACTGAACTGCGTAGCTATGTCATAATAACCGCCCAGGTGAGACTTGTGAGTACCAAAAAAAAACCTAATGCCATTCCAAACCGAGTGAAATGTAGATCATTTTGGTCTACATTTCACTCGGTTGATTGGGCAGCGGCCACATTTATCCCATAATCTCGAAAAAGATTCAAGGGGCTTTTCGAAAAATTAATCATTACAACACAAATACATGAGATAATCCGCATCGCTGAGAAGTGCGGTATGTTCACAAGTGATCCCGTCACATTTCGGCGTGCGTCTCAGTGTGAGTCATAGGCATGTGTCCAATACTATTTCGATAATATCGTTGACAATACGCGTACGATACAGATGTGGTGAATAATCAAACGACATCGTTTGTATTTATTTGTATGATGTGATAAAACTTTATTCTACAAAAGAAAAATAAAATCTTAACACAAAAACGTAACCTAAATATACAAAAGTGAACTTATCGCTTTAAGGCTTATCTTCCTGCTAACCTGCTACGTGAAGAGATTGAGATAAGTGAAAAGTTGTGCATCGAGTAAGCAAGTGTACAAATATATCCAGGAGAACACAAAATTAACAATTAGAAAAAGTTATAAAACCTTATAAAAATACATCAAAATATTTTCCACAATTCCGCAACCACATTTTGCACAATCGCCTAACAATACTACAAGCCTTTACTTAAACACTAAAAACCGAAATATTTACTTTCATACAAAAATATGCTAAATATAATATAATATTATTAACTTTTAAATGCATGATTCACAAAAATCGACCCGCTGTACTTAGAGTTTCTATCGTCTGCGAACTCTCTGGAATAAAACCACGGCAGCGACCCGTGGCTAGGTGGTTAGACCCTTAAATGATCTCTCTACGTTTCAGTGGTTGTCTTTTTTTAAATATAACTACAGTAAGAAATTAAGGTTAGAAAAGAAAAATATCATGTAAATTTTCAAGTGATTAAATTGTTTTTCTTTTTTATTTTGCTCGCGTCTTGTTCTCGTCTCGTGCATAGTCGTTCTTAATGCATAAGTGGGAAAGAGATAAACTAATTAATGTCACTTGGTACTGAATCTATGCGACAGTTCGTTGAAATTAGAAGAGTGAGCATTTAATTGATGTGTCCTTTAAAACGGACAAAATCCGTTTAAGGGTTAAATGTGAAGTATTGGCGAGATAGCGTTAGCTGGCTGACGTTTGTCGTTCCTTCTTAAGCCGGATTTCCACGACCTGTTGTTTCGCAGATCTGATTGTGCCGTTACAGGCCGACAGGGCGACGCGGCGCGGCACGACAGTACCTGTCGCGGCCAGTAGCGGCGCGCAATCCGGCCTGGCCTGTAATAACACGGGCCGTGGGAACCCGGCTTAAACTTTGCTGCAGTTCCAACACATTTTGAAATCACAACGTGTAGAATAAATCCACATAAAAATCCTACGCTGCCCTGCGCCATTTTAATTGGAAGAAAATGTAGTTAACCACGTTTGTAAACTTTGAAATACCTATCGCAGCCAAAGTTGCGACGCGAGTATGTAAACAGGGTTAATAATATCACGAAGTAGATGTTAAAGTCCATAAATATGATAATTCTCCGGAAGTTTCCGGATTCTGAGGCGTTGGATCACGGAACATACGGAACTCCACATATTATGCCGTATAAAGTCAGCACATACTCGTACTACCTATACTTACGTACTCAACTCTTGCCTAGGGTGAATTCTTTTTATGGACGTGGTACATTGTTATGGAAAAAAAGAGGTTTAGCCACATATTACAATATAATTTATTTTCTCCTTGAAATATACAGGGTGACTGCGGAGACGTGATCCTAACTTAATTGTCCCGACTCAGTAAATCATTGAGATTCTATTAGAATAGTGGTTTTTGACACAATTAAAGTAAGCATTTTATTAAAATAATATTATTTTTCCCTAATTAATACTAAAATTAAGGGTGGCCATGATGAATAAAAATCATTCACTAAATGTTTATGTTTATTTAAATAAAAAACAAAGTAACTGTTTTAACGCTTTAAATCTATAACGTAATGTTCCTAAGGGTATAGTGAGTTTTAAGAAATTTACTTTGTTGCTACACGACCCCGGTCGACCCCGCAGTCGCTCTGTAAGTATAATGTTTACTTGAAAATAATAATACGAAAGCTTCTAGAAATTTACAATTTAATTAGTGATTTAATTTAATTTGCTGACGAGGTCATAATGACGAAAAATCACCGGAAATATATACTGAGGGATGGCACGGTCGACATTTGTCGAGCATGCTGTTGTCCCGGCGAGTCCCTCAGACATATAATTTCCGGTTCCGGAGTACTTGCACTGACATAACCTTGTGGCCAGGATCATCCATCAGTAACTTGCTCTTAAATATGGTCTTGTTGAGTCTGAAGTGCCGTACTAAAAGTACACACCGGCGCCAGTTCTCGAAAATGGTTGTGCTGCGCTCTATTGGGATCGATCTGTCATCACGGACATCGTGTTGACAGATCGATCTCAACGCCAGGCATTGCTCGTCGACGTCACCATCCCTCATGATGAGAACCTCATGAAGGCCGAGAAGAACAAGCTCAGCAAGTACCTTGACTTGGCTCACGAGGTGACCGCCATGTAGGATGTTGACTTGACGATCATTGTCCCGATAGTTGTTTCGGTAAACGGTCTTATAGCGAAGAGAGAGACTCCCGCTAGGTGCATGGATCAAGGGCCAGACGCAGAAGGCAGTACTCCTCGACACGGCACGCCTTGTGAGGAGGTTCCTCTCTCTGTAGCCCTAACCACCGGTAGCTTGAGCCCTGCCCCGCTGCTGGCGGCACTCGTAGGTTAGGTTTTTTATAATGTTTTTGTATTAGTATTGTTATTTTACTTTTATATTTAATACTTATTGTAAAAAACCTAATTTACAGAATTTTTTATAAATATCTGAGAAAAATTAGTGATTCTTATTATGATTATCTATCTAGAAGCGTCGTTAGCAGTAAACTTACAGTAACCACCATACTGAGAAATATTTTAGAGACACTAAACACATTCCATTTTCAAACTTGTGTTTGAAAAATCGTCACTAACGAATGAAGGAATCGTCATTAACTCACTTTGGGTTCGTGTGGCAATAAGATAGTTACTTCTGCAAGTTATGTTGCTAGTCTTATCCAACGTTTAACTGAATTGTTAAGGGATTTTTTTTAATAATTTCATTGTTAACAAAAATAAGCGATTTCAAAAATAATGAGCTATTCATGTTGAAGTAGTGAAAACTAGTCGAAAGGTCAAAAAGTAACATTTTTTCAAATGATTTTTGAGTTCTAACACGGTTTTTTTGTCATCTGATCTAGGCCAAACAAATGTATGGTTTAGCTTTATGTGGTTGAGGTATCAAATAATGTTAATGCCGTCGACTTTAGTTTGTCTATAGATATCAAAAGGTGTTATTTTTTTGCTCACTCGTCTTTTTTTTTTGAATCTCTTGTCTTCTTATAATACTTGTTATTATTAGGTATAGTTCTTTAGATTATTAAACCAATGACCAAAAGCGGGAAAAAAATGTGTTTACTTTGTAACGTATTAACTTTTCTATTTTCTTTCAGTTTGTACAAACTACCTGGCTATACCCCCGGAGGGACTAGATGCGTACATAGATCCAGCTTACGATGAAGAAATAGCAAGTAAGTGGTTTTTTTCAGTATCGTAACATAAAAAGGAAAAAATATACTACGTTAGTTTGTTACAGCGTCATTTTAGCAACTAATTTTTATAATACACAAACTTATTGCAAATAAAAAAAGAAACAGTTAAAAGAGACTGAAATGAGGATCAATATCTACTTAGGTAATAACATCGACGGGAATAATATTACACAATCAGGAAAAATATTTTTTTGCACTTTGACCAATGTAAAATGTACCTAAGTAAATACCGGCAGCTCGCATCCCCCGGGTGTTGTGTATAATAAGATCCTATCGTGCCCATAAAGCATGTTGCGTGACTAACATGCCACTTAGCGACTCCCCGTGAGACCAAGTCATTGGGGAGTCAGTCAACATGAGTGAAACTTGTATATAAATACGCTGGTATACCACATGAACTTGTGAAGTCACTTTATTCACCAAGAAAAAAGAAATCTGAATATAGAGCCCTGGGGCAGACCTTGTTTAACTGTAGCTCTATAATAATTTCAATAGACTGCGTTTCGTTTCGATAAGAAGTGGTCTCTGCCTACCCCTCTGGGAAACAGACGTGATTTTATGTATGTATGTAATCGTCAGTGATCGGAATAGGTAGAGCTAATTTGCCTAAACTTGACGCATATTCATTCATGCGTGAGAGAGATGGGAATACATTATTGAATGAACATGCATCAAGTTTAGGCAAATTAGCTCATCTATTTCCGATCACTGGTAATCGTTGTCAATATAATATTATTATCATAATAATTTATAAGACGTACCTATCCCAAATCTGATATGAAATTCATATTGACACTGCTTTATATATTTAACAGGTTTGGTGCGAACAATGACGTCATTTGGCATC